>OZ007597.1:94010817-96639150 GCA_963931845.1 Maratus michaelseni | reverse complement strand
ATTAAAGGAAAAATGGTTAAAAAAATCTTAGTATATATTTATAGTAAAAATTTAGCAAAAAACAATATGATGGAAATTTCCATCATCATGCAAAGTTAGATCATTAGCTTAGTACTAAATAGAAATAGAAGAGGATATCATTGGATATTTTTTATCCTTTATGATAATTAAACCTTTCTTCCACTCATTTTCACATTTTATCAATAGAAACTCAAATATAATAAAACAAAATTAAAAACGAAATCATACGTTTATTGCAACTACAACAAACAGCGGAATGACAACTTCAAGCTCGTTTTAATGATAATGACACTTGCTTCTTTTTGACAGCTATGTTTTTTTTATACAATGGACATTAAAAAGGTATCCAGACACGATCAACTTAAAGTGAACTTGTTCTTTTATATAATTTTTGGGCATTCAATGTTATGATGGAAATTTCCACCATGATGCAAAGAAGGGTTAATATTGGGAAAGGGGAGAGGATGGCATTTGTGCTCATATCAATAAAGCTTAGGTCAATTTTTGTGCAAAAAAGAAACAACAACAAAAACAACATTAGATTAAATAACTTAGTCGCCAGATAAAAATATTTGGTCGCTAGTGGTGACCTGGAGATCGTATTTGTCAAGCACTGGTTATAAGTGATTGCTGTTTCAGGGCAGCAGTTTTTTTTCTTTTTCACAAGTTTAATGCTTATGTTTTCTTTGTTCTGAAAAAGTTTCTTTAGATTTAGTTTCCTTTTAACTTTTCTTTAACTTTAAGTTAATCTTTACCGTTCGCCCACTACCTGGGATTTTTTCAAGTGTTTAATGTTTAATTAACAGTTCTTTTTTGTACATCGCCAGGAAATAATTCCATCACAAAATGTGTTTTTTTTTATATTTTATATTCTTTTCATAAAATTGTACAGTGTGACTGTGACGATGATTGTTGGCGAAGTAATTTTATGTCGGTTAAGCTGCAAAAAGTAATTTGTTAATATCCAGGGAAACAGAGCACAGAGAGTGGATGGATACGAAGTCAGGAAATTCTTGATAAACAAATATTTTTATTGTAAGATGAAGTTGACCACGGGTTCAGGTACAAGCATCCATAGGCATAAAAATGCCCGAGAGCACTGGAGAGGAGGCACGAACAATTACCAATTTTTAATCACCGACAAGCAGAGTGAGAATCTAGGCTGTTACATAATTTCTTTTCGTGGTTACAGTGCAGTCATGGCGATAATTACATACGCCAATCAGCCAGATAACATACTGTTTTGGCGAGAACAGCGTGATGAGAAACAGGTGGTGTGCTGTCCGTTAATGATAAGCCTATGGGGGAGAGATGAAGGAAAAAAATGAATTTATGCGCCAGAAAGGAGATATGGAATTTTGGTAAACCAGACAAAACCGCATGGAGTCCTTTCTCATGGGGTTAGCTTAAAGAATTGAGGAGTGGCGTTAAAAATAGAATTGGTACGTTAGAGATATTATATATTAAAGGCATCTGGACAACTGGGAAAATAATGAAATACGTTAAAATGAATTAAACCTAGACGAACAAAAGTGTAGGCGTAAAAATGTAAGTAAAGTTTAGACGCCGAAGGAAAAGAGCGGATTATAATGGGAATAAATTATTTTTCTTTCTTTTTTTAACGACATTATTTATGCGATGAGGAAAGAGATCCGAATGAATTAAAGAACGCTTAATAAAAGAGAAATACAGGGAGTAGCTAGATTTATAACACGAAATATAAAATAATTTTAAAGAAAGAGAAATTTAGAAAAAGTAAGAGGATGGGGGAATTAATTTTAAGAAAGTGGAATATGTGAAGTTAAATCCACTTCACATATATCTCCCCAACAACCGAAGACGAAAAACAACGAAGGTCCATAGGAAACGGAAAACCACCTGTGTATTTTCACTAACAAGAAAAATTAGATGAAAATTTTGACTAAAGTAATTGTTATAGAACCCTGGTAACTACATAAAATAATTAAAATAACAATACACAAACAAAATCTTGATAAACAAACAAATACATCATGTCTCAAATATATATGCATGCCTCCATAAGCATGACACAAATCAAACTGGGTTGACCTCTTACGTTTGAAAATTAAAATATATGAATGAGCTCAAATTTTTTTAAAATATGTTTCTGGATTTTATTTTCTCTTTTCTTTTCTTTAAGTGTGCACACGTATTATAAAATATAACCAGAAACTAAATGAAAATTAACTTGAAATTAAAATTCAAGAAAATAGCAATTTTTTATAAATTGCAAGAAATGTTGGTTGTTTCCAACATCAAATAATGTTTTTGAGACATGAAACTAAATGTAAAAATAAAACACAAACAAATAATACATGTAATAAATATGAGTACTCCATAGGTGAACAAACAAAAATTAAAGTGAAATTAAATACCAAATTGTTTTTTTGTTTTTGTTTTTTTAAATGTAAACTATTCTAAAATGGCATGAGAACAAATAAACATGGAAAATTAGGAACAGATTGTATAAATATGCATGTTTCTGTGATGGCTTATCTAAGAAAAAAATTTTAACTGATAAACAATTTAGAAATCATATGTCATGTGTGTTCATTTTTTTTTTTTATTAAAAAAAAAACAAAAAAACTTAACTATGATAACTTATTGGATGTGTATTAAAAATTTAACAAAAAGTTTAGAGAGGAACTAAAAACGTATATTGCGAACTGCGAAACAGGCGATATTGTAAAAGAAAGACATTGTGTGTGTGTGAGAGTGCAACTTGCGCTAACATCATAAATTTGATGATAAATGTACATGATCTGTACTAGGCGAAGTCTGCACGAGTCAGTAAGAAGAGAGAAGGTGTACACCTGTTTGAAGAACGAACAAACTTCGTGAATAAGGAAATCTTATCACGTGAACAGTGTTTTCAGTGGGTGAAAACAGCAAAAAAACGAAAAGTAAAATTCTTTTTTTTATTTTTTATAACGAAATGTCAAAAGAGAACAGATAAAATTTTATAGCATAGCAAATGAGTATGATATTGCAGTAAATGAGTATATGTGTAACACTGAATTAAAACATTGAATGATATTGCATGTAGTGAAATATGACAAATAGAAAAAAAACACAATAGAAGTCCTCTATGAATTTAAATATTTTGAGAGGGAAGGGTAGCAATTTAAATTGAGAAAAGAAAAAAAAAATGTGCTTATAACTGTAAATGTAAAA
Organism: Maratus michaelseni; assembly: GCA_963931845.1. Taxonomy (NCBI): domain Eukaryota; kingdom Metazoa; phylum Arthropoda; class Arachnida; order Araneae; family Salticidae; genus Maratus; species Maratus michaelseni. The sequence goes on along the minus strand of OZ007597.1, from coordinate 96,635,934 downwards.
AAAAGAGCATCTGACATGTAAACAAGTTTAATGTAAAATGTTTAGTGCGAAATACCTCATTGAGAGTATCTTGTTTTCATTTTTTTTTAAAGAGAGGGTGGTAATTAAGATGATAAAGAAAGGACAGTTATTACAATTTTAAGTGTATGTAAAATAAACAAGAAAAACACAAGTACTGAATCTAAGCGGGATAGAAAAAGTCAACGGTATGTGTGTAAACAAAACCCAAAAGTTTGAGTTTTCTATGAACCACAAATAGCATACGCTATACGATGAACTAACATGTGTGTGTGTGTATATATAACCTATGAACTATGCAATGAGAAAACTATGAGCAATGATTTCCCGTGTATACAAAGAAAACCCCCCAAAAAAAACTAACTATGAACTATTCTATGAGCAACAATGAGTAACTATGAGCGAATTTCCCTATATACACAAAAAAATCACAAACGATGAACTACTTGTATATAAAAAAAAAACAAAAATAATACCGTAGAAAATGTCTATCAACCAGAACCTAGATTGATTTTTCTCTTTTTAAAAAAAAAAAAAACGAAATTAAAGATGTGGTAAAGAGGAAAGCAAATGTAATGGCCTTCTGAGTCAAATGTGGCAAACCAAATGAGAAATATATATATATATATAAGTCTGTGAAAGAAGATAAAAAAATAGTAACCAGAACAAATGTTAGGACAATAAATTGAAAAAGAATGTGCTTGTTTTACCTTGCCATAGGAATAGTTTACAACATGATTAAGATAATATAACTATATTTTACCTTTACCTGTTTATTTTATAGACCTAAAAACAAGAACTTGAGTTGTTAAACTTATACTCGGAAAAAAATGATGCGCAGACATCATGGAGTGTGAATTTATTACAGGTTGTCTCCCCTATGAATATGCATCTATAAGCTGTAGACTACACATAAAAAAACTGAAGAGTACACTCAAAATAATGTGAAAGAAGATGTCTAAAATATAATAGCATTAATAAACATTTAAGGTTGCTTAATAAAAATATTCAGTACAATACCTAAACTTAAGAAATCACGAGCATAGACATCAAGTAAAAAAAATGTTACCATTATATTGGAGTAGAGGAATGTATTGAGTCACCAGTAAAAATAAAAAATGGGATAATGTAAATAAAGGTGGATATAACGTAACATAAAAGGTATGTTAAATCGAGCAAATTAAGCAACTAGGTTGTGAAAAAATGTTGTGAAGAAAGGAAAATGTGTAATGTTCATGTGAACCGAGATACATATTTACCTAGAATATTAAATTTTGAGTACCAATGGGATATTTGACAGCGCGCGTGTAAAATATTGAGTGATCACAATGAATGAAATTAGCATTGCATGTGTGTAGAGTTGCAAAGGCTAGAAAAAACCCGGTTTAAACCTGGGAATAAACCGGGTTTTTTGGGAAGAAACTTGTTTTTTTGGGAAGAAACCAGGTGTTTTGGGAATAAACCTGGGAATAAACCGGGTCTATTGGAAATAAACCTGGGAAAAAACCGGATTTTTGCAACTCTACATGTGTGACATTAGTGAACATCAAAAACATTTAACTGTAAACAAATGTGTAATTAAATAAAAGCGGCACTGTTTTCGTATCTCAATAGTGTGTGTAAGAAATGTAATTGAATGAAAAAAAAGCAAGTGTTTGAATATATAAAAAATGTGATATTTAAGTAAGTTTAAATACTTATTTAAATTTATTATGAGCGAAAATATATTCCTATGAACATGCATGTAACATATTCCATTTTCAAATCAGCAACAGGCCTTCTTGCTGAATGAAAACAACATATTTATTTCTGACATAAAGTTATTCCGCGAAAATAACTCAATGAAAGAATAACATACATGAAACATGATAAGAAACGAAATAAAAGTGCAGTTGATTAAATTTTGAATTATAATTACTACTATATAAAGAGTTTCTATTTATGAACTGAACAGACATGTTAACCACAAGCGTAGATGTATCGTGTCGTAGAAATGTTGAATGGGAAAAAAATAGTAATATGCGGGAAGTCTGAATGGACTTTAGAAAGAGAGGGGAAAAAAAGGAGTGACAGGCAATATCACTTTAATATGAGCAAATAATAAACTCGTGTTCATTCATCCTCTTTTTTTTCTTTAGGTGAAATCTAAAGCTTAAATTTAACATTAATTGGGTGTTTGAAATTCAGAATAAGTTAACATAGGGAGATTGAAATTGGCAAAATAACTACTAAGATAAAATATTGATTGAACTGAATTTAAAATTAATTCTATAATAATTATTATTATTCCTTTATTTTTGGAGTCTCATAATTTTAAAACACATCACACTATAAGAATGTGAAGGGGAAAAAATCGCACACTTACTTAAAGATAATCTAGAATATATATATATATATATAATACACGTTGAAATACCTTAAAAATATATAATTGTAAATAATAAAAATATATGAAATAGTTGCAAAATATATGAGCATAAACATATATGTATACTAATATGCATGATTTAACTTCAAAGGAGTTTATAAGAGAATATTCAAAGTAAATGTACACAAAAACTTAAAATTTCGCAATATAACCCAGCTAAAAATGAACTGCAGTTTTTCTACAGAAGTGAAGTATTTTTAAAGTTTTTCTACAGGCAACTGTAGATTTTCTGTAGTACAATCTTGACTGTAAAAATACTTCAGTTATTTTGCAGTTAATATGAAGTAATTTTGCAGTAATTTATTTCAAAAATACTGTGAGCTTTTATCTGCAAAAATACTGCAGTTTACGTGAATTTATGTTATAATCATAAATTTAAAAAATAATGAGACTTTACATCTGTAGTAAAACTGTAGTAAATTTGAAGTATTTTTGCAGTCATTATTTCAGTATTATATTTTCTGATGTATCTGCAGTATAACTGCAGTTACTTTAAGGTAATTTTACAGAACTTAATTTTAGTAAGTTTGTGAGATATTTTCTGCAATTTATCTGCAGTTTAAAAAGCTAAGCAATATTAAAGTCTTTCAGTTTTTGACAATATTGCGTATTTACTTTGTTATTAATAATTAACACTGTTTTCAAGACTTTTAGTTTAATGGGACTAAATTGAACAAAATTCAAAATCCTCGGGTGGGGGGGGGGGGCGAACACTGCTTTGAACCACCCATTTTGAGATAAATTTTTAACACATAAATATATATATAAAAAAAAACTTTCATGGGGAATTTAAGGGGGAAAGTCCGCCCTTCCCCCCAACGGGAATTTTGTACTTTCTCTTAGTGTTTAATTACTTTAAATTACTCGAAAAAAGAATAAATTTACTGTTTTACAAAATCGGTCAAAATAAAAATTAAATAAAATTTCAAAATCCAGGGAGGGTTAATGACGCACCCCCCCCCCCTCCCCTCCAACGGAAAATTCTTAGTTCCTCTTTTAAGTTAAGCGAGGAACAGCGAGTTAAGCAGCGGACACTGCTTTGAACCACCCCTTTTGAGATTAATTTTTAACACATAAATATAAAAATAATAAATAAATAACTTTCATGGGGAATTTAAGGGGGGAAAGTCCGCCCTTCCCCCCAACGGAAAATTTGTACTTTCTCTTAGTGTTTAATTACTTTAAATTACTCGAAAAAAGAATAAATTTACTGTTTTACAAAATCGGTCAAAATAAAAAAATAAATAAAATTTCAAAATCCAGGGAGGGTTAATGACGCCCCCCCCCCCCTTCCAACGGAAAATTCTTAGTTTCTCTTTTAAGTTACTCGAAAAGAACCAATTTTATTATGCTGTTCAAAATCGGAGAAAACGTAATTTTAGTTACTTAAACTTTAAAATTCAGGAAGAAAGTAGTAATTGAACACCCCCCCCCACACACACACACACACACCCTACACACAACGAAAAATTCTTAATTCTTTTATTTTAAGTTTTATTATTATTATTATTATTATTTATTTTAGTTATTTTAATTATTTAGTTATTTAAATTTCAAAATCGAGGGAGGAGGAAATTGCCTTTCCACTTATTAACTACAGGCATGATGACTTCCAGTTTTTAAGAAAATTTTACTTCAAAAAACAAGTGAAAAATGTAAATCTCCTTTTGAACATTTGATTTTTTTTTTCGTAACGGACTATGTGAAGAAACGCTACATCTCAACTCAACTCCGATTCTGATCGTTCTGTTTACATTTTGACGGCGACGGCCACGGAGAAAGAACCTGGAGGGGAAACTAGAATAGGCGAGGATATCGAAAATGCAAGTCATATTTTTTTAACGAAAGAGGGCGCTGTAAAATTTGGCGGCTGCCTTTAAACAGAATGTCATTAGATTACATGTTAAATTCCGAAAGTATTTTACTCGATTATTTTTAATTATAGCAATTATATGTCATAAATTTAAGATGGGATATAAATGTTTTATTCCGGGATGTAGATCGGGCTATGATAATGAGATAAACAAAAGAAAAATCGAAGATTTTTTTTTTAAAGTATGTTTATAGCTCCAAAGGTGAGTGCTTTTTATTATACTTTAATTTAAAGTTATATACATGTAATCATTTTTAAACTAAGAAATTTTTATTCTAGTATATCGATCTTAGTGTATATGTTTTTAAAATGTTATACTTAATGAATGTCTGTGGCTAATTGACATGGCCATTTAAATTGTCTTATAGAGTGCTATTTGTTTGGCTGTAATCTGAAGCTGTTTTTATTTGAATAATACTTTTAATCTCTAAAAATTATACGTCCATTCCGTATTTCTTCGCAGTACAATATCCGTGATATTTATTTTTAAATGACTATTCAGATGCTTCTGTCAGGATGAACTTTTATTTAAAGAGTTATAAAAAACAATTGGAACGCCAAATATCTATTAAAATATATGCATGGTGTGAAGAAAACTTTATTTAATGAAATTTCTACTTGTTTGACTTTTTTAAAGTTCAAATTTTCAATCAAAAACATTTAAAAAATGAATGCTTTTCGCATTGAAAAGCATTGCAGAAGCAGGTTAGGATAGCCTTCAGTTTACCGTGGCGCCATCTATAAGGAGAAAAACTGTATTGTAAAATTTCAACGTTACTTTCCCCTCCATCTATCTTCCTCCGTGGCGACGGCGGTAAGCGGTAAGTGCAAGCGTTTGTATATTAGTTTCTGTAATTCGCTAGCTTGTTAATATAATAATTAATGCCGCAATTTTTTAAATGTTTATAAAATATGTACCGACAGACACTTCTACAAATCTAGATCGATTAAAAAATTAGATACATTCAACGTATTTATAAAGTACCACGTTGTCTTGCCGAAAAAAATTATTTCGGAGGAGATTTGTATTGTCAATGAGTCGTCCATATTATGTTATTTTAGACTTTTTTTTTTAATATTGTAATAGCGAGGGAGTTAATTTAAAGTTTGTTGCCCCTACAATTTACGATTATGCCAAGGTTGCAGCTATGATTTTATCAAAATCATCGCCAAGCTTACATATGCATCGTATATATGAATATATATATATATTACACACCAAACACTCATTAATGCTATATACGTCATTTTATATATATTATTTGCATCATATGACTATAACTTTCGGCCACATAAATCACGAAATGTTGAACACATATAGTATTATTATAATGTCATATATGCTTTATAATTTGATAAATTTTGGTCACTAGATGTTTTTTCTTATATTAATTTTACATTATTTTGTAATAAAAAATGCAAAAAATGAATCCTGAAATGTGTTTTATGGTGTTCAATGGATAAATAAGTTTTAAAAAAAATATTTTCTTTAAATCCAAAGTTTTTATTATTACAAACAAGTAACAGCATCCAAAATTTTAAAATAAGCTATCAAGCTGGGGTGTAAAAATCTAGGAGTCAATGGGCCAATTCTCACCACTAAATTTTATTAGTATTCTTCGGCTAAATTTTATTATTATACTTCACCTAAATTTTATCAGTATTCTTATTAGTCGAAGAATATTAAAAATTTAGTGGTAGTAATCTACCCATTGGCGACTGGATTTTTACACCCCTGCTATCAAGTATAAAAATATAGCAACAAATATTTTGTTATTAATTGAAAAATGTTAACTGACACCTGTAACATACCAATTTGGCAAACTATCTTGGAAAAAGAGGAAAGAGCTTTTAATTACATTTCATGTAACATATCATCATTCAAGAGGACAATATTTAAAATAGCATTACTTTAAATTATAATTTTTATAAAGTTATTTTCCTCCTGGTATATTATTTGTAAACTTTGATTAAAAGCAATTGAAAATATATGTAAAAACCTTGAGAAACCATTAATTGGGTTGACACTAATATTGACACACAGGCTAAGTACAGTCAAGATCAACCCAAACAATATTATAAATTTCATTGTAATGATAAACGGCTCAAATATTTAATTTAATTTTGTAATAAATATGAGTTATTTGAATTCACAATAACAAACTCTAAATTAACTCCATCACTATTAAAGAAAAGTTTAAAATAAGATAATATGAACAAAACTTTGAAAATACAAATATCCTATGAAATATTTTTTCTAGTAAGGCTTTTATAAATACGTTGAATCTATCTAATTTTTTTTAAGAGAAACCAGTTTTGAAGAAGTGTCTGTCGGTACATATTTTTAGCTATCTTATGGCTATGTATAAACATTTAAAAAATGAATTAAGGTGTTAATTATTATATTAACAAAGTTAGCGAATTACGGAAAATAATGGACGAACGCTGTCACTTATTGCTCAATGCCGAGAGTCGCATGTAAAACGTAAACAGGTTTAGAGTTTAGCTATAGGTGAAAATTAGCAGTGGCTATATTCACCACATAGCGATTAAAGTTGTAAAACGGCAATTAAAACATTGTCATTGTTTACCACCTCTGCTTTCACGTAATACATTCCATGACAATCCTTGAGCAACTAATTTTGCGATCCCCCCCCCCCACAAACGGGTGAAGAATTTCATGATCCCCCCCCCCCCCCCTAAAGGTGAAAATAAGCAGAGTCGCCAGTTGTTGATTAAACTTTAAAAACTGGCGATTAAAAATGTGGAAAGCACAAGCCAAATGCAGGATTTCCCAATTACCATTTTCTCCTAAATTTCAAGATTTTTCAGCGTCCATTCGACAAAATTCATAATTTTTATGCGTCCGTTTGAAGAAATAATTCATAGCTTTTACGCGCCCCTTTGAAGAAATTTATGATTTTCCGTGCATAATCGAAGAAATTCATGATTTTTACGCAGCGATCCATAAAATTCATGATTTTTATGCGTTTGATCGACAAAATTCAGGATTTTTACGTAGCAAAATTCATTATTTCTCTCCGGCCGATCGACGAAATTCATTATTTTTATGCACACGATCGACGAAATTCAAGATTTTTACACTCTCGAATGACGAAATTTGATTTTTACGTAGCCAATCGACGAAATACATGATTTTTACACGCTGATCGATAAAATTAATAATTTTTATGCGGTCGATCGACGAAATACATGATTTTTACAAATTCGATTGACAAAATTCAATTTTTTTACGCTATCGATCATCGAAATTCAAGATTTTTACACTCTCGAATGACGAAATTTGATTTTTACGTAGCCAATCGACAAAATACATGATTTTTACACACCGATCGATAAAATTCATGATTTTTATGCACTGGGTCGCTAAAAATCGCGATTTTTACATGCCCGATCGACGAGATTTGTGATTTTTATGCATTTGATCGATGAAATTCAGGATTTTTACACTTCCGAATGGCGAAATTTTCTTACGTAGCCGATCGACAACATTCATTACTTTTTCTGAGCACGATCGACAAACTTCATTATTTTTACGCACACGATTGAGAAAATTCATGATTTTACACACACTATCGACGAAATTCAAGATTTTTACACTCTCGAATGACGAAATTTGATTTTTACGTAGCCAATCGACGAAATACATGATTTTTACACGCTGATCGATAAAATTAATAATTTTTATGCGGTCGATCGACGAAATTCATGATTTTTACAAATTCGATCGACAAAATTCAATTTTTTTACGCTATCGATCATCGAAATTCAAGATTTTTACACTCTCGAATGACGAAATTTGATTTTTACGTAGCCAATCGACAAAATACATGATTTTTACACACCGATCGATAAAATTCATGATTTTTATGCACTGGGTCGCTAAAAATCGTGATTTTTACATGCCCGATCGACGAGATTTGTGATTTTTATGCATTTGATCGATGAAATTCAGGATTTTTACACTTCCGAATGGCGAAGTTTTTTTACGTAGCCGATCGACAAAATTCATTACTTTTTCTGAGCACGATCGACAAACTTCATTATTTTTACGGACACGATTGAGAAAATTCATGATTTTACACACACTATCGATGAAATTCAGGATTTTTGCACTCTTGAATGGTGAAATTTGCAATTTTTCTTCCGAAATTCAATTTGTGGGGTTTTTTTTTTTCGGTTAATGTGCGTGAAGTGTACATATATATATAAGTTACTAACCGCTGTTTGAAGGAATTTCATACATTCTAGAGATTGCTGCATTGTGAATTTCGTGCATCCAGGAGTGTTTTTTTTGGGGGGGGGGGGATTATTGTTGACGAAGCCTACATATATATATATATATATATATATATATATATATGTTACTAACTGCTGTTTGAATGAATTTCATGCATTCTCAAGATTGCTGCATGGTGAGTTTCATACATCCACGTTTTTTTTTCTTCTTCAGTTAATGTATGCGAAGCATACATATATATGTTACTAACTGCTGTTTGAATGAATTTTATGCATTCTAGAGATTGCTGCATGGTGAGTTTCATGCATCCAGGATTTTTTTTTCAGTTAATGTATGCGGAGTTAATGTTCGGTTAATGTACCTGCTTAATCCGGTAACGGATAATTGCATACCCCGCTTATATAAGTGTTTTCGCGGTCTCCTCTGATAATGGGATCCAGGATAATGGATATTCAGGGCCATGTTGCCTGCAAGTTTGTTGTAAATGTATCACTTGTACGTGCCACTATTCGAAAGAAGCTAAATTCTGCAATAAAGGCTGTGAAATGTGAGAAGAATTTGTAAATACATTTGGTATTTAAATACGATGTAAATTATAAAGCATAAACATCAAATGTTAATAAAATGTTTTTTTTTTAATTTAAACCTTATTTGCACCATAATTGTATACAAGATAAAATTGGAAGGACAAATCAGGACACAGGTAAGAGTAATTTTTGTAAATTTTAGCATTTTTTTTAGAAAAACAGAAAAGCATATATTTGTTTTGCTTTTAATATGAAATTTATGCAGTTATTTTTTATTAGCTGTAACATATGTAATACATTTTATTTCATAGTAAATGGTATATAATTTAGAAATTTACATATATATATATGTATCCTTTCATATAATTTATTTTATATATTCAAAATTATATAAATATTCAATGCACCTATAGATACTTTCTTTAAGAGATGCAAAAATATTCAAATTTGAAATTCACATTGTGGAAAAATTAGTTGCAATTAAAATTAATTTTTGCATTTAAATTTCGTGTAGGAGAGACCGGTACACACTGGACCGATGGGCACAGTGGACCACCCCCTAATATTTTATTTATTTAAACTTTTTAAAAGCTTCTCTTATATTCTAATAGACAACAGCACTGCACTGATTATTTATAGCCTTCAGAAAATATGTTTAGCTCAGATTGAACTATTTTATCCTGATTGGTTGTTTTGAGCTTTTAAAAGTAAAATTTTTCATCATATTTCAATTTTTTTAGTAATTAAAGGTTGTAGATAAATAAGATAAAACAGCTTTTTTGTAAAGCTAAGATACTTGTTTTTATTTAACTTTAAAGTTAATATGTTTAAAAGGAAGCTATAAACAATATTAATACGATTATTTATTGAACTTCAACATGGGTCACAGTGGACCACCCACTCCTGGGGCACAGTGGTCCACAATCCACTCTGCTCCTGTAATGCAGAATGTTCAAAATGTTTAATAATTGCTTATTTACTATAAAGAAATATTGTTTAAAAGTAGTTATTTAACTGTAAAATAAAGTAAACAAAGAAAAATGACAATTTATTTAATATAGTAAGAAATATTTTGTTTTGTATTTACTGCCTTTGATAAATGTAACTGTAGCCTAAATTGGTGATTATTCTATTCAAGTAAGATTCATGAGATGCAAATTGAATGGAAATCAGTTTATTTTTCCCGAAACTGTAGATGAATCTATTGTTGATGTCAATGATTTCATAATATTGCTCCCAGACCCAAAAGTATTTCAGGAAAGTTGCAGGCTCAATCATACTCATAAGTATTTTGGAATTTCATTTGCAAATTTTAATTTGCACTGATTGTTTTGTACTTAAGTAATAACTTCAACTAAATTGCAATTGTTCCTGTATTAATCTGTTATTATTTTCAAAATATAATTCATTTTGTTTTTGTTCCAAAATGTTACTCGTAAATTTATATTACTATGTTATTTTGTGGGTAAAGGAAAAATAAAAAATACTTAGATTAATTAAAAATAGACTTATATTCTATATTTCAGATAATACCTAATAGCGGTCCACTGTAGTCCACTTTACGGATGCATATAAAAAAAATTTGAAAAATATATTGAAAACTATGTTATGATAAATGTATAAAGGTTTAAGGAATATTCAAAAATATTTTTATGCAGATCGGTTTGTCCATTAAAGAGAAAAAAATTGTATCTGAAAAAGTGGTCCACTGTGTACCAGTCTAAACTACATTTAATATTTAAAATTATCATCTAAATCTGCCACAATAGACTTCATTATGAATTGCTTATGAGATTAAAAATTTGCAATCCCTTTCGCACAATATATATATTCTCACAAGCTTTGTAATATATATTCTCTCAAGCTACAAAGAAAATCATTTTTTTGGGGGGAGGGAGGCAGTAAGTACATATTGAATAATCAAACAGTTACAGCAATTTAAAAAACAAGGATATTTTATAAAAATGTTTAAATGCTTGGGTAACAAAATTACAATGGACAAAGAAAAAGTTATGTCCACTCTGATTTAAATTCTTGTGCATCTATTTGCTTTATCAATTTGAAATTTCTGTAGAGGATTGAAAAGATATGCCTGTGAAGAGGAATTATCTTCACATATTTCACTTCTAATTAATTCACCTTAGCCCCCCCCCCCCCCTAAAATCACTTTTTTTCAAAATTTCCATCCTAAATATTTTTTTATTTTTCTACACTGTAAATGTATCTAGTCCCAGCCTTTTGTTTCATTTTATTATAACTCCTTTTCAATTCATTTGTAATTTTTTCGCTCTGCGTTCTCTTATAAAAAAAAGAAGAAAAGAAATTATTTAGCTCGCCTAGCAACTGTGAATTTATCTCTATCCCACGCTCAGTCAAATCTACCAGATGCCCTCTGCTACCCTTTCTCTTTTACATTTCTCTTCTTAAATTGTATTATCATTGTAACGTACATGTCTATTTTTAATTTTTAGTAACACTCCTTAATACAACCCTATGTGAACCAGACTCTTGTGGTTTGCGAGGCTACTATATTCATTCCTCACTGTTGGCATCTAAAAATTCATATTTGTTCGTCATCAATCTCCCATTGACTTAACATTTAACGGAAAATAACACCTGCGTTTCTATCACATTCCTCTCGCCAAATGTACGTTAATCTGGCTACTTGGCTTTATGTAACTCTGTCATCACTGCTCTGTATCCACCAAAGAAATTGTCTAATTAATCATCATTCTCTCTCGAACCTTGTGACTGATCATATAAGATGTAAAAGTACGTATAAGTGTACGTTTGGAGTCCCGGGTACCATTGCCTTCGGCAGCTGTACCTATTCGACGATGTACCTGTGCTTTATTTGAACCTGGATTAAACCTGCATATATATATTTAATTTTCGACTCTTTCTTCAAGATGTCTCTCCTGCGTCTTCTTTTATTTTTTTAATAACTTACGATCACGACTCACCAAACTCCCGTACACAGATTGGTTCCTTGACCATAGCACTTGTACAATAACATTTACAGCACGGTACCCGGGAATCAACGAATAGTAAATAACGAAAAGAACTATTATTTAAAATAATATCCTCGATTTTTTTGAGTATGTTTCGGAAATCGTTGTAGACATAAGGAGAGATTTGTTTCCGTGTTTTCGCAAACAGTGTGGACATAACAAAACTGGAAATGACGATAAAATTTTGGAACTGGAATCCCCATGTTTTTCTCGTATGAAAGATCATCTCCAATATTTCAAATGGAAGAATTATATGGAATATAATTTTCTCCGAGTCTCGGATAATTATTAAAGAAGCAGCTGAACCGCGGTACTTTTTTTTCCCTTACATAATAAAGTTAGTTGTTCAAGAGAATTGATAGACGAAAACTGCTTCATCGCTTCTTTTTCCCGGCGATATGTATGAACGCTGTGCAGATCTGATATCTAATTTTCAAGTTATTAATTGTTTTCTTCATCTATAAAACAGCTGTTTTGAATAGCCGCGGTTTGTTTTTCGCATTCTATTATTTACGGATTTATGTATGAAATGGAAAGTTTCTTTTCTAAATCTTCAAGACTGGATCTTTTTCTCCTCATGACTTGTAGAACTGCTGATATGTACAATAATTCATTGCGGAACTGAATTACCGAAAGCACAACTGAATACAGCTTCCACCGGTGATAATTAATAGTGCGACCCTGACGTCAAGCATATTTCACTAAACCATCGCATCCGTACTTTTAAACACTTATAAACCCGCGATTCTTCTTTTTTTTTTCTCTCTTTGCCTTCGAGATTATACTACGAAATATGGAAAGAGTAACTGATGAGACAGACAAAAAAAAAAATGCATATTGATTGCGCTGTGGTTTATTTCAGTTCTTGAACTTCATATAAGCTCAGTCATAGACTTATAATCCGTTATATGCTGTGGATAAAGAATTTGACTGATAAACAGTGCATAGAGCATGAACTTTCCAGTAACCCATCTTCATTATTATAGCAAAGATTCTCATATTTTCTGGACATTTTCAATGCACATTTTATGCGCGAAGTAATTTTTTTTAGTTTATGAATATTTCTTACAAAACTAAGGATTATTGCGAAATAGTTCACCGTTAATTAGCTTACATCAATATATTTATATATATATATATATATAAATTGCTTCTTATACTTGTGCTAAATGGGTTTACTGATGTTAATATTTCAGGTGGTAAGTCATATTTTTATATTATTCTGCGTGATAATATTTTTGGTCAGGTAAAGTAATGAAAAATATATATTGGTGCTTTTATAGTATAAAAATTCAATATATTTAATTACTGCTCAAACTGACTTAATAAAGATTTGGCATGTATGCACTAGTTGGATGTGTTTCAAAATAATCATGCTTTTTTTAAAATAATATTTTAACCATCTAATAATAAAGATAACAGGCATAATATTCATTCATAGATATATTTCTTTATAGATAGTTAACTTTTTGTTTAAGCTGTGTATTTTTCTTCTAGAATCCTTTATTTTGAGTGTCAGTTTGCTATACAGTATTTCAATATTTTTAAATATATGCTGCCGCTCATGCAAAATTTATTGAAAGAATATTTTTAATAAGATTTTGAATTTTCCTCGTTAAAAGAAAATGCATAATATGCAAATTTGATAGCTTTCACACTTGTGTACATTTATGTGCACTAAATGTACTTATGTTGAGTTTGAATTTTCCTTGTGGTCCTACTCGGCTGGTCCAAGTATCTTCCCCATCAAGGGAAATACTAACGTGACAATCCTGCTGTGAATTTTATCTTTTATGAGTTATTTGCATATATACACATTCTTTTTCTCACAATAAAAAAAAAAAAAAAAAAAAAAAAAAAAAAAAAAAAAAACTAAATCTTCTAATTTCTTTTCCTTTATATTTTTCTTCTCACACAAATATTTACAATAATTGTAATAATAATTGTCACATTAATTTTATTCTAATTTAAATATTATCTTTATTAATTAATGGCAGTTAAGTACTTTATAGATCTATGCCCGCATCTCATGACTTGTTACACTTACAGATTTTGACAAGGATAGAATCTAATTACACTAGGATTGACTTTGCATTTAACATGCATACAATGTATATAATTTTTTCAATTCTCCATTCATTTTTATATTGTGTACTTGCATTTATATCTGATTTTTTTTATTGTTATTGTATTTGGTATTATATGCTATACTATATCAGTGTTTTTATTTTATTCGAATAAGCATAATACATTTATGAGATAATTGCATCATCAAAATATTAATTGTCTTTAATAACACTATAAAGTATAATAATCTTGTGTTTATATATTGGATCAGTTAGAGGACAAATTTTTGATGTTGCAATAGGATACATGTTGCCATATATATTTTTTTAGTTATAACGAATTGTCCTTTCCTTTTAATATATGCTTTGGATGCATAGTTACCGTGATTCAAAATTGAGTGTTGACATTAGGGGTGCTCGCACAAATAAACAGGTAATAAGAAATGGCAATGTTTGCATACAAACATATTACACACTTACAGTTTCGTAATAGGAATTCCATATTCGTAGGATACTATCTAATTTCTTATTATAAATTTATATTGTGTTGGAGTGATATTTACTTGCATATTTTTTTTCATGGATCCAGAAAAGAGTGTAAGATCTTGTCATTTTGTATTGATTTGAATTTTTAGCGCTAATTTTCCATCAATTCATTCGGATCAATCTTTGATGATAAACTTGGTGTCACTTCTTCACAATACACTTTTAGTTTTTAATTCATTGATTCCTTTTTTGTTGTTAAATTTAAATATAATTATAATATTGCGGTTATATTTTGGTAAGAAAACCTAATTATTACACGATCTAGACATGATACACTCTGTTTATTACAAAATATATACACTTTATTTTTTTCAAAATTGCTTTTTTAAACTTTATTTGATAAATAGATAACACTTGATATGACACATTTCTTTGTATTATTGATCGAAGTTTTGATCTACACACATGAATAAAGATAACTTTGCTTAAATTAACATGTTTTTTTTACACTTTAAGGTCACTTTTGTCATGTTAAAACAATTTGCAGTACTTTTGTGTCAGATATTTCTGGCCATGTATAAAATTACTTTTTTTAAGTTTTTTCCCCCAGTGCTGGTTCATGTTTTAATAAATATATAAGGTTTTGTGTACAACAAATTTTGCACATCTATACTTATATTAAAGATGAACTTTCCTTCTCAATTTCTTTACACATATTTATTTATTTATGCCATATTTATTGTCATATTTCAAAGAAGTGAAAAATTTCAGGTTTGTATATGTAAGAGTTAATACATAATTACCATTTTTGATTGTTTATTAATGTTTTGAGCATTAATCCTCATATATGTTTTTTTTTCTGTTTCAAAAGAAGATAGAATATATATATTTTTTATAAATGTATTTTTCATAATTAGACACAACCGTGTTAAATTTTTTTTTTTTAATGAATCATTTAAGTAATATTTTTCTTCGTTATAAACATATGGCACTGCTTACCGATATAGCAACTAATTAATTAAAGACATTCGTATTTTTTTTATTTATACATGCCATATTTTCTTTTACACTTAGATAAAATTTATTTGTATGATGGCTTTGAGAGCTATTGCAATCTTGCAATTATTTGACAATGCTTTTCTATATTCAATAACCAATTTTATAATCTACAACGGTTCCTTCTTTTTTAATTACACATGTCAATTACACAACTAGTCAAAGTTACCAATCCTTATACACTACCAGTTTGTACCAATCCTTGTTATACTCTTTACCATTCATTGTTTTTTTTGTTCTGTTCCTTTTTATATCTTCCGACATCAGTATACGACATCATATATCAATTCCACTTTGATAAACACTTTAGTCAATATTATATAAATAGACACATAATTTTAAAAAAAAACATACTTTTCATTAAATAATACTTGTTTGCTGATACAAAATAAAGGGTGCATTACTGAATCAGGCCTTAATGTTAATTATATTATATTTAATATTACGATTCTTAGAAATCAACTCAGATTTCTGTACAATGCACTCATTTCAGGAAACTTTCATGATTAACGCATCAAGTATTTCTTCCTGTAAATTTACACAAACTTCTTGCACATACTTCTATAATCTATACTTAATGCATTCCGTTTTCTCATTTACAGTTTTTTTTTTACTAATCAATGTTTCAAGCATTACTAATCAAGGATATATAAATATATAATACCAGTCAAAGTATTTGCTCCACCATTACAACTGTGCTTGTCACATTCTTTTTTTAATTAACACCTGTTTCTTTGACATTATATACCTTACTTTTAGGTTCTAATTACACTACTTGCAATATTCCATATAATTCATTAACACAATCTCTGCACATGTATCATCTCATCATGTTTTCCATGTAACTTTATATTAGGTACTAGTTATACCATATATTTATTGGAGGAGTTCATAGAATTCGCTATATGCACCAATTATGGTAAACAACACTGTACTTAATTACCTACTGCAATCGCAACAAGTTTGGTAATGTTAGTTATCATGGTAACATACTTTTTCTTTTCTTTCATTATTCATTTTATCGCTTACTTTACTTCTACATTTTCTGTCATATTTACATAATCACGTATTCTTTTTAATAAAAATAAGTTAAATAACCATTTTTTCCTTGCTAAATTTTGTCTACAGTTGAAAAATGAAAAATGTGCACTACTGAATCATGCCAGTATGGCAATATTATTATTTTCATAATAAGATTTTATAGGAAATTTTTCCTCTTGTAGTGCATGTCGCTTTCATGAGATTATTGAAATAGAGGCATCAATTTTTCATTCTGTGGACATAATCTTTTACACATTTACTTTTCTTACATGTATAACACAACATTTCATCAGTCACATTTTTATATATCTGTTAAGAATTTTTGTCACTGGTTCTCTTTTTTTAAATTATTATTCCTGACATATTAAATAGTAAAATACTTTAGTACATGCAATTGATAACTTTTCACTGTACATGTTCTAATTTAAATTCTCCTTTTCTCCATTTATTTTCTTCCATAGAGTATGTGTCACACCTCATTTTCATCACTTGTTTTGCCTACTGAAACGCTCGTAAATTAACCTTCGTTATTCGTTCAATATATGTAATTTTTAAAGACATACCTTTTTTTTCGCATTTGTTTTCATACACTACACTTGTTTGTGGAAGTATTTATTCACGGTTGTTATGTAATTGCAACCTTTGGTATTTATACCAGTCGTTCTTCTACCGAAGTTATATTAATGGTTGCTTTCAGACTGTACATACTTTCTCAAATACCTCTTTTCATTTACACAATGCCACTGTCCACATAATTGTCTCTAAAAATTTTTTTCAGTCTAAATTTTCACATTTTGTAAATGTAGGTACAAAATTAAACGAACAGTGTTTATATGTTCTATTTTGCTCACACTTCATCTTGCACTAATCCCCTAACACACTCTCAGTCACTTTTTTTTGTACATGATGTCACACTTTTTAATTCACATCTAAATTGCCTTTCATATTTAATACAACATATGCTATTTTTTTCAATTTTAAATTAGTTCACATAATTTTTCTTACTCTTTTACATACTATGTAATGTTCCATTACATTTTTACCTTACCATCCCGGTACAACAACGTATGAAGTTGTTTTTCATGTGTCATGTTTCATAACATGTTGTGGACGGTAAGTTGTGGTGATCATTCACCCTACATAGAAACTATATCCCACGTTACACATTTCTGACAGTCCTTAAATTTTGTCAATATTTGCAAGATATGCGATTTTACATTTTTATATAAAATTATGCCAGTTTTTCTAAATATGCTACTTCGCCAAATTCTCCTTTATATTATTCTCATAATCAAGTATGCTATATATTTATTTACATTTAGCTTTATTTTTTTTATATATATGTACAGCAATTTATTCTGCTGATACAAAAAATATGTCTCATATTAAAAGCCTTCAAATAATTGAATATAGTTTGATATATGGCCAAATGACATTTACTTTATACATTATATTTTTTTGTCATGTCTCAAAAGCATAAGTTTATGTTGGAAATACCCAACAATTGTAGTAATAAAAGTAATTGCTATTGCTTGAATTTGCATTTCAAGTTAATGATTAATTTTAGTTTCTGGTTTAAATAATGATATATGTGTGCACACTCCTAAAAAAACTAAAGAAAAAAATCCAGAAACATACTGATTATTATTTTGAGCTCATATTTATGTGTACTTTTCAAATCTTCAAGCATAAGAGGTCGACCCAGCTTGTCTTTATTTTATCATGCCTATACGCATGCATATATTACTTGAGACATGGTGTTTTTGTTTTTGTTTCAAAATTTTTTTTGTGAATTATTATCAATTACGCTTAGATAATTTACCAGGGTTCTATCACAAGTGTTTTATTGATGATTTTATATGTGTATTTCTATCTTAGTGAAGAAGCGCAGGTAAGTTTTCCGGTGCTCATGCCCTCCTTAATAAAACAAAATAATTTTTCTTTCTTCGGTTGTTGGGGAGAAATATGTGAAGAGGAATTATCTTCACATATTTCACTTCTAATTAATTCACCTTAGCCCCCCCATCCTAAAATAACTTTTTTTCAAAATTTCCATCCTAAATACTTTTTTATTTTTCTACACTGTAAATGTATCTAGTCCCAGCCTTTTGTTTCATTTTATTATAACTCCTTTTCAATTCATTTGTAATTCTTTCGCTCTGCGTTCTCTTATAAAAAAAAGAAGAAAAGAAATTATTTAGCTCGCCTAGCAACTGTGAATTTATCTCTATACCACGCTCAGTCAAATCTACCAGATGCCCTCTGCTACCCTTTCTCTTTTACATTTCTCTTCTTAAATTGTATTATCATTGTAACGTACATGTCTATTTTTAATTTTTAGTAACACTCCTTAATACAACCCTATGTGAACCAG
This sequence comes from Maratus michaelseni, assembly GCA_963931845.1. Classification (NCBI taxonomy): domain Eukaryota; kingdom Metazoa; phylum Arthropoda; class Arachnida; order Araneae; family Salticidae; genus Maratus; species Maratus michaelseni. The sequence continues at coordinate 96,616,793 of OZ007597.1, read as the reverse complement.
ACTCTTGTGGTTTGCGAGGCTACTATATTCATTCCTCACTGTTAGCATCTAAAAATTCATATTTGTTCGTCATCAATCTCCCATTGACTTAACATTTAACGGAAAATAACACCTGCGTTTCTATCACATTCCTCTCGCCAAATGTACGTTAATCTGGCTACTTGGCTTTATGTAACTCTGTCATCACTGCTCTGTATCCACCAAAGAAATTGTCTAATTAATCATCATTCTCTCTCGAACCTTGTGACTGATCATATAAGATGTAAAAGTACGTATAAGTGTACGTTTGGAGTCCCGGGTACCATTGCCTTCGGCAGCTGTACCTATTCGACGATGTACCTGTGCTTTATTTGAACCTGGATTAAACCTGCATATATATATTTAATTTTCGACTCTTTCTTCAAGATGTCTCACCTGCGTCTTCTTTTATTTTTTTAATAACTTACGATCACGACTCACCAAACTCCAGTACAATGCCATTATATAAAGATTTATAATTTATTTTTTTAAAATTCATATACAATTATTTTTAATTGCAATTTTTATTGTTGCAATGGAATTACTAAATACACATTATCAATTTTCTTCTTCACATTGAATTTATTTATAAAATTGCACTTTTTATTACAAAATTTTAAAAGTAAGATTTTAATTTTTAGCCAATAACCATGTGTCCTTGATTTCAAAGAAATTGCCCAGTAATGAAACTATTGAAAAAATAAAAATAATTCAATACCATAAAAAAATCATTGCTTGAAGATTGAAGTACTATGATTATTATGAATACTTCACTCATCTTTCAATATTATTATTTTGAGTAAAGTCGTTCATACAATTTCTTGAATTCTTTCATTTTTCAAAATGTAACCATAATAATTGAATAAGTCAGCCATGATCAAAAAATATTTTTCAGTGATTATTAATCGTTGTATGCATGATATATTTTATGCACAGATTGCATATAAATTGAGATATGAAAAAAAAATATTTAATTAGATTTTAGTGCTGATTTTTTCATACAGAAAAATTAATATTTTATATATATACATATTTTGTAATAAATTTCTAAAAGGCTGCAGTGAAACTGCAAAAAAAATGCAGTTGAAAGACCGCAGTGATTTGTCACAAATCATTGCAGTTTTTTTTAAGTCGACATAACTACACATTTACTGCAGTAAATACTTTTTTACATTAAAAACTTACTTATTATTATTGCTGACTTTTTTACATTAAAAATTTTTTCAATTTCATATGTTCAAATGATTTATTGTAGTACTTATTCCGGCTAGAATTACTGGAAAAATAAAAAGGGGCGAGCGAGCTTGGACCGCGTAGCTGTCTCAATGTGAATTGCTCTGCAATTCACAGGGGGTTGGCAAGCGTTAGCAAGTAGGGGGGGGGGCTGAGCCCCTAGTAAACATTGATTACACCAAGGGTGGCTGTAAAAACAGTAGAATTATTCAGGTCACCAAAAAGAAACAAGAAGTTCTCTATTTTAATGAACTACGGAAAGTTTGCAAAAAAAAAAAAAAAAAAAAAGTGCAGTTGGGAAACTACAGAGAATCTGCAGAAAAAATGCTGTTGGGAAACTACAGAAAATCTGCAGAAAAAATGCAGTTGGGAAACTGCGGTGATTTGGCCGATTCCACTACAGAATTTTTGAGGTTGATACAACTACAAAATTACTGCAGAATTTTTGAGGTTGATACAACTACAAAATTACTGCAGAATTTTTGAGGTTGATACAACTACAAAATTACTGCAGAATTTTTGAGGTTGATAAAACTACAAAATTACTGCAGAATTTTTTAAGTCTGTTCAACTGCAAAATTACTGCAGTAATTTAGCAGTTGTATCGACTGCAAAAAAACTGTAGTCGAATCGGCCAAATCACCGCAGTTTCTCAACTGCATTTTTTTTTGCAGATTTTCTGCAGTTCATTTTTAGCTGGGAATATATTACAATATATGAGAAATAGAATAAAATCAGTACTGTAAACAAAACCAACCAAAGAATTTGTTGTCTATATCTTACCTTTATGCTTCACTTGTAATGTATGTGAGGAGAAAAAAACTTTATATGCGTATATTATATGTGTTATATTTATCAGTTTCCTTTTAACTTTTCTTTAACTTTAAGTTAATCTTTACCGTTCGCCCACTACCTGGGATTTTTTCAAGTGTTTAATGTTTAATTATTGCATAAACAGTTCTTTTTTGTACATCGCCAGGAAATAATTCCATCACAAAATGTGGTTTTTTTATATTTTATATTCTTTTCATAAAATTGTACAGTGTGACTAGAAAACAACGCTTCTCTTGACGCCATTTTTATAAATTTACATCAAAATTTCGAAACGATTTTTATTTAATGCATTTTAAAGAGAGGTTGAAATGTAAATATAACACACATCAATAATGAATCGAATGTTAGATCTGTCTTAATGGCTTAATGAACTCTGTATAGGTTAGGTTTTTAGTTGCAACCGGTTATGTTACATTCACAATTACGATAAATTGAGTGGGTACATCGATTATAATAATTAAACGGAACGAAAAAATCATTATTAACACATATTTATGACAAATTGTTGATTTTCCTTAATATCAATAACATGCATTTCTAAAATAAACTTTATTCACATATTTCAACGCAGTTACCTCTGAAACAATACAAGAATAGTTCTTTATAAATTTTTCATTTTTTATTCTGTATATATTTAACTTTTCATCTCAAAACTTATCATTCGATAAATTTTATTTAATTATTTTATAATTTTTGTTTCATTTTTATTCAACCAAGAAAATTGTTTTTATCAAACATACAAGAAATGACATCTTCTTCAAATATATCACATTTACAATCGCAAGAAAAACGAGCAGCGAATCTCTAAAATTAAGGAAAACGATTCTAATACTTTAACGGAAAATAAAAAAACATTAATAATTACATATTTTTGATTAGTTATCGATTTTCCTCAATCTCGATAATTCGTATATTATTTCTAAAATAAATTTTATTTACACTTTTAAGTGCAGTTATCTATAATAAGTACAACAGACTTCTTAAAAAAAATTTCATTTGTTTTTATTCTATGTACATTTCGTTTTCTACCTCATAACTTATTTTTCTAATCATTATCTTTATTTAACATTTGTAAGTTTTGCTCATTTTTTATTCAACAGAGCGCATCTTTTTTAACAATTGGACAAGATAAAATATATTCTTGAGACATGTCACATTAATAATTACGAAAATTCAAGCGGATAATCTCTAAAAAGGAAAAAAAAAAGATTACAATACATAATTGGAATACAAAACACATTAATAAAACATGTGTCTGATTAATTATCTACATGCCACAATTTCAAAAACATTTATATTTCTAAAATAAATTTTATTTACAATCTTCAACAATTTTAATTCTAATAAATTTGGCATGTTTTTGATTAAATGTTTCATTTTTCTATTAATACTTTCCAATATCATTGAAAAGTGTTTATGAATTTGGTTTTTCTGTCTGCTTGGCCGTCTGTCTGTGTTTTCACTCTCGTAAATATACTCTGATTGTCATCTAATTTTTTATATGTTATTGATGTTTGCTATAGAATTTTCCGTATTGAAAATGAAGTGTTTAGCATTTTTAGTTCTTTACAAGGACGCACAAAAGAACTCCATTACATTATGATTTATGGGAAAAAATTGTTTACGGCATATTTTTATGATGTTAAAATATTTTAAACATACTGAAATTAAAAAAGGATCACTGAGGTGCAGTGATTCACAATATGTTTTCTGTAGATTATGGAGGTGTTGTATTTATCGTTGATTTAAAGAAACTGAAAAAATTCGATTACAGGACTGATTATCAAATCGACCGAAATTTCGGTTTCGGTCTCGGTTTCGGCGCAAAATTGGAGTTTCGCCGAATATTCGTTTTCGGTGAAACTGCTGCCAAAATTTCGGCCTGACCGAAACTCGACCGAAACTATCTGTATTTCAAAATATCGTTCCTTCTTTCGGAAATTTTCAACTTTACTCATTGATATGAGTTGTATCTGCTCAAATGACACACTATTTATTGCTGTGAACTCCACTGTTTATCATTATCCGTCATGATTGATTTATGATGCGAGTGTAAATTATAAAGCAAACAATGCATGACTAAACTTAAAAGACGCTTATCATGTGATCTTTAAAAGCTGCAAACTTAACAGTAATAGACAATTTTTACAGGGAGGCAGGGAGTGACAAAGCTTTTTTTAAGTAAACATGTTATTTAAACAGATGTACCATAAAAATGTTTGTACAAAATTTTAAATAATTAATAATAATATTCAGCAATATTTAAATATAATAGCTGTGTTTAAACGTCTATTAAATTAATAATATTTATAATTATAAAATGGTTAAAACATATTCAATGTTAATTTCCTAAAAAACAAACATTTAAGTACTTTATTTCAATCAATTTAAATGCAAAATATTAACGAACTGAAAATATGAATACATTTAAAAATTAAATATTCATTATTGAATTTGTTTTACATTATTTAATAACATTGTTAATTAATTATTGATAAATGCATATAATTATTGGTTGTTATAAAATAGTAAAATATAAATGTTGTATTATTTATGTTTAATTTTTGTTTGAAACGTATACACGCACATATATATGGACGTTTATTTGTTAGAAATGTGGTTCAATATACGTATAACTAATAAATTAATTAGTAACGTAATTAGTTATTATTAAGTAATTATTAATTATTTGTTATTAATTAATTAATTAATAATTATATGCAGTTATGTATGTATTAATCAGTTTTTTAAATTTTTTGACACTTTCGGTTTCGGTTTCGGCCGAAAGTGGGAAGATCACCGAAATTCGGTTTCGGTTTCTGTTTCGGTCTTAAAAACCTGTTTCGGTCGATCTCTAATTATGATAGATAAAGTCTTGAAGTGGGTTTTCCGCTGTTGTATGCATTTTTAGACTTATCTAATCTTTAGTGTAATACATGGTGTGTATAAATTCTGTAGATCAGGGCTGTCCAACCTGGTGTCCGCTATTCACCAGAATATTCTTACAGAAATATGTCTTTTTTAATCGGAGATATTCGGAGATTTAATAATGCAAATATTTCTATAAGAGTTTTCTGGTTAATAGCGAGCGCCAAGCTGGACAGCCCTGCTGTAGATCCTATACAAGACTGAACGAAATAATTCCTACACATTACCAGATATGGACATCAAATGTTCAAAATAGATTTTTACTGATCTAGGCGTTTTTTAAATTGATTATTTAGATAAGGTAAAGCTAGGATAGTCTGCGCACAATTCAAAATGATGGGTCGTATACTGGCCCGGTCCCCGGCCTAAATTGGGTTAAGAAAATACTTCATTTTTAATTCTTATAATTCTAACCTCTTACAACTTACCCTTCTAATAAAAACTTTCATTTATTTTTCACCGTAGGTCCAAACGTTGAAACGAGATTTCAACATCTTGTGGTTGCAGCTAGTGCAGCATTAAAAGTTGGTTCAATCTAACACAAAACATTTAACAATGTACAATCTCAAAAAATAATTCAACGACGAAAAAAATGCGAAGTGATGGATCGTATACCACACCTTCCCCGGCCTAAAATAGATTAAGAAACGATTTCCTTTTTATTTCACATATTTCGTTCCTCTTACAACTTACACTTCTAATAAAAACTTTTATTTACTTTTTAAAGGAGTTCAAAATATTGGAACGAGATTTCACCATTTTGCGGTTGCAACTACTGCAGCACCAAAAGTTGATTCAATACAGCACAAAGTTTTTAACAGTGTGCAATCTCAGGAAAACAGTTCAATAAAGAAAACAAATGCAAAGGGATGCCCCGGCCTAAAATGGATTAAGAAAATATTTCATTTTTATTTCCCATATTTCGTTCCTCTTACAAACCCTTCTAACGACAACTTTAATTTATTTTTGTGCAATTTTTTTTTCATTTTATAATTCATTCAATTTCAACATTTTATAGTTGGAGATACTGCAGCAACAAAAGTTGGTTCAATCCAAAACACAAAACTTTTAACAGTGTACAATCCCAGGAAAACAATTCAAAAAAGAAAAAATATGCAAAATGATGGGTCGCATGCGACCCCCCCCCCCTCCCCACAGCCTAAAATGGGTTAAGACAATATTTATTATTTTTATGTCACATATTTCGTCCTCTTACAACTTGACCATCTAATAACAACTTTTTTTTTTTTTTTTTTTTTTTTTTACAATTTCGGTTTCATTTTATTCAACCGAGCAAATCGTTTTTTATCAATCAAAGTATAATATCTTCTTCAAATATGCTATCATATTCACAATTACAAAATTTTGAGCAGGTAATCTCTGAAAATAAGGAAAAGCGATTCTAATATTTTATCTGTAGCGGAAGATGCAGCATGCATTTTAATGAAGTTTGAATGTAATGGGGCGCAGTTTAAGAACATTTTTCCTTTTTGTAATTAGAAATTTTCCGTTTCGAATTTCTTTAGTTTTGTTTGGTAAAATGCAATTTAAATGTTAAGTAATATGCTGTGTTTGGATTTTATTTAAAACTTATTTGAAAGCTTTTTCGTTTGATGGATTTTATTTAAGAAATGATACATGAGTGTGTTTTTTATCTAAGTTAAATATGTAAGGTTTGCTGCGAAAAACATGTTTAGTAGTAATGAAAATTTTCCTGTTTTCATTAACAAATAAAAAATTACTATATTTCGTGTCTTTTAACTCAGTCTAATGAAAATCATTAATCATATATGAATTATTTAAAATAAATTCCTTAGTTTCATTTCCCTTTTTTACCGTTGTACATTAAAAAGGTTAAGTTACATTTGAAAAAAAAAAATAAATCGGTACTAAAAATTTATATATACAGTAAAACTCCAATTATCCAAATCAATTGGGACCGGACACCATTTGGATAATCAAAAATTCGGATAATTGGATTTTTTCCGAAAAAAGGGTCTATTTTAACTAATTACTGTATGTATGATGAAAATGGGAGAAAAAAATTATTTAAAAAAGAGCTTTTAATTAAGTAAATTAAAAGGCAAAAGGCAACACTTTTACATGTTAAGCGTACTTACAAGTGCTGTACATTAGTACATTATGTACGTACCGTACTGTAAATGAAAGTCATTGCTTGCTGAATATCTTGGTTAAAGTAAGCTGTTTGGCAGTCTTCATCCGTTTTCGGGTAGCCAAGTCGCGCATCCGCTTGACAGTGAGAAGTTGCATGTGGTCACACTCGGGCTGACGCTCCATCAACTTCAACGCAGTTTCAAGGCCGGCAAATGCTTCACTAGCTGGTGGTCTCATGTCTGCTTCAACTTCGACATTAAGGTAATTTTATTCCTTGACACTTTCTTCTCTCAAACTTTCAATAAGTTCATCATCATTTAGAATTTGGAACCAGGATCTGACGAATCACACACCATCCACTCTCCTATAGCTTCATCACTAACTTCTGAACATCCTGGAATTCCAGGAACATTCTGAACATCCAGGTTTCTGAATTCCTCAAGTGGCACGTCATCCTCATCTTCTTCTGTCTCTTCCGCGGAGGGAAGGGCAATAGCGCACGTAGACAGAATCATTAGTTTGCGAATCGCAGTACGTTTTCGTCTTAATTTTTTTTTCTAAAATTGTGAAAGCGATTTGGATAATCAGCGATTCGGGTAGTCGGAGTTCGGATAATTGCAGTTCTACTGCATTAGAAATCCGAATTTCATTAACAAATATTAAATTCTTCAGAATAACAATAGAAGGAGTGTGGTGTATTAAGAAAGGAAAGAAAATCATATCTGTTTACATATATGTGTGTGTATAATGAGAAAATGAATATGCAAATTATAAATTTCAGAGTCATGGGTTATAAACAACTCCCTCCTCCACCCAAAAAATTAGTATTTGCGGTGTTTGGATTTGTAATTTTTTTTTTTTTTTAATATCGCCTCTCTTATTGAGATGATACCTGATGCAAAATGAGGGAGATGTAAAGAAAACTACATTAAAAACACCAGAACTTAAATTTTCTGTAGCATACTAGTTTCGGAAGCATTTAGCGTACGGTCCTCAGTGCTAAGAATGCTGTAAATTTGCTCATATATATGGGAAAAGATGCGGATTCAACTGAAAGGTTTAATGACCAACAGGAAAACAGGAGATAACGGGTTACAGCTAATAGGAAATTACGGATTCAACCGCGGATCGCCTACTCTTCTTGTATTATTTGTTTTACATATAATATTTACCTTGTATTTAACTTTGAATTTGATTTTCTTTATGTACGGTTGAGGAGGAAGGGTGCTTACATTACAATGTTTTTCTCCGCTCCGATATTTTCTTTCATCAGCAGCGTATTTCATATTGTAGAGATCTACTTTTAGTTTTATGGTAATTTTTTCTGTTTTTCAACACTTTCTAACATAGTTGAAAAGTGTTAATTAATTCCGTTTGTCTGTCTGTCTGCGGTCTATCCGTGCTCTAACTCGCGTAAATATACTTAATATACTATCGTGAAAATATATGTTATTTAGGTTTACTGTGGCATATTCGGTATTGAAAATGAAGTATGTAGTACTTATACTCCGTATACAAAGGCACTCAAAAGAATGTCGTTACATTCTGGTCTATGCGGGAAAATCATTTGCAGTGTATTTGAAAGTTATTACACTATTTCAAATATACTGAAATTGATATACATTGCTGAAGAGCACTACAGATGCTTATTATCGAATGTACCACGTATGACACTTATAATTAGTTAACAGGATAGCTCAAAAGAATTCCGTTATAATATGGTCTATCCGGAAAAATTGTCTGCGGCGCATTTTTATCATGTTACACTATTAAAAAATTAAATTGAATTCTTTTACTAAGCTAAATTGCAGCTTACTGTATAGATTATATACAAGGCTGCATAAAAGAATGGGCGTACATTTCTGGCTATGGCCAGCAATTGCTGAAATCTGGTTTTCAAATGGGTTTTGCGTTTTCTAAAATGTTTTCTTAAGAATTTTATTTATCTGACTAAGCAGCGAAGGTTTGTTAAAATATTCTGTTAGCGTTCGAAAGTGTTTCATAATCTATGCTTGATGCATAATTTTTCTTTCTTGTTTAGATTTATGGTTTGTTAATCTTAGCTTATTTTTCATTTCACACACATACATATGAAGTATAGATAGAGAGAGATAGATAGATAGATATAGATAGATACATATATCTGTGAATATATATCCGTCTTTCCAATTATCGTTTTCATATGCCTTTAAAATACAGACATCATCATGCAACCCAAATAAAACAACTTAACGAAGCAAAAGAAAATTCAAAGTCGTGGGTGTTATATGATAGCCATGACCTAAAAAGGTTAAGAATATGCATGATATTTATTTCCCATATTTCGTTCCTCTTACAAGGTATCCTTCTAATAACAACTTTAATTTAATTTTTACCGGGGCTCCAATTATTGAAACGTGATTTCAACATCTGGTTGCAGCTACTGCAGCACCAAAAGTTGGTCCAATACAGCAAAACTTTTAACAGTGTACTATCCCAGTAAAACAATTCAACGCAGAAAAAAATTGAAAGTCATGGGTTGTATGCCCCCACCCCTACCCAGCCTAAAATGGGTTAAGAAAATACTTCGTTTTTTATTTCTCATATTTCGTTCCCCTTACAAGTTACCCTTCTAATAACAACTTTTATTTATTTTGTACCGCCGCTCCAAATGTTGGAACGAGATTTCACCATTTTGCGGTTGCAACTACTGCAGCACCAAAAGTTGGTTCAATACAGCACAAAGTTTTTAACAGTGTGCAATCTCAGGAAAACAGTTCAACGAAAAAAAATGCAAGGGTATGCCCCGGCCTAAAATGGATTAAGAAAATATTTCCTTTTTATTTCCCATATTTCGTTCCTCTTACAATTTACCCTTCTAATAACAACTTTTATTTATTTTTTACCGCATCTCCAAATGTTGGAACGAGATTTCACCATTTTGCGGTTGCAACTACTGCAGCACCAAAAGTTGGTTCACTACAGCACAAAGTTTTTAACAGTGTGCAATCTCAGGAAAACAGTTCAACGAAAAAAAAATGCAAAGGGTTGCCCCGGCCTAAAATGGATTAAGAAAATATTTCCTTTTTATTTCCGATATTTCGTTCCTCTTACAATTTACCCTTCTAATAACAACTTTTATTTATTTTTTTACCGCAGCTCCAAATGTTGTAACGAGATTTCACCATTTTACGGTTGCAACTATTGCAGCACCAAAAGTTGGTTCAATGGAGCACAAAACTTTTAACAGTGTACAATCTCAGGAAAACAGTTCAACGAAGAAAAAAAATGCAAAACGATACCCCCGGACTAAAATGGATTAAGAAAATATTTCATTTTTATTTCCCATATTTCGTTCCTATTACAAACCCTTCTAACGACAACTTTAATTTATTTTTGTGCAATTTTTGTTTCATTTTATTCAACCGAGAAAATCGTTTTTTTTTTTTTTATCAATCAGACAAGATATAATATTTTCTTCAAATATACTATCAAATTCACAATTACAAAAATTTGAGCAAGTAATCTCTGAAAATAAAGAAAAACGATTTTAATATTTTATCTTTAGCGGAAGACGTAGCATGCATTTTAATGAAGTTTGAATGTAGAATATAATGGGGCACAGTTTAAGAACATTTTTCATTTCTGTAATTAGAAATTTTCCGTTTCGAATTTCTTTATTTTTGTTTGGTAAAATGCAATTTGAATGTTAAGTAATATGCTGTGTTTGGATTTTATTTAAAACTTATTTGAAAGCTTTTTCGTTTGATGGATTTTATTTAAAAAATGATACGTAAGTGTGTGTTTAATCTAGCATAATATTTCCTGTAAAAAACATGTTCAGTAGTAATGGAAGTTTTCCTGTTTTCTTTAACATATAAGCAACTGCTATATTTCGTGTCTTTTGATTCCGTGAAATGAAAATCATTAATCATATCTGAATTATTTAAAATAAATTCTGCGGTTTTATTTCCTATCTTTAAAAAATGATTTTGTGCATAAAAAAGGTTTAATTGCATATATATATATATATATATGTGCTGTAGGTTGAGAACTTAATGGTGTAGTCTGGTTATAGTTTGTCAGTGTAGTGGGTTGTTGGCTGTGATTTAAGTTGAGAACTTGATGGAGTAGTCTAGTTATAGTTTGTCAGTGTAGTGGGTTGTTTACTGTTGTGTAAGTTGATAAATTGTTGGTGTAGTCTGGCTTTAGTTTGCTTCCTTTTGTTATGTCTGTTTCATTCATTTTCAGTCTGTACTTGTCAGGTATGGAGAGTGTTGCATGCATAAAACTAGTTTAACCCAGCAGTGCATGTCTCAAGCCATGCCACCTGACACAGGTTGTTTCAGCTTTTCTTTGTTGTTTAATGGCTTTTTTAATTTTTGCTGCAATTTGTTTTGTTCTTTTGTTATGAGTTTAAGTAGTTAGTTGCATTTTCTGGTTCTGTGTAAATGTAATTTGTTTAGTTTTGTTTTTCTAGTATTGAATTTATGTGGTTTATAGATTTCGGTTGACTTTTTTTGTGATAATGGTTCTGCAAGTGATTTTTCACTGGAGTTTATTATATATATATATATATATATGTGTGTGTGTGTGTGTGTGTGTGTGTGCGTGTGTGTAAACGATACAAAAAAATTATTTGTTAGGAATGCGAATGCCATCAGTAAATATTGAATTCTAGAAAATTGCAAAAGGCAGACGGTGGTGTAATTACATTTTCTATAAAACATAATTTCCACAGCTTTGATGAAGGTTTGGTATTTTTTTCTTCAAACTTTAAGCCCTGTTTTGGGGGGTTATCTATTTATTTTTTTTAATAAAAAAATTCTTCTGTCTTTTTATGTAACTTTCTATGGGGTTTATAGAGGGGGTATTGAGTAACGTTCTATGGGGTTTATCAGTCAATATGGTGTAATAAAATACAACAAAAAATATATCTATTAACATGTTTGTGTGTATATTGAGAAAAGATACTTACAAAAAATACATTATTCACAAAACATACATGTTGTTGTTGGAATTTTTTTATTATTATTTTAATGAAATCATTTGTCTTTTATTATCTTATGTGGGATATTGAGAGACTGGTTTTTCAGTCAGTGTGTTGTAATAAGAGACAAACCGAAATCTTATCAATTTACATAGGATTTTGGTTTGTTTCTTATAACAAAGAGACAAATAGGTTTATTAAAAAGAATAATACCAACGTTATAAATGCACAAATAATACACAAAAAGCAGCAAATGGCTATTTAGAATCTACAAGAGAGATTCATCTTCAGTGCGACAAAGAGCAAAGCACAGCGTGCTAGAAAAAGCAAGACTGGGCAAAACGACAGAGAGTTGACAAATTGTTTGAGTTGTTATTTGAATGATGGTATACTGTTTCAAACATAATGAAATTGATATGAATTTTTGGGGTGCAGTAAAACATTCTTTTGGTAGAGTATGGAGTGTAAAGCAATTGTCATTCATTTACAGGGTCGCACAAAAGAATTCGGTTAAAAAATTGCTATATTGGAAAGTGGTTCATAATCTATGCTTGAGGCACGATTTTTCTTTCTTGTTAAGATAAACACTGAATGCTTATAAAATATAATTTAAAAAAATACTTTTATTAAAAAGCAAATAAAATATATGCATATAAAAATTATGACAACTTTTTATTTAATAGATAATAACAATTAAAATGTTTAGGAATTGTATCCATATATATTAATATATATTTAGTGGGTTTTTTTTTTCAACCTTTTAATACAAATCTTCACCTAAACTATATTTCTCACGAAAGTTAAGATTACGTACGTGTTAGAAATGTATATCTGAAACGAGAATATAGTCTGCGAAAATATCTTGCTGTAATCATGACAGGATTAGGAAGTGGCAACAGAAGATTAAGGAATCATCATGGCAAAGGCGTTTATGACAAAAACTCGCTGGCCAAAAGTATTAAAGTAGTAGCTCAAGAAAAACTTTTGTTGGGTAAGTATATGGATTATTTCACTGTAATTACACTGTGCCATCTGGATTTCGTTTAATAATACTAGAATAACAAACATTTTATTAAACATATAGTGTACGTAGTAATAATGCATAACTTTTTTACGAGCAGCACTATGAGTAACTGTATTAACTTATTGTGAACAATAAGAAAAATAAGCATTTTGCTTCTTTTAACCCTCCAACGTCCATAAGTAAATTTATATATATATATATATATATTTATAATACATAGATCGTATTGATTTTTTTCACTAAACAACAGTAATAAAAACGTTTTTTGTACTTTGTCACCTATGGGTGACAAACCAATTCAAGATCGCATTACAGCAACAAAAATTAATGAAATATTCAAACTCCTACAAATATTAATTCAATATTTAGTGAACTTCAACATTCAGTCAAAACTGTATACATATATATATTTTTTTTTTCTTTTTTGACATTTTTACACCCCCCTCCAAACCAAAAAAAAAAGAACGAAAAATCATGCATCAAGCATAGATTATGAAACACTTTCCAACACAGCCAGAAAAGTGTAACGAAACTTCACCGCTAAATAAGGTGAAAGAAGATATGTAAATAACCAGTTTAGAAAACATATAACAAATTGAAAAATACAGTTTTCAAAATTACCTTCCAGTGTCAAAAAAGTAGTCGAATTATTTTGTGGAGCCCTGTATGTGATCAATAGATGTGGATATATAGCATGATAAAATTTAGTTCTATTAGAATATTCACATTTAGCAATTTTCGCCAAGCGATGGAAATGCACTCGAAATCTTTTATCTGAAGACTTTTGTACACATCACATATTAAGTTAAAAGGCAACTTAAAATTCACTCGCAGCAATTACCAACCGTAAGCGACAATATATCTTTTTCTTTGCGTAGCTCTGTATATAAATTTATTTATATTCTACAAACTTCTATTAGTCTACTAAATATAATTCAGCAGGGAAATGCGTAACACAATTAAAACTACCCTTAAGCACTTCACTCCTATAGTCTGTAATAGTTGCGGATTCTCTTGTGTAGCCCTGTAAATGAACAGGTTTATAACCAGTAGCTAACAATAGTGTACCTGTAGATTGTTGCCTGTAGTTGTCACCTGTAGGTAACAATAGGCTTTGGCAGGTTAAATTAAAATTTTTAATTTACAGAAAACACTCACTCACTCTAGGAAAAACATATAAAATAAGTACTGTTATGCATTATTTCCTTGTAATTACTGTGTACAATTCGGATTTCTTTTAATCGTATTAGACTAACAAACATATTATGCAACATATAGTGTAAATAGCAATATTGTAATACATTTTAATGAGCAAAACTGTGAGTATATGCATTAGTTTATTGTAGAAAATAAGAAAACTGCGTTTTTTTTTCTCTTTTTAATAGATATTCTTTTTTTTTTTTTTTTTTTTTTTTTTTTTTTTGCATTAAACACCCATTCACTGTAAGTGAAATACAGAAAGTAGATATTATGGATTATTTCAAGGCAATAACACTATGCTATCTGTTTTTTTTTTAATAATAGGAGAATAACGAACATTTTATTCAACATATAGTGTACATATTAATTTTGTATAACTCTTTCATGAGTAGAATTATGAGCACATGTATTATTGTGGACAAAAAGAAAACTTTTCTTCCATTAATTAAAATTGAAATTGAAATTTTTAATTTACATAAAACACCCACTCACTGCTAGAGAAATACAGGAAGTATGTATATGAATTATTTTGGTGTAATTACACTGTTCCATCTCGATTTTGTTTAATCAGAATAACATATATTTTATTCATCATATAGTGTAAATAGTAATACTGTATAACATTTTAATGAGCAAAACTATGAGAATACGTATTTGCTTATTGTAGAATATAAGAAAACTAAGTATTTTTCTTCTTTTAATTGAAGTTAAAATTGCATTTTTTAATTTACAGAAAACATTCACTCACAGTAAGATACATACAGAAAGTAAGTATATGCTCACTGTAATTACCAGAAAAAATATCAATATAATCTATATATTTTAAATACATATATATATATATATACATTTACTTATGGACGTTGGAGGGTTAAAAGAAGAAAAATGCTTATTTTTCTTATTGTCCACAATAAGTTAATACAGATACTCATAGTGTTGATCATAAAAAGTTATGCCATATGAATTTCGTTTAATTATAGTAGATTAATAAACATATTGTAGGATTTTATTTTTAAATCTCACAATAGCATAAATATTTACTTGACTTATGACTATAATTAACTATATCGTTTCGATTTGATTTTAAACAATTTTTATTACTTATTCAAAGAAACAAATAGAATGATGAGATTACAATACTTCACACTTATTAATAGCATTACATCTTCATGAACATAAGTAATAATTCACTTAGAATTATTATTGAAATCCTTTATTTGGCAAACCGGATTTCTAACCTTCATATTGTGGTACAAAATTGTGGAATAATAATTTCTCTCGTTTTTTACTTACCCATCATACGTAGTATAGGGTAAGTCTTGTAATCGTTTTGAAAATCGAAATTTTTTTTTTGACGGATTTACACGTTTCAGACACTGGAGATTCCGAAAAACATATTTTTAGAAAAAAAATTTTGCCGTCCGTCTGTGTGTCTGTGTGTGTGTGTGTGTCTGTGTGTGTGTCTGTGTGTCTGTAAACGCTCTATCTCCCGAAAAAATTGAGATAGAGACTTGCAATTGGGTATGTACTTAGGATGTCATAATGGGAAGAAGCCTATTTCATTTCAATAACCTCGATTAACCGGAACAATTGTTTTCGAACTCTCGAAATATTCGTTCTGATGGAAGGTATATAAAAATTTTCGAAATTGTTTACTTTAAGAAATGAATATAAAAGACAATAAAAAAACATAAATTTTGCATAAAGCATGAAGTCGATCGGATAATGAGTTGCCGAGATATTTGTAATCCTATTTTCCACACTCTTCGATTTTTCATGACCCTGTATTTCATCCAAATTTCACTTCAAAGATATATTTTAATTGGAAATTCGACGCTTAATCAGATGCAATAAACCGCTAGTTAATAGGATTATTATTTTTGGAGTTATAAGGAGTTTTCTTTCAAGCAATTCAGTAATCGAGCCTTTCAAGTTTATGACGTCATCAAGCCACGATTTTATTTGAATTGCAATGCATTTTATAAGTAGTTTACACATTTTTATTTTAATATTTTACATTATGCATATCAATGATGGGTAAGTATTACGGTGGCCCCCAACGACTAGTTTTTTTTTGTTTTTAACTTCCCCTTTTCACGAGCCTCATATAAAAATCTTGCAATATCACGTATCTATTAATTAAATCCTTGAGTTTGTGTTGTTGTGGATACTGATGCATAGATGGGTATTATTTATTATTTCAATCGCAATAATATTCGCAATATTATTCAACATATAGTTACAAATAGTAACATTGTAAAAATATTTTTATGAGCTAAATTATGAGCATTTGTATTATTTGTAGCTTATTGTGGAAAATACGAAAACTAAGCATTTTTCTTCTTTTAATAGAAATTTATGTTTAAATTTTTAATTTATGTAAAACACCCACTCACTGTAAGAGAATACATAATAAGTATATATATATACTATACATAATACATAATACATAAGTAGAATACATAAAGTAAACATATGGATTATTTCACTGTAATTACACTGTGCCACCTTGATTTCGTTTAATCATCGTAGAATAACAAACATTTTATTCAACAAATATAATGTAAATGGTAATGTTGTATGGCGGTTAATGAGCAAACCTATGAGTATATGTATTAGCTTATTTTATTGTAGACAATAAGAAAACTAAGCATTTTTCTTCTTTTAGTAGAAATTTAAACTTAAATTTTTAATTTACTTAAAACAGCCACTCACTGTAAGATAAATACAGAAACGTTTTCTGCTACAGAAGAGATATTTATTAAAATTCCATACCATTTTTTTTCTCGAGTCAAATAAATATATTTTGAACCAGAAATTTTATTTAATAAATGCTATCATTTTTGTACCACATAGAAACTAGAGACATTTTATTAAATAAATTATCTTATTATTTTTTTAATTTGTTTATATTATATTTGTGTTATATTTGTTACGTTTATTACATATGTGTTATATTTAAAATATCGAAAGGCTAGCAGCTATGAAATTCAGTGTGATCTCGTAATTAACCACAATTCCAGAAACCTTTCTCTGATCTTCAGAAACGTTTAAGGGAAGAATCAATCAGAAACCTCAGGTGCCCTAGTTCTGTATAATTAGCTTATGTCAATAAATCCATGTGAATATTTTTCACTATACATAAAAAATGCAGATATTCATACAAATCGTTGCTCAAATACCGAAATTTTCAAAATTAACAGAAATGTAATTTTCAAAATTTATAGTCATCGGAGGAATCCTTTTAATTTAGAAACGAGTCAGGTTTCTGATTGATTATTCTTCAAATAATTTCTGAATATACGGAAATTTTTGAAAAAAACTTCATATAATATTAATTAAAACATTTGCCAATAAAATGCCAGAATTAATATTACGTAGAATTTTAAACATTTAAAGTATGAGGCCAAGATATACAAAATTTACTCAATATTGAGCATGTGAATATTATTAGAGTAATAGGGGTTAATACGTAGAAAGAACACACTGATAAAGAAAGAAATAGCCTTGAAATATACAAATAAAAGAATTATATCAGTGTCACAACAAATAAAAAAAAAAAATACACCAATAGAATTGAAATAGCATTTAGGCTGTTGAAAGGCAGATTAATCGAATGCAAACGCTTGAGAAAATAAATTTATTGCTAAACACATCGTAAATAAATATGCAAGTATTTTGTATGGATATTTTTCTCATTACTAAAAAGCTACTATATGACAATGTTTTTATTTTTTGTCTAAAACACCTTTTCTCTTTTAAGGTAAATGATTCAGTAAAGAAAAATGAATTATCAAATATTTGACGGCAGTATAATAAATGACCGGAAGCTGTTAATCTTGAAGCATTTTTATAAAAATGCATCATCACATTCCTTCAACAATAACATAGTAATTGCTAGAGTTTCTTCTCTGTCGCGTGCATATTGGAATAGTATATCTAAAATGCATACATCCATTAAACTTATCATGAACTGAAGAGGTGTCAACGTATTTAATCTTTTACTAGTAAAGGAAAAAGTGGGAAAAGATAAATGAAATGCGCTGCGATAAAATATTCATAATGAAACGAAAAGCTCATAAATTTTTATTACTTGATGAAGCAGACACTTTCAAGTTCAGAAAGTACATTAAACATACATTTATTGATATGTTATTTACGTAAATTTTTTGTTGTTATTATTTTTTTATTGAATTATGTAATAAATGTATAAACCGCAGAAATTATGTAATTAGCTCAAACTGTATATTTATGTAACATAGTATACTATATTACTTTTAATATATAACTGCAATATTAAAAACACAACATATAAATATCTTACATTTTTTACCTAAATGCATTTTCAAGATTTATATTACCAATAATAAATTATTGTGAATCAATATTAACTAAATCTAAGTATAATATTGTTTGATTTGTTCAATATTAAATAATTACCAGCGGGCCCGTGCGAAGATTTCGCACTACAATCTAATATTTTTTTATCAATATGTAATATTTATTAGATGCAGGTTTAAACTTCTAAAGAAAAAATGAGGATAAAAATATCTGCAAACAACATGTATGTTTTTAGTCAAGCCAAAATATCATCTAATTTATTCCATCAAAGTTGGAGTAAAAACAGATCCAAGATTGCAAAAGGCAAGTGCGAGAAAAAGAAAAATTAACAATTGTATTTTAACTGCATAGAGGATAACGTCATCAGCTTCGGAAAAAACATGGGACATAGAAATATAAATCTAAATGTTTCAATTTCAACTTCGCTTTTTAATCAAAAATATAAAATAAACCCATGCGGTGTTTTCTATAATCATTGCTGAGCATCGTATAATGTGGTATTTTATTTTTGTGGCAACAGTAATTTGAAGAAAACCTTTCATTTCTTTCATGAAATCAATGCCGATTTAATTTTTAATTATCAGCAAATTTTAATCGAAAAACATGTTTAAAGAAATGTTAAGTGTGCTATGTCAGAAGCCTGTTCGAAATCCTTTCATATGCTATCTCATTCGTCGTTCTGCGTTTCGTATTTTCTGCGAAAAAGGGATGTTGACAGGAGAAATAATATATATGATTGTGAAAACCTCTATATTACCTACAAGTAAACTTACAAGAATTGGGAAATAACTGTCAGTGAAATAGATTATATTTTAACTATTTACAATTCAGATATTATGCAATATTTGTCAGATTTGGTCATATATTGATTCTTTTTTAAATATAAACAGATATTACTGGAGTAATACAGGTAAGTATATATTGAAAATAATGCATTTATGTAGATAAAGAATGGTAGACTAGAAAGATACAAAGATGATAAATATATCAGCAAAATAACAGATAGAACTAACACACCAACCTTGAAATAGTGACAATTAAGCTGTATATTAGTAAGTTCAGAAAAAGCAAAACTGTCAAGAATATGTCGATATAGATAAATGATGAAAGAATAAAATGATCCAAACAGAATAAATATATCAGCATAATAACAGTATACTTTAGATATCAGCATAAGAACGCACCAATCTTGAAATATATTGAAAATTAGGTTATTTAAAAATAAATAAGTAAGTTAAGAAAAAAATGAAAAATCATCGGAAATTTAAATTTATTTATAAACACACAAAAAAAGTAGTCGAATGTGTCAATCCCAAAACTTTTTTCGATCTCCTACAGGTTTTACATGCACCAAACACGAATGAGTGCAAATTTATATCAAGGTCTAACTGATTCTAAAGTTTTATTAATTAATCTCCATTTGTAAGATACGACTATCGCTAAAATCGTGTAAATCCTGAAGAATGCAGCATAGCAGCGCCACCAGATGGTAGATTTACACCAAAACCTAATCAACAACAACTTCTATCAACGTCTAACAGATTCTGAAGTTTGATGAAATTCTGCGTGTTAGTTCTTAAGACATAGCTATCGTGAAAATAAAGAAAAAATTAGTATATCAGCACCACCTGTTGGGCTATTTACGCCAAAACGTAATCAGCGTCCACTCATGTCAAGGTTTAAAAGAATCTGAAGTTTGATGAAATTCTGTACAATAGATATTGAGATATAGCTGTCGTCAAAATCATAAAAGATGTAGCATAGCAGCGCCACCTGTTGGGCGACATACACCAAAAACTAATCAGCACCAATTTATATCAAGGTCTAACTGAAACTAAAGTTTTATTAAATTTCGTGCATTAGTTCTTGAAATAGAGCGCCCACAAATTTTTTGTCACAGACAGACTCACAGGCAGACATTTTCTAAAAACAGTCAAATTGTGTTCAAGACCTTCTAAAACGTTTAAATCCCTCGAAAATTGGAAGTCGAAATTTTCATGAATTCAATACTTTCTTCTTCTAAAAATAGAAGAAATAAATAAATAAACAGACAAATAACCATTTTTTTTCCCTCATTACAAAAACACTACGGTGTGACTTCTTTATTTTGTCTGTGGTCTCAAACTCTTTTTCCATTTTGAAAGAAGGGCTTCAGAGAAGAAAAGTGATGCACTCTTCAACTATCTTGCAATGGTAATAATAAGCTTTTACAAGGACAAGAAGCTTTTAATATTGAAGCATTTTAAGAAAAATTCATTTTGTCACATTTTTTTCTTCAGTAACATACAGTAATTGCTAGAGTTTCTGTTTTATAGAATACATGTTGGACTCTCTCTAAAATAAAAATGTGTAAAACATTATATTTATCGTGAGCTGACAAAGAAACAACTTATTGAATCGTTTATTGTTCATGAAAAGTGTGAGAAGATAAATTATATGTGGCAAGTAAAGCAGCGTTAATAAATTGATTATGAAATGAAAAGCTTATGATTTTTTATGACTGAATGAAGCATACAAAAACTTTCTTATTAAGGCTGTTCTCAGACCAAAGCAGCTTCTTTCTGACACATTTTTTAATTCATTTTTGTTCGGAAACTCATGAAATTGTCAGGTGTTCTTACCCAGAAACTATGTAGTTGAATGGCGTTCTCCATTTTTTGATAAAGGCAGGAGATCTTTCAGAAAATACTGCAAACCCGGCGTTTTAAACCGAATCCCCGACATGGCGCCACGAGAAAGAGGAAAAACTTGCCTTCATGTGACAAGAATCGCTTATCACTCGATAAGTAATTTATTTATCAAAAAAAAAAAAAAAAAAAGGAAAAAGTGTTTCGATTTCAAATTGTTTCAATAGTTATGTCTCCCAAGTTTAGGATTTTATGTTTGAAAATGAATCCGTAAATGTGTCAGAAAGTTTCGTGTTGTTGAGCAGGGAATTTGAGAACCACCTTAAGGCGGTTTCGAAAAAATAGTATTTCTCGCTCAGTAATGCGAAATTTTCTGACACAATTATGGACTCATTTTCAAACATAAAAGCATGACACTTGCAGGCACAATTATTAAAGTGATTTATAATCGAAAAACTTTAATTTGTTTTTATAATCGAATTATGTCTTGCGTTAAAACGATTGTTATAACATAATGATTATAATTATTCATTTCCCGTGCAGTCGCTCCAGGAAATTCGGTTCAGAAAGCCAACTTTGAGAGCATTTCAGAAACAAATTTACGCATTTACTAAAAAAAATAGAAAAAGTGTTAGATTACATAGTTTCTGAATACAAGTACATAACAAGTTTATCCGTTCGCAAACAAAAATGAATTAATATATTAGAAAGTAAACACCATGAATTTGAAAACACCTTTAAGAAAGTAATACTTTTATATATATTTTTAATCAATCCAAAAAATGTATGCATTTAACAACGTTTAAATTGATTATTTATATTACAATGTTTTACTTTGGATTTTTTAACTACAATATTTAAAGCACAATAAAGAAAAGCCTTAGATATTTTATCTCTAATGAACTACATTTAGGAGTTATATCGCAAGAATATATCATAATTGTGGTAATTTTGATTAAATACTAGTGAATATTGATTGAATTCCATAAGATGTATTAAATATTAATTGGGAAAACCTAAGCATACTTCTACAATAAATTTAATGCCAGTATTAATATTACGTTACATTTGAAATATTTCCCATGTAAAAAAAACTTGCAATATTAGATCAATTTAGTCACATATTGATTTCCAAATAGAATGTAAATGAATATTTCTAGGATAATAGAGTTATATATATATATATATATATAACATTTATATAACCTTACATATAACACACACACATATATATATATATATATATATATATATATAAATTTTATTTCGCAATATTCCTTTAAATTATTCTAAATTCTGACATATTCATTATTTCCCTATTTTTTAATAATATTTATTCCTATTTTAATTTCTTTTTAAAATTAAAAACGCGTACATCAATAATTATCTTATTCAAAATCTTAATCTAAAACTTTAAGTCAATTCGTACCTTTTATCAACTATCCAATCTATAATATTTTGAGAGAAGCTAGTTTTTCATTTCGAATGTTTTTCAAAGCCATTTTGTTATTTTCATTCCGAGGAGCTCGCTTCCCGTGCTAGATTTTTTTACTTCAAAAACAATTTGCCACTAGATCTGGGATTCGTTCTTATTAAAACCTCTCCATCTCGCGTCATTCGCTTAGCCGCTCAATTCTTAAATTTCGCTCTCACTGATTGGTTCGTGTACGTATTACGTCGATGGTGTAGTTATCCGCGCATCTAACAAAAAGCAATTGCAAGACTTGGGAGCTCATATTTTTGTCTTGTTTTCAAGTGCTGGTCAAATGGTTATCTGGCGTTTTTATGATTCGGAATTTCGAAACCAGCTATTTAAGATCAACTAAATAATGTAATGATTTATAGTCAATCCCGAGGGCTTTAGGAAACATCTTCGTCCTGTGGGAATTGTTTCTTCATCTCTCCTGTGCCTGAATAAACACTTTATTTGGAAAATTGGTTTAGTCTTTATGGAGAAATTACCCAATGGGTACATTCATTGCGTACACTTCTCGCCATGATTATCGATTTATCGACTGCAATTATTCACCATCTTTAACAAGCTTCCAGTTTCTCGTGAATTTTTAATTCATACAGCTAAAACCTAACATATATATATATATATATATATATATATATCGATATAAAAAATAAGGATAAAATGGAAAGATACAAATAAAAGAAACATTTTAATATTAAAACATATAGCAAACACATCTCAATCCTTAAAAATATTGACAATTAGGCTTTTGCTAAGTATATTAATAAGCTAAGAGCAAGCAAAACAATTTAGAAAATACATTTATTTAAAAACATAGGAATAAGTAAATAACAATCAGCCAACCTGAATATTTTTCCACTTTGTTAACAAAGCTACTATATGACATTTTTGTTGTGATGTGTGTGTGTTCTGAAACACTTTATTTCCTTTAAAATAAATGCTTTAGAAAAAAAATAATGAAATCCTCAAATATTTAACAGCAACATAATAAATGGTAGAAAACGATTTAGCCTTGGAACATTTTTATAAAAATTCACTATCAAATTCTTCCAAATGTAACACATAATAATTGCTAGAGTTTCTATTTTATCGTGTGCATGTTGTATTATCTAGAAAAGTGTAAAAGATAGACTTATCATGAGCTGATGAGGACATAATTTATTTAATATTTTATTGGTAAAGAAAAGTTGAGAAAGATTAATGAAATATGTCAAGCAGCGTTAAAAAATTATGGAAAAGCTCATGAATTGTTATGACTAAAGGGAGCAGACAAACATATGAAAAATTTGCCTTTTGACAAAACATATACTTTTGTGCTCTTTTTGGTTATTTATCAAAACTCAGAAATTATATTTTTTAAAACAGTAAAAGCGTTTATTTATGTAATACAATGAATTATTTTATTTGGAATTTTTTTAACAGCAATATTTAGCCAGCAATGAATAAATATCTTATACACTATATTTTACTTGTATGTTTTCAATTAAGCTATAAAGTCAGTGTAGGAATAATATTGGAAAAGTATAGTAAACATTTATTAAGTTTCAGGATATTTTACAGCTGTTATGGAAACCTATGTATAATAATAGTAGTACTTGGAAATAAATGTTAGTGTTAGTATTAAGTTACATTTTAAGTATTTCATACGTAAGAGTACGTTATGCAATATCGGGCATAAAATCTCAACTGATATTACTACGGTGTATTACGGCTTTGATTATATTTAAAGAATACTTATATGATAAATTAAGATAGAATAGAAAGATACAAATAGCAGAAATATGTCAGTATAGCAGGAGATGGAAAGAACATACGTCATGAAATATTTTACAATTAGGCCGTTGAAAATTGATTAGGAAGTTCAGAAGAGAGAACAAATATTTAGAATATATTGATAAAAATAAATATAGAAATAATAGGTAAATAAAAATATAGGATATATAGCAATATTATAACAGGTAGAAAACACATGCCAATCGTGAAATATATTTCCTATTGGGCCCTTGAAAAATAGATTGAAAATTCAGAAAAAAAAATTCCAAAAAAGTTGAGAATGTAAATTCTCATATTAACATAGGAATAAATAAACAAACAGACAAAACATAGGAATAAATAAGCAAACAGACAATCAGCCAATAATATTAATATTATTTCTCATTACTAAAAATTTATTATGTAATATTTATTAGTTATGGTCTCAAATCCTTTTTTCGTTTTAATGTAAAAGATTCAGAAACGAAAAATAATGTAATATTCAAATATCTTCCAACAGTAAAAAAAAAACTGCAGAAAGCTTTTATCCTTTGAGTATTTTTATAAAAATGCATCACCACATTTCTTCAATAAACTATCGTAATTGTTAGCGCTGTATCATATGCATGTTGATGGTTTGATTTGGTTTGGTTTGTTGGGGGATGCTACAAAGAGAGCGAGAAAGAGAGAGAGAGTAATATTTTTTCACATGAGGGTTAAACAGACTGGGACCTCCATTTAAAGTGCAATCTGACACACTACAAACATGAGTCGAGATTCGAAAACGAAACCCTTGGTCCACTAGTTAGGGTCCTAACTACTAACAAGAACATATGCATGTTGAGATCTATGTTTTGTAAATAAATCAATATGTAAAGACGATACTTAATATGAGCAGCTGAGGAAGCGACTTACTTAATCTTTTATTGGTAAAGAAAAGTGGGAAAAGATAAATTAACTGTCGCAAGTAGCATTAAAAAATTATAACGAAGCAAAAAACTCATGAATTTTTATGACATAATGAAAGAGACAAGTTTATCAAAAACCTTTTTGTTAAAAAAATACATAGTTTTAGGCATTTTTTTTGGTTATTTATCAAAACCAAGAAATGATATATTTCACATTTCAGAACGTTTGAACTGCTAATTTACATAATAAAATAAATTATTTTATTTTGATGTTTATTATTTACAATATTTGGATCACAATGAATAAACGTCTTGTATTTATATATATATCTATTTATTTAAGATTTGTATCTAAAAACAATATTAAAACGGGCACAATGTTGAATAATTCATTATAAATATTGATTGACTTACTCAATTAAAAAAAAAAAAACTAGAAGAACTTGGAAATAAATGGCATTTCACATAATGTTATATTTTAAATATTACCATTGTAAATTTAACTTATGCAATATTTGATCGAGTTGTAAATGGATCTTTTTTATAAAAATGCATCAACACATTCATTCAACAATAATATATAATAAAATTTGCTATATTGTAACAATATATATATATATATATATATTGGTTTTACTGAAAAAAACTGTCAGCCAGGACACCAGTAAGAAACTTTTTGTTTTACGGAAATAATCTGTGCACTGTAAAAAATTTTTGTCAACAATTACGGTACATATACTGGCAGCTTTGTGACCAGTATATATGAAGTAATTTAACTGGACGGTATATGTACCGTAAAATATTTAAAGTATATGTACCGGTTGGCCTCCTCCCTTTCCTCAGGTCTGCACGCATTACGTAACAAGAGCAAGAGCATCACTTCAGATGTTGCCTTACACCGAGGCGGGGCGACCAGCTTTTTCCTTACTGAAAAATAATTATTGTACGATATAAAGCCATTTTTTAGTGAAAAGCAATCATATTACGGTATAAACACCGTTTATAATCGAAATGGCACATATACATTTTTTTACGCTTAGTATACCTTCGAAGTACGGTACTCATACCGTAAAGAGTGAAAACGGTACAAGTATCGTTAATTTACGGTACATCTGAAATTTTAAGAAATTTTTTTACAGTGTATTTACTACAAGCTTTCTATTTTTTAAACAAATGTTGTGACTGTAAGTTCGTAATAAATACAGATTAGTTCCGCAAAATCAACAGTCTTTTACTGGTGTCCTGGCTGACATTTTTTTTAATCTAAAATCAACAGATTTTTTTTACAGTGTAGAGTTTCTGTTTTATCATATGCATACTGGAAACTGTGTAAAATTGTGTATAAACGATATTTATCATGATCTGCCTAGGAAGCAATTTATTTAATCTTTTTTGGTAAAGAAATGTGAAGAACGGAAAGGTAAATTAAATGGGGTAAGCGGCCTTAAAAAAAATTGTAAAGGAAACGAAAAGCTCATGAATTTTTATGACTTAATGAAGCAGACAAGCTTATGAAAAACTTTCTTGTTAAGAAAGCATGCACTTTAATTCTCTCTTTTGGTTTTTTATCAAAACCCGAAACCGATTTGTTTAATAACATTTGAATTGATCATTTATGGAACATTATATTGTTTTATATTCAGTTTTAACTACAATGTTTCAATCATAATGAATAAAAGGCTTTGATTTTCTATTATTCATTATTATTATTTGAAGAATAAAGAAGTATGGGTACAACGTTATTAAATATAATAGTTATAGAAATTTAAGTATAATAGTTCTTGAAATTTAAGTATAATAGTTATTGATATTTAAATATAATATTCATTGAAATTTATAATGTATTGATGCAGTGTTGAAATGTTTATGCCGGGTGCTTCAAAAGTTCCAACTTTAAAATTAATTGAAAAAGTTTAAAAAGATGATAAACATTGCATTTTATGCAAATGCGAAGGTAATAGTTTGCAATTCTAAAGTCACCGCTGAAAGGTGCTAAAATAAAATTTTTGAAGCAGATTTATGTAAATAAAGGTAAAACTATCAATAAAACAAAAAAATAAAGCCATCAATAAAATAACCGCATGTACGTGAATTCTACATTTATTGCCTACAGCATACTGTCATTACAAGATCAAGCATTGTTGATTAAACTGTGAATCAGAAACTCAAGCACTGCTAAATCTTCCTACGACGCGACGGCGAAAGAACTCAAGACAAACAAAGTATTTATTTCAACTCGAGGGGATACAGAAACTCGTGAGATATTGCTCTGTTATTTATTTCTGTTTATTTTTTATTACAAACTTAATTTGCTTCATCTGCCATATTTTGGTTAAGCACCCTCTATCGATTACTTTTGAATTTGCGACTTTTTTCGTTATTCAAAAAAATAATTTCCCTTTCGTGTAAATCGCAAATTTTTATCATCATTTGTTCTCTGTTAATTAATTTTGACTCACCGGTATTTTTCAAATATACCTTTAGACAAAAGTATTCACAGATTAAATAAGACATCTTCGACTTCCTTAAAAATTGGCAATTGCAATCAAAATTGATATGTTTATATATCCATACATTGATCAGCGAATGTTCTACAAGGCTTGACTTCCAATAATCAAAAGGTACAAATGGCACAGCTTACAAAAGGTGTTCTTGAACTTCGGCTTAGAAATAGGTGGTGATCCGTCTGGAGTTTTTAGACAGTAAATTGGCGAGTGTTAAATTAATTGTAAGTATTGAAAACATCCTCCAGTGATGGAGCAGGCCATGTTAGCAAATCCGTCATGCTCTGAATGTGCACAATAGTGATAGCGCCTCACCATAACATTACATTGATGAGTTATGTGGTGGTAGATAATACACTGGTCTCCAAAAGTTACGGTACAACCAGTATTTAAAGCTCCCTATTAAAAGAATGAAAACAATGGCACAAAATATGTTTACATGAATGATCATAAGTAGCTTCAAAAAAACTTTATGACATAAATACACCCACCCTTATTATTATTTTTTAAGAATTGGACACTTGTATGACAGTTGGGAAAAACTGCAACTATCACACTTTTGTAATTTGTGTGAATTTTTTTAATACTTGTTGATCTTCAATTCGATTCAGTCCTAAGATATTGTTGGCCATGTCTAGGAGATATGGTTTACCCGATTCGTTAACTTGGCGGACAATCAGATGGATGGAAATACAGTTATCACAAGCTGATGCTGCTAGACATCTTAATGTATTCCGTAGCGTGGTCAAAAGTCTCTGGGATAAATTTGAATACGAAAATGCAATATCAAGATGCCCTGTTCCAGGCCACCCACGGTTTATAACCCCTGCGTTAGATCGCTTTAAGTCTCATTCGACCCGGAGGAGAGGGAACACTAATGTGGCTCACCTCATTTCAGATCCTCGTAGCGCAACAGGAATGACAATATATACTACTAACAGAGCTCAGACGTTCTTGCACACTGTGCAACAAGAATCGTTATAACTGTGTTTAAATTTTTAAAAATTATTTCGAGCGAGCGCTTATGAAATGTCGACATTGTAATAACTCCTTAAATAATCATTATTGCATTCTGTTCTACGTTTATTTGAATTTACTACTATTTTCATTTATAAGTTGTTTGAATAATGAAAAAAATATTGGAATGAGGATATATCGTATGCTATTATAGTGATTATTTCTTGTGGCTCTCAAATTTTATTCTAAAAAAAGCAATGGTTATACATTGTTTGCACTTGAAGATATTTTATTCAATGAATCGTTTACAATAGGAATTACCTCATTAAAATAATTCTTTCTTTTTTTTTTCTAGAAACTGAAAAGAAAGTAACAGAATTTTAAAACAGGTAAGATTTTGTTTCTTTTGTATCTTACAGTAATGATTCTAAAGTAGTCTTTCTGTATACAATAAAACCTGCCAAGAAAAAGTAGCAATCTCAAGGGACGGTGAGAAAATTCCGTTTTAAACAGGATTCCGTTTTAGCAAGTAGAACTGTCTGGTTATTTTCTGCGGGATTATAATATTTTTCCTTTATAGACAGATTTTGCTTTCGCAGATTTTGCTGCATTAAGTTCTTTAACTAACAATTAACTAGCCAATTAAAATATACTCATTCAAACAATATTGGGCTAATATTATTTTGCTACTATATAATCATTATGCGAAGTGTTCTAAGGTTATAAATTGAAGCTCTCTGCCTCAAGAAAAAAAAGTGAAACCTTTCTCCCAACTTTTTTGAAATTACAAATAACAAAAACCGAATGTCATGTTTATTAAAATTTATTAAAATAATACAGGGTCTGTTCTGAAATTAGTAGGACTGGTTTTTTCCTGAGCAAACGTGCGGACGAGAGGCGGTCTGCGTGCATACGATCGGTGGAGGGGGATATTGGGAATACTGGGTAAAATTGGCAGTCGGCTCTCGGCTGTTGAAGAGAACAGGTCGCTTGTACTGTGAACCCCTGTCGAAACGCCTCGTCACGGAGAGTCATGGAGCGTTTTCTGGAGCAGCGATACGCGATCAAATTTTGTGTAAAGCTTGGTAAATCGGGCAAAGAGACTCACGACATGATTAACGAGGCCTACGGTGATGCTGCCATGGGTAGATCGGGTGTTTTTTAGTGGCACAAGCTGTTCCGTGAAGGTAGGGAAAGAGTGGAAGACGACGACCGCTCCGGACGCCCTTCGACCAGCAAGACCAAAGAAGATGTGTCGCAAGTGAAAAGTTTACTGAACTTTGATTGTAGGATGAGTATCAAAATGATTGCTGATGAATTGAGCATTCCTCAAACCCAAGTTTTTGAGATCGTGACAACGCACCGAGCTACACAGTGTTTCACGTAGTGGAGTATCTTGTCCAGCACAATGTGGCAACGCTGCCTCATCCCCCCTACAGCCCCAACTTGGCCCCGCCAGACATTTTTCTATTCTTGAGAATAAAATAGACGTTCAAGGGAAAGCATCGCGGCTCGGTAGAGGCGGTTCAACAGGCCGTGACGAGGGAGCTAAACAGCATATTCCGGTCCAGGTGTTCCTGGATGCGTACGAAAACTGGCAAACTCGTGTGCAGCAGTGTGTAGATGTGGAAGAGTGCTACTTTGAAAAATTCTAATCGTTTGTACTATTCTCATGAATATATATATTTTTAAAATGAGTTCTACTAATTTCAGAACAGACCCTGTAGTTCTTTCTTTAGCTAATTTGTAGAAAATTTTAATTAGGTGGAAATCACAACAGTTGCTTTTAAACAACCTACACTGAATAAAGAAACGTAAAATTGACTCTAAATGTGCCAACTGGGATACCAGTCAATAACTTTTTTTACGGAAAAACTATAGAAATAGTATTTAAGGCGACAAATAATTTGAAAACAGAACGTTTTCTCCCCAGAAAAATTATATTTTATTATATCATACCATTTTTTTCTATTATTTATAGCTTGTCAAAAGCACGAAAATCGCGAAGCTTTCGTTTTGGCGTTGTCTTCTGCGCATTTCGTATAAGGCTGTGTAGGGATTGCACTTTGCTTGCATGAAAATGGCAATTCTGGATACTTTCAGTTCAAAATTATTCTGTAAAAAAATAAATAAATAAAATGTGTTGATTTCAGAGGAAAAAACTGTAGAACAAGTCTCTATTAAAAGAGTCTTTTTTTTTTTTACGGAAAAGAATGAACGATTTACATTTGCATTAAAATGCATTAAATTAACATGTCCGTTTAACAAATTCTGGTATTAAACAGTTAAATACATATTTTTTAACATTTTCTTCATAGCAGTTTAATTATAATTGTAGCTGACTTCATTGCATTACACTGTTACTTTTGTAATATCTGAAATTTGATAGATAATAAATTAAAATTCTGAAACACATACTACTATAATATCCACACTAAAATATAAAATAGAGTTTTATTTATTTAATTTTTTATTTTGTCTTTTTCCGTAAAATAGTAAGAGACATACGTCAAATAGAGATGCACCAATATCGATCATGTTTCAGGTAACATGCTGTCCTGCTTAATCCTGCACGTGCCAATAACAATTTTAGGTCGAAATATTGCCTCAACAATGGTCTCTTTACATTTTTTCAATATTTCACCGATACTGACAGAAAATATTTCGCTATTTCATTAAAGATATTTTCAATATTAAACCAATATTTATACAATATTGGCATTTCATGGCAAATATGTCTAATAAAAAGCTCCTATTTCAGAAATAGCGGTTTTGAATTAATATTTTTTTCAATATAAATCCGATATTTAACCAATACCTTTATTTCATTGGAAGCATTTCCAGCAAATTAAATATTAAGCCACAATATAACCAATATAACTTATTTTGCATCTCATTAAAATTGATTTGAACTAATAACACTTTCTGTTTAACCCATTTGAATCATTAACGGTCATTTCAGATATTTCTTTTTTATTCAGAAATTCTGAATAGTAATTTTTGTTTTTTTAATAACAGACATTTCGTCATTACATGAAGCAAAAATTCTTTTTTCTGGATTTCCAGCATGGTTTTGGAATTTCTGATTAAACAAAAAATAAATTAAAAAAAAACCCTGAAATGACGCATATTTGCGCTCATAATGCAAATGGGTTAACAAGTTCTAATATTAGACAACCCCTTAAATTACGTACAGTTTTAACAATTTCTTCATTTCAGTAACGCATTATAATTGATGATTATTCCATTTCATTCCTGTAGTACTTTTGTAATATTCGAGGCAAAATAGATTAAAATTCTATAAAGACTTTAAATAATGCCCACACTAAAGTTAAAATATTAAATAGACAATGTTTTCTTCTCCGTAAAGTGGAAATGGGCGTAGGTTAATTAGAGCTGCATCAATATTGTCCATGGTTCAGTTGAAATGCTGGTCGTGCCATTTTCAGCTATGTCAGAACAACTTGCGGCGGTATTAATCATGGAGGTCTAAATTACATCATTACTTTAGAATAATGAAGCAGCATGTATATTCGCGGTAACGCTTTTTAGCTAGAATTTCTATTTGTGTAATTATAAAAATAAATTTAGTGTCACCGGAATGGAAATGTGTTTCGAGGCAAAATAGATTAAAATTCTATAAAGACATGAAATAATGCCCACACTAAAGTTAAAATATTAAATAGACATCGTTTTCTTCTTTTCCGTAAAGTGGAAATGGGCGTAGGTTAATTAGAGCTGCATCAATATTGTCCATGGTTCAGTTGAAATGCTGGTCGTGCCATTTTCAGCTATGTCAGAACAACTTGCGGCGATATTAATCATGGAGGTCTAAATTATATCATTACTTTAGAATAATGAAGCAGCATGTATATTCGAGGTAACGCTTTTTAGCTAGAATTTCTATTTGTGTAATTATAAAAATAATTTTAGTGTCACCGGAATGGAAATGTGTTTCGAGGCAAAATAGATTAAAATTCTATAAAGACATGAAATAATGCCCACACTAAAGTTAAAATATTAAATAGACATCGTTTTCTTCTTTTCCGTAAAGTGGAAATGGGCGTAGGTTAATTAGAGCTGCATCAATATTGTCCATGGTTCAGTTGAAATGCTGGTCGTGCCATTTTCAGCTATGTCAGAACAACTTGCGGCGATATTAATCATGGAGGTCTAAATTATATCATTACTTTAGAATAATGAAGCAGCATGTATATTCGCGGTAACGCTTTTTAGCTAGAATTTCTATTTGTGTAATTATAAAAATAATTTTAGTGTCACCGGAATGGAAATGTGTTTCGAGGCAAAATAGATTAAAATTCTATAAAGACATGAAATAATGCCCACACTAAAGTTAAAATATTAAATAGACATCGTTTTCTTCTTTTCCGTAAAGTGGAAATGGGCGTAGGTTAATTAGAGCTGCATCAATATTGTCCATGGTTCAGTTGAAATGCTGGTCGTGCCATTTTCAGCTATGTCAGAACAACTTGCGGCGATATTAATCATGGAGGTCTAAATTATATCATTACTTTAGAATAATGAAGCAGCATGTATATTCGCGGTAACGCTTTTTAGCTAGAATTTCTATTTGTGTAATTATAAAAATATTTTTAGTGTCACCGGAATGGAAATGTGTTTCGAGGCAAAATAGATTAAAATTCTATAAAGACATGAAATAATGCCCACACTAAAGTTAAAATATTAAATAGACATCGTTTTCTTCTTTTCCGTAAAGTGGAAATGGGCGTAGGTTAATTAGAGCTGCATCAATATTGTCCATGGTTCAGTTGAAATGCTGGTCGTGCCATTTTCAGCTATGTCAGAACAACTTGCGGCGATATTAATCATGGAGGTCTAAATTATATCATTACTTTAGAATAATGAAGCAGCATGTATATTCGAGGTAACGCTTTTTTGCCAGAATTCCTATTTTTGTAATTATAAAAATAATTTTAGTGTCACCGGAATGGAAATGTGTAATTTAAGGGTTGCTTTTCTTTGTTGAATAAGGTTTGTTACTTTCAAAAATAGACTAAAATAAAAATCTTATTGCTTCGTTTTGATATTAGGAAATAAACGAAAAGGTGTAGTTTCTTGATTACTTAATGATACATATATTTTTTTTAATGTCCCTTTAAAGTTATTATAAATGTACAAAATCGTTAAAATTTTAAAGGTTTCTCTAACTATAAAATCATTTTAACCCATTTGCATCATTAAAGTGCATATAAAAAATATCTTTTTTATTCAGAAATTCCGAATTAATACCAGAAATTCTGAATAGTACTTTTTGCTTTAGTTAATGACAGACGTTTCATGGTTAAATAAAGTAAAATATCTTTTTTCGGAATTTTGAATTAAAAAAAATCCTGAAATGACGCTAATGAGGAAAATGAGTTAAAAAATTCTTTATTAGACTGTCCCTTAAAATTAAGTATAACATTTTAACGATTTCTTCATTTCAGT
Organism: Maratus michaelseni; assembly: GCA_963931845.1. Lineage (NCBI taxonomy): Eukaryota > Metazoa > Arthropoda > Arachnida > Araneae > Salticidae > Maratus > Maratus michaelseni. Next base: position 96,582,434 of record OZ007597.1, on the reverse strand, counting down.
AACGCATTATAATTGATAATCATTCCATTTCATTCCTGTCGTACTTTTGTAATATTCGAGGCAAAATAGATTAAAATTCTATAAAGACATTAAATAATGTCCATACTAAAGTTAAAATATTAAATAGAAAATATTTTCTTATTTTCCGTAAAGTGGAAATGGGCGTAGGTTAATTATAGCTGCATCAATATTGTCCATAGTTCGGTTGAAATGCTGCTCGTGCCATTTTCAGCTATGTCAGAACAACTTGCGGCGATATTAATCATGGAGCTCTAAATTATATCATTACTTTAGAATAATGAAGCAGCATGTATATTCGAGGTAACGCTTTTTTTCCAGAATTTCTATTTCTGTAATTATAAAACATATTTTAGTGTCACCGGAATGGAAATGTGTAATTGAAAGGTAACTTTTATTTGTTGAATAAGATTTTTTACTTTCAAAAATAGACTAAAATAAAAACCTTATTGCTTCGTTTTGATATTAGGAAATAAATGATATAGTTTCTTGATTGTTTAATGTTGCATATATATTTTTTAATGTTCTTTTAAAGTTATTATAAATGTACAGAGTCGTTAAAATTTTAAAGGTTTCTCTAACTATAAAATCATTTTAACATCATTAAGCATCATTAGCGTGCACATCAGGAATCTCTTTTTTATTCAGAAATTCCTAATTAATTCCAAAAATTCTGAATAGTAATTTTTGCTTTAGTAAATGACAGACGTTTCGTGATTAAATAAATTAAAAGATCTTCTTTCAGAATTTGTGAATATAAACAAATTCCTGAAATGACGCTAATGAGGCAAATGAGTTAAAAAATTCTGATATTTAGACTGTCCCTTAAATTAAGTAAATTGTTTTAACAATTTCTTCATTTCAGTAACGCATTGTAATTGATGATTATCCAATTTCATCTGTACGGTACTTTTAAAATATTCGAGGCATAATAGGTTAAAATTCTAAAAGACATTATATAATGGCCACACTAAAGTTAAAATATTAAATAGAAATTTTTTCCTTTTTTTTTCCGTAAAGTGGAAATGGGCGTAGGTTAATTAGAGCTGCATCAGTATTGTCCATGTTTCGGTTGAAATGCTGTTCGTGCCGTTTTCAGCTATGTCAGAACAACTTGCGGCGATATTAATCACGGAGCTCTAAATTATATCATTACTTTAGAATAATGAAGTAGTATGAATATTCGAGGTAAAGCTTTTTTACCAGAATTCCTCTTTCTGTAATTATGAAATTCATTTTAGTGTCACCGGAATGGAAATGTGTATTTGAAGGGTAACTTTTATTTTCGAACAAGGTTCGTTACTTTGAGAAATAGACTAAAATAAAGATCTTAATTTTTAGCTTTGATATTAGGAAATAAATGAAATGGTGCAGTTTTTTGATTGTCTAGTGTTATATGTATTTTTTAATTTTGTTTTATTGTTATTGAAATTATTATAAATGTACAAAGTCTTTAAAGGTTTCTTTAACTATAAATCATTTTAATTAAACATTTCCAAAGCTACCAACTTTTACGCATATTTCTTACCAATAAAATTTAACAGTAAATTTTGTCTTCTTTAATTCAACAAAATCTAAGATTAAATACGAGGAAAATTTCTATTAAACTTTAGTGGTTACAAAAAAAAAAGCGTGAAAGCTGCGCATATTCGAAAGAAACTGTTAAATTTTTACAGATGAAAGTCTTGAAGCTGCACATTCTTAATTTCAATATATGCAATTTTATGTTGTAAATTAATGCATTTTTTAATGTTGTTCTTATGAATGCGGTAGCAAATGTTCACATGACGTTTCTAGTGCTCAATTAATGTACTATAATCTACAGTACACACATTATAGGACAAAAATTAGTACAAAAAATTTTGTCCTGTTGTAAAATTTTGTGTTTTATATATCCGATGCGGGTAGACCACTCCTTTGTTTTTTTGTTTTTTTGCCCAGTCTTGCTTTTTCTAACACGCTGTGCTTTGCTCTTTGTTGCACTGAAGAAGAATCTCGCTTGTAGATTCGAAACAGCTGTTTGCTGCTTTTTGTGTATTATTTAAGCATTATCAATGTTGGTATTCTTACTTTTAATATTCTTGCACAATGGTTTTATTTGCTATTTCTATATTTTGGGATAGTTTAGCGGATTTTGTAATACATGTGCAAACTGAAAAGTTATTCTAATAAGATCATCATTCTTATGAAGATCTACAACATAGCATCTAACATCATATATCATCAACATATATCATCAACATAGCATGTAGTAGATCTACTACATACGTACGCCAATACAATTTTTCCAATATGTTGCGAGCCCTGTCTCCAGGTGAGTAAGGACCTCTAGGCTTAGATTGTACGTGAATATGCACAATGGTGCTAAGTTTATTTCTCCATCAAACAAGAAAGGACTTGAGTTGATCTTATTTTTTCGAATAAAAATGTAAAAAAAAGTAGTAAGTTTCATATTTATTTTTGCCAAAAAGTTAAAGTTTTCTAAATGTCAGATTGATATTTGTAGGATTTTGAATGTTTAATTAATTTTTATTGCCGTGATGCGATCTTAAATGTGTGTGTCTGGAATAGGTAACATGTACTTTTTGATAATTTTTTTTATTATTATTTTTAGTGAAAACAAACATTACAACCTATGAGTTTAAAAAAAAAATGTATATATATCAAAATACACAGGGCGAAATGCAATTTAGACCTTGCTTTATTTATAAAATTCCAATATGAGACCCGACAGATCCCATTGTTTACTTAACAGGTGATAAGACAATTTAAAAGACACAAAGATGTTAAAAGGCTGTTTACAAAAAGATGTTAAAATCTTGTTTAAAATGTTTAAATTGTCCTTGTACTTTCGGCCGGGGGTAAAAATTCTTACTTGAGTAAGAATTTTTGCTCCCTGATGATGGCGGCGGTAGCCTGGCGAAAGTACTAGGACAGTTTTAAACATTTTAAACAACGTTTTGATGTCTTTTGTAAGTAGTCTTTTAAATTCTTTGGGTCTTTTAAATTGTCTTATCACCTGTTAAGTAAACAGTGGAATCTGTCGGGTCTCATATTGGGATTTTAATGTACATATGTATAAGTTTACTTTTGGGCGCTGTATGGTTGACTAACGAAGATTTCGTCCATTAACTTATAAACTCATTAGATCAAAATTTACATAAAATTATAGAAAGAAAATTTTTCGTGAAAAGAAAAAAAAAAGACACTCGCAATATTTTTTTAAGGCTACGAACACAATCCGGACTATTATGCGTCACTTTCATAATCTTAAGACGTATTATCTTGATTTATTCATACGAGCAATAAGTGGTAGTACCTTTTTATATATTTATTTTTCCGAAAAAAAGACAGTTTGAAAAGATGAAGATTAAAAACATTAAACCATAAATTACCAAAAAGGAAATATAAAACAAGAAGATTTTATACTGAAGTAGTTTAACTGGCAGGTCTGAAATAAATCAAGGCGTTCTAATCTAAGGAGAGCAGAAATTGGTGCTCAAGAATTAGGGCACAGGAAATTGCAAATGTAATTTTGGAAATTAATACACATGGAAAGATTTAAATGTTTAAGACTGAGAATGAGAAAAGGAATTATAATAATATGATTTTAGAGTGAAATCTGCAAAGGAAATTTATTACGACATTTATACTTTGAATGGCATAGTTACAACTCTTCTATCTAAATCTCATTTCGAAAAGTCACTCCAAGCCTTTCATTTACAAAATAATTTGTATTAGGCGCTGTGAAATATGGTGATGATGGCATGAAGGAAAATAAATAAATAAAACAGATATATTTAACAAAATTACCATCTAAAGTATATCGTTAGTTTTGTCAAATGCGGTAAAATATCAATAAAATTAAAGCAAGTAATTTTTAAGAAAAAGGAAATCATTCGACTTCAAGAGATTGTTTTTCATCTTATTGCATTGACATTTACTTAATGTAAGTCAGCTGGCGTAATTTAGTAAGAGAGGTTTGACGAAACACAGTGTGTTTTGTGCCAACCCTGATTGTTATCTACTGGGTGCGTCAGAAAAATGTATACACACTTTGAATGATTATAACTCCAGTTTTTATTCACATATAATTAATATCTGAATTGCAAAAGAATCTACATAAAATGTATTACTTTTCCTCCTACCGCAGATGTTCCAAATTATTACCGTTCGACGAGTCGGTGTCGCGTCAATTCGTCGCGCACAATTCATCACGGAATAATTCATCGCAGCGTCAATTTGTCGCAGCATCAATTCGTCGCAGCGTCAATTCGACACGGCGACAACTCATCCCAGCGTCAATTGATCGCAGCGTCCATTCGTCGCAACGAAAATGTTTTTGAAGGCTATGATGATAAAATTAAGATAATTTAGTAAAATTATTTAATGATAATTTGTTTTTTAGATGTAATCGCATGTAAATTGTTAGTTATAATTCCCTATATCTAAAAAATAATTATCATTAAACATTTTTCTAAATTGTCTTTATTTTATCATCATAGCCTTCAGAAACATTTTCGTTGCGACGAATTGACACCACCACGAATTGACGCTGCGACCAATTGACGCTGGGATGAGTTGTCGCCGCGATGAATTGTCACTGCGATAAATTGAGGCTGCGATGAATTGCGCCGCGATGAATTGTGCCGCGATGAATTGTGCGCGACGAATTGACGCAGAACCGTTCGAGTCAATTCTTATAACGGTGGGCTATTGATTCACAAACTTCAACAAACGTTTCCTTTGGCGTTGTGACACATCCTTGCTCAATTACGGTTCCGGAAAGTTGTCTATGAACACCCATTCGTTTCAAACCTATCTTTTATCCGAAGAATTGTAAGTCGCATTTCGCACAGGTGGATCTGCCTGAAACTCCCTGTGATACTGTTTTTGTTCTTCTGCTGCTACATTTTCATACTTCCAATAGTATTTTAAAATAAATTTTATTTTCTTGAAAAGTTAATCTTGGTCCACTCATTATTTCTAATTAATTACGTTTTGAAAAGAAAGAAAAATTAGAAAGTTATGACCCGTTAAACAGTTTATGCATAAATTTTTCTAACGCCTATATATTTATTTTAAATCCCATTCTTGGCAATGTTATTCATTCTGACACGCAGTTGACAATCATATACAATAAAACCTCCGTAACGGACACTTCCGAATGGCGGACGCTTTTTCAATCTTCAAAACACTTATATTTGTATGATTTTACTTCTGAAAAGCGGACACCTCTGAATAGCGGACAAATTTCACATTCCCGCAGCGTCCGCTATTCAGAGGTTTTACTGTATTAATTCTTTACGTATTCCTGCAATGGAAAAAACTATATACGATACGATGACTGTTTTTTCATTATTTACTATTAAAAACCCTTTGATTATGGATAGCCAGGACTGTCGACTATTTTTATATTCATTCGCACCACAATTTACAAATTCTTTGCTGTAGATTTCCCTTTAAAAAATTCTAATGTAAGTGTATGTCAGAGATTATTTTTCTAAAAGTGGTAAGGATAGAATTGAAAAAAATAAATAAATAAATAAAAAGCCCACTTGACTTATATTTTCCGAACTGTAGCCAAAGGGTGAATATACAATTTCCGGATCCTGGTGAAATTTATAATGGGGCCACAACCAAAGTTAGCCTTTTTGAACAAAATAATTATCTAAATCTGAGCATTCGTTTTAAAAAATTATGTTTTGAAAATTATTAAAAATATATATATACAAACGAATTGTATACTTTCTTTATTGGAATTCGGTTAATAAACAATACAATTTTATTAAAACGTTTCAATAAAATTTTAAACGTTCGCTTACGTAACAACTATGCGAGTTCAAATTGATACTACTGTTTAAAAACAGAAACTGTAAGGTTTGTTTTTATTAAAATACTAGCTAACCCGCCCGGTATTGCTCGGGCCTGTGATAAAACCTTGAATAAACCCCAAATTTGTATTATTTTATATATTTAACACCAAATTTGTATTATTTTATGTATTTAACCCGATTTTGTACGAATTTATATTTTTAATGACAAAATCGCGAAAACATACTAATAATTAGTGATAAAAGTATCATACAAACTTTAGGTTTGTTTAATTTTATTATCACGGGCCCAGAGAACGCCGGGTGGGTCAGCTAGTAATACAATATACAGGGTCAGGGTGTACATAAATTATTGTCGGCGTTTCCTTTCCTGGTAACTTTTGAGTTAAGAACATGACGAATTATATATTATTACATACTCGTAAAGTACAACTGAAAAAAATTTAATAACGCAAACTATGTTACATACTCGCAAAATTGCAACTCAAAACGTTTTTAATCAAATAAAGATTATAATATAAAATAATTAATATTAAAATTTTATCAAATTTATCAAGAACTTATTAGTTAAATATGTATATCTATCTATCTAACTTTATTCTCATAATTCATTATTAACTTTTTGATAAATTCGACAACATTTTAATATTAATTATTTTTCATAATAATCGTTATTTGATTAATTTGACGTTACGCATATGTAACTTGTTTGTGTTACTTAAAAAACTTTTTCATTTGTGCTTTAGTAATATGCAATAATATTTTTCGTCATGTTTTTAAATCAAAAGTTATGAGGTGAGAAACCCCTATAATAATTTATGAACGCACTATATACCTATATTAATAAAAATATTTATTTCTTTGTATGTGTGAGTGTCTGCTCGTTAGCGATGGCTAGTGAAATCTATCGCACGTAGAAGTCTGGAAATTTGGATAAGAATAGATGACGACAGGTCCAAATGCATCTGGTACTCAGATTTTGGATATTTTGGATAATTAATCAATATGTTGATTAAAAACCTTAATAGGACGCTAATGAACCAACTTCCATTGTCCCAACGATTGCTTCTGCACATGTCTGGAGAAATCGGGTTTTTAAAGCCCGGACGTAGTAAATGTTTTTCTGTATTTTAACATCAATATTTTTCTGTATTTTAATTGCCTGGTATCCTTTGGAGTTAACAAAAAGAAAAGAAAAGAATAAAATGGAACAGAAAATAAAAGAAAATACGTACGTTTACACGGTACCTCTCTGGTACTGATGGTACTTTTTATTTTAAAAAAAATGTGATAAATGAACTATTTAAAAAAAAATATTTTCTGAAGTTCGTTTTCACATTTTCCTTTTTTCCTGCAGTTTTAAATTGCCACCTCCGTGGGCTGAACTAAAATATAAAAATAATACCCACGCACAGAAAATTATTTTCCTCTTCTCCACGGTAACTATCATTAAAAATAAATCGGTTAAGTGAACCCGTGCTCAAAGGTCTCCGTACAGTAAATTTATTAATTAACAAACTTTTACTACCCCTAATTGGTTCATAATTTTAGTTTCAGTAGATTCGGAAATAGAAATGGAGTGACATAATTTTGCCGCACCCTTTCAACAATATCTCTAAAAATATAATACCTAAAATTAAAACAAATATATTTTCTAGGTCGATGTCCTGAGATCTTTCGAACGATACCTACATGATATATAATAAGAAAATTTCTCTTTTGAAGTAACTTAATTAATATCTCGGCTAATTACCGACAATTTTTCTCGAAAATCATTATAAACTATCGTTGGATGACTCTGCGTCGATAAGTAGCTTGAGCACCACCCAACTCTTCCGCTGACCGCCCGAAAAGTAAAGTTTGTATGAAACGAAAAAATGCGTTTTTCCCAAAAACTTCGTGAATTTAGGAAAATCGCTAAAGTTTTCTTGCAAGGTTTAAACAAACTCCTACTATGCCTAATTTTTTCATAATTTTAGTTTCAGTTGATTTGGAAATAGAGATTGGGGGGGGGGGGGGCGTATTTTAGCAGTGCATTTTCGACGATATATCTGAAAATATAATACCTAAGATTAAAACAAATATTTTTTTGAGTACTTTGTTATGAGAACTTTCACACGATATACAAAAAGACTTTTTTTTTTTCAAATAACTTAATTAGCTCCCCCTAAATTTCTCCTAAACATATTTGTGAATGACTTATAATCTGGAAATATGTGGATCAACAGGCTTTATAACTTTTCCAAGTTTGAACTTTCTACGTTCACACTTTACGAAAGAAACGACTATGACAAACAGACACACGAGTGATTTTATAATGGTTCTATTTATACGTTTTAAGTACGGAACCCTAAAAAACCCTGAGTATTTACTATTTAAAAAACATATTTTTTGAAGATTGTTTTCATATTTTGGGGGTTTTCTGCAGTTTAAAATTGTTGTCCATGTTATCCGTATGGAAATGCAAAAAACAAAGAATACACTCGAATAGACGATGCCTTTCTATGGTTACGGGCAATGCAGGGCGTTTCATCTAGTGCAGGCATACTAAACCTGCGGCCCGCGGGGCCCGGCGACCTTTTATCTTCGGCCCAAGACACGCAATCATTAATCCATATTTAAAGAAGAGGAGAAAGGCATTTAAAATCATCTTTGTTTTATACATTCTAATGGGAAAACGAAATCTTCAATGCTTAGTGAAAGCCTTCTTACATACTCCTGTTTGCGAAACAGAGATGTATATATTTTTTAATCTTCACCACTAATCAAATATTATTTCAAATTAATTATATTTCAACCGTATAGTTTCGCATTTTTAAAATACATGAAGCTTTTGTATTGAGCAAAGTCGGATTTATTAAATAAAATCTTATTAAATAAAATTTTCTTTTTGTGATTTTTAGAATTTAGAAATTTTGCAGTATTTTATTATCTCGTTTTATATTTATTATATAGCTGGGTATATAATAAGTATATAGTATAGTAAGCTAAGTATATTTTGTTACACTCTTTGTTATACTACTTTGTTATGTTTCTATTTTAACTACATATTTTTGCATTATAAGTGTAGTGTGCTGCGGCCCACCTAACGAATCGCGGAAAAAAGGTTGAGTATGGCTGATCTAGTGTATGATAAAATAGCTTTCGATTGCCGGATTGAGTATGGACATGACGGAGTTCAAATTCGTGCGATACTCAATATCTATACTTCTCATAACGTTAAAAAATTATCATTACGCGTTATACATAGATTTTAGTCAATTTTTCAATTGTAAACATTCGCTACATGTATGCTACAGTTTAAATGATTAATTGGCTTACTTTAATAATGACCAGATTATTAATAATTCTATTTAAGAGTAGTAAATCTATTTAAGAATCATTGGAAAAATAGATAGGTATATAAATAGATAAACAGGTGGATAGACAGGCAGGCAGATTTTAATAAAATGCAGACTGACAGAGAAGTAAATACTGCGGGTGATTATTAAAAATAAATGCCGATATATAAGTCTGTAAGCGACCGTATCGTTCAAGGAAACGGGATGCCATTTGGGATGTGAGTATTTTATAGCATGGGCTCTAGAATGAGATAAAGAACAACATTTGAGGTCTCATTGTTACGGCTATAGTGACAAAATTTCGAAAATTTCCAATAGCAACACCCATTTTTTTTACCGCAAAATGATCTTCATAACTTATTTTTTTCATAAATAGCATTAAGAAATCATTTTGGCAGTAGAAATGGTGACATAAAACAAACGCAAAGAAGGCCATTTCGTGATCCACGAGTGATGGAAGAACAAATTGGTGACATTGTCATCTACCGCCATTTTGCGTTTCCGTGGACGGCAGCTTCACCCGAATACGAGTCAATTGCTCTTATTTCTTGAAAAACGCCATCAAGCGTGAGGTTTTCAGCATAGTCTTCATGCCGTGCTTTATTGATACCCATAGTCTCCGCTTGCGATGTGTCATCGTCTGTAAACACAAACACGTGAAAATTTTTCAATTCGAGTAAAATTATTTATTTTTCTGTCGCCTGTGTGGACGCATGTTTTCATCTCACTGCGTTATTTTGCGTTTGTTTTTCGTCGCCATTTCCACAGCTAAAATTAGTTTTTTAAAGCTATTTGTGGTGTTTCATTGTGACGCTCATTTTGCAATGATAACAAAATGGGTGTGGCCATTTGAAATTTTCGAAATTTTGTCACTGTAACCGTATTTGTGAGATCTTGATTGGTGTTCTTTAACTTATTTTTGACCCCATGCCATAAAATAACACCAACTTATCCGTGAACAGTATGATTGTTTAGGTGTTCATGTTAAAGGTAAAACTTTTTTTCTATAACTATCCTGTATATAGAAAAAAAATTAGACAGATAAATACATAGATAAATTGACAAATACATCGATAAATAGATAGCCTGAAAAGCAGATACATATACATACAGATAAGTAGATAGGTAGATACTTTCACACAGATAAGTAGATAAATACATACTTACATACATTTATAATACACAGATAAACAACATAAATAATACCATATATTGCTTTTAGAATTTTATTTTCTTTCTAGTAAATATGTAACATAAGTATAAATGTTCTTTTTCTTTTAAATATTTCAAAATTTAATTTACATGTAAATTTTACATTCCTTCTACTTATTGTTAATCTCTGAAGTTTTTATTCATAAAAATTCCCAGTACTCATTCATAAAGTCAATAAAGTGAAGAAAAGCATCTAAACATCTTCTACTGAACAAAATTTAAATTAGAATAGACTACGAATATTGTATGTTTACCCAGTTCTCTTTTGCATTCACAAAAAGCCAAAATCCGACACAACGTACTCATGGTAAAGTAAACGATAGTATTTTATTTTCCTATATTTTATTTTTTCTAGCAGACGTTCCTACAGCAATATTTCACAAATATTTTTATACTTATATTATCAAAAGACATAAACACAGATCGGAATAACTAAAGGAATGGATGTTATGTATTTTCAACAAAACCTAAAACTGTCGTATGCTCAAGTTCTTTTTTTTTTTTTTTTTTTTCGTGTCACTGCTATCTAATAAAAATATTGTGAGTATCTCAATAAATATTAATATAAATCTAGTTAAGGATTTCAATATTGTTTTAATAAAACAAAAAATATATAGACATATTACATAGATAAATAGATAAAAGAAAGTTAGATAAATATTTTAAAAATTAGGCAGATTGAAAGATACGCAGATAGATAGCTAACTACATAAATAATTCGATAGGCAGATTTGGAAATCGATAGACAGAAAACAAGGAGCATTAAAAACAGATAGGTAAATGGATAGATAGACAGATAGATAGATACTGAAATAGACTGATAGATAGATACGTACATATACACTATTACACACATAGCTAATATCATCATTCTATTTTTTCTTTAATTTTCTTTTCATTCCTGTAACTTTGTTTAAAATGCAGTAATTTTGTCTTTTAAATATTTCAAAAATCCTTTCCATCGTTAAATGTTAAGTTTGCTCTACTTATTGTTTATTTTCTCTAAAGGATTTAATCTCAAAAACTCACCAGTGTTCATTCACAGATTCAACGAGGGAAAGAAATACAGCTAAACATTTTCTACCGGGCAAAATTTAAATATGAATGGTGTAAGTATATTGTAGGTTTTCTAGAGTTCTCTTTTGCATACATAAGAAGCCAATATACGACACAATACATTTTAACGATTTTCTTTTATTTTCATATATTTTATTTTTGCTAGCATACATTTCTACAGCAATATATCAAAACGATTTTTATACCTATATTATCTTACATATTTACTATAAAAGAAATAAACATAGATCGGAGATACTAACAAATGCATTTTACTGTAATCTTGTGTATCTTCAGTAAAACTAAAAAAAATATTGTGCTAAATATTATTTTTATGTTTCAGTGTTATTGTAATCAATTAAAATATTTTGTAATTAATCAATAAATTAAAAAATATATCTAGTTAAATATTTCATTAGAGTTTTAATGAAAAGACACGTAGATAGATACATGAACAGATAAATATACTGGTAGATATATAAACTTAAAAACAGGCAAACTGACATACAGGTAGTTGATAGATAAACGAAGTTATATACAATTTAAAACATAACTAATTAGATAAATAGGTTGATAAATCGGCCAGCGAAAGCATACGCAAAGATTAATAAACAGACATATAAATTGATAGGTGGAAAGGTAGATAGACAGATAGACACATAGATACATACATAAATGTGCAGATAGGTAGATATAATGTAAAATAATCCAAGATCTACAAAGCATAAATCCGAAAAAAAAATTACCATAAAACCAAAAGTGGAATTCTATGCATAAAAATGGCTGCTGATGATTATAACTTTTGTTACCGTTAGTCGTAATTCCTTTTCCTAATGTTATAATTTCTGAAGTTAATGTTATGATATAATGACAAGAAGTCATAATTTCTAAGTAGATTAGGAAGAATTTTTTTTTTTAATAATAGAAGAGATTAAGGCATATGGATTTATTATCATGTATTTCTTCTTAAGAAAACTTTTAAACCAAATTCAGCTTTATAGTTGAGCACAATTTTAAGTATACTAACAAGGAAGGTCTCCATAAGCGCATACCCAGAAAAATGTGAAAAAATTAGAGAATATTCTTGTCATGAAGATATATATGTTTATAAATATATATATATATATACTCATAATAAAATTTATATTTATAAAAAATATGTATATCCTAAAGTGTAATATATGTTTATAAAAAAAAAAATTCTGCGGAACCTCGATATAACGCCCGTGAACAAATTCCAGCAATTTATCGCCGGTTAAACAACGATACTTCGCTGATTAAACAACCAGCGATTTATCGATGGTTGGCGACACAATGAAATACAAAAAATATGCTTTGATAAATATTTTTTAAGGAAAAACTTTTTTCTACTGTTCATACTGAACTAGTTTAAATAAGTGTAACTTAAACAAATACACTTCTATAACTAAGGTTAAGATATATATGTTTATAAATATATATATATATATATACTCATAATAAAATTTATATTTATAAAAAATATGTATATCCTAAAGTGTAATATATGTTTATAAAAAAAATTTCTGCGGAACCTCGATATAACGCCCGTGAACAAATTCCAGCAATTTATCGCCGGTTAAACAACGATACTTCGCTAATTAAACAACCAGCGATTTATCGATGGTTGGCGACACAATGAAATACAAAAAATATGCTTTGATAAATATTTTTTAAGGAAAAACTTTTTTCTACTGTTCATACTGAACTAGTTTAAATAAGTGTAACTTAAACAAATACACTTTTATAACTAAGGTTTTGCCATATACATGTACAAGTATAAATAAAGAAAAATTAACGATCTTATTCTACGGTTTAGAAAAAAAATTAAATTGATTAAAAATGCTTCAAATTAAAAATTAAGGTCCGATTCTCAGCACTTTCAATTTGACTTCCATATTGTTAGTGTCTGAGACAACAAGCGAAAAGTATTGTTGACATGGAAACAGCGACTTATTCAATATTGGTAAACATAATGACAGCGTTTTTAATCGAGCAGTTACTGTTAAAATACACTTAAAACTTATCCAGCCGGTAAATCCTTGTAAAATTAAATAACTTCAGCAACACGCAACTTTTGAAGCGATTTGGAATCGCAGGGTGTTTTCCATTTTTAGATAAATATATTACTTATTGAGTTATAAGCAATTGTGGACACATGACGACAGATTATATCCTTTCCTGCGCTGTCGCGTCCGGAAATTCTGTTCAAAACGCCAACTTTGACAGTATTTTCTGAAAAATCTTATGGCTTTACCAAAAAAATAATAATAATAATAAATAAATAAAAAACACCATTCGATTACATAGTTTCTGATGGTCGTCCAATTTCATGCATTTCCGAAGAAAAATGAATTCAAAACTTTATCAGAAAGTAGCTCCTTTGGATTTGAAAACAGCCTTAAGAGGTGTAATGCAAACAAAAACAACAACAAAAGATTATAAGAAACGATGGTCGTAATCCATCTTTTCAGTCAAAAATGTAGGATGTCTCACTCCAATGTAAACATAACTATTGCACATCTATATTAGAGGAAGGTGGCCTAAAATGATCCTAACGGGCAAAACGATCCACACATGTTTTCTTCCTGACAGGTTGCGCTATCTACAGGGTAACACATAAACTAGTTGTGATAAGTAAATAAGAAGCAAAAGCGGTATTCAAGCGATCGCAGTGTTACGCGTCTGAATAGAATTCTTTCAAAAATTGATTTTTATAACATCTTTCATAAGATAGGCACTAACTTTCGTATTTATTTAGATTACAGTCTTTCATGTACAGAAATATGACTTGGTTTACTTAATGGAGTATGTTTTTTGATGTGAATTACACTTATGTATTGTCATAATTACTTTTATATCCTTTATTTTGCCGATAAAAAACAATTTACAATTATTTTTAAATGAAGGGTTATTTTGCCATTTGGTGAAGGTAAAAGGATCCTTTGGACACTTTTTAAAAATCTATTTTTGTCATTGCTCAGTTTGGGTTTAAAATATTATTAAAATATGTTTATAATTTCAAAATATAGTGTAAAACATACTAGCAAAGGGCCAAAGTTTTGTTTAAACAGTTATGTTATTTTACACAAGTTTTTCCCTTAAGGGGATCATTTTAGGCCACCTTCCCCTACAAAGCAAAATCATGTCCGTAAGAAACGCTGACGTCATATTAAAGGTAGCAACGATCTGACCAATAAATTTCGGTTTTACTGCATTTTTTTTTAAACTCCTAAACATCGCACAATTTCAATTTTTACACCGTCGAATAGAAATAAAAAGGTGCTTTCAAATGCAATTTGTCTGAAAACTGTATCACAATTTAACAATTTTTTTTATGGTTTTTAATTTTAAAGCACGAATATTTTTAAATCTGCGTATAACCGAATTACGGAAGATTAAAATGTTTGTACTTAAGACAATGAAAATAATTTAGCATTTGTTTGTTTCCCTGTAATATTCCATAAATAAATGTAATATTCCATAAGAAATTAAATCTTCACACATAAATAAATAAATAAATACATAAATAAATAAATAAATAAAACACGAATTTATTAGATATGTAATCGAACTGAGCATTGAAATAAATCACAAACAATACATCACAACAAATAAATCAAATAGCGTTGAAATAAATCACAAAGTTTGCTATAAATACTGAAATGTTACGAGACTTTAAAAAAAAATACTATATTTTCTCTGTCGTATATTTCCAAAATTCTTTTTACATAAAAATGCTAGATTTCCTCCATGTTTTTTTTTTTCTTTAAAAGATATAATAACAATCTTAACAGCATTCATTCACATATTCAATAAAGCAAAGTAAAGCATCTAAACATTTTCTTCTGGGTAAAATTTAAATATGAATAGCCGAAGAATATAATATGTTTTTCCCAGCCCTTACAGAAAAAGCTAAAATCCAACACAACACATTCTTGGAAAAGTAAACGAGGCTATTTTATTTTCATGCATTTTATTCGTATTTTTACTGTCAAGCGTTCCTGCAGCAATATTTCACATAAAAGTTTACATTTATATTATTAAACACGTATACAAAGATGAATTCTGTATTATTTTCAATAAAACTTAAAAATTATTGTCGCGTTGAAAATTTGTTTTTTTGTTTGTTTAAATGTCATTGCATTCTAATAAGTGTATTTTTAACGATTTAAAACATAGTTGAAAAGTATAACAAGTTATAATACGTTGTAATAATATACATTTTTAATTGCTAAAAGGTGTAAAATAAAAACATTATTAGTAGTAAAATAACTTTTATTAGTCTGTTGATATGTTTCGGCTCTATCCGGGCCATTATCAAAACAAATAAGAATATTCTATAATTGCACGGTCTTTCAAGTTATTATTTGAAACGCTATTATTTAATCTTTCACGTACTTTTTAAAATTACGCACGTTATTTTTTTATTTTTACTTGGTTGTTTACTTGCATATTTGTAACCATGGAGTAATTTAACTTTAGCCTACCGAAATTGTGGCTCTAGTTACTCCTTGGTTATAAATATGGAAACAAATAACTAAGTAAAAATTTAAAATAACGTGCATAATTTAAAAAAAATACGTGAAAAAAACAAAAGATAGCCTCTCAAATAATAACTCCAAGGATCGTGCAATTATAGAATATTCTTATTTGTTTTGATAATGGATCAGACAGAACTGAAACATGTCAACAGACTAATAAAAGTTATTTTCCTATATATATATATATATATATATATATATATATATATATATATATATATATATATATATATATATATATATATATACGCACCTTGCAGCAATTAAAAGAGTACTTGGAAAGTGTTTATGAATTCGGTTTGTCTATCGGCCTGTCTGTGCTCTAACTCACGTGAATATACTTGGATTGCCATGCGATTCATATATTATTGAGGTTTACTATGGCATGTTCGCTATTGAAAATGAAGTGTGTACCATTTATAGTTCATTTACAGGGACACTTAAAATAATTACGTTACATTATAGTCCAGGGGGTAAATCGTTTGCGTTGTATTTTAATGATGTTACACTATTTGAAACATAATGAAATTGATATGTATCACTGAACTGCACTCTAAGAGGCTTACTATATAATTTGGTGCGCATAGTTCTCGTCGCTCATTTACGGAAACACACAAAATAAATCAATTACAGTGCTGTCTATTAAGAATAATTGCTGGAAATACGTTTTCAGTTGTGTTGCGCATATTTCACTAATTTTATTCCTATTACTAAGTGTGTGTATAAATTCTATAGATGATATACAGAGCAACAGAAAAGATCTCGAGTACATTTCCATTTATTGACGGAAATTGATGAATAGGAATTTTCAACTGTGCTAGCCGAGGGCAGGGTGATAAATCTTCAAATATTCCTCATGGTAAAAAGTGTATACGAATTACAACAATTATGGAACTGATTATGCACAAAACCATGCTCGCTAAAATAGGCCAACTGAGTGTGAAACAACAATAAAATATTTTAAACACTAAAATCTAGAAAGTAAACCATAAAGAGTGGGATAATTAAAAAAAATCATAAAAACGCTTTTATCAATTAATAGCTTAAAATTAATTAAATTATAACTGTACGTTTATAAAACAATTTAGAAATCCTGAATAGATTATTTAAATAATGCTTATTTTTTCTTTCCTTCCCGTTGCCATATTTTAAAAAGAAGCTGAGCAAAAATTATATATTTTCTAATAAATTCACTAGTTACCGCTTTCTACCAAGCGTGCATTAAAACGAGGAATTTTCCACAATGGAAATTCCCGCCAAATTAACGTTTGTAATAAAAATGTTTTAGACAAACATAGAATGCAGTAATGAAATTAGAATGATTTTTAAGATAAACAGCGAATATTTACAATAGAGTGCTTAAAAAAAAGAACTATTTTGACTTTTATACTTATTTTAAATGCAGATTTCAATCTTGGTAACTTGCCTATATTCATTCACAAATGAAATAAAGCAAAGGTAAAGCATTTTAATATGTTTATCAAGCAAAATTTAAATATGAATGGCTGCAAAATCTTGTAGGTTCTTTCTCAACCTTCATTTTGCATACCTATAGATGTAAAATCCTAAACAAAACATTCTTGCAATGTTATATGGGCGTATTTTATTTTCAAATATCTTTTTTTTTTTCCCGAAAGACACTGGACCGTAAACATTTCGGAAAGTTTTAAATAGATATTTTACTCAAAGAAGTAAACCAACATTTGAAATAGGGTAAGAGTGTAAGAGACTCTGGTTAAGTAAAGGAGAAATATTTTATTCTTTCTTAAAATCAGTTTATTTTTTGTTTCCATGGTTGCCATAATTGTGCTTAAAATACATTTCCTTTTTCAATATTTCAAGTTTCAATTTGAGAATATCTAACATACCTACGCTTGTAAAAAAAAAAAAAAAAACAAGTTGGAAATTGTACTTCAAACGTCAAAAATAAGGTGCGTTCGTAAGATAGCTAGTTATATAAATATTCAGATCTTGATGATTTTTAATTCTGTGAAATGAATTATATCGTCTGCAGATTAATTTCTGTCATAAAATAAGTATCTCGGTCTCTTGACGATCAAACCTCAGAAGCTCCTATAACAAGAAAGCACCGATTTTTTTTTTAAATCCTTATATATTATTTCTCCTGTCAACATCCCTTTTACTCAGAAAATATGAAACGCAGAACAACGAATGAGATACCATATGAAAGGTTTTAGAACAGGCTTCTGACATAGCCCACTTAACAAATCGTTAAAACATGTTTTTGATTAAAATTTGCTGAAATTAAAAAATTAAATCGGCATTGTTTTCATGAAAGAAATGAAAGGTTTTCCTGAAATTATTGTTGCCAAAAAAATAAAATACCACATTATATGATGCTCATAGCAATTATTATAAAAAACACCGCACGGGTTTATTTTATACTTATGATTAAAAAGCGAAATTGAAATTGAAATGTTTAGATTGATATTTCTAAGTCCCATGGTTTTCCCGAAGCGGATGACGTCATCCTCTAATGCAGTCAAAATACGATTGTTAATTTTTTTTCTCGCGCGTGCCTTTAGCAATCTTGGATCAGTTTTTAGTCTAACTTTGATGGAATAAATTAGATGATATTCTGGCTTGACTAACAACTAAATGTTGTTTGCAGATATTTTTATCCTTGCTTTTTCTTTAGAAGTTTAAACCTGCATCTAATAAATATTACATATTGATAAAAAATGATACTTCTCTATTATCCCGTCGACCACTTTTCATAACAAAAAACTATCGCCAAATAAACGGGAGAACGTTGCCATTGGAATATCAAAAAATAAATAAAATATAAGAATTTAAGGACACAATTGTTATTTTAATTAACAAAATAACTACTAAATCAGTAAAACATAATGAAAAATACACGCAAATGTCGAATGCAATACCACTAGATGACGTAACAAACACGCATAATGATTCTGACACCAAGTAAATGGGACTGCATTTTTGGCGTTTAATCTTACAGTTTGTCGGTAGTTTTTTGTTATGAAAAGCGGTCGACGGGTTAATAGAGAAGTACCTAATAAAATGTTAGATTTCAGTGCGAAATCTTCGCACGGGCCATCTGGTTCAAATTTATTAACAAATATTTTTATTAATATCTTCTAAAGTTTTGATTAGATTTTCATAAAATTTGAAATGTCTCGACAAAATTCTGCAAAGATAATATATCTTAAATTTCAAACCATTCGTTTGGGTAGATTTTGCGCTGTTATATGCGGACAGACGGACGGATCACTTGTTTCTTCTCTCTGCAAAGATAATATATCTTAAATTTCAAACCACTCTTTTGGCTAGTTTTTGCGGGTTTTTTTTTTTTTTTTTTTTTTTTTTATACCGCAAACCAGGCCCCTGCCTGCCCAGCATGAATGCCTAGCTTAACGGGTTATTACCTGGGTGCGGGGCGGAAATCGCCTGATCACAGCATGGCTGTGATCCACCTGACTATAGATTTGTTCACATCGCTGCTGTGCTTGATCTCTTGTGATTTGCTACCGTTATCTTTGTATGCCGGTTCAAGGTTTCTGTTTAACTTTGTTGAATTGAGAGATTTAATAGGTCTCGTAATTTAGAACCTTGATCAGGTGACGAGACCCTCACCGGACTAGGCACCCCCAGAGGTATTATTGACAGGTACCTTGGAGGGCTTTGCACCCACGACGGATTTTACATGCACCAGGTGCCATTAGCGTACATAGATTTACATATTTACCATGTCTGTTGGCTTGTCACGTTCATGGTGGGTTGTCGCTGTAGTGTTTATCGCCTCTTTTATGGGCTGATTTCACTTCTTGTTGTATTTGTCTCTGTCAAGGCTTTTTAGCGTTTTTATAGGCTCACCCCTGTTGTGGGTTGTTTTATGTCTATCATTCATTGGTTTTTTGTCTCTTTCTTGATATATTTTTACCTCTAACTTGTGCTAGAGCTGGTTTTCACATTTTGAATCTTGGTCTTCTTTCGAGAGTTCCACTGGTTATTATGTCACTATCGTGGGTTTTGTCACGTTGTAACTTTTGTTACTGGTGGTTGACACATTGTAACTTTTGTTACTGGTGGTTGTCAGATTGTAACTTTTGTTACTGGTGGTTGTCACATTGTAACTTTTGTTACTGGTGGTTGTCACATTGTAACTTTTGTTACTGGTGGTTGTCACTTTTCTGGATGTTGCACACTCATTTTTGTTGTCTTTGTCACTTTATCTCACCCAAGCATTGGGGGGGTTTGATTTTTTTTTCCTTCGTGAATACGCTTTTTGCGATCAGTCCATTGAATCCTAATGGCTGCTATCACTGCTTTTGAATTTTGTGCAACTTGTTGATTTGTTGTTTGAGAAACTTGTCGCACTAATGGAGTGGGGCTTGTTCCATGGCCGTTAGTCCGTCATGTATCTATGAGGCTGTATTCACTTAATGTGACACTGTTTTTTTCCCTATAACTTTCTTTGGCAGGTGTGCTTTGTGCATTCACCATTTAATTATTTTGTTGCGTTTTGTTCACTTTTTGCTGGCTACTTGCCTTCATCAGTTGGGGAAATTCAGTCCGTCACAGATGACTTCCACTTCTCACTAGTGCTGAAAAAAACGATTTTTTTTTGCCGTAGCAAAGAGGTTTCTTTGCTACTTTTTTTTTTTTTTTTTTTTTTTTTAAGATATATTAGAAAATATACTTACCAAAGTGGTGGCTTTTGAGGGTGGGAAATGCTATTGAGGAATCTCGCTGCTGGGAAGGTGTATTTATTGTGATATGAGATCGATGTTTTCTACTAACCATCTCATTACTGCTCTTCCTTTTGTTTGTACTTGTTTGTTGTTCGCTAACTGGTTGTGCCATATTTTTTCGTTGTTCGGTGTGATGTGGATCAGATGTAGTGTTTGAGTTAGTGGGCAGTCTGTTAGATAGTGTTTGGGGGTTCCTAACTCCCCGCATGAGCAGTTTTTGTTATATGCGGACAGACGGACGGACGGACGGACAGACAGACGGACGGACCAGACGACGACAATAGGTGCTACGTATTTATATAATTACAAACGCGCCTAAAAAAAGGAGAGAGATGTTTCTTAATCTAGGAAAGTAATAATACAGGTAATTCATAAGTTAGTTTACAACTTCCAGATGCTGCAAAACAAGAACAATTTAAGGCAAGAACAATTTAATGGCTGCTTCAGCAATGAAGAAAGCATTTTGTGTTCTTGAATTGAGCAAAACGGAATAAGTCAACAACATTTTTGAACACGATTTGGAAAAGAACCTCTAACCAGAAAATCCATTTATGATTGGTTAAAAATTTTGAAACTATGGGCTGTTTGAAATGTTTTAAC
Organism: Maratus michaelseni; assembly: GCA_963931845.1. Classification (NCBI taxonomy): domain Eukaryota; kingdom Metazoa; phylum Arthropoda; class Arachnida; order Araneae; family Salticidae; genus Maratus; species Maratus michaelseni. The sequence goes on along the minus strand of OZ007597.1, from coordinate 96,561,075 downwards.
CCGTAGTTTCAAATATTTTAAACCAATCATAAATGGATTTTCTGGTTAGAGGTTTTTCCTCCGAGGTTGCTCAGTTAGTAGCATTGGCAGCTTCAGCTAAGAAATCCCTGGTTCGAATCCTGACCCGGAGTTTTTCGTCCAGTTGGGAAAATCATATATCAATTTAATAAAAGTTTTCAATAACGTTTAAAAAATAATAATATAGATAGATGGATAATATAAAACATATATAGATAAAATATCGATAAAAATGAAGGAGAAAAATTTCAAACTGGCGATCAATAAGTAAATAAATAAATTGTTATAGAGACAAATCGATAAACAAATATATTCAGATAGTAAAACAGAGGAAAAATATTAATATCCTTCTAAAATAAACATTCCGAGTCATGAACGGAAATAATACGAAATATTTGCATTGAAATGTATCGTTTTCGAACGAATTTTATTCTTCCCAGATGCATTAAAAATATCAGTCAGGTTGAGGTAAGAATAAATGGTGGATCTTTAATCTCGTTTAATATTTCATAGTTCCATCGCTATAAAAAGTAATAAACAGAGTTGGAAATTTATAAAACGAGAATTAATAGGCAAAATATATACATGAGATACGAAAGTAATTTTACCTCAGTCATAAATTGATGAAATCTTATAAGCAGTGGTGTAATCGTAAAAAAAAAAGAAAAGAAAAAAAAAAGAAAGAAAAAAAAGGAACAGAAAAAAGAGTATTCGCTGTACGCAAAGGGTATACACTACAGAGTATACGCTATAGGCAGAGAGTATACACTACAGAATAAATGCTTTAGGCAAAACGTATACACTACAGACTATACGCTATAGGCAGAGGGTATGTACTACAGAGTATACGCTATAGGCAGAGGGTGCTAATTTAAGGAGGCTATATGGAGTTTCTTTAAAAATACAGAAGGTATACGGCGTATACCACCGTATTCCCCCACTATATCCCTGCTTACCAGAGATTTCTTATAATTCCAACTACTGTGTATTACATATCATCCCATGAGTCGAACTTGAGGCTTTTGGCTTGACGTAACAAAGCTCTACAAACTTAACCATGCTGGACAACACTGGCTAACATAATTCACTCAAATGACCTGTTCGCAATTACATCCGGCCTGCAATATCCACTGAGCTCCACAATAAAACGGAACGCTTACTCCCTATTCTGTTACACTAAATTCCGTAGTGCACCCATTAATATAAAATGCCATAGGTTTTGGAGGAAAAATTTTGGTAAAACACTGATTTCCTCTCATAGGATAGTAAAAGTAGATATTTCCAAATTCGATTTTATTTTTAAAACAGGACGAAATTTCTGCAATTTCTCTGATTTATGTAATTATATAGAAAGATCACTAATAATAATCAAAATATTAGATAAAAATATTTAAGTGATACAAACAGAAATTAAAAAAAGGCCTATAAAAAGCTTTTAATATAAAAATCGATATTGGTTTCAACGCTCAAACGGCGCCATTATCAAGAACTACAACAATAAACAAACTATTCTCACAAATTTTTGAAAACAAACTTGAAAAACATAAATTACGAGATCATATATGTAAAAAAGCAGGTGCTTAAAACAGTCAGCTATAAAACGTGAAAATTAATATTTCTTTACTGCTTTTATTAAAACTAAAAAATACCTCGTGCTAAATTTTAGGTAAATCAAATGAGGCGGATTCGTTGCAAATGTTCTCGTTGCTCATATAGATTTCTATTGATTCTCAGATAATATATGGGAAGTAAACTCTTGATCGATAAATTATTTTACTATTTTCAAAATCAATTTTTACTTAAATTTTTATAAAAAAAATTGGAAAAAATTTCCCAATTTTGCGACATCGTTTTCTGCCAACTGTTCAATAACTGTTTCAACCTTCATTACCATTGAAATAGATTGACCCGTAGTGACTCCAAAATGACCCACTAATCGAATATTCTTGAACATATGACCTCGCCCAATAGTCTTCTCGTACACCAAAACGGTATGGATACAAAATTTAGTCAAAATTGTCAGAACCGTTTTTTTTTTTTTTTTAATAAAATTTCCATATATACACATAAACACAATATTTTCTAGTATTGTAATATATGATTAATAATAAACTATTAATTGATAAAAACGTCTTTTCTAAATATTACACGTTTTATTTTTATTTATAATATATTTTCTACTTTTAACCCCCGTTCCATCACTTTATACCTAACCAATGAACCCCCAAAACTAATCAGGGAAGACCCTTATCAGAATGAACCTATATACAAAATTCGAAGCAAATCGGATATTTCTATCAAGAGTTATCGCGTTACGTACATACATACGTACGTACATACAGAATCTGTGGGAACATTAGCTCTCAGGCTTTGATAGCCTGTGAGCTAAAAATGAATACAAAATTTAAATATGGAAAGCGAAAGAATCTTCTTCGTTCTTTCTCATCTGTCACTTTGCATGCATAAAAATGGAAAATCCGGAACAAAACATTCTTGCAAGATTGTATGGGAGTATTTTATTTTCAAGTACCTTATTTTTACTCACAGATGCACTAAAAACTTTAGCTAGTTTTGAGGAGCTATTTCGTCCAAAGAAAGGGAGAAAAGTTTAAAATAGTAAAAAAAGTGTATTTTGTAAGTTTCTGAGAAAAACTGAAAAGCAGTAACAATTTAAGCATGTTTGCTGTTTTAGTGAGTTTATAATTTTAAAGTTTTATAAATACGAACTCATCTAAATTTATTCATAAATGCAATAAATACGAAGAAAAACAATTGAACATCATCAGGCAAAATTTAAATAGGAGTGTCCGAAAAAACGTAGTATAATTTTTATTATTATCTTTATTTATATACAAAGATGTATAATCTGCAACACCGCTTTCTTAGGGGGTGGTGGTAATTCTTACGAACAATTATGTGCAAGAGGTTGTAAATAATCGGTCAAGTGCTAGTATAACTCGCCCTCAAAGGGTTTCGCACAGTAAATGTATTAATGACTATTTATTAATTAATAAACTTCTGCTACCCTTAATTTTTTCATAATTTTAGTTTCAGTAAATTCAGAAACAGAAGAAGGCGGGAGGACATATTTTTGCAATACATTTTTCATGATATCTCTGAAAATAATACCTAAAATGAAAATAAACATATTTTTGTGTTCATATTACGAGATCTTTCTTACGATACCCCACATGATACACACAAAAAAAAACCATTTTTCCCCAAGTAACTTGATTAGCCCCCTAAATTTTCCCTAAACATATTTGTGAATCGCTAATAATCTAAAAGTATGTGAGTAAAAAGTCTTTATAACTTTCCTAAGTTTGAACTTCCCACGTCATATAGTTTACGGGAAAAAGGGTGGTAACAAACGGACAGACAGACACAGGAGTGATCCTACACTGGCTCCATTTTTATTTTTTAAGTACGGAACCCTAAAAATGTGCCGATAACTGTCCAGCCATTCAACCGTTTTTATAGAAAACGGTTACCCAACCGTAATTTATTTCTTTTCTAACTAATGAGAACACTTCCTAATATAGTCAAGTAACCATTATCTATAAAAACAGCTGAATAGCTAGACAGTTTTCTACAGTGCATGCCGAGTCGGAAATTGTCCTCTGTGGGAGATCTTTCTAAGGGAATCAAACCAGTATTTACGCACTCTTATGGAGGTTCGAAGAAAATCACGAAATTTCTGAACGGTTTGGCAGACGAGCGCGACCTGTGTTCGAACATAGACCCTCTTCTCTAGCAACTTCGAGAACAGACCTTATCAGCCGCTGACACATCCTTAGGAAACGCAAAAGACATATTTTGTTTTTCTTACATATTACTTTTGCATGCAGATGCGCGAACTGCAATTTTTCAAAAAACGTTGTACTCCTACTTCATGAAAAAAAAATTATAGTTTAAACCAGCTAAGGAATGAGTTTTGTACACATTAAAAGGCAATAACTAAATTATTAACACATGGGCTGATAAGTTCCCGGTCTGGCACACAGATGGCGTTGCAATCGCCGAACCGATGTTTTTTTAGTAAATACTAACCTTTAAAAGGTAGTAGAAAAAATGCCATGACGATTCGCCGAGTGGATAAAACGTTAGAGTGCTTTTAGTTGAACGGCTTTGTTGATAAACAAAAAAATGGATAACAAGAATTTCACGAATTGTTATTTGATGGGGAAAAAATACCGTTCAAACAAAAGCTTGGCTAGATAAGCGTTATCCGGACACTGCACCAGGTAAATCAACCATTATTGACTGGTTTGCTGAATTTAAACGTGGTCGTACGGACACCAGTGATGCACCACGCAAAAGAGGTGGTTACTCCGGAAAACATAAAAAAAGTCCACAAAATCGTTTTGGGGAACCGTAAAGTGAAGTTGCAGGAGATAGCTCAGACTCTGAAGATATCCAAGGAACGTGTAGGTTTTATTTTGAATGAATATTTGTGTATGAAAAAGCTGTTGTCAAAGTGGCTGCCGCGCGTGTTGACTTTTGATCAAAAACAACAACGAGTTCTGAGCACTGTTTGGAGCTTTTTCGTTATAAAATTATGTTATTTATTATTAAATTATTATTATTAATCATTTATTAAATTATTATTATAAAATTATTTTTATTAAATTATTTTTAAAATTATTATTATTAAATTATTATTATAAAATTATTATTATTAAATTATTTTTAAAATTATTATTATTAAATTATTATTATAAAATTATTATTTTTAAATTATTATTATTTTTTTTAAATTATTATTATTATTATTATTAAATTATTATTTATTATTAAAGTTATGTTATTTATTAAAGTTATAAAGTTATAAAGTCATAAAGTTATAAAGCTTTGTTAAAAAGTTGTGTTTTCTTTATTAGACCGGGAACTTATCAGCCCATGTGTTAGCTATAAATATGGATCAGGGATTGATTCATTTACGATTCATTCACCGTACCTCACAAACAAATAGAATCGAGATTCACGAACATAGTAATGCAAACACTTAGTGTATTATAAAGCAATACAGTGTTTAAAAAAAAAATCTGTTGATTTTACAGAAAAAAAGGTTCATTTAACGGAAGTAATATGTATTTATTGCGAACTTACGGGCAAAATCTGTTAAAATAACAGACAGTTCATAATAATTACAGATTATTTATTTACGTAAATTTAAAAAAATTTACTAGCGTCCTGGCGGACAGTTTTTTTCTGTAATATATATATATTTATTTGTACAGTTTGCAATGAAAGCACCTAGAAAATCTTTACAACAAACTTATATGAATTTTAACCATTGCAAATACGAGAATTATTACAAAATATTTCTGGTACGATTATATTTCTTGTACGACTTCTGCCCTATGATATATAAAAAAAAAAATTCAGGATTGGAATCGCTTAACATCCATATAGGTGTGTTCCCACTTTCTCTGATCCATCCACAACGCTAGTATTTCTGATACAATTGCAAAATTATTCTCATATCTGCATGAGTGGAATTTCTTTTTCAGATAATAAATAACCAAACAATGTTTTCAGGGATCCTCTTTTGAAGGCCAGTATTTTCTAAGAAAATTTTTCTTTTTAGATTTTTCTTGCAAATTTAGTACAACTCAATCCCGAAGATTATTTTTATTGCAAAGTTGTAGAAACTTACCACGAATATTTTTCTTAGAAAATACTGGTATTCATAGTATTCATAAAGCGGACTATTTGAAATCCCTGCCTTTTTTATCTTCCTATAAATGTGATACACCTTTGATTACAGTCATATGCTGTCACATGCTGCCCAAGATAATGGTTTAAAACATCAACTTTGTCTTTATTTTCGGAAATATGCTTCTTTTTAAAAAGGGAAAAAAACATTTTTTTAATTCTTGGGTAGAATTCATGTAGTAAATGAAAAATCTACAGAAAGGACCACAAAAATTCTTATTTTTAAACGAAAATAAGCTGGTTATTTTTAAAGAGGAATTAAGGTACCATAACCAAAATTGATGCATGGAAACCTAATAACTACTAGACCCAGGCAGTAATCAGGCTCTCCCGATGCCTAAATTTGCATGAACAGAGGGTGTTCATACATTTTTGTAACGACTTTGAAAAAGAAATGTATAAAAAAAGATAAGATAGTTTTTCTAATATACTCAATATGATAGCCCTTTCGTTGAATTATCATATTACATCTTAATTTGCGAAATCAAAAAGCTATTCTTAAAATAACAAAAACGCCGTCTTTTGTTTTACTCTTCGACCATAATCTTCCAGAGACCATCCAATATTTTGGGATGATGCTTATAAAGAGCTTGTTTTAAAAGTCCAAATACACAGTAATCCATAGAAGACATGTCTTTAAATGGAATAGACTCAAATCTCAATTTTTCTATAAAATTAGCAGTAGATTTAAAAGTATAGCTGATAGCCTTATCCTGGTGGAACTTAACACAATGAATATTGTTTTAATAAAGTGATGGAATGTTTTCTTTGAAAACAGGTGTTAAAACCTATTTCTGATAGTAATCCGAGTTAATTTTGACTTTCTGTCTACTTTCCTTATTTTAAGTTTTACGTTAATAAGATAATCCAGCAATAAGCCTAAAACCTTTAGCAAAACTTTCCTTCTTTTCTCTGAACCGACATTTTAGGTCTTTTTTTAATAGTAAATCAATTTTAGTCTAATACAATCTCTGTTAAGCTGTTATCACACGGACGACCATACGATATGAAGTATATGCTATTGCCTCTCGCTTGCTTGGAGCTACACTTTCACGCTGCAACTAGGGTTATTTTCCCTACTGAAAGATATCTGCTAATGTAAGGAGAGGGCGTAACATTTGGCGAGTAATTACAGCAGGTGTTTTAATATTTAGTGTAGAGTTCGATTGATAAACAGGAATCATTATCGCGTACTAACATTTTACATATTGCAGTTTCTTTTCGTGTCTGTTCTATAAATATAATATTGTGATCATTTTACTTAAAATTCCAAGATTATAAAAACAATACTTTCGCTAATATAACATTAAAATTCTAAATTATAGAGTCCATATCTTCACTTTACGGCTTTCATTACCTGCAAATATTAAAAATTCTCAACAATTAGTATTAAGTGATTTAGAAAAAAATAGTATATTAAAACTAGTTTTTTGTCACATGTATTGGAACCGCACTTTATCGCTAGGCCGAAATCTGTAACGCAAAGAAAGATTTTAAATTAAGTTTTAGTTATTTTGCCAAAATCACTATTATGACATTTTTAGTTAATATATTTTACATATTTTAAATGTAATTCGTGTTACATATTGAATGTTATATAAAAATGAAATACGTAACAGAATTTAGATATAGTTCCCACTTTTTTGCAGTTTTTCTTCCTTGATTTTGATGATTTTAATCATTTTTCGAAAGTTTAAATGAGTTTTTGATAAACGTTTCAAAAACACAATCCTTATTTTATATATATTGTGTACAGTACTGAGGGGAGGGGGGTTATACCCTCTAACTCTGCCGCAAATCACTGCATAAAGATGTCACAAGTAACAATACATTAGTAATAACATCTAATAATAATGCTGTACATAAATTTTGCTGAGGGGAAGGATGAAGTTATGGATAGCAATTGTAACATATTCTAAAACTTTTAGTACTAAACCCTAATTTCGACAACATATTTTTCGGTAAATTTTACCTTCGTGTATCAAACTGAAAGTCACTCGTTAAAGTAGTTTAGAAATTACGCAGGTTTTATGTTTGTACCTCCTAATGTTAAATAAATGTTCGATCGTCGCAAAACAGATTACAAGACAAGTGCTTTTTAAGCATAACTTAAAAACTATTTGGTGGAATGAGCTTTAATTTTGGGTCTGACCCTGTATTTCATCCAAATTTCACTTTAAAGATATATTTTAATTGGAGATTTGACGCTTAATCAGATGCAATAAACCGCTAGTTAATAGGATTATTATTTTTGGAGTTATAAGGAAAAACCTCTTTCAAGCAATTCAGTAATCGAGCCTGTAAAGTTTGGGACGTCATCAAGCCACGATTTTATTTGAATTGCAATGCGTTTTATAAGTAGTTTACACGTTTTAATATTTTACATTATGCATATCCATGATGGGTAAGTATTACGGTGGCCCCCAACGACTAGTTTAGGGTTTCGTTCATCTCACGAAACCCTATTACTCCCGCTCCGTTCTGTGTCCGTCACAGAGCCATTCTCAGAAACTGTGTAACTTACAGAGTTGAAACTCTGCGTATATATATATATATATAGATGAATACCAGCTATGAAGCTCAAAATATTAAAATTCTAAAAAATCCTATTATTTTAATAAATAGAGATAAAAAACCAAAATTCTAACAGCCTTTTCCTATTAAATTTAAACATTTTTCGTTATAGTAGTTGCCAAAAATTAAAAATCCACAATGAAATTCTTTCTACAATAATTAATTTTCTATTGAACGATTTTCACGTAAAAAATGAAAATGAAATAAAAAGTTTCACCAATTGAAAAAAAAGATTAATTTGAAATAAAAATGATTGACGTCATAGTGCTAATAAAACGGAAATTTTCAAAGATTTCTCAATAATACAAGGAGTATGGGTATGTGTATGTACACAAAGCAGATTAATATCACGTCATTAGAGAATTCAAAAGAAAATATGACGTCATATTGGAAGTTAAATGAATTTTTCAAATGTTTGAGAATAATACAAAGCCAGTATCAATACGAATAATAGAGAATAGTAAATATATGAGTTTGAGAAATATATTGAATCATAATAAAAATCCGATTATGGAAATATTCGCATATTTTAACATTTTGAAGCTGTACAACATGTTTAATTTTGAAATTATTTTTTTAAATATCGCATTTAGTCCAAATGACAGATATTATTATGACAGAATATAATAGCGGGCTTCGTCCGCTTTCGGGCTGGTTTAGATATTCGAAAAAACGAAAAACTAGACCGGTAAATTTTTACTTTATAAAAAACATGACATTTTTTTTGTTGTTGTTGTTGCTAAATGAAATTTATTTGGATTTATTAAAGAAAGGATAAAGTGTTTTGAAAGGAATATTAAACGAAACCCTTTGAGCGATCTTCGATCACACATACCCACTTGTTTTAATAATCGAATAAACGTATTTCTCTTCGTACTTAGCCTTCGATTCATTTGTTTATTTCCGAATGACATTTGAAAGCAAAGGATATTTTTAATGATGCAGACGATAATTAATCCGTTTTCCGAATTGGTGCCATATAGGTTTTATTTTTTCATTTAAATTTAAATCATAGAGAAAGTCAAAATCGTTACAAAAATTTGTGAACACCTTCTGTAGTGTCATAATTAAGCTGTGTCATAAGGGTGATTAATAATTTAAAACAAGTTGGAAATTGTACGTCAAACGTGACAAATGAGGTGCGTTCGTACTATAACTAGTTACATAAATATTCAGATCTTTTCTGATTTTTAATTCTGTGAAATGAATTATATCGTCTGCAGATTAATTTCTGTAATAAAATAAGTATCTCGGTCGCTTGACGATTAAACTTCGGAAGCTCCTATAACAAAAAAGCTCCGATTTAAAAAAAAATTTCAAATTTCTTAATAAATATTTTTATTAATATCTCCTAAAGTTTTGATTCGATTTTAATAAAATTTGAAATGTCTCGACAAAATTCTGCAAAGATAATATATTTTAAATTGTAAACCATTCGGATGGGTAGTTTTTGCGTTGTTATATGCGGACGGATGGACAGACAGACGGACGGACGGACAGACAGACGGACGGACCAAGCGACGACAATAGGTGCTACGTATTTATATAATTACGAACGCACCTAAAAACAATAAATCCGTCATTTTACGAAGGGAGGGTGAAAACATTTGAGCCTAAAGTATAAGGGCTGGCGTAGAGATCTACAATTTTGTACAATTGCAGAGCACAGTTTTATAACATACTGCGCCAAATTTTATGAAGATGACGTATTGTCTTCTATCACAGTTGCCAAGTCTCCGGCTTTTTGGACACCAGTATTTTAGTACAAAAAATTTCGTTTTATGTAATCGGAACTTTCTGCGATTCAAAAGAACAACATTTTCTCTAACATAATACTGATGTGCAAAAAGCCGGAGACTTGACAAGTCTGCTTCTATGGGTTTTTTTTCCTTTTACCCCAAGACAATGTACTCACTCACTATGTCTCGATTGCACAAGATGTTTAACAGCACTTCATCCACTTTATTTGCCCTATCTGATCTTATCAGACATTTATCTTTTTACTTGCGTTGAAGAACCCACTTCGAAGTTATCACTTCACTTTGTAAGGGAAAATCATAATAGGGGTCGTTAGATGTTTTAAACTCAGAAAACATTTAATCAGATAGTCTACAAATTCAGCTTTTTATTTATTTGCCATTCAAATTATTTATTACAAATTTAACTTTTTCTGAATAACATTGAAAATAGAAGCCAAACATGAATATTTATTTCATGAAAAACACTTAATACATTTTTAATGATAATGAAAAAAATATATATTATCACGGGAAATTGATCCTGCATATTTTTAAAAGTGTTTTCTAAAGTAGATCAGTTTTCAAAATTTTTGGTTTGCTAAATTTCAATGATCCTGAATCTAACAGGAATGCTTTTTCGACCGGTAACCTTAACTTATTCGCCTTGGGTTCGATTCGACGATACTATGGTTTTTTATTGCCTATATTTCAAAACTGTTTGGCTTTATATATCCCCTGTGTCTACAACTTGACTTCTTTCTCAATACTACTTGGCAGAAAATATCATCTCCTTTTTTATATATAAGTGAATATATTTTAGAATATTCGCCTGGTTATTTAACATTTGTTTCAAAGTACTTTTATAAGTTTTCTTTTGGATTTTAGAGAATGCATTCCCTTGACATAAATAAAAAATTCACATACTTTCTGCATATATAAATGTCAGTTTCAGCTATATATCAATTTATCACACTCTTATGGGTGGAAATCGGATATCATATGCATTTATTAATGTTATGTAGGAGGGAAATGAATTATATGGGTGTGTCCAGTATCTTTACTATTACTAATCAAGGGACTATTTGTGAACTATCATATTAAATTTTCTACATTTACTGGTATTTTACAGGATCAAAAAAGAATTTAATATAAATAAATAAATAAATGAATGTATAAATGATACCAAATTCGGCAATGTAAATGTTTCTTTCATCTTCCCCACTTTTAAAGTCCAAACGTGTCATTTTATAAAATAATTGTCTGAGTGCAACGAAGACTCATACACAGCGCAGTATTACTTTGCCCCATATATAGTTACGATGGATATTAAAACTTTTCGTCAAACATAACTCAAAAAATATTTAACGGATTTCGTTCAAATTTTTACAGCAGGTACCTATAAAGGTGACAACGACGTCTATTTATTACCAAGAATAAATGTCAAACCGTTTGGAAATTATATTAAAAAAATAGATAAAAAAGCACAATTAAAGTACATACGTCACGATAATTTTGTGCGTACGTCATTTTCACTGGCAGGAGATTTTCGTAGACAATCGGAATTGAAAAATTCATGGAGTAACATGGAGCAAAAAAATATGCACGCACAATACAATACAATATCTTTACAATAAAACATATTTCCATTTAATAAAAATGGAAAATTAATCTGGAATTTTTTCTGTTTGAAAGAAAAAATTCCGCAATAACTTTGTATTAGAGATTTGGCGCAAATCTCAACATTGGCGGCTTTTTATTTATGTGTGTGTAAATAGGAAACAATTCTGTGACGTTTAAATAAAAGGTTTTGATTTGCGGCATTATTTCTTCTTATTTTCTTTTTAATAATTTAAATGGAATTAATGAAAGGCATATATTTTAAATTAAATGAGTGTAAGACATGTATTTTTAATGTATGTATTTCAAATGAAATGTGTGAAAGGTTTATAGTTAAATGAAATTAATGAAATATAAAGATGTTATGAGAACAATATTTGGCGAGTTATCAACTGCGTCAAGTTAACATAAAAATACCAATACATAAGTGAAATGACAGATGTCATATACGCACAGATGTTATATACACACCACGTTGGCGCGATTTTTCCCCCACCAATTTGGCGAAAACTTTGTTTTTGAATTTTAGTTACAAATATCAGGCAATAATAGCACGTGATTTTTTATTTCAATATAAAAATAAAATAACGTAATAAATGTAACTTCTACTATTTTAAAAAAGGAAATAAAAATAAATAAATAATAGTTTGATATCAATAAATATTGATACACATATAAAAATAATCTATAGAATTAAAATAAAAAATAAAAGTAAATAAACACAACAAACAGTTTTTGCCAAATTGGCAGGGGGGAAATTGCGCCAACGTGATGAGTATATGACATCTGCACCGGGAGTTTTACCCTTTTATCTGTGCTTTCGGAAATATCAAAAAATTAAAAAATACTTATATCAGGCGTATTATGTTTTGCATTTTTATATGGACCACTTCTCCATTTTAAGATTTTAAAAGTTATTTATATCAGATATTTCTTCCTTGAAATTCCCACAAGTTATTTTCGGTAATCGTTTAGTTCGCTTATTAATTGTTTACAATTTGCCCCGCCCTGACAATAACAATTATTTATCACAAAAATGTCTCTTAGTTTTGTTAAATATGTTTGTTATGTATTTTCATTAAAATATCGAAAATGGCAATAAAATTTTATTTTAGCATCGTACTTTTTAAGATAACGCAAAAACATGGTTTAATAAATGTATATTTGTAAATACTTGAAAAACATATTTTTCCTCTCTCTAGGAAAATTTGGTAAGATGCTAAAACTGCCTTTTAGCACCATTTTTAATTTTTTCGCCAATCGGGTAACGAAACGAATGGACAGACGGGTACTGAGACAAAAGAGGGGTGACAGAGGGGTAGCGAGAAAAGTAGGGAGACGGGTAGAGAGACGGATAGCGACATAGATAAGCTAACGGGTAGCGAAACGAATAGACAGGCGGGTACTGAGACAAAAGAGGGTTGACAGAGGGGTAGCGAGATAGGTAGGGAGACGGGTAGCGACACGAGTAGCCAGACCGGTAGACAAGCATGTAGAGGGAAAGGTTGCGAGACGGGTAGCGTGGTGAATAGAGAGACGAGTACAGAGATGAGTACAGCGACGAGTTGATAGACGGGTAGAGAGAGGAGGTATATAGACAGACAAACGTGTCGAGAGACGGGTAGTGAAACGGGAAGCGATACATTTAGAGAGACGGATAGACAGATAAGTAGCGAGACGCTTAAAGATGCGGTGGAAAGACACATGGATAGTGCGAAGGGTATACAGACGAGTAGAGAGGTACTAGACAGATGGGTACGGAGAGAAACACAGTATAGAGACACGGCGAGACATAAAAGTAGTTAGACAGACGGTTAGAGAAACAGATAGATGAGTAGAGAGACCAGTAGAGAAATATACGACATGTAGCGAGACGTGTAGAAAGACAGTCAATCGGGTATGGAGATGGGTAGAAGAACGGATAGGGAAACAAACAGATTTTAAAGAGAGACAGACAGACAGGCAGAAGAAAAGTCTGAGGTTTGAAGCAGTAAAAGCGCAGGGGGTAGAGTCTCCTAGAAAATAATCAAGAAGTATTATCTTTGAAACATATGTATTATTTTCAATTTGATTTTTACAGAAGTCATCGAAAGATTTTTTATATTACTTTAGTAGGAATTTAGGCTACCGTTTCGTAATCAGGTTTGTAGTAAAGCATGTTATCAATGTGGTATGAAGTGTACGAGTTTCTATAAATAGTTATACAAATAAACAAGGCGGAAATTTTTTTAATTCAAATGTAAATATTTGTCACAAAGAAAATGTTTCAACAATGAAATTAAATTTGCGTTAAACTACGCTTGCTAAAATACGCTCTCGGCTGCAAATCTGATTACGTGACTTTAAAAATCTTGGCGTGTTAAAAAAAATACGGCTTTTTTTTTTGTTGTTGTTTGTTTGTTTGTTTGTTTTTTAAAGTTTTGAGCTATTCCAACTTAAGAAAATGAGATTATTTGCCAAATTATATATATATATATATATATACATGAAAACATAACAGTATATATGAATTTATATATGATATTTTGTAATTCTATCATTTAATTTTCTCTTTTTCATTATGTCGTAATTGTTAATCCTATGTTCTTAACAATATCACTCAGACTAATCCCTTTGAGGGAAGTCCTAGTTACAACAGTATTTACATTCTCGTAATACCAGTATGTGAATAACTTTTTCAGATATTTTTTGTCAATATTTGAACAACCTTTTTTTTTTGCTTTTACGTAAAGAAATGAGTTTCAATTCCTTTATCATGTTAAAATTTATGTATTTAACGTTAAATATTTTATAATTGCAAAAAAGAAAGAACAGGAAAAAAATATATAAAAGAAAAAAAATTATTTAACAAATTACAATAAAACCATTGGGAAAATGTTCCGGAAGCAAAAAAAAAAAAAAAAAAAACGTACTTTCGTGTTATAGCGGGCCCCCACAATTATGATTATGTCAAGGTTGCAGTTATGATTTTGCCAAGATCATCATCTTGGCAAGATATATATGCATCCTATATACGGATATATTATATATATTCCAAACACTCCTATATGTGCCATATACGTCATTATACACATATTATTTACGTCTTATATGTCGTATATACATCGTATACACATGTCATATATATGCATCATATATGACTATTACTTGGCCGCATACGTCAAGAAATGCTATAGATATATATTATTATAATGTCATACATGCTTTATAATTTGACGATAAATCTTGGTCGCTTGGCGATTCATCTTTGGGGGCCACTATAACACGAAAGTACCAAATTTAAAATATATTTATGAAAACAGAAACAAAAATAGTTCATCCTTGGGGGCCGGTATAACATGAAAATACCAATTTTCTACTTTATTTTTCATATCTGATAATTTGCATCTATCCTTTTTGTAACTTTAACATTTTTGTAACGAATTTATGCATTTCTATTGCCTATTCAAAGATATAATCTTCTAAAGTTACCGAATTGAGTTAAAAACGTTTAAAAAATTCTTCTAAAGTTACAAAATTTCTTTAAAAACGGTTAAAATAGTAAAATGCGAACATCATTTGGTCCGTTATCGACCGAAAGCAACAATCATTTTCTCAATGGTTAAAAATTATAATATGAATATTAAAGATGAGCATATCCTGATTATAAAAGTTTACTGAACAATATCCATGTACCAAAATTTTTGATTCACTGCTTACGTTTATGTATACAAATGTACCAATCTGCTCGAAGATAAAAAAAAAAAAAATGCTTTAAGAACAAGGGCTATGCAAAGAAAAAAATTACATGACTATCTTCAACGGTTATTTCGTGCTAACTTTTTTTATTCGGGGAAAGACATTGCTTACCCTATATGAATGGGAATAAATTCGGTAGTATGAACTTTTTCCCCCTTCCTCACTTTTTAAGGTTGTTTTGAAATTTAAACGTCTTATTCTCTGACATAATTATGACATTATATTCATCGATATGTGCCTATACTCTATAAAGATATTTGTCTATATCCCCCAGAATTACGTTTATAAACTAATTACGCAATCTGTTCGTCGATTAAAAAAAAAAAAAACAATGGCACTCCGGGAGTGCCGACAGAAGTGAAAACTTGAACAATTACGTGTGTATTTTTTGAATCGTCAGGAAACGTTTTATTGCGCAGAAAATACTTTAAAATGAAGTGTTTTTTTATTCATTAATATAAACTACTACTACAAAAATTATATTACAATTTTCATTTAATGCGCTATTGTACATGAAAAATAATGCATATTATTTTACATACAAAAATTGCAATCTATAGCTTAAAACGTAAATTTACAAATAAATGAAATATAAAATTTAATTAATTGGTATTCTTTGAAATGAATACCAATGAAACTTATGAATTTTTATCCACAATTTAAACAACTCTCAATACATTCATCATTTCTTCCATGAGATTTAGTTTCATATCTTTTGTAATAACATTTATCTGCAAAATAGGGTTCCCGCTTCCTATCACTCCAAAAATGACTTCTTTGCTGCCTGTCTTGTTTACTGTATTCGTGAACATTGTACTTTTTTCTATCTTCATCCTGCGCGTATTGTTTGCGGTATCTATAATTTCTATCAACAAACTTTACTTTTCTATAAAATGATATCACTTCATTTCCGTATCGGTAACCACGTTTCTTAAAACTTTCGTGAAATATTTCATTCAAGACCTCCTTATCATAGTATTAGACCTTACAATCAGCAAGTTTCCTTTGACCGCTATACACGTGGTTAAAAACCACATGGTTGTCCTGCTACTAGCGCCTCTACCGTCAGTAACAGGAGTATTAGGTAGCTTTCAATACAAAAAAGTATAAAGCTACCTATTGCAGCTGTTCGGAGGAAAGCAGTTCCGGAAAATTTCGATATATTTTCACCGATCATGACCCCCAGACCCCAAAACCATCCTCCGTTCAAATGTTGATTTATATATATATATATCCATATATTTATTAGGGATCTTCCTGGATCGTTATCAGATAACCTATTCTATTGTCCCAAGCCTGTACTATGTTTTCGTGAGTGTGAATCAAAGCGTTGCCTTACATGTCCATTAGCTGATAAGTCACAGATTTCAAATAATAACAATCTTAATTTGGTAAAATTTTGCAAAGCATACAATGTAATCTATTCATTGAAATGCAATTCGTGTAATATGGAATATATAGGACAGTCTCGACAAAAATTACATAAGCGGCTAAATTTACATCGTTCTCATATTGATAAATATAAAAAATCTAAATTTCAAACAACTCATAATATTGAATATACTCATTTCCAAAATCATGATTTTAAAAATATTACTATTAAAATACTTAAAATACAAAAAAATTTTACTGAACGACTTTTTCTAGAATCTAAATATATAAGACATTTTAATACTACATATCCTTATGGATTAAATCAATTAGTATACAAAAAATCACATCCTGTATTTTCAGATTTAACTAAATATGAAAATTATAAAAATCTTTATTCAGGATTAAATTTTTCAAACATAAAAAAAACTTCAAGATCTGGTAGAGGTAAACATAATAACAAAAAATACACTGATGATATTGTGATTCAAAAGGAGCTTGATGATCTTGAGGCAAAATTTTGTAATGATTATTGTTGGCTTGATATAAGAAAACATGTTTTTAGTATAAAAAAGAAATATTTGAACCAATATTTCAAGGTATTTAAAAAGAATCAATATTCTACAAATTTTTGTGATATCTTTTATGATATTCTACATTATAGAGCAAACCTATTAAATACATGTCTTTCTAATAAACCTAAATATAAAACTAATAATACACAATTAATTATAAATTTTTCCAATCATGTATTTAATAATATCAATTTACACAATATAATAAACAACATTACTAACAATTTTCCAATAAAAAATTTTACCATTCACAAGACATACAAATATAATCGCACACTTGGACGTAAAATTTTTAATTACAATTCTTTTGCAAAACAAATGGTCTCTTCAAATAATTACCCATGTTATTGTAATGACCCAAGATATCAAAAGTACATAAATACAACACATGATCATATCATTACTGGTGATCTTAATATTGTAGAACAACCTATTTTACAAAACTTAATGCATAATGGAACAAAATTTCGCCTTCCATATAAGTGTAATATCAAATCCATAATATTGCAGTTTATTCAAGATATTGATTTATTTATATATAAAATTGCTATTGATTACAATAAACCAATCGAGTATTTTAGTGAATGGAGATTTTCTGTTATAGATAAAATGAAAAATGAAATTATAAAAAATTATCATCATATTACACATGCAGCTTTTAATAATATAAATAAACATATATCAGAATTACAAAACAAATGTATAATTACTTATGTAGATAAATCTCCAAATAATTATGCTATCATTTGTAAAGAATACTATAAAGTGTTAATTCACAATGCAATCAACACAAGTAATATTTTTAATAAAACTAAATTAAATATTGAAATAAATAATAGAAAATTATTAAATTATCACAAATTACTAAAAATCAAATGTAATAATTTAAATTATCCTTATCTTGTTATAATTCCAAAATTTCATAAAAATCCTATAAAATTTCGCATTGTTACCATCGGGTGTAACACATATAATAATAATGCAAGTAATTTACTACTTAATATTTTAAAGCAGATTTATGATATAACGTTAAAACATAATAACCAACATTGCCTAAAAAACAGTTTTCAACTCATTAATAAAATACATAATATCAATCCGGTAAAATTCATAAAAACATTGGATTTTAATGATTTATTTAATAACATTGATATAAAAGACTTACATAAAACAATGTGTATATTATTTAAAGAATTTAAATCTCAATTAAAATTAAAAGAACATATTTCAGTAAATTTTTCTTAAACTTTACTAAATTTTACATTGCATAATAATTACATCATATATGACAATATTATTTATAAACAATGCCAGGGAATTCCGCAGGGCGGAACAGCATCTAGTATTCTCTCTGACCTTTACTTATATTATTATGAAAGAAATATTAGTACGAACAATGATTATGTATTTTATCGATATATTGATGACATTATCATATTTTATTTCAATGAAAAAAATTGCACATCACCACTCAATTTTTATTCTACTCAACTTAAATTAAGTGAAAATGATTTAATTAATAATAATATTAACTTTCTTGACTTAAAAATCAATATTAATGATAATTATAAATTAATTTTTGATATTTATGATAAGAGATTTGATTTTCCATTTAAAGTAAATATTTTTACCAATTATGCTTCATGTTTACATAAATCTGTATATAAAAATATAATTATCAATTATCTACATCGTATAAAATACTTATGCTCAGATATAAATAAAAACAAAAATATTAGATTTATTCGAGATCAAGCAAAAATATATGGTTATCCAATTTTTATGATAAATTCAATTATCAACTCTTTTAAGTAACATTTATTATATCATTAAATTATTAACACTGTATGTAATAAATTTTTGTATGAATGTGCGATAACATATAACACTAGATATAATATTACAATTATAACATACATTAATACAATTATAACATATTCGGAAATTTAAAATTTGATTGATCATTATATACACTCTGTATAGTATATGATTGTGCGTTGCCGATCACATATGTTTAGGGTGTCATTGATGAGCAGTTTTCATACATTTAAAATTATACATAGATAACATTGGTTATTATAACTCACAAACATATCTATTTGCAAAGTGTATAAATATATATATAGTTTTTTATTTTTATCTATGAAATTAAATTTAATAAGTAATTTTAATTACTGCATAGCATAAATTTGATTGAAGCACAGTAGTGATAATAATAATTATTTAATTTGATAATAAATTAATCCCTGAAATCTAAAATATAATTAAATATAAGTATAAACAATACATTAATTATTTAATAACAAGTCTAAAATATATTTAAGTAGAAGTAACAATAAAAAATTAATAATTTAATTATAAGTTTATAATATATATCAGTGGTTTAACACAGCTGGCAGCAAAGCACTTTTTTTTTTAAATAATATCTCTTTTACAAAATATACTTTTGTTAAGAATATCTGAAATGCTGTGCAGGATGAATAAATTCTGTGTATATTTATTCATATTGTAGGATTTTATTCGAATTTAATATTAAAACTACAAGAAAGTATTCCCAACTAACACAGAACTTGCGGGCCACTAATGGCTACGTTAGCCTTGGCCCAAACTAGTAGATGAGGGGCCGCAATCGTTTGCCGTAACGGCAACTTAAAAAAACTGTCACGCCGGCCACAATGTGGCCGCAACAGAATTGGCCATAACTACATTAAGATGCCCATAATTGTGCCACAAGTGGTTAATCATAATTGACGGATAGCCTAAAACTGGCCACAGTTATACTTTAAGTGGCAATTATTAATGAAAACTAGCCACAGTTTGGCCATTAACGATCATCGTGAATAAAATCTAGCCAGAAGATCGCCACAGCCATGCCACCTGCGTTTGTTAAGAATAAAAGCTATCCCAAAGCTGGCCATAAATGTTAATTTATTGGTCATCATAAATGTAAACTAGCCTTAAGCCAGCCATCCACATACCATCAATGCTATTCATTAATGAATGCATGCCGAAAGCTAGCCACTTTGTTGCCATGAATGGGCATCATTAATGTATGCAAGCCGAAAGCTAGCCACTTCGTCGCCATCATTAATGAATGCAAGCCGAAAGCTAGCCACTTTGTTGCCATCAATGGTAATCATTAATGAATGCATGCCGAAAGCTAGCCACTTTGTTGCCATGAATGGGCATCATTAATGTATGCAAGCCGAAAGCTAGCCACTTCGTTGCCATCATTAATGAATGCAAGCCGAAAGCTAGCCACTTTGTTGCCATCAATGGTAATCATTAATGAATGCATGCCGAAAGCTAGCCACTTTGTTGCCATGAATGGGCATCATTAATGTATGCAAGCCGAAAGCTAGCCATTTCGTTGCCATCATTAATGAATGCAAGCCGAAAGCTAGCCACTTTGTTGCCATCAATGGTAATCATTAATGAATGCATGCCGAAAGCTAGCCACTTTGTTGCCATGAATGGGCATCATTAATGTATGCAAGCCGAAAGCTAGCCACTTCGTTGCCATCATTAATGAATGCAAGCCGAAATCTAGCCACTTTGTTGCCATCAATGGTAATCATTAATGAATGCATGCCGAAAGCTAGCCACTTTGTCGCCATCAATGGGCATCATTAATGAATGATAGCCCAAAGCTAGCCATATTCATGCCACTATTAGATATCATGAATGGAAGCTGGCCAGAATTATACTTTTTATGGTCCTCAAAAAAGTAAAGTTGAGCAAATCTCCATTTTTACTCCTTTGGCAGGGACAATTTTTCTTCTTTTTTTAAGTTATTTTAAACTTTAGAATCTAAATTTACTGGTCCATAATTTTTGTCTGAAAACTCTAAATATTTTATTCAAAATTTGAAAAAAAAAAAAAATAAATAATCTATTGGAATATTTTTCTTAACAAGAGCTCATAACACCAACCTGACTTTTATGCAAACATGTTTCACTTTATTATAATATTTTTCAGTTAAAAACTGCAATGGTGTTATAAGCACCCCATATTAAAAAGGTCAAAATACAATAAAATCGAAAGTGCTTCAGATCTTGTATAGAATACTTTCAATCTGGAAGCAATAATAATTTTTTTTTAAAAAAGTGTCCCAATGGAGGCAAAAATTGGCCGTATCCACTCATCTCATTAGATCGGAATAAAAGGCCATATGGTTATGATTTATTTTTTAATGTTATTCTGAAAAAGTTGCAAAAGCCATAATTGTAATTAATAAAAAAAAAGTTGTAAAATAAAGTGTAACACAAGGTGTAAAATATATATTGAACGTTAAATTACCAATGATGGTGAGAATACGAAAAAAAAACTAATTTTCTTCAATTTTTAATTAAATTATAGGTTTAAACATTCTATTCAAAGGAGTAAATTTTTAAGTAGTTTCAATTTATGTTTCTTCAAGCTGATTCACCAGGTGGATTGTCCAGCCAGAATTTCCATTGAAAATTGTTATCTAATGACTATATTCAACATCCCTTTTTCGAAGCAAATAAAAAATGTATAATGTTAAATGAGATACCATATGAAAGGATTTTCAAGCGACTTCTGACATAGTACACTCACATTTCTTTAAAACATGTATTTTGGTTAAAATTTCAAGTAATAAATTAAATAGGCATTGTTTTCAGAAATAAAATGAAAGTTTTTCCTCAAATTACTGTTGCCACAAAAATTAAATTCCACAACAATGATTATAAAAAAAATGTTCAATAAAGATAAAGTGGACATGGTTGCTGCATGGGTTTATTTTATATTTATGATAAAAAAGCAAAATTTAAATTCAAACGCTCAATTTTTTTTTTTTTTTTTTTTTCAAAACATGTCACTCTCTAATGTAGTTAAAATACAATTTATATATATATATATATATAGCTCTTGATATTTTCAGTCAGTTTTTACTGTAAAGTATGAAAGAATAAATTGGATTATATTCTGGCTTTATTTTTTTTTTAGAAGTTTAAACATGCATCTAAAAAATATTAGATATTGCTAAAAAATATTAGGCTGCAGTGTGAAATCTTCACACAGGCCCACTAGTATATATTATTTCTGTTATCAACATCCCCTTTTCTCAGAAAATATGAAATGCACAACAATGAACGAGATGCCATAAGAAAGGATTTTGAACCAGCTTCTGACAGTGCACTCACATCTCGATAAAACATATTTTTTGATTAAAAATTGCTGTAAATTAAAAATTAAATCTGCATTGTCTTCATAAAAGAAATGAAAGGCTTTCCTCAAATTAGTGTAGCCACAAAAATAAAATACCACATTATATAATGCTTAAAATGATTATGAAAAATAAATACTACAAAAAAGATAAAGTGGGACATAGTTGCTGCACGGGTTTATTTTATATTTATGACTAAAAAGCAAAATTGAAATGCTCAATTTATTTTTCTTTGTCCCATGTTTTTTTCCGAAACAGATGATGTCATCTCTAAAGCAGTTAATTAACTATAGATATATATATTTTTTTGTCTTTGCTATGCTCGATCAGTTTTTACTGTAACTGTGATGGAATAAACGAGATGATATTCTGGCTCGACTAATGTTGTTTGAAGATAGTTTCAGTCCTTAATTTTCCTTTACAAGTTCAAACCTGCATCTAAAGAGTATTAGATATTGCTAAAAAGTATTAGACTGCAGTGTGAAATCTTCGCATGGGTCCACTGGTGCTTTTATAATACAATTTCTTACCTGGATATTTCTTCCAATTATCCAGCTTGAAAATAAAACAAAAAACGCAGGAACTCTATTTTATAAAATTGGTAAAATGTTGACATTACTGATCATTGAAATTTAAGAATTTTTTTTAATGATGTAACTATATATATATGTAAATTAGGTCCGTTCAAAAAATGTCATTTCACTATCTTCATCTCTTTGGCATATAATATCAGAAAAATGTAGCAGTATTCCTATAAAGTAATGTTTTAGTCTGTTAAGGACTCTTCCCCCCTTTATACACATCATAGAACAAAATTTCAATGTATATATATTTACAAAATATTACTAATTGACAGAAAGCCAATTGTCACTATTTTCCTTCTTATGTAATCTTAAAATTTCTCTTATTAAATAAGTTTAATATTTTTTCAAAATAGTAGTGGCAGTTGATCTTCTAGAACACGGCAAGTTCACCATTCATACACTAAATCTTTTTTTTTTTTTTTTTTTTTTTTTAAATGGACTAAACATTACTCATAAATAATAATATATCATTGTTTTTACTTTTTAAAAATTAGCAAGTAATGAGTACTGAATATATATATATATATATTTTTTTTAATATATTACCAATAAAGAAATCTTTAAAATATTTTTCCTTCCAGCAGGAGGTATGTGACTTTTTGACTAACAAAATTTCAAACTGATTCATACAATATTATGTACATTAAAATTTTAATCTCAACTTCTAATGAGATTATGATGAAATTTTTATTAAAATTTTCAAAAGTTTTTATACAGCAAATTATTTTTAATACCTGATCTCCAAGCAATGCTAATTTATAATCAACCAACAAAAACAGTTTATCAGTTTTTAAAATATAGCCTACATAAAACACTTTTATTCAATTATATCTTAACCTGTAAAAAGAAGGGGGAATGTTCTCACAATGAGAAAGAAGGGGAAAATATATAGTACATCTTTTTTAACAACATCACTTGCATAAATAAATATATATATTTAAAAACACTAGAACTGAATGCTTTTTTTTTTCATATAAATTTTATTTTTCACAACAAATGTAAAACAAACCAACCAAAAAACATTTATTTATGTATTTACAAGATGCTCAAAATTTATCAGAAATATTTTACAAGAAAATTTAATCCTGTTACAATTAAATTTCTGATGTTTCTTAATTTAAGTTTATAAACAAGAGCTGAAAATCTACAGTCATCTTCACAGAGAACTTTTTTCTTTCCAGATTTTTATTCTTCTTCTTCTGAAAAACAAAAAATAAATTTTACAAAACAAAATTAAAATGCCTTACTTAAAAACACCACTTATTAATTAGCCATTTATAAATATAATCGGAACAGAAATTATAATTTAAAAAAACTATTTACAAAAAGCTTTGTAGTTCAAGTTATTTGTACAAAATGAAACTATTTTATTGCAGTATACCTATATTTGCTTTTAACAAAAACTCATGAAAGGGCAGCGTTGTCAAATGACACCTAATTCCTTTATTTTTTCTAGGTGCGAAACTGCATTTCATGGTGGCAATTTTATGTTATATCATATTCTCTCATTTCTTTTTGCAACCATGTTAACAATAATATTGTTTCTATTTTTATGTGTTAAGAGCAGGTGGGGGAGGGGTTGGGGGCTGTATATATTAAATACTTTATCTCTGTGTTAATCACTAAAACAAAATAAAAACAGGCTTTCTATAAATTCTTTTGAATAACTTCAAATATATAAATTCATATTCTTTACATATGATGTATGGGTGCTCTTTCTGTTCATTTCATAAAAGTCGAATTGCTCACTTTGTAAATGTTTCTAGAATTTGTATTGCTAGAAACAAGCAGTTCTTTATTTTCTTCACTTTATTTTTTCACATAACATTTCCTTCAAAATGGCTTTGTAAAGTAGGAAAATACATTGTGTACCTTATTTTTTCACATAACATTTCCTTCAAAATGGCTTTGTAAAGTAGGAAAATACATTGTGTACCTCCAAGCTATAAATCTGATATTATCACCCAACTAACACAGAACTTGCGGGCCACTGATGGCTACGTTAGCCTTGGCCCAAACTAGTAGATGAGGGGCCGCAATCGTTTGCCGTAACGGCAACTTAAAAAAACTGTCACGCCGGCCACAATGTGGCCGCAACAGAATTGGCCATAACTACATTAAGATGCCCATAATTGTGCCACAAGTGGTTAATCATAATTGACGGATAGCCTAAAACTGGCCACAGTTTGGCCATTAACGATCATCGTGAATAAAATCTAGCCAGAAGATCGCCACAGCCATGCCACCTGCGTTTGTTAAGAATAAAAGCTACCCCAAAGCTGGCCATAAATGTTAATTTATTGGTCATCATAAATGTAAACTAGCCTTAAGCCAGCCATCCACATACCATCAATGCTATTCATTAATGAATGCATGCCGAAAGCTAGCCACTTTGTTGCCATGAATGGGCATCATTAATGTATGCAAGCCGAAAGCTAGCCACTTCGTTGCCATCATTAATGAATGCAAGCCGAAAGCTAGCCACTTTGTTGCCATCAATGGTAATCATTAATGAATGCATGCCGAAAGCTAGCCACTTTGTTGCCATGAATGGGCATCATTAATGTATGCAAGCCGAAAGCTAGCCATTTCGTTGCCATCATTAATGAATGCAAGCCGAAAGCTAGCCACTTTGTTGCCATCAATGGTAATCATTAATGAATGCATGCCGAAAGCTAGCCACTTTGTTGCCATGAATGGGCATCATTAATGTATGCAAGCCGAAAGCTAGCCACTTCGTTGCCATCATTAATGAATGCAAGCCGAAATCTAGCCACTTTGTTGCCATCAATGGTAATCATTAATGAATGCATGCCGAAAGCTAGCCACTTTGTCGCCATCAATGGGCATCATTAATGAATGATAGCCCAAAGCTAGCCATATTCATGCCACTATTAGATATCATGAATAGAAGCTGGCCAGAATTATACTTTTTATGGTCCTCAAAAAAGTAAAGTTGAGCAAATCTCCATTTTTACTCCTTTGGCAGGGACAATTTTTTTTCTTTTTTTAAGTTATTTTAAACTTTAGAATCTAAATTTACTGGTCCATAATTTTTGTCTGAAAACTCTAAATATTTTATTCAAAATTTGAAAAAAAAAAAAAAAATAATAATCTATTAGAATATTTTTCTTAACAAGAGCTCATAACACCAACCTGACTTTTATGCAAACATGTTTCACTTTATTATAATATTTTTCAGTTAAAAACTGCAATGGTGTTATAAGCACCCCATATTAAAATGGTCAAAATACAATAAAATCGAAAGTGCTTCAGATCTTGTATAGAATACTTTCAATCTGGAAGCAATAATAATAATTTTTTTTTTTTAAAGTGTCCCAATGGAGGCAAAAATTGGCCGTATCCACTCATCTCATTAGATCGGAATAAAAGGCCATATGGTTATGATTTATTTTTTAATGTTATTCTGAAAAAGTTGCAAAAGCCATAATTGTAATTAATAAAAAAAAAGTTGTAAAATAAGGTGTAACACAAGGTGTAAAATATATATTGAGCGTTAAATTACCAATGATGGTGAGAATACGAAAAAAAAACTAATTTTCTTCAATTTTTAATTAAATTATAGGTTTAAACATTCTATTCAAAGGAGTAAATTTTTAAGTAGTTTCAATTTATGTTTCTTCAAGCTAATTCACCAGGTGGATTGTCCAGCCAGAATTTCCATTGAAAATTGTTATCTAATGATTATATTCAACATCCCTTTTTCGAAGCAAATAAAAAATGTAAAATGTTAAATGAGATACCATATGAAAGGATTTTCAAGCGACTTCTGACATAGTACACTCACATTTCTTTAAAACATGTATTTTGGTTAAAATTGCAAGTAATAAATTAAATAGGCATTGTTTTCAGAAATAAAATGAAAGTTTTTCCTCAAATTACTGTTGCCACAAAAATTAAATTCCACAACAATGATTATAAAAAAAATGTTCAATAAAGATAAAGTGGACATGGTTGCTGCATGGGTTTATTTTATATTTATGATAAAAAAGCAAAATTTAAATTCAAACGCTCAATTTTTTTTTTTTTTCAAAACATTGTCACTCTCTAATGTAGTTAAAATACAATTTATATATATATATATATATATATATAGCTCTTGATATTTTCAGTCAGTTTTTACTGTAAAGTATGAAAGAATAAATTGGATTATATTCTGGCTTTATTTTTTTTTAGAAGTTTAAACATGCATCTAAAAAATATTAGATATTGCTAAAAAATATTAGGCTGCAGTGTGAAATCTTCACACAGGCCCACTAGTATATATTATTTCTGTTATCAACATCCCCTTTTCTCAGAAAATATGAAATGCACAACAATGAACGAGATGCCATAAGAAAGGATTTTGAACCAGCTTCTGACATAGTGCACTCACATCTCGATAAAACATATTTTTTGATTAAAAATTGCTGTAAATTAAAAATTA
This sequence comes from Maratus michaelseni, assembly GCA_963931845.1. Taxonomy (NCBI): domain Eukaryota; kingdom Metazoa; phylum Arthropoda; class Arachnida; order Araneae; family Salticidae; genus Maratus; species Maratus michaelseni. The sequence continues at coordinate 96,533,503 of OZ007597.1, read as the reverse complement.
AATCTGCATTGTCTTCATAAAAGAAATGAAAGGCTTTCCTCAAATTAGTGTAGCCACAAAAATAAAATACCACATTATATAATGCTTAAAATGATTATAAAAAATAAATACTACAAAAAAGATAAAGTGGGACATAGTTGCTGCACGGGTTTATTTTATATTTATGACTAAAAAGCAAAATTGAAATGCTCAATTTATTTTTCTTTGTCCCATGTTTTTTTCCGAAACAGATGATGTCATTTCTAAAGCAGTTAATTAACTATAGATATATATATTTTTTTGTCTTTGCTATGCTCGATCAGTTTTTACTGTAACTGTGATGGAATAAACGAGATGATATTCTGGCTCGACTAATGTTGTTTGAAGATAGTTTCAGTCCTTAATTTTCCTTTACAAGTTTAAACCTGCATCTAAAGAGTATTAGATATTGCTAAAAAGTATTAGACTGCAGTGTGAAATCTTCGCATGGGTCCACTGGTGCTTTTATAATACAATTTCTTACCTGGATGTTTCTTCCAATTATCCAGCTTGAAAATAAAACAAAAACGCAGGAACTCTATTTTATAAAATTGGTAAAATGTTGACATTACTGATCATTGAAATTTAAGAATTTTTTTTAATGATGTAACTATATATATATGTAAATTAGGTCCGTTCAAAAAATGTCATTTCACTATCTTCATCTCTTTGGCATATAATATCAGAAAAATGTAGCAGTATTCCTATAAAGTAATGTTTTAGTCTGTTAAGGACTCTTCCCCCCTTTATACACATCATAGAACAAAATTTCAATGTATATATATTTACAAAATATTACTAATTGACAGAAAGCCAATTGTCACTATTTTCCTTCTTATGTAATCTTAAAATTTCTCTTATTAAATAAGTTTAATATTTTTTCAAAATAGTAGTGGCAGTTGATCTTCTAGAACACGGCAAGTTCACCATTCATACACTAAATCTTTTTTTTTTTTTTTTTAAATGGACTAAACATTACTCATAAATAATAATATATCATTGTTTTTACTTTTTAAAAATTAGCAAGTAATGAGTACTGAATATATATATATATTTTTTTTTAATATATTACCAATAAAGAAATCTTTAAAATATTTTTCCTTCCAGCAGGAGGTATGTGACTTTTTGACTAACAAAATTTCAAACTGATTCATACAATATTATGTACATTAAAATTTTAATCTCAACTTCTAATGAGATTATGATGAAATTTTTATTAAAATTTTCAAAAGTTTTTATACAGCAAATTATTTTTAATACCTGATCTCCAAGCAATGCTAATTTATAATCAACCAACAAAAACAGTTTATCAGTTTTTAAAATATAGCCTACATAAAACACTTTTATTCAATTATATCTTAACCTGTAAAAAGAAGGGGGAATGTTCTCAGAATGAGAAAGAAGGGGAAAATATATAGTACATCTTTTTTAACAACATCACTTGCATAAATAAATATATATATTTAAAAACACTAGAACTGAATGCTTTTTTTTTTCATATAAATTTTATTTTTCACAACAAATGTAAAACAAACCAACCAAAAAACATTTATTTATGTATTTACAAGATGCTCAAAATTTATCAGAAATATTTTACAAGAAAATTTAATCCTGTTACAATTAAATTTCTGATGTTTCTTAATTTAAGTTTATAAACAAGAGCTGAAAATCTACAGTCATCTTCACAGAGAACTTTTTTCTTTCCAGATTTTTATTCTTCTTCTTCTGAAAAACAAAAAATAAATTTTACAAAACAAAATTAAAATGCCTTACTTTAAAAACACCACTTATTAATTAGCCATTTATAAATATAATCGGAACAGAAATTATAATTTAAAAAAACTATTTACAAAAAGCTTTGTAGTTCAAGTTATTTGTACAAAATGAAACTATTTTATTGCAGTATACCTATATTTGCTTTTAACAAAAACTCATGAAAGGGCAGCGTTGTCAAATGACACCTAATTCCTTTTTTTTTTCTAGGTGCGAAACTGCATTTCATGGTGGCAATTTTATGTTATATCATATTCTCTCATTTCTTTTTGCAACCATGTTAACAATAATATTGTTTCTATTTTTATGTGTTAAGAGCAGGGGGGAGGGGGGGGCTGTATATATTAAATACTTTATCTCTGTGTTAATCACTAAAACAAAATAAAAACAGGCTTTCTATAAATTCTTTTGAATAACTTCAAATATATAAATTCATATTCTTTACATATGATGTATGGGTGCTCTTTCTGTTCATTTCATAAAAGTCGAATTGCTCACTTTGTAAATGTTTCTAGAATTTGTATTGCTAGAAACCAGCAGTTCTTTATTTTCTTCACTTTATTTTTTCACATAACATTTCCTTCAAAATGGCTTTGTAAAGTAGGAAAATACATTGTGTACCTTATTTTTTCCCATAACATTTCCTTCAAAATGGCTTTGTAAAGTAGGAAAATACATTGTGTACCTCCAAGCTATAAATCTGATATTATCACTCATAAAACGATAGCATTTCAATTCTCACCGTAATTTAGTTCAAAATAAGGAAAAGCAATTTTTCAACTTTTCCCCGTCAAAGTTAAAAAAGTAAAATTTAAATTAGGTGGGATATAATATATCCCACCACGCCTCAAAGGGTTAAAAGACAATAAAGAAAAAATGAAGTTACTTTGACACAGGGTTGGGTTTCTTCCGGAAGAAACTGGAAGAAATGGAAAAAACTGGAAGAAACCAACAGAAAACAAAACAGATGCTCAAAATTAAAATATATTAACTATATAAAAGAATTAAATTCAAAACCTAATTATATGAAATTTAAATTGGAAATTAATTAATATTAAAAATATTATTTATGGAAAAATAAGTTATTTTTTAATAACAAACTTCAGGTTCAGCAGGTATTTACAGGTTATGTTTTTTACAACTTTAGAGGTAGGGGATATTTTTTTATTGTTTATATAATTTCTGTAAAAAAAAAAAAAAAACCTACCAATTCCTTATTTATCATATAAAAATGCAATATTTTAAAAACTATTGTGCAAAACTTAAAACAAACAAATTTGTAATTATGTATACTAGCATGCTGATTTAAAAGATAAATGTTCTGAAAATAAACTCTACAGGGATAAGAATTTTTTTCATCTTTTGCATTCATCCATTCTAAGTTGAGAAATTGATTGCAGCATCTTAAAGCTAAATTACTTCTGTTTTGTTATACAATGTTGCACTGTAGTAAGGAAAATGGAGATTTTAATGAAATCCTTCAATACAGTAATTACTGTATATTAGTTTCCTTAATAAAATGGGCGTAAATTCAAAGCACTGTCTTTTATTTAAAAGAGTTTCATTCTACAATAGGTAAATGATCCACATACTATTTACTACTGGTTACAGAAGTTTAAATTATATATATTAAAAAAAATGTGCCTCTTTTGAATTGAATTACCTTTAATTGATTTTGTGTATTTTGGATAAATTTATTTGGTACATTTCCATTATACCAACACCATTGTCGTCACCAAGTGCAATAATTGGCACAAAATGAAATTCATGTGAAAGGATTCAATTGGAAAAAAAAAAAAAAAAATGTTGGCACAAAATTGAGCATTTAAAAATATAACATTTGAAAATTACAGACTTTCACGAACTATTTTATTAAATCGACATGAATATAGACTTAAAATAAAAGAACAAATAAATATTATATGATAAATTAATAAAATTAACTCAATTTAAACTACAGGCATAGCATTGTAAATGTCTCTTAGCATTGCAGTAAGCATTTCACTTTTTGAATGAAGACGTTCATACTTTTTTTTTGTATCCAAAGTCCTGAAACAATTTTATTGCAGCGTCCTCATCATCTGGTAAATGCCTAATGGTAAAATCCACATTAGTGTCAACAATAAATATAAGTTACTACTTAATATTAAATATTTTCTATTTGAAAAATAGCAAATTAAGATGTTTTGCGAGGTTACACAGTAAATTAAGTAATAATAATAATTAAAAAGTGTCATGTTCAATAAATAGCAAATCACAATGTTTGGCACGGTTTGCAATAAAAATATTTACACGTTCAGGGTTGAAATAAATAGCACATTAGCATACATTTTGGCATGGTGTTAGAAAAGTCCCATTTATTTTATTCAGGTACACAATGATTGGAAAGCTTTAGACAGGTGTGTGATCTTGGCTAAAAAACTGGTGTAATTATCAATTTATCATACATAATTAAATTTTTATAAGTCTAATTAAATTTATGTAAGGTTATCTATTAGAAAATACATTTATTTTTATTGTATTTTACAAAGTTGTAACTTATATGGTAAATTCTTAAAGAAAAACAGTTTCTTCCATTTTTTCCACTTGGAAGAAACCTATTTCTTCAGGCCGGTTTTTTCCACTTTGGAAGAAACTTGCCAACCCTGCTTTGACACATCATAGACAATCTCTGACAAACAGATTTTTCCATTTTAATTTTGTTTTTTTAACAGTTAAAACTGTTTTGGCCAATAATTCAAAAATTTTTAGTAGCATTTGGGGACTCCTGAAAATCGGGGACCCTGGGCCCGTGCCCCGAATGCCCTGCCCATGACAGATATATAAATTTCTCTATTTTTAGCCGCAATCGATTGACAAATTTAGCAATTTTTCTCATGTGATCTTGGAAGAATTTCGCTATTTTTTCCCATGACTGACTGAATAGTTTCGCGATTTTTCCCGCAGCTGACTGATGAATTTCAGAATATTTTCCTGCTACCAATTGCCGAATTGTGCAGGGAGGGAGGTTTTGCGACAAATAAGCAAATTTCCCAATTTTTTTCCTACAACAAACTGCCGAATTTTGAGATTTTTGAATTTTGTAATTTTTCTTGCGACCAAGTGACAAATTTTGTGATATTTTACTGTGACCAATAGACGAATCTTGCGATATTTTCTCATGACCGATAGATGATTTTTGTGATATTTTCCCGCTAAATTTTGGTGAAATTCGCGAAAGCAAATTCTTGCGAATCCACAATAATCAGGGCACATTTCCAGCTATATAAAAACGGGCAGGGTGCATTTACAACTATAAAAAAATGGGCAGGGTGCTGCGCCCTCTCGAAAACGTCTAGGGGAAACACTAATTACTCCAATACAAATATTGCCACAGTTATTTTATTCTAAAAACTTGATATTTGAGTAATTTTAATTTATTTTCAGCAGTGAAATTAACTCGAAATTATTGAATAACAAACATGTGAATTTTTACATTGCTAACTAAGCGTAACCAAGCTTCCAGGCTCGAACATATTTCACACTGTCAGTTTTACGCTTAGTTAGCAATGAAAAAAAAATCACCATTTTTATTACTTGATATTTGATTTAAAGGAAAATTTAAAAACATGGATTTGAACCTTCAGCTCCTCTCCAGAATCTTACATTTGCAAAATATTTTGGGCAAAACATAAGAATGTTTTAAAAATACCTTGAATTTAAATATCATTTTTTAAAGTTTCTTAAGAAAAAAGGGTCAAAGAAAGTATTAAAGAAGGTCCCTTTCTCCAAAGAATCTGCTTTATTTTTAATTTGTTAAAAATTATACATTACATATAATCAAAATCCAAATTAATTTATATGACAACATATTAAAAAAAAATCCTTAATTTAGAGGTCAGAAGATTAAATAATTTTATCACCACCTCCCTTCCTCTTCTACATACATAGCATAAATTAAAAAAAATTATTTAGCATAAATCTGTGTAATCTTAAGTATTGTCAAAGTTCATGAAAGTCAAAAACCCTGTTAACAAAAATTATTTGACACATTTCTGCAAAACTTTAAAAAATACTCAATCTTTTTCTATTAAATTTTACATTTCAAAAATTTGAATTAATTTAATTTTTATTAAATGTAAGTCCAGATTAGATGCACTATATTTCCAGAGGTGTCACAATAATCACAAAACTGAATCATCACTCTTGAAACAAATATTAAAACATTTAAAGCAAACATTTTCTAAGCACATGAGCTGAAGCATCAAAATTTTGAGTAATTTGAAGGACCCATTGTACAAGATGTTTACATTTCATGAAACTCTGCTAAACTGTTTTAACAAACTGTAAAATAACAATTTTGAATAAAATAATTTTAATAAAAATGAACAATTCCTATGCAATATGTAATAGACGAAGATTTTTTTATGATAACTTTTTGAATACAGTTTTGTTAAAATATTACAATTTAACTAAATTTTAATATGAAAAAGTTTACAAAATGATTTTTTGGCCATTTAAAAGATATCGCCAAATTTATCAGCCAATCGTGGTAAAAAATCTTAAAATTAGTCAATGGATTGTTGGGGGAGAAAAAAAAAATTTCGGTTAATGTACGCGAAGCGTACATACACAAGTTACTGACTGCGGCTGGAATGAATTTCGTGCATTCTACAGATTGCTGTACAGCGAGTTTCATGCGTCCAGTGATGTTTTTTTTCGGTTAATGTACGCGAAACGTACATATACAAGTTACAGACCGCGGCTTGAATGAATTTCGTGCATTCTACAGATTGCTGTACAGCGAGTTTCATGCGTCCAGTGATGTTTTTTTTTTCGGTTAATGTACGGCAAGCGTACATACACAAGTTACTGACCGCGGCTTGAATGAATTTCGTGCATTCTAGAGAATGCTGTACAGTGAGTTTCATGCGTCCAGTGATGTTTTTTTTCGGTTAATGTATGCCAAGCGTACATATACAAGTTACTGACCGCGGCTTGAATGAATTTCGTGCATTCTACAGATTGCTGTACAGCGAGTTTCATGAGTCCAGTGATGTTTTTTTTTCAGTTAATGTACGCGAAGCGTACATACACAAGTTACTGACCGCGGCAGGAATGAATTTCGTGCATTCTACAGATTGCTGTACAGCGAGTTTCATGCGTCCAGTGATGGTTTTTTTTCGGTTAATGTACGGCAAGCGTACATACACAAGTTACTGACCGCGGCTTGAATGAATTTCGTGCATTCTAGAGAATGCTGTACAGTGAGTTTCATGCGTCCAGTGATGTTTTTTTTCGGTTAATGTATGCCAAGCATACATACACAAGTTACTGACCGTGGCTTGAATGAATTTCGTGCATTCTACAGATTGCTGTACGGCGAGTTTCATGCGTCCAGTGATGTTTTTTTTCGGTTAATGTACGCGAAGCGTACATACACAAGTTACTGACCTCGGCTTAAATGAATTTCGTGCATTCTAGAGAATGCTGTACAGCGAGTTTCATGCGTCCAGTGATGTTTTTTTTTCAGTTAATGTACGTGAAGCATAGTCAACCGCGTCTTGCATGTATTAGAAAAATGAAGAATATCGAAATTTTCCTCAATTATAACGTGTGTGGTGTGATGCAGAGAATTGACTATTTATAGAGTTTTTATGAGAATTTCTTTCATGAAGTAAACGTTGATTTTATTCCGTTTTGTGACAATTTTCAAGTTTAAGCCTTATTTTACTAGAAATTTTTTAATTGTTAAAGGTAATAAATTATTAAACTTGATAAATATTTCAAAAAAATTCATAGAAAAAAAAAGATAATTTGTAAAAATGGATACAGATGGAAGAAAAAAGCTATAAATATGTAAAAATAGAAAAAATTTGATAAAAGTATGTAAAAATGGAAATATCCGGAGGAAAAAAATAGCCGAAAATTTGTAAAAATTAAGTATCCGGAGGAAAAAATAGCTAAAAATTTGTAAATTGAAAAAGCTAGAGGGAATAGATAACTAAAAATTTTTTTAAATGGAGAAATCTGGAGGGAAAATAGTTAAAAATTCATAAAAAAAAAAGGAAAAATCCGGTGGGAAAAATAGTTTAAAATGGAAAAATTGGAGGAAAACATAGCAAAAAAATTGGAAATTCGGAAAATATGGTGGCAAAAATAGCTAAAAATGTGGGAAAATATGGTGGCAAAAATAGCTAAAAATGTGTGAAAATTGTAAAATCTGGAGGAAAAGTAGCTAACAATTTGTAAAAATGGAAATATGATGAGGAAAGAATAGTTAAAAATTTATACAAATGAAAAATACAGAAGAAAGAAAATTAAAAATATGGAAAAATCTGGAGGAAAAAAATGGCTAAAAATTTGTAAAAATGGTAAAATCCGGAAGAAAAAATAGCTAAAAATTTGTAAAAATAAAAAATCCAAATGAAAAAAATAGATATTTTTTTTAAAAAAATTGAGAAATTTGGAGAAAAAATTGCTAAAAATTTTTTTAATTGAAAAATCCGGAGGAAAAAGTAGCTAAAATTTTTTTTTAATTGAAAAATCCGGAGGAAAAAGTAGCTAAAAATTGTTTAAATTGAAAAATTCGGAGGAAAAAGTAGCTAAAAATTTTTAAAAATCGAAAAATTCGGTAGAAAAAGTAGCTAAAAAATTTTTTAAAGCGGAAAAATCCAGAGGAAAAAGTAGCTAAAAATTTTTAAAAACGGAAAAATCCGGAGGAAAAAATAGCTAAAAATTTTTAAAAACGGAAAAATCCGGAGGAAAAAATAGCTAAAAATTTCAAAAAATGCAAAAAAAACAAAGGAAAAACATAGCTAAAAATTTATAAAAATGAAAAAAAAAGTAAAAACATAGCTAAATATTTATAAAAATGAAAAAAAAAAGTAAAAACATAGCTAATATTTATAAAAATGAAAACAAAAGAAATAAAATAAAAACGTAGCTAAAATTTGTAAAAATGTAGAGGAAAAAATAGCTAAAAATTTGTAAAAATGAAAAATAGATGAAAAATAGCTAAAAACTTGTAAAAACGAAAAATCCAAATGAAAAAAGTAGGTTAAAATTGAAAAATCCGGAGGAAAAAATAGGGTAGAACTTTTTTTTATGGAAAAATCCGGAGGAAAAAATTTGTAAGAATAAAAATATCCGAAGGAATAAATAGTTCAAAATTTGGATAGAAAAATTGCTAAAAATGAAACAATACGGAGTGAAAAATAGCTAAATAGTTTTTTAAACGGAAACATCCGGCAGGAAAAATAGCTAAAAATTTGTAAAAATGGAAAAAATCGGAACGAAAAAATCGATAAAAGTTTATAAAAATTGAAATATCTGAAGGAAAATATTGGTAAAAGTTTGTAAAAATTGAAATATCTGAAGGAAAATATTGGTAAAAGTATGTAAAAATCGAAAAATGTGGCGGTAAAATTTACTAAAACTTTGTAAATATTCTTAAAACGAAATAAAATCAATGCTACGTTCACGGTGTACTTTGTGAAAGAATTTGCTTGACGATGTGTGTAAGTAATAAGTCGTCTGCCGAAAAGCTCGTGTTCTGATTGGGTAGAATTCGGAGGTTGCCGATTTCTCGGTTGACGCGCGTCGTTCCTTGGCGCACGTCAAAAAAATCGCCAAATCGGGGACCCTCGCTTATTCGAGGATTCTGCCGAAAAATATTTTAATAGCTTTTTTTTTCTATAACTTTTAAGAGTAAAAAATAAGTACATTCTAGCTGTAAAAAAAGGTTAAAAAGTGTAAATTTTACACTTAAAGTGCAAAGGTTGGAAAGCTTTGTAAAGAGCTTTAACGTTTACCAACTGTATGCAGCTAAAATACAAGAGTGCACTTCTATTTTATGAATGTGTGAAATTAAATTTACTAATGTAAATTGATCAATACAGACAAAATTTGGAGCCTATTTAGGGGACCATCCCAAAATTCTTCCTAGTAAAGCAGGTCCCTTCACAATATACCTTTTAATAAACAGGATCTCTTCCCATTTTTTTTTTTTTTAAATAACACAGGCAACTTAAAAAAAATTGAGTTTTAAAAAGGAAGAAGTCTTTAAAGACAAATTTGTTTTTGCATGTGGGGTAGCAATACTTTTAAAATCTGGAATTTTCTGAATTGACTATTTTATAAACAATCCATAAAAACATACTCTTCATTGTTAATTTTTATTTTATGTTTCAAAATGTGTAATTTGCAAACAAATTGAAAGGAAAACTTTAACAGAAGGACTTAAAGAAGTTATCAATAAACGTTTGGTTCAAATTTGAGTAACTAAATTTCATATTCATTACAAAATGTTATCTTTCACAAAAAAAAAAAAAAAGAATAAATTTCACACAAATAACTTTTACTTTTTTCAAAATGGGCCCTAAGATAAAAGCCCTGCGTTACAAACTGAGTAAATTGACAACTTACCTTTGCTTGAATGCCAAACGAGTTTATGCTGCACAGTCATCTCTGCTGCCATCTCTGAACTGCGCCACCACAGTTTCCTGAAAAATATGAAAATAAATTGTAATAGGTTGCAATATTAAGCATTTATCATATTCAACTAGAAAATTAAAAAGAAAAAGTACAACTGATTAATGTATATAACTGATGTCAGTGAATCATTTTCTTCTTCTTTTAAATCAAAACTTATTTCAACATGCACACACACATAATTTGCATTAAATAAAATGGCATCTTATCTAAATATTGCTATGGGGAGGAAAAGAAAAAAAAAATTACTGAATCAGCCACACCAGCAGAAGTGCTGTGCACTTAGACTGTTTTAAATTTTTACACGCATATGCACTATAGCGCTTTTTACTGAAATTATGGTACTGGAAAAGAAAAACACTGCAGAACATAATATAAAAGATGGAGATAAATTATAGTTCCAGGAAAGTAATTAAGGAAGATAATTGATACAATGTTTGGTACTTTTCGGTTAGCTGGACACCAGTAATATATATACATGTATGTACTTGTACACATCATTGGCACCTGGCTAACCGAAAAGTACCCAATGTTTTATTTAACATAAAATTAAAAGTGTAATATCAGACAGGCTCTCTCCTCTTAATATTTTGGATGGGTGTAAAAAAAAAAAAAAAAAAAAAATGTAACAGTATAGTATAACAGTGTGCAACTATTTTGGATTCCAAGAAAGAAATTGCATGCTTTGAGAGTATGTTGTCACAAACACAGAAAGAAAATTTCAGACTCGGGGAAGATGAGGTTAAAAAAAGGCTTAAAACAAGTTTTAAAAAGGAAGACGTCCTTAAAGACAAATTTGTTTTTGCATGAGGGGTAAGGGACGATGCAATACTTTGAAACAAAAAAAGGTACATTTCGGTTAGCCGGGCGCCAGTGATATATATCAACATATATAAATACATAATGTATATACCTATATATGTATATACATACATATATGTATATAAATATATGTATGTATATATATGTATATGCAGACATATGTGTATATACATAGATATGTGTATATATAATACATGTATATATATCACTGGCGCCCGGCTAACCGAAATGTACCCAAACAAATTATGTGCTTTCATTAGGAAAAAAAAAACCCATTAAAAATTAATCTGGTTTGTTATTAAAAAAATATTTACAACATGAAAATATATTAAAAGCAACTGTTTATTAGCAACACCATTTTAAGCAACACCATTGTCGCTAAGCATAATAATCGGCACAAAAGGAAATTCACATGAAACGAATCATTTGAAAACAAAAATAACATTGTTGGCACGAATTTAAGCACTTAAAAATAAAACGTTTGAAAATTGCAATACAAAATATGCACTTAAAATAAAAGAACAAATAAATATTACATAAGGTAATAAAATAAAACTCTATTTAAACTACAGGCTTGAAATTGTAAATGTCTCTTAGGATTGCTGTAAACATTTCATTTTTTGAATGAAGATGTTTATGAGTTTTTTTGATAAAAACTTTTTTTTTATGTATCTAAAGTCCTAAAACAATTTTATTGCCGCTTCTACATCATCAAGTAACAGCTTAATGGTAAAATTCATTTCAGTGTCAATAATAAATGCAAGTTATAATTTAATAAATATTTTCTATTTGAAAAGTAGCAAGTTAAGATGTTTTATGAGGTTACGATTAAATAATAATAATAAAAGATTCACGTTCAATAAATAGTCCAATCAGAATGTTTGGTACAGTTTGCAATAAAAAATTCTTTACACGGTTAGGGTAGAAATAAATGGCAGATTAGCGTATATTTTGGCATGTGTTGGTATAACAGAAAAGTACCAAGTTGTGTTCCTATTACACGACTCTGATAAGTGGAATTTAAAAATTAAATCAGATTACTTAGCTTTTCGGCTAAACCAAAACATTTTGGGCACTATTGCCATGACTAATTAAAAATCACATTAATGAATTAAAAAGAAATTACCTACTTTATTAAAATCTTAAAAATAAAGTGAAATTTTGCAAATGGTCATTAATTAGTACATAAAATTCGAAGTTTTCTATTACTATCAAAATAAAAATATGCCAGTATCATCAGAAAATACAGAATATATATATATTAGTTAATTAAAACCAGATCTTAACATATGAAGTATAATTTCACTGAAAGACACTGGAGCTGTAAAATATTACTTTCCGCTTCCTGACTGGTTTAAGATTGTCAGCAATAAAGCAAATTATAAAACAGGCAACGGAGAATTATGAAAAAAATAAAAGCTGAATTTTTATTGGTTAATTTTTTTATAAACCAAAAACTTCCGAGATTGTTCATTACGGACACATTTTACTCTGATATATATATATAATTACAATCAACTTATTAATAGCATATTCAGGGCAGATGTAAGATCAGTAAAGAACTTTTTTTTTTATTCACTTCTGTAGAATTAAGTCGCATAATAAGCAAAGCAATGCAGTTAATTTTACACAATTGCTGATGCTTTTTCTCAGCTTTCTTTATCTTGAACTTAAATCTGTCCCTGAGAATGATGAAAACTAATTTTTAACTAACTCTTGGAATAATATAGAAAAATAATCTTACCTAATTAGTAAATCTAAATATCCAAAAACCAGTGAATGACGAGACGTGAGACATAGACGACGCCACGATGCAGGAAAGGGAAATGTAAACAACGCTGCGATGTGCGATGACGCTGCCAAAAAGACATAAAAATCCCTACGAGACCGCAGAAAAAAAGCTATATTTCAATAGATTTATTTTTTCAAGGTTTTTTTTTTATCTTCAAAATTTCTCATACAACATTAAATAATTTTAAAAGTGGAAATTTTTGAATGCTGATTATTACAAAGCGGAAAACATTTAAAAATATATTTACAAAAATCCCCACTGGGAAAAAAAATGTGTTGGAAAAGGGAAATCTTGTTTCATCTTTCCCTGCATTACTCCCGGCTTGCCGTGTGAAAGGAGTGGGAGGGGGGGGGGATCGGTATTTGGTATTATTGCTTATTTAAGCTAGTTAAGATTTTTTTTTTCTTTTAAATCTAAATTTTGGAGTGTTTCAAAAAATGAAAATAACTTATTTTTTGGAACTGATTTATAGATAATATACAGATAATATAAAATCACCGCCCCCCCCCCCCCCCCCTCCAAGAAAAAAAATTTTTTTTTTTTTTTTTTTTTTTTTTTCGTTTAACAGTAACTGCTTTTTGGTAAAGTGGCATTTATTTCTTTTGACAAATATTTTTTCATTGAAATTTAAATTTAAATTCCCATTTATCATTAATTTTTTTAATATGTTTATATAATATGTATGTCTAAAGATTGCAATATTCATTTTCATTCTAGGTGCTCACAAAAAATATTCATTTAAAGATATTAATGCATACTTTAAAAGCAAAAACATTAACAGTTTTTATGATTTTTTTCTTCCATAAAAACTCTTTAAATTAAAGAAGGGTACTTTTTGTGTATTTTTTATTGCATAAAATATTTAAATGCAGCATATTTTATCGTTTCACATAAATCCAGGTTTAAAATAACGAAAATCATCTTATAAAATGTGAAGTAAAGATACTTTTTATTTCTTATAATAAAAATGTCGAGAAGATTATACTGGGCCACTGACTTTTAAACAATGATAGATTTGTATATCTTGGCCGCAAACGTACTTTCATTCGCTATTGGGCACTGAAATTGCATTAAGTTTCCCCGCCATTTGCCCGTTAACGATTTGGCGATAGACATCCGGTGTGCGGGCGCTTCAGTTAAAATACATTAATGGCTGGATACAAATTGCCGCAAACTTTTTTGGCCACAACGTTTACAACAGGTGGCCAAAAATCTCGTGTTTGCTGGGTTGTTTATTAAAATTTATATATTGATTAAATTTAATGAAGTGATTATGTTAATAATAATATGGATATGTAACTAAATATTAATTATGAATAATTATAATACCAATAGATGGCGACACTTTATGTTTTAGTTAGTTGATGATATTATAGATATTATTTTGAATTTAACTATAGAGGGAGCTATTGCTTGTATATTAATTTTACATAAAAATAAGTTATACTGGCATTTAATACATTATAAATCTATCATATTTTAATTATGGTGATTTATAAAGATTTTAGGATAATTGTTATAAGTGATATATTATATATTTCTTAATGGTTTTTTATTTACATTTTCATATTTCCAATTTTAAATTTTTCCAATTGTTGTCTGGTAATAATTCAGTATACTTGGCTGATTCTACTGTACTTAGCATCATGCCAGTAGAATTATGAAATACTGAATTATTTTTAAAACACATCTGGGTGCAGCCAAGCTGACGAGTACATCCACATATGTTTTTCATATCCAATTCTTGATTGGTTCTCTTGTGGTCCAGTTTTTCCACTGAATAATGTTCATAATTAATTTATTAATCCATTTGTGTTTACATAATAGCAACTCCAATTTATAATTTTTTCCCCTTTCTCTCTCTTTCTTTTTAAATGTTCTTCAGGTATGAGTAAATTTGGCTAATTACCATTGAAGCACATGCTATGGTAATTTTATGATTGCACAAGTTAATTATTAGCTATGTGGTATTCTGATTACACAATATCATTAATTATCTCTTAGTAGATTTTAGTAGAATGATATTAGAACTTGATATGTTTTTGAAATTCATAGATATTATAATTATATATATATATATATATATATATATATATATATATATATATATATATGACCTATGCCATACGATAACGCCCGTATTTATGAATCGATTTTGATGAAACTAATTGTGTGTATTAAGGTCACTAATGTCTGGACCGAGTTCGCTGGCCAGCTTGGTACGCCATTTTGTTTCAAGATGGCGGCCATTTAAAAATTTAAAACTAAAATAAATATACAAAAAAAATAAAAATTCAAATTTATTTTTTAATTACGTGTTAGGCCTTAATACAAGGATTCTAGAGCATTTTTTGGTTTACCTCTATCTTAAAAAATGGCTGAGATAGAGCAGTTTGAAATTCTAGGGTGGTTGACATTTTGAAACAAAACAGCACATTAACGCGATTACTCGCAAATTATTTTCTTTCATTGTTGTAATAATTTTCCCAATCATACGCATAAAACTATATATTCATATCCGTTAGCGCCAAATTCTCGCCAAAATTGGCGACATTTGGTGAAATATCGCCAAATTTGGCGACCAAAATAAGTCTTTATAAATGAAGCCAATTTGGCTATTGCTCAATAATTTGGCGAATTTCTTATTCAAATTCAGTATTAACGAATCTTTTGTAAACGTTTCTTTGCATTTTAGCTTGCTGTTTTCGTGTAACTTTAGCTAAAATTTTAAAACGAAGATATAGGAAAGCTACCTTTTCCTCCCGGTACAGGCCGGAAGGACTTTTTTAAAATTTGTTTTCCATACATGTTTTCTTATTTGCTTTATGATATACTGTATGGTTGTCCTTTTCAAATGAGAATTATTTATATGTTATATTAATTATTATGTTTATACGTATGAAGAAGTGAAAAGTCTACATGACAAGTCCCATAATTAGGTCCACAGCCAATTGGCGTCAAAGATGGATATACAAGTGTACTTAGCTTTGATTGGCGTATCTTAGCTAGCATGGTTTGGCGCTGGCGCATATTTAATTTCTTTGTTGTAACTGACGTACATTTCAAAACACATTGTTGCCAACATCGCTCATGTTTGACGCCACCTTGGCTTATGGACACTATTACGAAAGATTATCCGTGTTTTCATTTATTATAACGTATCAGTTTATCACAAACTTGCTAATAGAAGTCTTGCCTTTCGTTCAGCCGATGGTGATGGTTATATCGATCTAGAAAATTTGAAAGTGTCGAGCTTTATGAGTGAAAGCAAACATAGTTTCCTTTTTTATTCGACTAGTCTGAAATAACAAAAAACAAACGGTCTTATATAATAAATATAGTTCCATTTAATGTGTATGAATTATAAATAGTATTATTGTTTATGTACACAGGCTGCATCGTACTATTGACCAATAGCTTATTTATAAACTATAGTTTTGGAGGTATCACTCCATTTAAAAAAGTTTTTCAAATGTTGTTGTTCTTTGTCATATTAAATGCTATTTGCGTCAAAATAGTGGGTTTTTTAAAGGTTAGGGAATTAAATTTTTTATATCTTATTTGGATCATATTGGTTATATTTTAAAAAGGAATTCCTCTTCAATAGAGAACATGCCTTAATAATAATAACAGTAACCAAACCATAATAATGTATATAGGTTCCATGGAAATCCAATTATTTTACGAAAGGTAGAAGACGGATGGACAGACAAATATACGAGCTGAAGTCATAAACGCTTTTTTTAAAAATTGGAAAGCATAAAAATGCTTAATAATGACTTAAATTATACGTGTCCCCTCCTCCCCAACTTTCCTCCCAAAAAATAAATTCTTGTCATGCTACGCTTATGGTGTTTGTAAATCTTTAATGGGGATTCTTCTGTAATCAGGCCTACATCTAATTGGCTTGTTACAGTAAGTGCAGTTTTGCAAAAAAATAAGGTACTTTTGGTTAGCCGGGTGCCAGTGATACATATACATGTATATATGTACTCACACATATACACATATCTACATATACATATATGTACATACATACACATATATGTATGTATATATATATACGTATATACATATATATTTATATATGTACATATATCACTGGCATCCGGCTAACCGAAAAGTACCAAAAATAATTTAATTTTTTAACCAGTGTTGTAACTCCCGTACACTTGGAACCACATTCTTCCAGCATCGCTTATATTAGGCGCTAACTTTGGCTGTGGACCTGATACTACAGAAGATTGACTAATACTATAGTATGTAATAATTAATCTTATATTTAAATCTTCATTTTCAACAATATTTTTGAAAACTTGATGATAATTGTGCAAAATATTTATTTATTTATTTATTTATTTATTTATTTATGTATTTATTTTTGTCGAAAAATTGTTTTTGAATTTTGTCAATAATACGAAATTTTTTCTTAGCTCCATTTTTTAAAATGCATTTTCTTATGAACTAGTATCGGTAGTATCCACCAGGCGGCGATACTTTCCGGAGAAAGTCAGTTAATAAGTTGGCAATTTCCGCGGATATTTTCACCCAAAGACTTTCTCCGGATTGTCAAGTCTGATCTATGATAAGGGAGTCTTGATTTCATTATTTTCATTATTTTTTATATTACTTCCGTTTATTTTTCTCCTGCTCGTTAAATTATAATATTTTTCGTGTTTTGTTATTTCATTTTCATCTTTTGGTTTGGTCTCGCGAGTTGAGTCACTTTTATCTGTTTTCACCGCGCGTGCTAAATTTATCTTGAAATTTTTTTCTGAAATTTTTTTATTCATAATACCAATTATTTCGCTTTCTGCACGTGAACTATTTCCTTTTGATACTTTCGCTTCATTGTATGAATTGGCAACATATACAGTGGTGTCGGTAATAGGGTCGCGAATTCAATGATTTTTTTCCCATCTCAAAAAATGCCCAACGCGCCTAAAGAAGTTTTCACTTCAAAAATTAAAGAATACTAGATGGAACCCGTCAAAACTTGACGCAAAAAAAATACTATAACAGTATGAGTAAAATAAGCTTCTTTATTATTTATGAAGGGTTCCGTATAAAACAGTCTTTCAAATATTTTTCCCCCAGTCAAATACAGTACTATTTCCGATGCAAACTCCAAACAAAAAATCCGTAAATAACTGTGTAATGCAAATCAGTTTGACATTACCACCATATTCCCCACGGCAAGAAAAAAAATTCATGGACCTATGAAGTATATACAAATAGTATATTACTATGTTCATATCATATTCAGTAAATAACAGAACATAGTAAATAAAGCACACATCTCCCCCCCCCCGGTGATAATGCAACGGAATGAGCTCCTATGCGCAAGTGCATTGCATCTGCCCAAAAGCACCGTCAAAATTCGACGTTAAAAAAGTTTTAAAATGATTAAATTAAAAGTTTTAAAATGTCCTCTTTAATCATTGTTCGTTTCAAATCCATATCTCCTAAAACGCATCCATTGTTTTAAGCTAATCAATTTTTATACAAAGATTAAGAAGTTTTTTTACAGTAATAAATCTATCTGCAGATGGAGATTTCTAATGTTTTCAAGTGTAATTTATTTGTATGGTTTCTTTGGTTCCTTGACATAATCAGGATGATTATCCCTTTTCCATCACAGTCGGGGATATTTTTCCTCTTATACAGTTGGCAAATGTAAAAAAATAATAAAATACAATTCCTAGCATATCCTGATATCTGATGGAACATATTCATCAACGAATATCAATTTTATGTTCAACATAAACTAAAAATAGTTTTTTTTTCTTTTTTTTCTGACAGATTTTTGTTTAGCGCCAAAATGTTCTATCTTATGGATAATCTGATCTTATGATTTACCACATTTTTTTTAAAATTATTATTCACTTTTTATGATGGTTAGGGAAATCTATTTTCAGATGTGGCAACTTTCCCAGGGGCTATTTTACATTATTGAAGTAAACTGGTGGTCATTGGTAAGATAGAATTGAAAAAATTTTCATGCTTGAAAAATATTTAAAAAGTCGTTAAATTAAGCGGCAGTTTTCAAATAAATTTCAATCGAAAGCTAATTTTTTTTTCTAATTGATGATGTAAGAATTAAAATTGTAAAATGTAGTAAAAAATAGAAAATTGTAGTATTTCGAATTGATGTAAGCGCGATGAAAACTAAAGCGATAGCGCCTTTGTTGTCACAACTGTTGTACATTTCTAAAAATTGCCACTGTATTTTGGCTGGCGTCCAAAAGTAGAAAAACATTTTTTGACATCGAAAGAGAAATTCACAGTGAAAGAAATAGGACTTTGCGCTAATAAGGAACTGTTAAATGAACTTATAACAAACCTACCAAAATAATCATATATATATTATTTCTCCTGTCAACATCCCTTTTTCGCAGAAAATACGAAACGCAGAACGACAAATGAGATAGCATATGAAAGGATTTTGAACAGGCTTCTGACATAGCACACTTAACGTTTCGTTAAAACATGTTTTTAATTAAAATTTGCTGAAAATTAAAAATTAAATCGGCATTGTTTTCTTAAAAGAAATGAAAGGTTTTCCTCAAATTATTGTTGCCAAAAAAAAAAAAAAATACCACATTATATGATGCTCAGCAATGATTATAAAAAACACCGCACGGGTTTATTTTATATTTATGATTAAAAAGCGACATTGAAATTGAAATGTTTAGATTTATATAATGTTTCCATATTATGTATCCCATGTTTTACCCGAAGCGGATGACGTCATCCTCTAATGCAGTCAAAATATGATTGTTAATTTTTTTTTCTCTAGCGTGCCTTTTGCAATCTTGGATCAGTTTTTACTCTAACTTTGATGGAATAAATTAGATAATATTTTGGATTGACTAAAAACTAAATGTTGTTTGCAGATATTTTTATCCTTACTTTTTCTTTAGATGTTTAAACCTGCATCTAATAAATATTACATATTGATAAAAAATGGTACTTCTCTATTATCCCGTCAACCACTTTTCATAACAAAAAACTATCGCCAAATAAACGAGAGAACTTTGCCATTGGAATATCAAAATAAATAAAAAGTAAAATATAAGAATTTAAGGACACAATTCTTATTATTTTAATTAATAAAGTAACTAATAAATCAGTAAAACATAATGAAAAATACACGCAAATGTCGAATTAAAAACCACTTGACGTAACAAACACGTATAATGCTTCTGACATCAAGTAAATGGGACTGCATTTTTGGCGTTTAATCTTACAGTTTCGCGCTAGTTTTTGTTATGAAAAAGCATTATAACCTGATTACAGAAGAAACTCGCCGTTCGTGATATCACCATCATCTTTTTAAAACAGGATTTAAGAGGCTGTGAAATCAGAACGGGGGTTGGTGAGCGTAGCGAGCAGGGGGCAGAGCCCCCTAGTACCTAAAGAATATTAGATTTCAGTGCGAAATCCTCGCACGGGTCCTCTGGTTCCTATGAAATATTAGTCTTACATTGTTTATTCTAGCTAAAAATACAATCATTATTTCAAGATTTGTTTCTACCATAACACTATTTTAAATAACTTTAAATTTCCTGAAATCCTTCACTTTTGTACATTTTTTTATTAAAAAAGGAAATCTTCTATCCTATAATTAAAAAAAAAAAGCAATTGGTAACATGTAATGAAGGTATGCAATCAGGATGAAGAAATCAATGACGGCTCCAATTCTAATCTTATGAATGCAAAAATCAGTAAAATTATGTCATGTTAACACAATCATATACATTTTTCTGTTTAGTTTTATCAATGTTAAAATGCACTTCAAGCTAAGCATTACGTCATTTTCACCAGCGCAAACTTTTCACACATACTTCGTATACCTTACATTAATGCATAAGCACCATGCACACAAATAAATATATTTTGTATTTAACTGTAATGAAAAAAATGCATCAACAAAATTATAATGCATAATGATAAAATAAACCCAATGGACAATATTCCCGTGACGTCAAAATAAATATGAATTTTTATTCGCTTATAAAACACGCGGATAAGTATTTTTACCGAAATTTAACTTGCAAATTAACAAATTCGGCTTTAAAACCGCGTGCTTTTAATATTTATTATTTCTCTTTTATTCAACCACAGAGTTTAGAGAATAAACTCTGTGCTTCGCAACAGTAGGCGTTATCCGATTATGACGTCATTAGCAGAAGTAAAAGTTTAATTGCAAATTACGATTAATTAATTAAATTTTCGAACAAACGAATGCATGATAACAAATCTGTGTCCAAATATCTTTCATTTAAAAAAAGAATGATGTAATTTGATGCAGTAGTTTGTTCTCACGGATTGTCGAAAGAAATCGCTTAGCGTTTTAAATATATAGATGGGTTATGTGAAAATACAAACTTAACATTACTATCTTCAAGGTTATTTCGTGTTAACGCTTGTATTTACATCGTGCTTATTCTATATGAATGATAATAAATTCGGTAATATAAATTTTTCATCCCCCTTCCTCACTTTTTAAGGTTATTTGAAATTTAAACGTCTTATTTTCTAACCTAATTACGACATTATATTCATTAGTATGTGTATGAATTTTATAAATATGTTTGTCCATATCCCCAAGAAATACGTTTATGGACTAGTTCCGCAATCCGCTTGACGATAAATAAAACTTTAAGAAAAACGATTAACAAAAATAAAATTTTTACATTACTACCTTTAACGGTTTTTTCGTGCTAACTTTTTGTATTCAGGGAAAGACTTCGTGCTTACTCTAATACAAGTGATAACAAATTTACTTACTTATTTAAAAACTTTAAGAAAAACGATTCTGCAAAAATAAATATTTTACATTATGGTTATTTCATGCTAACATATTATCTTCAGGGAAAGACTTTGTGCTTACTCTATATAAATGATAACAAATTCGAAAATGCAAACTTTTTCTCCCCTTCCTCATTTGTTAAGGTTATATTCAAATTTAAACTTCTTATTTTCTAACACAATTACAACATTATATTCATCAGTATAGACATAAATTCTATAAACATGTTTATCTAGATACCCAAAAATTGAAAACTTTTTTTTCATTTAAAATATAGCATATTTCAGTTTGTTTCTATCAGTTTTTTTTAAATAAAAAATATATATAAACTTGGTTTATGGCGTCAGGTGCCGCCATCCGAAAAATCTACAAGGGACCACTCCATTTCTTCCGGTCAAGTGTCCATTCCTCCTCCAGACCCCTATCCCTCATGCCTTTTTTTATACTATCCATACGGCCCCACCAGTGGCTGAGAGGCTTTGCTCTTGAAGCTGGTAGACGGGAGGTGCTGGGTTCAAACCCGTGTCGCGCCCGTCGACCTAACCGTTCGGAGTTTTCCGTGGTTTTCTTCGAACCTTGCCGTAAATACGGGTTAGGATCCCTTAGAAAGACCCCCACGGAGGGCATTCTCCCCTTGGGCCTATATCCCTCGTGTTGATAATTGGCCGTCACAAATCAACTCAACTCTTATACTATCCATACAGGTCTTTTGTAAAGACTATATAAATGAAACAGCTGAATGCATATAAAGGACACTGAATTATGTTATGCAATCATACCTATAAACGTCCTCGCTTTTTAATACTTTCCAACATTGTTGAGAGGTGTTTATTAATTCGGTTTGTCTGTCTTCCGTCTGTCCGTACTTAAACTCTCGTAAATACATTCGGATTGCCATGCATTTGATATACATTCAGCGGCCAAAACATTATGACCACTTGTCACTCTTCCGTGTAATATGTGCACTGGTGTAATAAACTGAATTTTCTGATAAAAACTTTGCTCTTGGTCAGAAGCACCGGTGAACTTTACATTTGGCTTATTTCACAGGGAAAAAAAATATTTGATTGACTTTGTATGCGATATGATTTTGGGCGTTAGAAGGGCCGATGCTATCATATCAGAAATTGCTAACTTTCTTCACTTTTATCGTACACGAATGTCTCGTGTCTTCAAAAACTAGCATCTAAGCCAAAACATTTCTAGCGAAAAGTGGAATTGTGGGCGAAAATTATTTGTGAACAATAGATTTGCTAGGTGACTGACACATATTTTTTTATCAACAGAAGAGCTATAACGCTACAATTTGTAGCGCAATACAATTCAAATTCAACGCAAATCATATGTATGTGCTCTACTAATTAGATCTTAAAACAGATCTTAAGAATGTAAGTTTCAGTGAAGAGTGGTCATAATATTTTGGCCACTCAGTGTATGTTATTTAAGATTACTATGGCGTATTTGTTATTGAAAATGGAGTTTGCAGCATTTACAGTTCATTTACAGGGACACTCAAAAGAATCCTGTTACATTATTGTCTATAGGGAAAATTCATCTGAGGTGTATTTTAATTATGTTACACTATTTCAAATGTAATGAAATTTATATGCTTTTTATTAAGTTTTAATGTTATTTTATGAAGTGTACTAAAACATGATTTCTGTATAATATGGTGCGCAAAGCATTTATCATTTACAGAGTCAACTCAAATGAATTCGATTTCATAATGGTTTACGGAGAACAATTGTTTGGAGTGTATTTTAAAACTGTTACATTATTTCAAAAATAATGAAATTTATATTTATTATTGCAGTGCTCTACAAGATACTAACTGTAGAATATGATGTACATAACAGTTATCATTCATTTACAGGGACACATAAATGAATTGGGTTACAGTACTGTTTATGAGCGCCTTGGAAAGTGCTTCATAATCTATGCTTGATGCTTAATTTTATTTTTATTTTTCTTGTTCAAATTTAAATTTACTATATACTATGTTAGAGCTTATTTTCCGATTAGGTTTTTTTTTTTTTTTTTTTTTTGGGGGGGGGGGGGGAGAAACTGTAGGAGCATTGGAAAGACTGAAGTACATTTTCTCTGTAGAGATCTATAAAATAACATAGAAAGAATTAATCACGTCTACTCTGGTATTATTTATACAATTTTTTATACTCTATGTAAATATTTGTAAAAATTTGCACATACATTATACAAATGAGAAAGATTAATGCTGAATTTTTCATTTTCAAATTGCTATATCCCTGGATTTTTTACATTTTTGTATGCATTCAAAAAATATATTTATTTACTCAGTATATGAAAAACTTAAAATATTTTGTGTGTTCGGAGTTCTATATATAACATAGAGAGGGTTAATCACGAACACTTCAGTCCAAGAAGAGGGTGAGTGGGGAAGAGCGTTATTTATGACCGGATTATAAGTTTTCTCCCCAAAGCGAGAACGTCATCACTCTTCCAGAGATATTTATGGCATATCCACACTCACTTATCACGGTGGCATGCCACACAGCGAAATTTATTGTGAATTTCTCATGAACTCTATCTGCTTACGAACTCCGAAGTGACCACGATGATTTAAAATTCGGTAAGTATCAGTATAATTTGAAATTTTCACTAATATAATTTTTGTTCGTTTTACATATGTTAAGGTGGTTGTATAAATTAATAACTGTAAAATTATTATAACTGGTGAATCCAACCCGGGCTTTTCGGATTAAAGAACATAGGTGAAAACTTTCTTTTATTGAAAACTCTCATAGATTTTTTAAAAATTTAATCTATTTTTTAGAATGCTCACTAACGACACAAAAAAAACATTTTTGTATGGAAAATATCAATTATGTATATAAATAATTTTTTTTAAATTTATTAAAAGCGATACGTTTGTATTAATCACATGTCAGAAGTTAATATCCAAAGAAAGCATAAAAAATTTCGCTACTTACAACAGCGTTTTTGAATATGATAATCTCAATGGTTTAACCGTGTAGTTCGTTTGCATATCTGTTAAATTTGTGTTTTATTTATATTATTTTATTGTTATTTTATTGCTATTATATTTATTTATTGTTGCAGTTTTAATTTCTTTATGAAATAGTAACCGGAAACAAATGCTGAAATATTTATATTGTTTTAAGTGCAAACGAGTGCATTCTTTAAGTGCATTTTTTCGTAATCCAGCTGCACGTGATATATATATTTTTTTTTAATCATGCAAAAAAGTTATTTTAAAAGCCATAAAAAATCAGTAAATTGAGATACAGTTTTCAAACAAATTGCATTTGAAAGAACAGTATTTTTCCACCGGTGTAAAAAATGAAATTGTGCTTCGAAGTTAAAAATTGGAGTAAAAACGAAATTAATTAATCAGGTGTTGCCGCTATTAATATGACGTCAGCGTTACTCACGGGCGTGTTTTGCTTTATAATATAGACGTACAATATTTGTTCTTAATCCTGTCAAGCATAAATTGTTTTTAGATGTATGAGGTAATTTCAAATGTGTGTGAATTAAATGTATGTTAACATACTTTGTACTTAAAATCAATGTAGAATGGATTAAGAGGACCAGAAACGTTTGAAATGGCGAAAATTCACCTTAGCTTCCTTATCATGTTTAAGGCAGCTAGTAATTAATTTAGACCATGCTTCTTTTTGCATTTATTTATTTATTTTTTTATAGAAATAAAAATATATTTGTTGCATTGTAAAACTCACTAACAAATGTTTTAATATTGTACGATAAAATTAATGTCCCAAAACTAGTTTTACCACGATTGTGAAGTCCAGCTTCCATATTTTTAATCGTCATTTCTTCTTCGTACTGCTTATTACGTTGTCTCGCGTTATAAGAAACACACACATATATATATATATATATATGTGTGTGTGTGTGTGTTATAAATAAAAGTATGATACATTTTTATACATTTTGATTTTTTTGTTACATATATCTCTCTCTATATATATATCAATTTTTTTTACTTTTTTTTGGTTACTAAACACAATTTTTGTGTTTGTTTTTGTCCGATATTTATATATATACGCATATTTATATATCGGATATACATCAAAATATAGGACTTTTCTGATCTTTCCTAAAATATCATGATATTTACGAACCTTGGCAATTTGATGTAATTTCTGAATATTCAATAAAATCATCGACTAAATGTTATCCATATTTGAGCAAAAATTAATTTTCCAATTATGTGGAAAATAATAGATATTGCAAAGATCGTGCTAAAGATTGTCTCAAGTAGACATCATTCCAAAAGAGCGCGAGTGGAATGACCACAGCTCTCTTATCATGGTGGCCATGCCTCAAAACAAAATTTTTTATGAATTACTTGTGCTTAAACAATCCGAAGCGGCCACGATGACTTAAAATTTGGAAAGTTTCAGTAAAATTGACTAATTCCATAGTTGTAATTTTTATTTGATTTACATGCGTTTTGATAGTTATACAGTGGTGGAAAAAATTATAAAGCCACTTGAAAATATGATATAATTAAAAAACAAAATATAGAACATTTATGAAATTTCATACATATATATTATATGCTACAAGGAAGTAAAGAAAAAAATTAATTCATTAATAACTACATTAATAAAAGATTAATAGACTTGAGAAAATTTTCTGTAGAAAGAAAGTTGGAAATAATTATAAAGTCGATACATGTATTTCACCAATAATCGATGCGAGACCCATTTTTTTCGATGACTTTGACTAGTCTTTTGTTCATTGAATGTATCAGACCATACAAAGTACTTGCATCAATATTGTTCCAGCAGTTTTTAAAAGCATTCATCAAATCTAACTTTAAATTGAATTTTCGTCCATTTTTGTAAACATTTCGAGCTAAAATTCCCCGATGATTTTCTATTACATTCAGATTGGGTTTAAGAGCTGGCCATTGAAGGCATTTCACCTGATTAGCTTCCAGCCAAGATTTAGTTGACTTCGAAACATGAACGGAAGCGTTGTCCTGCTGAAATGTCCAGTTTCCTGAAGTTATAAGAGGAGCAGATGGGTAATAAATTATCTCCTAACATTTCTTGATACATAACCGAATTCATTTTGTTACGCATGAAAACAATTGGAGTGGTTCCACAGGCAGGAAATGCAGCCCAAACCATTACCGAGCCACCTCCAAATTGACGCTTTGAAAAAATATCAGGCTCCTGTCGTAAATCATGTCAAAAATATTTATAGCCGTCGGGTCCATCAAAATTAAATTTCTTTTCATCGGAAAAGATAAAATCTCTCCAATTTGTGCTTTCTGTAACATGTTTTCGTGCAAAGTCTAAGCGAGCATTTTTGTGGTACTTAGAAAGAAGTGGTTTTACTTTATTTTTTTTAAATTGAACAATGGGATTGTTACTTAAAACATTTCTTACCGTTCGGCTTTTACATGGTAATTGTAACTGTTCTTGAATTTGGGCAGACGACATTTTTTGCCCGCAAACTAGCTTCCGGATTTGTCTTGATTGTCTTACAGTTCAGGATTCGGTCTTCCTCTATGCTTCTTACTGCCGTAATCTTCGGGATTTCTGAGAAAACTGTTTACTGCAGCCTTGGACCTTCCTATTTTTCTTCCAATATTAGAACCAGACATTCCAGCTTCATTTAAAGTTAATATTTTAACTTGTTCACCATCGGATAACTTTTTTCCTCTTGGCATTGTATTAAACAAAACAATTACAAAATGAATGCACATAACGCGTTTACATTTACCTAAACTTTTATGGCGACCTATTTTATTAAGTCTGGCATTATGCCAAATGAGGCTAGAACCATCGGCTTTATACTTTTTTCCAAGTTGTTTTTCATTGGTTGTAAGAAATTAGCATAATTTATGTCCCCCATTCCGTTTTTCTAAATAAAGTTTATGTGTATTATTGCAATGTTGATCATGCAAATGAAAATAGAATTTGCTTTATCAACAATTCCATTACTTTTTGAATTTTGTAAATTTTTCTATCGGCTTTATAATTTTTTCCAGCACTGTATCACTGAAATAAAAAATGCAAATTGTTCTCATTTGTTTTAAATTTGTATTTGAAAATCATTCTAGGGTCGGCAGGCTAAAGCACGTAAGTCAAAAAGTCATAGTTTTCAGGAACAACAAAAAACCGAATAAAAAAATTCTCTACAGGTTCAGGTAGATTTCGAAAACGCAGACCGTGGGTCGCCTGTTTATTGGGAATTCCAGAAGAAGGAACTTTTTTCCATGATGCAACAATTGGGACCGACCACTTCGAAATCTATCTGTACCTGTAGGCGGAACCAGCAGGGATTTTTTTTTTCATTTCTTGTTGCTGTAAGAGTTGGTCCTGAAAAAAGTTCTTAGTATAAATGTTGTAGATAATATTAAGAAAATTTATAATCAATTTAAGCGGATTTGATATGGGGCTGTGAATATATAACGTTATCACTTTAGGGGGGAGGAAGAGTCAGGCACTTGATATCGTTAGATATCTCTAGATATCTCTCTTATTAAAATCATTAAATGATTATAAAATTATTTCATTCCAAAACATGGAATACCCCAAACGTTTGACATTCCTATTCATCTGCTGTTAGAGAAACCAGGTGCGAATTATGTTTGAAATGATACTTGTGTTTACTAGAAAGAAAAAAGAAAGAATGTTTTCCATCTGTTCTGTTTATAAGAAATTTTGTTGCCCTTTCACGTGCAAGGGGCAAGTGCAATAAGACAATATTACTGTTGAATGCATTTTGCAACAAAAAGCTATTATAAAATACTTTTAAATAGTAACTATTTCTTTTAAGTATTAGATGGTATAAAATTATTTCATATATAACAAAGCTATTTTATTGACTTCTTCTCTTCATTTAAATCAGTAAAGTAAACAACAAATGTAAAACGATATCTGTATATCAATGCAAATATATAAAAAGAAAAGCAAAGAAAATATTGCAAAAATAAAAAGATTTTTTAGACATCGCTAACGATATCATTGAACAGGGCGGGGGGGGGGGGTGATGAATGATAACTTATGATATCGGAAGGGGAGGAGGGGTTCAAAATTACCAAAAAGTTGATATCGTTATATATGTACAGCCCTATCTTGTAAATTGACGAAGTTGTGAATTTTTTTCTTCTTAAACCCCCATTTCCGTGGCCTGTCTGTTTCATTAGTTACAATTGTACTCAAATTTTCGTTAGATAAGCTTTGTGTCAATTACGGGAAACGCTGGATGTGCACAGTAATATTCGTTTATTTACATTATGCATCCACATACTGTCCAGCTTCATTCTAAATTACTGATTGTCTGATTCAGTAATTGCCTGTGCAGGGATAGCGGTCACTTATAGAACTTACCATGGTGTCATCACATTTCACACAAACCAAGGCATGTATGTTGAAAAATTCGTTAAAATATTTCAGTAAAGTTAAAAGTTATGAATGAAAATTATAGTCCGGCTTGAAGTGATACACTTTGTGTCTTTGAATAAAGGGAAAGTTACCGCTCATCGGCCCGAAGAGTAGGTCAACTTCGGGAATTTTTTTTAGAAAGAATAAAGTAACACAAAAACTGGATTTGCACACTTATTATTCAAAGATTTTACTATGAAAAATATTTTTATTATACAATAGTTATTCAAATGATAGAGATATTGTCAGTTCCATATGAGTATTCAGTGCTCGCATCGTACTGTGGGATGTAGTGCACAGCTCATTAAAGTCATTTGAAAAAAAAAAAATCGAAATTTTCAGGAAACATATTGAATTTCGGGGGTGGGAGGGGGGGATCGTCAACTATTTTTAGTGGGTTCTTTTATGTTAGCCGAGCGCCAGTGATATATATACATACATATACAAATACGTATATACCGGTTGCGTCATAAATTCCTGCAAACTTTAAAAATTCATAAAAAAAGAAGTAATGCTCGGAAAAGTGTTAGGTTTGCGCGAGTATGATCAGAAGGATTTTGGATTTTTTTCCATGTATAATAAAAAATGATTCCAAAAGTAACCGATAGAGGGCACTCACACGTTATACTGAGGCGTTTTATGCAAATCAGGCAAACACAAACAGACAATGAAACAAATCACAATAACATGACACTGTTCATTTATTTTAAGGTAAAATATGCTCAACATGACCACCACCACCACGTATTAGGCAAGTGAGGCGCGTCAATACGCCTGTTACAACTGAGTGTAGCATGTCGGCATCGATGCCACAGACGGTCCGTCGAATGGCTTCTTTCAGTTCCACCAAAGTCTAGGGAGCCCCGGTATACACGAGACTTTAAGTATCCCTACAACCAAAAATCTGCCGGGGTCAAGTCTGGAGATCGTGCGGCGCACTCAAACTCACAACCTCGACTTATCACTCGGTCTTCAGTGAAAGTATCCAATAGGAACGTCTTGACTTCACATGCAAAGTGGGACGGGGCACCATCCTGCATGAAGGTGACGACAAATAACGCATGTCTTTCCTGCAATGCAGGCACAACGTGGTCACGCAAAAGCGTAAGATACCGTTCTGCAGTGACTGTGCAGATTTTCCAACCGAATTCAGGACACGACTCTTCAAAAAAGAAAGCACCCAGAATTAAAGACGCGGTTGAAACCACACCAAACAGTCACACGAGGAGCATACAGTTGCTTGGTCAGGTACTCACGAGGGTTTGACGTCGCCCAGATACGACTGTTTTGCGTATTGACGTCACCATGCAGTGAAAAGTGTGCTTCATCCGGCCACATGACGTTCAGCAACCATTGTCGGTCACGCTCCATTTGTGCCATCGCCCATGTAGCAAACTTTAGTCTTTTATTAGTATCTGCCGGTAATAACTGGTGAAGTGCCTGTATCTTGTACGGATGCAGATCCAAGATTCCGTGCAGAATACGTCGAATCGACGATTCCGGAATCCCCGTTATTCTCCTAGCTTCACGAGTACTGCTACTCCCCGTTGATGTCTCGGCAGCCAATTTTTCGATGACACATTTTACAACATGGAGCCGATCCGCGCTCGAGGATGGTCTGCCACTACGTGGACGATCCTACAAACTCCCCGTTTCCTCAAATCGTCGTACTAAATTGAGTATCCCATTCGATGAAATTGAGTTTTTTTCGACTTAAGTCCTTTTTCCGTGCGAAACTTTCCCAATGCAATAATTGCGGATTCACCATTCTTGTAGAAAAGTTCAACCTCCAGCGCTCGATCTGGTAACGATAGCATGCTGCCGAGATCGAATGACGAATCCATTTCCAGCCAGGTGTTTTATTGCCAGCCTGATTTATATAAAATGCCTCAGCATGACGTGTGAGCGCCCTCTATAGGTAACTTTTGGAATCATTTATTCTTATACATGGAAAAAAAAATCCAAAATCCTTCTGATTATACTCGCGTAAACCGAAAATTTTTCCGAGCATTACTTCTTTTATTATGAATTTTTAAAGTTTGCACGAATTTATGATGCACCCGGTATATATGCATATATATCAGTGGCGACCGGCTAACATAAAAGTATCTTTTAATGAAATTGTACGAAATTTGGTAAATTGGTAGTCGTTTGAAAACGATGTCATTTTTTTTTAACTTCAACGTCGTTTAGAACATATTATATATTTTTTTTTTACATAAGAAAGGTTCATGGCCCCACAAAATAAATAATCTTTAATTTAAAAAAAAAAAAAAAAAAAAAAAGTTGATTTGTTGATCTGTCTAAACGTTTCTGTACACGGTGCCTTGAAAAATGTCGTTCCAAGAAAAAAAATGTGTTTAAGGCTTTACTAAAGAAAAAGAGTATAAACATTTTTAGTTAATCGTTATATTTTTCCATTTGCAAGTTAGTTGGCGATTCCTCGATTTATACCTACGATTCAAGCTGTTCAGCACGTTCGCTTCCAATTGATTGGAACTTTTAAAATATGTCGAGTTTTACCTAACCATTCTCGGGACTTATTTTAAACATTATAAAAATCCGAAAAATATAGAAAAAAATCTTTTTTTTTTTTTTCATAAACGGTAATCTTCCTTAAAATAAGTGAATTGGTGGTCCTAATCCTAAGCTCCATTGTGATTTTAGTTTGTTTCCAGATGACTGAAATTGTCCATTTGCACTAGATGTTTCAGTAATCGTATATTACATTCTAATATGAAGGGAATACTATTTATCATGGAAAAACTGCAATCTTGGGACGGGTTTTTTGAATCCATGTTGATGAAAATTTATTTCTACGCATTTAAGTCTGGATAATAAATCTTTAAAAGAAACCCCAACAGTACATTTTTCAAATTGGCATGCCTTTTCATCATAAATTCTCGCTGCATTCCGATATTGCTGAATTAAAACAATTTTTGACAACATTCCAAACGTTTCATTTAAATCGTAAATTCAAATTAAAAACTCAACCAACTGGAAACAATTTTAATTACTTCGTTAGATTTCGAAGATGGCGATTTCAAATGAAAATTATTGTTTCCTTTTAAGCGTGAAGGAAAATTGTTTCATTTCTTTTTCTTACAATGAACATTTAAACTGCATTATTTTTAAATATTTTTCTGTTACAATTAATTATTGAACAGCTTATTTGCCTAAAAATATAGGCAATAATATTTATTCTGTAATATCCATGCTATTTGTTAGATTTTTTTCAGAAATAATAATAAAACAATCAAAATTCTGATCAATTTCCCGATTTGTGAAAATGGCATTTCCGTGTATAACATTCTACTAAAACTAGATGTAGACAAACAATAGAATAGTTCAAAAGTTTTTTCGACAATATATGGCTCGCGCTTGACAGCTTGGGAGTTCAAAGTGTTTCTGGAATTAGAGTTTATAAACTCTTAAAAGAACCGTCAAATTCATATTTTTAGTTACTTATCTTATTACAAATTTCAAAATAAGTCATTATTCTACTTAATATATTTTTTAAATATATAATGAAGACTTGGTAGTTCTTGGGGACAGAAATTTTGAAAAATATATACGAGGGTGAGTCAATAAGTTATACCCTCCATTGCTCTAACTTTTATTTCTTTCACAGCTACTGGACTATCTATGCACGATATTATAAAGGTAACCTTAATATACTTATATAATATTATTTTCCTTTAAAGATTGACTGATTAGAACGACGGATTTGAAGCTAAAAGAAAGAATCGTCATTGAATTTCTGGCAAAAGAAATGTTTGTGTGGACGCTGTAATAGACATCAGCAACATTCTGAACTGTAAATCGTCTGTCTCCTCGAATCAATTCATTAGAACGTTCTAAATTTGCAACTGTGGTTGATGTTGTCGGCCGCATCTCGGTTTATCTGCAATTTCCTTTTCTCCGTTTCCAAACTTGTTCACCCAATGCCTCACATTGCTGCTGTCCATTACAGTGTCCACATAAACATCCTTCAAGTGATATGGATTTCCTTAGGTGAACAACCTTCTTTTGCCAGAAATTCAGCGAAGACTTTCTTTTAGCATCTGATCCATGGTTTTAATTTGCCAATCTGAAAAGGAAAATACTATACAAGTAGAGTAAGGTTACATCTATAATATCATGCATAGATAATCCAGTAGCTGTGAAAGAAATAAAAGTTAGAGCAATGGAGGCATTACTTTATTACTCACCCTCGTATAATGTATAATTTTTTAAAAATTATTTTCTGAAATGTTTGATTTATTTCCCTAAAACTTATATTTCTTTAATATCTCGAAAAAGCATTAGTGAGACGTTGAATGCTCCATACGCTAGTAAGATACTTTTGCGACTTACTTCGCGAGATGCTTTTGAAGACCGTCAGGTTCAACTACTGCAATCTGTTATATAGGGCTAAATAGGTGCAGTGAACAGTTATAATGTGGGAGATATGCGCATGGGGTTTCTCCCTGAAGAGTGTTGTTACTTAGTCGAAGTTTATTTTTGCAATATGAAATCATTCAAATCAAGGAAGAAGAAGGTTTTGTGAGAAGTTTGATGAACAGCATGCTCTATCCGAATCAACAATTACCGTATTTTCGGGTGTATAGCCCGCACCCAGTGTATTGCCCGCACCCTTAAATCGAGCAGTACAGTAAAAAAGTTCGTATATAAGCCGCGGAGCTGCATCGATGTATAGCCCGCGGACTATACACCATCTACGAACGTATATTTCAATCAGGGTTCGAAATTAGAGGTCTTTAGTCAAAATTTGCAGCTGAAATTTACCAAATTTTTTCGTAATGCATAATGCTTACAGCAATTCGGCTAAAAATTAAGTACATCACTACCAGAATTATGCAAATACAAAAAAAAAGATATTTTATTAAATTTTTATATATTAGGTAGCTTTTTGTAATAAAAAAGTATGGTAGTGAAGCATCTTGAGTAAGTAATTAAACAGCAGTAACTCAGAATTACTATTACAATAATATTACTTAATAATTTATATTGCTTTCAGCAAAATCTTAACATATCTGTAAATGCAGTAAAAATATGTTTTGTATTTCTGCACGTATTAACGAAATGAAATACGTATTAGTAATTTTGCATTATTTTAACATAACGGGCATTTGTTATTTGTAATGAAAAAGTATCTGATTGAAATAACTTAAAGCTGCTATCATACGTACTTTCCTATCATGTCAATATCATATTTCCTCCGAAACACGTTTTTCAAGAGGAAAACGCTCGAAAACGGTCCGTGTGATCGATTGCCTCTCGTAACTTCATCAAGCGCTAACTTATGGCTGTTTGTATCGCCTATGATAGATATCAGCTCGAAATCCACCAATCAGAGCTCTCTAAAAATTGTGTTTCTCAGTTCTTATCTAAGATGTCTACCGACAGTGAGTGTACGTGCTATGTTTAGCGTGTTACGCAGATATTGAAACCGAAACAAACATACAAAAGAATTAAGAAAAATGCAATATCTTTGGTAACACAGGGACCAATTATACTAAATAAACTTTTAAAATGTGCAGTTTTTTTTAATTAAAGAATTACGTATGCGGCGATTGTCCGTTCGGAGTTCACTATTTTCCACTTCCGATAAGAACTTTATTTACTAATTTAAAGTTGTTTATTAAGTTTATTTTAATCCAATTCTTTATATTTTTTGCTATATGTTTTAATTGCACTGTCGTAGTCTCTTATTTACTTCTCCAATGGTACTCTATATACTACTTTCTTGGCATTATTTCGTACTTGTTGCCAAGTTATGTCGCCAAAAAGCAGAAATATTTTGGATGCACTATGACAAACTTTAAACATAAACTTAAAACTTTTGAGATGAAAAATTATAAATACACTTATGATATCACTGACAATTTTAACTTGCATAAGTTGTGTAATGAATCTAGTAATTTTTAATTTCTTATTCCATTAAGATTGTTTACAATAAAATTTATTTGAAACAACAGACATTTTTGGGCCCCTTAAATCTGTGGGTTCTGGGAAAGCGTCCTTGCCAGTAATAGGGAATTGATCCTAAAATAGAAAAAAAAATGAAAATAATATTGTTGATAGAGATTATCCCAAGCAAAATTAATTTATTGTCAAGCAAGAATCGTAGCCAGAATTTAGAGGGGAAGCTGCAATAACTTTCTTTTAAATGACAATATGTAAAACAACCTATTGTCACTTTTCAACATATTTCGGCGTTAGAGGGGAGGGGGGTAGGGTTCTGTCCCGTAAACCCGCTCCTTTTTTCTCAAGACTCAGAACATTATCGAAATTTAAATCAGCCCCCT
This sequence comes from Maratus michaelseni, assembly GCA_963931845.1. Taxonomy (NCBI): domain Eukaryota; kingdom Metazoa; phylum Arthropoda; class Arachnida; order Araneae; family Salticidae; genus Maratus; species Maratus michaelseni. The sequence continues at coordinate 96,498,073 of OZ007597.1, read as the reverse complement.
CTCCGAAATTAAATCCTGTATACGCCACTGCACTCCGTTTTACCGGGTGCTTTTTGTCTCTTTCCTTCCTTTCTTTAGTTGAATAACTGGAAACATTACTAGTGATTTACTGATTTTGTAATTATTTCATTATTTATTTTAAATTTTCCGCAATATTTTGAAAATTATACTTTTTAACACAAGAATCTTCAAAAGCAAATGTTAAAAATTTACAAGTTCCGTTTTCGGATAGCACAATACTTATTAATGTTTTGTTGATAACAAATTATTAACAAAAACAGAATATTGTTAAACCCCAAAAAAGAATCAAACCACTTATGTTACTAAAGAAAATAGTAAAAAAGAATGAAAAATATTTATTTGAAAAATGCACTGGGTTTCTTTCTCAAGACTTGGTTTAGCTACAACTTCATCACTTCCTCATTCATTCAGCCTTTTTTATTTGCTGTTACAATGATTCCTGAAGGAAATGGTCCCTTGGGTAGTGTTTTTTTTAATTAAGGAATTTAATTTTGTGCTGTCTGCACAGCAGGCCAATACAATCGTAAAGCAGTTCCTTTCATTCCCAGTAGTCGAAATGGATATAGTCTTTTGACCTAAAAATTTGTGGTGAACTATTCCCTTTTCATACACTAGATGTCAGTAAAGAATTAAAATCCCGATCTTTGTGTTTATGACAACAGTGTGGTTGCAAAAACTTTTATCTCCATGATGCTTGTGGCAACAGCTATAAGTTGTTGACAGTCTAGACTTTTCCCGGTTTTACTTGCAGCATGTATAGCTTTCCAACCTGACGCAAGAATGTAACTTGCTTAACAATTTAACTACCGGGTGATCCAAAAGTCAGGATGAACTTTAAAAATGAATAATTCGAAAACGAATCAAGATACAAAGATACGGTTTGCACCAAACGGATGGAAAAGAAACCGGGTTTTGTGTGGCAACGAAATAAAAAATAGTTCTTTTGGCGACCAACAGATGGCGCTGTCGGATTTCTGATGTAGGATTATGCAAAGCAACAAACGATATAAAAAGGAGCAACTGCAGCAGGTAATGGTAGTCGAAGCTTGTATGCATCGAAATGCTGTCCATAGTTGAAAAAGCCCTCCTAGTTAAACTGTATTATAAGAATTCGGAAAGTGCCATTGCGGCATTGCGAGCATATCGCTACATGAAGAGTATGCGAGATAGCAAAGGACCAATAACATCTTCTGCATTGAACAAAATGATGAAGAAATTTGAAGCTACAGGTTCTTTGGCGTCACGTCAAAGAAGTGGACGTCCCTCAACAGCCGCTGCTGTTGCCACGACGGTGGAGCAGACGGTGCAATCCATGTCGGCGGTTGCTCCACATGGGGAGTGCAGTGCTCGAGAAGTTTCGAAGCAGACAGGAGTGTCGTACGGAAGTGTCTGGAGAGCACTGCGAATAACTTTGCAATGGTATCCCTACAAGTTACAACATAACCAAGAACTGAAACCTCCTGACTTCGACTCCCGCCGAGATTTTGCGAATTTGGTATTCAATAAGATGGAAGAGCAGCACGACTGGCTTCACATTGTGCTTTGGACAGATGAAGCGCATTTCACACTCTCTGGCGCTGTTAACACCCACAATTGTCGAGTGTGGACCACAGAAAATCCACATGCATTTGTTGAGGTACCCTTGCATCAGCCTAAAGTGACAGTCTGGTGTTGCTTCACTGCTGATTTCATAATTGGTCCATTTTTTTTTCAAGGAAGTCACACAGACGGGTTTTAAAACAGTTTCTGTCACTGGTCAGCGATATGTAGCACTGTTACAAAACAACATTATTCCTGAATTGCAAGCGCGACAGGCACACCAAACAGTCACCTTTATGCAAGATGGAGCATCACCTCATATTGCTCTGCCTATGCAACGCCTGCTACGCTCAACATTTGGGGAAGATCGCATTGTCAGTCGTTGCTTTAATCACGCATGGCCTTCAAGATCTCCCGATCTGACACTCTGTGACTTTTGGCTGTGGGGATTCTTGAAGTCAAAAGTGTACCACGACCAACCGGCATCACTAGCAGCACTGAAAGATGCCATCCGCCAAAATGTGTCTGCCATAACGCAAGAAATGCTACTAAATGCTGTGAACGGTGTGGTGCCGCGTCTCACAGCTGTATTTCTGAATGATGGACAGCACATTGAACATTTACTGTAGTACTAATTAACTGTAATTAAGCTGACTTGTAAGTTGTCAGCATTTTTTCATTTGTAAATCATCTTTTGGTGCAATAAAATACTATAGCGCCATCTGTTGGTCGCGAACAGAACTATTTTTTTTCGTTGCCGCACAAAACCCGGTTTCTTTTCCATGCGTTTGATGCAAACCGTATCTTTGTATCTTAATTCGTTTTCGAATTATTCATTTTTAAAGTTCGTCCTGACTTTTGGATCACCCGGTATATTAATTATTTGTGTATTCAGGGTGGCTAGTGGTCAGGGAAAAATACAGTCAGAAAAAGTGTGAACACCAGTATAGAAAAATTCATCATAATTATTTGATCGAATAATCAACATGAATGTTTCTGTGAGAATATACTGGTGTTTTTGACTTTTTTTTTACTGTATTTTTCCCTGACCACTAGCCACCCAGGTATTAGTGTTGTACCTTGTAAAGATTAAATAATCTTTAATTACTAAAAATGTTCTGTTAATTTAAGTTTAGGACAACATTTAAAAACCTAACAAATTAATTAATTTAAAATTTTTGTACATTATATTAAACAAATTTCATAAATAAAAGATTAATTGTATGAAATGAAATATGTATTAAGCATTACTTTCCGATAGTATTTACGGTCCTACTGGGAGGCATATGAAAAGCCATGGACACTTCGTCCATATTTACGATACTTTCAGGCATAAATTTGTGTTCTTTGATGATTTTCTCCACGTAATTTTTTAACATTGCAATCTTCTCTTCCGAATCCTTTGGAAGATCTTGGGATATAGTTGTCCGAATTCGAATGGAAAGTCCTTTCCTTCTCATAAATCTGTTGCACCATGATGCATTTCCCTTAAATTTTTCTAAATTTAATTCCGCTGCAAGATTTTTGGCTTTCATTCTAATAATGGTCTGAGATTGGTTTGCCCTCCGATCTCTCGGAATCAATCCATTTATGAAATTTTTCTTCTAAATCGGGCCATTGCGCTCCTTTTCCCCTCCTTGATCTTTTGCACTTCGGAATTTTCTCTAGGATTGTTTTATCCTTCCGCCATTGCCGAATACTTTCCTCATCAATGCCTAATTCTCGGGCAACAGCTCTATTGCCCGAAATGTCGGATTTCTGTACCGTTTGCAGTTTATATACGGCCGTATAACTTGCACATCTTTTAGGCATCGTACATGTAAAAATATGAAAAAAATAATCTTAGTAGTAGCAAATGTTAGTCGAACAAAATCAGAAATGAGACGATCGATGAGTTAATTGTTCAACTTTTGTCCTGACCCACCTTACTGGTCGCTGAAAACTGTTAGGTCAAAGGGGCATAGCGAAAAAAATTCACAAATTTCGACGATTTTAAAAGTTTTTTGGGGTTTAAAAAATTGTAGAAAAATCACATGAATTCTGTTTTTTTAAAGAAAAAATCTTTGTATAACCCGCACCGTGTATAAGCCGCAGAAGCTATTCCAAATGTTTTTTTCTTGTATAACCCGCGGGCTATACACCCGAAAATACGGTAACCAAATAATGCAGCGATTTAGTAATAATCATGCAATAACCTAACATGCTGCATCGAGTTTTCGTGAAAATGGTTAGGTATGTACAGTACATGCATATATAGAATGTCGAAAAGTGCAATTTAAGTAGCTATTTTATTTAGAACAAATGAATACATACTTTTTTAATTGTTAAAAGGCGTAAAAGAAAAACTTTATAAACAGTAAAATAAGTTTTATTAGACTGTTGACATGTTTCGGCTCAATGAGTCATTATAAAAACAAATATAAATATGCCATAATTGCATGGTTTTTGAAGTTATTATTTGAAATGCTATCATTTAATTTTCATGTACTTTTCAAAAATTACGCACATTATTTATTATTTTTATTTGGTTGTTTATTTACATATTTGTAACCATGAAGCAACTCGAGCCACAATTTTGATAAGTTAAATGATGCTGCATCGTTACGTATTCTATTTTTACCTGTTATAATCTTTATGGTTTCTCTTATAATAGATTGCAGGGGAAAATTATTTTACTTTCAATGAAAGTTATTTGGATGGTTATTTCTTGATATGATATTGCAAGGGCTGTGGTTTGTTTATTGTACTTAATATCAGCTATATGCTCCTTTGTTCTGTAAAAAATAAAAATAAAAACGTACGTAATTTTAATTTTAAATAGTACGTGAAAAATTAAATGATAGCGTTTTAAATAACTTCATAGACCGTGCAATTATAGAATATTTTTATATTTGTTTTGATAATGACACAGATAGAGCTGAAACATGTTAACAGTCTGATAAAACTTATTTTACTGTTTATAACGTTTTTTATTTTACGCCTTTTAGTAATAATTCCAAAGTGTTATAATTTGTTATATTTTTAAACGAATACATTTTTGAAATTTCAATATCGTTTCTCGGGGAAGGGGGGGGGGGGGAGCGCACTCTGTAAAAGAATGGACTTCGAAGAAGATCAGAAACATAATAATGGATCTCATCTACGATCCCACTTAATAAAAAAAAAAAAAAAATGTTGGACTTAAGTTCCTGTTTTCTAATACATAATTGTTTTCGTTTAACAAACATAATTTTTCCAATAATTTGACTTATAACATCAAAACCTAACTCGAGTTATTTTTATAAACAAAGTTATTTTCATAAAAAAGTTACTTTTCCGGCAACAATTAAACACGTATTGGGAAAATTCATGTAAATTTTAGAAGGAACAATCTTGAAACCTTAGTTTATTTTGATTAATATCAAACTGTTTCGATATCAAGAAAAAAACATTATTTCAAAGAAAAAAAAAAAAAAAAAGATAAATTGGAGCACGTTTTCAAAGAAGTAGGTTAACAATTACATTTTTAGATAAAATATTTTTAGATTTTTTTTTCAACAAATGCTTCTAAAATGATCAAGGTGTTTTATCATGTATTTAATACTATTTTTTTTTTCGATGATTGAAAACAATAGCAACTCTGTCGCTAAAATAAAATATTATTTTTATTTAAATTTATGTATTTATTTCTAATATTTTTAAAAATTGCGTAGCGTTCTAAAAGTCATAATACGTTTTGAAAATGTGCAAATAAATGAACAGTTTAGAAATTGTAATAGTAAAAAAAATCTAACGAATTTTAAACGCTCATGTCAAGTAAAAAAAAAAAAAATTGGAAACTGTACGTCAAACGTGACAAATAAACGTAACAAGATGCGCTCGTACTATAACTGGTTTCAGTGAAATGAATTATATCGTCTGTTATTATGATATGATTAATTTCTGTAATAAAATGAGTACATTTTAAGTTGGCAACATTTTAACTTTTGTTAACATTTACTGAAAATTCCAATGGGAAACTTAAGCCTAGCTTTGGAAAATTCAGAACTTGGAATCCATATTTAGACTCTTTTTCCATTTAATATCTATTTCACTGGAAACATCTACCCAAAAAACTGTCGGTAGATTATATGATTGTGATAATTAAACAATTTTAGCATACAAATTAGGTTTTAAATTCAGTAATACTGAAATAATATGACTCCAACTTAAATAGGACGTAATCACCATGCAACCTAGAATCATTACCTATCATGGGATATCATTGAATTAATTACGTATGATAGGATTTAATTGAATGAAGAAAGCTTTTATTAATATATTTTTAAATTTTTATTCGATTTTCATAAACTTTCAAATGACTCGACAAAATTCTGCAACGACTATATACAGGGTGTTTTTTTTTAAACTGACACTATTCAGAGCCGTCTGTAGCTCGTTCTAATACCTGGATTGACACAAAATTTTGTGAATGGACTAAGAAAACCATGGGAAAAAAGATTCCAACAAAAAAAAAATAGTTCCAATCACCGCCGATAGGGGGAAATGTGGCGCTGTACATTGAAAAAAACCCATCAAAAACAGACAAAATTAATAATTTGGAAAAAATGTCACGTTTTATTCATCATTTACACTTTCCCTTTCGTTGATCGCAGTTGAAACATCCATTATCACTTTTTCTGCCACCGGTTTACGTCCTCAGCCTGACCGAACTGCTAGCGAGCCTGTTTCTTCGAATTTCAGAATCATTGCTTTCAATACATAACGGATAAAGGTCCTTTGCGCAGTTTATGGCGTGTTCGAAGTAAACGAAGAGCGGTTGGTGCATTGTTACTGGTTACAATATAAGAACTTCACAAGTAACGCGCGCTGCGGTAACGTGAGATTCATTTTCAACCTGAGCTGAAATTGTTTCTCGGTGTTTTTCGCATGCATTTATAACTTAAACTATTGGCGCTACTGTCGCTTGCGTAAGTAAAAATTTGCATTTTCATTTTTTGCCCGTATTTTATGCTAATTCCCAGTTGCATAAATGACCACAGCGCCACATTTCCCCCTATCGGTGGTGATTGGAACTATTTTTTTTTTTGTTGGAATCTTTTTTCCCATGGTTTTCTTAGTCCATTCACAAAATTTTGTGTCAATCCAGTTATTAGAACGAGCTACAGACGGCTCTGAACAGTGTCAGTTTAAAAAAAAAACATCCTGTATATCAAATTTCAAACTATTCGGTTGGGTAGTTGATGTGCTGTTATATGGAGACGGACGGACCAGACGACGACTATAAGTGTTACGTATTTATATAATGACGAACGCACCTAAAATGAGACAATTTTAAAGAAGCAAACTTATTAATATATCCATTTCCATATAAATTAGCAAGCAAAAAAAGAAAGTCTTCAATACAAGCTAATTGTAATTGTTTCCGGTTGGCTGAATTTTTATTTCAGAATTAACCAGTTTTAATAAAACGTCCCAAGCTCACAGCTTGTCAAAAATCATTTCACTTCAACAATACTCACGCTGGAGAATGGATGACGTAAAGGAATGCGAATTTCGAAAATATAATAATGGTTTAGGGTTATCGAAAAGAATGTCAGAAACGGGGAAAAATATTTTGAAATGCTTGAAAATATGTTCTTTATCTAACCGTTTGGAAATCTGTCGAAAATATTTTTTTTTTCTTTTAATTTTTCTCTGTTAGAATATTACTGTCTTGATACAAAAAAAAAGCATAATCTTTTTATTTTGCATTAGATTTACATGAATTTTGATAAAACGCATTTAAATACTTGTATATATATTTTTCTTTTTTGAAAAAATATGTATTATTTTTAACCCTTTCCAATAAAGTTGAAAAGTGTTTATGTATTTGGTTTGACTGTCTGTCTGTCCGAACTCTGACTCTCGAAATATACTCGGATTTCCGTTCAATTAATATGTGTCATTGAGGTTGACTATGACATTTTCGGTATTTAAAATGAAGTATGTAGCACTTATAGCTCATTTACAGGGCCACTCAAAAGAATTTCGTTACATTGTGGCCTATGGGGAAAAATCATTTGCAGTGTATTTTAGTGATGTTAATATATCAAAGATGTTGAAATTGATGTATATCAATCACTAAGGTGCATTACAAAATTCTTATCAAAGATTATAGAGAGCATTGCATTTATCCTTCATTTACAGGGGCATGGAAAATAATTCGGTACAGTACTGTCTCTGAATAATAGTTTTTGGAAGCGAGTTTTCCGTTGGGGCACGCGTTTTTAAATTTAACTAATTTTTACATATTGCTTGGTGTGTACAAATTCCATAGATCATATACAGGGCTGCATAAAAGATGTCGAGTAAATTATCTTTCCTTGACCGAAATTGAAGAATAGAAATTTTGAACTTTGCTGTGCGTTTCCTAACTCAACTAAATTTTAGCATATTATGTAACATATAAACAAATCTATTGATCATATACAGGGCTGCACAAAAAATCCGATATTTTTCGATTATTAATGGCTGTTACTGAAACTGTTTTTTAGCTCACAGGCTATCGAAGCCTGAGAGCTAATGTGCCCGCCCGTTCTGTATGTATGTATGTATGTACGTAACGCGATAACTCTTCATAGAAATAACCGTTTTGCTTCAAATTTTGTTTTTAGGTTCATTTGTGTGCTTCCCTGATTAGTTTTGGGGGTTCATTGGTTAAGTATAAAGAGGGAAACGGGGGGCTAACCCCCCCCCCCTCAATTTTGATAAATGGGGTTTTCATGCAGAAATATCCGATTTTCTTCAAATTTTGTATATAGGTTCATTGTAATAAGGCGATTCCCTGAATAGTTTTGGGTGTTCATTGGTTAATTATAAGGGGGGATGATCCCCCTTAATACATTGTTGATTTCTTTATTTTTTGAGGGGTTTATTTCAAATTCTTTGAAATAAGAGCATATTATATACAATTAGTGTGAAAAGCCTGTGAGCTCAATACCCTCAGTTTAACTGGGCAGTTTTCTTTTTATTCGAATGTGTCATACGGTTTCGAGAATTATTTACTTAGATATCACATTTCACCTTATTAATCTAATGAAGTTTTGTTAGAGTGTTCTGAATTGTGTTGGAAAGTGTTTCATAATCTATTCTTAACGCAGGATATATCGTTCTTGTTTATATATGACTGAAATAATTTTTTAGAGCCCAAATAAAGATGATAGATATGTTTATATATGCAACATTACTATAATATGAAGTACGAATTATTATTCATAAGGATTAATTGCTTTCTACGTTGTTTTGAAATCAAACATTTTGGGTTATTTTATGGAGTCATTTTATGTAGCAATCATCGTTCGATGTATGTTCAAGGCAGTTTATCTGTAAAAAAAATATAAAAGGAAAAGTTAATGAAAAGAAATATTTCAAAAATTTTTTTAATTGTGTTTTCAAAGCTAATTATGTAAAAAGAGGTAAGAAAAATCATATGTCGAGCATAGATTTTTAAAAAAAAATCTTTGGAACACTTCCAGAATATTATAACAAAATTTCACTGTTTAAAAACTTAAAAGATGATGTCTAAGTAAAAAAATTTTAAAACTTATAACACATTTGAAAATGTTCAGCAATTACTATCAATTTTTTTCTGCGCAGCCCTGTATATGATCTATAGATTTGTATATAAACTACACAGTACGCTAAAATTAAGTGCAGTTAGGAAACGACTAGCACAGTTGAAAATTCCCCTTCAACAATTTCCGTCAATAAACAGAAATGTCCTATAGATATTTTGTGCTGTCTTGTATTTCATCTATAGAATTTATGCATCACAAGTTACAGGCAAAAATTTAGTTAAATTTAAAAACGCGTACCACAAATGAAAACGCACTTCCAGCATTTATTGTCGACAGACAGTACTGTAACCGAATTTGTTTGTGTGTGCATGTAAATGAACGATGAATGCTATGCTCGTCATATTCTATAGTAAGCATCTTGTAGTGCACCTCAATGATATACATTAATTTAAATATGTTTGAAATACAGTAACATCATTGAAAAGAACCCCCCACCTCCCCAATAGACCGTAATGCAACGGAAGTCTTTTGAGCGTCCCTCTAAATAAACTACAAATGCTACACATTTCATTTACAATACCGAACACGTTGTAGTAAACCTCAATAACATATATCAATTGCATGAGATTCGTAGTATATTTACGCGAGATAGATCACGGTCAGATAGACGGCAGACAGACAGACAAACAGAATTCATAAACAATTTTCAACTATGCTCGAACGTGTTAAAAAACATAAAGAAAAAGGCTCTTATAAAGCTCATAAGCAAAAAGGTTATTACAGACAGGTTATAAATGAATTCGATTATGACTTATCAGAGAAGAAAGAACGCAATCTTGTAAAATTATTAGTATTCCTAATATTGCTTAAACTGTTAATGATAGAATGCTTAACAGTGAGGTGGGTTTTTATAAATTATTTTGTATGTTGAAATTCTGCAGTGTAAAAAAGCACAAATATTTCTTAATCTAGGAAAATATAATATAACTACAAACGGAGATATTCAATAATCTCGTCCGATATATCCACGTTTCAGAAAAGCGTTCTTTATCTTTAGAAACCTCAGAAAGTAATATATTTTCTATATTTAAAAAATCATTTATAAAAACAAATTTTTTTTTGCTGCCACTGTTTCTCGGAAATGTTTCCGAATAGTTTCAATAGAGTTAATCAGTTTCCTCAATCTGAAATACAGGTTAAAACATGTATTAATTTGTTAATATCTGTATATTTACCTTTATTCTCCATATTACCAATTTACACTCAGAGATTATTTAAAAACATGGTTAAGAGTTCCATTAAAAACGTCCCACATTATCAAAAATGTAAAAAAGTTTCAAATAAAAACTGTCACCATTGCACTGTGCAATGGTGACAGTTTTTATTTGAAACTTTTTTACATTTTTGATAATGTGGGACGTTTTTAATGGAACTTTTAACCATGTTTTTAGATAATCTCTGAGTGTAAATTGGTAATATGGAGAATAAATGGTGAAATATCGGTTTTTCAGATGTTATCAATTCTCAAGTAAACATTTTCATGTTCAACAAACATGTTTTACAGACAAACATGATAAATTAACGGCATTAACATTAACATTAAAATTAATATAATTTTGTTACTCTTGCATGCATAAATTCAGTTACACAGCTGAAAATGTTTACTTGAGAATTAATAGCATCCTAAAATCCAATATTTTGGTTTGAGAAAACTGATTAATACATTATGAAGCAACTCTGAAACGTTTTCAAATATCAGTGGCAGCAAAGAAAAGTTATACAGTTTTTATAAATGCGTCTTTAAAATATATTGATTTCTAAGGTTTCTAAAGAGAAAGAACGCTTTTCGGAATCATGGGTTACGCGGAAGAGGTTATTGTATATTTCCGTTCGTTGTGTCATGTTATTTTCGTAGATTAAGAAACATTTGTCTTTTTACTTTCTTCTACTTTTACAAGAAGAAAGTATTGTATTCATGAAAATTTTCGACTTTCGATTTTCAGTTTTCGACGGATTTATACGTTTTAGAAGGTTCTGAACACGATTTGACTGCTTTTAGAAAATAACTGTCTGTGAGTCTGTGACTCTGTCTGTCTGTCTGTATGTGACAAACATTTTGTGGGCGCTCTATCTCAAGAACTAATGCACGAAATTTAATAAAACTTTATATTCAGTTAGTTCCTGATATAAATTGTTGCTGATTATTTTTGGTGAAAATCGCCCAACAGGTGGCGCTGCTATACTGCATTTTTGGCAATTTCCACATAAGATTCAGATTCAGTTAGACCTTGACATAAATAGACTTTGGTTACGTTTTGATGCAGATGTCCCAACAGGTGGCACTGCTATACCACTTTTTCATGATTTTTACGATAGCTATATCTTAAGAACGAATGCACGAAATTTCATCAAACTTCATATTCTGTTAGACCTTGACATAAATAGATGCTGATAACATATTGGTGTAAATAGCCCAACAGGTGGCGCTGCTATGTTACTTTTTTCATTATGAACACGATAACTATATCTCAAAAACTAATGCACATATTTTCGTCAAACTTCAGATTCAGTTAGACGTTGACATAAGTTGTTGCTGATTAGTTTTTGGTCTAAATCTCCCAACAGGTGGCGCTGATATGCTGCATTTTGCAGGATATACACAATTTTAGCAAAAGTCATATCTCAAGAACTAATGCATAAAACTTGAGTTTCAGTTAGACCTTGATATAAATTGGTGCTGATTCTGTTTAGTGTATGCGTAACCTGTGTGAGATAGAAGAAAGTTTTGGGATTGACACATCCTACTACTTTGACAGTGTAACCATTACTCTGTAAAAATTGAAAGTGTAGTAAAATATGGCTTAAAATATGCTTAAGAGTATGGTGACGTTGAGTGCTATAAATAATTTTTGTATTCTGATAATGCTCATGTAAATAAGCAATTTAGAGTCTACACAAAAATAATTATTATGAATTAAACATTTATATCAAGGAACGATAATGAAAAAAAAAGGAAATGGATTTAACAACATAAACACTTCTATTAAATTGGTAAAACGCGTTTTTTCCCCCTCAAAATGTAACATACCATTTACTTTTGTTCCCAGTTGTCTGAATTTTTAATTATGAATGGGAGACCGATATCAAAATTTTATTTTATTTATTTATAGGCATTTTAATGATTTTTTCCCATAAATGTATTTGTCTATAAATATTACTTTTCAGATAAACAATTTAGAAAATTTAGATTTTTTTTTAAATTTTAAATTTATTTAATATTTTGTAATCACTTGCCCGATTTTATTTTTTACTTTTTCCCTATTGTGTGCAGAAATACTTCCTTTTTAGTTTTTGTTCAGGATTTATGAATATACTACTTTCAAAATTTATAATAAATTTAAAAGTAAAAAAACAAAACAAAAAGAAAGTTTTAGCGAGTGATTTTTTTTATCGAGGAATATATTTTCAAAATTTTCATAGGAAATTAAAAATCCTCAAGACAATTTATTAAAAACATTGCACAAAAACTCTGTACAAAATTTCATACATATATCTTGCAAGAAAGTCTAGCTATATTATTTTAAACATGACAAATTTTGACAAAATCAATTATGAGATAAATTTACTTAAAGTTGTGGTTACGGGCAGGGCAGAACTGTTTGCACAGCTTAAAAAATGTTATACCTGTTGATGTAATCATCGTAGAGATGCGCGGTTTGATTTACTTATTTATTTAACTTTGTAGTACTTTATTAGAAAAAAAAAATGAAAAATGCAACTTTTTTTTTCTTATAATTCTGATCTTCGGACCACCTTAACCAGTTTTAAAACGTTCCACTCTCACTGCTTGACAAAAATCATTTCACTTCAACAATACTGACGCTCGAGAATGGATGACATAAAGGAATACGAATTTCGAAAATCTAATAATGGTTTAGGGTTATCGAAAAATACGTTAGAAATGATAAGTTTTGAAATGCTTGAAAATATGTTTTTTATCTATTGGTTTGAAAATCTGTTTTTCTTTTTTCTCTTTTATTTTCTTTTTTTCTGATAGAAAATTATTTCCTTGTTACTAAAAATTATAATATTAAACATCATGAATTTTCTTCACGTCAAGTTTATATAAATTTTAATAAAAAGTATTTAATATTTCCATAAAATGTAATTACAAAAAATAACTTTTTACTTTTTTATATATAACTCTAAACATGTTTTAAAACCAGTAGAGTTCCTAAGTATATTTTTCAATTCGCCATATAAAGTAAATTACGTAAGACTTTAGATACAAAAAAATTTAAGTATCTACTTTGCATTCAAAAATAAAATATTTGGTTATGCATTCTTGATTTATTTTTTTAATAAGATGTATGTACATTCGATGTATATGCAAGTGACTTTATCAGTACAATACTATAAAAAGAAATTAAAAAAAATATATATATATGTTACTACATTCTTTATCGATGTTGCGTTTATCAAAATAATTCAATGAAAACAAACGATGTCAAATGTGCATAAATAACTAAAAAAGGGTAGAAAAAAGTTTAACTTAAACGCTCATGGTCTTACAAGCTCGCTATAAACCAGCATCGTTACATTATCAAAGCTACTATACTACTATTGTTTGTAACCACTATTTCTGAATAGAAATCTTTACCTTATTTAATCTCAGAAATATGTGATAAGTACGGAGACTACTTATAAAAAACACGCTTTTATAAGTAGTCAATGTTTATCTTAAAAGTCTTGCCTTGTCTAAAACCATGACTGCAAATCCGGGTTCCAAAACGTTTCCATTAGAATACATTAATTTCGCGTAGGCCGGTATGCTCAGCTTTGGCGTAATATGCTCGATAGAAAGTCCAAGCTAGTGAATTTATTTTAAAAATTAAATTTTTGTTAATTTTTTTTAACGATATGGTAACAGAAAAAAAAAACAATATTTAAACTATCTATTCATGATTTTTAAATTATTTTTTTCAATTCATAATCATAATTTAATTTATATAAATCTATTAACGGATAATTACATTCTGAAATTATGAAAATATTTTACTGCCATAAGAAACACAAAACTGTAAAAAAATTTTACAACTCTAGCACATCAGGAAGTATGTGAAAAAATGAATTACAAAATTGCATTTATAATACATGAGCCAAGTTAATTTAAATTAAAAGCGAGTGATAAGAAAATGATTTATATTCGGATTTTGTGACATAAAATCTTAGCAGATGGAAATCTATGATTTCCATCAAAAAAACTATCACAAGAACGAATTTTTTCAAAATTGTTCTTTAAAATGTGACTGGAATTACAAATAATTTTGAATTTGGAAAATTTGCTCGTAAATAAACAATTTAGAAATTATGATAATAAAATAAATTTAATTAATTTTAAATGATAGTCCCAAGAAATAAAAATGAAACAATTTTAATGAAGCAGAATAACAAATGAAACAACCTCCATTTAAATGTTCAAAATGAGCTTCTCTAAAATGTAACAAACTGATTACATTCGTTTCTGGTTGGCTGAATTTTAAATTATTATTAAACAGTTTTAATGAAACGTTTCATGCTTGCTGCTTGTCAAAAATAATTTCACTTCAACAATAACAGACGCTGTAGAATAAAATAGCTTAAAGAAATTTCAATTTGATACATATAAGACTATGTTTTATCTTTTTGAAATAATGTAAGAAATGTGTTCTTTATCCACTAGGGTTAAAAAGCTGTCTGAAATGTTTTATTTTATTTTAATATTTTCTATCATAATATTATTCACTTGATATTAAAAGGCGAAAATTTCAACATTTATATATATATATATATGCGTATATATATTATGAGTTGGTGGCAAAAATTGGAGCAAAAGTTTATTTACTAAAAGTTACATTTAATCAATATAGTACATGCCTTTATATTGAATGAGCTTAGTTCTGCAATTTCCCACCAATTTCCCACCAGCATACTAAAACCTGTCGCGAGAACTTTTTATCAGACCTTAAATTTGATTGTGACAGAATCTTATTTTGAATATTAGACCGAAATTCATCCGTGGGAAGTGAGTTTAAATTGTGCTGTTATGCATTTTTCCACCAAGGGTGCTATTTGCGTAACAGCACTTTTCTAGTGAAAATTTTTTACAAAACATAAATTTGATCATGGAGAATCTTATTGTGAAAAATGAGCTAAATTCGCTTATAAGAAGTGAGTTTTATTTGCGTAGCTGTACAATTCACCACCAGGGGGCGCTATTAGCATAAAAAATCCTATCATATGACATTTTTTATCAAAACATTAAACTGATTATGACATAAGCTCATTCTGAATAGTAGAGCGAAATTTATTCGTGGGAAATAAGTCCAAATTGCATCTGAAAAGTTCCCCTAGTTTTAAGCACTGTTTCTAAAATCATGCAAGTTTGAAGATATAACTCTTTTCATACGTCGCTACCATGTCAAACAATGGAATGTGAAAAAATATATCTTTCATTACTTTTAACAAATTGGCCGATTGTCACCACTAAATTTTATTAGTTTTCTTTGTCAAAAAGAATATTAATAAAATTTCTGTGAAGAACAGCGTTGCCAGTTTGGCCTTCTTTTTTATTCAGAAATTCCGAATTCATACCGGAAATTTTGAGAAAAAAATTACTTTAAATAATCACGAAATGTCTGTCATTAAACAAAGCAAAAATTTCTATTTGAAATTTCTTGTATGATTCGGAATTTCTGAGGAGGAAAAAGGAGGTCAAACTCGCAACGTCGCGTCGCAACCATCTAAAGAATATTATTAAAATTTAGTGGTGACTATCGGCCAATTTTAATTAGTAATGAAAAATGCATTTTTTCACATTCGATAGTTTAACATGTTAGTGACAAAATGTAGGAAACAACAAAACAAGAATTTGGAAGAATCTCTCTATTCTAAACAAGAACGAAAAATCATGCGTCAAGCATAGATTATGTAACACTTTTCAACGCTTCCAAAATAATTTTACAAATCATTACCGTTTAATAAGGTGAAAGATAACATTCTAAGAAAACAATTTGGAAAACGCGTAACATATTTAAAAACGTAATTTCAGGAATTTCCAACATATATTTCCAACATATACAATATTCGGAAAAATATCCGAATACTTTTATTCAGCATTGTATAGGATCTATAGATTTGTATACATACTACATAGGATGCTAAATTTTAGTTCAGTTAGGAAACGCTTAACACAGTTTAAAATTCTCCTTCTGGTGTTTCTGTCATTAAACGGAAATGTGTTCGCGAACTTTTGTGCTGCCCTGTATATGATCTACAAAATTTATACACACCAAGTAATAGACAAAAATTGAGTTCAATTTAAAATCGCGTTCAGCAACTTAAAACGCACTTCCAGGAATTATTGTTAACAGACAGTAGAGAATTCTTTTGTGTGTCCCTGTAAATAAACGAGGAGTGCTATACACACACTATTCTGTAGTAAGCCTCTTATAATGCACCTTAGTGATATATATAAATTTCAATGCTTTTAAAATAGTGAAACATTATTTAATTAAACCGCAAACGATTTTTCTCCATAGACGTAATGTAACGGAATTCTTTTGACTGTCCCTGTAAAGTCACTATAAGTACTATACACACCCTATTCCATATTAAGCTTCTTGTAATGCATCTTAGTAATATATATCAATTACAGTGTGTTTGCAATTGTGTAACATCATTAAAATAAACCGCAAACGATTTTCCCCCATAGACCGTAATGTATTCTTTTGAGTGTCCCTGTAAAAAACCTATAAGTGCTACACACTTCAGTTGAAATAGGGAACATGCTATAGATAACGACAATAACATATAAAAATTGCAGAGCAATCCGAGCCTATTTACGGGAGTTAGAGCACGGACAGATGGACAGACGGACAGACGGCCATACGGCCAGACAAACCGAAGTCATAAACACTTTTCAACTAGGTTGGAAAGGGTTAAAAAAGGTAACTAACGCTGCTTCTGCCGTAATTGGGTTTAATATAATAAATTGTAATCATATTTAAAAATATATTATACCTCTAAAGGTTATTGTATACGTACTAATGCATTCAAAATGTACGACTACAAATAATTGTCATCATAATGTTAATCTCAAAATGCTATATAAATAACTAAAATTAAAGTTTATATAAAATATCAATTATTGTAATAATTTTAACGTTCGCCCAGCCTTGTGGCAAAATTGGGTAACGTTTATACTTTGTAAAAATTGTAGTTTAACTTGTAATTATTGTAGCTAGCGCCGGATAGTAATATTTTTCCCTCCCTAGGCTTAGGGGTTCGTCCTTGCCATTAGCCAAAAACTGGTCCCTAGGGTGGGCGCTGTCTGTCTGTTTAATATAATAAAGGTTAAAAAAAAAAAAAAAAAAAAAAGTCGAGTTTTTTATAAAGTAAAAATTTACCGGTCTATTTTTCTCATTTTTTCGAAAGTCTGAACCGGTCCGATAGCGGACAATACCCGCTATAATACTCTATCATAATAACATCTGTCATGTGAACTAAATGTGAGAATTTAAAAAAAATCAATTTCAAAATCAAACGTGTTGTATAGAGACCTTCAAAATGTTAAAATATGCCAATATTTCCATAATCGGGCTTTTATCATGGTTTAACCATTAACTGTCGAGACTATATGGGCGGATTGTTCAATGTTTTTTACTGAAATTCGTTTGCCACCAAAAATTATGAAAGATGATATCCGATATCTTGAATAGCAAAGTTTTTGTCATTAAATAAAGTATATTTTAACATACTAAAATAGTGGTAGCTCAGCAGTTTTTTTTTTCATACACTTTTATTTTGAATGGTGCGAAAGCGCACCATTAGCAGGGAATGGGTTAATACGTTCCTCAAACTCATATGACATTATAATCACTTGCTGACGTCATATCTACTTGCTTTCTCTATTACTCATATTCATACTCTCTTTGTATTATTTTCGAACATTTGAAAAAGTCTGTTAAACTTCCAATAGGACGTCAGATTAATTTTCTTTTTAATTCTGTAATGACGTCATATTAACCTGCTTTCTGTAGTTACACATACTCATACTCCTTGTATTATTGAGAAATCTTTGAAAATTTACGTTTTATTACCAATATGACGTCATATTAATATATATTTTTTTCAGTTGGTGAAATTTTTTATTTCATTTCCATTTTTCACTTGGAAATCTTTCAATAGAAAATTAATTATTGTAGAAAGAATTTTATTGTGGATTTTTAATTGTTGACAACAGTTAACGAAAAATATTTAAATTTAATAAGAAAAGGCTGTTAGAGTTTTGGTTTTTTATCTCTCTATATTAAAATAATACGATTTTTTCAAAATTTTATGATTTTCAGCGTGACAGTAGGTATTCAGCTGTAAGTGCACAAAATTTCAAGTCTGTAAGTTATACAGTTTTTGAGAACCGGCTCTGTGACGGACAGACAGAGAATCGGGACGAATAGGCCTTCGTGAGATTTATGAAATCCTTAAAACAAGTTAGTTTCTGCACAATAAAAAGAATCTAAATAAATTTAAATATGCTTGTCTTAAAAGAAATTCAATAATTTTAATGAAGTTAAATTATCAGTGTATCCATCTCCATCTAAATATGCAAAATGAGCCTCTGCAAAATTTTACGTGTCTGATTTTCAAATTCTGAATTAACCAGTTTTAATAAAACGTTCCATGTTCTTGTCAAAAATCACTTCACTTCAACAATACTGGCGCTCGAGAATGGATGACGTTAAGGAATGCAAATTTCAAAGATATAAGGTTTAGAGTTTTCGTAAAGAACGTCTGGTACAAGAAAAAATATTTTGAAATGCTTGGAAAAATGTCCCTGATCTATTGGTTTGAGAATCTGTCTAAAAACTTTTGTTTCGTATAAATTTCCCCTGATATAAAATTATTCTCTTGATATCTAAACGATGATATTAGACAGAAATAAACACAGTTTGAATTATATATATATACAATAGTTTTAATAATACGAGTTTAATTGTTTGTATGCGAGAGAGTTGCTTATCTCTTTCAATCGCCGAAAAAATTTCGTCCATTGAAAACTTATCATGTAAAAGGAAATTAATTGTGGGGGTCGGGGCAAGAGAGTGCTTAGCCACATTCTTTAAGTTCTGGGATATTTCAATTTGAAAATTTGATCAAATACTCAAATCAAGGTACATAACCTAAAGTTTTTTCGCCAATGTCTTCGTAACATTTGAGATATTCTCAGCAACAATATGGCATTACTTTAGTGATGTTACTATTATGTTTTTTTTTATAAATTAGCTATCTTCATTGGGGGCTAAAAGTCTGGGGCAAAAATGAAACCTGGGACATATGTTGCCAGGTTATTATAATTTACAATATTTAGCAACAGATTATTGTGTTAGATTTATTTCACCAAAAATGTGGTTTGGCACTTTTTTGCCCCGACCCGCTTAATTTGTAACTTATATTGAACTAATTTAAAAGGCAAAGGTGGTATTAGTTAGGTCAGAGGTTCCCAAAGAGTGCTCCGCGGAGCACTTGGGGCTCCACCTATACTTTTCAGGGGCTCCGCAGTGTTCCAGGAAAATAAACAAAACATGAAAGAAATTAGCATATTGCAAGGGAAAATTTTTCGAAAGTATGTATGATTTTTTTTTTGTGTGTGTGTGTCAAAAATAAATACATCTATCACTGGGTTAAAAAATACTATAATATATATTTTTTAAATCATATAAAAATTTGTATTATACATGTATTCATCTATATAATATTTTTGGTTTGAACTACTTTATTTTATGTTTCTGCATTTAATGTGTTTTAAAAATTAGATTCAACATAAGCTACAAGAAATAGTATTCTGAATCGAATGCACAACGTGTATCGAAAGAGAAAAAGCGCGCCAATGCTGTTATCTCTGCTTGCCGAACAAAAGGGAGAATAGTTTTGTTCTTTGGAGCTCCGTCTATTCATATGTACCACTTAACAACCCCTCTTTAAAATTTTGTTTTAATTGTTCTCGCCATTGGCTAACATTCTTATGTTATGATGCCACATTTTCCTATCAGAAATAAAGCTCTAGCAATTAAAAATATATATTTTTTTTTGCACTTGTCACCACACTAACAATCTAAACTTTGGCTCAACTCCACTCCTTGCTTAGGCTTTTCGTCAATGAGTACTCGCCCTGATATAAATTTAACCCTACCCATATATCCCGTTTTGTTAGTAAAGTTTTTCTACTAGTCGCAGTTCTTTTAACATGTGTAGTTTTTAACCGTATATCTATTTTGGAGCAAAAACAATGGTGAAAAAAGTTCCTTTCAAAACTATAATTAAAATTAATAGCTATGTACTTCAAATAAAACATCCAAAAAAGTGAAAGATGCTGCACCTAACAATATAGGTTATAGATTTTGCTCCGCCCACTTAAACACTAAAACGATGATCTGCTTCTAAATGTATTTTTCAAAAATGGTTCAAAAGAAGAAGCGCAGAGACGATTCGTTTTCGTTGCATGTTTACAAGTACTAAAAACGTAAAGAAAAACGAAAAAAGAATCCGTAATCGCATGATTCTATTACGGGTAGGCGGGACTAGCGAAAACGTGGTATATAATTACTCATCGGCGACTGGGCCTACGCATTTTCTTTCTTTTCACGAGTAGCGTATTGGGATTATACAGAAGTCTCTCTTTGTAAACGAAAACTGTACAACTTACCCTTTTTTCTATGTGTGTGGTTTTCGCCATAAATAATAATAATTTCACTTAAGCCTCAATGAAATGCACGACACAGACAGGGTCACCATTTTGATCTTTAATTCCGAGTTCATACTGTAAATCTCAAAAAATATTTTTATTTAAAAAATGGATGTCATTAACCCCTTAACAGTATTACTCGAACGTCGCGTCGCTCGGGTAGGAAGAGTTTGTTTTCTTCGTTACTAAAAGCTTTCAGAAACCACAAATTTTTAACTATAATTTTTGCTGTATTTGGCGGACATATCTCGATTATACAAGGCAAATATTTTAATACAAAAAAACTGGCTTTATGTCCTTATTTTTAATTTATTGTGTCTAAACATAGTAATATTAAATAAAACTGTCATGGCGTTAAATAATAGAAAATTTGATTTTCAAAATTTCTAGTATGAATTCAGAATTTCTGTATCAAGAAAAGGGCCAAACTGAGAACCTTGGCCCCATGTTGGAAACTACTGATTCGGACTCTTATGCAGAAGATCTTTCTCTGCTCCATAGGCATAAAAAGTACATTAATTTATAAACTATAGAGTACCGTGGGTTTAAGGGGCTCCGCATTAGAAATTCTTCCCAAAAAGGGCTCCGCAAGCCCAAAAGTTTGGGAACCACTGAGTTAGATAATTGTGAAAGGAAAATGTTAGTGCATTGAACATATTTTTGTAGTCTTTGGTTTTACAGATATGACGACATTTGTGAGACATGTCATAGAAGAACTATGAAACTTATCTATCAATAATTGTCAGTGACAGACATGTTTATGTACCATAACCCCACCTTATCCACGCTGACTCAACCTTAAGTTTAAATTCATGAAATGCAGTAAATATGGAAACAATAACGGAAGAATCTCGAAAATATATTGGTTTCTCAGGTTTAAGAAGATGAAGAACGATTTTCGGAATTGTAAATAACTCGGAAGAAGTTATTACATACCTTTGGTCGTGGTTATATCATATTTTTCGAAATAAAATACACCCATATATATATATATATATATAATATTTATTTAATTATTTATTTATTTATTTATTTTTAAAGTGCATTCTTTTAATAAATTCAGCAGAAAAATATTCGCATCTTTCGTACACTCATTCATAATTTCTTTAAATGAACTGTAAGTTAAAACCTGGATTTGTTTATAATCAGATGTAATAACTAAAAAGCATTAAGTCATCGTAAAATATATTGAAAAATTAATTGAAAAAGAGTAAACATTGAAATTTCATGAGTAAATCCTTAGAGATCATTATAGAAAAGCAATGGGTTCTTAAACATACCTTCTCGCGAACCCATTTCTGCCATGTCTTTTTTGCGTCATTTCCGCTTCTAGAATTGCTTTTAAGTCCTCAACTCCTGTTTCACTAGGTTTCACTACAACACATTCAAGCAAGTAATGTATAGTCTTTGCTGTATTCATACGCATGTCTCTAACTGAGAAATTACGATTTTCATTTATAAATCTTAATTGTTTATTGCATCATAAAATCTATTACGCAAGTTTCCAGAAATAAAATCTAAACGATAAATAGATAAAATAAAAACAAAAACAAAAAAAAAGACAAATGTATCTTAATCCAGGTAAAAATAATATAATTGCAAACAAAAACCTCTTTCCAGTTACTCGCCATTTCGAAAAGCGTTTTTTAACTCTAGAAGCCTCAGAAAATAATATATTTTAGGGATTTTCAGAAGCATGTATAAAAACAAAATTTCTTTTGCTGCACTGATTTTCGGGAAAGTTTCCGAGTAGTTATTACAGTGAATTAATCAGTTTTCTCCACCTGGATTATCCTAAAAAATGATACTGCATTTTTACTATAAAACTATTTTGAAAAGGGGTGAGCATGGCATGTTTCATTAAAATTCTTCCCTAAAATTTAAGTCCAGTCATCCGAGAACAAATTTCACAACTCCCTTAAACTTTCGAGTGGTTAAAATGTTAAAATATGCAATTTTAAATAAAAATCTTTATTTTAACAACTGTGCTTCAAACAAAATCGCTTCATTTAGATTTACTTATTTAAGAATTCAAAATTTCTTTAGTTAGGAGGTTAGTGTATATTTTCGTACATGGTTATAGTATGTTTTCTTATATTAAGAAACCTCTGTCTTTTTCTAAAGGGTGTTTAACTGCAATTTTTAAAGTTGCAACGTAAAGCTGTTTTACACCGGAGTTTTTAGGTTGTCTAATTTCCTTATGATTTTAAATACCAAAAAATATTACTAAATCTTCCAAATTCACATTCATTTGATTCTTTCATTCATACGTTATCACCATAGGTGCTAACCTCTCATTAATATTCCGTAATATGCGGGTTAATTTGACCCAGTTTAACAACGCTTCAAACCAGAAAAATTATTTAATGAATCTTTATTTATTCAATTTCAGGGTTCTATGTGGAATTTATTTAATTTCATTTCTTAAAAAAATTTTCTGGTGCGAAATGTGTTAATCCTGGGTCAAATCAACCCGCATATTACGGAAAATTAATGAGAGGTTGGCACCTATGGTTATCACTATAAAATTATTTTGAAAAGCAGTGAGCATGGCATTATTCATTAATTTTTTCAAGTTCAGCAATCCGAAAACAAATTTTAAAATTCCTTTCAATTTTCTAGAGGTTGAAATATGCAATTTTAAATGTAAATGTTTATTTTAACTATTGTGCTACAAACAAAATAGTTTCTTAGCATTTCACTGAGGTAAGGATTCAAAATTACTTTTGTTAAATGGTTAATGTATATTTTCGTACATGGTTATATAATATTTTCTTGGAATAAGAAACATTTGTCTTTTGTTACAGTGTAGTCAACTGCAATTCCAAAATTTGGATAATAAACCTGTTTCAATCTTTGCATTTGTCTAATTTCTTTATTTTTTTAACTACCAAAAATTATTATTAACTTTACCAAATTCACATTTTTTCGACTCATGTATTCATGAGTCATTACTATAAAATTATTTTGAAAAGCAGTGAGCATGGCACGTTTCATTAAAATTCTTCACCAAAATTCAAGTTCAGTCATCCGAGAAAAAATTTCACAAATCCATTTAATTTTCAAGAGGTTAAAATGTGCTATTTTAAATGAAAATCTTTATTATAACTTCTGTGATTGAAACAAAATAGCAGTGAGGTTCAAAATTCCTTCAGTTAAGAGGTTAGTATATATTTTCGTACATACACTGTACAAAATGACCAATGTTTCTTATTTTATGAAAATATACTATAACCACGAACGAAAATGTAATATAATCTTCTGAGTTATCCGAAATTCCGAATAGCGTGTTCCATTGCCCTTTGAATCCCCAGAAACCCATACATTTCCAAAATTTAAAGAATTATTTATAAAAACAAATTATTTTTAACTGCCCGTATTTTTCAGAAACGTTTCCGAAGGGTTTTTATAGTGTATTAAATAGTGTCCTCAGCCTGGAATACCTGTTTTTCGAATGTCATCCATTCTCAAGTACACGTTTTCATGCTCAAAAAAAAATTTAACGCACAAACATGCAAAATTAACAGCGTTAACAATAACATTAAAATTAAGATTATTTCTTTACTCTTTCATGTATAAATTAACTTATGCGGCTGAAAACGTCTACTTGAGAATGGATGACATTCGAAAAACAGGTATATTCCAGGCTGAGGACACAAATTAATACACTATAAAAACCCTTCGGAAACGTTTCTGCAAAATACGGGCAGCGAAAAATAATTTGTTTTTATAAATTATTCTTCAAATTTTGGAAATGTATGGGTTTCTGGGGATTCAAAAGACAATGTAACATGCTATTTGAAATTTCGAATAACTCAGAAGATTATATTATATTTTCGTTCGTGGTTATAGCATATTTTCATAAAATAAGAAACATTGGTCATTTTTTACAGTGTAGAGTTAATCACTTTTCTCAATCTGAAATATAGGATTTTTAGAGGTTATCAATTCTCAAGTAAACATTTATTGTTCAACAAATATGTTTGACAGATAAACGGGATAATTTAACAACATTAATCATAACATTAAAATTAATATTCTTTTGTTAATATTGCATGTATAAATTCAGTTAAGCAACTAAAAATGCTTGACTGATAATTGATACCATCCTAAAAAAACGATATTCAGGTTTGGGAAAACTGATTAATACATTATAAAAACTACTCAAAAACGTTTCCGGAAATCAGTGGCAACAACAAAATTTCTTGTAATCGTTTTGAAAACCGAAAAAAAATTTTTGACGGATTTACTCGTTTCAGACACTGAAGATTCCGAAAAACATATTTTTAGAAAAAAAAAAATTTGCCGTCCGTCTGTGTGTCTGTACGTTTGTGTGTCTGTGTGTCTGTGTGTGTGTCTGTGTGTCTGTAAACGCTCTATCTCCCGAAAAAATTGAGATAAAGACTTGAAAGTTAGTATGTACTTAGTATGTAATAATGGGAAGAAGCTTATTGAATTTCAGTAACCTCGATTAACCGGAACTATTTTTTTCGGACTCTCGAAATTTTCGTTCTGATAAAAGGTACATGAAATTTTTCGAAATTGTTTATTTTAAGAAGTGAATATAAAATACAATAAAAAAACATAAATTTTGCATAAAGCACGAAGTCGATCGGATAATGAGTTGCCGAGATATTTGGAATCCTTTTTTCCACACTCTTCGATTTTTCATGACCCTGTATTTCATCCAAATTTCACTTCAAAGATATATTTTAATTGGAAATGAGACTCTTAATCAGATTCAATAAACCGCTAGTTAATAGGATTATTGTTTTTGTAGTTATAAGGATGTTTCTTTTAAGTAATTCAGTAATCGAGCCTTTAAAGTTTATGACGTCATCAAGCCACGTTTTTATTCGAATAGCAATGCATTTTATAAGTAGTTTACACAATTTTTATTTTAATATTTTACATTATGCATATCCATGATGGGTAAGTATTACGGTGGCCCCCAACGACTAATTTAAATGCTGTTTTAAATCTCGAAAATACACTGGTTTCTTAGATTTCTAAAAATGAAGAACGCTTTTCGGAATCGTGGAAAACTCTATTGCTTTTTTCATACATGGTTATATTCGTTGATTGAGAAACTTCTGTATTTTTTTGCAGTGTAGACAACGACAATTCTAAAAGTAACTGTATAAAGCTGTTTCGCCCCGTGATTTTTTACAGTTTTCTAATTTGCTAAATTTTTCAAATACCTAAAGTTATTATTAAATCTTCCAAATTCCTATTCCTTCCGAGACATATGACATATTCCTACATTATTACTATAAAATTATTTTAAAAAGCAGTCACCATAGCGTGTTCCATTAAAATTCTTCACCAAAATCATCCGAGTAAAAATTTTACAACTCCATTAAATTTTTGAGAGGTTAAAATGATAAACTATGAAATTTTAAATTAAATTATTTATTTTAAAAACTGTGCTTCAAACAAAATTGCTTCATTTAGTTTTACTGAGGTAAGAATTCAAAATATATTTTAGTTAAGAGGTTAGTGTATATGTCAGGTTCCCCTGGCAGCTTAGAAGACTTTAAAACCTATTCTTAAGGGATTATCTTATTGTATATGTATCTGTTGTGTACCGTTGAAGGCTTTCTTAAGAAAAATCTTAATCCTGGAGGGAGCGACTCAGATATGAATGGAAGGAATGTATACTATCGGGGAAGAAGTATTTCTTTTGTGATTGTGGAGATATAGATAAGACAGATATTTCACCCATTATTTCGGAAAACAGACCCAGTAAGAGGGGATTAAGTGTTGCCAAAGAACCCTTTGGAACAGAGGACGAACCCCGTAGAGAGGTGGATGCTCTGGATAATGACCAGAGGGTAAGTTAGTTCGAATGTAGGAACGAAGCGAAAAGGTCGAAGAGAGATGAGCTCTGAGACCGGTGTTTAGTTGGAGCGTAGGAGTGAAACGTGTTGGTTGTTCAGACAGGAGCTCTGGACACGTGTGTGAAACGATTTTTCCCGAAGGGAAGAGATAAAGCGTGTGAGATTAATAGAGATCTCGGTTCTGAGTGAATTAACGTAGCCTAACGGTACTCAGAGGATAGTCTTCAGTATTTTTTTGATTTAATATTGAACCGGATAAGTTACATCCTTAAGTTTCATCTTCTAGGCACACACACTTCCGCTAGACGATCCGGCATAAACTGACTGTAACACGGCTAACTGGCACTGGTCTACGACGATAGGGCACAAACACTTCCGCTAGACGATCCGGCATAAACTGACTGTAATACGGCTAACTGGCACTGGTCTTCGGTGATTCAGATCCCGTCGCTGCCTAGTCCAGACTAGCCTATCGTCATTACAGTGAAGGGAAATAGTGGTTGTGCTGTGTTAGTGTAGTGTTGTGTGTAGTATTTTTGTGCATAGTGAAGCAAAGTACAGTGATTGTTGCCCGAGAGTGCAAGATTTACCCGGCGTAAAAGTGAGTAGATAATTGCCCCAGCGAATAAAGTACGAGGTAAGGTGTTTTGATAATTTTACTCTACTGACATTCTCGAACCTACTGTTTTTTATTGTGTGTAATTGATGGTAATTTAAGTTAATGTTGTGGTTAATTTATGATAATTTATGTGCAATATAATAATTGGACTAAATCAAATGAGATATTAACAGCCATTTTACACTATTGTTTTAAGAAAAGGATCTTATATTAATTACTAGAATTGATTTTCAATTTTTTTAAACGGATAAGATTAATGATTAAAAGAAATGCTATGTGTTACTAGTTGGAAGGAATAATTGAATTTTTTTTTTAATTTAAATTATTATTAAAGTAATATTTAAATTAAGTTATATTATTTTAAGTTTGAAATATTGATAGTAAAGGAGGAAAGCAAATTTGTGCAGAATTTAAATTAAATTGAAATAACCTTCAAGGAAGAATTTAAGGTCCAAAGAAAAAAAAGTGCTGTGATTTACTTTTTAATGTGAGAACTAATTTTGAAATTGAAATATTTTATTGAGATTAAATTTAGGAATTTATGTGTATTTCATGCAAATTTTTGTTAGAGGGATATCTTTATGTAGTGATTGGCATCAGTGTTTTATTCAAATTGCAACGTATCAGTATTATTGTGTAAATTGTATTTTATTATTTATGTATAAATTTAAAATCTGTATTGCATAGTAATTAAATTGAAACTATTTTACATTGTTATTGAAAGCAAATTGTGGGGTACCATTGTTAAAAGAAATTTATCAATTTATTATTACCTATTTGAAATATGTTAAATAGTATAAAATGTGGAGGTAACTTATGAAGGTAGGATTTGAGGAAGTAGTAATTTGATATTGTGCTTAAGTATTATTGGAGGGTGGTAACAATTATCGGTAGAAGGTATGGCTTTCTTACTAAAAATAAAAAGGGTGGATCTTCAGGCGATATGTGAAGAGTTAGGAATTGAAGTATCGGAAGATGATACCAGGTTTAAGCTTAAGAAAAAGATAGTGGAGAGCGACGAATGTGAAGAGGGGGCCGTTATGGAATTATCTAGTACTATTGTTACGGAACGGTTAGAACAAGAAAAGTTACAACGAGAAACGTTAGAAAGGGAGGAAAAATTACAACGAGAAAAGTTAGATAGAGAAGAAAGGTCTGAAAAATTGAGATTGGAACATGAGTTAGAGTTGGAAAGGATAAAAATTCAGAGTTCGGCAAATAACTCTAATGGGACTAGAGAATATAATCATGACAGTAGCCTAGAGAAATTGATTAAAAGTGTTAAAACTTTGTCTATCAAAGTTCCAGAAGGGACTGAGGGATGGAATCTGTTTTTTAGCAGTTTAGAACGGGCATTCCAAACAAAAAATGTACCGGAAACCCAGCAGGCCGAAATTCTGCTAAATATGTTAGGAGATAAGGCCGATAACTTGCTAATATACACTACTAGGGAACAAATTGAGAGTTATGAGAAATTAAAGGAATTAGTTCTAAGGGAACACGAGCCGACACCGAAGGCGTGTTTGAAAAACTTTAAGAAGGCTAGAAGGAATCAAAATGAAACTCATGTATTATTTTTATCGCGTTTAATAGCAACGTGGGAAAATTATTGTAAGATTAGAGGTGCAGATACGTATGAGAAGGTTAATCAGTTAATTGTCACGGATAAGTTGTTAAATACTTTAGATGAAGAAACCGCGACGCATATGGGATTAACTCAGCACAGTAATTGGTTAGAAGTTTCTAAAATTGCTAAGGAATGTGATAATTTCTTTGATGCTAAACAAAAATCTTATGCGGTAACTTATAAGGGTTATAAAGGTAAAGAAAGGTATGTTAATAATGAAGATTCTAGAAGGGCAAAAGATGAGGGATTTAGTAGTAATTGGAGACAAAATGGGAATAATGAGGTTAGTCCATTTTTGGGTAGAAAACCGGAATATAAGAATCCTAATGATACGATGCCTATCTGTTTCAAGTGTGGTTTACGAGGCCATGTTCAGCGATTTTGTACAAAAGGAAATAATGAGGGAAGTAATCAAATTAATAACCGACAAGAACCAAGGGCTAGTATCAATAATGTCTCAGTGCGAGGAATTAAAGAATTACCAAGGGGAGCGAGTGTGGCAAGAATCGGAGCAAAAGGGAATTGGAGAACTAAAGTTATTGGAGAGAAGTTAAATAAACTCGAGAAAGTGGAGGTTAGTGTAAATGGGAAAATAGCAAAAGGATTAGTGGATTCTGGTTGCGAAATTAGCGTTGTTCATAAAGATTTAGTACCAGCAGAGAAACTAAGAGGGGCTGGTAGCATCTATTTACAAGGGATATTTGGTAAGGCAGTTAAATCGCCGTTAATTCAATTACCTTTAGCTATTCCAAAACGCGGTCAAACTTATGTAATTCATCAGGATGTACTTTGCGCAATAATTGATAATAGTAAAGAACAGGTAATTTTACATCCTGACGTGGCTAATGAATTGTCAGGGTTAAACCAAGAGAAATCATTAAGAGAATCGGTAGAAAGGGAATTTAAGGAAGACAGTAGGAACAAGGTGAAGGAAGGGGAAAGGATTAGAAATGATAATAATAACCATTATGTCGTAGAAACGAGATCGGTAAATTTGCAAATTCCTGAGAAGGAAAAAGACGAGATAGAGAAAAGTAAGATTGATCAAGTTACGGAAAGTAGTTTAAATGTATTTCAGGAATCCCAAATGAATTGTAAAGATTTAGAGAAAGCTTGGGAATTAGCTGAAAATGTTAATGGGTTATTAATCATAAAGAGAAATTGGTAGATGAAACGGTAGTTCAATTAGTAATACCTAAAATTAGAAGGGAGGAAATTCTAAAACTAGCGCATACTTCCTTATATGGAGAACATCACGCGGTTAAGAAAATGTTAGAAAGAATCAAGCATTCATTTTATTGGGAAAATATATCAGAGGAAGCTAAAACGTTTTGCGAATCATGTGCAGAATGTCGTTTAACGAGGGAAATGAATGTGAGTAATAAGGAGAAAGAGCAAATATGTCAACCTGCAGTTATAGTTGAGTTAGTGGACGGGAGTAAGAAACTGGTGTATCAAAACGAAATGAGAGAATTTATGGCTCAAAATAAAGTAGTGGATATTGTCTTTGATAGTGACGGAGAGTTTGAAAATCGTGGGGAAAATCTGTTGTTAGACAGAGAACAACTGGAAAATAAAGACAGGAAGGGATTTGAAATAAAAGGGTTAACAAATATTCAAGTTGGGGACATAAAATCAATCTTAAGGAAAAATAAGGAATTATTTGTGGGTCCTATCCAACTGGTAGAAATGGAGAAGAATCGGATTGGTCGTAAACCAGAGAGGGGTAAGATAAAGCAGAAATGGTACAATGTCTTTATTACGTACAAAGAGGACTTGGACAGGCAATTGCCTGATTGGTTAGAGGAAGATTTAATTAGAACATCAGAGGCAGAAGTTAGCCATTCAAGCGGGTGCATTGCGGAAAGGGATGTAACAATTAAGTTAGCGACGAAGGACTGGAAGGAAAAAGTTGTACCTCCTCCAGCAATCTCAGCCTAAGGACTCACATTGAAATGACATAATACTAGTGTAACTTCATTTTTTTGTGTATTTATAATCGTATTTGCATCTTGTGTTCATAAAAGTGTATTAGCAGATTGTGTAATTGTTTTCTGTAGTTATCACATTAGTATATGGTTCATTAGAGATGTCAGTAGTTAAATTTTCAGACACCTTGAAATATTTATGTAATTGTAGTAATGAAGAAACCTATCAAGGAACTGTTGAACTCCTCTCAGACATTACATAGTTTTGAGGAAAATTAGCCCCTAAAAGGCATATTTTCCGCTAAGGTATGGGGGTGTCAGGTTCCCCTGGCAGCTGCAAGACTTTAAAAGCTATTCTTAAGGGATTATCTTATTGTATATGTATCTGTTGTGTACCGTTGAAGGCTTTCTTAAGAAAAATCTTAATCCGAAGGGGAGCGACTCAGATATGAATGGAAGGAATGTATACTATCGGGGAAGAAGTATTTCTTTTGTGATTGTGGAGATATAGATAAGACAGATATTTCACCCATTATTTCGGAAAACAGACCCAGTAAGAGGGGATTAAGTGTTGCCAAAGAACCCTTTGGAACAGAGGACGAACCCCGTAGAGAGGTGGATGCTCTGGATAATGACCAGAGGGTAAGTTAGTTCGAATGTAGGAACGAAGCGAAAAGGTCGAAGAGAGATGAGTTCTGAGACCGGTGTTTAGTTGGAGCGTAGGAGTGAAACGTGTTGGTTGTTCAGATAGGAGCTCTGGACACGTGTGTGAAACGATTTTTCCCGAAGGGAAGAGATAAAGCGTGTGAGATTAATAGAGATCTCGGTTCTGAGTGAATTAACGTAGCCTAACGGTACACAGGGTCTTCTGTATTTTTTTGATTTAATATTGAACCGGATAAGTTACATCCGAATTAAGTGTAAATATTGTTAATAAAGTGTTAATTTAAGTTTAATTGAAAGAGTTAGGTTTTTTTAATATACATCACGTAACGTGTCCGATATCACGTATTCATATCGGTGGTGACAGCATATCAAAAGACCGGATTATACTTCGAAGTTGTGTGGACGGAGAAGTGGAATCCGACAGTATATTTTCGTACATGGTTACATTATATTTTTGTAGATTAAAAATCATTTGTATTTTTTTTTATAGTACAGTCAACTGCCATTTTAAAAGTTGTATAATAAAGCTATTTCAACCCGTGATTTTACATATTTCCAATTTTCTTATTTTACTAATTTCCTATTTTTTAAAATACAAAAAATTATTATTAAATCTTTCAAATGCATATTCCTTTGAGTCATTCGTCCATGCGTTATTACAATAAAATTATTTTGAAAAGCATGGCACCTTTCATTGATATTCTTTACCAAAATTTAAATTTAGTCATCCGGGAAGAAATTTTAAAATTCCACTAAATTTTCTAGAGGTTAAATTGTTAGAATATGCAATTTTAAATGTAATTATTTATCTTAACAAATGTTCTTCAAACGAAATAGCTTCATTCAGTTTTACTGAGATAAAAATTCAAAATTCCTTTAGTTACGAGGTTAGTGTGTATTTTCTTACATGGTTATTATTATATTTTCGTATAGATTAAGAGACATTTGTATTTTTGTACAGTGTAGAAAACTGCAATTCTAAAAGTTGCATATTAAAGCTGTTCCAACTCATAATTTTAACATTTTTCTAATTTCCTTATTTTAAAAAAAATATCAAAAATTATTATTAAATCTTCAGAATGCATATTTCCTTGAGTCATTCGTCTATGAGTTATTACTATCAACATATTTTGAAAACCAGTGAGCATGACACGTATCATTAAAATTCTTCACCGAAATTCGAGTTCAGTCATCCGAAGACAAATTTTAAAACTCCATTAAAATTTCGAGAGGTTAAAGTGTTAAAATATGTAATTTTAAATGAAAATCTTTATTTTAAAAACTGTGTTTCAAACAAAATAGATTCATTTAGTTTTACTGGGGTTTGCTTTTAGTTAAGAGCTTAGTGTATTTTTTCGTACATAGTTATATTATATTTTCTTAGATTGAGAAACCTTATTTGTATTGTTTAACGGGTATTTAACTATAATTCTAAAACTTGCATAATAAAACTAGTTCAACGCGTGATTTTTACATATTTCCAATTTTCTTATTTTTGTGATTTCCTATTTTTTTTTGTAAATACCAAAATTATTATTAAATGTTCCAAATTCACATTCCTTTGAGTCATGTGTTCCTGCGTTATTACTACAAACTTATTTTGAAAACCAGTGAGCATGACATGTATCATTAAAATTCTTCATCGAAATTCGAGTTCAGTCATCCGAAGACAAATATTACAACTCCATTAAATTTTCGAGAGGTTAAAGTGTTGAAATATGTAATTTTATGTGAAAATCTTTATTTTAAAAACTGTGTTTCAAACAAAATAGATTCATTTAGTTTTACTGGGGTAAGAATTCAAAATTGCTTTTAGTTAAGAGCTTAGTGTATTTTTTCGTACATGGTTATATTATATTTTCTAAGATTGAGAAACCTTATTTGTCTTGTTTAACGGGTATTTAACTATAATTCTAAAATTTGCATAATAAAACTAGTTCAACGCGTGATTTTTACATATTTCCACTTTTCTTATTTTTGTGATTTCCTATTTTTTTTTGTAAATACCAAAATTATTATTAAATGTTCCAAATTCACATTCCTTTGAGTCATGCGTTCCTGCGTTATTACTACAAACTTATTTTGAAAAGCAGTGAGCATGACACGTATCATTAAAATTCTTCACCGAAATTCGAGTTCAGTCATCCGAAGACAAATTTTAAAACTCCATTAAATTTTCGAGAGGTTAAAGTGTTAAAATATGTAATTTAATTGAAAATCTTTATTTTAAAAACTGTGTATCAAACAAAATAGCTCCATTTAGTTTTACTGGGGTAAGAATTCAAAATTGCTTTTATTTGAGTGCTGATTTTTACATATTTCCAATTTCCTTATTTTAGAAATTTCCTTTTTTTTTTTTTTTTCTTTTTTGTAAATACCAAAAATTATTGTTAAATGTTTGAAATTCACATTCCTTTGAGTCATGCGTTCATGCGTCATTACTATAAAATTATTTTTAAAAGCAGTCAGCCTGGCATGTTCCATTAAAATTCTTCACCAAAATCGTACGACTTCAGTCATGCCAGAAGAAATTTTAAAACTCCATTAAATTTCCGAGAGGTTAAAATGTTAGAATATGCAATTTTAAATGTAAATCTTTATTTTAAAAACTGTGATTAAAATCAATTTTAATTATTAAATCTATTAAGTTTTCACGATTACAGTTGGCTACTTCAAGCACCTGCTTTTTTTTACATATAGGATCTCGTGTTTCATTTTTTCAAGTTTATTTTCAAAAAATTGCGAGAATACTTTTGTTTGTCGTTATACATCTTGAAAAGGGCGCCGTATGAGCGTTGAAACGTAATGTCGATCATTAAAAGGTTTTTATAAGCCTCTTGTTGTTTCTGTTTGTATCACTTAAGCATTTATCTAGATTTTAATTATAATTAGTGATCTTATTTTGTGATTATGTTAAAAACTGTGCTTCAAACAAAAGAGCTTCATAGAGTTTTAATGGGATAAAAATTCAAAATACGTGTATATTTCCGTACATTATTATATTATATTTTCTTAAATTAAGACACATTTGTGTTTTTTTACTGTCTAGTGAACTGCAATTCAAAAAGTTGCATAATAAAGCAGTTTCAATTCTTGACTTTTACATATTTCTAATTTCTTTTTTTTTTTTTTTACTAATTCCTTTATGTTTGAACTACCAAAAATTATTATTAAATCTTACAAATTCACATTCCTTCGAGTCATTCGTTCATACGGTATTACTATAAAATTATTTTGAAAAGCATGCCACGTTTCATTAAAATTCTTCACCAAAATTCAAGTTCAGACATCCGAGCATAAATTTCACAGTTCCATTAAATTTTCGAGACGTTAAAATGTGCTATTTTAAATGAAAATCTTTATTTTGACAACTGTGATTCAAACGAAATAGCTTCATTTAAGTTTTACTGAGGTAAGAATTCAAGATTCCTTTCGTTATAACTTCAATTTGAAAATAATTCTTAAGATGTTACTAATATAAGGTTTTGTGAACACAAATTGATTTATAGTACTGACGTAATTTTGTTAAACATAATAAATAGAAATACTTTTGATAGAAAAGCATTTAATTTATCCTTACAAATATTAATATAAAGGAAAAAAAATAATTAAAATTAAATTACTTATTGCATTATAAAATCTGTTTCACACGTTTACTGAAATAAAATGGACTGAAAAAAATATGTATATAAATGCTTTTTAATTTTATTTTGCTTAAAAAATGTTTATTTTCTTGCCACTGATTTTCGAAAACATTACTGAGTGATTTTTGTAGTGTATTAATCAGTATTCTAAATTTAGAATACATGATTTTCGAATGCTATCAATTCTCAAGTAAACATTTTTATGTTCAATAAACATGTTTTAAAGACAAACATGATAAATTAATATTATTTTGTTAATCTTGCATGTATAGATTCAGTTAAGCAACTGAAAATATTTAACTGGGAATTGATAGCATCCTAAACAAGTTAAAAATTGTAAGTCAAACGTGACAAATGAGGTGCGTTCGTACTATAGATAGTTATATAAATATTCAGATCTAGATGATTTCTAATTCTGTGAAATGAATTATATCGTCTGCAGATTAATTTCTGTAATAAAATAAGTATCTCGGTCGCTTGACGATTTAACATCCATCGGAAGCTCCTATAACAAAAAAGCACCGATTTAAAAAAAATCAAATTTCTTAATATTTTTATTAATATCTCCTAAAGTTTTGATTCGATTTTAATAAAATTTGAAATGATTCGACAAAATTCTGCAAAGATAATATATTTTAAATTTCAAACCATTCGGTTGGGTAGTTTTTGCGTTGTTATATGCGGACGGACGGACAGACAGACGGACGGACCAGACGACGACAATAGGTGCTACGTATTTATATAATTACGAACGCACCTAAAAATGATATTCAGGTTTGTGAAAACTGATTAATACATTATAAAAATTACTCAAAAACGTTTCCAAAAATCCGTGGCCGCAACAAATTTTGTTTTATTTATAAATGCTTTTTTAAATCTCGAAAACTTACAGGTTTCTGAGGTTTCTAAAAATAAACAACGCTTTTTGGAATCGTGGGTAAATCAGAAGAGGTTATTGTATATTTTTGTACATGATTATATTATATTTTTCTCGATGAAGAAACATTTGTCTTTTTTTACATTGTAGCCAACTGCAATTCTCAAAGTTGCATAATAAAGTTTTTTCAACCCATGATTTTTACACATCCTCCCCCCCCCCCTTATTTTACTAATTTCCTTATATTATTAATTTCTTTATTTTTTAACTGAAAAATTATTATTAATTCTTCCGAACTCATATTTCTTTGAATCGTGCGTTAATGCGTCATTACTATAAAGTTATTTTGAAAAGCATTGAGCTTGGCACGTTTCATTAAAATTCTTCACCAAAATTAAAGTTCAATCATTAGAGGACAAGTTGTACAACTCCATTAAATTTTCGAGAGGTTAAAATGCGAAACTTTAAATGAAAATCTTTATTTTAACAACTGCGCTTCAAACAAAAAAACTTCGTAGGGTTTTATTGAGGTAAAAATTCAAAATCCTTTTAGTTAAAAGGTTATATTATATTTTCGTCCATTAAGAAACATTTGTATTTTTTTACACTGTAGTCAACTGCAATTCTAAATGTTGCATAATAAAGCTGTTTCAACCCATGATTTGCACATATTTCCCCTTATTTTACTGATTTCCTTAATTTTTAACTACCAAAAATTATTATCAACTCTTCCAAATTTACATTCTTTCGAGTCATGCACTCATGCGTCATTACTATAAAGTTATTTTGAAAAGCATTGAGCTTGGCACGTTTCATTAAAATTCTTCACCAAAATTAAAGTTCAGTCGTTAGAGGACAAGTTGTACAACTCCATTAAATTTTCGAGAGGTTAAAATGTGAAACTTTAAATAAAAATCTTTATTTTAACAACTGCGCTTCAAACAAAATAGCTTCATAGGGTTTTATTGAGGTAAGAATTCAAAATCCCTTTAGTTAAGAGGTAATATTATATTTTCGTCGATTAAGAAACATTTGTCTTTTTTTACACTGTAGTCAACTGCAATTCTAAATGTTGCATAATAAAGCTGTTTCAACCCATGATTTGTACATATTTCCACCTTATTTTACTGATTTCCTTAATTTTTAACTACCAAAAAATATTATTAACTCTTCCAAATTCACATTCTTTCGAGTCATACACTCATGCGTCATTACTATAAAATTATTTTGAAAAGCACGTGCGCACGACACGTTTCATTAAAATTCTTCACCAAAATTCAAGTTCAGTCATCCGACAATAAATTTTACAGTTCCATTAAATTTTCCAGAGGTTAAAATGTTAAACTATGCAATTTTAAATGAAACATTTTATTTTAACAATTGTACTCACATAATTTTGTTAAACATTATAAAAAGAAATACTTTTGATACTCAAACATTTAAAGTAGCTTTACAAATATTAATATTAAGGGAAAACCTGTGAAACCATGCAAGGATTTCGCACTGCAGTCTAATATTTTTTAGCATTTTCTAACATTTTTTAGATGCAGGATTAAACTTCTAAAGTAAAATTGAGAATAAAAATATCTGCAAATGTCAAGCCAGAATATCATCTCATTTATTCCATTAAAGTTACAGTAAAAACTGATCGAAGATAGCAAAAGGCACGCGCGAGAAAAACAAAATTTATCAATCTTATTTTAATTGCAGTAGAGGATAACGTTTCACGAAAAATATGGGACAAAGCAAAATAAATTGAATACATATTCAATACAATTTTATCTAATATAACAAAGCATACTTTTTAGGCAATACGTGAAATACCATTGCTTCAATCAATCGATGGGTCTTTGTCTTCTAAACACTCGAAGTTCAATTTTGTTTTTTAATCATGAATATAAAATAAACCCGTTTGGAGACGTGCCATTTTTTATTTTATTTCTTTTAATCATTGTTTAGCACGATATAATGCGTTTTTTTTTTTTTTTTTTTTTTTTTTTTTTTTTTTTTTTTTTTTTTTTGTGGCACCACTGATTTAAGAAATACCTTTCATTTCATTAATGAAAACAATGCTGATTAAATTTTTAATTAACTGCAATTTTTAATAAAAAAACATGTTTTAAAAAAATGTAAGTGTACTATATTAGAAGACGGTTCAAAAATTTTACGAATGATACCTCATTCATTGTTCTGCGTTTTGTAAATGCATAGAAAAACGGATGTTGGCAAGAGAAATCATATATATTATTAAAATTAGATTTAAAAACGCCTGTACGCAAATAATTTAAAATCAGGACCCGACTATGACTTTTAAAGGCCTTATCCACAGACTTGATACGGGTCCTCATGTCACCCATTTTTGTAACTTTTGGAGAAAGCCAGATAGAAACAAAGATAAGCATTTTATTCTCAATTATATGTTGTTAATTATTAATGAATATTAATGTTCAATCTGATAGCTATCATATTACATCTTGATTTGCAAAATAAAAGAGTTTTTCTTAAAATATCAAAGTTGATTTTGTTCCACTCCCGACCGCAATATTTCTGAGTCCATTCAATGTTTCGGGATGCAGCTTATAAAGACTTTGTTTTAAAAGTCCAAATGCGCAGTAATCCATAGCACATACGTCGGGGGATGAATTTAAATAGAATAGTCTTAATTCTTGTTGCATTTCTCATTTGTTCTACCAGTAGACTTAGAGGTATGGCTGAGAGCCTTAATCGGATGGAATTCACAAATTCTACCCGACACAAATTACCCAAACAATAAAGATTTTTGGCAAACAAAAGCGAATTCTTACCTCAGTAAAAGTAATTGAAGCATTTTCTTTGAAGAACAATTGCTAAAATAAAATGTTTCATTTAAAATTGCATATATTTACGTTTTAACCTCTCGAAAATTTAATAGAGTTTAACATTTGTCCTCGGATGACTGAACTTGAATTTTAATGAAACGTGCCATGCTCACTGCTTTTCAAAATAATTTTATAGTAATGACGCATGACTCGAAGGAATGTGAATTTGGAAGAGTTAATAATAATTTTTGGTAATTAAAGCAGAGGGAAATTAGTAATATAAGGAAATTAGTAAAATAAGGTGCAAAACTTTTAAAAATCGTGTGTTCAAACAGCTTTATTATGCAACTTTTAGAATTGCAGTTGACTACAGTGTAAAAAAAGACAAATGCTTCTTAATCGACGGAAATATAATATAAGCATGCGCGAAAATAAACAATAACCTCTTCTGAGTTACCCACGATTCTGAAAAGCGTTCTTTATTTTTAGAAACCTCAGAAACCAGTATATTTTCGAGATTTAAAACAACATTTATAAATACAAAATTTTTGTTACTGCCACTGATTTTCGGAACGTGCATGAGTAGATTTTATCTCACAGGCTATCAAAGACTGATTTAGTTAGTTTTGGGTGTTCATTGGTTAAGTAGAAAGGAGAGGAAAGGGGGGGTAATCCCTCCTTTAATTTAGTTAAATGGGTTTTTCATGCAGAATTATCCGATTTCCTTCAAATTTTGTATATAAGTTCATTCTGATAAGGCTTGATTAGTTTTGGGGGTTCATTGGTTAAGTATAAAGGGGGAAACGGGGTATAACCCCCCTTAATTTATTCATGCAATTTAATCCTTAACTATCCGATTTGCTTCAAATTATGTATATAGGTTCATTCTGATAAAGCGCTTCCCTGATTGGTTTTAGGTGTTCATTGGTTAAGTATAATGGGGCGAACGGGGGAGGGGGAGGGGCGGCTAATCCCCCTTCATTTATTGTCGACTCTTTTATTTTTCGAGGGGCATTATTCTTTGAAATAAGAGTATAATATTCAATTATTGTGAATAGCCTGTGAATTCAATGTCATCAGTTTAACTGGCACTTTTCTTTTTATTATGATGTATTAATTAGTTTTCTCAAACCGGAATATCGCTTTTTAGGATGCTATCAAAATCTTCTTTGAAATTTCATCCTATTCTACGGAGCAGTTTGTGAGTTAAAGCGCCCACAAAATGTGTCACATACTTGCAGGCAGATTCGTAGATTCACGGACAGACATTTTCTAAAAACTTTCAAATCGTATACAGGGCTTTCTAAAACGAATAAATCCGTCGAAAACTTTCACGAATCCAATATTTTTTTTTATATTTACAAGAAGAAAATATTGGATTCATGAAAATTTTCTACTTCCGGTTTTCGACGGATTTATACGTTTTAGAAGGTCCTGAACACGATTTGACCATTTTTAGAAAATGGCGGTCTCTGACTCTGTCTGTCTGTCTGCCTGAAATGTTCACGAAATGTCACGAAATTTAATATAACTTTATATTCAGTTAGTCCCTGATATAAATTGGTGTTGATTAGTTTTTGGTAAAAATCGACCGACAGGTGGCGCTGCTATCCTGCATTTTTTTGCGATTTCCGCAATAGCTCTATCTCAAGAACTAATGCACTTATTTTCATCAAACTTCAGGTTCAGTTAAACTTTGACATAAATAGACGCTGATTAAGTTTTGGCATACATATCTCAACATGTGGCGCTGCTATACCACTTTTTTCTCGATTTTTACGATGGCTATATCTCATGAAGTAATGCGTGGAATTTCATCAAACTTCAGATTCTGTTAGACCTTGACATAAATAGATGCGCTGCTTAAGTTTTGGTGTAAATTGACCAACAGGTGGTGCTGCTGTACCACTTTTGTCTCGATTTTTACGATAGCTATATCTCGAGAACTAATGCACAGAATTTCATCAAACTTCAGATTCTGTTAGACCTTGACATAAATAGATGCTGCTTAAATTTTGGTGTAAATTCCCAACAGATGGCGCTGCTATGCTACTTTTTTAGGTGCGTTCGTAATTATATAAATACGTAGCACCTATTGTCGTCGCTTGGTCCGTCCGTCTGTCTGTCCGTCCGCATATAACAACGCAAAAATTACCCAACCGAATGGTTTGCAATTTAAAATATATTATCTTTGCAGAATTTTGTCGAGACATTTCAAATTTTATTAAAATCGAATCAAAACTTTAGGAGATATTAATAAAAATATTTATTAAGAAATTTGAAATTTTTTTTTTAAATCGGTGCTTTCTTGTTATAGGAGCTTCCGAAGTTTAATCGTCAAGCGACCGACATACTTACTTTATTGCAGAAATTAATCTGCAGACGATATAATTCATTTCACAGAATTAGAAATCAGAAAAGATCTGAATATTTATGTAACTAGCTATAGTACGAACGCACCTCATTTGTCACGTTTGACGTACAATTTCCAACTTGTTCATTATTACCATGATAACAATATCTCAAGAACTGATGCACGGATTTTCATCAAACTCCAGATTCAGCTAGATGTTGACTTAAGTTGTAGTTGATTAGGTTTTGGTCTAAATCTCCCAACAGGTAGCGCTGCTATGCTGCATTTTTCAGGATTCACATGATCTTAGCAATAGTCATATCTCAAGATCTAATGCACGGAATTTAATAAAACTTTAGATTCAGGTAGACCTTGATATAAATTGTTGCTGAATATTTTTAGTGTATGCGAAATCTGTGTGAGATAGAAGAAAGTTTTGGGATTGACACATCCGACTAGTTTTCTTGTGTAGATATAACAAAGTAAACACCTAAAAATGAAAGCGCCACTTTAGAAAATTTTTAAATGAATTCCATTTGATGGGAATATTTTCGAAGACTTTAAAATTTTCTCCCTGTT
The DNA here is from genome assembly GCA_963931845.1 of Maratus michaelseni. Lineage (NCBI taxonomy): Eukaryota > Metazoa > Arthropoda > Arachnida > Araneae > Salticidae > Maratus > Maratus michaelseni. The sequence continues at coordinate 96,456,262 of OZ007597.1, read as the reverse complement.
ATTATTTTTTAAACACCTAAACTATCACTAAAACTTTTCCATATTCACATTCTTATAAGTCATACATTCTTAACAAATTCCATACATTATTACTGCAGAAATATTTTTGACAAGCAGTGAGCACCGCAAGTTTCATTAAAATACTTTACCAAAATTACAAATTCAGTCACCCAAGAACGAATTTTACAACTCCATTAAATTTTAGATAGGTTAAAATGTTAAAATATGCAATTTTAAATGGAAATCTTTATTTTGCAGAGCATGCTTCAAAGAAACTAATTTCACAATGCTTTATTGACATAAGAATTTACATCCGTTAGATTTTAAATTTCTGCTATTCGGTAATTCTGAAAATGCGTATACTAACGGTTTGTTTTAGATAATGTACAGGGTATCCCATAAATATGTTTACATTTCAAAAAATTAATAAACAAGAAAGAAAAATCAGACATCAAGCATAGATTATGAAACAACTGGAGTGAAGGTTGATACTTAACTAAAGAATTTGAAAAACGCATAATGCATTTGAAAACCCAACTTCAGCAATTACAATCTATTGTCAGAGGAATATTTTAATTATTTTGTGAATCCCTGTATATCATCTATAGATTTTTATACATACTAACCAAAATAACTTTAATATAAAAGAAAAAGAAAATTCGAAACGAAAGATTCGCCTTTGTTATCCACAGTAAGAAAAAAAAAACATTTTTATGAAAAATGATTTATTTTACACATTACTAAAATAGACGTCCGATAAAAACATATGCACAAATGTCTTAAAAACTTTAAAACACAAGATATTAATATGTAGTACCTCCTCTATGCAGATCCGATTACGGTGATAAGTGGTAGCGTTCGGAACAGGTACATAGAGAATTCTTTTATATCTTTAATAGAATTTTTATTGTAAACAATATAGGTTCTATAAGTAAAACATAAAAAGGGTATTTACAGCATTTAAATATTTGAGGGCCATCGGCTTGTCGATTAACTTTCTAATAACAATGAGTCAAACTTCTGATTCAAAAGTTCTACAGAACACGGCTTGCTGCTGGTTCAATGTTCAATTTTTGGGGCACTTGCGAACCCGTTCCCTCACTGCGATTTTCCTGGTTCCTATAAGTAATTGGAACTGTGTCCTAATTCACTGGCACTTGTCGTACCTTTCCCTGGATGGGGCTTTTATCAGATACAAGGTGTATCAGTTGATCGGAGGTAAGACTAGCGTCTAAGCTACGCTAACTCAGAAACTAGGTGTTTTTAATACTCTCTCCAGAGAGTAACTTCACTTTTCGTGACCTCTTTCCAAACTGAACTTCTAACTCTCTAAAACTCTTACACAGGATTTTCACTAAGGGAGGGGATTTGGTCAAGGCGGAGCATATTGAAGCCACTCAGCATCTGAGCAACTCTGGGAAACGACATTCCCATTTAGAACAAGTCTGTTATTGGTTTCTCCATAACAATGGACATAAAATCGTGTGCAAAATTCGTCATCCCAGGCAGATGCTACCTATCCCACGGCACCGGTAATGATCAAAGCACAGAGCTTCTACTTGGGTGAACTTTACGATCCATCAATGTCTGAGAGCCCCTCTCGCAGCACAAAGACATTCGGTATTTCACTTTACTTCAAAGCAACACCGACGTGAGAAGGTATGCCGGAAATAGTTATTTCCAAGCATTCTCACGGGAAACTCTAAGAACACGCACACGAACACCTGGTTGAAGAAACTCAATTCATTACAAATAGTACATAACACTTTCCTTAGTGCTTTCGGCTCTAAACTAAGCCATTATCAAGGATTTCAATTAGCGGAGACTGTCACTTTGAGTTCTAGTCTTGAACAACATCAGAGCTTTGTTCTCCGTTGATTGAAATCCTTGATAATGGCTTAGTTTAGAGCCGAAAGCGCTAGGAAAGTTTTATGTACTACTAATATCTTACGTTTTAAAGTTTTTAAGACATTTAACATATGTTTTTATCGGACGTCTATTTTAGTAATGTGTAAAATAAATCATTTTTCATAAAAATGTTTTTTCTTATTGTGTATTATATACTACTTAGTGTGCTAAAATTTAATTCAATTACGGAAAACATAACGCTGATAAAATTTTCCCGTCAGAAATTTCCGTCAATAAACCGAATGATTTATTTTGTGTAAACCTATATATTTTGATCTATAGAATTTATACGCAAGAAGTAATATGCAAAAATTTAGCTAAATTTAAAAACGCATATTACAACTGAAAACCCACTTCCAATAATTAGCACTCATTGACAGAACTGCAACCGAATTCTTTACTGTGTCCCTGTAAAAATGAACGATAAATGCTATGCACACCATATTCTATACCAGTAAGCATCTTGCAGTGTAATTTAGTCACTTTCATATGTTTTAAACAGTGTAAAATTAATAACATACATTGCAAATGATTTTTTCCAATCCTCGGATGTACCGATTTCGAAAAGGACCAAAGGAATTCGACCGAGATGGAATGATTCCGAAAAGGACAGATGTTAAGCAAGATTTAAAAAATGACCGATTCTTCAAAATCGGCTCTTGTTCTTGTACGACATTTTTCTTTCAGACTGGCCAGTTTTAATAAGCAATTTTACAAATATTACTCAGTTTTTTTTCTGGATCTTGTCATAATTTTTTGAAAATTGTAAACAAGTATCCAATCTTCCGAATTCACATTCTTTAGCATAATTTATTATAGCTGTCTCTAAAATGTAATGACTTTTGACAAGCAATGAGCGTGGAGCGTTTTATTTAAATGGGGAATTAAAATATCAGCCAAGTGGAAATAAATGTAATCGCCCCTTTACATTTTAAATACTTTCATTTTGCAATTTTCTTTGAAATTTAATGTGTTTACAATTATATCGCTACGATTTTTTATTTACAGATAAAGTTTACATTTTATTACATTTTATTTCATTTTTTTTTTCAAAAAAGTTATTACATATTAGTGTTTTTAAGTAATGTTCTGATTCTGATTTAAAGGTTTCACACTTTTTTTTATTAATTTAAAACGAACTAGTTTGTCTATTATTCAGCTAAAGTAAGAGTAATCTAATTATCGAAATTTAGATATGGTTCTGGTTTTAAATTTAGATATACAGTTTATAGCATAGATATTTAAAAAATTACCTTTTAGTTCAGTCAGTTTTGAATTTCTGGAGAATGTTTATTTAATTATTTTGTAAATTAAAAATATATAGCAAGCGTTACATATTTGCAAACTCATCTTTCTCACTATTGAGTGAAGTTAAGTCCGGTCAATATTAAATATCTAAAACGTTGCTGCATATAGCACCTCAGGGCCTATTGTCAAGAAAACAGGGTTGTATACGGTAGGCCATGTGTCTTAATGGCTTTAACGCCGCAGGTTTAGTTTTTTTTTTTTTTTTTTTTTTTTTTAAAGATTACTAAGTGGATGCGTCAAAAGTAACAACACCCGCAGGAATAGAGCTTTCCTTACGTAGTTGAAACTTCGGTGGAAAGTTGCAGTAAAAGCAGCAATTTACAGAGCAAATAAAAGCTCTCAAGCAAACAATCACAGTGCAAGAGAAATTTGAGGAACAATTCTCCCAAGCATAGGCCTAATATATCTTAGACAAATTGATAAACAGCTTCATAACGTACTCTTATCTGAATGGGATAGTCCAAGATTTTCAAACACACCTGCGCGACCTCGTCTCAACGATGATGCCCAGCGAATTCAGAAGATAGCTGCATCCAGGTGGTCACACTCACCTACATTTTCACTGAAAAGAAAATGAATCCACTAAACATTGACGCATTTAGGTCGTAAAAATTCTAATGGTAGTATCAAATAGGAGTCTTTTGCACATCATTTCACACAACACAGCAGTATGGTCAGTAGAATTCGCTCTATCTTGTGGAAAAAAACAATAATTTTGTTTAGATAGCTTTACCGTTCTCAGGTCCAAAAAGTTGTTCATTATTTCTGTTCTCATCCAATAAATCAATAAGAAGAAAGCTAAGGAAAGACACGTGTAAGTATCTACATAAATCAAATCGTCTGCAACCAAAATTAAATAACTATCTATTCGTTCTTGAGCTATAACTATCTCGGAAATCGTAAAAAATAAAGCATAGCAGCAATAGCTGTTGCGCGGTATGCACCAAAATATGTATCTGTTTATCTCAACGTCTAACAAAATATGAAATTTAGAGAAAATTCCGTGCATTAGTTCTTAAGGTATGGCTATCGAGGAAATCGGGAAAAATAGAGCATAGCAGCGCCACCGGTTGGGCGATCTACACCAAGACCTAATCAGCACCAACTTATGTCAAGGTCTAATAGAATATGAAGTTTGTGGAAATCCCATGCATACATTCTTGAGATACGTTCTTACACCAAAATCTAATCAGCACCAATTTATGTCAAGGTCTAATAGAATATGAAGTTTGATGAAATTCCGTGCATACATTCTTGAGATACGTTCTTACACCAAAACCTAATCAGCACCAATTTATGTCAAGGTCTAATAGAATATGAAGTTTGATGAAATTCCGTGCATACATTCTTGAGATACGTTCTTACACCAAAACTTAATCAGCACCAATTTATGTCAAGGTCTAATAGAATATGAAGTTTGATGAAATTCCGTACATACATTCTTGAGATACGTTCTACACCAAAACCTAATCAGCACCAAATTATGTCAAGATATAACTGAATTTGAAGTTTGATTAAATTATGTGCTTTAGTTCTTGAAATAGCGTGCCCACGATATTTGTGTCACATACAGAGAGATACACAGCCAGACACAGAGACAAACGGACAGACATTTTCTAAAAACATTTAAATCATGCTCAGGACCTTCTAAAACATATAAATCCGTCGAAAACCGTAAGTCGAATTTTTACAGTACTGTCAAACCTCGTTAACATGAACACGTTTAATGCGAATTACTTTTAGCACAAACTGTTTCGATTGGCCCGTCCATTTGTTTGTAATGTATTTCAGTTCGGATAACACAAACTACTTTTAACGCGAACAAAAAAAGTTTTCCCTTGAGTGTTCGCGTTAACGAAGTTCGACTGTAATCCAAAAGTTTCTTCTTGTAAAGACAGAAGAATAAAAATTCAACCAAGTGGAAACAAATTTTATATCTTTGTTGGATTTTTGAGATTTCCATCTAGAAATTTTCATTGAAAATTATTACTTTAACAAACAGATCACTAAAAAAAAAGAAAACTGCCCAGTTAAACTGAGGGCATTGAGCTCACAGGCTATTCACACTAATTGTATATTATACTCTTATTTCAAAGAATTTGAAATAGGCCCCTCAAAAAATAAAAAAATCAACAATATATTAAGGGGGGGCCTCCCCCTGTTACCCCCCTCATAGTTAACTAATGAACCCCCAAAACTATTCAGAGAAGCGCATTATCACAATGAACCCATACAAAATTTGAAGAAAATCGGATAATTCTGCATGAAAAACCCATTTATCTAAATTAGGGGGTTATACCCCCTTTCCCCCTTTATACTTAACCAATGAACCCCCAAAACTATTGACAGAAGCGCATTATCAAAATGAACCTATATGCAAAATTTGAAGAAAATGGGATAATTCTGCATGAAAAACCCATTTATCTAAATTAGGGGGGTTTTAGCCCCCCTTTCCCCCTTTATACTTAACCAATGAACCCCCAAAACTATTCAGAAAAGCGCATTATCACAATGAACCTATATACAAAATATGAAGAAAATCGGATAATTCTGCATGAAAAACTCATTTATCTAAATTATGGGGGGGGGGATTAGCCCCCCCCCCTTTCCCCCTTTATACTTAACCAATGAACCCCCAAAACTATTGACAGAAGCACATTATCAAAATGAACCTATATACAAAATTTGAAGAAAATCGGATAATTCTGCATGAAAAACTCATTTATCTAAATTAGGGGGGGGGGGGGGGGATTAGCCATAGCTTTCCCCCTTTTTACTTAACCAATGAACCTCCAAAACTATTGACAGTAGCACATTATCAAAATGAACCTATATACAAAATTTGAAGAAGATGGGATAATTCTGCATGAAAAACCCATTTATCTAAATTATGGGGGGTTAGCCCCCCCGTTTCCCCCCTTTATGCTTAACCAATGAACCTCCAAAACTAATCAGGGAAGCGCCTTATCACAAGGAACCTATAAACAAAATTTAAAGTAAAACGGTTAGTTCTATCAAGAGTTATCGCGTTACGTACATACATACATACGTACGTACATACAGAACCGGCGGGCACATAAGCTCTCAGGCTTTGATAGCCTGTGAGCTAAAAAATCTATTAAATGCATTTTCTTGATATAGTATTTAAAGTATAGTCTAATTTTTTTTTCTTAAAATTAATATATAAAATATGTTACATTGTTAATCAATTGTTATCTTTTGGGATTTAGATAAATTAAATTGTGATTTCTTGTGTATTTAAAGCAAATATTATTTTATATTTAAATAATTACAAAAATATTTATATGGTTCTTATTTTAAAATAAGATATTTAATTAGTAATTTGAATTCATATATTTATACGTGCTGTAACAAAAATTTAACTGTCAAGAAACGAAAACGTATTAGAGAGAATATATTTTAGAAATTCTTTTCTGAAAATACATTTGATAATATTTTTCTTCCGTAGGATTTTGAAATACTTTCTGTAACTGAAAATAAATATAAAAACTGATGTAACATTCCTTTATGTCATATATTAGCGTAGCTGTTGTTAAAATAATGTAAGTTTTGACAAGAAATGGTCGCGGAGTGTTTCAATTACTGGCTAATCAAAATTTTAAATTAAGCCATTTTAATTAACGTTTAATCACTTCCTTGTATTTTAATGATGTTCATTCCACAATTTTTAATATAAAAGATTTATTTAATGATTTTGTAGAATAAATTAGTAAGATTCGTTTTATTTCTTTGATAGCTGCTTATTAAAAATTCGAGACTAATTAATTTTCTCTGAAAAATACTCTGAAACAAGGTATTTTACGTATGCATTTTTAAAATATATTGTAATTTATTGGTTTCGTGCATTTATCAGCATATGCAAAGAAAATAATTTTCTCGATTAATTAATTAAATTATCATACGTTTATCTAGCGTAATAATTTTGATTTAAATTTAGACATCCATTCCATTAGAATTATTTTTCTCTTGTTTTTAACACTTTAGAATATAGTTGAAAAGTTTTTATGAATTCAGTTTGTCTGTCTACCGTCTGTCTGTCTGTACGTACTCCAACTCTCTTAAATATAATTGGATTGCCATAAAATTTTTAATGGTATTAAAATATACTATATATAATGTTAGGTATTGAAATTGAAGTGTTTAGCATTTATACAGGGCCTGATTATCCAGAAGGCACGTGAAGCACATGCTTAGCCTCTAAAATTTAAAAGGGGCCCAAAAATGACTGTGAAGAGGGCTCTAATTCTCATTTTCATTTTTTTGCATAGTATTTTTGGTACTACTCTATTATCCCGTCGACAACTTTTCATAACAAAAAAACTATCGCCAAACTGTAACGCCAAATAAACGGGAGAACGTTGCCATTGGAATATCAAAATAAATAAATAAATAAAATATAAGAATTTAAGGACACAATTGTTATTTTAATTGATGAAATAACTAACAAATAAGTAAAACATAATGAAAAACACACGCAAATGTCGAATTAAAAACCACTTGATGACATAACAAACACGTATAATGCTTCTGACATCAAGTAAATGGGACTGCATTTTTGGCGTTTAATCTTACAGTTTGGCGATAGTTTTTTGTTATGAAAAGTGGTCGACGGGATAATAGAGAAGTACCGTATTTGTAGGCACGTGAAGCACATGCTTACCCTTTAAAATTTAAAAGAGGCCCCAAATGACAGTGAAGAGTGCCCGAAGTCACATTTCCATTTTTTATGTAGTATTTTTAATTATTTTTTTTTATTTTGGAAAAGAAACTTCGCTTAATACAACAGGAAATCCACGCACTACTTCACGAAACTTATTTAACAGAGAAATATGAATGTCATCAACAGGATGTTAATTGATCATAGAGTATTCTTATGTGCCTGTTAGAAACCACCCGGGAAATTGAGCATACAACTATATGTACTAAATATATCTGAAGCATATACAGGAAACATAAAAAAGACGTTTTATGACCTCAGCTAAGCTACTTCCCGGAATAATATTAGTATCAATGGTGTGTGTTCATGAATGAAGAATTAAGAGAACTTTTGTCAAATGAAAGGGGGCTCCAAAAGGATACCGTGCTTCTCCTGAATTCAGAAGTTAATCGGGCCCTGCATTTATATTTCGTTTACAGGTATACCCATTACATTACGGGATACGGGGAAAAATCTTTTGAGCTGTATTTTATTGATGTTATGACATTTCAAACATAAGGAGATTACTATACATTCTTGAGATGGATTACAACATGCTTTCTCAGGCATATAGAATAAGTGGCATTTATAATACGTTCACAGGCATGCACAAAAGGATTCCATTACATTATGATCCATGGGGAAAAATCGTTTGCGATGTATTTTATTGATGTTACGACATTTCAAATATCTATATATTTAAAACGAAAAGCACATTCTGTCAAATTTCCACACGAATATCCCCTCTTTGCGTATGGGTCAGCTTAAAAAAAAAAAAATTAAGACTTCTCCCCTTAGAAACGGAAAACCTGATTGATTAGCCTTTTTAGCCTAGAGAGATTCAAAAGGGTTGATTAGGATGGAGGTGTACCATTGCATTAAAGCATAGACTTTCTAATGTATTTTTGCTCTGAGGTCGAAAGCTAAAGATTTTTTTTAAGAACTCAAGTTTTCACTACTAAATATGCATATTTTTTCACAAAATTTTAAAGAGATATTTATAACCGATTTAAATAACAGAGAGTTCGGAAGATGAGAACATTTTTTTATTGCTATGTTAAAGGAGCCGAAGCTGAAACAAACAAACAAACAAAAAAGCGAGATGAAAATATTTTCTTTTACAACTAGATAGCAATATTTTTTCACGAAATTTTTACACCATTTTATTTATCACCAATAAAGATTTCAAAGAGTTCGGACAAAAAGAACTTTTATTTTGAAACTATAAAACGACCCTACGTAAAAAAAAAAAAAAGAAAAAAAGAAAAAAAAAGGAGCGCTTTTATCACTAAATATCAATATTTTTTCGGAGAATTTTTCATTTTAGAATATAATTTCATACAAAATCCGGTTAAAGATATAAAATCATACAAACTTGTTGTTTCTTTTTAAATTTATTATCACGGGCCCGGGCAGGACCCGCTTAAGACTTAGAAGTAGGGGAAGCTCGACGCCACACAGCCCCCCCCCCCTTCCCTTTACTCTGCCAATTATACTTCAACAATTTGAAATTTTACCATCAAAATTTTGAGTAAACAACATTTTTAATATTAAACTAAAATGAACTACCTATATACATATAAAAAATATTTTATTATATACATAATTATGCATAACAAATTAATTTTGTAAATGAATTTACAAATATCGAACAGGTACGAATATTTGAACTGCAAAATATATTTTATGCTTTACAAATTGCAGGATTTACTAATGCTAAGAACAATGCAGGGACAACAAATATTTGACGCAAATTTATGCTTGGCTGCAACGCAATTTTGCTTCTATTTTATAAACAGAAATTTGAATTCTAATTACTTTCCCGTTTATTTAAATAACCTATTATCCATATTTTATATCATTTCTCCACTCTTTTTGAATATAAACAATATATAATTATACAGGTTAAATTTTATGTTACATTTAGCACGTTTGAAATTAAAATGTAAAACATAAGAAAAATGAAAATAAGTTGCATTTAATCATTGTTTTTATACCATTTATTATATCAACGTAAAAAAATAGAGTATAAATGTGTCAGTAATAGCCTAAGGGAACATTTAGTAGCTATAATTAAGAAGAAAAAAACACATTTTGTACCCAGGCTGATTTTTTTTTTCCTAAAAATTAGTTTTGAAAAGTAAATTTGGCGGCCCTTCTGTATTTCAGTGGGTAAGCTCGGGCTTCGCGGGCCTATTCGGTAAACAGGCCCTGGGCCCGGGCAATGCCGCTCAGGGGTCAGCTAGTAATGAGATTAATATGACTTATTAAGAAGGACTATAACAGGCTTTCTTAGGAGTATAGGATAAGTAGCATTTATAGTTCGTTTACAGGGGTGCACAAAAGGATTCCATAACATTATAATATATGGGGGAAAACCGTTTGGGATGTATTTTAATAACGCTATGATATTTCAAACATCACGTAATTACTGAAGGACACTGCATGTTTTCTATAGATTCTAGAGTGCATTGCATTTATAGTTCGTTTACAGAGACACACAAAATAGTTCGGTTAAAAGACTGACTAAGATCGATAATTGCAGAAAATTCGTACAACACATCTGCTTAATTGAATTTATACATGCAAGAGTAATAAATTAATATTAATTTTAATGTTGGTGATTTATCATGACCGTCTGTAAGACATGTTTGTTGAACATGAAAATTTATACTTGAGAAATGGGATAGTCCGAAAAATCTATATTCCGGGTTGGGAAAACTGGTTAAGACATTAAATAATTACTGAGAAAAGTTTTCGAAAATCAATGGCAGCAAAAGAAACTTTATTTTAAAAATGCTTCTTTAAATCTCTCAAATATATATTGGTTCCTGAGCTTTCTAAATACAAAGAACGCCTTCCATTATCGTGGGTAACTCGTAAGAGGTTATTGCATACTTCCGTTCGTGGCTATATTATATTTTCCTAGACGACGAAATTTTTGTCTTTTTTGTCATTATTTGAGTTTATGAAAGATATTTTGAGATTTCTGAAAAATGAAATTGACAGATTTGTAATAAATATATTCAGTACATAAAATTTTAAAAGCTAAATTCAAATGAAATAACACCAAAAAAAAATAAAAATCATTTCCTACACGTAGATTATACGTTCTTATTTTATAAATATATTCACAAAATAGACTGAGTAATGTAACTAAAATAACATTCGCACAAACCATCATCTATTTTAAAAAAATAATTGAACGAATGGTACTTAAATTAAAGTCTAATTAATGCTTAAAGTGATAAAAACCTAATACAAAACGTTTAAAAATACCTTTTAATATAGATTACACATGTTTCATTCACTCTACCGGCGACATCTTCAGATCTCAATGATAAATAAAATATTCTCGCATAGTTTTTTGAAAATGGTAAACATAAACTACGAGATCGCATGTCCAAGGCAAGCAGGAGCTTAAATTGGTCAAACTGGAAAACGTGAAAATTATTATTTATTTTTATTTTATTGCTTTTTCAATCTGTAAATCATCGCGTTCCAAATATTAGGTAATTCAAAAGAAGCGGCTTCGTTGCAAAAGTTATCTTTTCGCAAACATATTTCTATTGATTCACAGATAATGGATGGGAAATAAGCTCTTGATTGAAAAATTATTTTACTATTTTTGAAATCAATCTGAAACGTCTCTATTCTATAGTGTTTAGTTAAGGCAGTAGTTCTTCTGTCATATTTGATATCTGCCATATGTTGTTTTATTCTTGTTTTTAATTTTCTGTTTGTCATTCCTATATAGTATTGTACTGTTCCATCTGCCTTGATGAATGCGATTTCATAAACACCGGAAAGTTGATCAGGTTTTATTGGATCTGTTTTTCTACATACTATCTTGGTACTATGCAACATGTTATTTATATGAATGTTATGTGTGTTTTTATGTAACATATAACATATGTAAAAGGATAATCATTAAAAAAAATCAGTTCTGAACAATATTTAATTATTTAAATGCTGACACTCGATTTTGCCTTCCTCACAGGGATTTCTTTATTTTTGCAAGTCACAATTTTACAAAATAGTTAAATACAAAAATATAAAGAATTTCCAAAGAAAAATCTTTACATAAGAGCAAAGACCTCTTAAGGAGAAATTTTCTATTTTCCGCATGAACAAAAATATCCGATTCCTTAAGGCAAAAAATATGATTAAAAAATACCTCATATACAAGAAACAGAGAGATCCAATATAATAGCTGATTTCATCTGCTACATAAATTAAATGAGACATTATAAGAAATATCATAACCCCGGCTATTTTTGGACGGAAAGAAATACCAGTTAAATGAAAGCGCTGATGCTTAGCTGATATCAATATATCCCGCAGCACAAATTAAAAAGAGCGATAAAAGAAAAGTGAAAAAGAAAGGTGACCAATTCCTTCTTTTTGTTAGAAAATGAACTATATCATTGAGAGACTTATGATATGTTATATGAAACGTTAAAGATTCTAGAATCTGTAACGTTAATAAATTATGACCAGTGGTTCCGTTCGAAGATTTCGCACCGTAGTCTAATATTTTTTAGCAATATCTAATATTTTTTAGATGCAGGTTTAAACTTCTTAAAAAATTAAGGACTAAAAATATCTGCAAATAACATTAGTCAAGCCAGAATAACATCTTATTTATTCCATAAAAGTTATAATAAAAACTGACCAAAGATAGCAAACGCAAAAAAAAAAATAAAAATAAAAATAAATAAATATAAATAAAAAATAAAAAATATATATCAATCGTTGACATCATCTGTTTTCAAAGAAAAAAAAACATGAGATAGAGAAAAAAAATTGAATATTTGAATTTAAATTTTGCTTTTAAATCATAAATATAAAATAAACCCGTGCAGCAACTATGTCCCACTTTATCTTTATTGATTTTTTTTTTTTTTTTTTTTTTTTTAATCATTGTTGCGGTATTTTATTTTTGTGGCAACACTAATTTGAGGAAAACCTTTCATTTTATTTATGAAAACAATGACGATTTAATTTTTAAATAATTGCAATTTTTAATCGAAATACAAGTTTTAACGAAATGTCAGTGTACTATGTCAGAATCCGCTTCAAAATCATTTTATATGGTATCTCATTTATCGTTCTACTTTTTATTTGCTTAGAAAAAGGAATGTTGACAACAGAAATAATATATAGGATATTTCTAGGTTTGTATAACAAGAAGTTTAACATTACATATACAATTTACTTTTCCATTTGGCATATGGAATTATTTCTTCTATTTTCTTTGAAATGTGTTCCTTCATTCGATAGAAAGGTATAAACGAAATAAAAGTGATTTCTATTCTAAATAATGTTACATTTGCTTTCGAAAAAAATTCTCATAAAATTTATTAATTTTCGCATGCAAAGATAATTTACCTTTTAAAAGCATAACTTAATCCTATATGTATTTATTCTCTATTAGTGAATCATTTTTAAAGTAATATTAGCTAAATCAAGGCGTATGATTTAGTCAATTTTGTAGAATATTACAACGATTATACATTTCCACCAATAAAAAAATATTTCTCAATCCCAAATACTGTTCGTACTTAGCATTTGTATCTTGTACACTGTAAAAAATGACCATGTTTCTATTTTATGAAAATATACTATAACCACGAACGAAAATATAGTATAATCTTCTGAGTTATATGAAATTCCGAATAGCGTGTTCCATTCTCTTTTGAATCCCCAGAAACCAATGCATTTCCAAAATTTAAAGAATTATTTATAAAAACAAAGTATTTTCGCAGCCCGTATTTTTCAGAAACGTTTCCGAAGGGTTTTTATAGTGTGTTAATTAGTGTCCTCAGCCTACCTGTTTTTCGTGTGCTATCAATTCTCAAGTAAACATTTTCAAGCTCAAAAAAATATGTTTAACAGACAAACATACAAAATTAACAGCGTTAACAATAACATTAAAATTAAGATTATTTCTTTACTCTTTCATGTATAAATTAACTTATGCGGCTGAAAACGTCTACTTGAGAATGGATGACATTCGAAAAACAGGTATTCCAGGCTGAGGACACTAATTAATACACTATAAAAACCCTTCGGAAATGTTTCTGAAAAATACGGGCAGCGAAAAATACTTTATTTTTATAAATTATTCTTTAAATTTTGGAAATGTATTGGTTTCTGGGGATTCAAAAGACAATGGAACACGCTTTTCGTAATTTTGGATAACTCTGAAGATTGTATTATATTTTCGTTCGTGGTTATAGTACATTTTCATAAAATAAGAAACATTGGTCATTTTTTACAGTGTACGTGTATTTTTCACCTGAAGAAGGCTTGACTTGTTTTCAAGTTGAAAAGTTTGTCATGATTTCCTTATTTTCGTTATAGCATTTATTCAAAGTTTAATTATTCGGTCCTAGTTTAGTCGCTTTTTTTTTTCATGTTTATAAGTGTAAACTGTACTAATAAAAGAAAGATGTTTGTGTGGAATGGCTAGGAAAATCTATCACACGTAAAGGGCTGTAAATTTGGTTCCGGATAGACGAAGACAGGTCCGGGTTCACCTGCGGGACAGTTTTTTGTTATTTTGTAGTTAAGATTTTTTGTTGAACGGAAAATTTTGCTTATGTCCCCGATTTTCCAAATTTGCCTACAATTTTGAGCAACTCAAAAAAGTAATCCAAATTTAATTTTTTAGAACAATATAATACATTTTGTTATCGTTTCAATAAAGTTTATTCAGAATTCGTACAGCGATTTTTGAACTTTTCTCGATTTTTTTAACTCTGCATTTCACCGAAAAAGAAGAGCTTGGTTTTTTTCAGCTGACATCTATTTGATGCCTTAACCATCCGATGTTATATTTTATATCCCTGTATGAAGAAAACCTTTGGGAGTCGTTGATGAAAAATTCAATAATAAAAGCATCTTAAATTTATACATTTTTTTAAAGAGATTAGGAGAACATGAAATTTTCGACAATTCTATCTAAGATCCAAAGCTAAATTTCCCCACATTGGGTTTTCTAGATTAACCCTTCTAACGCCAAACCCTATTTCTATGATGGCAATCTTTCTTGCGAAAAGAAATAACAAAATTCATCTCTCTCTATTAGCTGAACTTTTATTCTCAAAAGAATTTTGATTTCATGTTTTTTAACGATTGTGCATTTTAATGAAATATGCGCTTTTTAAGAAAATAATTTATTTTTATTATTATTTATCGTGCACGATCTAATCTTTAAAGTATTTATTAATTTATTAAATATTTAATAATAAATAATAAATAATAATAATAATAATAATAATAAATAATTAATAATAATAATAAATAATAATAATAAATAATAATAATAAATAATAATAAATAATAATAATAATAATAATTTTTTTATAAATTAATATTCATTTTGCGTTCTGTAAATTGTATACTCTTGCCCGATGTGGCCCGAAGTTCGAGCACGGAGCGACTCACGGACCTGTTTCGTGTCGATTTTCTCTTATTAGACTGGGCCGGGACCGGGACCGGGACCGGGCTTAGTTTTTCTCAGCAGAGAAGAAAAGCTTCGAGCGCTGTTAATACCAGAAGGTTCTGCTTGTGTTAATATATATATATATATATATATATATATATATATACCAGCTGTCCTTTCAGTCTTTTAAAATGTCGCATCTTCTTGACACTTTATCTGATGTTATATTAACAAAATCTAAGCTCTGGTTTTCCATTTGAATGTCCTATTACAAAAGTTATGAATGAGAAATGACTATCATAAATAGATATCATTAGTTGATATCCTTGTTTTTTATATGATCAAAAATGAATAGCTCATGAAAATGATCTTTCCAGGCAATAAAACTGTATAAGATTCGTCTGGGTAAAATGAGAAACAAACGATATTCGGAAAGAAAAATATATAACTTACCCTATGCATTTTACTGAAAACAAAAGCAAACAATTTCTAATATTTTCTGACAAGAAATATGGCATATTATTTAATCTGAAATTTCACATTAAGTGTTAGTGATTAAATGGTGTTTTCTAGAACTTTTTTTTATAGAGAATGGGTAATTAAATAGTTTAAGTCAATTATATTTCAAGAAAATTTACTTACCAAAATATTTAAAGGGCGTTTTATTATTTTTTTTCAACTATGGAAGATTTTTCTTTTCCCATTTTATTGTGAAAGTCGTTCTGCATCAAGTACACACTGTTTAAAAAAAGGCCAGCGTTTGAATCTGCTAGATTCCTTTAAATAATAAAAGAATTTAACTATTTTTTAAAAAATTTAAATTGTTTCATGAGAAAGCAATTTCTAATACTTTCTGATCAAAAACATTGCCTATTATTTAACACTGCGATTTTATTAAGCATTAATGGTAAAATTATTTTTTGTCGTATTTTCTAGAGAACATTATTTAAGTGTATCATATTTTAGGAAAACGTATTCCTTAAATATTGAAATGCATTTTCACCTTTTCAACTACTGTATCTATATTATTATTTTTCCATATTACGGTTTATGCCGTTCCGAATAATATAAAATAAGTCAGTGACTGAATTTGCCACGGCCTATTAAATAATTAAAATAATTAATTAGTTTTCAAAGAGTGGAACTATTTCAATTTTAGATCTTAAATTTAAAAAAAAAACCTTTTTAAAAAATAACAAATTTATTATGTGTTTTATTTCAAGTCAGATTCAATGCTCTTGATAAATATTGGATACTATATATCATATTGGTTAATTTATATCATATTTTTTTATTATCATATAATTTATATCATAATTTATATCATTATTGGATAATTTATATCATAATATTATTTCAAGCTTAAAAGACTGCAGAACCCTAAATAATAATGTTTAAAAACATATATCACATGATTATGTATAAAATTATACTTTTTGAAAAGACGAAATACCTGTATTATGGAACTTGAGATTAATTAATTTGATTTAATTTGCTGAAATGAGCGTAATTTTACTTGCTCATTGATGTTTAATATTAAAAATATTTCAAGTAAACCAAACGTATTCATTTATCCAATCGCTTAGAATTTCACATATTTCTGATATATTATCTAATATTATATCAACAAATATCGAGAATTGATTCCCATTTAATGCTGTGGGAGAAATATCTATCAAAATGCATATTAATAGTTGGTATCTTGGTTCTTCATAGAAAAAAAAAGGATAGATTAGGAAAAATGATACTTTCAGACAATGAAAATATATCAGATTCATCTTAGAAAAAAGAAGGTACAAGAGAAACTGATACTATGTGTTTCAGTAAAAACACATGATAACTGATTTTATGTGTTTCAGTAAAAAAAAAAAAATAATAATAATAATGACTAGCAATTTCTGTATATTTCTATATATTTCTTCACTATTTCATCAGTAAAAATTGCAGTTAAACATCCAATTTCTAAAACTTTCGCATCTTTCTGGTATATTACTTCATATTACATTATCAAATATCTCTGATTTATACTTCATTGAATATTGTGTGCCAAAGCTAAAATTGAGAAATGGCTATCATAAATTCATATCATTAGTTGATACCTTTGTTCTTTATATGAAAAAAAAAAGGGATAGATCAAGAAAATGATCCTTTCGGACAATGGAAAGATACATGATTCATCTTAGCGAAAGCAGGAACAAAAGATATTAGGAAAGGACATGATAGTTGATCCTGTGTGTTTTAGTGAAAATAAAAAGTAGCTAGCTATGTCTAATATTTCCTCATTAGAAATATTGCTCATTATTTAACCCTAGGTTTTCATTAACTGAAAAATAATGTTTTTTTATCATAAAGAATGGTTGAAAACATAACTGAAGTGAATCATTTAAAAAAAGTTTAGTGATTAAAGTATTAATATGAATTTAGATTTTTAATTACTATATCGGTGCAACATTGTTATCTTTCCATACTAACTCTGTGAATTAGTTAAAAAATATGAAAAGATCAATATCTTTATTTGTTAGATTCCTTTAAATAATAAAGGAAACTAACGACTTTTTAATTATTAAAATTATTTTTAAAACTTAAAATTTTAAAATGCATTATTAATATTTTTCTTCAGAAAAGTACTGACCATATGCATGTCCGTTTCAAATCGATACAAATCGATTTTTTTTAGATTTAAAAATAAATCTTAAAAATTAAGCGTAATATATACAATAAAATCTCGTTATGACGAATTTCTGGAGACAAACGATTAATCTCGTTATACTGAAAAATTCGTTAATGTGAAATTTCAATATGGTGTTTATTTTAAAAAGGAAAATTGTATGCACATTGATTAAAAAATATGTAGTATTACTACACTTATATTAAATTTAGGTTACCTCCCAACATGTCAGTAAATAATAAATATACAGTATTAATGAATTGTGAACTTACTTTGTTACAAATAAGATAATTATTAAGTTCATTAAGTTTCAAGATTTTAATCATAACTATTATAAAAGGAGTTATAATTTATCTTAGACAACCGACAGATTACAAAAGCCTCTCTGACACCTTCCGTTAATGAAACTTTATTTCTTTACAAAAAATAAAATAAAATAAAATAAAATAAATCTTTTTTTTTCCACTGTAGTTGATAATGCATTTTTCAAAACAAATTGTATAAAATGTTTTCGGAACATTATTTTGCTGGGATAATTACTTTTTAAGAGTTTCAATGTTCTATAGGGTCTCTTTTGATCGTACAACACAATCTTCGATACTCGATGTACAATCATCCCCAACTTGATCTGCCTCTCCTGAAACGCGTTTCTAACGAAAGTTTTATTCTAAATTCTAGTTTTGTAATAGAAATATTTGTTTCTTGTCAACTCAACATCCACAATAATGAAATACTTATTCTTTATAATCTTACAATAAATTCGTTAATTTGAAAAAATCGTTAATATGAAATTCGTTAAAGTGAATATTTTTGTATAATCTGAAAGCATACGGCGTTTTTTAACAATCCAAAAAACATTCGTTAAACTGAAAAATTCGTTGAGTAACGAAATTCTACTGTATATATATATATATATATATATATATAGTAGAATGATATTAGAACTTGATATGTTTTTGAAATTCATAGATATTATAATTATATATATATATATATATATATATATATTAAATATTAATCTGTAATTCAGCTTTTAAATCTAAAAATATTATGAATGTTTTAGGCACAATCTATTTTATTCAGTTTGATATAAATTCATATATCTATGATTCTGGTTTATTTATTATTAAAAATGCCTTTTCTTTTCAAAACGATAATATACATAGGGAAAACAAAATTTATAGATTTAAACTGTCAGTATGTCTTAACCTTTTCACTACTAACATCTTAAAATTGAAATAAAAATTATAAAGTTTTCGCACATTGTTGATAACGCTCCTAATAAAGTAAAAGACATCTAATAAAATATATTCTTGACGATATTTGTTTTTATTAGAAACTGGACAAACGTCAGGGACAAGCTTTTAAAAATAAATCTATTACACAATTATAATTACATAGAACTATCAATATACGTTTAAATCAAGGTTTCTAGTTTTCTTAATAAAACATAAAGCTACTCTTGGTATTACATTGCATCAAAATTATTTGATTTTAAAAAGTCTTATCTGGGCGTTTCCAATCCTACCTTGATTAAAAAATTTCGGTGAAATTTCTCTGCACAAATATTCTCTCATCTATTGATTTGATTTCTAAATATTTGTGCTTTTGTTAGGGAAGTGATTAAAAGTGCAGAAAAAAATTGTAAGATTATTTTAAATTAAATTAAACGTCTAAAAGAAAATTGTAAAAAGTCTCTCTTTGATCAAGGATGTCAGTAGTGAAAGAGTTATCTGCGTTTTCTAAATTTTATTCGTACGCTAATTCATAAATGAAAATCTGACAAACTCGACTTTTGGATATTGCCGTGTGTGTGTGTACTATATGTTGAGATACAATGTTCAATACAAGAAAGTCTTTGGGTCATGGTGTCAGCCTCTAATATATCTCACCTTATTTTCTAGAAATAATCAAAATTGTGATCCCTTAAGAATCAATGTTGACTAACTTATTCATTGCTTCCCCTCTTTCCTAATATATAGCAGTTAATAATTCTAGCATATATAAGATAATTGAATATTTTTATATTATATTTATATGTTATAAATTTTTGTGTGTGTGTGTGATGCTCAAAAGCAACGAAAGTATATATTTTTTTTCAAAACTTTCTTTTCTGATTAAAATGTCCCTACTTTAATAGATTACACTTTCAAGAAATATATTTTTTCGATCTAAATACAATTTTGCTGTCATCATATATAAAATAACGCGAATCCTGTGATTTTCCTAAGCAAATACGGTACTAGCCATTTTTTCTCAATTTTCTTTTCTTTTCTTTTTTTTAAATAAAACTACATAAAAGTTTTAGAAAAATTGTTTAAAAAATAAGTTTGAGAGATGAGCACCTTCTAAAATGTTTACATTTGGAGTCATTGGCATTCAAAATTTCATTCCTCCCGTAAACAAACCGCTTGAAATAGAATTGAATTGATTGTCATCTTTAACGTTCCGAAAACCATAGTGAACAATACGCACTTCGTTTGCGTGTAGAGAACAAAATCAGAAAAGACCGTTGACGTTATTTTCTGATGAACGAATGAAGTGCAGTTTAAATTTTAGAAGGAAATTTTTAGACAACTTAACTCGATTTTTTGTGTATTGATTTCTGAAATGGAAAAACAGAGAGTTATGTCGTGAAATGGCTGCAACTGGTCAGCTTTCGCAGTCGCAAAATTGATTTAAAAAGCTTTTTGTTCTATTGATAACCTTGATAGCAGTTATTTTGATAAGACACGTTCTTAATGAAAATGAATCGCTTTGTAATAAATGCATTCAACGTTAAAATACTTTTTTTCCTAACCGATTATCGGGTTATTGGATAGACTCTATTTAGGTAAGTCACTTTTTTTTAATGTTTGCGAGTTCTGTGTATAAAACGTAAAACGAATTTTTATTTTCGTTCAGAGCATTTCATGAATTTAGCTTTTACGAATTAATCGAAATTCGTTTAATGCATAGCTTATGTGTTATGAAATGTATAGTCTGTTCTTCCTCAATTTACCCTAGTTTCTCATGACGTGACGTAATATGATTACGCCTTTAATTTTTTATAATGATACTGTGAAGTACTGAGTTTGTATTGTGGGACTCAAACGGAATCAAGTGCGTTTATCACTTTTCTAAGCTCAAAATAACCGTCTAGATAGGCGAAGCCCGGCTAGCAAGGAAATAACACGCCATTAAAAAAAAAAGGTGTTTTAAGAAAAAAAATTACTAACATTGCGTAAATGCTGTATTTCAAACCTTTAATATACTATAATCAGTTTCCACTTGAGTCCCTAACAACAAACATTTTCGCGTATCAGCATTAGAAGAAACTAGTCGTTGGGGGCCACCGTAATACTTACCCATCATGGATAGGCATAATGTAAAATATTAGAATAAAAAATGTGTAAACTACTTATAAAATGCATTGCAATTCAAATAAAATCGTGGCTGGATGACGTCACAAACTTTAAAGGCTCGATTACTGAATTGCTTGAAAGAAACATCCTTATAACTCCAAAAATAATAATCCTATTAACTAGCGGTTTATTGCATCTGTTTAAGCGTCAAATTTCCAATTAGAATATATCTTTGAAGTGAAATTTGGATATGAAATACAGGGTCGTGAAAAATCGAAGAGTGTGGAAAATAGGATTCCAAATATCTCGGCAACTCATTATCCGATCGACTTCATGCTTTAAGCAAAATTTGTTTTTTTTTTATTGTCTTTTATATTCATTTCTTAAAATAACCAATTTCGAAAATTTTTATATACCTTTTATCAGAACGAATATTTCGAGAGTCCGAAAAAAATAGTTCCGGTTAATCGAGGTTATTGAAATGAAATAGGCTTTTTCCCATTATTACATACTAAGTACATACCAAATTGCAAGTCTCTATCTCAATTTTTTCGGGAGATAGAGCGTTTACAGACACACACACAGACACACAGACGGACGGCAAATTTTTTTTTCTAAAAATATGTTTTTCGGAATCTCCAGTGTCTGAAACGTGTAAATCCGTCAAAAAAAATTTTTCGATTTTCAAAACGATTAAAAGACTTACCCTATACTACGTATGATTGGTAAGTAAAAACAGCAGATGTAAAATACATCCTACTATTAAAAATATGTGCGAGTATTAAAATATGCCGGCGATCACAATTAATTGCCTTTACTAGAAATCTTATAGTGGGTAATCATAAGACAAAAGACAGAAAAATATGTCATTTATTTAAAGATAAAAACTTTTATTACCTTTACCCTTTTTCTATTAAAAAGTATAATAGAAACTAATGATGAACATTTCGACTTTTAGGTAGATTTCGTAAGAAATACTACCTATTACATTCTCACCTAAGTTGGAAATTTAAAAAAATTTTTGCAGATCTACGCCGATCATGACTCCCAGAACCCAAAAACACCCCCAGCTCAAAAGTTTATCTATCTATCTATCTATCTATCTATCTATCTATCTATGTCACTTTTTTCTGACCTCGATAACTGGAAAAATTCTGCATAAATCTCTTCCAAACTGATACATAAAATCAAGGGTCATAAAATCTCGGTCAAGTTCGTTAATGGGCAAAATCGAACCAAGGGGGGGGGGGAAATGGGGGGGCTTTTTGTGAAAACAGAAAAATCCTCATAATTTCTTTATTATTATACGTATCGAATCCGTTTAAAGTTATTATTACTTCTAGGAATGGGGCCAAAAATTTATGTAGGACAGATTTTTGATATAATTAAAAATGGCCCCAGGGGGGGGGGGAAAGGGGGGTTTTAGAAGAAAAAAAATTATAGCTTCGTCAATTCACAAGATATCAAATCCGCGTAAATTTATTATTAATCCTGTTAGTATTATCTAAAACTTTTATATTGACAAGTTTTTTATAGGACCAACCGTTATAGCAAAAAAAAAAAAAATTAAAAACAAAAAAAATCCCTGCCGGCTCCGCCTGCAAACAAGTTATTTTTCGAAGTAGGCGGTTCCAACTCCCGCATCTTTTCGAAACTGATACATAAAATCTCGGTCCAGTTCGTTAATGGGCAAAATCGAACCAAGGGGGGGGGGGGCTTTTTGTGAAAACAGAAAAAAAACCATAATTTCTTAATTATGATACGTATCGAATCCGTTTAAAGTTGTTATTACTTCTAGGAACAGGGCCAAAAACTTATGTATGACAGATTTTTGATATAATTAAAAATTGTCTTAAGGGGGGAGGGAAGGGGGATGTTAGAAGAAAAAAATCATAACTTCGTCAATTCCAAAGATTTCAAATCCGCTTAAATTTATTATAAATCTTCTTAATATTATCTAAAACTTTTATATTGACAAGTTTTTTATAGGACTAACCGTTATAGCAAAAAAAAAAAAAAAAAAAAAAAAGCACTGCCGGCTCCGCCTGCAAACAAGTTATTTTTCGAAGTAGGCGGTTCCAACTCCCGCATATTTTCGAAACTGATACATAAAATCAAGGGGCATAAAATCTCGGTCAAGTTCGTTAATGGGCAAAATCGAACCATTGAAAGGGGGATGGGGGGACTTTTTGTGAAAACAGAAAAAAACCAATAATTCCTTAATTATGATACGTATCGAATCCGTTTGAAGTTATTATTACTTCTAGGAGAAGGGCCGAAAATTTATGTATGACAGATTTTTGATATAATTAAAAATTGCCTTAAGGGGCGGGAAGGGGGGTTTTAGAAGAAATAAATTCATAACTTCGTCAATTCCCAAGATTTCAAATCCGCTTAAATTTATTATAAATCCCCTTAATATTATCTAAAATTTTTATATTGACTTGTTTTTTATAGGACCAACTCTTATAGCAAAAAAAAAAAAAAAAAAAAAAAAAAAAAATCCTTGCTGGCTCCGCCTGCAAACAAGTTTGGTTTCGAAGTAGACGGTTCCAACTGTTGCATCATCGCAAAAAGGTCATTTCTTCCGCAATTCCCGACAAACAGGCGCCCCACGTTCTGCGTCTTCGAAATCTACCTGTGCCTGTAGGCCGAGCCGTCAGGGATTTTTTAAAAAACAAACGCTTCCAGATAAGGACTCACTCTTAAAAATCTAAAATCTCATGTATAAACTAGCTGGATGTCACGAAGTGTAAGTCTAATAATAAGTTTTGAAATAGTACTTTTAATTTATGTTATATTTTAAAATAACACGTTTCAGACTTTCTAAGTAATTTTTGTTGTTTGATTTTTTTTTATGACACATTAAAATAGATCCAAAGGCAGCCTCAAAGAAAAAAAAGCCCAATGGTGTTAAATACCACTATCTTGATCTCGGTGGTCAGTTAGTAACTACATTCCTTTAAATTACACGGAGACCAAAACCAGAAAACAATACAGCAGTGTTCTTGCA
This sequence comes from Maratus michaelseni, assembly GCA_963931845.1. NCBI lineage: Eukaryota > Metazoa > Arthropoda > Arachnida > Araneae > Salticidae > Maratus > Maratus michaelseni. Next base: position 96,431,854 of record OZ007597.1, on the reverse strand, counting down.
TGATTGGTATGCTGTTGTACCAACTTGGTAAAAATAAGAGTCTCATAAGTTTATTTCGCCTACTGCAGCAAATTATTATAATATTTGTTTGCAACTAACCGCGGGACATTATCAAGTTACCTATTCAAATTTAATAGAACCCTTATTACCACTTTGTGTATATGGGCGTATATCAACTTGTTTGCATTATCCGTTAAATTACTCTATAACCTCTACATTTCATTTAAAGAAACCATCAAACCAGAGATTATCATTGGTTTCCATATATATTAAAAAGAAATTATCTAATAGATAAAATAATTAACTGCGTCAAAATAATAGAAAATAGCGAACATATTTTTCACAATGTGTCCTCAATTCTAGTAGACAGTAGGTCTAAATCATGTTTCAATACTTCCAGAGACTTCCAGAAATTTAACATATTCGCTAGCGAGGACGCATACGTGGCATCATTTAGTCACCCAATGATGTTTCAATACTTCCAGAGACTTCCAGAAATTTAACATATTCGCTAGCGAGGACGCATACATGGCATCACTTAGTCACTCAATGATGTTTCAATACTTCCAGAGACTTACAGAAATTTAACATATTCGCTAGCGAGGACGCATACGTGGCATCACTTAGTCACTCAATGATGTTTCAATACTTTCAGAGACTTCCAGAAATTTAACATATTCGCTAGCGAGGACGCATACGTGGCATCGCTTGGTCACTCAATGATGTTTCAATACTTCCAGAGACTTCCAGAAATTTAACATATTCGCTAGCGAGGACGCTTACGTGGCATCGTTTGTTCACACATTTGATAATGGGTAACATGGGTTGATATGGGTGTCATTCCACTGATGCCACCTATGCGTCCTCTGAGTTTAATACGTTCGTTATTTTTCCTGAGCAAAATTACAAGCTCTACAGGCGTTTCTATCACATATGGCACTGCGTTTTGTAAAGTAGAATGACTGACGCATATGGGGATATGCGCATATGCAAACGGACTATTAAATGAACACCCGAGAGACTGAACGTCATAAACATGAGAATTTGATGGAACACAGTTCGAGTGTGTTAATTTTAACCCTGTAGTGAACGTGTTAACCTTACTGGACAAATAACATATCTACTTAGTCCATGCATTCTCTAAATTTTTTATGATTTGAATGACAGTATGTTCATTATAGAAAGTTTGTTGGTTTGCATTTGTCAATTGTAAAAAAATATATATACATATGTTGTAACCTTTAAAAATAAATAAATAAATAAATACCGGTGGAGCACAGACGCTAGCTCTACACTGTTTGACTTTTACTCTGTTTATTCCACTAAGTTCATGACAAAATGACTCATTCAACTTTCTGAGTAACTTTAACCATTTAACATTAACCATTGCCAGCAACGTGTAATACCTGAAGTCCAAAGTTTGTGCGAGAAAAAAAACACACATAATGAATTAATGCAAGTATTTGGACAGAAGTTTTAAAGTTAAGCGTTTATTTATTGCTGAAAATTTAACGGAATATTATTAGTACTCTATATACAAATCAACGTTTGTAAACGTAGTGAGAGACTTGCAAACATAGCGTGGTTGTCATTTAAATAATATTGTATTTTATTCTCAATTAAAATAAAACATACTAATAATCAAAATTAACAATATTAAAAAAATGTAACAGTTTTTATTTTATTCGAATTAAAATCTCAAAGTTTCTTTTTTTAGCTTTTGAAAGAAGTCCTTTTCTAAAAAAATATTATATTTCACCTCTTAATCGAGCTAATTTAGTGATAATTACAAAACGTTTATCGACACAAATCGATTTATTTAGAATATAAATATCGGAGTCAACTAAAAAGAATCAAATTACTTTCTATTTTATGAAAAGTCCTAAAAACATTGAATTCAACAAAAACAAATACGTAAACAAATAAAATAACAGATTTCCAATAAAATACCAAGTCTCCCAGAGAACTAGCTTTCATGCCCCAAAGTATAATTCCCGCAGATCTATATCTGTGACTAATGACCTCCGTTTTCCGAAAGGACAAAGAAAGATATGACACCACTGTGGAAGGATGATGCATGATTACTCATTCATATTATGAAAAGAAAAAATGCTGGAAAAAAATGTCTGCGATTCATTTCATATTAAGCATTTTGGTTTAGATATGCTTGGGTTAGATATTTTTTGCCTTTTGAATGAAATCCCTTCATAAAAAATATCATATGTTTCACTCTTAACTGAACATTTAGTAATAATTACAAAACTTTTATTGATACAAATCGATTTATTAAGAACTAGCTGACACACCCGGCGTTGCCCGGGCCAATAATAATAACATTAAACAAACCTCAAGTTTGTATGATTTTATATCTTCGGAAAATCTTTCAAATGAATCTAGTTTGAGGGGGCCCAACCGGCTTCAGCAGCGTATAGTGTTTCAAATTAATCTAATTCCCGGTGCTTCACTGCCTTCGGAAGTGTCTAGTTTATTCTAGTGTATTCCAAACAAACCATTTTCCTAACGAATCTCTGGCAATGGTATCGGCAGCCTACAGTAGCGTATATCGGGCGTGCTCCCGGGACAATCGAAAACCAAGTTGACTGATGCAAACCCCGTAGTAATTGGACCCATAGAACCCAAGGTAAGAATGCGCCAAGTGGCGGTGGAAGGTGGAAATAAAATCTGTAAGAGATTCGAAAACCAAATTAAATGAGCCAAACCCCCTTGTAATTGGGCCCATAGAACCCGGGATGAGAATGTGCCCTCTGAAAACGGAAGGGGGAACTAAACTCTGAAAGACAATCCAAAACCAAGTTGAATGAACCAATGCCGTTGAAATTGGGTCCACAGAACCTGAGAAAAGAATGCGCCGTTTATGTTCGAAAATGATGCTAACTGAAGTCTTAAATAAACTTTCATAATGCAGAGTAGCTGAATCCTAAACTAAGTTGAATGAACCAATTCCCGTTGAAATCGGACCCATAGAAACCGAACAAAAAAATGTGGCGTTACTGTGCAAAAATCATGGTAACTGAAGTGTAAGATAAACTTTCATAATGCAGAAAAAAAGGAAAGGGCAGCTGACATCACTGTTGGTTAAATTACTGTTGGTTAGTAAGAAAAACCTGTTCGTTCGTTACGACTCCTACTGTACACATGGGATGGGGAGATTTGATTGGTCTACGTTAAACTGCTCTATAATATGATTGGCCTACGTTTCCATAATGATTCCTGCAATGATAGCTACGACAAAAATGTAGTGATAGATTGGTTGGTGGAACTGTTTGTAAAATTAACCTTTCCTTATAGCTGAATCGTAAGCTACGTTCAATAAACCAATTCCCGTTGAAATCGCGACCATAGAACCCGATTAAATAATGCGCCGTTAATGTTCGAAAATGGTGGTAACAGAAGTCTAAGATAAACTAAGAATGCGTCATTAATGTTCGAAAATGATGGTAGCTTTACCATTAACGCGATTTTTAATTTACGGATGAAATTCCCTTCCCGTACATTAAAGTGATCATTAAAAAAATAATTATATTTTTCTTATAATAGATCAGATAACGAAGACACTACGCTAAAATAATCGACAGCTGGCTCCACTTCCCATCCTCAAATTCAAATTTATATCTTAATTATCTAAATTTGTGTTTATTAGTAAAAATTGGAAACTATTTTCTTTCATTTTCGAAAGTAAATGGAGGGATCAGCCAGAGAAACAGATCTCTTTGCTGTTCAGTTTTGAATGGAAGCCGACCCCTGTCAGGTACTTTCTTAGATTTTTAAGACTGGCGCCGAAAGATTATTCCAAAAATTAAGAAACGTTACCGGCCGATTTTTACAAAAATTGGAATGTCGGATGCAGAAAATTTTTCTACATATGATCTGAAAGTTTCAAATTGAAATCTTGATTAGTTTACTTAAAATTCGCTAATTAGGGAAATTTTCAAATTCGTTCATTTCCGCTCGCAAATCGAGAACAGCTGTTCTTTTCTTTAGCCATTTTGATAGAAAAGATGGCATTTTCGCTGCGATTTTAATGAGTTTTTAATTAATTTCTCGCTTAATTATTAAAATATTAAAATTCTGAGCCTCAGATGCATCAGGACCTGCCTTTGACTACTTAAATCCAAATTTTGAGATCTGTAGGGGTGGTAGATTTGGCTAGCCATCGCAGACAGACAGACAGAGCGAAACTTTCTTTTATTAGTATGGATATAAATATCAGAGTTAACTAAAAATAATCAATTCCTTTGTATTTTTTGAAAAAGTTTTAAAAACATCGAATTCGACAAAAACAAATACATAAACAAATAAAATAACAGATTTCCAATAAAATACCAAGTCTCCAGAGAACTAGCTTCCATGCCTCGGTTTATAATTCCCGCAGATCTGTATCTGTGACCTCCGCTTTCCGAAAGGATATGACAAAGAAAGATATGACACCACAGTGGATGATGCATGATTGCTCATTCATATTATGAAAAGAAAAAAATGCTGGGAAAAAATGTCAACGATTCCCTTCATATTAAGCATTTTGGTCTAGATTTAAATTCGACCTGGCAAATAATTGTTTGATTTAAATTGTTTTATACATATATGTATATATAATTTTCTTTAATTTTTAAAAGAAATATTTTTAAGTAACAGAAAAATTGTTACATATTAAGGCGGTTCTCGAAAAAAATACTTTTCTCTTCTAAACAACGCGATACTATCTGATAGATTTACGAACTCATTTTTAAACATAAAAGCATGATACTCGCAGGCATGATTATTGAAGTGATTTGAACTTGCACAGTTTTTTTTCTTATAATCTAATTACGTCTTGAGTTACACGTGATTGTTATCTGATAATGACTTGAAATTAATTTTTTTCATTTCTCACACAAGCGAGCAGGAAACTCGATTCAGAATACCAACTTTGACAACATTTTCTGGAATATCTTCTGCTTTTACCGAAAAAGGGAAAAAAATGTTAGATTATATAGTTTTTGAAAAATTACCTGAAAATTTCGTGCATTTGCGAACAAAAATGAATTAAAAATGTGCAGAAAGTAGTCAGTATTGATTTGATAACATCCTTAATATCAATTCAATTCAGCCTACACTTTTTGAAATCTGAGTATTCTTCTTTCAAATGTGCTGAAAAATCTTTATGCGTCCAACAAAATAAACCGGTTTCGGCTACTATATTGTGAATTAAAAGTTACTCGGTGTTGTAAGATATAATAGCGTTTGTGTTATTATTTTCTGTTTTACACTCCCGCGCACAAATTATTATTTTTTTAATGGATGAAAGACATACAGTTAAAACAGATATAAAATGGATCAGTAAAAACAAATAATGTTGAATTTTTACAACACAAAGGTTCGCAAGCATAAAAAATATCCTTAATAGTTATTCAATAAGGGTGATTTTTGTGAAAATTTTAATATTGGTTACATTAACACAAAGAAAATAGTAATATATATATATAATATAGGCCATACTTTTTCGGAAAACAGATCTATCGATAAATGTATTTGTTCTGGTTAAGATTACACATAGATTTATTTGTTCTGGTTAACATTACATTGAAATTGAACATAATAAAACATTTTCTTCACTGCAAAAAATAATTGTTGATTTTACAGTATAAAACTGGCACCCCAGCTGCCAGTATTATACCGTAAAATTAACAGTATTAAACAGTGAAATAAGCAGTAATACACTACCGCGCAACTGCTTGCGCGGCAGCGTATTACTGCTTATTTTACTGTTTAATACTGTTAATTTTACGGTATAATACTGGCAGCTGGGGTGCCAGTTTTATACTGTAAAATCAACAATTATTTTTTGCAGTGTTGATGTAATGTTAACCAGAACAAATGAATCTATCGGCAGATCTGTTTTCCGAGAAGGTATGGCCAACCAATCTACAATACCAAATAACGCATGTTTTCTATTTACTTATAAAATTTCAGCCTAAAGATTTTTCATAAGATGGGCCTATTTGGTATGTACTGAAAATCAATTGGATAAGGAATTCGACAATATTCGTAAAATTGCTTGCAATAAAGGTTTTAAGGTACACCATATTAATAAATTAATCATGGATATTGCCAATAACAAGAAACCAGAAAACGAAGTTGATTCGCAAAAATACAAACTTTATATACTCTTCAATATTATCCAAGCTTTTCTGAAAAAATTAAATTACAGCCTGAAACGTTTCAATACCAGCTTAATAGCCAAACCCTCTCAGAAATTAAAGAATATCATTTGCAATAAATTTGATTAATTTTGAGAATTATTCAGGAGTATATGAAATACCTTTTATTAAAGAAGATGGAGCAAAGAATTACTATATTTGTGAGACAATCAGGAAATGTAGTTACAGAAAAAAGGAGCATATAGCTGATATTAAGTATAATAGAAAACTCACAGCCCTTGTAAGATTATGTCAAGAAGAAACCATCCAAATAAATTTCAATGAAAGTAAAATAATTTTTCCCTCCAGTCTATATTATCCATTCACAATAAGAAAAACCATAGAGGTAGTAATACGCAAAAATACAATATGTAACGATGCGGCATCATTTAACGTGTCGAAATTGTGGCTCGAGTCACTCTATGGTTACAAATATGAAAATAAACAACCCAGCAAAAATTAAAAACAACGTGCACAATTTTTAAAAGTACATGAAAATTAAATGATAGCATTTCAAGTAATAATTTCAACGACCGTTCAATTATAGAATATTCTCTTTTGTTTTTGATAATAGCTCGGAGTGAACCGAAACATGTCAACAATGTAATAAAAGTTATTACACTTCATACATTATATACATTATATACATTAACAATATAGTAACTAGCACAAACATAAAGAAAATAAGTAAATGCGAAGTGAAGTCATACGCTACTGCCAAGCTGCTTGAATTCCTTACAAAGCGTTTGGAATCGTACTCCCGTTCATTCAAATAATCACGTCTTCTTCCCTTATTCATTAATACAGAAATCAGAATTCTTATGATGCTTCATTTTTAACTTTCTCATTTTTATATCCGACGTATAACGCGCACCTGTAAATTGTGTTCAGTTTTCTTATTTCAAAAGTGTGCGCTATGCGCCGGATTATACGATCATTCAAATGTAACACTAATGCTTCAGTTTCTTAGTAACAAACTGATATTGCAGCTATATTGTACTTTTTCCTATTAATTATTTTAACAAGAAAGAAAAACCATGCATCAAGCATAGATTATGTAGCACTTTCCAATACCTCCAAAATAATTTTATAAAACTTTACCGTCTAATAACATGAAAGATGTAACTAAGTAAACTATTTGGAAAACGCATAACATACTTAAAAACCCAATTTCAGGAATTACCAACAATATTTGGAAAACTATCCGAATTATTTTGTGCAGCCCTGTATATGATCAATAGATTTGTATGTATACTACATACAATGCTAAATTTAATTCAGTTCGGAAACGCATAGCCCAATTTAAAATCCCCCTTCTTGAATTTCCGTCAATAAATGGAAATGCACTCGAGAACTTTTGTGCTGCCCTGTATATGATCTATAGAATATATACACACCAAGTAATAGACAAAAAATGAGTTAAATTTAAAAACGCGTTCAGCAACTGAAAACGCACTTCAAGAAATTATTGTTAACAGACAGTACCAAATTCTTTTGTGTGTCCCTGTAAATGAACGATGAATGTTTTACACACAATATTCTATTGTAAACCTTAGTGATATATATCAATTTCGATATGTTTGAAATAGCGAAACGTTATTAAAATAAACCGTAAACGATTTTTCGCCATGGACCGTAATGTAACGAAATTCTTTTAAGTGTCTCTGTAAAGGAACAATAAGTGCTATGCACACAATGTTCTACAGTCAGCATCTTATAGTGTACCTCAGTTATATATATTAATTTCAATATGTTCGAAGTTGTGTAACATTATTAAATTAAACTGCAAATGATTTTCCCCCTAGACCGTAATGTAACGGAATTCTTTTGAGTATCCCTGTAAAAAAATTATAAGTACTACACACTTAATTTTCAGTACTGAACATGCCATAGTAAACCTCAATAGCATATGCAAATTTTATAACAATTCGAATATATTTACGCGAGTTAGAGCACGGACTGACAGACAGACAGGCAAACCGAATTCATAAACACTTTTCAATTATGTTGGAAAGTGTTAAAAATGCAATATTGTCAAAATACTAGACAAACTAAAATATTTCCGTGTAAATTTTATTATAAAAGATTAGTCATTTAACTCATACTTAATAAATAATTATCTCTTTAATAATATTTAAATAACGGTGACATTTCCAAAACAATAATAAAGTAAATATAAATTATTTTGAATAATCCAAATTTTTCCAGATTTTTCAAATTGTAAAATTTATACAACATAAATTATGAAATATCAAACATTTTGCCAGTGAATTCTTCATTTTATTTTTAAATCTAATCTATCCGTGAAAACTTCAACCCCGCTTGCCCGATTTACTATATCTTGATATAAATCGCTGATGTAATTCTTCGAGATATTAATCTATGACAAATGATCTTTGCCCTTCTAGAGGAAATGCGATAGAAATGATGCTGGGCTGGATGATGCATGGATATTCATCCGGATAATAAAATGGATGAATGCTGAGAATAGAAGGATGACTCATTGCCTTGCTTCGTGTTTGCTTTTAAAAAGTTTTTATTTAGAGAAGTGCATTATAAAATATAGAGAATTTTAGGATTCTTATGAATATTTTAAGATGGAATTTTTTTTTTCGAATAAAAACAGGTTCAATTTTAAGATTTAGAATCAACTTTTTACTTACTTTGACAAGAATTATTATATATGTTACATTATTAAATATTCCTTCGTATACTAAATTACTACCATTTTCACTAACTCCTTATTCCCTAATAATAGCTATCGTTAATTCTATTAAATTCCTCTTAAATTAATTATAATCTTGCTGGAAAATGGAAGCATTTACACTTTTTATTTGGTGAAATAAACTATAAAATATATTTGAATTTTCTCTAATGTCAGGGAAATTGCATATTTTTTCAGTTACACGCGCCAAAGAAAACATGCAGTCTGATTTAAAAAGATAAGGGATTTTACTATGATTACGTCAAAGTAACGTCATTTTTTCTGATTTTTGTTTTAACAATTTATAGACGCGAATGCACAAAGCTCTGTTTTTGTGATCGTCATAATTTTAGGATATTAAATTTTTATTTATTTTACTCGGAAGAACTCGACCCCGTGATTAATATGGGCAAAACGAGGAGGGTATGCTAATATCTTGATAAAAATCGCTGATGCGCTTCTCCGAGATATTAAACTATTACAGATTATCTTTACCTTTTTGACACAGGAACATCATGTTAGGCTTAGATGGTGCATGGATATTCAGCAGGATAGTAAAATGGATGAATGCTGAAAAAAGATGATTTATCGCTTTGACTCGAATTTTATTTTTTAAAGTTTTTATTTGGAGAAATTAATTATAAAATGTAAAGAATTTTAGGATTCTTATAAATAATTTAAAACTTTTTTGACTGAGAACAGATTCCGATTTTAAGATTTATAATCAACATTTATTTATTTGGATAAAGGATACACAGACAAAAACTGAAAATGGTAGAAGTTACAGATTTCAGATACTATTACAAAATTATTAACATATAAAAGAAAGTTTTCAATATACGGTCATTTAATTAAGTTAAAACTGATTTCTGAAGATTTTGTACTGTTCAATCCAAAATACTACAACTACCACCAAAGAAGTTAGTTTAACTTCTACCTTTAGAGAGTGTTTTAACTTCTACTTCAGAAAAGCACTACTACTTCAACTTGTAGAACAGTTGTGTCCGGCATTCATTGAAAATTGGAAGGCATCGAACTCACCCGCTAAGTTTTAACTCAGTGATTTAACTCCTGTAATTACATTTATTAAACAAATCCGCACTGTTTTACGCAAATTAATATGTTACGCTTGTAAATAATTTAATATATGTGACGTGAAGTTAATCTGGCTATTATTTATTCTCAACACCGACATGCACGAACATATACATTTTATGTAATTTAAATGAACACGTATTGCATATCTTCCACTACAATGACATTTTACTACATTCTGTGATTGTAATATATTCCTATTTTTACTAATCTTTAAGGAAGTACTTTCTTTCTACAACAATTTAAAAAATCCCTTCATTAACTACTCTTTCATAATTTTGAAATCTTCGAAATCCTCCTTAAAAAATGATGAATAAGATACCTAAGATTTGTTACATTTTATGTTATATAATTAAAAGTGTGAAGCGTTAAATATTTGGTCTGTAAATTCTCTATTTTGTGTGTAAATCTAATCTAAGCCATGAAAACTTGAATTCTCTTTGCCATTATTTAAGATATCTTCATATTTTCGCTGATTTAATTCTTCGAGATATAAGTCTATGACGAATGATCTGTGCCCTTTGGAGGAAATAAGATAGAAATGATGTTGGACAGGATGATACATAGATATTCGTTTGGATTATAAAATGTAGGGAAACTTGAAAAGAATGAATGACTCATTACCTTGTTTCCAGTTTGTTTTTTTTAAAGTTTTTATTTAGAGAAATGAATTATAAAATACAAAGAATTTTAGAATTCTTATGATTGATTTCAGATTGAAAATTTTTCATCTGAGGACAAGTTTTGATTTTAATAAGTTACAGTTATTATTTTATTTAGTTTGACAGAAAGTAAGACAAACATACAGCGACCTAAAATTGGCAGCATTTACAGATTTTAAAAGTTACGAAAATATTGAGGAGAGTTCGTCAAGATGCACTCATGTAACTAAATTAAAACTAGTTTCTAAGACATTTTATTTAAATTCTAATTCATATGTATTATATATATTTCGCTATAATGACATTTTACTGCATTCTGTTAATGTGATAGGTTCAGTGTTTTTACTAATCTTTAAAGAAATAAATGTTTTTTGCAATGACGGAAAATTTTACTCTATAAACTCTTTAAATGCTTTGAAATCTTTAAAACATACATTAAAAATTGTTGGATGGCTCTTCAACTTCTGCATTCACGAAATCTTCTTGTTGTCCCTCGACTACTTCTACCAATACATGTTGATTGTCTTTCATTCTGTCTTTCCTCGCAGTTATGATTTTCCTTTGAAGAACTCCCACAATTATTTTTCTCAAGATTCAGCCCTTTTCGTTTTAGTTCCCTTATTAGCTTTTGCTTCCTCAACTAATTTGTACAAATTTGGCACTCCTTATACGTATAAGGAGTGCTCAATCGAAAGGTGAACAGCTGACGTTATCAAAGCCGAACTGGTTTTTCATTTGATTTTTGCTTCGCGCAGGGTTAGTGGCGCATTAGACAAAGTTGCGTCGTTTGGAAAGAAGTAAAACATAGGGTTAGGATTAGTAGGATAAAAGTATCCAGAGTCAAGCAACGAGGTATAATGCGGTTTTTTTTTTTTTGTGTGTGTACGCAGCAACGTACGCAGTCATTTTTCGCCAAATGCAGCATGTTTATGATGAACACTGTTTAGGCCGTAAAGCTGTGAACACTGGTGCAAGAGTTTCAGACAAAGACCCGAGACCAGGGCAGGTCCCCGATACTTAAGTTTCTAAGACCAGGCCTGGTCCCCGATACTTAAGTTTCTGAGACCAGGCCTGGTCCCCGAGACAGGCTAGGCCCACGCTGCCATCACCGATGCATCAGTAGCCGCTGTCTGTGAGATGGTACAGTCCAGACCTGTCGCCATATGATTTTCAAATATTCGGGCCACTTAAGAAAGCACTCCGAGTACAACGGTTTACTTCGGACGACGAAGTGAAGGATAGGATACGAACATTCTTCCGAGATCAGCCAAAAGAATTCTACGCCAGGGGTATCGACCTACTGGTGACACGATGGGACAAATACCTCAACAAATACGGTTATCATTTTAGAAGAGTTGTAATAAAATACTTAATTCTACACTCTGTGTCCATTTTTCATTTGGGCACCCCTTATATCTCTTCAATACCTCTTCAATTGTAAGAATTTTTCTGACTCTCATATTCTGATTCGTAACATCAGAAACAACATCATGTAAGTCCTAAAGTGAGTAGATGGGAGCACTTCGTTTCTTCATGTAGTTTCATGGTATATTCTCCCTTTTCAATGCAAAAAAAAAAAAAAAAAGATATAGCATACTTATGAATCTTTGTAGCATTCTTAAACTTTTGAAATACATGCAATTTTATCGTCAGAAATACAAAAACCTAATTATAAAACTTGTTTCTGAATACATAATCTAAGGGAACTTCAGGGATAATTGTAAATAAAGAACTGTGGATAAACAAAACATCACACATTGCTCAGAAAGATGTTAATATAATAGTGATGGTATACAAATGAAAATTATACAAAACTATTGCCACTTACCTTCACTGTGTGTGTGCAGAAGAGAAAAATAAGACATAACTTTGCATCGCAACTTTTATGATAACGCCTTTATCAAACGGCAACAAAGCTAATGAGATAAGGCTAGAAAAGGCGGGAACAGCTGAGACTTCTTCTTCTTCTGCATCTTCCAAGTATGGCATCTTAGTTCGATACGTTTCTTCTACACTGATCTGTGGCGCATGTTCTCAATTACTCCCTATTTTCAATTACCCCGGCTAACCATAATAACTGAGGAATTGGCGTTATCTTCTTTGGTTAATTTCAAGCCAACCTCTAAATGTTTAATATCTATTTCATACGAAACAAAATTTTGCTTTTACAGATTGTAACACATAGTAAATTTTAATTTAACTTGCAAAATAGTTGCACATAAATTGACAACTCTCCACGTCGGGTACGCATCCCATAAACTCAAAACAGCTGTTCAGTTTCCCATAACAGAGTGGTGTTAATCCCTTAAATTTATAATAAAATATCATCGCTATCTTAGAGTTTTTATGAAGAGTTGAAACAACCAAAATTATGTTTCGTGTTAAACGTATATTGTATATGTTAAATGTATATTGTATATAAACATTTAAAATTGTAATTACAGTAATGTAGATGATTTCACAACATCTGTTTAACCCTACATAACAATATGGGGTCTGTCTTCATAAAACAAAATCAAATTTATCGCTATCCAATAATTTATTAAGATGAGAAAAACAAACAGAGGTACACAAAAAACGAACAGAAGAATAGATCTATCAACAGGCAGGAACGAAATGGAAACATAAAAACATTTTAAAACATTTTGAAATAAGTAAAAATGAAATAATCAAATATGTCGTCGATAGAGATCTTCAAGATATTCATCTATGATAAATGATTGTTTCTTTTCTGCAATAAATGAAGAAAAATTATGTCTGGCAGAATGATGCATAAGGCATATGTAAGGATAATGAAAAGGATGAGAACTGGAAAAGAAATGAATGACTGTGTATTGCCTCACATTATTTTCTCAGATATGAATTTTCTATCCATAAAGCTTCAACATTGTTTGAATGAATATAATATTTTTGAATTTTACAACAGTTATTTTTATTTCAGAATATCATCTACATTATTTTAATTAATAATTTTAAATGTTTATATACACTGAGAAAAATGATACATTCAAATCGGAGTAAATCGATGTTTTCATTTTGTTATGAAATGTTTTGTTTCAAATATGACGACCCAATACTTTCAATTCTGAAATACCAGAAATACTCAGAATATTGTAACATGGACATACTCAAAACTGAGCACATAGAGGCCAGTTCATACTCATTTTTGAAACATGGACATACTTAAATATGAGCACATGATGTTTTATTCTTGAGTGTGTGCATGTTTCAAACTTGAGTAATCTTGATTCGGGGCCATTTTGACTGTGCGACATACTCAGATTTGAGTATTTTTTGCTCAGTCTTGAAAATGTCGTTTTTAGCGTGCACAACTGGGTGCGAGTCAACCCGTACCGTTACATTTAAATTGCATGGTGTCTTTCGAATAATTCGGTGGAAGGTGGGGGAATCTAGTATTATTATACATTTCAAATTGTTAGCCCTAACAATGCCAAATAAATCATAATTTAGAACGTTTTCTGCTAATTTCATCTTTTTAAATTTCGATTTTTTATAAACGTCTCTTAGAGAGCATTTACATTTTAAAAATAACTATCATACGAAATTAGAAATTTTAAGCTCCAGCAGTATACAGAAATTGCAAGTTTAGAATTTTTTTGTACCTGCATCCATCTACATTTTGATTTATTTAGAAAATGCTCTGTTGCGAGTATTTACGTCTTAAAAGTAACAGTCATGTCAAGTTTCAAGTCTTAACAGCTCCAAATTAATCGTAATAGAACGTTTTTAGACTATTATCCGCTCATTTCACCCTTATAAATTTCGAATTTTTTACAAACCATTTTTTGGGAATATTTAATCTTAAAAGTAACATCCATGCCAAATTTCGAGTTTTTAGCGTCAACAGTGTCACAGAAATCGCAATTTTAGAACGTTTGTTGTTACATTTTGAATTTTTTTTTTAGAAACTGTCCTGTGTAAGTATTTACATCATAGAAGTAACAAACATGTCAAATTTCAAATTTCTAGCCCTAACAATTCCAAACAAATCGTAATTTAGAACATTTTTAGAACGTTTTCCTCTCATTTCACCATTTTAAATATCGAACTTTTTAAAAACTATTCATAGCGAGTATTTACATTTTAAATATTCACCAAATAGAAACTTGAAGTTTAATGAACCACACCAAATTTCAAGTTTTTAGCCTCAACAATATCACAAAAACCGCAATTTTAAAACTTTTTTTTCTCCTGCGCCTCCTTGGGGCGTTGCGTTGTACCGACATAAAATATAGCCTTTGTTGGATCAGAGGTGGTCACCAGCATTTTGCCATCATCTTTTCTAAATCGGCTCCGTAATTCCAGAAATTACCCTTGACAAACAAACGCTACTTCTCTATAACATTAGTATAGATATACATTTAAGCATGAAACATAATTTTGGAGACATACATGGATATTTTATCACTGACTGGCCTGATTATTTCATTTTGGTACATTAAGAAGTGGTTGAAATTACTTTATCGCTCTATTTTGTTTTATGTCTGTCGGTTTGCTTGTCTGTCTGCCTCACTATTCATCTGTAGTTTATTTCCAACTTTCGTAAAAATTCTAATATTGCGATGATATTTTATTATATTTTCTAAGATATTTACTCCACACTGTTGTGAGAGACTGAACAGCTGTTGTGAGAGACTGAACAGCTGTTGTGAGTTTATGGTATGAGTGAACGATGTGGGATGTTCCCGAATCAAGTGCAACTATTAGGTAGCTTTCAATACAAAAAAGTATAAAGCTACCTATTGCAGCCGTTCGGAGGAAAGCAGTTCCGGAAAATTTCGATATATTTTCACCGATCATGACCTCCAGACCCCAAAACCACCCTCCGCTCAAATGTTGATTTATATATATATATATCCATATATATATATATATATATATATATATATATATATATATATATATATATATATATATCTGACCTGTGTCATACGATAACGCTCGTATTTATAAATCAATTTTGATGAAACTAATTGTGTGTATTAAGCTCACCAATGTCTCGACCGAGTTCGTTGGCCAGCTTGGTCCGCCATTTTGTTTCAAAATGGCGGCCAATTAAAAATTTAAAACTAAAATAAATATACAAAAAAGTTAAAATTCAAATTTATTTTTTAATTCAGTGTTAGGCCTTGAAACGAGGATTCCAGAGCATTTTTTGTTTTACCTCTATCTTAAAAAACGGCTGAGATAGAGCAGTTTGAAATTCTAGGGTGGCTGACATTTTGAAACAAGACAGCACATTACAAAAATTTTCATTGTTGTAATAATTTTCCCAATCAAACGCATAAAACTATATATTCATATCCGTTAGCGCCAAATTCTCGCCAAACTTGGCGACATTTGGCGAAATATCGCCAAATTTGGCGACCAAAATAAGTCTTCATAAATGAAGCCAATTTGGCTATTGCTCAATAATTTGGTGAATTTCTTATTCAAATTCAGTATTAACGAATCTTTTGTAAACGTTTTATTTGCATTTTAAGTTGCTGTTTTCGTGTAACATTAGCTAAAATTTTAAAACGAAGATATAGGAAAGCTACCTTTTCCTCCCGGTACAGGCCGGAAGGACTTTTTTTCATATTAAATCTTTACAAAAATTAAGATATTATTTAATGAAGTAATGCATGCAAATAATAACCAAATGATCAGAATTGATTCATGAAATAGAGTCTGAATTAATAAATAATGCATTAACATTTCTCATTGAAGTTTAGCAATTTATATACGGTTCTTTTATAAATAATCCATTTTGATCATGGGTCGACACACATTGGAAGTTAAATATTAGTCGATTTTTAAATAATATAAAAATGTTTGATAATCTGAAAATGTTTCTATATTAATACTTTTCGATGTTTCAAATAGATAGTATCTCAAATGAGCGCAACTGTGCGATAAAATGTTTAAAAAAAAAAAGAAAAAGAAAGAAATTAATAAAATTAAAATGTACTTTATTCTTCTATTGCAAGGGTTCTTAAACTTTTATGCTGGCGTACAGAGTTTCCAGTTAGGCTTTTTTTATTCAGAATGTTACCAGTTCTTACACTGCTGACGAACCAGCAAATCGAAATTTATACTTTTATCGTACCACCAGACAACAAGAATGAGGGTTATTGTAAATAAACATACGTTCCCAGCACAAAAATGTTAATAAATTAGTCTCTGAATGCAATTATTGGCTATGATGTCATACACTCACGCACAGTTTTTTTTTTTTTTTTTTATCGGTTATAAAAAGGGAAAAAAAGTCGCCAAATTTAGGGGATTTTTTCCTTTAATGACAACCTAGCCATTGTATTAAGTTCTTGGTTTGGCGTGGGCTTGAAAATCGCGCCAACCAAAAAGTCGCCAAACATCTCTGCGTGAGTGTAAAGCATCTGTTCCCAATTATTTATAAGAGCATTGTATTTAAATTATCTGCTTTTATTGACATTCATACATGGAATAACATCATGGTTATAGATTAATAATATGACAAAATATCATAAAACAATTTAAAAGGAAGGGGGGAGCTGCAACATTTTATGAATTATTGGCATGCGCTTGTGCTTATGCATACTATACTATCTTGCATATACTAACTTGATTTATACCACTGACACGAAGGTCACCAAGCCTGCTCTTTATGTCCGGTTTCATATTTCTTAATTCCAACTAACCCGATTGAATATTTAATTTTGAATTTTGTTTTCATTTATAGAAGGAAAGAAAATGCATTCTCACATCGATAACTTGTGCTAAGCAAAAGAACATTTTTATAGTTTTTTCAGAATGCAGTGAATGTCTCGTTTGCTTCAACAAACAAAACGCCACCAATTCATACTTTTTAAAAGGTTCTCAAAGATTCTATCTCGAGATTGCCGAATAAGTTTATTTTTTTTCTTTCATCACTGACGATGACAGAGTATCCTGAAAAATAAAAAAATAATAATGTTGTTAAGCTTTTTGGAAACAAGTTATTAAAATCTGCCGTACAGAATTCACACTATTCATTTTATATCATTCATCAAGTCCGGATGTATTTTACTATTTCATTCTCAACTTTAAAATTGTATAAGAGTAGAAATAATGATATTTCTCTGTTATTTAAAAAATCCATCGCAAAGCAGAGATATTCTCTGACAGATTTCGTTTGGTAATGGGCTAAAAAAAGCGTGTTGTGACTTTGAAACCCTTTATTTAACTTCAATTTATTCAGAATAGAAGGTTCCCGTATGCGCAGGGTTGCCAGTTTGGCCTTTTTTTAATTCAGAAATTTAAAATTCATACAAAAAATTCTGAAAGAAAATTTTTTAGTTTAAGTATTCACGAAATGTCTGTCATTAAATAAAATAATAATTACTGCTATAACTTTCTGGTATGAATTCCAATTTTTTAATTAAAAAAAAGGCCAAATTGGCAACCCTGACAGGCACGTATACCATAGAAATCCTGTTCTATTTCGTTGTACTCTGAGACAATTGGCAATCTGGCGACTATTTGTTCTTATGATTTGTTTTAACTCTTCTCTGGTGCAACAACTACAGGGGATCAGACTACAGGGATCTTGTCATCGTTAGGATAACACAGATTATTTTTAAAAAAATTTGATTTTAGAAGGGTTTAAAATTTGCATACTTATTTTTTAACAATTCACAAAAAAACTCACACTTTTTTTTCTGCCATATAACTTTTGATTATGAAGGAAAATTTGATTATATAGCAAAACAAACATTTATGTTTGATTTACTGAATTTAAAACTAAACAATGTTCTGTCAATTTAATAACAATTCAATAACAATAAAAATCTCTATAATACCATTTAAATACTGTAAGGAATTAAGGTTACTAACTAATAATTAACGGAATTATTGCTCCTTGCAAATCCTGATTTCTTTTTTCAGTAACTAAACGTAGATATTTACTGTACTGTTTTAACATTCACACAACCATTAACAGTTACTTCTGAGAAGATAATTCTTTCCGAATCTATGTTTAGCATGCTATTATCCACAAAAGAATATAAGATATTACGTGTAATCTCAGATTAGGCGATAAAGGTGTCGCTAACAATAACCAAATAAATTAGAACCTTTCAGTATAAAGTTTTTATCCAATTAATGTCGATAATCTTTGTCAAACTGGCTTTGTGCCCAGCATTGTTTCTTGGCGTCTTTCCAGGTAATCACACTTTAACGATATTTGGACAACGATACCTTTGCTACCTCATTTTTTGCAGATTGGAATAAGAAAAGATGAAAAATTATATTTCGCGCGTGAAAATTTATTTTTATTTGAATCAAAAGATGGGCCTTTTTAATGATTTTTCTTTCTTTGTTAAAAAAGAAGTTACTTTGAATGGGCCATTGTCAGAGTAGACTGGAAATATTTAATATACGATGATAATAATGTCTGTCATTAGGAAACGTTTGTTGGTAAAATGATGCTAAAGAAAAATGTTAATTCAGCCTTTTTTTTTCTCCAGGAGGAATTTCTGGAGCACCGGGATGGGGGTTAAGACATTGGGGAATTCCGGGGATTAGTGGGGGGTTTGTACTTCTAGCCCAATATCAAGCATAAAATCCATAATCTCACATTTAGGGAAACACTAGTTGAAAAATAAAATTTTCGAAATTAACAAACACATACGAAAAACTAAGAAAATTATTTAATTATCGTTCGATGTTAGTATACAATTTTTTTTCTTTTAATAAAATCCCCCCCCCCTTTTTTTTATCAGCATATTTGCTTAGTATTTTCAATCAGTATAAAACGTCGTATTATCTTTAATAAAAGCACAGAATATGAAAAAATACCATTATTGTAGAGATTTTTATGTTATGCATAAGGATTATGGAAAATTCCTTTACAGAGTATTGCTTTTACTTGTTGAAAAAATTGTTACTCTATGTATTGTTGTCTGTAAGTATGCATACATGTTATAAGATGCATGTTAGCATATAAGTATACAAAATGAATGTAGGTATTTAGCATGGATGTGAGTATGTAAAATGTATATATACATGTAAATATGAAAATAATGTATTAAGTATGGAGACTATTTCGCTTGAAGTTAATTAAAAAAGAAATATATATATAAATCCCTTCCATTCTGATTTGCAGCCAGTTCTTTTTTTAGTCAACAAATGACCGTTTGAAACATTTACAATTTTTTACCCTAACAAAGCGTGATTATTTATTTTACTATCCTAACAATCATGCAAACATTCTGCTAGTAGATAGTTCTTTTCGTGTATAGGTTTAGCAAGCCTTTAGCACAGAAAAATATAATATAGCAGTTATGTGTGATCTCAGATTAAGCGATAAGGATATCGCTAACAATAAACACATAAATTCACATAAATTAGAGCCTTTAATGCTAAAACTTTATCTAATAAATGTCAATAACTTTTGTCAAATTGACTTTATGCCCTGTATTGCTTCTTGGTAATTCTATTCTTTCTCGGTAATCTATTTTTTTTCCAGCTAATCACTTTTTAAAGATATTTCGAACAAATACCTTTATTCCCTCATGTTCTTCCCGATTATCACAGGAAAAGAATGAATATTATATTTCGATCGAGAATTTTTTTTTTTTAATTTGAAACCAAAGATTAACTTTTTTAATAGTTTTCTTGCTGAAAAAAGAAGTCACTTTTAATGTGCTAACAAACTGGATGTATTTAATATGCAATGATAATGTTTTGTCATTAGAAATCATTTATTGCCAATGGGGCGTTGAAAAAAAGGTTTTCCTGTTCTTCGACCATCATTGTAAAAAAAAAAAAATATTGAAAATTAACGAACTCATCTGAAAACCTAAGTAGAAAAATCATTTAATAAGCGTGCGAGGTTATTATTACTATGAAAGAAAAAAATAGATTTTTTTTTTGTAAGCGGCAAAGTTACTTATTGTTAGATGCAATCATTATTGTTAAATGTTGCGTATTGTTTATTGGCAGAGCTGCTTAATTGTATAACGTCATTTTTTTTCCTTTATTTTTTTTAAAAATAAAAGCATCGGAAAATGGAAGGATACCATTGTAGTAGCGATTGTTACACTGTAAAAAAAAGATATATGTTTGTGGACTTAGAAAACTTTTGGAAAATATATTATAACATCTTCCGAGTTAATCACGATTTTGAAAAACGTACCTTTATCTTCAGAAACAAGTAGATTTCCGAGATTTTAAGAAGCATTTCTAAAACAAAAGTTTATATTTACGCCCATTTCAGAAACAAAATAAAAACAAAAACTTTCCAATTGGTTTTGACAGTGTATTAATCAGTTTTCTCAACATCAAATATCGGTTTTTTGGATGCTATCAATTCTGAAATAAACATTTTTAGCTGTGTACATAAATTACACATGCAAAAGTAACAAATTAATGTTAATTTTAATATTAATGTTAATGCTCTTAATTTAACATGTTTGTCTGTTGACATGAAAATGCTTAATTGAGAATTGATAGCATCATAACAACCGATATTTTGCGTTGAGAAAACTGATTGATTCACAGTTAAAACTACTCGGAAACGTTTCAGTTTGCACTCTGCTTATCATATTTTGTTTATTTGCACTCCTAAGAAGGCAAAAAAAGCTTAATTTATCTTAAGAAACTCAGAATAATTGTGAGTTTTCTGAGGTAGCAACTATAGGAATAAGGCATTATAGATGGATACTGTAGCGTCACGACCAAAATGACTTCATTTCAGGATTTTTTTTTTCCATTACATCAACATCTACAAAACAACACAGAAAGAAATTTTTAGAATAAAGCTTCTCTTTTACACAGCTAGACTAAAGAAATTTAGTCTGTCGACAGCCTACGTACTGTTCGTGGTCCGTCCCAACAGTTATTTTTAGCTAACGTTCGTTAACTCTCAGCATATTTCTCACGGCAAAAGCCTTCGTCCAGGCTTCATACATTCGCCTCCTCCAGCGAGTAATTCAGAGATGCTCACAGTCTGAGCTCTAACGGTCAAGTTCCCGATGCGGCCTCTTTCAAATCGACTTTTTTGCAATGGTTGATATGGATGGTAAAATTTTACACATACCAGCCACTGTAGCGAGCCACCTATTCGTTGATGAACTCATAAAATATCCGTAAGTTGGGAAACAAAATAATGTTCGCTACATTTAGATGTTTTCTACGAGTGACGATGGAGGCATCAAGAAAGTGTTACTATCATTTCCCTTATGTATATACTGAAAAAGAGTTATAGAAATGGGAGAAAGAATTTTAAAAAAAGAACTTTTTAAAGGTAAAAAAAAAAAAGAACTTTTTTAAAGGTAATAAAAAAGAAAAGTTTAAAAAAAAGTAAAAAAGTAAACTTTTAAAAGTTTAAAAGTTTACTTTAAATTAAAAGTAACGTTTAAAATTTAAAAATTAAACTTAAAAGTTTGCTTTAAAAAGAACTAAAAAACTTTTTAAAGTTTAAAAGTTTATTTTAATTTTTATGTTTAAATTAAAATTAAATTTAAGCTGCAATGAAAGTTTAAAAGTAAAACTGTTAAAAGTTTAAAGGACATTTTTTTCACGTAAAAGAACTTTTGTGATCATTATTTTCTTGAATAACTGCCAAAGATGACTAAGAATACTTCTTGAATATTATGAAACTGATGGAGTTGGTATTTGCAATCTCTAACAGCACAGCTCCATGTAAACAAGCATGTTTATCCACGAATAGCAACTTACATTTAGATATGTTAGATGATCTTATGTTGATAAATGTAATAGAGGCTGTATTTACTTTAGTTTAAACAGCAAGCAATGCAATGAAATTATTGTGGGAGAAAAATTATTGATGCTAAAATGCTTTGAAAAAAAAATTTCTTTAATTACGTCATGAAAACTATTTTATAAAACGTTATTTTTCCTACTTTGGTTTATGGCTGGTAGAAAATCTGACGTATCAGCCATGTTACTGAATAAAATATTTTCACTTCCGCTAAGCCTGGTCAATATTACTCGCATTTATTTTAAAGACAGTTGTTATAGCTCTTGTATGTTTTTCAAATTAGTGAATATAAGAATATACGTATTTATGTTATAATATATATGTGTAAGTACATAAGATTTCTTTAAGGCTGTTCTTAAATCCAGAGGAGCTACTTTCTGAATTCATTTTTGTTCCGAAACAAATTGGCAGGTGTTCTTATTCAGAAAATATGCATTCGAATATTGTTTTCTATTTTTTGGTAAAGACAAAAAATGTTTCCGAAAATACTGTCAAAGATGGTGTTTTGAACTAAATTTCCGCACGCGACAGCGTGGGAATAGAGAAAAACCTGTCGTCACGTGACAATAATTGCTTATAACTCGATAAGTAATTTATTTATCGAAAAATGGAAAACAACATTCAATTCCAAATCCCTGCAACAGTCAGGTCTGCCAGTTTTATGCATTTAGGTTTAAAAATGAGTCTGAAAATATGACACAAAGTTTCGCGTTGTTGAGCAGGGAATTTGAAAACCGCCTTAGGTATGTATGATGGATATAAGTATGTAAGATATATGCATTTTACGTATAAGTAAGGAAAGAATGTATGTAAGTACGGAGATAATGTATTAAGTATTAAATATTTAATATGAAGGTATTGCAAAAATAATAAATATTCATTATGCTTAACCACCCTGCCGAGTAAAAAAATTCTATTATAAGGATTTTTTTTCCTTTATAACAAAAATCTGACTAGCACTAATAAAACAGTGTTATATATTTTAATATGATTATTATTCCTTAACATTTAGACCTTTTTCTACATTAATAAAACAAATATTTATTTTTACTATCTTAACATTCATACCAAAGCGATAAGCTTCTCGTGAGTGTATTATTCTTTTTCATTCTCTGTTTAACGTACAGCACAAAAGAATATAACAAAACAGTACGTGTGATCTCAGATTAGGTGATAAATATGTCACTAACAATAACTGCATAAATTAGAGTATTCCATTCTGAAGTTTTACGCAATTAATGTCGATAATCTTTGTCAAACTGGCTTTGTGCCCAGTATTCTTTCTTGGCGTCTTTCTAGGCAATCACCCTTTAACGATATTTCAAACAAATATCTAAACTACCTCATGTTTTTCCAGATTGCAATAAGAAAACAATGAATATTATATTTCCCGCGTGAAAATTTATTCTTATTTGAAACAAAGTACGTGCTTTTATAAAAACGTACTTTTTTTTTTTTTTTTTGAAAATAGAAGATATTTTTTAAATACGCCAATGTCAGAGCAGCTTGAAAATAGTTATTATATACAATGATATTTTTGTTATCGATTTGAAAATGTTTTCTATTCCTTCTTTTTTTCAAGGGCGGATATAGAGAGCCTTAAAGAGAGGAGTGATATTACAAACTTGGAATTTACACTTTACAACGGATTTACAATTTCTCTGAATAAATAATTTCTCTGCTTTGTGCCCGGTATTTTTTCTTGGCGTCTTTCCAGACAATCACCCTTTAACGATATTTCAAACAAATATCTAAACTACCTCATGTTTTTCCAGATTGCAATAACGAAACAATAAATATTATATTTCCCGGTGAAATTTTATTTTTATTTGAAACAAAGTACGTGCTTTTACGGAAACAGTTAAAAAGCATTTGCCTTAGATTGAAGACACATTACTATTTCCAAAGGGAGGGGCTATCGTCCCATCGCCCCTCTCATGGATCCGCCATTGTTTGTTTTTTCAGTCCATAGTTTAAAAATAATAAAGTTTTTGAAATTTACGGGCACATAGAAATTTTTTTTTGACAATTTTCACATATGACCCAAGTAGCACTATTTGTTGACCCAGCGTTGGCAGTTTATGGAAACCGTTGGGAAATGGTTAGGAAATGCTAAGCTCAGAAACCCTCTAATTTGAGGCACATCTGTGCAGCTAACGGTTGGACCACTGTTGGGCGTTTATTGGCATATAGTTTGTTGGTCAATGGAACGGACAGGCGGACATTTTTTACTGTGTGCCAACATGGGAAAATAATTATCCCATAATTAACCAACATTGACCCAACAATTTTGTGCTACTTGAGAAGAGTTTTAAACTATTATACAAACCATAAATAAGAGGCGAGATATCATAAATCACTTTTACAAGTCATAGTAAACACAAAAATCTAAAAGTATCATGAGTCAAAGGGGAAATAAAAATTTTAGAAATTTATAAAAAGCATCTGGTTATAACAAAAACATTTTATTATAATCAACACCTTTATTATTTTCCAAGAAGCCAATAGATAAGCTTCCTTAAGCTTTTTGTGGCCTTTTTTTTCGAATTACGGTGAAAAAAACATGCACATCCCGGAAAGTTAATAGGAATCTGGAGAGATAACCAATATTATAATTTAAAACGCAATTATTATTATCTAAAATTTTGCCTTTTTTGCACTAACAAAACATAAATATTTATTTTACTATCCTAACATCCTATTTATACAAACGTTGTTAACTAATTCTGAGAGTAGATAATTCTTTCCGAATCTATGTTTAACATGCTACTAGCATAAAATTAATACAACGAACCCTTACAAAAATTTCTTATAGAATTCTAAAAAAAGTATTTATAGAAAAAGCGTTATAGAATCCTATAGAATTATGGCCCGTTTTTCTGTAAGCTTGTTTAACATAAAGCTATAGAAATATCTGTAGAAGTTCAATAGAAATGTCTGTAGAGCTTCTATAACAATATCTATAGAAAAAATAGAACTTCTATAAAAAATATGTATAGAATTTCATATATAACCCGGGTGGTAACCCTCCCAAGTAATAACACCACGCAATGCTGCTTAACTTCAGTGATCGGAGAAAGGACCAGCACTTTCAGCCTGATACAACCATTGACAGTTTCAAAATTCTTATTACACTATTTCATCTTTATTTGTTTTGTGATTTGCATTCCCAATCATAAATAGTCTTGTAAAAATATTTAAAAGTCTAATAAATTATTATTTGTTAAAACTGAAACAATTGCTTAAATATTTATACTTCAGATTAAAATATTTGAATAAAAATTACAATACTATTAAAATGAATAAAGTTAATTAAATTAGGTGGATGGTTTTATAAATTTAACAGAAAATAAATGATTATAAAATTAACCAACAAATTAATTAATCATAATTTAATTCAGTAGTTCGACTGAGTATATTATTACATTGGCAATTGAATCACAATGTATTAGAATTGAATTAAATTGTAAGAAATATACATATATATTTTTATATATAAAAAAACAAAAAAAAACTATAGAACCATTAGTCTATGGAACTTAATTCTATATAAGGTTTATAGTTAGTAATGATAAGGTTTATAGTACTCCATAGAAAAACTGTTCTATAGAAAAAAATTCTACAGAACTGCTAAGAATTCTATAGAAACAATTTTTTTAGAAAAAGTATTCTGTAGAATTCTTCAAAACTCTATAGAAATAGTATTCTATAGAATGGCTATTCTATAGAATTTGTAAAGAATTCTATAGAGTTCTATATAGCTTTATAAACTGTTTTCGTAAGAGAAACCTTACGTATTACTTCAGCTTAGGCGATAAATGTGTCGCTAACAATAACCACATAAATAAGATTTCATGCTAAAATTTTATCCAGTTAATGTCAATAATATTTGTCAAACTGGCTTTGTGCCCAGTATAGTTTCTTGGCGTATTTCCAGGTATTCAGCTTTTAACGATATTCCAAAGAAATACCTTTCATGTTCTTCCAGATTGTAATAAGAAATGAATGAATATTATATTTTTTAGGGTGAAAATTAAATTTTATTTAAAACAAAAGATGGGAGTTTTTTTTTTCTAATCGTTTTTTGATGAAAAATAAAAGATACTTTAAATGGGCTGTTTTCAGACAATAATAGAATTTTTTAATGTACGATGATACGTTTGTCGATTGAAAAAGTTTATTGGTAATAAAGTTTTGAAGAAAACTATTTCCATTTTTTTCTGTTTATTTTGTATTTTGTATTTTTCTTTATTGCATGTACTTCATTATTATTTTGGATAAGTATTTGCCCTTTACGAAGAGAAATACTCTGATTCGATTACCTTTAAAAAATGCGAAAATCATGGTTTAAATCTTTCTACACATAAAATAAGTGACATAGTTCATAAAAAAAAGGGAATAAACAACAAAGTTTACATTTGACAGGGAGAATGTTTAAAAAATGCGCATCCAACAAAGGTATGTTCAGTGCTTATTATATCAAAAGTCGTGTCTCATTTCTTTAAAGAATACCCCCCCCCCCCCCAACACACACACCATCACCACCACCACTAAAGAAGTATCGCAAATTTTTAAACATCTCTATACGTACTATAAAAAAATTCAAAATCTGATTTAAAGCTAATTAAAAAGACGACAAAAAATGATGCTCACCGCCTAAAGCGAAAACATGTTTCTGAGCTGAATTATGTGTAGATTGTTGTATGAAAATTATTTGACAAATGGAATATGCAAATATGTATTGCATTTGATGAGGCTTGGATATATTTATCTGATTGCAACCGAAAATAATCGATTTACTAACGGAAAAAGGTAGAAAAAGACCTAAAATACTGGTTCAGAGATAACAAGAAAGGTTTTATGATTATTACTGGATACTCTTATAACAGAAAATTTAAAATAAAAAAGTAGGAAATAATGTCAAAATTAACTCGGATTACTATCAGAGATATGTTTTAACTTCTGTTTTCAAAGAAGACATTGCATCACTTTACCCAAACAATCTTCATTGTGTTAAGTTCCATCAATATAAAACGACTAGCAATACCTCTAAATCCATCTGCTCTAGTTTTGGGAAAAAAAAGAGAAATGAAACCAAAATTGAGACTATTCCATTTAACCCTTTAGCGGGCGGTGTCCACAAAAAAGGACACCTAATTTTAATTCCAAAACTGACAAACGGCACCAAGAATATTTAATTAATTTTTCCTTTTATAAAGTACGGGAAAATAAGCAAGTTTTTATTTTCGAATAAATTCTTTGGTAAATTCTGGTGTCAGTCCATAATTTCATCATTTTAAAAACATATTTACTCCGCGCCGGAAAGGGTTAAATGCATCCCGGCCAAGTTCCGCTTTGTCTCTTATGGATTACTGTTAATTTTGACTTTTAAAAGAAGCCCTTTATAAGCGGCATCCCAAAACAACGGATGGACTCTGGAAGATTGTTGTCAAGGGGTGGAACAAAATCAACCTTGATATTTTTTTTAAAAAGCTATTTTATCTTGGAAGTCAAGCTATAATACCATAATTCAATATAAGGGCTACCAGACTGAACATATTAAAAAATAAAAGTCTTATCTTTGTTTATAAATTTCTGTTTACAAAAGCATATGCATCTTACCGAAGTCCCCCAAGCGTGTCTCCTATGGTTTGCTGTTCATTTGGACTTTTAAAACAAGGTCTTTTTAAGTAGCATTCCAAAACATTGGATGGATTCTGAAAGCTTGTTATCGAGGAGCGGAATAAAATCAACATTGATATTTAAAAAAAAAAAGCTCTTTTATCTTGGAAGTCAAGCTGTAATACGATAATTCAACAAAAGAGTTGTAAGAGTTGTAATTTTCCAACTGGACGAAAAAAGTCCGGACCAGGATTCGAACCTGGGATCACTTGGCTGAAGCTGCCACGCTCTACCTACTGAATTCATCCAGTTAACCTGTTCCCAGGTTCGAATCCTGGCCCGGACATTTTTTGTCCAGTTGGAAAATTACAACTCGTATGATTTCCTTACCAATTTGAATAATTGTGTTAAAATTAATCCAAAAGAGTTGTAAGACTGAACATATTATAAAATAAAATTCTTATCTTTGTTTAGATATGTAGGTTTCCAAAAGCGATACAAAAATGTTTGAATACCCTCTGTTCACTTAAAATTCACGCTACCGCGCATGCGCGGTAGCGTATTACTGCTTATTTTAATGTTTATTACTGTTAATTTTACGGTATAATACAGGCAGCTGGGATGTCACTATTATACTGTAAAATCAACATTTTTTTTTTTTTGCAGTGTGCAATCTTATAGGCTTCTCATGTATCTCATTGGTTCCGTCTACGTTTAGCATGGCTATTGCACAAAAGAATGTAACAAAACGATGCGAGTAATCTCAGATTAGGCGGTAAATATGTCGCTAACAATAACCCCCACAAAGAAAGGCTTTTCATGCTAAAGTTTTATCCAATTAATGTCGATAATCTTTGTCAAACTGTCTTTCTTCCCATTATTATTTGTTGGCGTCATTCCAGATAATCACCTTTTAACGATATTTCGAATAAATAACTAAGGTACCTTATGCTCTTCCAGATTGCAATGTTGTTGTTGGCGTGTCAGAGAAAGTGCCAAGGCACTTCTCAGAAAGAAGGGGTGCCAGAGCCTCAAGAGAGGTTGGACTTCTAGAGCTGGTCTCTCAATTTTGAACCAATTCCAGATAGGAGACCTGCACCTGGATTGGCACCCCCAGAGGTAACGCTTATACTAAACTTGGAGGACATTGGAGCCACGAACAGATTTTACGTACACCAGCTCCCATTAACGTATCCAGATTGCAATAAAGAAAAAGAATGAATATTATATTTCCCGCGTGAAAATTTATTTTTGTTTGAAACAAATTACGTGCTTTTTTCGAATCGTTCTTTTTTCAAATAGAAGAGTTAGCTTAAATGTGCCACAGTTTGAAAATACGCTCGTTAGTATATAATAATAATATATTTGTCGATTGAAAAAAAAATTAATAAAAGGGTTTTCGCGAAAGCGTTTTCTGTACCCTTTTTTCTGTCCATCGTTAAAAAATAAAGTTTTTAAAATTAGCGAATACAAAGAAAATTCCAATTATAAATTAATTCCATAATCGTACGAGAATTCCATTAAAAAGAAAAAACAGCGAGCACTTTGCCACTTTTGTATTCAGCTCTACTACCGCCTAGTTTTGTTGACCATTCTATTATGGGGGGCACCAATCGGCGGTGAGCTTTACCCCTTATGAAGGGACGGGCAAGTTTTACATCAATGGGTCCCTCGGGATTCGAACTCCGGCTCTCAGTGTGGAAGGCGCCGCGCCGCCGTTACTGACCACGCTGGGAAGATTTTTGTATGTTGTACATTTGTATAGTGCATTTACTTATAACGTTATGGAGATATTCCTGAGAAACATTATATAACTAATATATCCACACCTGACAATGACACACACATAATGCCCAGACTCAACCACAGTGAACATATTGCATATATGCATGTTTTGTAACGTAAGTAAGTTACAGAGGAATAATTCTGAAGACTATTTAAAATAAAGTAATATAAAAAGAAGGAAAAGTATTTACTTATCTTAACCACTTTATCTTGTTCATAAAATTTTCTAATATTTATATTTATTTTTCTCTTACTTCAACAGCATTTTTTAATGTAATACTAATTAAACAGAGTTATAATTTTATACGCAATTATTATTACCTAAAAATTTGCGTTTTTTTCTTTTCACTAGCAAAACATATTATTTATTTTACAACCCCAGCATCCATAAAATATTATAAGCTAATTCTGAGTGTAGATAATTTTTCCCATGTCTAATTTAGCATGTTATTAGCACAAAAGAATATAACAGATATAATACGTGTGATCTCAGACTAGGCGGTAAGGATGCGCTAATAATAACCACATAAATTAGAGCCTTTCATACTAAAGTTTTATCCAATAAATGTCGATAATCTTTGTCAAGCTGGCTTTATGTCCAGTATTGTTCCTTGGCATCTTCCCAGATAATCACCTTTTAACGATATTTCAAACAAATACCTATGGTACCACATGTTCTTCCAGATTGCAATAAGAAAAAGATGAATATTATATTTCCCGCGTGAAAATTTTTCTTTATTTAAAACAAACTACGTGCTTGTTTCGAATCGTTCTTTATTTGAAATAGAACATTCCATTTAAAGGCGCCAAAGTTTAAAAATACGCTAGAGTATGTATACAACAATAATATATTTGTCGATTAAAAAAAAATAATAATAATATAGTTTTTCAGAAAACGTTATCCTATTCTTTTCTTCTGCCTATCGTTAAAAAATAAAGTTTTTTAAATTAGCGAATACATTGAAAATTCCAATTAGAAATTAATTTCATTAATCGTACGAGAATAACATTTTACTTTTTTTTTAACCAACTGCGGGCACTTTGCCATTTTTGTATTCACTCCTACTACGGCTTATTTATGTTAACGCAGTCTTGTTAAATTCCGAGAATATCGGAAAAATGAATTTTGTCCACCTAGATCATCAAAACGCCCCACTGTGCAACGGCGGGCACTTTGCCATTTTTGTATTCACTCCTACTACGGCTTATTTATGTTGACCATTCTTTTATGGGGGCACCAATCGGCGTCAACTTTATCTCTTATGAAGGGACGGACAAGTTTTACAAGAATGACTCACTCGGGATTCAAACCAGGGAACCTGCGTGTAGCCAACACCGGCTCTATTACAATAGAGCCGGTGTTGGTGTAGCAGGTGCCACCGCTACCGACCACGCTGGGAAGGTTTTAGCATGTTGCGCATCTATATCTGTATATTTCACTTACTTATAAAGTTATAGAGATATGCCTGGGTTGTTGTATATATTATATTTGATGAAATGTTGATTAGCTGCATCTATATTTTACAACTAATATATCGGCATCTGACAATGACATACATGTAATGCCCATTTCCAACCTCAACCACTGGAGCTAAAAGTATAAATGTTGGCAACTAGGCACTTTTTTTAAAAGTAATATAAAAATTGAAAAGAATGTATTTACCTTAACCACTTTATCTTTTACATGGAACCTGCTAATATATAAATTTTTTTCGTTTTACATTTTCTTTAACAGCATTTAAAAAAATATATATCACTAACTAAACGGAGTTATAATTTAATACGCAATTATTATTATCTAAAAATTGGCCTTTTTTCTTTTGCACTAGCAAATCGTAATATTTATTTTACTCCCCAACATTCATAAAACATTATAAGCTAATTCTGAGAGTAGATAATTTTTCCCATGCCTATCTTTATCATGCTATTAGCACAAAAGAACATAACAAAAAGTAATACGTGTGATCTCAGACTAGGTGATAAGGACGTCGCTAACAATAACCACATAAATTAGAGCCTTTCATACTAAAGTTTTATCCAATTAATGTCGATAATCTTTGTCAAGCTGGCTTTATGCCCAGTATTGTTCCTTGGCGTCCTTCCAGGTAATAACCTTTTAACAATGTTTCTAAGAAATACCTTTGTTGCATCCCATCTTCCTGAATATGATAGGAAAAAAAAAATAATATATTTCCGGCGTGAAATTTAATTTCATTTGAAACAAAGATGTTTGTTGTTTTCATGTGTAAGAAAATACTTTAAATGTGCCATTGTGTATGTATGTTGTAAAATGTGTGTCAGTACATAAGATTTATGTAAGTATGTAAGATGTATTAAGTATGTCAGAAAGATGCAGGTATTAAGCTGGACTTAGTACCGTATGTAAGATGTTTGTATCTTATATATATGTAAGTAAAGGCTCCATATAAATATGGAGAATAAGTATTAAATATTGATTATTTGGTATGAAAGTAATTTAAATATAAACATGCTGGGAGTAACAGAGAAACAAAAGAAAAAAAAAATCTATTTTTAGAAATGTTTTTTTTTTTTTTTTTTTTTTTTTTTTTTTTTTTTTACAACAAAAACCTTTAAACCAATATTTTAAAAATGTGGTAAAAGTATTTAAAATTAATAAAACATAAATACTGATTTTTACTTTCTTAACTTTCATACAACATTCATACAAAAATCTTCGTAGCACTATTTAAACAGTGTTATATATTTTAATATGATTTTTATTCCTTAAAATCTCGCCTTTTTTCTACATAAATAAAACATAAATATTTATTTTAACAAGCTTAATATTGTATATTGTAAATATACAATAACATTAATGTATATTGTAATGTGTATTGTTAATATTGTATATTGTAAATTTGGTACTTTGGTGTTACAGAATTTTTTCGTGTTACAAACCCAAGGATGAATTCCCAAGCGACCAAGATTTATCGCCGAATTATAAAGCATGTGACATTATAATAATATATGATATATATAACATTTCTTGACTTATGTGGCCAAATTATAGTCATATATGATGCATATATGATGTATATATATGACATGTGTATATGATGTATATATACGACATATAAGGTGTAAATAATATGTGTATAATGACATATATGGCACATATAGGAGTGTTTGGAATAAATATATGCGTATATAGGATGCATATATAAGCTTTGCGATGAAAAAATTGGCGAAATTATAACTGCAACCTTGGCATAATCATAATT
Source organism: Maratus michaelseni (assembly GCA_963931845.1). Classification (NCBI taxonomy): domain Eukaryota; kingdom Metazoa; phylum Arthropoda; class Arachnida; order Araneae; family Salticidae; genus Maratus; species Maratus michaelseni. Next base: position 96,398,804 of record OZ007597.1, on the reverse strand, counting down.
GTGGGGGCCGCTATAACACAAAAGTACGGTATTTTTTTTCTTTAATCTTTCGTAACATTTTTCCAATGATTATTGTAATTTTTTTTATTTTTTTAATACAACAAAAACATTTATAGCAATATAAATATATATATATATATATATATATATATATATGAATTTTCTCATATTATTATTTAAAATCTCTCTTTTCTTTAAATGAATAAAACATGAATGTTGATTTTTACTTTCCTAACATTCATATAACATTCATACAAAAATCTTCATAGCACCATTTAAACAGTATTATAAATTTTAATATTGTTATTATTCCTTAAAATCTTGCCCTTTTTCTACATTAATAAATATTTATTTTTACTAGCTTAACATTCATACAAAGTTATAAGCTTCTCGTGAGTTATCATTCTTGAAGATTTTATATTTAACGTGTTATTAGTACAAAAGCATGTAACAAAACGCTTGTGATCTCAGATAGGCGATAAATGTTTCACTAACAATAACCGTAATTATAATTTTTAAAAAGTTTTTTATATGCTGCGAGTAAAAAAGAAAACAAAACAAAGAGAAAAATCTGTTATTAAATCTTTTTTTTTTTTTTTTTTTTTTTTTTTTTTTTGACCATTAAAACATTCATAACAATATATATATTTTAAAAATGTGAATTTTCTCATATTATTAATTAAAATCTCTCTTTTCTTTAAATTAATAAAACATAAATGTTGATTTTTACTTTCCTAACAACCATGCAACATTCATACAAAAATCTTCCTAGCACCATTTAAACAGTGTTATAAATTTTAATATTGTTATTATTCCTTAAAATCTTGCCCATTACCTACATTAATAAAATATAAATATTTATATTTACTAGCTTAACATTCATACAAAGTTACAATCTTCTCGTGAGTGTATCATTCTTGAAGATTTTATGTTTAACATGCTATTAGTACAAAAGCATGTAACAAAACACATGTGATCGCAGATTAGGCGATAAACGTTTCACTAACAATAACCGTAATTTTAATTTTAAAAAAGTTTTTTATATGCTGCGATTAAAAAAGAAAAAACAAAGAGAAAATCTGTTATTATTATTATTAATATATATATATATATATATATATATATATATATATATATATATATATATATATATATATATATATATATATATATATATATATATATATATATATTTATTTATTTATTTATTTTTTTTTTTTTTTTTTATTATTTTTTTTTTTTTTTACAACAGAAACTTTTATAGCCATATGTTTTTAACAAATTATAAATTTTAACATATTATTATTTAAAATTTCTCTTTAAATGAAAAAAGCATAAATGTTGATTTTTAATTTCCTAAGATTCATACAATATTCACACAACATTCATACAAAAATCTCCATCGCACTATTTAAACAGTTTTGTAAATTTTAATATGATTATTATTCCTTAAAATCTTTCACTTGTTCCACATTTTTAAAACATTATTATTTATTTTTGCTATCTTAACGTTCATACAAAGCTATAATCTTCTCACGAATATGTCATTCTTTCCGAATCTGTGTTTAGCATACTATTAGCACAAAAGAATATAACAGAATAATGCACGTGATTTCAGATTAGGCGATAAAGGTGTCGCCAACCTTTCACGTTAAAGTTTTAACCAATTAATGTCGATAATCTTTGTCAAACTGGCTTTGTTCTCAGTATTGTTTTTGGCGTATTTCCAAGTAATCACCTTTTAAGAATATTTCGAACAAATACCTGAGCTATTTCCGTGTCCTTTTAGATTGTAACATAAAAAAAAATAATATTATATTTCCCGCATGAATATTTTATTTTATTTAAAACAAAATACTTGTTTCCTTTATAATCGTTTTTTATCGGGGAAAAAAACTTATTGGGCTATTGCCAGAGTAAAGTGAAAACAGTTAATATACAATAATAATTAGTCAGGTAGAAATAGCATTTTACCTTCAAAAATTCGGGTAGTTCTGATTTTTGGATATGTTGTAAAGGTTGACCCTCTAAAAAAAAAAAAAAAGAAAAAAGAAAAAAAAAAACAAGTTTTTGACCTTGTGCGTTTTTCACAATATTGAAAAAAAACAATATTTTTCGGCACTTTTTTCGATTTTTCTTAAATAACTCAGTTTCAGTGCATTCTCCAGAAAAACACTTTCCCCATTTTGTAGAGGATAAAATTCTCTACAACATGCAGTATTCATGTTTGTAAATTGTTCAAATAGGGGGTGGGATATGGAGCCGGGAAAATAGGGTAAAATTTGCAAAAAGTGCAAAAATCCACAAATGACGTTAGTTTTTGCTTAAAAACCTACTTTTAGTGCGTTTTAGAGACAAAAGTGCCATTATAAAGTTTGTAAAGCATGAAGTAGTGTATAAGTTTCATTTATTAGATCTTTAAATATTGGTAATGGACTTTAAAAATCACAGCAAAAAGATTTTGGTTGAAAACAGGAAAATGCCGCCTGACAACTTATTAATTTAAAAAAAAGAGCTTTTATTTTTTATATTGAAAACACGATGTGGTTAATTAATTAGAGAATGTACAAGAAATTAATCAACAAATATATAGTAAGTATAGTCGCTTTGTCATATATGTTTTCTTTTTCTGCTGCTTGGCCCTGGTAATGATACCATCGTCTCAGATACTTCATCGTCCGTCTCTGTACTTGACTCGATTGGTTGTTCTAGGTCATCAAAGTCCTCAAGGTCCAGTATAATATCAGGAGCGTTGCCACGTAGTTGGTTGTGGTACTTCACTAAGATAACTGAGCACTTCAAGTCTGCCTTTCTAGAACTGCAATTCGTACTACTTTTTTTTTTTTTTTTTTTTTTTTTTTTTTTGCATTGGCAAGATATGAAATTGAGTAGAGTTTGAGGAGCTGGTCCATTCATCATGGTGACTGGAATGATCCCATGACCACCCCACTTCCGGCCGCATTCGAGAGGATCCGTTTCTCAGTCATGTCTAAACGCATGATATTCAGCAGCATCACGAGTAGGTGGTAGTCTAGCTAAATTTTATTTAATATTGTTAGCTTCTCTAGCGAAGCTGACATACCGCAATGCATTCAAGTTTTGGTTGGGATCACCTCCATACAGAGCAAAAAATACACCTTCTGTGGCTTCAACAAGTTTGTGCCTCTCTGCATTTGAGTCTTTAAAGATTTGAACTTTTAGGTTCAGGGATGGGTTCTGAAGAATTCTGCAATATTTCATTTTTCCATAGCTGTAGAACGCAGAAGTGGTGTCACAACCACTTACTGCATGAAGAAAAAGAATATTTTGTGCAACTTCTTTAAACTTGAAACACTTGTTGGAGTAGAGATCATCAGGCAGTTTTTCTCTCCTGGCCCTTCGGAGATAAACATTGTCTGCACCTAGAGAAGCCACAAGAACAAGAAGGTCCATGTCTTCACCATTGACAGTGACAGCATCGTAATCACGGGCTTAGGAAATAGCTGTGTTCACTATTAGCACATCTGCATTTTCAGTGGCCTAGGTAGTGATCATTTGTGTTTTTTAAAATTCATTTCGAAGCATATAAATGAAAAGTTATTTTTTTTTTCATTCCCCAACAATGTTTCTTGTGGCATCTGTGGAAACAGTCTCATTGAACTTAACCTCAGCAGAAGTATGAATCTTTAAGCGACGAGCAATTTCTGCACCTTTTATACTTTTTTGATTATGTTCAGGATAAGTTTATAAAATTTTCTTTATTTTAAAATTTAAAACTGAATTCAAAACACCGGAATACAATTCCCCTTTATACAGGTTTCCGTCTTATCAGGTATATTTGTTGTTATTTTTCTGTTGGGACTAACATTCTCAAACTGAGATACAATGACCATCAATGTAAACTTTGAGTAACAAAAATATGTGGGACAAATGAATACAAACACGACAAACCAAATCTTCATTGGGTGCCCTCTTCTTCTTCCATTCTAGCGCCCGGGCCCCATGCTCCTTTTGCACCCACCTCCCTTAGTTTCGGCCTTAGATACTCCTTTTCCTTTTTAAAATTTCTAAATTATAACTTATTTATCTTTCAAGTATTATTTTACATTATTCCCAGCTATTAATTTTACTTTCGACTTTGAATTCTTGGCCCTGCACCTATGTCTACCGACTATGTTTTTTGGTTAACTTCACCCCCCCCTCAACAATTCAACAGTAACCTATTATTGTACATACTATAATTAATTAATTGCATCGTTTAATCTATATCAAAAATAAAAGCTCATTTTTAAATTAATGACTTGTCAGGCGTTTTTTTTTTTGTTTGTTTTAACCATAAATTGTATTATTCTGATTTTTAGAGTCTATAATAGATATTTAATGATCTAATAAATGAAACTTATAGACTACTTCATGCTTTACAAACTTTATAATGGTACTTTTGTCTCTAAAACTCACTAAAAGTAGGTTATTAAGCAAAAACTAACGTCATTTGTGGGGTTTTTTTTCACTTTTTGTAAATTTTACTCTATTTTCCCGCCTCCGTATCTCACCTCCTATTTGGACAATTTACAAACATGAATACTGAATGTCGTAGAGAATTTTATGCTCTACAAAATGGTGAAAGTTTTTTTTCTGTAGAATGCAGTGAAACTGAGTTATTTAAGAAAATTCGAAAAAAGTGCCAAAAAATATTGGTTTTTTCAATATTGTGAAAAACGCACAAGGTCTAGAAAGTCGAAAACTTGTTTTTTTTTTTTTATTAGAGGGTCAACCTTTACAACATATCCAAAAATCAGAACTACCCTTTTTTGCGCTATTTCTACTGGACTAAATGTGAATACAAAGGATGTGAATAATCATTTACTACACAGCGTACAACCAACAGAGTGAAAAACTGTCCACACCGGGGATCGAACCCGGAACCCTTAGTATCACGCACCAATGTTCTACTATTTCGAAGCTATCCGGACGACATCCAGTCTACCATCTCCTCACTTTTATGCATTGGCAAGACTTGCAACCTTGAAGCACCAGATGAAAAGTCAATCATGAGCACGCATTTGTGGCATGCATGAGACGAATTAGAGGATTGGTGCGTGATACCAAGGGTTCCGGGTTCGATCCCCGGTGTGGACATTTTTTCACTCTGTCGGTTGTACGCTGTGTAGTAAATGATTATTCACATCCTTTGTATTCACATTTAGTCCAGTAGAAATAGCGCAAAAAAGGGTAGTTCTGATTTTTGGATATGTTGTAAAGGTTGACCCTCTAATAAAAAAACCAAGTTTTCGACTTTCTAGACCTTGTGCGTTTTTCACAATATTGAAAAAACCAATATTTTTTGGCACTTTTTTCGAATTTTCTTAAATAACTCAGTTTCAGTGCATTCTACAGAAAAAAAAACTTTCACCATTTTGTAGAGCATAAAATTCTCTACGACATTCAGTATTCATGTTTGTAAATTGTCCAAATAGGAGGTGAGATACGGAGCCGGGAAAATAGAGTAAAATTTGCAAAAAGTGAAAAAAAACCCCACAAATGACGTTAGTTTTTGCTTAATAACCTATTTTTAGTGAGTTGGGCATTTTTTCACTCTGTTGGTTGTTTGCTGTGTATTAAGTGATTATTCACATCGTTTGTATTCATACATTTCCAGCGTAATTTCAGATCTACTGAAAATTTAATTAATTATATACACTCTAAAAACGACATCATCAAAACTGAGCAAAAAATACTCAAATCTGAGTATGTCGCATAGTCAAAATGGCTACGAATCAAAATTACTCAAGTTTGAAACATGTATATACTCATTTCTGAAGACATGCACACACTCAACAATAAAACATCATGTGCTCATACTTGAGTTATGTCCATGTTTCAAACAACAGTAAACAACAGCGCTAGTGCTACCATCTCTGGTTCTATATACGATTATGGGAGGATAAACTAAATTTACGCTTTTACTCAGAGCAAGCATCGAACCCGAGTCCTACTAGTTACAAGTACATTGCATTATCCACTTCGACATCCAGATCACATGGGTGGGTTATTTTAAATGCAAGCCATTGAATGATTCGGACGCATGGTGATATTTTTATAGGATTCAATAATTTGTTGCTGAGAAAATTGGACATTTTTAACGGGATTTCGGATAGATTTGGTCAATTTCAGATGGTGGTTAAGATTGTACAACTTCATTAGTTATGTGGGGAAGGGGAGATATGAATTATACAAATTTTCAATTCGATTGTTATCAGCGTATATTTCTTAAATGAACAAGCGCTCCCTGTATATTGAAATTTAACTGACTAAATTTTCTTTTTGACACATTTTAACCCATTAATGCCACAATTATTTTTCTCTTGAAAAATAGAAATCTTGCATTTCATTCAAATGAGTATGAACTGACCTCTATGTACTCATTTTTTGAGTATTGCCATGTTTCAAAAATGGGTTTGAACTGATTCTAATCATTTTTGAGTATGTCCATGTTTCAAAAATGAGTACCAACTGACCTCTATGTGCTCAGTTTTGAGTATGTCCATGTTTCATTATTCTGAGTATTGCTGGTATTTCAGAATTGAAAGTATTGGGTCGTCCTATTTGAAACAAAAAGTTTCATAACAAAATGAAAATTTCGATTTACTCAGATTTGAAAGTGTCATTTTTCTCAGTGTACCGATACTGGGTTTTATTCTTCTCATGCATGCCACATGCATGTGTGCTCGTGATTGACTTCCCATCTGATGCTACAAAGTTCCAAGACTTTCCAATATATAAGAGTGAGACAATGCTAGACTGGATGGCGTCCGGACAGCTCGAAATGGTAGAGCATTGTTGTGTGATACCAAGGGTTCCGGGTTCGATCGCCGGTCTGGACATTTTTTCCTATGTTGGTTGTACGCTCTTTAATAAGTGGTTATTCACATCATTTGTATTCATTACTTTTCAGCGTAATTTCAGCTCTGTTGAAAATTTAATTAGTTACAATAATAATGTGTTTGTCAGTTGGAAAAAAAAATTATATATATATATATATTTTTTTTTTAAATAAACGTTTTGCTTTCTATTTTTATATCATCGTTAACGAATAATATTTCAAAAATTGACGGATACATAAGTAAAATCTAATCAAAAATATTTTAATAGTGCGATATTGTGAGAAAATATTATTTTTATTTTTATTCGTAATATTAATTTAATATTAGTGTTATTACTGGTAAAACCGTGCAAAGATTTCGCACATAGTTCCTTTTGTATTTCTTCGTATTATCGCTTTTTAAATTAGACTTTCAAAATTGACAGTTATAGAATTAAATACCAAATTGGCAAAACATTTTGAATGGACTAGATGGGGTAGCCATAAAAGAAAATCCTTAAATAAATAAAACGAAAAATAAATATAAAAATCTAAATAGGATTTACTTCTTTTATTGTAACTGAAAGAAATATTGACCATAGAAGACCATAGTATCCAAATTCATTTGTAAATTCCTATAAATGAACAATAATTGTCATTCACATTTTTTTTTATTGGGAACATATTGTAGTGAACCTCAATAAGCTATCTAAATTTCGTCTCTTTCCAAACATTTTTATTGATGTTAAAACACGGACATTCAGGCAGACGAACCGAAAGTTATAAACTCTGTTCAACCATTACTTACCCATCATAGGCAGTATAGCGTAAATCTTGTAATCGTTTTGAAAATAGAAAAAAAAAATTGACGGATTTACACGTTTCAGACACTGGATATACCGAAAAAACATATTTTTAGAAAAAAAAATTGCCGTCCGTCTCTCTGTGTGTCTGTAAACGCTCTATCTCCCGAAAACAACTGAGATAGAGACTTGAAATTTGGTATGTACTTAGTATGTAATAATGGGAAGAACCTTATTGAATTTCAGTAACCTCGATTATCCGGAACTATTTTTTTCGGACTCTTGAAATATTCGTTCTGATAAAAGATATATAAAAATTTTCGAAATTGTTTATTTTAAGGAGTGAATATAAAAGACAATAAAAAACATAAATTTTGCATCAAGAATAAAGTCGATCGGATTATGACTTGCCGATATATTTATAATCCTATTTTCCACACTCTTCTATTTTCCCTGACCCTGTATTTCATTCAAATTTCAATTCAAAGATATACTTTAATTGGAAATGAGACGCTTAATCAGACGCAGTAAACCGTTAGTTAATAGGATTATCAATTTTAGAGTTATAGGGATGTTTCTTTTACGCAATTTAGTAATAGAGCATTTAAAGTTTATGACGTCATCAAGCCACGATTTTATTCGAATTGCATTGCATTTTATAAATAGTTTACACATATTTTATTTTCATATTTTATATTATGCATATCCATGATGGGTAAGTATTACGGTGGCCCCGAACGACTAGTTTTCAAATGTATTAAAAACTACAATTTTTTTTTTTATATTAAAACGATTACTATGATTGCTACAAATGGGATTCCTGTTCAATGCATATTTTCTAAATTCTTAACATTAAACTAATTTAACCACACAAGCGTATAAAAATTTAAGTTTTCTAATACACATCTAAATTTACAAAATATCTATTACAAAAAAAAATTGCACTGTTCAAAGCAAATTGTATTTTTTACCGCATTATAATAATTCTATTCCTGGATTTTCTTTCTGACTATGTTCTATTATTCAAGGGGAAAGTTTAACTTTATAAATCCCTTTTAACTTTATAAAGCCTTTTCAAATTCCATTAGAGAAAGAGGTTGACAAATCTTGAAGTCTGCTGGCAAAGTTTCCACTGTTATTTATTTGAAACTGAATTGTAATGTAATTTTTGTTCTGATTGTACTTGTATTATTCAGTAGATAAAGTATTATTTAATTTTTCTTTGAATCACTTCTATTCTTAATCTTTTAGGCAAGCATTCGCGGTTCATTATTTGAGATCTATTTTGAGTTATAAATAGTTTGTTTGCCATACTAACAGCATTGAATAGACTCAAAAATTATTTTATCATCATTGACGAATTTCTGTCATCCAATCTTAGTGAATCTGGACTTCCACTTCCTTAAGAAAAAATGTTGCCAATTCTCTACATTTTCTGGCAATGTTTCCAAGGCTATTTCTTTAAGATTAAACTGGAATGTAATTTCCATGCTCATTATAATTGTATCATTTAGTAAATTTAAACCGTTATTTATTCATCATGTAAGCACTTCTGTTCTTAGTTTTTTAGACATACAGCATTGAGTAGACTCAAAAATTATTTTATCATCATTGAAGAATTTATGTTGTCCAATCATAGCGAATCTGGACTTTAAATTCTTAAGAAAAAACGTTGCCAATTCTCTACATTTTCCGACAATGTTTCCAAAGCCATTTCTTTAAGATTAAACTGTAATATAAATTTTCATACTCATTATACTTGTATCATTCAGTAAACTGTTATTTAATCATCATTTAAGCAATTCTGTTCTTAATTTTTTAGAGATACAGCACTGAGTAGACTCAAAAATTATTTTATCATCATTGAAGAGTTTCTGTTGTCAATCTTAGTTAATCGGGATTTTATCATCCTTAATAAAAAGAGAGGTTGTCAATTCTCTATATTTTCTGGCAATATTTCCTAAGCTATTTATATAAGATTGAACTGTGATACAATTTCCATGCTCAATATACTTGTGTCATTGATTTAAATTGTTATTTAGTCTTCATTTAAGCACTTCTGTTCTGAATATTTGAGACATACAATCATTAATAAAAGTTTAAGAACACTAGATTTTGAACCATTTAAGACCACTTGCTATTATTCGCGATGACAATTCAAATTGTTTGCTTAAATGCCTAGATACGGCCATCTGCCTTACATTTCTTTCTACAGCAAGCAAACCAACAGTTATTTTCTTATAGGAACTCCTAGGCCAGGTACGGTGCGCCTATCGCACGCATGCCGTAAGTTAACGCAACAGAATATTTTCCGCATGGTTTTGATTGAGGTACTGAAGCAAAATAGAATGCAATTAAAGAAAATACACGATTTAAACAAGCTAAGGTTTTCAAAACAATTTTTACAACTTTTCTGAAATTGAAGACATTGAAATGCAATTTATTGAATTCCATTTCAATATGGGCCCAATCTTTTATGATATTAAGTACAGATTTGGAGAATATCGACAAGAAGGGTGATCAGGGCATTACAAGCAAAAATGTCAATGATGAAAGTATAGAGACTTGCTATGAAATGCACCATTTTGAAATTTCCCCTTCTATACAAGCCTGCGAGTCATGATAAACGAATTATATGAAAACTCAAATAGAAACCACTTGTCAGATGACTCCAATTTAGCTTGCATTCCATTAAGAATAAATAGATATGAGCTCGATATTAATTACTAGCAAGCTACGCCCGCTACGCTGATCAATTTCTCTTAACGAACTTTTAATCAAACAAAATATTGAAATTTCATAATTCACTTTTATATTTTAACAGAATTAATAAGGCTACTATAATTTGTGACTCGTGCTATAGCCAATATACACGTCAAGAACACGTCGCCCTTATCATTATCTTTTTACGCATGAAGGTTTCGCTATGTTTACTCCATTGTGAAATTTCGTAATTTTTGAAATTCAATATTTGAAAAACGGCATAATCATTAGATTTGAAATCTATATCAAGAAAAATACATTTTTTTACCGTTCAAACGCAGCTTGTCTAACAATTTTCTGACAAATAATTTCCGAGCTATTATTTTTTTTTCAGTAACTTGAAATGTTTCATTTTCCGAGATTAATCTGTGGCAACAATTAGCGAAAAATCCAGTCGTCAGCAACGCATAGCTATTTATTAAAGAGGCTGTTGGAGCAGCGATTGTCAACATCAATTTGCCACCATCAATTTTGAAATCGGTTCTGTAGTTCCAGAGATTCCATAGAAATTGTAATTTAGAATGATTTTAGAACGCTTTTAGCTCATTTCACCCTTTTAAATTTCGATTTCTTTAAAATTTATTCTTAGAGAGCATTTACATCTTATAAGTAAGTAGAATGCCAAATTTGAAGTTTATAGCTCCTTCAGTATAAAAAAAAAAAATCGCAATTGTCGAACGTTTTTCGCTCCTGCACCCCCCTGGGATTAGTGACACCCACATAAAATATAGACTATGTTGGAGCAGGGATTGTCACCATCAATTTGCCTCCATCACTTTTGAAATCGGTTCTGTAGTTCCAGAGATTCCATAGAAATTGTAATTTAGAATGATTTTAGAACGCTTTTAGCTCATTTCACCCTTTTAAATTTCGATTTCTTTAAAATTTATTCTTAGAGAGCATTTACATCTTATAAGTAAGTAGAATGCCAAATTTGAAGTTTATAGCTCCTTCAGTATAAAAAAAAAAAATCGCAATTTTCGAACGTTTTTCGCTCCTGCACCCCCCTGGGATTAGTGACACCCACATAAAATATAGACTATGTTGGAGCAGGGATTGTCACCATCAATTTGCCTCCATCACTTTTGAAATCGGTTCTGTAGTTCCAGAGATTCCATAGAAATTGTAATTTAGAATGTTTTTAGAACGCTTTTCGCTCATTTCACCCTTTTAAATTTCGATTTTTTAAAATTTATTCTTAGAGAGCATTTACACCTTATAAGTAACTACAATGGCAAATTTCAAATTTCTAGCTCCTTCAGTATTAAAAAAAAAAATCGCAATTTAGAACGTTTTTCGCTCTTGCACCCCCCCCCCTCCCCCCCTGGGGTTAGTGGCACCGACATAAAAAAAATAGCCTATGTTGGAGCAAGGATTGTCACCATCACTTAAGAATTCGGTTATATAGATCCAGAGATTCCACAGAAATTGTAATTTAGAATGTTTTTAGAACGCTTTTCGCTCATTTAAACCTTTTAAATTTCATTTTCTTTTATTTGTTCTTAGAGAGCATTTACATCTTATAAGTAGCTACAATGCCAAATTTCTAGCTCCTTCAGTATAAAAAAAATCGCAATTTAGAACGTTTTTCGCTCCTGCACCCCCCTGGGGTTAGTGGCACCGACATAAAATATAGCCTATGTTGGAGCAAGGGTTGTCACCATCAATTTGCCACCATCACTTTTGAAATCGGTTCTATAGTTCCAGAGATTCCACAGAAATTGTAATTTAGAATGTTTTTAGAACGCTTTACGCTCATTTCACTCTTTTAAATTTCATTTTTTTTTTTGTTCTTAGAAAGCATTTACATCTTATAAGTAGCTACAATACCAAATTTCAAATTTCTAGCTCCTTCAGTATAAAAAAATCGCAATTTCGAACGTTTTTCGCTCCTTTACCCCCCTCGGGTTAGTGGCACCGAAATAAAATATAGCCTATGTTGGAGCAAGGGTTGTCACCATCAATTTGCTCCCATCACTTTTGAAATATGTTCTATAGTTCCGGAGATTCCACAGAAATTGTAATTTAGAATGTTTTTAGAACGCTTTACGCTCATTTCACCCTTTTAAATTTCATTTTTTTTAAATTTGTTCTTAGAGAGCATTTACGTCTTATAAGTATCTACAATGCCAAATTTCAAATTTCTAGCTCCTTCAGTATACAAAAAATCGCAATTTTAGAACGTTTTTCGTTCCTGAACCCCCCTGGGGTTAGTGGCACCGACATAAAATATAGCCTATGTTGGAGCAGGGGTTGTCACCATCAATTTGCCACCATCACTTTTGAAATCGGTTCTATAGTTCCAGAGATTCCACAGAAATTGTAATTTAGAATGTTTTTAGAACGCTTTACGCTCATTTCACCCTTTTAAATTTCATTTTTTTTTTTTTTGTTCTTAGAGAGCATTTACATCTTATAAGTAGCTACAATACCAAATTTCAAATTTCTAGCTCCTTCAGTATAAAAAAATCGCAATTTAGAACGTTTTTCGCTCCTTTACCCCCCTCGGGTTAGTGGCACCGAAATAAAATATAGCCTATGTTGGAGCAAGGGTTGTCACCATCAATTTGCTCCCATCACTTTTGAAATAGGTTCTATAGTTCCGGAGATTCCACAGAAATTGTAATTTAGAATGTTTTTAGAACGCTTTACGCTCATTTCACCCTTTTAAATTTCATTTTTTTTAAATTTGTTCTTAGAGAGCATTTACGTCTTATAAGTATCTACAATGCCAAATTTCAAATTTCTAGCTCCTTCAGTATACAAAAAATCGCAATTTTAGAACGTTTTTCGTTCCTGAACCCCCCTGGGGTTGGTGGAACCGGCATAAAATATAGCCTATGTTGGAGCAGGGGTTGTCACCATCAATTTGCCACCATCACTTTTGAAATCGGTTCGGTAGTTCCAGAGATTACCCCCTACAAACAAACAAACAAACAAACAAACAAAAAAACAATCTTTACTCCTTTATAATATTAGTATAGATTTGGCATCCAAGGTGAATCGAAATATAGAAATCGCGTTTACTTTTTTATTACTTTCTAAAACATTTTTTATACTGTAATTCTTGTAGTTTAATATCCACATGTATGTTACCCAGATATTGTTTAATCGTAATAAATAAAAATTCAACTAAATATGATTTTAAATTGAAGTGTAATTATTTCTCAAAGTGAAAAAATACATAACACAAAAGTTTTAAAAATACCTTTTAATATAGATTACATATGTTTCCTTCGCTCAAATGGCTCCAGCTTCAGATCAAACTGATAAATGAAATTATTCTCGCAAAGTTTTGAAAATGGTAAACATAAATCACGAGATCATATGTCCAATACAAGCAGGTGCTTAAATTGGTCAAACCGGAAAACATGAAATTAATGAGTTGAAAAATGTGTGTTTGTTTTCATGTTTTCCAGTTTGACCAATTTTAGAGCCTACATCAGTCATGAGAAAAAACGGGATGTTGTCGCTCTTTGGTCGACCTGATCGTTCCCTTCTAGAATATATCCCATTTTAACCCTTTCATGGTCATGAACGCGTATACGCGGTCAAAGTTTTTTACTTCTAAATGGTCATGAGCGCTTATAGACGGTCAGGATTTTTTACTCCTAAATGGTCATGGGCGCGTATGAACGGTTCAGATTTTCTACTTCTAAGTGGTCATGACCGTCTATGTGCGTTTTTCTCACCCCCCAGACTGGGCGGTAAAGAAGGCGTTTGTCAGCACACTCCCCCTTCCCACATATACAATGGATGTATAAGTAGACCATTTGACAACTAGATTATTTGTATTTTAGGTGAATGCCTTAGAGATTTGGTTAGAAAATGTCTCAGAGAATTTCCTTTTCTGTACAGCCTACATCTAGTGACATTGTATTTCAAAACCGATCCTAAAATGAAAGGAAGCAACTTTATAGAATATCATTTTTTAGTTATTATTTTATTTTAAAACTCTCGTCCATACGATTCTAATCCATTACATTAATTATTATTATTTAAAATGTTTTGCCATGTTAAATTTATTTAATTTTTTTTTAATGAATACATTTGTTTTTATTTTTCTAACAGTATTTCAATTTATTTTGTTTAAATATATTACTAAATAACTAAAATCGATTTTTCTTTCTTTTTTTTTTCTTTTTTTTACTTACAGCACTTTTGCTTTGTAATAGTAACAAATATAATAATACCCAAATAATATTAATAATACCAAATTAATATTACACTTCAAAAAATATTTACTAATTTACTATTGTTGCTGTACCAATTATAGAATAACTTTAAAAATAAAACAGTGAAACCTGTCTATAACAATACTGAAGGGACCAGAAAAAGTATCAATATAGACAGGTTACATTTATAGGCAAGCTCAAGAATGTTAATTGATTCAGAGTACATAGTAGAATAATTATTATATATTGATGGAATATTAGTTTAACTTTCTTAGAATTATATATGTAGATGGAATTTTTTTTTTAACTTTCTAGAATTATACAATGAAATTTAATTTATTTCTTATAAATAATCAGAATTTTGCATTATTAAATAAATATATAAAGAGTGTACAGTATAAATAAATCTGATAAAAATCATATTTTTATTACATTTTGTCAGATTTGTAAAATTACACGAATAAGTGATTAAAAAAGAATAGGAATGTACAATTTTTACTCTTAAAAAGAGAAAGAAATTGCAGGTATTATTTATTCGAATATGAAACCAAAGAAAAATAATTTGTGTAAAAAATGTGTATTTGGATGTCTAAATGTAGACGATAAGACCGGAAATATTACTTCACAGACATTATTTAACATTCACATTTGGTTTGATATTTTTAAATATAATAGCACCATTTTTGTAATGGAAGAGGAAATCAAGTTTTTGATCAATTAATTCAAAGGCATGTACAGGTGTCATCATAATTTTCCTTTAGGTTTTATAAAGACGCCCTGTTAGAACTAAAAGAAAATGATGATTAGTACTTTCACTGAATTAGTACTTTCACTTTATTAGTACTTTCACTGAACACCAATAAAATTGATTGATTAAATTTTAATACTCCTCAATATTTGTAAGAGACTTAAATATATCTTGAAGAATTGATTTGATGTAAGAAAATTATGCACAAATTTTTCATTTTTAGAGACATTCAGTTGATCACTATGTTCAAAATTGCCGTTATAATTGTTGGGATTAAATTAAAGACTGCAAGCAGTTGTAGATGGTTTTATTAGTCCAATTGCTTGCATTTTTTTAACATTTCAGCAAAAGTTACAGGCGCGTAGCTGGGGGGGGGGGGGGAATCTGGAAATTTTTTTGCCCGTCCGAGTATGATTGACTAGACCCCTCATCAAAACATTTAAAAATTTCCGTACTTTTCTTTATCTCCTTTTTTTTTACTTCTTTTTTCAGACAAGACCGAAATCATAGACACCCATCCCAAAGACCCTTGTATAAAACTTTTTTTTTCTCAATCCAAAAGATATGGAGATTGCGATTGCGGCGTAAGACATTTCTGGCTTTGTTGCTCTCTAGAAATCCACTTTACCGCCTCCTCAATGACTCAAATTAACGGCTTTAGAAAATAATAGTTTAAACAGTATCCTGTAAACTATTTGACTCAAACGGATTAGCTGTTGCTTGTGAAAATGGTTTTCTTCGTACAACTGTCACTGTCACAGATGAAATTTACTGTAATCTGGCGCGGTTGTTTCACTATTTCATGGCTGGACAGACAGGTTCCCCAAAACAAGCAAATATTATGTTTTACAACTATGTATTTTTGTCATTGTTAACGTGGCAAGGTTGCTATAATTCTGGGCTTTTAGGGGCTTTTCAACAAATGTGGAAAATATCCTTTGACGTCTTTTTTTACACCGTTTTAAACGATAAAAGTTTGTGAAATCAGTATCACTCAGAATTGCAATATCTGGAAGGTATTTTTCAGAATAAAGATGATTTCTAGTGAAACGAAAAAAAAATTGGAAATTTAATAAAAATGTTAAAAGAGCATTAACATTTTTCAGTGGAAGGCTAGTATAGGAGTAAAGTGTATTAGGAAAACTAATGAACTAGATATAGTCATGAATACTAATTGTTTCAGTTTTAGTTAATGTTTCCTAAATTTATTAATTTGAATATACGTACAAAAATTTACAAACAATATTCAATTAATGTTGTTTGTAAAAAACAACATTTTTACCCGCTCAACTATGCGAAACTTTATAATAGATTCACGGACTTGTTTTTACATATACAAACATTAAATCCTCAGGCATGATTATTGAAAGGATTTAGAATCGAACACCATTCTTCATTTTTTGATAAGTGGATTTGACTTTCGTGCATTTAAGAATAAAAATGTATTTGTGGTTGTGTTAGAAAATACAGTTTCGGCATGAGAATATTGTTAATAGTCACTTCACTGTTGTTGTGTGATTCCCAAATAAGTATGATTTTTTTTCTTTCTTTTTTCTTTTCTTTTTCTTTCTTTTTTGTATTTTTAAAAAGACAAAATGTTTTCTGATTTTGAACATAGAACTTTCATTTTAATAATTTATACAGAATATTCTTTTTTAGTTAATCATTTTTTTTTATTTTCACGATGGGTTTTATTTATGTTACATTATGTTATGATATGGCTTTTTTTAATTAAATTTATTTATTATTTATTAAATTATTTCTCTAAAATAATTCTCTGTATCTTTTTTAAACTTGTCTAAAATCGTTTTTTAATACTTGAATTCTTTATTAATATAAACGAACATAAAATAGGTAAATTAAAACTATTTATTTAAAAAAAAAAAAAAACACACACACACACAATTTATTTTGGTCATTTAAAATATTTCATTAACCTATGAAATCTTTTCGTGTTTTAAAACAAGGCTTGAAGTTTTACTTATAATAATTTAACAATAAATATTAATGTCGTGCCGTTCTTAGATTGTGAAACACTTTCCAACATTATGAAAATATTGTTGCGAAATTTTCATATTTTCTTACTCTTACAAAAAATTTATAAATGAAGTCTAATGTAAATCTTTTTTTTTTCTTTCGTTCTGTAGATAATATTGAGCAGTCATTGCACACAGATCACCACTCGTATGACAAAATTCACAAAAACGCGTATAATTTTAAATACGTAAAACATTTTCATGCGTAAAACGCATGATGCAAAAAAAGTTTAGACACAAAGCTTAGTCTTCAACAAAGCAAGCCATTTTCTTAGAAAAAACTTATATAAAGAATTAAATGCAAGGTGTCGATTAAGTCTCTAAAATCGAAAGCAATGGCTGACCACTTCATTCAATGCTGAAAAATCTTATTTAAATCCTTGTTTTCGTGAAAAATCTTCATCACGCATAATCTAGACCATAATTCAGTTAAAGAAGTTTATAATATTTTAATTTCTGGATTTTTACACATAAGTGTTTGACACGAAATTTCACACACAATGTCACCAAGCTGGCAGCAAAGTTGCAAAGTTTTCTGCTAAGATCGACATCTATACCGGTCTATACATTCTACCCAGTATTCAGAAATGACTGTAAAATTACATCACAAAAACAGCGTATATACACGTAAAATATATTTTGACTGTTTATCGAGTTATAAGCGATTCGTGTCACCTGACGACACGATTTTTCCCCTTTCTTGCTCTGCTGCCTCGGATTTCGGATAAAAACGCTGACTTTGGGAGTATGTTCTGAAAGATCTTCTGGCTTTACATGGGTTCTTCACATGGGTTTTCATTTATATATATATATATATATATATATATATATAAATGAATTAAAATCCTGATATATATATATATATATATATATATATATATATATATCAGAGGTCGATCAAGGAAAAAATTGGGGCCTATTTAGGGCCTCTTCACAAAAATTAATTTAATAAAATGCGCCCTTCACAAAAATCAATTTGATAAAATGGGTCCCTTCACAAAAATCAATTTGATAAAATGGGCCCCTTCACAAAAATCAATTTGATGAAATGGGACCCTTCACAAAAATAAATTTGATAAAATGGGCCCCTTCACAAAAATCAATTTGATAAAGTAGGTCCTTCACAAAATTCTATTCCATAAAAACTGACTATTATTTATTTGTTATTTTTAGATGTTTTAAAATGTGCAATTTGTAAACAAACAAGTTCACCAGAGAGGAAAACTTCAGCAAAAGGATTTTAAAAAGTACACAAAAATCAATTTGATGAAATGGAACCCTTCACAAAAATCAATTTGATGAAATGGGTGCCTTCACAAAAATCAATTTGATAAAATGGGCCCTTTCACAAAAATCAATTTGATAAAATGGGTCCCTTCACAAAAATCAATTTGATAAAGTAGTCCCTTCACAAAATTCTATTCCATAAAAACTGACTATTATTTATTTGTTATTTTTTGATGTTTTAAAATGTGTAATTTGTAAACAAACAAGTTCACCAGAGAGGAAAACTTCAGCAAAAGGATTTTAAAAAGTTTTTTTTTATAAATGCTTGGTTCCAATTTGATTAACTGAATTTAAACTTTCGTTACAAAATGTTATTTTTCACAAAAATATAATAAATTTCACAAAAATAACCTTTATTTTTTACAAAATGGGCCCCCCAAGAAAAAATACCCTGCATCGACCCCTGTATATATATATATAAATCAACATTTGAACGGAGGGTGGTTTAGGGGTATGGGGGTCATGTTCAGTGAAAATATACCAAAATTTTTTGGAATTGCTTTCCTCCGAACGGCTGCAATAGGTAGCTTTTTGTATTGAAAGCTACCTAAAACACGATCCCTGAAGAGACTTATTATCCTGAAGCTACAAAATAAATAAATAAATTGTTCAAAAAAGAAATAAAAGAGAAAACAAAAGAAAGAAATGGAAGTAAATAATAATACAAAAATAACAACCATTTGTTTTACAATTATCTTATTTAGAAAGTCTGCAATCTAAGGCATCTTAGATACATAAAGACTTATTCCTTCTAGGTTTGATTTAATTAAAAAAAAATAATATATATCTGAATTTAACTGAATCTGATACCACATATTAGACGATTCTATTTCGCTAGCTTATATTTACATTGATGATATAGTAAATAATCAAGTTTTATTCGAGGAATGAGATGTAGTGTTTCATTAAATATCCCTACTGGGATAAAATATTAAAAGACATTAGATTGTAACTCATTAATATAATGCAAGTTATTTACGAAATAGTTTAGAATTTATTATTTGATAGTTTTTAAAATCAAATGGAAATAAAACATTTTCTATTTCTTTTAGTTTTCTTTCCTTCTATGTTTCTTTCCTTCTATGTGAATAGAATGTCACCTATCTGTTTACACAGTGCAAGGAATTTTTCGAAAGGGGATTATAATGGGGTGGGCAAATCAATCACACTGAGAAACTGCACTTGAAAAGTCTGACCAGATACACCCACAATGGACTTCAATAGGCCATTCATTACCAAAGGTGTTTTTCAGGGGGGAAAGAAATTTCACCATGTTGCTGCTAAACTTTTAACAATGTCAGAACGTTGACCATTTATAAAGATTTTTAGCAGGTCCTCGTCTACCCTTTCCAAGTAAAAAATATGAAAACAGCCTGACCGTGAATGGGTTAATGGTTCACTGTGGCATTATGTGGCAACACTCATGCTTACATTTAAGTTTAGATGGATATGTACTGAGATTACTTTATTTATTGTAGAATCTTCATAAACCAATATATTTTCGAGATTTAAAGAACCATTTGTAAAAACAAAGTTTGTCACTGATTTTCGGAAACGTTTCCGAGTATTTTTTTTTAAAATCAGTTTTCTCAAAATGAAATCCGGGTTTGTAAGACGCTATCAATTTTCAACTAAACATTTTCTGCTGCATTAATTGAATTTATACATGTAAGAGTAACAAAATAATATTAACTTTAATGATAATGCTAATGTCAGTATAATTTATCCTGTTTGTCTCTGAAACATGTTTGCTGAATATGAAAGTGTTTACTTCAGAATCGATATCATCCGACAAAACTGTATTGCTTATTGGAAAAGCTGATTAATGTACTACAAAAACTACTCGGAAACGTTTCCGAAATTAAGTGGCATCAAAAGAAACTTCAATTTTCTAAAAGCTTCTTTAAATCTCGAAAATATATTAGTTTCTGAAGTTTCTAAAGCTAAAGAAAGCTTTATCGCAGGTAACTGGTAAGAGGTTATTGTATATTTTCGTTCGTAGTTATACTATATTTTCCTAGATAAACATTAACATTGTAGACATTATTTTGTCAGCTTTAAACAATTTTTGTTGTCATGTTTAGTGTATATGAACTTCAGCTTCCGTCAGAAAATAACGTTGCCAAATTTTCACAATTTCTGGCATGTTTCCACGACTACTTATCTGAGATTAAATTGTAATGCAGTTTCTAAGTTTATTATAAGATTTTTCATAAAAATGCATATTGAAAACAAATAATAAGGTTTAGTACTAGACTTGAACTTAAACTAATCTAAAGCAATTTTAAAGTCAAATTTTGCAATCTTTGAACCCAAAATATTCTGAAGCACAGATCTCTGGAAATATAAATAACCTGACAAAAAAAAACCCTTGATTGTTAAATTGTGAGATTTAAATTAAATATTTTCATCTTTGCTTTTCGTAAATACAAGCAAATTACATTTGATTATCTTATATATAAAAAGGAAAGGGAATTTCCGTCAAATAAATTTTTCACATGAATTTGCCCCATTTGCGCATGCGTAAACTTAAATCTAGAACCTAACGAGTTTTAGAACGCACTCGAATGAGAAAAGGGTGGCCAAGTGGTATAAGGCGCGCGTTTCTTCTCTGTTCCTATCATCGTGTCGGTTCGATCCCCGCTGTGGACAGAATGATTTTATTTTATTTTATTGGCAATAATTCATTTTAATAATACCATATTTAATTCAGGAAGAAAAGTTATGTAATTTATATTTTTTTTAATTCGAATACTTTATAATTAAAATTTTACCCCCAAGAATTTTTTTTAATTAATAAATTTATATTTAATCTATTTAAATTAAAAGATTGTGCATCTGATTATCGATTAAATAAATTGAAGTGGTCTACAATTTTTATTATATTTGGTACGACCATTATCATGATGTCATATATGTATATATAATAAGAAAAGTATGGGATTATTTTTCGTAAAAAAGGAAAAATAAAAGGAGAGAAAACAAAATGAAGGGAAAATATTCATACAGGAACTCTAAATTATCTTGATATCCATGATTTAACAATTAAATAATGTGCGAAAATGGAAAATATAAATTCAAGTAATTAAAAAATATGTATTATAAATCGTTAGCTACAAACAGCAAATTTTAAGTTCGGGGTTTTAGAATCAGACAGATAAAAATTAATTTAAATTAATTTAAGAAAATTAATTAAAAAAATTAAGGCCGCGTAATTAAAAAAAAATAGAAAATAATAAATATTGATATATATTTTTTTAATTTTTGAGACTGTAGTAAGTAAAAATAAATCATTCAATTAATATTTTTAGTTAAATTCTTGCTAAAATATTTCAAGTATAATATGATGTAAATTACAAGCTTAAAATTATTTCACTTCATTAGTTGAGTAGGCAGGACTGACAACACAATCTATCGTTTTATATCTATAGAAATCGCTTACACAATATAACAATTCATAAAATTTTCAATATTTAATTAACTTAAAAGCAGCTAATTAAAAATTAAAGCATATTTCTACAGGAGCTTTCAAGTTATTTACCGTCAAATTTTGACGGGTACCATCTAGTCCTAACATTAAATCAAATCTTCCACACCAATTGGTTCTCAATTTAAGGCCCCCATGTATCTTCATCGCTATGTAATGAATTAAGCCCTCCCGGCGCTTTGGGAACGCGTTAAACTTTGGTTCAACACAGAGCAGCCATTATGGAAATTTACTATGCATACTGGAATATCGAGATTACCTTAATATCGTCGTGATTAAATACTTATAGTTTCGAAGTGACATAACGTGATTGAGTCAGTATAAAAGGCTGATGATTTGCCTGTAAGGGATTAGACCAGCCATACTCAACCTTTTGTTCTCGCGGGCCGCAAAAATATGTTTGTGACGTTAGGCGGGCCACAACACAATTAGATTATAATGTAAAACAAGAACGAACAATCATGCGTCAAGCATAGATTATGTAACACTTTCCAACGCTTCCAAAATAATTTTACAAATCATTACCGTTTAATAAGCTGAAAGATAAAATCTAAGTAAACAATTTAGAAAACACATAACAAATTTAAAAACGTAATTTCAGGAATTTCCAACATATACAATATTCGGAGTAATATCCGAATACTTTTATTCAGCCCTGTATAGGATCTATAGATTTGTATATATACTACATAGGATGCTAAATTTTAGTTCAGTTAAGAAACGCGTAGCACAGTTTAAAATTCTCCTTCTGGAGTTTCTGTCCATAAACGGAAATGTGTTCACGAACTTTTGTGCTGCCCTGTATATGATATACATAATTTATACACACCAAGTAATAGACAAAAAGTGAGTTAAATTTAAAATCGCGTTCAGCAACTTAAAACGCACTTCCAGGAATTATTGTTAACAGACAGTAGAGAATTCTTTTGTGTGTCCCTGTAAATGAACGATGACTGCTTTACACACAATATTCTGTAATAAGCCTCTTGTAATGCACCTTAGTGATACATATAAATTTCAATGCGTTAAAAATAGTGAAACATTATTTAATTAAACCGTAAACGATTTTTCTCCATAGACGTAATGTAACGGAATTCTTTTGACTGTCCCTGTAATGTAACTATAAGTATTATGCACACCCTATTCCATATTAAGCTTCTTGCAATGCACCTTCGTGATATATATAAATTACAATGTGTTTGAAATTATGTAACATCATTAAAATAAACCGCATTAAATGATTTGATTAAATTGAATTGATTAAATTAAATGATTTTTCCCCATAGACCGTAATGTAACGGAATCCTTTTGAGTGTCCCTGTAAAAAAACTATAAGTGCTACACACTTCAGTTGAAATAGGGAACATGCTATAGACAACGACAATAACATATAAAAATTGCAGGGCAATCCGAGCATATTTACGGGAGTTAGAGCACGGCCAGACGGCAGACGGCCAGGCAAACCGAAGTCATAAACACTTTTCAACTAGGTTGGAAAGTGTTAAAAAGGGTAATTTAAATAGTGAGTTGAAAAAAAAATATATTATAACAGACCTATATAATAAAGTTAATATAATCAGTAGGATTGAACGTTTGTCGCAAAAGAAATCTTACTAAAAAATTTTAACACTACTATTTCCAAACAATAAACTTCGTGGTAGATTTCAATTGCAAATAATGTAGAAATACACCGAGAAAAGTTTTGTTTGGAAATAGTGGTATAAAACATTTTGCTGCTAATTTTTTCCGCGGTAAACGTTCAACCCTAATAAGCATTATTAGGTAGACGTAAAAATATAACAATGCAGCATTTCCAAGTTCTAAAGAAAAAAAATCAGCCGATTTGTTTTAATAAATGAGTCATTTTCTCAATACAAAAACTTTATTTTTAAGTGTAGAAATATATAATGCAGATGTAATTAATTTCGAATATTTTTTTAGCGCTGAAGATTAAGACATGTATACCACCACTATAGCCCAAATAGAATTACATGTAAAAAGAACTTTTGATTAAGGAAACGGCATTTAAGATTTTTAAGATAATTTTAAATTATTAATTTTAAATGACAGGACAGATTTTGCTTTCCCATGAAAATATATAAAAGAACAGTGAAGGTCTTGAAAACTTTTATACACATCTCAATAAATTTAATAAATATAAGTTAATGATTATGTATCTCGGGCCGCACATAGAAGGTTGCCAGGCCACAGGGTGAGTATGGCTGGATTAGACACTGAACTATTTTTCGAAGTAAAATTCGCCATTGGTTGAAGTTTTTGCAAAAATATTAACAAAATAGAATGTTATATTTAGTTCTAAATATTTTAATGTTTATTTAAAGAAATTAACGGGATATGTTTTAGCATTTTCTTTTTTCTTTTTTTTTCAAATTTTATCAGATTTCTCATAAAAATGTGAGCTATATACAGAGCATCACACACCACCTTGAGAGATTTTGATATTGATATAAAAAAGTACATAACTCCTTCGGCCCTGACATCCTACTAATAGAACATATCTTTTATTGAGTATTATTTTGTCTTAAACATTATTTTTATTCATTCTAGCACCTAATAGTGATAGTATGAATCTCTACATTTCCTATTATGACTTCACTTATGTTTAGCATTTAGTAATAAAAATAATAATAATAATTTTCATAATTATTAGCAAGCCGTTGACATTTCTTTTAATTAAAACATACGTTTCTCTCTTTAAATTAAAATTTGGGAATCCTTTTCCGAATTGGTAATTTGTGATAAAAGATAAAAAAATATTACTAAATTTTTATGCTTGTTTAATTTAGTTGTAATACGAGATTTTCCAAACGTCTTCAAAAATTCTTCCTTAGACAATTGTTATATGAAAAACACGCAAAAAAACTACATTTGTGAGGTTTTGGGAAAAAACGCATTCGTTAACTTTCATTAAACCCTAACTTCTGTGATCCCGATAGCTATTTTTAATTTTGTTATCATAACAGTAATTTTCCCAAAATTGAAAAAAAAATCAGGGCCGAAGGGGATAAGATAGGAACTCGAAGCTCGCAGATTTGAAAGATGATACATTTTTGGGGGAAGAAGGAGGATAGGGGTTTATGAAACCAATAATTTTTAATTGTACTAGTGTTAAATCAAGTATCTCTCATCAATTGGCCGTCAAGTTAAGGCCCCATGCATCTTCACCCCTATAGAATGCATAAAGCAGGTCTAGTGTTTTGGAAACGCGTTATACTTCGGTGGAACACAGAGCAACCATTACGGAAATTTACTGTGAATCCTGGAATGTTGGATTATTTACTAATATCGTTGTGATTAAATACCTGTATAGTTCTAAAGCGAGATAAAGTGATTGAGTCAGCATAGCAGATTGGTGATTTGCTTGACAGGAATTAAGCATTAAACGCATTTAAGAAGTAAAATTAATCATACACTGAATTGCTTACAAAACATTAACAAACTGGAATACTAAGGGCACAAAGGACATTGAAACATTTATTCATAATGCATTTAAAATTTGTATTGTAGAGTTGATATATAGTTCATTATTATGAACTATGTTGCAACATATAATTATGTATGTTTTGAAGTATGATACAACACTGTAAACAAAATTCCGATGATTACCAATGCAATGTCCGTATTTTTACGAAATTTTTTTCTCCGATGAAATAATTTCATGAATTTGTCAGAAATTAACGAATACGGATTTAAGAATATCCTGTACAAATAATAGTGCTAAAAGTCTAGTTAATTTGTCTTTTTCTCTAAGACTTTGATATTTTTTCGTTTTTACTCTCTAAAAAGAATTTCCGTTTTTTTTACTGATTTTTTTTTTCTGTTGCAGACAGAGTTCCGATTAATAATAAGAATAAACAATTGCGATTAATAATAAGAATAATAATTAGAATAAACAAAATTCCGATGATTACCAATGCAATGTCCGTATTTTTACGAAATTTTTTTCTCCGATGAAATAATTTCGTGTATTTTTCAGAAATTAACGAATACGGTTTTAAGAAGATCCTTTAGAGATAATAGTTCTAAAAGTCTAGTTAAGTTGTCTTTTTCGCTAATACTTTGATATTTTTATGATTTTACTCTCTAAAAAGAATTTCCGTTTTTTTTTTTACTGATTTTTTTTTCTGTTGCAGTGTATGAATAAAAAAGTCCTTCCGGCCTGTACCGGGAGGAAAAGGTAGCTTTCCTATATCTTCGTTTTAAAATTTTAGCTAATGTTACACGAAAACAGCAAGCTAAAATGCAAAGAAACTTTTACAAAAGATTCGTTAATACTAAATTTGAATAAGAAATTCGCCAAATTATTGAGCAATAGCCAAATTGGCTTCATTTATGAAGACTTATTTTGATCGCCAAATTTGGCGATATTTCGCCAAATGTCGCCCAATTTTGCCAATTTTGTCACCAATGTCGCCAATTTTGGCGTTAACGGATATGAATATATAGTTTTATGCGTATGATTGGGAAAATTATTACAACAATGAAAGAAAATAATTTGCGAGTAATCGCGTTAATGTGCTGTTTTGTTTCAAAATGTCAGCCACCCTAGAATTTCAAACTGCTCTATCTCAGCCATTTTTTAAGATAGAGGTAAACCAAAAAAAGCTCTGGAATCCTTGTACAAGGCCTAACACGTAATTAAAAAATAAATTTGAATTTTTAAATTTTTTGTATATTTATTTTAGATTTTAAGTTATTTTACATCTTTAAATGGCCGCCATCTTGAAACAAGATGGCGGACCAAGCTGGCCAACGAACTCGGTCGAGACATTAGTGACCTTAATACACACAATTAGTTTCATCAAAATCGATTCATAATTACGGGCGTTATCGTATGACATAGGTCAGATATATATATATATATATATATATATATATATGGATATATCTATATATATAAATCAACATTTGGACGGAGGGTGGTTTTGGGGTCTGGGGGTCATGATCGGTGAAAATATATCGAAATTTTCCGGAACTGCTTTCCTCCGAACGGCTGCAATAGGTAGCTTTATACTTTTTTGTATTGAAAGCTACCTAAAATAATACCACGTTTTTAGAGAAAATATAATTTTTGCATTAATTGTCAAAGATATTCTCTAATTCATGCTTTTTGACACACTCACAAAATTACTTTCATCGGGAAATAAAAAAATCAAGCAATTTTACAGACAATCAACGGTGTTCATTTTTTTTTTTTTTTTTTCAGTGAACATTTTACGGGAAAAAAACGATATTTTGAATAAAGTAATGAAAATGTAACTATATTTCAAAATACTCCTTTCGCATAATAAATTGTTGTAAACCATTTTTTTTATTATATTAATAGGGTGAAAAGCGTACAAGTTATTCAATTATATTATTTGTGCACGGATGTAGCTACAGTTATAAAAGTGGTAACTGTATATAGGTAAAATACACAACGAGACCCTCTCAGAGACCCCAGTGACGAAATGAGGAACTTAGCTATCCTATCTCGAAAACGATTCCAGATTTGTGAAAAACGTAGTAGGTTGTTCAGCGTCATTTATTTAGTAGGAAATGTCATTCCATGTGAATAGCCTAAACTGAAAGATAAAAGCGAGAATGTCTGCGATTTGCATCATTGCTTCAGGAATCATGGGCGATTTACGGTCGAAGATAATCAATTTGAGAATAGTAATGAACTTATTTCTTTTCCGTCTTAATCATTTTGTTTTATTGCAATTCCTAGAAACTTTATCTCACACTATTTGTCTCTGTAATAAAATCAGCGATGCAGCATCGTCGGGAAATAGACAAAATTTAAAACTTTTCTTTTCGTTTAGTCTATTCATGCACATAGCGTGTTATTTCCTTATAAATCGACGACACTAAACAATGCTCTAATTGACTTTTTTACTCATATCTTCCATGTTTTTCAAGATATGATCGTTAAATTCCACATTTCACCGTTAGAACTGCTGCGAATGTTCGAAATGTATAGCGCATATAGCCTATTCATCTAGTGCAGCCATACTCAACCTGCGGCCCGCGTGCCGCATGTGGCCTAGCGACGTTTTATGTGTGGCCCCAGACACACAAAAATTAATCGAGATTTATAAAAATTTGAGAAAAGGATAATATATAAATAAATATTTGAGAGTATCAAAGGTATTCAAGGTATTTGTTGTTTTATATCTGAAGTATATAGGCTGTATATTGGCTGACTACCTAGACACTA
Source organism: Maratus michaelseni (assembly GCA_963931845.1). NCBI lineage: Eukaryota > Metazoa > Arthropoda > Arachnida > Araneae > Salticidae > Maratus > Maratus michaelseni. Next base: position 96,370,444 of record OZ007597.1, on the reverse strand, counting down.
TATTTTGGTCGTGCTCTCTTGCTACCATTACGTCTGTTTTTTGTCAAATTTTGTTCGTTTGTTAACCCCCTATTCTATATTTCCCGACTATCTCAAAATACCCTCCAAAAAAGTTTTTCATTTCATTATTATTTGTTTGTATGTAATGAAATTTCGTAAAATGATTTTTGTCTCCAAATAACTATAGTACCGGTAAAAGATACTGGTTGTTCAAGGACAAACGTCCTGCTTTCTTATCTCTCCGTTGTCATGGCACTGCAGAACGCAAGCTTCTCTTCTCCTTTTTCCCATTGCACTTTCGCAGAAACAAGTTTTCCCATGCAAGAGTGAGTTACTGCGGCATTCAAAACTCGCTTTAAGGCTGGTCTCAAATCCAAACAAGCTATTTTCTGACACATTTTTAAATTCATTTTTGTTCGTAAATGCATGAAATTGGCAGGTGTGTTTTTGGCTGGTGCACAGTTTGGGACCAAGAGTTTTACAGATTATAGAATTTTACGGAATCCTTTGTTTTCTTTTTAAACTGAACTATAAATTACTAATATTTGTATAAAAATAACAATATAAAAAGAAATAATATAACTCAAAAGTAATTTAATAATTTTAAGTATGTTGGAATTATTATACAATTTAAATTTCATATGCTGTTATTCAATTTTCTGAACATTTACTCAATGGGAATTTAAGTTTTGGCTCAAATCTGTATATATATTATATATTTACCAGCAACCCGTGTACCAAATTTCATAGCCCTGCGCCCTGTAGTTTCCGAGTTTTTGAGTCCGCATATACAATCATGATAAATACAACAACAGATGACGCACGTATAAAAGTTAAATAAAAACCCGATTAAAAGTTTTTTTTTTTTTTCAAAAAGCACGCGCGAGAAAGAAATTAACAATCATATTTTAACTGCATTAGGAGATCACGATATCCGCTTCTTGAAAAACGTGAAACAAAAAAAAAATAGTTGAATGAATTTCTAATACAGTAAAGCATATCTTTTATTTTCATTTCAATTTGGCTTTTTAATCATAATATTAAATTAACCCTTGCAAAATCCTTTCATATGCTATCTCATTCGTCGTTCTGGGTTTTGTATTTTCTTAGAAAAAGGGATGTTGACAGGAGAAATAATATATATGATATATATACAAATAGTTTATAAGACAACGGAAATCATTGTTAAATTCGTTGAAATCTGAATTTCAATATATGGAACTGTTTTCTTGAATATAGGAAGCGATACATCCAGATTTGAATCCGGGAATTTGAGATGTCACTTACCAAACACCCTTAAAACAACGACTATAATCACAAATAGTTGAAGTTTGCGAATGTATTTGATTTTCGGGTTTTAAACAATATCGAGCTGTGATATTGCCTCAAATATAAATGGGGTGTTTCAGTAATTCAGTCGGTAATTCAGTTGTGTAATACAGGGTGTTTCTAAATGAATATCGGAGATTTAACACTTGGTGGTATTTATTACATAAAACCTAAAATTGTAATTAATACATAAAATGAAAGAGCAACTCAAACAGTTTTACCTACAAGCTTACAAGTGTTGAATGTGAACAACTTAATATAGCTTATTACAGAAACTTAATATAGAAACACTCCAATAGCTTTCGTCACACATCAAGTCGATAGCTCAGTTCTTCCCAAACGTTAATAAGTGTTTGTGGGGTAATTGTTGCAACAGCTGGCTGGGGGATCACATCTTAACTTTATCCGGAACGCACGTTGAACGGTAACTACAGATTTGGTCTTTGCAAACTGCAGAACACAAAATGCTTTCTGTTCACTAGTCGCCATTTTCGGTACTGGCGTTTTCTAACGGATCCCGGAAGAAACATTGCCTACGCATGTGCATGCACAGGTACCAACAAACTGTTTGAGTTGCTCTTTCATTTTATGTATTAAGTATAAATTTAAGTTTTATATAATAGATACTACAAAGAGTTAAAACTCTGATATGCATTTAGAAACACCCTGTATAATACCCGAACTTCCCCTACCATTTGGGAGCTATCGTGTTCACTCACACATATACACACACACATACTAATCATGATTATAATACTTTTCATACAACATGTGTTCAGAAAGTAAAAATATGTTTTTAATAACTGAAAACATTTTTAATAAATGAAAACATTTTTAATAAATGAAAACAATTTTAATAAATAAAATGTTTAGCGGTGGCATAATGACATTAAAATAAATAAAAGTCATAACATTTGTGAAGCGCTGAAGATAATACCGTGGTGATTACGAATAACATAATTTTGTTCTTGTTCATTTCTTGTATTTTTATATAATTAAACTTCCACCATTCAAGTACGCTGTTATAAATGTGTAGAAATTTTTGAAATACACAAATTTATCTAGAAATAAAATTTGTTGAAAGAAGACATTTTCGTAGCACCATACAAATTGTATTTTATCGTTATTTACGTATTTTTATTCGTATTTCTTTCGCCCAAATAATAGACGTAGGTAGAAACATACGTTTATTATTTGGGCTAAAATTTAGCTTTGTAAAGCGTTGTATTTAAACTTCCTAATGCGATTCCAAATCTTCACGCTACCATAAAATTTTTCCCAGTTATTTATTTCAGACTGGAGTGTAATATAATTCCCATGTTTATTATATTTTTATCGCTGAATAGACTTTTAAAGTATCATTTAATCTTCTTTCAAGCATTTTTGTTCTTAATCTTGGAGTCAAGCTTTTCAGAGTATTTTATTTGAGCTTGAGTTGTAATGTAATTTCTATGTTTACTATACTTACATCATTGAGTCAACTCCAAAGCTATTTAATCATCTTTGAAACACTTTTGTTGTTAATCTTTTATTCAGGCTTACAAAGCCCTTTGTTTGAGATTCAATTGTAATGTAATTTTAATGTTTACTTGACTTACGTTGGGTAGATTTAAAAATAGTTGTTTTAATTTAGATTTATGACACATTTATTTAATAAATAGGACATAATTATGGGATCGGAAATGTATGAGAAATTATGGTATATTTATGTAAGAATTATAATAACAAAGGAATACGGAAAATGTGAATTTTATCTTTGGTTTCATTTAAAAAATCCACTCAAATCTTAAAATGTATTGAAATTTATAATTTTATAGTTGATGCACCTGTATATTGGGCGTACCTATTATATTAAAATCTTATTACGTGTTTATAATCCACATCAACGCCTCTGAGAATAGAATGAATGAACTGTTCATAAAAACATTAATTAATCGTAAAGATCTAAGGATTTCATAATCAGGGCTTGACAAATGCAGTCGCCAGGTCGCCACTGGAGACCAAGTTTTTTCTATCTAGCGACCAAGTTTTTTTTTTTTTTTTTTTTTTTTTTTTTTTTTTTTTTTTTTTAAATCTGGCGACCGTTATTTAATCCGGCGTTTTCTGATTTTTGTTGTACAAAAATTCACCTAAGAAAATAAGCACAAACGGCATTTTATCTTTCCGCCACCCCTAATCGTGCGCAGTAACCAGTGATCTTAATCGTCTCTCGTACTTTTAATGGAAAAACCCCGTTCAAAAGACATTTTCCATTTCATTCCACAGAAAACGCCATTCATTTTCTCTCTAGCCAGCTAGCAAGTTATGTGATTATAATGTGTGTGGGGGGAAGGTACTAGATTACAATAAAACAGTAAGAAATAATGTCAATCTAACCTCTGTGGCATCTAAAATTGGATACAATGCTAAAAAATGCTGACTTCGACAGGAAAATATACAAAAATTGTTTTCCTACTTTACTATTTCATCAATGGCCCCCTCATCAGGTATAGATTTTGTAGCACTCAACTATCCAGATAATTGAAGCATTCGTCAATCACCATTTTCCGAACATGCCAGTTGCCTTAGATTTTACTGTACAGATTTTTATTTATTTATTTTTTTCCCAGAGATAGATAATTTTGATAAGTTTCATTAGAAAACTTAGTTTTATAGTTATCTTTCAAAATTATGCACTATTCTAAACTATGTAACTAATAATTCTAGACTATTCTTGTTATGGGAGGAGGGTTGTAAATATTTTTTTATTGGCGACTACTAGATTTTTTTTTTTTTTTTTTTTTTTTTTTTTTTTTTTTGGCTGGCTATCAGATTTTAGCAAATTTGTAAAGAACTGGTTGTATGGTTGTAACTATAAAGATTATTTGGCGATTTATCTCTCATCACTATCAGCATTTCTGGAACATGCCAGTTATTTCAGCTTTTACAGTTTTTTTTTTTTTTTTTTTTACTAAGTTTTATTAGAAAACTTAGTTTAAATTATCATTCGAAATTATATACTATTCTAAACTATGTTAACTAATAATTCCAATCTATGCTTGTTATTACTTTTTCTCTATTAATACATAAATAACTTTTGTGCTTTTTGTAAATCAATGAAAGGGGAGGGTGGGGTAAATACTTTTTACAGGCTACAAGATTTTATCAAATTTGTAAAGCCCTGGTCATAATAATTATAAGAATTTCGGAATTTAAAATAGTTTTCGGGATTTTTTTTCTTTTTATAATTTTTAATAATATTTCTGTAATAATGGTAACTAAATTACTCTATTGTTGATAAAAGGAAGAAAAGGTGAAATAATTAGGATTTTTATACTTTTATAGAAGCTATGGTTACAATAACACATTGACCGCCACCATATGAATATAAAACTATTACTAAAATGCCGAACTGTGAACAGAGTTTGTGCGGTTCTTATTTTTCTATATACCACTTTTTTACAGTAATAGAATTTGTTACAAATAAGTCTATAAGTTTACAATAAAGATTATTTTTCAAGAATAATGATTGAAGAGTCTTTAGACGAGCTGAGTACCGAAGCAAGGAATTTATATTTCAGAACATATGGCTTGGTATTTTGCTCCACTGCAATATACGGTTAGATAGTATCATAAAATAGCATTCAAATTTATTTTTAGTAAATCAGTTGTGAATGTGTTAGTCATATACACACACACACAGGGTGTCCGAAAAGTCTGGAAACGGTCAAATAACTCGAGAAATATACATCGGATTGAAAAACGGCAAAATGCATGTTCAATATTTTTGAAAAACCTATTTAGGGATATGAAAGTTGCCCCTCGGGGGGGAAAGGGGGCAACTTTGAAATCTTAAATGATGACCCCCATTTTTTATTGCAGATTCGGATTCTACGGGAAAAATACGTAACTTTTGTATTGAACATTTTTTTCGAAACATTGTAGATGGCGCTGTAATCGAGTGCAATGCTGTGAGAATCGTTACCATTGCAATGTCTGGAAATGCTCCAATAACTCAAGAAATATACATCAGATTGAAAAACGGAAAAATACGTGTTTAATATTTTAGAAAAATGGCAACTTTGATATCCCTAAATACATTTTTCAAAACTATTGAACATGCATTTTTCCGTTTTACAATACGATGTATAATTCATGAGTTATTTGTGCGTTTACAGACATTGCAATGGTAACGATTCTCACAGCATTGCACTCGATTACAGCACCATCTACAATATTTCGAAGAAAATGTTCAATACAAAAGTTACGTATTTTTTCCTGTAGAATCCGAATCTGCAATAAAAAATGGGGGACATCATTTAAGATTTCAAAGTTGCCCACCTTTCCCCCGGGGGAGGCAAAGATGGGGGGGGCAACTTTCATATCCCTAAATAGATTTTCAAAAATATTGAACATGCATTTTGCCGTTTTTCAATCCGATGTATATTTCTCCAGTTATTTGACCGTTTCCAGACTTTTCGGACACCCTGTATAAACTGTTTCACAGTAAGGAAAAAATTCTTGAATTCAAATGGTCAATTTTTCATAATCTTTGTGGGTTAGAAATTCTACCTTTATCTTCATCAAACAAAGATGCCATAAAAATACTATATCAGAGATAAAACAAAAAGAAAAACTAGAAGACATTGTTCTGTTTGCTACGCTGATTTTCAAAAAAAATAAAGAGAGAAGTGCAGTAGCGAAAAATTTTCTGAGAAGGTGTTTACATACTGTGACCATTGCGATGGTAAACTAGCATTATGCTTGGATTGTTTCAACAAAAAGCATCAATTTTGAGCTACTTAATTTTTTTTCACTCTACAAATATCTTATTTTATGTTAGATTTACTGATTTAAGAAAAAAGGTAAAAAGAAAGTTAAGTAATACGAAAGTAAAACTCTGAAAATCTATACCATTTGTATAACTGCCAGGCTTTCGTTTTTTTTTTTTTTTTTTTTTTACACAGAAACTACAGGGTGCGTCAGAAGAATGTATACATACACTGTTTAACGGGTCATAACTTTCTATTTTTCCTTTCTCTTCAAAGAGTAATTAATTGGAAATAATGAGCAAACCAAGATTAACTTTTAAAACAAGAACGAAAAATCATGCATCAAGCATAGATTATGTAACACTTTCCAACGCTTCCAAAATAATTTTACAAATCATTACCGTTTAATAAGCTGAAAGATAACATCTAAGTAAACAATTTGGAAAACGTATAACATATTTAAAAACGTAATTTCAGGAATTTCCAACATATATTTCCAACATATACAATATTCGAAAAAATATCCGAATAGTTTTATTCAGCCCTGCATATGATCTATAGATTTGAATATATACTACACAGGATGCTAAATTTTAGTTTAGTTAGGAAACGCGTAGCACAGTTTAAAATTCTCCTTCTGGAGTTTCTGTCAATAAACGGAAATGTGTTCGCGAAGTTTTGTGCTGCCCTGTATATAAATACAGAATTTATGCTCACCAAGTAATAGACAAAAAGTGAGTTAAATTTAAAATCGCGTTCAGCAACATAAAATGCCCTTCCAGGAATTATTTTTAACAGACAGTAGAAAATTCTTTTGTGTGTCCCTGTACATCAACGATGACTGCTATACACACAATATTCTGTAGTAAGCCTCTTGTAATGAACCTTAGTGATATATATAAATTTCAATGCGTTTAAAATAGTGAAACATTATTTAATTAAACCGCAAACGATTTTTCTCTATAGACGTAATGTAATGGAATTCTTTTGACTGTCCCTGTAAAGTAACTATAAGTGCTATGCACACCCTATTCCATATTGAGCTTCTTGTAATGTGCCTTAGTGATATATATCAATTACAATGTATTTGAAATTGAGTATCATCATTAAAATAAACCGCAAATGATTTTTCCCCATAGACCGTAATGTAACGAAATTCTTTTGAGTGTCCCTGTAAAAAAAACTGTAAGTGCTACACACTTCAGTTGAAACAGGGAACATGCTATAGATAACGACAATAACATATAAAAATTGCAGGGCAATCCGAGCATATTTACGGGAGTTAGAGCACGGACACACGGCAAACGGCAGACGGCCAGACAAACCGAAGTCATAACCACTTTTCAACTAGGTTGGAAAATGTTAAAAATAAAATTTATTTTAAAATGGTATTGTAAGTATGAAAATGTAGCAGAAGTACAAAAACAATATCACAAAGAATTCCAGGCAGATCCACCTAATGCGACTTACAATTCATCGGATAAAACATAAGTTTGAAACGAATGGTTGTTCATAGACAATGTTCAGGAACCGCAATTGGAACAAGAATTCGCCACAGTACCAAATGAAATGTTTGTTGAAGTTTGTGAATCAATAGCCCACACTGGTATAAGGAGTGCATTGGAGGAAAAGTTATACACCGTTAAAAATATCCCTGTAAAATTACGGGCAGAGGCCGGCAGCAGAGATTACAGTCATACCCCGTAAAAATTAAAATCCATGCCCATCATTTTGTGCAGCCTGTAATTTACTTTTCTTAAAACAGGATATAATGCTTTTTAAAACACAATAACACTTTACTTACTGTTCCATAGCACGTAGCACGTTAGATAATCATCACAGAATCGCTTTTTCGGCGGGTTAAAAAATATGTTACGGTCGCGGTTAAATGAATTTTTTTTTGTTCGAAACACGACTAAAATGAAGGGTTACACCCTAGCGGAGGAAAATGTATGGGGTCGTAACGTATTTTTGCTAACAGATGGGCTAGAACTGTAAGAATATGTGGATTGCCCTTAATTTTGTAAGTATCTAAGGAATAAGGCCGCTTATTTAGTGGATCAGACCGTTTTTCATCAAATAAGGCTGTTACCCGTGAAAATTGAAGGGCAAATGCTCATAAATTTACAGTTTTTTCTGAGAGTGTACATTTTATGTAAATTCTTTTGCAATATAGATATTAATTATATGTGAATAAAAACTGGAGTTATAATCATTCAAAGCGTGTATACATTTTTCTGACGCACCCTCTATACGTAATAAAATGTTACTTGTTTCTGCGAGTTAATTATATGATTTCATTTACTTAGTAAAAGTTTTGATTCAAAATTGTTTATTTGAGGTGGGAAAAAAAACGGGAAGATGTAATAAGGATGGAATTAAACGGGAAGATGTTATGGTTGCTATGTATTTGGAATAAAGGAAAAACTAAAAATTTGAAATAGACCCTTAGCCCTGTAGCACTGAATAAAAAAAGTAACTTTCATCACCAAGCCGAAAGATATCTTACTACAACATCCAGTATGTATGTAAACTACTCGTGGGTCATAGAGCTTTATATTAAAAACACATTAAAAACATTTGGTCAAACAGCAGCCAAGGTGTTAACATTGAAAAGAGAAATAAGTTTGCCATGTTTACAAGAATATACCAAAACTTTCTTTCAAGATATGTGTATGAAGTTTTGTACAGAGTTTTTGTGTTGTGTTTTTAATAAATTGCCTTCGTAATTTTTATTTTCATGTGAAAATTTTGAAAGTATCTTCACTTTCAAAATTCCTTTTTTTTTTTCACAAATTAACAAGAAACCTTTTCTGCACACAATAGTGAAAAAAGTAATGAAATCGAGAAAATGGTTTACGAATTACATAAGTTTAAAATTTAAAATTTAATTTTTTCTTAGAAAATTTTTAAAGTTTTCAAAACTTTTTTATATGAAAAGCAATATTTATAAAAAAAAAATTAAAAAAAAAAAAAAAAACATTTCCGAAAAAAACCCATTAAAAATGCCTATAATTAAAGAAAATAAAATTTTTACCCTCCGTCTCCCCTTAAACAAAAGATAATACATTTTTCCAATAATATGAGCGACGAATAACTCGAAAATATTTGCAGAAACTAGACGATCTGAATTTTGTGTTGGTTATGAGAAAACTATTTTGAGAATGTTTAGTGTAATGATTTTTTTTAGTTACTTTTCAAGGATTTAAAAGTACTTTTGTTTCTTTTCCTATCAATGCCTGTGTAAAGATTTTATTGTATTGTGATGCAATTTTTCCACACTTAACATATACTGGATCTAATGAACGCTATTATCAATTTGTAAATAGTTACTATTTTTACTAATAAAATGACATTTTAAATGGTACGAAATAAACTTTTTAGGCTTTGAGTCAACTTTGTTAATTTAAAAAATACAAATATCTATTTTTGGTGTCGTCGTTGTTGTTATGATCTGCTTGTGGCGAAAGAAAAAAAAAATTATAATCTACCAATCTTATCTAGACTAAGGAGGAAGGGGGGGGAGGGGGGATACAAATTAAAAAAGGTGTAACTTTTTAAAAATTATTGGAAGGTCTATTTTATTAGAATAAATTAAATTTGTTTCTTATCTTATTTTGAACGATTTTGCAATTTACATTGTAAACTTGTCTCCAACAAATAAAAAATAATGCGAGTTTCAATCCCTTTGCAAACAACTTATATATATACAGGGTGTTCTAGAAAGGACTCCCCAACTTTGAAATGATATAACTTCGAAACAGTGAGAGATAGAAATGTGAAACAAGTTGAATGTTAGACAGATAGGTCTGGAATTTTTTATACATCAATTTAAAAAATAGTTCCAATATTGGACACGAGAGGGCGCTGCAATCACAAAGCTGTGTCTTTGAAATAGTTCCTGAAAGTGAGCTGTTTGAACTGAGATAAAAATCACATTACAATGGTTTCGATATGGTTACCTTTTTCAGCAACAACATGACGCAACCTAACGGTAAAGTTCAAAATCACTTGTTGCAATACTTCTATTGAAATGGACACACATGCCTCACAGATGAATTGTTCAAGCTGTTCCAACGTTTGGGGCTTCTTAGAATAAACAGCGTCCTTCAAGTAACCCCACAAAAAGAAGTCCCATGGTTTCAGATCCGCGGAATATGGTGGCCAATCCATACCAATACCTGTCACTTTGAGATAATTTAAAGCAATGACTCTCTCACTGACATATTCCTCGAGGAACTCAAACACTGTAGTAGTACGGTGCGGTCGGACCCCATCCTGCATAAACCATGAAATCTCTGGTGCATCCTCTAGAGCTTGAAATGTTCCAATAAACTGCTGTAAAATTTCAATATATCGAGATGCGTTAATCGTTTCCCCCCTGAAAAAGGGCCCAATGATTTCTTTACTGGACAGTCCTGCCCACACTGTAATTTTTGCTGAGTGCAGTGGTTTTGAAAGACACACAAACGGGTTTTCAGTGCCCCATATTCGCCAGTTTTGTTTGTTCACATATCCCTCTAAATGAAAATGGGCCTCATCGGTGAACCATACATGACCGACATCAATTTTAATTTCATCAATCATCTGCAGTAACTCATTTGCAAAAACTTCTCTTTTGTTGTAGAGCTGTATTTGTGATCACTTGATGGCACTGTATTTTATAGGGAAACAGCTTCAGGCCTTTTCGCATTATACTGTGTGTAGTGGTGTTTGACAATCCTGCTTCAGCATCGACTCGCCTTATGGATTTTCGAGGACAACGTCTAACAAATTCTTCGACTGCTTGCACATTTTCAGTTGTCATGACTGATCGACTGCATCCCACATTTCCGCCTAAATCATCGGCCACACTGCCCGTCCGTTCAAACTTGTTGAATAAATTGCGAATTGTTTTCAAGTCTGGACCTTTTTTAACATTAAATTTTGTTTGAAAACTTCGCTTTGTCATCGTCGGACATCGATTTAATCGATGGTATTCAAGTACAATAAAAATTCGTTGTTCCAAGGAATACGGTATGATATTCTTGAATTCCGAATTATTATCTAATTCTATACAACATTTTTACACGTGTCAGCAATGAAACAGACGCACGAATGAAATTTCTGTACTTCTGAGTACCATTTAAAGTTCCATGTGCTTGTGCTGCCACCTATTATCCAAACTTGGAACTATTTTTTCAAATTCGTGTATAACAAATTCCAGACCTATCTGTTTAACATTCAACTTGTTTCACATTTCTATCTCTCACTGTTTCGAAGTTATGTCATTTCAAAGTTGGGGAGTCCTTTCTAGAACACCTTGTATATCATTACAATTCTATATATATCATTATGGACATCTTTCACTGTAACTACCATTAAAAAATGATTCGCCATTTTCTTTGAAAATAGTGGTGTTGAAGATAATAAAATTTCAGAACTTTTTTAATACCTTAAGACTACATAGAAATCAGCGTTTTATTTTATTTTATTTTATTTTATTAATAATTATTCTTCAAGGAAACATTTAACAAAAATCTTTTTTACTTATTTCATTTTATTTTATTTTATTTTGTTTTGTTTTGTAATTCTCTCTCATTTGTGAATAAACCATCTAGAAACCCTTTCTTTGAATATTCCACTTAAAGAGATGTTGCATATTTAAGTGGCTATTAACTAGCTCCCAAATGATAAAATTGCAAACTGAGCAGCCCATTTTGAATTTTTGTTTCTAATTTTACTCTCATAACGAATTCTTTAGAATTCTAAAGTTGCATCCATCCACAATCATGTACCATTAAAGATGAAATAATTTAACAAATTAAAAGTGATAGTTAAAGATCCGGAAGAGATTTACAAAACTCAAAAAGAAAATATAAAGAAAATCAATTAAAATGCAATTTATATGAGGGGATAAAATGTAATTTTATTATATTATTTTTTATAATGTGACCACATTTTTTTTTTCTTAATGATGGTAAAATATATTCAGAAAGTTTAAAACATATTTTATAATAAGCATTTCAATTTTTACTCGTCTCTATTTTAAATGGTAATATACTTTAAATGGTAAGATAATGTGGTATAAATAAACTTTTTACCCTTTTTAGTTAATTTAAAAAATATAGACATGCCTTTTTTTTTAATGATCTGGTTGGAGCAAAATAAAATAATCTAATTGACAAATTTTATTTAAAGGGGAGAGAGTGTGCATAAAAATTTTAAAAGGTGTAGGTTTTAGGAAATTATTGGCAGGTCTATTTTATTAATTTTTTCCCTACCGTATTTTGAACAATTTTGCACATTCCATTGCCTACTTAGTATCCCCAACACAACGTAAAAAAAAAAGACAAATGTTTCTTTATCTACGAAAATATAAAAAACAACGAACGAAAATAGACAATACTCTTTCGAGTTACCCATGATTCTGAAAATTGTTCTTATCTTTAGAAAACTCAAAAACCAATAAATTTTCGAGATTAATAACAGAATTTACAAAAACAAATTTTTCAGGTTGCTCTGTAAAACATATTTCTTGAACATTAAAATATTGAGAATTGATAGCACCCGCAAAACCTACATCCCTTGTTGAGTAAACTGATTAATACACTATAAAAACTACTCGGAAACATTTCCGAAAATCATGGCAGCAAAATAAACTTAATTTTTATAAATTATTCTTTATATCACGAAAATATATTGGTTTCTGAGGTTTATAAAGATAAAGAACGCTTTTCGGAATTATCGGTAGCTCACAGAGGTTATTGTATATTTTCGTTCTTGTATTTTCCTATATTATGAAACATTTGTCTTTTTTTACAGTCCGTGTAAAAAAATGCACGTTTCAGCCTGTTTGAAACATTCTATAACTATGTCGTTATAGACATCATTATTAGAACTATACTTTTTAAAGATGTTTTGCCATTTTATTTGAAAATTGTGTTTTCAAAGATAATATACCTTAAGAACTTTTTAAAAATCTTAAGACTAAATAGAAATCAAAGTTTTATTTTATTTTATTTTATTCCTCAATGAAACAGTTCACAAAAATCTTTTTTTACTTCTTTTATTTCTTTATTTTTATTTTTATATTTATTTTATTTTTTTGTAATTCTATTTCATTTATGAGTTAACCATCTAGAAACCTTTTCTCTGAACATGCCACTTAAAAAGATGTCGCATGTTTAAGTGGCTATTAACTAGCTCACAAACGATAAAATTGCGAAATGAGCAGCCCATTTTGAATTTTTGTTTCTAATTTTATTCTCTTACCGAATTCTTTAGAATTCTAAAATTGCATTCATCCACAATCATCTACCTTTAAAGATGAAATTACATAGATAATTTAACAAATTAAAAGTGATAGTTAAAGATCTGGAAGAGATTTACAAAACTCAAATATAAAGAAAATCATTTAAAATGCATTTTATATCAATTATAACGGTAAAATGTAATTTTATATCCAATGGTTGGAGTATGATAGTTGAGATTTTTTTTCAACAGAGCTGTCGGAAAAAATCTCAATTATGATACTCCAACCATTGGATATAATGTACCTAGTTGAATATACTTTCATTATAATGTAATTTTATTTAATTTTTTCTTTAAATCTGACAAGTTTTATTTTTTAATGGTGGTTTAAAATACATTTTATGTTAAGTATTGAAATAATATTACTCTTCTTATTTTTAGATATATATTTTTTAATAATTTGAACTAACATTTATTCGTTCAAATATGTGCATGCCCGAATCTGGGACTGTTGTAATGAATATGATTTTAGCAAGTGTTATTTCTATTCTTGTCTGATAATTATTTTAAATTGAAGTCCAAACTCAACATTTGATCTTGAGATAGAATGCAAAACTGTTTTAAATATTTTTGGCCTTTTTTAGTTCGATACTTATTCAATATTATAAATGTGGGAATTGTCAGAAGTAACATCAACAATAATACGAACTCAATTAATTATTACTTTTCACGAGCAGCGATAAAAGCGATGAGTTCACGCAAGATCAAGAAAAGCACGCCAGCACGAGCAAGTGTTCTATAGATTTCGGATATGTTTGTTGGTGGAATTTGTATGCTATGTTTGGCGAAGATCGCTAATTATTATTTGTATTGAGATACGAATGTTGCTACACTGTAAAAAATGACCAATGTTTCTTATTTTATGAAAATATGCTATAACCACGAACGAAAATATAATATAATCTTCTGAGTTATCCGAAATTTCAAATAGCATGTTACATTGTCTTTTGAATCCCCAGAAACGAATACATTTTCAAAATTTAAAGAATAATTTATAAAAACAAATTATTTTTAGCTGCCCGAATTTTTCAGAAACGTTTCCGAAGGGTTTTTATAGTGTATTAATTAGTGTCCTCAGGCTAGAATACCTGTTTTTCGAATGTTATCCATTCTCAATTACACGTTTTCAGCCGCATAAGTTAATTTATACATGAAAGAGTAAAAAAATAATCTTAATTTTAATGTTATTGTTAACGCTGTTAATTTTGCATGTTTGACTGTTAAACATTTTTTTTTAGCATGTAAATTTTTACTTCAGAATTGAAAGCATTCGAAAAACAGGTATTCCAGGCTGATGACACTAATTACTACACTATAAAAACCATTCGGAAACGTTTCTGAAAAATTCGGGCAGCTAAAAATAATTTGTTTTTATAAATTATTCTTTAAATTTTGAAAATGTATTCGTTTCTGGGGATTCAAAAGACAATGTAACATGCTATTTGAAATTTCGGATAACTCAGAATATTATATTATATTTTCGTTCGTGGTTATAACATATATTCATAAAATAAGAAACATTGGTCATTTTTTACAGTGTACATTCAGAAATATTAACCCAGTTATATAGTTGTGTGTGAAACAATCCTCAGCTGTATTGGTTGTTATCTTATTAAATCTGTTTTGTTTATATTATATTTGAAAAGTCTGCGTTGTAGCTAAAGTACTTATTATTCATCATAATCCCACATATATTATAAATGGATTTTTCATAAAAAAATTGAATATCGTATAAATGATCTCATGTACATTTTATTGCGATTTCATGAACTATGCGAGTAATTTTATTGCAAGTAGATGCCTATCAATAATTATACAGACAAATACTTAATTTCTCATAAGTAGATGCAAATTTAAATAAACAGAAAAACTGATAGATCTCTAGACAAATGTAAATAGGCGGATAGATATATAAATTAGCAGATAATATAAACGACGACTAAGTAACAAAATATTACACATTTTTAAAAAGTTAATATAAACATACTTTTTTAAATGAAAATAAATAATTATGGCTCTAAAAAGTATGTATTTTGACCAGGATTCTAGGCCATTTTATTTGAAAACATTGTTTTTGAAGTTTATAAAATTACAGAACTTTTTAAATATTTTAAGGCTAAATAGAAATCAATGTTTTATTTTATTTTATTTTATTAATAACGATTCTTCAATAAAACAGTTCTCAAAACTTATTTTTACTTTTTTTATTAAAAAAAAAATTATCTCATTTGTGAATCAACCATCTAGAAACCCTTTCTTTCAATATGCCACTTAAAAAAGATTTTGCATATTTAAGTGGCTATTAACAAGCTCACAAACGATAAAATTGCGAATTGAGCAACTCATTTTGAATTTTTGTTCCTAATTTTACTCTTTTAATGAATTCTTTAGAATTCTAAAATTGCATCCATTCACAAGCATCTACCATTAAAGATGCAATTACATAGATAAGTTAACAAATTAAAAGTGATAGTTAAAGATATGGTAGAGATTTACAAAACACAAAAGAAAATCAGTTAAAATGCATTTTTTATAAATCATAATGGTAAAATGTAATTTTATTTTATTTTTTCTTTATTTCTAACAACCCATATTTCTTAATGAGGTAAAATGTATTCAAAAAGTTTAAAATATATTTTATGTTAAGTATTGAAAGAAATTTACTGATATTATTTTTAGATACGTTCTTTTTTAATAATTTAAATCATCATTTATTCGTTCAAATAAATATGCGTGTGCTCGAATCGTGGGATGTTGTTATAAATATGATTTTTATTCTTGTCTGATATTTATTTTAAATTTTAAATTAAGTCCAAACCCAAAATTTGATCTTGAGATAGAATACAGAAATGTTCTAAATATTTATGGCTTTTTTTAGCTCGATTTTTATTTAATATTATATATTATAAATGAATGTTTCATAAAAAATGAATATCCCATAAATTATCTCATGTAAATTTTATTACGATTTCATGAAATATGCAAATAATTTTATTGCAAGTAGATGCGTGTTAATAATTATACAGACAAATACTTCATTTCTCATAACTAGATGCAAATTTAAATAAACTGAAAAACAGATAGACCTTTAGACAAATGTAGGTAGACGGATAGATATAAATTAGCAGACAATATAAACGACGGCTAAGTAATACAATATTACACACTTTTTAAAGTTTATTATAAAGATACATTTTTTTTACATGAAAATAAACTAATATGGCTCTAAAAATATATATTTAGACCAAGATTCTCGGTCATTTTATTTGAAAATGGTGTATTTGAAGGTAATAAAACTTCAGAACTTTTTAAATATCCTAAGGCTAAATAAAAATCAATGATATATTTTATTTTATTAATACTCATTCGTCAATGAAACAGTTCACAAAAAATATTTTTTTTTTTTACTTTTTTTATTTATAAATTTTTTTTATCTCATTTGTGAATCAACCATCTAGAAACACTTTCTTTGGAAATGCCACTTAAAAAGATGTTTCATTTTTAAGTGGCTATTAACTAGCTCACAAACGATAAAATTGCGAAATGAGCAGCCCATTTTAAATTTTTGTTTCTAATTTTGTTCTTTTAATGAATTCTTTAGAATTCTAAAATTGCATCCATCCACAATCCTGTAGCATTAAAGATGAATTTACGTAGCTAATTTAACAAATTATAAGTGATAGTTAAAGATCCTGGAGAGATTTACAAAACTCAAAAAGAAAATATAAAGAAAATCAGTTAAAATGTATATGAGGCTTAAGGACAAAATTTAATTTAATTTTATTATTTTTTTTAAATCTGACTACAGATTTTTTTCAATGATGGCAAAATGCATTCAGAAAGTTTAAAATATATTTTATGTTAAGCATTGAAATAATTTTATTAATCTTTACTTTTATATATATTAATTCCATTTATTCATCATTTAATCATTCAAATATTTGTTTGAACGGATTATGGAATGTTGTTATAAATATGATTTTTATTATCATGATTTCATTTTCTTATATTATTTTAATTTTAAATCGAAATCCAAACTCAACATTTGATCTTGAGACAGAATATAGAAGTTTTTAAATTGATTTTGGGTGAATATTTTTAAAATGAATTTTTCGTAAAAAAAAAAAAAAAAAAAAAAAAAAAAAAAAAAAAAAATATATATATATATATATATATATATATATATATCCCATGAATGATCTCGAGTAAATTTTATCACGATCTCATGAAATAAGCAAATAATTTTTAGCAATGTGTGAATTTTAGACGCGTGTTAAGAATTAGACAACAAATACTTAATTTCTTATAATTTAATGAATATATATATTTACAGAAAAACAGACAGGCCTTTAGACAAATGTAGGTAGACGCATATATATATAAATTAACAGATAATATAAACGACAACTAAGTAATAAAAAATTACACTTTTTTAAAGCTTATTATACGCACACGTTTTTTAAATGGATATAAACTAATACATGGCTCTAAAAAAAAGTATATTTAGACCCGAATTCTAGGTCGTTTTTATTAAGGCTACATAGAAATCAATGATATATTTTATTTTATTTTATTAATAATTATTTTTCAATCAAACAGTTCACAAAAATCTTTTTTTTTTTTTTTTTTTTTTTTTTTTTTTTTTTTTTTGTGAATCAACCATCTAAAAATCCCTTCTTTGAATATGCCACTTAAAAATATGTTGTATATTTAAGTGCCTATTAACTAGCTCACAATCGATAAAAATGCAAATTGAACAGCACATTTTAAATTTTTGTTTCTCATTTTATTCTCTTACGGAATTCTTTAGAATTCTAAAATTGCATCCACCCAGAATCATGTATTATTTAAGATGAAATTATATGGATAATTTAACAAATTAAAAGTGATAGTTAAAAATACGGAAGAGATTTACAAAACTCAAGAAGAAAATCCGTTAAAATGCAATTTATATGAGGCATAAGGACAAAATGTAATTTTTTTTTTTTTTTTTTTTTTTTTTAAACCTGACAACACATATTTTTTAATTATAGTAAAATTTGTTCAAAAAGTTTTAAATATATTTTATGTTAAGTATAGAAAGAATGTTACTGATATATATTTTTAGATATATTGATATTTAATAATTTAAACTATCATTTATTCGTTTAAATATGTATGTGGCCGAATCGCGGGATGTCGTTATAAATATGATTTTTATAAACCTAATTTTTATTATTGTCTCATATATATTTTTAATTTTGAATCGAAATCCAAACCCATTATTTTATTTTGAGGTAGAATATAATTTTTTTTTGTCCTTTTTAGCTCTATTTTTACTCAATATTATAAATGGTTTTTTTGTAAAAAAAGCATATCCCATAAATGATCTCATATACATTTTATTATGATCTCATGAAATAAGCAAATAATTTTTGGTAAACAGATGCGTGTTAGGAATTAGACAAATATTTAATTTTACTTATCCATCATACGTAGTATAGGGTAAGTCTTGTAATCGTTTTGAAAATCGAAAAAACATTTTTGACGGATTTACACGTTTCAGACTCTGGAGATTCCGGAAAACATATATTTAGAAAAAAAAAAAAATTGTCGTCCGTCTGTCTGTGTGTGTGTGTCTGTAAACGCTCTATCTCCAGAACAAATTGAGATAGAGACTTGAAATTTGGTATGTGCTTAGTATGTAATAATGGGAAGACGCTTATTGAATTTCAGTAACCTCGATTATCCGGAACTATTTTTTTCGGACTCTCGAAATATTTGTTCTGATAAAAGGTATATACAAATTTTCGAAATTGTTTCTTTTAAAGACTGAATATAAAAGAAAATAAAAAATACATACATTTTGCATAAAGAATGAAGTCGATCGGATAATGAGTTGCCGAGATATTTGTAATCCTATTTCCCACACGCTTCGATTTTTCCTGACCCTGTATTTCATCCAAATTTCAATTCAAAAATATATTTTAATTGGAAATGAGACGCTTAATCCGACGCAATAATCCGTTAGTTAATATGATTATCAATTTTGGAGCATTTTTGGAATTATAAGGATGTTTCTTTTACGCAATTCAGTAATAGAACATTTAAAGTTTATGACTTCATCAAGCCACGATTTTATTCGAATTGCAATGCATTTTATAAGTAGTTTACACATGTTTTCTTTTCTAATTTTTTATTATGCATATCCATGATGGGTAAGTATTACGGTGGCCACTAACGACTAGTTTCATAAGTAGATGTAAATTTAAATAAACAGAAAAAAAATAGACTTTTATACAAATGTAGAAAAACATATAAATATATAAATTAGCGAAAAATAAAAACGACTACTTAGTAATCAAATATTACACATATTTAAAAAAGTTTATTATAAGTAAGATAAGTTTCTTTTAAATTAATATCTACTTATAATAAAATCTGAAGGCAAGAAAATGTCTGTAACCATTCCGGGCGGGACCACTCTGGTCTGCGAATCGTTCGTAGTTACACGTCATGCTAGGCTTAATGAAAAACCTATTTTAACATATGACAGCTAAATGATAATATCTTCTACTTCAAATCATGTCTGTTCAGCATATTTTCCCTATAAAACATGTATATCATATCCTATTATAAGGTTTTAAGTTCTTAATTAAAAATCCAGATTAAACATCGGAATCTCAGATATAAGCAAACGAACACTGTTGAGTACAATATTGTTTTGGCGCCATCTACCGGCTTTAAAAAGTACTTTTCTACAATACAAACCTTTAATTAGTAAAATCTTCATGCTGTTTGTATGAAGTCTTAGGAAAATGGGACGCAGATCAACAATCCTTCATTTTTGACGGGATATATACTAGCTTTTTACAAACTTAAGGCATTTAATTTTTTACAAGCATAAGGAATTAAGTTTAGAAACAATTATTCAAAGCTTTTTTTGTTTATTCATAAGGTAAAATATCCATAGAAACTTTCCAAATTATATTAATCTTAGATTTCTTTTTTTATGTCATTTTAAACATTTAGTAAATTTATGATTTAAAAAAAATCAGTTGATTTAAATCAATGATTTTAAAATTCAGTTGATTTAAATCATGATTTAATCACCAATTTAAATCATCTGATTAAAATGGTTGACACCTATATTGTTTTGGCGCCATCTACCGGCTTTAAAATGTACTTTTCTACAATACAAACCGTTCAATTTTACAATCTTCATGCTGTTTGTATGATGTCTTATGAAAATGGAACGCAGATCAACAATCCGTCATTTTTGCCTTGGGTTACATACTAGTAAACTAATATGGCTCTAAAAGAAGCATATTTAGACCAGAATTCTCTCTTCCGATCGCCATTGCACCAAATCGCGACAAAATGTTTCATTTGGCGAAAAAATGAAAGACTGAAATCTAACCTAATTGCGAGAATTGTTTTTTTTTTCTTTTGCGACTGTAATGTTATTATTGTAATTTTGATGTTAACCTACGTTTATAAATTTTCTATATAACTTATTTTTTGTGTTTTGATATTTTTCAGAACTCGTTAACATTTTTTTAAAACTATTTATTTATTTGTTTTCAACTAACCCTCTAACATGTTATACCAAATGCACAGTTAACTCGGGTTTTGTTTCATAACACTATTTAGGAATAAATCGTGCTATAATTTTTTCTTCTCGATTTTTCAAAGTTATATCGTAACGCATTTATCGTACTGTATATATATATGTATGTATATATATATATATATATATATATATATATATATATATATATATATATATATATATATATATATTAAGGATTAGACACCAAAATTTTTAAGATAGATTTTAAACTTTGTTGAGTAGCATATTTATGTGATCCTTTCAGAACTAATATTTCTATATAAATATAGTGGTTGCGAAGACCTTAATTTATTTATTAAACACTAAGCAAAACTTGTTGCAATTTTGATACTCTACTTATTTAAGGGTTAATTAGTTTCTATGATCGTTAGTTCAATTTAGATCAATAAACATACTGAAACATATTGAAAAGGAAAAAGATGATACGTTAGGGAACTTGATGAACGATTTTAGAATCAGTGTTTCATGTCGAATCTATAACTAACATTATTTGGTTTTGACTAGAGTGAAACCCGGAGTTATTGACACCTAACCAGTAACTGACATTTCAGCATAAATCTAACTCAAATAAGTATTTTCTTGTAAAATTCTGCGAAGTTATGTCATCTAGTGGTAACTTATTTGTCTTAACTCTTATGACTTATTTTTCAGCTGTTGGTTTTTCAGAAAAGGGATGGTGTCAGTTACTGGAGATATTGACCATATTTATAACAAAAATTAATTTTTAGTAATAAAAAGTATAATTTTTTAAAATTTTGTCAACAATAATTTTTTAATGCATCTTTACTATAATTTGCAAAAACAAAGATAAGTATAAAACAGATTTAAAACTTTATAACAGTGATTTGAAGAAGAAAAAATCCTTAAAGTGGCAGTTACTGGGGGATTTTACCCTATAATTTTTCTTTATGACTACACAAAATACTAAAGTTAGGCAAAAGCCAGTAAAAGCCTTGACTTAGACATATATGTAAGTATTTCATGTCTAAATATACTTCTTTTACCCTTAACACCTGTTATATATAACAGTTACATTTAAAAGATATTAAAAAATGCATACACTAACAAAAAAGAAGAAAATACTAAAAAATATTCAGCTAGCTTTTTAAAAAACCTTTTAATAAATTACAATATTTAGAAATAAATGGAACATTCTAATTTGTTAATATTTTTGCAAAGATTTAAGCATATGACTAATATTACTACGAAAAGGAGTTTAGTGTCTAATGCCTTATAAAGCAAATCACCAGCCTGTTAAAGTGACTCAATCACTTTATCACGCTTCAGAACTATAGGTATTTAATCTCAACGATATTAGCATGTAATCTCGACATTCCAGGATTCTCAGTAAATTTCCGTAATGGTTGCTCTGTGTTCAACTTAAGTTTAACGCTTTCCCAAAACGCTAGGGGTGCTTAATTCATTATATAGGGATTAAGATGCATGCAGCCTTTAAATGACGACCAATTGGTGTGGAAGATTTGATTTAACACTATAATCAAATGAAATTCACTAGCATCTGATAAAAGAATTGATGAAAATTTATAAGCTTACATAATTATATCACAAACTATCAGTCAACAGTGATTTATTACTCTGTGCAAGGTGGTAAGTAGAGGGGTTTTGAGCTCGAATGTAAAAAAAATAACTAGTGGGGCGAACACAGGGGTCGGAAAAACTACTTTTTTATTGTAGCGAACTTACAACTACAACTACTTTGTCGAAAATGTAGTTAACTACAACTATAACTACTTGTTTTAAAAAGAACTACTTGTTTTAAAAGAAATGAATGACTGTGTATTGCCTCAGATTATTTTCTCAGATATGAATTTTCTATCCATAAAGCTTCAACATTGTTTCGCTAAATATAATATTACTGAATTTTACAACATTTATTTTTATTCCAGAAGATTATCTACATTATTTTAATTAATAATTTTAAATGTTTATATACAACTGGGTGCGGGGCAGTTTGCATTACCATACCGTTTCATTTAAATTGCATGGTGTTTTTCGAATGTTTCGGTAGGCGAAGGGGGGTGTCTAGTGTTATTATACATTTAAAATTTTTAGCCGTAGCAATTCCAAATAAATCATAATCAGGTGTCGGAAAAACTACTTTTTTATTGTAGAAAATTACAACTACACCTACTTTATCGAAAATGTAGTTAACTACAACTGCAACTACTTGTTTCAAAAAGTAGCGACTACAAACTACTTTTCAAAAGTAGTCACTTCTTCGCTACTTTCAAATTTTATCAAAGTGTTCAATTTACGCAAGAAACTGAAGACATGGATTAAATAATAAAGTGACCCCTCGTTACATCGCATCTGCCATTATACAGTTAAATAAATGCGACAAAACCGAAAGCATTAAAAAATTAATAAGAAAAAAATGTTTTGTGTTTGTCTCCAAAACGTTAGTTTATACACACTTAACAAATTTCGTAGCAAAATTAAGAAAGATATTATAATCTCGAAAATTGCAGAAAAACAACCCAAAATGCAAACAATAAATAAATCTATAAATAGAGGAATTTCGAATAATAAGAAACCCGGCGTTAAAACATGAAGGCTTAGTAACGAATAAATAGACAAGTGTTGTTTACAAGAAAATTAATTATTTTGGTGGGTTAATACTTGATTTCAGTAGCAAGTATCAATGGAAAAATATCTATGACTTCATGCGATGCGTTACTGTACACTGTAACTGAAATTTGCCACTGCGATTCGGAAATTGTTGAGCAGAACAAATTCTGCACAAAAAAAGCAATTTCGACCACGTGATTTGCAGAATGGCACTTTTTTCTCCTGAAGTAGCGTTAAAAGTAGCTTCGGTTCTCGCTACAAACTACTGATTCTTTGTATCGCGCTACTCACGACACTACATTATTCAAAATGTAGCGCGCTACACTACAAACTACTGTAAAAAGTAGCGACTACAGTAGTTTCGCTACTTGTAGCGCGGTACTTCCCGGGCGAACACAACAAAACTTGGTATATATATATATATTTGTCTTACGTGGCGCGGAAATAGGGTTGAATTTCTAGCTTATTGTTGGCAACAATCGTAATTTCCAGAGCTCTGACCAATGAAAAGACTAGATTGTGTTAGATACATCAGCTCCGCCTCCAATATGGTGGCCAGTGTCAGAGCAGTGAAAATCAAGCTAGCAAATATTAAAAATAAAATAGCATGTACGTAATCCAAAGCGTCTGAGATTATTCCTCATTATAATTATGAGTAATATTGCTAATTTCAAATGAATTCTCAACTCTTATTTAGAATTTATTTATGAATTTCACTCACATGAAAAATCGGATAGAAGTAAAAATATCAACTGTCTAGGTTGCACCTGCTGCCATCTGTTGCAGAAATCTATAATCAAAAACAATCATTGATGATAAACTATCTTCCTATTACATAGTGTTTTTTTTTTTTGTTTTTTTTAATGAATAAGCAATGAATGTACAATATTATTGATGCAATAAGTTTTAAACAAATTATGTTTCCAAGATCCTTTATTCATAATAGTATTTAAATGATTTATATGCTCATTAGTAGCTCCAACTAAATGCATTTTTAGTTGTGTTTTCAATGGAGTTCAATTACTTTTTTACATTAAAAAAAATTGTCAATTTCATATGTTCAAATGATTTATGGTAGTACTTATTCCGGCTAGAATTACTGCAAAAATAAAAAGGGGCGAGCGAGCGAAGCGAGTTGGGACCGCGTAGCGGTCTCAATGTGAATTGCTTCGCAATTCACGGCGGGTTGGCGAGCGTTAGCGAGTAGGGGGCTGAGCCCCCTAGTATATATATAAGAGGAGTAAATTTAAAAAGAAAAAATTTCAGATTTTCGCTACTAGAGGAAAAAGTGCATGGGCAGTAAAATTGGCATAGGCACTAAAAAAATGTACTAGATGTGAAAAGAAAGTTTTTTGTGCAAATAATATAATAAAATAACTTGTTAACGTTAAACTAAAGATGTAATTAATGGTTAAGATGATACTTTAAGCATTAATTATACCTTTAGGGTTTTTTTTTAAATGGTTCAAATTTCCCCCAACCAGAACAAAAAAAGATATTTCAGGCATATTTTTTACATTAAAATAAGCCCATCAAAATACAAGAAACAAAAATCATGCATCTCGCTTAGATTATGAAACACTTTCCAACACTATCAAAATATTGTTATAAAACTTCAACTTTTCATGCGGTAAAAAGAGATGATATTTAAATTAAAAAAAAAATAAAATAAAATAAAATGAAATAAAATGATATTACCCACTCGTAGAAAGCCAGCCGTGAAGTATAGAAGCTTTTCTCCACGGGGAAAAACGTTTAATGAAAATTTATATTTAAGATTACAGATGTTGAATATTACATAAGAGATTAAAGTAAAATTAGTACAAATTTAGTTTTTAGAATTCAAGTTCAGTGTCATAACGTTGTTTAAAATAGAAAAAAAAACATGAAGGAGACATTATCGCACCCCTGAAAGCTCCTGAACTATTTGCTTAAAACAAAACTATACGCCAAGTCAAACTGCGATAAATAAACATTTAAAAAAATTATGTGATAAGAAAAAGTATAAAGATAGTAAATAGAAAATTTACGAAAAAATAAACTAATGCATAACACATATAGTCATCTTTTGCATGACACCACCAACAAACTTTAGTAGGATCAATTTAAGTATGAAGATGTGAACACAATATTAACTATAATACACAATTTTCAATAACAGTGTAGTTACTATTAAATAATATCTTACAAAATTAGGAAAAGGATCATAGATCCTTCTTAATAAATGAGAAATGTATGAGAATAAATTTCTTTTAGTTTATCATAGTTTTTAGATTCAAACAGGGTTTCATTCAGAAATTTAAAACTTATAACTATCTATATTAAACAAAAATTCAAAAATTTCAGATTTTTATTTTACAAATATTCTCAAAAAATAATTATATTTCTTCACGTGTAGGTCATTTTAAACACATATCTCTACTCAATTAAAAAATGTTGCCTCACAGTGGCAATTCAATTATGAGAAATTCTGCGGCTAGGTATATAAAGTTAATTAATTTATGAAAAAATGAATAAATTTCAAATTAAATTAAAAAGATTTATATGCATCTAGCCCTCTTTTTCAGAACATAAACTGATAGAATGTTTGATGTGTGTTTAAAGTTTCGTATCTAAAAGTTTATCAAATGCGGAGTTATTGCAATACGTATATTAAGGTCACTTTTACATGTAATTTGTCCGTTTCCAAGCTAAGAATTATTAATTCCGAAATATCTTTGAAATGCACGTAAACTTCAATATATTCTGTGTAAAATTCTGTGTAAGTTTTAAAATAATAGAAGCGAAGAAATCTTAAAGTAAGCCACATAATTCTTTTTTTTTTAACTTTTCATTTTTAGAAATATTGAATAGGAAGCATGCAGAATACAGATATATTTTTAAAATACATATGGTAAAATAAAACTGAGACTCAGTCATGAGTTGGTGTGATGATTTAATTAAAAAAAAGAAAAAGTAAATAATCAAGAAATGTAGGAAATTTTTCTAAATAGATTCGAGGGTAGAAATTTGGCGAGTGCGAAAAGATATTAATAGAATGCAATTGAGATAAGAGGTAAAAAAAGTGCAGAAAAAAATAAAATAAATGAAAGGAAATGAATTTAATCATCGCAGCTGGTTCGCACATTTCATTTATTTTTGGTAATCTTAAGCATTTTAGGTTCCAAAATATATGCGTAGATGTGGTTAGGATGTTTTATTGTTAATGATGTTTCAGCTGTGATGAGGTTGAATATGAATTAAAAAAACATGAGAATTTTCTCTAGTAAGTCTAGTTTAAGCACCCGAATTTCAATCTTTAGTTTTCTCACCGATCGCTTTTAATATCTCCACACACTTAAATGTCTTCATCCTGCCACAAGATATAGGAAATGTTGGAGTAAAGACGATGGTGTAGTGCAGCGGTTCCCAACCTTTTTAGTTGTGCGGACCACCAATTTTGTAAAAATAACTTTGAGGACCACTAACTACTTAATATACAAGTTAACAAT
Organism: Maratus michaelseni; assembly: GCA_963931845.1. Taxonomy (NCBI): domain Eukaryota; kingdom Metazoa; phylum Arthropoda; class Arachnida; order Araneae; family Salticidae; genus Maratus; species Maratus michaelseni. Next base: position 96,343,379 of record OZ007597.1, on the reverse strand, counting down.
ATAATGACAAATAGACACCTATATAGTATATACACATGACGAATATATATATATATATATATTATGTCAGTAACTAGTAAAAAGATGCTGTACATGAAGAAAAAAATATTTTTTATAAAGAAAATAACTTTATTTATTGTATTCACTTAGCTATCACAATTATATAAAAACTCAAAAAAACAGGGATCAAAATTTAAAAAAAAAAAACCCTTAATGGGATTTTGACACTGTTTGTCTTCGACGAGAGTGTCAATATCTGGATTGAAACTGGATAGTTTTAGTCTCAAATCACTCTCAACATTCAATTTATTCCTATATTTATTTTTCAAAAAAACTAAAGTTGAAAAGGCTCGTTCACATAGATACGTTGTAGAAAAGACCATCAAGTGTCTCAGTGCAATTTTGGCAATATCTGGATAGTCTTGCCGAACTTTTATCCAAAATGAGACCAGTGGTGTTGTCTTAAAAATCGATTTTAAAGTCTGGTCACATGATAGTTCAATTATCGAGTCTTCTTCATTTGAAGATAATTTTAAGTTTTTTAAGTAATTTTCTTCAAAGGGGTTTCTGATCCACAGTATTTCATCTTCAATTTTAGGGAAGAAGTTCCTAAGAAATATGAAAAAGCTTAATTACTGCTTCAGTTAGTGTTAGCAGATTTCTCATTCATATGAATGATTAATAAAAGTATAAGACAAGTAATTAAAATTTATTAATAATTTTAAAAAGACATTATTTGAAAAATTTACTAATTTAAAAAAAGTTACTGTTTCAGGAAAATAAATGTTTTTAATTACGCTTATTAAAAAATAGAATAAAATTAAGAAAAATAAATAACTTTAAATTACCTGAGGTTAGAGGCCAAAGATTCGAGGTGTTCTTTTATAGTTGTAGCTGTTGTTTTATCAATTTTGACTTCGTTGGTTTCAAGAAAATCATGTAGGACTGGAAATGCGTCGAAGGAATCTTGCTCCACTTTTTGAGCCCATCGTTGAAGTTTCTTTATCATTGCTTCTATTTTGTCTTGCACAAAAAACTTATGAGCGTCCTTACCCTGCAGAGTTAAGTTAAGAACATTGAGAGAACCAAAAATATCCGCCAACTATGCCAACCGTTTCAACCAGTTTTCATTGGTCACACAGTCTAAGTAGGAATTCGCAAGTTTTCCATCATAATCTCCCTCCCTCAAGAAAACCGTGAGTTCATCACGGAGTTCGAACAATCTTGTCAACACTTTGCCTCTCGACAGCCATCGAACTTCGCAGTGAAGTAGAAGCTGTTTGTGTTCACTGCCCATTTCATCACACAAAACACCAAACAGCCTGGAGTTTTTAGGTCTTGCTTTGATAAAGTTAACTATTTTTACTGCATCGTGAAGAGTTTCTTTTAAACTCTCATCCAAACCTTTAACTGCAAGAGCTTCTCTATGTATGCTACAATGTGTCCATTGAACCAAGGGAGCAACTGATTTAACTTTGGCGAATAAACCAATATGAACTCCAGACATAGCACGTGCCCCATCCGTTGTCAAACCTATACACTTAGTCCAATTTATTTCATTTTCTTTTATAAAATTGTCAACAGATTTGAAAATCTCTTCACCAGTTGTTTTTGTCGGCAAAGACTGACAAAACAACATTTCTTCTTCAATATTGCCATTCAACTCAAAACGACTAAAAGCTAATAAATTAGCATGGCCAGCAATGCCTGTACTCTCATCAAGTTGCAGCGAAAAATATTCACTTTGTTTCAAAAAAGTAATGACAGCTTTTTTCACATTTTCAGACATTTCATCAATTCTTCTTTTAACAGTTGTATTTGATAAGGGAATTTCGTTTATTTTTTTTTGTACATTTTTCATCAAACAAAGCATTACTTATTATTTTTGCTGCGGGTATAATAAGTTCCTCTCCCACGGTGTGAGCTGAACCCTTCTTTGCGATTAACAAAGAAAGCTCATAAGAAACTCTGGTGCTTAGTTTGTTTTGGTTTGAAGATTTTTCCATGGTAGATTTAGTCATACCAAAATTTCTTTTCTTGATTTCAAAGAAATCCAAAGACTTTCCTACACATTCAGGATATTTTGTTGATAGATGTCTTTCAAGTTTTGAGAATTTCATACATTCGTTGGATAGCATTTCGAAACAAATCACACACTGAGGCATAGGCTCTTCCTCAGAACCAGAAAACACAAACCCACTTTTTAAAAAATCAGGGTTATATTTACGAAAATATGTTTTAGTTTTCCTTGCTATTTTTTTACAACTTAGACTGGATTTCGCCTTCATTTCAAACTCACTACTTGTAGAACCAGATGTAGAAGTCCCTTCATCACTTGCCAACTTCGTCTTACGACAAGACCCCGTCCGAAACCAAGCATCCATATTGATGTGAAGTAATAGTAGCTCACAGCACACACAACGATATGATACATCAACAGAAAACCACAGCCACTGCCAAAGGACTCAATAAAGAAATGCGGAATGCAGACGTGATGGGGAGAAGGGTGAATAAGAATGTCGGAGGGAGGAGAGCGTTGACCTTGATGACTGACGAATTTAACCCCAGCGATCAACAGTCAGCGCTTCTGTAGTGAATCGTCCCGAAAAACCAGTATTAGACCCTAAGATTCCACGGCCCAGTTCCACGGTGCTTGCGGCCCACAAGTGGGCCGCGGCCCATGGGTTGGGAACCGCTGGTGTAGTGAATTATGACAGGTTTTTAAGAAGACTCATCAGTTTTAAATCTTCAAAATCTCGATATTTTCCTTTAACCCCTTCGGCCCTGACGTCCTACTAATAGGACATATCTTTTATTGAGTATTATTTTGTCTTAAACATTATTTTTATTAATTCCAGCACCTAATAGTGATAGTATGAATCTCTACATTTCCTATTTTTACTTCACTTATGTTTAGCATTTAGTAATAATAATAATAATAATAATTTTCATAATTATTAGCAAGCCGTTGGCATTTCTTTTAACTAAAACGTACGTTTCACTCTTTAGATTAAAATTTGGGAATCCTTTTCCGAATTGGTAATTTGTGATAAAAGATAAAAAATATTACTAGATTTTTATGCTTGTTTAATTTAGTTGTAATACGACATTTTCCAAACGTCTTCAAAAATTCTTCCTTAGACTATTGTTATATGAAAAACACGCAAAATAACTACATTTGTGAGGTTTTGGTAAAGAACGCATTCGTTAACTTTCATTAAACCCTAACTTCTGTGATTCCGATAGCTATTTTTAATTTTGTTAGCATAACAGTAATTTTTTCCCAAAATTGAAAAGAATCAGGGCCGAAGGGGTTAACAGTTCCCAATATAGTTGAAAAGTGTTTATGAATTTGGATTATCTCTCTGCCGTCTATCCGTCTGACCGTCCGACTTCATTTTCAGTATTGCAAATGAAGTTTGTAGCATTTATAGTTCGTTTACATGGACACTAATACAAATTCCGCTAAATGATGGTCTTGGGGAAAATTTGTTTGTGGTGTATTTTAATGATGTTACACAATTTCAAACATACTGAAATTGATATATATCACTGAGATGCACTAAAAGATGCTTATTATGGACTCGCGTAAATATACTCGGATTTCCATGAAATTGATATATGTTATTGAGGTTTACTATGGCTTGTTCAGTATCGAATATGAAGTGTGTAACATTTATAGTTCGTTTACATAGACACTCAAAAAAATTCCGCTACATGATGGTCTTGGGGGAAAATTGTTTGTGGTGTATTTTAATGATGTTAAACGATTTCAAACTTATTGAAATTGATATATATTACTGAGATTACAAGATGCTTATTATAGAATATGGGTGCATAGCATTCACTGTTCATTTACAGGGAGACACAAAAAAGACTGGTTTTAGTATTGTCTATGAATAATAATTGCTGAAAATGTGTTTTCAGTTGTTGTACGCTTTTTTAAATGTAACAATTTTTGGCATATTATTTATTGTGTATAAATTCAATAGATTAGGGTAGATTAGGTGAAGATGCCGTAGTTTTTGATTTATTTTTTTATAAAATTGCCTTTTGTTTTTATTTGTTATTCATTAAATTATTAAATACAAAAAAATTGTAATAAATACAAAATATGTAAATTATCGCTTTTACTTAACAGCGAACAAACAACAGAGGGAAAAAATGTCCAGACCGGGGTTTGATCCCGGATCCCTTGGTATAGCGCACCAAGTGCTTTACCAATTAAGCCATCCGGACGACATCCGGTCTAGCATTCTCTCATTCTTATATGGCTAGGCTACAACCTTGCAATACAAGATGGAACATCAATCATGAGCACAACACCTATTGGCACACATGAGACAAATCAAACCCAGTATCGGTGAATGTTTATATACTACAGAACGTTATATACTAAAGAATATTTATATACTAACTATACGAACCCCGGTCTGGACATTTTTTCACTCTGGTGGTTGTTCGCTGTTAATTAAAAGTGATAATTCTCATCCTTTGTATTTCAGTAATTTACAGCGTAATTTCAGCTCTGCTGAAAAAATAATTAGTACATTAATTTCTTGTTAAAGTTGATACATTTATGTGTGATTAATGCTTGCATTTCGGCATCTTACCCAGATCTTGGGGTAAGATGCCTTCTGGAGTTTCAATGTAAACAATAATTTTTGTGAAACAGTGCGACACATATTGGAAATGTTCTTTTCCGCGTACAAGGAAAAAAAAAAGGGTTGCAATTCTTGTTGCCAAAGTTTGAGAAAAAACCGGTTATTACTATTACCGGTTTTTAATGTTTATTGTTCTCTTGTTGACGTTCCGAAACGTCTATCTCGGATTGGGTTATCTGGGAGAAAATTAGATAAAACGTTGCTGCTAGGAGCAATTTTTTATGAGCTGCTAAAAATTTTGGGATATTGCTGATCGCTATCACGCCGGATGTTAAGGCAATTTCACGTGGAAAATTGGCTCAAATCAAAAGTTGGCTTTAAAAATGCTCGATAAGTTGTTAAATCTGATAGCAGCTTTAGTGCGATACACAGACAGAAAGAAAATTACAAAATAAGCATTGAATAATTACTTATCATCTTTTTTCTAAAACTTGTGCGGGGAATAAGCTTGAAATCACGTTGCTTCGGGGAATAATATTTGGAATTATTCTGTTGTTTATGCAAATTTCCAAGATTTGTGATCGGCTTACTGTTACATAATGGTCTTGCACAGTTCTATTTCAGGTGGGTATAAATACATTAGGCCTTTTTTTTCCCTTCGCTCATTTCAAACCAATAGATGAAATGACACCTATAAATGAGCTGGAATTGAAAACCAGGGAGTATAATGGAATTGTACCAGTTGAACTGCTGCAACAAAGAAAATCATAAAGAAATGTAGAAAAGACTTTTTCATGCTCACAATCTACTGTTTCGAAAATATAGAGAAAGTTCATTGAGCTTCAAAGTGTGAGAAAACACCCCCGATATGATATACCACGAGCTCCTGCTTCATTGAAAATATGCAAAAATATGAGATGGAAAACATCTACTGACAGGAATATTGAATGGAAATAATATCCATGGGCAAGGTATCAAAACAATTTTGCGAACAGATTAAATGAAGCTGTATATAGTTATCGCAAATCCAAGGCAAAAGTCAAACTGACAATGGCATAAACAAGCCAAATTACAATTAGTCAAAGAAGACAGGGACTAGTCTGTTGACTATTGTAGTAAAGTGGGGTTTAGCAAGAAAATTTCGGGAAAGTTCATGGAGCGTGAAAGTGTGAGAAAATACTCCCGATATGGTAGACCACGAGCTACATCAGCATGAAAGAATCGACCTTTATTGAAAATATGCAAGAATACGTGATGGAAAACATCTAATGATATGAATAGTGAATGGAAGTAAGTATCCATTTCAGCTATCAAACACAATTTTGCGCAACAGATTAAATGAAGCTGTATATAGTTATCGCAAAACCAAGGCAAAAGCCAAACTGACAGTGGCATAAACAAGCCAAATTACAATTGGTCAAAGAACACAGGGACTAGTCTGTTGACGATTGTAGTAAAGTGGTGTTTAGCAATAAAACAAGAATTGGTATCGGTGCGTGTGCTTATAGAGGAAAATGGTATTCGGAAGTTGCAAAATGAAAGTGAGAGTGAAAACAGTGCCAATTTCAATTTTTAAGTTTTCTGATTCAATCATAATTTGGAATTTCATGTCTTGTAAGGTGAGTGGAAGACTGTGATCAGTGAATGGGAATGGGTATTCAGAGAAACATGTTTCAAATTTAGAAAATGTCGTGTCATATCTGCACCCAAAGCAAAAAAAAAAAAATATTATTAACTTAAAAAAAATATTTTTGTATATTATTATGCAAATGTTAAATAAAAGTAATTTAATCCAAAAAAAATTGACAAAATTGAAAAAAAATTCAATTTTAACCACTTATTTAAACACGGAACTAGTATTTTATTTTTTTAAATTTTCAGTTAATTTTTTTTTTTTTTTTGTGCAAGTCATCAATGATAATTTGAATAGATTTAAGGATCGGATTTTTTTTAATATCAATAGTTTCAGAGAAAAAAAATATTAACTAAATACAAGTGGAAAAAAGCGGGAAAAAATGACTAGTTTTTGCACATAAGATTTTTTAAAAAGAATGTTATCAAAATATTAAAAATTGGATTCGTAAATCTCTTACATATAGTACGATGTTCAACTAGAAAAAAAAATCAAGCACTTTCATTTATATCTGGAAAAGCCTTAGCAATTTGTAAACAAGACAAATTTGAAAAACATCAACTGAAATAAATGGGTTTAAAGATTTTATTTGCAAAGAGGTTGTCGTGGTATTTAAAGGGACAAAATTACAACAGATGTTTGTTAAATCAGCCGTAACTGTTGTTCTACAGCGAGTATCAGCCTGAAAATTTTCATGGTGTAGTCGTAAGTATGTGGTATGTAACAAGATAAAAATCTGAAAATGAAATCTTTTACGAAATTTTGATATTCGTAGGGTGCCGAGTCCGCTTAAAATATCAATTTGCAGATAGTGATGTTATATTTTAGAATAGCAATATACATGCGGTAGGTCCTTGACAGTAAAAACGTTTCTTTCTGAAAATAATATCCCTCAAATGAAGTAAACAATATGCAGTCCAGAAAGCAATACTATCGAAAATATATGTTATATTTTGAAAAAAATATATATATTTAAGCTACAGTCAACGTCACAGGAACTAAAGTACTTCGTGAAAAGTCATAGTTAGCTATCGATTCAAACAAGGGAGAAAGCCTTCTTAAGTTTATGACTGTCAGAATCAAGGTGATCATCAAGGAAAAACGTGTAAACACGAGATATTAACCATGCAGTTGGACCAAATATTCCAAACTTTTTTCTCAGATGACGCGATTACATTTTTTTCCATCAGTATTTGGAGAAATAAGATTATGTAAAATAATTGTGTAGGCATTTTTTAATTTTCCTTTTGCTGTGTGTATTCTAGACATGTTTGAAAATCTTAAAAAATAAATTCCGTGGTAGTCTTTCTAAGGGAGCCTAGCCCGTATTTACACAAGGTTAACCAATATTTGAAGAAAACCTCGGAAAACTCCGAATGATTCGGCCGACGAACGCGATTGTGTATGAACCTAGCACTTCCCATCTTTCAACTTTGAGAGGAAAAGTGCAAGTAAAAGAACCGGTGTTTAACGTCATTTATTTTACTAATACCAAAATGGATATAGCATATTTCTGCTTTTGTGTATCAACGATACGATCAGTTCATAAATAGTCATTATAGTGGGTCGTTATAATGGAAAGGTCGCTGTAATGACCGTCGTTATATCGAGTGCATACTGTTATTTAATTTTATTGATATGTTTTTAAATAATAAAAAATAGAATAAACCAAATAAGAATAATATGCAAGCTAAAGCTTTTATAGTTTCGCATTACTATTGTTTCATTAAAATATTCATTTATTTTCAGTTTAAAATTAATTTTTTTATAGCTAATAAAACACGAAATGATCTAAATAAAAATATAAAGCAAGCAAGAGTTATCGCATAATACATAATGATTTATAAAATTATTAGAGTTATATTTTATATCCATTTTATTTTATCTATTTATAGCTACTGAAATATGAAATAAAACAAATAAAAATAATAAGTTACCAATAGTTTCTAGTATTCCGAACGCTTTAAAAAAATTTGTTGAATTTATATTTTATGTCCAAATAAATTACTCATTTGGATCAAATAAAATATGAAATAAAAAAAATCTATATAATAAAGAGTTTTTCGTAGTGCAAAATGCCTCAGTACACTATTATGCAAAGCATTATGCTAATTTCGTTTTATATGTGTATGTTTTCATTTTATTTATTTATTACCAATGAAGTATAAAATGAATTGTGAAAGTACATAGCATGATAATTTTGTATTTATCCATAATATGTTTGTTATTTTTTTACTACATTACAGATTATTTTTTCTTTTCAGAAATGCGAACGTTTGAAAGGTATCAATGATTTTGAATAACGCTTTCGTAACTGTTTGGTAAGTTACATTTCTCATATATTTTGTATTTGCTTACAAGAATAAAAACTTGGAAAATAAAAACTTTATGTTTGCTGTATTATAAACTGCCTCGCAGTAGTCTTAATTTAAAATAAAATTTTCTAACAGTTTCCATTATATTGAAAAGTGTTTATGAATTCGGTTTGTCTATCCACCAGTCTATACTTTAACTCGCATAAATGTACTCGGATTCAGATGTAATTTTTATATGTTTTATATGTTATGAGTGTCATGCAACCAACATCCTTCCAACCCTTTTTAAAAAGTAAACAGAAGTGAAGAGAAGACAGAAGGGGTGGTGGTTTGATCGGAGGAGTAGGATGTGGGAATGCATCCGAGAATATTTTGGTTAGTTTAAGAGGTAATGTGGTTTTGGTGGAATTGTTATGAATAATAGTTATAAAATGTATATAGTGTACATATCATTGTAAATACCAACTCTCATATTTAATAAACTCTGTGTTTAAATTTTAAAGAGAAGAACCATTGCGTCATTCGGCTGTCATGATATTACAATGAGGTTCACTATTGTAAATGAAGTGTGTAGCATGTATAGTTATTTTGCAGGGATGCACGCCAGAATTCAGTTGCGTTATAATCTATGGGGAAAAATCATTTTATTTAAATTATTTTTTTTAGAAATCTCTTTTCATTGTATGAAAAAATGGAATTTCTTAATAACGTTCTGTTAGTGTTCGAAAGTGTTTCATAAACCATGCCTGATGCATGATTTTTCGATCTTATTTTAAAACAATGAAAATAAAAATAAATACAAGAGGGGAAAATTCTGCTATAAGGCAGAATATAGATTGCCACACACGGCTTTTATTTAAAAAATAAATAAACTAGCTGTAACTCAGAATAAAAACGCAATGACAACAAACAATTTTAAAATATCTAAATAACAAATAAAAATTCCCCTGTTAAAGTGTTGAGTTGTTCATGTTCAATAACCATTCGATTTAGAAAATATTTTTCTACCACTGAGCAGTTTTTTTAAATGAAATTTAAATCATGTTGCTATAGCAGCAGACGATAAAACGATATCTTTGGAATAAAGGAATAAATAGAAAAAAAAAATTGTTGATGTTTGTGATAAAATGTTTTTCTTTATTTTTTAAAAATGTAAATTCACTTTTATATTTTAACAGAATAATAAGTTTACAATAATTCGTTACTCATGCTATGGCCAGTATACACGATACACGTCGAGCCACAATGCCTTTACCATTATCTTTTGACGTGTTAAAGTTTCGCTACGGTACTCCATTGTGAAGTTTTGTAATTTTTGAAATCTAATATTTAAAAAACGACATAATCATTAGATTTGAAATTTATATCAAGAAAAATACAATTTTTTACCATTCTAACGCAGTTTGTAAAACAATTTTGTGACAAATACTTTTCGAGTTATTAATTTTTTAAGTAACTTCAAATGTTTCATTTTCCGAGATTAATCTGTGGCAACGATGAATTGCTGTGACTTTTCATAAACATGAAAAATGATAGAGATTGAAAGAATAAGCCACCCTGTGTGTGACTAATAAAAAGCATTTTAAGTATTGTTTATGAACCATGGGGCTTTACATGGCAAGGTACTAAAGAGTTTTATGACCATAACATACGGAACCCGGAAGAAGAATAAACAACAAACATTTTAGAAAACATGCTTACCCAATTTTTTCCGAAAGTTGCAAAAGCTGAGGGAACATGTCTTGTAGTGTTATCTGTCGTACGTCGAAATGGAACACATATCTTTCATGTTGGTTCAGTTGTAGAAGAATCAAGTGTTGAGAGAATGAGCAATATTTCGGATCTGACACCAGGCATGTTGGGTAAGCAAAAATAGAGTCTTCTTCAGCAAGGCAAAGCAACTTCTGCTAACCAAAATGTTGGGCGAAAGACCCCCGTGTGCTACAACCAGAGTGCCTTTAAACATAGGAGAGTGACGACATGGGCGCAGGTCGCATGCATATTTTAGACGTTTTTGCTCAAACTATGCAACCCATTTTAAAGAATTTGGCGATACTCAGCCAGACGAGTGAAACAAGTCCACAAACATTACCTTGGCGATAATTAGCAGGCTGAATAACTTCAAGATAATAACACACTGGCCAAGTTTTTTTTTTCAAAAATCCTCTCAACAACTGAAATTTTATCAACATATATCACCAATCTAAAAAATGTAAAGACACTCTATGTAATAAGACTCAAAACTCACAAAATTTGTACGTAGAAACACCAGAATACAGCAGATGAAACCGATCTAAAGATTTTTTTAAATATGAAATTGATGTTAATCATGTTTTATATAGATATTTAGAAACTCAAAATTTCATCTTTAGCAACTTTGACACATACCTTACATCTCCATTTGTCTTTAAGAAATCAACCTGTATTAAAATCACCCCATATATCATGAAAAGTCAACCAAAATACTCAAAAAATTAAAACTGACTTCCGATGGACACAAAATGGAATTACTATTTGAAGTTTTTAGGCTTTAACTTGCAGAAAACAGTAGTTCAGAGTAATTCTTTTAATAACAGCTTTTGTGAAGGCTTTTTATCTTTGGCAATGCATTTCAAACCTGACTTTGCGTAAATAACACATATCCTCTTTCCTTAAAATAATATTTCAATGCAGTATTTCTGTTAAATGATCAACATAAAAAAAATAGCACAAATAAAATACATATAAAGTAGTAAACAGCTGCTTCGGAGCCCTTAAAACTCCATCATCAGTGCAAAGTTAAAAAGATTAGAAACAGATTTCAAAGTTTAGTCCATGTAAGTATGCTGCGCCTCCGCACGCGGCCAAGATGGAATGGCGATGGGTATTTAAAAACAACAGCGGAGTCAGGAGTTCCGTTTTAAACAGTATTTCTGTTATTTGTTTATTGTTACAGGGTGTTCGATTGGGTACGTAGGGTCATATGCCACCAGATTCTGATAGCGAACATCGAAACGAGCATCGTGATATATCACATGTCGAAGGGGATCTTGGAAATAGCGTCATAGTTGAATGACACTATAAACGAAAGTGACGTAAAGGCATGGCTTATGTAATGAGGCATAAGATCAATAACTACTTCGTGCGTACCACATCCAAGCCTAGACTTTTTTATAACTACATGATAAAAATATGAATGATAAAAATATAATAAATTATAACACCTTGTAATAATATACTTCTTTTAATAGTTAAAAAGTGTAAAATAAAAACATTGTAAATAGTAAAATAACTTTTATCAGTCTTGGCCAGAGCCGAAACATGTCAACAGACTAATAAAAGTTATTTTACTATTTATAATGTTTTTATTACTTACCCATCATATAGAGTATAGGCAAGGTAAATCTCGTAATCGTTTTGAAAATCGGAAAAAAAATTTGAATGATTTACACGTTTCAGACACTAAAGATTCCGAAAAACATATTTTTAGAAAAAAAAATTGCCGTCCGTTTGTCTGTGTGTGTGTCTGTAAACGCTCTACCTCCCAAACAAATTGAAATAGATAGAGACTTGAAATTCGGTATGTACTTAGTATGTAATAATGGGAAGAAGCTTATTGAATTTCAGTAACCTCGATTATCCGGAACTATTTTTTTTTCGCACTCTCGAAATATTGGTTCTGATAAAAGGTACATAAAAATTTTCGAAATTGTTTGATTTAAGGAGTGAATATAAAATACAATAGAAAATCATAAATTTTACATAAAAAATGAAGTTGATTGGATAACGAGTTGCCGAGATATTTGTAATCCTATTTACCACACTCTTCGATTTTTCATGACCCTGTATTTCATTCAAATTTCAATTCAAAGATATATTTTAATTGGAAATGAGAAGCTTAATCCGACGCATTAAACCGTTAGTTAATATAAGTATCCATTTTGGAGTTATAAGGATATTTCTTTTACGCAATTCAGTAATAGAGAATTTAAAGTTTATGACGTCATCAAGCCACGATTTTATTCGAATTGCAATGCATTTTATAAATAGTTTACACATGTTTTATTTTCATATTTTATATTATGCATATCCATGATGGGTAAATATTACGGTGGCCCCCAAAGACTAGTTTTACACTTTTAAGCAATTAAAATAAATATACACGAATGGTAGTTTTTAGACGGATTTGTGGTTATTAACGATTCGCTAAATGGATCATAATACGTTGTTACGTCGTTTGCCTTCGTAACATCATTGGACTATGACGCCATATTCCGAGGTAACCCCATATAACATATCATTATACCCGTCTCGATATTCCCTATTGGAATTCGCTATAATTCCACATTGCATAATCTAAGTGGATACTCTGTATTTAAATGATATAGTTTTAACCATTAAACTGTTGTTTAAATGATATTCCAATGATATAGCAATCATTTCACATAAATCATCAAAGTTTAAATTGTAATATTTGAGTACACAATTGTTTTATTTTTACGTAAGCAAATAAGGAGGGAAACCACGATTATTTTAAGAAAATAATCACAAATTATAGTTTAAAATACTGTTTTACTTTAGGGTATGTCAATAGGAAACTAAAATTGTAATATTTTATGAGAGGTAATATTACTAGCTATTTCATCCTAACATCAACAATTAGAAACCTTTAAAGGGCAACAACGCTAAACATGCAAAAATTGCGCATTTCCTACATGCTGTTTTAAAACTTTTTGCTTTAAATAATACTTTAAAAAAAATTGCTTTCATTTTAAAACTGGATATTTCTCGATTTTCAAAATCATTTCGTGATACAAATGCAAAATAATTTATTGTATTTTTAAAACAGGGTAATTTTGAAAATGTCTAGTAAAACTAAAACTTTGTTTTGAATGGAAGAAATTGCAACTCTAGCAGTTTATAAGCCAAGATTTCAATCTTTTAAAAGCATACTGCACCTTTTCTTTTTCCTTTTTAGAATTATAATGGAAAAGATGTTCAGTTTTTGTTTTATATTGCTGACGAATAATATTTATCATTCAAGATTGTCATGGAATTAGAAACTGATAATAATATTTGCTTTTCATGGACAATTTATTTTAATTTAAGTGAGAATTGCTGGATTAATTATGTATCCATGATATTACATTAAAGGAAAAAAAATTAAGTAAAGTTAAGCACTGATTACGTTTTTAATTAATTCAAATTTAGTTTCATGTACTTGTTTCTGCTTAATATTCTCTATCAAAAAGGTGCTTTATTTAAAAAGGTAATTTAAAAATACTATTAAATACATAATCAGACATTTTAAATGTACAGAAGCATTACATACAGGGTGTTTGGGATAAATTTGACAGTTTGTAAATAGTATAAAATTATGGATTGTCGTGAAAAATGTGACATATTCTGCCTATGTTTGTACTCTTTGGTTTCGAATACACCCATGATGTCAAATATAATGGAACGTTAAGAGTGAAAGCTATTCGAATATTGGAAAAGAGTGCATCAGTTTCTCAATTCTCCAATCAAAGCAGCTACTGAATGCTTCTTAAACACCACAAAATTGATACGAAGTATCATTACAAAATGCAATGGAGAGAACAACATAAAATGCGCGGATGTTTTGATGCATTCTAAAAAAGATCCTGGGGATTTCACAGAAAAATCCTGTCAGCAATACTACCAGTTTTCCCTTGTAATTTATACAGAGAAATCCTGTTAAATTAGTACAGATTTTTGTTTTAATGGAATAGACTTTATCCATGTTAAAGTCAGAGTAATCCTGTTAAATGGAAACAGAGTTCCTTCATAGAAAACAAAATTTCTCCATCTCATCCGTGTTGCCAATTCGCTACTTTTTTACTCAGATTGTTTGACTGCTACCACTTTTTTGGAATAGTCTACTATACTTCGCCTTATTTAACCTGTCATTAACTCCCTCATGATCAGTGTCAAGTATACTTCTTTTTATCTCTAGGTATCGTTATTGTCATATTGTAATTTCTGCCTTATTTAATCATCAAAATGCTGTGATTAAATAATGCAAAAATTTCCATATTTTAAAATTGATGCTCAAATTCAAAGATTTTGTGCATCTTATGCGGCACGTATATGTGACGTTCGTCGCGAAAAAGTTAAAGGAGGTGGCAATCAAGAAATCAGGATTTAAAGAAATGTAGCGGACTGACAACACTGCATCTTATAGAAAGGGCAATCCTATTTAACAGTTACAGAGCTCCCCTGCATTAATTTTTTTTCAGTGTTACTTAACAAGAACCTTTATTAATTATATCCAAGTTCTTTGCACAAAGTCACTTTCCTTTTCTTTTACAGACTATCTGGTGTAAGTAAAACAAAGTATTTTTTTACTAGATCAATTACATTTTCCGTCACAGTATATCTGGTATTTTCGAATTTGGACAAACAAAAGTGGCGAATCTTATGACTTTAAAATTTTCCTCTATCTTGCAAACGGGATAACAGCTGCTAGATAACAGAGAAAATCTGTACTTTTCATGAAATGAAGATATTCTGTTTAAAATACAGAAGAATAGCTGTTAAAACAACAGGTAATTTTAACAGTGCGTGTCTTCTGTGAGGTGGAGTGGGGGTGGCCCTGATCCCAAAGTTTGTCGCTTTGACTCTTTTGATTGCAAACCTATGAATTATTATGTGTGTAGCATGGTTGAGCAAGTAACCAAACGCATTTACAGTATAACAAAAACCCAACTGATGGAATAATTAGGACAGATTTTGTCAGATTTAGGAGCCACCCTGAGACCGTTATGGCTGCTTGTTGTGGCTTATTTGATAAAATTTTCTTTGTATAGCTGTAATCTTTATTTTACGTTTCCATTTTTGCATTAAAATTTCTTTTTGACTCTTTGGATATTTTATGTTTTCGTCTTTTACTGTCAAATTTATCAAACTCTTGAACTTAGCCTGCTAATTATCACCATGCTAATGTTTGTTAACTTGTCTCACTCGTCTCGCCGAGTATCGCCAAATTATGGAAAATGAGTTGCATAGTTTAGGCAAAAACGTCCAAACTCCACATGTGACCTGCGTACGTGTCGCCACTGTATTATGTATAAAGGCACTCTGGCCGTAGCACATGAGAGTCACGCCAAACATTTCAGCCAATAGAACATTTTTGTCAGAAGAAATTGCTTGATCTTGCTGAAGAAGATCCTGTTTTTGCTTACCCAACACGACCGTTATCAGATCCGAAATGTTGCTCATTCTACCCACACTATTGATTATTTCCCAACTGATGAATCAGAACAAAACTAGGAAACATATACGTACTTACGCGGTAATCTTTCATATTCGACAAATGATAGATAACCCTACAAAACCTGTCATCTCAGCTTCTTCAACTTTAGGAAAAAGCTGGTGAACATGTTTCACAAAATATTTGCTGTTTATTCTTCTTCCGTCTTATGTACCTGAAGTACCTTTAACAGTCTGTATATCTGTATAAACACGCTACTTTTTAGACGCATACACACTCTTACGGATGAAATTTTTTCCTAGTGAACGAAAATTGCCCAAGCAGAGACTCGAACTCAGATCATTTTGACTTAAATTGACAATGCTCTACCGATTGAGCTACCTGTACCAGCAACCTGCGGACATATTTCGCTCAGATAACCTTATTGGCAATAGCATCTGGTCTGTCATAATATACTGCAGGTAATGGAACTCCATTACCAAAAATTTAATGGAGTTCCATTACCTGCGGTATATTCTGTTTGAGCTGTCTAAATGGCAAACCAGATGCTATAGCCAATAAGATTATCTGAGCAAAATATGCCCACCGGTTGTCGGCCCAGGTAGCTCAATCGGTAGAGCATTGGCCATTTAAGTCAAAAGGTTCTGTGTTCGAATTCCGGCTTGGGCATTTTAATCGCTTAGTGGGAAAAAATTCAATTCGCATGGTATCTTTAACAATTATTATGATTGAGAAAAAATAATAACATACACACTCTATTGTTCATAACTTACGAATTTCTTCCTGTAACCGATAAGACGTTTCAAGTTTTTTGTGAGACAGTTTTCAGTTAATAGACAATAAGTTTCTTTTTATGTAAGCAATCGAAAGCAAAAGGTCTCAGATTATGAATTAAAAAAATAATAATAAAGTTTTACTTTAGGGTATATCATTAGAAAACAAATATTTTAATATTTTATGGCTGTTCTGAATCACTGACTATTTTATGTTAACGACAAGAATTCGAAACTTTTAAAAGCAGGAAATTTTAAAAATGCAAAAATTGCACATTTCCTACACGCTGTTTAAAATTTTTGCTATTGAATAATACTTCAGAAAAAAACAAAACAATCGCCTTTATTTTAAAAGATGAAGATTTTTCATTTTTTAAAACATTTCGTAATACAAATGCAAAATAATTTATGTGTGTTTAAACTTAGGTATTAATTCTGCAGATATTTATTCCTGAAGATATCTAGTAACAGCGAAACTTTGTTTCAAATGGGAGAAAATTACGACTCTGGCAATTTATAATCCAAGATTTTAATGTTGAACATTTTATTTTCTTAAAGTATGAAATATTAAAGATGACATTTTTTTTCTTACGTAGAATATTTATATTAGAGTATTTCGTGAAATTTAAGAAATACTAATATATTTTTATATTTACAGATATTGTATATTGTTTTATGAGACACATGCGCTACCAGTGTTCAATTCAGGGGTGCCCCGGAGCATTGAAATGTCCCCCTCCCGGAAGATTTGAGATTTTATGCTTTTAATGGTTAAAAACTGCATTTTCCCACCCCGGAACTCTGTAATGTCCCCCCCCCCACAGAGCCACAGACATCCCTCCCGGAGAAAAGTGTCTGATTTCAACACTGTGCTCTACTAATTATATACATGTCATAGCTGTATTTTAGAGAAAACACATGCCCTTCAGAAACACTGACGTCATAACGATGGTGGCAACAACCTTCGCTATCACTTTCGCTCTTATCACACATACATTCCATTCTAAATACAGCATAATTTCAATTCTTACACCATATAGAACAGAACAAAAAGTGCATTTTCAAATGAAATTTGTTTAAAAATTGTAACTTAATTTACTGAATTTTTTTTTTTTTAATAAAAGATTTTAATCTCAACAATAAACCTTTATTTACTACGATAATGTTACCTAACTTTTCAAGCAATATAAATAAATAAGCAAAAGCAAGAGAAAAGTGGCAGCGTCACCACAATTGGCGATGATTTTCCTGTTCTTGGCGAAAGCTCCTTTTTCACTTTCGTCACATAAAAAAAGAAAAATTATTTTGTTTCGTAAAATAGAAAAATGGATGAACTAATTTCTTTGAACCTTTGTATGTACAAAATTTATAAATTTTTGAATATACAATTGATTATGTAAGCAAAGAAGGCTAAGAAGGTAGAGTATTTAAAGAAAAGAATCGCAGATTAAAGGTCAGCATTGTTAAATAATATTTATATCGTGTGAATTACTTCCTGTAAACGGTAAGATATTTTTTTAATTTTTAATGAAGAATAAAGTTAATATATCCTTAATTTCTGAATATACAATTTAGTATG
Source organism: Maratus michaelseni (assembly GCA_963931845.1). Classification (NCBI taxonomy): domain Eukaryota; kingdom Metazoa; phylum Arthropoda; class Arachnida; order Araneae; family Salticidae; genus Maratus; species Maratus michaelseni. Next base: position 96,325,262 of record OZ007597.1, on the reverse strand, counting down.
TAAGCAAAGAAGGGTAAGAAGGGTCTTTAAAGAAAAGAATCGCAGATTGAAGACAGTATTGTTAAATAGTGTTGACATCTTGTGAATTACTTCCTGTAAACCAGTAAAACATTTAAATTTTTTAATGAGGAAGAAAGTTATTACATCCTTAATTTCTGATTATACAATTTATTATGTAAGCAAAGAAGGGTAAGAAGGTAAAGTCTTTAAAGAAAAAAATAACAGATTAATAATCAGTATTGTTAAATATTGTTGAGATTTTATGAATAACATCCTGTAAACAGTAAGACCTTTTAAATTTTTAATGAGGAGGAATAGTTAATTCATCATAATTACTGAATATATAATTTATTATATAAGCAAAGAAGGGTAAGAACGATTAGTCTTTAAAGTAAAGAATTACAAATGAAGATTTAAAATACTGTTTTATTTTAGTGTATGCATTTGGAAAATTAATGTTGAAGTATTTCATGACAGTATCAATAATTGTTTTATGCTAATAATGAAAATTTGAATCTTTTAAAGGCGCACAACGCTAGAAATGCAAAAATTGCATGTTTCTGACATACTGTTTTAAAAACTTTTGCTTTTAAATTAAAAAAAAGTATAACTTTGGTTTTAAAAACTGCAGATTTCTCATTTTTAAAATCATTTAGGGATACAAATGTAAAATTATTTAAGTATGATTAAACTTCGGAATTAGTTCTGCCGGGTAATCTTGAAAATATCTAATAACGTAAAACTCTATTTTGAATGAGAAGACCTTGCAACTCTAGAAGTTTATAAAGCAAGATTTTAATCTTTTAAAAGCATATTTTAAAAGCATGGTGTATATTTATTTTCTTTTTAGAAATGAAATATCAAAGCTGACTAATTTTTGTTTAGTATTACTTACGAAAAATATTTCTAACTGACATTTTCATGGAATTAGAAAAATGATAATACTTCTTGGTATTTATATACATAGACTTTGTTCACTAAGGCAGTTGCTAACTGTAAGCATTGATAACTCTTTTATTAACGTAAATGTAGTTTCATGCTCTTCTTTCTATTTAGCATTTTTTCTCAATAATATTAAATATATTATCCCTTACATAATGCTTCTTTGTCATTTAATTATCAGATTTTGTAATTATAATAAATAAATAACATAAATCTATGAACTATAAACTATAAACTATAATAAAAAATAAACTAGAAACTAGAAACCAAAATAAACTAGAAACCAAAATAAACTAGAAACCGTAATAAATAAAAAAACTATAATAAAAATAAACTATAATTAAAAACTATAAACTATAATAAAAAATTAACTATAAACTATAACAAATAAATAAACTATAATAAACAAATAAACGGCAATAAATAAACTATATGGTTGTCAAAAAAAAAAAAAAAGTTTCTGTAATTACTATAAATGACGCCATTGTTGGCACAGTTGTATCTTCAGGGCAGAGATAATACGTAATTACCTAACAATCATCCTCCCTCATTAAACTGTAATCTCTGAATAAACAATTATTTTCATTTCCTTACAAAAAGAAATAAATCAAACTTTAAAAGATAAAATGCTTATGCATCCTTAGGCTCTGTCATTAGAGAGCAAAAATTCTGATACTTAATGTGCAGGTAGAGTATAGATTATTACACATAAGTAACATGAATTTCAAACTTTGAAGTACAACCTACTCACACACACACATACACAAAGAAGCTAAAATTGAACTATTTTCAAAACTTTAACTTTTTAGATTGTACTTTTAAATAATAATAAAAAAAGTAGGGAATAAAAAACAAATCTCGCAGAAAAATACTACTTTTATTTATTTTTTATTTTTATTTTTTTTTAAACTGCAAATTACTCATTTTGGAAACATTTTGTGATGGAAATGCGGTGTAATTTATCTACGTAGGTTAAAACTTCGGAATTAATTCTGCAATGTAATCTTGAAAACGTCTAGTAGCAGCTAAACTTTGAAATTTTGAAGAAAATTGTTGCCGTTGCAGTTTATAATCCATGATTTTAATCTTTTAACAGCATCCTGTCCTTTTTTTTTCTTTTTTTTTTTTTAATGGAATGTTAAAGATGTTCAATTTTTGTTATGTATACTTGCAAAGATTATTTATATAAAAGTATTCCGTCTAAAATACAATTTCGCAATACTTCTTGCTATTTATAATATTTTACTTTGTTTTCTCTAGGCAGTTTTAGATTTAATTATATGCTCGTGGTATTAAGAATAAAATAAAAAAGAAATTATATTAAGTATTACTTTCATTAATTTAAATATAGTTTCATATTCTTGTTTCTATTTAACAAAGAAGAATAGAAACAGAAAAAAAAAATGTCGAAAGTGATACAATTTTATTTTATATTACAGAAAAATAATATTTATATCAAAGTGTTTTATGAAATATAAAAAATGCTGATACTTTTTGCTAATTGCAAATATTTTATTTTGTTTGATGAGACAGTTGCTATAGTAATCATCTGTCTATGTTATTAACATAAACGAAAATGCATTATTGCTTTTTTAACTCTTTCCAACATAGTTGAAAAGAGTTTATGACTTCAGTTTGTCTGTCTGTCGTCTGCTTGTCCCTGCTCTACCTCCGTTAATTTATTCTCGGCTTGCTTATAGAATTAAAATATGTTATTTAGGTTCACTATGCCATGTTCGCTAATGAAAATGGAGTGTGTAACATTTATAGTTCATTTACAGGGACATTCAAAAAATATTGTTGCATTATAGTCTATTGAGAAAAATCGTTTGCAGTGTATTTTAACGACGTTAAAAATAAATGAACAAATTAAATAGCACAAATAAAAGTATATAAAATGGCAAAAAGCTGTTTCGGAGCCCCTAAAGCTCCATCATCAGTGCCAAATTCAAAAGATTAAAACCGAATCAAATGTTTAAGCCATGTAACAGGGTTGGCACGGTTTAAACCAAATGGTTTAAACCATGGTTTAAACCACGGTTTAAACCAAATGGTTTTTTTCTGAAAAAAACCAATTGGTTTTTTTGTTAATTTTTTTAAAGATTTTTTTCTTATATAATTAAGTTTTCAAATTATTTGATGTACAAATAACTTCTACTTCTAACTGAACAGCTCAACTGATTTCAGCAGTCAACCTGCATAAGTCACAGTTGCATCATAGTTGCACCTGTGTATGCACCTGTGTATGAATGGTCCAAGAGTTAGCATTTGAGAACAAAAAATGTCTAATTTTGGTAGAAGAAAAGATTTAGTTTGGTTATATTTTAATGAAGTAAAAAATGATAAAAGGAAAGGTTGTAGAGCTAGATGCAAAAATTGTAATAAAGAAATGGAAGGTCAAGTAGCTAGGATGAAGAAACACATTGAAACTTGTAATAATTCTCATCATCATTCTGATTCTGATTCTGTTGATAATGGTAAGTACTTATTTTATCATTATTATTGCTGCTATTATTTTTAATTTTGAAAGAAAATTGTTAAAAATTTGTTAATAAGTTAAATATTTGTTAAATTCAAAATTTTTAATTTATCTGTAAAATTACAAGTAATGCATATTGAGAACACATTATGTATATCTTCATTCAGATGATTCTAAACTCTTATAAAAAATTACATTATTATTTGAAATGCTATTTGATTGAGAAGATAAATTATAAAAATCACATATATTATTATTTAATTTGCATATGCTATTTGATTTTAGAAAGTTATATTCTATGAAATAAAAAATATTTATGTAATTCTAAGTAATGAAATTTTGGAAAAAACAAGAAAATTTTAAATAGACATTTTTTTGTTAGAGAACTTTATTTTGATAATCTTAAAATTACATTTGATAAAAGTTTGAAAGTTTTACAAATTAATCATATTATTAAGAACAAATTATGTGATCAGAACTGTTATTAAATGAAATTGTTAATTTTTAATTTATGCATGGCTCTTAGAGATTAACTAAGTTTTCACCAATCATAAATATCCAAAATTATAAAAGACACTAGTATATACCCCCCCCCCCGTCAAAAATGACAGGATATTGACTCAATATTCAATTTTTGAAATAGTTCAACAAATGGAAAAAACATTCAAATTAAACATAAAAAAAAAAAAAAAATCCATGTGTGAAATTTTCTGTAAAAAAAGTTATCGATAAGTTTCTAATGAGCTTAACACATCACATTGCTAATCGTTATGTTACATACGCAAAATTAAATCGAGACTCGGAAAGTGTTTAATAATTGCACAAAACATTAAAATGTTGTTAGTTTTAAATAATTGTCTAGGTTAATAGTATGATAGTAGGGATGCACAACCTGTGGCATACAATAGGTTATGTTTGGGCCCGTGAATTTATCAAATTTATAACTGGAAAAATTTCAGTTTTTGTCATGGATGACAGAAAAAAAAAATCATGAATTTCGACAATTTCCCTTGTGAAAAAAATTGCAAGTTTCGTCAGAGCCAGTTAAAAATCACAAATTTCGTTAATTGGCTAGCCAATACTATAGATATCCACATAGGAAATTCCCAAGTTGAGGATTTTGTCAGTCACTATTAAAAAAAATACTGTAAATATTGTCGATCTGGCCAGGAGAAATCACGAGTTTCATCAATCAAGCCCAAAGACATGAGTTTTGTCGATTGTATGCGGAAAAAATGCGAATTTCACCAATCGTGCACTTGAGAAAACACTAATTTCGTTGACCAAGCATGTGAAATTCGCGAGATTTGTTTATTGGATGTAAAAAAATCTCGAATGTTGTTGATTGGCTGCCAAAAAATTTGGAAAACTGCCTTCCCTTTGAAAACGTGTTTTTCATTTGATTATATGCCATAGATCATCCCCCCCACCCCCCAAAAAAAAGAGCATATTATCTGTGTTACTGATGTGGCCCTCGAGAACCGAGACATTTTCGTATGTGGACCTCCTCATAAAAAGGTTATGCATCCCTAGTATGATAGAGTATATTTTAGCTTTTCTTGAGGAACCAAATTTTACAGTAATAAAAAACAAATATAAAGCAGTAAGATACATAAAAAGTGACAGAAAATTGCATGTTTATGAATATTAGCTACTCAATTCACAGTAAGAAAGCAGTTCCTCAAAAATGACAGAAAAAATACATTATTCTAATAATAAAAAAAGATTTTAAAAATATACACGTTTTACAAAATACTATATAGGTTAGAGAAAGAAGAATTTGCCTTTTAGTGTAACAAAAACAACATCATTTCAACATCAATGTTAAACAAATTGAAAATGATAGCACATGAAATAAAATAGAAAAATTGTACACTTAGGAATATAATGTAGTTTTTACCAAAAAATAACATGACAAACATATTGTGAGTCAAAAAGTGGCAGTAAGGGCCATCGTGAACATAAGTTGTAATGAAAAAGGGCCGCCGGGCACATGACAAATTAAAAAGAGCTGCAAAGCACTGTGCCATGCCAAACTGGTCTAGAGTAAACACTAATATTACTATACAGGTTCCAGATTTTTTTTTTTTTAGTGCAAAGTTCTGCAGTGATATTTACAAATACAAAAATTCAGCCCATAAAATATGACAGCAAATTGCATGCTTATGAATTGTAGAGATCTTTTCCATTAATAAAAACAAATATATTGTAAATTAGAATATTGCAAGTATCTGTATTTCAGAAAATAGTATAATATGAATTTTAATGTTTTCTTGAATAGCAAAGTATTCCAGTAATGACAAAAATCTAAAAAAAAAAAATAATAATAAAAAAACAGATAGGCCATCAAAAACAACAGAAATTAGGTGCAATTAAAGCACTTAGACTTACTTCATTAGTAATACAATAGATACAAAAGTTTTCTCGAAAATAATCGCTAGAAAAGCTATGTATTGTGTAAACACTCTACTATCAAAATTCATATTTTACATAATACAGGTTAGAAAAAAAAGAAAAAAAAAAGAATTTAGCCTTTAGTGTAAAGTTTAGCAGCAATATTAAACAAAATCAAAATGTTAGCACATCAAATAAGACAGCAAATTGTATGCTTATGATGTAGTTTTTCACAAAAACAATAACAAACATAGTGTGAAGTTGCTTCAAGAATCTAGTATTACAGTACTCTCCACATTAAGAAAGCAGTTCATCAAAAATGACAGTAAAAAGACATTTTTCTAATAATACAGAAAGATTTTTAAAATATACACATTTTACATCAGGGCTTGAATTTCAGGGCGGGATTGCGGGATTTGCGCCGAAAATTTTGAAATATCCCACCCAAAAGAAATCGTGAGCGGGAACCTCCCGCCCAAAAAATTTCAGCATTTTCGGAGAAATTTGTGTTATTTAATTTACCTGCAACTGAACGATAAATTTCGTGATTTTTTTTTTTCCCGCAACCGATTGACGAACTTTCCGTTTTTTCCGTGACTGATCGATGAACTTAGCGGTTTTTTCCATGACAGATCAATGAACTTGTGTTTTTTCCACGACTGATCGACGAACTTTGCATTTTTTCAGCGACTGATCGATGAACGTTTCATTTTTTTCCGCGACAGATCAACGAACTTTGCGTTTTTTCCGCGACAGATCGACGAACTTTGTGGTTTTCTCCGCGACAGATCGACAAACTTTGCATTTTTTCTGCGACAGATCCACGAACTTTGCATTTTTTCAACCACAGATCGACGAACTTTGCATTTTTTTTTTACAACTGATCGACGAACTTAAGGTTTTTTAAGAGACTGATCGACGAACTTTTCGTTTTTTAAGAGACTGGTCAACGAACTTTGCGTTTTTTAAACGACTGATCAACGAACCTTGCGTTTTTTGCGGACAGATCGACGAACTTTGCGTTTATTCTGCAATGGATCGACGAAATTTGCTTTTTTTTTTCCGCGACTGATCGACGAACTTTGCGTCTTTTCCGCGATCGATTGGTGAATCTCAATCAAATAAAATCTAAATTCAGAAATTTATTTAACAACCTAATTGTTAAGGGTCCCTAACACATTTAATGGAACTTGAAAAATACACTGCATATATAAAACTTAATTTTCTTCCCTTTTTTATAATAAAAATAAACATTTTACATATTCTCAGTTGACTTAATTTTTTCAATGGTATTTTGTCATGTCTGCATTAATGTAATTCTTTAAATAGCACGTAAAATAATAGTGGGGTTTAAAGATTTTTTTTCTCCCTCCCAAACATTACAACTCTCCTCCATTTAAAAATGTTGGTAGGGAGACTCCCCTCCTTGGAAAAATTGAATTTCAAGCCCTGTACATAATACTATATAGGTTAGAGAAAGACGAATTTGCCTTTTAGTGTAAAGTTCAACATGAATGTTAAACAAATTCAAAATGATAGCACATGAAATAAGACAGCAAATTGTACACTTATGAATATAATGTAGTTTTTACCAAAAATAACATGGTAAACATGTGTGAGTCAAAAAGTGGCAGTAAGGGCCATCGTGAACATAAGTTATAATGAAAAAGGGCCGCCGGGCACATAAGAAATTAAAAAGAGCTGCAAAGCACTGTGCCATGCCAAACTGGCCTAGAGTAAACAGTAATAATACTATACAGGTTCCAGATTTTTTTTTTTTTTCAGTGCAAAGTTCTTCAGTGATATTTATAAATACAAAATGTTAGCCCATAAAATATGACAGCAAATTGCATGCTTATGAAATTGTAGGGATCTTTTCCATAAATAAAAACAAATATATTGTAAATTTGAATATTGCAAGTATCTGTTTTTCAGAAAATAGTATAATATGAATTTTAATGTTTTCTTGAATAGCAAAGTATTCCAGTAATGAAAAAACATAATTTTTTTTTTTTTTTAAAGGTAGCTTATCAAAAACAGAAATTAGATGCAATTAAATAACTGATTCCATTAGTAATACAATAGATACAAAAGTTTTCTAGAAAAGAATCTCTAGAAAAGCTATAATATATTGTGTAAACACTCTACTATCAGACAAAATTTACATTTTACATAATACAGGTTTAAAAAAAAAAAATGAATTTACCTTTTAGTGTGAAGTTCAACATGAATGTTAAACAAATTCAAAATGATAGCACATGAAATAAGACAGCAAATTGTACACTTATGAATATAATGTAGTTTTTACCAAAAATAACATGATAAACATGTGTGAGTCAAAAAGTGGCAGTAAGGGCCATCGTGAACATAAGTTATAATGAAAAAGGGCCGCCGGGCACATAAGAAATTAAAAAGAGCTGGAAAGCACTGTGCCATGCCAAACTGGCCTAGAGTAAACAGTACTATACAGGTTCCAGATTTTTTTTTTTTTTTTCAGTGCAAAGTTCTTCAGTGATATTTATAAATACAAAATGTTAGCCCATAAAATATGACAGCAAATTGCATGCTTATGAAATTGTAGGGATCTTTTCCATAAATAAAAACAAATATATTGTAAATTTGAATATTGTAAGTATCTGTTTTTCAGAAAATAGTATAATATGAATTTTAATGTTTTCTTGAATAGCAAAGTATTCCAGTAATGAAAAAACATATATATATTTTTTTTTTTTTAAAAAAAAAGGTAGCTTATCAAAAACAGAAATTAGGTGCAATTAAATAACTGATTCCATTAGTAATACAATAGATACAAAAGTTTTCTAGAAAAGAATCTCTAGAAAAGCTATAATATATTGTGTAAACACTCTACTATCAGACAAAATTTACATTTTACATAATACAGGTTAAAAAAAAAAAAAAATGAATTTACCTTTTAGTGTGAAGTTCAACATGAATGTTAAACAAATTCAAAATGATAGCACATGAAATAAGACAGCAAATTGTACACTTATGAATATAATGTAGTTTTTACCAAAAATAACATGATAAACATGTGTGAGTCAAAAAGTGGCAGTAAGGGCCATCGTGAACATAAGTTATAATGAAAAAGGGCCGCCGGGCACATAAGAAATTAAAAAGAGCTGGAAAGCACTGTGCCATGCCAAACTGGCCTAGAGTAAACAGTAATAATACTATACAGGTTCCAGATTTTTTTTTTTTTCAGTGCAAAGTTCTTCAGTGATATTTATAAATATAAAATGTTAGCCCAAAAAATATGACAGCAAATTGCATGCTTATCAAATTGTAGGGATCTTTTCCATAAATAAAAACAAATATATTGTAAATTTGAATATTGTAAGTATCTGTTTTTCAGAAAATAGTATAATATGAATTTAAATGTTTTCTTGAATAGCAAAGTATTCCAGTAATGAAAAAACAAAAAAAAATTTTTTTTTAAAGGTAGCTTATCAAAAACAGAAATTAGGTGCAATTAAATAACTGATTCCATTAGTAATACAATAGATACAAAAGTTTTCTAGAAAAGAATCTCTAGAAAAGCTATAATATATTGTGTAAACACTCTACTATCAGACAAAATTTACATTTTACATAATACAGGTTAAAAAAAAAAAATGAATTTACCTTTTAGTGTGAAGTTCAGCAGCAATATTAAACAAAATCAAAATGTTAGCGCATCAAATTGTATACTTATAATGTAGTTTTTCGCAAAAAGAATAACAAACATATTGTGAAGTTTTTTCAAGAATCTAGTATACAATCCCCAATTCAAAAATGACACAACAAAATGGCAGCAATACCTGTAGAAGCATAAAGCAAAATCATTTCAGCTTGAGAATAAAAGCTTCGAGAGGTAGCCCTTCAAAAACAGCAGAAAATTAGATGCACAATTGAAACATTTTTTTCATTAATAATACTATAGATACTAACATCATAGAACTACTTATTCATACTAATTATCGGGTATGTATTTTTTTTCTAGAAAATAATTTCTGGAAAAACTATATTTCTTGTGAAAACTCTACTATCAGACAAAAGTTGCCCTTGCAGATTTGTATTACGGATAAATACTTTTATTTTATTTTGTTCTTTGCAACGTGATAGTCCAACATAAAGTTGACCATGTGCAAAGACTGGCTCCTCTAAATGCAGACCAACACTGTTGAATGTTTGTCCCTGTGACTTATTAATAGTCATTGCAAAAGCAATAATAATAGGAAACTGTCTCCGAATAAGTTTAAATGGAAGATTTGTATCACTTGGTGAAAGGTCAATTCTTGATATAAACACTCTGTCGTTTTTATTAGCACCAGTTAGGATCTCACAATCCAGGAAATGTCGATATAGACCTCGAATAATTAACCTGGTGCCATTGCACAAACCATTTTTAGAATTCATGTTCCTAAGAAGCATCACAATAGCACCAACTTTTAATATTAATTTATGGGGAGGCATTCCAGAGGGAGTTTGTTCATTTAAAAATTCCTGCGAAAAGTTTGTCTCACCTTCTGATAAATCTGACTCGAATGAATTTGCACTGTAAAATTCAGATGCGGCTCCAGGAAGAAGATTCAGAACTTCGTTGTTCAATTTCATTGCATCCTTGTTAGTAGTGGTCAAAATAATTTTTGAGGAAAGTTCTTGAATGCAGTTTGTATTAATTTCATTTCCATATATTTCTGTAATGACTGAACCAGTACATAACATGTTAGATGGAATTTGTACAACATCACATGGTAAATTTTGAAATGATAAAGTTTTTCCTTCACCAATATCTAAAAGCCATTGGTTGAACTCAGTTTGGCCTTCAGAACGCATATTTTGTGACAGTTTCAAATGAAGAAAATGTTCCCAAAGTGGACTTGATTTTATGCAAACTTCAATTACATGAGTTTTTGTTCCTCGTGCAACGACTGGTAATGTTTGACGAAAATCACCTCCCAACAACATAACTTTATTGCCAAATGGATTATCATTTCCCATTAGCTCTCTTAACAGAGCATCTATGCAACGTAAAGCATGAACTGTCATCATTGTAGCTTCATCAATAATGATAATCTTTGCTTGACGGATAGTTACTGCTTCATCTGATATGACACGCATTGAAGATGTTGAAGTTTCCAATATTGGAACCGGTAGTTTAAAACCACTATGAATGGTCCTTCCTCCTTTTAACAAAACGGCAGCAATGCCAGTGGTGGCATAAGGAAGAACAATTTCACCACGTCCCCGTATAAAGGCCAAAAGAGTATTATATAGATATGTCTTACCTGATCCACCTGGACCATCCAAATAGAAACATCGTGGAGTTATTTGCTCATCGTCAATTGCTTCTACGATTTTTGTAAAAGCTTCCTTTTGCTGCAAGTTCAAAGATGCAATTTTTTCAATAGCATCAGAGGCTTCACTGATATGGTTATAAACTAAAACCTGATCTTGATAATCCAGTGGACTGGGCGTTGGCAAATTAAATGTACTTAAGGTAACACCATGGCTCTTGAATATTGCTTGAATACTGTGTAAAGCATGTTGTTGTGCAATAAAATCATTGAAATTCATCCTAAAATCCTCACACAAAGAATCATTAAATTTTTCCCACAATTCAAGAGGATTAGATGGATTACAAAAGAGACAAATGAAAGCAAATACTTGCCTGAGCTGTGCAGGCATTTGAAAAACGCAGGCTTCTGATAAACATCTGTCCCATTCCTGATCATCAGCCAAAAGCTGCCTTTGGCGAGCTGCTTCAAGGAACGTAGGTAAGATAACCCCCTCGAAAGTTCGCAAGTTCTCAAAGCTAGTTGCCCCAGGAATTTTGAGCAAAAGTAGACGAAGGCAGTAACGCTCAATGTCTTTTGGAGAAACAGAAAACATTCTAGCCAAAACTTTTTTTCCTCCACGTCGTGGTTTCCAAATACCTTTTTCGAACACATAATGAAGAGGTATTTCTGCATATAGGTATTGTCTTGCATTTACATCTGAAAGATTTAATTTAAACCAAGCTGTGAGAGTTGTGTCACGATTTTGATTAAGTGCTGCATTTTCCATACCTTGTTGAAAATAAACCATTTGTTGATGTGGCAAATGGATGGCAAGTCTTATCATAGAATGTGATTTATCATGCATTTTGAATTCCAGGAGACGCCACATTGCCTCAGGTGCACTAACATATCTGGCATTCACATGATTTGAAATTTCATCATGTAGAAATTCATGTTGATTGTTGTTTTCATGAATGACAACATTAGCAGAATCGTAACCTTTATAAATATACTTGTAAATATATTTTACAGATTTGATACTGGTGCAGGCTTCTATGTTAATGTGCGAGTCGTACTTCAGCAAGAGTGCAGGATTGTATGGCACAACCCAACGATTATCAACCGGTTTTCCATTAATAATTACACTATTATCTTCACGGCGTTGATAAAATGGATAACCATCAACATTGACTCTAGTTTCAGGCTGGAATGTTTTTGGAAAATTCTTGCTACACTTACCATTTTCCATGCAAGGTGATTTTGGGTTAAGAGTTCCACATGGGCCATGTATCATAGTCCTCGAAACAATTTCATGTAATCGAGGATGATGAACTGAAAGCTCTGCCACTATGACTCTATCAATCTGTGAAGCATCATGGAATTTGAATTCCTGCTCAAGAATCAAAAGAATATGAGCATGGGGTAGTCCACGTTTTTGAAACTCTATTGTATATACGTGCGCAACACATTTTCCAAAGAGCTCCCCTTTTGTGATATCATCTAACAGTGCATGTAATTTTATATGAAACACGCGAGCTACTAAATCTGGTCTGTCAGATGATGTCTGTCCATCAGGCAAGTTATTCACAATTTCAGGCCACTTGGGATTACATGTAAAAGTACAAAAAATGTCTGGTTTACCAAATTTTGTCACAATTGCCATGGCATCATGATACCTTTCACGCATGTTTCGAGGTGAGCCTTGAAAGGAAGATGGCAGTATAACAGCTCTTCCAGCTGGTAAATTTGCATTTGCTGCTGCTTGAAAAACGTAATCTGCAAGTCCAGCATACTCTTCACATCGTAATTTTGATTGTTGGTACCTGACAAAATTTAGATTGTTTGCTTCCACTTGAAGGTAGGAATCAATAACCCACTGTTGAGTAAGTGGCCCTCCATACAAAATAGGATTAAATTCACCACGTCTAATAGTAGTTTGTGCCACTTTATACTGAAGCATAGATACGTTTTTTCGTAAACCTTCAGTAGATCCAGGATAGCGATCAAGCACCAAATTTGGTTGCCAGCCAGCTTCACCATATGGATAAAAAATTGCATACGTCATAGGATCTAAGTTTGGACTCAAAATATTTAAAGAAACAAAATTATTAGTGCTGTGCTCAGGAGTGCGAGGATAAATTCTGATATCTCTTTCAAATGGTGGTTCTCCATCGTCATTTTGAAATACCATGGCAACTTCATTTGCTGTTGGCAAATTGTACCGTCTTTGATCAGAGTGTCGATCTCTACGCAAGAACATGTGAACATTTGGTACTGGAAGATTATCTCTCGCTGCCTCTTCATGACTCTGCCTTTCAATTTCATACATCATTTTGTAAGCTTGAGCAAACGGGTTTATTTCCTGCATCATGAGATCTAAGTGCCTCAAAATATGACGTAAACACTTTTCATTTTGAGGAATGTTTAAGCGTTCTTGAACAGCCTGACTTGTATTAAGAACATATAATTGAGCAAATTTCCTTTGTTCACCTTCTTGAGGATGTAAATGTGAAGTGACATGATATATTTGTCCTTGCACCCGAAAACAGTAAGGTCCACGACCTGGAACATTTGATGCTAATTTTGCACCCATTGAAGCAAAAGAAATAGCACTATTGTAGCAGCGTATATTTTCACGAAAATTTCTGTAGTCTGGTGAATTTGGGTTGCTCATAATATCTTTCAAAAAAAGTGGAAAAGTTTGACGTGCAGGAAGTTTAACTTTTCCTTTATGACAACAGCTATTAAATTTTCCACTACTTAATCTTTCAGACGGAAAATGAAGTGCCTGACAGTACTGGCAGATAGATTCTAAAGAACCACAACTGTGACTTTCAATATCACCTTCAGTGTCAGAAACTGGCCCATGGTCTATTTGAATTGCTTCATTTTCAATTTGTTGACTGGCTCTGATCTCAGCTCGTTGACTTTGATGACGTTGGCGATCTTCTTCCCTTATACGGTCCAATGTTGCTTGTGATTGCCGAGCACGCCACCTCAACTGTCGTTCTCTAATTAATCGCAGCCTACGTTCAGTCGGCGTTTCATCAATTTCATCAGGCATCGCTAAAACGATCCTTAAACTATATAAAACGATCCCTAAACTATATAAAACGACAATAAAAACTGATAAATTGAACAGATTCAAATCCACCGCGTGTTCAAAATAGCATTTGGAGAATCAACAAAGATGTTAAAACAGTAAAGCACACGTTACGTTGCCAGTACAGTACAAATAATTTTTATGAATTATTCTCAAAAGTGAATGACTCACCACACTTTTTTTTTTTGCATTCAAATCATTTTTATAATAATGATTAGCAAAGTGAAATGTAATTTCGGAAATTTTCACATGAAATTTCTAATAATATGCAAATATTATTAACTTGTATTTTAAGAGCATAATCGGATGTTTTAATGAAACGTTCAAAGAGTCATTCCTTTTTTTTTAGATATGGGATTTGTGTTTTTGAATGGCAACATTATCCGTTTGTTTACATCAGGTAATCGGATTTTTAATCTGTTATTTTTAATTTAAAACTTAAAACATTATAACTGGATATGATATACATGTTTTATACGAAAATATGCTGAACAGACATTATTTCAAGTAGAAGAAATTATCATTTACTGGTTATGTGTTAGCATATCTTTTTCAGTAAGCCTAACATGGCGTTTAACTACAGTCGACTCGCAGAGCAGAGTGGTACAAACCGGTACCGTTACAGACACTTTCTCGCCTTTGGATTTTATTATAAGTAAGATGGTAATTTTATCTCGAGTATTAAATAAATTATCAAAAATAAATATATCAATATGATAGAGATGTTTACTTTGCAGTAAAACAAAGAAAAAAAAATGTCTTTGTATTGAATTATTGTTAATTATATGATTATGATTTTTGAAGTAATATGTTCTGTATCATTAAGCAATTCTTATTTTTATTTTTGTGTAGATGATGTGTCAGTGTCACTATTCAGTATTTCAAGTTCTTTGGATTCAGCAATAACACAAAGAGCAACAAGTGAAATTGGTTCTTTAAAAAGGAAAAGAGATACTATGGACTTTTTTGTCAGTAAATCAACACCATCTCAAAAGCAAATGTTTGATGAACAAGTTGCTAGGTTTATATATGCTACAAATACGGCATTTAGCACTGTAGAGCATCCTGAGTTTATTAAAATGGTTCAGAGTTTCCGCCCAGAATATTCTCCACCATCAAGAAAACAAATTGCTGGGGATTTATTAGATCATACTTACAGCAAAGAAAAAGAAAAATGTGCAAATATATTAAAAAATGAAGTTGTCACATTAGGATTAGATGGATGGTCAAACATTCACAACGAACCTGTGATCTGTGTTACTTTAACAACAAAAGACGGGAATACATACTTAGCAGACACTATTGATACATCGGGAATTGCTCATACAAGTGAAAATCTGTACGATATTGCGACTACAACCATTAATAAATGCCAATCGGAATTTCAATGTTTAATACAAGCATTAGTGACAGACAATACTGGAAATGTCCGAAAAATGAGGGATATGTTTGATGAAAAAGAAGAGTTTAATATTATTACTTATGGATGTGCAGCCCATATTTTAAATTTACTGGCAAATGATATAAGTTATCCAAATGTAAAAGAACAAATTTTGCATGTAATCAAATACTTCAGAAACAACCAATATGCAAATGCGTGCTTCAGAAAAGATGCAAGTACATCAAAACTAATAATGCCTTGTGAAGTTCGCTGGAACTCATTTGCTGACGCTTTAGACAGCTATCTGAAATCATGGTCAGTTCTTGTAACTATATGCGAAAAGAATAAAGACAAAATTGATAAAAATATCCAAAGTCTAGTTTCAAACATTTCATTGAAAAGAAATTCTGAAGACTATTTTCAACAATTAAAGCCAATTAGTGTAGCTTTAGATAAAGTACAAAGCCAAAATTGTACAATTGGAGATTCTTTTTAAAAATTTAAAAAAACAGATGGAAGATTTGAAACTGAATAAAGACATTATGAAAAAACTAGATACCCGTTATAAAATGGCAATAACACCAGCCCATCTTCTTGCTTATCTGTTGGATCCAAGAGCCAAGGATGCTGATCTCGAATTGTCATCGGAGGAAAAAAAAGAAGCATTGGAATATGCTAAAACAAAATTTCCCAAAAACAATTTATTATCTCTGATACTAAAATTTTGTGCCAAAAGTTCTCCATTTCAAAGATATCTTTTTGAGAATGATTTTAGTAAAGATGTATCAGCTATAGAATGGTGGCATATTCAAGAAAATGAAATCAAAAAGTTCAATGATGGTGTGTTGAAAGAAGTTGAAACGATTCTTACTGCAAAAGCGACTACTGCAAATGTAGAGAGAATTTTTTCTTCATTTGGTGTTGTACAATCAAAGTTACGCAACAGACTGGGTTTACAAAAAGCGGCAAAACTTGCTTTTTTGTTTAAAACATTAAACCCTAATAATCCTGTTTATTAACATAGAATCTTTATAGACATGTGTCGTACTTCCATTTTCTTAAAATTTTGAAAATTTATTCAATTTCCATGTTTTTAAAATGTTTCTTTTATATATATTTTTTAAATATATTTCAATTTAATTTTCTTACTGAAATTCAATTTGTTTTTTTTAAATTGAATAAAAAAGTAAGTCTCACTTTCTTTTCTTTGCATTATTTTTATTTTAAAAAAAATTAGTATAGCATACCAAGGTAAAATTCTACATTATATCTTATATTCTTATGTAACACAACTAAGTGTTGCTTATTAAAATGAAAAAATATAGGAAGGCAATAGATTAAGTCTTTAAAGAATTTAATATAAATCTTGCAATTAAATACTATTAAAAACTTTTAAGTATCAACATTAAGATACAGAATCCATTCTATGAATGCAATATGAAATACATAAACATATTAATATGTTTTATAAGTGTGCTAAATCATTTGGTAAACATGAATTACAGGTTGCATTTGGAAATATGTATATATAAAACAGCAATTATTTCTTCAACTTTTTTAAAAAGTAATCTTTAAAAATTATTTAAAACTTATCACCATTACTGTAGAACCTGACGGCACAAGTGATCATGTTCTATGTATTACATAGGAAACTTTTGTATATATATAACTGTTTTGAATTTGAATGTAAATGATGTTAGCTCAGCTCTAAATAAAATTTAATGATTTGAATTTGTACATAATTAATAACAATTGTTTATTTATTTTGTTTAAACTGTTTTCAGAATATATATATATATATATATATATATATATATTGTTATTGTAATATTAATCATTCTTGTCAATGTTAAATTTTATTTACTGATGTGCATATATGTAATTAAAAAAGATACAAAAAAACCGGTTTAAACCAAAAAAAACCTGGTTTAAACCAAAAAACCCGGTTTTTTTTGGTTTTTTAAAAAAAAACCGGTTTTTTGCCAACCCTGCATGTAAATACGCTTGCGTCTCTCGCACGCATCCAAGATTGAATGGCGTTGAGTTTCTCTAAACAACAGAGGAGTCAAGAAACACATGTGACGCATGAAACCAATAGGAGCGCCCGGCCAGACCGGGCGAGTTTAAGTACGGGGGAGAAAAAAAAGGGGGGGCGAAGAGAATGAATTAAATGAAAGGTAGCCAGACATTTGAAAAATTTGGTGTACTGGACATATCATTAACTAAGTTGCCTGAATTCTTCCATACATGATATGGCACGTGCGAGAGATGCAAGCATATTTACATGGCTTAAACATTTGATTGGGTTTTAATCTTTTGAATTTGGCACTGATGCTGGAGCTTTAGGGGCTCCGAAACAGCTCTTTGCCATTTTATAAATTTTTATTTGTGATATTTTACGTTGTTCATTTATTTTTAATATAACGGCACAAAGTTAAATCCACCTATTTTAAATATTTTAATGACGCTATACAATTTCAAGCATAATAAAATTTATATGCGCTAAAACATGCTTTCTCTAGAATATGGAGTGCGAAGTATTTATCTTTCGAAGTATTTAAGACTACAGAGTCATACCAAATAATTCGGTTATAGTACTGTCTATGAGCAATAAATGCTGAAACCGCATTTTCAGTTTTGATATGCGTTTTTACGTTTAACTAATTTGCTGAGCACTACGTGACGCGTACAAACTCTATAGATCATATACACAAAAAAAATCGCAATCATTCTATGTATGAGCGTGAATTGCTTAAAGATGTTTTCTTAATTGAGTAACCCATTTCCAGCTGAATTATATTTAGTATATTAAAAGATTTCTGCAGAATATACATAAATTCATATACAGGGCTGTGCAAATAACTGGATTACATTGACGTCTATGGACGGTTATTTCATAAAGTACGTTTTCAGTTGTTATACGTTTTCTAAATTGTTTACTTAAGGTGGTTCTCAAATGGCCTACTCAATAACACGACACATTTTCTGACTCATTTTAAGACATAAAATTGGTAGGCCTGGCTAATGAAGCGATTTGGATTCGAAATGAGTTTTGCATTTTTTTATAAATAAATTACGTATATCGAGGTATAAGCGATTAGTGTCACGTGATGACACGTTTTACTTGTTCTTGGCCTGTCGCGTCGGATATTCGGTTCAAAACGCCGATTTTGACAATATTTTTTGTAAGGCCTTCCGCCTTTACCAAAAAACCGGAAAACGTCTTTTGATTACAAAGTTTCTTAATTAAAGCACCTGCCAATTTTATACATTTCCGAACAAAAATGAATTAAAAAATGTGTCATAAAGTAGCCAGTTTGGATTTGAGAACAGCCTTAAGATATCTTCTTTCATACATTATTAAATGGTAAAGTTCCGTTGTAGTTTTCTGGAAGTGTTGGAAATTGTTTCATAATCTATGCTTGACACGTGATTTTTCTTTCTTTTAGGTAGCTTTCAATACAAAAAAGTATAAAGCTACCTATTGCAGCCGTTCGGAGGAAAGCAGTTCCGGAAAATTTCGATATATTTTCACCGATCATGACCCCCAGACCCCAAAACCACCCTCCGTTCAAATGTTGATTTATATATATATATATATATATATATCTGACCTATGTCATACGATAACGCTCGTATTTATAAATCAATTTTGATGAAACTAATTGTGTGTATTAAGCTCACCAATGTCTCGACCGAGTTCGTTGGCCAGCTTGGTCCGCCATTTTGTTTCAAGATGGCGGCCAATTAAAAATTTAAAACTAAAATAAATGTACAAAAAAGTTAAAAATTCAAATTTATTTTTTAATTCAGTGTTAGGCCTTGAAACGAGGATTCCAGAGCATTTTTTGTTTTAAATTTATCTTAAAAAACGGCTGAGATAGAGCAGTTTGAAATTCTAGGGTGGCTGACATTTTGAAACAAGACAGCACATTACAAAAATTTTCATTGTTGTAATAATTTTCCCAATCAAACGCATAAAACTATATATTCATATCCGTTAGCACCAAATTCTCGCCAAACTTGGCGCCATTTGGCGAAATATCGCCAAATTTGGCGACCAAAATAAGTCTTCATAAATGAAGCCAATTTGGCTATTGCTCAATAATTTGGCGAATTTCTTATTCAAATTCAGTATTAACGAATCTTTTGTAAACGTTTTATTTGCATTTTAAGTTGCTGTTTTCGTGTAACATTAGCTAAAATTTTAAAACGAAGATATAGGACAGCTACCTTTTCCTCCCGGTACAGGCCGGAAGGACTTGAGAACAGCCTTAAGATATCTTCTTTCATACATTATTAAATGGTAAAGTTCCGTTGTAGTTTTCTGGAAGTGTTGGAAATTGTTTCATAATCTATGCTTGACACGTGATTTTTCTTTCTTTTTTTATTAATTTAAACATAGCTTCATCTGGGTGCGTACAGTTTCACCACAATTTTTGAAGAGAATTTTTCGCCTTATTTAATCTCTTAATTTAACTTTAATTATTCATTAAAACAAAGATAAACTTGTCGTTGGGGGGCCACCGTAATACTTACCCATCGTGGAGATGCATAATATCAAATACGAAAAGAAAACATGAGTAAACTATTTATAAAATGCATTGCAATTTGAATAAAATCGCAGCCTGATGACGTCATAAAATTTAAAGGCTCTATTAAGGAATTGCGTAAAACAAACATCTTTAGAACTCCAAAATTGATAATCATATTAACTAACGGTTTACTACGTCGAATAAGGCGTCTAATTTCTAATTAAAATATATCTTTGAACTGAAATTTGAATGAAATATAGGGTCATGAAAAATCGAAGAGTGCAGAAAATAGGATTACAAATATCTCAGCAACTAATAATCCGATCGACTTCATTCTTTATGCAAAATTTATGTCTTTTTATTCTATTTTATATTCACTCCTTAAAATAAACAATTTCAAAAAATTGTATATACCTTTTATCAGAACGAATATTTCGAGAGACTGAAAAAAATAGTTCCGGATAATCGAGGTTACTGAAATTCAATAAGCTTTTTTCCATTATTACATGCTAGATATACACCGAATTTCAAGTCGCTATCTCAATTTTTTCGGGAGATAGGACACACAAACAGACGGACGGAATTTTGTTTTAATATGTTTTTCGGAATCTCCAGTGTCTGAAACGTGTAAATCCGTCAAAAAAAATTCGATTTTCAAAAGAATTACAAGACTTATCCTATACTACGTATGATGGGTAAGTAAAAAAGAAAAGAAAGGAGCGCGATTCTGTTAAGAAACCATTGTTAAAATACAACTTTGCTTCAAATTATAATATTAGGAAAATAAAATTATAATATTTCATGACAGGTAAAAATACTAGTTATTTTATGATAACAACAAGAATTCGAAGCTTTTGAAGGAACACAATGCTGAAATGGAAAAAATTATTCATTTCCTACACGCGGTTTTAAAACTTTTTCCTTTTAGATTATACTCTAAAAAAGCAAGACAATATTACTGTCTTCAGAAAGCATCGCCATTATCTTAAAAACTGAAGATTTCTCATTTTCGAAGTATTTTGTGAAGGAAATGTGCTTTAATTTTTGTATTTTTGAACTTTGGAATTAATTCCACAGTGTAATCTTGAAAATGTCTAGCTCTAACGGTAAAAATTTTGTTTTGGATGAAAAGAAATTGCTGCTGTAGCAGTTTATAAACCAAGATTTTAATATTTTAAAAGCATACCGTATTTTATTTTTCTTGCTTTAGAAATGGAATGTCATAGATGTTCAATTTTTGTTTTATTATTACGAAGAATATTTACGTTTAAGTTTTTTTCTGGAATAAAAAAATGCTAATAATTTTTTACATTTATGTATAGTCTATTTGTTGCATGAGATCGTTCCGGAATTAATTATTTGTCCATGCAGTTAAAATAATATAAAAATAATTATTCTAAGCTAACAGAGTGTATTCATACATTTTTGTAACGATTTGACGTCCTCTATTATATAAATTTAAATGAAAAAAAAACTATAAACTATATGGCATCAATTCGGAATAGAGTTTAATTATCGTCTGCATGGTTAAAAATATTCTTTGCTTTAAAATGTCGCTGGAAAATAAACAATGGATCGAAGACTATGCATTACTTACCCATCATAGTATAGGGTAATATAGGTCTTGTAATCGTTTTGAAAATCGAAAAAAAAAATTTGACGGATTTACACGTTTCAGACACTGGAGATTCCGAAAAACATATTTTTAGAAAAAAAATTTTGCCGTCCGTCTGTGTGTCTGTGTGTCTGTGTGTGTGTCTGTAAACGCTCTATCTCCCACAAAAATTGAGATAGAGACTTGCAATTTGGTATGTACTTAGTATGTAATAATGGGAAGAAGCCTATTTCATTTCAATAACCTCGATTAACCGGAACTATTTTTTTCGGACTCTCGAAATATTCGTTCTGATAAAAGGTATATAAAAATTTTCGAAATTGTTTAGTTTAAGAAATGAATATAAAAGACAATAAAAGAACATAAATTTTACATAAAGCATGAAGTCGATCGGATAATTAGTTGCCGAGATATTTGGAATCCTATTTTCAAGACTCTTCTATTTTTCATGACCCTGTATTTCATCCAAATTTCACTTTAAAGATATATTTTAATTGGAAATTTGACGCTTAATCAGATGCAATAAACCGCTAGTTAATAGGATTATTATTTTTGGAGTTATAAGGAAAAACCTCTTTCAAGCAATTCAGTAACCGATCCTTTAAAGTTTATGACGTCATCAAGCCACGATTTTATTTGAATTGCAATGCATTTTATAAGTAGTTTACACATTTTTATTTTAATATTTTACATTATGCATATCCATGATGGGTAAGTATTACGGTGGCCCCCAACGACTAGTTTTCGTTTTACACTGAGAAAAATGACACTTTCAAGTCTGAGTAAATCGATGGTTTCATTTTGTTATGAAATGTTTTGTTTCAAATATGACGATCCAATGCTTTCAATTCTGAATTACGAGAAATACTCAGAATATTGAAACATGGACATACTCAAAACTGAACACCTAGAGATCACTTCAAACTCATGAACATACTCAATGAACATACTCAATGAACATACTCAAAAAGGATTAGAATCAGTTCAAACACATTTTTGAAACATGAACATACTCAAAAATGATTATAATCAGTTCAAACTCATTTTTGAAACATGAAAATACTCAAAATTAAGCACATAGAAGTCAGTTCATATACTTATTTTTGAAATATGGACATACTCAAATAGGAATACATGATGTTTGATTCTTGAGTATGTGCATGTTTTCAGAAATGAGTATAGACATGTTTCAAGCATGAGTAATTTTGATTCGGAGCCATTTTGACTATGCGACATACTCAGATTTGAATATTTTTGCTCAGTTTTGAAAATGTCGTTTTTAGAGTGTACGAAGAAAAAACTCTTATTGGATTACACAAATTAGTCGGATGAGTCAATATCAAAACTTTCTTCTGTATCATACATGTTAATACTTCAAAAAGCGTATTTATTTTTTAATTATGTATTTTAGAATCCAAAAATTCAGTATAGAAACGCCACCTGTCATATGATTTACACGAAAACCTTATCAGCACAAACTTATGTCAAGGTCTAACAGAATATGAAGTTTAATGAAATTCCGTGCATTAATTCTTAAGATAAGACTATCGCTAAAATAGTGTGAATCCTGAAAAATGCAGCATAGCAGCACCATCTGTTGTACTATTTACACCAAAACCTAAACAGCAACAACTTGTGTCAACGTCTAACAGAATCTGAAGTTTGATGAAATTCTGTACATTATTTCTTAAGATATAACTATCGTAAAATCGTTGAAAATGCAACATAGTCGCGCCACGTGTTGGGCGATATACACCAAAAACTAATCAGCACCAACTTATATCAAGGTCTAACTGAATCTTAAGTTTTATTAAATTCCGTGCATTAGCTCTTGAGATAGAGCGCCCACAAAATTTTTGTCTCATACAGACATACACACAGACTGACATTTTCTATAAAACATCAAATCGTGTTCAGGACCTTCTGAAAGGTATAAATCGTCGAAATATTTTTTCCTGAATCTAATACTTACTTCTTGTAAACATGGAATAAATTAAAAAGTTGTGAAAATTGTTAATATTTCTGCATGTAAAACAAGTGTCATAATTAATAAAAAAGAAAGAATCGTCAAAGTTTACATTTGAAGGGGGAAAAGTTAAAAAATGCATACCCAACAGAGGTACGTTCAACGCTTATTACATATAAAGTCGCATCTCATGTTTTAAAAGAAAATTCAACCCAACAAAGAACTATCACAAAATCTTTAAACATCTCTATAGCAACTGTAAAAAATTATAAAATCGGATTTAAAACTAATCAAAACAAAAAAATAAATAAACATGTTGTTCACCGACTAAACATCTTTCTCAGCGTAAGACTATGTGCAGATTGTGTATGAAAATTATTTGGCAGGTGAAAAATGGAAATATGTAGTTATAATCGATCAGGCTTGAATATATTTACTGTATTGGATTAGAAAAATATCCATTTACTACCGAAGAAGATGACAGAAAGACCTAAAGTGTTGGTTTAAAGAAAACAGGGAAAGTGTTGCTAAAGGTTTTATGGTTATTACTGCATTATACAGTGTGTTTCTAAATTAATATCGGGGTTTTAACGTTTTGTAGTATCTATTATATAAAACTTAAAATTATACTTAATACATAAAATGAAAGAGCAACTCAAACAGTTTGTTGGTTCCTGCGCATGTGCACGCAATGTTTCTTCCGTCATCCGTTAGAAAAAGCTAGTAGCAAAAATGGCGAGTAGTGAACAGAAAGCATTTTGTGTTCTGCAGTTTGCAAAGACCGAATCTGTAGTTACTGTGCAACGTGCGTTTTGGATAAAGTTCAGATGTGATCCACCAAGTTGCAACAATTACCCCACAAACACTAACTATCGTTTGGGAAGAACTAAGCTGTCAACTTGATGTGTGCCGTGTGATGAAAGGTGGTCACATTGAACACTTGTAAGCTTGTAAGAGCAACTGTTTGAGTTGCTCTTTCATTTTATGTATTAACTAGCTGACCCGCCCGGCGTTGCCAGAGCCCTTGTAATAAACTTAAATGTCTTAAAAAACGGAACTCTGGCCACAGTCTACGATGGCTTCGGAACCGTATACCCGGCATGCTCGTACGCTCTAGAAAATCTTTTATTTCCACCTACCACCGCCAGGGGAGCATTCTGTTCTAAGCAAACCTCTTTCCGAACGAACTTCTGAGACAGGTCCCCGCTGCCTACGTTACTGTATAGTAGGCGCACTACAAAACTGAGCTGGTTTCGAGAAGATTGGAACATTATTAGCCCAGTTATTGCAATAAGGCACAGTTAGAGAAAATAACCTTGAGTGAGGTGGCGAGGGGAGGGGATGTTTGAGTTTCCTTCAGAAAATGACTAATTAGGAGGCCCACTATGCATGCATAAAAATTCGTTCGTTTTGTTAAGCTAGGAACTTAATTACAAAGTTGGCTTAAATTCTTATTTGTAAATAGTGGTAACGGCTACTCATAAATTTAATTTAATGTTATAAAGGGTGACTATTAAGTTAAATATAATGTTTGGAATCACTTGCGTTGAAATCGGAAAGATAGTTGTTGATATATAGAAACGGGGCATAGTTAGAGAAAAACCTTGAAGGAGGGGCCGAGGGGAGGGTTGTTCAAGTGCCCTTCAGCAAATGACTAATTAGGAGGACCACTATGCATCTTTCAAAATTCGTTCGTTTGCTTAAGCTTTGAACTTAATTACAAATTTGGCTTAAACTATTATTCGTAAATAGTGGTAACCGCTACTCATAATTTTAGTTTAATGTTATAAAGAGTGACAATTAAGTTAATTATAATGTTTGGAATCACTTGTGTTGAAATCGGAAAGATAGTTGCTGAGATATGGAAACGGAGCAGAGTTAGAGAAAAAACCTTGAAGGACGGGCCGGGGGGGGGAGGGGTTGTTCAAGTGTCCTTCGGCAAATGACTAATTAGAAGGACCACTATGCATCTTTCAAAATTCGTTCGTTTGCTTAAGATAGGAACGTAATTACAAATTTGGCTTAAACTATTATTCGGAAATAGTGGTAACTGCTACTCATAAATTTAGTTTAATGTTGTAAAGAGTGACTATTAAGTTAATTATAATGTTTGGAACCACTTGCGTTGAAATCGGAAAAATAGTTGCTGAGATATGGAAACGGAGCATAGTTAGAGAAAAAACCTTGAAGGAGGTCCCGGGGGGGGGGGGGGATGTTCAAGTGCCCTTCAGCAAATGACTAATTAGGAGGACCACTATGCATCTTTCAAAATTCGTTCGTTTCCTTAAGCTTTGAATTTAATTACAAATTTGGCTTAAACTGTTATTCGTAAATAGTGGTAACCGCTAGTCATAAATTTGGTTTAATGTTATAAAGGGTGACTATTAAATTAATTATAATGTTTGAAATCACTTGCGTTGAAATCGGAAAGATAGTTGCTGAGATATGGAAACGGAGCAGAATTAGAGAAAAAAACCTTGAAGGACGGGCCGGGAGGGGGGGGGGGTTGTTCAAGTGGCCTTCAGCAAATAACTAATTAGGAGGATCACAATACATCTTTAAAGATTGATTCATTTGGTTAAGCTAGGAACTTAATTTGAAATTTATTTGGCTTACACTATTATTCGTAAATTCTGGTAACTGCTTTCTAGAAATACACCTTGAAGCTTAAATGTAATTAGATCCTTGCGCCTCTTCATTCCCACAAATATAAAAAAGAATCTGTTAAATAAAGTTTTCTGTATTAACAATCTCCATGATAATAATAAATGTCATGTTAAAAAAAAAAAAAAAAAAAAAAAAAAAAAAAAAAAAAAACTTAAACCCGACTAATTGTCGTGAAGAAAAATGTGCCTGGATAATATTTCAATCAGTGGGACGTATGTGTAATTTGTCATGTACAGGTGGCGCGATATTCGCATGGCTCCTCTACGCTGATAACTTCAATCCATATTGACACTATTTAGTTAGAAATCCTTATTTATGCATCGCTACTCTGGTTTATTTAATTACTTCTGTGAAGAATCGATGCAACCAACCAGTGAACCAACCAACCCAAGATAATAAAAGCGTATTTTTGATGAGAGTTCTTTGTGAATATTAATTAATATTTCAGTAAATAATTGAAATATTAAAATTCTGAATCTCATGTGCACATGGGCAGACCTTAGACTATCCACACCTAAATTTCCAGACTTCTAGGTGGGCTAGATTTTGCTAGCCATCGCCAACAGACAGACACACACACAGAGCGAAACTTTCTTTTATTAGTACAGATTATAATTTTAAGTTTTATGTAATAAATACTACCAAGCGTTAAAACCCCGATATTCATTTAGAAACACCCTGTATTATAATGGAAAACTTACAATAAGGAAAGTAGGAAAAAATGTCAAAATTAATTCAGATTACTAGCAGAAATATGTTTTAATACTGTTTTCAAAGAAGACATCTCATCATTTTACACAGATAATCTTTATTGTGTTAATTTCCATCAGGATTAAGCTACAAGCCATACCTCTAAATCTACTGCTATAGTTTTAGAAAAAATGAGAAATGACACTGTAAGAAAAAACGGCAAAATTTTCAGCATAATTTGCTGTAAATTTATGCACCCTAATTGCCAGCATTTTTTGCTGTAAAATTTATTAGTATTATAGTCGTATTTGCAGTAAAATTAGTATGTTTGAAGCATATTTTGCTGTAAAATTCCACACATAATGTAATTTAAAGCATATTTTGCTGTCAATTTACAGCAAAATATGCTGGAAATTTGGGTGCATAAATTTACAGCTAATTTTACTGTAATTTCTGCCGTTTATTTTTACAGTGCGGAATTGAGAATATTCATGCATTTAGATGCATCCCACCGAAGTCCCATCACGACGTATCTCGTATAGATTAGTGTACATTTGAACTATCAAAACACGTTCCTTATAAGGAGCATCCCAAAACATTGGATGGATTCTAGAAGATTGTGGTCGGGGAGTGAAACAAAATCAACCTTGATGCTTCAAGAAAAGCTCTTTTATCTTGGAAACCAAGATGTAATATGATAGTTCAACAAAAGGGTTATCGGATTGAACGTATTAAAAAATAAAATTCTTATCTTTGTTTGTATCTTTCTTTTTCCAAAATTGTTACTAAAATGTGTGAACATCCTCTGTATTTTTATTTTGTTAACTTAATATTAAGTTTTATGCTCTTATTTCTGCAGTGATAACATAATTGTTATTCTTTTATTGAAATGAAAATAAACATACGTATTATCATTTAAATTTTTAGTAATATTAGAATTGCAAATCACTGTGAATAGCTGCCAACTTTTACGCTTTTTTGTTACCACTGAAAATTAATAGAAATTTTTGCCTTATTGAATCACGTAATTTCGGATATTTAATAAGGTAAAATTCAATTAAGGTTCTATACAATTTTAGTGGTAGGAAAAAAGCGTAAAAGTTGGCAACTATGACTGTGTAACATAGAATCGTTATATATAGGGTGGTCATGGTCATAAAATATTTCCCTGATAACAATAATTTATTGCAGAAAAACTAATATGATTAGGCATATGCTTGTTTCAATATATTGTAAAGACATTTATGAAGTTTTTAATACAAGTACTTACGTTAGTAAATTTCGATGTGAGCACCCTTGGTAGCTCGAAGAATGTGAAGCCGGTATTCCATTTCTCGCCTCATATTGCCCAACATTTGGGCTGTCACACAAGACATAGCATCTGTGATCCTGACCTTGAGTGTTTCAATATATTTTACTTGCAAACACTCTGTCCTTTAAAATCTAGAGGAGTAAAATCGGGTGAGCGAGGAGGCCATGGTGTTGGTCCATCCCGTCCGATCCATCTTCCAGAAAATTTGTCATGCCAAACAAAACTTAAGAACATGACTTTTCTTAATAATAAAAATTTTACAGTATTACATTCAATGGTTATTTCATAATATTTTTTTGTAATCAGGGAAAAACTTTATGACTACCCTGTATAATAAGGCTTCAATTTAAAATGCTGTGGTTAACAACCCAAATATAACTTTTTATAAAAGATATCTTTTTCCAAATTTTTGGTGAAGAAACCAAGCCAAGCCAAACAAATTAAAGTGCTTATTTTAATTAGAAGTGGTTGTAATTTCTTTTTAATACCGACTAGAAAAAGTCGATCTATTAATTTGATTAGGGTTTAAAGTTTCCAAGATATTTCTGCAGAAAATACGAGAATTTAATAAGGAAATCACAGAAAATTTTCTTTCGTGGTATTCAAAAGCTGTCCAAAACCCCTTTTTGCCATAAATAAATAAATAATCAAAATATATAAAATATTCACCTACACATTTAAAAACTAATGATTTATCTGTGTCGCTTTTGTTATTTATTTATCTGATGTTCCATCTAACCATAAAAATAATTCTCAATCAATAAATTGAAATCTCTGAATACACAATTATTTTCATTTCCTTACACAAGGAAATATTTAAAGGAATAAATCAAAGTAAAAAATGTAAAATGCATGCCACCTTGGGCTGTGTCATTAATAAAGTAAAACTGTGTACTTTATGGCAGATAAAATACAGATATTTAAATGCAAGCAAAAATAATTTGAAACTTTAAAGTATAGACAACGCTAAAAAGTACAAAACTGCACATTTGTAATATTTCCTGTAGACTATTTTTAAAATTTTTTGCTTGTAGATTGTACTTAAAAAAAAAAAATGAATGAATAAATAAATAAAATAAATAAATAAAAAGTGGAAAATAAATCTCTCCAGAAAGTTCTATTTTATTTTAAAAGCAGAAGAATTTCAAATTTTGAACCCTCTCGTGATGGAAATATGCTGCAATTTACCGTGCATTTAAATTTGTGACTTCATTCTAAAATCTAAAGTGTTATTCTGTAAATGTCTGGCAGCAAAATTTTGCTTTGGACGAAAGAAAACTGCTGATGTTGCATTTTTAAAACAACATTTTTAATCTTCTAAAAGCATCCTGTCTTTTCTTTTTCTAGAAATTGAATATCAAATATGTTCAAATTTTCTATTATCTTCTTTATAAACAATATCTGTATTCAAAAGTTTTATAAAATCTACCCTATTAAAGTATTATTTTTTTGTTTTATTTTAGTATCTCTCTCTCTCTCTCTCTCTCTCTCTTTTTTCCTTTTAGTACTCTTTTGTTTTAAGTTTTTGTATCATATGTAAGTACATGGCGTCTTCAAAATACTTAGCCATCGTACCGAAAAATAGCCTTGTTCATAAATATAAATACGCTTCATATACATTGGACCCTCGTTAATGCGTCTCCCCTTATGACGTATCTCTGGTTAATGAGGACAATTTCGTTTTTCTCGTCCTTTCCTATTTGCAATTAATGTTAAAGACATCGTGTAATGCGCACTACTCATCCGATAATGAGTACAATT
Source organism: Maratus michaelseni (assembly GCA_963931845.1). Lineage (NCBI taxonomy): Eukaryota > Metazoa > Arthropoda > Arachnida > Araneae > Salticidae > Maratus > Maratus michaelseni. The sequence continues at coordinate 96,295,138 of OZ007597.1, read as the reverse complement.
TTTTTCACAAACTGACTGAGCAGATTCGAAAATGCTTTTGTACACTATTTTTTAAAAACCAACTTTGATGTAAATTTCGATATTGTGATATTAAAAAAATTGTCAGTGACAATAAGGAAGAAAAATAAAACTTTCTACCTCCAAAAAGTGAGATGTTTAGAAATTGTCCGCGAATATTTCCAATTAAAATGCGACATAGTAGACCAAATTTTTGAGCGTGATGTAAAATTAGAAAATGATGTGGTGAAAATATCATTTGTTCAAGTAACGCAAAGAAAAGTGAGAGATTATTTTAAAGTTAAATTAAATAAGAACGATATATATATATATATATATTGCTTTTTTTTTTTGTCCTCCGTAATTTATTCTCTTGTATTAACAAATTATCACAAACTTGCTTTTTAACTAAAATTACTAAACTAAATAAACAATTAGATTAATTTTAACACAATTATTAAAATTGGTAAAGAAATCATATGAGTTGTAATTTCCTAAATGGGCGAAAAATGTCCGTTCCAGGATTTGAACCAGTGATCTCTTGGCTGAAACTGCCAATGCTCTACCAACTGAGCCATCCAGGACGAATCGGGAGGACCTAATTCCCTCAGTTATCCTTTTTGATCATCGCATTCCAAATGTCTTCACATTAAACATAATTACTGTGCGCAAATCACAGTGTTACTTACAGTAGCATCAGAATTTTTTGAATAATATTATTACGATAAAGTTATGACATTTGTTAGCATTCCGTATTCAAAATAATTGTATAAAAATCATCATTATGTATAATAGGCCAAAGAAAAATGAGAACATCCCCATATATTTTAACCTCCAAATTGTCAAAGAAAAACGAATATAGCCATACGAGAGGAGTAATTCACCCAGTTAACCTTATTCATCATGGCATCTGGTCTGATATCTGAATCAGCTCAACAGAACTGAACAGAATGTTATGTTGAGCTGATTCAGATATCATACCAGATGCCATGATGAATAAGGTTAACTGGGTGAATTACTCCTTTCGTATGGCTATATTCGTTTTTCTCTGACAATTTGGAGGTTTAAAATATATGGTGATGTTCTCATTTTTCTTTGGAATACATAATGATGATTTATATACAATTATTTTGAATACGGAATGCTAACAAATGTCATAACTTTATCGTAATAATATTATTCAAAAAATTCTGATGCTACTGTAAGCATAACACTGTGATTTGTGCACAGTAATTATGTTAAATGTTAAGACATTTGGAATACGATGATTCCATGCCATCACGGATGTCTTTTAAATAAATTAAGATAGAACTACCTCAAATATTCTAGAAATAAAGTATTTCGAATGTTCACAGAAAAATCACAGTAGGTAGTATATTATAATAAGAAAAAGCCGTAAAATATGAGAAGTTATTATACTATTTACGATTTTCATATTTTTGTGCTGCCTGAAAAAAAAATGAATAAGGTAGGTAAGTCAAAGGTGGCCATAGTTAAGCTTTGAAGATTTTTTTTTTCTGGTTAGGTGTGTGTGGATGAATTTTTGTTTGTAAAATTTTACACTTATCTCTAACAAATATCAAGTATATATATTTTTTAAATAATAAAATTTATTTACTTATATAATACAATTTCAAAATTGTAGCTTGTGAGCCACCTTTTTGCGCATAGTGTTCCAAAGGTGGCCTATGTATTGAAATCACTTTTAAAATGTGAAGAAATACTCGTCAAACTATTTTGCTTACTGTTATTCTCTGATGATCCCTTTTTTCTTTTGATATCTTTTGAGTTTTTCTTCTTAATTTTCTTATCTTATGACACAAAAAGACCTTGAAGCACTTTTGTGCACGGTAGTTCAAGGATTTTCTCCTGGGAATTACTGACATATTTTGTGTGATTTATGTTGTTAAGATTAAATGTTAATAAGTTTTTTTCAGATATTTTTGTAGAAATTTTTAAAATGACCCGTACTACACTGATTTCCACATTTATTTTCTAAGGTGCCCGCCGTGCGAACATGCGTATGGTCGACCTTTGCACGACGTAAAAGTATTAATCTGATAAATTTCTTAGAATTGAAGTAAATGTGGTTAAAGAGAAAGAAAATTGCTTTCAGAAAAAGTATCATAACTCAAAGTTCTAAGAATTTAAAAACGTGTAAATTAAAATATCGTCTTACCTGGAAATTAGAACCACTACTCCTCAAAAGTGAAATCACTGCATAAAATGTCGGAGGATCAAGGTGATCTCTTTAAATTCAGCCACGGCACTGCAGATACATGATTGGCAATGCAGTAGTACCATTTTGTGATTAAAAATTAAATGAATTCTAATTTTGAGGGGTGGTGTACCTTAGGAACACTGGCCACCTTTGGTTCACCCACGTTAGATATTTTTGTAATAGATTTCCAGATTTCCACTTGCAAACTTCTTTGTGGATACCTTTAAATCAATTCACCGATTTCATAATTTCGATATATATATATATACTTTTGTTAATGATTTTTAAAATTTGCATAACAATTAAATCGGACAACATTTTTTTTTAAACATGCATTAATACGAAACTTTGTCGTACAATGTGAAAAAACAAGCCATGTGAGTTACCTATATCTCACATTTACTTTAGTTGGCAAGACAAAAAATGTACATAACAAAAGAAATTTAAGTATACTAAATGATATTTCGACAACATTTGGATAGTAAAATTAACCGCTAGTTCTTTCACATATCAAAGGAATCAACATACGTGCAAGTCATACAATAGAAAAATCCTTTTGACAGCAAATACTTATTTAATGTTTGTGAATAATGATTATTCTTATACAGATTTTGAACAGTGAATGCTAAAGAATGACATAACTTGACAGTTGAATATCCCTTTCCCATTTATTGTAATATTATTCAAGAAACTTTAATACATTATCAATGGCATGATATGAGATTTCTGTAGGAAATACGTTAAAAGCAGATATGCATTTTGATTGCGATGTTTATATATTGTGAGACGATGTAATTTCCCGAACCTTCAACTATGACAGAGTCGTCGTGATCTTTTAAAAGGATTTATTGGTACAAAACATGGTACGAATATTTAAAATTAATAATAATAATAATAATAATAATAATAATAATAATCATTATTCATCTACCAGATATTAATTCCAGAAACACAAACGAGACATCCTACTCGGCTCACGTCTCGGAACAGCGTAACATTGCCACCTACTCTAAGTAGCAATGTTACTTCACCACTGAGAGAAAATTCTGATATACCTGCGCACGTCCTCTCTCGGCGAAACTAGAGAAGGTAGTAGATACAGATACTGACTCTACACCATGAAGCTAAATGGTATATATAACTATATAATACCACCTATTATATAGCTATATATAATACCATGCTCTACACATATCACCACAGAATATATTTATATAAATTAAGTTATAAATGCTATAGTATTTGTAAATATACAGATATAAATATAGTAGCTAATCAAATAGAGGTTTAGGATCCAAAATGGGCTATAAAGTATGGTATCAAATGCAAAATGCAAAATCAGAGATTTATTGGAAAACATGCAGTTTCGCATGGGGTTTCTTTTTAATTATATAGATAGATAGATAGATAGATAGATAGATAATCCTAAAGGATGTTTACACGAAAAATTAATTTTAAATAAATAATAGGTAAAAAATAAATAGTACAATGCCTATTCATTTATTAAAAATCATGGAACATATCTCACAACAGCAAAACCGTTTTGACAGCAAATGCAATATAATTATTACAAATAATGATGATTCCTATAAAATTGTTTGAAATATGAATTCTAATAAATAGTATTACTTGGCAGTTGAATATTTCTTTCCATTTTATTGTAGTATTCGATATCTATTTTAATTTACTGTCTGCCAGATGGGCGTAATTTCTGTGGGGTTATTATGTTAAAGGCAAATTAGGCATTTTGACTGTGATGTATGCATGTCATCATAAAATATTTTATTAATGCAGTAAAATATAAAAACGGATTGCAATATTTCTGCGAGTGGGGGAGGAAGTTGTTTCTGTTTTTTAACAGCTTGGAAAAAAGGAAATATTTCTTTTAAATAAATTTCCAATTTCAAAAGTTTTGTGGAAACTTTTTAATTAACCTTTGATTTCTAATTTTCTTATTTTCCTTTTGGATTTATTAGTGATGTCTTAAAGATCGTAAAATAAATAAATCGAAATACTACATATATCTATGCAAGTGTGTGTGTGTGTGTGTGTGTGTGTGTGTGTGTGTGTGTGTGTGTTCGTGTGTTCGTGCGCGCGCGCTCGTCAATTTCTTGTAAAATGTGGGAGCCACAAACAAGCCAATGTACATGTTTCTATTTTATAATTAAGATTTATTTAAATCTACAATACAGAAAATGTATATATAATAAAAGTCCTTTCAAGATATAAAAGGGTATTTCGACAGCATTTTAATAATAAATTTAACTATTAGTTAACTCACATACCAGAGGAATTAACACATGTGTAATCAAACAGTTGCAAAGCCATTTTGATTGTAAATACTTATTTAGTTATTGTAAAGAGATTATACTTATTGAACGATTTTGAATAACGAATTTTTAAAAAAATGACAAAACTTGGCAGGTGAATATCGCTTTCCAATATAGTGTAATGATATTATTCGAGAATTCTAATACTGCTTTCTGTCTGTGACAAAAGTTATTTTTGTAGAGTATTTGTGTTAAATGCAGATTAACAGTTTTGATCTTTATGTGTCATAGTAGAATGTCTGTTAAATAAATTAACTGCAAATATGTCGAAATAGCTATAGAAAAAGACGAATTAATAATCAAATAAGAATCAAAATGGACTATAGAATATAAAAATATAAACAGAGTTAAAAAAAAAAATACATCGAAAAAAAAATGTGTAAATAAGTAACTAAGTATGTAAATAAGTATGTAAATAAATAACATAACTCAAATATTTTAAAGAGTAGCTCGTAAAAAGGCAATTCACATATTTTAAAATCATCAAGCATGTACTTATAACCATATAACAGTAAAGAGCGCTTGTTCTGCAAAAATATACCGCCTCCCCTATTTCCTAACCTATTGATACTAAAACTATGAAAAAATTAGGGATAGTAGAAGTTGATTTAAACCTTGAGGGAAAACTATAGCAATTATCCTAGGTAACATAGTTTTTAAGAAAATCACATTTTTCCATTACATACACTCTTTACCTTGCGGGCGCTCAGTGGGGGAGGTGAGGGGCGCTCGAGCTACCTATCGACGCAGGCTCATCCAAGGATTGTTGATAATAATTTTCGAAAATATTTCTCGTTAACAAAGTGAGATATTAATTAAAAATCTATTTCAAAAAACGCAGCATGAACCAGGGCGGCGTTGCAACTTTGCGGCCTCTTTTCGAGAAGCGCTTGTTTTTGAGAAACGCCAAATTTAAACTTGGCATTGTGCCAAGCGGTCTTTGTTTTAGGTTAGGCGAATCATAGTGATAAATAGTCAATGTTTTTTATTCCAATTAAATCCAATTATTGAAGGCAATTAGTGAAAAATTCATAGAATAATTCCAAGTTTTTTAAAAAGTCTTATTATTATTTTAGCAACTTTTTTTTTTTTTTTTTTTTTTTTTTTGTAATATTGCAGTTAGTAATTAATAAATTTATTCTACGGAACTCTTTGTACGAGAGTAAAACTCGCACTTGATCTATTGTTTTCAATACATAAGTGATAATAAGCGAATTTGAAAATTTAATACTCGAATATTTCAATAGGAAATACGCATCTTGGCAGTTGGATATCGTTTTCTAGTTTATTGTAATAATATTATTCGATGAATCCCAATACTACTGTCAGTGACGTGGTGTGATTTATCTGGAATAATTATGTTAAATGCGGGAGGGCATTTTGATTGCGATGTTTACATATCACCACAGAATATCTATTATAAATTAAGTTGTAAATGTCTTTAAAATAAATTCGTTATATGAATTATAAAAATACAATTATAAAAATATGTAGATAAAAAAAGAGTTTAAATAAATGATTTTTTAATAGTAATAATGAAAGTAAATTTAGAATTAAACATTTTCAGTTGTTTAATTGAATTTATACATTCAAAAGTAGCAATAAAATATTAATTTTAATATTAATATTAATGCAGTTATTTTAGGGGGTTAGAATGACAGTGGAGCAAGTCAAAAATTTTGGAAACCGAGATAAGCATATTTTTATTGAACGTATATTAATTTATGTTCAATGTGCCAGTCAAATAAGTCATAATTCACTTAGGGAGTCTCTAGAGGGCAAAACAAGTTGGACCACTCAATGCAACGGCATTATTACAACAAATTTCACAAAACCCTTCATTTCTGAAATCACCAAATTTTGATTTACTTCACTGTCATTCTAACCCCTTCAATTTATCATGTTTGTCAGCAAAAAATGCTTGTTGAACATGAAAATGTTTATTTGATAATTGATACATCCGAAAAATCTATATTCCAAGCTGAGAAAAGTGACTAATACACTATAAAAACTACTCAGAAACGTTTTCGAAAATCAGCGGCAACAAAAGAAACTTTTTTTTATGAATGCTTCTTTAAATCTCGAATGTATATTGGTTTATGTGGCTTCTAAAGATAAAGAATTCTTTTCAGAATCATGGGTAACTTGGAAGAGATTATTCTGTATTTTCGTTCATGGTTATATTGTATTTTCTTAAATTGAGAAACATTTGTCTTTTTTTACAGTGTACATATTAAGAGCCATTTCATGATACTTGTCGAAATTATTAATCTCATCTCGGGATTATAAAAGAGTATTTCACTCCGAATAGAAATAATCAAAGTAGCAGATGTTATATTGTAGAAAAAAAAACTCCAACTCATTCATTCATCACATCCTAACAAGGAACTAATGATTGCGATTTATAGCTTTTCAACATCAACCAACAACGGCTAAAATAACTTTTTCTACTTAATGAGCGTCTGTGAAATATGCTGAAAATTTAACATTAATTGTATTATATGTTCAATATTATCGCTAATTGACTGCTATCATCTCTTGCAAAGGAATGCAGTAACTGTGTAAAATCCTTGATACGTCATATAAAAAAACCAAGTGACTTTATTGGTAGAATATTAATTTTTTATTTTTACTTCTGCTATAAAATGTAATGCGGTAGTTGAGAGCGAAAAAAGCTCTAAGATAGAAACTTTAAATATTTTAACAGTAGTTTGTAGAGTGTTTGTACGTGTAGAATTTAATCTTAATTATATATCCTTAAATAAAACTCATGTGTATTTATTAAGCGTAATTTAACAAACAAATTTAGTATTTCAGCCATGAAAGTGATAAAAACCAAGTATCGATGCGACAAACGGATATTAACAAAATATGGAATTGCAAAGTCATAAAAAGTAAGACGATTTTTTATCCTTTATTTAACTATACATGTATCGTTAGAACAGTTTTTCCCAATTTTAATCATGCTAAGATATTTTCCGCGCTGGGACAAGTTCCCCTATAAATATTAACCAAAATTTTATCAAGATTTAGAAAGTAAATGTTACTGTTAGTCGATTGACATATCAAAGGAATTTAGAAAACATTGCGAAGAATTTAGAACATTAGCAAAACCTTTTTAATTATAAATACTTATTAAATGGCTGTACCGAGCATTTTTCTCATACAACGATCTTTTGAATAGTTATTGCCAAAGAACGTCAAACTTATCAGTTGAGTATCGCTTTCCAATTTATTGTGATATTATTCGAGAAGCTCTAATATTGCTGTCAGTGACGTGATTTGATTTCTGTGTGGGTAATTCTGTTAAATGCGGATATACATTCTGATCCATTTACATGTCATCATAGAATAACTGTTAAATAAATTAAGTTGTAAAAGCCTCAAAGTTTCTACAGATATCAAACATATTTTATAATCCAAAATTCAGTAAAATATGGAAAATTATTGTAATATTCATGATTTTCTAAATTTTGTACTGCCTGAAAAAGATTTTTATTTTTTCACAAATTTCTAAATTTGAAAATTCATTGAAAAAACTTTTAAATCAATTTCTTGATATATTATTTTCTGATTTTTCTCTTTCGCTTTATTAATGATGTTTTAAAGTTGGCAGAATAGTTAAACAGGAGTAAAATTATTTTTACAAATTAATAAATATGACAATTTTTTGTTAAGTATGGCTGAATTAACAAGTCCCTATAAATGTGTATGAAGAATATGTAACATGTATTTGATTCTATAACACAGCGGATGTACATAATAAAAGCAATTTCAAGATAATAAAGGGAATTTCGACAGTATTTAAATAGTTAACTTAACCGTTAGTTAATGCACATATCAAAGGAATCAATAGGCTTGTGGCAATAAAATACCAAAGATCTGTTAATAAAAAAATACTTACTTATTACTTGTAAAAAATGGTTATTCTTATAAAATGAATTTGAATAGTGAATGCTAAAGAATCACATAACTTGCCAGTTAAATATCGTTTTACAAAGTATTGTAATAATATTATTCAAGAAACTCTAATACTGCTGTCAGTGATATGATGAGATTCTTGTGAAGTAATTTTGTTAAATGCAAACGTTTTGATTACGCATTTTAAGTGTCATTACAGAAAGTCTGTTAAATAAATAAATCTATAAGTGGTTCGGAAATTTTATAGAAAAAGACGTTTTAATGCATAGAAAAAAATCAAAGTAGAATGCATGTTATAATAAGAAAATCCAGTAAGGTATAAAAACAATACTGTAATATTTACGATTTTCTCATTTTGCATTGCTAAGGAAAGAATTTTTTTTAATAAATTCTCTTTTTCTATAGTTTTTTTTATAGAGACTTGTAAATGAAATCATGTCACTTTCGATTTTTTTAATTTTCATCTTTTGGTTTGTTAATGATGTTTTAAAAGTAAATAAATCCGGATACTATATATACTATTTTAATAAAAGAAAAAAAAACATGAATATGTATGACAATGTTTCGTTAAATATTGCAAAACTTACATGTCGCTGTAAAATGCGTGACATATACATAACATATATTTAGGTGTACAAGACAGAAAACGTATATAATAAAAGCCATTTCAAGATAGTTATAAAGGGGATTTTGACAATATTTAATCCTTGGCGAATTCACATGTCAAAGGAATTCACATATCAGTAGTCAGACAATAACAACGCATTTTGATACTAAATACTTATTTGATTGTAAAGAATGATTATTCTTATGCCATGAATTTGAATAGTGAATACTAACGAATGACACTATTTGGAAGATGGGTTTCTCATTTATTGTAATAATGTTATTCTATAAATTCCAATTCTACTGTCAGTGACGTGGTGTGATTTATATGGAATAATTATGATAAATGTAGATAAGCATTTGGATAGCGATGTTTACATGTCACCTCAGAATATCTATTAAATAAATTAAGTTGTAAATGTCTTAGAAATACATTTGTGACATAGATTATAAAAGAAAATAATTATAAAAATATGTAGATAAATAAAAAGTCACATAAATTAAAAAAAATATATATTATAAAAATATGTAGATAAATAAAAAGTTACATAAATAACTTTTAAATAGTAATAATGAAAGTAAATTTCTGTATTATAAGTATTAACAATATTGTAGTTAGTCTTACAAGAGCAAAGCATTTTTGACAGAAAATACTAATTAATGGTTGTGATTGTGAGAATAATATTTAATGGTTGTAAAGAATGATTGACACTTACATAATGATTTTGAAAAGTGGATGCTCAAAAAAAAAAAAAAAAAAAAAATCAGTTTATTGTAAGAATATTATTCGAAAAACTCCAATATTACTGTCAGTGATATAGCGTGATCTCTGTGGAATAATTACTATGTTACATGCAGATTGACATTTTGAATGCGATATTTATGTGTCATCACAGAATATCTGTTAAATAATTTAGCTGTAAATCTGTCAGAAATTCTATAAAACAAGGCAATTTAATAGTCAAAGAAAGATCAAAATGGTATATAGATCAGAAAAGTGCACTGATGGATAAAAATATATTGTAAATAAGAAATGTGTCAATAAATAGCTTTTAAATAGTGAATAGTAGAAGTTATCGCATATATTTAAATAAATTAAAAGTAAAACTGCATTTATTATTATTATTGTTATTATTATTAAAAATACTCTTTTATAAACACTCAATGTTTACATTGAAAATCATGCCTAATTTTATGACTGCAATTCATGATTTTTTCAGAAAAAATTCCGATACATAAGCAGAATATGACTTGGACACCGAATCCGAAAATTCGCTGTTTTATTTGCGCTTGATAGAAAGCGAGAGCGAGTTAATTTATTTTTTAAAAAATATTATTTTTGCTCTTTTTCTTTTTAACGATATCACAACAGGAAAGAAACAAAAAAGCATTATTTAAAGTATCTTTTCAGAATTTCTGAATTGATTTCTCAAAGTACAATAATAATTTAATTAGTATGAAACTATTTATTGATAAAAGTGTTATTATTATTATTATTATTAAAGGCTAGTTTTTGTATGTATATTTTATTTTCTACTTTTTAGTGTTTAAAATTGAATAGTTGCAGTTTCACATCCATTTGGCTTATTTTACCGAGCATCGTTTGGCGCATAATGAAATCCATTGTTCTTGTAACTCACATATAATTGTAACCCTAAAGAATATTTGGCGATTTAACACCTATGGCGGACTAAAGAAAAAATGCCTTAAAATTAATGTATTCAGTTATAATTAAGTTCTATAAATATTAAAATGTTGTATTGTCATCGGAAACACAAATGTGAACAAATTTATGTTTAATTCTAGCCTATCAGGAAGTTAGTGAAAAATCGATTTCAAAATTCCATCTTTACATACAAAAATTCCTTCCGGTCTGTACCGGAAAGAAAAGGTAGCTTTCATAGGCCATGTTTTCAAAAATTCAACTCATTTTACTCAAACACCCGAAGCTAAAATGCTTGGAACCCGATTATAGAAGATTCAATCCCGGTTTTCGTTAATACTGATTTTGAATACGAATTTCAGAATAACAAAATCAGATTGTTTCAAAATGTCAGCCACCCTAGAATTTCAAACTGCCATATCTCAGCCATTTTTTAAGATAAAGCCAAAACAAACAATGTTTCGGAATCCTGGTATCACGATCTAACACTTAACGGTAACAACTTTTAGGTAGCTTTAAATACAAAAAGTCCTTCCGGCCTGTACCGGGAGGAAAAGATAGCTTTCCTATATCTTCGTTGTTTTAAAATTTTAGCTAATGTTACTCGAAAACAGCAAGCGAAAATGCAAAGAAACCGTTTACAAAAGATTCGTTAATACTGAATTTGAATAAGAAATTCGCCAAATTATTGAGCTGTAGCCCAGTTGACTTCATTTATGAAGACTTATTTTGGTCGCAATTATTCATTGTCGCCAAGATTGGCGAGAATTTGGCGCTAACGGATATGAATATATAGTTTTATGCGTATGATTGGGAAAATGATTACAACAATGAAAGAAAATAATTTACGAGAAATCGCGTTCACTAAAACTCATAAATTAATCGTTGGTTTTTTTGTAATGTGCTGTCTTGTTTCAAAATGTCAGCCACCCTAGAATTTCAAACTGCTCTATCTCAGCCATTTTTTAAGATAGAGATAAAACAAAAAATGCTCTGGAATCCTGTATCAAGGCCTAACACTTAATTAAAAAATAAATTTGAATTTTTAACTTGTTTGTATATTTATTTTAGTTTTAAAATTTTTAGCGGCCGCCATCTTGAAACAAGATGGCGGACCAAGCTGGCCAACGAACTCGGTCGAGGCATTCGTGAGCTTAATACACACAATTAGTTTCATCCAAATTAATTTATAAATACAAGCGCTATCGTATGACATAGATCAGATATATATATATATATATATATATATATATATATATATATATATATATATATATATATTATATTACGATGATTTACCGTCATATGTTGTAGTTGCAATAACGTTGATTATAGAAGGAGAACACATGGTCGCACAACGAAGTTAAGAACTTTGGTTGTTATTGATGATATAAATATTTAGAAGCAGTCGTAACATTTTAGTTGCAGTTTCGACGCGGCCATAGCGGCAGTAGAATTTAAAACCCAGAGGCGTTTCTCCATGAATTCAAAACGAACAAGGCTTTCAATGTCAATCCTTTATTAAATATTTCTCTTGGGCAGTTTCCAACATAACCATAATAGTCGCGCATCACTACATCATCAAGGTATAGAGGGTAAGTATCAGAACATCTCAATTATTCTCAAAACGAGCAGCCAGGGAGTTGTTTACAAGTGAAAATACGACTTAATTCTGAGGGAGCGCCGCAGGTAGCTGCTTTTTGTTACCCAGCGCAATAACACAAATTATGACGTAGAACGCGCACTGAACCAATGAGGAATTAAAGAAGACGCGTCATGCTACGTCACGACCAATGAAAGATAATTAGTAAAAGAGTTCGGACAGAGAGGAGTGGATTAATTTTGTAGTAAAGTGACTTTAGAGCGGAAAATTAATATTCGTAATAAAAATGAAAATGGCTCTCAAAAAACATTCTAAAACCCAGAAATGATCGGGGATCATGATAGAAATTAAGAATAACTAAAAGCTTTATATTTAAGTAAATTCGGACAATTCAGAATTAAATAAAAGGAAATTTAACAGAGTTAACGATAGAGCTAAATTAAGAATAAGGATTTAATGAATATAGAATAGTAAATTGGAATAAAACAAGGGAAAAAAATTAGAATTGTAAGAATTTGGAATAATTTAACTAAGGAAAAATGGCGAAATTTTTTATTATTACATATATATATATATATTTATATATATATATATATATATATATATATATATATATATATATATATATATATATATACACTGCTCAAAACAATTAAAGGATATTTGAAGTTTTATATAAAATAAAGATATAAACGAAATTTTTTTTGCCGAAAATAGAAGAAGAGAATCACAAATGCAAATTTTTCTGGTTTTCAAACTGTGGAGTATGCAAATTTTGAGTTCGACGTCAAAAACGTCGCTTCAGCGGCAGCGAATGAAATTTGACTTTCAACTGGATAAAAGAGAATGAAGACAAGGATGATCGGCATTCAGTGATTGCTTTGTTTCGATGAGTACGATGTCTCAGCGAAGTCATTTGACAGATTCAGAAGCTTGGAGAATTGTTGTTAGGTTAGAAGGGGGCCAAACTCAAGCCGAAGTAGCGCAAGCCATTGGAGTGTCACAAAGTGTCATTTCCAGGATCTGGAACCGTTTTTTGGAGAGTGGATGTGCAGGCCGAAGACCAGGGCAAGGTCGTAGACGGGCAACAACGCCCAATGAAGATCGGTATTTAGCGTTAACAGCTCGGAGACACCGAAACATGAACGCTACTCTTCTCCAACAACACCTTCGCTCAGCTACAGGCACCACGATTTCAACTCAGACTGTCCGAAACCGGCTCCATGCTGTAGGTCTGTATGCTCGTCGACCGATGGTATATGTTAGATTAACATCAAGGCATCGTCGCGACCGCAGGGAGTGGGCAACCGAGCATGTCAACTGGAGGAGAAATGAATGTAGCAATATTCTGTTTTCTGACGAGTCCCGTTTTTCTGTGCATCCGGATAATAGGCGTATTTTCATCTGGAGGGACCGTGGCAGTAGGAATAATCCTGCGTTCGTGCACGAAAGTGTCAGATTTGGCGGTGGAGGAGTATTGGTGTATGGTGGCATCTCCATTGACGGGCGCACTGACCTCTACATCATTCGAGATGGAGCTCTGACTGGTCGCCAATATAGGGATGAGATCCTCAGACCTATTGTAGTCCCTTACGCTGCAGAAATCGGAGATAACTCCATTTTAATGGACGATAAATGCGGGCCACATCGTGCAAACTTGGTGGAGGATTTCCTTTTCGAGGAAGGAATCGTTCGAATGGAATGGCCAGCGTGTTCTCCAGACATGAATCCAATCGAGCATGTTTGGGACGCTCTAGGAAGACGAGTTTCTGGCCGCCAACAACCCCCACAATCTCTCCAAGAACTGGAAAGAGCTCTTCTGGAAGAGTGGGGCAGAATACCCTAACTCGTCATTAATAGCCTCATTGAGTCCATGCCTCAAAGGTGTTCAACGTTGCTGGCCGCCCGTGGAAACCATACCCCCTACTGAAAATGATTTTCTTTGAAGAAAACACCTTTTCTTATTCTTTTTTTCTCATATGCACAAATTGTGTTTTTTTCCTTTTGTACACAAATGCGCAATAAAATGCATTTTTTTCTGCCAAACATGTGTAATTTATTCTCATATAACCTACTATGTCTGTCGACCATGTATCAATCAGCTAAAAAGTTTCCCAGATACACAATCCAACTAAAACTGCAATATCCTTTAATTGTTTTGAGCAGTGTACATATATATATGGATGCATCTATATATATAAATCAACATTTGAACGGAGGGTGGTTTTGGGATTTTGGGGTCATGATAGGTGAAAATATATCGAAATTTTCCGGAATTGCTTTCCTCCGAACGGCTGCAATAGGTAGCTTTATACTTTTAGGTAGCTTTCAATACAAAAAAGTCCTTCCGGCCTGTACCGGGAGGAAAAGGTAGCTTTCCTATATCTTCGTTTCAAAATTTTAGCTAATGTTACACGAAAACAGCAAGTTAATATGCAAAGAAACGTTTACAAAAGATTCGTTAATACTGAATTTGAATAAGAAATTCGCCAAATTATTGAGCAATAGCCAAATTGGCTTCATTTATGAAGACTTATTTTGGTCGCCAAATTTTGCGATATTTCACCAAATGTCGCCAATTTTGTCAATTTTGTCGTCAATGTTGACAATTTTGTCGCCAATGTCGCCAATTTTGGCGCTAAATGATATGAATATATAGTTTTATGCGTATGATTGGGAAAATTATTACAACAATGAAAGAAAATAATTTGCAAGTAATGGCGTTAATGTTCTGTTTTGTTTCAAAATGTCAGCCACCCTAGAATTTCAAACTGCTCTATCTCAGCCATTTTTTAAGATAGTGGTAAACCAAAAAAAGCTCTGGAATCCTTGTATCAAGGCCTAACACGTAATTAAAAAATAAATTTTAATTTTTAATTTTTTTGTATATTTATTTTAGTTTTAAATGTTTAAATGGCCGCCATCTTGAAACAAAATGGCGGACCAAGCTGGCCAACGAACTCGGTCGAGACATTGGTGAACTTAATACACACAATTAGTTTCATCAAAATCGATTTATAAATACGAGCGTTATCGTATGACATAGGTCAGATATATGTACATATATATATATATATATATATATGGATATATCTATATATATAAATCAACATTTGAGCGGAGGGTGGTTTTGGGGTCTGGGGGCCATGATCGGTGAAAATATATCGAAATTTTCCGGAACTGCTTTCCTGCGAACGGCTGCAATAGGTAGCTTTATACTTTTTAGTATTGAAAGCTACCTAAAAGGTATAAAGCTACCTATTGCAGCCGTTCGGAGGAAAGCAGTTCCGGAAAATTTCGATATATTTTCACCGATCATGAACCCCAAACCCCAAAACCACTCTCCGTTCAAATGTTGATTGATTTATATATATATATATATATATATATATATATATCTGACCTATGTCATACGATAACGCTCGTATTTATAAATCGATTTTGATGAAACTAATTGTGTGTATTAAGGTCACCAATGTCTCGACCGAGTTCGTTGGCCAGCTTGGTCCGCCATTTTGTTTCAAGATGGCGGCCATTTAAAAATTTAAAACTAAAATAAATATACCAAAAAGTTAAAAATTCAAATTTATTTTTTAATTACGTGTTAGGCCTTGATACAAGGATTCCAGAGCATTTTTTGGTTTACCTCTATTTTTAAAAATGGCTGAGATAGAGCAGTTTGAAATTCTAGGGTGGCTGACATTTTGAAACAAAACAGCACATTAACGCGATTACTCGCAAATTATTTTCTTTCATTGTTGTAATAATTTTCCCAATCATACGCATAAAACCATATATTCATATCCGTTAGCGCCAAAATTGGCGACGTTGGCGACAAAATTGGCAAAATTTGTGGAAATATCGCCAAATTTGGCGACCAAAATAAGTTTTTATAATTGAAGCCAATTTGGCTATTGCTCAATAATTTGGCGACATTCTTATTAAAATTCAGTATTAACGAATCTTTTGTAAACGTTTCTTTGCATTTTAACTTGCTGTTTTCGTGTAACATTAGCTAAAATTTTAAAACGAAGATATAGGAAAGCTACCTTTTCCTCCCGGTACAGGCCGGAAGGACTTTTTTAATTTATAATTTTTTTTACATATTTTTCAATTTTTAAAACAAATTAAAAAATTTAACTTGCCGCCATTTTGAAACAAGATGGCGCATGAAGCTGGCCAACGATCTCGGTCGAGACCTTGGTATGTTTCGAGACCTTGGTATGTTTTATACACATGATCAGTCACATTCATATCAGTTCATAAATACGAGAGTTACAGCATAACAAACATCAGATTGTTTAAAAATCTCAGTCACCCTAGAATTTCAAACTGCCATATCTCAGCCATTTTTAGGTAGCTTTCAATACAAAAAAGTATAAAGCTACCTATTGCAGCCGTTCGGAGGAAAGCAGTTCTGGAAAATTTCGATACATTTTCACCGATCATGACCCCCAGACCCCAAAACTACCCTCCGTTCAAATGTTGATATATATATATATATATATATATATATATATCTGACCTATGTCATACGATAACGCTCGTATTTATAAATCAATTTTGATGAACCTAATTGTGTGTATTAAGCTCACCAATGTCTCGACCGAGTTCGTTGGCCAGCTTGGTCCGCCATTTTGTTTCAAGATGGCGGCCATTTAAAAATTTAAAACTAAAATAAATATACAAAAAAGTTAAAAATTCAAATTTATTTTTTAACTAAGTGTTAGGCCTTGAAACGAGGATTCCAGAGCATTTTTTGTTTTACCTCTATCTTTTTTTTTTTTTTTTTTTTTTTTGAGACCGGCGACCAGGCCCCTACCTGCCAGGTTTCCCTAGCTTAAACGGGTTTAGTGCCTGGCACCGGGGCGCGCAGCGCCACTGAAGAGATGCCGCACAGCGGCTGGCAGGACGGCTATGTGGACGACTTAGTTTTGTTCCCATTTTGTTTTGCTGGTAATTGATGTTATTCTTTTTATATGGACCTGCGCATGTCATCGTTATGCGAGTTGGTCTCGTAATTTAGAGCCTTGATCAGGTGACGAGACCTTCACCTGATTACCTCTATCTTAAAAAACGGCTGAGATAGAGCAGTTTGAAATTCTAGGGTGGCTGACATTTTGAAACAAGACAGCACATTACAAAAATTTTCATTGTTGTAATAATTTTCCCAATCAAACGCATAAAACTATATATTCATATCCGTTAGCGCCAAATTCTCGCCAAACTTGGCGACATTTGGCGAAATATCGCCAAATTTGGCGACCAAGATAAGTTTTCATAAATGAAGCCAATTTGGCTATTGCTCAATAATTTGGCGAATTTCTTATTCAAATTCAGTATTAACGAATCTTTTGTAAACGTTTTATTTGCATTTTAAGTTGCTGTTTTCGTGTAACATTAGCTAAAATTTTAAAACTAAGATATAGGAAAGCTACCTTTTCCTCCCGGTACAGGCCGGAAGGACTTTTTAAGATATAGCCAAAACAAAAAATTTTCCCGAATCCCTGCATCACGTTCTAACACTTAAAAGAAACAATTTTTTCAATTTATAATTTTTTTGTACATCTTTTTGAATTTTTAAAATTTTTAAATTCTTTAACTAGCCACCATTTTGAAATAAGATGGCGGATGAAGCTGGCCAACGAACTCGGTCGAGACCTTGGTATATCCTATACACTTAGTCAGTCACATTCGATTCGGTTCATAAATAAGAGAGTTACAGCATGACATACGTCAGATATATATTTTATATGCAAATCAACATTTGAACGGAGGGTGGTTTGGGTGTCTGGCGGTCTTGATCGGTGAAAATATACGAAATTTTTTTGGAATTGCTTTCCTCCGAACGGCTGCAATAGGTAGCTTTTTGCAATGAAAGCTACCTAAAACAGTTGAGTTAAAAGAATATGCGTAAAAATATCATAAAACGCGTAGTTATAGGCTTACAAGATCAATTCCCTTTCGACAGCAAATAGTATGTGATTGTTCAAAAGAATGACGATTCTTATACATTTATTTTGAAAAGTGAATGACAAAGAATGATTGTCAGTTGCATATATATTTTCAATGTAAAAATAATATACGAGGAACTCCAATACTGTTGTCAGGGTCGTCTTCTGATTTCCGTGGAGTGATTGTATTAAAAGCGGATATGTGTTTTGATTCCAATGTTTACATATCATCCCATAATATCTGATAAATATATTAGCTGTAAATCTCTTCGAAATTCTGTAGAAAAGGGTGATTTAATATACATGGAAAAAACCATATAAAAATTATAAGCAAAAAAATGTTTTAAAGAAAAGCTTTTATTATAGTGTACAAAAATTTATTATAATGTACAAAAATTTATTATAATGTACAAAAATTTAGTATAATGTATAAAAATGTTGAAGAACAATCGATTGAAATAAAAAAACCTTTTTAAAAGAAATAAATTAAATTGCGAGTGATTTATTTTTATCAGTCTTTTTTTTTTTAATAAAAGGATATGCAATTTTAAATACAGGTTCATGCCAAGAAAAAAATTGACCAACATCCTCCTGAGGATCGTACCCGCACACATTCTGCACGGAACAGAAAGATGGCGCATTTACCAACCATGCCATGGTTACTCATCGACTTATTTCTGAAACAATCAATGACAGTTACGTGATCACATACGTGATGACATTTATGGACCCTTATTCGATAAATATTTTGCCTTTCTGAGAGTGTGGCGGTGGCAAATTTCAAATATTTTTTTTACAGAATATTGTATTATCACCGGAAGTACGTTACACTATCGAAAATTAAATCAATTGTAGTACAGGAACTGTGTTAAAATTATATTGCAAGATTTGAGTCGAATGGACAGACAAGCTAAATAAAAGCTTGTAATCAAAATATATAGATATAGAATATATATAAAAAAAATAAGGTTTAAATGGTAAATATTGGAAAGTCAATTACTATAGTTTAAAAAAATCATCGAAAATATCGTATTAAAAATGCCAATCCCTTTTAACAATAAATATTATTAAATTTTTGTAAATAATAATGATTTTTATACAATTAATTTGAAATGTGAATTCTAAAGTATGACATAATATGGCAGTTGAATAGCTCTTTCAAACTTATTGCAGTATTATTATTCGAGAAAGTCTAATACAACTGTCAGGGAAATGACATGATTTCTGTGGAAGTAATTATGTTAAATGCGGGTAGGCATTTTGATTGCGTTGTTTACATGTCACCACAGAATATCTGTTAAATAAGTTAAATTGTAAGTTCCTCGAAATTTCTATAGAAATCACGAAATTGTCAAAGTAGAGATAGATTATAAACAGAAAAT
The DNA here is from genome assembly GCA_963931845.1 of Maratus michaelseni. Classification (NCBI taxonomy): domain Eukaryota; kingdom Metazoa; phylum Arthropoda; class Arachnida; order Araneae; family Salticidae; genus Maratus; species Maratus michaelseni. Next base: position 96,275,461 of record OZ007597.1, on the reverse strand, counting down.
ATAGTACTGATAATGTATTAAAGCGCAGAACACAAACATTGCTTCAAATTTTCGTGTTTTTATCTTCGCCTTCAAAAAATAAAGCAAACTCAGACAGTTGCAAAAATATATAATTTACATATTTTCACAATATATAAATACCTAATTAGTGTTAATTAGTGTACTGTATACCGGGACAACTTTGCACCTTTTCACCTTTTTTTTCTTCTATTCATCTTTTGCTTACTCATAATGTTCAATAATGCTTCAAAATCGTCTTAAACCATTAGTCTTGAACTCTAGATTAAGAATTTATGGTAACTAACATGTTAACTTAAGTAATCATTTATATATATATAAGGTAAAGCCAGGAGAGATGACGCAGTCGGAGAGATTGCGCACATAGTGGTTTGCGGGGAAGGAGTAGAATGAGCGTGCAGCGACCCCAGGTAATTGTACAACAACAGTAGTGGAGTGTCTACTTAAAAGTGCACGTTGATTGCTTTGAGCGTTTAAGATAAAGTATTGCTATTTTGTTTTGTTTTTCCAAAGTAAGTGCTTGAATTTTCATAGCTCTTCATCAGAATTTCTATACAATGTCAATAGTACAAAATATTTTAAACTTAAACGATTTCTCATAAGCTACTAATCTAGACTAACAATGTGAACATCAACGGTTCGTTTTAGAAGAGGTCATATTTAAATAAAAGGCCGCGCAATCTCTCCTACCGAAATTGGAGAGTTTGCGCATTTGCTACTTAGGAGAGATGGCGCAGTGTTCCCATTCGTTTCCATGGTAGGAGAGATTACGCAGCTTATTGGTAAATTTGCATTAAAAAATGAAAAATGAAAATGGACTAATTTTAAGTTAAACGTGTTATTAAGTAGCATTATTTTATTTTTTAATCTTATCTGGACTTGCTTTTTCTGATTCTTTAATTTTTTTTTCCTTTAATTAAAATTTTTTAATCGTTTTTAAAATTATTTCCTTTTTCTGATTCTTTTATCATTAGGTTGAAATATTCACTCCTAATACAATAATATTTGTTCACAAAAACCTTACAGCAATATCATTTAAGTGTAATTATTACTGTTAACAATTTAATTGTAGTTATTATAAGTAACAATCTCTCCTACCCATCTGCGCAATCGCACCAACCCTGTAAGGAGAGATTGCGCAAAATAACTTTCTTGGTTTTATTACAATTGTTCTATTAAATTGCAACATAACAACAAAATAGCAATGGAAATGCATAAAAAACAAATGAAGTAAAAGTTATTCATGAATAGTTTAGCAAAAAATTAAAATTTAGATTTTTTATTGCTATTCTTTTGAATTGTGCACAGACTATCCTAGCTTTACCTTATACAGGGTGATTATAAAGAAACTTTGCCAACATCTGCACTTCTAGCGGCCGTTCTATTTAACCGATCAAGATGAAATTTTAAATATAGTTGTTTGAAGGTATGCGCTCGAGATTCTGTGAATGGCAATACAGTGGTGCTCACGGTTACGGTTATAGTTACAGAAACTCGAAAATTTCGAATGGCAACGCCTACTTTTTCCTGTCTCAAAATGTTCAGCGCATGCGAAAACCCTAAATAGCGTTGAAACGGTACCGATATGTCCAAAAACCGACGTGTTATAGACATACAAACCGTTCTTTAAGGCGCACCGAGCAATAATGCATTCGACAGAGACAAGAAACTGCTGAATGATGAGAACACATATCAGACAAAAGAAAACCTTTATTGGCATCAAACATTTTCCACATGGGTGCCATCACAAGCAATTACGCATCGCATGCGGGAGACGACGGACAATACCGCTGAACGCAACATGACGCGAGGAATGTTTCTAATCTCACGCCGTATAGAATCCTGCAAGCCCGACAATGTTTGCGGATTGCACAGGTAAACTCTGGATTTGAGATATCCCCAAAACCAGAAATCCATAGGCGTCAGATCTGGGGATCGCGCAGGCCACGGAATAGGATAATGGCGTGAGATGATGCGATCACCAAAATGCTGATCTAGGAGCCTTTTAACTGACCTCGCTATATGTGGAGGTGCACCATCTTGCATCCAAACAACGTCATTGAGTGCATTCCGCCGACGCAACTCCGGTAGTACAGAATTTTTCAGCATGGCTGCATACCGAGAGCCTGTTACAGAACATGTTGCAGGACCCGCTGGGGTCGTTTCCTCAAAGAAGAACGGGCCGAGAACAAATGTAGCTGTAATGCCGCACCACACAGTCACTTTGGCGTCAAATAATGGTACTGGTGCCACAGCGTGAGGATTCGTCTCTCCCCAGTGCACACAATTCTTTGTCTTAATGTTGCCATGTAAGGTGAAATGCGCCTCGTCCGTCCATAGTATGCGAAGTGGCCAGTCGTTATCAGCATCATATCGTAATAAAAATTCATTTGCGAAGTCCAGACGTTGTTGTGGGTCACCCGGCTGCAACATCTGGACGCGCTGAAATCGATAGGGAAACATGTGAAGTACTGAGCGCAAGAGCTTGCGGACCGTTGTGTTCGGAATATCCAACAAGCGCGATAATCCTCTTGCAGTTTCTGTGTGCCCTGTAGTCACTGTATGATGCACTTCCATGACAACGTCCTCAGAAACTGTTGGCCGTCCGGAGCGCGGTTTGTCACAGGTGCAGCCTGTATCTTCGAATTTGCGCACTAAATCACGCACAGCTTGCAGAGTACATGGCCCACGTCGTTGTCGATGATTGCGGCGATACACACGCAAGGCTTCCGCAGCGTTCATCCCATTTAGATAATAGAGTTTGATCAATTCACCGCGAACTTTCCCAGGAAGAGTCATATCGTCGGCATGTGCGAGTTCATGAATGACGACTTCGCATACCCGCTTGGTATTTTATAGGCTTCCTCCGCTGAATATCTGGCGAACGGCGTTCTGTGATTGGTATCTTGCCTGTGTCATATGCAAAGTTACTGCGTGCGCACAGATCGTGTTTTGTTGGCCGGTTTTCAGAACTCTTCTTTGTGTATGCATAACACGTTTGTTTTTGGACATATCGGTACCGTTTCAACGCTATTTAGGGTTTTCGCATGCGCTGAACATTTTGAGACAGGAAAAAGTAGGCGTTGCCATTCGAAATTTTCGAGTTTCTGTAACTATAACCGTAACCGTGAGCACCACTGTATTGCCATTCACAGAATCTCGAGCGCATACCTTCAAACAACTATATTTAAAATTTCATCTTGATCGGTTAAATAGAACGGCCGCTAGAAGTGCAGATGTTGGCAAAGTTTCTTTATAATCACCCTGTATATATATATATATATATATATATATATATATATTGCGCGTAAAACTCTGTTAGCAAAGTTATGTGGGGAACGGGACAATTTTGACAACTGTCTAAAAACCAGTGAAAATCAACAAAACAAAACACAGTAAAATTGAATTTTATAATTCAAATAACGTATTTGAATCATGACATATACATTTCAACAAAAAATAAAAGAAATAGAAGAGCAATAAGAAAAAAAATCGAACACTCTTCTGCCAAAACGAAATTTTTCCTTTTTCTATGCAAAAAGGTACAACAATATACACAACATCGGTTAAGTTAAAGGACGCCTCATCTAGAACAGTAGGAAAATGGAAACTTCACCCATTGTCTTTAGTTCTAAGATATGACACCTCACAGTCTTCATGTTCGTAATAATGGGTGATTATTGCAGCATAATGTTCCCCACTTTTTTCGCCATGACTTAACGATCACAAACCTTCATTTGTATGAAGTTTTTACCATCTTGGGCTAACTTGATGTCTTCAGTCAGTGATGATTTGGTGATTGTTCATTATCTTGAGGAACAACGTCCTCCACGAACTCTTCACTGGGTTCTTCAGGTTGCTTATGTTCTGCCTGTTCTTCGGTTTCTTCTTCCTTTTCTGGTACTACATCTTGCTCGGATTCTGATTCAGGTGTGTCATACAACGAGAACGCGTAATCCGATTTATCAAAAAATATGAAAGAATCTAGGGAAATGACAAAATTCTAGATTGACAAAGTTGTCCCACACTTCCCAAGATTCCCGGTGCAACTTTGCTAACTAATATTATCAACCATAAAAATAACCTTAGATCAAGTTTCAAAAGCGATTCGGAAAACTTATTATATACTTTATTAGACAAAATAGGCAGTTTTTACTTACGTTTGGATTAAAAAGGTGAAACGGAACGCTTTTTGAGACGTCCAAAATTGCCTGTTTCCCAGTTACAAAATATTTTCACTGATAACGGCCAGAAAACAACTAGTAAGACAGAAAACGCGCAAGAATAGTGTCACACTAGTGTATATTTTAATTAGACCTGGAACTTCTCAGAGCGCACAAAAACCTTTTTTTCAAAAAGCGGCAAAGTTGCCTCGGTTTATGGTACTAAATCTTTAAGCTCTAAATAAACAATTCCAGCTCTGCCCTCGAGGTGAACGGCCGCACTTTCCGAAGCTCCACGATGACAGCTTAAAAGAAACACGTCTAGGTGTATAAGTTCTATGAGACTTATTTCTTTCTTTTCCTCTTTTTAAATAAAATTTTTTTGTGCTTATTTCATTAACATCTTTCATTTAACTTTTCTTATTGTTGTAAATTATAATTTTGACAATGGTCATTATAATGTTTTTCTTTACCAAGATAATGTCTCATTCGTTGAATTTATAAAAAAAAATTGCGAATAATTATAGAAATTTCCTTACATACAAACATAAAATAAATTATTTTTAAAAACTGCCCAGTGTTATTATAATTAGCATCTGAATTGTAATATTAATTGGCATCTTAATTATAATTTTAATTGCACTGTAAATTAATGTATGCTCTTTGATATTTTTATTTGTCTTGCTGCTTAGATGCTATTGATCGTATCGACTTGATTTTTCTGTCGGTTTTTCCTATAATATTTACCATCACTCCCTACAAATTTTGAGTAATTAACTTAATTAATTACTGAGTAATAAAATTTTAATCACCTTCATTGGATAATTATTTGTTTATAGAACATATGCTTCTGTTTCTGGGTCGCGCCTGTTGCTACCGACCCAGATTTTTTACTATCTTCTCCCCACTTCTTTTTCTTTCCTTTTTCCCCAAGCGGAAAGTATCTAACGTAACTAATTACTGAAATATTAATTATTTTGCAAACTACTTTTTGCCCTTTTTTTCAAGGCATGAATGCGAAGAGGCACTTTAGTTTTATAATTTTTGTTCTTCCCAGATATTCAGTCTATGTTTGATTTTGAAATAACTTGATTTTGTACTGTGTCGTCATGAAAACTTTTGTCTCACCTTCTTTCGATTTTGCATTATTTTGCTTTCGCAACGCGTCTGTTCAGAAACTAGTTCAGATGGTGTCTTTTCATCTATGAATGTCTTTTTGGGTATATTACAGGGTGACCAGAAATAACGTAACGGTCTAATTTGACTTAGTTAATGAAAACATAAAACATTTTGCACGAGCAAATACTTTATTTATTAACAACAATGTATTAAAGAAATAAAAAGTCACTTTTCCTGTAAGTGACCTTCTTTTGCTTTGATGCAAAGACGCAAACGATTCGTAAAATTTTCAACAATTGGCCGCTGCTTGGTCGGAATGAGTCGCTTCCATTACCGAATCAACGAACGTTTCAGAGTTTCCAAACTTATGTGAGGCTTTGCACAAGACCTTGCCTCCAAAATCGACCACAAACTGTAATCCAAGGGGATGAGATCACACGAGTATGGAAGCCATTCTTGAACCGAGAAGAAGTGTGGAAAATTGGCCCGACAACAGTCCGGTGTGAATTTCGCTCGATGAGAAGGATCGAAATCTTGCTGAAAAGCGATTTCTACTTTCGTCTACCCATACAAGAAGAAAGTTTTGGATACATGTAAATTTTAGATTTCCGGTTTTTGACAGATTTATACGTTGTAGAAGGTTCTCTCAGAGAGGATGCCGAAATTTGATGATTTGTTCGAAATTTGTGATGTTTATATCACCAGTTTAAATGCATAAAATTCAACGAAGCTTCACGCTTAGCATCCTAAATATGGGAATACATTGTGGGAAAACCCTATTTTCTAAATATATGTAATTTCTTGTACAATTTTAATCATTTGATTGATTTTATTTCTACAGAAGAAAGTTTTGTGATGGCTACTAGTTTGAAATTCGACTTATTAAAAAAGTCACAGCTACAAATATGCCACTGCAATTAATAGCCGCAAAAACAAATTTTTAAAAACGCATTTTTTTTTTCTAACCTGGCCGCTTGGATTGCTTGAAAACCGCCAGACTGATATCCTTTAACTTTTAATACCAACGTTCATAGTTGAATTATCTGTAACGCGATGTAAGATTTTTTTTTTTTCATTTTATATTTTCATTATCATTTTTACAAGCATTTTAAGGCCGATTTTTATAGGGACACATTAATTTTTTTATTGGAAACTGCTGTCATTTTACAAATATTTAAATTTTGGAGAAACTCCTATATTTTGTGCCATAGCCCATATGCTAAAGATTATTTGAAGGTATGAAGTTATTTTTCTATTTTGATATTTCTGAAACGTTCTCTGCAAACGTTTAGCTAACACTGTATTTTCATAACCAGGGATTTACAAATTTGGATGAAATCTGGTAGCCAGCAAAAAATTCTAGTCGTCAGCAAAAAACATTTATCCCCTCCCTCCCCCGTCAAGGATTTTCAAAAAGCACGTACGTTTTTTATGAATTAATTAAGAAAAATAATAACAAGCATTTTTTAGAGTAGTACATAATTCAGAAAAATAATAACAAGCATTTTTTAGAGTAGTACATAATTCAGAAAAATAATAACAAGCATTTTTTAAAGTAGTACATAATTCAGAAAAATAATAAGAAGCATTTTTTAGAGCAGTACATAATTCAGAAAAATAATATAAGTTATCGCATGAAACTTGTGAAAATTTTATCTGTTTAAAAAATAAAGAATAAATGTGGTAAAGGTTGAATCAACCGGCATGTTCGGAAAATACTGATTGCCAAATTCTTCAAATGTCCGGATAGATGAGTGCCACAAATCTATATCTGATGAGGGGACAATCGATAAAATAGTGAAGCAGGAAAACAATTTTTGCTTATTTTACTGTCGAAGTCAGTCAAATAATTCTGATTTTATTATTTTAAATTTGTATTTGCTGAAAATATTTTTGCAAAATTAAAAATAAAAGTTAAAATATTTCTTATTTAAATATAGTTTCTAAGTTTATTTCTTAATATTGGGAGGAGAGAAAAAATGTCACTTGTACATATTTCTTATGTCAATTTTTTACCCCCACGCCAGTTTAAATAATTTGATCGCCATGAAAAAAGTTGGTCGGCAGTGGCAACCTGGCGACCGCATTTGTCAAGCTCTATTCATAACGCCCTCGTTTACATTAATGCCAAATACGAAGCATCACATTATTTAGGAAAAAATTACCAATCACTCCAAACATAACTTAATATATTCCGAAAAAAAAAAATATATGTTTTTATTGAAACTGACAAAAAATTCTTAAAGTAGGACTTTTATTTCACCGTTAAAACTTTTATAAAGTTGAAACTGAAGAAAAATCCGGTATAAAAAAACTGAAGATTATTTACGCTTTTGTTTCGATAATCTATTTTTAAACCCTTTAATACACATAATTCTGTTTTATCGAAGAAAACTTAATACAGTTCAATAAACTCTTAGTTATTAAAGAAAAATCTCTGGTTCTAAAATGAGTATTACTGTACATATGAATTGCTGTATTGTATAACACATAAATATTAATCAAATATCAGAAACAGATATCACCTTTCATGTATTCAAAGTAATCTATCCGCTTTGGGTTATTTAAATAAATCAAACCCTGAAGCTTGAATTATTTCAAAATCAAACGGAAGCTGATAGATTTCAGAAACAGAAGAAAAATGTATAAAATGAATCCGATGAAAGGTTATTGAGTTTTTGCCATGTTTAATTTATTGAACTTGTTTTCTGGAGCAATAATATCTCTTTCGTTATGAAACTGAAGAAGTTGGAAAATTTTAATTAACAACACACGTGCTTTCAATTGAAACAATGACAATATTTGCTTACATGGTATTTGGATTTCTTAGTATTTTAAATATGATTAGATATCAGCTCGTTTTTTTTTCTTTCTTCTTTTTTGTTAAGTTAGATAATAATATTATGCGTACGTTAGTTTGAATATTATTTTAAAAACGTATTTTATAAGCACTTTATTAATTTTAACTTATTCAAATGGATTAGTAGAGATATCATAAGATTTGACTTTTTTTTTTTTTTTTTGTTAAGTAGATAATAATATTATGCGTACGTTAGTTTGAATATTATTTAATAAATGTATTTTTTAAGCAGTTTATTAATTTTAAGTCAAACTGATTGGTAGAGCTATCATACAATTTGACTTTTTTTTTTTTTTTGTTAAGTAGATAATAATATTATGCGTACGTTAGTTTCAATATTATTTTTAAAATTTATTTTATAAGCACTTTAGTAATTTTAACTTATTCAAACTGATTGGTAGAGATATCATACGACTTAACTTTTTTTTTTTTTTTTGTTAAGTAAATAATAATATTATGCGTACGTTAGTTTGAATATTATTTTAAAAATGTATTTTTTAAGCACTTTATTAATCTTAACTCATTCAAACTGATTGGTAGAGATATCATACGATTCGACATTTTTTTTTTGTTAAGTAGATAATAATGTTATACGTACGTTAGTTTGAATATGATTTTTAAAATGTATTTTATAAGCACTTTATTAATTTTAACTTATTCAAACTGATTGGTCGTACGTCATCCACCGATTCCAGGCTCTCGTAAGCCCATACGAGTCACGGGCAAGACGGAGCCGGTTTACCCGAACCCCTCAAAGTGGTGCTCTTCGGCCGGTGGAGAAGAGGGGGCGTGAGCCTACCTTCACTTCGTCACCCTTTCCCAAATGAAGAGACGACAAAGGTCGAAGCGATACGGTGGAGCCCTATATCTAGAGGACACCACTTATTTCACACTTGGGCGGATAGTGAGAGTGAACTACAGCTTCGTAGCCGGGATCCCATAGGGAAGCCGGGTCCTAGGCCCATGTCGAACACTCTCACTTCCCATTAATATACCACGTCTTCCGAATATCAAATCCTAGGGAAGGAGGAAGCGACTAGTCCACATGACGTGGCTAGCAGGAGGTGCTTCTCGCCAACCCGGGACCTCGAAGAAACTCGGTCCCAAGCGCATAGTCACGCCTGGCTGGGCTGTCACCACCAAATGGAATTCCATTCAACGGGTCATGCACATATCATATCACTACAAAAGAGCAGGAGGTGCTTCTCGCCAACCCGGGGCCTCGAAGTAAACTGATCCCAAAGCGCATAGTCACGCCTGGCTGGGTTGTCATTCATCGAAGGAATTCCCGCGAGGCTTAAAACCCCCTGGGCGAGCCCAGGCTGAAGCCCAACGACCCCCTTCAACGAGATCACGCTCATAAAATATGCACTACAACGGAAGAATGAAGAACCACTACCGGACTCTGAGGGACGTGGAAACTTCCTTCAAGCACGCTAAAGGAGTGGACCCGGTCGAGTTTAGTAAATGTAAGTTATTGTTAGAAGAAGTCTGCTAGTCCCAACCTTGTCAGGCGCAGAAAGCTCTGACTACGCAAAGACGCGCTGGACTGGTTTCGGCCCCAGGTTCGAAAGAAGGATAGGCCGCCTTCTTAAGACGAGCCTTCGGCCCGCTTCCTCGCAGTCGAACAGTTCCAAGAAAGTTCGCAACCCTCCCAGAGAAAGTGACCTGAGCCACCTCGGCTGGGCGCCTCGGTGACTCGAAGCGCTTTGGGTTCAAACGGGCAATCTCTTCTCTGAACGACCCTGAGGGCGGCTCACAACTACTCCAGTTACAGAGAGACTCGCAAGGGACGGTCGGGAAAGGCTTTTTCCTCCTCTCCGTCACGTCTACGTTGGCCATATCTACCACTTGCACCGTGCAGTGGGTTGCTGCATGCCCTCCACTCCCAACGACAGGCGTCACAATAGAACCCTTGCGGTCCTTGTCGTACAGAGTCCGACCTCCCCTTCATCTTGCCTTAGACAAAGGTGGTGACTGTCCTATCCCCGTTCGCTAGCCTTTGCCCTCACATCACCATCCTTAGCGGCAACACACAGTCAACCGCCTAGGTGAGAGGGCTTGGCCTACGTGGCACTTTTTGCCACCCGACTTGCCCCAAGACCCCGCGGAGTCGACGCTTTGCACATGGGATCTCAAAGGACTCACAAAGGCCTCAAGCCCCCTGGAGCCGAGAACCGGCCCAAAGGGGAGGACTACCCGAGGAATGTGAGTCGACCTATACCCAGCCCTCAGTGAAGTCGGCTATTCGGCTACCGCTTTACCACCCGCTCACCACGCTGAGGTGGGAATTCGTCAGTCACCAGCTCCCGTCGTGTCGACGCTACTGCGCGCAATGCTGGGCTCCCTGTCATCTTCCCAACTCAATGGGCCGATTCGGGACCACCCAGAGGAGCGAACGGGTAGACGCTCCGGTATCAACAAGAATTGTTTTTCGATGATTGGTTGAAAGCAGTTTGAAGTAATTCCCCTTTAACAAAAATTGCCATTGAAGACAAAGATTGTAATGGTACTAAGGTGCTTTGAACGACTTAATGGTACAGGGTAGTGTGTCTTGCTTTTTTTGACGAATATAAATCCTGCAAAAGAGCATAGGAGACAAGGAAGGGGACAGGTCCAATCCTTCTGCGAACATATAACGTTATACTATTCGAAAACATGGCATCGTTGTTTGGGCGGCATCGGCATGTAAAACCGGATACTTCCGATTAATATCAGAAGCACAATGACCGCACCACGATACGCTGTTGAAGTATTGCACCTGGTTGCACTACGCGGCTTTCAGTGACTGTAGAGTGTGGTTTACTAGCTAGATAATGCCCAACCTCACACAAAAAGATAACTTGAAAACCCGCACAGAAAACAAATCCGGCTAACCCGGAATTAGTATAGATGCGCAACATCCTTTTAAGGAATCGTTCCAGCCGAAATTTTTCACCGAAAGTCACGAGTTCTTTGGTGTCGTTCTTTTTCGAATCGTTCCTATAAAAAGAAACGATTCCGAAAAAAAAGATTAAAAGGAGTAGTTCCGAGGAATTGGTCCTTTTCGGAGTCGGTACATTTCGGATTGGTTCCGAGGACTCAATCCTTTTTTCTTTCGGTACATTCTGGACCAATTTCGAGGAATCGTTCTATAAAGGACCGATTCATTTTTAAAGACTGGAACTGTTCCTTCAATTTCACTGCCAAATCGTTCCTTTGTAATCGTTCCTCGACAACTGACATGTCTAGTAATTGGCTTTCGTTTACTTCATATGGCCCAGCCTCAATCAGAAGACAAATTTGCAGATTGTTGAAAGCTTATGCCATGCATCCCTCAGAACCCTATCCGCACATTGATTTTATATGCACTTCCAACAGTTGCTACTTGTATCACTGCAAGAAGTATAATTTTATTGCATTCTCTTAATGTAACTAAAATCGTTTATTTATATGTATGTCTTCTGACTGACTGCCAAATTTCATCACATTCTACACACTCTTTCATGGTGGTTTATTTATACTACCTTGTACTCTATTTTCTTACATCGTAATTAGATTTCTTAGTACTTTAACCATGAATAGATCTCGACGTATTTTGTTTTGCTTTGCTTTTTAAATAGGGAATAGAATTATCGATATGTTTATGGATATCATTAACATATATATTTTATATTGTCGAAAACTGAAAATAAAGAAAGTTCGATACTGTTATGTAAAAACTTACATATTTCCTAAGTTTTGTAAAAAATGTCCAATTTAAAATTTCGAAAATTACTTATATTAGGGGATCTAATCCGGGTTTTCCGGGTTACAGAAAATAGGTGAAAACCATTTCTTTATATCGAAAACTGTGATAGATTTTTTTACATTTAATATATTTCTTTAGATTGCTTACTATGGACACAAAAAGGCATTTTTATATGAAAAATATCAATAATATATTCAAATAAAGTTTTGAAAGTTATTAAAAGTGGAACTTACGTATTAGTCGCATGTCAGGAGTTAATAGCCAGATAAATCGCCAAAGATTTCGCTACTTACAGCAGCCTTTATGATTCTGATTATTTCAGTGTTTTTAGCACGTAGTTTGATTAAATGTCTGTAAAATTTGTGTTAGTTTATTTATTTATTAATGAAGTTTTAATTTGGTTGTGCAATATAAGCCAGAAACAAATGCTGACCTATTTATATTGTTTTATGTGCAAATGGGTTAATCTTTAGCAATCGGGCTGCACGTGATACAGATAGATTTTGAAAAATTCACGCTTAAAAATTATTTTTACAACTATAAAAAATCAGTAAATTGCGATACAGTTTTCAAATAAATTGTATTTTAAAAAAAAAATCATATTCGAAGATGTAAAAATATAAATTATCCGATGTTTAGAAGTTAAAGAAATTACAATAAAAGCGAAATTAATTGGTCAAATGTTGCCACCATCAATATGAAGTCAGTGTTACTCACCGACATGTTTTTGCTTTACAATATAAATTTTTAACCTGTTAATAAATTTATCTAAGTGTATCCACCCTTAACCCTTTCCGGCACAGACAAAGTCTGTCTGTAAAATGAGAAAATGCTGACTGACACCGGAATTTACAAACGGCTTTTTTAGAAAATATGAACTCCTTATTTTGAGCTTTCATTATAGAAACAAAATTTTATTAAAATATTCCTGGTGCCGAATGCAAGTTTGGAATTAAAATTAGGTGTGCCCGGAGTGGGATCACTGTGCCGGAAAGGGTTAATAAACATTTTAAAATATACATCTTTTTTACGGGCAAAATCCTAATACAGTAATTCAAGAAACCATATCAGTAAACGTCTGTAGAAGTTTGATAAAGTCTAAAAAAAACCATAAATATCAATGTGTTAAAACAAACAGATATTACCTTTCATCGGTTCAAACTAATCTGTCAGATTCGATTTATTTAAATAAATCAACATGGTTTGTCTCAAAATGAAACAGAAGCTGATAGATTTCAGAAGTAGAAAAGAAAGTATAACAGGAATTTAATTAAAAAATATTTCATTCATGCTATATTGAGCAATAATATCTCTCTCGTTATAAAATTGAAGAGATTGGAAAATTTTGATTAACAGTACATATGATTTCATTTGAAACAATGCAATATTTGCTTACATCGCAATTGAATTTCTCAATATCTATATTATAAAGTAAAAAACATGTCCTTTAGTAACGCTAGCGTCATACTGACTGTGGAAACACCTGCCCAATAAATTTCGCTTTTATTGCAATATTTTTAACCTCTAAACATCACACAATTTCAATTTTTACGCCGTCGAATAGGAAAAAAAATGTTCTTTTAAATGCAATGCGTTTGAAAGCTGCATCTCCGTTTACTGATTTTTTATGGTTTTAAAATAATTTTCAAGCATGAATTTTTTTTTTAATCTATCTCTATCTCATGTAACCTGATTGTGAAAGATTAACCCGTTTGCACTTTAAACAATATCCAGCATTTGTTTCCGGCTAATACTCCACAACGAAATTAAAACTTTAATAAATAAATAAAATACTAAAATAAAATAAATAAAACACAAATTTAACCGACCTGCAATCGAAATACATGTTTATACTGAGATTAGTAGAATCCAAAAAAGCTGCAGTAAGTAGCGAAATTTTTTGGCTATCAACTCCTTGCATGAGGCAATAAAAAATTATCGGTTTTAATAAATTCCAAAGCTTTATTTGAATGTATTATTGGTATTTTTCATATAAAAATTTTTTTGGTGTTGATAGTGAGCGATCTAAATTAATATATTGCATGTAAAAAAATCTATTAGCGTTTTCAAAACTAATTAACAAATGTTTTTCACCTACCTTCTGTAACGCGGGATTGGATCCTATAGTTTTAAATACAAATCAATATCTACACTTTTTGGGTTCGTTTAAAGGATCAGGTTTCCTTCAGTCGAACAAAATGTCTGATATTTCTCACTCATATTAAAATTTTGATGGATTATAATATTTTTTTTATTATTTAATATATTTATTGAGCTTTACTCATATTTAATTTTTTGCTTTAGAACAGAAATTAGGATAAAGCAAATTTAAGTAGTTGCCAGACTACGAAATGTTAGTTTGTATAATCATTTTATTCAAAACAGTTATTTTGCACTTTGTGCGAGCAATTTCGCGGATATGGCAAGTCATATATTCTTGAAATTTTAACATTTTGTACTCAATAAATATATGTACGTAAAACAACAAAAAAATATTTTGCAATTATTTTTCAGCTATTCTTATTTTGGAGTTATTTTGCAGTTTTGCCAGCAATTTTGCGGATATTTCTAGTCATATCGTCATGAAAAGTTAACATCTTGTACTGCATAAATGTATGTATGTAAAATAACAAAACTTTTGGTCCTCCAGATAATATTCTTAAAATGCGCTTGCTTATACTATTTTAATTATTTTTTTTTAATCTCCAACTTTGATAGTACATTTACAATTTATTATTGATTGTATACAAATTTGTTTAGATTGCATTACATTTTAATTAAACAATGATTGTTTAGGTTACATAAAAAAAAAATCTTACGGTTCTGTAATACGTGTGTTATCGTGCGCACAGTGCTCAGTCTTAGAAAAATATGCATATAATTCAATAAATAAAATTACTTTTAAAAAAGATATATTAAAACTTGTAGAAGAAAACAAAAACCAAACGTGTAGGGTTTTTAAATATTCTAAAAAAAAAAAAAAAAAAAATAGGGAGTGGATGTGGATTTAATACTTTTTTTTTTTAAGTAATCATCTTTAAAATTTTCGTTAACTTTTGATATTGGAAGAGTAACTGAATCCTTATGCAAAGAATAAAATTATGATACATTTATTTGAATTTTGTCTTTAAAATTTATATCATAGTGTTCAAAAACATTAAAAATATATTATTCTGTAAAAACTTTCATATTTTTATTATTATTAAATAGAAATAAAAAATAAATCTGTAAAATGTATTTTATATCCGACGACTAAACAAATAATGCAATTTTAATACCATGCTATAAAAAACGTGCGAATATTTTTAATATTGTGTGAAATAAAAAATTCTGACATAAAATTTCATATAAATATTTATATTTGTATCGAGTTTACATTGATATCTATTTTAAACATGTTGAAATACATATTCTCTTTTTTTTTTTTTTAGACAAAAAGATTCAGAAAGTTAAAAAAAAACTTCTTTCGCAAAAATCACTCGTGTGAGTTTCATATGCCCAAAAGACAAATTATTAATCACAAAAATGCCACTTGTATCATTTTTCTAGCACTTAAAATTATTAATTTCAACTATCTTTCAATAATTGTATAAAATCTAAGTTTAACTTATTTGTTTCAAAATTAAACAAAAGATGATTGATTTTACAAACAAAAGAAATAACCATAAAGTGAATCTAATGAAATTTCATTTTGATTACGAGAAGCTTAATTTATTTGAAGTTGATTCCGGTGTGAGGATATCTCTCGCGTGATGAAACAGCATTTGAAAAATCTAATTAAAAGTACGCGTAGTTGCATTTGACACAATAGTAATATTTTCTTACAACATAATTGACTTTTTGAGTAGTTTAATTATTGTTAGATGTATATGATATGATTTTAGTCTTGAAATTAAATTATAATATAACAGTTTAAATTTTATTTTTAAAATGTACAAAAACCGAGGAAAAGGGCAAAGTTGATACTTTTCTGTACAAATTATTAACTTTCTAATACTTATGTAAAATATTATTTTTATTTTGTATCGAATTTATATTATATCTACATTATACTATTTTTTAAAGACAAAACTTAATAAACGTTGTTCAATAAACCTTCTTTGGAACAATCTATGTGAGTTTGAAATAATAATGGCTTGGACCATTAATTTATGAGATTTAATAATAATAGAAATCGACTTTTGACTCACATAAAAGAATTGATGAAAACAGCTTTAAACTATAGGAATAAAATATGTGAAGATTAATTACAAACTATTTACAAGAATTGATGATTGTCGTCTCTTTAAATAAACATCAGCAACCTATTGGATTATAAAATCCACCACCTCAGTTTCGTAGAATGTCACTCACTACATTCGAGCACTACCATCATAATGCCGTCTTACTCCATCACCAGCCTTCAATTCATTCTCCAGACTGCCCGCGCAAATCTCATCACTGCTGAGAAACAGTTCTACTGCCTTGGCGCTCGCAAAGTCATGTGGAGCATGCATACCTCACACTCACACGTAACTTCCGAATTGCATCCTTCCACACCATAGATATAGGAATAATATTATATTACTATATCTATGTTCCACACCCGCTCTTTCACTGACATAGTGCTGCCATCTGTCGGCTTTTAGCACAACGATTAGTGAGTGGTCAGAAGGATAAATCCCACATAATTTATATTTAAATTTATCAGATTAAGAAATGTATGATATATTTAAATTTACCAGATTAATAATTTTATGATATATTTAAATTTACAAGATTAATTATTCATAAAATTAATTTTTTTTTTTTTAATCTATAGGTAAGATTATCTTAATTTATTGATGTTGACGCACGTAGCTTCATTTGAAACAATGATAATATTTACTAACTAGCATATTCCCCCCATCAAAAATAACGGAAAAGTGTTATTTTTAAGTTGAAATCCGTTGAGACTGCCGCGATCGCCAACGTGCAGTTCTTTCCCTGGTCAATCGACGCATTCTTTCCGAAAGCGCTTCATTCGGAAAATCCATAGTAAAAAAGTAAAAAGTTAGTTTTAAAACATTCAAAAATAACTGCAGAACAGACTACAAAGTGAAATCTCAGCACGTTTTCCGAAAGAAACAGCGTTTCACTGTTGCCACTACAGAACAGTGAAATATATGAATTATTGATTTGAATCACTATTCATATGAATGATTCATATGAATAATGATGAATAATCATTAAATTGAATGAAGATAATCATTAAAATTATTAATATTTGTTGAAAACATTGATAATACTTTTAAAAATATTTATTCAATAAATTACGTAATATTTTCATATGTATGTCGTCAACTTACTGCTTGTAAATGTAAACAGTCGTAAAATTACTGCTTATAAATGTAAACAATAATGAAAAATGCATTTCAAAATATTTAAAGGCTTTTACAAATATATTAAAAGCAGAATCGGATGTTAACCGTATTTTTTTAATGAATCTTCAAAGAGTCGTTCATTCGAAGTCGATTTGGAATTTGTGTTTCTGAATGGCAACGGTGTCCATTTGTTTATAACGCTAATCTGTTGTTGGTAGCTACTTATTTTTAATTTAGAGCTTAAAACATTATAATTGTTTAGTTTTTGAAGGTGTCATGCCTGGTGACGTCAGGTTTATGGCAACCTTTTTTTTTTCTCTTCTACTACTGAGTAAGAGAAACGGGAGGAGTGTTTGGTGGGAGGCCAGAGTGAAAGGTTGTGTGCGTGCGGCGGGTACGTTATGAAATAAATAGAATAGTTTGATAGAACTGAATAATATTGTATCTGCTACTCCTGTGGTTATTGGTCATCTATATATATATGTGTGGTGTACTTCATGTTTTGTTGTGATGTGCTGTCCCAATAAACTTGTTGTGTTTTATATTAAAAAAAAAAAAAAAAAAAAAAAAAAAAGCTGCATTCCTGTGGTATGACGAAAGCAGAAGAACAAAATGGTATTCATAAAATATCGGTTCTAAATTATAAAAAGGCACGAACGAGAGAAACACGAAAGAAGGTACTTTTAAAGGCTTATCACAGAAGGTTTTAGAGAAAATGAAGAAAAGATGTGATACAATGTAGATTAAATAAGGCAATTGATCGATTTATTATACGGCATCGAAATACTTAAGCCTGACATGGCTGCGAGATATTTTTTTTCTTTTTTGAGGATGGGCGCGTCCCGGTATCGTCACCTTCTTAGCCTATTATATAAATAGATATTATAACTCGCTTTCTGAGATACATTTAGGCTTTATGTATTTTATTTTTCAATTAAAAATAATACAGTGAAAATGTTATTTTAAGTGTATAGTTATCGTACACCAAACAAAAATAAAAATATTTAATGTTAAAAAAGAAGAAAAACATCCAGTTTAGTAAACCTTATTTGTGAATGGTTACGTAGGTAAAAGACTAATACTAATCAAATAAATTGCACTTACATTATCTTTTTACTAACCAAAATATTTTATTTCAGTCAGTTTTGAATATTTTAAACAAAATCTAAGTTAAGCTTGTTTGTTTTAAAATAAAACGAAAGCTGACTGATTTCAGAAACAAAAGAAAAAGTCCTAAACTATTCTAATCAAATGTTATTGGTTTAATGAAAAGCTTAATTTATTAAAGTTGTTCTGCAGAGCGATAATATCTGTCGGGTGATGAAGTATAAGAGGTTGGGAAAATCTAATTAAAAATGCATGTGGTTGCATTTGTGCCAATGGTTATTTCCTACTATCGTAATTATATTTCTAATGCAGTTTAATTATGAACAGATCTCTATGTGTTTGCTGCTTTTGTTAGGGAATAAAACTGAGTGTGTGTTAATTTGAATTTAATTTTATATTGTTCTGTAAAAACTTAGATATTTTCTGAAAATTACGTGAGATATAGAAGTGTCTGATACAGAAGTTTCGAAAATTGTATCTTGTATATACTGTATCCATCGTTAAACAATTAGAAACATCTACCACTATTTTGTGGACAAAAAATTAATAAGGTACCTGTACCAAATAAAGCCACTACGATGTCGCATCACATATTAATTTATTTCAATAATTATTCCCCTCTTATTTAATTATGTTTTCCAAATTTTCCTCATTCTGTTATCTCAAGGCGCAAATTTCTCAAAAAATATAACTTTATTCATTATTTTCTTCGTCTTTTAATGCATTTAGCCATCGTCCCCCCTCTTGGTTAAATTCAGTGTAATAGATTTCATTCCATTTATTCTGATAACTGCTTCGATAATCATTTACATTAAAGATTTCCATAATGTGCATTTAAAATAAATGAAAACCAGTACATGTACTCTCTAACGGTTAGTATAATAATACATCTGCCATTTCCTTGTTTGGTCACACAAAGTTCATACTTCAATCTTATGCTAACAGCTTTTTCTGAACATCCTTTTTAAATCACAATGTTTCCCATACGCAGCTGAAAAATCTGTTCCAAAAATATCCAACGTACATATCAAAGACTTAACAATTTTATCAAGTTTCGCGCTAAAGTAGACATTCTCGCAAGCAACGATATGCAGTTTGAAGTTCCCACACATATTGGCATCCCCTGTAGAAATTCGTTGAGATGATTCATGCCAAAAATGGCTCTGTTCTCTAAATTTGTAATTGTCTTTATGCTCTGTTCAAAGAAAAATCGCCAATACTGTAACCCTTCGGCGACATTGGAAATAATTCGAGTTTCTGTCACGAGAAGAGGGAACTATTAATTCTCTCTTTATCATCCAGCTAACAACATGTAAAAAAAATCAAGAAATATGTAACGGTTCGGGGTGCTACTGCCGCTGGCAGTATGTGTTAATTTTCAAATGTGTTAATGCTTCAGATAATGCTTCATAATTTTCATCGTAGCCATGGAGCTTTTAATTTTGCACTTGATCTGTATTATCGTAACCTGGTGATTAAAAGTTTTTTCGCTTATTTAATCTCTACTCTTCCTTCTAAGTGTCCCTGTTTGTTTAGTTGGATTTGTTTGCAGTTTATGGTAACTATCTCCGAGAACTTACGATCCCGAGCTACGAACGTCGTTATAGCCGCGATTAGGTTTCAGATCACAATAAACTGTGTTTTTTCATAATTAACATTTCCAATGCTGTTGCATGTAATATTTATACATATTTTTACAATATTAAATCATGCATACTTCTGTCGCTGTTTAATTGTAGCCAAAAAAATTTAAAACAAAAGACCCTTTAAAGTGGCTTTATTGGGAATATGCGATTTTAATAAGCCCATACTTTTCTAAATACAAGGTGGGTATTTTAAGTAATGAGACTGGCCGCTGGGTGGCGCGCCAGTCGCTACATCACAACCTCCATGGGCGGGAATTGTAGTGGGGGATCTAAGCTAAGCAACGCACCGCACATCAGTTGGCTCTAAGCTGTGACGGGGTGTGTATCGGTAGTGGTGCGGAATGCATATGTGAATTTTGATCACGGAAGGGGTGGTACACAAAGAGTTCGTCCTTGCAGGACAAAGCGTCAATGCCGCTTTAAAAAAACAGTGCTCGAGAGATTGTGTAATAACGTCAAGTGGAGGCAACCAGCGATGGCCGAACGATGGAAGCTCCATCACAACAACGCGCCGGCCCACACCGGCTTTGTCTCGACCTCCTACCTGACTCGAATCGGGTTCGAAACATTGCCGCAGCCTTCCTATAGCCCAGATATGAGTCTGGTCGACTTCTTTTGGTTCCCCAAGCTGAAGACTCCCTGGAAAGGAACCCGTTTTGAAGACGTTGCATCTATCCAAGCGGTGTGACCAAAACTCTAAAGGACATGTTGAAAACTGACTTCCAGGGAGCGTTCGAAGCGTGGAAATCTCGCTGGCAGCGCTGCATTGACGCAAGGACAAACTACTTTGAAGACTTTTTAGTCGCTGTAACGATCGTATCAATAAAATATTGTTTCCAATCCCTGTCTTTATACTTAAAATACAGACCTTGTACTTGATTTAACTTTAATTAACAGATATTTTACCGGTATTACACCAAAATAGAACAAAATAAAAAGTTCCCCTTGCAATACAGCATTCTAATGGCTGTTTTATTTACGGGCATGCCTTTTCGAACAGTCAACTCATTACTACCGCTTTGATAGATTCCATAGTTTTATACAAATATTGACACTGAAGTGTTTAATTACCTTTGGTAATGATAATATACGATGAAAATGAAGTGTCTTTTAATAAGAACAGGTTTTATACTGCCTGGCCTTATTAAGAGATTATTAACAGAATTAAAAATATAGAATATTTCAATATACATTCTCGAAGATCGTTAAAATTGTCTCGAACATCATACAAAGATTGTAAAATTCAATCAATAATTTACGCTGATTTTATGTAAAAGTTTACTTATTATTCTTAACAACGACGTATCGAAAGAGTCAGTGGTCCGAAAATGACGACAAAGTCGGTATCGATTGTGGTTGAAACTATCAGCTTCCGCACCATGTCGAGGACACATAAACTGTCAGATATATGCTGCCATTTGCCGACCCGAGATCTTTTACTACAAGATATAAGCTGATGGTATAACCATCAGCCTGATGTAGTATAACCTGGTGTAGTAGATGGCTGATGTAGAATAAGCTTATATCAACTTGCAAAAAAAAAAAAAAAAAAAAAAAAAAAACACTTTTTACAGAAATCTGTGTGAATTTTTAAATAATCATGGTCTGAAATATAAATATTAACCAGAGAAAATAAATTTATATAACAGAATACATGTGGTTTCATTTGAAATAATAGTAATATTTGCTTATTCTTGTAAGTGGATTTCTGAGAAATTAGTTTATCCTTAATATATTCCAATATTTATATATTTTTTTTACTTCTAAATAAAGCTATAAAAATATTACTGTATATTTATTTTAATTACATTTCTTTTTTGCATGAAATAAAATGAATGGCTTTGATATTTTACAAAAAAAATTATTCTACACAAAAAAAAAAAGAAAAGAAAAGAAAAGAAAGGAAAACATTAATTAAGAAAATAAACACGAGTTTGATATGACCTAAAATATAAATATTTAATAGATATTTACAGATATAGTATTAATTCATTCTTTTTTTCAGTCAATTTCCATTTTAAACAGCTTTAAATAATTTATGAAAAATCTACCTTAAACTTGTTTGCTTCAAATAAACAAGAGTTGATTGATTTCACAGAAACAAAAGACGAAAGCGTAAAATGAATCTAATGAAAAGTTATTTTGATTATGAGAAGCTTAATTTATTCAAAATGTTTTCCAGCGCGATAACATCTCTCGCGTGATGAAACAGAAGAAGCTGGAAAAATCTAATTAAAGGTACACGTGGTTGCATTTGCGACAATGTTAATATTTGCTGATAGTGATTGGTTTTCTAAGCATTTTAATTACGGTTACATATCTATGCAATATCTGGTTTATTTATTTATTTTATTAGGGAATAAAATTATGTATAATTAGTTTGAATGAAATTTGGCACTGTTCTGTAGAAACTTACAGAGTGAATATTATGTAAAATGTAAAAAAATTTAATGTAAAAATTTTGAAAATTGTTTATTTTTGAAACTGCATCTATCGTATTGTTATTAATATTATTTTATAGAAAAAATTTAATTTATCCAATTGAAAAACTTTATTTATAAAAATATATGTTAAATAATTAGAGGTAAAAATAATTAGAGGAAATACTCATGTAACGCAGCACACGTGGTTTTATTTGAGGCGATGGTAATATTGTTAACATTATAACTAGTTTATCCGATAATGTTACTTATATATTAAACTTATTGAAATCTTTATAATTTTTTTCACTTTAATGTATATATATATATATATATATATATATATATATATATATATATATGTAATAATAAAAAAATTTCGCCATTTTACCTTAATTAAATTATTCTAAATTCTTACAATATCTACCTTTTTCCCTATCTTTTAATAATATCATTAATATAATTTATATTTGAATTTCATATCCTTAAGAGCCTACATCAGTCACGCGAAAAAACGCTCCAGCTTAAGGCTTCTATATTAAACAGCTGGCGCATCGTCTAACATTAACATTCCCAAGTGGGAAAACGTTGGCGCTAGTTTTTCCTGTAGGACCCATTTGGCGCATTTATCGCCGTCTTAGTTGCTTTGCAGAATTTATCAAAATGTACGATAGGGAATGTTTATTGTTCAATAAAATTAGCAATAAATTTATTTACTTTTATTAAGAAAACCTTTGGTTTTACAATGAACATTTATTTCACTAATTAATTATACAAGCAGTGTTGAATTCATGGAGTGACCCGGTATAGTAGTATAGAGTAATTGAAGTCTAGAAGTGCACCTCCCCCTTTCGAAACTTCAGTCCCCCCCCCCCCACCCCCTCGGAGAAAAATCTTTGAAACATCGAATACAAGTTTTGCAATTCGGAATGTAAATTTTACATTTAACTACTCCCCCCTTTTTTTTTTTTTTGCATAATTTATCTAATTAATTCTTACATGTTTCTAAAAGTTTTATTTTATTTGTCCATAGAAAAATTATTATTATTATTATTATTATTATTATTATTATTTTCAGAATATCAGCAGCAATTTCTTACCTTAGTGTAGGGGTGCACAACCTGTGGCCCGCGATCGGAATACTGGTGGCCCACGGATCAATTTCGATCGATCGGACGCGAAAAAATTACGAATTTCGCCGATCAGGTGCGTAGAAATCGCAAATTTTGCCGAGCGAGTGCATATAAATCGCGAATTTTACCGATCGGGTGCGTATAAATCGTAAATTTCGCCGATCGCCTGCGTAAAAATCGTGAATTTTGCCGATCGCCTGCGTAAAAATCGCGAATTTTGCCGATAGGGTGCGTATAAATCGCGAATTTTGCCGGTCAGGTGCGTATAAATCGTAAATTTCGTCGATCGTATGCGTAAAAATCGCGAATTTTGCCGATCGGGCCCGTAAAAATCGCGAATTTTGCCGATCGGGTCCGTAAAAATAACAAATTTTGTCGATCGGGTGCATATAAATCGCGAATTTTGCCGATCGGTGCATGTAAATTGTAAGTTTTGCCGATCGTCTGCATAAAAATCGCAAATTTTGCCGATCAGACGCGTAAAAATCGCAAATTTTGCCGATTAGGCGCGTAAAAGTCGCGAAGTTTGCCGATCGGGCCCGTAAAAATCGCGAATTTTGCTGATCGGGTAAATATAAATCGCGAATTTTGCCGATCGGGTGCGTGTAAATTACAAATTTCGCCGATCGTCCGTGTAAAAATCGCGAATTTTGCCAATCGGACGCTTAAAAATCGCAAAATTTTCCGATCAGGCGCGTAAAAATCGCGAATTCCGCCGATCGGGCACGTAAAAATCGCGAATGTTGCCGATTGGGCGCGTAAAAATCGCGAATTTTGCCAATCGGACGCGTAAAAATCGCATATTTCGCCAGTCGGGAGCGAAAAAATTGCTAATTTCGTCGATCGGATGCGAAAAAATCGCACATTTTGCCGGTCGGGTGCGTATAAATCGCAAATTTCGCCGAATGTGTGCGTAATAATCGTGAATTTCATAAATCACTAGGAAAAAACTATGAATATTGTCAATCGCGCATGGAAAAAAATGCAAGTTTTTACCATCCTTTCCAATTGAATTGGGTTATGCGGACTAAGGAGGTGGTTGAGTATAGGGAGCTAACCCTCCTTTTAAAATTAGCCATTTTTATGAACTTTTATGCCGCCCCCCCCCCCTCCCTCCTTACCTGAAACAAATTTTGTCCCCCCTATGGATGTTGGCTCTCGACAATCCAGTCATTTTTATGACTACCCCTCCTCTTATAAAGGTTGTGCACCCCTTTGATATCCACATTTTATGACTGAATATGTTAAGAAGTACAATTTAGAATAATGTATGTTTCTCCTCCTCTCCACCTTCATTCATGAAAGCAGAATTTTTTTTTGGGCACTGGCCCATGGATATTCATAGCTATATCTCTTGTATAAATACAAACGTAAACTGTTGATATATCCTTGCCAACAGAACTGAATACGTTGACTGGAAGGAAGGAACCTGGGAGGCTAAATCCACCCTTCCGAAATTTATGTTTTTTTTTAATCTGATATCCCCCGCCCCCTCCATGGTCACCTCCTCGAAACAAAAATTTTCTGATGGTGGCCCTCGACAACCCAGTCATTTTTGTAAGTGGCCCTTCGCTTAAAAAGGTTGTGCACCCCTACCTTAGTGTAACAATTAAAATTTATTCTTCAAGTGTACTTTTTCCAAAAAGATAATGATTTTTTTTTTTTTTTTTTTTTTTTTTTTTTGAGTGTATGTGGCATTTCTGAGTATTTTTCTTCACTTAACAGTGTAATGAAAAAATATTATAATTAATTTCTGATGTAAAAGTATAATTGAAGAAAAATAATATTAAAAATATAATTTCATATTTTACTTAGTGATAAATATTTAAAAACTTCTATTTAAAGTAATTTTTAAAAAGTTTTCATGTGTAGCAAGTTTTCATTACTTTAATAATATGAGAACTGTTCTTTCCAAGAGGAAAATGTAATGATCTTTCACAGTATCCAGATATCTTTCGTTATCTTAAACAAATTTATATCTGAAAGTTACAATAAAAATATACTCCATTTCTTAATAACATTTAATTATAAAAATTGTTTAAAATATTTATTTATATATTTTCTTAAATATAACTGTATTTTGATAAAATATTAATATTAAAATTATCTTTAAGTAAATTTAGGGATTTTTTTTTTTTTTTTTTTCGAAATTCAAAATAGAACCCATTTATTTGATGAAAATAAATATGTAAAAAAAAAAAAGAAAGAAAGAAAGAAAGAAAGAAAGAAAAGAAAAGAAAAAGAAAAGAAATCTGTACTTTTTAAAAGTAAATTTCCTTTAAAATATTGTATTTTATATTATAGTTCTTTCGAAAACTCTCATAAATTTTAATTATATATTAATAGTTTTCCCATAAAATTTCAGTTTAATTTTCTGCTTTAAAAAAAAAAAAAAAAAAAAAAAAAAAAAAAAAAAAATCGGAAATAAATATCGTTTTCCCGAAAATGAACTAGATGGCGCTACGCCCTTGAAATCGCCGTTACCGCCAAGCTGGCGAACAAAAAATTTCGGGAAGAATAAAATCTACAATTAATAGTTAAATTTGGCAATTTTTCATGTTTACGAGGAAATTGAAGCATGCAGGGATCCTTTCTTGAATGATTCGTACAATTAATAGCAGAACAACTACCCATAATCAGATCTTTAAAGTTAAAAAATAGACAGAAAATAATTCAACGCCATTGAAACACATTACGTGAACCAGTCCAGCGGGAATAGAAATGCCTGACGAGTCAGCCTATATATTTAGTAGCTCTACTCCAGCTAATATGTTAAGTCAATGGGAAGGTTATCGCGCGATTTCTCGCTCACATTTTAATATTTTTAAGTGATTTTTTTTACATAGGATAACTGACGTCGATCTCTAACGTTGCTAGTTTTTGCTTTTTCGATTTTGGTTCCAGTTTTTTTATATAAGGGTAATTTCACTTTCAGAACCGGTTCCAACCGGTTCCAAAATTGAAAATGTCCGCTTATAAAAAAAACCGTAACCAAAATCGAAAAAGTAAAAACTAACAACGTTAGAGATCAACCTCAGCTATCCTATGCAAAAAAAATCATTTAAAAATATTAAAATGCGAGCGAGAAATTGCGCGATAACCTTCCCATAGACTTAACATTAGCTGGAGCGTTTCTTCGCGTGACTAGCGTAGGCTCTTAATCAACATATTCTTTTAATTCTTATTCTAAAAATCTCAATCTGTTAAAAACAACACTTCTCTGCAAAATTCCCTATTTTATTCCTTCATTTTTGTGCAGACAATAAATTTTTATTTCTTTAGAACGTTCCTTAATACAATTTTTACTTTTATTAAAATCATCATTCGATATCCCAGCAGTCTTTACAAGTAATACCCGTGTCTAATTTTTCACCATTTTATTTTTACGCTTTTGATAAAGAGATACGATTTTACGTCATTTTTGCCCGCCTTCGCTAATCCTTTTCAACCATTTACTAAGCATCTCTTCCCTTTTCTTTCCTCCTAACTTGAATTCCGTTGGCGCTTCGATCGGTACGTCAAAATATTCTTGCGCGAATTCCTAGTATAAATTGAGCCTACATAGCTTTGGAGAACAGAAGTTGTACGTTTTTTGACTTGCTAAATAAAACTCGTCACTTGGAAGATAATTTATCCAAATTGGTTATTTCTAATGTATTATAACATATTTCATTCTTTGCTCTGGCGTAACACAGCCCAGAGATGAATTCTAAAATGCATAATTAGTGGAGTTGTCACCGCTTTGTGAAGTTAATAAATTTATTGATGAAAATGCAGCTTCCTTTAATTTTGATGGTAAAATTTCCAGTGATTTCATAAACATCGCCTTCCATCTTGATCACTTCGACTGCAAAAATATGTGACTCTATCAATAAATCGCTTACCCGAAGTAATATGTCAGTGACTGATCTTAGCATAAATGCCAGTATATTCATGAAATACTGTATTATTTTTAAAACACGTGTGGATACATCCAGGCTGATGATTATATCTACACGTGTTTTTTCATATCCAATTCTAATTTAAATCTCTTGTTATCCAACTTTCCATTATATTTAGTTCATATTTCATTTCAAAATCCATTTGTATTCACTTGATATCAACTTCAAATTATTAACATTTTATGGTTTATTATATAATTTTTTTTTATTTTTTTTTTCTCTCTCTCTTTTTAAATATTCTTCATATTTTCAGTATTTTTGGCCAATTACCATCGAAGCAAATGCTATGGTAAAATTATGATTGCACTTGTTAATTCATTAACTATGTGTTTTCTGTCTACACTTTATTACTAATTATCTCTTAGGAGATTTAATTAGAATGTTACAAGAACTTGATATGTTTATATATATATATATATATATATATATATACATACATAATATATACATACATGCTGTAAATCAATTTTACACGTATTTAGTTTTTCATCAAACAAAAATAAATAATCTTGCTATTTTGAAAAAAAAAAAAAAAAATCTACGTAAAAATAAATATTTTAATCCATCTAGCTCAAAAACATTAGTTAAGAAAATCTGTGCGAGTTTGTTGTGGCCTAAAATATAAATATTTAACAAATACCCTACATCATCTGACTTTAATTCAAAATAATCGATTGCAAACAGCTTTGAATAACTTTAAATACAATCTAAATTAAACACGTGTTTGCTTAAAAATTAAACAAAAGCTGATTGATTTCAGAAACAAAAGAAAAAAGCAGAAAATGAATCCAGTGAAATATTATTTTGATTATGAGAAGCTTAATTTATTGAAATCGTTTTCCGGAGTAATAATATCTCTCGCATGATGGAACAGAAGTTGGAAAAATCAAATTAAAAGCACACGTGATTTCATTTGAGATAATGGTAATATTTGCTAATATTGTTATTTGATTTCTCATTTTTTTTAATTATGGTTATATATTTACGTTGTTTCTTTTATTTTATGTGCGGAATAAAATTACGGGTGAGTCAGTTCGAATTTTATCTTTAAAATGCACTTTACGAGGGGGGTTGAATAAGTTCTCAGCCTGACAGGGAAAGCACAAGATTTGACATTATTTCATATTATTTTTCAATGTAGTCCCCTTGAAACTTAATACATTTAAGACACACTCTTGTGTGCGAATTCTTTAGTGCAGCCCTGTATGAGGGAGGTTCGAAACATTCTCGGCCTGACAAAGAAAATACAAGATTTTTGACAGTATTTTATTTTATTTTTCAACTTGCAACACAATACATTTCAGAAGATTCTTGAGAAATGTTCATTATTTGGCGTTTTTGGTCGACGTTCAACAAACGCGGCACGTATCGAGCGGAAAGCTTTTTCATACCCAAAACATCATGTAAAATGTGGTAATCTGATGCCTAATATTGTAAATTATAGTATCCTGCATATAATTTGTTTCTAATGTCACTTGGTGGCAGCATATATCCCAGGTTTTGTTTTTGCTCCTGATGTTTATGCTCCCAATGAAGATAGTTAATTTACAAAGAACGTAATAGTAATATCCTTAGAGTAACACCATATTGTTATTCAGAATATCTGAAATGTTACTAAGACATTGGCGAAAAAACTTTATGTTATACATCTTGATTTGAGTATTGAATCAAATTTTCAAATTGAAATATCTCGGAAGTTCAAAAATGTGGCTCTTGCCCCGACCCCCTCATAATTGTATAGTAGTCCATTTCGCATAATATAGATTTCAAGAGAAATTGTTTTAAAAATGTACATACAGGGATCTGTTTAGGAAAAACTTGGGTCCTTTATAGGACTCTTCACAAATTTTTTCATTTCAAAAAAGGACCCTTCACAAAATTACTTTCCCTAAAACAGGACCCTTCACAAAATTCTTTGTCTTAAAAATAGGTTTTTCACAAAATTTTTCCATCTTTAAACTTACATTTCACAAATTAATCATTTAAAAGTAAAATCTGACCTGTCACTTTTACATATATAAAGAAAATATAAGTATTTTATATCCATATATCTTCTTAAAAATGCATAAACAAGAACCTGACTATAACGACCATTTCAAATTCACAAAATTATGATTAGATTTTTCACAAATATAAAAAGCTGTTCACAATTTCACAAAAACAGGACCCTGTGAAAAAGGTCTGGCCAGACCCCTGACATATACAGTACAGAAATATTTTTCCCAAACAATTTGAAGAATAGCAAGAAAGAAAAATGATGCGATAAGCATAGATTATGAAACCCTTTCCAAGACATTCAGATTACTATAAGAAATTTCACCGTCTAATATGGTGAAAGATGATATCTAAGTAAACATTAAGGAGAACGCATAACACTGATTCAACAATTTCAGCAATTACCATCTATAGTCAGAAAAATATCCGAATTATTTTGTACAGCCCTGTATAAGATCTATAGATTTGTATATATATACATCTTATAGTATGATAAATTTAGCTCTGTGAGAAAACACATAACACAGTTGAAAATTTCTCTTCAGCAATTTCCTTCAATAAGCGGAAATGTACTCGGATTATTTTGTGCAGTCTCGTATATGATCTATAGAATTTATACACGCCGAATAATATGGAAAAAATTATTTTAATTTAAAAACGCATATCACATTTCAAAACGCACTTCCAGTAATTATTGCTTATAGACACAGTCTCAAAAATACTTCCTTCAAAACACGGAAATATCACTGGCAGCACTGCTGCCGCGTTATTTCCGTTATTTGAAGAATTTCCGTTTATTTTTTCTCTGTTGTAGGAGTGAAATTTTCCGTTTTTTTTTTTCTCAGTTACAGGAGGGAAATTTTCTGTCATTTGAAGAGTTTTCGTTTATCTTTTCTCTGTTACATGAGGGAAATTTTCCGTTATTAAAAACTGTCTTCCTGTTTGTACTGCCATCTATAGACGATTGCGGAAGTATTCATTATAAGAATATTTCCTGTCTCACCTGAGGATTGAACTAGGAACCTGCCGGTCTTGAGTCAAGTATGTTACCGATTCGGCCAGTGGGCACTTGCTTGAAGAAGAGCTTGGAATGATGATACGGTTTTCTTCAAATGGCGGCTTTGGTCATTAAAAATTTGGGGTTTAGAAAGCTGGAAAATTGGAAATTAATTGCGGGGAGATTTTGTCGTTATGAGAAGACGGTTGGGGTTTTAACAATTTAGTATTCATAGAGGATAAAAATATGAATTATATATATTCTTAATACTATTTCTAGACGTAAAATATGGATATTATATTTTAAATTAAATTCGAGAATAAATGTTTGCTTTTTTAATAAAATCGATTTCTTTTTCAAGTATTATACAGTTTTTTTTAAAAGTGTTAGGTTCGATGAAATGTGTTCAATGTTTTAGAATATATTTTAATTTCGAATGTTTTTTTTATAAATAAAAAAAAAAATAAATTGCGAATAATTTTAAATAAGTGAGAAAATTATTTGTTACTTTTTTTAATTCGAAAGTATTATTTTTGTTTGTTTCTTTTTTGAGTAAAACCGATTTTTTTTTTCAACTATTGTTTGTTTTGAATATATATTAAATGCGATTTTTTTTATAACTTTTAAAAAAATAAATTGCAAATAATTTGAAAAGAATGATGAAATTAATTATTACTTTTTTAAATTTTTTTTTCTTTAATAAATTCGAAATAATAATTTATTGAATTTTTAGTTTTTCATTTATAAAGTAAATTCAATCTTTAGTATTAATAGAGCCAATACGCATGCGCGCAGGGAATAAACGGACATTTTCTCTCTTCTTCAGACTTTCGAGAAGAATTCACGGAAAAAGCCTGTTTCTAGGAGTACGGAAATTATTTGTTGAAAAATGAGGAATTATTTAATGTATAAAGACGGATTTTTCTGACAGTGCAGTACTGTAACAGAATTATTTTGTGTGTCTCTCTAAATGACCGATAAATGCTATGGACACCCTATTCTATAATAAGTATGTTGTAGTGCACCTGAGTGATGTATATCAATTTCAATATATTTGAAATAGTGTAACACCATTAAAATAGATTGCAAATGATTTGCCTCATTGACCACGATGTAACAATTCTTTTGAGCGACCCTATAAACCAACTATAAATGCTACACACTTCATTTTCAATACCAACCATGTCACGGTAAAACTTCAATAACATATATCAATTACATAGGAATCCGAATATATTTATACTAGTTAGAGCACGGACAGACAGACGGCAAGATAAACTGAATTAATAAACACTTTTCAACTATGTGTGGAAAGTATTAAAAATGACTTATTTCAAACTTTATGAACATATCTTATTACGAATGTATGGAACTTGTGTATCTTGTATATATCTCGTATTTTTTACTTTTATTTTGCTCAGTGATTTGACGTATTCATAACAGCAAAGTTATCTATATAATTGAGAATTATATACAGGATGGTTATAATATAAGTATCTCTATTTGGAGCTGTCTGTAGCTTGAAGGAATAACCCGTATGAAACCAAAATCGATACACTTACTATTCGAGAAGGGGGAAGAAGAATGGAACAGTAAAAAAAAATGTTACAACAATTATCAGCAGATAGCGCTACGGGGTCTGTTGGTGCAAACGCCGTTGTGTACCGTGGAGGTGTCGCAAACCTCAATGACTTAAAGGATCGCATATCACAGCATGTGATAAATATCACTCCTGATGCATTGCATTCCGCAGTTGAGCACGTCGTGCACTGCCTGAATTGTGTCTTCCAGCACAATTGCCATGTGGAACCTGAACTTGATCGGCGCCGCCATGCGAAAGCGTAACCACATTCACTGTGACACTTTCCAATAAATTAGGTTTGTCATCGCGTTTCACGCTTTAATTCTTTGTTCTTGTATTACACATTACATTTCACACTCAAAAGCGCCATCTGTCGGAGATTATTGCAATTATTTTTTTATTACTGCATTCTTCTTCCCCCTTCCCGAATAGTAAGTGTATAATCGAAGTATAATAGGAGTTAATTTTCGGAAAACATATGTATTGTAACCTACAATTTTAAAACAGAAATAGATTTCTTGAAGCTTCAAATATGTGAATCAAAAATTACAGTTTATTCCACTAAGTACTTTTAGAGTTATTCATAAAAAATTACTCGCAATGCATTCTGTTTTGCAACAATTAAAATGGAATTTAACATTATAAGCTCCAGACTTTAAGCATGCATATTCCTAAACTAGTTAACCCAATGACTTCCCGTTTGGTATCATAAGGTAAAATTTAACGAGGAATTTTAATATGATATACAAATTAAGTATTACTATTGAAAATGTTAAAGCTTATTATAATTTCTATGTGTAAACATATCCCTTAACAAAAATTAAGTATAGCTTTAATTAATAATGTTATTATTAATCATCTAGTATATAACCCCCGTCAAAAATGACGGAATGTTGCGTTTCATTTTCATAAGACTTCATACAAACAAACAGCATGAAGATGTTATGAAATTATCTGCAATCCTTTGATATAAACAACGACATTCCCAAAGGAAATGAACTGTTTTGATTAAACTTCAATAGTTTAAATATTCCACTATAAAAGGATTCTGTAAAGATTAAGAACGATAAATCTTCAAAATAATGTTTAGATAAACAAAGATGTTAAAACACCTGTTGCTGGGTTAACACTCTTCCGGGCCCGCTTGTGGACCCCTTAATAACATCGAGGCGAGGCCTCGTGAATTCATACAAACCTCGTAAAAAACTGCTCTAATACTTCACCAGGCAGAGCTGCAAAGCCTATTTTTAAGCGACATTTTAAAAAAAATTTAAAAAGTACGTATTTTACAATATAAAGTTCGTGTAATTTTGGGCAATCTGCGTCATTTCGATCTTTTAAACTGCTCTCTTTATCAGAGTAAACATTTCATTATTCAAATTCCGATTGATTCATTATTAAAATTTATACAGTTGTATAAAACTGTAATAAATTTCGATCATTAAAATAACTTCTTTTCTTTTATTTCTTAATTAAATTGCATCTATTAAATGTATTAATATGACTGATCTTTTTTTTTTCCCCACTACATAGATACTATGTTAAGATTCAAAATTTTATCTGCATTGGTATAATTAATACTTGTTGTACCACAGTCTTACATTATATTTCTTATATTTTAATTATATTTGATATTCATTTTATTTACAATGCAAGCAAAATTGATAAAATGCAGAACAAAGTGCAATTTCAACAGAAAGTTCATTTGCCAAAATAATAATTATATAACTTAAATTTTAAAAGTTTTATCTCAAATTAAATCCTGATTTTTTTTTTAAATGCCTAAAGAAACCTGTAATAAATTTTGATCATTAAAAATCATCTTCTATTAAATAGGTAATTTTTTTTCAAATTATCTTATTAAATTTCAAATTTATTTTCACTACAAAGTTTCTACTATATTAAAATACAAAATTTTATTTGCATTGATATAATTAATATATGTAGTATACGTCATTACATGTTCCTTATATTCTGATTACATTTTATAATAAATATTCATGTGTCAATGTTCATGGAGCGAGAAACCTAATTTCAACTGAAGTTATCTCAGAATATATACATAATTGAATGTAAATCATCTCAGGAACATTATTTATTTTGCAATATCTTTCTAAAAATGTAACTTTCATGCAGTTTTATTCGAAAAAATAATTTGAATAAAAATGGCTGCAGGAACATGAAAAAGCGAAGTGGTCGCAACCGGCATGGTTACCAACACTTGATGCTCTCGGATTTTATTATAAGTAGATTGGTACCAGTCATTTATTTATACAACGATTTGCGGCAGAGTTAGTTCGAAGGACAGCCTTCTCTTTTTTCCACGACTGCACGTAACGTAATTCTTAATTTTCTTCTGAAAAGAAAAAAAAACGGAAGAAACGAACGAAAACGAGTAACAACTGTAGTATATATGTTGTTTTTGTGAGGTTTAAATGAATATTTTCCTTTTAATGTTCTTTTTTTTTTTTTTTTTTTTTTTTTTTGTTTTCTGTCTCATTAAGTGTTTTGTAAAGAAAATATCTCTATTATAAAATAAACTAATGTTAAAGTTCATAAATAAGTTCTAATATCCTGTTAATTAGAAAGTTATATCACCAATTTAACTGCAATAAATGAAGTCGAGTAGATTTTGATCTCGCTTAAAATGTCACATTAGTCGGACCCCAGGAGGTAACGCCTTGTATGTGTTGGAACACATTACTTGGTGTTTGGCTTCACATCGGCATTATTTGACAGGGATATAGTTCCTGTTGAAATACAGTAGAACTCCAATTATCCGAACTCCGACTATCCGAATCGCTTATTATCCGAATCACTTTCAGAATTTCAGAAAACAAAATAAGACGGAAACGTACTGCTATTCGCAAAATAAGGATTCTGTCTACGCACGCTATTGTCCTTCCCTCAGCCTCCACCGTCTCATAGTGCAGTTCGATAATTGGCCGGTGGCTGGCCCGGCCCACCTGGGTTTCAAATTCTGAATGATGATGAACTTATTTGAAATGTGAGAGAAAAAAGTGTCGAGGAAGAAAATGACCTTAGTGTCGAAGTTGAAGCAGACACGGGACCATCAGCTAGTGAAGCATTTGACGGTCTTGAAACTGCGTTGAAGTGGATGGAGCGTCAGCCTGAGTGTGATCACATGCAACTTCTCACAGTCAAGCGGATGCGCGACTTGGCTGCCCGAAAACGGATGAAGATTCTCAAACAGCTTACTTTCACCGAGATGTTCAGCAAGCAATGACTTTCATTTACAGTACAGTACGTACATATTGTACGTACTTGTACAGCACTTGTAAGTACGCTTAACAGGTAAAAGTGTTGCATTTTCATTTAATTAATTAAAAGATCTTTTTCTTTAAAAATAGTTTTTTTCTCCCGTTTTCAACATACATACAGTAATTAATTAAAATAGACCCTTTTTTCGGAAAAAATCCAATTATCCGAATTTTTGATTATCCGAATGGGGTCCGGTCCCAATTGATTCGGATAATTGGAGTTCTACTGTATGTCTTTTTTCTGTTTTTTTTTTTTTTTTTTTAATCAGATTTGACATTAGTATAGGCTGCACTGAGGCTTCATTTACACAAATCATGTTTTACAAAATAAACAGCGATGTTTTTTTGTACATTTTAAAAAGATAAATCATGAGAGAATGGTTATTACATGATTTATTATTATTTTATTGATTGCAAAAACCTCTGGGATTCAAACAACCATTGCATAAAATATGAATAATTAATCATTTTAAATAAACTAATATAACCTTTCCTCTATTCAAACTAATCTATTCGGTTTGAGTTACAAATCCAAAGCTAAAACTTGTTTTATTTATAAGTTAAACAAAAGCTTATAGATTTCAGAAAAAATATGTATAAAATTAACCTTATAAAAGGTTATAAGATTTATGAGATGATTAATTTATTGAGCTTGTTTTCCACAACGATAACATCTCTTGAACGATAAAAAAAGAGGTTGAAAAATATAATTAATAGTACATGCGGTTGCATTTGAGACAATGGAAACATTTGTTAATATCTGTGTCGTAATTGAATTTGAGCTATTTAATTATGTTGTATATGTTTAAATCATTTTTAACACTTAACAAGATAGTTGAAAAGTGTTTATGAATTCGGTTTATCTGTCTGTCTGCCGTCTGTGCTCTAACTCCCGTAAAAATACTCGGATTGTCATGCAATTGATATATGTTATTGAGGTTTACTATGGCATGTTTGGTATTGAAAATGAAATATGTAGCACTTACAGTTTTTTTACGGAGACACTCAAAAGTGTGCCGTTATATGACGGTCTATGTCGAAAAATCATTTGTAATTTATTTTGAT
The DNA here is from genome assembly GCA_963931845.1 of Maratus michaelseni. NCBI lineage: Eukaryota > Metazoa > Arthropoda > Arachnida > Araneae > Salticidae > Maratus > Maratus michaelseni. The sequence continues at coordinate 96,239,062 of OZ007597.1, read as the reverse complement.
GATGTAACACTATTTCAAACATATTGATATTTATATATATCACTGAGGTGCACTACAAGAAGCTTAGTATAGAATATGGTGTGCATAGCACTTATAGTTCCTTTACAGGAACACTCAAAAGACTTTCGTTACATTACGATCTAAGGGGAAAAATCGTTGGCGGTTTATTTTTAAAAAATTTCACTATTTCAAACATATTGGAATTGATATATAGTATTCAAATGAAATTATATGTGTGAAAATCAAAGGAAGAAGTAGTATAAAAATCAAGCAGATACTAAAAACAAATTTCAACATAAAAAAATGAAAATACAAAACTGAAGTACTATGAATATCTTATGGAATCGTCAAAGGATCTTCATAAGAATAATTCATCGCAAAAATATGTTATTTCATCAAATACTGTCAGCATTAAGCCTAAAAATGACAATATTAAGCTCCCTATAACATATCAAATAAACTAAAAAGTAGTGAAAAGAATAAGAGATCCAAAAAATAAACAATGATCCAAAAATAATATATGTATAATAATATATGAAAAATAAATAACAATAGACAGAACTCACCAGTAAAACAAAGAGAGGAAAAAATTAATGCCGATTTAAAAATATTGTCCTTGTTTAAACCAAGATGATTATCAAAAAACTGCTGTGTCGTGGCAAAGTAAAACACAGCAGTAATACTAAAGAAAAGAATTAGCCTATGCTGCCATCTAGCGTTAAATAAAAGAAGGAAATGCTGCAAACTATGTATGTAAGAAGGATTATTTATTTGAAGATAAATTATATACTCTGTTGTTATTAAAGTAAATCAAGAAATAAATATATATGAAGATTAAAGGTGTATAATATGGAAGTAATCAATATTTAAAAGTAGAAAGTATGTAGTTAGAACCCTAAACGATAGAAAGATAATTTAGGTAATAACTTAAAATTGAATGGATGAACAGGACAAAATTAATTAAGAAAATATAAATTGAAAAAAATATATGAATATGTAAATGACATAAAACTGAGCTGCGCCGCCAGAAGCCTGAGGGGCACCCATCATCACGTCAACCGTTGCAGCCATCTGCTGAGGAACATATAACGCACAAGACCAGGAGAGGCCTCCCATATGCGCTGCGACCGGTCGGGGCACCGCCACCTGCGCATCACCTCGATTGAACCCATGTATTGACGACATAGGTCGTTGCGATACGCGATGGATCCCATTATCATGGGAGACCACCACGAAAACACTTCGCACTGGCTTTTCCAGAACTCGAGGGATGTGGAGACCTACAAAGGTAACCACGGTTTCCTCTTGTAATGGATATATGTAAATGATATATTAATGTAAAAAGTAATAATTTAAAGAGGTAAAAAATATAGCCATATGTGAAGAGACATTATGTAAATGATAAAATGAATGTGTTAATATAAGAATAATAATTAAATGTGTTAGATGCATAAAACCCGCTTTTATTTATCATTTCTTTTTCAATGAATAACAACTTTTTACAAAAAGCTCATCGGATGAAACATGAGTCATCCTTGCACGGAAGCACAAGGGTTTTGTAACACTCATCTAGATGGCATTGCAGAGCTTTCTGTTCTGCACTGAGCCTGTACTGCCGCTGTATGATGATAACAGTAACATGGAATAAGTTAGTTACTGTGAAGTACGGGAGTAGTGCAGTAAAATGGGCACTACATAATATTTCCTAAGAAAAAAATGTATAAGGCAAATTTAATATACTTTAATTTATAATATTGACATAAAAAGAATTATTCAGTTTGTTCCAACCACATAAAGCACAAGGTTAAAGTGAAAACTTATAACAGAGGCGACATTTGTACATTGGAGATGCGGATATGTACTATTTTTACTTTTGCTGTTGCTGTTTTACGTGAATGGAATCCCATGACAATAAACGTTAACTGTTGAGAAATAACGGTCTATAAATGCTATCCTGACTTACTCGTTTGGTAACCTAGGTAGTAGAATATGACTCATCTGACTTTTAAAAAAAAATAAAACATTCCACGGAATCATGATCAATCTTTCTCTCCAATTTACTACAATTCAATCAAACTTCTGTCAATTTTCGTCATTTCAAACTTTTCTGGAACCCTTAAACGACTTCCGACAAAAGAATTTTTACAAATTCATTTGTATGGGTTTTTATTATATGTATGTATACACGCATAACTTTTGAAAAGATGTTGCAAATTTGAGAATTGTTTTTGTTGGAAAAGGCTCTTTTCGCTGCTGGTCCTCTTGTAAATTTCAATAATCCCAAAAATGGTACATTGTCTACTTGCCGATTTTGTTTTGTGTTTTATTTTCCTTTTTTTTATACTTTCTACACAGTAAAAAAATCGTTAAAATACGGAAATTATACTGATAATCTGGACGCCAATACTATTTCTGTACTTTAATTGTATTGTTTTTTAGAAAAATGAAGCTATCCCGAAAATTTCCTTTATTTTTACGGGGCTTTTTTACAGTGTTATCTGGAATATTTGTGAATTCTGGTTAATCGCCACGAAATTTCAATATGTTGGTAAGGTACTTTATCTTTTTAAATTGGTCGTCGTATTGTATGTAACTTTTTCACAGGGACATGTCAAAAATTTTATGTAGGATAATCTACTATAAGTCAAAATGAATGATTTTGGAAACAATGGGATTTAAAGTTATGTATATAGATTATAGATAACAATACATGGTTGGTGCAAAAACAATACGTTATACTCTATCTTTCACTAAAATACATCGAATTAGTACAATGAGTACTAAGTATCAGTGCAATAAATTAAGTAAAAACTATCTCTTGAAGTCGGTTTAAATTTTTTTCTTAAAAATTACTTGTTTTAAATTTTATTTGTGAATTCATTCTCTGTTTTGCAGAAATTGTAAATTATAATGCAAATTTGATACTATTTGATAAAAAGTTAGACAAAAATTAGAAACTATGTTAAAATTTTTAATTATTTTCATATTTTTATCATATATTTATTTTTAAATATTTCAAAATATATAATATTTATTCACATGAAAAAAAAAGTTTGGTACAGAAAGTTCAATGATTCTTTCTTTATATGCGAAAATCTGTATGAGTTCGAGCATAAACATTTTTCAGAATAAAGCATAAATATTATTCAGATAAAATAAACTGATAGCATCTTTCACATGCTCAAAAGCATTTGTATTCGTTGAATTATTTAAATAAATTCAGTTCTAAATTTGGTTTGAAGTCATTTTTATGAGTTATTATTTTGACTTTCATAGTATTTATTTACATAAGAAAAAAGTATTGGATTCGTGAAAGTTTTTGACTTCTGTTTTTTGGTAAATTTACATATTTTGGGATATCTTGAGTGCGATTTGAGTATTTTTGGATCAGTGTCTGTCTGTATGTGTTGCACAAAATTTGCGAGAGCTGTAACTCAAAATCTAATGTACAGAATTCCATAAAACGTAATATTTGATTGGATCTTAACATAAATTTTTGTTTATTAGATTTTGGTGTGTGTCTTCCATAAGGTGCTGCTATGCCATGGATTTTACGATGTGCCTGATAGCTATATCTCGGCTATATCTCTCGCTATACCTGTGAAATATAATTGCAACAAACTTAATATGCAAGATTCTTAATATGAAAAACTACGCTAACTCAATTTTAGTTTTGATCCCTCAATAGGAGGCACTCTTTTGCTATGCTTTTTGTGATTGCAGCTTTATTTCCAAATTTTGCACCAAATTTCGCACTTGAGTTTATATAAATATACAAGGAGATTCTGCACCAGTGCGACAAACTTGCAGGAGGGGTAGAGGATACAAAAACGATTCAGTATCATATACCATTGCAAGCTCGAAAGTACTTTCTTCATGAGTTTGCTTTCCAGCAAAACGAAGAAAAGACAGCACAAGAATTGAAAAAGCAACACGTAACTGTAACATAAAGCATTTTAATTATGAGGCTTTCATAAGCAAAAAAAACACTTGCTACAGAAGGTGTTCGAAAATTCAACCACAAGCTCTTACACAAGCTTGACACATGACTGCCGCATGGAATCCCTTATATTCTCGAAGATTCTTGCCATATCTTGGAGATCTCCGACAGTCGCAGCGATTGGAGCGATAAGGTCTTCAACTGATTCAACGGAAGTCTCATACCACTATTGCTTTCACATGACCTTAGAAGAAATCAAGGTACGATAAGTCTGGTGATCTAGTAGGTCAATGAAATGGACAACCACAACGATTTCGAGCTTAATATCACCCTTTCCTCTATTCACAAACCTTTTCGGCTGCGAGAATTCACATCGTTAGCATACACGAATACTATAGCCAAGGAACCGCTGTTTAATATCGCGGTTTAGGCTGGGAGAATTCAAACCGTTAGTATTCTTGAATACTCGAGGACGAGGAAGCGGTGTTTAATATCGTGGTTTTAGCAGAATTATATTTGCGATATAACGTTGTGTAAGATTTTTTGATAGCTTTACCACGATTTACATTTTATATCGATTTTATCGATATATCACCCAACCCTAATGTATACATTTTTCTGACGCACCCTGTATATGCTTGTTATAAAATGGCTCCGTAGCGCAGAATAGGTAAGTAAGTAAATTTCATTGACCTTCATTGTTCAGCAAGACCAGGACTTTATTGAATTATCCATTTTTCCAGGGCGTCACTGAGGGCGTAATTAATCCAAGTTAAAATCCTTTGAGATAACTGAAAATGTTCATTTCCTAGTCTGAATATAAATAATTATGATTATTGATATATTGTTTCATATTTTGAAAATATAAGCACGATTTTTACTTTAATAATTTTTTATATTATTATATGGAGTGCACATATTTGCTCCTTACTTGGTGAGAAAATATTCGTGATTAAAAAGAAATTACATTAAAGCAGTTTTAAGTCACTACGTTATAGGAAAGTCCTTGTTTACACAAGTTATTTCATCTTTATAGAGAAATACTGATATTCATGATGCGTGATTTCCACTCATTTGAACTAATTATGTGTTCAAGGTCTGTCTTGTTCTTTCATTAATTCATGCTGGAATGATCTATTTGACGGAGATTAGATAGTTTTTCCTAAAAATACTGATGAACATTTATACACAGAACAGGTATTTGCATATTATCACACCCGTATTCCAATCGCCTAGTCTTCCTCAGGATTCGAACCTGGGTACTCGTCATTACAGGAAGAATGCTCTGTCCGCTACACCACCTGACCACATCAAATGACTTGGCCACAAGCCAAAATATCCATTACGAAATTTTAACTGGATATTTTCCGTTTTCTCGGAATTGAAAAAGAACATTTCCGTTTTTCTGTCTTGGAAGGAACATGTTTGTTTTTAACATTCAATGATACGCGATTTCCACGCAAAATGGAAAGTTTCCGTTAAAATACAGAAATTTTACTTAAAATCAACCGTGCATATAGTTTTTTTTTTTTTTTTTTTTTTTTTTTTTTACAGAGTTGTTTTCTACGTAAAAAGTGCTTGTTCTTGTGGAATCTACTTTCGCTTGAAGTTTGTACACGGAGTTCTGAGACTCTCTGTATATTTCAGTTCTCACCTTCCACATATGTTTGTACACTTGTATGTAAAAATGTCCATTTTTACGCCTTAAAACTGTCAAACAGAAAAGATATTTCATATTTCTATTTTTTTTGCGTTTTTTACATACTGTAAAAAAAAAAAAAAAAACAGATCTGCTTAAATCTTGTTGCATTGAACGCCGGCATAAGAGAAATTTTTGTATTTAAAGAAATACTATGCTGAATAAAATATAGAATAATGTTTATGAATCAAAACCGATTTTGATAGTTGAAAGCTATATATTTTTTTTATGAGTCTTTATATACAAGTGCTGAAATCTTTTCGATGTAATCCTATTCAATATGCACTAAATCTACTTACTATTTTAGCACATAATACTCTTTTCCCATCTTTCTATTAAAAACCATTTTTAGTGTAGTATTTTATCCATAAAATCTTTAAGACAATTTTAAACAAGAAAGAAAAATCGTGCGTCAAACGTAGATCATGAAACACTTCCCAACACATTCAGACCATTCTAATAAAACATCGCTGTTTAATAAGGTGAAAGATGATGTTTTAGTAAACAAGGTCAAGCTCAAACCGGGAGAGGAGGCCTACCTTTCGGCTTAAGCTAAACTAGACCAGCCCAGCAGGTTTGTTTACTATGCGGCAAGGCCCCCAGCCCAGGGAGCGATGACCGGAAGGATCACCTGAGAAGGGGATACCTCACTATTGAAAATTAACTGTAAAAGATTACAAAGTCAATCACAAAGGCTATCCAATTATACTGAACGAGCCAAGTTACATACAATAATGGGCTGAATGAACAATTGTGATTGTAAATAAATATAAAGAGACGTAGAGCTTTTACAACATAATAATTAAAGTTGAGAGAAAACTATAAATACAAAGCAAAAGTAATAGCTCACTTATTGAACGATAAACAATTAAAAAATACGATATTGATGTCTAAGTAAACAATTTAAAAAACGCATAATGCATATCAAAACCCAATTTCAGGACTTTACCATCTATAATCGGAAAAATATCCGAATTCTTTTGTGCTGCCCTGTATATGATCCGTTGATTTGTAAATATAGTATATAAGTATGCAAAAATTTAGTTCAGTTTTTAAATACATACCACAGTTGAAATTTTATCTTCAGCAATTTCAGTCAATAAGCGGAAATGTACGAGGGTATGAGTGTGGCTAAGGTTCCTACAACCCGGGAGGACTCACGCCGCCATTTAATTGCCCGTAGGAGAACAACAATTGGCCAGGACACTTCTAGCCGCGTGGGAAACAATCGCTAATTGGTCTAAGTGCAGAGCTGCCAAGTCTCCGGCTTTTTGGATACCAGTATTTTAGTACAGAAAATGTTGTTTTATGTAATCGGGACATTCTTCGATTTAAAAGAACAACATTTTCTCTAAAATAATACTGGTGTTCAAAAATCCGGAGACTTGGCAAGTCTGTAAGTGGACAACAAAATGATTGATGATTCAGCCTTTATTATAGTAGCCCTTAGTGTGGCGACAACTTTGTGTAGAGGTAAGGCGGGGGTTAGAAGTGGAGCGGGGATAAGGATTGCAACCCGGACTACGGAAATGGACTTACCCTAAGTAGGGCTTGATTACCAATGGGCATACTTCCACCAGTAAAAAAGAATTTTTTCCCTTATTCTTGGCAGTAATTTTGCATGAACAGGGCGTTTTAATAACACGAAAATTTTTATTAAATTTTACTGGTGGAAGTGTGCCCCGTCGATAATCAGGCCCTGAACCTAAGTAGTCCAAGTCCATCAGCACATGATATGCATTGATAATCGGTGAACGATATCGTCCGGCAGGCAATCCGTTGTTATTCATCTACGTCTGCGGAATGTTTGCGAGTTAAGAAGAGCAATGTAGTGTTATTCGTTTTCTAATGACAGAAGGAGTTGTGGTGCGCAAAGTGCATCGGCGAATGATGGCAATGTACAATCAACATGCAGTGCCATTGACTCGTTTTCAGGACTGGCACAAATGTGTCTGCGAGGGACAGGAATCTGCGAATGATGATACACGACCTGGTCAAGGTCACCTCATCGTCACGTGGTCACATCGTCATCTCATCGTCACATCTTTAGCCCCCTGAAAAAACGCATTGAAGGGTCGCCGTTTTTTCTCAAACAACAAAGTCAAACCAATATTCGAAACAAGTTCCGATCTCAGCCAAAAGACTTCAATAAGATATTCACAACTTGGTGCACGACAAGGGTAGCTTTGTAGATTAAGTATGAAATAAACTATGTCATTTCATTCTGTGGCTCATGTTCCGTTTTTATTTGATCCACCCTAACAATTTTAATACAATAAATTAAAATCCTATTATTTATTTCCTCTATTGTTTTCGAGTTATCATACCCTACAACAGTTTGATAGCGAACAAGTTGTCCCCAATTAAAACAAAAGTTCTTTGATAAAAATAAAAATATACATAAAGCGCTTAGCGAAATTCCTTTGATGAAATTTGAATCTGTGTTCATGTGCAGAACAATTCATTGAACTTTCTTTTTGAAAAAATATCATATCTATGTTTGATTGTTAGAGAGCTACGGGGAATATTATTTTGCAATAGAAGGGGATTTGTTTCAAGATATAAAACTATTTTTCATATTAATTGGATCGCGTTACATTTGTATCTTGTTAAAATATTTTTATAATGTTTTCCTCGAAAGCTTTTATTGATGTGGCTATTTTAAATTCGAACTTATTAAATACAATGTATCCATTCAATACAATGAAACTTTATGATTGTAATAATGAAATAAAAGGAATGTTTTCTGGAAGTAATTTTAATAATGTTCTAATAAATTTTGGATTCATTACAGGATTTTTAATCAACGTATTTGTTATTAAAACAATTTTTTTTTGTTTGTTTGTTTGTTTGTTTCAAATGTTACACGATTTTTAAAAATTGGTAATTAAATTAAAAATAGATAAGCTATTTATTTTTTTAATTAAAAAGTACACCATAATTGTGATGCATCTCATATATATTAAGGTATGGAGTTACTTATTGTTTATGATTGCCGGAAAAACATGTGGTAAAAATACTCACTTTATAATAAAAATGCCCTGAATAGGAAAAATAACAATTATTGCTTTCGTTATGTGCAGGAGCATGTATCACTGATTGTGTAATGCAGGTTAAATAATTTCAAATAAACGTTTTCTCGTTATAACAATAATTAAATTATGAAGTTATAAAAAAAGTAAAACTGCCTCATTAACAGATATTATTTATGATTCGATATAGTCATGACTAATAAATATATTTCGAACTTTTAAATTTACGTCATGATAGATACTACATCATATACTATATTAATACTTACGTACATCCTTCACTTACGATGCCTGCATATTGCATACTGAGATGCATATGACTTATTAACGTAACATGTGTTGCGAGATGCACTGTCACAAAAAACGGGACAGTGGCTTCTATATCGGGACATAAAATATAGTAAATACTATAAAAACAAAATGTGCCTATAACGGAATCAACTAGTGTAGTTAGATGTCCCGATTTACACGGGTTGACCCAGTTTTCAAAGTTTTTAAGGCCGGTCCCGCAAGAAGGGTCGCGGTTTTTTCTCGGACAGCAAAGTCAGGCCAATATTCGAAATTGGTTCCAATCTGAGCCAAAGGACCCGATTCCAGTCCCGCTGTACTCCAAAAGTCCCGATTTTTCAAATTGTACATATTCGTTTAAATTTCTTTTATTATCAAGCTATTTGTTAGTCTGCATTAAATGAAACTTTATGCTGAAAATATATTAAAACATGACCTATCTATACGAAAAAAGTCTACGGTCGCACTGAAAAAAATTCCCCAGCTCAGACGGAAACCTATCTAAAACGGGATATTTTTCCGGTTCTTCCGATTCTGTTTCTACATGTTTTACTGTACTTAGGTTACTGTACTTACTTAGTAAATCTTGTCAAATCGCATAATAAATCCCGTCTTATGCGTAAAACATTCATGTTCCCTACGGAAAGAATGCTTTATAATTATAACTGCTCAATCGAAAACCTCTCCAATACGGAATTTTGTTTCAATCACTAGCGATTCTGGTTTCACAAATTTTACTCTCTAAGATTATGGTGCTTATTTAATAAATTAAAACCTTCTAAGACAAAATCTCAAGTAACCACAGAAAGATTCCGTTTTAGACAGGTTTTTCTTAGCAGGTACATTTGCATGGTACTTTTTCCGTCATGGACTTTTTACGCTTAAGACAGGGTTCCGTTATGGACAGGTTTTGTTTTCATAGTGATTACTATATTTTTATGTCCCGATATAGAAGCCGCTGTCCCATTTTTTATGACAGTAGATCTCGCAACACTAGTTATAATAGTAAGTAATATGCATTTAAGTATGCAAGATGTAAGCATATACGTAATGAAGGATGTACGTAACTACTAATATAATGTATGAAGTATGCAAGATGTAAGCATATACGTAAGTGAAGGATGTACATAAATACTAATATAATGTATGAAATATGCAAGATGTAAGCATATATGTACGCAAGTACTAATATTATAATGCATGAAGTATGCAAGATGTAAGCATATACGCAAGTGAAGGATGTACATAAATACTAATATAATGCATGCAGTATGTAGTAACTAGCATGATGTTAATTTAATAGTTCAAAATATATTTAATAGTCATTAATATATTAAATCATTAATAATATCTGCTAATGAAGCAGTTTTTAATTTTATTTATTTTTTTCTTTATAGCAGAAAGTTATTAATTTTACTACTTGAATGAATTAATATCCCATTATTCATCCCTCTATTGTTTTCAAATTATCCTACCCTGGAAACAATTTGATAGCGAACAACTTGTCCCCAATTAAAACAAAAGTTCCTATAAAAAATGAGCTTTGCGAAATTTCTCTTATGAAATTTGAATCTGTTCCTATGCAGAACAATTCATTGAACTTTCTTTCTGAAATAAAAATACCTTTACATTTGATAGTTAGAGAGCTAAGGGGAATAATCCTTACGGCAGTATAGAAGAGGATTTGTTTCAAGATATGGAACTATTTTTCACATTAATTGGATCGCGTAACATTTGTATCTTGTTAAAATATTTTTTATGATTCGTTTCGGGAAATCTTTTATTGCTGACTATATTTTTAAATTCTAAGTTAATCAATACAATGTATCATTTTTATGCAATACATTTTTACAGTTTCAGTAAAATAAATGTTATATTTTCAGAAAAGGTTTCTAATAATATTCAGACATTTTTGGATTCATTATATGATTTTTAATGAATATATTTGACATTAAAATATATTTTTTTAAAAGGCCACATAATTAAAAAAAAATTGTTGATTAAATGAAAATTGAATAAGTGGTTACTTCAAAAAGTGAGGTTAAAATGTACACTGTAAACATCAAGTAATATACTTTTTTTAGGTAGATTTCGTAAGAAATACTACCTATTACATTCTCCCCTAAGTTGGAATTTTTGAAAAAATTTTGCAGATCTACGCCGATTATGACTCCCAGAAGCAAAAACCACCCCCAGTTCAAAACTTTACATTTCTATATATCTATCTATTTATCTATCTATGTCATTTTTTTATGCACACGATAACTTTAATAATTCTGCACAAATCTCTTCCAAACTCATACATAAAAGCAAGCGGCATAAAATCTCGGTCAAGTTCGTTAATGGGCCAAATTGAACCAGAGGAGGGGGATGGGGGGGGGGCTTTTGAGGAAAACAGAAAAAACCATAACTTCTTACTTGTGATACATATCGAATTCGTTTAAAGTTATTATTACTTCTGGGCAAAAAATTTATGTATGACAGATCTTTTATTTCATTAAAAATGTCCCCAAGGACCCCAAGGAGTTTAAGAAGAAAAAAGTTCATAACTTCGTCAATTCACAAGATATCAAATCCGCTTAAATTTATTATAAATATCCTTAATATTGTCTAAAACTTTTATACTGACAAGTTTTTTATAGGACCAACTCTTCCAGCAAAAAAAAAAAAAAAAAAAAAAAACCCTGCTGGCTCCGCTACAGGCACACGTATATTTCGAATTGGGCGGTCCCAACTGTCGCATCATGGCGAAAAGGTCTTTCTTCTGCAATTCTCAATAAACATGCCCCACGGTCTGCCTCTTCCCAAATCTACCTGTGCCTGTAGGTCCAGCCATCCGGGATTTTTTTAACTACATGGTTGTTTATTTCTTTCAACCTCCTCACGTACGTAGTGTTATTTATAAATTTTTTTAAAAAAAGGAAGTCATGATCAAGGGAAAAAATCATTGTTTTACTATTGTTGTATTGTAATTCTGGAAGTAAATCGGTACTTTTCCGTGATACTAACACCATTTGTCGCTAAGCGTAGTGTTGGCGCAAAATAAAATTCACGTGAAATGAAACATTTAAAAAAAAAGTACCATTGTTGGTACAAAAGTGAGCATTTATGAAATACAACATTTGAAAATTACAAACATTTACGAACTATTTTATTAAATTAATACAAATATACACTTAGAATTTTAAAAATAATAATAAATATTACACAATAAAATAATAAAATAAAACTCGATTTAAACTGCATCAATGAAACTGTAAATGTCTCTCAGCACTGCACTAAACATTTCATTTTTGAACGAAGATGTTCTGGTTTTTCGAACAAATAACTTTTTTTATTCCAAAGTCCTGAAACAATTTTGTTGCAGCTTTTCCATCACCAGATAACTGCCAAATGGTAAAATCTATCTCAGTGTCAGTAATAAATGTAAGTTATAATTTAATAATAAATATTTTCAATTCAAAGATGTTTTGAGAGGTTCCGAATAATAATAATAATAATAATAATTATCCACGTTCAATAAATCGCAAATCACAATGTTTGGCACAGTTTGCAATAAAAATCCTTTGCACGGTCAGGGTTGAAATAATTGGTTCATTAGAAGACATTCTGGCATGATGTTGGTATAACGGAAAAGTGCCGGTAAATCTATTGCTGATTCATTTCTATGCTGTATAAAAATACAGATATTTCTTAATCTAGAGGAAAATATAATATAACCACGAACGAAAACATACAATCACCTCTTGCGAGTTACCCACAATTCCGAGATACGTTCCTATCTTTAGAAATTTCAGAAAACAATATATTTTTGAAATATAAAAAAGCCTTTATAAAAAGAAAGTTTTTTTTTCTTTCGTTTCTACTGATTTTTGGAAACGTTACAAAGTAATTTTTAAGGTTTATTAATCTGTTTTCTAAAACCGGAAATAGGTTTTTCGGGTGCTATCAATTATCAAATAAACATTTTCATTTTCTACAAACATGCTTTACAGACATGATAAATTTACAGCATTAACATTAACATTAAATTTTAAATTATATTGTAACACTATGCATAAATTCAATTACGCAGCTGAAAATGCTTAATTGAGAATTAATAGCCTCCTAAAAACCAATATTCCGGTTTGAGAAAACAGGTTAATACACTATAGAAATTACTCTAAAATTTCCGAAAATTAGTGTGGCAGCAAAAGGAACTGTGTTTTCCTAAATGCTTCTTTAAATCTTGAAAATATATTGGTTTCTTAGGTTCATAAAGATAAAGAACATTTTTTGGAATCGTGGGTAACTCGGAAGAGGTTATTGTATATTTTCGTTAGTGGTTATGTTATGTTTTCATAGATTTAAAAAACAGTTGTCTCTTTTTACAGAGTATGTGCTGTATCTCAAACACTAAACACAATTACTTTTGAATCAACCTAATAAATTTATGAAATTTTAGTTACATCGGTATTACGAAAAATTCCTCATTACTCGCTATTACGTTCATTTGTTGAAAAAATGGTTATGATATCTATTGTACTTATTAAAAACTGCTCTATATATAATAATACCAGGAGGATTCTCCCCTTCTATAGTTTGACAGTGGGCTGGGTCTGAACAAAAGGAAATAGGGAGCGGTTCAAACTCACACAATGAGGAACCCATTCATCCTTCTCCCCACTTGCAATGGGAAGAAATACTTTCTCTTTCTTTGAAATGACAGTTTTTCCTTCAGATGAATTTTACAAGCAGTCATTTTGTTGCCTGTAGCCTGGGTCAATTTTGGTTAAAGGGAAACGCTTCACACTTCGGACAAAAAATAAATCAACAATCACAGTTTTTGAAAATACGTTGATGCAGTTTCTGCGGGATTCTAAATTAAAGTTTCTTTTTTTGTTTTTATTTAAATCCGAGTTGACGGGATCCGAAGACAGTAGGGCGTCCAATCTAAGTTCGTTTAATTCGAGGTCCATTTGGAATAAATCAACCAGCGTAGCGAACGAAGCTCCGCTAGTTCAACTTTCTTTCTGCAATAAAATCTCTGTGCAGTGGTTGGAAGAAGCGCGCTACAAGTAGAAAAATTGCATTGCTTCTTTTGTGCAACCTGTGTTCTGCGCAACAGTTTGCGAATTTCAACGGTAAAATTGCAGTGTTTAGCAGCACGTCGTATGACGTCATAAATTTTTCTATTGACACTTGCTGATAAAACCAAGTACTGAGCGGAACCACCAAAGAAATTAAATTTTTGTTGGCAACACTTGTTTATTTATTCATTATTAAATATTCATATTGTAATGTCGAGTTTCTTCCTTTGGGTTTAGTTGAAGATTTTTTTTTAATGACAGATTAATTTTAATATGTGTATCAGCTAACATTTTCGAGAGTAATAATTTCTGGCATGTTTTCTTTCTTAATTTTTTACTAACCTAGGTTATATCGCCTTTCTTTGATTGCATCCCGGTATACACGATATCAGTGTTGAATTCAAACATTTTTCTCCGGGAGGGATTTCTGCAACTTTGGTGGGAGGACATCGTGAAGTTCCAGAGGAATTGCAGTTCTAGACTACTAATAAACATAAAATCCCAAACCTTCCGGCGGGGGCAACACTCACATCCATGCTCGGGGGGCTGCTCCCCAGACTTCTTTACTGCACGATATAACGACGGGCTACTGCATTTTCGAATGCACATTGAGTCTTTAACAAAGTAGTGGCTACTTTTGAAAACTAGTATGTAGACACGATTTTTTAAAACAAGTAATTGTATTTGTTGTTAGTGAATCTACAAAGTAGTTATAGTTACTGAATCTACATTTTGGATAAAGTAGTTGTAGTTAATGAATCTACATTTTGGATAAAGTAGTTGTAGTTAATGAATCTATATTTTTTATAAAATAGTTGTAGTTGTAGTTCGCTACAAATAAAGTAGTTTTTCTGACCACCGTTTCTATGTTTAATTGTTAGAAAATTAAGGAGGAAATGATTTATTTCATGATATAAAACTATTTTTCACATTAATTGGATCGTGTATCAAAGTAGTGGCTACTTTTGAAAAGTAGTATGCAGACACGAATTTTTAAGGCAAGTAATTGTAGTTGTTGTTAATGAATTTACATTTTTAATAAAGTAGTTGTAGTTAATGTATTTACATTTTGGATAAAGTAGTTGTAGTTAATTAATCTACACTTTTGATAAAGTAGTTGTAGTTGTAGTTATCTTTAAACAATGTAGCTTTTCCGACCACTGTTTCTATGTTTGATTGTTAGAAAGTTATGGGGAATATTCCTTCACAGAAGAAGAGGATTTATTTCATGATGTAAAACTATTTTTCTCACTAGCCGCCACTGGCGACCAGTTTGGTCTCCCTTAAATGTATGTTAAACATTGCAACACTGCAACACGTTACATTTATTCATAATTTAATTTTCTCTTAATCCTTCGCCAAATCGGAAGATTCTAATTGACAAATCATGAACTTATGCGATCATGGTAGCATTTCGCATATTTTTGGGGCACAGGTGTCACATACGCACTTTGGCGCGATTTCCCCCCCCCCCCCCCGCCAAAAACTTTGTTATGGAAATTGTTGTTTATTTACTTTTATTTATTTTTTAGTTCTATAATTTTTTTTTAATATGTATATCAATATTTATTTACATTAAACTATCATTTATTTATTTTTATTTCCTTTTTTAATTATGAGCAATTTTGTTCGCCGGGAGCAGATGATAAATCGCTAAATATTGTTCCCATCATCATCATTCATACTACATTAATTTAATTTTAAATTATAAACCTGTCACTCATTTCATTTAAAATACTTAACTTTAATCTAAAATGCTTATACTACATAAATTTAAAATACTTCACACTTTTCATTTAAATAGAAAATAAATAAATAAATAAGAATAATATCATAAATCAAAACATTTGATTTCAAATTCAAAGTATCGTTTCTAATTTGCACACGCGATAAATAAAAGCTGTATTAGCGATTTTAAAAATGCTAAAAATCTTATTCATTAAATATTATTACATGAGTTCAATTTACGCCAAGAAAAGGTCCGGAAGGAAGTTGAGTTGTGTAGCACATAATTAAGGTAAACTTTGATTGTCTCACTGGTGCGAATTATTTTTTTGACGCGAGGCAGCGGTCCAAAAATTCATTCGCGGAGAACTTGCTTTGCGAATGATTACCTCCATGATTTAATATTTTAAATGTTCACGACGAATCAATCTTTTGTTTGTTTACTTTCATGAATAGAGAATTTGAACTGCGAACCTAATTTCGACTGAAGTTATTGCAGAATATATACATAATTGAACGTAAATCATCTCTCAAATATTAATTTATTTTGAACGATCTTTCTTAAAATGTAACTTTTATGCAGTTTTATTCGAAAAAATAATTTTGAATAAAAATGGCCGCCTGGCATATGAAAAAGTGAAACAGCCATCCCGGAACTGTTGATGACAGTCACATGGCTTACGCTTTTATTTTAGAAGATATTAATTGAATCGCCTAACATTTGTATCCTGTTGAAATATTTTTATGATGCTTTCCTAGAAATATTTTATTGGTGACTTTAATTTTAAATTTTAACTTAATAGATAGAATGCATCGTTGTTTCACAATAAAAGTTTTACAGTTGTAAAAAAAGTAAGGGTAATGTATTCAAGAAATATTTCTAATAATATTCTGAAAATTTTGGATTCATTGTATGGTTTTTAATCAATATATTTGACATTAAAACAATTTCATTTATTAAAATCTTTCTTTTTCATATGTCAAATCAGTTTGAAATTTGTTGATTAAATAAAAAAATGAATCGGCATTTTCTTTAAAAAGGTGAAGTTGGAAACAAAAGTTGGTATGGTAAATAACCATTGTTATACAATGTGGTAGATATTCTATTATTGATTCATTTCTATGGACTATTCATCTCAAATAAAAGTTTAAAAAAAATCTGTTTTTAGTGCCAGAAAGCGCTGAAAACTCAAAAAATTCAAACAAGCATAACTCGGTAAGTTTTGGTCGTCGAAGAAGGGAATTTTTACTGTTTTACTTGTTAAAGTATGGAGAAATGTTTTTTAAATACGTATAAGTAAGCATACGATATAAAAAATTAATTTTCGTAACTTTATAAAAATAACTATTTTGACATATATAGCTTTTGATGTAATAAAGAAGAGCATTTGAAACATATTTTCTATTGGAACCATACCTCTAAAACGAATGGTTTAGAAATTAGATACTGGATAACGGTAAGATATTTTATTATTCCAAAATAGAGCGTTTGTTTCAACGACGAAGCAGTTTAATTTAATATAATTTACCCATGATATCCATCATGAAATCCGTGCAAAATACAAAGTTTATCTTTGCTTTCTTTTCTAATTTTCTGAAATAAATCACTGCAATTATCGGAATTTTAAATGTAAAATAGTTTTTAACAATGTATTAAAATACAAAACATGCTTCTTTTTCTTGTTATTTCTTATTATTTTGTTACTGTATCATATACAGGGTGTTCCAAAATTTGACCCAAAAATTAAGAGGGGTGATGGAAAACTCACCATAGAACATGGGGTCGCAAACCATATTTAGTGGGTGAAAATCGCAAAAATATTTATGAATGCTGTCACGTCGAGTGCGGATTAAAAAGGGCCAATAATAAATAGACAAAACATTTATTTGACGTGAAACATGATTACAATGCATTACAGTTCAAAGTCAGAAAGGAGACCGACGAAACATTTTTATAGGAATATGTTTTAACGCGTCTGGCAATCCTTCATCCGTCGGTGTCGGCTGTGCCATGACCTTCGCGGCCGCAACTTCAAACAATTCCTATAAAAATATGTCGCCGTTTTCTTTCTGACATTGAACTTCAATGCATTGTAATCATGCTTCACGTCATATTAGTGTTTTTTCTACTTATTGTTGGCCATTTTTGTTCCATTAGACGTCACCCCCTTCATAACTATTTTTGCGATTTTCCACAACTAAATGTGGTTTGCGACCCCATGTTCTATAGTAAGTTTTCATCCACTCGATGCCTTCTATCATCCATCTTAATTTGTCGGACGAAGTTTGGAACACTCTGTATAATATAATAAAGAGTGATTCAAAAGGAATATAATAGTCTTTAGTAGAGCTAAAAAAATATTTTTTTTAAATTTCAGAATAAGTCTCACAAAGTTATCTGAAAACACGATGGAGTCAGCTCAACCACTGCACTTAAATTTTCCAAACAATATGCTTCTGTACGGTGCATTTGGTAAGTCTATTTCTGATTTTCAATTAATATAAAATACTAGCAGACTACGCCCGCTGCGCTGGTCGGTTTCTCCAAAAGAACCTTGAATCAAACGAAATATATCGGTGAATTTAACCTTGTAGTTTAAAGTAATCTGTACCTTTACCTGGAACATCCTAAAATAACATAAAAACGGATACATATTTCACTAAGTTGTGTTTTTTTTTAATACGGTTTAGTATTACGTTTACAATTTATTACCTACCGTTTTCCATTGATTTAGATATTTTATAGCTACATTTTTTAATAACGTGAATTAACATATATTATACACAACTAAAAAGAAATGGCGCATCTAGTATTTGTCGAGAATTAAATAAAAATCATGCACTCGTGACATCCTAATTCACTTTTATATTTTAACAGAATAATACGGTTACTATAATTTGTGACTCGTGCTGACACATTGCTGTTAGTATTATTTTTTTACCCGTGATGTTTTCGCTGTATAGTACTCCATTGTGAAATTTGGTAATTTTTGAAATTCAATATTTGAAAAATGGCATAATCAGTGGATTTGAAATTTATATCAAGAAAAATACAATTTTTTTACATTTCTAACGCAATTTGTCTAACAATTTTCTGACAAATACTTTTCGAGCAATTAATTTTTTCAGTAATTTCAAATGTTTCATTTTCCGAGATTAATCTGTGGCAACGATTAGCGAAATTCCCAGTCGTTAGCAACACGTACCTTTTTATTAAAGAGGATTTTTCTATTGATATTTCAAAAAGCGCGGTGTGAAGATAAACTGTTAAGAAATAAATATACATTTTTAGACATTTGTAAATCATCTAAAAGTTTGTGACGGAGATTTAATTTATGTTTTGCATGTATATGTTGGTATTGTGTCTTCTTATGGTGATTATGTTGTGTTTTTAGGTACGTTCGTAATTATTACATAAATACGTAGCACCTATAGTTGTCGTTTGGTCCGTTCGTTTGTCCGCATATAACAACGTAAAAACTACCCAACCGAATGATTTGAAATATAATATGTATAATCGCTGCAGAATTTTGTTGAGTTATTTCAAATTTTATGAAAATCGAACCAAAATTTTAAAAGATATTAATAAAAGTTTTATTCATTCTAGTAAATCCTATCATACGTATTTAATTCAATGATATCTCATGACAGGTAATGATTCTAGGTTGTCATGTTGATTACGTCCTATTTACGGTGGAGTCATATTATTTCCGTCTAAATATGGATTTAAAGTTCTGAAATTTTCAAAGCTAGGCTTAAGGTTTCCATTGAAATTTTCAGTAAATATCAACAAAAGATAAAATGTTGCCAATTTAAATTGTTCTTATTTTATTACGAAAATTAATCATATAATAACAGACAATATATTCTATTGGATATTATGACACCTTCCAATTTATGTTCCAAAAAAAAAAAAATAATAAACTGAGGGGGTTGTCTTCATATTGAAATTTTATCAAACTGTGAAATTTGCAATACGAATACCTAATTTCGACAGTATATTTCGCTTTGTCGGTAAAGTTTACCTTAGGATACCAAAAGTGCTTTTGGAATCATGAAGGTTTAAATTTTGAAGCTCCTAATGTTAAATTCGTTTCTAATCGTTGCAAAACTTATTGCAATGCGAGTAGTTTTTTAAGCATAACTACTAGGTCGAATGAGCTGCAAATTTAGATTCGCATATCTGAAACGTCTTGAAATGGATTTCCATTAAAAAATTCTTAGGTTAGATTTTTTTAAATTTTTTTTTCAAAAATTAATTTTTAAAAATATATTTTTCCGAAATAATTTTTTGAAAAAGATATGAAAAATATGAAAGCCAAATATGGTGTCGAAAATAGGTGTTCGTGTTGAAAATTCCAGGGTTTGGTACAATTTCAATATGAAGACGACTTCTTAAGCTAATTTTTTTTTAATCATAAATTGAAAGAAGACGTGATTTTCAGTCGAATAGTTATTTTAATTTGTTTCTGAGACAATTTGGTGATTTAAATGTATTCGGGTTCTCTTTTTTATTTGGTCGACTGGAAAGATCTTTTTTAACACTTTCCAACCTAGTTGAAAAGTGTTTATGACTTCGGTTTGTCTGACCGTATGGCCGTCTGCCGTCTGGCCGTCTGCCGTCTGTCCGTGCTCTAACTCCCGTAAATATGCTCGGATTGCTCTGCAATTTTTATATGTTATTGTCGTTATCTATAGCATGTTCCCTATTTCAACGGAAGTGTGTAGCTCTTATAGTTTTTTTACAGGGACACTCAAAAGAATTCCGTTACATTGCGGTCTATGGGGAAAAATCATTTGCGGTTTATTTAAATAATGTTTCACTATTTTAAACGCATTGAAATTTATATATATCACTAAAGTGCATTAGACGAAGCTTAATATGGAATAGGGTGTGCATAGAACCTATAGTTACTTTACAGGGACAGTCAAAAGAATTCCGTTACATTACATCTATGGAGAAAAATCGTCTGCGGTTTATTTAAATAATGTTTCACTATCTTAAAGGCATTGAAATTTGTATATTTCACTAAGGTGCATTACAAGAGGCTTACAACAGAATATTGTGTGTATAGCAGTCATCGTTCATTTACAGGGACACACAAAAGAATTCTCAACTGTCTGTTAACAATAATTCCTGGAAGTGCTTTTTAAGTTACTGAACACGATTTTAATTTTAACTCGCTTTTTGTCTATTACGTGATGTGTATAAATTCTGTAGATCCTATACAAGGAAGCACAAAAGTTCGCGGACACATTTCCGTTTAGGGACAGAAACTCCAGACGGATAATTTTAAACTGTGCTACGCGTTTCCTAACTGAACTAAAATTTAGCATCCTATGTAGTATATATACAGATATATATATCCTATACAGGGCTGAATAAAAGTATTCGGATATTTTTCTGAATATTGTATATGTTGGAAATTCCTGCAATTATGTTTTTAAATATATTATGCGTTTTCCAAAATTTTTACTTAGATGTCATCTTTTAGCTTATTAAACGGTATGATTTGTAAAATTATTTTGGAAGCGTTGGAAAGTGTTACATAATCTATGCTTGACGCATGATTTTTCGTTCTTGTTTTTTTTTACTTATGGAATTAATGTTGAAATTTGTCACTTGATGTTTTCCATTAGAATCACTTTTATCCGTTTCCCGTGCCAAAGACAATAACTGTAATTTGACTGTATATTTTGTATGTCCATGACCACACAATATTCTCGGAAGTATAGTATGGTAATGTTTGTCTGCTTGCCAATATTTTTAGCTTTTTTTTCATTTCTGGTATTGAACTTCATAAAAAAAGTTGGCCAATCGCCGCAATATTACAAAATGTTAAGGTGCATATAACTATTTTATGTTTTTTTTTAAATAACTGTCGTATCATATAGTATCATATATCGTTTTGTTTATAGGGGTATGTACGTTTTATTAGCTCACAGGCTATCAAACCCTGAGAGCTAATGTGCCCGCAGGTTTTGTATGTACGTTACGTAACGCGATAACTCTTGATAGAAATTTCTGATTTGCTTCTAATTTTTTATATAGGTTCATTCTGATAAGGTGCTTAACTGATTAGTTTTGGGGGTTCATTGATTAAGTATATAGGGAAAGGGGTGGTGGCTAATCCCCCTTAATTAATACAGCGCCTGAAATGGCATTACCGGTATCAAACAAATGAGTATTCGAACTGTCTCTATGACGGGCACGCATGTTCCAAGAATTGATGTGAAAAACATAGGCTGCAAGATTAGACGCTTAACGGTATGGAAACTCATGAAATGTGATGCCTAGGAAAATACGTAGCTATAATTATGGATATTACTTAGCTGGTAGCTGCTACGATTTTTAGCCATCCCAAACACCATATAATAATCTTCGTCATCTGCGATTAAATAAGACGAAGATTACTTTATGGAAAAAGCGATCGGCAAAAGTTGCAGCAGTTGACAGTTATAATAATGGTACGATTCATGTTCCGAGTTGAAATATGAAGCATAAAGTAAATTTTAAAAAAATGAAATAGTAATGGAAATTCGTTCAATATTTCCATTAATTTTATCAAAAATTCGAATCCCTTTTGTAATTATTCTAGAATACCTTGTCATATTTGAACTCAAATCTCCCCTTTGCGTACTGGGCGAAATTTTGGGTGATTCAGCACATTCGATTTTTAGATCTATTTCTAGATGAAAGTGATTGCCTAGATAATACAAAAACCCCTGCATTGTCCTTGCGCATTTCAAGATTTACGGATATTGATGCAATCACGAACTCCATTTTACTTTGGAGTTTACCGCAGTCTCAGACAGGATGACCACTTGTTTCCTACTAAATTTTGACTTTTATCTTTAGGATAGGTAAATGTATAAAGGAAAATATATAAAGAGTGAACGAAAAAAATTAATTTTGCAACAGGAAAATCCTCAAAATTCCTTGAGACCAATACTGAATTCTTTATCAATTTTAGATATCCGATTTTCAGATTTTTTTTTCCTTTCTGAAACCGATTGCCTTTATAAAGAAAATTTTCCTACTTTGTCTTGAGAAATCGGCCAATAAATAAGGCGAAGATAACTATACAGAAAAAGTGGTAGGCCAACATTGCAGAAGTTGGCAATTATGACGTTGAAATTCCGAGTTGAAATATAAAGTAAAAAATTAATTAAAAAATGAAACAAAATTGGAAATTTGTTCAAAATTTCTATTAATTTTTATCAAAAATGATAATCCTTTTTGCAATTATTTTAGAATTACTTGACCTCTTTAAATTCAAACCTCTCCTCTATGTACGGGCAAAATTTTGCGTGCAATAACTCCACTTTATTTCGAAGTTTACCACTATCATAGGCAGGATGACCACTTGTTTCCTATGAAATTTTTACTTTTATCTTTAGGATAGAAAATATATGTATAAAGAGAGAAAGAAACAATAATTCTGCAACAGGAAAGGATTAAAAATTCTTCCAGACCAACACTGAATTGTTTTTTTAATATAAAATTTTGATATACAATTTTTCGATTTATTTCTTTATGGTACTGCGATTGGCTATATAAATTTAATTGCCCTGCATAGTCGTTAGGTATTTCTAGGCTTACGAATGTTCCAGCAAAAAACGAGCTCTATTTTGCTTAGGAGTTTACCGATGACACTGAAGGAACGTCCAATTGTTCTCTATGAAAGTTTGACATTTTTAGACTTAAAAAAATGATTGAAAGACGAAGAAAACAAATAAATCATTGGGACCAGTATGGATTTTTTTTATATAGAATTTGGTTTACAAAATATGGACTCTTTTAGAATTATTTAACAAATAATCACTTATCATTAAAATAAAATACATATACTTAAAGTGATTACAGTAAACATAAAGGCTTAAAAAACATTTTAATAAACAAACCGACTAGTTTCGTATACACAATAACGGCGACATTTTCAAGATCTGTATTGACAAATAAACTATTTCCGCATAAAATTTGATACATGTACTTGATAAACAAAACATCACGAGGTATAAGTTATCACGAAAGCAGGTGCTTTAATAAAAATGGTCATCTATAAACGTGATTTATGTTATCTTATTTTTATTGTAGAATTATTAAAATTTGACGCGAGATGCTTCATAAGTTTAAAAGCCTCCCGGAGACGCTCTTTTTTCTACGCTAAGAAAAACTAAACGCTGGTATTTAAACACAATATTTGTACACGTTCTTTGTACACTCAATTTACAAAATCTTTAAAAATCTCGAAACATTAGGATGATTAGAAGTATTTAAAAAAAAAAATCTGCAGAATTTTCGCTCAGAACGTGAACGACTTTTGCTCATGTTTTTACGACTAAATATCAATATTTTTGCACGAAAATTATACGCCGGCTTCCGAGAAGATTTATTTATAACTAATAAAAATTTCAAACAGTTCGGACGATAAGAACTATTTTGTTTTTAATTTTAATAGACTCGATGCGGAAAAAAATAGAACACGCGAGAAGGAAACACGGCCTTTTTAAAATTAAATATCAATAATTCTTTTACGTATTTTGTACACATGATATATATTTAAAACCGATAAAAATGTCAAAGAGTTTGGACATAAAAAACTTTTTTTAACTATTAAATGACCTCTATGTGAAAAACAAACTTCTTCCAAGCGCCATTACCACTAAATAGCAACATATTTTCGCTATCTGTTTACACAGCCTACGAAATCATATTTTTGACTCATAAAAATTTCAAATACCTTGGACGACTGTTTTGCTTTAAACATTTCATGTACCCGACGCCCTCCCTTCCTATCTTTTTTCGGCCAACTTCAAAATTCGTTGGAAAATGAAAATGTATACACAAAATACCAAACCACATGTACATTCCTTTTTCTTTCCAACGGGGAAATCCGCTTCAAAACATATTAATATTTGAAAAAAAATTCATTTCCAAAAGTCACTTTTGGCGAATTTTGTTTTTTCTTTTGGGATTCAATATGAAAAATAAAATTACAAGTGAGAAGAAAAGACAGCTTTTTACAACTAAATTTCAATCTTTTAGCACGTAAATGATTACACAGGCTTTAGAAACATTATATGTATAACTCATAAAAATTTCAAAGAGTTTGAACAATAAGAAATATTTGTATTTAATATTTTATCATTTAAGTGTATTAGATGATAATCGATCAAAAAAAAAAAAAAAAAAAAAAAAAGAAGAAGAAAGAACGTTTCTTTCAAGCCCGTTTACTTATATTTTCGTTTAGCAATATAAAACCATTCTGCACTTATTTTAAGTACATTTAAGACTATTATCACGGACCGGGGCAACGCCGGGAGAGTCAGCAAGCACATTATTAAAACTACTCAAGAACGTTTCAAAAATCAGTTATTTTTATAAATGATTCTTAATATCTAAAAAAACATATTGGTTTCTGGGATTTCTATATATAAAAAACGTTTTTTTGGAATCGCGGGTAATTCAGAGGAAGTTATTGTATATTTTCGTGCTAGGTTATATTATATGTTCCTAGATTAAAAAAACATTTGTCTTTTTTTTTTCAGTGTATTGTAATTCAGAAGAAACTAGTAAAATAAATACAGTGGAAATATACTCTATTTTGCGTTTAAAAAAATCATAAAATAAATTTTCAATGTTTAATGGAATGTATTCTAACTATTTTCGCTTGCCCTTTGTAACATTAGATTACTTGATCCTTTAAGCTTCCAAGATAAAAATGCTGAGCAACGAAATTCAAATTTCTTTTGCAACCATTTCTGTCAGGATTACGCTTTTAGCTGAGTATGTATGAGAAAAAAATCAATCTTAAGGTATATTAACTTTGCGCCTTTTAGGCAAAGATATTTCTTAAAAGGAATAAAGAGAAGAAAAAAAAGAGAATATTTAAGAGTATTAGAATGATTGCGTTAGGTACAGTCCTGGAAAAAAAAGTAGTCACCAAATACTATAATTCAGCCGCAAATCATCATATGAAAAGGTTATTGGTACCAATCTTTCAGTAATAACATCGATTAATTAATGATACTTAAATTTCGCTTAGGGGTTGGTAGTCTGCCTACAGAAATATGCACCAAACTCGTAAATTTGTAGATCAAAAATCATATGTTGACATCATATTTTGGATTTTTCAGTAAATTTTACCTTCGGATACACGACGCCCTCCCTTCCTATCTTTTCTCGGAATACTTCAAAATTACTTGGGAAATGAAAATGTATAAATAAACTACCAAACTACATGCACATTCCTTTTTCTTACGAACAGTGAAATCAGTTTCAAAACGTACGAATATTAACCCTTTGAGGAAAATTCATTTCCGAAAGTCACTTTTGGCGAATTTTGTTTTTTTCCTTTGGGATTTCGTTGCAAAAAATAATAATAATAATAATAAGTGAGAAGAAAACACAGTATTTTACAACTAAATTTCAATATTTTAGCACGTAAATTTTACACAGACATTGGAAACATTATATTTATAATACCAAATGGGAATATAATTTGAATATATACCAAATGGGAAGACATTCAGTTAAGTAGTTTAGAAATTCTGCCGATTTACATAATTTATCCGTTAATAACTGTTTTTTTTTTTTGGGGGGGGGGGGGGGTGGAGGGTTAACTAACTTGAAATAATGGTTAATACCAGCCTAAATTTTGAGCAAAGAAAATTTATCGTTACTGGATGCCCGAAACGTAGTTAAAGTGCAGAAACAATTTAGAAAAAAGTTTGAAATAGATCCTTCTATCCGACTTATAATAACTAGAATTAGAGATACGTTTTAAGCACATGAAGCTTGTGGCGACCCTTCGGGGCCGTACCAAAATAACTAGTCATGGCCCGATAAGTACTTAAAAATAACAAACGTTTATTTAAAATCAATAATACATAAGGGTGCAATCGAGCAGGGTTATTAACATAGATCAATTTAAAGCTCATTGTAATTTACTAAAGTCAAACTTTAACTTACATAAAATGGCTTCTCTTTAAAAAAAAAATCTAACAATAACAAAGATTTATTTAAAATCAATGATATATAAGGATGCAGTGGAGCAGGGTTACTAAATTAAAGATGATCAGCTTAAAGCTCAAGTAATAAACTAATTGAATTTTACTAAAGTCAAACTTTAACTTGCATAAAATGGTTACTCTTAAAAAATAGTTAACAATAACAAAGATTTATTTAAAATCAGTTTTAGAAAGCTCAAGCAATAAACTGAATGAAATTTACTAAAGTGAAACTTTAACTTACATAAAATGGCTACTCTTAAAAAATAGTTAACAAAGATTTATTTAAAATCAATAACAGATAACGGTGCAGTGAAGCAGGACTACTAATTTAATAAAGATCAATTTAAAGCTCAAGCAATAAACTGAATGAAATTTACTAAAGTCAAACTTTAACATACATAAAATGGGTACTTTTAAAAAATAGTTAACAATAACAAAGATTTAGTTAAAATCAGTAATAGAAAGCTCAAGCAATAAACTGAATGAAATTTACTGAAGTCAAACTTTAACTTACATAAAATGGCTACTCTTAAAAAAAAATAGTTAACAATAACAAAGATTTATTTAAGATCAATAACAGATAACGGTGCGGTGAAGCAGAGCTACTAATTTAACTAAGATCAATTTAAAGTTCAAGCAGTAAACTGAATGAAATTTACTGATGTCAAACCCTAACTTACATAAAAGGGCTACTCTAACAGTTCGCCGTAAACGAAAGAAAAATCCACTTCAGATGGCTAGAAACTTGGAAAACATACTATAAAAATATCACTTGGACAATTCTGCAATAGCACTAAAAGGGAACCTCATGGGCCCCGACTTGAAACTCTAAATGATAGCACACCAGGTCCTGATTATCCAGAAGGTACGTGAAGCACATGCATACCCTCTAAAATTTAAAAGAGGCCCCAAAATGACTGTGACGAGGGCCCTAATTCTCATTTTCATCTTTTTACATGGTATTTTTAATTTTTTTTGGAAAAGAAAGTTTGCTTAATCCAAGAGGAAATTCATGCACTACTTCACGAAACTTACTTAACAGAGAAATATGAATGTCATCAACAGGATGTTAAGTAATCATATAGCATCCTTATGTGCCTGTTAGAACCCACCTGGGAAATTCAGCCTACAACTATATGTACTAAATATATCTGAAGTATATGCAGGAAACATAAAAAATATGCTTTATGATCTCAGCTAAGCTACTTTCCGGAATAATATTAGTATCAATGGTGAGTTTTCATGAATGAAGAATTAAGAGAACCTTTGTCAAATGAAAGGGGGCCCCAAAATGATACCGTGCTTCTCCTAGATTCAGAGGTTAATCGGGCCCTGAGGCACACGCCTCAGCTGGAGAATCTAATTCTAAACTCAATTGAAATCGAACGTCACTGCTGCTGACACTAGGCATGATAAAAGCTCAGAAACTGCCTTGAAGATCCACGAGGGAACCAGATTAGGCAAAATCCAACGCTATTCACTACTACCACCGTATTTAACACTAGACAGTCAATCACAGAAACCTAATTAGCATATAACTGCGCAATATAACCTCGTCAATCAGAGATATTCAACAATATTTGCGAAAGTAAAATTAAAAAAGAAAATGTTAGAATAGGCTCTTTCACGTACACGTATTAGAATTCGGACAACACACTCACACACAAAACTCAGCAATCATTTTAATCTTAGACTACCTTCATAAAGAGAGTAGCTAGACATTGCTACAAACTCTTCAAAATTTTCAAAAGCAACATTCGTAAAGACCTCGGCCATCAACAAACACCGCAAATCAAGAGAATCTGACAGTTTGATGTTTGCGATTCCATTGCTTCACGTTACAAGCAAGGCCTGGACCAGAACGGTCATCAGTATAAATACAGGCATTAATTTTATAAATACGTTCATTATTGTACTTCCATTTCCCAATTCGAAATTAAGTGTTTAATTTATTTTAATGGTGTATACTTTTTCTAAACATCCTGTGTGTTTTAATATTTTAGTGACTTGCAACATGAAGCATAAATGTCTAATTTAGTATTGAAGATAAACTGAATTTTCTATTACCATATCGCAGCTAACAAATGAAATACACCGCGGCATTCCAGCAAACGCGGTGTAACAAAATTAATCCAAAGAACTGCTGATGCAACATGGACTTTAATTAAGCTACGTCTCAGTACACATACACGTTACAATTACAGAAAAAGCTGCACGCATAAAGCTTATTGTGGGTTATAGTTTATAGTGTTGTAGTCAGGACTGCCCATTACCTTCCGGGGCAAAGTTCTTACGTTCCGGCACAAGGGCCGAAGGACACCTTTCTCACAAGGGAGAAATCCAATAGCGTGTTCACTCTACTGAAACAGAATTCAGAATTCTCTCTATGGCCTCTCACGAGTTGATTATATCTAGTCAGAGAATTTCAAGTGTTTTTGAGAGTTTAGCATCCTGGGGATGAGCAGATGGCGGGTTTTGAAGTGGCTGAAAGATATCGAACTTCTGGACTCAAGTAGCTAGAATTTATTGTAACATTAATGACTGTATAACGTCAGATCAAAGGAATAGTCTAAAATTTATATCTCCTTGAGAAGGCAATTATTCTCGAGATTTCTAGCACTTACATCTGGAATCAATCTTGTGGCTTCCACTGAAGGAATTAATGCTTAACATATGGTATACCACTCCAGACTTCCAATTACTGAGTAAGACTAGGTTTAAATTAACTTATTAGAGTTCTCTTAATGAGGAGTTGTCAATGCGGCTTCTTTTCAGCCGAATGTGATCACGTAGCAATTGGTGGAAACTAGCCTATCTTGATCACGTGGCAGTGTAGTATAATAAATGTAGTGGAAATATGCTCTATTTTGAGTAAAATAAAAGCACAACAGAAAATTTCAATGTTTAATAAAATTTATTCTCTTTCTTTTCGGTATTGGCATTTTTTACTTTAGAGTACCTGATGCTTTAAGTCTTTAAGATAAAAGCGCTGAGCTACGAAATTCAAATTTCTTTTTCAGGCATTTCTGTCAAGATTACCCTTTAGCAGCGTATCTTTAGAGAAAAATGATGCAATCTTAAAATTTAACGACTACGATATTAACCTTGAGTTTTTTTACGGGGAATTTTCTGTAAATTGAATAAGACAGAAAAAGAGAAGATATTAGAGCTGTAGAATGATTTTGTTAGACACGTAAGCTATATAGTTTGTAAAATGACGCAATTTTATGGTATAAAATTTTGATATATTGATCTTACGTCTTATGAGTAAGGCCTTATTTGTAAAAATAATTTTTAAAAAAATGAAGAGAAATATTTTAAAGTATTAAAGATATTTTGTTAAGGACATAAATCTCAATAATGTACTTGTACATAATTAAAAATGGGTGCTTAAATATAAGAAAAATGTACTCACTTTTGTGTATCTGTCGTTTTATAATAGCTTTGAGTTTTTAAGTATAGATTTTCAAAACACACGCAAACTAATTTTTTTATTAGAAATATACCTCTTTATATAAATTCGTTTTTTAAAATACGTCCATGATGAATTACTCTCCCACAAGAAATGCAAATAAAATGAGACACGTGTAAAAATATAACAAATTATAATACCTTGTAATAAAATACTTCTTTTGATTGCTAGAAGGAGTAAAATAAAAACTTTATAAACAGTAAAATAAGTTTTATTAGACTGTTGACATGTTTCGTTTCGATCGGAGCCCTTATCAAAACAAATAAAAAATATTCTACAATTGCACGGTCTATGAAGTTAATATTTGAAACGCCATCATTTAATTTTTCAATTTCTTGCATAACAATAGAAATTACAAATTCAAGTGCTCACGATCCAAATGAAGGCATTCATATTTAAAACTTGAGAACAGCAGTTTTAAACATTTTAAACATTTCATCCAGCATCGATATTTATATAAAAATATAACAAATAATAACACCTTGTAATAATATGCTTCTTTCTTTTACACTGCAAATCTTTATACACTTTTCAGAACACTTATTTTGTCACCTTTTTTAGAACACTTTGAAGCGCACTTTTTGCAACAGTTTTTAGAATACTTCTGAGAACACTTCTTTTGTTCAGCACATTTTCTAGCGCACTTTTCGAAAGCGATGATTTCACAAGTGTGCTCAAATGTGCTCCCAATCCGTTCTCAAATGTGTTCCCAAGTTCAGATTTAACAGATATCCTGAGCAGAACACTTTCTGTACACTTTCAGAACACTTTTTTTTATAGCGGAACATATTCGGAATACATTAAGGGAACACATTCAGTACACATTAAGGTAACTGGAACACTTTTTTTTAAATCAAAGTGTTCCGAATGTGTTCCTATAATGTGTGCTGGGAATTTGCAGTGTAATTCCTAAAAGGCTTCAAATAAAACTTTATAAACGATGAAATAAGTTTTATTAGACTGTTGACGCATGTAATCAACACAGATTCTAATACACATTCTATAAGATGTAGTTCATTTAGCTTAACACCTTCGCGAGGGGGGATCATGAATACTTGACGGATAAAATAATCAGAATTCCTGATTTTTCCTATCAGTAATTTTTAATTAAAATTTTTGCCTTATTTAATCAAACAATTTTGGAAATTAAATCAAACAAAAATTTCTGTTTTGAAAAACCGGTGACAAAAGATTAAAAATTTAAAAATCCTAGCGAAGCTTTTAAAGTTGATAATTTTTATTCTTCACACTATTTGGACAAAATGCGTATTTATTGTATATGCACAGGGTATTTTGTGCATACACATTTTCTCTTTAAATCTATATTATATGAAATTAGATTAGACAAAAATTTCTCTTTTGAAAAACCAGTGATAAAAGATTAAATATTAAAAAATTCCTAGCGAAGGTGTTAAAGTTGATAACTATTATTCTTCACACAACTCGGACAAAATGCTTATTTATTGTATATGCACAGGATATTTTGTGTGCATACACATTTTCTCTTTAAATCTATATTATATAAAATGAAGTAATACAAGATTATATTTACGTCAAGGTTATTTTTAAATACGTATGGATGCTAATATTTGAACATGTCGTGCATTTATGAATTGATACAATTGTACTTAACGAAAATAAATTAAGGTACAAATTTTCAGCTTTGAGAAAATATTATTTCATCAATAAAAGGCAGTTTTTTTTAAATTATTAATGGAATTTCTTCTTCTTTTTTTCTTTCTAAGTTAGCCTTTTCTTTTTAGATAACTTAATCCCTGATATCCAAAATAAAAACGTTAAGTTACAAAATTTTAATATATTTTGCAGCTATTTCTGTTACGATTATCCTTTAGCACGGTATGTTTTGAATAAAAATTGACGCAATCTTAAGGTTTAATTAGTGAGATAGCTGTTAATATGAAACCTTTTAAATAAAGTTGTAGTGGATTGGCGACTCCTCATACAGGCAGTCGTTTGTTTTGATTGAGATCGCATTGTGAAAATAACATCTGTGTGCGTACAGCGACATCTATAGACTGTTTTACTTTAAATTTCGATGAATGCATACATGTCCTTCGGAATTTGTGGGTTTTCTGCGTTTCGCAGCAGTTTTATGCAATTTTTTGCTTTTCTGGTCGTCAGCAATATATTTAAGCAAGGGAAAATGTGGTCGTATCTCCCACCAGAGGAATTCATGACCCGCTTCTATCAGCAGAAAGAGGCTGCGATCCGATTGTGAAGTTTGCTTAGACCTGACGCTTGGTTTGGTAAGATACATTAAATTGTTTAGTTCAATAAAGATTGTTTTGGCGCCACGGGCTGCTTTGATTTAAGTATTTAGTCATCTTGTAGCAAAGCTGTGGAAGCCTGCGCATCGCAGTAAAGTTAGTTCTAGAGTTATAAAGTTAAGCTCCCATCTGTGCGTAGCTTAAAGTTTTATTTACTCGTCTTGTTTAAGTGGGTTATAGTGTAGTAAAGTATATTTCTCTACTGGTATTATTTAGACAGCATTCGTCAGATGTGAATGAGACTTAGCCATTGTCCTTCCCCTTAAAGTTTTTGAATAAAAGCTGGTTTTTAACTTATTTTCTGACCTCCTTACGGAGCTAGCCATGATTCACCATGAGTTAGCACACCACAAAGCTTTTCCTTAAACTGCAAAGGTAAAAAAAAAAAAAAAAGAGAGAGAGAGAGAGAAGAGGAAATGTGAGTCATTTGGAACGATTTTACGGAGTGCATAAATTTTTAAAATAGTCCAAATTGTGAAACGGAACTGTATGTAATTCTGATTAGTATATTTTAATCTTTCTTAATTTTATAACTAATAAGACATTCTATTTCAATATCTGGCCCTAGATCAGTTCGTCAATATACCAATATGCTTGTATCGTCACTTATTGTAATTCAGAAGAAACTAGTAGAATAAATACAGTGATTAATATAGCCTACTTTGCGTTTTAAAAAAATCACAAAAGAAAATTTCACCGTTTATTGAAATGTATTCTATTTTTTTTTTTCCTGATTACCCTTTTTACTTTAGATTACCTGATTTCTGAAGTCTCCAAGATAAAAACGCTGAGCTACAAAATTCAAATTTCTTTTGCCAGCATTTCTCTCAAAATTATCCTTTCAGAGGATATTTTTTGAGAAAAAATGATGCAGTGTTAAGGTTTAAAGACTGATATATTAATTTTACATCTCTTACGTAAAGTTTTTATTTATTTATTTGTTAAATTGCAGAATTAAAAAAGAGAGAAGAGAAAATAGGAGAGATTTAATAAGGGTTTGCTGAGCACATAAACTTTCAATATAGTCGAAAATGTGCAAAGTAGAATGTAATTCTGTTCAGCAATATTTATTATTTTTTTTTTTTGTGTTTGTCCTTTTTACTTTAGATTTACCTGATCCCTTAAGTCTCCACGATAAAAACACTGAGCTACAAAATTCAAATATCTTTTTCAGCCATTTCAATCAAGATTACCATTTGGCATCGTACCTTCTCAGAAGAAATGATGCAATCTTAAAAGTTTAAAAACTGATATATTAATCTTACGTCTTTTAGGTAAAGATTTTTTTTTTCTTGGTAAAATGAATAAGAAGGAAAGAAGAGGAAATATCAGAGCTATAGAATGCTCTTTATATTAACCTGCTTCCTTATACCAAACTTATAAAGTTTTTTTTTTTTTTTCTTAAATTGCAGAATTAAAAAAGAGATAAGAGAAAATATGAGAGATTGAGAAAGAATTTGCTATGTTTATAAACTTTCAATGTAGTTCAAAATGTGCAAAATAGAATGTAACTCTAGCAATATTTGTTTAATTTAATATTATTTTATTTTGTGTGTGTGTGTTTGACCTTTTTACTTTAGATTTACCTGATCCCTTAAGTCTTCAAGATAAAAGCGCTGAGCTACAAAATTCAAATATCTTTTTCAGCCAATTCAATCAAGATTACCATTTGGCAGTGTATCTTTTCAGAAGAAATTATGCAATCTTAAAGTTTAAAAACTTATATATTAATCTTACGTCTTTTAGGTATTTTTTTTTTTATTTTAGTAAAATTAATAAGAAAGAAAGAAGAGGAAATATCATAGCTGTAGAAATATTTTTGATAGACACGTAAACTTATCTTTATAAACGTAATTTTCCAAAGAAAATTAATGTAATTTCGTTATGTGTTTTAATAATTTTAGTAATTTCCAAAACTATAAATATAATTTAATATTTTTGTAATATATGAAGAATTTTATTTGACTGTCTATCATCAGATAAATTCGTCAACAAACCAGCATGCCTGTATCGTCACCTATTGTAATACAATATAAAATAATACAGGGGAAAACATAACCTACGTTGAGTTTTAAAAAAGAAGAGAAGAAAATATCATGTTTATAATGGAATATATTTAAGTTTAATGTAATGTATTTATTTTTTTTATTTTTTGTGTTTGCTTTTTATACTTTAGACAACCTGATCCCTTAGGAATCCAAGATAAAAAAATCCCTGACGGCTCGGCCTACAGGCACAGGTAGATTTCGAAGACGCAGACCGTGGGGCGCCTGTTTGTCGGGAATTGCGGAAGAAATGACCTTTTTGCGATGATACGGCAGTTGGAACCGCCTACTTCGAAACCTAACTTGTTTGCAGGTGAAGCCAGCAGGATTTTTTTTTTTTAAATTTTTTATTTATTTATTTTTTTTTTGCTATAAGAGTTGGTCTTATAAAAAACTCGTCAGTATAAAATCTTTAGATAATATTAAGAGGATTTATAATAAATTTAAGCGGATTTGAAATCTTGGCAATTTACGAAGTTATGAATTTTTTTCTGCTAAAACCCCCCTCCCCCCCCTTAAGGCAATTTTTAATTATATCAAAAATCTGTCATACATAAATTTTCGCCCCTTCTCCTAGAAGTAATAATAACTTCAAACGGATTCGATACGTATCATAATTAAGAAATTATGGGGTTTTTTCTGTTTTCACAAAAAGCCCACCCCCCACCCCCTTTTGGTTCGATTTTGCCCATTAACGAACTTGACCGAGATTTTATGCCTCTTGATTTTATGTATCAGTTTCGAAAAGATGCGGGAGTTGGAACCGCCTACTTCGAAAAATAACTTGTTTGCAGGCGGAGCCGGCAGGGATTTTTTTTGTTTTTAATTTTTTTTTTCCTATAACGGTTAGTCCCATAAAAAACTTGTCAATATAAAAGTTTTAGATAATATTAAGAGGATTAATAATAAATTTACGCGGATTGATATCTTGTGAATTGACGAAGCTATGATTTTTTTTCTTCTAAACCCCCCCCCCCCCCTTGGGGCCATTTTTAATTATATCAAAAATCTGTCATATATGAATTTTCGGCCCTTTTCCTAGAAGTAATAATAACTTTAAACGGATTCGATACGTATAATAATTAAGAAATTATGGGGGGTTTTCTGTTTTCACAAAAAGCCCCCCCCCCCCTGGTTCGATTTTGCCCATTAACGAATTTGACCGCGATTTTATGTCCCTTGATTTTATGTATCAGTTTGGAAGAGATTTATGCAGAATTTTTCCAGTTATCGTGGTCGTAAAAAAGTGACATAGATAGATAGATAGATAGATAGATAGATAAAGTTTTGAACTGGGGGTGGTTTTGGGTTCTGGGAGTCATGATCGGCGTAGATCTGCAAAAAATTTTCAAAATTTCCAACTTAGGTAAGAATGTAATAGAAATAGGTAGTATTTCCTACGAAATCTACCTAAAACGCTGAGTTGCGAAATTCAAATTCCCCTTGCAGCTAATTCTGTCAAGATTACCCTTTAGCAGAGTACTCTTTTGAGAAAATGATGACTGAATCTTAAGTTTTAAATGTTAAAATACTAAACTTATTTCGTTTAGATAAAGTTTTTTTTTTTAAATAAAATAAATAAGAAAGAAAAATGAAGAAATATTAGGCCTTTAGAAAGATTTTGTTAGGTACATAAACTTATTAAGCGTCGTAATTTTTCAAAGGATATGTATCTGATTATGTTTTATATATATATTTAAACAGTTTAGTAACTTTCAACTCAAATAAAGAATTTTTAATTGAAACACTAAGGTGTGAAGATTTTTTTTAAAAAAAAACATCTGCCACTAAATCAGTTCGTCAATAATAAACCAGTATTCCTATATCGCCACTTATTATAATTCAAAATACACTCGTAAATTTAGTTTGAATTGTAAAATATAATTTTAAGCTTTAAAAAAAAAAAAAAATCAATGCTTAATAGAATGTATTCACAATTTTTTTGCGATGTAATTTTTTAACACTTTCCAACATAGTTGAAATGTGTTTTGATGAATTCGGTTTGTCTGTCTACCTGTCCGTCTGTTTGTCTATGTGTTTGCCGTCTTTCCATGCTGTAATTCGAGTAAATATGCTTGGATTATTATAATGCAATTGATATACATTATTGAGATTTACAATGGCATGTTCGGTATTAAAAATGAGATGAGTAGCGTTTTTATTTCGTTTACAGGGAAAATTCCTTTACATTACGTTATAGGGAGGAAAATCGTTTGTAATGTATTTTAATGATGTTACACTATTTCAAACATACTGAAATTGATATACATCACTGAGATGCTTATTGTAGAATAGGGTGTGCATAGCATTTATCATTCCTTTACAGGGACACAAAGTTTTCGCTAACAGTTCCTTGAATGAGAAAATAATTGTTGGAAGTGCCTTTTCAATTGTGGTATGCGTTTTTAAATTTAACTAATTATTTGCATATTACTTGGTGTATACAAATTCTGTAGATCATATACAAGGCTGTACAAAAGATCTCGAGTCCATTTACGTTTATTGACGGAAATTTCTGAGGGGGTATTTTCAACTGTTCTATGAGTTTCCTAACTGAACTAAATTTTAGCATAATTTAGCAGACATAGATAGACTGAGCATCACTAAATTATTATATTTTGTGGTGTGTATCCTCATTAGATGTCCCATTAGATATTATAGATCATTTACATGGATATACAAAATAATTCTGATATTTTTCCGACTATTGGTGGTAATTTCTGAAAATGGGTTTTCAAATGTGTTATGCATTTTCGAAATTGTCTATCCTAGATTGTACCCTGACTGCCCACCATCACATTAGAAAGACATCACAAGTGAATCTGAGGGCCTAGTTTGCCTACGTGCAGAAACAACCAAAACTGCTTCAAAAAATAACAGATTGTATGTTTCTGCTAGAACGCAATCAATACTTATTCATGCTGCCTCCATTGGTCTTAGTGGAGGTTGAGGATGAAGTGGACTTCGAATACGCATAAGGACCTTTACACACTACATAAGCTCTAACCTTAATAATTTAGTTATTCTTAATGGCATCATACAGTGTTATTTAGTACTTTTAGCATAATTTATCATTGTTCACTCTAGTATTATTTTTCATTCATTATTGTTCATTTAGTACTTACTTCCATCCATTATTATTATTTACTTCAGCAACTTACAGTATTATTACATGGTAGTATGATTGCTCAGTATCACATACTAGTATTTAGTACTGTTCAGTAGGATTGGTAAATTGTATTTTCAGAATTTGTATTTTTGGAATCTTTGTATTTTTAGATTTTGTATTTCAGCTTTCATAGTATAATTATTGCTCAATAACACAAAATATAATAATTTAGTAATGCTCAGTATAATTAGGTAAACAAATCTGCTGGCGGGGGCTAGTCGAGCTTAAGCCGAAAGGTATACCTCCCCGCCCTGTTTGATCTTGACCTTGTTTACTTAGATACAATTTTTCTCCCTTATTAATCCGTGAAGTTTTGTTGCAGTATTCTGAATATGTTGGAAAGTGTTTCATAATCTATGCTTGACGCATGATTTGTCATTCTTGTTATTTTATACTACCTGCTCAAATAAGTTTCCAAGGTAAAAACACTGAGCTACAAAATCCAATTTCTTTTTTTTTCTTTTTTTTTTTTTTTTCTTCTTTTTTTTCAGCCATTTCTGTCAAGATTACTTTTTAGCAGGATATCTTTCAGAGAAAATAGATGAAATCTTAATGTTAAAAGAGTGAGATATTAAAATGGCGCCTTTTAGTGGATTTTTTTTGCGTAAAACGAATAAAAAGAAAATATCAGAGCTTTAGAAAGATTTTTCTATTCACATAAACTTATCAATAAGTCGTAATATTCCAAAGCATATGAATGCTTTTTCCCGTTGTATATTATAATATTTTAATAACTTGCAACATGACTGCATATGTAATTTATTATTTAATATATGGGAAATTCTATTTGAATATGTTCAACCAGTTCTTCAATACATCGTCACCTAATGTTTTACTATAGATCATAGAAGAAATTTATAGAATAAGTACCATAAAAAATATAATTAAGGTTTCAAATGACAATTTTCGGGTAAATTTTCAAAAAATTATTTTTCCTGTTCATATTGTTCAGCTCACATTTGTGATTCTAAAAATCTTTTATTTTTATCTTTGCGTCTATTAGCTGCGAGGATAAAGAATAATTTGATAAACCAGAAATGAACTTTTAATAATCGGAAATTATATTTAAAATGAAAAAAAAAAATTGGTCATGTACGAGTTTAACTCGCACTCAAAGGGTTCCATACATTAAATTTATTAATTAATAAACTCCTACTACCTCTAACTTTTTTTCATAATTTTAGTTTC
Source organism: Maratus michaelseni (assembly GCA_963931845.1). Classification (NCBI taxonomy): domain Eukaryota; kingdom Metazoa; phylum Arthropoda; class Arachnida; order Araneae; family Salticidae; genus Maratus; species Maratus michaelseni. The sequence continues at coordinate 96,200,131 of OZ007597.1, read as the reverse complement.
AATAGATTCATAAATAGGAGAGGATAGGGAGGCATATTTTTCCAGTATACTTTCGACGATATTTCTGGAAATATAATACTTAAAATTAAAACAAATATATTTTTGAGTTCAATGTTATGAGATCTTTCGCACAATATCCTACACGATACATAAAAATAACTTAATTAATATCTGAGCTAATTACCGATTATTTTTTTCGAAAATCCTTATCAAATATCCTTGGATGATTCTGCGTCGATACATACCTCGAGCGCCTGTTAACATCCCAACTGACCACCCGAAAAGTAACGTTTGTGTGTAACGAACAAATGCGTTTTTCTCAAAAACAATGTTACACAGGAAAATCGATATAGTTTTCTTGAAAGGTTTAAATAAACTCCTACTACCCTTAATTTTTTCATAATTTTAGTTTCAGTAGATTCGGAAATAGAGGTGGCGGGGACATATTTTTGCTGTGCATTTTCGACGATATCTCTTAAAATATAATACCTAAAAGTAAAAAAAATATATTTTTGAGTTCGGTATTACGAGATCTTTCATACGATACCCCGCACGATATATAAAAATAAAACTTTTTGTTTTTTTCAGGTAACTTACTTAGACCACTAAATTTTTCCTAAACATATTTGTCTTCACAACAGCAGCCATGCCACAAACGAATTAGGGGGATACATGGGAGCAGAAGGAATACATGTTGCTATGTTACAAGATTACTACCAGAACAAGGAGACAGGACAAATAGCAGGTATAAACCCAAAACATTGGTCAATAACAAAAACGAAAACAAACAAATCAGCCATCATAACAAAGTTAGGATCAAACCCGATAACGCTAAGTGAACAAGAATTTGTATCAGCCATAACTATCGAAAACAATAAAGAAAAACTAACAATTATCAACACATATGCTCCCCCCTCAGCCGATTTCTCAGTGGTGCTTTCAGAAATTGAGAACACTATGAAGATAGCATCGGGAGAAATCCTGCTAGTGGGAGACTTTAATGCACATTCACAAGCATGGGGATATGACAATATCGACGACAGGGGACAAAAACTCACAGACTTCATCCTTCTTAATTCACTTTTTGTCCAGAATCCACCAGGTGCCCCTCCCACTTTCTGCACTATGAAGAATAAAAAAGAAATTAAGGGATGGCCGGATTTAACGATAGCAACACTTAAACTAGGGAACAAAATTAAGGACTGGGAGGTCAGCGAGGACGAATCTCATAGTGATCACAAATTAATAAAATTTAAAATTCAACATGACAACACCAGCCACCACAGACACAGATTAGAAACAAAACATGGAAAACATGAAAAATTTGACAAAAACATAAAAAAAATCAGAAATAAATATATCAAAGAGTTAAAAAAAGTATCGGAAATAGACCAACTAGATAATATTACCCTCAGACTTCAAAATGAAATCACAACCGTAGCGATTAACTGCTATAAAAAACGGTCAACACCCGATATAACAGCCCCACCATGGTGGACAGATGAAATTAAAACGGCAAGAAACAGAGTCAGGGCCTTCAGGAGGCGATATCAAAAACAAAAAGACGAAGAGCTAAAATCTAAACAACACATAGAATACAAAAAAGAAAGAGCAAAACTAAAAAAAATAGTCCAAAAAACAAAAATTAAAACCTGGAAAAGATTCTGTGAGGACGCAACAAACAGATACGGGTCCCAGTATAAACTAGCATCGGGAAAAGTTACGAAACCCCCAAGACTTGTAAACATCTTACCAGATAACAAAACAGTAACAATAAAGGAAACTCTTAATCACTTTCTAAACAACCTGTTTCTTACAGACCCGTCAACAGAACATAAACTTATACCAGCCCCCCCCCCCAGATTTAATGACTCAAGGCCCCCCGTGATAACGAAACAGGAATTAAACCGAATAATAAGAAATATAAAACAAAACAAGGCACCAGGGTATGATTACATAGATTATAATTTAATTAAAAGAATACACAATGCAGAACCACAACTTTTACTAACGCTTTTCAACACATGCCTCAAACTTAACTATTTCCCAAAATCTTTCAAAATAGGTACAGTAGTACTATTCCACAAAGCTGGTAAAGACACCAAAGATCCAAAAAATTACAGACCAATATGCCTACTACCAGCATTCAGCAAAATATTAGAAAGAATAATACATGGTAGAATAAACCACCATCTAACAACTAGTAATTTTTGGAGCGCCAAACAATACGGGTTCAAACAGGGAATATCAACAGAACAAGCACTAGACGAACTTATTAACAAAATTAAACAAGACAAAGAGGAAAAATATCAAACACTGCTAATTTCTATGGACATTAAGGGCGCATTTGACAATATAAGTTGGCCGATAATAGCCAAAACCCTAAAACAATCTCCCTGCCCCACATACTTAATTAATTGGATCATTAGTTTTCTGGAAGATAGATACGTAACATTAGAAGAAAATGGTATAAAAATAACAAGGCAAACATTCGGCGGATGCCCACAAGGCAGCTGCCTGGGACCACTTCTGTGGCTGCTAATAGCAGATATAGCACTTAAGAAGCAATGGGGTATAAATGTCAGGATTCAGGCTTTCGCAGACGATTTTATACTAATCTTAAGATCAAAAACAAAAGAAGAACTTATAAAATTAGCAAATAAAATAATAAAAGAATTTAACGAGTGGATAACAAACAATAGATTAACATTAAATTGGGACAAAACAGAATTACTGTACCTAAATAGAGGACACACAGGGAATCTCCCAACCGAAAATTCATACAACATAGAGGGCATTGAATTCAACGGTAAAAAGTTAGAGGTCAAAGAACAAATTAAATATTTAGGGGTAATGATACACAAGAATCTAAACTGGCTCCCACATTGCCAACAACAAACAAAGAAAATCAGAAAATCATTTTGGATGATGGGACGGATGGTCTCTAAGGGATGGGGTCTACAACCCAACATAATTAAAATTTGGTATAGGTCAGTAGTGGAGAAAACACTTACATACGCCGCCCCAATATGGGGGCATAACCTGAATAGACGCAGCAAGGAAGTATTATCTAGCTGTCAAAGGCACTTTGCATTGGCCATAGTCAAAGCTTATAGGACAGCCTCAACAGCGGCACTTCAGGTTCTATCTGGCCTGATTCCAATTCACCTTCAAGTACAATACGAAGCAGCTTACGGCACTGTCTCAAGATTACGCAAAACAGTAAACATATACAACACAACTATCCATCACACGGACTATGTTAAAAAGATCAACGTTTGGCACAACCACCCAGCAGAAACAGTAGAACCAAGATTCGGACACAATCTAAGAGACATAGTCGTATACACAGACGGTTCGAAATTGGAATCAGGCGCTACGGGATCGGCTTTCGTAGCATACAAAAATGAACAAAAAATCAAGACATGGTCGGTGCCACTAAGAAAGTGCAACAGTGTCTTCCAAGCCGAACTACTGGCCATACTGAAAGCCGCAGAATGGGGTAATACCACAGGGCAAGATTACAGCATACGCTCGGACTGCATGTCAGCAATACAAGCATTAAGCAAACCCTTTAACGTAACTGAAATAATAGATACAATACAACAAACAGTAAAAAAATCAAATAATAAATTTAAAATCAGCTGGGTCAAGGCTCACGTGGGCATCCAAGGAAACGAGGATGCTGACGAATTGGCCAAACAAGCAGCACAAAACCCATACAATGCAATCCCTTACCACATGGAGAAACCAATAACAAAACTAAAGAGAACCCTGAAAGAACTAACAATTAAGCAATGGCAGTTCGAGTGGGACTACGGGGACACAGGCAGGCTGACACACAGGTACTTCCCTAAAGTGGATACACACAGATTGATAAGCTGCAAACTACTTTCTCAAGTCTACACAGGCCATGGCGCGTTTCCAGCATATCTGCACAGATTCGCACTGGTGGAAACGCCAGATTGTGAGTGTGGATTGATGGGAACTTCCAAACACTACCTCATAGCCTGTCCACTCACACAAGCACTCCATCTGGTAGGCATAACACCAAACAACGAGCAACTTTGGTACAAACAGCTAGCTCAAAACAAACATGTACAAGCAAAAGCCAAAACAGTGATCAGATGGTTAATTGATAACATAGACTTAATTTCACACTAACGTGAAGCAAAACTGAACAAGCCCTTCCCACACAAGATTAATTCCTCAGCAGCAACAGTAATCTAGCGTAGTGCATAGCGAAATAATAAAAAGCAATTAATAGAATCCTCTATTTTTGCACAAAAAGGCATTAAAAGAACTTTACTTTTACTGCACCAAAAAAACTATAAAAAAATATATACTAAAAGCACAATGTGCACAAAAAAAAAAAAAAAAAAAAAAAAAAAATTAACGAAGCCATGTACGCTAATGGCGCCTGGTGCATGTAAAATCCGTCGTGGGTGCAAAGTCCTCCAAGTTCCCTTTGAATTATACCTCTGGAGGTGCCTAGTCAGGTGAAGGTCTCGTCACCTGATCAAGGTTCTAAATTACGAGACCAATTCCTTTCTCTTTTTTAAAATTTAAATTTCTTTTTTAAACCTGCCATTTCAGCGAGGTTGGATGGATGCCGTGAGCTGTCAAGTAGAGAAACTGTAGCAAACCACTAGAGAACACTACAGACAAGATGTAATACATAGCGGAAACACAAATATTTAAACTGAATTATATAAACCTGTCTATATTAGCAACCATAGTCAGTGTGAATATGGCCCGAAAGCAAGCCCCTTTCCTTATTCGACAACATACCCAGATACCCATAATTAATAACAAACTAGAACCGGCCAACACAGTATCAAAGTAACTCTCACGAAATACCGTTGCAGCCAAGGACACCCAAGAAGCTAATCAGGTGGATCTCCGTTATGAGGAGATTAGGCGAATTTCGCCCCGCGGCCAGGTATACAAACTCGTTAAGCTGGGCATAATGCCCGGCAGGTAGGGGCCTGGTCTGCGGTTTAATAATAATAATAATAACGGCTAATAATATGAAAATATGTGAGTGAAAGGGTTCTATAACTATCCCAGTCCCATAGTTTAAGAAAAAAAAGGCTGTGACAGACGAATGGACAGACACAGGATTGATCTTATAACGGTTCCGTTTTCACTTTTTAAGCACGGAACCCTAAAACAGTAAAAAAAATGCAGAATTTGTGTTTTTCCAGTATTTATTTATGTCTAAATATTTCAAAAAACATTCTTAATAATTTTTCATTCTTAAGATTTTTAATTATAGGGTAAAAACATAACAGTATGTTTTTCAAAAGGAAAAACTTCAAATGCGTTTTCTGAAAAACTTGCTTTTTACTATGTTTGGTATGCGCTAACTTTTATAACACAAAAAGTTGCATAGTTATTCTTATAACACTTCCCAAAATTGATTGATACATATTTATCTGTGCAATGAACCAGAAGTAAAGCTCTGTGATCAAAATTGTTTATTTTACAGATATTTAACCAGAAGAAACAAGATTTTTAATGAAAATTCCAACTATTTAGGCGACATATTTCAATTAATTTAAAAGAAAATATGAGAGATTTAGAAAGATTTTTTTTACACAAATATATTTTGCGTTATAGATGGGATTTTGCCAAGAAAAAAAAATTCTTTAATGTATTTTAATAGCTTAACCACTATAAAGACTAATAAATGGTATTTAATTTAGTAACTAAAATATAAAGAATTTCATTTAAATATCTGTCGCCAAATTAGTTCGTCAATAAACCAGTATTCGTCTATCATCACTTATAGTAATGCAAAATAAACTAGTAAAATAAATACAGTATCAATATAACCTACATCAAGTTTTAAAAAAGAAGAAAATAAAAAATTTTATATTTTAGAGATTTTTTTTTTTAACACTTTCCAACATAGTTTAAAGGTGTTCATGAATTCGGTTTGTCTATTTGCCTGATCATTCCAGTAAATTTATTCGGATTGCCATGTAATTTTTATATGTTATTGAGGTTTACTATAAAATATTGAAAAGGGAGTGCGCAACATTTATAGTTCCTTTACAGGGACACAAAAAAGAATTCCGTTACATTATGGTCTATGGGTAAAAATCAGTTGCAGTGCATTTTATTGGTGTTACGAAAATGACAACACGCTGTCTCAGGAGAATTGAATAAGTAGCATTTATACTTTGTTTACAGGTACGCAAACATGAATTCCATTACATTATGATATATGGTGGAAAACCATTTGCTATGCATTTTAATAATGTTATGACACCTCAAACATAATGGAATGGTATGATTTTTTTATTCGCACACGTTACCGGATATCGATAGCAATTGCTGAAAATGGATTTTTACTGAGTGATCTATATATTTAAAACGCTAAGCGTTTTCTATCGACAATCCGTGAGAACAAACTACTGCATCAAATTACATCATTCTTTTTTTAAATGAAAGATATTTGGACACAGATTTGTTATCGTGCATTCGTTTGTTCGAAAATTTTATTAATTAGCCTTAATTTCAAATTAAACTTTTACTTCTGCTTATGACGTCATAAAGTCGGCAATCGGATTTGCGAGGCACAGCGTAACGAGAAACTCTATGGTTGAGAGGATAAAAGATAAATAATAAATATTAAAGGCACGTGGCTTTTAGGCCTTTTTTTTTTTTTTTTTTTTTTTGCAAGTATAATTTCGGTAAAAATATTTATCGCGTGCACTTTATTTTTATAAGCAAATAAAAATTCATATTTATTGTGACGTCATGGGAATATTGTTCATTGGGTTTATTTTATCATTATGCATTATAACTTTGTTGATGCCATTTTTCATTACAATTAAATACAAAATATATTTTTATTTGTATACATGGTGTTTAAGCATAAAAGTAACGTACATAAAGTAGGTGTGAAAAGTTTGCGCCTTTGAAAATGACGTTATGCTCAGCTTAAAATGCGTTTTAACATTGATAAAATTAAAGAGAAAAACTTACATGATTGTGTCAACATGACGTAATTTTAACTGATTTTTCCATTCTTGATTAGAAAGATTAGAATTGGAACCTTTATTGATTGCTTCATCTTGATTGCATACCTTGATTACATGTTACCAATTACTTTTTTTATATTATTATAGGTTAGACGATTTCATTTTTTAATAAAAATATTCATAAAAATAAAGGATTTCAGGAAAATTAATATTATTAAAAATAGTGTTGTAGATGTGTGCTTTATTTACTATGTTCTTTTATTTACTGAATATGAGATGAACGTAGGAATATACTATTTGTATGATACTTCATAGGGCTATGAAATTTTCTTTCTTGCCGTGGGAAATATGGCGGTAATGTCAAACTGATTTGCATTACACAGTTGTTTACGGATTGTTTGTTTGGAGTTTGCATCGGAAATAGTACACTAAACACAGAATATAAACACTGAAATAAAACAGTATTTCACTGGGGAAATTTTTTTTTAAATAAAATATTTGAAAGAATGTTTCATACGCACCCCTTCTTAAATAATATAGAAGTTTATTTTACTGATATCGTTACAGTATTTTTCTTTTCGTTAGGTTTGACGGGTTCCATCTAGTGTGTTTTTAAAAATATTTATTTAAATATCTCATTTAATTGTATGAATTAATGATATATCTTAATAAGATTCTTTAATGTTGTAAAGTGTTTCATAATCTATGCTTGAAGCATGATTTTTTGTTCTTTTTCTTGTTTATTGTTTGGCTGGTTGGTTGACTTTTTTGTATATGTGTGTGTCTGTTTGTTTGCGCTGTTTACTTTGGATTACCTGATATACTTAAATTTTCAAGATAAAAATCGTGACCTAGAAATTTAATTTTTTTTTTTCAGACATTTCTGTGAAGATTGTTCTTTAGTAGACTGGCTATCTTTGTACGAAAATGTCACAATCTTAAGATTTAAAGACAGGGATATTAATTTTACGTCTTTTACTTAAAGATGCACAAGATTAAAAAATTTTTAACTAAAAAAAAATAAATAAATAAGGAAAAGAAAAGAAAAAGAAAGACTTCAAAAAATACTACAAAGTAAAATTGTTACAGAGTATACAAATGAACACTGTTTGGCATGCAATGAACTACTATAACAGCAGTTGCGTGCGTGGTTTTTTCTGAATCTGATCCAATTACATGGACAGTTAGAAATTATTTATTAAATTGGCAGACGTCACTTGATAAAAATCTTTTCTTTTTTGGCTGTTTTTGTTGAATTAACAAAAAAAGTACTGAACTAATTTAAATGAAATTTAAATGGAAGCAATTCGAGTGTATCCTTTTTCAATTGAAAACAAAAATCACATCATCGCGTAGTTTCGGAGCAATTGGTAAACATACGTGTCGAATTGAGAATCTCCTTTTTTTAAAAAAGTCGGTTAAAAAATGAATAAGAAATAAAGAACAGGAAAAGTCGCAGATTAAAAAATAAAAAATAGCCACATAAACTTTTTTTTCATATTTAAATAGCTTGCACATTTCCAGTACCATTAGAACTTTATTTAAATAATAAAGACATACTGAATTGAATTTTAATATTTGCCTGTCAATCAATTTTCCTTCTACCTATACAGCTATATTATAATTTATTGATTTGCTATGTATATAAGCGATTATAACACATCATAAAACATTTTCCAATACTGCTTATGATGCTTACAATCACGAAAACATTGGGTTGATTTTCGAACATCAATTGATTATCGATTAGAACGTTGTCAATTCATTATCGACTTTATCGATTCATTATCGAATATCGATAAGTTAATTTCCAATTCATGTTTAACCGTTAGTTGTAAAAATACTTTAAAGTAAATAGAAAATTCTTTTTTAATAATATTTTCTTAATTCAATAAAATGTGGGAAAACTAAAATGAATTTTAAATATTTCTTTATTAAATTAAACTTTTATTATAAAGTACTTTACAGGAGGTTTGTAATGAAGGTATAAAGTATATATTCAGTGCAAATCCTACAAATCAGATATTCATCATGATTCATGATTTGTAGGCAGTTCCTCTTAAGAATTTTCTATGCTGATAAAATTTGTCTATTTTCATTATATTTTTATAATGAAAACGGATTTAGTATAACGTCGTCAAAAGTGTGTGTCCGTAAAGATAATAAAATGTTCTGCAAATTGTAGAAAATGAATGAGATATTTCCTTCATTGTTTTCAAGCTACTAGGACCTGATTATCACAAGGACAAAGGGTGCAGTTGTCCGGGGCCCCAACACTAAATAGCAGTCAAGAGTCAGGGGAAAAATAATAGGAGTCAAGGAAAAAAAATTGTATGGGAAATCAGGGTCACATCACAATTCACTTATTCAGTTAAAAATACAAGATGTACTTATTAGAGATGAGACGGGCTCAGTCCGAGCCCGAGCCCGACACGGGCTCGGGCTCGGTTTTTATATCAGTCTTCGGGTTCGGGCGGGCTCGAGCTCATTCTTTCTGAAACTGACAATTTTATTTATTCTCATATAGTAAAAATAAAAATAATTTTTTTTCCCCTAAAAAATTACATATTCCATTTTAAGTCATTTAATGCTATTTTGATCAGAATGAATAAAAGGGGAAGCAGACATCTTATTTTTCTTTTCCTGTTTTAGAAGGCTACTTTAAAAGAAAATTTGTAATATTTGCGGATTTATGTGCGGTATTGACGCGACGACGGCTGGATGATATGGTGCCAATGGAAAAATATGGCGCGAATAATTTCGATTCTCGTTTGTAAAAGTAGGATATTTCCCAATTGGAAGTTTTTTTATTTTTAGATATCTAAAGCGAAGTGAATACTTTCTTTTGTTTACAGTTAATCAGCATTAAGAAATTTTTGGTCTTCTATTGTGTGCGAGTCATATAAATGGTTCTTCATACTTCATATGAAAATAACGTTAGTGATTCTATTTTTCATCATGAACTCTGCTCATGTTCAAACTCTGCTCTGAACATTTACGAAGTCACCCCCATTCGTAAGTCATAATAATTGTCATGTATTGTTATTCCGATAAGAAAGCAATCGAAAAGTGTTTCCACTTTGCCTATAAAAGAATAGGATCTTTCAGATATCGGTGCCAAATTTGTAATTTAAGCTGATTTTCAGGAACAAGAAATATTGTTTTAATTAAAGAATCAATTATAATTTACGCTATACGCCTATTATTAGGAAATAGAAAAACGGCATAAGAATAGTAATTTCTGCAAATCTCATGCATTTATTCATAAAACGCACTTCATTAATGTGTCCATCAGGTTTGTTTGTTGGGTGAGAAAATTATGAGAATCTTTTAAGTAAGTATATTTTTATTTTATACCAAACTTCTCTTTTGAAAAGATTGAATGTAAATTCCCATAAAATTTAAATATGTGCTGGAGATTAACAGTTATTTTCATGTAAGAAATTTTTAAATATGAGATATTACCTTTAAAACATTTTTTTTAATATTATGCATTTTTTTTTCGATATCGGGCTCGGGCGGGCTCGGGCTCTGATGACACAAAATGTTTCGGGCTCGGATTTAAAATCGTTGGGCTCGGGTGGGCCCGGGCTCTGAAAAGAGAGCCCGAACTCATCTCTAGTACTTATGTCTGACTACAAGTTGAACCTGAATTTTCGTTCATAAGTGTAACAATAAGGCAGATGATTCAGCGAGATCTTCATCAGATTCTCTTTGTTGTGTTACGAAACATGGTAGTAGCATTAACTGTTAAAAATTTGCAGCAAAATGTACTGTCACCGAAAAAAACGGTTATACATAACCGTAATTTTAGCTTTGTTCTGACCATAATATGGTCCAATACGCTTCATATTACGGTCAAGTAACCGTTATCTTTAAAAACGTTGAATGATCTGGACAGTTTGCTACAGATTTTTAACACTGTAGGAAGTGTAGGAAGTTTACTGTAATTTGATAAGTGACACTGTATGTTCTGTCAGTTATATTGCGAATTATGAAGTGTCTAGCTCAGTGTTGTTTGAATGTAAATGGTGACAATTTTCAGCATTTCAAGTGGAATCATCACATTCCATAGAAAGCAAAGTAAGCCTGTTGAAAATTGCGTTACAGCCTCTTCACTGCAAATTCCCAGCACACATTGGGAACATATTTGGAACGCTTTGATTAAAAAAAAAAGTGTTCCAGTGACGTTAATGTGTACTGAATGTGTTCCGAATATGCTCCGCTATAAAGAATGTGTTCTGAAAGTGTACCGAAAGTGTTCTGCTCAGGATATCTGTTAAATCTAAATTTAGGAACACATTTGAGAACGGATTGTGAGCACATTTTGGAACACATTTGGAACGCTTTGATTCAAAAAAGTGTTCCAGTGACCTTAATGTGTACTGAATGTGTTCTGAATATGCTCCGCTATAAAGAATGTGTTCTGAAAGTGTACCGAAAGTGTTCTGCTCAGGATATCTGTTAAATCTAAACTTAGGAACACATTTGAGAACGGATTGTGAGCACATTTGGGAACACATTTGGAACGCTTTGATTCAAAAAAGTGTTCCAGTGACCTTAATGTGTACTGAATGTGTTCCAAATATGCTCCGCTATCAAGAATGTGTTCTGAAAGTGTACCGAAAGTGTTCTGCTCAGGATATCTGTTAAATCTAAACTTAGGAACACATTTGAGAATGGATTGTGAGCACATTTGGGAACACTTGTGACATCATTGCTTTCAAAAAGTGCGCTAGAAAGTGTGCTGAACAAAAGAAGTGTTCTCAGAAGTATTCTAAAGACTGTTCCAAAAAGTGCGCTTCAAAGTGTTCTAAAAAAGGTGACAAAATAAGTGTTCTAAAAAGTGTTCTGAAAAGTGTATAAATATTTGCAGTGTTCATGACTGTTTAAGTTCTGAAGAAAATTTCAAATTTGTCCTGTTGTAAGTGACCGATGTATTTTTGATTAAATAAGCGGATTGCTACTCTGTTATCCTGTACAAAAATTGGCTCTATTGATTCATATATTATAACCTCTGAAAGTTTGTTCCATCAATTTAGGAATACCCTGCTTATAAAATACACAATCGGCTTTTTGATTTCAAAATTAAGTTCCCCAAAAACATTTTATTCAATATCGCATTCTTACACCATTTCAACTAAATTAAATTATTAACAGAATTCTCAAGACATAATGTTAATATGTTATTTGAAATAGGTTTTATATGTATCTACAATAGCTGCACGGAATAACTGTTTAAATCATAACTTTGTATTTAGACAAATTAAATAATTTGGTGGCGGCTAGAAACAAATGCATCTCACAGTAATACAAATTCTGTGTATAAATGTCCCGTTTGTACAAAATTTTATAGTACGCGTAAGAACTATTTAATTCTACTAAATAATTTTAGCCAAATTTTGGTCAACAAATCTTTTCCCCCGTATGTTTTATTTTGGTTTCTTAAATTATTTTTTATGTGCTAAAAATGACATTTCAGATACTTAACTACTTTTACAAATGGGAGCTGATATGATATAAAAGGATATTATATTTAGTTAAATGTTTCAAGACAGGGACATATTATTTATTTATGAGCTTATGTTCAGTAGAATATAAGATAATAATAACACTTAAAGAGCAGTAATAAATCAAGTGCAGCCACTAAATATACGCTCTTGGTTTAATCTTATAGTATCTCTTTTCAAATAGCTGAAATATTTTTTTAATTACATTATATGTGATTGAATAAATCATTCGTAGGAAACTAAACTCATTCTTATAAATTAAGGAAAATGACCGGACGCTTACAATTTTAGATTCTTTGTCGAATATCTACAGAAACGTTTCACGAAAGAACTTCGGGGATGTAAATAACATGTTTGGCCTCATGTTTTTCAGTGAATGTTTGACCACGGGGCAATTAAGGAACCAAAAATAAATTGAATATAAAAAAATACTATTTGTAATCACCCTGTAATAGAAAATTTTAGAAATAGTCTATCTCTGTAGAAAATGACTATATGAGCCCTGTACAACGTTTGTAAGCATTTGTGTAAGAATAACACGCATATTCCTGAAGATATAAACGTTTCCTTAAAAAAAAATTCAAATACTTCTTTTTTATATATAGCATGTAGATTTTTCAACCAAATTCAACACTGGTTTCAGAAAACTGGAAAAAAGTGCAGTAGGAACAGTGTACTGTAATTAAAAAAATTAATATATTGAATATATGTTGGATGCTCATGTAAATCAATATTTTTTGAATGATACCAAAAACTTTTTTTCATAAATTCATACTGAGATATATAAAAAAAGCCAGTCAAATATCGCCAAAATTCAGAAAGATATTGGTGATATAGTGAGCTGAATTTCAGTTTTTTTTCTAAAAGTAAATGGATTCCCACTCCATTAGTGCGACAAGTTTCTCAAACAACAAATCAACAAGTTGCACAAAATTCAAAAGCAGTGATAACAGCCATTAGGATTCAATGGACTGGTCGCAAAAAGCGTATTCACGAAGGGAAAAAAAAAATCTAAATCCCCAATGCTTGGGTGAGATAAAGTGACAAAGACAACAAAAATGAGTGTGCAACATCCAGAAATGTGACAACCACCAGTAACAGAAGTTACAATGTGACAACCACCAGTAACAAAAGTTACAATGTGACAATCACCAGTAACAAAAGTTACAATGTGACAACCACCAGTAACAAAAGTTACAACGTGACAAAACCCACGATAGTGACATAATAACCAGTGAAACTCTCGAAAGAAGACCAAGATTCAAAATGTGAAAACCAGCTCTAGCACAAGCTAGAGATAAAAATATATCAAGAAAGAGACAAAAAACAATGAATGATAGACAAAAAACAACCCACAACAGGGGCGAGCCTATAAAAACGCCAAAAAGCCTTGACAGAGACAAATACAACAAGAAGTGAAATCAGCCCATAAAAGAGGCGATAAACACTACAGCGACAACCCACCATGAACGTGACAAGCCAACAGACATGGTAAATATGAAAATCTATGTACGCTAATGGCACCTGGTGCATGTAAAATCCGTCGTGGGTGCAAGGCCCTCCAAGTTACCTGTGAATAATACCTCTGGGGGTGCCTAGTCAGGTAAGGGTCTCGTCACCTGATCAAGGTTCTTAATTACGAGACCTATTAAATCTGTCAATTCAACGAAGTTAAACAGAAACCTTGAACCGGCAAACAAAGATAACGGTAGCAAATCACAAGAGAGCAAGCACAGCAGCGATGTGAACAAATCAATAGTCAGGTGGATCACAGCCATGCTGTGATCAGGCGATTTCCGCCCCGCACCCAGGTACTAACCCGTTAAGCTAGGCATTCATGCCGGGCAGGTAGGGTCCTGGTTAGCGGTATAAAAAAAAAAAAGTAAATGGATGATAAGTGATTTTCCACAAATTACCTATAAGCTCAATGCATCGTCGATATCATTCTGAATTTTCACGATGTTGCGCTTGCATTTTTACACACTGTGTTCCAACTTTTCCCGGTCTGATCCTATAAACAAAAAATTAAGAACTGAAATGAAAATTTTGACGTATGTTTGTTCGAAATAATTCCCGCTGGACTCAACACACTTTTTACAACGACTGTCATAGTCATCAAAACACTTTTGGAAATCCGCCCTTGTAATGTGCGTCAAATAGTCGCTTGAGGTGGTCCCCTTTAGGTGCAAATTGAACTTGGTGAACAGGAAATAGTCGCAGAGAGATAAATCTGGAGAGTAAGGAGGATGGTTGAGCACGACGACCCCTTTAGAAGCCAGAAACTCACACAGTGATCAAAGTGTGCGCTAGTGCGTTGTCGTGCAAGAACAATCAGCTTCCTTGCTATTGGTACCGATGACAAACTCTACGTACTCCGGCCATGAAACACTTCAACACTTTTAAATAGCAACGTTCAGTAACAGTAGTTCTTTCAATTTTATGTTCGTTCGTTGTTCGACCTTCGCGAGCTTCGACATGTGGTCTGCGTTTTTATGTTTAAGTAAATTTGTGCATACTATGTGTTGTGTATAAATTCCATAGATCATATACAGGGCTACGCAAAATAATTCGTAAACATTATTGTGTATGAGCGGGAATTGCTTACTGATGTTTTTTAACTGAGCTATGCATTTTTCAGCTGAGCTATATTTAGTATACTAAGAGAGTTTTGACATATATAAAAGGAATTCATATACAGAGCTACGGAGTGAACCCGATACATTGCCGTCTATGCATAGTAATTTCCGAAAGTACGTTTTCAGTTGTGTTGTGCGTTATTTTCCTGAATTAAATTTTTAGTTTAATATGAGGAGTGAGTATATAAAAATCTGTAAATAATATATAGCGCTGTACAAAATTATTCGAGTGCATTTTTATCTATTGGTGGAAATTGCTGAAGGTGAATTTCCAACTGTGTCATGCGTTTTGTAACTAAGTTAAATTTTAGCACACTCTGTAGTCTATATTCAGATCTGCATATCATATACAGGGATGCTTAAAAGTGCCTTTCCGACTATAGACGGCAATTGCTGAAATATGGTTTCACCATTTTAAACTGTGAAGTTCCTTTGCAGTATTCTGGAAGTGTTGCATAATCTACGCTTGATTGACACGTGATTTTCGTTCATGTTTAACAGAAATTTGGTTTTCTATTTCCTGCACTCTAAAAACGACATTTTCAAAATTGAGCAAAAAATACTCAAATCTGAGTATGTCGCATATTCAAAATGGCTCCGAATCAAAATTACCCAAGTTTGAAACATGTATATACCCATTTCTGAAAACATGCCCACACTCAAGAATAAAACATCATGTCCATGTTTCTAAAATGAGTATGAACTGACTTTTATGTGCTCATTTTTGAGTATGTTCATGTTTCAAAAATGAGTATGAACTGACTTCTATGTGCTCATTTTTGAGTATTTCCATGTTTCAAAAATGAGTTTGAACTGATTCTAATCCTTTTTGAGTATGTCCATGTTCAAAAAATAAGTATGAACTGAGCTCTATGTGTTCAGTTTTGAGTATGTCCATGATTCAATATTCTGAGTATTTCTGGTATTTCAGAATTGAAAGCATTGGGTCGTTATATAATTTGAAACAAAAAGTTTCATAACAAAATGAAAACATCGACTTACTCAGATTTGAAAGTGTCATTTTTCTTAGTGTGTAAATTTACATAAGACATGAGATAAATAATTACCGCTAGATTCTCCATTACAACACGTAAAAAAGTTTAACAGTGTTCATATAACACGTATTCTAGTAATCACTTTTCAGTTTTGTTATAAAGTGCTAGAAAAAATACGAATGTTTTGACATTTTGTCTTTCATCGGGATAATTTAATCACAACGTATACACATTTTTTGAAGGAAATGTTTCCAACATTCTTTTTCCGCTCTGCTTTTATCAAGATTTATTTTGCTTATGCCAGCACTTTTCCAATCTTTCCAAAAAGCTATTCGAATGTAACGTCAGGCTCTTTTTTTTTTCTTGTAATTTTTGAAAGTATATAAAAATAAGTTTCGTTAAGAGTAATTTTTCAAATGTTTGGAAAGTTGAAAAGTTCCAATTTCAACGCATGAGTCGGAAATTTAAAGAAGTAAGTTTATCCTTCAAGCATTGAAATGAAATTTTGCACGACTTCATTTGCGAAAAAACATTCCTTTTTTTAAAAAATGCTTCTCTATATTTAAAAAAGTCAAAAAAGTCTCAAAATTTTCTTTAACAAATGTTTTTTTAATATGTAAAGGTAGTGGAAAATCTTTAATTTTCAGCATTGCTTTGCTTTCTATAAAAAACGTATAGATATTTTAAAGGCAAATGAATGCACAGTGAGTGTTTACAGTGTAAACAAGAAAGAAAAATCATGCGCCAAGCATAGATTATGAAACACTTTCCAAACACTTTTCCAACAATTTCCAAACAATTTCCAATATGAAACATTTTCCAACACTTTTAAAACACTTTCCAAACCGAATAATAAACACTTTCCATTCAGAACACTGTATAACAAAACTTCCACAATTAATAAGGGGAAATATAAGTAGAATAATTTTAACACAACTATTCATATTGGTAAAGAAGTCATATGACATGTAATCTTCCTAACCAGGCGAAAAACTGGGCGTCCGGGATTGCTCAGTTGGTAGAGCATTGGCAGCTTCAGCCAAGGGAACCCGGGCTCGACTTTTTTGCCAGTTGGAAAGATTACATCTCATGTGAAATATAAGATCTAACTAAACAATTTGGAAAATTTATAACACTTTTGAAAAGCCAATGCCAAGAATTACCGTCAACAGTCGGAAAAGTATCTGAATTCTTTTGTGCATCCCTGTATATAATCTATAGGTTTGTATATATACTACATAGTATTCTAAAATTCACTATAGTTAGAAAACGAGTAGCACACTAATAAATTCCCCTGAACAAATTTCGCCAGTCAACGGAAATGTACTCGTGATCTTTTGTGCAGCCCTGTAAAAGATCTATAGAATTTACATACACAGAATAATATGCAAAAAATGAGTTAAATTTAAAAACGCGTACCACAACTGAAAACGCACTTTCAGCAATTGTTATTCAATTATTATTGATATACGGTACTGTAACCGAATTGTTTTGTGTGTCCCTGTAAATGAACGATGAATGATATACACACCTTATTCTCTAGTAAGCATCTCGTAGTGTATCTCAGACATATATATCAATTTCAACATGTTTGAAATAGTGTAACATTATTAAAGAAAACCGCAAACGATATTTCCCCATACACTCAGAAAAAGGAATTGATTAAAACTACAAAACATGTTTTGTTGAGTACATTTTGGTTGTTTTAGCAAAATTCAAGTAAAATTGAACCATTTTACTTGAATTAACAAAACCATTTTTTGCTGACGATACATTTTTTTTTAATTTAAAAAAAAAAATGTTGATTCAAACAAAATTTCCATTGACCTATATTTAAGCAAAAATTTTTGTTTAAATATAGGTCAATGGAAATTTTGTTTGAATCAACAAAAAATTTTTTTTTTGCAATTCCAAAAAAAATTTTTGTATCGCCAGCAAAAAATGTTTTGTTAATTCAAGTAAAATGGTTCAATTTTACTTGAATTTTGCTAAAACAACCAAAATGTACTCAACAAAACATGTTTTGTAGTTTTAATCAATTCCTTTTCTGGGTGTAGACACTGTTAATAAAGTAAACATACTCCTTCCCATTTAACCATAACTACAAATCTTTTTCTACATTTAACATATTTTTAAGTTAAGTTAAACACGAAAGAATAAATTTCTGTTTACGGATTTTGGATTTAAGATTCAACAAACACCAATTTGTAACACGGTACCTAAATGTATATTCAGATTTATTTTCAGCCTCTTAGATTTTACAGAACTCTCAACTTACTCCTAATACTTAGAAGTTTTTAAATTTACAGCAATGTGCATTTCAAAAGTCTCGGGGTGTTATTTTTAAGCTGGGAATATTTTAAATTTGAATATTTTCCAGGAAGTTTCAGATTACGATTCGAAAACCGTTTTTTGCCAGGAAAAAAGTAATTATTATTACGTGTTATTCTAAACAATATTTTTAATGGATGTTTTCTCCTTAGCTGTGACCCCCCCCCCCCCCCAAAAAAAAAAAAAAAAAAAAAAAAAAAATCTGAAATGAACTGTGAAGATGCAAATTGAACAATCTGATACAAAGTGCTTTATTTATTTAAAAAAAAAAAAACTGCGCAAAATACACTGTAAAAAAAGACAAATGTTTCTTAATCTATGAAAATGTAATATAGCCACAATAAATGTAATATAACCTCTTCCGAGTTATCCATGATTCCGAAAAGTGTTCATTATTTTTAGAAACCACAGAAATCAATATTTTCGAGAATTAAAGAAGCATTTATAAAAACGAAGTTTCTTTTACTGCCACTGATTTTTAGAAACATTCCCGAGTATTTTTTATAGCGTATTAATAAAAACAACATAAATAGAGAAGATCTTAAACAGAAATATTGGTTTTTAGGAGGCTATCAATTCTCAATTAAACATTTTCAACTGCGTAACTGAATTTAGACATGAAAGAAAACTAAATAATATTAATTTTAATGTTAATGTTAATGTCATTGTTGTTAATTTACCATGTTTTTCTGTAAAACATATTAGTTGAATGTGAAAATGTTTACTAGAGAATTGATAGCATCCGAAAAACCTATATTCCGTATTCAGAAAACTAATTAATATTCTATAAAAACTACTCGCAAACGTTTTTGAAAATACGTTACAGCAAAAGAACCTTTGTTTTTACAAATGCTTCTTTAAATCTCGAAAATGTATTAGTTTCTGGGGTTTCTAAAGATAGAAGAACTTTTTACGGAATCGTGGATAACTCGGAACAGATTATATTATATTTTCGTAAGTAGTTATATTATGTTTTCATAAATTAAGAAACATTTCACTATTTTTACTTACCCATCATACATAGTATAGGGTAAATCTTGTAATCGTTTTGAAAATCGAAAACAAAAATTGACGGATTTACACGTTTCATACACTGGAGATTCCGAAAAACATATTTTTAGAAGAAAAATTTGCCATCCGCCTGTGTGTGTGTCTGTAAACGCTCTATTTCCCGAGCAAATTGAAATAGAGACTTGAAATTTTGTGTGTACTTAGTATATAATAAATAAAATAAGCTTATTGAATTTCAGTAACCTCGATTATCCGGAACTATTTTTTTCGGACTCTCGAAATATTCGTTCTGATGAAAGGCATTTCGAAAATGTTTATTTTAAGAAGCGAATATAAAAGACATAAATTTTGCACAAAGAATGAAGTCGATCGGATAGTGAGTTGACGAGATATTTGCAATCCTATTTTCCACACTCTTCAATTTTTCATGACCCTGTATTTCATTCAAATTTCAATTCAAAGATATATTTTAATTGGAAATGAGACTCTTAATTCGATGCAGTAAACCATTAGTTAATATGATTATCAATTTTGGAGTTATAAGGATGTTTCTTTTACGCAATTCAGTAATAGAGCATTTAAAGTTTATGACGTCATCAAGCCACGATTTTATTCGAATTGCAATGCATTTTATAAATAGTTTACACATATTTTATTTTCATATTTTATATTATGCATTTCCATGATGGGTAATTGTTACGGTGGCCCCCAACGACTACTTACAATATATGCCCACAGGCTCTGTCGTGACAGTACAACTATTTAAATACACTGCTAAGTAGGAAAACAGATTCCTTTACATTTAACCATAACTACAAATCTTCTTCTACATTCAACATATTTTAAAGTTAAGTTTAACAGGAAAAAATAAATTTCTGCTTACGGATTTTGGATTTACGATTCAACAAACTCCAATTAGTAACACGGTACCTAAATGTGTATTTAGATTTATTTTCAGCCTCTTAGATTTTACTGAACTCTCAACTTACTCCTAATACTTAGAAGTTTTAAATTTACAGCAATGTACATTTCGAAAGTCTCAGGGTGTTATTTTTAAGCTGGGAATATTTTAAATTTTAATATTTTCCAGGAAGTTTCAGATTACGATTCGAAAACCTTTTTTCCAGGAAAAAAGTAATTATTATTACGTGTTATTCTAAACGATATTTTTAATGGATATTTTCTCCTCAGCCTTGAACCCCCCCCCCCCCTCCCCTGCATCTGAAATGAACTATGAAGATGCAAATTGAACAATTTGATACAAAGTGCTTTATTTATAAAAATAAATAAATAAATAAAATCTGCACGAAATACCCTGTAAAAAAAGACAAATATTTTTAATATACGAAAATGTAATACAGCCACGAATGATAATATACAGTAACCTCTTTCGAGTTGCCCATGATTCCGAAAAGTGTTCATTATCTTTAGAAACCTCAAAAACCAATATATTTTCGAGATTTTAAGAAGCATTTATAAAAACGAAGTTTCTTTTACAGCCACTGATTTTTAGAAACATTCCTGAGTAGTTTTTATAGCGTATTAATCAAAACAGCCGGAGCAGAGGAGATCTGAAACAGAAATATTGGTTTTTAGGAGGATATCAATTCTCTATTAAACATTTTCAGCTGCGTAACTGAATTTAGACATGAAAGAAAACATAATAAAATTAATTTTAAACTTAGTGTTAATGTTAATGTTATGGCTGCTAATTTATCATGTTTGTCGGTAAAACATATTAGTTGAATGTGAAAATGTTTTCTTGAGTATTGATAGAATTCGAAAAACCTATATTCCGGATTCAGAAAATTTATTAATATACTATAAAAACTACTCGGAAACGTTTTTGAAAATCAGTGGAAGCAAGAGAAACTTTGTTTTTATAAATTCTTCTTTAAATCTCAAAATTCTATTATTTTCTGGGGTTTCTAAAGATAAAAGAACACCTTGCGGAATCGTGGATAACTCGGAAGAAGTTATATTATATTTTCGTAAGTGGTTATATTATGTTTTCATAAATTAAGAGACATTTCACTATTTTTACAATGTATACCCACAGGGGGCTGTCGTGACAGACCAACTATTTAAATACACTGTTAATTAAGTAAACATATCCCTTTACATTTTACCATAACTACAAATCGTCTTCTGCATTCAACATATTTTAAAGTTATGTTAAACAGGAAAAAATATATTTCTGTTTACGGATTTTGGATTTACGATTCAACGAACTCCAATTAGTAACACGGTACCTAAATGTATATTCAGATTTATTTTCAGCCTCTTAAATTTTACTGAACTCTCAACGTACTCCTAATGCTTAGAAGTTTTAAATTTACAGCAATGTACTTTTTGAATATCAGAGGGTGTTATTTTTAAGTTGGGAATATTTTAAATTTGAATATTCTTCAGGAGGTTTCAGATTACGATTCGAAAACCGTTTTTTGAACCCCCCCCCCCCCCCTCAAAAAAAAAAGTATTTATTACGTGTTATTCTAAACGATATTTTTAATGGATATTTTCCCATGTGCTGTGATTCTTCCCGTCTCAGATTAAAGATGTAGATGCAAATCAAAAAATTTTATACAAAGTGCTTTATTTATACTAAAATTTCTCAAAATAATGTTCTATTACAATTTTGATTTTACAAGATACTCATTGCTGTATCTTGTTTTCGTAATACAAATTTTGTATAAAGGACATTTTGTATAATTTTTATCTTGTTTCTTGAAGTATGGGATCAAATTACACTGCTTTAAATATGTTGGAGTTGTAACGGATATGCTGTAAAAATCACCACCAGTTTACATATTTTTATAAATAATTCTTATACTAAACTATTAGTTCTTTTAAAAACTAGTATTTATTTTAAAATCTAATTAGATGAGCTATGTAGCCAAAAATAGGAATTTTTTACAGAATGTTTCGTCTTATTTAAATACAGTAAAATATTACAGATTCTAACGGTTTCAGTGCCAGAATGTTTCGTCTTATTTAAATACAGTAAAATATTACAAATTCTAACGATTTCAGTGGCAGAATGTTTAGTCTTATTTAAATACAGAAAAATATTACAGATTCTAACGATTTCAGTGGCAGCAGAACAAACTTTGTTTAAATCTCGAAAATATATTGGTTTCTGGGGTTTCTAAAGATAAAGAACGCTTTTCGGTAGCATAAGTAATTCGAAAGAGGTTATTGTGTATTTTCGTTTTTGGGTATATTATACACTGTTAAAAATTTGCAGCAAACTGTCCACTCATTTGACCGTTTTTATAGAAAATGGTTACATAACCGTAATTTAACTCTATTCTGACAATAATATGGTTAATAATATGGTCAGAATGGAATTAATTTACGGCTATGTAACCGTTTTTTATAAAAACGGTCAAATGAATGGACAGTTTGTTGCAAATTTTTAACAGTGTAGTTCCATATATTAACAAACATTTGTCTTTTTTTTACAGTGCAATCTCATTTATTTCCGAAATATTTCCTTCATTTGTAACAGTTACCTTGTCGTTTTCCAAAATATCCGATAAAAATTAATTCCTAAACCTTCATAATCTCTAAAATGCATTAAAAAATCACATAAATGTAGCATTAACTTCCTTTGGATTGGCTTCCTAATGATGTTGAACAACATCTTATTGTAACCCGATATGCCAGTCGAATGATATTTATCGGAAACGGATAGGAAATGTTTCGAAACTTTTTTTAAGACAATTAAACTTTGCTACATCAAGAACCGACGTTCGAATTAGCTTTCTCCTTCTTGATAATAATATTTGACGTCTGATTGGTTATTTCATTTTTTTTTCATGGCAAATAGCACTTAAACGCCAGGTCAAGTTGTAGTTCTTCTTTTCTGAAAGTGTAATAAAAAAGAAAATATAATGGTTATTATAAATCAAAATCGATATATGAAATGTGATTCTTATGTTTCAGTATCGAAAGGGGAATGATAATTTTGTAGTAAGGATTTAAAAAAAAAAAAAAGTTTTCTTATTGTTCCTATTATGGGACTTCATCAAATAAAGTTCGTGATATTTCTGCAGTCTTAATGCTTTGTATTTCAAGAAACTGGGTTAAAATCGATAATTAGTGTTTGTTTTGTATCGATGGTAAATAATAATTATTTCTGTTGACTTTTGATTTAAATTTAAAAAAAATAGTTAAAGATTGAATATGTAATTGATAAAAATTCTGCTTCTTAAAATAAAGATATGGATGACTCTAATAAAAATAAATCATAGATACATTTAATTGCGTTAGTTAATTGGTAAACTAAGTAATACATAAACAATTTTTGCAAAATAGGTTAACGTGCAAAAGTTATACTACCGAACTAAATATTAAGTAGTATACTAAAATACTGTCGATATTAATTGGTATCTAATTAAAGCATTAATTTTAGAATTGTTATCATTAAAAATAATAATTTTATAGTTAGAACTTAAAGATAAAAATTTTAGGGGTGAGGGAGAATTGCACTACCACATTAAACAAGAAAATAAAATATTTTATATACATAGCACAATTTGACTTCGAATTGTTTTCACCTATTTTAACGTAATTTTCAAAATATTTTGTTTATTTGTATTCAAAGAGTGACTTTAATTAAAATGCAATTTAAACATAATTTAAAAAAAAATTCTTATGAAAAATATTTGAAATTCTAAGAATATCAAAATGCATTAAACAAATTACGTACTACGTAACAATAACTTTTTATAAATTAGCTTTCTAATGATGTTATACAAACAGAAATTTATAGTAACTCGATATCCCAGTCAAATAATATTTATTGAAAGAAGACAGAAAGTGTTTTGAAACCTTTTTTAAGAGTAAACATTTCTACATCAAGAACAAACGTTCGACTTAGTCATCTCTTGATAAAGATACTTTATGTCTGATTGGTTATTTTAATTTGTTATGGCAAACACTTAAACGCAATTAAAGTTGTAGTTCTTCTCTTACGTAAGAAGTGCAATAAGAATGAAAGTATCTAATGGCCATTATAAATAAGCACAATCGATAGCTGAAATGTAAGTTTCATGGGGATTTTTTTGATAGATGAATGAAAGTTTCGCAATAAGAATTTTGAAGAAAGTTATATCAAATAGAGGTGTAATTGGTAATATTTACGTAATGTTTAATGTAGGGAAAAAGTTAATTATAATAGATAGCTAGAAAAATATATTTTACTTTAAATCAATGTAAGAAAATATTTCCAAAAATATTGGTTTTACTTTAACATGATGACCGCCCCACGAATCAACATGGTCTCATGCGTGACTTCTATTCTGCGTACCATGAGACCATGCGGTCTCCTGCGCAGACTTCCGTTGATTCGCCTCTGATTGCTCCGTAGCGCCATCTGTCGGACAAATAGCTGAATTACGTGCTTCAAGACTGGCAAGTGGTAGTTTGGGTGGTTACGAAAAATTAATCAATTTCAGACTAGGCGGTCAACGTAAGTTACATGTTGAACATATAATTAGTAAAATGGATTAATAATTAGCTAAAGCATGAGTTTTACAATTTTCTATCAATAGGAAATAACAGTTTTATAGTTAGAACTTCAAGAACAAGATAAAAAAAACACTGTCACATTAAAAAAAACTCAAGTAGATTCAAAACGTTAACAAATATATCATAAATTGATCTCGAGTTCATTGTTTTTTTTCATTTCAACATCTTATTTGAAAATATTTTATTAACTTATACTAAAATAGGGGCCTCAAAAGAGGATTTAAAATTTTAATTTGAAAATTTAGCTGATAAAGGGAAATTTCAAAATACCAACAACACATTAAGGATATAATATACTGTGTAACAATAAATTCCACTAGATTAACTTCATAATGATGTTGAACAAAGATTTTTTTTTTTTTTTTAATGTATCTAGATGTTTTAGCCAAATAATATTAATGAAAACGGCTAGATGATAACATTTCGAATTCATTTTAAAGACAATAAATACTTTCTACATCAAAGGAAAATGTTCGATCCCTCTTTCTTTTCTCTTGATGGAAATGTGAGACATTTGATTGGTCATTTAAATTTTTTATAGCAAACATTTAAACATAATTCAAGTTATAATTATCATGTAAGAAGCATAATAATGACGAAAGTAATAAATCAAAATCGATAGCTGAAATGTGAGTCTTTCAATATTTTATAAATTTAAATTGTGAGGCCACAATTTGAGTAGAAATGAAAATATATATATATATATATATATATATTAAATATTTTAAAATGAGTCAATTTTTTTTTAATTTCTAATTATACTGTATATATAAATCTTTCAATTCCACTTTATTGTTTAATGCGCTAATGTTAAAAATATATATATATAAATTACAAATTATTTTTATTTATGTATTACGAAGTTTGAAAATAAAATAAAATAATTAAATGTATTGTTATTGATTAATTTTCATTAGAGTTTTTCTATATCTCTTAATATTTCATGTGCTGTAATTTCCACTAATTACAAATTTACTCTATCTAATTTCACTTAATCTTTTCAAATCCATTTTTTTTTTTTTTTTTTTTTTTTTTTTTGCATAGGATAGCTGAGGTCGATCTCTAGTGTTGTTAGTTTTTAGTTTTTTGATTTTGGTTACAGTTTTTTTTATTATTAGCGGACATTTTCAATTTGGGAACCGGTTGGAACCGGTTCTAAAAGTGAAAGTACCCTTATATATATTAAAAAAAAAACTAGAACCAAAATCGAAAAAGTAAAAACTAACAACGTTAGAGATCGACCTCAGCTATCCAATGCAAAAAACGTCATTTATAAATATTAAAATGCGAGCGAGAAATCTGCCAAGAACCTTCCCATAGACTTAACATTAGCTTGAGCGTTTTTTCGCATCGGAGAAGCCCACGTTAGTGAGTGGGGCTTTTCCGAATGTCATCTTCTTTTTTAACACTTTCCAACCTAGTTGAAAAGTGTTTATGACTTCGGTTTGTCTGCCGTCTGTCCGTGCTCTAACTCCCGTAAATATGCTCGGATTGTCCTGCAATTTTTATATGTTATTGTCGTTATATATAGCATGTTCCCTATTTCAACTGAAGTGTGTAGCACCTATAGTTTTTTTACAGGACACTCAAAAGAATTCCTTTACATTACGTCTATGGAGAAAAATCGTCTGCGGTTTAAATAAATAATGTTTCACTATTTTAAACGCATTGAAATGTATATATATCCCTAAGGTGCATTACAAGAGGCTTACTACAGAATATTGTGTGCATAGCAGACACCGTTCATTTACAGGGAGACACAAAAGAATTCTCTACTGTCTATTAACAATAATTCCTGGAAGTGCGTTTTAAGTTGCTGAACGCGATTTTAAATTTAACTCACTTTTTGTCTATTACTTGGTGTGTATGAATTCTGTAGATCATATACAGGGCAGCACAAAAGTTCGCGAACGCATTTCCGTTTATTGACAGAAACTCCAGAAGGAGAATTTTAAACTGTGCTACGCGTTTCCTAACTAAATTAAAATTTAGCATCCTATGTAGTATATATACACATCTATAGATCCTATACAGGGCTGAATAAAAGTTTTCGGATATTTTTCCGAATATTGTATATGTTGGAAATTTATATTGGAAATTCCTGAAATTACGTTTTTAAATATGTTATGCGTTTTCCAAATTGTTTACTTAGATGTTATCTTTCAGCCTATTAAACGGTAATGATTTGTAAAATTATTTTGGAACCGTTGGAAAGTGTTACATAATCTATGCTTGACGCATGATTTTTCGTTCTTGTTTAGATTCCAAAGGCCTTCCATTTGTTTATTGGGTAACAGTTTGGCGACATTTTTTTTTTATGGAAAATGGCCGACGGGATAATGGAGAAGTACCCTAATGTTTGATTACATGGCTGCAATATTTATGGTTTATATACTCTGCCACATTTTCTTGGTGATTTTTTCAATACAAAATGGTTTGAAAATGGTTTAAAAATTAAAAAATGAATTAAACAACTATCATTGACAATAAACAACTATCATTGGTGGAATTTTTAATATTATTGTGATATTTGATTTGTTGCTTTTCAAAAAACAATGCTAAAATTGATATTTAGAAAATTATGATTTGCTTTAGATAGATAACGAATAATAATTATGTCTGACAAATCCAGTTTTTTCTTTTTAAAATGAAATTAGACATAAATCTGTAAATATATATATATAAAAAAAAGAAATTGAAGATATCAAAGAAGATAAAGATAATCCAAACCCTCAAAGAACTAGCGCAAAATCTTTAACCATCTCATATAGGAACTGTAAACAAAATTATAATATCTGATTTAAAGTTAATCAAAACAAACAAACAAACCAAAAATATGATTTTCACCACCTAATGCGAAAACATGTTTTCTCAGAGCGTAAGACTATGTGTACATTGTTGTATTAAAATTATTATGGGATAAATTTATGGGATAAAATTATAAAACACCAATAAAAATAAATCAATAAAGGAACGCATTTAAATTATATATTTTTATTTGTAAACTTCCCAATACACGAACAATTTATGCAAAATAAAATTAATGTGCAAGAGTTACTATCGATATCAATTACAATTAACTAAAGCACGTGTTTTACATTCTCCTGCCGATAGAAAATATTAGTTTTATTGACTAAAAATTATATATATATTTAGAAACAATTTTTTTTCTTTTCCAATATCACATTAAATGATTATGTACAATCTACATAAACATTTTTTCATAAATAGCATAATTAGAAATAAAAAATTGTGTTACTTTCATTTTAATCTAATATAAAAAAATATATATTTTATTATTTCAACTTAAACAGCGACTTAAAAACACAATTTAAGCTTGTAATTTACAAACAGATCTGATAAAAAGAAATTTAAAAAATCTGAGAAATAATAACAATGTATTACAGAAATTACATGCCACATAACGTTAAATTTCTCTAAATTAACTTCCTAATGATGTTTGACAAACAGAATATAATTGTAACCAGATACACCAGTCGAATATTATTTATCGGAAACGGATACGAAATGTTTTGAAACCTTTTTTAAGAAGCTTGAACTTTTCTACATTAAGGACAAACGTTCGACTGTATTTCTACTCTCGTAATGAAAATATTTGACGTTTCATTGCATACTTTAATTGTTTTTATGGTAAATACTTTAGCACAATAAAAGTTTTAATTCTTCTAATGCAATAAGTTTAATATCAACGAAAATATACAGAGTGTCCGAAAAAGATGGAAAGGCGATTTTTTACCTGATTGAGATACGTAGGCAATATAAATTGTAGGAATTAAGATTCAAAATGAGGTAGGGATTAAGATTATGTTGCCGGAACAGTCCAGCCATTAATTTTTAAAAAGTTAGACGTTCTAATTTTTTATACGATCCCTGGATTCTATAAGTTATATTAAGAAAATTTCTCTCTGTCCGCTGACAAATAAAACAGTAAAAATTTCATTATTCTATCTCCTCAAGTTATGATGCATTAAATTTCATGACATTTCACAGGTTTCCGGAAATAAAAAATTTTATTTGCGCCGAAAATCTCTGAAATTTCATAACGCATCATAACTCGGTGGTTTTGGTGTTAGAGAAATGGTAATTTTGTTGGTTTAGTTGTGAGAGCATGGGGAATTTTTTTTCTAAATATAACTCATAGGACTCAGAAATGGTATAAAATTTTAAAGAGTATTACTTTTTGAAAAATTAGGGTCTATTCATCAACGTAATCTTAGGTTGATGAACTGGGTAATCTTCATTAGAACTATTTCATCAAAATAATTTTAATTCCTACCTTCTTATGAACACTTTTGTAATTTTCATTGCCTCAAATGTAATATTGTCTTAACTATAACTCATAGGACCAAGGAACCGTATAAAATTTTAAATGTGTTACTTTATGAAAATTTATGGTATATTCATCAACGTAATCTTAGGTTGATGAATTAGGTAATCTTCATTAGAACTATTTCATAAAAATAATTTTAATTCCTACCGTCTTATGAACACTTTTGTATTTTTCATTACCTCAAACATAATTTAGTTTCCATTGCCTTAAATAAAATTCACAGGACCCTGGAACCGTGTAAAATTTTAAAAAGTGTTACATTTTGAAAATCTATGGTCTATTCATCAACGTAATCTGAGGTTGATGAATTGGGTAATTTTCCTTAGAGCTATTTCTTCAACATAATTTTAATTCCTGCCTTATTATGAAACTCTTTTGTAACTTTCATTACTTACTTATCTCCGACAGGTAAAAAAATTAAAGCGTGTTTCAATTTTTGGGGGTCACTCTGTATAATGGTCATTATAAATCACAATCGATAGCTGAAATATGACTTATAATTACTATCGATATGTGATAGTTTTTGTGTAAAAAACAATAAGGATAGTTTCTTTTGATTTATAAATATGAATATTAAAAAAAAAAACTACCACTAACGTAATTTGTGATAAGATGCGCAATATTCAATGCAGTGCTTTTCAACATTCTAGGTTATATCTATAAAATTAACTTTTGATTTAAACGGATAAGGAATAATAGTTATTTTTTAATAATCTAGTTTTTTGTTAAAAATGAAAGAGTATCGAGCAAGTATAGCTATAGAGTAAATCTGTACTTACTAAAAATGGCATTATGTAAAGAAAGATTAAGAGACATAGAAAACATAAATGTACAAGTAAATCAATAAAAGATAGCATTTAATTAATTAATTTAATTCGTAATCTTCATAATAAAATTATTTATGCAAAATGTAAAAGATGTTCACACATTTTTGCAACGATTTTGACTTTTTCAATGATTTTAATTTAAATAAATAATAATAATAATAATAAACCTATATGGCATCAATTCGGAATAGGGATTAATTAGCGTCTGCATTATTAAAATATTCTTTGCTTTAAAATTTCACTGAAAACTAAGCAATGAATTGAAAACTGTACATTTGCGCTTTACGAAGAGAAATATTCTTATTCGATTATTTAAAAAAGGCGTGAAAAGCATGGTTCCAATATTTATACACGTAAAATAAGTGACATAATTAATAAAAAATAAAAGGAAAGAAACGTTAAAGTTTATATTTGACTAGGAAAAAAAGTAAAAAAACTCCTTTCCCAACAAAGGTAGGTTCCCCGCGTATTATATCTAAAGTCGCATCGCATGTTTTAAAAGAAAATTCAACCCCCACAAAGAAATTTCGCAAAATATTTAAACATCTCTATAAAAACTCAAAAAAAAAATGAAAATTGGAAGTTAATTAAAACAAAAAATAAATAAATAAACATGTTGTTCACGGCTGGTGAAAAATGGAAATATATAGTTACAATTTATGGGAGGCCTGTATATATTTATCTGATTCCAATAGAAAAAGATGAATTTACAACCGAAAACAAGGCCTAAAATGTTTGTTCGGGGGAAACAAGGAAAGTTTTACTGGAGGTTTTATGGTTATTGCTGGATTATCTTATAACGGAAAAAATATTTTTTTTAAATGTAGAAAAAGTGTTATAAATAACTCAGATTACAAGCAGAAATATGTTTTAACACCTGCTTTCAAAGAAGACATTTCATCATTTTATCCAAACAATTTTCATTGTTTTAAGTTCCATCAGGAGAAGGTTATCAGCTAAACCTCTAAATCTACTGCTATATTTGTAGTGAAAAGGAGAAATGAAACAGCAATTGCGGAAATTCTATTTAAATGCATCCTACCCCGGCATGTCTCTTAGGTATTACTGTGCATCTAGACTTTGCTCTTTACGAGCGGCAACCCCAAAACATTGAGTGACCTCTGGAAGATTGTGATCTGGGAATGGAGCAAAATCAACCTTGATATTTTAAGAAAAGCTCTTTCAACTTGGAAATCAAGATATAACATGATAAAATGGGTGAACCAAAGGTCGCTAGTGTTCCTAAGGTAGCCCACCCCTCTAAAGTATAATTAATTTAATTTTTAATCACAAAATGGTGCTACTGCATTGTCAATCATGTATCTGCAGTGCACGTGGCTAAATTTAAAGAGACCACCTTAATCCTCCGACATTTTATGCAGTGATTTCACTTTTAGGGAACAAAGATGGTCAAAGGTGGCCCACAAGCTACGATTTTGAAATTGTATTATAAAAATTAATAAAATTTTATTTTACAAAGAAAAATATTCTTGATATGTGTTAGAAATAAGTGTAAAGTTTTACAAACAAAAATTCAGCCACACACACCTAAACAGAAAATTATAAAAAATCCTCAAAGCTTAACTATGGCCACCTTTGGGTCACCTACCTTAATTCAACAAAAGGTTTATTAGGCTGAACGTATTAGAAAATAAAATTATTATATTTGTTTATATATTTCTTTTTCCAAAATCGTTACAAAAATGTGGATTACTACATCTGTAAAGTTAATGTATAATAATTACTATCTATATCAATTATATTCTTACCGATAGGAAATAATAGTTTTACACATTCAATTAAAAAAAAGACATTTAGAAAACATTTTAATTTAATTTTACTTTACTTTTTTTAGAATAATAACTTTCAAGTAGAGTCAAGTGGAATTAGGACTTTCATATAAACATAGCCTAATTTGAAGTCGAATATTTTTTCTCTCATTTTTAATTAATTTTAAAGGTATTTTATTCATTTCTATTGAAACAATGATTTAAAGACACAATTTAAACTTATAATTTACAAACACGCTTGCTAAAATAAAAATACAAATTTCAGTGAATACATTGATGAAATTACATGATGCATAACGTTAAATTTCTTTAAATTAACTTCTTAATGGTGTTGAAGGAACAGCATTTTATTGTAACTCGATATTTCAGTGGAATAATATTTATTGGAAACGGATATGAAATGTTTCGAAACCTTTTTTAAGACAATTAAACTTTTTACTTCAAGGACACGCATTCAACTTCTCTTGGTAGAAATATCGGAAGCCTGATTGGTTATTTAAAATTTTTAAGGCAAACCTTTAAACACATTTCAAGTTGTGATTTTTTTCATATACGAAGTGTAATAATATTGAAAGTATATAATGGTTATTATAAATATCTAAATCGATAACTGAAATGTGAGTCTTATGTTTTCGTATCGATAAGGGAACTGTAGTTTCGTAGAAAGAATTTTAATGAAAGCATCATTTTCTTTTTAAAAAGAAAAATGTGTTAAATAAACAACTATCATAGATTTGTGATATCTGTATAATAGTTTTTAGCTCACAGGCTATCAAAGCCTGAGAGCTTATGTGCCCGCCGGTTCTGTACGTCGTATGTATGTATGTATGTATGTATGTACGTAACGCGATAACTCTTGATAGAACTAACCGTTTTACTTTAAATTTTGTTTATAGGTTCCTTGTGATAAGGCGCTTCCCTGATTAGGTTTGGAGGTTCATTGGTTAAGCATAAAAGGGGGAAACGGGGGGCTAACCCCCCATAATTTAGATAAATGGGTTTTTCATGCAGAATTATCCCATTTTCTTCAAATTTTGTATATAGGTTCATTTTAATAATGTGCTTCTGTCAATAGTTTTGGGGGTTCATTGGTTAAGTATAAAGGGGAAAAGGGGGAGATAACCCCCCCCCCCCTAATTTAGATAAATGAGTTTTTCATTCATGCAGAATTATCCGATTTTCTTCAAATTTTGTATATAGGTTCATTTTGATAATGTGCTTCTGTCAATAGTTTTGGGGTTTCATTGGTTAAGTATAAAGGGGGAAAGAGGGGATACCCCTATGATATGAGAATCATATATTAAGTTTCAACAAACCCTATTCTTTATTTAATTTATATTTTTCCCCTTCCTTTGTCAAAATTTAATCGTGTTATCTTTAACTACAAACAATAATCCCGCTGTAATTTATACCCTTTCCCTTTTTCATTTTCACTTGTGCTCGATCACTAATATCTCATGGCTTTTCGATTAAAAGAAAAAAAGAAAAGAATTAAATCAGCACAGATGCTTTTTCGTAATTTTACTTTCCGTAACCAAGCTTATAACACAATATGTGCATAACGCATTTTTGTGGCCACAATGTCAGTTAAAAGTTATGCGAATCTTCCATTTGGCCCAAATGCATGCCCTTATATGGTAGTGGTAATAACTCAATCACTCACACCCATGTCTAAAAATATATTCTCATTGTTAAAAGCACATACTGTTTTGTCTGTCAAAATCCGTTCACATGAGAAAGATATTTGTCGGTTATAATCGCCGTGGTGATATTAATTTTTGAAACAAAATTCGTCCTGTCGCCAATAATCTGGTAACCTCGTCCGGCAAATACCATTTGTTATGCCTATCTCTGTCTGAAAGTATTTACGCCTAGACACTCTGTAGCAACCCTATTTGGCGAGATTATTGTCAGTGCAATTCCAACTTGTATCGTGGAAACAACTCACTTCGCTTGCTGTCTTCGCATAATAATGGCTGTTTAAGAGCGGCCTTTCTTGTTTACCCTCATATTTTAGGTAAACAAAATTTTCCCCACCTGAATTTTTAATTTTTTAAGGTAAAGATTTATTTAGCTAATAAATTCTTGCAAACAAAATATTTATATTTGCTCACTCGTTAGCCAAACATGGCCAGCAAACTAACTTTTAAAGTGACCAATTTTGTTGGTGAACCCAGTTTATTAGAGTTCTTTTTTAATCAGTTAAGAACATTGGCCCGTATACAAAAATGGAAGCACGAAGAAGCAATTCAATTTCTGGGTGGGAAACTCACAGGCCCAGCATTAACCTTTTTTACGCAAAATCCAGACATATATAAATCTAACGATTTGGATTTTGTCGAAAAGGAGTTCAGAGCGTTTTTCGCTCCCCCGAGTAAAACTGCTGCGTTGGTTGAATTTAATAATCTATTATTACTACCAGAAGAATCGATTCGAAACTTAGCGCATCGTATAAACACACTCACTGCTCGTGTACATGACACTATAACAGATAGAACGGCCCTTGATAATATAAAATTTACTAAGTTTATTTCAGCAATCCCCTCAAATTTAAGGGTTAAAATACAAGAGGAGGGAATATCAAGTTATAAACAAGCGGTAAATAGAGCACAAGCTCTCCAGGAGAACATGCAGAATGAGAAAATATTGCAGCCCTGCGCATCATCTAGCTCCGCAGACTCGATCGCCCTGCAGTTGAAATCACTAAATGAAAAAATTAACGCTTTGTCGTTAACAGGTAGCGAGGACAAAAATAACTCTCATAATCAACCCTCTCGCCCACAAAACTCGCATGATCAGTATAAAAAAGACTTCAAAAAAAGACACACTGGTCATAGCTATTACCGCACTAATAAACAAAAAAATTCGAATTCTCCACCCACTTGTCAATTGTGTTTGAAACGTGGCCACACTGCAAAATTTTGTTTTAAATGGAGAAGATCTAATGCGAATAGAGGTGGATATCAAAATTACAAATTCAATCCAAATTTTCGCAAAAAAAGTAATCAGAAAGGAGAATCTTTAAACTATTAAGGAGATGTAATTTAGCTGATGGCTTTGCATCTCAGGAAAACATTTTAACATCAGCAACTTGCCCTACATTCCCATGGTCGTTTGATGAAACTCTTCCAAAAATTTCTAAGGAAAGGCTAGTCAATTTGGTCGCTTCACAGACCACAACAAACATAAAAATGACCAGGAATGGGTCGTCACAAACAGTGCACAGATCAACTGAAAGTTCATCGCAAACTGTATCGCCAAGTGACGAAAAGAAAGTTGAGGTTATTTCAAATGTGAATAATAGTTCCCCAACACTCCCCCTTATAAAGGCCTCTATTGCAAGAACAGACACAATTTTACTTTTAGACACAGGGTCGACAATTTCCCTTTTATCACAGTCCCTTTTCGATTCTATTAAGGACAATCTTAAATATAAAAGGTTAGGCACAACAGTTACTCTTAAAACAGTAAATTCCGATGTTGATTTCACCGCATGTATAAAGGCATCAATCAGAATTCACCACAAATCTTTTAGTCACAGTTTTTATATTGTTGACATTCCCGATACCTCTAGTTTTCAAGGAATATTAGGATTTGATTTCATTCATAAACACAGGATCATAATTGATGTTCACAAAAATAGAATGTCAACAAATGAATTTCATGTGCCATTACTTAGCGCGTCAGCTGATGGCAAAGACATAAATCTTCTAAGTGAACATGTAAACTCTCCATCAAATTCATTCAAAACAATTCGCCTTGCACATAAATTAAAACTTGAACCACATGAGAAAACATGGATTTCCATTGACACTGATTCTTTAAACCCTTCAATGCAGTACTGTTTTGAAAGTACTATTTCTAATAAACAAATTATTTGTTATGACAGTCTGCTAGGTAACAATAATGATGTTGAGTCGGTCAATCAGGAAAATCAGAACAAACACCTACAAAAATCTCATGTATACGTATTCTTACAAAATTCTTCTAACAAACCCGTACACATAAACAAAAATGCACGAATAGGAATCTTATATGAGGTCTCGGAAATCATGGAACCATTTAAAAGTGACAATTTTTCACAGACCATGATGTCATGCGATAACATCAACAATTTCAATATTCAACCTCATGATAATTTACAACAGTTTATTTGCAATTATATCCAAGCTTCAGACGAGGTCTTAAAAAAAAAGAAAGGAAGATTTAACAATACAAGACTTCAAATTGGAACATCTAGACTCTCAACAAGCAAAAACCTTAGGCTCATTATTGCTAAAATACTACAGTTCTTTTTCTAAATCAATGAAAACATTAGGTCACACAGACAAGGTTGTTCCAAATCTCAAATTCCTTAATGACTACCCAATCAAAACACTACCTTTTCCGGTACCACAATCATTACACCAAGAAATGAAAGAGCAAATAAATCAACTTCTTGAAGCAAATATTATTGAACGTAACTGTTCAGAATGGGCATGTCCTATTTTGCTGGTTAGAAAGAAGTCTGATGGGTCTGCAAAACAAAAATACAGACTAGCTCTTGATTTAAGAATGCTAAATTCCGTCTTACAAGGATCTTCATATCCTCTTCCCAAAATACAGACCATTATTTCAAATTTATCTGCATATAAATATTTCACTTCGTTAGATTTTCAACAGGCCTATCATCAGATAAATTTACCTGAAAAATATCAGGATCCACTTACATTCACATGCATTTATGGTACTTTTCGTTTCAAAAGATTGGTATTTGGATTAAAGAATAGCAGTAGTTTCTTTCAAAATTTAATGGACACTATTATTGATGAATTAGAAATGGAAGGTATTTTTGCATATCAAGACGATTTGATCTTTGTTTCTAATTCTTTTGAGGAAACATGTGCAAAATTACAGAAAGTACTTGAAATTTTATCTAAATATAATTTAACGCTCTCGCCCAATAAATGTTCATTTCACAAAACCGCTGTTGACTACTTAGGTTTTCACATTGAAAATCATTCCATTTCTCCAGTCCAATCAAATATTGTCAAAATAAATTCTTTTCCTACCCCGACAACAAAAAGACAATTGAAAAGGTTTATTGGTCTTGTCACATTTTATAAATCTCTAGTTCCTTCATTTTCAAAACTCATCCAACCACTTATAGATCTCACTACGCCAAAAACAACATTTAAATGGACTCAAAAACATCAAAAATTATTTGATCAAATGCAACAGGTGTTCTTTAATTCTCCCATGGTTCGTTTACCTGATTGGTCTAAAACTTTTTATGTAAACACAGATGCGTCAATTATAGCCATAGGAGGTGCTCTGTTACAGGAACATGAAGGACAATTACTTCCCATTGCATTTTTTTCAAAATCTCTTAAACAGTCTGAAAAACGTTATCCAGCACTAAAACTTGAATTAATGGCCATCTACAAATCAGTAATCGCTTTTAAATACTACCTATATAACAGAAAGTTTGTAATTTTATCCGATAGTGCTCCTTTAAAAAAATACAAGAAAACAACTAATCCCGCTGATATAACAACTAGATGGTTAACAGAATTATCAGAATATACATACACTTTTGATCACATTCCCGGTTCTTCTAATGTACTTGCAGATTATTTGTCCAGATGTTCTTTCGAGAAAAACACAGTTGATTTAAATTCCAACCCTGAGCTTATCAATGAACCATATGCTTTGCCAATTGTCGATAATGATCTACCAGACACTAATAATGATCAGTTATCATACAATACACATTCTCTAAATTACTTAGTTATTGGTAACAAGGATCAAAAAGACCCTTTATTGGAAATTTCAAATGAAACATTTGTAAACGAACAAAAGAAAGACACAAAATTATCCGAAATTTACAGCGAAATTATGCAAAATGGCTCATCGAAACAATTCCCTATGTACTTCATTCATCCCGATTCAAAGGTTTTAATGTTAAAAAAAGAAAATATTTGTAATGACACCTTTTCTTACCACATTATTGTCCCAAATTCATTAAAAGCCAAGGTTCTAACAATATGTCATTTTTCGCATTTTGGATTAACAAAAACCTATGCATTTGTCACAAAAAAATATTTTTGGAAAGGAATGTATGCTGACACTTTAAATTTTGTAGCGTCTTGCACAAAATGTTTACAGGCAAAACATCACAAAACTCCACTTGCTCCACTACAACCTACATACACACCTACGCATCCAGGAGACACAGTCAGTGTTGATTTGGTCGGTCCCTTTACTAATGGACAGTCGGTATTAACAGTAATTGACCATTTTTCTCGACACCTAGAACTCTTCCCTTTGCGTACCATCACTTCTGAAAAGATAATTAAATGTTTGTTCAGTTACATAACTATCTTTGGAAGACCTTCCGTAATTTTGTCAGATTTGGGAAAACAATTCACTTCACACATATACGACAAATTTAACGACACATTAGGCATAAAGGTGCGTCATTCCAGTGTAGCGAGGCCACAAAGCAATGCCGTGTCAGAGCGAGTTAATAAATCAATTAAATACTCTGTTTCTACTTTACTTCAAGAAGGTCGCACTTTTGAAAATGCTTTATCAATTCATAAATCTCTTTATAATGGATCCCTACATTCCTCCACAAAATATTCTCACAACTTGCTTCACTTTGGAAGAGAACTATCCTTAATATTTGATACTTTTGACCATAATGTCAATCAGGTTCTTGACAAAGATTTTGAAGCTTACAAATTGTTACAAGATTTAAATTCTATTTACAGGAAAGCATATAATAACATCAAAGACTCTCAAAACAAAAGAAATGATCATTTTCAAAAACGTGCTAAACTAAGAAAAATTATGAACAAAGATATTGTGTATTTAAAATCAGTAGATAAGTTCAAACCAAAATATTCTGGACCTTACATTGTTATACACAAATATTCACCTGTCTCTGTTTCAATCAAACGCTTACATGCACCTGATGACTCTGCTTTTAGAGTACACATTGATAGGTTAATCATCGCTCCACCAAGAAGCGATCACTTACTTACAAGTCATGATGGTTACAATAATATTAACTCTCCAACTTATTCAACACGTTATAATTTAAGACCTAGAAAATAGCGTATAATTTTATAATTGTTGTATTTTGTGCGAATTTTTGGTTTTGTTCACACTTGTGTATATTGATGTACACAATATACTGATGTTATATTTGATGTTTCCTTGTGAAAGTTCTCGGCTGGTCCAAGTTTGTTTCATCAAGGGAATGGCAGATATGGCAATCTTGTTGTGAACATTATCTTTTATGTTTATGGGGTGTTTGCACATATACACTTAAAAAAAAAATCTTAACTTTTGTCGTCATATTTTTTTAATCTCATAAATAGTTATAAACATAATAGTAGTAACATTAATTGCACTAAATTTTTTTTCCTCTTAATGTCAGTTTTTTTTTAAATTTTAATAATGCTAATTAAGTAAAGATTTTACCTCATGACTTAACATTTTACCGAACTTGACAAAAATCTCTCTCATTACTCTAGGATTGACTTTTATTCGACATACACTAGGTGTATATATTTTTTTTTCTCTAATTATTCCCTTTCGGAGTGGTGATCTGTTCAAAATTATTGCCCTTAGGATCTTCCACCCCATTGTAATGAGAGACACATTCGAATTGGTATTCCAATTCACCTTAAATCCCCTGTCAAAATGAGTATACGAGACTGCTCCTCAGTTTGTTGCATTACTGCTGCGGGAGCAACGGGGTCTATGTTGTGTCAACAATGTGGACCTCGCCCTAAATATTCCCTCCACAAATAAGGCAATAGTCTTAAACTTGCGCCATCACACTTGTCCTTAGACAAGATTTAGGGCAGGAATTTTTTTTTGGATCGTGCGTCACTTTCCCTATCCTGTCCTGTGCGAATGCACAAATTTTTACTATTTTTAAACCCAAATTTTATTCATTTTTTTATCTTCATCATTTTTGTATTTCATTTTTACACATGTGTAACTGTTAATGTAACTGTAACTGTATCTTATCTTATATATCCTGTATTTGCATTTATATATTTCATGTTTATTTTATGCAAGATTACATATATCAGTATTTTGCATTATGTTCGAACAAAGAAAATTTTATTGTATTCTAGTGGCAACTTAACATAAGCTTATATGTTCAGAGTTATGAACATTTTTTTTAAATTCATTTTGTATGCTTATGACCAGCTGTCAGTAAAATAAATATTAGTTGATGATAATGCAACTTTTCTGGTCATATTCTGGTCATCAATATATATGTAGAGTAATTAAACTGCTATATGTTCCGGAACAGCAAAAACAACAACAACATCTACATCTACAAAAAAAAACACTCAACAAACCATGGACTCAAGGAATAAACTAGTGTGCACACTATGATGACCAGTAGCAAAAATTTTGGTATACCATTTCCATTTTCATTTTCATTTTTGATATTTGTATGTGTTTATATTTTTCTTATATTGTGCATTGATTATATGTAAACTTTCAGACGGAGCATGCCTGCAATTTAAACCCTAACAAATTATTCTTTTATCTGAGCAAACGGGGGAAATATATGATATGAGAATCATATATTAAGTTTCAACAAACCCTATCCTTTATTTAATTTATATTTTTCCCCTTCCTTTGTCAAAATTTAATCGTGTTATCTTTAACTACAAACAATAATCCCGCTGTAATTTATACCCTTTCCCTTTTTCATTTTCACTTGTGCTCGATCACTAATATCTCAAGGCTTTTCGATTAAAAGAAAAAAAGAAAAGAATTAAATCAGCACAGATGCTTTTTCGTAATTTTACTTTCCGTAACCAAGCTTATAACACAATATGTGCATAACGCATTTTTGTGGCCACAATGTCAGTTAAAAGTTATGCGAATCTTCCATTTGGCCCAAATGCATGCCCTTATATGGTAGTGGTAATAACTCAATCACTCACACCCATGTCTAACAATATATTCTCATTGTTAAAAGCACATACTGTTTTGTCTGTCAAAATCCGTTCACATGAGAAAGATATTTGTCGGTTATAATCGCCGTGGTTATATTAATTTTTGAAACAAAATTCGTCCTGTCGCCAATAATCTGGTAACCTCGCCCGGCAAATACCATTTGTTATGCCTATCTCTGTCTGAAAGTATTTACGCCTAGACACTCTGTAGCAACCCTATTTGGCGAGATTATTGTCAGTGCAATTCCAACTTGTATCGTGGAAACAACTCACTTCGCTTGCTGTCTTCGCATAATAATGGCTGTTTAAGAGCGGCCTTTCTTGTTTACCCTCTTCCGCCTTGGAACATCATATGTCTACGAAATAAAATTCTGAAGATATACTGGAGTTTTTCTTTGCTAATTAAATACGTACCTGGATATTTCGTCATTCAGTCACTCGAACTAATAACTATATTACAACCCCCCCCCCCCTAATTTAGATAAATGAGTTTTTCATGCAGATTTATCAGATTTTCTTCAAATTTTGTATATAGGTTTATTGTGATAATGCGCTTCTCCGAATAGTTTTGGGGGGTTCATTGGTTAAGTATAAAGGGGGAAAGGGGGGCGATAACCCCCCTAATTTAGATAAATGGGTTTTTCATGCAGAATTATCCAATTTTCTTCAAATTTTGTATATAGGTTAATTGTGATAATGCGCTTCTCTGAATTGTTTTGGGGGTTCATTGGTTAAGTATAAAGGGGGAAAGGGGGGCTAATCCCCCTTAATTTAGATAAATGGGTTTTTCATGCAGAATTATCCGATTTTCTTCAAATTTTTTTTATATATTCATTGTAATTAGAGACTTCCCTGATTAGTTTAAGGGGTTCATTAGTTAACTATGAGGGGGGGGTGACGGGGGGATGACCCCCCCCCTTAATATATTGTTGATTTCTTTATTTTTCGAGGGGCATATTTCAAATTCTTTGAAATAAGAGTATAATATACAATTAGTGTGAATAGCCTGTGAGCTCAATGCCCTCAGTTTAACTGGGCAGTTTTCTTTTTATTTAAATACTGGGTAATATTCGCTATTTAGAAGATTAAGCTGAATCGATTGTTCAAATAATTATTTCAGTTAAGTTTTATTTTATTTATTTATTTATTTTAAGAGAAGTTAGTTACAGATTGAATCTAAAATTGATGAAAACTCTGCATGATATAAAAATAACATATATGGAAAACATAATAACAACAAGCAATTAAAAGAAATGTGTTTCATTATATTTCTTTTAAATACTAAAAGGTTTCATACAGTAAAATAACTTTTATTAGATTGTCGACATGTTTCGGTTTACTCTGAGCCATTATCAAAAACAAATGAGAATATTCTGTAATTGCACAGTCTTTGAAGTTATTATTTGAAGTGATATCATTTAATTTTCGTGTACTTTTTAAAATTACGCACGTTATTTTTAATTTTTGCTTGGTTGTTTATTTCCATATTTGTAACCATGGAAGAACTCGAGCCACAATTTTGGTAAGTTAAATGATGCTGCATCGTTATATATTGTATTTTTGCGTGTTAAAAATAACGTGAATAATTTTTAAAAGAACGTGAAAATTAAATGATAGCATTTCAAATAATAACTTCAAAGACCGTGCAATTATAGAATATTCTCATTTGTCTTTGATAATGGCTCGGAGAGAACCGAAACATGTCAACAATCTAATAAAAGTTATCTTACTGTATATTATGTTTTTAGTTTACACCTTTATTTAAAAGAAATATATTATTACAAGGTATTATACTTTAATTTTTTTTTTAAATGATTACAAAAATTAAAACGAATTTCATGTCAAAATGTGTGAAATTTATCGTACATTTTATTCTATTTCAATTATTTAATATGATAATGTAATTCCACCACCCTTCTAATTTTTTAAATTTTTGTTCCTCTTTTGAGTTTTAACAATAAAACCATCATTATTTATTGATAACAAACCCCAAATTCAGGATTTAGTAGATGATATCTATAATTGTTGCATGTTACCTTTCTTTTGCATACATTGTTTATGTATTACAAAGTTTGCAAGCATTAATAAAATAAAGAAACACAAAATATATAAAGTGAAAACATAGTTTAAATTTATAGTTTACAAATATATATAATAAACATATCTATTTGCAATATATATAAATATAAATATATATAGTTTTTATTTTTGTCTATGAATAATTAAATTTAACAAGTATTTTAATTACTGCATTGCATTAATTTGATTGAAAAACAGTAGTAATACTATTAATTATCAATTTTATAAATTTTGAGATATTTTGAATTGTTTATGAATTATTTAATTAGATATTTAAATTAATCTATGAAATATAAAATATATTTACAATGTAGTATAAATTAAACATTAATTATTTAATAACAAGTCTAATATATATTTAAGTAGTAGTAAAAATAAAACATTAATTATTTAATAATATGTCTATAATATCAGTGGATTAACACAGCTGGCAGCAAAAACAATTTGAATTAAAATAATATCTCTTTTACATAATATATTCTTGTTAAGAATATCTGAAATGCTGTGCAAGTTGAATTAATTCTGTGTAGATTTATTCATATAGTAGTATTATATTTTATTTGAATTTAAAGTAAAACTACAAGTTAGTATTGTTTTTTAAAGTTTATTTATATAATTAAATCTAATGAAGTGAGTATGTAACTAATAAAGTGGATATCTAACTAAATATTAATTATGAATTATTATAATACCAATAGATGGCGACACTTTACCTTTCAGGTAGTTGTTGATAATATTGTTAATATTATATTTAATTTAACTATAGAGGGAGCTATTAATTGTATATTAATTTTACTTCCAGGAATTAAAATTGGATGGAGTAATATATATTCACGGATATAATTTTGTTATAAGTGTATTAAAACCAGAATTATTTTGTGTGTTTTTGAATCATTTTGTGTTTGGGTGTCATCGATGATGTTGTTGTGTTTTAAAAAAAGTGTGCTCTCAACTTGTCTTTCAAATCATTTCTCTCAACTCGACTTAGTCAACATGTATGATGCATTGCCATGTGGATGTGAATATTATGCAGAAG
Source organism: Maratus michaelseni (assembly GCA_963931845.1). NCBI lineage: Eukaryota > Metazoa > Arthropoda > Arachnida > Araneae > Salticidae > Maratus > Maratus michaelseni. The sequence goes on along the minus strand of OZ007597.1, from coordinate 96,156,063 downwards.
TTGTGACATTTTAAGGATTCTGTATAATTATTGTGAGTAAAATATTTTATCTACACTTTACGCGTTCATATTTCCAATTTTATTATTTCAAAACTGTTATCTCGTGGTAATTTCCTGAGGTGTTAAATACAGTTTTTGGGATAATCGATGTGAGTGAAATATATTGTATATTCTTAATGGTTTTTTATTTCCTATTTAAATATTTCCAAATTTTAATATTTCCAATTGTTGTCTGGTAATAATTCAGTGTACCTGGATGATTCTACTGATCTTAGCATTATGCCAGTAGAATTATGAAACACTGAATTATTATTTAAAGCACATGTGGCTGCATCCAGGCTGATGAGTACATGTGCATGTGTTTTTTCATATCCAATGTGAAATTACATTACCATGTTAAATAATTGAAACAGAAAAAGATGTACTATAAATTTAACACATTTTAATATAAAATTCGTTTAAATTTTTATTAGTATTTTTTTTTAATTAATTTTTTTATCAGTTTAACTTTAACAGTGACCTCTGAAAACATAGTTTAAATTTATAGTTTACAAATATTTCTTTTTTTTCTCTTTCGAGATACTTAGAATAACAAACAAGCATTTAAAAAAAAAAAAATCCCACCTTATGTAACACTAAATTTCTTTTCATTAGCTTCTTAATGAAATGGAACGATATTCCAGTCAAACAATATTTAACGAAAATAGATAAGAAATTTTTCGAAGCCTTTTTAAGACAAACAAGTTTTTTTTTTTTTTTTTTTTTTTTTTTTTTTTTAATCAAGGACAAACATTCACCCCATCTTTCCGCTCTTTTAATAAAAATATTTCGCGTCTGATTGGTTATTTTAATTTTGATGACAAATGCAATTATAGAAATCGATATGAAAAAAAAAATGATACAAAGTATAAGATATCCTTAGCTTAAATGTGTATTTTCTATTTTTGAAACGAGACAAAACAAATATATTTATAGAAAATTTTCTTTATTAAAAAATGGGAATTCTTTAAATGAAACACTTCGTTTTTTTTTCTTTATTATTATGTCAGCAACTGGAGTAATTTGCGAATTTATTTTGTGTAATAATTAAATTGCTTTTAAAAAATACTTAAGTGTAATGAATGCCTAGATTATTAATTTTTGACTTACTCTATCCATAAAAATTATATTTGTCTCTTTCTATAAGTTATACATATATTTTAAATATTACGATGAACATATTATCAAGTCGTTGATAAAAAGTGAAAGGGTAATTTTCGCACATTTTTTGATCGAATTTAGATTTATTTAATATTAACATGTAATTGAGATTGCTAAACGTTTTCGTAAATGGCTAGTTGTTGCACATAAATTTATTATATATTAGAATTTTAATAGCTGATAGTTAAGTTTTAATAACCATTAAACTGTTACTTGAAAATTTCCATATTTAGTTTCTAATTAATATCCTTATATTTTGATATAATTTTGGATTTTAGTTTTTTTTTTTTTTTTTTTTTTTTTTTTTTTACAAAATTTGAGCATAATTATTAGAGATTGAAATTTAAAATACAGAAAATTAATAACTGTTGAAGTAACTTTTTACCTTTCGTGTAATTTAGAACTTTAGTCTCAAAACAAGTTTATAAGCTCACAAAATTTGTGCGCAGTTATTGGACATCTAATTTTTCAATACGGAGAAAAACAATTTCAGTTTCAATAACATCCCAGCGATGAATTTTAGTAAAATTTTGCATGTCAATCGAATTGTGTATATGAAATAATATGTTTACTCATTTCCAGAATTTCAATTACAGAAAAACAAATCTTACCTTAAAATTTGTTTCTTAAAAAAAAAAAAAAAAAAAAAAAAAAATCTAAAGTTAACTTTTTTTAGTTTCCCTTTTCACAAAAACAACGAGGTTTTAAATGGAAAACAGTTTATCAAGCAAATCATTGCAAAACAAAGTGTATTTTCTATTTTTGAAACGAGACAAAACAAATATATTTATAGAAAATTTTCTTTATTAAAAACAAGTGGGAATTCTTTAAATGAAACACTTCGGTTTTTTTTTTCTTTATTATTATGTAAGCAACTGGAGTAATTTGCGAATTTATTTTGTGTAATATTTAAATTGCTTTTAAAATATACTTAAGTGTAATGAATGCCTAGATTATCAATTTTTTATTTACTCTATCCATAAAAATTATATTTGTCTCTTTCTATAAGATATACATATGTTTTAAATATTACGATGAACATATTATTAAGTCATTGATAATAAGCGGAAAGGTAATTTTCGCACTTTTACTGATCGAATTTAGATTTATTTAAACAGGTAATCGAGATTGCTAAACGTTTTCGTAAATGACTAGTTGTTGCACATAAATTTATTATATATTAGAATTTTAATAGCTGATAGTTAAGTTTTAATAACCGTTAAACTGTTGTTTGAAATTTTCCATATTTTGTTTCTAATTAATATCCTTATATATTTTGATATAATTTTGGATTTTAGTTCATTTTTTTACAAAATTCGAGCATAATTATTAGAGATTGAAATTTAAAATACAGAAAATTAATAACTGTTGAAGTAACTTTTTACCTTTCGTGTAAGTTTGAACTTTAGTCTCAAAACAAGTTTATAGGCTCACAAAATTTGTGCGCAGTTATTGGAGATCTAATTTTTCGATACGGAGAAAAACAATTTCAGTTTCAATAACATCCCAGCGATGAATTTTAGTAAATTTTTGCATCGAATTATGTCGAATTATGTATATGAAATAATATGTTTACTCATTTAAGAAAAACAAATCTTACCTTAAAAAATTTTTCTTAAAAAAAAAATAATAAAAAAAAAAATAAAAAAAATTCTAAAGTTATTTTTTTTTTTTAGTTTCCCTTTTTACAAAAATAACGAAGTTTTAAATGGAAGACAGTTTATCAAGCAAATCATTGCAAAACAAAGTGTATTTTTTCTCATCAATCTATGTAGCCCAGATTTATTGTGTACTCTCAGGGAATGGAAACTGATATTACACGCTTTCGTTAATAATTTTTTATGTAACCAAAATTCATTATATATCAATTTGTAGTTACAAAGAATTGATTTTTAATGATTAGCAAATAATATTTAAAAAAGATACAGAAATAGTTTTCTTTCAAAATATTTTCGAAAAGATCGTGTTTCCTCCCAGTTTTCCTTTTAAAAAGCATACAAAACTTTAATATTTTACGATAAACATTTTATCATGTCTCTGATCATTAGCGAAAGAATAATTTTTCTTGTTACTTACCCATCATACGTAGTATAAGTCTTGTAATCGTTTTGAAAATCGAATTTTTTTTTTTTTTTTTTTTTTTTTTTTTTTGACGGATTTACACGTTTCAGACACTGGAGATTCTGAAAAACGTATTTTTAGAAAAAAAAAAATTGCCGTCCGTCTGTCTCTGTGTGTGTGTTTGTAAACGCTCTATCTCCCGAACAAATTGAGATAGAGACTTGAAATTTAGTATGTACTTAGTATGTAATAACGTAAAGAAACTTATTGAATTTCAGTAACCTCGATTATCCGGAACTTTTTTTTTTTGGACTCTCGAAATATTCGTTCTGATAAAAGGTATAAAAAATGTTTCGAAATTGTTTATTTTAAGGAGTGAATATAAAAGACAATAAAAAAACATAAATTGTGCATAAAGAATGAAGTCGATCGGATAATGAGTTGCCGAGATATTTGTAATCCTATTTTCCACTCTTTTCGATTTTTCATGACCCTATATTTCATTCAAATTTCAATTCAAAGATGTATTTTAATTGGAAATGAGACGCTTAATCCGATGCAGTAAACCGTTAGTTAATATTAGATTATCAATTTTGGAGTTATAAGGATGTTTCTTTTACGCAATTCCGTAACAGAGCATTTAAAGTTTATGACGTCATCAAGCCACGATTTTATTCAAATTGCAATGCATTTTATAAATAGTTTACGCATGTTTTATTTTCATATTTTATATTATGCATATCCATGATGGGTAAGTATTACGGTGGCCCCCGACAACTAGTTTTATTGATGTAATGGAGGTTAATTTTATACTCCCAGTAATCATATAGATAAAAATAATAATCAGTTAAATGTTTGTAAATGTTCTGTTGTTTCGCATAAAAATTAATAATCATAACAAGAACGAAAAATCATGCATCAGGCATCGATTATGAAATACTTTCCAACACTAACAGAATATTATTACGAAATTTTATTTTGTCATACAACGAAATGGGATATGTAAATAAGCAATTTAAATGAAAGGCACCGCAAACAATTCTTCCCCATGGACCGTAATGTAACGGAATTCTTTTGTGTATTTGTAAACGAATTATAAATGCTACACACTTCATTTTCAATAGGGAATATTCTATAGAGAATCTCATTAACATATAAAAAGTACATGTCATTCCAAGTTCATTTATGCGAGTTAGAGGATGGGCAGACAAACCTAATCATAAACACTTTTCAACTATATGTTTCTTTTAAATTTTAAAATGAGTAAACTAAAAACATAATATATAATAAAATAGCTTATATTAGATTGTTGACATGTTTCGGCTCACTCTGAGCCATTATCGAAAACAAATGAGAATATTCTATAATTGCACGGTCTTTGAGGTTATTATTTGAAATGCTATCATTTACACTGAAAGGAAACTTATACCGCCTTCATCTAGAACAGCCATACTCAACCTGCGGCCTACGTACCACATGTGGCCCGGCAATCTTTTATGTGCGTCCTGAGACACATATTCATTAATCCTTACTTAAAAAATTAATTGCGAAGCGCATAAAAGTATTTATATTTATATATATATAACTTTTACTGTTGTTTCATTTTCATGGGAAAACAAAATCTGTCCTGTTATTTATAATTAATTTAAAATTACGTTAAAACATCTTAAATATTGTTTTCGTAGTCAAAAGTTCTTTTTACAATCCTATTTGCTCTACATTGGTGTTTACATTCCTCACTCTTCAGCAGTAATCATGCATTATTCCAAATTAATTAAATTTCCGCTATATATTTCTGCAATTTAAAAAAAAAAAGTTTTTGCATTGAGCAAAAGAGGGATTTATTAGAGAAAATCTCCAGTGATTTTCCCTTTAAAACTTGGAAATTCTGCATTGTTATACAGGGTCATTCATAATTCCCTCCGGGGTTTCGAAACGTTATAGTAAAAAAATGAAGACGAATATGAAAAAAAGAAACATATGAAATTATTCCGAAACTATTCAAGTTTTACTTACACACATTACAGGTGTTCTATGTGTGAACCCTTGGTCACACGGCATACATCCATGCGATAGTCCAGTTCCTGCCATACTCCGTTTCTTTAAATCTGAATCAGTGGTGTCAGTTCAACGGGCCTTTCGTAATAAATATCGAAAACAGGGACCAACTGACAAAACAATTCATGTGTGGTACCGGAAATTTAAAGAAACGGAGTATGGCAGGAACTGGACTATCGCATGGATGTATGCCGTGTGACCAAGGGTTCACACATAGAACACCTCTAATGTATGTAAGTAAAACTTGAATAGTTTCGGAATAATTTCATATGTTTCTTTTTTTCATATTCGTCTTCGTTTTTTTACTATAACGTTTCGAAACCCCGGAGGGAATTATGAATGACCCTGTATTAATATGTTTTATACTTATTATTATAGCTATACTGCGTTTTAGGGTTAAACGTTTGTCGCGGGAAAAAATGACACCAAAAATTTTTATAGCACTATTTTCGAACAACAAAGTATATTTGCAATAAAAATGTAACCACGAAAATTATTGTTTAGAAATAGTGGTGTTAAAGTTTTTTGTAACATGTCTTTCGCAACAAATGTTTAACCATACTGATAATAATAACCTAGTTGTATTGCTTAGTTATACTATTTATGTTATCTTACTATTTCAATTACTCTTTTTTTAATATTTTTATGTGTTGCGGCCCACCTAAATTTGCAAACATATATTTGTGGCCCGCGTGAAAAAAAGGTTGGGTATGGCTGATCTAGAACGAATAAGTAGTCCTTTTCTAAATCCCTTAAACTATAAATATAGATTTCTGAGTTATGCGAATAATGTAAACAAATAAACTGAATAGACGAAATTATTGAGATAGGTGATGAAACGATACAATATATTATGAATCGTTTGAATTGCAAAAAACTATCACTTGATTTCTAGAATAAATTCTTAAACTGGAATTATAGTTACTAAAACTAACCTCTTGTGTTCACATTTATTTGCAGAGATTTTTAAATAAGTTTGACCACGATAATATAGGAAAACGCTCTTGAATTTGAATAGGGGAGACTAGAACTCTCCAGCAAAGGGAACTAGAATTTATAAGGATGACTTGAAACTATTTTTTCTAGAGCCACAATTTAGTTTCTAAATGCTATAGTTGCAGAATTTCCTCTCAGTGTAATTTTCATGTATTCAATGAATATTATGACGCATTATTATTATTATTGTAATGCATTTAAAAGAAATATATTATTGCAAGGTGTTATAATTTATTATACTTTTCAACTATGTTGAAAATTTCTAAAAAGGGATTTTTTTTTAAATTGTTCATATTTTTATCGTAATTAATAACTATTGACGAAACTTTTTATTTTTCTAGGAATTTTTATTCTTCTCCTTGAAATGTTTAAATTTTCATGAAATTTGTGCAAAATTATTAGAGACCTGAATTTTTAATACAGAAAAATGTAATATCTGATAAATAATTTTCATTCTTTTACTTTTGGATATTTTTCTTTTGAAAGATTTTCGAGATTACTCTGTTTTCCTCCTCTTCCCATTCTTAAAACACGCATGCATTTAATTTTACGATGAAAATTTTATCATGTTCGCTGATCATAAACGAAAGAGTAATTTTTCCTCTTTTATTGATGTAATGCACATTAATTTCATACTCTTAGGTAATTGAGATTGATAAACGTTTTCCTAAAGGGTTTGTTATTTTGCAAAAAAGGCAATTTATTATACATTAGAATGTTAATGTGTAACAGTTACCTTTTAGTACTTATTAAAAGGTTATTTTAAAACTTCCATATTTCTAACGTAGTTAATAATTGCTAATGTAACATTTATCACACATATAAATGCGAATTTTAATCTTTAAAAAAATTAATTACAAAATACTTGAGCACAGTTATTGGAGATTTAAATTTTCAGTACGGGAAAATACAACTTTACTTACAATAATCCCCCAGTGACGGTAAATAAAAAGTATTTTATTAATTTTTATTATTATTTTACTGGTTTTTTTTTTGTTATATTTATTTAAAAGTATCCTTATTATTAATGTTCGTAAACGTCTGTGTGTCTGTCTGTGTATCTGTACCCGGATAAACTCTGCGAGCGTAGCGAGTAGCGAAGCGCTTTTTGTGCCAAAAAATTCAGAAAAATCCGGTCCTCCAGGAATTGCAGTTTCGAAAAAATCGGCCCATAATTAAGGGAGTTATTAACGAACAAAACTGTTTTAATTACTCAAAACTAAACATTTTTTCTGCGACAAAGAAATAAATTCATTCCTGACTAGATTCAGACCTCGAGGCGAGGCTAGCGAATAGAGCGACGACCAATCGGCTTCCGTCTTTTTCGGGGCCTTTTGGCGAGGTTAGCAGGAAATCCAGTAAACATCACATGATTTTTATAGACTACGGGTATTCAGGGGGCCGCTCAATCTCAGAATCTGAGAGGCGCAGATCTTCCGTGCTCGCGCATTTCGACGTAAAAATATATCAGCTTTCAGAGAATCTAAAAATTATTCTGATATCTTCATTACGAGCTTAGATATTAATTATTACGAGCTGAGACATTATTTAATTATTGATATTTCAACTATGCCCAGACAAAAATAATAAATTAGAAGCAGACGATTCTCTGGTAAGATGTTCAAGCTGAGTGTGGGCGAGATATTATGATTTTAATTTAACATTTTTTTTTATTCGTTCCTAGCGTTTGATTGTGTTTATGTATAGAAATTACCAGTATTTTCGAATAGTAAATTCAGAGGTTTTTTTTTTTTTTTTTTTTTCAGTTCTAAGTTTTTCAAGTCGTCTTTGAACAAGTACTCCGGTAGTCTAATAGTCTAATTCAGTTGTTTGAGGAAAAGTAGTGTCATCTTTTTCTTTTAGAGTGGCAAATAGATATTATGACAGAGAAAAGCGGGCTTCGCCCGTTATCGAATTTTTTTTTTCAGTTTTAAGTTTTTCTACAGGTCCCTGTCTTTGAACTAGAACTCAGGTAGTCTAAATCAGTCGTTTGAGGAAAAGCAGTGTCATCGCTTCCTCCCCCCCCCCCCTTTCAGGTTTTTTTTCTCTTAAGTATGGTCCGTTTCTATAGCTAAGAAACTATGTTACGGATTTCCACCAAACTGATTCCAAACATCATAATTAAAGTAATAAGGACCCTCTATAACATTTTTAAAAGTTTCTGAGTTTATACCACTCTTTTCGAATAATAATATCAGATTTTATATTTTGATTTCACAATATCTCGAGTTCTACGAGTCAAATCGGAACGCGTTTTGGCTTATTCGACTCGATATCAATAGAGGATACTAGAGCTTATCGGTTTTAGTTTGTTTTTCACCACCAGGGGGCGTTTTATTATCTCTGTTTCTATGGCCCGGATTACGACGGGGTATGGCTCATTTGACTCGACATCGAAAGCCTTGACGATTTCAGTTATGATCGTATAAACAGCTTGCGTCACCTGGTGGTGGAAGGTGGAACTAACGTATACTGCAGCGCGTGCGCAGCACGACTGCTATACGGTGCCGCAGGCAGCGGGGACCGAAATCACCCACTCAAGGACAGCCACCTGTGAGGTATAGGAACAATAAGTCCACGAGGGGAAAAATAAACGCTACCCGGCACCGATAGCACCCATCCGTTCCAACCCCCACCGCAGGAGGCGCCTGTTTATTAGATTTTAAACAATGAATATAATTACATAACAATAATAAAATATAAAAGGTAAAAAAATAACAATTTTTTGCAAATTGAAAGTTAAATATAAAATATTTTCGAAGTACTATAAGTTCATAATGTCCTAAATTTATGGTATTTTAGTTCAGAAAGTCAATGGTCAGTTCAGTCAATTTTTTTTTTAAAATTCTTTCGTAATGAAAGAGAAATTTTTATTGAGAATATTATAATTCTCTTTTAACTTTTGAGAGTTTGAAGGATTGAAAATGATATTACGAAGGTTATATCTGAGAGTTTCGTTCTTATCAAAAGGGAAGTGATGGATCATAAGAGGGCAGCATCCGAATATGTAGTGAACTGCATCTCCTTCTGCTTTATCGCATGGACATCTAGGTGAGGCTCTTTTTCTTATTTTATGTAAGTATTGTGGGAAACTGCCATGGTTACTCAGATAATACGGCAGTGTTGGCTGTTTGCAGAGATAATTTGGATCGACTTTATTTATAATTTTATAGGTATCTCTGCCCTTATTACATGAGTCCCAAATGGCTTGCCAGTCAGAGATGGTTTTCTTTTTAAAATACAATTTTGCTATTGAAATGGGGAACAACAGATCTTTTCTTGATTGATATTGGTCTTGTAAGATGGCTTGCTTTGCTAGGAGATCAGCTCTTTCGTTGCCAGTATCACCCACATGAGATTTAGTCCATGTTATTATAATGGATTTATCAGGAATTTGAAGTAATTGATTGTAAATGTTTTTGATAATGTAGTTTCTAGGAAAAGCAACTTTTAATACTTCCATAGAAGAGTAACTATCTGTAATAATTAGTAGTTTATTGTAGTCGGAGGTAGAGAACCATTTTATTGCTTTATAAATTGCCATTAATTCTGCTTGATATATGTTATTCAGTGGATGATGTCGTATTGCTTCATCATGTATATTATTTCCATCTTTATATATGGTGAAAGCACTGGCTACACCCCCTGGCATGACAGAACCATCTGTGTAGGCTTCCACATCGTATTCTTTTGGATGGATGAATTTTCTATCTTCTATAATTCTGATATTTTGGACTCTGTAGTAATTGAGGAATCGATACGATTTTTCTTTCTGCATTATATTGTTAATGTTTAGCTGTGTGTTATTGATTAACAAATTTCTATTTCCTATTTTCAGTTGGTAGTACTGAAATTCATTCTGTATTTTTATTAGGATTGGTGGAGTTCCTGTAAGAAGATACAGAGCTTCGTGAGAGATAGTCCTATAGGTCCGTATTAAGTTTAATAATGCCAAACGCTGAGTTGAACGTAGTAATTTGCGGCCATCAGTATTCAAGTTTGGATACCAAATTTCGTAAGCATATAGTATTTGGCGTTCTATGACTGTTTGATACCATATTTTCAGGATGTCTGGTTTGATACCTTTATTAAAGAATCGAAATCCTCTAAATCCGTTTACAAAGTTTGCAATCTTTGTTCGAAGGTCTTTCATGTGATCTGTAAAATTGAATTTAGAATCTAACAGTACGCCAAGATATTTAATATTTTTTACTACTTTTATTTTTATATTTTCTAATTTAAATCTCGGAAGTCTTCTTTCGAGGAGATTGCTACCGAAAAGCATTGATTGCGTTTTCTGAGTTGATATTTTTAAACCGAGTTCATCACATATATTCTTAAAATGGACTATTTTGTTGTTGGTTGTAACTTCCAGGTCTATTACGGTATTTCCCTCTATTGGAATCAAAAAATCATCTGCGTAAACAATAATATCTTCATATAGATTTTTATAATTTTTTATTATGTAGTTAGCTATAAGAAGCCATAAGAGTGGTCCAAGACAGGATCCCTGAGGGCATCCTTTAAATACCCTGAACCATTCTATATATTCATATTGATTTAAGCCTATACTTCTTTTGCTTATATAACTTTTTAATAAGGTTTTGAGGTATCTGGGTAACGGTGAGTCATCAATTATTTCTGATAATTGGTGCCAGTTTATTGAATCGAAAGCACCTGTAATATCAAATGATATGATGCCCACATAAGTATGTTTTTGTAATAATTGTGCAATTTTCTCTTTAAGTCTCTCCAGAGCTGATATAGTGCTTCTGTTTTCACGGAAGCCGAACTGTTCATCTTTTAGATAGTTTATTGCTTCAAGATAAGTTAAAGTTCTATTTTTTATTAATCTTTCTAGGATTTTACCAATCATGGGTAGTAGTGTAATTGGACGGTATGAATCAGGTTTTGATGGATCTTTGTTTTTCTTTCTAAAATAGATGACTACTCCTTTCTTCCACGTTTCTGGAAAGTGTCCAAGGTAGAGACATTTGTTATATAATAACTTTATAAGCTTCATATTATTTTTTATCAAATTTTGTAAAATTCTGCCATCTACCCGATCATATCCTGGGGCTTTCTTTTTATTTTGTTGGTTAATTGCATATTGAATTTCTCTATGGGTAAATTTAAAATTGTTATATTCTTTTATTGATAGTGTGTTTGTGTTTTGAAATGATGATTCGAATTCTGGGCTTGTATTGTAATGGTAATGAAGTAACGTTTCTTGAATCTCTTTGTATGTATCATTTTGAGTTGAAGATTCCATGACAGAGTGGATGAGATCTGTATTTTTTAAATATTTCTGCTTCAGAATTTTAAAAGCAGTACCATACTTACTGTTTGTTTCCGAACAAAATGTTATCCAAGAATCAATTTTAGCTTTTTTAATATCTAATTTGTATTTTGCTTTGGCTTTTTTATATTTAATCTTGAGTTCTACAAAATCTGGATTTCTTTTATGTAGTTTATATATAGCATTTAGGTGGCTTCGCTGTACTTTAAGTTTGTCAGTATACCAGGATACATTAATTTCATGAGACAACTTTTTCTTTTTAAGTGATTTTTGCATGATGTTTAAAAGGATAACATTAAATTCCTCTGTCCACTTCTCTAACTCTGGAACAGAATTGACTGCTTTAAGTGTTGAAAGTAATGTTTCTTCATGTTTTTGAAACAGTTTATTGAATTTTTTAAACGTTTCATATTTGGTTTTGAAACGGTATAAATTTCTTATTGTGGGTGTGACATTCAGAGTAAAAGTAATATATTGATGGTCACTTAGTGATTTAAATGTCGAGTCTATTTTCCATGAATCTATAATATTTTTTGAATGTTCACCGCAGAGGGTCAAATCTGGTTTGCCTTTAAACTTGTCTCGCGCAAAAGAACATTCTGAATCAGGATCATTAATAATAGTTAATCTGCTCATTGCTAGATAGTCAAGTAGGATATATCCTCTAGCATTATTTCTTTTATAACCCCACGCCTGGAGGTGTGCATTGAAATCACCCCCAAGGATAAGGTTCGATGTATCTTCTATGACTGTGGTCCATTCTCGGAAGTCTTCATCAAGATTTCCACTCGGTTTTGAATATTGTGATCCGACTTTAATGAATTTTGATGACAGTGATAGGTTTATAAATACACTGTTATTTGTTTGTAGAGTCTGAATATGAATTAATAAGGGATTGGATACGAGTATTCCCGACGTCTGATTTATTGAATGGTAGAAAGAACATGAAATTGGGATTCCCGTGAAGGTGTTATTACTTTTGTGATAATCCTGAACTAAAGCTAAATCTACTTTATTTTCATGTATGTGCTTCAGCAATTGGAGATTTGCAGCCTTACAATTATTAAGGTTTATTTGAACTATTTTTAAATGATTTGGTGGGGTCTTGGATTCTCCGAAATAATATCTATTGTCCAATGGGATAGTCTGATTTATTATATATGTAGCATTGGTTGGAGGTTCTACAGTTGAATCTTCTATAGAGTCATCAGAGATATTGAGTGATTTTAGTTCTGAGAACATACTTTTGAAGGATCATAGGAGATAGTAATATTTTGTTTTCGTTGCAACAATCTTTGAAAAATTGGGCAGAATCTAGAATTTGCACTATGCCTTTCAATCTTTTCAGGTTTTACTGCGGTTTTATATTCTCTTTCACAGTTGATGCAACGATGACCCAGCAAACATGACCAGCATAGCCCAGAAAAGGGCCAATGCGTTTGTACCAAAAATTACAATGCTGCCCCAATACCAGTTAGCCGTAATGGCACCGTTAAAAAAGTGTCCGTCTTTAATTTATTGGCCCTTAAGTGCGGACATTTACTGGGCAGATACCGTAATGCCAATACCATTAATAAATTCATTAATGGAAGAGTGTTGGTCCAGTATATGTATTTATCATTACTTAAAGGGCAAGTACAGGCCCAATGTAGGAAATTTTATTTTCATCACAATTTCACGAATGCTTCAAAGGGCAAATATTGGCCCAATAAGGAACAGCCATACATGATTTAATCTACTTAGCTGGCCCAATGAAGGCTATTTAAATCAGTATCTAGTATTTTTCAGTGCTTTATAGGACATGTATTGGACCAATATTAAAGGTCATTAGATCATATTATGCAGAAAAATGTGCACTATACTCATTGACCTCAAAATTGAATTTTAGACCATATTAAAAGGTGTATAATTTTAATAAGGAAATTTATAATTTTTAAACATTTGTAATAGGGACTAAAATTTAATTACAATATTGTAATCAAATTTTAGTCCATATTATAAATGTTTAAAAATTATAATTTTCTCCTTAAACGCAAAGGGGGCAGTAACCTTTAATATGGTCTAAAATTCGATTTTCAGGTCAATGAGTAGTAGTGCACATTTTTCTGCATAATATGAAGCCAATCTTCTGAACATACAATAATTGTTAATAGAGATATAAAGAAATTATAGTGAATAAGAACAACAAAGTACTTAAAATTACTTAATTTGTAACAGGATTTTTTATAAAAATTAAATGGTTACCGATGAATCACAGGATAGTTCAGAATGCAATTATCAAAATTTGGTTTTCACCATGAAAACCACAGTTAGAAACAATTTTTGAAATTTTAATGTATGGTAATCAAAATAGGGAACAGATGTGTTACACTCAAGCAGAGATGTTTGGCGACTTTCAAGCCTGTGCCATACCAATAACTCAATACAATAGCTAAGTTACCATTAAAAAAAAAATCCCCTAAATTTGGCGACTTTTTTCCTTTTTATATCCGATTAAAAAATTTTAAAACCGTGCACGAATGTATGACATCATAGCCCAAAATAGTTTTGTTTAGCTTTAGTGTGTTTATAGTATAAATTACACTTATTAAATGTGTGGGAGAGGTATAAGTAAAAATTAACTTTTTTACTCTCTGGCCAGTACATGGATTTTTTTACTCGCCGGTGTTTTTCAGCACTGGCCAATAACAAGTTTACAAATACTTGATAAAAAATTTGCGAAATTTGTCAAACTATTGTGGAATAAACAGTGAAATTTGTCAAATGGCGTCGGGATAGAAATCTGGACATTTGTCAAATGGTCTCGGGAAAGAAATCAGGCATTGCAAGAAAAAAATTAATTTTGTCTAACTGTCGTGAAAAAAATCGAGAAATTTGTCAAATAGGTTCGGGGGAAAAAAATCTCAAAATTCGTCAAATGATCTCAGGAGAAAAATAATGAAATTCGTCTAACTATCCCGGAACAGAATTGCAAACTTCGTCGAACGGCAGCGGAAATAAAGTGCGAAATTTGTCGAACATCAGCGGAAAGAAAGTGCGCAATTTCTTCGTTCATGGAAAAAATCATGAAATTCATCAATCGATAGCGGAATAATCGCAAAATTCATTAACCGATAGTGGGAAAAATCGCAAAATTCATCAACTAGTTTCGGGATAAAAAATTTCGAATATCGTCGAATGGCTTCGAGAGAAAAAAAATCACAACCTGTCATATAATGTCAGGGAAAAAATCGCGAAATTCGCCAAATAGTTTTTAAATTTATCGAGTGACAGCGGAGAAAAAATCTTTTTCCATTCAATCATCGCAATTGGCGAGCAGAGTTGTATAATATAGACGCACACGTGCACGGCATGCACAGAAAATTTTCTGCAAAATTTATAATTTTGCAGAAAAAAATTTTTGAATAAAAAAAAAAAATAATAATAATTTTTTTTTTAAATACCAAAAAATTAAAAATATTCCCCAATTTTATGTACGATTTATTTACTGTTTGCGTACAATTCAAAATTTAAAGATGCAAAACATTGTTGTGACATTACAGATGCTTGCGAAGAGGTCAAAATATTAAGGATTGGGTTGTTTCTAAATGCATTGACAAAATAATTGATAATTCCTATCACAGATTTTTAGCTTTATTATTATTTTTTACCAAAATAAATATTCTTTAATTAATATTAATTAATTTTATATGGTAATTATTTTAAACTAATGTTTTTAATTTATATCGTCAAAATAATACAACACCTAATTTTATTAAACATTAAATTAATTTGCAGAAAGTTTTTGACTGAATATTTATGTGCGCAGGAAGTTTTTGGTTTTATACAAGTCTGTTGGCAAGTATGACTATTAAATTTGACCAGTGGTGGCAATAAAGTCAATCGCCAAATTTTCAGTATTACTCGCCGATTGGCGAGTGCTAATATTGTCCTATAGGGGGAGGGGCATTACAACAACAAAGTACCTAAAATTAATTTGCACATTTGCAGAAGCATTTTTAAAAAAGGAAATGTTTACCGATGAACCACAGGATAATTCAGAATGCAACTATCAAAATTTGATTTTCACTACCGCAAACTAATCAAAACTATGATGCTATTTTTAGGAAAACATAATTTAGCTAAGTAATGATTAGCTAGATAATTTAGTATATATATAAAAAAAATGTAGTTTGTTTCCACATCGACATTATTTTTGATGTTACTTCAATAAACTTACTTCATTTTCCTCTTTTTCGGCACAGCAGCGATACTCTTATTCTACACAGGAGCACATCAAACTTGCTTGCAGAAGATCACTCATGGTAGTCGTTTGTTACACAATAAAACTACACACTCGTGATCTTCAGAGAGCAATCGAACCGGGGATATTCACCAGACAGATTTCTTCATCTGTTTCACTTTTCACAGATTGAGGAAACTAGTTTTTGCCAGAAGTGACATCAAAAATAATATAAATGTTCCCTAGAGAGTGTTTTTACCAAAAGCAGAATATGGTTAAAAGTGCAACGTTTGTCGCAGAACAATTCAAATTCTCAATTTCAACGAAATTCATCCTTCAAGTATTAGTAAAAAATTGCAAAATTTATCAGTCGATCACCAGAAAAGAGCAAAATTTGTCAGCCGAACATCAAAGGGGAAAAAAAACAAAAAAACGCAAAATTCTTTAATCATTCATGTAAAAAATAACAAAATTCATCAATCGGTAGACTTATATAAAACCAAAAACTTTCAGTAAATCAATTTAATGTTTAATAAAATTACGTGTTATTATATTGTTTTGATGATATGAATTAAAAAACACAGTAGTTTTAAATGATTACCATTTAAATTAAAAAATAATTATTTTGTTTCAAAAAATAATAAAGCTAAAAATTTATGATAGGAAGGGGTGAATTTTTATCAATTATTTTGTCAATATATTTAGAAACAGCCAAATACTTAATATTGTGACATTTTCACACAAAATGCCAGTCACTCTGTTAGCAGAAATAATGTGACATTGCTTGTGAAACAACTGAATCACATTTTGTAGGTAGAGGTACATTCATAGAATCGAATTTGAGAAAAAAAACGAACAAACATGTGCCTTAAAATAATAAAATCATTTTCTGTGTCATTTATGTTTTTTTTTTTTTTTTTTCAGACGATTTATTTTTGGCTCGCCGCCAATCAGTGATTGATGTTCATTAAAATTTGATGTATTTTGAAATATTTACATTTAGCTTTAAATCATTTTAGAGAACTTCAATTTAAAATGCTTTCTAACACTATGAAATTATTTAACCACTGCCACCGGGCTAAAAAGTCACTGCAGCTGCTGATGGAAAACCGATCGCCGCGAAGCTCTAGTCTGCAGAAAATAGAAATAAATTGTGTAATATCACAATAATATTTTGTGTCTTTAAACTTTGAATTATGTGCAAACATCATACATAATCACAGCATAAATCATATGTAAGTTTGAGAAATATTTTTCATTTTTTAATATTAAAAAAAATAATAATAAAAGAAATAAAAATAAAACTAGTTGAATGTACCAATCCTAAATCTTTCTTCTACCTCATTCACGTTTTAAACACACCAGAAACGAATCAGTACCAATTTATATCAAGGTGTAACTGAATCTGAAGTTTTATTAAATTCCGTGCATTAGTTCTTGAGATATGACTATCGCTAAAATCTTTAAATCCTGAAAAACGCAGCATAGTTAGGCATTAGCACCATCTGTTGGGAGATTTACACCAAAACCTAATCAAAAACAATTTATGTCAACGTCTAACCGAATCTCAAGTTTGATAAAATTATGTGCAATAGTTCATGTGATATAGATCGTGAAAAATGTTGCATAGCAGTACCACATGTCAGGCGATTTACACAAAAAACAAATCAGTACCAATATATATCAAGGTTTAACTGAATGTAAAGTTTTATTAAATTCTGTGCATTAGTTCTTGAGATAGGGTGCTTACAATTTTTTTAACACACAGACAGACTCACATTTTCTAAAAAGTCAAATCTAGTTCAGGACCTTCTAAAATGTATAAATCTATCAAAAACCGAAAATTTTCATGAATCCAAAACTTTCTTGTAAAGATACAAGAAAATAACTTTTAAAAAATTAAGTTTTTCTTTTCTAAAATATTTTCCATAAAGTTCTGAATTTTCAGAAAAGTTTCCGCACACAGCGTGCGGCCATGCATCTATATTATACAACAACTCTGTCAATCAGTAGTGGCAAAAAATTGTGAAATCAGTCAGTCGTTCAATACTTCAGCTGGTTGCAGGGAAAAAAAAAGGTTGATCAGTTGGGGGAAAATAAACTGCGATTTTTGCTAATCGGTCAAGAAATAGTCATAAAATTTGCTAATCAGTTGACAGAAAATATCTTAAAATTCACAAATTGGTTGCAGGGGAAAAAAAAGCAAAATTCATCAGTGGCTTATCAGAAAGTTGATTGGGGGGGGGGGGGGGGGGAAGAATCGTGAAATTCTTTAGTCAGTTGCAGAAAAATATACAAAATGTTTTGATTACGATCAATCGCGGAAAAAAAACAAGATTTTTGCTAATTGCTCCTGAGAAAAAGCCACAAAATTTGCCAATTGGTAAAAGAAAAATATCTCGAAATTCGGGTCGCAGGTAAATACATGTGAAATTCAGCAGTGGATCCTTAGAAATATTCTTGAAATTCTTCAAACAGTCGCAGGAAAAAAAAATTTCAAATTTGTCGATCGGTCACAGGAAAAAATCATAAAATTTACCAGTCAAATGAAAGATCTCAAAAATGTTGTGAAATTTGTTTGTAGATTCTGAGAAAATTGTGAAATTCTTCAATCAGTCACAGGGGAAAAATGAATAAAAAAAACGAGAAATTTGTCTAGATAGGTCCCGAGAAAAAAATAGCAAAAGTCATCAATCGATCAAAGGAAAGAAAAATCTCAAAAATATTATGAAATCTGTTAATCGTTCTCGAGAAAAGATCGCAAAATTCATCAGTCAGGAAAAAAATGTCACAAAATTAGTCTGTCGGTCGCGAGAAAATAGCGTAAAATTCTACTGATTAAAGGGGACTCAAAACAAACCAGTTCAACAAAATATGTCTTTTGAATAAGATGGAAGAGCGTCCCTTTTAAAAACAGTGTATCGCCCAGCGGCCCTTTTGTTTTAGAGTCAACACTATATTCATTATTTACTTTCAGATCTTGGTGATCAAATCAAAAATTTGAAATTGTATGGTGCAATGGAGTTGCCTCCAACAAATGTTACTCATAACCTGTTAGATTTAACATGTATTCAGTATGAAAGAAGAGCTCATGGGCCTCCACATGGACAGAAATCTATTAGAAAACTGCTAAAAGCCAGACTTATAAGTAACCGTGCATGGATCAAATTTCTATACACATTTGCTCCATGAAAGTGATTATCTCAAAATATGTCACTTCTAAAACTATTGACAGAACTGTAAATTCTTTGTTAATGCCATGGTTTTAAAAATAAATCTTACCACAAAATATTATTTATTTTGTTGTGTGTGTGTCTGTGACGAAACGTCTTTTGAATTTCTATAAAAGGTGAAAGAACATTTTTTATCAGCTGAAGATTCGTTTCAAAACACTGCAAAATATTCGGTTTTTTGAATAGTTTTTTACTTAATACTTATTTTCATACGGTATGATTTATTGTCACGATTTACTTTTATTGAAGAGAAATGGATGTTTTCATTGATCAATTGGAAGTTTTTATTGATAATTATGAACTTTACGAAAGACTGTCGACTCCCAAAATTTGTATATTTGTGTATATTTGCATTACATAATGTTTGGGGGAGGAGAGGAATAAAAAATTTCAAAATCTTTGTAATGTTTTTTATATATAGGGTAGATGTGCCAGTAATGGGCCACCTTCAACGTTTTTGGTTTATAAAAAAATAAACCATAAAAATTCAGCTTTTTTTATTTCATTAATATGCTTTCTTTAAATTCTAGTTTTAAATACAATCATAATATCAATTATCTATTACTTTTTGTGGGGTGTCCATTACTGGAATTTAGGGTGTTTTGAATTATTTCTGTTATTTACAATTAAATTTCAATTCACATTGGGAAATGTGACTATGAGCATGGTTAAATATTGTTGGTAGATTAATATAATCAGACTTGGTCTGAATATAATATTAAAAAAATGTGGAATATAGCAATTATAACTATTAATTAAAAAATAATTTTTAAAGAAATTCCTTAAGGGTGTCCATTACTGGCACATCTACCCAATATAAAATTGTTTTTCTGAAAAATTTAAAACTTCTTACGAGAAGCCATCTATGATCAACCAATCAGTGAAGGAGAAAAAAAACACATTTGAATTCTATCATTGAAACATTAATTATGGTAAAAATGTTTGATAAAGTTTACAAATACTACAAAACACATTGAAATAAAATATTAAATAAATGTAAGTACTTATTCGCATACGATCCTGCTGAAATATAGATTTTTACTGCATAGTTTTAAAGTAAACATTAAGTAAGCCTAACGTGTTTTGAATAAACAAGTCTATCTGAGTTCTGATTAAACTTTTTTTAACAGTATCGTTTTTAAAGTTAGTTCGGTCAGTTTAAAAAATATTTACACGAGCATACGCATACTATACATAATGATTACATTTAAATATATATTTAATTTTAAAATATTCATTCTTATTTATCCCTCAAAACAAAAGCAACGGCGTAATGTAATGGCGATCGCTTCTCTTTTCGTTCAAATCGTTGAATACCAACGACTCTAAGGCACTTTTACAATGCCGATAAATGTATTAAAATAGAAAACTTTAGAAATAAATATAAAATACTAATTAATAGTAAATAATCTTACCTTCAAATTTCAGAATATCAGAAGCCGAACCTAACGGTGCGTAGAGATGGGTAGATCTTTGAAGATTTGCGCCTACTGTTGCCAAACACTAATTGTTAAATATTACAAACTAAGGTCTGCTGGTTGAACAAAAATGCCCCAATGAAAATCCAGTTTTACTAGAACTTTAAACAGTTTGGAAGTAACGGACCAGCAAAGATTTCCCATCTTTATTTCGTAGCCCTAAAATACTTGAAAGATCCAATACTGGACCAGTATTCCTGAATCGATGTGATGCCGTACTTCAAACATCCAACAATGGGCCAATACTGTTCAATGGATGTGCCATCACTGGCCATAAATGCCAATATAGGCCCCAAAAGTAGCCAACAGTTCTATGTTTGCTGGGGACGTTCATAATTTTCTTTTATTTTGCATGTGTCTGTTTTGTGGTTACCTGTGCAATATGCGCATGTTAAGTAATAACTTCTACAATTATCAACTGTATGGCCATAACGTTGACATTTATTACACCTAACCACTGGATTGTAATATTCTATACGGCATAAATTAAAATGAATAGGTAATTTTCTTCTTGAAAATAATGCTTTCGCGTAATGTTCTTCTGCATCAAGTACTATTTGGTATGTTTTCATTTTTTGTTTTTTGAGAACTTTTGCTATTCCTAGAGGAAAATTCTGTCCCAGTTCTTGATGTATCTTATCAATTACTTCAGTCTCAGTCACATCTACTGGAATTCCCAGTATAATGACTTTTTTTCTTTTAGCATCTCTAAGATCTGCTTCGGCCAAATCTCTGAAACCTTCTATTTGATTTATAAAATCAATTAAAACCGCTGTTTTTTCGTCCGATTCTGTTTGGACTATGAGCGAGTTTTTATCTCTTCCTAACGAACATGAGATGTATTTAAATTTTTTATTCCCTTTTATTTTGTCATTTAACATGTTTCGTATTACATTAATGGGAATATTCGTTGATTGACTTCTTCTTATTATTATTGCTGATTTAGAGTACTTAAAGCAAGGTGTTTTTATAGGTTGATCGGATGTAATTGCAGCAGCATAACTCTTGAGTTGTGCTCTTTTCGATATTTCGGAATCGATTCCATCTTCCAGATGGTCTTGATTATTAACTAAGTTTTGTTGATTTTTTATGGTATGAAACATTTCTTCTATAAGTGATGTTTGTTTAATTTTTTCGGTTATTTCAATCTCTTTGCTCTGAAGTTCTTTTTCCATTTTGTCAATTATTTTTGATTGTTGAGTGATTTGAGTTTTCATTTCCTTTATTTGATGCTCTTGTTCGTTTGTCGTAGTTTTCAGGACGTTATTTTCTTCTTGTTCAAAGTATAGATATTCTTTTATCTGCTGTATTGAGTTCGCTATTTGTGTTCGGATGTCTTCATCATAAATTTTTGAATTACTTTCAATTTGATTTAGGATATCTTCCAATTGATGTAGTGGAGATTTCTCTTGTGTTAAGCTCGTTAGTTCTTGCAATGTCATTGGTATACTAAGAGTGGAACTCTCTCCAGAAAGTACCTGTAAATTCAGATGGGCTGTTTCCAACTCTTCCTGAATCATTTCTTTTCCACAGTCTTCCTTACTTAAAACACTTTTATCACCACCTTCATTTCCTTTGTCTTTATCTTGTATCGATTTTCCACTGTGTATCAGTTTTTCATCTTCAATATGTGTTAGACTGTAAGAGGCATTTTGTAATTCAGCTATATTTAATGCCATTTTTGGGGATATCTCTGAGGATGGTGCCTTTAGTATATAGATATTGGTGAAATCTGTCTGTATTAGTTTAAGTCGTCTTTTTAATTCGTCTAAGTATAGGTGGACTATTGCAGATGTTCCTTTAGTGCGTTTTCTTACACCCCTTGTCAACTGCGTAATTAGATCGATAACATCTTGTGAACAACTTGCCTCTTGGCTGTCATATTCTTGAAATTCTCCTTTGTCGGTAATTTCATCGATTATCATGTTGACTATACCTTTTGACAGATGGTCGTCCTCTGTGGCATAATGTTTTGAAATTGATTTTAGGTCTATTTCTAGGCATGAGAGTTTGTTTTTGATTCCTTTTGAGTTGGTGTAGTAGCTTATATAGCTTGTATATTTTTCTAGTTTTACTATAAACCATTCCAAAAATGCCATTGGTTGGATAGCACCTTTTTTGCTTTTCTTTATATGAATATAGTATTGTTGTGCTATATCGCTAAGATTTAAATTCTTCGTGAATGCATCATTGAAAGTCAACTTTTCAGTCTGATTTTTGTCTACAGTTCTAGAGATTGAACTGATTGGGACGACGTCAACATATGCATAAGTATGAGAGATGTCGACATTTGAGTTCATTTTTATCTCAGCATGGGATTGTTGTCTATCTGAATCCACCATTCTAACTTTTATTTGCAAACTGATTAATATACCTCTTTCTATGATTATAAAACTATGACTATCTTATAACTATTTTTATTTCCCTTTTAACTACTTATGCCTCTAATCAATCTAGAACCAGGAATACGGGCACCCCACATATGAGGAAGAATTTTGAATTTTGAAGAAAATTTTGTAGAAGAAAGATCAAAATAAAAGCCAAAAGAATAAGCCAAAGAAAAATGGTACCCCCACGTCCAAACCGGAAAGAACTCCCCGTGCTCATACCAGGAATTTTCATGCCAGAAATAATATTCAATAATTTACAATAATAAGGAAGGACAATGCTATAGGTGTTTGTACAAATTTTTTTTTTCTTCTATACATGAATAACAAATTGCTATGATATGCAAAACTGTATAATAAGAATTACCCTTATAACAATAATTGAGAAATTGAGATGTATTATTGTTGTTATAATGTTGGACTTTTTATATATAATTATTTACATTATTTGTTATGAAGAGTTATCAAAATGCCCTAAACTAAAAGTAAAAATGATTGCTCCAGACCAAAGAATCACACAGGGTCACAACTTACCTATGTGGGCCTATGCTATAGGCAGCGGGGACCCGAACCGGAGGTTCGTTCAGTTTGAGATTTATACTATTCGATATGCAATTTAAGGGATTATCCGGTGCGTGCGTAGTACGACCGGTATACGATGCCGAAGGCAGCGGGATCCAGGGTCGGAGGTTCGTTCGGTTAGAGATTTCTACTATTCAATGTGCAAATTAAGGGATTATCCGGTGCCGAAGGCAGCGGGGACCCGGGTCGGAGGTTCGTTCGCCTCGAGGGGGATGCGAGCCGGTGAATACAAAAGTTTTGAGGCACCGATGTAAATTAGGGGCCCGCTGTTGGGCGAAGCCAGCTAGTTTACTCCAATAATGTATAAGGAAAACATATTTCTATGAGCAGGGAATTATGGTTATTTTGTCGATAAACAATGTGAATCAAAGCATATAAACGAAAACAATACTGGGTGGACATTGTTTGTATTAGTTATATCTTGGCCAATATTCACAATATTGCAATAAAATATTGCTCAAACGTTGGGGTGTTTACATTTTCTGAAAACTGCATCAATATTGGCAAGAAATATTTCGCTATTTCATTCTCCATATTCTGAATGTAAAGAAATTGGCGTTTTGTTGAAAATATTTTAAATATAAAGACAATGTTTCTGTTCTTTTTTTTTTTTTTTTTTTAACAAGTATTTTCAAATAAAGCCAGTATTTAACCAAAATTAATATTTCATTAGAAGTACTTCGATGAGTGCAATACTGGAACAATATTGATCCCCATTATCACCAGTATGACATATTATATCATTCTCCATATTTTTAATGTAAAGCTACTATTTCTAGAATATTGGGCTTTCATTAAATGCCAATGTTTCTGTTCCTTTACAGTCATTATACACTATATGGCCATTAATGACCGGCAAGTTTCAATTTTTGACATTTTGTGGAATAGTTAAAAATGTATTTGTCAGATTCTTCAGGAATTTTAGAATGAAAAAGAACAGGTTTGATTTCATATTTATCAACGTCGATTTGATAAGGAGTATAATTAGGGGGCCAAAAAAAATTTAAGAAAAAAATAATACTTTGGATCACCCTGTATAATAAAATGAAAAAGAACAGGTTTGACTTCATATTTATCAACGTCTATTTGATAAGGAGTATAATTAGGGTTCCAAAAAAAAATTTAAGAAAAAAAATAATACTTTGGATCACCCTGTAAAATAAAATGAAAAAGAACAGGTTTGACTTCATATTTATCAACGTCGATTTGATAAGGAGTATAATTAGGGGGCCAAAAAAAATTTAAGAAAAAAAAATACTTTGGATCACCCTGTAAAATAAAATGAAAAAGAACAGGTTTGACTTCATATTTATCAACGTCGATTTGATAAGGAGTATAATTAGGGGGCCAAAAAAAATTTTAAGAAAAAAAATAATACTTTGGATCACCCTGTAAAATAAAATGAAAAAGAACAGGTTTGACTTCATATTTATCAACGTCGATTTGATAAGGAGTATAATTAGGGGACCAAAAAAAATTTAAGAAAAAAATAATACTTTGGATCACCCTGTAAAATAAAATGAAAAAGAACAGGTTTGACTTCATATTTATCAACGTCGATTTGATAAGGAGTATAATTAGGGGGCCAAAAAAAATTTTAAGAAAAAAAATAATACTTTGGATCACCCTATAAAATAAAATGCACGAAATGATCTATCGCTACAGAATATATATAGCCAGACATTGTACAATATTAGTATTCATTTGTGTAAGAATAGCATGTATATTAATAGAGATATAGCGATTTTTTAAAAAAATTAAAAAAATTCTTGAATGTTTTTTGCTTATAACATACAGGGTTTTTAACCAAATTTAACGCCAGTTTCAGAAAAATTGACAAAATATATTAGAAACAGTATAGTGCAATTGAAATGTAAATATATTAAATATTTAAAGAAATATGGGCAGTTGTATAAAATATTTTTTATCTGCGTATGCGCGAACGATAAAAAGGAACTTTTTGCAAAATTTAGTAGTCGCAACCGTAACCGTTTAATATCGTAAAAATTCAGAGAGATATCGGCGTCAGAGTGAGCTGTTTTTTAGTTTCTCACTAAAACTCGCTAAATGATAAGGATTGTCCACAAATTGTCATGTTTAATTGTCATGTTTTTATGCTATTTCATTTTTTATTGATACTTTAGTTCGCTTTGGAAAACTTTATTGCACCAGATTATAATACTTTTGGAATGGATCCTTTGATTTTGATAATTCTTTTTTTTTGTTCGAATAAACTCGTTAGGGTAGTTTTTCAAAGAGAACTATAGTATCATTAAAAATTGGAAAATAGTATAAAATAGAAAATGACAATTTGTGGAAAATCCCGTATCATTCAGCGAGTTTTAGTGAGAAACTAAAAAACAGCTCACTCTAACTCCGATATCGCTTTGAATTTTTACGATATTTCACTGATTTTTTTTAATAAGTTGCTCCATAGAGTTGACTATTAAATTATGCAAAAAGCTCCTTGTTACCGTTCGCGCATGCGCAGATAAAAATTATTTTATACAACTTCCCATATTTCCTTAAATATTTAATATATTTATATTCCAATTGCACTATACTGTTTCTACTACATTTTGTCAATTTTTCTGAAACTGGCGTTAAATTTGGTTAAAAACCCTGTATGTTATAACCAAAAAACATGCAAGAATTTTTTAATTTTTTTAAAAAAATCGCTATATTTCTATTACTATACATTCGATTCTTACACAAATGTATACATATATTGTACAATGTCTGCCTATGTATATTCTGTAGCGATAGATCTTTTGGTGTATTTTATTTTACAGAGTGATCCCAAGTATTATTTTTTTTTCTTTAATTTTTTTTTTTTTGGACCCCTATTTGTCCTCCTTATCAAATCAACAATGATAAATATGAAGTCAAACCTGTTCTTTTGGATCCTAAAATTCCAGAAAATTTTGACAAGTATATTTTTAAATATTCGACAAAATGTCTAAAATTGAAAGTTGCCGGTCATTAATGGCCATATAGTGTATATATATATAACCAATATTTAACCAAAATGTGTATATTTTTTATTATTATCGTTATTATTATTTATGTTTGGAAAAATGCAGATGTTTTATATTTTATAAATAAAGGCGATAGAGATTTGCACGGGCCCGTGCCGGGCCGGGCCGGCAGAATTAGAACATTTTTTTCAACGGGCCGGGCCGACAAACAAAATAAACGGGCCGGGCCGGCAAAAAAATTGAACGGACTATCCGGGCAGATAAAAAAATTTAGCGGGCCTACCGGCCCAATATAAATATTTAATCAGAACCGATAAAATATGAGTTAAAAAATCATAAAATTGACAAGCCTGACTACTCAACGGATATGGAATCGAATAGCGTTTTCCATTTTTGAAAAATAAATTACTTGTCGATATATATAAGATATCCTTGTCACGTGGCTTCAGATTTTTCCCCTTTCCCATGCTGTCGCTTCCGGAAATTCGATCCAAAACGCTAACTTTGACAGTATTTTCTCAAAGATATATTGTTTTTATCAAAAAATGGATAACGCCGTTCGATTACATAGTTTCTGAATAAGAACAAATGCCAATCTTATGCGTTTCCGAAAAGGAATGAATTTAGAAATGTATCAGAAAGTAGCTCCTTTGGATTTGAGAAAAGCTTTAATAAATGACAGAGAAATATTGTCATAAATCTACTTTTTATTATATAATGCAGCTTTAAAAGTTATGCTGTTTTAACCCTCTTTTTTCTATTTATTCTAAATTAGATTAATTTTTTTTAATCCTTATTTAAATGTTGAAAGTCTTAGAATCTAAGTAACTAGTAATGTTGCTATTGTGTATTTTCTGTCTTGCGAACACATCGCAATTTTAAAATATTCTGTAAACTTTTCCCATAAATATTATGTATGCAGTATTCTTTAAAGGAATCTTAATTATATGCTAAAAATCTCAATTTTTTCAAAATAGTAGAAATTGTGTCATGCCATATCGGGCCGGGCCATGAACTGCGAAAATATAAACGGGCCGGGCTCGGGTCAAACTTTTGATTTTTGCACCGGGCCGGGCGAAGATAGGTTTCGTTCGGGCCGGGCCCGGGCCTGGAAATTCCGTCCCGTGCAGATCTCTAAAAGGCGATAATAAAGTCGTTTTTTTTTTTTTTTAAATAAGCAATCGACATAACATAGATTAATTTAACAACTTTTTGTTATTAAAGAATGATATAACTTATAGTTCGTGACTCGTTATTCTATATAAACAAAATGTATTATATACCAATGTTTTACTGCTGAGAATTACGTTTAAATGCTATAAGAAATATGTATAAGACATTTTATATTTTTAACTTAATAATAAACGATTAATATAGCTTTTGATATTTTAATATGCTACAACTTTGAATTTTACTTCCGAAGCCGTTTAAACTCATGCTAGATTAAAGTAAAGTACTTATTTAAAATACAGATTGCCATAATTAAACGACCCTAATTTAAAATTGTCTACAGACGAAACTATTGGTCAGAAAGTTGTGAAATTTTGTGAAGGACATAATGAAGGAATGGGAATTTTTTTAAGCGAAAAAAAAATAGTTCAAAATTTCACCGCCAGAGTGCGTTTTTTAAGGAATTATACATTTAGCATACATTTACGATAGGTTACAAATTTTATTACACAAAACGTGTCGAACAAAACGTTTTTCGCGACATGTTTTTAGCAATCCCCAGAACACACTGTGGTCAACTGTGGAACATGCTACCTTACGATTCTAGATGGTAGCTGAAAATGATGGCCTTCATGTAGAACATGTTTTGTTGTAATAAAATATGTCAACTTTGGTAAATGTATGCTAAATGTGTAATTCATTAAAAATGCCATCTGGTGGCGAAATTTTGAACAATTTTTTTTTCCGCTTAAACAAATCCCAATTCCTTCGTTATGTCCTTCACAAAATTTCACAACTTTCTGACCAATAGTTTCGTCAGTAGATAACTTTAAAGTAGGGTCAGTTAGTTATGGACACCCTGTACTTAGTTTCGACCTGTCCAACCTTTCAATAAGGTGGGGCACATTCAGCTGTTGGTAAACAATGAAGGACGCCATTATACACATGACTCAAATGATACAACAATATTATCTCGCTGTAGGTGTTAGACAACACACACGTCTTATGAGTGTTATCAATTTATAGCGTTTTTTTATTCAAATTGTCTTCCATTATTTTCGAATAGTGATCTTCGCATTTCCTAATCACTGAATATCTGAAATTAAACGAAGCTAAGATTTCTATACGGAAATAATGTTAGAGACTTTGGATAAAAAAACAAGCTAAAATGTAAATTATGAATCCCTTAGCGATGCCCATATACATCACAGTAGTAGCCAGGGCTTAATTTCTAAGGAAAAAATATTCTGCAGTACTAACACCCGTAACGTACCCCCCCCCCCCCCCCCCCCTCCGTCGTCACTCTAATCTGCATATTTATATTTCATCCATTATTTTAAAAATTTAAAACATTTTTTTTTTTTATTTAGCAAAATAAAAAATTTAAATACATCTATCTGCGTATACTTAGTAATCAACTATTCCTCTTTTTAGTTATTACTACTTCCAAATAGAAACTTTTGCCTAATCTTAATGTTAATTAATAGCAGAATTCTGTAATTAAATAATCTCAGGAATATGATTCGGAAATAGTGTTAACACAAAAAAAAAAAAAAAAAAAAAAGCAGCTATTCAGAATATTTATGTTTACTCTTTATTCTGATCAAAATAGCATTAAAATGATTTGAAATGGGAATAAATAAAATTTTGAATTTAAAACAGATTGAGCTCGAGCCTGTCCGTTTCATCTCCATCTCTTCCGTGAGTGACACATTACGTCACTTATAAGTGTTTTGATACAAAAAAAATGCGAACGATTGGAGCCGGGAGGGAAAGGGTAATTTAGGATTATTTTTTTCGGAAGTGTTATTGCACTGGTTCCGAAGCGCAGCTTTTATGAGCTCCGGTGAATTCTGGCCAATATTTAATTTTTACTAAAAACGGAGATGTACCGGAGCTGGGCTCCGGCGCAAATTAAGCCCTGATGGTAGCCATAATCCCCCTGATTCAGGAATTCCATGCAAAAACAATTTTCAGAATTAAAAACTTGTCTTAGCAAGCTTAGAAGTGCATTTTCTCTGAGAGGACACCCATCTCAAACATGCTTGCATGGGATGGAGTCAGAGACTAAATAAATTTGCATACAAAAAATTGTACTAATATTATAAGAATGCAACCTTTAAAATGGGTTTTTGTTTTTAAGAAAAGCTAGTAAATAGAAATATTAGAAAGGGCGCCAAGAAAACTTTCAAAGGGCGCCGCATTGGACAGCCCTGATCATTGGACTAAATCATGTGACATTGGACCTAAAACCTTTAATAAACACTTTCAATGTCGTTCTCTCTCTCTCTCTCTCTAAATTGCTTTATCTTCAATCAAAAAATATGTAAGATTTTAAAAAATCAATATTTTACTGACAATTGTTTTACTTTGAAAATCTACCCCAAAAAATGCGGGGCGCGCTATAAATTCGTTAAAACTTTAAAAACTCATTAAAAAAGAACAAATGATGCAAAAAAATTCGATTTGCACTAATGGGATCAGAGGGAGAACGGATTTTCTTTTAATACCATAAAAGTTGCAATTTAAAAAATTACCGATAGATGGCTCTGACATGCGCAATATGAAGCAGATTTATGGAAATCAGGCTGTCAATAAAACGCCTCCATACACATAGATTCTTCATTCGGTGTCAGCAGTATGCTGCCGATACCAGATCAAGCGATGTTGATTAAGCTTTTTTACAAGAACGGAGAATCAGCAATTGGCGCACTGCAAAAAGTCTGCACGGCATAAGGCCTCAAGACGAGCCCGTTTCATGTTCTGGGATACTGAAGGTTGTCAGACGCTTTCAGGAAAAGGCTAGTTTACCACAACTAATTTCCATACATGTGCTTCATATTACGCATGCCAGAGCCATCTATCGGTAAATTTTTGAACCAAAACTCTTTTTGTTATTAAACGAAATCCGATCTCTTTCTAACACCATTCGTGCAAACCGCAATTTTTTAGCATCATTTTTTTAAATAAATTCTTATGCTTTAACGAATTTATAGCACACTTAGTATATGTGTTACGGTCAATAGGATTAATCTGGTCATTATTAATAATAACCGGTTATTATTAATAATGATTGCGGTTATTAACCGGCCAATATGTTCGGTCATTGTTAATAATGACTGTGGTTATTGTTAATAATAATCGGTTATTATTAATAATGACAGGATTAATCATATTGACCGTAACATATATACTTCTAGTTCTCTTTCTAAAAATAAACACAATTTTTAAATTTTATGACGAACATTTTATCTTGTTGCTTATCATAAACGAAAGCGTAATTTTCACCCTTTTATTGATATAATGCGGGTTAATTTTATACTCTCGAGTAATCGAGAATAATTAACGTTTCTGTAAAGAGCTTGTTGTTTCACATAAAAAGTAATTTACCCTACATTTAAATTTTAGTATCAGACAGTTATGGTTTAGTAATATAAAATTTTATTCAAAATCTTCGTATTTTTATCATAGTTATTAATTTATAATATAAGTTTTTATCTTCCATGAAATTTTGAATTTTATCTCCAAATTTCGAAAAATTTAGACGTCACTATTAACGATCTATATTCCGAATATAAATTTCTATTTTTTTTCTTGAACTAATCTCTCAGTGGCGTTAAATCAAATTATTGCATTGAAATTCTACTTGTCACTTTAATGTGTTTGAGAAATATATATTTCCGGAATGTTTTTTTATTGCTCTGTCAATAAACCCTTTCTAAAAGAATTAAAAAAAATAAAGAAAGAAAATAAAGAAAAAATAAAGAAACAATCATTTTTTAAAGTTTTGCTTTCACAATAATACAGATGTTTTAATATTTATGAAAAGCATTTTATCATGCAACTGCTCATAAATAAAAAGGTGATTTGTCTTCATCAATTTATAAAGAACGAAATATTTTTACACTTTTAAGAAATTGACAATGATAAACACTTTCATAAATGGCTTGCAACAAAGAAACATCGATACCATGGAAAATATAAATTAATGGAAAGATCCGGATGATCTATTATCCAGAAAACTCTCAATACAATAAAAAATTTCGGCTACTATATACAATGTAACATGAGGTTAATAATATTTTTGAATGGAACACAGTTTTTTGGTAAATTGCTTGTTGTTTCACGCAATAGTGTTACCCTTCGATGTCATGGCAAATAATATTTAACGCAAAGATCCCAATTATGTGTTATCCATAAAACTCTCAATACAATTAAAATCCTGGCTACTATATACAATGTAACACGATATTCACCTTAGATAAGGGGGTTAGTAATCATTTTGAATGGAACACAGTTATTTCGTAAATGGCTTGTTGTTTCACGCAATAGTGTGACCCTTTGATGCCATGGCAAATAATATTTAGCGAAAAGATCCGGATTATGTGTTATCCAGAAAACTCTCAATAGAATGAAAATCCTGGCTACTATGTACAATGTAACACTATCTTCACTATTGACAAGGAAGTTAATAATCATTTTTAATGGAACGCAGTTTTTTCGTAAATGGCTTGTTGTTTCACGCAATAGTGTGACCCTTTGATGCCATGGCAAATAATATTTAGCGAAAAGATCCGGATTATGTGTTATCCAGGAAACTCTCAATAGAATGAAAATCCTGGCTACTATGTACAATGTAACACTATCTTCACTATTGACAAGGAAGTTAATAATCATTTTTAATGGAACGTAGTTTTTTTGTAAATGGCTTGTTGTTTCACGCAATAGTGTTACCCTTCGATACCATAACAAATAATGTTTAACGGAAAGATCCGAATTATGTGTTATCCAGAAAACTATCAATACAATTAAAATCCTAACTACTATATAAAATGTAACACGATATTCACCTTAGATAAGGGGGTTAGTAATCATTTTGAATGGAACACAGTTATTTCGTAAATGGCTTGTTGTTTCACGCAATAGTGTGACCCTTTGATGCCATGGCAAATAATATTTAGCGAAAAGATCCGGATTATGTGTTATCCAGAAAACTCTCAATAGAATGAAAATCCTGGCTACTATGTACAATGTAACACTATCTTCACTATTGACAAGGAAGTTAATAATCATTTTTAATGGAACGCAGTTTTTTCGTAAATGGCTTGTTGTTTCACGTAATAGTGTGATCCTTTGATGAAATGGCGAATAATATTTAACGCAGAGATCCGGATTATGTGTTATCCAGAAAACTCTCAATAGAATGCAAATCCTGGCTACTATGTACAATGTAACACTATCTTCACTATTGACAAGGAAGTTAATAATCATTTTTAATGGAACGCAGTTTTTTCGTAAATGGCTTGTTGTTTCACGTAATAGTGTGACCCTTTGATGAAATGGCGAATAATATTTAACGAAGAGATCCGGATTAAGTGTTATCCAGAAAACTCTCAAAAGAATTAAAATCCTGGCTAGCTATATACAATGTATCACTATCTTAACCATTGACAAGGAGGTTAATAATCATTTTTGATGGAACACAGTTTTTGGTATGGTAAATGGTTTGTTGTTTCACGCAATAGTGTGACCCTTTGATGCCATGGCGAATAATATTTAACGAAGAGATCCGGATTATATGTTATCCAGAAAACTCTCAATAGAATTAAAATCCTGGCTACTATATACAATGTAACAACACTATCTTAACCATTGTCAAGGAGGTTAATAACCATTTTTAATGGAACACAGTCTTTTGGTAAATGGCTTTTTGTTTCACGCAATAGTGTTACCCTTCGATACCATAACAAATAATGTTTAACGGAAAGATCCGGATTATGTGTTATCCAGAAAACTATCAATACAATTAAAATCCTAGCTACTATATACAATGTAACACGATCTTCACCTTAGACAAGGAGGTTAATAATTATTTTGAATGGAACACACTCTTTTGGTAAATGGCTTGTTGTTTCACGTAATAGTGTGACCCTTTGATGCCATGGCGAATAATATTTAACGAAGAGATCCGGATTATTTGTTATCCAGAAAACTCTCAATAGAATTAAAATCCTGGCTACTATATACAATGTAACACTATCTTAACCATTGACAAGGAGGTTAATAACCATTTTTAATGGCACACAGTCTTTTGGTTAATGGCTTGTTGTTTCACGCAATAGTGTAACCCTTCAATGCCATGACAAATAATGTTTAACGGAAAGATCCGGATAATGTGTTATCCAGAAAACTGCCAATACAATTAAAAACCTGGCTACTATATACAATGTAACACGATCTTCACCATTGACAAGGAGGTTAATAATCATTTTTAATGGAACACACTTTTTTGGTAAATGGCTTGTTGTTTCACGTAATAGTGTGACCCTTTGATGAAATGGCGAATAATATTTAACGAAGAGATCCGGATTATATTTTATCCAGAAAACTCTCAATAGAATTAAAATCCTGGCTACTATATACAATGTAACACTATCTTAACCATTGGCAAGGAGGTTAATAACCATTTTTAATGGAACACAGTCTTTTGGTAAATGGCTTGTTGTTTCACGCAATAGTGTTACCCTTCAATGCCATGACAAATAATGTTTAACGGAAAGATCCGGATTATGTGTTATCCAGAAAACTGTCAATACAATTAAAATCCTGGCTACTATATACAATGTAACACGATCTTCACCTTAGACAAGAAGGTTAATAATTATTTTGAATGGAACACAGTTTTTTCGTAAATGGCTTGTTGTTTCATGCAATAGCGTGATCCATCCATTCTATGGCAAATAATACTTACCGGAAAAATCCGTATTAACTGTTATCCAGTAAACTCTCGATACTGTAAAAACTCCGGCGGGATTTATAAAATTCGAACTGGTAGCTGTGGCTAACCGGAGTAATTACTATAGCTGATTTTTAAAAGAAATATTTCTTTTATTTGTAACATCAACTTACAAAACATTCCTCCGATAGATTTCGGTATTAACATAAATTAAGAAGTGCGTGAGATGCGGTGATTATAAACCATGCGATAGTCTTTAAGTCTCTTCTTTCGATCTCTTCGCTCGAAATACTCTTGTTATAGACTTCGATTTAGACCTCCGAATGAAGCAATACGATTTAACTGGACAGGGTGTCCTTGGGGATGCCTGGATGGCTTCTCGGAAATCTCTCTCACAGATCGGGGCGTCTGTTTCCTCCGGCTTCCCCTGCGCTGCTCGTTTCTCCGCAATGCTCGGCTTCTTAGGGTCACGTCCTACCCATTTGCCTCCAAAAAAAACCATCTCCCTCTCGTCTTTTCTTCTTCCTCCCGCCTCCGAAAAAAGGGGGGTGGGGGCAGGTTCATCCCGGCCTCTTAAACTTACGGCAGCCTATCGTTGTGGATATCTGGTTCTCATTCGCAGATTTTAAAGGACTTCCCTTGGCGTCCGATAGTCTCTGGGAAAACCTCTCCATCTGCGACCTCACAAGTAGAATAAATAATTAGTTAACGTCGGATAGTCGCCATGCCGTCTCGAGTATTGTTCATAAAATGTCCACACCATTCAGCATAGGAGATTGATCGTTCCTTTTGATCTGACCCGACAACTCCGGGGGTCGATCGGTCACAAGTTACCTACGCTGGGATATTGGGAAAATGTCACAGCATTACCCCCTCGAGCAGATGAGATTTTTCAAGCATTTGGAAAATCTTACATCATTACTGGTGCGCTAGCCTTCCATACATACCCAACACACATGTTAATTCTCAATAGAGGCTTACCTTAAACATTATTATTCACAAGTTTACAATACTTTCTACAGACTCACATCGTTAAATTAAATTTCAATATTCATTGCATGATTCAAATGCACCATTATTTCAGTTACAAAATGAAAAACTATATACAAAATTACTGAGTGGAATATTATTTATTCCATTCTACTTAAACAGTCTACATGTGGAATTTGGCTGCCTGGGCGGTGCGTCATCCGATAGTGGTAACCTTGCAAGATTAGTGACCATCTCATTAATCGGGGATTATTTCCAGCGTTGATTTTCAACCAAGTGAGTGGGCTATGATCGGTTTCGATGAGAAACTGTTGCCCATCTATATAGTGACGCAACTTCTTTATGGCGAAAATTATAGCCGCACATTCTTTTTCGGACGTGCTGAAATTTTGTTCCGGGGGTGAGAATTTCCTACTGAGATAAATTACCGGGTGTTCTTCACCATCGACTCGTTGGGCCAACACCACGCCTACACCTTTATCCGAAGCATCAGTTTGGATTATGAATTCTCGACTGTAATCAGGGGCAAATAATACCGGATTCTCAGTCAATTTACGTTTTAATTGCGCGAACGCATCTTCCATTTCTGCATTCCACGTCACCTTTCCCTTCCTTTCTTTCCCTTTCAGTGCGTTTGTCAAGGGTTCTACTAAGGTAGCGTAGTTACGGATGTAGCGGGAATAATAGCCAGACATTCCTAACAGCCTGCGTATTTCGGTTTTCGTCTTCGGCGGCGGGAAATCGGTAATAGCTTGTATTTTAGACTCGGCGGGAGAACGCCTCCCTTCAACTACCACATGCCCTAAATATTTTACAGATTTCTGCGCGAACCTACATTTAGACAATTTGACTTTAACCTTAGCTTCCTTTATTCTTCCCAGTACTATCTCGAGATGCTTTAAATGGTCACTCCACGAATTCGAAAAAATGGCCATGTCGTCTAAATAAGGGAGACAGAAATCTTCTAATCCTCGTAATAATTTGCTCATAAACTTAGAAAATCGATAGCTAGCTCCTATAAGCCCGAAGGGCATGGTTACCGGTAAAAGTGAACCAAAGTTCGTAATGAATGCAGCCACCCGTTGGGCCCGGGGGGTCATCGGTATCTGCCAATAGCCTTTAGTGAGATCGAATATGGTTATGAATTTTGCTGCAGCTACCTTCTCCACCCGCTCTTCGATATTTGGTAAAGGGAATATCTCCGGTTTAGTTATCGCATTCAGTTTACGGTAATCGATGCAGGGCCTTGGGGCGCGCCCCGCTGATTCCACCAGTATCAGGGGCGATGCAACATCTGACTCGCCTTCAACAATCACTCCCAACTCCAACATTCGCTTTATTTCCGCCTTCAAGATTTCTGTTTGGCGAGGGGAGGTGCGATAAGGTCTTAGGCGCACCGGAGTGTCGCTCGTTAACTCAATGTCATGAATTATCATATCTGTTTTCCCAGGATCATTTGAAAATATATTCCGGTTTTTGCCTAACAGCTCAGATAATTCGGACAATTGTTCAGGTGAACACAATTTCCTCAAATTACTTTCGATAATTACATTCTGAAAATCGTATTCTTCCGGACTCGTATTTAATTGGGGAATTTCAAATTCGTCTTCGCTCGCATTGCTCTGGACACTTTCGTCAATTATCAAATTCCTCACCTGCTCTCTTTGTAAGTAAGGTTTAAGTAAATTTACATGGTATACCTGCGACTGAGCCCTCCTACCGGGTACGTTAACTACATAATTTGTCTCTGAAATTTGTTTTTCTATTGTCCCTGGTCCTATCCAGTTCACTGCCAATTTGTTAGGTTTCGATAGTGCCAACACTAACACTTTGTCCCCTGCTTTGAATGTTCGCTCGACCGCACTTTTATCGTAATACCGTTTACGATCGTCTCGAGCCAAACTCATTTTTTCGACCGCCAATTACTGACATCTCTTCATTCGATTAATAAGATCGAACACGTATTCGGTAACCAGATTCTCTTCCTCGCCCTCACCCCTCCATTTCTCATATAATAAGGCTTCCGGGGTTCTCAGATTTTTCCCGTGAACCAACTCCGAAGGACTGAAACCCGTTGACTCGTGAGTAACTGTGCGCAAGGCTAGCAGCGCATAGGGCAGAGTTTTTTCCCAAGAATTTCCCGATTCGATGCATAAAACCTTCAATAATCTTTTTACTGTGCGGTGCCAACGCTCTACCGGTTGAGATTGGGGGTGATGCACACTAGAATGGACCACTTTAACGCCAAATTTTTCTAAAAATTCGGTCGTTAAATCGCTAACAAAAGAGCGGCCAAGATCACACTGTACCTCTCTGGCGAATCCTAAACGACTGAAAACCAACATTAGCGCATCAATCACCGTTACTGAACGTATGTCTCTTATAGGTACAGCGTCTGGGTATTTCGATGAGGTGCACAGGGCCGTGAGCATAAATTTGTTTCCGTTTTCGGAGAGGGGTAAGGGACCCACAGTGTCGACCGAGACCCTCGTGAAAATTGTCGTTATAATAGGGACCAGTTTTAATGGTGCCTTCTTTTGGTCCCCTGCTCTACCCACCCTTTGACAAGGATCGCAAGAATTCACGTAATTTTCTATGTCTTTTATTACGTTAGGCCAGAAATAATGTCTCAAAATCTTATCTTTAGTTTTCGTAATCCCGAGATGACCTCCTATTTCTTCATGACACAAAGCCAGTAATTCGCGTCTATATTCCAACGGGAGTACGATTTGCTCTCTTTCCGTCCCGTGGTGGTCTTTTATTTTCCTAACAATAATCCCGTTTCTCACGTCAAAATTGGACTTTTTCGCCGCAGCCCTTTCTCTAATCCATTCTAAGGAGCTATCTGCTTCTTGAGCAGCCCCCAATCCTTCCGGGGTCAGTTTAGCTAAACTAGCGGATGATTTTCTTTCTTCGGAACAAGGGGGGAGAATCAGCTCTTCTTCTTCTATTTCTGCCGCGGGGTTTTCTTCCGCGATATTTTCCGCTGCCGGGAGCGTATGCCCTTTTTCCTCCTCTTTTTCCGAAATACTCTCAAAGAAAGGGGCGGTTTTGGTTTCCGGTCCCGAATTGATCGCCTGACGCGCTTGCTGTCGCGTAAGGACGGCGTTGACAAGACTGCGTTTTGTTTTAATTTTATCGATTAACACTTGAGTTCTATTTCCCAATAAATAATGCGAATTTTCGTGTTTTTCTCTACGACTGCAGCCTTGGTAGTAAACTCGCCTACGTCGGTCAGATTCAGTTGTATTTCTACCAGAGGAAGACATTTAAGTTCGTTCCCTAGGGGTTGTTTAACCCAGACTACCTCTCCCGTGTATTGTTCTGTATTTATGTCATTTGCACTGATCAAATCTAAAGACGATCCTGTGTCCCGAAATACCTTCATTTTTCTCCCATTTACAACTCTCACGCTTAGATAGGGTTTTAAAATTTCGTCAAATTCATCTGGATCAGTTAACTGACTCACGCTTTCGGTTTCATCTTTTTCTTTCTTAACTCTGGACAGGAGCAGCGTAAATGCGTCGTAGAATGACAGATGTAACACGACCTGTCTCTTCTCCTGTCAAACACCTCGTCTCTATTTTTTTGGTCATTTTTATCACGCCAATTTCCGATAATTTTCTCTTTACAAATTCGAAATTATCTGCCTGCTCTGTAGGTTCTCTCAAGATTACTTCTGATAACTCAAAAGGTAACATCCCCATCAAATTTTTAACCCATTGACTTTTCTCGATTTGGGCTCTCGAAGTTTGTCGCTCAAACAAGTCCAAATATAAAGAAATTTCTGTTTTTCCTAATTCAAATTTCGGTAAAACATTTTTTAAGATAATTTTTGGTTCTTTCTCTATCTGGCTAGAAGATAATGTAATTGTATCACTTTCACGTTCTGCTCTGATTTTAGCCAATTCAAATTCTTTATCGGCCTTGTCTTTATCAAGACGAGCCTTCTCTAGCCGATCCTCCTCAAAAATTTTCAACTGGCTTAGGGCCATTTGTTCTTCATAGTAAGGCGCCTCCGTTATTTTTTTTACTAATTTCGGAATCGTATCTTTAGGTAAGACTTCTATTTCTAATTCCTCAGCTAAAGACTGCAAATCACATCTCCTGAACGTTGCTAAATTCGCCATATTTACAATTTTGAAATCCTGGCACAATAATTTACCCTACTCTATTTCATACATAAATGCACTGTAAAAATTCAGAATTTTGACCCCACCACACAATATAAACAATAATTACAAACAAATAAAATACACCAAAAAACATAAATTCATGAAATTTTGACCGCAGGTCACAGATTTTTAAAATTTTGAATTACAAGCAAACCAATTCCACATATAGGCTACAATTTGCCAAACAAACCCCATATATATCCTTAATTTGACGGAATTACTGACAGACCTCCACTTAATCTAACAACTTATTTAAATTCAAAATTTAATTCCTAAGCAATCTTCAACATAAGAGAACAAACACATTAAAAATTATGGCCGAAAAATACAATTATCATAATTTGCTTTTCACTAAAAAAAATTTTTAATTAAAGAAATATTAAAAGAATTTTTCAATTACTAGAAACAAGATGAATTTAAAGTTTGTTACACTTTTCATTTACCTTCAACACACAAAAAACATCTGTTGGTAATTAATATTTAAGATTTTTACTTATATTACCGAACACAAATAATTAAAGAAAAATTGCTTCCTGTCCAAAATTAAAAATATACACACTAAGCCTCCACTGAGAATAAAACAAGTGCTCAAATGGGTATAGCTCTGTCTGCGATTCTCGGCGGTGATTCTGCTTTCTTTTCTCTCCACGCTGTCAGCAAAGTTCGGATGCTTCTGGTTCCTGGTTCAGCGGATGCAGTTTCAGATCAGCTCGGGTCTCTGCCTTGGCTTTGGCGGGTCGCTTTGGGGTCGGTGGATCTTCCTCGATTCAGCGGAATCTGTCTCTCTATCACAGGATTCTGTACGAATTCGGCGAGTTGTCCTGCTCTGCCCCGATTCGGTATGTAGATTCAGGTTCCCAACGGCTGGTGTAGATTCTGAAGAAATTCGGCGAGTTGTCCTACTCTGCCCCGAATTCATAAAACTTTGTCACGCACTTTTCTTTCACCACTTTAAATCCCTTGAAGCTGCCACCATCTGTAAAAACTCCGGCGGGATTTATAAAATTCGAACTGGTAGCTGTGGCTAACCGGAGTAATTACTATAGCTGATTTTTAAAAGAAATATTTCTTTTATTTGTAACATCAACTTACAAAACATTCCTCCGATAGATTTCGGTATTAACATAAATTAAGGAGTGTGTGAGATGCGGTGATTATAAACCATGCGATAGTCTTTAAGTCTCTCCTTTCGATCTCTTCGCTCGAAATACTCTTGTTATAGACTTCGATTTAGACCTCCGAATGAGGCAATACGATTTAACTGGACAGGGTGTCCTTGGGGATGCCTGGATGGCTTCTCGGAAATCTCTCTCACAGATCGGGGCGTCTGTTTCCTCCGGCTTCCCCTGCGCTGCTCGTTTCTCCGCAATGCTCGGCTTCTTAGGGTCACGTCCTACCCATTTGCCTCCAAAAAAAACCATCTCCCTCTCGTCTTTTCTTCTTCCTCCCGCCTCTGAAAAAAGGGGGGTGGGGGCAGGTTCATCCCGGCCTCTTAAACTTACGGCAGCCTATCGTTGTGGATATCTGGTTCTCATTCGCAGATTTTAAAGGACTTCCCTTGGCGTCCGATAGTCTCTGGGCAAACCTCTCCATCTGCGACCTCACAAGTAGAATAAATAATTAATTAACGTCGGATAGTCGCCATGCCGTCTCGAGTATTGTTCATAAAATGTCCACACCATTCAGCATAGGAGATTGATCGTTCCTTTTGATCTGACCCGACAACTCCGGAGGTCGATCGGTCACAAGTTACCTACGCTGGGATATTGGGAAAATGTCACAATACAATTAAAATCCCGGATACTATGTACAATGTAACACGATATTCAACATAGACAACGAGGTTAATAAACGTTTTTAATAGAACACAGTTTCACTTCGGCATTTTAAATATTAAAACATTTTATAACAGAAAATCATTATATCAACGTAGAAAACATTTTAGACGACAATTTAAGGCTGTTGTCATTCGATAATACTGAAAACTAACAATTAAAGCTGAAGTTGAGATTTAGGTGCATTTTACAATAGTAATTTATTATACATTAAGATTTTAATAACTGGCAGATGCATTTTAGTAAATTATAAGAAAATGTTTAAGCGATTTCGTATTTTTGGTGGTTAATAACTATTAATATAACTTTTCTGCTTAATATAACTTAATATAACTTTTTTATTCCATTATGATTTTAAAATTTAGTCATAAAAATAATTTATTTTAACACAAATTTTTAGCACAATTATTGTTTATCTAAGTTCTATTCTATTCAAAATTTAAATCTCCAACAATTGTCCACAAATTGTTCGAGGTTTAAAAATTTATTAAAACAAAAATTTGAAATTTTATCTGCAGTAAAACTTTAAGTTTAAGTTTATACTATCAATTGAGGGGGGTTAGAATGACAGTGGAGTAAGTCAATATTTAGTAATTTGAGAAATAAAGGGTTTTGTAAAACTTGTATTGCCGTTGCATTAAGTGGTCCAACTTGTTTTGCCCTCAAGCGACTTCCTAAGTGAACTATGACTTATTTGACTGTCACACTGAACAGAAATTAATATACGTTTAGCGAAAATATGGTTATCTAGATTTTCCAAAATTTTGACTTACACTACTGTTATTCTGACCCCCTCAATTATTGAATATGATATCATTCTTTTTATTAATTATGAAAGTGTAATAGATATATATCAATAGAAAAAATGTGTAAGATAGACGATTTTTCATTATTTTAGTCATAGATTTTTTTTTTTTTTTTCAAAATCTTTCGTATAGAAGTTTATGTTCTAAATTTCTCCTGTTAAAAATATACATACATTTTTAATTTAACGATGAACATTTTATCATGCTGCTGATCATAAGCGAGAGTAATTTTGCATTTTTCATTGATTTTAAGTAGATTAATTTTATACTTTTAGATAACCGAGATTGATGAACGTTTTTTAAAATGGGTTGTCGTTCCACGGAAAAGTAATTTGATATTAGAATTTTTAATTGAAGAGAGATACAGTTTAATAATTATAAAATGGTGGTTTAAAAATTTTCATATTTTTGTCCTATGTACTAATTGATAATGTAGTTTTTTATCTTTCATATAATTTTGAATTTTAATCGTAAACAAATTTAATGTAAAACAATTTGAGCACAAGTTACAGCACATGAACTATCAAACTCATATATATTATTTCTGCTGTCAACATCCCTTTTTCTATGAATTTACGAAACGCACAACAGCGAATTAGGTATCATTCGAGAGGTTTTTGGAGCGGGTTCTGACATAGTACACTCACATTTCGTTAAAACATGTTTTTTTTAATTAAAAATTGCTGTTAATTAAAAATTAAATCGGCATTGTTTTCATAAATTAAATCAAAGATTTTCCTCAAATAAGTGTTGCCATAAAAATGAAATACCGCATTATATGATGCTCAGCAATGGTTATAAAAAATAAATAGTACAAAAAAAATTAAAGTATGATTTCTCCGCACAGGTTTAATTTATATTTATGGTTAAAAAGCAAAATGAATTCAAATGTTTAGAGGAAGAAGACACCATCGATCGATCGTTTGAAGCAGTTGTATTTCACATGTAGTCTAAAAGGTATGCATTGTTAGATTAGATAAAGTGTACTTTAAATGAAGTCAGTTTATTTTTCTTTGTTTCATGTTTTTTCAAGAAGCGGTTGACGTCCTCTTCTAATGCAGGTAAAATACGACTGTTAATTTTTCTTTTTCTCGCGCTTGCCTATTTCTATCTTCGATCAGCTTTTACTGTAACTTTGATGGAAAAAATGAGATGATATTCTGGCTTGACTAATGTTATTTGCAGATATTTTTATCCTTAATTTTTCTTTTAGAAGTTTAAACATGCATGTAAA
This sequence comes from Maratus michaelseni, assembly GCA_963931845.1. NCBI lineage: Eukaryota > Metazoa > Arthropoda > Arachnida > Araneae > Salticidae > Maratus > Maratus michaelseni. Next base: position 96,112,623 of record OZ007597.1, on the reverse strand, counting down.
AAATATTAGATATTGCTAAAAATTAATAGACTGCAGTGCAAATTCCTCGCATGGGTCCACTGGTTCAATTTTAATTCTGAAATCGTTTTAACGCATGCTAAACTAAAACATACTTACTGAAGTATACACAACCAAATTTCAACTTTCGGAAAAAAACATTTTCATTAGAAATAGTTGTCTAGTGTCGTCAAACCAACAATATTTTATTGTAACTCTATAGCATTCGACAAATACCTATATGAAAAAGACTTTGAATATTTTCATTTTTAACACGTTCCAACATAGTTGAAAAGTATTTATGACTTTGGTTTGTCTGTCAGTCTGTCCGTGCTCTAACTCTCGTACATATATTCGGATTGCCCTGTACTTATTAGGTTCGTTCGTAATTATATAAATACGTAGCACCTATTGTCGTCGTCTGGTCCGTCCGTCTGTCTGTCCGTCTGTCCGTCCGTCAACATATAACAACGCAAAAACTATCCAACCGAATGGCTTGAAATTTAAAATATATTATCTTTGCAGAATTTTGTCGAGACATTTCAAATTTTAAGAAAATCGAATAAAAACTTTAGAAAGTATTAATAAAAACATTTATTAAGAAATTTGATTTTTTTTTTCTGTAGAATATGGAGTACAAAGCATTTATTATTCATTTACAGGGTCAAAAAAAATAATTCCGTTACATAATGGTCTACGGGGAAAAATAGTTTACAGTGTATTTTACTGTTATTATACACTGTTTCAAACATAATGAAATTTATATGAATTACTGAGGCGTACTATAAGTTGCTTACTGAAAAGCGTGGTATGCATTGAGTTTATCGTTCATTTACTGGGACACACAAAAGAATTCGATTACAGTACTGTTTATGAGAGATGACTGCTGGGTGTGCGTTTTTAGCTTTCATTTCCGTTTTAAAGTTTAACTCAATTTTTGCATAATACATGGTGAGTATAAATTCTGTATATCATATACAGAGATACACAAAAGAATTCGTTTTTTTTTTCGATTGTAAATGGTAATTGTTTAAATAGTATTTTCAAATATGTTATACGTTTTCTAAACGTCATATTTCACCTTATTAATTTATAAAGTTTTGTTACAGTATTCTGAATGTGTTGGAAAGTGTTTCATAATCTAGGCATGACGCATGATTTTTCTTTCTTGTTTGTATCTTTTTGTATTGTATTTGTTTGTTTTTATTAATGATAATAAAAACTAGTCGTTGGGGGGCACCGTAATACTTACCCATCATGGATATGCATAATGTAAAATATTAAAATAAAAATGTGTAAACTACTTATAAAATGCATTGCAATTCAAATAAAATCGTGGCTTGATGACGTCATAAACTTTAAAGGCTCGATTACTGAATTGCTTGAAAGAAACATCCTTATAACTCCAAAAATAATAATCCTATTAACTAGCGGTTTATTGCATCTGATTAAGCGTCACATTTCCAATTAAAATATATCTTTGAAGTGAAATTTGGATGAAATACAGGGTCATGAAAAATCGAAAAGTGTGAAAAATAGGATTCCAAATATCTCGGCAAATTATTATCCGATCGACTTCATGCTTTATGCAAAATTTGTTTTTTTATTGTCTTTTATATTAATTTTTTAAAATAAACAATTTCGAAAATTTTTATATTCCTTATCAGAACGAATATTTCGAGAGTCCGAAAAAAATAGTTCCGGATAATCGAGGTTATTGAAATTAAATAGGCTTCTTTCCATTATTACATACTAAGTACATACCAAATTGCAAGTCTCTATCTCAATTTTTTCGGGAGATAGAGCGTTTACAGACACACAGACAGACGGACGGCAAATTTTTGTTTCTAAAAATGTGTTTTTCGGAATCTCCAATGTCTGAAACGTGTAAATCCGTCAAAAAAATTTTTCGATTTTCAAAACGATTACAAGACTTACCCTATACTACGTATGATGGGTAAGTAAAAATTAGATGTTTAAACCAACAATATGTTAAACAAAAAAAAAAAATAAGAAAAGAAAGTCCATCTTTAACTCATAGATGTATTTTTTTCAAAATCTTTTCGCAAAGGGTTTATTTTTTATGTATGCATTTTGCCTTCTAAAAATACGCATACATTTAAAATTTTACGAGGATCTTTTTATCATGTTTCTGATCATAAGCTGGAGTAATTTTTCCTCTTTTATTGATGTAATGGGGATTAATTTTATACTTTCAGGTAATCGAGATTGATAAATGTTTTCCTAAATGGTTTGTTGTTTCACATAAAAGTAATTTATTATATATTAGAATTTTAGTAGCTGATAGTTAGATTTTAATAATCATTGAAATGTTGCTTTAATATTCATATCTTTATCGTAGTTAGTAAGTATAAAAATATTTTTTATATTTTTTTTAAGTAATATGGAATTTTAATCTCAAAGAAAATTAAATTTCACAAAATTTGAACACAGTTATTAGAGATCTAAATTTTGAATGCCAAAATATACATCATATTGCTAATTAGAGATTATGTTGTCAGCTAGATTTTAACAAACACTTAAATGTTGTTTGAATATCCATATCTATAGCGTAAATAGTAAGTATAAAAGTAACTTTTTACATTTTACGTACTATTGAATTTTAATTGTAAAGAAAAATTAAATTTCACAAAATTTGAGCATAATTGTTAGAGATTTAAAATTTGGATGCCAAAATATGCATCATATTGCTAATGAGATATTATGTTGCTAATTAAATTTTAATAAACACGGAAATGTTGTTTGAATATCCATATCTGTAGTGTAAATAGTAAGTATAAAAGTATCCTTTTACATTTTACGTACTACTGAATTTTAATCTTAAAGAAAAATTAAATTTCAGAAAAATTGAACACAGGTATTAGAGATCTAAATTTTGAATACCAAAATAAGCATCCTATTGCTTGAGATATTATGTTGCTAATTAGATTTTAATAAACACTGAAATGTTGTTTGAATATCCATATCTGTAGTGTAAATAGTAAGTATAAAAGTATCTTTTTATATTTTACGTACTATTGAATTTTAATCTTAAAGAAAAATTAAATTTCACAAAAATTGAACACAGTTATTAGAGATCTAAATTTTGAATACCAAAATAAGCCTCCTACTGCTAATTAGAGATTATGTTGTCAACTAGATTTTAACAAATACTAAAATGTTGTTTGAATATCGATGTCTATAGTGTAAATAGTAAGTATAAAAGTAGCTTTTTTACATTTTACGTACTATTGAATTTTAATCGTAAAGAAAAATAAAATTTCACAAAATATGAACACAGTTATTAGATATCTAAATTTTGAATGCCAAAATAGACATCACATTGTTAATGAGATAGTATGCTGGTAATGAGATTATAATAAACACTGAAATGTTGTTTGACTATCAATATCTTTATGGTAATTAGTAAGTATAAAAGTATCTTTTTACATTTTACATAATATTGAATTTTAATCGTAAAGAAAAATTAAATTTCACATAAATTTGAGCACAATTATTAGAGATTTAAATTCTGATTGCTAAAATATGCAATTTAACTCAGAATAGTCAATCACCCAGTGATGTTACATCAAAAGTATTTATTTTAAAGATATACATATCATTCAAATGATATTTTCTCAGCATTACATATTATGAGAGATTTCTTTTAATGACTTTACTTATAAAAATTTTGATAAAAGTCTTTTCTTTCTTTTTTTTTAAAAACTCCATCGTTCAAAAATACATATGTTTAAAATTTTATGAAAACTATTTATTATGTAACTGTAAAGTGTACTTCTTCCTCATCAGTTGGACAAAATTATATTTTCAAATAATTAAGAATTATGCATCTCCTCGTTAATGGCTCTTTTAATGTAAACAATATTTGTCCTACATCAGTGTTAAGCTGTCGAGTGATACAATTTAATCATTATGATAAACATAATTAAATGTTTTTAGATTTTAGATATTCACCGCCCATGATGTAAATTTTAATATTTTAATTCTAAAAATGTTTAATATCAGCAGTGTTTTACATATTAAACATATTATCTTGCTTCAAGATTTGGACCTCTTTAATTTCAGAACCCAGCTTTAATTTTTTTTTTTTTTTTTTTTTTTTTTTGCCATTAGTGACAAAAAAAGTACAAATACTACAAATAATAATACAGTATATAGATACAAAAAAAAAGTACAACACATAATATGAAGTACAGAAGCAATAAAATGTTTACTGATAGTAAAATATTATGAACTAATCAAATTATAATGATTGCACAACATTTTTTTCGAGCCTTCATTTTATAAACTTTCCTATAACAATATCAAAAGCTACTTGTATTTTAATGCTAAAATGGCTAAATTTATTATCATACCTTCAGTCATTCCATCATCAGACCATCATATGATATCAAGTACTATTTTATTTTTATTATTATTAATTTTATTTTTGAAATATTAGTTTCCCAAGATGCCACAGACACACGATTTTTAAAGTGCTGTAATATAAGGAATTTGTTGAGAAGATATTCACCAAAATTTCATTAACTAACACAAGCCTGCAAAGATTTTTTTTCTTCACAGTTAAGTGCGTTTCTTGTGTATTTTTTTTTCTTGCTGATTTCGGAGAAAATACTCAAAAAATTATATTGTATACAATTTTGACACAAATGGAAAATATCTGTCTAGTTGGTAAATTATCAATTTAGTCATAAGGCCATCAGAATTTTCAGTTGATAAGATATAAATCAGCCGACAACACAATTATAGAAGAGTATTGCACGTTGCTGTGTAAAGAAGTATCCAAACATGATAAATTAACAGCACTAATATTAAAATTAATATTATCTTGCAAGTATAAATTCAGTTACACAGCTGAAAATGTTTAGTTGAGAATTGACAGCATCCTACAAACCGATGTTCTGGTTTGAGAAAGCTGATTAATACACTATGAAAACAAACTCGGAAATATTTCCGAAAATCAGTGGCAGCAAAAGAAATTTCGTTTTATGCTTTTTTAAATCTCGAAAATATATTGGTTTCTGGGGTTACTAAAGATGAAAAAACACTTTTCGGTATCATATGGGTAACTCGGAAAGGGTTGTTGTATGTTTTTGTACACGGTTATATTGTATTTTCGTAGATTAAGAAACTTTTTTTTTTTTTTTTTTACAATGCAGCCCAGTCAAATAATACATATGGAAAATGCTTTCAGTGTTTTGTTTGTTTGTTTGTTTTTTCCTCTAAAATATTTTGCTATCAAAACTTTTCCTAAATAATATGATTGATTTATTTCCCTTTGGAATTAATATTTTTATTTAATTCTGTTTTTTGTAAAAGTACTGATGTTTAAAATTATATGTGGAACATTCAGCCACATAACTAATACTAAGCAAAAAAAAAAAAAAAAAAAGTTTCCTCATTAGCTGAAATAATACGGTATAATTAGATGATTTCGAATAAAACTAGTCGTTGGGGGCCACCGTAATACTTACCCATCATGGATATGCATAACATAAAATATGAAAATAAAACATGTGTAAACTATTTATAAAATGCATTGCAATTCGAATAAAATCATGGCTTGAAGACTTCATAAACTTTAAATGCTCTATTACTGAATTGCGTAAAAGAAATATCCTCATAACTGCAAAACAGATAATCCTATTAACTAACGGTTTACTGCGTCGGATTAAGCGTTTCATTTACAGTTAAAATAATTCTTTGAATTGAAATTTGAATGAAATACAGGGTCATGAAAAACCGAATAGTGTGGAAAATGTGATTACAAATCTCTCGGCAACTCATTATCCGATCGACTTCATTCTTAATGCAAAATTTATTTATTTTTTAGTCTTTTATATTCCCGCCTTAAAAGAAACAATTTCGAAAATTTGTATATACCTTTTATCAAAACGAATATTTCAAGAGTCCGAAAAAAATATTTCCGGATAGACGACGTTACTGAAATTCAATAAGCTTCTTCCCATTATTACATACTAAGTATACTAATCAAATTTCAAGTCTCTATCTCAATTTGTTCGGGAGATAGAGCGTTTACAGACACAGACACACGCACAGACAGACAGACAGACGGACGGCAATTTTTTTTTTTCTAAAAATATGTTTTTTCGGAATCCCCAGTGTCTGAAACGTGTAAATCCGTCAAAAAAAAATTCTCGATTTTCAAAACGATTACAAGACTTACCCTATACTACGTATGATGGGTAAGTAAAAGAATGATGCAGGTTTTCATACGCAACTTATTGTTTCACATAAGAGTAATTATTATTATAAAACTGAATTTTAGAAGATCTATGGTCAAATAAATATAAGAATGGCAAAATATTAATGTTCTCATCGCACACACTAATTGATAATGTAACATTTACTTTTCATATATGTATCTTTGTCATATTATTATAAAATCAATATGTAATTTCTGGAGATTAACCGTTCTTTAAGTTCAGAATACAGAATAAAGAGTTTCATTTGAAATAATCTCCCAAAGTTAAAGTGTATCTTTTACCAAAGTTAAAAAGTGCTTATTTACCTTAGCCATACTCTCACGCACACATAAAATCTGCCAATAAAGCAATTTTTTTTTTTCAAACCAAAATTTTCTATTAGAATTCCTACTTAAAAATTAACAGTTGTTGTTAATTTTAAGATAAACATTTTTTTTCTTGTAATTAATCATAATTGAAAGAGTCATTTTTCACCTTTTATCGATTGAGAATGAGGATTAATTTTATGTTTTCAGGTAATCAAGAATGATAATAGCTTTTGTAAACGGATTGTTCTTTCTTATAATGATAAGTTATTATTTAAAGAAGATTTGCGATAATTGTATTTTAATAAATGTAAAAATAATATTTTTAAATTGGAAGGATTACATCGTAGTCATAAATTTTTCAAGGGAGGAGGGGGGGGGGGGGAGTGAGCAGAAAGATTTGAAATGACGAAAATTGACTTAAGTTTGATCGTCGATTGAGATGCCTGTAATTAATTTAAACTACTACTTATTTTTGCATTTATTTATTTATGTTTTATAGAAATAAAATTCTGAAATTCAAATAAACAATAACAAAAGTTATGTAAATATATAACGAATTATAACACTCTGTAATAATATACTACTTTTAATTGCTGAAAGGCGCAAAATAAAAAAAATTGAAAACAGTATAAACAAGATCGAAATATCATGCGGCAAGCATAGATCATGAAACACTTTCAAACACATCCAGAAAACTGTAATGAAACTTCCTTATCCTTTATCGAAAAATTAAAAAAAAAAAAATTAGATTTCATAGTTACACAATAAGAGCACCTGTAAGTCTCTTGCATTTACGAACACAAAAATAATTCAGAAATGTGTCAGAAAGGAGCCAGTTTGGATTTGAAAACAGTCCTAAATATAAAATGACTGTTAGAGTTTTGACTATAAAATGATTGAATGTTATGTACGCTGGGCAGTATTTGTGTAACCCAGATGTCGGGTAACCCGACCGATACCGATCAGCGTTCGAATAGTGTCGGGTTAACGCTATTTTCTTTTTGTTGCATGTCGGATTGACTTTAATTGTTTCGGCTTAGGATCAGTTTCGGGTTGAAATTTGACTCTTTTGGATCCATCTCGGATTGACCAGATTTAAAAAAAAAAAAAAAAAAAAAAAAAAAAAAAAATTCTAGAATATTTTTTTACATGAAAAGTACTATGTATTTGAACATTACTTACTATATATGTGTTAATTTTTCAACGTAAAATATAAAATTGATATTAAAGATATAGCTGTAGACTATATATACAATTGGCGAACAGCAATGTTAGAATGTTTCATGTTGTCGGGGGTGGTTGTCACTCTCTTCATCATTGTCACTGACAATTTCATGATCTCAAAAAAAAAAAAAAAAAAAAAAAAAAAATGTGACACTGAAATTGATTTTGAAAAACTAATGTACAAATCCACTTTCTTTTATTCTGCTCCGTAAATTTGTGAAAAATTTGTCCTCATTAATCGATGAATACTGCACGTTAAACGATGTCCCTAATATTAATTCCAAATAGAAAGTGAGGGTGAAAACAAAATTGTCTCGTTAATCGGACATACATCTTAAGCGGAGACGCATTAAAGAGAGTCCACTGTAGTTGAGACTATATACAATTATAGATCCATAATTGTGTGATGGATCGACTACTCTGATCATGTAAGTAGGCATATGTTTTGAATTAGAACGTAGATTTGTCCACTAATTGTCCATGTGCACAGAAGTTGATCAAGGCTATCTTTCTTTAACTTTCGACGAATGACTGTGAATACCTCGGAACTTGCGAGTTTCTGCTTTTCATCAATATTTATGCAAATTGTTCTAGCTGGTCAATCGATGTTTGAGTATATAAGCTTCGGAAATGCGTTTGGAAATCGGAACTTGGGTCTAGTCCTTCCTCTATGAGAGTACTTCTAGATCCTGCTATTGAGTCACCAATCCGAAGCTGAATAGCGTATAAGCAGTTGCATTAGTCTGGACGGACGTATTGCGATCAGTGTTCGACTAGTCTACAGCGTGGAGTTGGATTCTTGAGGAAGGCATCCTGTCTTGTTGTTATCTTCAAAGTTGTAAGTTCGTTTTGAATCTTTATATTTAATATATTGAAGTTTTATTTTACTGAGTACAGTTCCTGGAAAGTGAATTATTTTGGAGTAACGAAAATTTAGTAGTGTCCGTCCTCAAATCCAAGCCCGATTAAGTTTCAATAAACTTGACTTTTTTAAACTTTACCTCTTGTGCTCTCCTTTTCGACTGAACGGCCTAGTTCACTCTTACTAACAGCAATGGCTGTTATAATTTTATTAAAATATTTGGGTTGGATACTCTGGCATCTTTTAAAACTCTAAAATTATAAAAGTATTTATTATTCTTAGCCATTCTGCAGCGAAAATTAAATCTTTTCCAAAAGGCAATTTATTTATTTATAATTTTCAAACTGACATTTTTCTTAAGAATTCATTTTTAAAAGTATACAAAGGTTTTTGTTTTACGATGAAAATTTTTCATGTAATTAATCATAATTGAAAGAGTAATTTTTATCCTCTAATCAGTAGAATTTGGATTATTTTTTCGCTTTTGGGTAATCAAAAAGGATAATCACTTTCGTAAACGGATTATTTTTTCACGTGAAGGTAATTTATTATATATCAGAGAATTACGAAAATTACATTTTAATAAATGAAAGATATGATATTTTAAAAATGGAACGACTTTAATCGTATTCATTAATTTTTTATGTAACTCAGTTTTATAACATATGAATACAAATTTTTATTATAAAAACATGTTGACTTCAATTATTTTCATAATTGTGGAATATGATTATTCACATTTCTAAAGGAACAATATTCGATCTATTAATCAAAAAGAATAGGGATTAATTTTATAGTTTTAGGTAATCGCTTTTGTTATTGACGTATTGTTGTTTCACATAAAGGTTATAGATTAGATAATAAAGATTTATCATAATTGTGTTTTAATACATAATGATCTTTCAAAAAATATCATTTTTATATCCTCTTCTTACTATAACATCTTCGTTGTTTTATCGTATGAGTCCGAATTTTAATTTTAAAAAGTATGTTGTTATTCAAAATATGTGTTTAATTGTAAGATAAGATTATGGTCATTCATAAAATAATAATGTTCTATCGATTTATCGATAGAATGTGGATTTAGTTTATACTTTCAAGAAATCAAGAATGATAATCACATTTGTGAGTGTAATGGTTCCACATAAAGATTATTTATTATACAACAGAGATTTACGAGAACTCCGTTTTCATAAATATTATGAAATATATTTTAAATTTACCTACTTTTCAAATCATCTTTATTTTACTGTATGTGAGTTTAAAGTAATCAAGATACGCTTAAGCAATCTAAATTATAATCACTTTTGTAAGTGGATTGTGGTTTCACATAAAGATTATTATTATGCAACAGAGATTTACGATAACTGCGTTTTCGTAAATATATGAACGATATTTTAAAATTACCTAATTTTAATTACATCTTTATTTTTACTGTACATGAGTTTCAAGTAATCAAGATACTATCAAGTCATCAAAAATGATAATCACTTTTGTAAATTGATTGTCCTTTGATATTGAGAAGTATAAATTCAAACAAATGTGTTTTACAATTCGGGAAAAATATTCAAAATACAGCTACATAAATCTTAAATATCTATATTTTGTGCATAATATACATATGTCACAGTTTGTGTAAAGATATTGAGTAATGTCTTCTGGGGTCTTCTTAAGCCACCGCATCCAATCACCAGTTATAGTTTTAAAAGAGTACCTTTAAAAATGATATTTGACTTTTCTGTTTATGAAAATTTTCATGATTTTGTAAAATTATAAATGTGAGATATTAATACAGTCGAACCTCGTTAACGTGAACACTCAAGGGGAAACTTTTTTTGTTCGTGTTAAAAGTAGTTCGTGTTATCCAAACTTAAATACATTACATACAACTGGACGGGGCAATCAGAAACAGTTCGTGCTAAAAATAATTCGCGTTAAGAGTGTTCGTGTTAACGAGGTTTGACTGTATATCGATAATCGTTAACTTTACCCAGTTGCCCGATCAAATAAATATGCTTCGCACCAAATTGTTGGTGTATGTTATCGAAAAGAAATAGAGAAACTTCGGAGTCGAATCAAGAATGGTTCGGAGTATGGGAATAGTCGAAGATTTTGTAGTAGCAGCTGAAGTATAGGAAAATTGTTTTCGGTGGGACATAGGCACTTAGGTCCCGAGAGACGTATAGTGAATTCACATGTTGTTTCCCGCAATGACTCAAGTTGACGACATCCTGCCGAGAACTAGAAAAAGTTTAGTTTCGACGAGGAAGAATCAAGAAGTATTTGACAAACATCTTTTCTTTATTTTAAAACGATGAAAATAAGACATATCTATGAAGTTATTCCACAGTTAATAATCCAAGGGTATGAGAAATCACATCTTGTATGATGGGGTGACAATCCAAATTTTTGACAGAGGAGCGAAGTACGAATATAGAGAATTTAGGCTGCATATCCGAATTTTACAAAAGTGGGAAAATGTTTTAGGAGAGTACCATAAGGGTGGCCAAGGGGCCGGAATATTTTAGAGATGTTACATCGCTGAGATCAGAGAGGAAAGTGTATTTTTGATAATGACAGCGTGCGTTGGAAAGTATGCCAAACCATTTACATTTTTAGAGCCAAGAGTATTGTATTTTGCGTGGGAATTGTAACCGTTACATATACATCATATCAACTTCATAATTGACGTCATTGGTAGGGAAATCTTTATTGGCGAAGATTGCACTTTGGCAAAAAAGAGAGTGAAATAGAATTTTGGCGGTTAGTTGTTTTGAGAAAATGAAGGAAAGATATTTTAGAAATATGTTATAAGGCGTCAGTCAGACGGAATTAACATCTGGATTCAGTATGAAGTCAAAACTGACCATGAGAAAGAAAACATTTTATGCCTTGGATAATTTCATTTACTTTGATATGTGGGAGACCGAATAAAGTACGTTAATGATAATTTACAAACAATATGTATGATTTTGACTAAAAGTTATCGTTGAAAGAGAATGGTCAAAAGGGTGCGCGTTTTAACAGCCGGGAATGTATATAAATTACGATAATACAGTAAGGGGAAAGTATATTTAATAAAATACTTAAAATATAGATTTCTTTAATTTTTGAAAAAGATATATATGGTATCTTTACCATATATGTTGGTAATGTTATTTAGCAAAAGAAATTAAATAAATACCGTGGAGATGTGCGTTATTTTGCATAATATATAAATGCTGAGAAAATATACTTTTTGCATTAAATGGGTCAAACCTCACTGAAGTCTTCAGGTTTAGCCCAGTTTAGACAGTTATAGGAAATAATAAAAAAAAAATCATTTACTCTCTTTTTAGCTCACAGTCTATCAAAGCCTGAGAGTTAATGTGCCCACTGGTTCTGTATGTATGTATATAAGTACGTATGTACGTATGTATGTATGTATGTATGTATGTACGTAACACGATAACTTTTGATAGAAATATCCGATTTGCTTCAAATTTTGTATATAGGTTCATTCTGATAAGGCGCTGCCCTGATTAGTTTTCGGGGTTCATTGGTTAAGTATAAAAGGTGGGAACGAGGGTCTAATCCTCTCCTTAATTTAGATAAATGGTTTTTTTCATGCAGAATTATCCGATTTGCTTCAAATTTTGTATATAGATTCATTGTGATAAGGCGCTTCCCTGATTAGTTTCGTGAGTTCATTGATTAAATATAAAGGGGTGAACGGGGGTTAGTCCCCTCTTAATTTATTGTCGATTACTTCATTTTTCGAAAAGGATTATTCTTTGAAATAAGAGTATAATATGCAATTAGTGTGAATAACCTGTGAGCTCAATGCCATCAGTTTAATTGGGCACTTTTTTTGCGGGCGGGGGGGGGGGGATTCTAATGCTATAGACAGTTAGAATTAATAATAGGCTTTTTATATGAGGATGCTGAGCTTCTATTGTATTTCAAACACAAATTACGAGCATTTTAATAAAAAGTAGGTCAAACATCCACAGTCTCTTCCATATCAGATATTAATGATAATTACTTTTGATAAATGTAAAAATAATATTTTTAAAATGAGTACTTTAATCTTTGTTATCAATTCTTAATGTAGCTCACTTTTATATCATATACCTGCAAATTGTTTTGTTTTTAACAAGAGGGAAGACATAATTGGAAACAGGAAATTTACTTAAGAAAACTATTTAAGCATATGCCTGGTTTCTATGTGGTATTTAGTTAATTTCATTTATTGATTAAAATTTCTGGTTCGAAACATGTTAATTAACTTTTTAAAAAGAAGCATGAGGAGTAAAAACGTATTTTACGATAACTTAAAAATAAAATAACCCGAATGTACTAAAAATATGTTAAACAATGTGACCTCGTGAAAACCAGTTGACGTATATATGTTACGGTCAATATGATTAATCCGGTCATTATTAATAATAACCGGCCATTATTAATAATAACCGGATATTATCAATAATGACCGGATTAATCATATTGACCGTGACATATACATATATTTTACAAAATGAACTTAAAAATAAAAGAAACAAAAGAAAGAAACTCAAGGAAGATATAAAAAATAAACTTTTAAAAATTAAAATTAACATTGATACGTTAGACAGACTTTACTACATTTAAAACCACGGAGAAAGAACCTGGAGGGGAAACTAAAATACGTGAGGATATTGAAAATGCAAGTCATATTTTTTAAACGAAAGAGGGCGCTGTAAAATTTGGCGGCTGTCTTTTAACAGAATGTCATTAGATTACATGTTAAATTCCGAAAGTATTTTACTCGGGTATTTTTAATTATAGCAATTATATGTCATAAATTTAAGATGGGGTATAAATGTTTTATTCCGGGATGTAGATCGGGCTATGATGATGAGATAAACAAAAGAAAAATCGAAGGAAAAAAATAAGTATGTTTAGAGCTCCAAAGGTATTTTATTATACTTTAAAGTTATATGCATGTAATCATTTTTTAAACTAAGAAATTTTTTTCTAGTATATCGATCTTAGTGTATATGTTTTTAATTTATTTGAGTAAAAGTATTTTGGGGCTTCACTCAAAAGTGCAAGTGTAAGAACTTATTATTTTTTTTTAAATGCCCCCCTTTCCGTCCCATCATATCTAGAGTAATTAGGGATTTATTTTAAAAGTTAATTTTACTGAAACTACTTGATGTATTGCTTGTAGTAATTAGTAAGTAAAAAATGTTAGCTGCAGATTTTCTAATCTTGTTCTTATTAGATTCATGTAAGTGCAATTTAAAAATTTAATTTGTTTAGTTAGCTGTCCAGTTCAATCAACAGATTTAATTTTAAATAGATAAACAGTTACAACAGAAAAATTATAAAACTACATTTAAAACTGAATTCTATTAGTTGGTATTTTTAAGGAGTTAAATATCTATAATTTTATTTATTTATTTTTGTGCATGGAAAGAGATGAGGGGGGGGGGGGGGGGGGTCCTAAAAATATTTCATCTTAATCAAAGAAAAAATGCTTAAAATGTGCTCCTTATTTTGATAAAACTGTGTTAAATTAGATAAATAAATAAATAAATAAAGTGTCTGGACCAGTTTGGGTCCTGTGACATCAGAATCATTATTTTATCCATCAATGTAATTCATTTGTAAACTAAAAAGTATTTTGGGGCTTTATTCAGAAGTGCAAGTGCAAGAACTCATTTTAATATATATATATATATATATATATATATATATATATTTGCCTCTCTCATAAGTGCAATTTAAAAATTTAATTTGATTACTTAGCTGTTCAATTAAATCAAAAGATTTTATTGATTGTAAATTAGGAAAAAGAACTCATTTAAATAACAAATTTAATATTCACAAAGAAAAAAATATTTAGGTATATATGGTTTTTAATAACTGTATAATTTTCAAATTGTAAGGTAAGCATGTTACCTTTTCTATCTGCAGCAGTGTTTATGAAAGAGGAAGCATTTATGTATGATAAAAAAATGAGAGTTTTTGGACCATTCATAACTAACATTATATTAAAGTCACAATTTACGATTCTTGCAAAAATTAGTTAATAGACACTATTATTTATTCAAGTTTTATTTCCCAAATAATTAAGATAAAAATTTGTTTTTAAATGTATATAATATTAATTGCATAGATATAAAAAGTTATGAGTTATTAAATTATTCAAAGGTTATCGATATATGCGCAAGATTAAAACTTATTCCAGAAAATTTGAATAATACTTTTAATCTCTAAAAATTATACGTCCATTCCGTATTTCTTCGCAGTACAATATCCGTGATATTTATTTTTAAATGACTATTCAGATGTTTTTGTCAGGATGAACTCTTATTTAAAGAGTTATAAAAAACAATCGAAACGCCAAATATCTATTAAAATACATGCATGGTGTGAAGAAAACTTTATTTAATGAAATTTCTACTTGTTTGACTTTTTTAAAGTTCAAATTTTCAATCAAAAACATTTAAAAAATGAATGCTTTTCGCATTGAAAATCATTGCAAAAGCAGGCTAAGATCGCCGTCAGTTTACCGCAGCGCCATCTATGAGGAGAAAAACTGTATTGTAAAATTTCAACGTTGCTTTCCCCTCCATCTATCTTACTCCGTGTTTAAAACATTTAAATTAAAATAAATACATAAAAACATTTAAAAAATTAAATAAAAGTAGACATTTCGTCATGCCATCGCACGTCCTCATCAGTACTAACATCAGCTTACAAAACAACGAACAAAATGGATTCAGTTAAAGTTAAGGTTATTACTTTTGAAACAGTGAATATTTCATTGGAATTGAACCTGATTCATTCAAGGTGTTCGGGTATAACCCAGTAAAACAATTTTCCATAAATTGTCTGCAATGATAATCGTTACAATTACTCTTCAAAATTGAAGAATTTCTGAAAGATGGGGTATGGTTCTAAAATGGTTTTAAAATTAAGGTACTCAATGCAACGAAAAAATGTATTCCTGAAAACGTAAATAGTAGACATTTGTAAGTATTAAGGGCCTGGAAGCATTACCTACATCCATTATGAGTACGTTGTAAGATCTTACTCAACCAAGTGGTTAGCGTCCAAGCCACAAATAGGAATGGTTTAGTGTTAAAGTTCGCAGGTTCGATTCCGACCTGTCCTAGCGGTGTGACTGTGCAAAAATGTTTCAATTATTTTATCTAATCTTTTTTTTTTTTTTTTTTTAGAGTTTCGTTCATCTCACGAATCTCTATTATTCCCGCTCCGTTGTCTGTCCGTCACAGAGCCGTTCTCAGAAACTATATAACTTACAGGCATGTAAAATTTGTGTACTTTTAGCTAAATACCTACTATGAAGCTCAAAATTATAAAATTTGAATAAATCGTATTATTTTAATAGAGAGAGATAAAAAACCAAAATTCTAACAGCCTTTCCCTATTAAATTGAAACATTTTTCGTTATAGCAGTTGCCAACAATTAAAAATCCACAATAAAATTCTTTCGACAGTAATTAATTTTCTATTGAAAGATTTCCACGTGAAAAATGAAAATGAAATAAAAAGTTTCACCAATCGAAAAGTAGATTAATATGACGTCATATTGGTAATAAAACGGAAATTTTCAAACATTTCTCAATAATACAAGAAGTATGAGTATGTGTAAGTACAGAAAGCAGGTTAATATGATGTCATTAGAGAATTAAAAAGAAAATTAATCTGACGTCATATTGGAAGTTTAACATACTTCTTCAAATGCTTGAGAATAATACAAAGATAGTATCAATATGAGCGCGACCTGCGTAATACAAAGTATACGTAGGTCGCGATATGAGTAATAGAGAAAGCAGGTAGATATGACGTCGGCAAATGATTATAACGTCATACGAGTTTGAGGAACTTATTGAATCATGATAAAAACCCGATTATGAAAATATTGGCATATTTTAACATTTTGAAGGTCTCTATACAACATGTTTAATTTTGAATTTTTTTTTTTTTTTTTTTTTTTTTTTTTAATATTGCATTTAGTCCACATGACAGATATTATTGTGACAGAGTATAATAGCGGATTTTGCCCGCTATCGGACCGGTTCAGATTTTCGAAAGAACGCGAAAAATAGACCGGTAAATTTTTACTTTATAAAAAACATGACTTTTTTTTTTTTCTTGGAAAATTAAATTTTTTTGGATTTATTAAAGAAAGGATAAAGTGTTTTTAAAGGAATATTGAGCGAAACCTTTTGTGCCATCTTCGATCACACTTACCCACTTGTTTGCTTTTGCTTTTGAGAAGCTTGACCAAATTTTGCCAAATTTGTCATGGAAAATAAATCACCAAAACCCTACCAACTTCGCACTGAATGCAAATTTTTAAAAATTCCTACTAAAACCCGTTATTACGCTCAACAACTTTTATTTATTTATTTATTAAATTAAAATATAACGTTACTTGAAATCCTGTCATACTTGACGAGCTATCATAATATTTATATTATATTGTTCTTTCGAAATGTAAATATCATCCCGATAATATAATAATGAATTTCTTCAAAAGTTCATTTTAATTAGAATTTGAGCTCGTCTGATGGTGAAGATAAAGCGATACATTAATAATTAATGACTACGATACATGTATTAAATTTCTCGAATAACTTTATCATAGTCTTAAAATAATTCAGCAAAACAACGTTGTATGATAAATTATACAATGCTGTGTATCATTATAGTTTATTGTCTTATAACAAGCCGCCGTTTTAGAAAAGGTTGCAATTTTCTAGTATACATGAAGGTATAAACTTAACGTATATTGATTAAAAAGGAAAACTTATCCTTGCATTAATTTTTGGTGAAACAATAAAAGTTTATTATGAATTTTAAAACAGCAATTATATTTTCAAAGAAAATGACCAAAAGAAAGTAATAGAAAATCAGAAAATTTTAATTATCTCTCAAAATGTTTTGCAGGCAAAATCAATAGGAGTGAATAATAATATTGCTAATATGTTTTCGATGTATATTATTCCAATTAAGCATAGAAGGGATTATTATTTTTTTTTAATTAAAAAAAAACAACAGTTGAACTCGACTAATACGAGCATGACTAAAACGAGCACGACTAAAACGAGAGTACGTTTAAAACGAGCAAGTTACACGTTAAGAATGGTTTATCACTTAAACTATATTAAGATTTACACGCTTCTTACGAACTAAAAAAACAGGATCACGGCTAATACGAAGATAGCTACTGTTATTTATAGTGAACCAGGTTAATCAGTCGTAAGAGAAAGCACAAGATATAAAATTCAAAAGTCAAGTTTATTAAAAACTTAATTGGGCAAGGATTTTGAGAAAGACACCACTAAATTTTCCTTATACCAAAATAAACCAGCTTCTCCAAAACTTCAATAAGCAAAATACAACTTCAAGTGTCAATTATAAAGAACTCAAAACGTAACTTACAGCTCTGAAGATGTATAGTAAACCAAGATGCCTTCAGCAAGATTTAATCTCCAATATGCAAGCTAGCCGAACACTGATTTCAAGATGTCCGCCTAGGCTACTACTGAAAGTGGCACTCCGTGAGCACCCCAAAATTAACTTTATTGAATTAGCAGGAAATATCACAATAAACTCTTGCCCACTGCTTATTCTCCTTCTCAGCTTCGGATTAGATAAGCACGATCGCCGGATCTCACAATAACTCACGAGGAGTAGAAACTCGACCCAAGTTCCAATTTCCCAACGCATTTCGAAGCTTAAATACTCAAACATCGATTGACGAAATGTGAAAATTTGCATAAATATCGATGAAAAGCAGAAACTCGCAAGTTCCGAGGTTTTCACATTCATTTGTCGAAAGTTAAAGAAAGATAGTCTTGATCAACTTTTACGAACATGGACAATTAGTGGACAAAAACTACGTTCTCATTCAAAACCTCGCCTACTCTTGTGATCAGAGTAGTCGATACCTCATAGCTTTATTCTGCGTGTACTAGGATAATACGAACAAAAAATCTGTTCATTTCAATGCGAATTTCGGTGAAAAGTAGGGTAGAATTAGGAAATAAATCTCTTTCTTATTGAACACTATTCTATCTCAGCGATAACATTTCTGCTGTAGTAACTCCTCTATACCGACCCGATTAAAGATGGTGAGTGGTTGCGAGATCAGATCATTGGTAAAGAGAATTATCTTGCATAAATTAAAAAATAGAATTTATTGCATACCAATATTAATTCTAATAAAAATATGTACAAGAAAGTTAATTACAGCATTTAATTATTTTTCGTGAGTCAATCGCTTATAAATTAATAACCTCTTGACTCCAAGAGTAACTGAAACAAACAAAAGTCTCTAAACATTACAGTCAGTCGTGACTACAAAATAAAGTTCATTCGGACCAAGGCTCGTCCGTTCCTTCTCTTCGGAAGATCTACTAATACTCGTTAATTCTGAGTCTAAGAACTCTCACTCTCGCACTTGGTGTGCTTTTCTTTTCTCTGGGAGTTTCACCGGATACCTGCTGTATCAATTCTAGAGGTCGGACCTCACTAGCGCTTACACTACGCTGAGTTCGAAACTGACGTTTCCTTTTCCCTTCTCCAGAGAGTCAACACTCTCCTTTCCGATCTCTCCAAAAAACTGTCCTCTCTCACTTTTTCATCCTCGCAGGAGAACTTCTTCTAGGGGCGGGGCTTTTTGTCGAGGCGGACCCCTCGAAACTCTCCAGCCTCTTAGCCGCCTTGAGATCCCTCGGTTTCGTTTTCACTAAGTCCGTCATTGGACGTTCTAAGACAAAGGGCAAAGTTTCGGGCGCAAACCTAAAAATCGTGTGCAGAGATCGCTTCTCTCGCAGATGAACTCTTTCCCACGAACTCGGCAAGGATCAAAGCATAAGACCCCTCTTTTGGTAACGCCTTACCACTACATCACTGTCCGAACTTTCCGCTCACAGTACAATAGAATTCGGCGTCTGCCAATCTTCAAGGCAAAAATAGCGAGGGAAGGTATGCAGTTAAGTGTTCTCACAGGAAATGCTAGAATGACACATAGTGCACCTGGACATAGCGGCTCAATTCTTTACACTGCATTAGAGCCAGCTGTCAAAACGTAATAATTTATCATTTTTACGAGACAGAAATTCGACCATCAAGGAAACCCTCATCCAAGGAAACGCAAAGGAATGTTCTGAGGTTCTGAAAGAATGTAAGAAATAAGGAAGAGATAATGACGTTTCAAATATCTCGAATTTTTGGGATTTACATCTGAGTCATGGAAAGGAAGGATCGGAGACAAAAACTTTTACCTGTTTCTTTCTTTAAATACAGACTCTGGGCCATATTAACCAGTCTCTTTATGCCTCTTATTACACTATTAAAATGAAAAGGATGTGTGAAACCAATAGCTCAAAAATTGCACTGACTATTGCAATGTCAGATTAGATTTTAGGGAAAAAGGGAAGTGATGAGTTGCATTGCAGTACGTTTCTCATGTTCTTTTGAATTACAAGTTCTTCATAGGCTTTTACTTCAGTATTAAATAAAGTAATAATAATTCGGTATTCAAAAATATTTATTTGGTTTATTTCTTTTGATTTAACTTTTTTTCGGATTAAATTCCATCAACAGTTAAAATACATTCTGAAATTGAGATTTGTAAAAACGAGGTAGGTTTATAATTTTTAAAAATTATGTTTCTATTGTTAGAAATAATTCCTCATATTGGATTAGATTAGAATATCTGCAACCACTCGAAAACACAGCTGTTCAAAAAAAGGAAAATGCAGCAGAAGTTTTTTCTTCTAGTGCAATATCTCATGAACAAATCCGTGAATATAAATATCTTGTTGACTATTATATCCAATTATATTCAAATGCAGTACCCAACTATCGTCTTTAAAAGCCATAGTGAATTATTTAATGACTATTTTATTTTATATCATCAAATAATGAACAAAGTGAGTGAAAACATCATTTAAAAGAACTTGTATAATTGGTGCAACAAGTACGAAATCACGGCTAATTAGTGGTGTATTATATGTGTTCGTGATGTGTGCTCGTCTATTTGAGAAATATGCCAGAAAACTCCAATTAAAGAGAGTCCCGTGACTCTAAAACCAGTTCAAGGACAAAAACAAGAACATTCTCTTTCTTTTTGGACTGAAAAACATTTAAGTTAATCTACCTACAAAACTCATCCGGTCAACACATTTAAAAGGAGCGAATGGCTCTTGTAATTTCTAAAATATGAATATATTTTTGTAACTTACTAAATTTAATCTAAAATTTAAATTCAATTAACCGTAAAATTACATAATATATATCTTTTGCTTAAACACAAAAAACGACTTATTATTTGAGTCAATACTAATATCATAAAAAGCTCTTTTATAGAAATCTAATTACAAAGGATTTACAGCACATTGTGAACGAACCTTAATGGATATCATGATTTAACATGGATTATGCAAGTATGTTGATCGTTGAAAGAAAAGGTAGGACAGTTCCATTTTCATTTCTCAATTGTTGATCAGTCTCAAAAGTTATTTACTTTCTGAGAAACCAATTTTTTGAGATAACACGCAATCGCGCTTACACTTCTAAGATCTATACACTCTGAAACATAATTTAACATGAAATAGTTTCCGAACAAATTACAGCAAAAAGTATTTTATTGTACAGATATAAAACACATATAAAATGTATCGAAAACGGATTTATCACTTTTTCATTTTTATCGATTTTGCCTTTAAAACATTTACAATTTTCTGATTTTGAAGCGATTATATCCGTTAGGTTCTCCTTCTAGAAAAAATTTGTTTTAAATTTCGCGGTGAACATTTTTATCATGTAAGAAGTTATAAACAAAATTATTATTATTATAATTATTATTACACACTTTTTTTACTTCGCTTGTTGTCTATTTGTCTGTCTGCCTGGCCGGGTCAAATATTCCACTCGATTATTGAACCACTTCCGTCGAAACAAATATGTTCGAATGTTACACACTGTAAAGAAAAATTGTAATTTTGAGGGTATTTTACCGTGAATTGCTGCAGTAATTTTACGGGAAATGTCAGTCTTTTTTAACTAAAAGGTCAAATTTCGTAAATTTGATATTTTTATGGTATTTCCCGTTTATCTAACGGCAAAGAACATTTTTTATTGGATTTTGCCTGGAATATTTGCAGCAGTAATTTCACTGCAGTGAGGCGCTTATTTTTGTTCTTGTTTGTTTGTTTGTTTATTTTACAGTGCACACGAGTTAATTGTCGATGAAAATGGAATATTCTATTCAGGGACGTATATCAGGGGCAGGTTACAGGGGCAAAAACCGCTTTTCCCACGAGTAGAAAATTTTACATAAACAAGTGAAACAAGAGTGATGCTGGTGACAACAATGAAATTATTTTTCTACCAAACCACGATTTCTAAAATGCAGGAAAAATATAGTTCTGACTATATGAGAGATACAACAATGATTAAACAAAGAAATTGGGGAAATAAAAGCTTGTTACGTACATTTTTTTTAATTATGTAAAGTGGCATTTTCATTTTGCTTCCAGATGGTTTTCTAGATGGTATTTCAAATTTATATCGCTATTTGATATCTATATTCCATTTGTTGTTCCAATTTTTGCTTAGATTATATTTATTTTTATTTTATCTAGTTTCGTATGTTTTTAAATTTCATTTTGTTTCTTATTATATCGGAATTTCATAGTGAGTTTTATTCATTATGATGTTTTGTAATTTTCATGTGACAAATATGTGAAATATTACTATATGTCGTCTCCAAATTAGAGTTCCGGTCATTTTATTGTTCGAATGGGTTCCCTTTTAAATTTCAAGTTAGGTATTCTATGTATAAATTAATTACATGTCATACTTAAGTTAGAAATTTGGTCAGATTTAGTAAAAAATAATTTGTTCATTGTCTTTTGATTTCAAGTATAAATTACGATTTGAGGACGAGAGATGATGAGTGCAGTGGCAGTTCCATTTTTTATAAATGGTTTCTCGAATATTGGATGTTCTTTTTCGTGATGCAAGAAATCCAGCCAAGGTATTTCCTCGCTAGGCGTTTACATTGCAGTCAGCATAGTCACAGCAGATATTGTGTGAGTAGGTAAAAGAAAAAACTCCATCAAATCACGAACAAGTTTTTATTTTGCAGCTTAATAAATCAGGTGGAGATCTCTTTTCATCTTATTCATCGTTTCAGTTAGGACAGATTTCCAATTAAAAATTAGCATTATGGCTGTAGTTGTTATTAGCCTTAAGTATCCATCGATAAGCACTCACAGAAAGAAACATCTGGTCAATTTCACCATTACCAGGCAAGCGTTCTAATTTATTAGTAGCTCAAACTACATGTCCCAGCGCCTCTCTTTTCGACTGACTGACGGAAGCACGGAACCGCGATATATGATTTCGAGAAAAGTATGAATACAGTGGTCACGTGACGGTCGATGCACCAATGGAGAACCGGGATTCTTTGCGGGAAGCGTCATAATTTTGAGAAAAAATGGTTTCCGGTAAGAAAAGGCGCCAAAGACGCTTCGAGATCATTCTATAATGTTCTATAAATTAGCTGTGAACCAGATGAATTTTAAGATAATCGATTATCGTTAATTACTAGTTTGAGAATATGGAACAATTTTTACGTTCACGAAAAGGAAAAAAAAAAAGAAAATAAGAGAAATGGTTTATCGAACTTGGATCAAAGCCAGAATGAAATTAAAATAAAATGTTTTACATTTTAATATAAGAAAAAGCTTTTATGATGTTGAGAGTTACATTTAATATCGGAAATTATTAAAATAAATACAGACTTTTTAGGAATTTAGAAATATAAAAAGGAAAGAATGCGGGTTTTTTAAGGGATGAATATTAGGAAGCTTTTATAATTTAAAGATAAAGCCGCCATTTAGTTAGTTAGCTAGCCGCCATTAAATATTGAATTTAAATATGAGGTTTTTTGAATAAATAAAGTTAATATACATTAATAAACGGAGGAAATAAATATTATAGAGTAATTTAGAATAGGATGGGATGAAAATACTTCAGCAGATCGTGATAAATTTTAAATTTTGTTATATATATATATATATATATAACAACACAATATTACTTGAAATAGGTTCTAAACAAATTTCGGCAAAAAATATTTTATCGTAATCCTATATCTCGCACGTATAAAATGTATCGAAAACGGATTCGCACTCTTACACTTTTATTGATTTCGCCTTTAAAATGTTTTTAAAACATTTAACATTTTCTGATTTTCAAGAAAATATATCCTTTTAGCTCACCTCCTTGAAAATATATAGTTGTTTTAAGTTTCATGATGAACATTTTTATTGTCTAAGAGATTATAAACGAAAGGATTCTTTCTCGCTTCAATCGATGTAGTTTGTTTACGTTACAATTTCATGCTGTCGAGAACTGATTACATATTTACGCATTTACTTAAAAGACTAATGACTTCTTGCGTTAATGTAAATGTATTTTATTTTATAACACAGTATTAACTCTTAACTACCAAATATTACGTTTTAAATTTTTTGCTAATATTGAGGGAAATATATCTTTTAAGTTATCTTTAAAAATATACAGTTAGTTTAAGTTTCATGATGAACATTTTTATCGTCTAACAGATTATAAATGAAATGATTTTTTCTCGCTTCAATTGATGTAGTTTGTTGAAGTTACAATTTCATGCTGTTCTGCAACTGATTACATATTTATACATATTTACTTATATTTTTTCAATGACTTCTTGCGTTAATGCAAATGTGTTTTATTTCATAACACAAACTTAATTGTTAACTATTACGTTTTAAAAATTTTGCTAATATTGGAGGGAATATATTCTTTAAGTTCTCCTAAAAAAATTATTGCTGTTTTAACTTTCGTGATAAGTATTTTTATCGTGTCAGAGATGATGGATGGAAAGATTTTTTTTTTTCTGCTTCGATCGATATAATGTTTGTTGATATTACAATTTCATGCTGTTGAGAACTGATTACATATATCTACACATTTATTTACATCTTTTTTGAAAATGGCTTCTTGCGTTTATGCAAATGTGTTTGTTTCATAATACAAAGTTGGCTGCCAAGTATTACATTTTAAAAATACGGTGATATTGGAGACAATGTAGCGTTTTCCTGCTTTTTGAAAAAAAAAGTACTTATTATAAGTTTTTGATGAGCATTTTTATCGCTTCAATCAATATAGTTTGTTAAAAGCCTACGCTAATCACGCGAAGAAACGCTCAAGCTAATGTTAAGTCTATGGGAAGGTTCTTGCGCGATTTCTCGCTCGCAATTTAATATTTTTAAATGATTTTTCTTGCATAGGATAGCTGAGTTCGATCTCTAACGTTGTTAGTTTTTACTTTTTTAATTTTGGCTACAGTATTTTTTTTTTTTTATAAGCGGACATTTTCAATTTTGGAACTGGTTTAAACCGGTTCTGAAAGGGAAAGTACCCTTATATAAAAAAAAAGGAACCAAAATCAAAAGAAGTAAAAACTAGCAACGTTAGAGATCGACCTCAACTATCCTATGCAACAAAAAAAAATCATTTAAAAAAATTAAAATGCGAGAGAGAAATCGCTTAAGAACCTTCCCATAGATTTAACATTAGCTTGAACGTTTTTTCTCATGACTGATGTAGGCTCTTAATGTTTCAAAAACATGCTGTCGAGATCTGATTATACATTTACACATTTACTTACACTTTTTTAAAGACTTCTTGAGTTAATGTAAATGTGTTTTCAAATTTTAACTGCCAAATATTACGTTTCAAAAATTTTGCAAATGTTGGAGGAAATAGTATATCCTTTAAGTTCTCTTTGAAAATATATAGTTGTTTTAAGTTTCATGATGAACATTTGTATCGTGTAACATTATAAAAGAAAGGATTTTTTCCCGTTTAAATCGATAAAATTTTTGCAGATATTACAATTTCATGCTCTCGAGAACTAATTGCATGTCTACAAATTTACGTACACATTTTTTGAAAATGACTTCTTGCGTTCATGCAAATGTGTTTTGTTTGAAAATACAAACTTAACTGCCAAATATTACATTTTTTAAAATATGCTAATATTAGAGACATTATATCATTTAAGTTCTCGTTTATGAAAATGTGTACTTATTATAAATTTCATGATGAATATCTTTATCGTGAAAAAGATTATAAACGAAATGCTTTTCCGCTTCCATCGATATAAGGTTTATTGGTGTTACAATTTCATGATGTTAAAAATTTATGTTTACACATTTACTTACATGTTTTCAAAAATCACTTCTTACGCTCAACCAAATGTACTTTATTTCATGACATAAGCTTAACCCTTTGATAACTAAAACTATTTATGAAAATAAAAATGCAACAATTACTGTAATGTTATTTTATTGGAAACATGATATTGTTGTATAAAAAATAAAATCAAAGCATTTACGAGGTATATCCACAAAGTAAGTTCCGTTTCTATTTCTATCCGGCGCAGCAGCGCTGCGATCGCAGTTCCGAGCATGCGCGGCAGTTACTCTGACTGAAGGAGAAGAAATGTACGCCATTTTCAGATCGCTGCTGCCGACGTGTTATTTGTAGTGCTTCTTTAGAATGTCAGACTTATGCCGCCGCTTGTGAAATCAGATCTGTGATTCGTTTTCTCGATGCAAAGAAAGTTAAACCAAGTGAAATTTATCGGCAAATCTGCGAGGTTTACGGACAAAATGGCTATGAATGATTCAATGGTTAGAAGATGGGTCAGACAGTTTAATGAAGGACGTGATCAAGTGCACGATGAAGAACGAAAAGTGGACGCCCGTCTTTGGTTACTGATGAACTGGTTCACGCAATTGAAGAGAAGGTTAAGCAAAACCGTAAGTTTACAATTAGTGCTCCTGCTATGGAATTTCTGCAAATCTCACGATCACGTAACCACATGGTTGAAAACACAGGCGGCAACCTTCTATGAAGAAGGCACACAAAACCTTGTGGCACGCTACGACAAGTGCTTACAAAATTTCGGAAGCTATGTAGAAAAGTAGTTTCACAATTGTAGATCTTTGTACAATAAATATTTTTTTTTTTTGTATCTGTACACGTTTTTTTTATATAACCAAACGGAACTTACTTTGTGGATATACCTCGTATTATATGTTTATAGTTATTAGAAAAGCGTTTCGTGTGAAAGGCATCAAAGTAAACAAGGGATACAGGGCAGAGCGCCAGGGATATATATATGTATCGGATTTTACAGAAATACATTTATAAAACAACTTTAAAAAATTTACTTACTCTAAATAATACATAATGTAAACTTATAGAAAATGCGAACTCTTGCATTATAGTACAATGAAAAAAAATACAACATATGGCGTATTCCTTTATCAAAAGGCTAACTGCCAATTATATCATGTTTTTTAAATTATTCTAATATTAGAGACAATATCGCCTTTAAGTTCTTTTGTTAGAAAATATGTAGTTGTTTAAGTTCCTGGTGAACATTTTTAACGTGTGAAAAAAAAATTATAAAATAAAGGATTTTCTTTTCGTGCTTTAATCGATGTAAATTTTGTTGATGTTACGATTTCATGCCATTACATATTTACTTACACGTTTTTGAAAATAACTTCCTGTATTCATACAAATGTAATTTATTTTAAAACGTATCTTAACTGTCAAGTATTACTTTTTAAACGTTATACTGATTTGAGACCTAATATCCCCTTTTAGTTAACCTTCTTGAAAATATTTAGTTGTTTTAAATTTTATGATAAATATTTTTATCGTGCGAAAAATTATAAGCGAAAGAATGACTTTTTTCCGCTTCAATCGATATGAAGTGGGTTGATGCTGCAATTTCGTGCTACAAAGAACTGATTACATATTTACACAGATATATGACATTTTTGAAAATGTTTTCTTGTGTTCGTGCAATTGTAAATTTTTCATAATTTTAACATTGTTTTAACACTCAAATATTACGTTTTAAAAATTGTGGTTGGTTAATGTAATTTATAGTCTTAAAAGGAATTAATACTAAAAGCAAAGAACTAATATATTTTCCCTGAAAAATAAGGATTTTCTACAAACTTATTCCTAAATATTTATAGCTACACTGTGTACACTGCAAGAAAAAAAATTGTTGATTTTTTGAATTTACATAATTTTCTGTAAATTCAAAAAATCAACAATCTGCAGCTGGGTATAATCTGGCACCCCAGCTGCCAGTATTATACCGTAAAATTAACAGTAATAAACAGTAAAATAAGCAGTAATACACTGTCGCGCAGCGCGGCAATGTATTACTGCTTATTTTACTGTTAGTTACTGTTAATTTTACGGTATAATACTAGCAGCTGGGGTGCTAGTATTATACTGTAAAATCAATTTTTTTTTTCAGTGCATAGATACAATTTTATAAATGCACTTCTAAATTTGTTTTAAAATCTGCATCTTTCGTAAAAAGACAGCGAACGTAAATTGACTTACTTTCCAATACTATGCTTAGAAAAAAAAAAAAAAAAAAAAAAAAAAAAAAAAAAAAAAAAACGGAATTGTTAAAATATGTACTGAATTTCATTTGGCATTGTATCCTGGTAACGTACAATGAAAAGTATTTTATTGTAACTCAATATGTCATCCAAATAATATTTATCGAATACTATTTGGTACTGTTTTATTTTTATCGATTTTAATCTAGTTCTAAAAAATGTTACGTAAAATCTGCTAAAATTTGAAATGGGTGTTTTCTTTTAGTTCTCCTGAAAAATAAAATCGATTTCTTTAAATGTCATAATTTGAAGTTTATCACACACTGACTATGAGATTGGATATTTTTTACACTTTTATTTAACTTAACTTGGTTTTTGTATGTAAAGGGGGAATTTTGTAACTGGTTTTTCATTAGTTTCCTGATATGCTATAATTATAGAAATTATCTACAGAGGCGTGGTTTCGATGATAATACAGCATTTTAATATTTTCAGAACTTAAATATAAATTACCGTAAGACGTACTTTGTGACACATTTTGGGAGTTTTCTCACACCAGCCGGTCTGTTTTATAGGTAACCCAAAACTGACAGTTGCTCAACATTGATATATCGTTTTCCAGCATAACGATGTATTGCGTCAATCTAAATCTTTAATATCAACTGAGAAATTTAGGTTTAAAGATGTTACAAAGTTACCCCATCGACTTTGCGACCCACTTTGCGACAGGTGTGTTTTCGCCTTGAAATGAAAGAGAAAAAATTACTTTCAAAAAGTTACCCAATAAAATGTTTATTAAAACTTTTATTTAAACAATAATTGCAAATTTTTGTTAGCTTAATCTACATCTTTGATCACAAACAGCCCTTGGTTGTCCACTGGCGTTAGTGGGTCGATGATGAATAAAACCTCGTTTCTTTCATTCAAAATTTCATTCGGCCCCAGATGATTGCCTTTGGATGGTCTTTCTTTTTCACAATAGAAAGCATAAGTGATATAAATCAGTTCTCAAAAACTTGGTGGTTGTACCAACATGATTTTGTTGGATTGTACACTGTCAGAAATGGATACTCAAATATCACGAAATTTTCTTCGTTTTTGGAACCCGTTTCCTGGAAAATGCTCCGAGCGAATATTTCGTCAAATTGAGAAAATTAATTTCTTCACTTTTTTTAGGATACACATTTCGTAAAATTGCTTGTTCGAAAGTGTAAAAAAAGGCCGGTGGTGCCATCTATTGACAATTTTAGAAGCATCTGTACTTGAAAGGGAAAAATTACGTCGCTTTTCTCAAGTCTTCAAGGGGATTTGAACGCGCGACCTTGGGTATGGGAGGCCAATGTGTTACCTGCATTGCCAACGGGACCTTGCAAGGATTTGATTTTAAGTGTATCTACGGGATGTTTCTGTGTGTTTATATTTTTAGAAGGTAGATTGTATTTTTATCGGCATTGTTATAATTTCTGCATGTTTTAATTAATAAGGCTAGATTATTATTATGGTTTTTCTATGGTTAATAAATAATTAGAATATGGCTTGATTAATTTAATTTATTAGAGAAATTTCCTTTGTTCAATGAATGATTAGAATATGGGCTAGTTAATTTGTTGGTCAGAAATAATAAATTTTGAAGTGAGCGTTGGAGGAAAGTTTATCAATTTTAGATGATGGTTAAGATTTCAACAACGTTACTGTTTATAGAGGGGAAAAGGATCAGATATGCATATTTTAAATTTGATTGTTATATGAATATATTTTTTAAATGCAGAAAAACTCCTGAATTTTTTTTTTTTTTTTTTTTTTAATGATTTTGTAACAACAAAAAAAAAATAATAAACATTCCTGAAAATTTTAACAGCTAAAAAAATAACTAATGCAGAAACAATAACTGCATACATTCAGTATTAACTGAAAGCGCTTTTCTAAAAATAAATTGTGACAGGAACAACATAAACGTATATCTGCTTACTAAAATCGCGGGATTTGAGGAGGTACTGCGAGTCCTTGTATAAACAGCTTAAAATGTCTTTCCTTAATATTGCCTTAATACGGCCTTGAGTCAGGCCGTGAATGGGGAAACACTTTCCTCAAATATTTGAGAGTTTCCATTTCATTAAAAATCGAAATTGAGACGAAACGATTGTAAAAAATAATGAAATATAGCTTAAGAATTGCTGAATCGTCAAAACTGAGAGTTTTATTTTTGACAGTGAGAAAGTAGTTTCGTCAGATATTTGAGTATTCGCGTTTCGTTAAAAACCACGTGACTTTGTGACGAAATGATTGTCAAAAATAACGAAATAAAGCTCAAGGATTGCCGAATCGTCAAAATTGAGTGTTTTATTTCCGAGCGTGTATATTGCTTTCCTTACTGTCCGTTCTTGGTCCAAGTGTACCAAATTTATCAGATTTGTAGTTAACGTAAATTAGTGCTAGTTCCCTGTAGCACTTTCGCATACCATTGTTGAAGTGTAAGCCTTAGACTAGTTTTGAATCTGTTCAAGATATTTTGCTTTTCTTCGAGTGATCACGTATTTCATTCACATCACTTCCAGAGTCGTCCACCAAATTGGTCTTGTCGTAATTTCATTGGTTCTCGGGCAAGACACCCTCCAACTTCTTTTCCAAGTTAGTCAAGTACATGTCAATTATTTCACGATCGGTCTTAGCCCAACCATAGCTGATATTTTTGGACGTTCGTTGAGAGAGAATTGCTTTGTGACATTGTCGATGTGTCACAAAATAACCCAATCAAGTGTCTATATTTTGCTTATGTTACCACATCTCACATAAATATCACTTGACAAAAGTTACATTGCTCCACAGTCTAACTGATATATTAACAACAAAGAATATTTAACTGTGTTAGATGATTCTCATACACGTTAGGCTTCAGCACACAAAGTGTCCGAATTCCGAGACAACAACGCAGAATGAGGTTTGAACGATACACCAGCCAGGGAGAATAAGCGAGGTGTTGGAGCCTCGGACAATGGTCGTTAAGTGACACCGTACTACAGTGGAAACTCCAGGTATACACGTTACCTGAGTTGTACGTTTCCCTCAGTTATACGTTTCAACTCAGCGGTCCCGGCCGCTTGCCATTAAAAATTAGCTGAGTTACACGTTTTGCGGTATACATTTCCCTCAGTTATACGTTACGTTTTTGCATCCTTGACGAAATTTTGTTTCATTTATGCATTTTGTAACCGGAAACACTGACGACGCGTCGGATGAGTCTGATTTGAAAAATCTCACTCAAACTTCGGAGCTGCGAAAAGAGCTTTTGACGTAGTAAAGCGGTTCGTCAGTAGTTAAAACAGTAACAATAAGGCGGCTGCATTATTAACAGAAATGCAAAATTTGCTGTTCAGTGTCGGCACTGCCGAAAAGAAACAATCGAGTATTAGTGATTAATTGTCTGAGTGCAACGAAGACTCATACACAGCGCAGTATTACTTTGCCCCATATATAGCTACGATGGATATTAAAACCTTTCGTCAAGCATAACTCAAAAAATATTTAACGGATTTCGTTCAAATTTTTACAGCAGGTACCTATAAAGGTGACAACGACGTCTATTTATTACCAAGAATAAATGTCAAACCGTTTGGAAATTATATTTAAAAAATAGATAAAAAAGCACAATTAAAGTACATACGTCACGAAAATTTTGTGCGTACGTCATTTTCACCGGCGGGCGATTTTCGTAGACAATCGCAATTGAAAAGTTCATGGAGTACATGAAGCAAAAAAATATGCAAGCACTAATATTCAGCACAATAAAATAGATTTCAATTTAGTAGAAATCGAAAATTAATCTGGAATTTTTTCTGTTTGAAAGAAAAACCCCGCAATTACTTGGTGGACTTGTTATTAGATATTTGGCGCAAATCTCAGCAATAGCAGCTTTTTTTTTATTTCGCGTGTGTAAATTAAAAAAAAAAAAAAAATTCTTTGGTGTTTAAATAAAAGGTTTCGATTTATGGCATTATTTCTTTTTTTTTTCTCTTTTTAGCATTTTAAATGGGATTAATGAAAGGCATGTATTTTAAATTAAATGAGTGAAAGGTTTACATTTAAATGAAATGAATTCAATATGAAAATGTTATAGGAACAATATTTGGCGATTTATCAACTGCGCCAGGATAACATAAAAGTACCAATATATCAAACGGTGTGTAGTATGTGAAATGAAACAATTATATTATAATCACCCGTCGTAGAAGAAAAAAAAACTAATATTCTGCATTCAGAAGGAAAAATCCATCTCCTGTGCCGTAAGATTTGGCGAGTTCTTTTTTGGTGATAAGTTTTTCGATGCGATTGTTAGGATCTGCAAGATTTGGCTTACTTTTTCTAAATCTTATTTTTTTGCAGATGTAGTATTATGTAAATATATTTTTTGCAGATATTTTTCAATTTTGTATATTTGGCATTTGGAAAAGAGATTTTTACCTTTTTATCTGTGCCGTCAGAAATATTAAAAAATAAAAAAAAAATTTACATATATCAAGCGTATAATGTTATGTTTTGCATTTTTATACGGACCACTTCTCCATTTTTAGATTTTAAATGCTATTTATTATTTACTAGCCGTTTATTAATAATTGTTTAGAATTTACCGCCCTGACAATAACAATTATTTATCACAAAAATGCCTTTTAGGTTTGTTAAATAAGTTTGTTTATATATTTTCATTACTTATTAAAATATCGAATATGACGATAAAATTTTATTTTAGCATCGTGCTTAAATTTTTAAGTATGTTTGTAAATATTTGAAAAACATGTTTTACCGCTCTCTTGAAAAATTTTGTAAGGTGCTAAAACTACCTTTTGGCACCATTTTCATTTTTTTTTTCGCAAACCGACATGAGATACGAAACTTTTCCCCATTCAGATACACAGGCAAGGCTGGTCTCAAATAAGAGTAAAGCTGGCAACAATATTGTTTTAACTCTATAAGAGTTACAATAATGATATTAAATGCTCCTATTGGCTTTGGGCTCAATTACGAAAGTTTCTCCTAAAAAAAACTGTAGAAGAAGTCTTTGACATTTGTTTCAAATGAAGCTCGGTCTACAAGGTATTAGTTAATATTACAAACAACACTAATGGCATGGAGGCAAAAGTTTTAATTTAAATGTATATATTTATGATAAAAGAATTGGTGAAGGTTCGGAGTATGAGAATAGTCGAAGAATTTGTAGTAGCATCTGAAATAGGGGAAAATTGTTTTCGGTGGGACATAGGCACTTAGGTCCCGAGAGACGTATAGTGAATTCACATGTTGTTTCCCGCAATGACTCAAGTTGACGACATCCTGCTGAGAACTGGAAAAAGTTTTGTTTCGACGAGGAAGAATCAAGAAGTATTTGACAAACATCTTTTCTTTATTTTAAAACGATGAAAATAAGACATATCTATGAAGTTATTCCACAGTTAATAATCCAAGGGTATGAGAAATCACATCTTGTATGATGGGGTGACAATCCAAATTTTTGACAGAGGAGCGAAGTAAGAATATCGAGAACTTAGGCTGCATATCCGAATTTTAAAAAGTGGGAAAGTGCTTTAGGAGGGTACCATAAGGGTGGCCAAGGGGCCGGAATATTTTAGAGATGTTACATCGCTGAGATCAGAGAGAAAAGTCTTTTTGTTAATGACAGCGTGCGTTGGAAAATACGCCAAACCATTTACATTTTTAGAGCCAAGAGTATTGTATTTTTGCGTGGGAATTGTAACCGTTACATATACATCAGATGAACTTCATAATTGACGTCAGTGGTAGGGGAATCTTTATTGGCGAAGATTGCACTTTGGCAAAAAAAGAGAGTGAAATAGAATTTTGGCGGTTAGTTGTTTTGAGAAAAATGCAGGAAAGATATTTCAGAAATATGTTATAAGGCGTCAGTCAGACGGAATTAACATCTGAATTCAGTATGAAGTCAAAACTGACCATGAGAAAGGAAACATTTTATGCCTTGTATAATTTCATTTCCTTTGATATGTGGGAGACCGAATAAAGTACGTTAATGGTAATTTACAAACAATATGTATGATTTTGACTAAAAGTTATCGTTGAAAGAGAATGATAAAAAGGGTGCGTGTTTTAACAGCCGGGAATGTATATAAATTACGATAATGCAGAAAAGGGAAAATATATTTAATAAAATACTTAAAACATAGATTTCTTAATTTTTGAAAAAGATATATATGGTATATTTTGTGTATTAATCGGGAAATGTGCATAAACAGTTTACAAAACCACCTTGTAATTTAATAATTGCATAAATAATCTTTATTTAATTTTATTTTTATTATTTATATAACTGGGAAAACAATTAAATTATTATAGTACTTAAAAGGGATTTTATTTACCGAATGTTAAACTAGCAATTGAATAAAAAAAATTTTTTTTTGAAT
This sequence comes from Maratus michaelseni, assembly GCA_963931845.1. Lineage (NCBI taxonomy): Eukaryota > Metazoa > Arthropoda > Arachnida > Araneae > Salticidae > Maratus > Maratus michaelseni. Next base: position 96,078,057 of record OZ007597.1, on the reverse strand, counting down.
AACCCATCATAGTTGTAATTATTCTAAAAAATTATATCTAACTTTCATTAATGAATTTCTTTACATAGCAATTTTTACTGCATCTCTAAAGATTTGTTGAAATATTTAAAAAACAATACGATGAATAAATGTAGAAAAATTGAAAAAAAAAAAATGTTTTTTTTTTTGAATGAGTTGCTTTTACAAGTGAGAAAAAGAAAATATAAAAATGCCTAAAATATCACTATAATCTATATAGTGTGAAGTAAAGGTGTTAACATTATGTATGTTCGATGAGAGAGAGATTTTTACACCTGAACAATATTTAGAAAAAACAAAATGTACGTTATCGAAGTAAGAAGGCATATCATAGAATTCAAAAATTTAACATAATTCCAAATTTTAAGAACGATTATGGGAATTATCCACTGAAATAAAGTTCAAAAATTCTTTCTAATTGATAAAGTGAAGGTGGCATGTAAAGTGATGTAACCTTTAAAAAAAAACGATGACATAGTGTATATGTAAAGAGCAATAGAAAATTAATGTATACACTAACATGTGAAGTGTGAAAAACATAAACGGTATGTGTGAATGCTTGGCCATACCTATCAGTGAATACGAATCTTAAGTATAGAAGTGTAGTAATAATGAATAAAGGTAAAAAAGAAAAGGTTTGGATTACAAAGGAACCAGACCGGAGAAAACTAAGTGAGAAAACGGTAAACAAAAAAAAATTCTGGCTACAAAGGAACCAGTCACACAAAAGAAATTTCTGATAACAAGGGGTATCAGAGCTCAATAAATTGTATATCTGAAAACAAAGGAATCAGACTCACCAAAATAATATCTGATAACAAGGTATCAGCCCTCAATAAGTTATATATCTGAAAACTAGGAATCAGACTCACCAAAACAATATTCTGATAACAAAAGTATCAGCCCTCAATAAGTTATATGTCCGAAAACTAGGAATCGGACTCACCAAAACAATAATCTGATAACAAAAGTATCAGCCCTCAATAAGTTATATTTCTGAAAACAAAAGGAATCAGAACCACAAAGAATTTTTTTTTTTTTTTAAATCACAACCAAAGTTTAGAAGAATGAATAAATTTCTGATTACAGAGAAAAACAGAACCAAAAGAATTAATTTAATTAAAAAAATGTCATTACCTATTTCTACCAAAGGAAATTAAAAAATGTTTGATGTGAATTTCTGCAAGAATGTGCCAAAGGAAAAGATGCGACTCCGAATTTATTTTGCCTTTATTTTTTTTAATAACAATTTATTTTGATTTATTTATATTATTTTATTTTAAAAGGACAGTGATGCAAAGAAGAAGAATTATCTACTCCTGAAATGTCGAAAATACAACGAAGATAAAAGGTAAAATTAAGCTGTGTGTACGGATCAGTTACACTTATTCAATATGCGAAAAATTTCTGACGACCCGCACCAAAAAAAAAATCTCGACATACAAATATACCTCTAATCGCCCTACTATTTTCGCGCGCTAAATAGCCAAACGAAAAGAGACGAACCATCTATACACACAGATGTGTAAACAATAAAAACATTAACGTATGAAATAGAAAGAAAAATATTCATAAGAGCAGTTGTCTGGAAAAAATTACCTATATAGTAGGGAAGTGTATCAAAAAAAATACCGAAAAAATTGAATCGAAGTAAGAAAAGGAGTAAAATATTTGTGACAGTATATAATAAAAGAAATAGATATGCAAAGAGCATCATAATCTAAAATCTTATCATTAATATAATAGTTTCAAAAAAATATATATAAACTAGAATTAGCAGAGAGTGGTATTTCTTTCTTCATCAATATATTTCTTTATTGACGGACACCCTGGCGAAGATACAGTGTGAGAAATGTTAAAATTAGAATTGTTATTTTCATTATTTGATATGCAATTAATGCATTTGGGAGGGTTTGTGCACCGAAGATTGTTATGTTGGCCTGCACAAATCGAACATTTTATAGAATTAATACATACCTGTGGAATATGATAAAATGAATGACATCTAAAACAACGTTTTACAGGGATAAATCTGATTACAGGATATTTTTTGTCTTGAATTAAGCTCCTTCTTGAATTAAGCTTGAATTAAGCTAAGTCTTTGTTTAAGCTCCAGTAATATTTTTGCAATAGGAAACGACATCTCAAATATCCAGTTGTACTCATCTGTATCCCTAAGTTTACATTTCCTTATAAATTGTATAGAGGACACAGGTTTTTGAAGAATATCAGAAATTCCAAATAAAATGTCTGGTATATTAAATTTTAAAGGTAATTTACAAACAATGATGCGAACCGGTTTATGATGCATTTTAGTAGGTGAACAAATATGAATGCTTTCTGAAAGCTCACGATTGCTAGAAGTATTTGATTGCTGCATATCAATTTTTTCATGTGCTAAATCATCGAATGAGTTCTCATCATCTGTAATTTGTGAAATATCCGTCTGTGTAAAAATATTATGCACATTTCGGGGTAACATATAACTGTTATAGGGAGAATTGCTTACATTTTTATCATTAAAAACATCATGCATATTTTCTACCTTTTGGGCATGAAGTCGTTCTAATAATTTTTTATTAAGCGAAATTAAATTTGTTTTGTCTTGTACCAATTTATCAAGTTGCTTCATGACAAAAATATCATAAAACTGCAAAAGACTGTCAAATTGGCGTTCCAGAATAACCTGAAATTTGCATAATTTGGCAGAGAGAGCAGAATTGTCCTGCAATTTTATGTGATCATGCAACTCATTTAATTGGGAGTTAACAAACTCTGGAGCACCTTTTAACAAATCCCTGAATACATAAGACCATGAAATATCACTAAATATTTGATTTTGTTCAGAAATAGAAACAGTAGTTTCAGATACTGGTGATGCCTGAGTGGATGCCATTTCTGCACTCTGGTCCTAGATTTATTTTACGTATATATTTTTTTAATAGGCATGAATATGGAAGAGATATACACAAAACTTTAAAAGAGGTGAAGGGAGTGCATGAATTGCAAAAATTTAAAGTGTCATATATTCTCACCAATATGATAAAAATGACATGAGGGTATAGATACACCGGTGAAATACACAAGACCAGATACACAAAAGAGCAAAGAGATTACTCAAAGCAGTGCATACTTAAAGTATAAATTAAAATATCATATCATGAGATCATATTTAGAGTATTTACCATAATATATTATTAACTTAGAGTTAAAAACTGAATGCAACCCAAAATGTGAATAGAAATATATCAAAATTTAAAACACATAAAAACTGATAATTTATTATTTTTTTTTTTTTAAAGATTAAAATATTTAAAACCTTAGAGATCTCTAAAATGATAAGCAGTGGCTTCAATGCATAAAAATACAACAAAATAATAAAACGAAGCAAAATTTGAATAAAATTTATCAGTCATCAAAAATTCAGATATAAGTGAAATTTAGTATCATTTTAAACCTTGAAAGATCTCTGACAGTTAGAAAACAATCTGCTTCTTACCTGTACGCCACAAATATACAAAACTACCTTGGAAATATTTAACATATAGGCTTTATTAAATATTTAAAAGTTCCAGCAGTGGCTTTTTTTTTAATTAAAAATATATTACAGTTCTTTCACTGTCAAAGTTTATCCCATCATAAACATGAAAATATCATTTGAAATTACCATAGAAAGCTGATTTCATAAAATTTAAAATTTTAATAAAAATAAGAATTTTCTGCTTTTTCGTTGTCTTTTTTTTTATATCAACACATTAAGAATAAAAACTCTTACCTGTAACACAAGTAAATATCCATTGTATAACAAATTTGAAAAAACACCTAGCTATAAAAAAAAAAAAAAAACGAAAATAATATATCTATTTTTTCGTTTTAAATTAACACAGATGAAAACGGATTTTGTGATTTGTATCTCTATGAATAAGTATTCCTTTACACAATGGAATTGCAGTTGGAGGAATGAATAATTTTTTTTTTTTTTTTTTTTTTTTTTTTTAATTGGAGATAAGAGTTCAACAACATTTGCAAGCACAGTTATTTTCTTCTTACTTGATTATTACAAGGCAATTAAAAACAAAAAGTTTTCGTTAAAGCTGATGGATAGGCATTCAATAACCTTGAATTTTTATCGAAACTAAGTTAGAAAGAGTTTTCCGATTATAAGAACCGCAACGCATGATTAGGAAGTCAATTCGATGAGCACATTAAGTTTCGTTCTTTCTTTTTTTTTTTTCTCTATATGCCGAAACACAATCAAAGTTTCTCGAATTTATATGATGAAACCACACAGTGCATAATCATGAGTTGAAGTTCACTGAAATTAGCGGCATATTTCAACATCATAATCTGGAGAAATTTTATCGACGAAGAAAAATAATCTTTTTGAAATAATGAAAGCATATATAGAATCGGTTTAATGAAGTTATACTCGTGACACATTGGAAAAGTATAAGTTGCACCAAAAGGACTGCGAGAAAATTTTTAATTATATATCCAGTTGGAATTTCTTTCTTTCTTTCTTTCTTTTTTTTTTTTTTAAGGCAAAATTTTTTGAAGGCAATTTTTTTTAAAGGCGTATTTATCACAGGCACAGGTTAAAAAAACTGCACAAAAAAATCCTAGGTTGAAACAGTTTATCACTTACGTGGCACGGAAAAGGCATATTTAACTAACATGAACCACAGGACAAATCCAGGAACATATCGAAGATGTAGAAAAATTCAGGCACTTTTCGAAGGTGTAGACACTAGAGGAATCACGACAGCAGAAAAAAAAATCCAGCACATTGAGTAGTTGATATAGAGTTCCTTGGCGCACACCCTATGGAAATTGTTTTGTGAAAAATCCAGTTCATCAAAATTAGGCACCAATCTTAATATGATAAAAGAATTGGTGAAGGTTCGGAGTATGAGAATAGTCGAAGAATTTGTAGTAGCATCTGAAATAGGGGAAAATTGTTTTCGGTGGGACATAGGCACTTAGGTCCCGAGAGACGTATAGTGAATTCACATGTTGTTTCCCGCAATGACTCAAGTTGACGACATCCTGCTGAGAACTGGAAAAAGTTTTGTTTCGACGAGGAAGAATCAAGAAGTATTTGACAAACATCTTTTCTTTATTTTAAAACGATGAAAATAAGACATATCTATGAAGTTATTCCACAGTTAATAATCCAAGGGTATGAGAAATCACATCTTGTATGATGGGGTGACAATCCAAATTTTTGACAGAGGAGCGAAGTAAGAATATCGAGAACTTAGGCTGCATATCCGAATTTTAAAAAGTGGGAAAGTGCTTTAGGAGGGTACCATAAGGGTGGCCAAGGGGCCGGAATATTTTAGAGATGTTACATCGCTGAGATCAGAGAGGAAAGTCTTTTTGTTAATGACAGCGTGCGTTGGAAAATACGCCAAACCATTTACATTTTTAGAGCCAAGAGTATTGTATTTTTGCGTGGGAATTGTAACCGTTACATATACATCAGATGAACTTCATAATTGACGTCAGTGGTAGGGGAATCTTTATTGCCGAAGATTGCACTTTGGCAAAAAAAGAGAGTGAAATAGAATTTTGGCGGTTAGTTGTTTTGAGAAAAATGCAGGAAAGATATTTCAGAAATATGTTATAAGGCGTCAGTCAGACGGAATTAACATCTGGATTCAGTATGAAGTCAAAACTGACCATGAGAAAGGAAACATTTTATGCCTTGTATAATTTCATTTCCTTTGATATGTGGGAGACCGAATAAAGTACGTTAATGGTAATTTACAAACAATATGTATGATTTTGACTAAAAGTTATCGTTGAAAGAGAATGATAAAAAGGGTGCGTGTTTTAACAGCCGGGAATGTATATAAATTACGATAATACAGAAAAGGGAAAATATATTTAATAAAATACTTAAAACATAGATTTCTTAATTTTTGAAAAAGATATATATGGTATCTTTACCATAATATTTGAAACCCTTCCCCCTCTACCCCCCCCCGCCGCCCCCCCCCCAAAAAAAAAAAAAAAAAAAAAAAGAAAAGAAAATTACAGTAATGAATTTAAAATGGCGTTAAGCCACGCTTTCTGACATAAGCAATTGGCTGCAAACGTGATAACGAAACTTTCACTTAACTTAATAACATGTAGCTAATATAGCCCTCAGGGTACTTTGCAGTTATACAGACCTTGTGGTTTTTTTAAAAAGCTTGAGACAGTTCAGGTTTAAGAAGTTGAGATTTACTGTCAAATGATATAAACAACTATGAACACAAAACTGATGAATTATTATTCAGGTTTATGTATGTATTTAAAAAAAATGCATCTGATTACACTTATTAGATAAATTACTTCTGTTTGCATTTAATATCTGATAAACAGCTTCTGTATATTAAATGAATTGTTTAAATATTGGGAAGAGGTGGCGAGAGGTAGAAAGACGAGTAAATAAACAGGTAGATAGACGGGTAGAGAGACGAGTAGTGACATAGGTAGGCTGACGGGTAGCGAAACGAATAGACAGACGGCTAGAGAGAAAGGTAAAAAGAGGGCTGACAGAGGGGTAGCGAGATGGGTCACGAGACGGGTAGCGACACCGGTAGACAGGAATGTAGCGAGAAATGGTTGCGAAACGCGTAGCGTGGTAGATAAAGAGACGAGTAGAGAGATGAGTACAGAGACGAGTTGACTGACGGGTAATGAAATTGGTAGCGAGTCGGGTACAAAAACAGACGGATAGTGAAACGGGTATACAGACGAGTAGAGAGACAGTAGATGGGTACGGAGATGGGTAAGAAGATGGGTAGAGAGGCGTATAGCCAGACGGGTAGAGAGACAGATAGACAAGTTGTGAGACAGATAGACAAATGGATAGCGAAGTGGATAGAGACACGGCTAGACATACAAGTAGTTAGACGGATAGACAGACGGTTAGAGAAATAGATTGGCGGGTAGCAAGAGCGGTAGAGAAATATAGAGACAGGTAGCGAGACGTGTAGAGAGATAGACAATCGGTTAGAGAGACGGGCAGAAGAACGGATAGGGAAACAGACAGATTGTGGAGAGACAGACAGACAGGCAAAAGAAAAGTCTGCGAATTGGCGCAGTAAAGGCGCAGGGGGAGAACCTCCTAGAGAATAATCAAGAAGTATCTGTTAAGCTCAACTTTGAAATATATAGAAGTTTTCAATTTTGCCGATATGGAAATTTAATGTAAAAGTTATTTTACAGAAGTCATCGAAAGATTTTTTGTATACTTTAATAGTAATTTAGACAATAGTTTTGCAATCTGGTTTGTAGCAAAGCATGCTATCAATGTGGTTTGAAGTGTAAGAGTTTCTATAGTCAGTTATACAAATAATCTATATAATAAAACCGTAAGTCATGTGACTGTCATCAACAGTTCCGGGATGTCCGTTTCACTTTTTCATATGCCAGGCGGCCATTTTTATTCAAAATTATTTTTGCAAATAAAACTGCATAAAAATTACATTTTTAGAAAGATCGTTCAAAATAAATTAATATTTGAGAGATGACTTACGTTCAATTATGTATACATTCTGCAATAACTTCAGTTTAAATTAGGTTCGCAGTTAAAATTCTCTATATATGAAAGTAAACAAAGAAAAAAGATTCATTCGTTGTGAATGTTTAAAATATTAAACCATTAATTTTTGGATCGCTGCCTGGCGTAAAAAAAATAATCCGCACCAGTGAGACAGTCAAAGTTTACCTTAATTCTGTTCCATACAACTCAACTTCCGGATCTTTTTTGACGTAAGTTGAACTCATGTAATAATATTTAATGGATCAAATTTCGAAAATAATTGTCAGCTTTTATTTTTTGTGCGTGCAAATTAGAAACGATACTTTAATTTGAAATCAAATGTTTTGATTTATGATAATTATTATTTTTCTATTTTCTATTTTAAATGAAAAATGTGAACGTCATGTATTTTAAATTGAAACAGCTGTCACGGACGCACCGGGGCTGGCGCGATTTTTGTTTTGCGCCAAATATGTTTAAGAATCTCCGCATTAGCGAACATATTGCAAGTGATAAGCAAACGGACATGAAGCATAAATTCTTAAGTGGGTTAAGCGGTTTTTGTCAAGAAAGATGAAATACATAACAACAAAAAATATGCGAAATGCTACCGCGATCGCAAAAGTTCTTGATTTATCTATTAGATTTTTCCAGTTATGCGAGGGATTAAGGAAAAAAATAAATTATGAATAAAAATAATTTGTTACAATGCTTAACATACATTTAAGGGCGACCAAACTGGTCGCCAGTGGCGGCTAGTAAATATATAATCAAGGAAGAAAAATTTTAAATTCACACACAAAAAAAGGTGCAACAATGAAATTAAATTTGCGTTAAGCCACGCTTGATAGAATAATCTATTGGCAGCAAATCCAATTACGTAGCTTTAAAAAGCTTGGCGTTTTAAAAGATCCGGCTTTTTTTTTTTTTTTTTTTTTTTCAAGTTTTGCGTAATACGCGCTTAAGAAAATGAGATTCTTTGCCACATGTTAAAAAAAAAATATGACAACACACCTGAGGAACGGTAGTTATTTTCTATTTTTTTAACAGTGTATATGAATTTATATATGATATTTTGTAATTCTATCATTTAATTTGCTCTTTTTCTTTATATTGTAATTGTTAACCCTATGTTCTCAGCAATATCACTCAGACTAATCCCTTTGAGGGAAGTCCTAGTTCTAAAAGATTCAGTAAACTACTGAAATGTCTTTTGATAAATGATTTTCATGCCAAGGCGATTCCAATCAATTATTTTAAGTACTCTATGTATAATAAAAATATTTTTAATAAAGCTTTTATGATAAAATAACTTCATGTATACTTTTCTTATGTACCTTTTTCTACTCTGTTCCATTTCCAAAACTTTATATCATAAGTGCAGTAATATTTAGAAAACTTCCGTTTTCGATATAAAAGGCAACTGGAATTCCTCAGCGGAACAAAGTTTTTAGGATATATTTAAAAAATGGTTCCAGTAGACCATTAGTTGTACGTTTTACTGAGTTATACGTTTTGTTATCCGGTCCCGAACAAAACGTATAACTGAAGTTCTACTGTATAAGGTCAAGGTGGCACTAGTTTTTGCTTTCCTGCAATCCCGGGGAAAGCGGAAGATTCGAAATACGAAAACTAGACCATGTGTTACCAAGTAACCCCTACAGCCACAAAGTCTTACGGTAATAAATTAATCATAAGGCATTTTTCCGTTAGCCAGTCGTATGTTTTTAATTGGCAAATAATCATTATAGTTACAACTGTTTACGAGTTACAAAAGCAATGGCGTTAAATTATGTGCCGAACAACTCTCACCAAAATTGCCCAATTGGATGAGAATATGCAAAAAGGAAATATTTTAAACATTAAACAGTAGAAAATATAAATAAAATAATGAGTGTTATAAGTTTTTAAAAATACTTTTTTATTATGTAATAGTTTAACATTAATTAAATTATAATTGTAAATTGAGAAAACAATTTCGAAAGCCTGAATAGATAATTTACATAATGTACGTATTTTTACTTTCCTCTCCTGTTGCCATAATTTAAAAAAAAAAAGATAAAAAATTATATATTTTTAAATAAATCCAATAGTTTCCACGCTCTATCAAGCGTATATCAAAGTGGGGAATTTTCAATAATTGGAGCCCACGCCCAATTAACATATTGTAATAGAAAAATTTTAGACTACATGGAAAACTACATGATTTGCAATGATGAAATTACACGTGATTCTTAAGATAAACACTGAATGTTTATAAAAGAATGTTTTATATATCTTTATTTTATAAGAAAAACAAAGAAAAGAAAAGAAAGAAATTCCATTGCCAGAATCCGTAAGAATCTTCCACCTGACATCAATTTTTTAAAGGACAACTGTTTCTGTTCGTGTTTCAATAGGTAAACAGAATAAAAAGTGAAAACTGACTAATCTTTAATACAGATTTACACGTAAGATTAACTATTCTTACAGGTTGTAGCAGGACAAAGTCATCTATTTTCTGAACATTGAACTATTTTTTTTTTTAATCGCCCTTTGTAAAATTCATGAACTATCTAATAAAAATGTCACTTGTTTTACCTTTATATTTCTTATAATTAAAGTTGTTTTAATTTAAATTTTTTTTCTTTTTGAGATTCCGGTAGATCCACTTCAATTTAAATTGTTAGAACCTTCGGTAGCACGATAACTTTTCTTTACTTATAAATTATCAGATCACTCTTGATACTCTAACTTTCAGCTTTGATAATAATAAAAAGTGCATGCAGCTTACCTGCAATTTGCCATCGCGTCATGAATTATCCACAGTGTTGATATTTATAGTCGCTATCCGCTATCATATTATTCTTGAGCGACTTTTGATTTATCCTTATCCAGTCGTTGTCGGAGCACTATTTGGGAGATAAATGAATTTATATTAGAAGTGAAACACTGATTCATGTAATAAGCGGAGATCCATATCGATTCGAACAGAATATTGTCTTAAATCTTGATTACATAGATAATTAATTCGCGTGTGGAGACTAGAGATGCTCCACTTTTACACTAAAATTAAGATGCATTTTTCTACATTCACACACACAACTTATCGAGAGCGATAAATTTTACATACTGAAAAAAGGTTATAGGAAGCACACACACGCGCGTAAACAGTTCAAGGTTGAAGAAGCAATCTGCACTTTTGCTGAGTTCTTAGTTTCAACATAAATCCATCTGGATACATTCAATTTAGAGCACATCTGTAGTTTTCATTCGAGATACAAAAGTTAATTGGACTCTGATTTTAACAGTTAGTGTTTTTTCGCTGCAATGTTTACAAAGATACTTGTTAGTCACTGAGTAATATTCGATGCGGTTTTCCTTATTGTTCACGACACGTGGAGATTAGTCACGAGTAAAAGGTTTCTCCGTCATAAATTTTACACTAAAATTTGCATAGGGGAGACTAGCGGTGATCAGAACTTGTTTTACATTTCATACTGTAGAAAGTGTAATTTATAAAATACCCATTTAAAAAAAATCTTTTGAGAGGCACTTTAAACAGTTTTCTGTTAAAAGATAAAAGATGTTAGCCATAGTTTAATAAAGGAAAGAGAAATAGCCTTAATTTGTGAAATGAAATTTTGCATAGGACTTCTGAAGTCTATGTCTAGTGTTGTACTTTTGTGCTTTTTAACACTTCCCAACGAAGTTGAAAAGTGTTTATGAATTCGGTTTGTCTGTCTGTCTGCCGTCTGTCTGTCCGTGCTCTAACTCGCGTAAATATACACGGAATCCCATGTAATTGATATATGTTATTGAGGTTTACTATGACATGCTCGGTATTGAACCTGAAGTATGTAGCAGTTATGGTTCATTTACAGGGCCACTCAAAAAAATTCCGTTACCTTACGGTCGATGGGGAAAAATCGTTTGCGGTATATTCTAATGGTGTTACACTATTGCAAATATATTGAAATTGATATATATCACTAACGTGCACTACAAGAGGTTTACTATGGAATATGGTGCACATAGCATTCATCGTTTATTTACAGGGACACACAAAAAAGAAATCGGTTACTGTACTGTCTATTAACAAAAATTGTTGATTGTGCGTTTTCAGTTGTAGTGTGCGTTTTAAATTTAACTAATTTTCTGCCTATTACTTGGTGTGTATAAATACCAAAAATTATATACAGGGAAGCACAAAAGATATCGAGTACATTTCTGTTTATTTTTATTGACGGAAATTACTGAAGGGGAATTTTCAACTGTGTGCTATGCGTTTCCTAAATGAACTAAATTTAAGCATACTATGTACTTTATATACAAATCTATAGATCATATACAGGGCAACACAAAAGAATTCGGATATTTTTTCGACTGTTGGTGGTACAATTCCTGAAATTGAATTTTCAAATGTGTTATTCTTTTTCCAAGTTGTTTACTTGGCATCATCCTTCAACTTATAAAACGGTGAAGTTTTGTTAAAGAATTCTGGAAGTGTTAGAAAATGTTTCATAATCTATGCTTGACGCATGATTTTTCGTTCTTGTTTAATTTTAGTTGCTGTTTAATTCTGGGGACATTTTCAATTTCGAAAAAAAATTGATTTGTTCGTTCCAAAATTAAAAGCGTCCTCAGAATGAGAATCAAAAAATCGAAAAAGAACAAAATTGTAACTGCTGGTCTTTGACCTGAGATGTTCTATGCAAAAAAGAAAAAAATAATAAAACACATAAAAAGATTGTAATTGAAACGAGAAATTTTCAAAACCTTCCATTGGTTTAACATTAGCTTGCGAATGTTGTCGCGTGAGTAGCGCGCACGTTCAAAGTATGACACGCTCTAGGTGCGTGTACGGTTTTTAAATTTGTCATCACTATTTTATGAAAAGTAATCTTCGACTTATTTTATCGTAGAATTTGTAACAATTGTCTGCTAATTACGGCGACAATAATTATTTGAAAGTATTGGTAGCAAAACAAAAACTGTACGCACTCTAGGTACGTCATACCTAAGATGATTAAACATCCGCTAAATCCTAGGACTTCCTCAAATTTGGGAGTCTAGTTCACGCAGTTTCCAGAGTTTTTTTATTTGAAAAACCTAATACATTTTCAGAAGGTGATAAATTTGTGGATAAAAAAGTATAAAGCTTTAAGGCTATAAAATTGAAAATTATAGAAGATTTTTAAAAGTCCCGTTATAAAACCATTATAAATTTGCTCACGCTAGTCATACGTGAGCTAGTGTTCAGCACGCCGCACACCGAGACGACAAGCCACACAACACGCGACTTAGAAAGACAAATTCTGAAATTCGAACATGTTTCTTTTTTGTTTCCAACTTGTTAAAAAAGAAGAACCAGGTTTGAATTACAGAATTTGTCACCTAAACCCCACGCTGTGTCGATTGTTGCCTTAGGTATGCCTATAAAAGTTTAAGGGGAAAAAAAGCTTTTCAGCATAAGTCAACAAGAAAGTCAACCAGATCTTACAAAGAAAATTCAACAAATACAAACCGATTTCTTCTTTGTTCCCAACCTGTTACAAATGAAGAAACGTGTTTCATTTTCATAATTTGTCACCTCAGTCACTCGTTGTGCCGATTGTCGCCTAGCATAAGTCAACAAGAAAGTCAACCAGATCTTACAAAGGAAATTCCACAAAATCAAACCTATTTCTTCTTTGTTCCCAACCTGTTACAAATGAAGAAACGTGTTTCATTTTCAGAATTTGTCCCCTCAGTCACTCGTTGTGCCGATTGTCGCCTAGCATAAGTCAACAAGAAAGTCAACCAGATCTTACATAGGAAATTCCACAAAATCAAACCTATTTCTTCTTTGTTCCCAACCTGTTACAAATAAAGAAACGTGTTTCATTTTCATAATTTGTCACCTCAGTCACTCGTTGTGGTGATTGTCGCTTAGCATAAGTCAACAAGAAAGTCAACCAGATCTTACAAAGGAAATTCCACAAAATCAAACCTATTTCTTCTTTGTTCCCAACCTGTTAAAAATAAAGAAACGTGTTTCATTTTCATAATTTGTCACCTCAGTCACTCGTTGTGCCGATTGTCGCCTAGCATAAGTCAACAAGAAAGTCAATCAGATCTTACATAGGAAATTCCACAAAATCAAACCTATTTCTTCTTTGTTCCCAACCTGTTACAAATGAAGAAACGTGTTTCATTTTCATAATTTGTCACCTCAGTCACTCGTTGTGCTGATTGTCGCTTAACATAAGTCAACAAGAAAGTCAACCAGATCTTACAAAGGAAATTCTACAAAATCAAACCTATTTCTTCTTTGTTCCCAACCTGTTACAAATAAAGAAACGTGTTTCATTTTCATAATTTGTCACCTCAGTCACTCGTTGTGCTGATTGTCGCTTAGCATAAGTCAACAAGAAAGTCAACCAGATCTTACAAAGGAAATTCCACAAAATCAAACCTATTTCTTCTTTGTTCCCAACCTGTTACAAATAAAGAAACGTGTTTCATTTTCATAATTTGTCACCTCAGTCACTCGTTGTGCTGATTGTCGCTTAGCATAAGTCAACAAGAAAGTCAACCAGATCTTACAAAGGAAATTCCACAAAATAAAACCTATTTCTTCTTTGTTCCCAACCTGTTACAAATAAAGAAACGTGTTTCATTTTCATAATTTGTCACCTCAGTCACTCGTTGTGCCGATTGTCACCTAGCATAAATCAACAAGAAAGTCAACCAGATCTTACAAAGGAAATTCCACAAAATCAAACCTATTTCTTCTTTGTTCCCAACCTGTTACAAATGAAGAAACGTGTTTCATTTTCATAATTTGTCACCTCAGTCACTCGTTGTGCCGATTGTCGCCTAGCATAAGTCAACAAGAAAGTCAACCAGATCTTACAAAGGAAATTCCACAAAATCAAACCTATTTCTTCTTTGTTCCCAACCTGTTACAAATGAAGAAACGTGTTTCATTTTCAGAATTTGTCACCTCAGTCACTCGTTGTGCCGATTGTCGCCTAGCATAAGTCAACAAGAAAGTCAACCAGATCTTACATAGGAAATTCCACAAAATCAAACCTATTTCTTCTTTGTTCCCAACCTGTTACAAATAAAGAAACGTGTTTCATTTTCATAATTTGTCACCTCAGTCACTCGTTGTGGTGATTGTCGCTTAGCATAAGTCAACAAGAAAGTCAACCAGATCTTACAAAGGAAATTCCACAAAATCAAACCTATTTTTTCTTTGTTCCCAACCTGTTACAAATAAAGAAACGTGTTTCATTTTCATAATTTGTCACCTCAGTCACTCGTTGTGCCGATTGTCGCCTAGCATAAGTCAACAAGAAAGTCAACCAGATCTTACAAAGGAAATTCCACAAAAGCAAACCTATTTCTTCTTTGTTCCCAACCTGTTACAAATGAAGAAACGTGTTTCATTTTCAGAATTTGTCACCTCAGTCACTCGTTGTGTCGATTTTCGCCTAGGTGTGCGGACTGCCTAAAGGATTAAGGTGGAAATATTCGTTAGCTTTTTCAGCATAAATCAACCAGATATTACAAGGGATATCGAAAATCATAGGATGCAACTTGAATTGCGGAATGAGACTTGAGTTATAGAAAGTAGGCAAACAGTCCACACCAAAACTGGAATCCACTTCGACTGACGTTCATACACGTAAGCAGACCGCTCACCGATGCTACAAGCGACACGTAGCTTTACTTAGGAGACAAATTCTGAAATTCAAACTTGTTTCTTCTTTATTAACAGATTGGGAATTTACTTGCTTAATTAACCTTTAGTTAATCTTTAATAACCATACAAAATAGTAAATATTTGTAATTTGTAATTAACTTGAATACAGATAAAATTTCAAGGGAAGAAAAAATGTAGTTCTTAACTGAAGAATTTACGATCCTATATATTATTTCTGTTGTCAACATCTTTTTTTTTAAACAAATAAAAAGCGCATAACGACAAATGAGATACCATTTGAAAGTATTTTGTAGCGTCTTCTGACATAGTACACTCGCATTTTGTTAAAACATGTATTTTGATTAAAAATTGCAATTAATTAAAAAATAAATCGGCATTGCTTACATAAATGAAATGAAAGGTTTTCCCCAAATTAGTGTTGCCACGAAAATAAAATACCACAACAACGATTATATATTAAAAAAAAATTCAATAAAGATAAAGTGGGACATAGTTGCTGCATGGGTTTATTTTATATTTATGATTAAAAATCAAAATTTATATTCAAATGCTCAATTTATTTTTCTTTATTCCATGTTTTTTTTTTTTTTCCGAAACAGATAATGTCACCCTCAAATGCAATTAAAAAACAATTAATCTTTTTTTTTTTTTTTTTTTTTTTTGCGTTTGCTATTTTCGGTCAGTTTTTAGTGTAACTTTCATGGAATAAATGAAATGATATTCTGGCTTGAAAAATTTTGTTTGCAGATATTTTTAGTCCTTAATTTTTTTTTAGAAGTTTAAACCTGCCTCTAAAATATTAGATACTAGCAAGCTACGCTGGTCAATTTCTCTTAACGAACTTTTAATCAAACAAAATATTGACATTTCATAATTCACTCTTATATTTTAACAGAATAATAAGGCTACTATAATTTGTGACTCGTGCCAATATACACGTCAGGACACGTCACCCTTATCATTATCTTTTTACGCATGAAGGTTTCGCTATGATACTCCACTATGAAATTTGGTAATTTTTGTAATTCAATATTTGAAAAACGGCATAATCATTAGATTTGAAATTTATATCAAGAAAAATACAATTTTTTACCTTTCAAACGCAGTTTGTCTAACAATTTTCTGACAAATACTTTTCCAGCTATTATTTTTTTAAATAACTTCAAATGTTTCATTTTCCGATATTAATCTGTGGCAACAATTAGCGAAAAACCCAGTCGTCAGCAACGCAGACCTTTTTATTAAAGAGGCTGTTGGAGCAGGGATTGTCACCATCAATTTGCCACCAACACTTTTGAAATCGGTTCTGTAGTTCCAGAGAATCCATAGAAATTGTAATTTAGAATGACTTCAGAACGCTTTTCGCTCATTTCACCCATTTAAATTTCGATTTTTTTTTTTAATTTGTTCTTAGAGAGCATTTACATCTTATAAGTAACTACAATGCCAAATTTCAAATTTCTAGCTCCTTCAGTATAGAAAAATCGCAATTTTAGAACATTTTTCGGTCCTGCACCCCCCTGGGGTTAGTGGCACCGACATAAAATATAGCTTATGTTGGAGCAGGGGTTGTCATCATCAATTTGTCACCATCACTTTTGAAATCGGTTCTATAGTTCCAGGGATTCCACAGAAATTGTGATTTAGAATGTTTTTAGAACGCTTTTCGCTCATTTCACCCTTTTAAATTTCGATTTTGTTTTTTATTTTGTTCTTAGAGAGCATTTACATCTTATAAGTAGCTACAATGCCAAATTTCAAATTTCTAGCTTCTTCAGTATACAAAAAATCGCAATTTTAGAACATTTTTCGCCCCTGCACCCCCTTGGAGTTAGTGGCATTGACATAAAATATAGCCTATATTGGAGCAGGGGTTGTCACCATCACTTTTGAAATCGGTTCGGTAGTTCCAGAGATTACCCCCTACAAACAAACAAACAAACAAAAAAACAATCTTTACTCCTTTATAATATTAGTATAGATTGCTAAAAAAATATTAGACTGCAGTGCGAAATCTACGCACAGGTCCACTGATAAATGTATACTATATTCCTAATTTTTAACGTAGGATTTTCTCTACAATAATATCCGACAAAAAGCATTTTATTGTAACTCAATATTGCAATCGAATCATATATATCGAAAACAGATAGACATAGTTTTTAGTCTATTGATTTTGAAGGTTTCCTTTGGAACTATAGTTTAAATTTGTTCGAATTTTCATCGTCGAAAGCGAAAATGCCTCTTTCTTTATTTCTGCGAGAAAAATTCATTTCAAAAGTTCGTTATTGGTTTTATGCGGAACATTTAAACGTAATCGAAAATCGTAATTTCTTCGTTAACATATTTACAAAAGTATTAAATGCAACGGTTCTTCCAATTTCATTGGCATAGTTGAAATCAAGCGTTGAATTTTACTTACCCATCATACGTAGTATATAGGGTAAATCTTGTAATCGTTGTGAAAAAAAAAAAAAAAAAAAAAATTGTCGGATTTACACTTTTCAGACACTTGAGATTCCGAAAAACATATTTTTATGAAAAAAATTTGCCGATCGTCTGTCTCTCTGTGTGTGTGAATGTGTCTGTAAACGCTCTATCTCCCGAACAAATTGAGGTAGAGACTTGAAATTTGGTATGTACTTAGTACGTTTTAATCGGAAAAAGCTTATTGAATTTCAGCAACCTCGATTATCCGGAACTATTTTTTTCGGAGTCTCGAAATATTCGTTCTGATAAAAGGTATATAAAAATTTTCGAAAATGTTTATTTTAAGGAGTGAATATAAAAGAAAATAAAAAAACATAAATTTTGCATAAAGAGTGAAGTCGATCGGATAATGAGTTACCGAGATATTTGTAATCCTATTTGCCACACTCTTCGATTTTTCCTGACCCTGTATTTCATTCAAATTTCAATTCAAAGATATATTTTAACTGGAAATGAGACGCTGAGTCCGACGCAGTAAACCGTTAGTTAATAGGAATATCAATTTCGGAGCTATAAGGATGTTTCTTTTAAACAATTCCGTAATAGAGCATTTACAGCTTATGACGTCATCAAGCCACGATTTCATTCGAATTGCAATACATTTTATAAAAGTAGTTTACACATGTTTTATTTTCATATTTTGTATTATGCATATCCATGATGGGTAAGTATTACGGTGTGCCCCAACGACTAGTTTACAAAAGTATTAAATGCAACAGTCCTTCCAATTTCGGTGGGATAGTTGAAATCAAGAGTTGTATTTTTTCTATATAATAAAAAAAGGCACTTTCTTTTTTTTTTTTTATCTAAGAAAATATAATATAAGCACAAACGAAAATTCACAATTTTCGAGTTTGCCACGATTCTGGAAAGCGTTCTTTATCTTTACAAACCTCAGAAACCAATATATTTTTGAGATTTAAAGAAGCATTTTTTGCTGCCACCGATTTTTAGAAACGCTTCCGTCCGAATATTTTTTGTAGTGTATTAATCAGTTTTCTTAAACCGGAATATCAGTTTTTTAGGATGCTATCGATTCTCAATGAAGCGTATTCAGCTGAATAATTGAGTTTATACATCTACATCCAAAAGTAACAAAAAAATATTAATGTTAATGTTAATGTTAATGTTAATGCTGTTAATTTATTATGTTTTTCTGTAAAACATGTTTGTTAAACATGAAACTGTTTACTTGAGAATGCATAGCATCCAAAAACCTATATTTTGGTTTCAGAAAATTGATTAATACACTCTAAAAACTACTCGAAAACATTTCCGAAAATCAGTGGCAGCAAAAGAATTTTTATTTTTTTTTTTAAATGCTTCTCTAAATTAAAAAAATATTCTGGTTTCTGATATTTCTAATGATAAAAATTGCTTTTTGAAATCACAGGGAAATCGAAAGAGGTTATTGTAAATATTCGTTCGTGGTTGTATTATATTTTCGTAAGTTAAGAAACATCTGTCTTTTTTCACAGTGCACACAAATTAAAAGTAATAGGTTTTAATCTTTATTAACTAGTCATAAGTAATTAAAAAAATCGTAATAATACACCTAACAATTCAAAAGATAAAAAATTGTAGTTTTTGATTTGAAGAATTTACGATAAAAATATATTACTATTTTTTCAGGCAATAATTTCTTATAATAATATTCTACAAAAAGCATTTTACTGTAACTCAATAACTCGATCAAATCATATGTATCGAAAACAGATAGACATCGTTTTTATTCTATTGATTTTGAAAATTTCCTTTTCTGCTTTTGAAAGTTATTGAAATTTTCATTTTTTATTTAAGAATAAGTAAAGGTTATGATGAGTAAAGGTTATGAGTTATTACTTTTGAATTAACTGTTGAGATAATACAACTGCTGATTTTAACTATCCTATCGAAATCGGAAGGACAATTGACTGCATTTAACATTTTTGTAAATATTTCAATAAATAAATTAGGATTTCGATTTCGATTATGACTCACATAAAACAAAAAACGTGTTTTTAGAACTATTTTTTTCTTACGGAAATAAAAACAAATAAATTTGCATTTGAGACAATGACATTTAAACAACTCTTAATAAACAGTTTTAAAAGAAAATCTTCAAAATGTATGGAATAAAAATTTGTGACTATCACTTTTCAATAGATACCAGTTTGATTGCAATATCGAGTTACATTAAGATATGTTTTATGTCGAATATTATTATCGAAAAATATTGCAAGAAAAATGGGTAATGTATTCTTATTGTAATTTTTCCAAATTAAGAACAGAATTATTTGGTTGTGAATCATTAGCTGTATTAAACTTAATTACAATTTTTACTTTCTTCTATCTTTACAAGAAGAAAGTATTGGATTCATGAAAATTTTAGACTTCCGGTTTTCGACGGATTTATGCGTTTTAGAAGATCCGGAACACGATTTGACTGTTTTTAGAAAATGTCTGTCTGTGACTCTGTCTGTCTGTCTGTCTGTATGTGACAAAAATTTTGTGGGCACTCTATCTCAAGAACTAATGCGCGAAACTTAATAAAACTTTATATTCAGTTTGTCCCTAATATAAATGGATGCTGATTAGTTTTTGGTGAAAATCGCTCGACAGGTGGCGCTGCTATGCCGCATGTTTTGCGATTTTCGCAATAGCTCTATCTCAAGAACTAATGCAGTTATTTTCATCAAACTTCAAATTCAGTTAGACCTTGACATAAATAGACACTGATTACATTTTGGTGCAGATATCCCAACAGGTGGCGCTGCAATGCTACTTTTTTCATTATTATCACAATAACTATACCTCAAGAACTAATGCACGGATTTTCATCAAACTTCAAATTCAGTTAGACGTTGTCATAAGTTATTGTTGATTAGGTTTTGGTCTAAATCTCCCAACAGGTGGCGCTGCTATGCTGAATTTTGCAGGATTTATATGATTTTAGCAATAGTCATATGTCCAGAACTCATGCACGTAACTTAATAAAACTTTAGATTCAGTTAGACCTTGATAAAAATTGTTTGCTGATTCTTTTTAGTGTATGTGAAACCTGTGTGAGATAGAAGAAAGTTTTGGGATTGGCACATACGACTAGTTATTATTTATGATTAGTTAGTAATTAAAACCTGTAGTTATTCGTTATATTTGTTCGCACATTTTTTAGACAAGTTTGTTTTAGCTTAAAAAAAAAAAAAAAAAAAAAACACCGTCTGCATAGAGAAATTATTTTTCACAGTTAATATGTTTTTGAAAATACAAATTCTCGTCTGCAACTAAAAATTTTTGTTTACATGCAAAATGGTTCTTTTAAAGAATCTATGGATGGGAAGCTATATTTCTGCACTTTCCAAAGAGAATTATTCAGATTCGGTTATTAAAAGACACTGTGAACGGAATGGTTTTTCTATATCTAAAGCAACAGTAAGTAATATTGTCAATAAGACAGGAGAAAAAAAAAACGTGAATGTCTGGCATTGATTGGAAAAATTGTTCCAAATATGTAATCAAGAACAACTAGTCGGATGTGTCAATCCCACAACTTTCTTCTATATCTCACACAGGTTTCACATACACTAAAAAGAATCAGCACAAATTTATATCAAGGTCTAACTGAATCTAAAGTTTTATTAAATTCCGAGCATTAGTTATTGAGATAGAGCTATTGCGGAAATCGCGAAAAATGCTGCATAGCAGCGCCACCTGCTGGGCAATTTTTACCAAAAACTAATCAGCACCAATTTATATCAGGGACTAACTGAATAGAAAGTTTTATTAAATTCCGAGCATTAGTTCTTGAGATAGAGCTATTGCGGAAATCGCGAAAAATGCTGCATAGCAGCGCCACCTGCTGGGCAATTTTTACCAAAAACTAATCAGCACCAATTTATATCAGAGACTAACTGAATATAAAGTTTTATTAAATTCCGAGCATTAGTTTTTGAGATAGAGCGCCCACAAAATTTTTGTCACATACAGACAGACAGACAGAGTCACAGACAGACACTTTCTAAAAATAGTCAAATCGTGTTCAGGACCTTTTAAAACGTATAAATTCGTCGAAAACCGGAAGTCAGAAATTTTCATGAATCCAATACTTTCTTCTTGTAAAGATAGAAGAAAGTAAAATTGAATTATTTGAATATTGAAAATATAAGAACTTTTATGATAAAAGAAAATTCTCAAAGTCAAAGGACTGTTAATAAATCGTTAAAATGGTAAGTGTCAACTGGTAACAAAATAATTTGATTTGAATTTTAAAAAGACCAAAAACATAATGTCCATCTTCTTTCTCCACGATATATCGCCGAACTGAGAACACGGGGCAGAATTCTATGAAAAGCATTTATCCGAAGAAAAATAGAATAAAATTTGTTACAATAGATGAAGCTTGAAATCTAATTAAATGACTGTAAATTCTTCAATAAAGAACTGCAATTTTTTTATTATGAATTGTTAACAGTATAAACCTACTTACGATTTTTTTAAATTTAAGATTTGTTAGTGCTTCATAATTGTACTTCTTAATTAAAAATTTTTTAGAATAAGAATATATTACTATTTTTACTTGAAATATTGCCCTATAATAATATTCTAGAAAAAGCATTTTACTGTAACTCAATATCTCGATCGAATCATATGTATCGAAAACAGATAGACATCGTTTTTATTCTATTGATTTTGAAAATTTCCTTTTTTGCAAACTCTCTTTTAAAAGTTATTGAAATTTTTATTTGTTATTTATGAATAGTTAGTAAAGGTTATGAATTATTACTTTTGAATGATCTGCAGTTGAAATAATACAACTGCTGATTTTAACTGTGCTATCGAAATCGAATGGACCATTGATTACATTAAACATTTTTATAAATCTGTGAATGAAGAAATTAGGATTTCTGATTGCGATTAAATGACCCGCATAGAACAAATAATGAGTTTTTAAAACTATTTTTTCTTGTGGAAATTAAAAACAAATTTTTGTTTAAGACGATGATATTTAAACAACTTTTAACAGAGAGTTTTAAGAGAAAATCTTTAAAATGAATGGAATAAAAACTATGTCTATCTCTTATCGATGCATTTTATTTGATTGAAATATCGAGTTACATTAACATGTTTCATGTCGAATATTATTAGGGGAAAACATTGCTAGAAAAATTAGTAATGCATTCATATTGTAAATTCTTCAAATTAAGAAGTATACAATCTGTTGATTATGATTTGTTAGCTGTATTAAACTTAATTACGATTTATTTTTATTTTTTAGTAACTTCAAAAGTGTGGTTATCAATTTGAAGAATTTTCGATAAGAATATATTACAAACTAGCTAACCCGCCCAGCGTTGCCCGGGCCCGAGATAATTACAATCTCAGAGAAAGGCGTTAACCCCCTCCCTCCCCATACCCGCAAATATAATGAATAATTTGTTCAAGAGAACCACCGTCACGTACATTAACGCGATCATTAAAAAAATAATTACATTTTTCTAATAATTAGAACATAACGAAGACGCTACGCTAAAATAGCCAGCAGATGACACCCCTTCCCGACCTCAATTTCAAATCTATATCTTAATTAGTTACCTAAATATTTGTTCATTAGTAAAATTTGGCAATTATTTCTTTTCATTTTCGCAAACTAAATGAGAGGGATCGGCCAGAGAAACAGATCTCTTTATAGTTCAGTATTTAATGAAAGCCGATCCCTGTCTGAAAATTTCTGGGATCGTTTTCACTAGATTTTTGGCAGTTTATTGCAGAAATTTAAAAAAATTACCAACCGAATTTTTCAAAAATCACACAGTCAGACACAGAATATTTTTTTACATATGCTCAGAAGATTCCAAATTGATATCTCAATTAGTTTTCTTAAAATTCGCTAATTAGTTAAATAATTTCGAATTCTTTCATTTCCGGTTGCAAATTCAATGCGCCAGTCAGTTTCTTTCGCCATTTCGATTTAAAAGATGACATTTTAGAAGCGATGGTTAATGATAATCTAATTAATATCTAGGCTAATTTTCAAAATATTAAAATTCTGACGCTCAGGTGTATCAGGAGAGGGTTTGGACTACCTAAATCTAAATTTACAGACTTCTAGGTGCGCTAAATTTTCCTAGCCATCGCCAAGAGACAGACACACACACACACAGACACACAGAGCGAAACTTTCTTTTATTAGTATAGATTTTTTTCTTGCAATATTTTCCAATAATAATATTCTACAAAAGCATTTTACTGTAACTGAATATCTCCATCGAATCATAATACATCGAAAATAAATAGACATCGTTTTCATTCTGTTGATTCTGTTTTCTTTTCTGTATACTCTTTTTTGAAAGTTATTGAAATTTTCATTTATAATTTATGAATCAGTGAATGTTATATGGTAGAGTAAAGGTTATGAGTTATCACTTGTCAATTAACTGCTGAGATAATACAACTGCTGATTTTAACTATACTATCGAAATCGGAAAAACCATTGATTGCATTTAACATTTTTGTAAATCTTTGAATGAAGAAATTAGGATTTCGATTGCGATTAAATGACCCGCATAAAACCAATAACGTGTTTTTAGAACTTTTACTTACCCATCATACGTAGTATAGGGTATTACTTACCCATCATACGTAGTATAGGGTAAGTCTTGTACTCGTTTTGGAAATCGAAAAAAAAAAATTTGACGGATTTACACGTTTCAGACACTGTATAATGTAAGGAAAGTACATTATCGGGACTTTCCCATAAGTCGCCTCAGTTGAAAGATTTAGGATGGCAAATTTATGACCAGAGACTCGCTGGCGACAATTTTAAGCCATAAAAGTCAAATAAGAAAAACTTTGATTTAAGTTGGTCTGGGAGATAATATCAAAGAACACACACGTCGTTCCGAGAAAAAAAACAACACGCTACAGCAACAACTGATGCATAGCCATTGGTTGGGGTTGGTAAAGAGGAGGTGAAACTGACCCTCTGTTATGCAAATTTCAGTTAAAACGGGAGATCAACTACCCAATGAAAAAAAAGAAGGATGGGCTCAAAGCACTGTCATGCAAATTTTGGGCAGAACAAAGTACGGCCCACCGTGGTCATGAAAAAGCAGTTGTGAAAAAGAATGAAAACAGAACACACATCGATCTCAGAAGCGAAAGTGAGAGGTGAAATAAAATGACGCGATGAATTTTGTGCGGTCCGAAAGAGGAAAATAGAGTGAGTGGCAATTCTGATGGTAAGAAAGCAGCGAACCCGAACAACATATATGGAGAGTGGTGAAGTTGCGCTAAGTTTTGTGAAATGAACATTTTCAATAAGTGCAGCGCTATTTAGTTAGCGGAAAGTGTGCTCTGATACAAAGAGAAACCTTCTTCAATCAATGTGTATAGGTAAATATGACTCTGACCTAAGTAATTCCCCAGTTTATTTGATTTTATCAAAATATTATAAGAGAAGCTGGTAGTGTGACCTTAGTCACAAATGGAAGTCAGTATTTTAATTGTAAACAAATAATGTTGTCAAAGATCAATTTAAATATAAATACAAACAAATATAAGTATCCTTTGCAAGGATCAAAGTGTTAATGCCAATATTATAGGAGAAATTTTGTTAGGAAATTAAATCAGATGTGTTCTGATAAATCTTTTTATTTTCTTGAAATAACTGTAAATATTGTAAATAAATAATAGTGTTAATTATTTGGAGTCTTCTCATTTAAATTATCTAGTATGTGTTTGTTTATTTAGATTTCCACTTTAAAAGTCAGCTAAGGGCAAGAATGATCATTCTCAAAAAGGGTAATGGGCTACTACGAAATTACACAACGCGATGGGGGAACATATCCAAAATTTAATCTCTATGGATTCCTTTTATTATTATTTTCTGAATAAATTAATTTATTCTATTAGCCAACCCCAGAGAAACCTTTATGTATTTAATTCTAAGCTTTAATTTTGATCAACTTGTCCCAGCAAAAGGGTTATGTTGGAATGGGCAGCAATTAGAAGGGAAATTAAAGGATAAAATCTTAAATAAATATTATAACTGAGCCATGCATATTTCTCTTCAACATCTGCAATTCCTATATAATTCACTGGTGCCGTCCAGTTCTTAATTATTGTTAATTGAGTTTTCAATTTTAATGATTAAAAATTGCAACTGGGTTATTGTCAAACATTAAGTTAAATACCTTTAATGTATTCTAAATACAGGCTCATGTTAAAAGTAATCAATTTAAAATTTTATATTCAAATTGTGGAAATTTACAATCTATATAGTATATTGCAAAATAATAATTATGAAACTGTTAATTAGAATAATTTCAACTCTTTTATTTTAATGATAAGTTATTGGAAGATTAAATGGAGATTTTTTTATTTTGATGGTTTGTTTGACTTCCTCTAAAAGGCTCCACTACCAGCAAGTTGGTGATTTCGTAAATATCAGTATTCAACTTAGAAAAATCAGTATATTCGTAATTGTATGTATATTTTATGTTACTCTTATATGAGCTTTGCATTTGATCTTTAACAGTATACTGAAACATTGTGCTAAGAAAGTAAATCATAAAAAGAAAAAAAAAATCAAATGATAGCGTAAAATGATATGAATAATAAAAAAAATAAAAAGATAAGGATTTATGTAGCAGACAAAATAGTGTATTAGTAGATTGTTAATGCATATATATTTTGATACTGTATACTTTATTGTATAATGCATTTATATTTTGATATCTTTGAAATTTTGCAAATGTTTACACTTGGCTTAATAATATTTTTAGGGGTAAGAATTTCCATGCATTTTTAAAGTTAGATTTAGAATTCAGTATCTAAATAAATTTTAATTATCAAAAAGCTGAATGCCAAAAAAGAATCGTAGAAATCATAGTAATAGCTTGAACTCGAGTTTTTCTGGCGTATTAACGCGAGGGCATATAAAAAAGTTAAATAAAGAAAAGCAAATTGATTCGAGTAACACGATGGCAGATCCATCAGTGGACACAATAATTTCTCTAATCCCGAATTTCGATGGGAAAAAGTTAAGTGATTGCGAGTATTTTCTCAGACAATTTGAGGACTTAACTAAACAAATATTAAAAGACGATGCGAAGCTTACAATTTTGAAAGCAAAATTGTCGGGTACTGCGAGAGAGAAACTCTCACAAAATAAATCGCTTATAGAAGAGAAAAACTACAACGAATTCAAAAAGAAATTGTTAGATTTATTTAAAATCAAGAAATCATTTACGCAGGTACAGACTGAATTTTTTAATCTGAAACAGAAACCGGGACAAGACTTAACAAGTTTTATTAGCGAATTCAAAAACGCAGCGTCTCTTTATATAGAGAAAAGCCATACAGAAGTTGATCCGAACGGAAACGGGAAATTTTTGGACTTAGTAAGATTGACACGATTTTTGGATGCGATTAGACCGGATTTAAGTATGGATTTAAGAAAAACCTTTCCCGATAATTTTGAGGATGCTTGCAAAACAGCAATTAAATTAGAAGAGGCGTACAATAATATAGGGGCAGAACAGGTAAATACTATAACAGCTAACAATGAATCGCAACTTTTTGAGAAGTTATTGAAATTAAATGTAGAAACGGCGGAGCAGATTAATAATTTATCAAAAGAAATAAATAACATAAAATTGGGAACAATCGAAAAAAGAGAGGAAGTCGAAAAATTTTGTAATATCTGCAAGAAGGGGTCACACAATGAGGATAGTTGTTGGTATAATAAAGCTAATAAAAACAACAACCAGAATTATAGGCATAGATTTGTAAACAATAGGGGTAATTACAGAGCAAATTACAAGAATTATAACCAGTATGAAAGACACGATTCTCACAATGCATTTCCGGAGGGTAATATTTACTATAATCATGTACCAAATGCTCAACCTTTTCCACCCCCACCACAACAACATTACAACACGCCGTATACTTATTATCAACCTGACTTTAATAATTATGATGCACAGGGGTATTACACTCAACAGAGAGGAAATTATAGAGGTGCACAGAGGAATAACTATCGCAATAAATATACGGACTCTAGGGAAAACAGAGAAAATCATACGAACAGTAACAAGGATAGTAATCAAAGGGGTAAATTTCAGAGGGGCAATTATAAAAGATACAAGCAGAACAAAGATAAGGATGCGGAAAACTAAATACGAGACTTGTAAATACAGATAAAGAAGACCCGAGCAAGTCTCACGATAGCGGGCATACTTTAAGGGATAAAACTATTGCAAGTGTACAGAACGATACAAATGAACTTCCTCTAATTAAATTTAAAATTAAAGATATTGTAATTAACAGCCTTTGTGACTCAGGCGCACAGGTGAGCTTGATCTCACCGCTTTTGTTTGAAAATTTAAAACAAGCAAATATAAAATTTAAATATTTGGGAAATCAAATTAAGATTCAAACACTTACAAATTCACTGATTACATTCAAACAGTGCATTAGAATGTCATTTAAATTACAGGACACTTTTGTAAAAGGAACTTTTTATGTTACAAATAAAGATTTTGGCCGCAAATATCAATTATTACTAGGGTACGATTTCTTAAAAGAAAATCAAATGGTTCTAGATTTTGAAAAGAAGTATCTTAAATTCAAAGGAAGAAAAATGGCATTAAACATCAAAGATTCGGAGGACACTGGGGAAGTAAATACATTAATTACAGAACAAAACACAAGGACTAAAAAATACAGAAAACCTACAAAGGGGAAAATGTTTGCAAAAACGGTAGGCCATAATATTATAAACCCAGGGGAGGAAAAATTTGTAAAATTAGAATGCCCCATAAAATTAAAGGAAAATCAAACATTTATCCTAGAACCAATACAGCACAAAAATAAAATTTTCTATGAAAGATCTATCCATGACACCCCAAATAACAGAAAAATAAATATTTTAATTAAAAATATTACTAATAACAAGATACATTTAGAAACAGGTATGAACATCGGGCAAATTTTCACTAATTTGGAATACAAACAAGATAAATCTATAGACAATATTGAGCAAGGGAGAATTTTTGAGGTCAATGCATTAAATTTGGAAGATGTACATAAATTAAGAGAGGCAGAGATAAATGAGGAAGATTTTGATCTTAATCATTTACCATCGGATGTACAGGATTCGTTCAAACAAATTCTTTTAAAACATGTACACGCTTTTTCGAAATCCTATCAAACTTTAGGTCAATGCTCACTGGTGACACCAAAGTTTACACTTAACCACGACTATCCTATTCAAACAAAACCCTATAAAGTGCCACAAGCAGTGAAGCAATATGCAAAGACAGAGATAAGAAAATTATTAGAAGCGAAAATCATCGAGGAATCGGACTCTAATTACGCATTTCCTGTCATTTTTGTAAGAAAAAAAGCTGATAGCAAAAACAATCCTAAATTTCGAATGGCGGTAGATTACCGGCTGCTAAATCAGATTTTAGAGCCATATTCCTATCCGATTCCAGATATTAAAGAAATTTTACAGAATATTAGTGGGAAGAAGTACTATATAGTATTGGACTTACACAGTGCTTTCTTCCAAATTAATTTACGACCTGAAGATAGCCAAAAACTATCGTTTATCACAGAAAATGGTAAATTTCGACCTCTGAGACTTGCGTTCGGAACTCGAAATTCGAGCGCCTATTTCGCTGAACTGATAAATAAGGTATTGGGTCATTTTAACAAGCATCAGGTAGCCTACTTTATTGATGATGTTTTAATAGGGGCTGACACTATATCAGAATTATTAAGAATTTTGGAAGAAGTGTTACAGGCGCTAATCCAACATAATCTAACAATTGAGCCATCCAAGATGCAAATATGTAAAGATAAAATAGAATTTCTTGGTTTTCAAATTCACAAGCACGGCTATTCACCATCCACAAGGAATATAGATAAAATTAAAAGTTTAGTAAGACCTAAAACAAAAAAAGGAGTAAGGTCACTCTTAGGTTTGGCTAACTACTTTAGAACACTTATTCCAAAATATGCGGAAATAGTAAACCCATTAGTTAATCTTACTAAAGATAAAATTAAATTTAAATGGGATGAAAATACTGAAATGGCCTTTAAGAAAATCCAAGATGAAATTATAAACAACCCAACATTACATCCTCCTGATTACACCAAACAATTTACTTTAATCACAGACGGCTCAAAAATTGCAATTTCAGGGGTACTGGCGCAGGAAATTGAAGGAAAATTACAACCTATTGAATTTTTTGGGAGAAAATTACGGGAACCGGAAAAGAATTACCCGAGCTTGAAATTCGAATTATTAGCGGTTCATGAAGCGGTGTTACACTTCAGAACTATGTTGGAAGGCAGACACTTCAAGATTCTCACCGATTCCAAGGCTCTCACGGAAAATTTACATCTAGAGAATCAGTCCGATTGGGTTAAAAGATGGGTGATAAATCTCAGCGATTTCTCTTATGAATTCGATCACATTAAAGGGGACACCAACCCAGCGGACTATATTTCGCGAAATATAAATAATATTATTACGGATACAAATTTACACAATAATTTATTTTCCGTTAATCCCGCATTATCTAATGAGAATATTAAACAACATCAATATTCAGACGAGAAATTAAGCAAAATAATTCAGAAAATAGAACAAGGTAAAGAAAACAGAAATACCAAAAGGTATACTTTAAATGAAGAGAAGATGCTAATTTTAAAACCGGGGAAACAGAAAACAGAACTAATTATAGCGCCGGATGCTTTAAAGATTGCTTTGATGGAAGAAGTGCACAAACCGCATTTTGGTTTTGACAAAACCTATGAAGCCATGAAAAGTAGAATATTTTGGCACGGGATGTATACAGATATTCGAACTTATTGTGCCAATTGTGTACCATGTAACACCGCAAAGCCACATAAAAAAATGAAAGTTCCTATTCAAAAAATGGTTAAGGACCATGAGATAGGGAGTGTATTACATGCGGATATCGTCGGAAAGCTTCCACTTACACTTCGCAAGAATAAATTTATTCTCACGATTATGGATTCTACTTCAAGATTCCTAGAAGCCATACCTATTCGCAATGTCGAGTCCCAGACTATTCTCAATGTCTTTAATAAATACTTCAGTTATTTTGGATTGCCAAAACAGTTAAAATTAGATAATGGGCCATATTTTAGGGGAGCGGTATTCAAAGAGTACATGCGTGCTCTAAACATTGAAATTCGCTTCAGTTCAGTTTACAGAGCCCAAGGAAATGGACTGATAGAAGTCGTGAATCGAATACTGAAAGGATCACTGACAGCCATGGCACAAAGTTCCTTACAATGGGACATTCGCCTAGAGTTTTTCAAACTCCAATACAATATGGCGAAGCACAGAGCGACGGGATTTTCACCCGCCTTCCTGTTTTTTGGAAGAAATTTACGCACTCCTTTTACTGCACACATGCCAACAGAACAAATTCACACTCAGACATATGTCAAAAACCGAATGGACCACATGCAGGAGGTTAGACTGCAAGCGTTGGCACAGCAGGAGAAAATGATGGCCGAATATGTGAAAGAGGAAGACCTTGATAAAATTACAACACTTGAACTAGGACAACAAGTTTACCTTAAGTCCATTAACCCTACTGTTTTACAAAAAAAATTTGAAGGCCCATTTAAGGTGGTTCGAAAAGTGCGAAATAACAATTACATTTTACAAGATGTAACGGAAGAAAGTAAAGGAACTATAAAAAGACACATTGACAGACTCTGGGCACCAAAGCATGCTGACAGGTGCAAAACAGAGGAGTCAAGCTCATCGGAGGAAGAATAGTGGGAATAAAATACCATTAAAAAGGGGTAGTAAGATGTTACGGTTACAGAAAGACTTATAGCTTAAACAGTTTATGTAAAAATTTTAGTTGCGGTTTGCAGAATTCTACTAACTGTCAAATTTAAATATTCTCAAAACAGCGATGGCATACTCAACTAGGGTTGAAAAAAAAATAAATAAATAAATAAGTACAATAAAAGAAGATAAAATAAGATATCCCTGGCACATTTTTCAAATTTTGATAAGAAATAATTTCATAGTAAAAGCGACCCAAGGTATCACAAACAATAATAAAAAAAAAAAGAAAATCACATAATCAATTGAATAAATATTTGGATAAAGACAAATAAGCAAGTAAAAAAATTAATAAATCCCTAGGCTAGGTTACGCAGGGCAATAAAATATCTGAGGCGGTGTGAAAGATTTTGGTGACGTACCAGGTAGGCGCGGAGTGGGGATTTGTTTATCAACAAACATCCCCAGTTGCCATGTCAACAAGCATTGCTGACAACTTCGCGGAAGGAAGGGTCAGTAAAGATAAAAATAAATAAATAAAAATAGATAAATGAGGTTATCACTTACTCTGATGATGTCTTCTTCGCGAGGGTGCACTCTTTGGGTGTGTGTCTATTCCTTGGGGGATAATCCAGGCGTCCCTGACACACACCAATTTTTTCCATATTACACCAAAATAAAAAAAAAATATTTAAATTCACAAACACACACCGGGGGGGAGTTTTCCATAGGCGTCCCCCGGTCTTTTCCTGTTGACACTGAGACATTTTTCCTCCAGGGGCGTGAAACGGTAGCAGTTGGTTCCTAGCTCGTCCGCTTGGTCAGGTTGGCAGGGGCCACATCATAAAAAGGAAAAAAAACGAAATCAGTAAACAGATAAACAAATATCGAACATTCGTTTTTCAGGGTATCATTTTGTTTTAATTTCGTGTTTTTTTTTTGGAAAATTTAGATAACGATTTTAAACTCTTAGAGAACGATAAAATAATAATAGTAATAATAATAATAATAATAATAATAATAATAAGACGAAAGGAAATAATTCAGTTAATTAATTAAGTGATAATGATAATAATGACAGAATTTATTTTCTTGTTTCTATAAATTAAGGCTCACCTTTCAAAAGACTGCATGAAATTGGGAAATGAATCGGTCAAAAGATCATTTCATTCACATTTGCATGGTAAAGCCAAGCCGTTTAAAAAAAAAAAAAAAAAATTAATTAATTAATTAATTAATTAATTAAGTTACATTATGTTTTTTTTAATTTAACTAAACAATTTTGATTTAACATTTAATCTCATTAACTAATTCGTTAAGCTGAGTTTAAAAAAAAATAAAAATTAATAATAATGAATAATAAAGTATATATACATATAATTCCAGCTGTGTAAAATTTTTAATTACTAGGATGCTAATTGCATATTTAGTTCCAACACTAATTGGAAATTTTTGCGGGCAAAAGTTTCTTAACTGCAGTAATTGGGGGCGGGCAATTAATATGTAATTAAAAACAATAATAATAAATAAATAAATAAATAAAAGTTTTTTTTTTCCGTTTAAGTTAGGTTAAATGTTCTAAGATGTTATTTATTAATAAGTAGATCGGTAGTAAAAAAAAAAAAAAAAAAAAAAAAAAAAAAGGAAAGAAATATACGAAAAAAAATAATAAGAATAATAATATTAATAATTATTATAATGATTAATAAATAAATAAATAAATTTTATCGGTTTTAACATATTTAAACATTTTTTTTTTTAAATAAGCATTTGGAGATAATCTTAAAAGTTGTCAGTGATTCAGAGGCTTTTAAGTACTATGCATTTCAACGTGGGCTGCTCATCTAAAGGGGAAACGAAATTGATAAGATTCCCATATGCATATTTATGAAATTAATTTGATAACGGATTTTACGAAATAAATGTATGGCATTCCGGTAGTGGACATATACCATTTAATAATCATTTAGCGTGGAGATGACTTAGTTCACACGATCTTGTAGGCTTGAAGTCATTTTTTTTTTCCCTCCTTCTCGCTAAGTGTTTGTAATTATAAGGCCGTAACTTTCAAGGATATTTGTTTTATATAAAGATGGTAATTTGGTAACATATTTAACGGGAAATGGATTTTTGTCTTAATATTGAATTTCATAAAAGACCACGTGCATGTTATTTGGTGATCTCAATTTACGGGTCAAGACGAAGGGTTAGTTTAAACAATTGGCTTATAGTCAGTTTTAATAATTAAGCTTTTAATATATATCAAAAAATTATATATATAGATATAAATATCATTAAATAAATAAATAATGAGAATAATAACTCGTAAACTTACATCATAATTCGCAGCCATACTCCATGTGACGGGGCAAATCAAGAAGGTAGATCTGAGATGTGTTGAGGTGTTATGCATACCGAAGGATCGCAAACGCTATTCACCTGCAGGGTTGAAAAAAAAAAAAAAAAAAAAGGTGCGTTCAGGTGGCGTGTTAGAAACGCATTATCCCAGGTAAAGAAGCATTTAGGTGTTGAACCGGTCGTGGTATGGGATTAGGCCAGCATTTTCAGGTGTACGAGGAAGGAATGAATCACCTGTTCAGTAGGGCTACATGATTGACAGAAACGGGGTGAGTGTTTGACCTGAGGTCACGCAGCTTTCCGATTCTTATCATTGAGTAGAAGTTTTTTTTTTTTCCTCTTTCTGTCGGGCAGAAAAAAATGAACAGTGACAGAACGGGGAGTTATTATTTTCAACATGTTAGAATTAACATGAGAATTTTTACGCTTAGGCGTTTAAAAAAAAAAAAAAAAAAAAAAAAAGAAAAGGAAATAGAGAAATAAATAAAAAAAAATAATAAAATAGGAAAGAAGGGAAAATTATTAAAGAAAAATTTCATTTTTTTTTCTTTTTATTCATTCTTTGTTGTTTAATAATTCGAAAGAATTGTATGTATATAATAAAATTACAACAATCATATGAATGGACAATACAAATGGTAACTGAATTAATCCATAAAATTGGGTCAAGTAGTAGATGAATATCATAAAGTTACAACATCATGAATGTGTCATGTTTTCAGATTGCTAGGACTGTTTTTGTGTCCATCTAAAATATTTGTCTGTTTGCATTTATTAATTAGATATAGTGCTGAATTCATTCATTAATATGTGTAAATATTGTAAAGTGGAAGACATGCCATTTCATCGAACTCAGAAGAGTATTGCTATTATATATATATATATATATATATGTATGTATAGATATACATTTGTTCCTTTTGGTTTGTTTTGGCCTAATTTTGGTTTAAATTTTAGTAGCACTACATGTAATTAAATAATTTGAAAAAAAAAAAAAAAAAAAAAAAAAAAAAAGAAAATTTGAGAATGTGGATGTACAGTTTTATATTGGATTAAACTCTTTGCTCTATATAAATATGTATATATATATACATATTTTGAATGTATACTCATTATCATAATTTTTCTCTCAGGTATCTTACATATTCAGTTATGTATGTGTAATTGTAAGATTTTGCCTGAATTGGGTTTTATATATTGTATGATGCATGTATTGTGTTAAAAATAATTATCAAGAATCATTGTAAAGTTGAATACTGATCCTTACATATCACAGTGTATTATATCTTTTTGTTTTGTATGGTCTGTTTGGCTATTTAGATATTTTGAATTTGGTGAGTGCTCTATCTTAGACACACCGGTTATATTTAACCACAAAATTTAAAATTTTTGTACTAATGATAATATTTTATCTCTAAATTGTTTGGGAATACTTAGGAAATGTGTACATATATGAACTGTTCTTTATTAAAGTCACACAAGTAATTTACAAATGAACATTTTCCTCTGCATGAACTTTAGTCTACAAGATGATTCGGTATAGATGAACGTGGACTGATATCATCTATGTGATCTATAGATTATCTGCAATGGTGATGGACTTCTTGGGTATGCAATGCTAAAGAAAACGGGACGTTTTCTTTCTTTTAGTACGGGGGGAAAGATAATGTAAGGAAAGTACATTATCGGGACTTTCCCATAAGTCGCCTCAGTTGAAAGATTTAGGATGGCAAATTTATGACCAGAGACTCGCTGGCGACAATTTTAAGCCATAAAAGTCAAATAAGAAAAACTTTGATTTAAGTTGGTCTGGGAGATAATATCAAAGAACACACACGTCGTTCCGAGAAAAAAAACAACACGCTACAGCAACAACTGATGCATAGCCATTGGTTGGGGTTGGTAAAGAGGAGGTGAAACTGACCCTCTGTTATGCAAATTTCAGTTAAAACGGGAGATCAACTACCCAATGAAAAAAAAGAAGGATGGGCTCAAAGCACTGTCATGCAAATTTTGGGCAGAACAAAGTACGGCCCACCGTGGTCATGAAAAAGCAGTTGTGAAAAAGAATGAAAACAGAACACACATCGATCTCAGAAGCGAAAGTGAGAGGTGAAATAAAATGACGCGATGAATTTTGTGCGGTCCGAAAGAGGAAAATAGAGTGAGTGGCAATTCTGATGGTAAGAAAGCAGCGAACCCGAACAACATATATGGAGAGTGGTGAAGTTGCGCTAAGTTTTGTGAAATGAACATTTTCAATAAGTGCAGCGCTATTTAGTTAGCGGAAAGTGTGCTCTGATACAAAGAGAAACCTTCTTCAATCAATGTGTATAGGTAAATATGACTCTGACCTAAGTAATTCCCCAGTTTATTTGATTTTATCAAAATATTATAAGAGAAGCTGGTAGTGTGACCTTAGTCACAAATGGAAGTCAGTATTTTAATTGTAAACAAATAATGTTGTCAAAGATCAATTTAAATATAAATACAAACAAATATAAGTATCCTTTGCAAGGATCAAAGTGTTAATGCCAATATTATAGGAGAAATTTTGTTAGGAAATTAAATCAGATGTGTTCTGATAAATCTTTTTATTTTCTTGAAATAACTGTAAATATTGTAAATAAATAATAGTGTTAATTATTTGGAGTCTTCTCATTTAAATTATCTAGTATGTGTTTGTTTATTTAGATTTCCACTTTAAAAGTCAGCTAAGGGCAAGAATGATCATTCTCAAAAAGGGTAATGGGCTACTACGAAATTACACAACGCGATGGGGGAACATATCCAAAATTTAATCTCTATGGATTCCTTTTATTATTATTTTCTGAATAAATTAATTTATTCTATTAGCCAACCCCAGAGAAACCTTTATGTATTTAATTCTAAGCTTTAATTTTGATCAACTTGTCCCAGCAAAAGGGTTATGTTGGAATGGGCAGCAATTAGAAGGGAAATTAAAGGATAAAATCTTAAATAAATATTATAACTGAGCCATGCATATTTCTCTTCAACACTGTAGATTCCGAAAAACATATTTTTAGAAAAAAAATTTTGCCGTCCGTCTGTGTGTCTGTGTGTGTGTCTGTGTGTGTGTCTGTGTGTCTGTAAACGCTCTATCTCCCGAAAAAATTGAGATAGAGACTTGCAATTTGGTATGTACTTAGTATGTAATAATGGGAAGAAGCCTATTTCATTTCAATAACCTCGATTAACCGGAACTATTTTTTTCGGACTCTCGAAATATTCGTTCTGATAAAAGGTATATAAAAATTTTCGAAATGGTTTATTTTAAGAAATGAATATAAAAGTCAATAAAAAAACATAAATTTTGCATAAAGCATGAAGTCGATCGGATAATGAGTTGCCGAGATATTTGGAATCCTATTTTCCACACTCTTCGATTTTTCATGACCCTGTATTTCATCCAAATTTCACTTTAAAGATATATTTTAATTGGAAATTTGACGCTTAATCAGATGCAATAAACCGCTAGTTTATAGAATTATTATTTTTGGAGTTATAAGGAAAAACCTCTTTCAAGCAATTCAGTAATCGAGCCTTTAAAGTTTATGACGTCATCAAGCCACGATTTTATTTGAATTGCAATGCATTTTATAAGTAGTTTACACATTTTTATTTTAATATTTTACATTATGCATATCAATGATGGGTAAGTATTACGGTGGCCCCCAACGACTAGTTTTTCTTACGGAAATAAAAACCAATAAATTTCCATTGAAGACGATGACATTTAAACAAATTTACTAAACAGTTTTAAAAGAAAATCTTCAAAATGTATGGAATAAAAACTTGTGACTATCTTTCCTCAACACACACAGTTTGATTGTAATATCGAGTTACATTAATATGTTTTATGTCGAATATTATTATCGAAAAATGTTGTAAGAAAAATTGGTAATATATTCTGATTGTAACTTTCTAAAATAAAGAACAGCATTGTTTGGTTGTGAATTGTTAGCTATATTAAACTTAATTAAAATTTTTATTATTTATGATTATTTAGTAATTAAAAATTGTAGTTATTAATTTGAAAAATTTACGATAAGAACATATTACTAATTTCTCTTGCAATATTTTCTTATAATAATATTCGACAAAAAACATAAACTTTCATATTAAACTCACTCTAAAACTGTCTTACCTCTTTTCGATAAATATGATTTGATTGCAATATCGAGTTACGTTAAGATGTTTTATATCGAATATTATTATAGGAAAATATTGAAAAAAAAAATCGTTATATATTCTTTTTGTAAATTCTTCAAATTAAGAACTATATTTTTTGGTTATAAATTCTTAGCTGTATTAAACTTAATTACGATTTTTTATTATTAATTTGTTAGTACTGAAAAATTGGTAATATATTCTGATTGTAACTTTCTAAAATAAAGAACAGCATTGTTTGGTTGTGAATTGTTAGCTATATTAAACTTAATTAAAATTTTTATTATTTATGATTATTTAGTAATTAAAAATTGTAGTTATTAATTTGAAAAATTTACGATAAGAACATATTACTAATTTCTCTTGCAATATTTTCTTATAATAATATTCGACAAAAAACATAAACTTTCATATTAAACTCACTCTAAAACTGTCTTACTTCTTTTCGATAAATATGATTTGATTGCAATATCGAGTTACGTTAAGATGTTTTATATCGAATATTATTATAGGAAAATATTGAAAGAAAAATCGTTATATATTCTTTTTGTAAATTCTTCAAATTAAGAACTATATTTGTTGGTTATAAATTCTTAGCTGTATTAAACTTAATTACGATTTTTTATTATTTATAATTTGTTAGTACTGCAAAATTGTAGCTCTTAATTTGAAAAAAAAATACGATAAGAATATATTACTATTATTTCTTGCAATATTTTCCGATAACAATATTCTATAAAAAGCATTTTGCTGTAATTTAATGCCTCGATCGAATCATATCCTGTATATCGAAAATAGATAGAAATCGTTTTTATTCTATTGATTTTGAAGGTTCTAGGTAGCTTTCATTACAAAAATTACTATAAATGTGACTATATATTATATAAATGTGACTTATAACGTGTACAGAACATACCAAAGTCTCGACCGAGTTCGTTGGCCAGCTTGCTGCGCCATCTTGTTTCAAAATGGCGGCAAGTTAATTTTTTTTTTTTTTTTATTCAAAAATATGCATACAAAATTACAAACTGAAAACGTAGTTTCCGTTAGGTGTTAGAATGTGATACAAGGATTATGCAACATTTTTTGTTTTGGTTTTATCTTAAAAAAATGGCTGAGATATGCAGTTTGAATTTCTAAGGTTGGCTTACAGTTTGAAACAATCTGATTTTTGTTATGCTGTAACTGTCATGCTGAAATTCGAATTCAAATTCGGTATTAACGAAACTCGGGATTGAACCGTAATCGGGTTCCAAGCATTTTAGCTTCGGATGTTTGAGTAAATTGAGTGAAAACATTGACTATGAAAGCTACCTTTTCATCCCGGTACAGGCCGGAAGGACTTTTTCCTGTAAACTCTCTTTTAAAATTTATTGAAATTTTCATTTATTATGTATGAATAGTTAGTAAAGGTTGTGAATTGTTACTTTTGAATCATCTGTTAAAATAATACAATTGCTGAGTTTAACTGTCCTATCGAAATCGAATAGACCATTGATTACATTTAACATTTTTGTAAATCTGTGAATGAAGAAATTAGGATTTCCGATTGCGATTAAATGAGCCGCATGAAACAAATATTGAGTTTTTAGAGCTATTTTTTCTTGTGGAAATAAAAACCAAATTTTCGTTTAAGAAGATATTTAAACACCTTTTAACAGAGAGTTTTAAAAGAAAATCTTTAAAATGAATGAATAAAAACTACGTCTATCTCTTATCGATACATATGATTTGATTGCAATATCGAGTTAAATTAACATGTTTTATGTCGAATATTATTATGGGAAAATATTGCTAGAAAAATTAGTAATATATCCATATTGTAAATTCTTGAAATTAAGAAGTACAACATGTTGATTATGATTTGTTAGTTGTATTAAACTTAATTACATTTTTTTTTTTTTTTTTTTTAGTAAACTTTAAAAGTGTGGTTATCAATTGAAAATTTTTCAATAAGAATATATTACAATTTTTTCTTGCAATATTTTCCTATAATAATATTCTAAAAAAACATTTTACTGTAACTCAATAACTCGATCGAATCATATATATCGAAAATAAATAGATGTCTTTTTTATTGTATTCATTTTGAATTTTCCGTATACTCTCTTTTGGAAGTTATTGAAAATTTCATCTATTATTTATGAATAAGTAAAAGTTATGGTGAGTAAAGGCTATAAGTTATTACTTTTGAATTAACTGTTGAGATAGTACAACTGCTGATTTTAACTATCCTATCGAAATCGGAAGGACCATTGATTACATTTAACATTTTTGTAAATCTGTGAATGAGAAAATTAGGATTTCCGATTGCGATTAAATGACCCACATAAATTAAATAACGTGTTTTTACAACAATTTTTTTCTTACGAAAATAAAGACCAATACATCTTCATTTAAGACGATGACATTTAAACAACTCTTAATAAAAGAAAGTCTTCAAAATGAATGAAAAAAATTGTGACTATCTCTTTTCAATACATACAGTTTGATTGCAATATCGATTACATTAAGATGTTTTATGTCGAATATTATTATAGAAAAATTAGTAATATATTCTTATTGCAAGTTTTTCAAATTAAGAATAGCATTTTTTGGTTGTGAATTGTTTGCCTTGCAATATTTTTTTATAATAATATTCGACAAAAAACGTTTTTCTATAACTCATGTTACACTGACTCTAAAACTCTCTCTATCTCTTTTTCGATAGATATGATTCGATTGCAATATCCAGTTACGTTAAGATGTTTTATATCGAAATATCGAATATTATTCTAGGAAGAAAATGAAAAAAAAATTGTAATGTATTTTTTTTTTTTTTTTTTTTTTTTGTAAATTTTTCAAATTAAGAACTATATTTTTTGGTTATGAATTGTTAGCTGTATTAAACTTAATTACGATTTTTTTTATGATTTGTTAGTACTTCAAAATTGTACTTCTTAATTTTAAAAAATTACGATAAGAATATATTACTATTTTTTCTTGAAATATTGCCCTATAACAATATTCTACAAAAAGCATTTTACATATCTCAATATCTCGATCTAATCATATGACATAGATATCGAAAACGGATAAACATCGTTTTTATTCTATTGATTTTGAAGGTTTCCTATTCTGTAAACTCTCTTTTAAAATTTATTGAAATTTTCATTTATTATTTATGAATAGTCAATAAAGGTTATGAATTGTTACTTTTGAATCATCTGTTGAAATAATACAATTGCTGAGTTTAACTGTCCTATCGAAATCGAATGGACCATTGATTACATTTAACATTCTGTAACTATGTGAATGATAAAATTAGGATTTCCGATTGCGATTAAATGACCCGCATGAAATAAATAATGAGTTTTAGAACTATTTTTCGTGTGGAAATAAAACCAAATTTACGTTAAAGACTATGATATTTAAGCAAATTTAACACAGAGTTTTAAAAGAAAATCTTTAAAATGAATGGAATAAATCTCTTATCGATACATATGATTTGATTGCAATATCGAGTTACAATAACTTGTTTTATGTCGAATATTATTATGGGAAAATATTACTTGAAAAATTAGCAATGTATTCGTATTGTAAATTCTTCAAATTAAGAAGTACACTATGTTGATCATGATTTGTTAGCTGTATTAAACTTACGTACGATTTTTTATTATTTATGATTAGTTAGTAATTCAAATACCATTGTACAGCTATAGCAGAAATACGCTAGTTCTATTTTCTAGTCATTTTGGGAAAATATTTCAAAAAGATAGAGAAGATGGACAAGTGATATCCCACGGCTTCTTTATGTTACTAACACTGACCGTGCAAATCCTTCAGTATCAGATAGAGTATTTCTTGATATATCGCATCAATAACAATTCAATTCCCTTTCAAACAGATTTTTGAAGAATTGTGAAACACTTTAAAAAACATAGACTATATGATTGTTTCTCAAACAGCAAGTTTTTATTTTCTCTTTTTTAATATGTGAATAAATAAAATTTTCACTTTGAGCCCGAGCCCGAAGACTAGTATAAATATCGATCGCAAGCCTCTTTCGGGACCATGCTCGGGCTCCGGATCATCTCTACACTGTAAAAAATGACGAATGTTTCAGAATGTACGAAAATATAATATAATGACGAATAAATTTATAATATAATCTCATCCTTGTTAACCATGATTCTGAACAGTGTTTCTTTATCTTTAGAAACCTCAGGCATCAATGACATTTCGAGATTTATTCAAAATTCATTTAGAAAAACAAAATTTTTCTAGCTGCACGAAATTTTCGGAAACGTTTACGAGTAGCTTTTAAAGTGTATTAATCAGTTTTCTAAACCCGGAATATAGTTTTTTCCGATGCTATCCATTCTCAAGTAAACATTTTCATGTTCAACAAATATGTTTAACAGACAAACATGCAAAAATAACAGCATTAACATGAACATTAAAATTAAGATTATTTCTTTACTCTTTCATGTATAAATTAACTTATGCAGCTGAAAACGTTTACTTGAGAATGGATGACATTCGATAAATAGGTATTCCAGGCTGAAGAAACTGATTAATACACTATAAAAACTATTCGGAAACGTTTCTGAAAAATACGGGCAGCTACAGAAATTTTGTTTTTATAAATAATTCTTTAAATTTTGGAAATGTATTGCTTTCTGGGGATTCAAAAGACAATGGAACACGCTCTTCGGAATGTCGGATAACTCAGAAGATTATATTATATTCTCATTCGTGGTTATAGTATACTTTTCATAAAATAAGAAACATCGATCATTTTTTACAGTGTAGTATGTATAATGGAAAATGTTTGAAAGTGCGCTACAATCCATGCTAGCCGAAGATTTTCTTCTTTCTCGTTAACTTTACCGAATAAATAAATCAGCATTCATTGCTAAAAATAACTTCAAACGGGTTCACGCAAGCATACAATCAGCAGTTATATTCCATGCAAGCCATTAGACTTACCATATGTCTTTCTTTAAGTGAGGTCGTTCTTCTTTTACAAGAAGTTCTCCCTCACTTCTCCAAGAGCAATTTGTTGATTGTAACTCGAAACTGTTGAAGAGTTACAAATCGTTCTTGGCATCTGGACAGAGGAAATTTGCAGCTAATATTTTCTCACCACTTCGCACTCAAGGAGTTAGAAATGTATGCTTTTAAATCTGTGCCAGAAGTCTACACATTTTAAATGCTATTTGAAAAGTTGGATGATTTTATTTTTTAGATCATCTGAATAAACTTTTTAAAGGATTCTTCGGTCACTTAAGGGGCCGCTGTACTGAAACTCCCCGATCGCAAAATCGCGGGATAACGTCGTGCGGGGTCCTGGTAAAGCAGTTAGTGGAGCCCAACGTATACTGCAATACTGGACTAATAAAATTTATTTTTAAATTGTACATATCGTAGAATAATATCTATATATTTAAAAAGAAAAGCGCATTTTGTCAAATCCACATGAAAATCGCCTCTTTGCGCATGCGTCAACTTTTTTTTTAAAGGCTTCTACCCTCAGAAACGGGAAACCTGATTGATTAACCCAACCCTCATCTGTTTAGCCTAGGGAGATTGAAAAGGGTTGATTGAAAACGGATGAAGCCGTACCATCGCATTGAAAGCATAGACCTTCTAATTTATTTTTGCTCTGAGGTTGAAAGCTAAAGCTTTTTTTGGAGAATTCATGTTTTCACTACTAAATATGCATATTTGTTCGCAAAATTTTAAAGGAAGCTTCGATAAAGTTATATTTATAACCGATTCAAATGTCAGATAGTTTAGAAGATGAGAACTATTTATTATTATTATTATTATTATTGCTATGTTAAAGGAGCCGACGCGAAAACAAACAAGCAAACAAAAAAGCGAGAAGAAAACATTTCGTTTACAACTAGATAACAAAATTTTTTTCACGAAATTTTTACACGCGCTGCAAAACTTTTTTATTTATCATCAATAACGATTTCAAAGAGTTCGGACAAAAAGAACTTTTTATTTTAAAACTATGAAACGACCCTGGGTAAAAAAAAACAAGAAAATGAGCTCTTTTATCACTAAATATCAATATTTTTTCGCGAATTTTTCATTTAAAAATATAATTTTATACAAAATCGAGTTAAAGATATAAGATAATAAAAAACTTGACGTTTTTTTAATTTTTTTTATTTACTATCACGGGCCCAGGCAACGCCGGGAACGGATCAGCTACACTGTAAAAAATGATCAATGTTTCTTATTTTATGAAAATATGCTATAACCACGAACTTCACGAATGTAATATAATCTTCTGAGTTATCCGAAATTTCAAATAGCATGTTACATTGTCTTTTGAATCCCAAGAAACGAATACATTTTCAAAATTTAAAGAATAATTTATAAAAACAAATTAATTTTAGCTG
The DNA here is from genome assembly GCA_963931845.1 of Maratus michaelseni. Lineage (NCBI taxonomy): Eukaryota > Metazoa > Arthropoda > Arachnida > Araneae > Salticidae > Maratus > Maratus michaelseni. The sequence goes on along the minus strand of OZ007597.1, from coordinate 96,033,550 downwards.
CCCGAATTTTTCAGAACGTTTCCGAAGGGTTTTTATAGTGTATTAATTAGTGTCCTCAGCCTGGAATACCTGTTTTTCGAATGCTATCAATTCTGAAGTAAACATTTTCATTCTCCAAAAAAATGTTTAACAGACAAACATGCAAAATTAACAGCGTTAACAATAACAATAAAATTAAGATTATTTCTTTACTCTTTCATGTATAAATTAACTTATGTGGCTGAAACGTGTACTTGAGAATGGATAACATTCGAAAAACAGGTATTCCAGCCTGAGGACACTAATTAATATACTATAAAAGCCCTTCGGAAACGTTTCTGAAAAATTCGGGCAGCTAAAAATAATTTGTTTTTATAAATTATTCTTTACATTTTGAAAATGTATTCGTTTCTGGGGATTCAAAAGACAATGTAACATGCTATTTAAAATTTCGGATAACTCAGAAGATTATATTATATTTTCGTTCGTGGTTATAGCATATTTTCATAAAATAAGAAACGTCGGTCATTTTTTACAGTGTAGTACAATATATATAATAAAATGTGTGAAAAATATCACTATTTACACATTTAATAAGCATAATTATTTTTAATTTCGAAAAATCTTCCATCCTTTACAATATTTGAAATATTTATTTGTTGCGTTCACTGTCGATTTTCATCAAATCTATACATTCCCCGACAATTATATCCACTATGCCTGTAAGAAATAATGTCAATACTCACTTTTTTTTCTCACGAAGGAACATTTAAAACAAAATCTAAAGCAAAACTGTTATTATTTTATATAGAGGAAACGTTATTTAGAATTGTATAGAGATTTGGGGCCCCTAACAAGAGTCTAATTGGGGCGAGGCACTGGGCAACCGCGCGTTTGTCCGATGGTTTTGCCGGCACTGTTAACCTGTGGGAAAACTTAAACGTGCGATTACACACCACCTAATATAATTATCAAAGTATGATTTTAAACATAAAAAAGTAGGCGTCGGATGCCGACGAGGGGCGTTTTTAAAAATTACCTTCTTAAATTTTAAGTATTTTTAAGATGATAAAATTTCATCAAGTGGCAATTTCAATATTTATAGGGATTTTTTAAATAATTAATATGTAAGGAAAACATTTTTAAAAACGCACCTCGTCGGTATCTGCCGTGTACTGTCTGATGGTAAAAACCGTATTTTGATAATTATATTCCGGAATGAGTTTTCATTTCCAATTAACATAAGATTTTGTGATTGGGGGGGGGGGGGTTCAGTGAAGCAACCGGTGCCTTAATGATCTTCTTTAGCTGCTATCGTATCGCCCTTTCTAACAATTTAGAAGCTCAGGCTTGTTATTTGTAAAAAGCACGAATTTCTTCACCATGCTATGCGTTATAGAGAGAGGTCTGCACCAGTCGAAATTTCCAGATTCGGGTCCGGCCAGGCCCGGTATAAAAACTAAAAAATTCCCCAAGCCCAACCCGTTATGAAATCAAAAAATTAAGCCTGGGCCGATTCAATTTCTAAAAAAACTACAGATATTTCTGACACATCATTATCCTACATTTAAAATTCTTCAAAAAGCACACTTTACGTATGTAATTACGTACATAAACATTCATTTAAATTTTTGAAATAGACGATTATATTCAAATGAAAATTCAGTAAGAAAATCAGTGTAGTTTAGAATGGAAGAAAAATATAACCATACTTTTCTTTGTTCATAATTTTAAAACTTTAAATAAGAAAAGCACATTTGATTATGGAAGTATGCAAAAGTACACTTTACTTATGCAATTACGTACATAAAACACCCAAAATACCCTCATTAAAAAATGTTTAATAGGAAATTATACTCAAATGAAGATTCAGTAAGAAAATCAGTTCAGTTTAGTATGAAAGAAAAATAGGGTTAAAGAAAATCATAATTATAAGTTCTAGAAAGAAAAAAAAATAGATTTTAAAATATATTTCTCTGTAATTTATTAAAACAAATTAAATTGCTAGAGATTTCGTTAAACAAATATACAACATCGCTATTATTTTTACAAAAATAAATGTATATATATATTAAAAGATATTTGTCCCGCCCCGTCAAGTGTCTTCAGAAAATTTTTAAAGCTTGGGCCCGTGCAGACCTCTAATGCTTTACATACGTTGGCTGATTCGTTGGTTATGTATTTGTATAGGCATATTTCATCCAAAACCAAATTAGATTGCTAAAGATTTCTTTAAACAAATATACAACATCGCTATTATTTTTACAAAAATAAATGAATAAATATAGATAAATGCTAGCCAGTACAGGCTTGGGGGGGAAGAAATGAAGTCCAGACCCAGCTCGGCCTGGAAAAAAAGAACTTTGTCCCACCCCGTCAAGTATCTTCAGAAAATTTTTATAACTTCGGCCCGTGCAGACCTCTAATGCTTTACATACGTTGGCTGATTCGTTGGTTTTGTATATGCACTATTTCATCCAAAACTAAATTAAATTGCTAAAGATTTCTTTAAACAAATATACAACATCGCTATTATTTTTACAAATATATATATATATAAATGCGTGCCAATATAGGCTTGGGGGAAGAAATGAAGTCTAGACCCAGTTCGGCCTGGAAAAAAAAAAGTTTGTCCCACCCGTCAAGTGTCTTCAGAAATTTTTTAAAGCTTGGGCTCGTGCAGACTTCTAATGCTTTACATACGTTGGCTGATTCGTTGGCTTTGTATATGCACTATTTCATCCAAAACCAAATTAAATTGCTAAAGATTTGGTTAAACAAATATACAACATCACTATTATTTTTACGAAATAAATTTTAATAAATAAATTATACGTCAGCCAATACAGGCTTGGGGGAAAGAAATGAAGTCCAGACTCAGCTCGGCCTGGAAAAAAAGAAGTTTTTTCCGCCCCGGCAAGTGTCTTCAGAAAAAATGTAAAACCTGGGCCCGTGCAGACCTCTAATGCTTTACATACGCAGGCTGACTCGTTGGTTTTGTATATTACAATATATACAAATACATTACACAAAACATTGTATACAAAAACATTATATATACAAATAATTTATTAGTGCTATCATTTGAGAACAAAAATTACTGTTCTTTAGATTGCCAAACACATACAGTAAAACCTGATAACACGTAATCGCATGGAACAGGAGGAGAAGCAAATTTCGCTTTAGTAGACAGCTTTCCATGTTAGCTGGCGTAATTGTACGGTTTTTTTTCTCCGGCACCAAGATATTTTTTCTTTTGAGACACTATTCGGTTATGGACTGGTTCCATTGTCATAAGTTTTACTTTCTTTTAAATTATTTTTGTTGTTTAGATTGTTATTTTTCGACAAAATAATTCTGTTGCAGTTTACTATATATTTGTCATTATGAAATTTTCCTTTAATTGCGCCCAAAAGTCTTAGAATTTGCTAGAGAGAGAGGGGGGGGGGAGGGGGGGTTCTTACTTTTTTTTTTACAAGGAATTTTTCTTATTCACTTCTCTAAGAGCAATTTGTTGATTGTAACTCGAAACTGCTGAAGAGTACAAATCGTTCTTGGCATCTGTACAGAAAGGATTTGTAACTACTTTTCTCCCTACTTTACACTCAAGGAGTTAGAAATATATTATTTTAAAGCTGTTCCATCAAGGGTCTACACATTTTAAACGTTACTTGAATAATGCAACGATTTTTATTGTTAATCATCTGAATAAACTTTTTAAAAGGATTCTTCCGCCATATGATGATACTGTTATATGATGATATTGTTTCGATTCGCCTTTTCTTACAATTTAAGAGCTAAAGTTTACCATTTCAAAACATGTACAAATTTTCTTCGCCGTGCTATGCCTAAACACCCCTAGAATGATCAGTTGACTTTGTGTATACAATTTCATCCAAAACATAGAATTATGTATATTTTACTAGTATTATTATTTGAGAACGAAACAGTGTTCATTAAACATCCAAATTAAAAAAAATAATAATTATTATTTTACTGGTTTTGATTGTTATGTTTAAAAAAAATATTTCTATCACACCATACTGTAAAACTTGAAATTAGGAAATCATTTTCTTAAATTGTACATAAAACAAATAAAAAATTATTATTATTATTATTATTATTTAACAAGAAGTTTTTAAGGGCAATTTGTGGATTGTAACTCGAAACTGTTGAAGAGTACAAATCGTTCTTGGCATCTGTACAGAGAAGATTTGCAGCTAATTTTTTCCATTACTTTACACCCAAGAAGTTAGAAATATATCTTTTTAATGCTGTTCCATCAAGGGTCTACACATTTTAAACGTTACTTGAAATTTTTAAAGATTTTATTTTTTAAATCATCTGAATAAACTTTTTTAAAGGATTCTACTGCCAGATGATGATACTGTTCAGTTGTCGAATCGCGTTTTCTTACAATTTAAAAGCTAACGTTTACCATTTCTAAACATGTACAAATTTATTTTACTGTACCATGCTTAATACCCCTAGATGAAATTTTATATACTGTTTAATCCAAAACAGAATTATATAATCTATGTTTAACTAGTAATCTATTTGAGAACAAAACAGTGTTGTTTAAGGCAGTTCTCAAAACAATATCCCCCCTGCCCCCCCCCCCCCCCCGCGCACATTTTCTGACTCATTTTTAAATATATACGTATGATACTTGCTGATACTTGCAGGTATGATTATTGAAGTGATTTGTAATAGAATAGTTTGTTTATATATATATATAATTTTTCGATAAATTAAATACGTTTTGCACTATAAGCGATTGTTGTATTAAGACTACAATATTTTTCCTTTCCCGCGCTGTCGCATCTGGAAATTGGGTTCAAAACGCCAACTTTGAAAGAATTTTCTGAAAAATGTGCTCTTTTTACCGAAAATGGAAAAACAGTTCGATTATAAAAATTTATATCATATATTCTAATACGAGCAAATCTTGTGTGTGTGTGTGTGGTTATGCAAATTTTATCTTAAAAACAGCTCTAACAATTTTGACGAAATTTTGTATCCTACCGTTTTCGGGCACGAGGATTAGTGGGTCAGTTTGGGTCAAGTTAATTTTATCTAAAAAACGGCTTAATGTTTTTGATTAAATTTTGTATTCTACGAGTTTCGGGCACGAGAAAATCATTGAGCTAGGTCACATGTCCGAGAAAATTTCCTTAGCGAGTCATTTTTGGGTCACTGTGGGTCAAGCTAATTTTGTCTAAATAACGGCTCAGACTATTTCGACAAAATTTTGCATGCTATGGTTTTCGGGCACGAGAAGACTGTTGGGCCAGATCACATGTTCGAGAAAATTCGATTAGTGGGTCATTTTGGTCTTGGGTCATTATGGGTCAAGCTATTTTTTCTTAAAACCGGATCAGAGGATTTGAACTAAATTTTGATCCTACGGTTTTGAGGCACAAGAAAATCGCTGGGCTAGGTCACATGCTCGAGAAAATCCGATTGGGGGGCCATTTTTGGGTCACTGTGGATCAAACTAATTTTATATTTAAAAAAAACGACCAGACGATTAAGACTAAATTTTGTATCCTATGGTTTTCGAGCACGAGAAGACTATTGGGCTAGGTCACATGTTCGAGAAATTTCGATTAGTGGGTCATTTTGGTCATGGGTCATTATGGGTCAAGTTTTTTATCTCAAAAACGGCTCAGACGATTTGAACTAAATTTAGTATTCTACAGTTTTCGGGAACGAAAAGACTATTGGGCTAGGTCACATGTTCGAGAAAATTCGATTAGTGTGTTATTTTGGTAATAGGTCATTATGGGTCAAACTATTTTTATCTTAAAAACGGCTCAGATGATTTGAACTAAATTTTGTATCCTACAGTTTTAGAGAACGAGAAGACTATTGTCCTAGGTCACATGTTCGAGAAATTTCGATTAGTGGATCATTTTGGCCATATTTGAACTCAAAGCTAATTTTGACCGAGCATAGCTCGGTCTTCCCTGTTCATAGTTTCTTAATAAGAGCACCTTCCAATTTTACACGTTTGCGAACAAAAATTAATTTAAAAATGTGTCAGAAAGAAGCCAGTTTGAATTTGAGAACAGTTTTAAATGCCCAAATAAAAACTTTGCCCCCCTGACAATAACGATTATTTATCACAAAAATGTCTCTTAGTTTTGTTAAATATGTTTGTTATGTATTTTTATTACTTGTTAAAATACCGAAAATGGCAATAAAATTTTATTTTAGCATTGTACTTAATTTTTTAAGATGGCGCAAAAACATGGTTTAATAAACGTATATTTGTAAATATTTGAAAAATCTGGTTTTACGCGCTCTGGAAAAATTTGGTAAGATTCTAAAACGGCCTTTTAGCACTATTTTTAATTTTTTCGCCAATCGCGCCAACCAGAACATGTTACGGAACTTTCCCCATTCAGATACACAAACAAGGTTGGTCTCAAACAAGAGTAATTACAAACAACATTATTGTTTTAACTCTATAAGAGTTACAAACAATAATAATATTAAATTATCCGATTAGTTTTGGGCCCGATTACGGAAGTTTCTCCTCGAAAAAAAAAACTGTAGAAGTATTTTACATTTGTTTCGAATGAAGATCGGGAAACAAAGTATTAATTAATAATACAAACAACACTAATATTAACATGGGGGCAAAAGTTTGAATTTAAGTGTAAATATTTGGTACCCTTCCTCCCCCTCCCCCTCCCAAAAAAAGAAAAGAAAAAGAAAGTTACAGAAATGAATTAAAATGGCGTTAAGTCACGCTTTCTGACATAAGCAATTGGCTGCGAACCCGATTACGAAACTTTCACTTAACTTAATAACATGTATCTAATAGTTTTGAGGGTACTTTCCCTTCCCAGTTATACGGACCTTGGGGCTTTTTTAAAAAGCTTGACGCAGTTCGGGTTTAACAAGTTGAGATTTACTGCCAAATGACATAAACTACTATGAAAATAAACCTGATGAATTATTATGCTGGTTTATGTATGTATTTAAAAAAAAATTGCATCTGATTACACTTATTAGATAAATTACTCCTGTTTGCATTTAATAACAGATAAACGGCTTCTGTATACTAAATTGTTTCAATATTGGGAAGAAGTGGCGAGAGGTAGAGAGACGTGTAAACAAACGGATAGACAGACGGGTAGTGAGATGGGTAGAGAGACGGATAGCGACATAGATAAGCTAACGGGTAGCCTAACGAATAGACAGACGGATAGCGAGATGGGTAGCGAGACGAGTAGCGAGACCGGTAGACAGGCATGTAAAGGGAAGGGTTGCGAGACGGGTAGCGTGGTGGATAGAGAGACGAGTACAGAGATGAGCACAGAGAAGACTTGACAGACGGGTAGAGAGAGGGTTATATAGAGAGACAGACGTGTGGAGAGACTGGTAGTGGGGAACGAGACAGTTAGAGAGACGGATAGACATATGGTTAGCGAGACGGTTAAAGAGTCTTGTGGAAAGACAGACGGATAGTGAGACGAGTATACAAACGAGCAGAGAGACAGTAGACAGATGGGTACGGAGAGAGGCATGGATAGACATACGAGTAGTTAGACGGGTAGACAGACGGTTAGTAAACAGATAGGCGAGTAGAGAGACCTAGTAGAGAAATATACAGACATGTATAGAGACTTGTAGACAGACAGTCAATCGGGTAGAGAGATGGGTAGAAGAACGGATAGGAAAACAGATTGTAGAGAGAGACAGACAGACAGATAGAAGAAAAGCCTGGGGTTTGAAGCAGTAAAGGTGCAGGGAAGAGAGCCTCCTAAAAATAATCAAGAAGTATTATCTTTGAAATGTATATATTTTTTTCAATTTCGCCGATATGGAGATTTAACGTAAAATTTATTTTTACAGAAGTCATCGAAAGATTTTTTATATACTTTAGTAGGAATTTAGGCTAGTTTCGTAATCAGGTTTGTAGCAAAGCATGTTATCAATGTGGTTTGAAGTGTACGGGTTTCTATAAATAGTTATACAAATAAACAAGAAGGATATTTTTTTAATTCAAATGTAAATATTTGTCACAAAGAAAATGTTGCAACAATGGAATTAAATTTGCGTTAAACTACGCTTGCTAAAATACGCTCTTGGCTGCAAACTCGATTACGTGACTTTAAAAAGCTTGGCGTTTTAAAAAATCCGGTGTTTTTTTTTTGTTCTTTTTTTAAGTTTTGAGCAATTCCCGCTTAAAAAATGCGATTATTTGCCAAATGTTATAAATATATATATATATGAAAACATAACAGTATCTATGAATTTATATATGATATTTTGTAATTCTATCATTTAATTTGCTCTTTTCATATATTGTATCTTCTTTATATCGCAATTGTTAACCCTATGTTCTCAGCAATATCACTCAGACTAATCCCTTTGAGGGAAGTCCTAGTAGACAAGTCAGTCATTGAATAAGGAGATTTCAAAGAGAAACAACAGTACTCACTGCAATGAATCTTTTCATTAGAACATGCAAAAATTTTAACACTTTAAATTATTGATTTGAACATTTTTTTTTTCATGACATTTTCGTAGTGAACATTTTTCTATTCTACAACATATGCATTTCCATTACAATAATATTATATACATTATGGTGTAACTATTTGTATCCAATTGTAAATTATTATTTTTACATTATTGCTTGGAATACCGCAGTTGTCGTTTTGCTGCTTGGAAATTTATGCTTAAAATTATTTTGTGAATTAATTTTCCTTTATACTGTTGAGATTTCTGTCTTCTTTTTTTGTGCGAGGTACACAACATACGAAGATTCGACAGCAAGAGGCTTTAGCACGCTTCCACCAGGAACGTAACCTTTGGCAACAGTTCATTTTCTGATTCTTGCCAGCATTTCCCTGCTTTTGTGTAACATTGGCAAACGAAACCTCTGACACGTTTGTCGCCTTGCTTTCCATTTCTTTATCAAGGGGTCCAGAGTGTAACAATACTTCGGAACTCTTGGAATGCTGTATATTTTGCAAAGATGCAATGGGCACACAATCGTGCGACTCTATGTTGATAGGCTCCGGAGGAAATTCGTTTTTATCAGCTGTAGAAACCTCGCCAAAGAATATTTCTAATCCAAAATTGGAGCTCAATTTCAATTCACACTCTTTTTCCATTTCTACGTCAGAAAAATAATCTGAACCGACTATTGAAACCCATGATGAATTATGTTTTGTTTCTGTAGATTTGTCAAAGATCCAGCCTAGACAAATATCATCTGAAATTTCTGGTGATTCTTTTTCAGCTTTGTAAGTGTGATCATCAACTTTTACGACACTGTCGTTTTGGTTTGCATCTTCACCAGTTTTCACATTAGTATTTTCGATCACTTTGATGGCTGACAATACCGGATCGACTTTTTCAATTATGGCATTGACTTCGGTCTTACTTAATGCTTCCTTCCAGATATCAGGTTGCTGGATTTCAATACTATCCACACAACCACCGAGCAAGCGATGCGTTAGGAGCTGTCCAGCTTGTGGTCTTTTTTCTGGTAATACGTACAAACACGATTTAATAAAGTTTATCGCATCGTCTACCTTCTTACTTGCTTCCGAAGTGCTGAAAAAACGTTTCATCAATTTAAAAACAAGAACGAAAAATCATGCGTCAAGCATAGATTATGTAACACTTTCCAACGCTTCCAAAATAATTTTACAAATCATTACCGTTTAATAAGCTGAAAGATAACATCTAAGTAAACAATTTGGAAAATGCATAACATATTTAAAAACGTAATTTCATGAATTCCCAACATATATTTCCAACATATACAATATTCGGAAAAATATCCGAATACTTTTATTCAGCCCTGTATAGGATCTATAGATTTGTATATATACTATATAGGATGCTAAATTTTAGTTTAGTTAGGAAACGCGTAGCACAGTTTAAAATTCTCCTTCTGGAGTTTCTGTCAATAAACGGAAATGCGTTCGCGAACTTTTGTGCTGCCCTGTATACGATCTACAGAATTTATACACACCAAGTAATAGACAAAAAGTGAGTTAAATTTAAAATCGCGTTCAGCAACTTAAAACGCACTTCCAGGAATTATTGTTAACATACAGTAGAGAATTATTTTGTGTGTCCCTGTAAATGAACGATGACTGCTATACACACAATATTCTGTAGTAAGCCTCTTGTAATGCACCTTAGTGATATATATAAATTTCAATGCGTTTAAAATAGTGAAACATTATTTAAATAAACCGCAGACGGTTTTTCTCCATAGACGTAATGTAACGGAATTCTTTTGACTGTCCCTGTAAAGTAATTATAAGTGCTATGCACACCCTATTCCATATTAAGCTTCTTGTAATGCACCTTCGTGATATATATCAATTACAATGTGTTTGAAATTGTGTAACATCATTAAAATAAACCGCAAATGATTTTTCCCCATAGGCTGTAATGTAACGGAATTCTTTTGAGTGTCCCTGTAAAAAAACTATAAGTGTAGATGACGACAATAACATATAAAAATTGCAGGGCAATCCGAGCATATTTACGGGAGTTAGAGCACGGACAGACGGCCATACGGCCAGACAAACCGAAGTCATAAACACTTTTCAACTAGGTTGGAAAGTGTTAAAAACGTTCTTTTATTTAAAAGTCTCTGTAACATAGGATACACTATACAAATCCAATCACTTAATGGATAGGGCCAATTATTAACTTCCTTAAGCAAACCTATCCGTGTAAATATTTCGATGGCTACAATTCCAATACCCCATACATCAAAACTATATCCGTCTACGTTTGATAATACACTATGAATCTACGCTTCAGGTGGTCCGTAAAGACGAGGAGAACCGTAATGGCTGACTGGATCATCACCAACAGTCAGAAAGCCAAAGTCACAAACGACAGACTTCTGAGTGTCACTTATCAAAACATTATTTGGTTTTAAATCGAGATACCAAAGTTTTCTAGTGTGCAAATATGAGATGGCATCGGAAATATTTTTCAATCTGATTTTATTATATAATCTGACTTTGCTAGTAGTTTATCCTTCAACGTACTTGGAAATACTGGTGAAACAAAAATATAGGAGTCTAGACATGAAATATATTCAGAAAAAAAAAGTTTTAAAATATTTTGGTGGTCTAACGTACGCCAGATATTAATTTCCCCAAAACGAGCTGTTTTTTTTTTTTTAATCAATAATTTTTGCAGCTACTTTAGCTTTGTCTTTAGAGTTTTGCATCTTTATAACATATCCAAATGACCCGTGGCCCGAAATTCCTTGAATGTCGAAACCTTTCGTTTCCATATGTTTGACAGTGGAAGATATTTTACCACTAAATTTTACATCAAAAACGCCTAAACGTTTCACCTCTATCTTAGACAATACCACTTTATACATATTCGAATAAGATTCAAAAGAAATATAATACTCGCACAAGATTTATTAACTCGTTAACTAAAAGCTCAAACAACTCGTTTGATAATTTTGGCAGTAATTACAACTGCAGTAGCATTCACAATATATATTTTCACATTGTTGTGAGCATTGTTAAAATATGGGTTTTCATTATTACATCACCAAAATATTAGCAAGTATAATTTTTCACTTTTGTTTGTTAGGAATTGTTAAGTTACAACAATAACCTATCTGTTGACAATTAAAAGCTATGCATTTTGTAAATATTATTTTCGTTTGTTGGAAAAGCATTGTTGCTATAAAATTAAAAGATACTTCGATTACCGAAGATATTTCAATATAAAAGTATATACTATTATAGCTCAGTATAAAAGTAGTACCTTGGTAAAAGTAGTACCGAGGTACACCAATACTGTACCTCGATATAAAAATAGTACTTGTAAAATTTTAATTAAATTGGAATATTTTTTTTTAATAGAAACTTATCTACATTTTTTAAATGCAAATAATCTACTAAACATAGCCGATAAATTAAAATTTTGAATAAAATATGTGATTAGTCTTCAGAAGTATGTGATTTAATTTTTTTAATATACTAGTTAGGTGTATGAGCAATATATCATGATTCATGACTAAGTGGCATACTGTGGGTGACGACTAATCAGTGTTGCCAACTTATCCCCCTTTTTTATTAAAAACTAATTTCCATCATAACAATTTCTGCATAGTAGTTTTGGGGATTTTTTTTTTTTTAAATCTTTGAAGGTCTGTTATTAAATAAAACAAAAATTACTATGCAGAAATTCTGGTAAGATGGATGTTTTCTTTTGATTAAAGAAGGGGCTAAGTAAAACGGGCAACACTGATTAGAGGTAACTTACAATATCCCGCTTAGTCATGATTAAAATTAGAATTTGAGGAGATTTTATGTGTATAATTTTTCATTTTCTTGATTACCAAACCTCTTCAAATGCTAATTTGAATAACTAAGTATGTGTACGAGAAATGTATCGTGACTACGTGAGATACTAATGGGTAACCACTAACCAATGTTGCCAACATAGCCTATTTTTTATTAAAAAAACTACCGTCCTACAACAATTTCTGTATAATAACTTTTTGTTGCTGGTTTTTTATTCACGGAATATTTGCTATTAAATAAAATAAAAATTACTTTACAGAAATTCTGGTAAACTGGTAACTTTTTTTAATCAGAAAAGGGACTAAAAAAGGGGGAAACACTTGTTAGTGATTATCCACAGTATCCCACTTAGTCATGATACATTTCTCATACACCTAATAAGAAATTTCATATATAAAATTTAACGTTTATTTATTTACCAAAACTAAATTTGGATCATAAAAATTTATCTAAATACAACCACAAGAGTTTATTAGAAACTTAAAATTTAATTATCATTTTTAAGAAATTTGTCAATAAGTAACTCGCACAATAAATTAACGACAAATGAGTAAAGCTTTGGATGAGTTTATTCGTTAATTAAGGCAGAAATCACTACTAGCAACTAGCAGAATCTAGTTTTAATTATATAATGCATTTTCTGCACCATTTGCAGAAAATGCACCTTGTCCGTTTTAGGTAGCTTTCAATACAAAAAAGTATAAAGCTACCTATTGCAGCCATTCGGAGGCAAGCAATTCCGGAAAAATTCGATATATTTTCACCGATCATGACCCCCAGACCCCAAAAACACCCTCCGTTCAAATGTTGATTTATATATATAGATATATCCATATATATATACAGTGACCTCTCACTTATACGACTCTCAGTTATACTACTCTCTCGGTTATACGCCGAATTATCTTGGTCCCGTCCACGCTTTATGGGAAATAATGCCAAACTTCTCTCAGTTATACGAGTGCTTCTTTCACTTATACGACGCTTTAAACGGTTCAGTCGATTTTACATTTCTCACTCAAGAATTCATTTTTATAATCTTTAAATTACAAATCATTCACATTTTCTTACGTTTATGCTTTCACTATTGTTAAACTGTTTATCTTAATCTCAATAATGAATACCATTTCTTATCAACCTTCGTGTGTTATTAACGTTGAAATCTGTGGCGGGAGGGTGGTTGTATGGAATTCTCTTGTGCCTGCCATTTAACAAAACGATTAACAAAAGCCAAATAACCACCTTGAAAAATGTGACATCGCAAATAATTAAGAATTTTTTTTTTTAACAAGACCAAACTGCTAGTCAACGAATGAACCTGATTTTGAGAGCTATGGGAATCATTTAATGACGAAGACTGGGATGAAATGTTTATGGCCGAAGGTATAATTTCACAGATTATGTAGAATGTGATGAAAACTTCTTTTGTCAAAACTGAGAACTGCTGAAGAAATTTTTGAAGATATCAATAAGGACGACTTAAGCGAGGAGGATGTCGAAGATGAGAACAATGTTCCCGCTGGTGTAAATTTTTCAGAAGTTAATGCTACTTTAAATACATTAAATGATTATTATGTCCATCAAAATGATTATTCCCAAAATAGCTTAAAAGCTTTATTAGACTTAAACAAGAACGAAAAATCATGCGTCAAGCATAGATTATGTAACACTTTCCAACGCTTCCAAAATAATTTTACAAATCATACCGTTTAATAAGCTGAAAGATAACATCTAAGTAAACAATTTGGAAAACGCATAACATATTTAAAAACATAATTTCAGGAATTTCCAATGTATACAATACTCAGAAAAATATCCGAATACTTTTATTCAGCCCTGTATATGACCTATAGATTTGTATATATACTACATAGGATGCTAAATTTTACTTCAGTTAAGAAACGCGTAGCACAGTTTAAAATTCTCCTTCTGGAGTTTCTGTCAATAAACGGAAATGTGTTCGCGAAATTTTGTGCTTCCCTGTATATGATCTACAGAATTTATACACACCACGTAATAAACAAAAAGTGAGTTAAATTTAAAATCGCGTTCAGTAACTCAAAACGCACTTCCAGGAATTATTGTTAACAGACAGTAGAGAATTCTTTTGTGTGTCCCTGTCAATGAACGATGACTGCTATACACACAATATTCTGTAGTAAGCCTCTTGTAGTGCACCTTAGTGATATATATAAATTTCAATGCGTTTAAAATAGTGAAATATTATTTAAATAAACCGCAGACGATTTTTCTCCATAGACGTAATGTAACGGAATTCTTTTGACTGTCCCTGTAAATTAACTATAAGTGCTATGCACACCCTATTCCATATTAAGCTTCTTGTAATACACCTTAGTGATATATATCAATTACAATGTGTTTGCAATTGTGTAACATCATTAAAATAAACCACAAATGATTTTTCCCCATTGACCGTAATGTAACGGAATTCTTTTGAGTGTCCCTGTAAAAAAACTATAAGTGTTACACACTTCAGTTGAAATTGGGAACGTGCTATAGATAACAACAATAACATATAAAAATTGCAATTCAATCCGAGCATATTTACAGGAGTTAGAGCACGGACAGACGGCAAACGCCAGACGCCAGACGGCAGACGGCCATAGGGCCAAACAAACCGAAGTCATAAACACTTTTCAACTAGGTTGTAAAGTGTTAATAAAAAGACATTTTCTCTTTTCGTCGACGACAGAGACAAATTAATATCACTTCATTTTTTGAGAAAATCTGATCTGTAAATCTTTAAAATAAACATATTGGTAACTGAACTATTTTTTAATATATTTTATGTTTTATTTTTTTATACATTTTATACATTTTATAAATTTTGTTAAAATATGTTCTTAGTACGCAAAACTTATTGTTTTTAAAATAGATAAAATAATTAATGCGTATAAAGTTTGAAACTTGTATAATAAGACGGTCTCTCACTTATACGACTCTCTCAGTTGTACGACTTTTTTCTACGGTTCCCTGAAAGTCGTATAAGTGAGAGATCACTGTATATATATCTGATCTATGTCATACGATAACACTCGGATTTATGAATTAATTTGGATGAAACAAATTGTGTGTATTAAGCTCACCAATGCCTCGGCCGAGTTCGTTGGGCAGCTTGGTCCACCATCTTGTTTCAAAATGGCGGACACTGAAAGATTTAAAACTAAAATAAATATACTAAAAAGTTAAAAATTCAAATTTATTTTTTGATTAAGTATTATACTTTGATGCAAAGATTCCGGAGCATTTTTTCTTTTTCCTCTATCTTAAAAAGTGACTGAGATAGAGCAGTTTGAAATTCTAGGGTGGCTGACATTTTGAAAGAAGACAGCACATTACAAAAAACCAACGATTAATTCATGAGTTTTAGTGAACGCGATTTTTCGCAAATTATTATCTTTCACTGTTGTAATCATTTTCCCAATCATATGCATAAAACTATATATTTATATCCGTTAGCGCCAAATTCTCGCCAAACCTGGCGACATTTGGCGAAATATCGCCAAATTTGGGACCAAAATAAGTTTTCATAAATGAAGCCAACTTGGCTATAGCTCAATAATTTGGCGAATTTCTTATTCAAATTCAGTATTAACGAATCTTCTGTAACCGGTTTCTTTGCATTTTAGCTTGCTGTTTTCGAGTAACATTAGCTAAAATTTTAAAACGAAGCTATAGGAAAGCTACCTTTTCCTCCCGGTACAGGCCGGAAGGACTTTTTTGAATACGAGTATTTCTGAAGAAAAAATTTCGTGGTAAGTTTTCACAACATTTGCAACAAAAAGCAGATTTGAGGCAGTTTTCTACAAAAATTGCACGAGAAATTTAAAAAGAAGATTTTTTTTCTTTGAAAGAAGTGATATTTAAAAAACGGACCGAGTGGATGACCTGCATTTGTGTCTGTTAGTCCCTGAGATCCATAATTAGTGTTGTCAGGCGTTCTGACTTACGCGAGTCGCCCTGATTTTCAGGGATTCTAAGATCCGTCTCGCGGAGCCATTCCTGGAAGTCTCAATTTTTCATGATGCACAAATTATTTTAAATTTCTTTTAGTACCATTCTATTCATTAGTATGCATAATGGAATTTAATACAGTAAAACCTGTGTAAACAGAACCAGTCTATGACGGAAAGCTTTTACGGTCCTGCTGAAACGAATATCATACACTTATGTTGCATTCTGCTATATTTTAGCTCCAATACAACAGTCGAGGAAAAAATATGACAAACATCTCCAAATTTATGCAGTCGTGGTATCAACTTTTAGCAATAATAGGTCGAGTAGTATGTAGAATGAAGGAAAGAAGAACACCATGACACTCGAATTCATTTATTTATACTCGCTCATTTTTAAATTCCAGGGGATTGCTCTCTTTTAGCAATTCTCTTTGTTAAAACATAATAGAACGCCAGCAACATTTTGTTTTAGCAATCGCTTCGACGACACAAAACCCCTTTTTCTCTGCGTCTGTCCGTTAGTTTTAAGTGAAGTGCGCAAGAAGCATTTTGTATCACGTGACCTATTTTACCCAATTGCATGTTCAACTTTCGCTCGCACTCATTTTTATCGGAGAATTAATATCGAAGAAATACATCTCTTTTAGGTTTTTTGCGGGAAAAAAATTTGCTAAAACATTATCGAAATTAAAAAAACGCGGGAAACTGAAAGAATAAGTTTCGGTTTTTGCGCATTGAAAACAATTTAAAAGAATGAGTTTTATAGGCTATTAGGACAGGGAATGGTGAATTTACACAGATTAAAAGAAATAAAAGATATATAGGAAAATAGGATAAATAGGAAATATTTAATATAATAAAGAATTTAAGAAAATAGGTTTTTTAAGAAGAAATATTCTTATGAAATGTGATTTTTACATTACTTCTTATTTGTCAGAAAATAAAAAGTGAAATTAAGTAGATTAGGATAAAAAATGTTTTAAATATGGACAGTAACGGAATATTTAAAAAAAAAAAGGGAATATTTTAATAAACTAGGGTTGTAAATAGAATATTAATAAAAGGAATTTTTTTTACAATAAATTTAATAGGGTATTGAATTTTAAATCTTGTAAGCTGCTAAGACGGAAATCTGCCAAAAAACAAAATATTTTCCCGGTCCCAGAGATTCTGTTTTTTTACGTTTTAATCTACGCGGTTCAGTAAAAAGCTGGATATTGGAAGCTGTTTATAACGGAATCCTCTCTTAAATGTAAAAAAAAAATGCATAGCCTTTATGGCAGAAATACCATACAATTATAACTTCTCACTCGGAAACCTCTCCAAAACTGAATTTTGTTCCGGCGCCTAGCGACTCCGCTATCAAAAATTTTACTGTTTAAGATTATTATGTTTATTTAGTACAGTAAAACCTACTAAAAGGAAATCTCAAATGACCGGAAGAAAATTCCGTTTTAAACAGGTTTCCATCTTAGAAGATATAATTTTATGGTATTTCTTCCATAGGAACTATGCTTTTTTCCCCGTTTAAATCAGTATTTCGCTATAGGCAGGTTCCGTTATCGTAGGTTTTACTGTATTTTTACGTTCCGATTTAGAAGCCGCTGTCCCGCTTTTTGTTTTAATCTTCCTGACCCGGTTTTTGTGAAAGTGGAACTGGCAACATTACTAATACTTAGAACTCACCGATCCACTCTCTGCCGCGACCGCATCACTATTTAATAATGAAGCCACTACTCAGTAATGAAGCCTGCACTTTTCTTAATATTAACGGCATATTTTCAAACTTTTCTGCATACTTTTAATAACTTTTGCTTATTACTACACCTTTTTCATATTTTTATGAACAATACTTATCAATTTTTTCTTCTTAATCTAACATGAGGCTTTATTTTTAAATATGATAAAGTTAAATATTTGCGATGAAATTAAATAAAATCTGTAGTTTTTTAACTAAAAATCTATAATTCCATGAAAATTTTAGCATTTTCTTCATATTTTAAAAAGAAAGTCAAATTTGTAAATATCTACAGATTTTTAAAAAAGTATGATATTTTTTTTATTGAATTCGGTTTGTCTGCTTGTCTGCCGTCTATCCGTGATCTAAGTCTCTTAGATATACCCGAATTACCATGAAAATGTTATAGGTTATTGAGGTTTACTACAGAAAGTTCGTTATTGAAAAGAAAGTGCGTCCACTGGGAAAAATGACATTTTCAAACCTGAGTAAATCGATGTTTTCATTTTGTTATGAAACTTTTTGTTTCAAATAGGACGATCCAATGCTTTCAATTCTGAAATAACAGAAATACTCAGAATATTGAAACATGGACATACTCAAAACTGAGCACACAGAGGACAGTTCATAACTCATTTTTGAAACATGGACATACTCAAAATGATTAGAATCAGTTCAAACCCACTTTTTAAACATGGAAATACTAAAAAATGAGCACATAGAAGTCAGTACATACTCATTTTTGTAACATGGGCATACTCAAATATGAGCACATGATGTTTTATTCTTGAGTGTATGCATGTTTTCAGAAATGAGTGTATATACATGTTTCAAACTTGAGTAATTTTGTTTCGGTTCTATTTTGACTATGATGCGACATACTCAGATTTGAGTATTTTTTGCTCAGTTTTGAAAATGCCGTTTTTAGAATGTAGCATTTATAGTTCGCTTATAGCGACACTGAAAAGAAATCCTTTAATTATGGTACAGTAATCCCTTAACATTCGCGAGGGTTACGTTCAAGGAAAACCTCGCAAATGTCAAATCCGCGAATGTTGAGTCTATCTATCCGCACTAAAAAAGGAGTTACGTTCTATAAAATTTTAATCAGAGTAACACAACATTTCAAAGAACAAAAGAATATATGTATTAACAATACGTTATGCATAACATATATGTAAAAGGTGAATGTACACATATATTCATAAAAATGAAATTTATTTGTTGAAGATAATTCAAACAAATTGACTGGAGAAATAACCACTGCTAAAAAAGCATAGGTTTTTGTATAAAGTAATTTCGACTCTGTCTATTCGCAAAGAGATGATAATGTATTAGTGGGTAAGTATATGAGATACAATATTAAAACGCAATATTTAAATACAGCTAAATGCTTCAGAAATGCTTTTATTTTCTATCTCAGTGCAGCTCAGTCCACTTCTAATATGCCCATTGCAATGACTATTCTGCTGCAGTTACATTGCTTTCCTAAAACATTCGCTCCTTTTTCAGTTTACAAATGAAAGATGATTTTTAAATATATACTAAGAAAACACAGGGAAAATAATCTTTAACCACTATAAATTCTGAAAACGAAAGAGACAAAAAAAAAAAAAAAAAAAAAAAAAAATCGCGAATAATCAAGTCAGATTCTCGGGAATGTTAAGTTTTTTCGCATTTTCATATTCGCGAATAATCAAAACTCGCGAATTTTAAAACCGCGAATGTTAAGGGATTACAGTATAATGGGAAAAATCGTTAGCGGTGCATTTTATTGATGTTACGATATTTCAAACTTAATGAGATTGATGTGCATTACTTATATGGACGAGAACATGCTTTCACATATGTGTACGTAGCATTTATAGTTCGTTTACAGAGATGCAAAAAAGAATTTCGCTACATTATGGTAGTTATATAAAGAAAAATCACTTGCGGTAACATTTTAATGATGTTATGGTTTTAATACTTCAAACATAATGAAATCGCTGAAGTGCACTACAACATGTTTTCGCTAGATTATGGAATGCATATCCTTTATCGTTCATTTACAGAGACTCACAAAAGAATTCGGTTACAGAACTGACTATGATCGATAATTGCTGGAAGTGCGTTTTCCGTTGTGGTATGCATTTTTTAATTTATCTAAGTTTGAGTGCATTAGGCAGTGTGTATAAATTCTATAGATCGCATACAGGACTACACGAAATAATTCGCACACGTTACTGAAAATGGACAGCAATTACTGAAAACAGATAAACAAATTTTTACTGTTTTTTTTTTTTTTTTTTTTTTTTTTTAAAGTTTTTTATTTATATATATCCTTTTATCGCGGGAAAAAGGAAATTTCTTAATAATATTCTGTTACTGTTGGAAAATGTTTCATAATCTATGACCGATGCAGGATTTTTAGTTCTTGTAAAATAATAAAATTTTAAAAACTGGGGAGAAAATATTTTGAAAATTGAAACACATTAAGCATTTTAAAAATTTTCAAAAAGTTAATTAATAGATTTTTTGAAAATTATTGTTCATTAAATTGTATATATTTTTTCAATTATTTATTGAACACATGGGGCATTTTAAAATTTTTCAAAAAAATTAGTTGATAGATTTTTTGTATATTGTTTATTAAATTGATTTTTTTTTTTGTTTTAATATTTATTGAACTTATGGTAGAGAACACTTCTTTGAAGAATTTCTTATGAGAATAACACAAGTAATGAAAAATATGTTTGAAAGGGCACAGTCCCCGTAACAGAAAAAAACTCTAAATATAATTTTTCAAAGCACATTGATGCCTCGGCTAACGAAGGTAATTCGTTCCGGAGTCACATTCGTTAGCCGAAATATTTGTATATCCAAACAGGAATCTCTGTACAATTAATATTCAATGAGGTTTCATTATTTTAGCGCACCCTTCCCAAAACTTTCGTTAGCCGAATCCGTATTCGTTAACTAAGTCCAAAAAACAGTGAAAAAAATTCTTTAATTTCTGTTGAAAATAACATAAATAACGAAAAATAAGTTTAACTTTAAGTCCTTTAACTTTAAGTAATAACTTTAAGTCCACCTTACCTCTTAACAGAACAAAGCTTTAAATATACATTTTTAAGTACAGTGATACCTCGGCTAACGAAGATAATTCGTTCCGGAATCACATTCATTAGACGAATTATTCGTATGCCGAAACAGGATTTTCTGTACAATTAAAATTCAACGCGGTTTTATTTTTTTCGTGTATCCCCCTCAAAACATTCGTTAGCAGAGTTCGAAAAACAGTGAAAAAATTCTTCGTCAGCCAAAACATTCGCTAGCAGAGTCGCTAGTTTTCAGAGGTACAATTGTATATAAAGGAATTCTTAATCTTATGCTTATTTACTTGACCAGATTACATATTTTTAGTCTTTAAAAAATATATTTATAACTTCCTTCATATCTATTTGCTCGACTGCATTATAACTTTTATAATAAATTCTTATCTAACTAAATTTGAAAGTGTTGGTGTTCGTTATTCAGCATTGTCCCTGTGAGAATTGCTGTAAAAAATTCTGTAAAATTTTATCCCTGTTGAAAAAAAAAAAAAACTGTTTTTTCTTAAAAGATCAAATCGATATCAGAAGTATGGTTATAAACTTTTTCAATATTTGCATGTAAGGACGTCATAGGATTTTTTAAGCTTCAAAATATTCAATCTTTGAAAAAAAAATATATATATTAAAGAGTATAACTTCTGACTCATTTAAACAAAATGAATGATACTCTTAATAGTTGTTAAATGTAGAATATTTTCAAAGACAGAACTTTATAGTCTTTTTTCTCAAAATTTGATTTTGAGGCATTGCGCACAAAATAGTTAAAAAACTGTTTAATATTTTTCCATGAAATTTTCAGGATATATATATAGTGTATGGTAAGGCTTTATAAAGGAAACCTATATTTTCATCTTTTTTCTGTTGAAAAAAAAAAAAAAATGGTGTGATATTGCTAAAATTTTGAAAATTTTATATAAGCAAGATACAGTTTTGTTTTTAAAACATAAATTTGTTATAAATAAACACTTTTTTAGGTTCAGTGTAAGTACTAGTCTCTCAAATATAATTAGATACGAAAATTTTCCTTTAATATGCAGAATTTTTTTTAATAATCATGCGCGCAACCTCTGATTCCAATGTTTTGCTCGAAAAGTTTAAAAATCCAAAAAAATAACTAATTTTCCTCATTATTATCTGAAATAAGTATGAAATGAAAGAAGAAACGTGTATCTATTACCACCTTTAAAAAATATGTTTTTGTAATGTTTACATTTTAAGATATACTTTTTTTTTTCTTTTAAGGGTTTTGTTTATTTTACGAAACTCTATTAGTTCCACTTCGTTGTCTGTCTATCACGGAGCCGGTTCTCAGAAACTATATAACTTACAGGCATGAAATTTTGTGTACTTATAGCTGAATACCTACTATGAAGCTCAAAATCCTAAAATTTGAAAAAATCGTATTATTTTAATATATAGAGATAAAAAACAAAAATCTAACAGCCTCTTCCTATTAAATTTAAACATTTTTCGTTATAGCAGTTGCCAACAATTAAAAATCCACAATAAAATTCTTTCTACGATAATTAATTTTCTATTGAATGATTTCCATGTGAAAAATGAAAATGAAATAAAAGTTTCACCAATTGAAAAAAAAAGATTATATGACGTCATATTGGTAATAAAACGGAAATTTTCTGACATTTCTCAATAATACAAGGAGTATGAGTATGTGTAAATATAGAAAGCAGCTTAATATGACGTCATTAGAGAATTAAAAAGATAATTAATCTTACATCTAACATTTTGAAGGTCTCTATAGAACATGTTTAATTTTGAAATCGATTTTTTTAAAATATCGCATTTAGGCCCACATGACAGATATTATTATGACAGAGTATATTACCAGGCTTCGCCCGCTATCGGACCGGTTCAGATTTTCGAAAAAATGAGAAAAATAGACCGGTAAATTTTTACTTTTCAAAAAACATGACTTTTTTTTTTTAATGAAATTTATTTGGATTTATTAAAGAAAGTATAAAGTGTTTCAAGTAAAATCGAAATAAGTATCAAGTAAAATTGAATACATATTATATACGCAATTACAAATTACATTCGAATTCTTATCATGAAAAAAAAAAGTAGACATTTTTTAAAAAATTGAATGTATCTGAAAACACGAAACGCAACTAAAACAATTAGAATCAAACCCAATTTGAACACAATCCGCAAAAAAAAAAAAAAAAAAAAAAAAAAAAAAAAAAATATATATTTTAATATGAGCAAATCTTGTGTGTGGTTATATATATATATATATGCAAATTTTATCTTAAAAACGGCTCTAACGATTTTGACGAAATTTCGTATCCTACCGTTTTGGGGCACCAGAAAGCCATTGGACTAGGTCACATGTTCGAGAAAATTCGATTAGTGGGTCATTTTGGGTCATTTTGGGTCAAGGTCTAGCTAATTGTATCTAAAAAACGGCTCTAACGATTTTGATTAAATTTTGTGTCCTACGAGTTTCGAGCACGATAAAATCATTGGGCTAGGTCACATGTCCGAGAAAATTCGATTAGTCTGTCATTTCTGGGTCATTATGGGTCAAGATCTAAAAAGCGGCTCAATTTACACTAAATTTTGCATCCAATGGTTTTCGGGCACGAGAAGACTGTTGGGCTAGGTCACATGCTCGAGAAAATTCAATTAGTGGGTCATTTTGGGTCATTTTGGGTCATGGTCAAGCTAATTGTATCTAAAAAGGGTTCAAACGATTTTGACGAAATTTTGTATCTGACTATTTTCGGGCACGAGAAGACTATTGGGCTGGGTCACATGTTCGAGAACTTTCGATTAGTGGGTCATTTTTGGGTCAAAGCGGGTCAAATTAATTTTATCTAAAAAACGGCTCTAACGATTTTGATTAAATTTTGTATCCTACGAGTTTCGGACACGCGAATATCATTGGGCTAGGTCACATGTTCGAGAAAATTTGATTAGTGGGTCATTTCTGGGTCATTGTGGGTCAAGATCTAAAAAGCGACTCAATTTACACTAAATTTTGCATCCAATGGTTTTCGAGCACGAGAAGACTGTTGGGCTAGGTCACATGTTCGAGAAAATTCAATTAGTGGGTCATTTTCGTCATGGGTCATTATGGGTCAAGCTATTTTATCTTAAAAACGGTTCAGAGGATTTGAAATAAATTTAGCACCCTACAGGTTTAGGGAACAAGAAGACTATTAGGCTAGGTCACATGTTCGAGAAATTTCGATTAGTGGGTCATTTTGGTCATGGGTCATTATGGGTCATGCTATTTTATCTTAAAAACGGCTCAGACTATTTACACTAAATTTTGCATCCTATGGTTTTCGGGCACGAGAAGACTTGGGCTAAGTCACATGTTCGAGAAAATTCAATTAGTGGGTCATTTTGGTCATGGGTCATGATATTTGAACTCAAATTTAATTTTGACCGAGCATAGCTCGGTCTTCCCTGCTCGTAAATAAATAAATAGAGACAAATAATTAATAAAAATAAATAAATTCAACAACAGAACGACCTGTACCACAAATTCCACTTAAAGTCAACATGAATACCGACAACAACCCGAAAAAATAATTTATGTCAATCCGAAACCCAGTAGCAAAGAAAATTAAAGCCAAATTTTAACACAGTTATAGTAAAATAATCTATGATCATATTACTAATATTAATTTTAACTTCTATGAAGAAAAATGAATAAATGATCTCATTCATATTAAAATAAATAGATTTTGATGATATATATTGGATATACCCAAAACCAAACGTAATCCGCAAGCATTGATAACCAATCTGAAAAAAAAAAAAAAAAATAGACTCGACCTGACTCGGAAAAAAAAATTGAAGTCAACCCGACACGAACCCGAACCGCAGCAAAAATTTTAAATCAATCTAACCCAAAGCTTCGGGCCAGGTTGGTTCGATTAAAATTGGTGTATCTATTGGGTTACATAAAGAAAATGGCATTTCTATTATTATGCAGCATTTATATAAATAAAAAAAAATACTTATCTAATCAAAATTTGAGCCACAAATATTAATCATTCAAATAACTGTTACTTTACATTTACTTCAAACAATCATTAGTAAAATAAGAACGATTGCAAACATCATTAAAAGTAAAGAATAAAAATAAAAAATAAAGCTTTTATAAACCCTATTATTTAACTCAACTTGGTTTTTAGATCAAGATAGAATTTTGTAATTGATTTTTCAATTATTCCCTGATAGGCTAGAATAATAAAGATTTTGTACACGGGCGTCTTTCCGATGACAACACAGCAATTTACTATTGTTAGAGCTTAATTATGCTTTAATAAATTAAATTTAAGGCATTTTCCCGCTAACTGGCCGCAGATGATAAATCGCCAAATAATCTTTTTTGGTTACAACTGTTTACGAGTTACAAAAACAATGGAGGTTATTAACCGCCAAACTACTCTCGCCAAAATAGGCCAAATCGCAGTTAAACTGCACCAAAAAAAATATTTTAAACACCAAAAAATAAAAAAAAATATATATAAATAAAAAATAAACAGTGTAATCTTTTAAAAAATACTCTTTTATCATTTAATAGTTTAATATTAATTAAATTATTATTATATGGTCAGAAAACAATTTAGAAATCCTCAATAAGTAGTTTAAATAATGCTGTTTTTCCTTTCCCGTTGCCATATCATAAAAAAGAAACAGAACACAAATTCTATTTTTTTTTTTTAATAATTTCATTAAATCGCATTTTCTATCATGCGTAAATATAAGCGGTGAATTTTCCATAAACAGGGCCTAAGCAAATTAACGTATTTTGACAGAAATATTTTGGAAATACACGAATTGTAATCATGAAATGATGCCTGATTTTTAAGATAGACATTGAATGCTTATTAAAGAGTGTTTATTTATTTATTTATTTATTATTATTAACTATGTTTACTTTATTTATTTATTTATTTTTTATTATTTAGAAATTATACTACATAAACATGATTTTCCCATTAAAGTGTTTTTTTTTTTTTTTTTTTTTTTTTTTTTTTTTATCAACAACTTGATTCAAAGCTTTTCTTCCTTGCTTCTATGTTCCTTGGTGAAAGCTTTTTGGAAAACTAAATAACTTTTCTGCAAGACTGATCTTTTGGCAACTTCTAAATCTCGAGCTTTCATTCTCCCCAAAAATTCAATGGTTAATTCAGTTTTGCTCAATTACACTATTCAGCGGAAAATATTTATAATTTGTTTTGCTCTATATGAGTAAGTTCTGCTCTACTTATCAAAGTATTTTTTTTACTTTCCGAGCACATAGTGTAAGGAAAGTATTGTAATCATCATGATTTGTGTGTGTATGTGGGGGGGGGGGGGGTGTAAACACTCAACCACTCGTGTATTCCTTCCTCGTGTATTTCTCACTCGTGTATTTCTTTTTACCCGAATTTTTTTAACCCAAAAAATAAGAGGGTCCTTTTAAAAATCAAAATATGGAACCGAGATTAAAAAGAGTCCCATATCCATTCACGCGTGTCCTTCCACTCTCTTCGCGGGTTCAGGGGTCAAAAAGGTTACCGGGGTGATCTGGTTAAGGCTGAGTTTCAGTGAGTAAACTTGCAAGTCAGCCTGGGATAGGCATCAATCAAATCCCTTCTCATTCTTCTGGAATCAATTTGTGGTCAGGTACAAAAGACAGGGAATATTCACCTCTGATTGCCTATCTTAACTTTCCCAACCCTCTATTTGTAGGAATTATCTACTTAAAAAAAAAAAAAAAAAAAAAAAAAACTAGGAATTATCCTACATTAAAAAAAAAATGTATGACCCTGATTTGTGCTTTTTCCTGACCTGTGTCCTTGCCATCTTCTTGTTAGCTTTTCATTCCTGCCATAGTGAATTATTACTGAACTAGTGCTAACAGAAAATTTTAACTTCTTACTTTATTAAACTTTTTTAGTAGTTCCAGTAACTACAGCTATACTTTCAGTCAACCCTCTTATAATTTTTTTTTTTAAATCGTTATATTCACCCATTTATATTTCAATCCCAATTTTACTTCTTTATTTTTATTTATTTATTTATTTATTTATTTTTTGCTTACTTATTAATTTAAATATTAGGGTCCGTTCAAGTATTACGTAAGCAGTAAAGGGGGAGGGGGGGGGTCCAGAGTCTGCTTATTTTCTCTGACAAGGGGGAGGGGGGGGTCACGACAGTTCTTACGTAAGCATTAAACAATGAATTTGGTGGTTTAAACAATGGTTTGTTTAATGCAATAAACAACAATATATTAAAACCATTTTGTATTTTTTGATATCACAATCCCTATATGCCTATTTATATAAATTTGTATGATTAATAATGTAATTTAATGGTAACTTTTTATCTGTCAAGAAGTCTTGATGTATAAACTGTCATAAAATCTTACGTAAGCAAAGGAGGGGGTAGCATTTGCTTATATTTTCTTACAAGGGGGGGGGGGAGTACAAAATGACTAAAAATATGCTTACGTAATACTTGAACGGCCCCTTAACTTTAACTTATACTTTTTAAAATTCTTAAATGTTAAATCATTTTTTTATTCTATAGTAGTTTTAAACTACAGTTTTACCTTACCCAATGGCTCGCAATATAATAAAACATCTCAACAATAGACTGGGCGTAGTTGACAGCAACTAGGAAGCCCCCCAATGCTGCTCCACTGTTCAGAAAGATTCAACAAAAGAAATGGGTGGTGTCAACAATTGTCAAGTGCTCCTATTTTGACCTCTGAACTTTGGACTATTCTGAGGCGTCCTGAGAAAGTCATAAAACATCAAAGATTCCGAATATCGCAAACGAGAATCCGCGAGTTAAGTCTACACACTGTTCTACACACTGTACAGTCATTTTTTCCCCATCAAAATATCATCTTGCAATATTCACAATGATGTTTCATTTTCCACCTACTAAAGTGCACTAGTGTGCGCGTAAATCTGCAAATATTAGAGAATTAATGAACTGAAAAAAAAAAAAAATAGAAATAAAAATCTTACGTTAGGATTCGATCACAAGTAACATATTTCTCACACAATATAAACAACGTAAAACGCATTAGTATAAAATCAATTTCAATTTCAGCATATTTAGATTACGAAATTTACAGAAATTTCTTATTTGGATTTTAAGAAATCCAAAACCAGTTTCCCTTTTTTTTCTATAAAGACAAAAACCACCTTTTAGAAAACAGTGTCAAAGTTTATGTTTTAATCCGATTTTCGATCGATTATAACTCATGATGTAATACAGTTACCGATAACTGAAAATCGCTATTTGATTCCAAATCAATTTCATAGTTGTCTGCAAATTGGATGCTTATACCTATAAAAATTAGTCTGTGAATGTATCATAAAATTTCAGGATTAGATCTGTAAGTTGACTCTATGTGAATCCTACACGACCCCCTATATCGTAATTCGACTAACGAAGGAAAAAACCGCTATTTATCACTTATACTTTGTCACATATCCGTCGTTATTTTCTCTTTATAATCGGTTGCATAATCGTGTGAAAATGGTTTAAAAATGGATTGAATTCCTAATCGCCGACGGATTAGGTATTGAATCCATTTTTAAACCGTTTTCAAACCACTTTGCAACAGATTCTAAAGAGAAAATAACCAAGAAAATGCGACAAAGTATAAGGGATAAACATTACGGCTATGTAATGCATTAGTGACGAATAAGTAAGAGACTAATAAGCAATTCTAGAAATTAAATATATTTCTACATAAAAATGTTTGTTTAAATTCTAAATAATTAATTAATAGGAGTTTATTTGTTGATGTTAATATTTATATGCAATAGTATTGATAAGAAAAATAATAATTATTTTTATCACCATCCATGGTTTTCAAGCAAAAGTAATTTGATATTAAATAACACCACTTGTTTAAATTCTAAATTATAAAAGTTTAATTTCTAATAAATTGCAATAATAAGGAGAATAGTTACTGTTATTACTATCAGCATTTTATAATTCATTGTTACGGAACAAAGAGTGATTTTAGAAATTAAACATATTTCTACACGAATACTATATGTGTTTAATTTTTAAATAATAAAAAAAAATACCTTTGTTTCTAATTTTATGTATTATAATAATGAGGGATTTACAAATTTAATAATATCTGGTAGTCAGCAAAAATTTGTAGTCGCCAGTAAAAAATATCCCCCCGCCCTCCCCTATCCTAGATTTTCAAAAAGCACAAAATTGTTTATGAATTAATTGAGAAAAAATTGGTATGTTCGGGAAATGCTGATTGCCGAATACTATATGTGTTTAATTTTTAAATAATTAAAAAAAAAAACTTTTGTTTCTAATTTTATGTATTATAATAATGAGAGCTTTACAAATTTGATAATATCTGGTAGTCAGAAAAAAATTGCAGTCGCCAGTAAAAAATATCACCCCCTCCTCCCCATTCGTTGATTTTCAAAAAGCACAATTTTTTTTTATGAATTAATTGAGAAAAAACCGGCATGTTCGGGAAATGCTGATTGCCGAATGCTTCAAAAAGTTGAATGTACAGAGGCTGGATTCATACCATTTCTTACTATTTTATTGGAACCTCTCCCCACATTGTAATCACGTGGCATGCTAGCTGGCTAGAGCGGGAAAGAATGACGTTTTCTATGCATAAGATGGAAAATGCCTTTTTTAAACTTTGTTCTTCCATTAAAAGTACGAGAGGAGAGGAAGATCACTGCTTGCTAGCCGCGCACGAGTGGGGGTGGGGGATAGAAAAAAGGTCATTTGTGCTCATTTCTTAGATCAATTTTTGTACAAAAAGAAAAAAAAAACCCTTGCCAGATTAAATAACTTGGTCGCCAGTGGCGACCGCATTTGTCAAGCCCTGATAACAATAAGAATTATAAAAACAACAAAATTATGATTATCCGACTATAATTCATCGATAATCTATAAAAAATATGGCTTAGGAATAAACAAATACTATATCTCCTTAGAGCGTGAATCTAAAACATATCCCATTATTTAGATAAGAAAATCACTTTATCTGATTTCAGAATTACACAAATGCTATACTTTTCAAAACATTTGACTTAATTGCATTTGAAGCAGAGCCCATAGCATATTAATTAAAAATAGTTTAATTTCAAGTATTATTTATTATAATTTATTTTTAAATTAATTAAAAAAATACTTTTGTTTCTAATTTTATGTATTATAATAAGAAAAATTATAAAAACAACAAAAGTATGATTATCCTACTATAATTTATCGATTTTCTATAAAAGTTATAGCTTAGAAATAAACAAATACTATATCTCATTAATGCGTGAATCGAAAACAAATCCTATTATTTAGATAAGAAAATCACATTATCTGATTTCAGAATTACACAAATGTTATACTTTTCAAAACATTTGATTTATTTGCATTTGAAGTAGTACCTATAGCATATTAATTTAAAATAGTTTAATTTCAACGATTATTAACTATGTATGATAATATTAATTATGCATTTTGATAATTGCAATAATAATTATTATTTTTTAATCCGTGGTTTTGAAGAAAAGTGTAATTTAGAAACTAAATATTATATCTACCTATTTATATATAAATTGACTGTGCAGTGTACAACCCTCAGTAATTGGTCAGGTCATATTATATCCTAACCAATAAAGTCCCGTGCATATGATAATTTGCAGTTTAAGTACTACTATCTTTCCTAAGTGCAATTTCACAATAAATTTTCACTAATCTTTACTATTATAAATTATGTACAATAAATTGTAATAATAACAATTTTCATTATTATTATACTATAACACATCGTTTTGGATCAAAGTAATTTTAGAAATAAAATATAAAAAATTAATTCTAAATTATTAACTAATAATAATTTGCTTTGTAATACTATACATTCTATATAATAATAATAATTATTATTATTATAATTATATAATAATAATTATTATTATTATCGCCATAACCCATCAATTGGGAAAAATGTATTTTTAGAAATTAAATATATTTTTATATAAACGTAAATTTTTATTTCAAAATTATGAGTATAATTTGTATGTAATTATCACATGCCATCTTTAAATTAGAATTTCGGTCATTTTCATCATACGAACTTGTTAGCCTTTTTTTTTTTTTTTTTTTTTTTTATTATTATTTAAAATGTATTTTATATACAGGGTGTTTTTTTTTAAACTGACGCTATTCAGAGCCACCTGTAGCTCGTTCTAATAACTGGATTGATACAAAATTTTGTGAATGGACTAAAAAAACCATGGGAAAAAAGATAAAAAAAAAAAAAAAAAGTTCCAATCACCACCGATAGGGGGAAATGTGGCGCTGTGGTAATTTATGCAACTGAGAATTAGCATAAAATACGGGCAATAAATGCAAATGCAAATTTTTACTTACGCAAGCGACAGTAGCGCCAATAGTTTAAGTTATAAATGCATGCGAAAAACACCGAGAAACAACTTCAGCGCAGGTTGAAAATGAATCTCACGTTACCGCAGCGCGCGTTACTTGTGAAGTTTATCCAAATTATTAATTTTGTCTGTTTCTGATGTTTTTTTTTCAATGTACAGCGCCACATTTCCCCCTATCGACGGTGATTGGAACTAATTTTTTTTTTTTTTGTTGGAATCTTTTTTCCCATGGTTTTCTTACTCCATTCACAAAATTTTGTATCAATCCAGTTATTAGAACGAGCTACAGGCGGCTCTGAATAGCGTCAGTTAAAAAAAAAAAAAACACCCTGTATAATAATATATTTATTATTATAATATACATTATTTTTTCATAATAAATACATTAAAACTGGAGTCTAATATTATAAGTTATTATAATATAAATTTTATATTATAATATATTTATTATTATAAATTCTATGTAATAAAAATAAAGATAATAATTTGTATTTTGCCGTACTATAAAAGTATTTTTAGAAATCAATTGTAATTTCTTTAAAAAAAAAAAAAAAAAAAAAAAAAAAAAAGCCAGAGGAGCAAGTAGTACATGGGCAGCATCCCCACCTCCTCTTCCTGAAATAAATTGAAATGGGTCCATTCATATTACTTTCATTTAAAAGAAAGACATTGTTGCTTAAATTGTATAAGATCCCTCCACACACATACACCACCCACTCCAAATCACCAAAAATAAATAAATAAATAAATAAATAGATAAAATGAAATGAAATAAGATAAAATAAAATAAAATATATCGGACCATATTATATGTGTCTTGATTT
Organism: Maratus michaelseni; assembly: GCA_963931845.1. Taxonomy (NCBI): domain Eukaryota; kingdom Metazoa; phylum Arthropoda; class Arachnida; order Araneae; family Salticidae; genus Maratus; species Maratus michaelseni. The sequence continues at coordinate 96,001,193 of OZ007597.1, read as the reverse complement.
TTTCATAAATGTAAATTTTCCTTTTATAAATTATCAACTAATAATACTTTACTTTCTGATATACTAAATTCTATAATAATAATACTAATAACAATGCCATACTATAATGAAATAAATATTTTAAGATAATCGTTTTATGTGTTTTTACTGAATTCTACACATTCTTACTTATAAAAACCTTTCAATAATTTGTATGTGAAATAAAACTTATAGTTTAAATATTTACTATAATTCCTAAATACACCGTCACGAAAAATTTGTACGACTTCCCAATCTTTACTGTTCTAAATTATATGTAATAAGTTGTATTAATAATAGTTTTCATTATTTTCATACTATAATACATCATTTTGCATCATTAAAAAGAAATTTTGTAAATTAAATATATTTGTTTAACTTCCAAATTATTAATTAATAACAGTTTGTTTCCTTATATTATAAATTCTATATAATAATAATAATAATTATTATTATTATTACCGTCATACCGTAATTCCTCATCTTGAAAGAAAAAAAAAATGATTTAGAAATTTAATATATTTTTATATAAATATAATTTTTAATTTCTAAATTATTATTATAATTTATTTATTATAATAATATATATAAATTGTTAATAATAAATTATAACATATTATGAATTATTATAACATATATTTTATATTATATTTATCATAAATTCCATGTAATCATAAAATCATAAATTCTATGTAATAATAATAATTATAATAATAACTTTTATTTTATCATAGTATAATCCATTGTTAGATCAAAAGGTTTTTTAGAAATGAATTATAATTTATTCCTAAATATAGTTATTCATGTTATAAATTATTAATTAATAATAGTTTATTATTTATTAATTTTAAGAAAATACTGTATATATTGTATGATAATAATTTTAATAAAATACTTTATTAATTTTATATAATATCTTATTAATTATAATTAATAATACTTCATAATTTCATAAATTCTGTATAATAATAATTATTATTATTACAATCATGCTGTAATCGATCGTTTAAAAAAAAAAAAGTAATTTAGAAATAAACAAACATATCCCATAAGTAAAACAAATCCTATTATTTGAATAAGAAAATCGTTTTATGTGATTTTATATAATTCTACAAATTTAACTTATCAAAACATAATAATTTGCAATTGAAATAAAGCTTGTAGTTTAAATATTACTATCATTCCTAAATGCATTGTCACAATAAATTTTTATTCCCTGCTAAATCTCTGAGGGCGCTCCCTCTCTCTTATCTTCCGGAACGAAAAATTTCGAACACGGAAGAGAACTTCAAATACGGCGCACACTTGGCGAGGAGAAAAATCACCCACGGAGCGATAAATAGCACTCACAGATAAAAACATACTCTCTTTACTACGATGTGACAACCCTACTGTCGGCCATAGTGGATAATATTGAATGAAAACACAAGACGCTATGGATGCTGTATTTATAAAATCATGTTTCTGTGTTTAATAGAGTGCTATAGGTGAATTTTTGAAGCCTGTGACGTTTTTTGCACCCTCTTTTGTCTGTGCTGTGATACAATTCTGTGTTGGAGTGTGTGTTTTATGTTTATAGGATCACTTTTGAACCAAACGGTCTTTAAACTTCTCTGTGCTCATCAACAAACCGAGTATTTTGAAGTTTAGGCCTAGTGCTTGTCATCTTTGTAAGTTATTTTTTAAATTCCCTTTAAGAACGTGAAATTTGAAGTGCATTATATGTTCATAAAATGCTCATAAGTGCATATTGAAAGTTGCACGGATTACAATTGAAATTTCGCCAGAGAGATCAGTGATCTCTGGATGTGTTTTGATCAGGTGATGGGCATCACTTCAGTTTAAAAAGGTATGTTATAAAAGTATTTTAATTATTGTTGCCAATATGAAACTACTAAAATGCTTGTTTAATTATCAGAAATATTCATACTACCCGAAGTAAACACATGTATCTCACAATATTTGTTTGTTTATTTACAATATTCAAATAACACATATGAGTAAAATACTGTTTGTGTCGTTTAAAAGGAAAATATTGCTTAAATTATTTTTTGAAACAAATAAAATGCTTCTTTAATTACCGGAAATATCAATTCTACCGGAAGTAAACATATGTGTCTCGCAATTCTTGTTTATTTATTTATAATATTAAGGCCATCTGCAAGTATCAGCATAGAGTAAAATAGTTTTCGTGATTTATTTAAAGCAAAATATAAGCTTAAATTTTTTAATGTAGACAAAATTAAAAAATATATTTAATTATTTTTACTATGAGGATTATAAATTCATTTTTAATTTTTTTTTTCCTTCAAGAAAAAGTGTGAAAAATATAACGCCTCTCCATTTTGTTTCTTTTAGATTAAGGTGAGGAAGATAAAACCGGGAAATCCAAAGGTTGTTGTACCTGTTATCTTTTATTATCAAAACGAATGTTAAAATTATGTTTGAGAATAATGTGATAGTGTAAACAAGCACAGGTGATTTATCAGTTTATGCCGAAAAGTTTACTCAAATGCTCAGCTAATCTTGTTTGTTTTCATCGCTTATGAATTTCTTATTTCAGTTGAAAATAAGTGCATAGGATTTATATATTTAGAAATTTTCAGAGATATTCAGCTCTGTTTTGTTTTATTAATATTTATTTACAATTCACTTCAGAAAAATCGTACCACATTTGTATTGAATGTAACAATTTATAATGCATAATTTTCTGTGTAATAAGTCAACATAGATTAAAAGTTTTTTGTCAAACGTTTGATAAATATTTTACCCTCCTTTTTTTCTATTAAAGTTATTAATTAGTATATAAAATAAAGAAAATGGTAATTGAAAAAGAAAAAAAAGCATAGTTTTTGGTTTATTCTTTTTTTATTGGTTTGTGTGTTACATTATCTGTAAGGTCAAAAATATTGTTAAATTTTTGAAGCTTATAAATTTATTATATACTGTAGTAACTCACCCAATATATAGTTTGTTGTTGAGGTATTATACAATGAGTATTTAAATTCATTATACCTTTTTGGTGATCTCCAAAAGTTAAAGTAGACATTTATATTAATCTTTTATTAATGTTAAAAATACTTTCTCCCCTCCAATCTATATACATCTATTAAAAAGCTAGCAAGTTAAATATGTTTCTTTGTTATCATTTGAGAACTTTGTTTATAAAAACAAATTTGTCAGGGAAGGAAAAGAGATGTGTATCTGACATTGCAACTCTAGTTTATGTGTTTGAAATTTTGGATTTATTAATGAATTATAACAACACTGTTAATTTGTTTGAAAATTAAAATAAGAAGTCTGACCATTGAAAAGCACATTACAATTCACTTATGAAAGTTGTAAAGGGAAGACTGCAGGGGGGGGGGGGGAGATTGAATAGAGAAATTCCAGTTTACATATCTATTACTTTTTGCTTCAACTTCAATTTTTCTTTTAAATTCTGTCCCCTCCCCCCCTTTCCCATATGCTTTGCTTCAATTTTGTTTTCATATGCATTTATTTATTCTATATCTTTCTTAAATACATCTCTATCTATGATACAAAATGTAACATTTATTTGCTTATTTCTTTTTACTCCCATAAGAAAAGAAAAAAAAATTAATTCAAAATTTATTGTTTATAAATGGGGCTTCATGTAATATACTAAAGGCCTGACTTCAATGAATTTCATATCAGATTGTGGTTTGTATGTCTGTGTGTAATACATTCGTATTTCAAACTTAAGTAACTTTATAAATTTCTAACAAAATATAAATATATTTGTTTCAAATTTCAGTGAGTTGCAAGGGGAAATGCAAAACTCATTGTACATGAAACATTGAAATAACAAAATGTGAGAGATAGAAAGAAAAGTTTGGTGATAGGTTAATATTAGTTTATCTATTCTTATTCGAATTATAATCTGAATGTGCTGTTCTGTTTTAGTCCTTTTCAAGATGATAGAAGGATGAAAAATTTAAAAATAATAATATTGAATGCTTAATTTATTATCACAACAGCAGGGTTTGAAATTCAATTTTTCTATAGGGGTAGGGGAGGTCTTCCTTCTAACATATGTAAATGCAGAGTTTCCCCCAGGTTTAAAAAGGGCAGGGTGCTGCTGGTGAGAAAAGGGCACTTTTTTAATTCTTAAAGGAACTTTTTGGATTTTTTAGGGCAATTTTCAGATCCTTAAGGGCACTTTTTTTAATTGTTAAAGGTATTCATTTAGTTTTTAAAGCCACTTTTGATATTTCAAAGTCAAAACACTCTTTTTAAGACAACATTTAGTCAGTTTTTACTATAAAAGCAAATTTTTTAATGCAAAAAAGGAGAAAGGGCACTTCTTTTACTGAGGGCAAGAAGGGTGCTAATTATTTTACTAGAGGGGGCAAGAATGGTGCTAATTCTTTTTATGAAGGACAAGAACGGTGCTATTTTGTAAACCAAAGGGCAGGCAGGGTGCAGCACCCTTCTGAAACTGTCTGGAGGAAACACTGGTAAATGTTATATGAAAATACGTAAAATAACAATTGTAAATGGTGGTGGAGTAGTAAATATTTGGGAGAAAGAGAAAATTATCTTATAGTCATTTATTTTTTAACATGCTTCTTAGATTAACCATAAGTAGCTCATTACAAAATGTTGTTGAGAGAATTTAAGCCAATAATTAAAAAATAATAATATTAAATGTTTATTTCCATTCAAAAAATATCAATCTTTATGTGCATCTAGTTTTTAATTTTAACCTAATGTTATAATGCAACATTTGGGATGTCTTTTAACTTTTGTTCTAATTTCATAGTGGTATTGCATTGCTTCTCTCACTTCTTGAATTTTGCCCCCGCCCCCCATAGAGTAAATTTTTTTTTTCTAAAACTGGTAAACTTTCTTGAGCAGTAAATTTTTGCCTGCATGAATCTCACCAACCCACCTAAATTTCAAAAACTGCAACAGCCTGTTTAATATTAAGTCTGTTCTTTCATTACATTTTAGTGTAAAATTGGAAATGATCAATGAAAATAACAATTAGCCCAAAAATGTATTTTGGAAAAATTTATTATATTGCATGGATACACACATGAGTAAATTTATTTTCTAAACATGAATAACTTTATTTTATAAACTTATTTATTGATATTCCTTTGTAATGGATTAAAAAATGACTTGTTTAAAAATAAATCAACAAATGCACTGATACAAGATTTTTATTGATCGTTTGTCAACTAAATCTTTAATATTACTTAAAGTAATGATTCCCAAATTGTCGATATCAAGCCCTAATAAGGAATTGAAATTGCTTTATTGTGTGAGATTTGAGAGAAGAGTTCTTTGAATAGTGATTTTGTATAATTTTAGGCCGCGATAAACATGCTTTCTGCACAAACTTTTTTATATAAAGGAATGGAAATCTGTGAAAATGTTAAGGTGGTGTAGATAGGTGAGCGGTGGACAAAAAAAAAAAAAAAAAAAAAAAGGGAACCAAAGGCCTGAATCAAAATGCATATCGATTAGCTTACAAAAATAATAATTTTATTTTTACATAGTTAGAGCACAAGCTCTGAGTTCATGTGTAAATGAAACAGGAAAAAAAAAGATTAATATTTTATTTAGTTCTCTAAAATATTTTGTGAATTTCGAAGTTTTTCTGTAAATAGAGTATATGTACATTCTTCTATATTCTCTCACTTTCTTCATTGAATTATTTGTAGGTGATAAATGAGAAAAAGGTTTTTATTTAAATAGTTCTTGTTATTTCTGTCATAAATATGATAATCAACAAATAGATTTTATGGTAATTTTGAAAATTATTTGATAATAATTCTTAAAAAATATTCCTTATGCTTATGGAGACCTTTTTTGTGTCATTCTCTGTATAGTGGCACCTCGGTTATTAAATACAACTTGTTTGTAAAAACTTATTGAGGAGAGAATTATTTAAAAAACAAATAAAACATTTCCAAAAGAAATTTAAAAACAATTACTGTATATTCCGGCATATATATAAGATGCATTTTTGAAACAAGAAAATTTGTCAAATTTTACAGATGGGCATTATATGCCTGGTATAAAAATGAAAGCTTAAGAATAAGTATTTTGATATCTATATCAATGAACAAAAGAAGAAGATGTAGTTATTTGAATGAATGAGAGTGATTCCAAATGCTTTGTGGAAATTCGAGCAGATATGCTTGTCAGTAGCGTATGTCCTCATTTTGAATTTTGCTTATTTCTTTATATATGTGCTAGTTATTATGCTTTTTAAGTCTCTTTATTGCATCTTTATATCACGTGAACATTTCTTTGCAATAAAGAGGGTGTATGTAATACAGAAAATATGTTAAAAAATATAAAAATACAGTCTGAACTCGTAGATGCACATTATGTGTGGGAGTGTGTTATATGCCAGAATATACGATAGTTTGTTCTCACCTTTCTAGTTATTCTTTGTATTTACTTGTTTTAAACAATACACAAAATACAATAAAATCCAGTAATATAAAAGCACATCAAGCACTGCACATTACATGAGATAATGACAGTTGTATAATGTTTTAGTAAAAATTCAACAAAAACTGTACACATACAGATTCACAAGACTTAGAAAGACTTGAGATTGGGGTGAAGGAAAGGGAATGAATGTTCCATTCTTATTGTTTTAAACTACTACAAGGCATATATAAATATATAAACCTTAATGCATAAATATATACATTTACTACTAGATAGCTAGACTATAAAGGTTTTAGCTTTATTTATGAGAATTCGAGAAGATTTTTTTGGGATAAAGTAGGTCCTACTCAGAGAAGAGATTATTTGCTTTCAGTTTTTAATGGTCATTCAGAGTTTCCCCCAGGTTTAAAAAGGAGCAGGGTGCTGCTGGTGAGAAAAGGGCACTTTTTTATTCTTAAGGGCACTTTTTGGATTTTTGAGGGCACTTTTCAGATTCTTAAAGACACTTTTTTTTAATTGTTAGATGTATTCTTTTGATTTTTAAAGCCACTTTTGATATTTCAAAGTCAAAACACTCTTTTTAAGATAACATTGAGTCAGTTTTTACTATGAAAGCAAATTTTTAAGGCAAAAAGGAGAAAGGGCGCTTTTTTTACTAAGGGCAAGAAGGGTGCTAATTATTTTACTGGAGGGGGCAAGAAGGGTGCTAATTCTTTTTATGAGGGACAGGAGGGGTGCTATTTTGTTAACCAAAGGGCAGGCAGGGTGCAGCACCCTTCTGAAACTGTCTGGGGGAAACTCTGGGTCATTAATAACTAAAAACCAAAGTTTAATAGTCCAGTATGGACTGAGTTTGGTGATTACATTGCATGCTTATTCAGAAAGTCTCATAACTTTTGTCTCTTAATTTTTCATAGATTAATATAAATTAAACCATAAACATAACTCTCCATTTGTCATTAAAAGCATGTTAAACATTTTTTTAAATGATTGAAATAGAGAGCATTTTTATTATTTTTTATGTTATTTAACCTTACTGTCAACAAATCTTTGGTTTAGTCAAATTTAACGCAATTCATATTGATGTTTTTGACTCTAGATAATAAGGTTTTTGAATTAGTATTTCCTGATTCAATTAAAAAACAACAACAAGATTGTTTTCATATTCAGAAACATTTTTCGGATTTTCTGAAAAAGTTATTTTTTTAAGTTGTGATACTTTAAACATGTGATTATAAGTTTCACAAGATATGCTTTTATTGAAATTAAGATTTCATGTCATTTTTTTAGGAAATCAACCATTTCATTATTGCTAGAAAATGGCCTTTGCTTAAATCATCTGACCCTCCTTTTCTTTGATAAAAGTATATTAAGAAAATATTGCATAAATGTTTGTTACATAATATTATGACAGATGGCTCTAGGATCCATAGTGCCTGGGCAGAATTTTTTTTCATTATATCAATTGTCATCACCATGCCCTCTTTTTCCTTATAACCATTTCTGCACATAATTTTCTAATTTAGCTTTTAAAAAGAATCTAGGTTTAGTGAATGTAATTGTACTGCATTTTGAAAGAAATTTTGCAGATTGACTCTGTCAGCAAGTTTAGAGAAAGACTTATAATTAAAATTTGACATTTCTGTACAATGAAGTTCAGTATATTGTTTTTATGTGCATTTTTAACAAATTCTCCTATAACATTGCTATTCTCATTGCTCACTATATTATTATGAAAAATGTTGTAATTGTAAAAAAAAAAAACCATAGAGTATATGTATACTATAGGCAGAGTGTATGCACTAGAAAATTATAATGCTATAATAGATTTACTTGAGAAACAGAAGTTAATATAGATAGTTTCTTTTAAAAATCGAGAAAGTATACAACTGTATACTCTCCACTACAATATACTCATTTCAAGTTCAAAGGGCATAAATTCATATCCTTCAAGGATAAACCCCTATGCAAAAATTTATTTAACATAAAATAGATAATGTTGATACAATGAATATTATTATTCTTATAATTCTGTATACCAAATTCAATCAAAATTGATGTTTTCAAAGGCTTGTGGAAAAATTAATAGTTTATATAAATTTAATAAGCACTTTATGCATTTTCTTATAAAAAAAATTCTGACTTTGCTTCTTGTATCCAACTCTATTTGAAGTCTGGGAAGATTTGTTATGAATTCTTTGTGGGCATGGGTATTGGTAATTTGACAGTGTTGGAGCACCATGTCGCACCATTATTGTGGTGGCTCTGCTTATATCAGAGCGAAGAAGCTTTTCAAGCAAAGTACTATACTAATAAACCTTATTTGATCAACAAATATTCATACGGCCGTCTATAGTAATTTATATTGAGATAGCTCTTTCTCTTGCCCGAATTGATCCCCAAAATATTATTTGTTGTATTATTATGTTTTCTATTGTGCATTATCAAATCTACATTATCAAATCATTTTCATATTTCATTTCAATTATTACATAATCATCATCAATATCATTTATCTACATTATCAAAAATATAGTATTTTACAGTTGGCAGTGTTTTTTATGTCCCAGAAAGATTGACACCTTAAACTGTCATGTTAAAAACTGTTAAAAATCTATTTCTATTATGTAAAATTTGATTAATAATTGAAAAAGTGGCTAATATTAAAATACGGAATATTTATTATAAATATATTACAGTGATAATAAACTGTAGATTAAAGTTTTTGTCAAACACTGTTATAAAATTTTAATCCAGATACACAAAACATTAAAGCTTCAGAAAATCATCTTTTGTTATGTAACATTAACTAACAATTTTAATACATATTTAAAAACACCAGTGATACTATTATATTCAGGGTTGTTTTGGTTTTAATTAGAAGTATTTTAACCAAAAAATAAAAATAATAATAACTGTTCTGATCAAAATATGTCTTGCCCATCAGTGGTCAGGTCAAAACTCTGAGGAAATAAATTGAAATTTTCTTTGTTAAAAGATAAATTTAGTATATTTGGAAGTGTTTGTCAAAATAACATTTAATCTTATTTAATACAAGTTTTGAAAGTGTTTAACTTATTTTACTCAGTACTGTACTTTAATTTTCTGAACTTTGTAATTTAACAGCACAAAATTTTCTTAAGACAAGTAATTATTATAAGTATGTAAGTGTTGAAATATTTTTAATAATTTGATTACATATCTAATTTTATGTAAAAATGAGGGAAACTAAATAACATTAAACAAAATAAACATTTTAAAAAAATTGTATGTAGAATTAAAAAAAAAAAATAATATTACCAGTTTTCCCCAGACAGTTTCAGAAGGGTACTGCACCCTGCCAGCCCTTTGATTTACAAAATAGCACCCTTCTTGCCCCTCATAAAAAGAATAAGCACCTTTCTTGTCCCCCAGTAAAATAATGAGCACCCTTCTTGCCCCCTCAGTAAAAAGAAAAATGACATTTCTCTTTTTTGCATTACAAATTTTGCTTTCATAATAAAAAGTGACTCATTGTTGTCTTCAAAAGAGTGCCTTGACTTTTAAATATTAAAAGTGGCTTTAAAAAGCAAAAGTATACCTTTCACAATAAACAAAAAGTGCCCTTAAGAATCTGAAAAGTTCCCTCAAGAATTTAAAAAAAAAAAAAATGCCCTTAAGAATAAAGAAAGTGCCCTTTTCCCATCAGCAGTACCCTGCCCCCCCCCTTTTTTTTTTAACTTTGGGTAAACACTGATATTACAACTAACAAGTGTTGCTGTATTAGACAGTTTCAAAAGTTAAAAGACAATTCAAACACACGTTCCGAATCAGATCAAACTTGAGAAATAATCTTTCTACTGGATGAAGAGTTTGCATAATCATTCATCAGATGCATTATTAAATCTACAAATTGAAAATCGATATTTTTTAATTTTCATTACTGCCTACCAAATGTCGTATATATTAGTTACACTTTAAGAAAAATAAGATTTAGGAAATATATGTAAGTTCCTTCAATATTTATTAATTATTAAAATATTATATTCTATATTAAATATATAATATATTGTGACATTAATATTCCCATAAATATACACTATGAACAATTTATATTAAAAAAAGTTATTTAATAGAGTTCCGACCACTTTTGAGTGGTTAAAACCAATTTTGATCAGTTTTAGACGGTTAAAATAAGTTTTGACCACTGTCCTGGTCAAAATTAGTTTTGACCCTGATTGTATAGATTATTCTGGAAATTTATTAACTGAAATTAATAATGTATACTGTGTAGCTACATTAGACATTTATCCCTTTAAAAATGTTTGTTGAGAGAAAAATTCTGTGGAACAGGTTGTTCCCATGCATCTTTCACAATCTTATCAGTGTACTTGAGCTTGAGGAGTCTATTGTCAGTTTCACTCTACTCATGAGAGAAAGTGAGAGATCAGTGAAGTACTTTACAATTTTTTTATTTAAGATTAAAATAAGGTACAATGTTATGATGCAGAATAATAATTTAAAAAAAAAAATGTTTTTTTTAGAAATCTATGAAATATTTGGTATCTAAACCCAGTATTCAGTTTATTTTGCAATTTAGCCATCAAAACTAGTCTAAAAATGAATAGTTGGTCTACATATTTCTATGGAAAACTCAAAGAATATATATGAGAGCGTTTAGATGACAGCTTATTTAGCTCTATTACCATATTACACAATGTTAGGTGACAATGTAGGTACAATGTTATGATGCAGAATAATAATTTAAAAAAAAAAAATGTTTTTAGAAATCTATGAAATATTTGGTATCTAATCCCAGTTTTCAATTTATTTTGTAATTTAGCCATCAAAACCAAGCTATATATGAATAGTTGGTCTACATATTTCTATGGAAAACGCAAAGAATATATATGAGAGCGTTTAGATGACAGCTTATTTGGAAGTATTACCATATTACCCAATGTTATGATGCAGAATAATAATTTTAAAAAAATGTTTTTTAGAAATCTATGAAATATTTGGTATCTAAACCCAGTATTCAGTTTATTTTGCAATTTAGCTATCAAAACTAGTCTTAAAATGAATAGTTGGTCTACACATTTCTATGGAAAACGCAAAGAATATATATGAGAGCGTTTAGATGACAGCTTATTTACCTCTATTACCATATTACACAATGTTAGGTGACAATGTAGGTACAATGTTATGATGCAGAATAACAATTTAAAAAAAAAATGTTTTTAGAAATCTATGAAATATTTGGTATCTAATCCCAGTTTTCAATTTATTTTGTAATTTAGCCATCAAAACCAAGCTATATATGAATAGTTGGTCTACATATTTCTATGGAAAACGCAAAGAATATATATGAGAGCGTTTAGATGACAGCTTATTTGGCTGTATTACCATATTACCCAATGTTATGATGCAGAATAATAATTTTAAAAAAATGTTTTTTAGAAATCTATGAAATATTTGGTATCTAAACCCAGTATTCAGTTTATTTTGCAATTTAGCCATCAAAACTAGTCTAAAAATGAATAGTTGGTCTACATATTTCTATGGAAAACGCAAAGAATATATATGAGAGCGTTTAGATGACAGCTTATTTGGCTCTATTACCATATTACACAATGGAAATTAACATTGAAAAGAATGCAGTTTTCAAGTTACTAATATTTAGTTAATGAACGAAGTGCTTGTTCGATATTAGCTGAAAAATAAATATGCTGTACATGAAGAATGAAAAATATATGAGCATTTCTTGTATTCGAATTGTATAAAATACTCAGTTACTTTTAATTTTTTATTTAGAGCATATTTCTTTTTGAGATAATATCGAATAAGCCATTCATTCTCTCCGAATTCTCTTCCAGATGCCCTGTTACTATTTATGTTTTTATTATTATCTAGAAGAAATCATGGCTCATTGGGATTTTACTTATAACGGCAATTTTTAATCAATAAAAGAAATTGAGTGTTTATTTCTTAATTGAGTAAAAACAAACTGAAACTTTATGGTTTCAGAGTATTTTGAGTATATAAACTTTTTTTTTACGGATGATCCCGTTTCTTTTTGAGATAATATCGAATAAGCCATTCATTCTCTCCGAATTCTCTTCCAGATGCCCTGTTACTATTTATGTTTTTATTATTATCTAGAAGAAATCATCATGGCTCATTGGGATTTTACTTATAACGGCAATTTTTAATCAATAAAAGAAATTGAGTGTTTATTTCTTAATTGAGTAAAAACAAACTGAAACTTTATGGTTTCAGAGTATTTTGAGTATATAAACTTTTTTTTTACGGATGATCCCGTTTCTTTTTGAGATAATATCGAATAAGCCATTCATTCTCTCCGAATTCTCTTCCAGATGCCCTGTTACTATTTATGTTTTTATTATTATCTAGAAGAAATCATGGCTCATTGGGATTTTACTTATAACGGCAATTTTTAATCAATAAAAGAAATTGAGTGTTTATTTCTTAATTGAGTAGAAACAAACTGAAACTTTATGGTTTCAGAGTATTTTGAGTATATAAACTTTTTTTTTACGGATGATCCCGTTTCTTTTTGAGATAATATCGAATAAGCCATTCATTCTCTCCGAATTCTCTTCCAGATGCCCTGTTACTATTTATGTTTTTATTATTATCTAGAAGAAATCATCATGGCTCATTGGGATTTTACTTATAACGGCAATTTTTAATCAATAAAAGAAATTGAGTGTTTATTTCTTAATTGAGTAAAAACAAACTGAAACTTTATGGTTTCAGAGTATTTTGAGTATATAAACTTTTTTTTTACGGATGATCCCGTTTCTTTTTGAGATAATATCGAATAAGCCATTCATTCTCTCCGAATTCCCTTCCAGATGCCCTGTTACTATTTATGTTTTTATTATTATCCAGAAGAAATCATGGTTCATTGGGATTTTACTTATAACGGCAATTTTTAATCAATAAAAGAAATTGAGTGTTTATTTCTTAATTGAGTAAAAACAAACTGAAACTTTATGGTTTCAGAGTATTTTGAGTATATAAACTTTTTTTTTTTACGGATGATCCCGTTTCTTTTTGAGATAATATCGAATAAGCCATTCATTCTCTCCGAATTCCCTACCAGATGCCCTGTTACTATTTATGTTTTTATTATTATCCAGAAGAAATCATGGTTCATTGGGATTTTACTTATAACGGCAATTTTTAATCAATAAAAGAAATTGAGTGTTTATTACTTAATTGAGTAAAAACAAACTGAAACTTTATTGTTTCAGAGTATTTTGAGTATATAAACGGTGTTTGAGTATATAAATTTTTTTACAGATGCTCCCCCCCCCCCTCCTCCTCCTTGTTTGGTACACATACAACATGATACTCTAAGAAATAGGTATTCTTTGACATGTTCAACATGTTATATTATTTTATTTTGCTGTCTAAACCTTCAACCTTTTTTATAACCTTTTACTGTCTGTATTCAAATCCAGGTAATATTTTAAATTATTTTTTTCTGTATTTGAATGCTTTATTTTAATGAGACGATTTTTTTTTTAATACATAATCTATAATTTTTATAAAACTTATATTTATTTTTACGATTTTCTTTTCCAATCGGGAACATTGAAATTTAAATAATGTATTTCTTTTTAATACTGCAATTATATCTTACGTTCTTTTAATAATGCGAATTATTTTATAAATGCTTGCCGATTTTTTTAGTAAGTATTGGACCGTTTTTCAGTTTTCCATGAATTTTAAATTTATTCTTCCCAATTGATTTCAAAATAATTAAAACGCAAACAGAAGAATTATGATTAAGAGTAAAAGTGTTTTCATTTATTATCATAAGGCGATAAAATTTAACACAAAATTCTCCTACAAAAATTTTTCCCATGTGTGGATTTCGTTCTGTCAGTCCTAGGATGTGCAAGCTTTCGTCCATTCGAATTTTGGATATTTCGAACATTTGACATATCCCGTTGGAAGTCGAATTGAAAAGTATCCACAGTAGTTATTAAGAGGATCGTAACAAATCTGCGAATGAAGTAATTTTATTTCACATATGAAGTCAAGGCTGGGAGATGTCCAGAACCGTCATTGTAGATATTTCCGCCTAAGGCGAATATCATAATATCATTCTGCCGACCCTTTAATTTTAAGGCTGTATTATGTGGGAGTTCAAAAGCTGCTTGTCAGTAGATACCTTTGCGACGACGTTACTTCATGCTGGAATAAATGCGTTTCAGCCCACACCTAGGCATTCTTGACGTGATCACCAAATATGGCTCCATACTACATGCATGTATAGTAATGACATGATAAAACCATTCCAGTGCAAGTTCAATTATCCCGACAAATGTGTTCTGGAGGCAATCCGGGTAATTGGGGTAATCATTAAGGGGGGAAAAGTTTATCTAAAATACATTGTAAAAATGTAAAGTAGTTGATCTATTTTGTATGTTGAAAATAAGAATATGTTTACTATAAATAATTAAAAGAAACAGTGCAGTACGTTTATTTAGAGGTGTTAATTCAAGTGTCGATCCAGGCAAAAATTGGGGCCTATTAAGGGTCCCTTCACAAAAATCTATTTAATAAAACAGGCCCCTTAACAAAAATAAATTTAATAAAAGTGGTTCCTTCACAAAATTCCTTTTAATAAAATAGCCCTTTCACTAAATTCTTTTCCGTATAAAACCTATATAAACTTATTGCTTATTAATTATTTATTATTTTGTGACATTTTAAAATGTGTAATTTGTAAACAAACAAGTTCACGAGAGAGGAACACTTCAACAAAAGGATTTTAAAATGTTTTTGTTACTCAAATTCGAACCAAGCTTTTATAACTGGATTTCAACTTTCGTTACAAAATGTTATTTTTCACAAAAATATAATAAATTTCACAAAAATAACCTTTACTTTTCAAAAAATGGGTCCCAAGAAAAAAAAAAAACCCTGCATCGACCCCTGTAATTGAACATGTCCAACAAAGCTACAATGTAAAATACTGCAGTAAAATTACTGTAGGAGAAAATCCAGGCCAAGTCCCATAAGAAAGCGGGCTTTTCTCCTAGATAAACGGGCTATGCACTTAAATTAAATATTTTGCTTGTAAAAACACGAAATTTATAGCATTTGAATGTAGAACTTTGAAAAAGAAGCATTTCCCGAAAATTACTGCAGCAAATCACGGTAAAATACCCGTGATTTTACAATTTTATTATTTTACAGTGTAATTGTTTTGCCATTGACAATACTTTTCTTGCTGTCAGATCCCGCAAAGACGTACTGTACTTCAACCATATCTGTATACAATATTCAAGTCAAGACTACTTGCTTTTCATTTAAAAGTTCAATTGCAATTTGAGCAATTGCAAGCATCAATGTCATATTGGAACTTTTTTGCCTTTTACGTATTTATATAATTTACGATCGCACCTAAAAAGGGTTTTAATTTTAACTGGTCAGAATTACTTTTAATCACTTAAAAATAGTTGAAATTTTATTAAATAACTTTAGCTAGCATTAGTTACTCGAACTCTGTGTGAATATCAATGTCATATTATATTATATAATATTTAATATTATTTATATTTTAATAATTATTAAATATAGATGGAACTTTTTTGCCTTTGAATGACATTTCAAACAGAAAAATATATTTCCTGAATTTTTTTTTTTTTTCAAAGTGTTAAACACTATGGTATTTGGTAGGCAGTAATAAAAAAAATTAAAACTATTTGATTTATAATTTGTAGATTTCAGAATGCTGATTCTGATGAATTTGTTATGCAAGTTCTTCCTAAGAATTATTTTCAAAGTTTCATCTGATACAGCATAAATTATGAAGTTGTCTGAACTTAATATCAACAATTCTTGTTACTTGTAATATTTCTTTCTTTTTTAGTTCTACATAAAATTTAAAAGAAAAATGTTTCTGTTGTTTACTGTGGTTTAGTTTGGCCTTAAGTTTTTATATAATTTTAGATATATGTAATCAAATAATTAAAAATATTTCAATAATGGCTTATCTTTAGACATTTTTGTGCTGTTAAATTATATATATTTCAGAAAATAAAAATTAATACGAAGTAAAATAAGTTACAAACTCTTCCAAATGTTGTATTAAATAAGGTTAAATATTATTTTGAAAAAACTTTCCAAATTTTGTATTAAATATATTGTTTAACAAAGCAAATCTTAATTTCTTTTCCGGCTTAAAATGAGTTCGGACCACTGACACGGTCGAAACATTTTTTGACCACTGACGTTCAAATCAAAACATATTTTGACCAGGACCATTTTTTCCATGGTTTAAACAACCCCTGATTAAAACTCAATACAACACTGGTTTTAAAGCACATGCCATTTTAAAATACATTGTAGCCGAGCTTGATTACAATGATGTTCATTCGTAACTGACTCTACTCTGATGTACTATGCCAATTTTATTCAAATAAGAGAATGATTTTAAACCACTATATTAAAATAATAATACAATAGTGTCGGCAGTTTTGTTTTGTTGTTTTATTTTACTAAATAAAATAATACCAGCTATCAAAAAGCCTTTCGTCAAAAAGTTGAGCAAGGCATCAAAAATGCTATTAAAAATGAAAATGTATTTAACCAAAATTTTATGATCGTACCCATTGACCTAAGATATGTGTGTTAGACATTAATGTGACCTAAATATTTATACTGCATTGTTAGATGTCGAGCTGTTGACAGAATAAAAAAAGCTGAATAGAATAACTTTCAAAGGATTATGATTGATCTTTGGAACATATTCAAAGAATCATACCAAATACGCAAAAAGGAATAAGAAATGAATTGGCTTCTGTTTTTGTTTTCTTTTGAAATTTTCAACAAACATCGTCTGAAATTGCAGCAAAAAACTCGTTTTTGAAAACAATGGTATTTTGAGTTAAAGAGCATGGAGTTTTGATCTTTTTTGGGTGACCCGGATGTATGATTTGTGAGACTACTTATTCTAACACTGCCTTTATAGAAGGGAAACAAACAAATAAAAGCTTATTATTATTTATTTTTTTATGTATATGTATTACCAGAGTCCGTAAATATCATGATATTTAAAAACAATTTGGAAACTGTACGTTAAACGGTGACATATGAGATTCGTTCGTTCTATCTTCACAATGTAAAAAAAAAAAAAAAAAAAAAAAAAAAAAAAAAATCATCCTTATTATTTCAGTGAAATGAATTAAGTTGTCTGCTAGGAGCGAAATAAACATACCTTTTTTTTTTTTTTTTTTTTTTTTTTTTCTTCTTCTTCTTACAGGGGTCGATCCAGGAAAAATTTGGAGCCTTTTTAGGGCCCCTTCACAAAAATCTATTTAATAAAATGGACCCCTTCACAAAATTAATTTGATAAAATGGGACCCTTCACAAAAAGGAATTTGATAAAATGGGCCGCTTCACAAAATTCTATTCCATAAAAACTTACTAGTATTTATTATTTATTTATTATTGTGATGTTTTAAAATGTGTAATTTGTAAACAAACAAGTTCACCAGAGAGGAAAACTTTTCAGCAAAAGGATTTAAAAAAGTTTTTGTTTATAAATGCTTGGTTCGAATTTGATTAACTGAATTTAAACTTTTGTTACAAAATGTTATTTTTCACAAAAATGTAATAAATTTCACAAAAATAACCTTTACTTTTCACAAAATGGGCCCCAAGAAAAAAAATCTGCATCGACACCTGTCTTATTACGTACGTCGCTACTTTTAACGCTACTTTAGGAATTAAAAAAAAAATGTGCCATTCTGCAAATCACGTGGCCGAAATCTGCTTCTTTTGTGCAAAATTTGTTCTGGTCAACAATTTGCGAATCTCAGCGTCAAATCTCCTCAATAGCAGCGTAATATCAGTGCACCGCATGAAGTCATAGATATTTCCCATCGACACTTGCTGCTAAAATCAAATACTAACGCACCAAAGGAATTAATTTTCTTGCTGGCAACATTTATCTATTTACTCGTTATTAGGTCTTCATGTTTTAATGCCGCGATTCTTATTATAACAAATTGTTTTATTTACAGATTATTTATTGTTTGCATTCAGAGTTGTTTTTCAGTAATTTTCTAGATTGTACTATCTTTTAGATAGTATAATCTAATAGATAATATTTAGATGGTTTAGGTCTCTTAATTTTGCTACAAAATTTGTAAACTAACTTATAAAACTAACATTTTGGCATGGAGGCAACACAATATTAGATTATTATTTAAATATAGATTTATTAATTGTAGAATTTACTAAATATATTATACTAGAATCATATACGGCAAATTAATTGCATAGGTGCCAATCATCCCCAAAAATTCGGATTCCGATGACTTCCGAATGTTGAATGGAGATCTTTCGAAAAATTGAAATTGTAAGCACTTATGAAATTGGACTATTAAAAAAAAAAAAAAAAAAAAAAAAAAAAAAAAAAACTGTAAAGTCTCTGAATAGCGGACATCTGAGGCGCGCGAAATTCGTCAGCTATATGGAAATATCCGCTATTCAGAAGTAAAAGTACAAATATATTATAGGTGTTGGGGGATTGAAAAATTGGCCGTTAAATAGAGGTGTCCGTTATGTGGGTTTTATTGTAAATCATCATTTTTCCTTTGATTAAAATATATAGTTAGTATAGATTATATATTTTATGAATGTACGTATCTTTACATATTTTAATTTCTGTGCCAATGCTCTCCATATGCAAATTTTATTTACACCAATTTCGTTGACATTTCAACTTCATTTTCAGTTTCTAAACTTCGCCATTTCCTTGTTTGGTGGCATAGTTATGTCAGTGATTATATGCGTATCATGTGCCATTTCGCCTGCTTACCTTCTTTCAGCAGTTAATTACCTCTCGCAGTCTTGGTGCCACCTCAAACAACCTTCACCTTTTAAAACACCTGCTTCATTGGAAGACACTGTTTTTGAACCTGTGTAATTTTCTCTGCTTTTTCGATTGTGCTCAGTTCTCAAACTTGTTCTTCACCTTTTATTATACCCCTTTACGTTTTTTTACGGCCATAAATGCAGTGTTGATATATCAGAAAGTATATTCATTCGAAGGACTATTTATTTGAGATATAGTCATTAGAATAATATTTTTTTTTTCTCTCTTGTTTGCGTGTTTCATATTCATTCTCAAGGATATTTCGCCTGCTAAATGCTTTTTGTACTCGATAATGTAAAAAAGATAGTTGCAAGCAGGATCCAGCCAAGCCAGTGTGGGGTACGGGGCCCAATATTAATTTCGGGCCCATGCTAAAAATAAAACATTTTTGATGCCTTAGAATGCATATATATATATGAGAATACACATTTAGACAAATACATATTTTTATTTTTACTTTCTTCGTAACTCAAAAAGTACGAAATATTGACTATAATTAATGCAGGGTCAAAAACAGATTACAAATTTAAGGCTTTAAACAGGCCCCGAAAACTTAGAAGTAGGGGAACCCGACGTCACACAGCCCCCCCCCCCCTTTTACTCTGTCATTTATGCTTTAACAATTTGAAGTTTTACCATCAAAATTTCGAGTAAACAACACTTTTAATATTAAACAAACACTAACTACCTATATACATATGGAAAATATTTTATTATATACATAATTGTACATAAGAAATTAATTTTATAAATGAATTTACAAATATGGAACAGGTGCGAATATTTGAACTACAAAATATATTTTATGCTTTACAAATTGCAGGATTTTCCAGTGCTAAGAACAAGGCAGGGACAAGAAATATTTGACGTAAATTTATGCCTTGCTGCAACACATTTTTGCTTCTATTTTATAAACAGAAATTTGGTATCACTGAATGCTAATTACTTTCCCCTTTATTTAAATAACATATTCTTCAAATTTTATATCATTGCTCCACTCTTTATGAATATAAACAAAATATAACCATACAGATTAAATTTTCTGTTATTTTTAGCACGTTTGAAATTAAAATGTAAAACATAAGAAAAATGAAAATAAGTTGCATTTAATCACTGTTTTTATACCATTTACTATATCAACAGAAAAAAATGAGTATAAATGTGTCAGTAATAGTCTGAGGGAAAATTTAGTAGCTATAATTAAGAAATTACAATACATTTTTTACTATGACTGAAAATTTTCCCCCTACAAATTACTTTTGAAGAATAAATTTGGGGGCCCCTTTGTATTTTAGTGGGTAAGCTCGGGCTTCACGGGCCTATTCGGTACACAGGCCCTGGCTTTAAAGAATGCACACGAAATTTGCGGTCTTCAAAAATCAGTCGGCCCAAGCCACGACCCAGTTGGGTCCATGCTTTTATCAGGCCGTGGCTGCGGAATTTTGAAGGCTAATATTACACTTAATTCTTAAACCGTCATTTAGTAATTAATTTCAGTCTGTCAAATTGCTCCGAAAACAGGATAAAATGTTTTAGGTAACAGTTTCAGAAATTTTATGAGCTTTACAGTAGTGAGAATTTTGCTTCAATTGCTCAAAAGTGCTACACTTTTAATTTTCTGCTACAAAAATGGCAATTCTGCTCCAATCTGCTCAAAGATTGCGAAAAAGATGGGGACTAAACTTGAATAATATAAATCTTTAAATGTTAAAATAAATATAAAGATTTTTGCAGCAGAGGTGCTTAGAATAATCGAAGACAGTGAAGTTTCATACTGATGCATAGATTGTACTTAAAGTTCAGCGTTATAGATTTCAGTTGTGGTAGAATTAATAGGTGTAAACCTTTAAAATGTTGCTAGCTCTGTTTAGATCGACCCTGTGATAATGTTTATTAAATGTCATTTGAATCCAAAGTGAGATGACTGTTCAAAAAATTAAAATTTATGTGCCACATACGAGCTCCAAAACAAAGTTAATGTGCCCCGTAAGAGAGTAGAACATTATTGGCAAAATATATTTTATTTTAAAGATAAACTAGGTAATCTTAAAATGATCCAAATTTATTAAAGTACTAGCTGACACGCCCGGCGTGTCCCGGTTTCGTTTACTAACCTCGAATCTCTGTAAAAACGTAACTCTGGTCCGGATCCCCGCTGCATTCGCATCATATACAGGACGTGCTGCGTCGAAAATTCCTTAATTCCATCTTCCACCGCCAGGTAGCGCATCCTGTTCCAAACAAACCTTTTTTCAGACGAACCTCCGGCACGGGTTCCCGCTGCCTAAGTATTACTGTCATTAGCAAATTTTGGGCAAGCGGTTTTGTGTTATTTAAGCATTTATTAGAAAGTAATTCCTCTGAATGTATCGAAAATATAAATGGTATAAAGCAAATGAAATACCACATTAAGAAGATGATTAATGGTAATTTAATGTGAAATGGTATTTTAAGCGTATTTATTTTTAATGTTTACAGTAATTTATGGTGTATTTTATTCGTTACGAATCAAAGTTAGTCATGGACATTTTAATCATATTCCCACCCCCTCCTTTTCTATTGTTAACATTTCTTTATTTAAAAAAAATGTTAAGTAAGATTCCAAAGACCCCTATATTATGGCTTATATTCATAATATTAGCCATAAGCCTTCTTAGTCACCTGGAAAAATCATGGAAATTTACCATTCTCGAAGAAAAGTCAAAGAAATTTGAAATTTCTGGAGTTAAAGTCATAGAAATTTGGAATTTCTGAGAAAAAGTCAGAGAAATTTCAAACTTTCAAGAAAATTTCAAGAAAAATATTCTTATAAAAACAACTAAGGATTTGAAATTGCAGCGCCAAGAAATTTTTAACTTTGCTCTTCATAAGTATTCTTCTAAAGAGTATTTTAACCTCTCGTGCAGTATATTTTTTTTTCGTCTACACCCTCTCAGTCCTTCCTTGTAACTCAGAGTTTCAATATCAGCTTCAGTGAAACTTTGTACAATTTTATTAAGATTGATTAGGTGATTCAATCTGTTTACTTGTCTTTGTTTGGGAACTAAATATTTTTTTTGCTTAATTTATTGAATATTTATATCTTTAAATTACGTTAATTACAGAGCAGATATAATTACTTATAAAGATTTTTTTTTTTTTTTTTTTGGTATTAAAATATGTCAAAGAAATCTGGGATTTAAATGTGATCTAAAGAATTTCATCCTGATTGGACAAAATTGATGGAAGCTGATGCTGAAAGTGTGTACATCTGAAAAATGTAAAAAAGCTCAATAAGAGATATAGGGGCATCAAGCAATCATATAAAATAAATATATTGGTGTTTAACAATTTGTAAAGTTTGCAAAAATTTGTTAAAAACATCAATAGTTTGTATTTCAGAATCAGTTGTGAAAGTTTTACTCTCAAATTCACAACTTTTAAGATTTTGTGATGTTACATACAAAAAAAGAAAAAAAAAATCTCGATACCTGGAATTTTTTTTTATTGGCATGGAAAACTTGGGAAAATCGGGGAAATTTATAGCTGAGCTGAACTGGACTGTACACTCTGATAAAAAAAGACAACTAATCTTTTTATTTTGTAGAACTTTCAGGATTTTTAAGGAGATGTCACAAACGCTCTTGTGTATGTGAACTAAAGGACAAAGTTAATACAAGCTATTGGCTACAGGGTCTTTAAATGAAAAAAAAAAGGCTATTAAAAATTGTCTGCCTGCGGCCATCTTATGGCCACCTTTCGTACAAGGAGAGGATAAAATTTTTTCACATTCTATCAGTGATTCAACTGTTGCTAGTTTCAATACACTAATATTTAACATATTTATTTAGGCTATTTAATTTTAGATTAATACTAATAGAAATTTTAACAAAACTTTATTCTTTAGCACTTTTTAATAAGACAGTGGCCACTAGTTTAAAAAAAAGTGGCCACTTATAAAACTTCTGCTACTGACTACTATTGAAATTTCAAAGTTTTGCCCTTTAATGTGAACAGCCTCGACTTTTAAAATTTTTAACTGTTCCATTTTATTTCTTATCTGCTACATATCCTAAAATTTGCTGCTTCAATTTATTGCGTTCTTGCTACAAATCTTAAAGTTTTGTGCTTCAAAAATTGCTCGGAATTCAGCTTTACCACGTCTCACCCCTGGTTTTATAATGATTTAGGTTTTAATGTGTTTTCATGAACTTCCAATAAGCTAGAGACCAGCAAGCAAATCTAGACAATGTAGCACTTATCCGACGTCTATTCCAATCATCAGATTTGAATCCTGCAATTTGGATGCACATTTCACATCTATTACTTAAGAAGCGGAAGTATGATCGATGCTTGTATGTAAATGGAAAACATGGCTATCTATTTAGTATGTTCTTGCAGTGTATACACACACGCATACATTTTTTCTAAATTTTATAGTATTATAAAACGTGGCTGTTCAATGGAACGCCCGTAGGCGCCATTGGCGCCCTTTGAAACTTTTCTTTCCTTTCATTGAAGGTTCTCTTGAGATCTCTAGAATGTTTCTTGTTATCAGTTTGAAAATAAAATGAAAGTCCATTCTAAAAGATGCTTTGCTTTAAAATCATTATTAATGTTTGTAATTTTTTTAAAATTATTATTACTGTGGTGGCATTAAGGTTTTGGTTCGTTCTCTTGCCAACAATTTTGATATAGGCTTCTTCAGAAATGTAATAATGCTTATTTTACTGTGAGTTACGTTTTTTCTGTAGTTTTTTTTATATAAAACCCCTGCATAGTATAGGAGTCTTTCATTGAAGGTTCTCTTGAGATCTCTAGAATGTTTCTTGTTATCAGTTTGAAAATAAAATGAAAGTCCATTCTAAAAGATGCTTTGCTTTAAAACCATTATTAATGTTTGTAATTTTTTTTAAATTATTATTACTGTGGTGGCATTAAGGTTTTGGTTCGTTCTCTTGCCAACAATTTTGAGATAGGCTTCTTCAGAAATGTAATAATGCTTGTTTTACTGTGAGTTACGTTTTTTCTGTAGTTTATTTTTACATAAAAGCCCTGCATAGTATAGGAGTCTTATGGCTAACTACTTGAGACGTATGTGTATCCTGTAGACGTGTGTGCCGAGCCCGATCTAGCCGAAGACGGGCCCAGAGTCTAGTATTCATTCACCCCCCCCCCCTTTCCTGTACCATTACAAAAAATTAGACTTTTACGATGTCTTAGAATACAGTTATGTATATATAAACACATATAGATGAATATATTTTTTATTTTTTCCTACTCTGAAAATACAAAATATTGATTGTCTTTACTATAAGATCAACAGAGAACATTTAAAATGAGTCGCAATTTATTACGTTGTACTAAAATAGGTGCAAAATGAAATAAAGGTTTTAAAACATTAAAACCCTTCTATAGATGTTAAAATTTTCGTCGGGAGTCCCGAGATCTTTCGACCAAAACCTGGCCATCATCAAGAGGGAGAAAAAATAAAAATAACCTTATTTCGTAAAACCTTTGTTTCATTTTACACCTATTTTAGTAATAAGTAATAAATTGTGATTCATTTTAAATGTTGCCATGTTTTTAATTTGTATACGAAGGTGAATTTAATGTTTCAACATTAGAAAAATTCTATATATTTAAAAATCAACAGAAATTTAAAAAATCATCTTTACGAGAATTGTATACCAAATTTAGCGGGCCCCCCAAAATAAGGCGGCTCCAGTGCCACGGCCCAGCTGGCCCATGCTTTACTCAGACCTTGCGTGTGGATGCTACTATAATGCGATAATATTGTTGCATGTTCAGGGATCTGTTTAGAAGAAAATTAAGAGGCCCTCTGCAGTAACAAGGCAAGTGAAAAATGAAGTTTTCAGTTACAAAGCTTTTTAATTTACTTTCAACATTTTAATTTAGAATACAACTTCTTTGCATAAATTCCTATTAAGACGAGTTTTCTAGCATCTTTTCTTAGCTTATGATCATAAAATTTCTATTTCTTTATATGTTGAATAATAATTCATTACATAAATCTGAAAATTGAGATTCAAGGTAATTCCACTTAACCTTGTTATTGCAGAGGGCCCCTCAATTTGGGTCCCTTAAAAGACTTTTCACAAATATTTTCACTTTAAAACCTTCACAAAAATTTTTGTCTTAAAACAGAACCCTTCACAAAAATTTTCACCATAAAACAGGACCTTTCACAAAATCCTTTGTCTGAAATATAGACTTTTCTTAAAACTTTTTCATCTACAAACTGAACTTTTCACAAATTTAATCATTTTTAAATAAAACCTGATCTTTACAAAACATCTGATGTTGCCAAATAACCTATTGTTTAAGTTTTTTTTTTATACATACAAGATCTTGTTAAAATAGATAAACAGTAGCCTACGTAAAACGATAATTCCAAATTCACAAAATTATGACTTTGGTTTTTCACAATTTCACGAAAGCAGGACCCTGCGAGAAAGATCTGGACAGAACCCTGATATTTCGAATCATGTGGATATTCTTCGTTATGTCTTCATTGTTTACCAACAGCTAAGGTGCGCCTCTGCTTACTCAAATGGTTGGACAGGCATGTTATAAAATATTAATTATTTTATTGGTGCATATCAAGATCCTTTGTGTAAGAACTTTAGACTCATCTACCAGATTCATTTCGGTTTCTTAATTCGGCCGTATTCATCAAAAAATTAAATTAATAAATTGTGAATTTATCACATATACAAATATAAATTTAGCATTGCGTGTAACTTTTAATGACCAAAAAATATTACACACTACCTGTCACCACTAACCTTGAAACTTTTTTTTACGTGAGATTCAAGGCCTAGTTAATATATCAAACAAATGTTAAATCCCAATGCAAAATGTAGGTTAGAGGTTACATCATTTATTATTATTGAACATAATGCTGAATAATTGTTATACAAGGGATGAGAAAGAAAACATTATGTCCGGTTGCCATGCAAGGGAATTTGTGTTTAATTGGTAGAACGTGCTACAAGTTAAATTCGCAATTATGGCATATATTCGTGTGTTGGTATTATTTGGAACATTTGTTTGCCAAGGTCTGAAAGAATGGGTGTCCTCATTGTGAAAAAATATTTTCCTCTCTTCACATTCTTTTCATTGGTTGGAGTTATCGTATTATCTTTATAGTAACGCAAAATATAAATAACGCAAAATATTCTTTTCTTTCTTTTGTTTGTTAAGAATATCAAAAAGCGTATTATTATTGTGTGTGTGTATGTATGTTTATAATAGGTTACGAGGAGTAGGGACTTACAAGTTTTAACCTCTCTTCAGTAGGGAAAAACTGCATTTCAGTAACAGTTGCTTTTATTTGATGTGCTATTAACATTTTTTTTTTTTTTTTTTTTTTTTTTTTTTTTTTTTTTTTTAAGAATCAGTGTACTCATTTTGATAAAATCTCCCTCTATTCCCTTATTTTTCATTGAATATAATTATCTTATTCTTTTTATAATAATGCAAAATAATCTTTTGTTTGTTTGTTCTGAATATTAAAAATCACAAATTGTAATGCATGTTTTAGGTATTTATAAATTTAGGTTATTAGGAGGAGGGACAAAAGCTTTAACCTCTCTCCTGGGGGGGGGGGGACGTAATTCGGTAATAGTTGCTATGCTAAACATTCTTGTAGTAAGTACAAAAAAAAAAAAAAAAAAAAAAAAAAAAAAAAAAAAAAAAGGTGTCCTCATTTTGATAAAATATTTTTTTCTCTTCCCATTCTTTTCATTGAATGGAATTATATTATTCTCTTTATAGTAATGCAAAATAATCAATCTTTTGTTTGTTTGTTGTGAATATAAAAAATCGCAATTTGTAAGGGTTTTTTTTAGGTGCTTATAAATTTTGGTTATGAGGAGGAGAGTTTTAACCTCTCTTCTGACGTAAATTTTGACTTTCTTGTAGTAAAAAGTACACATAAAAAACGACATTTATTTTTTTCTTTAGAATTTTTTTAAAAATTAATTATTGAAGAAAATCAATATATATCTTCTTTTTTATACGTAATATGCAAAAAGCGTTATTATTATTTTTTTTTTTCAGAAGAGATATCAATGCTAAAATGAATAATTTTTAAATAAAAAAAATAATTTAATTTAAAAAAACTACATTCGAAAACCAATATGTATATTATATAAATATATATTTCAAGGGGAAAAAATAAAATGATAATGAGAAAAAATTGTATCCCGGACCATCCTAATGATTTTCTAATGAACTCTTTAAGTAAATGAGCTATGAATTAGAAGTATCCTTTCATCTTTAGTACGGAATTTTATTGAATTTGACACTTACTGTGTTCTAGAAAACTGAATTTTCTATAAACCCAGATGGTACTATCGAATTTCAGTGTCTGTCTAGTTTAACTCTTTTCATTGCATCTTGAATATTGAATGGGTATTGATAATTTTGTTTTGGTTACGGGAAAACCTTGAGAAAACTATTATATTCGTTAAAATTGTAATGAAAAATCGAAGACTTATCATGTGTATAAAAGTTTTTGTTAGAAGCAAGCTAAAACTCTACTGCTGGATATTCTTTTTATTTGAAGGCATTTTATATGCTATAGTCATAAGTATTATTTATTAAACTTTAGAACATTCATTTTTTTTTTTTTAAATAATTACTGAAGAAAATCAATCTCTTCTTTTCTGTACTTAATATGCAAAAAGTGTTTTTTTTTTTTCCCAAAAAGAAGATATATATCAATTTTAAAACATGGCTAAAATGAATAATTTTTAAATAACAACAAAAAAAAATTAATTAAAAAAATTACATTCGAAAACCAATATGTACATTATATAAATATATATTAAAAGGGAGGAAAAAATAAAATAATAGTGAGAAAACAATTGTATCCCGGACCATCCTAATGATTTTCTAACGAACTCTTTAAGTAAATGAGCTATGAATTAGAAGTATCCTTTCATCTTTAGTACGGAATTTTATTGAATTTGACACTTACTGTGTTCTAGAAAACTGAATTTTCTATAAACCCAGATGGTACTATAGAATTTCAGTGTCTGTCTAGTTTAACTCTTTTCATTGCATCTTGAATATTGAATGGGTATTGATAATTTTGTTTTGGTTACGGGAAAACCTTGAGAAATCTATTATATTCGCTAAAATTGTAATGAAAAATCGAAGACGTATCATGTGTATAAAAGTTTTTGTTTGGAGCTAGCTAAAACTCTCCTGCTGTATATTATTTTTATTTGAAGGCATTTTATATGCTATAGTCATAAGTATTATTTATTAAACTTCAGAATTTTTTTTTTTTTTTAAATAAATGCTGAAGAAAATCAATTTCTTCCTTTCTGTACTTAATATGCAAAAAGTTTTTTTTCCCCTAGAAGATATATATCAATTTTAAAACATGGCTAAAATGAACAATTTTTAAATAAACAAAATTACATTCGAAAACCAATATGTATATTATATAAATATATATTAAAAGGGAGGAAAAAATAAAATAATAATGAGAAAACAATTGTATCCCGGACCATCCTAATGATTTTCTAATGAACTCTTAAGTAAATGAGCTATGAATTAGGAGTATCCTTTCATTTTTAGTACGGAATTTTATTGAATTTGACACTTACTGTGTTTTAAAAAGGCCGAATTTTCTATAAACCCAGATGGTACTATCGAATTTCAGTGTCTGTCTAGTTTAACTCTTTTCATTGCATCTTGAATATTGAATGGGTATCGATAATTTTGTTTTGGTTACGGGAAAACCTTGAGAAAACTATTATATTCGTTAAAATTGTAATGAAAAATCGAAGACGTATCATGTGTATAAAAGTTTTTGTTTGGAGCTAGCTAAAACTCTCCTGCTGGATATTATTTTTAT
The DNA here is from genome assembly GCA_963931845.1 of Maratus michaelseni. Lineage (NCBI taxonomy): Eukaryota > Metazoa > Arthropoda > Arachnida > Araneae > Salticidae > Maratus > Maratus michaelseni. The sequence goes on along the minus strand of OZ007597.1, from coordinate 95,971,962 downwards.
TTGAAGGCATTTTATATGTTATAGTCATAAGTATTATTTATTTATTTATTATCACTAGAAACTAAGCATTTTTAATAAACATTTTAAAAATTTCAAATGTTGGACACAAAATTATTTTTTCTTTACGTATTAACAAATTGTTCTTAAAATTCGAGGATGTAAAAGCACATGTGTGACTTCAAGAACAGTAGAAGCAGTATACTGCAATTAAAATTTTAATATATTGAATATTTGATGAGATTTGCATGGAATAATGTATAACTAACTGCGCATGCGCGAACTATACCAAAGATTTTGTTTTTCATGATTTGGTAGTCAATTCTATTAGAGTAACTCATATAAAAAGACCAGTCAAATATCGTGAAAACTCAGAAAGATACGAGCAATACAGTGAGCTAATTGACAAATTCAGGTGGGTGTGTTGAATTCCATTGGATTATATGGGATTTCTCCCCGAATTTGTTACGAAAAAAAAAAAAAAAAAAAAAAAACTACACAGGATACTACGACAATTTTAAAGACTTAATGCCATATTGAAATTTCCTAACAATTTTTACGAAAGTTTAAAAAAAAACAAAAACATGAAAAGAGACAGACGGACAAACATCACTTTTAGATCCTAATGATATTGAAACGGGACTATCAGATCACTCAGACCATTCCAAAATAAGAAGAGAAGGGGGGGTGGGAGACAGATATATCAAAATAGGACCATCCGGGGGTTCAAGAGTTATGCGTGGACATATATAAAATACAAAGTGATTACATAACCTCTTTCGTTGAAAGTTGATTAATAAATCATTAGATTACACTGCTGTCCAAAAATTTTATTTAAAAAGAATGTGGATTACAGTCTTGCGTCAAGGTCGGTGATTCGAATTTACCCGAAGCCGACATGAACCAAATTTTGAGTCGGGTCGGGTTGGCAATATTTTTTTCTTTTCGTTGCGAGTCGGGTTGACTCTAATTGTTCTATGCTTGGGTTGGTTTCGGTTCGGGATCAGGTTGGGCTTTGATTCTTGGTAACCCACAACCTCCTTTAAAAAAAAAAAAAAAAAAAGTACATTATACTTTTTAAGATGAAAAAAACTATAATTTGAATATAATATATGTTTATTTTTCTACATAAAAGATAAAATTGATATTGGAAATATCAGTGTATTTAAGAATGTACGTAGAAATATAAGTACAGAGTATGTTTTCATAATTTCATTAAAATCTGGAGTTGAACTGATAGTATGGGGTAAATAGGGGGTTGATTTATAATAGGATTTTCGGTTTCGGGTCTGTATAACCCGACCCGTGCAGAATTCTAATGGATAACAATACAGGATAGCCACAAAAACATGAAATTAAAAAAAAAATCCTTTGAAGTTTTTTTTTTTTTTTTTGCACAACAGTTTTTAACAAAACAAGCAACTTGTTAGTGTTTTGAACTTAAAAATATCGTATTTTTAACTCATTCAAACTCAAACCGGCGGTAGATTCGCGCGTTCCATGTCAGAATATAATTAGCAGATCAGTTTCTAAAAGTTTTTAGAAATATAGTATGCACGATCCTTATTCTGGTTTAGGTACCATCGATATATGTTCTTTAATTTATACCTAAAAAACCTTGTTTTCTAGACTCAGGTGTGATTCATTTATCGAAAAGTTAAAAAAAATAATATTCCATTACAAATCACTTTAATAATCATACCTGCAAGTCATAGTTGGGCAAATTTGTAATTGCAAATATCTGCAGTGTAATTACAATTTAATTGTATGTAATTGATTATAATTACACACATTCAAGCACAGAAATTTCGTCAAATAATTGGATGGGGCGAGGGGAATTCGGCTACAGTTCTGCAACAATGTTTTACGGCATGTCATTGTAACTATAAGGAATTACATAGAATTAAATTGTAACTACATTGCAAATAATTGCAATTACAAATTTGCCCAACTCTACTGCAGTTGTCATGCTTTTGCGTTTAAAAATGAGTCAGAAAATTTCGCGTTGTTGAGCGGGGGAAAAAGGTTTTTTTGAGAACCGTCTTAATGAAAAGGTTAATTTAATGAACGGGTTATTAAACATATTTAATGTCTAAATGATGTTGTTAAAAAGTCAAAAATCATTATTAGTATTCTCATCATTATTATTGGTATTTCTTTTTCTTTTTTTTTTTTCCATGGCAGTATTTAACGGAACGAACAGTACTTAAATTATTAATTTTTAGAATTCGTAAGTAATCGAATTTTTAAATGTATTTATTTGACCTTTAAATCGCATTTAAAAGGTCCGAAATTAAATTATATTTTTTTAGTGCTTCAGATATTATATGTGTAAGGTTTGTATTATTCATTATTTCACTTCCTTATTTAACGAAGCAAACAGTATTTATGTCATAACTTTTTAGAATTTGAAAACGTCGGATTTTTAGACGTTAAAAGTCCATTAAAATGTCCAAAATCATATTTGCATCACAAATTAGATATAAGGTTTGTATCGTCTTTTCACAATCCTATTTAACAAAACGAATAATTTTTAGGTTTAAAACATACTACTGTGGGCAAAAAATAGTAAGACTTTTTAATTTAAATTTCGCGCGAAAACCCATTCGTCGAAATATTTTTTTTCTAGGTTGGTATGACTGTCAGTGACATCTGTGCCAAATGTCACATCAATATAATCATTAGTGTTTAGTATACGCTTGTCTTTCTGAAGTACAAAAAGTGCATTCGGCGATTTTTACAATGAGTGAAATTATTCAACAAAGAAGTTCCATTAAATTTTGTGTGCGGAATCAAATTTCTGGTGCCGAAACGTTCAGAATGTTGCAAAAGACCTTCGGTGATAATTGTTTGTCGCGAGCAAGTGTTTTTGATTGGTACAAATTATTCAAAGAGGGTCGAGAACGCGTTGACGACGAACCACGTCCAGGACGTCCATCAACATCAACTGATGATCAACACGTCAATAAAGTCAAGGAATTAGTGCTTGAGAATCGACGATTAACAGTCAGAGACCTTACTGGCATCGTTGGAATATCGGAAGGATCAGTGAAAACAATTTTGAAAGATACACCGATAATGCACCGTCGCATACTGCATTAATTCTTCGTGAGTTTTTCGTCAAATTTTCAACCAATATCGTGCCGCAACCACCGTATTCGCCTGATGTAGCTCCGTGTGACTTCTGGCTATTCAGCAAACTCAAACGACCGCTCCGGGGAAACCGTTTTGAGTCAATTGAAGACATTAAACGTGAATCGCTACGTGCATTGAAGGCTATTCCGGAAATTGACTTTAACAACTGTTTCGAGGATTGGAAGAAACGTTGGCACAAGTGTATTGGGGCCACGGGGGATTACTTTGAGGGGGACGAAATAGATTTGGAAGAATAAATTAAGAATTTTAAAATTATGAACAAAGTCTTACTACTATTTTTTGCCCACAGTAGTATTTTATGTCTAAATTACATTAAAATCTTTTAAATTATCGTTGCATCATATGTTATACTTTTAAGATTTTCATTTATTTATTTATTTTGCTATAAGATTATCTCAAAATGGAAATCTCGCGTTATTTCGCTTTCAGTTTTTATAGTCTCATCCAGAGATTTTTATATACTTACTGTCACATAAATTCGTTTTTAATGCAACCTTCAAACAATCTCGGATATAAAACGAAATTAAAGAGAGTTGATCTTATTCACTTAGGTTTTTACCCATAAAAAAAAAAAAAAAAAAAAAAAAAAATCGATAAAGCATTTAGAAATAATTCTTTTTCCAAACAAGATGCGCTTAAACACCTGCTCAGCTGTGTAAACAATCCTCTCTCTACTTTTCTATGCAGATCTGGTTTTATTAGAGAACTTGGTTTGTTTTCCTTTGATTTCGCTTCTTCTTTACCATCAGTGGCTTATTTCAAAACTAAAAGAAAACATAAGCTGAAAGGGTTTTATGCATCGTATAAGCTTATATATACATATAAGAAAAATATAATAGTTAATTTTATACCAAATTTTAAGTAAATTAATATGAACTTTAACATTTTCAGTTTCATTTAACAGATAAAGCTAATCTCCTGTATTCAAGGTGTTGACTTCATTTTTCCCAACCCGAAAATAAATACCTAATGTTGTACTGCTCTAACAACTTTTTTTTTTTTTTTTTTTTTTAGGGTTTCGTTCATTTCACGAAACCCTATTGCTCCCGCTCCGTTGTCTGTCTGTCACAGACCCATTCTCGAAAACTATGTAACTTACAGAGTTGAAATTTTGTGTATAAATCAGAATATCAGCTGTAAAGAGCTGAAAATATTAAAATTTGAAAAATTCGTATTATTTTAATAAATAGAGATAAAAAACCAAAATTCTAACAGCTTTTTCCTATTACATTGAAACATTTTTCGTTAGAGTCGATGCCAAAAATTAAAAAATCCACGATGAAATTCCTTCTACAATAAATAATTTTCTATCAGACGATTTCCACGTGAAAAATGAAATAAAAAGTTTCACCAAATAAATAAAAAAAAAAGATTAATATGAAATAAAATTGATTGACGTCATAGTCGTAATAAAACGGAAAATGTCTAAGATTTCTCAATAATACAAGGAGTATGAGTATGTGTAAGTACAAGCAGATTAATACACGTCATTAGGGAATTAAAAAGACAATCTGACGTCATTTGGGAAGTTTAACTAATTTTTCAAATGTTTGAGAATAATACAAAGCGAGTATCAATATAAATAATAGAGAATAGTAAATATATGAGTTTGAGAAACATATTGAATCGTGATGAAAATCCGATTATGGAAATATTCGCATATTTTAACATTTTGAAGATGTACAATTTGTTTAATTTTGAAATTATTTTTTTAAATATTGCATTTAGTCCGTATGACGGATATTATTATGACAGAATATAATAGCAGGCTTAGCCCGCTATCCGGCTGGTTTAGATATTCGAAAAAACGAAAAAATAGACCGGTAAATTTTTACTTTATAAAAAACTACTTTTTTTTTGTTGTTGTTGCTAAATGAAATTTGTTTGAATTTATTAAAGAAAGGATAAAGTGTTTTGAAAAGAATATTAAACGAAACCCTTTGAGCGATCTTCGATCACACTTACCCACTTGTTTCTTTTTACTCGGACTTTCATAAAAGCAATAATAGCTCTAAACTTCTAACTTTTGTTATAGCCTTAATTTTGTTTGTGAACTATATATATATATATATATATATATATATATATATATATATATATTTGTAATTTATTAAAAGGAAAAAAGTCCGTTTAATGTGTATATATGACTATCTTATATCGTATTTATGAAGAAGCAGTTTAGTCCTGTCACAGATAAGACTACCGAGTATGAGTGATGACGTTAGGGCAAAAGTTGAATATTACTTTCATCTATGATTATGTTTTAGTTATTTTTATTCAAGAGAAATGTAGTCTAATGTTACAGATACAGATCTATATTACAGCGTTGAAATAAGTCGTGAAAGTTAGCCTTATCTGACTACAAAAATGAAATTCGTTAGTCAGATTCAAAGTTGTTTCATGAATTTTCTAACGATAAAATAATAATATATCCACTGGCTATTTACACTTCAATAATAACTAATTGAAACAGTTTATAAAAGTGATTCATTAAATTGTGTTTGACTTGTGTAGTAAAAGTCATAAAGATTTTTAGCACAGTGATTTAAAAAGTGATTAGAACGCATCTGCATTTTCAAATTTTAAATGGAATAAAATTGGAATTAACTTATCACTTCACACCGCTCGAAACAGATCGAATATCAGAAATCTATGCTCATAAAAAAAAAACTAATAAATTCTCTTTCATGTAAATCTTTTAAAACTGTTGTACAAAATAATACTGTTGAAAGAAATTTCTTAAATTACACCGTGGAAGTGAAAGAAACACTTTTATGATGAATTAAAAAAAAAAAAAATATTTATATATATTTTAATGGCAGTGATTTTTTAAAAGGAGAGGTTTTTATTTCGTTTAACTAGTGGTAACAAATGTTCTGTAAAAATTTCTGACATTTTAATGATTCTATGAATCTCTTTTCTGTAGAACTTTAAGAAGTTTTAACCGGGTACACTATTTAGTTATTATTTATTATTTAACCATATCAATCGAATGTAATTACTATTTCATTTGAAACAAGTTGTAAAGAACATTCGTATGATATGAGAAAAATCAGCACAGATGCCTTTTCGTAATTTTACTTTCCGTAACCAAGCTTATAACACAATATGTGCATAACGCATTTTTGTGGCCACAATGTCAGTTAAAAGTTATGCGAATCTTCCATTTGGCCCAAATGCATGCCCTTATATGGTAGTGGTAATAACTCAATCACTCACACCCATGTCTAAAAATATATTCTCATTGTTAAAAGCACATACTGTTTTGTCTGTCAAAAATCCGTTCACATGAGAAAGATATTTGTCGGTTATAATCGCCATGGTGATATTAATTTTTGAAACAAAATTCGTCCTGTCGCCAATAATCTGGTAATCTCGCCTGGCAAATACCATTTGTTATGCCTATCTCTGTCTGAAAGTATTTACACCTAGACACTCTGTAGCAACCCTATTTGGCGAGATTATTATCAGTGCATTTCCAACTTGTATCGTGGAAACAACTCACTTCGCTTGCTGTCTTCGCATAATAATGGCTGTTTAAGAGCGGCCTTTCTTTTTACCCTCTTCTGCCTTGGAACATCATATGTCTACGAAATAAAATTCTGAAGATATACTGGAGTTTTTCTTTGCTAATTAAATACTTACCTGGATATTTCGTCATTCAATCACTCGAACTAATAACTTTATTACAATTCGTTTATTCTATTAGAGGTTAAAATTCTTCATCATCATCATCATCATCATCTGCGTATAATTAACTGGTGCATTGATTGACATTTCCATTAGACCTTTGACTTTGAAACTCATTACATTAAAAAAAAGTTGACACTATATGAGTTCGTGCGGAAAGTTCTAATAGACTCTAAATCCACACCACAGACGTCTTCCCCATGCAACCCCATCTCAACATCCGAATGATCATCGCAGTTAATCCACTTATAAGTTATTAATTCTTCGAAGCATGTTTTAATCCTGGGCGTCTAGAATATAGTTATTCACAGGGTTGGAGAATTTTCACAAAATCTTATCAGCCAAGGATTTATTTTACCAGCTAGCAAGATAGAACGTGCTGTTGAAAATTATTATGACAAAATTTACGTGACTGCAAAAATAATTTATTACTACAAAGTATTTTCGTACTAATTTTTTCTTAAATTTTTTCCATATTTCTTAAGTTTAAAAAAATATATATATAAATTTAAGAAATAATATATACAACAGAGGAAAGTTTAATGTAGAATAGAACTTGGTGCCATGTTTATAGTGTGGCAATTGGAAGTAAGGAAAAAAAAAACAGTCAAAGCAAAATATGGTTAACAATTAATAATATAACGTTTTTGGTATATTTTCTATAGGCTGCAGTTTTTAAAACTGCCTAAAAATTCACTCGTCCTGCCAGGAATTACATCATTCTACTCGCCACTGGCGAGTAAAATGATGTAATTCCCTAACCCTGGTTATTCATACTCTAGTGCAGGATTATCTTTCCATTTCTATGGGCCTGATTTTCAATCCTGTTGATATGGCTTCTCTATGATAGAAATCGAAATCAATGGTGGTGTAGTTAAAAAAAAAAGGAGGTCTATACGCTATAGACAGAAGTACGGTTATCATACTGAGTTATGCAGAAGGTATACCACCGTATACTCTCCACTATATCCGATAGAAATGCATTCTTCATAATAAGGCTATAATGGTATATAATAATAATAGTCCATCAAAATTTTAAGGACATCAGTGCTTTTTGTGACAAAGAGACTGCACTGGCAAAGATTTAAATCCTTAAGCGTTTAACCTAGTAACGCAAAGACACTCGCAAACTAATGTTAAATCAATGGCAATGTTCTTTTCAAATTTCTCGTTTGTATGTCAAATGATTTTTTGCATAGGATATCTGATTTTTTTTTTTTTCTAAGGACACTTTCAATTTTGAAACCGGTTCCGAAACTGAAAGTGTTCTCAGGGAGAAAAATAAAAAGTACGAAGATATCCGGTCGACCCCCATCGACCTCGGATATCCGATTAAAAAAAAAACAAAAAAACAAATCATTTAAAAATATTGAAATCCAAACGAGAAATTTGCAAAGAACGCTATCATTGTTTTAACATTAGCTTGCTAGTATTTTCGCTTTACTATCGTAGGCTCTTAAAACTGATATTTAGAAAAGTGAAAAACGTCGCCTATATTTATATGAATATTAGGGCCTTATTTTGTATGACATTGAAACCGCACCGACTGTTTTAAATTGCAAAACCGGTGTTACGCCATTTACTATCTTCTAATAGTATTCTTCTGATGGTTGTAAATATTTCATAAAATCAAATACAACAACCTCACATCCAAAATAACTGAGACAGAGCAAACAAACTGATTCTGTGATGAAGTTAGCTTGAAAAATCGAAGAATGCTTATCGTAGATGAAAGTGATCGTAATTTTTTTTTATACATTTGCGTTCATCGAAATAACCATAAGTTCCCCTCCTGATAAGGAAACAGTCCACAAAAATACAAAAGTTGAAACTAAGACATTCACGTGAAAGTTTTCTTTATTCTGGACATTTCGACGCATCTGGAAAGGCGAGAGTGGTCTTCTTACATCTCTAAATAATCGACCTTCTTGCTTAACAGTTATAGAAGATCTGATCTAATTTTTCAGATGCATTATCACCAACGCATAAATGAAAATATGCCAAACACTACACTTCTCGCCAGGCACTAACCGTCAAATTTTGAATGTTAGAGATAAACCAATATTGAGATTTTTGAATGAGAAATGAGAAAGGCATGCCATATTTGACGGATATCAATTTAATGATTTTTAACGTACAACCCGAGATTATTTTGAGAAAGCGAGAACATGTGTTATTAGAAATGAACAAAAAAAATTTGATATTGCACATATATGCAGCAGTCAGTTTATGAAAACGGCGCCTGTATTTAACACAAGATACGAAAGAAAGCAAAACAGCATATGTTAAAACCATCTGGATGGATAGTACATTAATATTCCGAATTGAAACCACAGAAAAGTAACGTACATTTAATGTTACGATGAAGATTATCTGGGAACATTTTAAGAATGGAATAAATGACTGCTTTTCAGATTAAAGAAAAAAAAAAAAGATTTTGAATAAATTAATTAATTCACATACAGAAAATTTAAGATAGGAAAACTAAATTTTAGAAAAAAAAAAAACCCATAACATATATGTGATTCTATATCATAGATTGCTGCATATAAAATATTTAACTTCTTTAAAACCACTTCGAACTTAAAAACGGGATTTATGTATTTACTATTACGTCACATCTAAAAATTGTGTTGAAAATTTTTGAAACGTACGCAAAGTAATAAAAAAAATCCCTGACGGCTCGGCCTACAGGCACAGGTAGATTTCGAAGACGCAGACCGTGGGGCGCCTGTTTGTCGGGAATTGCGGAAGAAATGACCTTTTTTACGATGATGCGGCAGTTTGAACCGCCTACTTCGAAACCTAACTTGTTTGCAGGCGGATCCGGCAGGGATTTTTTTGTTTTTAATTTTTTTTTTGGTATAACGGTTGGTCCTATAAAAAACTTGTCAATATAAAAGTTTTAGATAATATTAAGAGGATTTATAATAAATTTAAGCGGATTTGAAATCTTGGGAATTGACGAAGTTATGCATTTTTTTCTTCTAACCCCCCCCCCCTCCCCCCCTCTTAAGGCAATATTTAATTATATCAAAAATCTGTCATACATAAATTTTCGGCCCTTCTCCTAGAAGTAATAATAACTTCAAACGGATTCGATACGTATCATAATTAAGAAATTATGGGTTTTTTTCTGTTTTCACAAAAAGCCCCCCCCCCCATCCACCCCCCCCTGGTTCGATTTTGCCCATTAACGAACTTGACCGAGATTTTATGCCTCTTGATTTTATGTATCAGTTTCGAACAGATGCGGGAGTTGGAACCGCTTACTTCGAAAAATAACTTGTTTGCAGGCGGAGCCGGCAGGGTTTTTTTTTGTTTTTAATTTTTTTTGCTATAACGGTTGGTCCTATAAAAACTTGTCAATATAAAAGTTTTAGATAATATTAAGAGGATTTATAATAAATTTAAGCGGATTTGAAATCTTGGGAATTGATGAAGTTATGAATTTTTTTCTTCTAAACCCCCCCTTCCCCCACTTAAGGCAATTTTTAATTATATCAAAAATCTGTCATACATAAATTTTCGGCCCTTCTCCTAGAAGTAATAATAACGTCAAACGGATTCGATACGTATCATAATTAAGAAATTATGTTTTTTTTTCTGTTTTCACAAAAAGCGCCCCCCACCCCCCTTGGTTCGATTTTGCCCATTAACGAACTTAACCGAGATTTTATGCCCCTTGATTTTATGTATCAGTTTCGAAAAGATGCGGGAGTTGGAACCGCCTACTTCGAAAAATAACTTGTTTGCAGGCGGAGCCGGCAGGGATTTTTTTTTGTTTTTAATTTTTTTTTTTGCTATAACGGTTGGTCCTATAAAAAACTTGTCAATATAAAAGTTTTAGATAATATTAAGAGGATTAATAATAAATTTACGCGGATTTGATATCTTGTGAATTGACGAAGCTATGATTTTTTTTCTTCTAAAACCCCCCTTTTTTCCCCCCCTCGGAGCCATTTTTAATTATATCAAAAATCTGTCATACATAAATTTTCGGCCCTTCTCCTAGAAGTATTAATAACTTTAAATGGATTCGATACGTATAATAATTAAGAAATTATGGGGTTTTTTCTGTTTTCACAAAAAGCCCCCCCACCCTCCCCCCCTTGGTTCGATTTTGCCCATTAACGAACTTGACCGAGATTTTATGCCCCTTGATTTTATGTATCAGTTTGTAAAAGATTAATGCAGAATTTTTCCAGTTATCGTGGTCAGAAAAAAGTGACATAGATAGATAGATAGATAGATAGATAGATAGATAGATAGATAGATAGATATATATATAAAGTTTTGAACTGGGGGTGGTTTTGTGTTCTGGGAGTCATGATCGGCGTAGATCTGCAAAAATTTTTCAAAATTTCCAACTTAGGTGAGAATGTAATAGGTAGTATTTCTTACGAAATCTACCTAATAACTCAGACCGTGTACATTTGCTATATCTTTAATTGCAAAAGATACTTGAAATTTTGTTTTTTTTCTGTCAATACAAAATATCTTCGATATTTACTAAAAGCTCTAAAAGGAAAGTGTAGACTGTGAAATTACTTTTGGTTGGTTCATCTTAACTTCTTAAGTAATCATTACTCTTTTTCCTTGAATGCAATGTAGACTTTTCTTCAGTTGATACAAAAATATAAAAATGTTACATCTTTATGCTTTTTACACTCTGCCATCTGAAGAAAACACGACAGCTTCTTTTTTTCTCCCCCATTTACGGTCGTGCATCTGCGGATATGCAGGTTCAATTTTTTTTTTTTTTTCGTGACCATACAAATGTTAAAACTTTATACGTGTGATTTATACAAATAAAATCTATCCTTATTTATTACATATATTTTTATTCAGCATATGATATCGGTGACTGCTTGGGTATATTTACAAATTCTGTATTCTAAGAGTAGATAACTTAGATTAAAGAATTTTTTTTCCCTACCTTTGCATCAGTGGAGAATGCAGGATAGTTCTATTTGCTTTTTGCTGTGTAGAGTAAAAATTTGTTTTAAGGAATAAATACGCTAAAATCATTTTGCTTACAAACTTGTTGAATTATGCGATACTTGAATGTTAGATTAATATTAACCCTTAAGAGACTACACTACTCACAAGAAGAAACGCTCAAGCTAATGTTAAGTCTATGGGAAGGTTCTTTTCAGATTTCTCGCTCGCATTTTACTATTTTTAAATGATATTTTTTTGCATAGGATAGCTGAAGTTGATCTCTAACGATATTAGTTTTTTTCGATTTTTGTTGCAGTTTTTTTATAAGCGGACATTTTTAATTTTGGAACCGGTTGGAACAAGTTCTGAAAGTGAAAGCACCCTTATATAAAAAAAACTGGAACCAAAATCGAAAAAGTAAAAACTAACAACGTTAGAGATCACTAGTCTTGCGAGTGTTTTCACATGACTAGTGTAGGCTCTTAATTGATGTGACAAAAATTATTGCATAACTACTGTGAGCGGTCTGTGAGACCGAAAGGTGAGTAAAAGACTCTATTAACTCATAGGATACTGTTTCTGTATTAAACCTTATGTACGGAACTATTGTAATTAAAAGCCAGCCATTCAGAAGTCTCTAGCGATAGTACTGGGACTCCAAAGGAAGAAAATTTAATTGGTATTTATAGGTTAAACTGTGAAAATTGAAAAAAGCAGCAGTCTGTGAGGCTGCTAACAGCAGTTAAGGGGTAATGACGATTTTCCTATCTTTCAGAAAACCAGTATTGGCTAAAAAATTATACCCCTCCCCCTCAATCTTTCTAATGTATAAGATTGTATTTTTTTTATAGTATTTTCTTGTGTAAAATAGCTGGCATAACGTTACTTCCTTGGTTTTGGGACACACAAGGGGCTAGGGGCTGACTAAGCACTGTTGGGAACCGAGACACTTATTCAACCAGCATTTTCGAATGGTAATTTTCGTCTCAATAATGACAGAAATTTTTAATTTAAATAAGGCGACGGTTACTATTTGAAAGTAGTGTCTGCAACTACCCCTAACTCTGTTACTATTCAAAAGTAGGGCTTGTGTCCAGTGTGCCCATGTACTGGCGCTACGAGGAACCACATTTCCACACTAGGGCTAAGCAAACCGAAATTCCCGATTAAAGTGGAATCCAGATTATTACGAACATCCCAGCCTCAACTGGAATTCAAATATTGTGTATTAATCAAAACTCTAACCATTATACAAGCAGGTGGCATATTATGTAAAATATTTCCCATATAAAGTCATGGAATATTTAATTTAGTAAGAGTTGCATAACACTGGCACTATCATATAAATATTTCAAATTATCGTTTTAGATATAAAGCCAATAAAACAACCTCTCACTCCAAAACTGCTACAAGACAGTGAATAGCACCAAAACTTACACTAAGTAATAAAAGTAACACAGACTGTGTTCATTTGCTGTATCTTCAGCTGCAAAAGATGCTCGCAATTTTATGTTTTTTGACGTTATAAATTTACTAAAAGCTCTAAAAAGAAAGTTTAGACTGTAAGTTACTTTTTGCTGCTTGTTCGTCTTAAATTCTTAAGTATCTTTAGTTGCAAAAGATGCTCGCAATTTTGTGTGTTTTGACGTTATAAATTTACCAAAAGCTCTAAAAAGAAAGTTTAGACTGTAAGTTACTTTTTGCTGCTTGTTCGTCTTAAATTCTTAAGTATCATTACAGCAAAAATCTTTTTCCTTAAATGCAATTTAGAATTTTTTTTTTCTCGGTTGGGGTGGGAAACATAAAAAAAAAAATCTAACATCTTTCTGCTTTTTACATCCTCCCACATTCCCTAAAGGATTCACTCCCACGGGGCGCGGGTCACAGTACCCTTTCTTATCTCCCGGCAGATCTGAACTCCGGTGGGGAGAAAACTAGTTTATTCCTTTCTAGTCGAATTTCTTACCAGTTGAAAGTAATTAAGATGGTAAAGTATAGGGGGTCGTGTTTGACTCTCATATTTTCATCTTCCAGGTCTTTTTGGACGAAGGTTCAGCATTGTTTGATGTATCATGTACCATTTGAGCAATAAAATGGTATCAAGGAAAAAAGAACTAGAAACAGATTTTCTTTATTTCTTTCGCTTTTTTTCTTTTCTTTTTGTAAAATTTTTACAAGATTTGAAATTAGAATTGGAATTTATGACTATTTTTTATGGCAAGCATAGCAATAATCACCAAACGTATTTTACTATGTCGATGGCTGAAGCAAAATATTCCCGTATTTTTAAAATATTACTCATAGACATTTCTTTGTTTTGTTTTTACTTTCTTCTATCTTTACAAGAAGAAAGTATTGGATTCATGAAAATTTTCGACTTCCGGTTTTCGACGGATTTATACGTTTTAGAAGGTCCTGAACACGATTTGACTGTTTTTAGAAAATGTCTGTCTGTGAGTCTGTCTGTCTGTCTGTATGTGACACAAATTTTGTGGGCGCTCTATCTCAAGAACTAATGCTCGGAATTTAATAAAACTTTAGATTCAGTTAGTCCCTGATATAAATTGGTGCTGATTAGTTTTTGGTATAAATCGCCCGGCAGGGGGCGCTGCTAAGCAGCATTTTTTGCGATTTCCGCAATAGCTCTATCTCAAGAACTAATGCTCGGAATTTCATAAAACTTTAGATTCAGTTAGTCCTTGATATAAATTGGTGCTGATTAGTTTTTGGTAAAAATCGCCCGGCAGGTGGCGCTGCTATGCAGCATTTTTTGCGATTCCCGCAATAGCTCTATCTCAAGAAATAATGCTCGGAATTTAATAAAACTTTATATTCAGTTAGTCTCTGATATAAGTTGGTGCTGATTAGTTTTAGGTAAAAATCGCCCAGCAGGTGGCGCTGCTATGCAGCATTTTTCGCAATTTCCGCAATAGCTCTATCTCAAGAACTAATGCTCGGAATTAAATTAAACTTTATATTCAGTTAGTCTCTGATATAAATTGGTGCTGATTAGTTTTTGGTAAAAATCACCCAGCAGGTGGCGCTGCTATGCAGCATTTTGCAGGATTTACACGATTTTAGCGATAGTGATATCTCAAGAACTATTGCACGGAATTTAATAAAACTTGAGTTTCAGTTAGACCTTGATATAAATTGGTGCTGATTCTTTTTAGTGTATGCGAAACCTGTGTGAGATAGAAGAAAGTTTTGGGATTGACACTTCCGACTAGTTTAGTATGTATTCATAGGTGAATGAATTTTTCTATACATATTTATTACATATATACATAAACACATATGTGAATATATTTCCAATAAATATTTAAATGTGGATATATGTAGTAATTAAGTGTGTGAAAATTCAACTACTTTTCGACGTATGCGCATCTGCATATATTTTCATCATATATTTCATATATTTTGTTGTATCAGTTTTTAACACTTTCCAACAACATAGTTGAAAAGTGTTTAGGAATTCGGTTGGTCTCTCTGCCTTTTTGTGCTGTAACGCGCGTAAATATACTCGTATTGCCATGCAATTAATACATTTTAATTAGAGAACACGTTCGGCACTGAAAATGAAGTAATGTAGCGTTTATTGTTCACTTACCAGGGACACTCAAAAGAATTATGTTAAATTACTGTCTATGGGGGAAATCGTTTGCAGTGAATTTTGATTATGTTATACCATTTCAAACATGTTTAAATTGATATATGTCATTGATATGCACCATAAGAGGCGTACTAAAGAATACAGTGTGCACAGATTTCATCGTTCATTTACAAAGACACACAAAAGAATTCGATTAGAGCACGGTGTAAGAACAATAATCGCCGTAAGTGCGTTTTATGTTGTGGTACATTTTAAAATTAAACTACTTTTTTGCCAATTACTTGGTGTGCATAAATTTTATAGATGATATACAGGCCAGCACGAAAGATCTCGAGTATATTTCCGTTTATTGACGGAAATTGCTGAACTGGAAATTACAAAAACTGTTTCATAATCGATGATTGACGCTTTTTTTTTGGCTCTATTTGTATTTGAATTATTATATTCATATTGTTAAATGGAGTTTCTTTTTATACAGGTAATATAATACTAATATAAAGCAAATGATGTTGTTTCTTTTAATATTGGACTATGAATTTTGATTTCATGCTCATAAATCACCCATCAGAATCATGCTTCGACAAATGAAAATGACGTTATATTTCAAGAAATATTGCATTGGGATTCATAAATCTGTAATTTTATTAAAAGATTGCCTTAAGTCTGTTCTGAAATCCGAAGGAGTCATTTTCGGACACATTTCTGGATTCATTTTTGTTTGGAAACGAATGAAATTGGCAGCTGCTTTTATTATGATACTATACAAACGAATGCTGTTTTTTGATAAAGACAGAAGATGTTTTACAAAATACTGTCGAAGTTTGTGTTTAGAATCGACATTTAGGACGTAACAACGCGGGAAAGAAGAAAGCCTTTGTTCACGTGACAACAATCACTTATAGCGATAGACAATATTCATTTATCAAAAGATGGTAAACACCATTCGATTCCAAATCACTTCAATAATCAGGTATGCAGGTGCCATCAATTTTCCGTTTAAAAATGAGTCCGTGAATGTGTCAGAAAGATTCAAGTTGTCTTATTGATTGTCAGTTTAGTTCGGATGGTGATATTGACATCATTCTCAAAGAAAAAGATCATTTTCATTTATGAGAATGGAATAATTTAGTATGATTGAGTCAGTATGAACTCATATTCAATAACTTTTAGTTCTGCAAATAAAGTTCCTACTTATATTTTCCCTTTTTTTTTTTTTAATAAATTTTATATGCACCAAATAAAAAGTTTCCTAAAATTACATTATTTCCTTGAAATAAAAATAAGTAAATCTATAAAACTCAGACATTTAAAAATGATTGAAGTAATTAATATACTTAACTCAGGTAATAATTTAGGTAGTGATAATGAAGTCATTCTAAAAAGAAGAAAAATGATTTTTGACATATAAGAATAAAATACTTTATTATTATTGTGTCAATAGTCAATGGATTTTATTCTGCACGTACAGATACTGAAACTTAACCATTTATTAAAAGATCTTCATAATGCATATATCTGGTAAGTAAATCAGAAGAAAAGTGAATTAAGAAATGGAAATATCAGGTTTTAAAAACTTATTCTATGAAAACACATTTTAAAACTTCTTATAAGAAATATTTTATAAGTGCGTTTTGATGAATTTGAAAAGTTCAACGTTCTTACACAAGTAATAATTAGTTTTTTATTCTTAATTTGTAAAATAATCAAGAATAATATTTTCAATAAACAATTGCAGCCTTTCACTACAATACATTTCTGAATTCTTCAATACCATCATACACATATATGTGAAAATTTATTCCCCAGTTAAATGCAACATTTTATGCGATTAAGCTCAGCGGAAAGAAAGCACCAAGTGGTATGCAAAAAAAAAAAAAAAAAAAAAAAAAAAAACCTTAAATGTTAAAATGCGTACCACAACTGAAAACGCACTTCCAGCAATTACTTTTCATAGACAGTACTCAAGCCAAATTCTTTTGTGTGTATTTGTGAAAAAACGACAAATTCTATGCATACCATAATTCTACAGTAAGTGCGTCTTGTAGCACACCTCAGTGATGTATATTTTAAATGTGTTTAAAATAATGAAATATCATTGTAATACTCCGCAAACGATTTTTCCTGATACTACACCAAAATGTAACGGAATTCTTTTGTGTGTCCCTGTAAATGAACCGTAAGTGCTACACACTTCATTTTCAATACCGAACATGCCAACTTCAATAACATCGTTTACATGAAAATCCGAGTATATTTATGTGAGTTAGAGCACTGTCAGACGGACAGACAAACCAAATTCATAAGAAAAACGAATATATATATTTAAAGCAATTAAAACGTTTTATATTCTTTTGCCAATAATTAGTCGTTAGCCCAGTTTAATAAAGAAATAATTATTATAATTTCTAAAGTTGCCCCTCCCCTTAAAAAAAAAAAAAAAGATTTATTTATAGATGTACATAACTTTTATTTTGGATAGAAAACAAATACTATCGATGGGAATTGAAATCTCAGAAATACTCTTTTGATTCGCTTCGATGTCGAAAAATATTTAAGTTCAATGGAAAAACAGTTCTTGTTTTTTAAAGTATTATAAATATTGTAATATAAATATTGATATTGTAATAGTGTAAAGTACTCTTGTCAATATTGTAAAAAATGTCTTAACGTTAAAAATTACTAATTGGGAGTTAAAAATCATTGATATACATTTTAAAACATTCATGAAGGCTTCAAATCAGGGTACGCAAAATTCATGATTTTGTTTTTAAGAAAATTGGGATTTATTTGATTTAAATCATATATTTTTTTTGTTATTTAAATCGGATTTTTTTAAATTTTAAATTATTATGTTAGAAAGTTAACTTTTCTACAAATTATACATATAAATTTAGCAAGAATGCTTGATGATTTTTTTAATTTTAAATGCAAGTACCATATGAAAACTAATAATTATAAATTAATTAATTTTTAAATTGATGAAAATATTTGAAGAAAAGAAAAACATTGTTTTTTCCTTTTTGCAATATTAGATAATATTTGTCAGCATATAAGATATGTCCTATTTTTAAAAAAATATTTAAATGTGTAAGTGTAAAATATATAAGATACCTAAAATCTTTTGAAATTGCATTTCTCATAAAAATATGCATATATACACATTGGTTAATACAATTTAATTTAAATATATGACATAAATGTTCAAGGTTTTTCTCAAAAGATTAAAGTTAAAAAATGTAACAATTAATAGTATTTTAGAGTCACCTCCATTTTCATTTCTAATTTTATTAATACCTGATATTGAAAGTCAATGGAAACAAATTACATTGGAACTGCCTTGGTGACTTTTAATAAGTAGATATATTGAAATGAAAAATAGACGAATACTTTAGAAAATATGAAAAATGTATTATTTTTTCAAAACACTCAAGGGTTTGGAATGCAAGGCTTTGTATAATAAAAACAATTTTCCTGCTTTTTCATTCCCCACTTTGTTTCTAAGTTTAGAATGTACTAAACGTAAGTAGAAAATAGTCCTTTCTACAGAGTTGCTTTATTGCTTTTTCACCTGACATTTCACAAAAACTTGACTTGAAATGGGCTCTCCACCTCTCCGAAGGAGACATTTCGAATACAGTATTTTGCTTAAAAATAAAATCATAAAAAGGATCTGCCTTAGCTGGGAATCTCATGATTAAAGTTATAAATCTACTAGTAAATTTATTCTTCTTAGCAAATTAAAAAAAAAAAAATTCTTTCCGATCTCAGTCAAATCGCATCTTTTTTAATTCATCATGCATGCTCTTGACATTTGCTGCAATATATGTGTCAAGGCTACCAATAAAACAGTTACATCCAGCTTTGCACTTTAATATTACTTCATGAGCAATTTTTATAAGGTATATTCGGTTCTGTGTGAATTTTCTTATGTGTCAATAGAATCCACAAGATACCAATCCTTGCAGCATTTGGTGAAAATTACACAAACAATAGGCTCATTGTGGACATTTTACCACCCATCTAAACCCAAGCAGGCTGTCTGACCTTCAAGAACTTTACAATTTTTTTTATTCCTTGTCCTTCTTATAAACATGAGCTAAAAGCATACACCAATTTTTCTGCAGGTAAATTGAATGTAACCAGGACGTACTAGAATAATCATATTTTAAATTCAGGATGAATAAAATTAATTACATAGGAAATATTGTCTATTTATTACCACAAGAATTAACAAGCTATTGTTAGAAAGAAAACATTCAAAATTCTTTCAAAAATTGATCAGCTATAAACATCTGTAGATTGACAGTATTCATCCTCTTTATTTTGCCTTTCTGTGCTGTTACAGCATGTGACACAGGAGTATTTATATTCCGCGAAGAGAGTGGAATCTTGTTTCCGTATTTTGATATTTGATTTGTAAAAGATCCCTCATATTCTTTCCAGATAGAAAATTTTCGGGTAAAAAGGAAGCTACAGTGTCTCACAAAAGTGATGGGACACTTGTGCTTTATAAAAAGAAACTGCAATAAAATAAATAAACAAACATGTGCAAAAATTTTTTGGGTGTGTTTCATATTTAAAGTTAGTAACAATTATTACATAACATACATTTTGTCAAAATATTAAAATATTAATTTAGTAAAAATACAATTGTTCAGAACGGAGCAAAAAATGGCTCACATAAGTGATGGGACACTTACTTTTCCATCAAATATTTATCCACAAATTTTACTTTTTAAAAGGTTTTAATATTTTGTTGGATTTCCTTTTACTTTTAAAACATGATTTAATCTTTTTGGGATGGATTCGACTATTTTTTTTGTGATTTCTGGAGTGATTTTACCCCATTCTTCTTGAAGCACCGATTTTAGTTGTTGTTTTGAAGAAATGGTGTGTTTGCGAATTCTTGATTCCAATTCTTGCCAAATATTCTCTATGGGATTTAAGTCTGGAGATTGTGGTGGTGTTTTTATTATTTCAGGACAGTTATATAGCAGCCAGAGTCTAACGTTCAGAGCAGTGTGCTTGGGGTCATTGTCCTGGTAGAATTTAAAATCGTTATGAAGGTTCAATTTTCGTGCTGAAGATTTCAAATTTTGCTTTAAAATATCAATATACTTGTACTGATCCATTATACTGTCAATAAAAACAAAATTACCAACTCCAGCGGACGACATACACCCCCATACCATAACTCCTCCTCCACCATGTTTTACTGTTGGTACCAAGTTCTGTTTGCGAAGTTCTTCCCTGGGTTTTCTCCACACCAAGATTCTACCGTCAGAACCAAATATATTAAATTTACTCTCATCAGCAAATATAACTTTATTCCAGTAATCAGAATTCTTATTTATGTTGGATTTTGCGAAAGCTAGTCTGAGTTTTCTATTCTTTTCACTTACGAAGAATTTTTTCCTGGCTACTCTACCGTGATATCCAGCAGATCGAATTACCCTTCTAATAGTTTCAGGATTAACAATTATTCCATATAATGCTTGTAAATCAGCAGCAACTTTTGAAGCACTAATTCTTGGATTTTTTTTAATATTTCGAACGATAATTCGCTTTATTCCATTGGATAGCTTTGATGGTCAGCCAGGTCTTCTTTTATCCTGAATCATATGATTCTTTTTATATCGTTTAATGATATTGAAAACTGTTGAACGACTCAAGTTAACTGTTTCAGCAGTTTTTCTAATAGATTTTCCACGTTCAATATGCAAATTAATAACTAATTTTCGAATTTCAGGCGAAGTTTCTTTTCGTTTAGCATTCATGACTACACAGAGCTAAAAAACACAAAAATTCCAAAACAAACTGGAGAGAAATACTGCAGACGATTTTATAAATTATTGCCAATTGCTTTTAAGTAAAAATAAAACCCCAAAAAATATTTTTATTGCTTATTTCAGGCGATTTTTGTTGCATATATAATGGTGTCCCATCACTTATGTGAGCTATTTTTTGCTCCGTTCTAAACATTTGTATTTTTATTAAATTAATATTTTAATATTTTGACAAAATGTATGTTATGTAATAATCTTTACTAAATTTAAGTATGAAACACACCCACAAAAAAAATGTGTACATGTTTTTTTAATTTATTTGATTAGTTTCCTTTTGTAAAGCACAAGTGTCCCATCACTTATGTGAGACACTGTATGTTACCGCAATCATTTACGGAGTTCGAATTCAGCCTATCATCCTTTTAATCTACGTCTTTCTCCCTTCCTTGACCTTAGGGGGGAGTAAGCGAGCCGGTTGGGAAGTGGCCCCCTAAAGAAACACCGACGATTTCTTTTTTTTCTCTTCCATTTACGCTTTTACGCCTGCCGATATACGTTTTTCTCTTCTTTTTTTTCTCCTTTTCTTGCGTGACCATACAAATGATGAAACTTCATATAGGAGATGCGTAGAAATACCTACTCGTATGTATTCTGTATCCTTTTATTCGGCATAGGATATGGATGAGTGTCTGGATGCATTTGCAAATTCTCTACTCTTCTAGTAGATAACTTGAATTGAGAAGGTATTTTCCCCTTTTCTTTTGTATGAAAGGGGAACAGAAGATACTTACTATTTATTGTAGGGATGCGTTCACTTTTCTTTTATTTATTGTTTATGTTTTAAGTCATTGGCTTTTAGAGTGTTGGAAGTTTCTTTTATTTCTCCCCCTCGACAAAGCTAATCTTTCAATTACAAGATCATATCTATTGCACGCATTATCATATTTTCAAGTATTCTCATTCATGTGTCCTATAGCAAGGCTGCCCAACGCGGTGCCCTTTGAAGCTTTTCTTGGCGCCCTTCCGAATGCTTCCTGTTTCTAACCCTTTTTTAAAAAATAAAAAAATTATTTTAAAGGATGCTTTCTTTAAAATCAATATTATTTATATGGGTTTTGTTTTGTTTTAATTATAGGCGTAATTAAGTTTTCTGCGTCCTTTTTCTACACTGAAAAAAAAAAAAAAAGATTTTACAGTATAATACTGGCACCCCAGCTGCCAGTAGCGCGGCTGTATAATACTGGCAGCTGGAATGCCAGTATTATACTGTAGAATCAACAAATTTTTTTTGCAGTGTACAAAATTTTCTGAGAAGAAGGCCTTCTCAGAAGAATGCAATTCTAAATTTACTATGATTTAATTTTTTGTTCTACATTTTTTTTCATGGAGATTTTGAATCGTAGGACATTATGGCTACTACTGTGAGATGTATATCCCTGCCACTATTACAGTGTGATAATAATCGCACTGTAATAATGGTAGGGATATGCATCTGTATGTTTTCACTTATGAGAATGATGGTACTCTTCATTGTTTGTCAAAGCTGAGGTGTGCCCCTGCTTACTGAAAAGGTGGACAGTCCTGTCCTACAGGATCAAGTAAAATTTCCTCTAAAAGTAGTATATTTTCAATAATAAAAAAGAAATTAAACAACAACAAAAAATTATCCTTTTGTCAGATTTTGTTTACGCGGCATAGTAATTGATATAAAAAATATTTGTAATTTGTTCTGTATCCCTGTACCTCCCTTTGTTTCATTAATTTGGAATCATAACTCTCTATTACTCAGTATCTTAAATCCTTTATCTTAAATAATTAAAATAATTATTTCGCGATAAAGGGATAAATTATTAGTTTGAATGTTTAATTATTCTCATAAATATGTTATTAATTATTGGTCATCCTAACTGAATATGACTAGGGGAGATGGGGGATGAATGGGACAAGGGATGGATGGGACGTTCTCAATATTTCAGACAATAAATTTTTTTTTTTTTAGTTGCTTCCTATCCTTATAGATTTCACTACCATAGTGTACTTCAGAACCAAAAGCAAGACCACATGGCTGTTTTCAGTTTCCGTCAAATTATCATTTCCTGAAAACTCTGCTTAAAAGTAATTTTTTTACATTTAAAGTTACTTAAATATCTTATGCAATATTTACAATTAAGATATGTTGTACCTTTTTTTTTTTTTTTTAAGGCTCAATATTGGTAATTAAAATGAATGAATATTAACCATTGTGACAAAATAATTTTTGAGACAAAATGGCTGACAATTGAATATATGCATCACGGGGATGATTGGGACATTTCAAATGGGATGAATGGGATTGTTTCATTCATTCCTACAGGATGCTGAAAAATATATTTATTAGCTAAATAATATTATATAGTTTGATAAATTAATACCTTATGGTAATTATTCTTTTAACATTTCATCCTCATTGTTGTTATCGTATTCAGCCATTGGATGCTTCCGTTTATGGGCCTTTTAAGGCACAGCTGAGATGAGTCCAATATGATTGGCTAACAAATAATTCTGGAGATCATATTACAATTTACAATCTCTCAGCTTTTTCCCAGAAGGCATTTTTTTAGCTTTTAGTCCTTAACATTGAATAAAAAGGGGAAAATATTTGTGTCCCATTCATCCCTGCTGTGGGGATGATTGGGACATAGAGGAAGTGTTTTTTAATTTCATAATATATTTCTGTATAATAATAATCTTGAATAAATATTGTGCATAAGATGTAGTCAAACACTTAATGTATGACATGTGTTATATAATATTGATAATAACTTAAACTAAATATTTAATATAAACATTTTTGTGAAAATGTCCCATTCATCCCCTATCTCCCCTACATCTAAACCCCTACCATAATTTTTGAATTACCCCGCCATGGACCGTCGCTATCTCAAGAATATGTGGGAAAGACGGGTGCATTGACACTGCTTTTTAATTCGGCCTTTCTTGATTATAATCTCGGCCTTTCTTGATTATAATCTATGCATTATTTGTAATTTGCTGTGTCCTCCTGAGCCTCTTGTTGTCTTATTAATTTGGTATCTAAAATAATTAAAATATTGATTTCGGGATAAAAAACATTAATGATGATTAGTTTGAATGATTAATTATTCTCATAAATATGCTATTAATTATTGTTAATCCTAACTTAAAATGACGTCCGTACCATAAGTTTTGAATTGCCACGCCACTGGCCGTCGCTATCCCAAGAATCTATGGGAAAGACGTTCTTCCTTGCCATCAGGTTGTTTTAATCCGGCCTCTGTTGATTCTAATCTCGTTTTCATGCGTGACTTCCTGGAATTCTAGATTCTTCACAATCCTGATAAAACGATTGTGTTTGCTCGGCCATTTGCACTAACCAAGGGTGCAATCTTGCTGTTTGAAGTTACTGATGGATTTTTAAACTCTTGCGTTGCGCTTAAAAATTTTAATTAAAGAAAGGATCTTGTTGCTAAAACACAACTGATCTTGCAGCAGAGATATTTCTATTTTCAGTTCATTTTCCCTGTAGGTTTTGTTTTTAGTTAAATTGAAGTTTCGAAACCATTCCATTTATTTATTTAATTTTTATTTATTTGTTTTATCCATAACTAGAATTCGAGCCGATTACAAAAAACATTGGTATTGTTTTAATAATCAACTACAGGGCGATCTAGGCAACATTTAGGACCTATTCCCCACTTGAATCCATGTATCATGCTTTTGTGTTTAAAAATTAACACGAAAATGTGTCCAAGTTTCGCGTTGTTGGGCGAAGATTTTTTTTTCTTCTTTTGGGTGGGGGGCGTTTTTAAGTGTATGTGATGTCGCATTGCGACAGGGGGCGATATATTGTATTGCTTGACTGCGTTAAATTAGCGTTTGAGTCACGGACTTTAGGCGAATCCATTCATTCTATAAAGTATTACTTAGTTTTACATTACTTAATGTAACGTACGCCTTCTTCAACACTCTTATCTTTTTCCCGGTAGGATAAATTAATTCTCCCAAGTTCGGTCTCCAATTTCTCAGAACCAAACAGTACACATTAGACACTCTATTCTTCTATGATTAAGGCTGCTCGTCAGTAAACTTCCCGATTCCCCTCGCTAATGTTATTCCTATGGGCGTAGGATGCATTCGTATTTTTAAAATACCTCCTAGGAAAATTAATATTTTTAACTTCTGTTTTCTTTGTATTGTTCTTAAAGAATGTCTCTTTTTTTTCTTAGTTGTCAATTTTTTTTCTAAAATATATACTTAATTTTATATGAAATGTTAAAATCTTATTCAGTTTCGCTAAGATTTTAACACATAAAAACATAAATTAAGCACATAGTTTAGGAATATTTTGATAACTAAGAAAAAAACAGACATTCTTTAAGAACAGTACACAGGAAACAGAAGTTAAAAATATTATTTTCCTGAGGAGATATTTTAAAAATACAAATGCATCCTACGCCCATTGAATTAACATTAGCGAGGGGAATCGGGAAGTTTACTGACGAGCAGCCTTAAGGACCTGTCTTACATCAGTGTGATTATTCTAGAGTCAAACGATTCTAAAGGTGATTCTCTACGGTTCCACTGAAAAAGAGACGGTCTATAAAAAAAATCTTTAACTTACATCAATTGTATTTAATGCATGTAGCACCTCTGTGTGTTAGAAATATGTAGCATTATCTCTGGGTAGGGAATCTTAATTATGTTTTATATCTGTCGCTTTTCACTTCCCTCCTTCCCTTGGCGTATTTTATGGCTTTTAATTTCTATGACTAATTTTTATCGGCTTGCTACCGTCGTATGTGAAGTTTTCGCTTCAGAAAAGTATTGAGGCATCCATAAAATTGCTATCGGAAGAAAAAATAAATTACTTGTTGAATGTTGCATAACATTTTTTTTTTCTAATTTTAACTTTCCACTTTTAAGTTTAATCTTTTTTTTAAAAAAGGCACTTTCTTATATTTTCGAATAACCAACGGGCATTGAACTGAGTAGTTACTTCTTATAATCCTTATTTTGTATTCTTGGATAGTTGCTTTTCAGTTTTCTTAAGATTGAAACGTTGCCAAGAGACGCAGACTGAATGAAAAATTGGACATTATCTTTTATTTTAGTTTGAATTTTTTATTATCCCTCATGTCTTACAGACAACGAAAGTAAGGGATCACTGACCTATTTCTGTTTGTTTTCACTATCATTCATTCATGCGATATTCCATGATATTATATAAGGTGATTTTAAAATATCTGGCACATATGAAAATGTAAATAAGGCGTATGAAACAAACAATAATCACAAAAGATCGTTTTTATTTGCGTTCGTAATTATATAAATACATAGCACCCTATAGTCGTCGTCTGATCTGTCCGTCTGTCCGCTTTTACCAGCGCAAAAACTACCCAACCGAGTGGTTTCAATTTTAATATATATAATCGTTGCCGAATTCTCGAGTCATTTCAAATTGTATGAAAATCGAATCAAAACTTAAGAAGATATCAATAAAAGTTTTCTTCATTCTATTAAATCCTATCATACGTAATTAATTCAATGACATCCCAGGATAGGTAATGATTCTTAGGTTGCTATGGTGATTACGTCCTATTTAAAATGGAGTCATATTGTTTCCGTATTACTGAATTTAAAAACCGAGTTTGTATACTAACATACTAAGATTGTTTAATTATAGCAATCCTATAATCTACCGACAGTTTTTTGGATAAATGTTTCCGAAGAAATAGATATTAAATGGAAAAAGAGTCTAAATATGGATTTCAAGTTCTGAAATTTTCAAAGCTAGCTAAACTTATCTTTGGCCCGCGAAGCTTTTGCATTTTACCTGTGTTTAATTTAGATGTTAGAGTTGTTTCAGTTGTTAGTTAATTCAGAATTCTACCACTGTTTTTGAATAGTGATATTTGTCTTATTTATTCTGTTATGAAAAAAGGTGAATATTTCTCTCCAGAATGTGGTTACCTATTTACTTCACCTCTAATTATTGATGTTGAAATTATTCTTCAGAATTGATTACTGCGGTTAATCAAAATTCAGTACGATTTCATATTAGAGCAAAAATGTATGGATATAGGATTTCCTAATTTCTGTAATTATTCATCATTCAACAGATTTTTAAAAGTACTGAACAAGTGTAATTAGGCATATTTTAGCTATGTCCGGCAGCGCAATTTTACACGGCATCTTGGCATAGCTGCCAACCTTTTCTTATTTTGTCATATACTTCGCATAATAAAGCAAACTTTTCGAAAAAAAAAAACCCCAAAAAAACAAAAACAGCAACAACTTTGCAATGTTTTTATTATCGTTAAATTTCTGGATGGAATTTCGAGGTCAGCTGTGAATGAGGTTTCCCAGTAGGTATTTTTGACTAAATAAGTGAATTAGCTACACTTATGTTCCTATGTCATTTTTATTCCATACGCCTGATTTCCCTCTCGCTTTTTGGTTCATATTTTAAAACCTCCTTGTTTTTTATTTCACTTGTCATGATTTTTATCATTTAATAATCTTCATTACAACCTTTTGAATGTTATCAGGCTAATACGGAAATGAAGTAACGTTCAATAGGTGTAGTTAGTTCTTTTAATACGCCGGAAACAATCTACATGGCGAATTGTCGTATGCGGAAGGAAGGAGGAAACCGGTTGAATCGAAGTGTCCTTTTGTGGAAACCGCCATTTGATTATTATTATTATTGGCGCGAAGTAATTTTATTATTGAGCCACATCTTTGTGGTAATTAAATATTGAATTTGTGGCATGTTTATTGTAATTTTTAATAAAATTGTGTATAGAAATGAAATTTGTGATTTGGAATATTAATAAATTAATGTAGTACATACAGCTTTGGGAATAAAAAGAAGGTTTGTAGAATGTTGTGGTGAAGCAGTCATTTCCGGATTTCATTACATTTATGAGATAAAACAAAGAACGATTAGGTTCCGTGCCTTACCTGCCTTTTGAAATTTAAACAGCTTCCGATAATTCTATCCCCGATTATACATTAATAGCAAAAATGCATCCTTCTTAGCCTGAATCACACTTTTATCATTACCCTTATTCCTTTTAGGTAGATTTCGTAAGAAATACTACCTATTACATATCCCCTAGGTTGGGGGCTTAGGTACCTATACCTTTCCCCTAGGTTGGAATTTCTGGAAAATTTTTGCAGATCTACACCGATCATGACTCTCAAAACCCAAAACCACCCCCAGTTCAAAACTTTATCTATCCATCTATCTATGTCACTTTCTTATGGGCACGATAACTTGAAAAATTCTGCACAAATCTCTTCCAAACTTATACATACAATCAAGGGGCATAAAATCTAGGTCAAGTTCGTTATTGGGCAAAATCGAACCAAGGGGAGGGAAATAGGGGGGGGGGTGCTTTTTGTGAAAACAGAAAAATCCCCATAACTTTTTAATTATGATATGTATCGAATCCGTTTAAAGTTATTATTACTTTTAGGAAAAGGGCCGAAAATTTATGTATGACAGATTTTTGATATCATTAAAAATGGCCTCGAAAAAAATTCATAACTTTGTCAATTCCACAAGATATTAAATCCGCTTAAATTTATTATAAATCCTCCTAATATTATCTACAACTTTTATACTGACAAGTGTTTTATAGGACCAGCCCTTACAGCAAATAAATAAATAAATAAATAAAAATTGTGTCGGCTCCGCCACTCTTGACACAGGTACATTTCGAAGTGGGCGGTTCCAACTACTGCATCATGGCAAAATGGTGATTTCTTCTGCAATTCCCAATAAACATGCACCCCACGGTCCGCGTCTTTGAAATCTACCTGTGCCTGTAGGCCGAGCCGTCAGGATTTTTTTTTTTTTATAAGTTTTTGTCATTAACAAGATGTAGCGTCCAATTTCCCCCTAAAATCATATTAAAAATATATAGCACATTTATTAATTTGTTCTTTAACTTAATTTTTTCCTTTTATTTATTTTTATTTTTCTGTATGTGCTCGCTTCCTAAAATTGACATTTATTAAGCCTGTTTTGCATTTTTTTTAAAAGTATGCTAAAATTTCAAAAGGATTAAGAAAATGAGATAGGTGTCTTTTAATTGTAAGTTTTAAGGTTTTATTATTATTATTATTATTAGTATTAATCCTGTGTATAACAAGTGATACCGGATGTATTTTTTGAGTTTTTACTTAAAATAACTTATTTTTAAAAAAGCTGCAAGTGCAGGCTGAATTCCCCAAACTAAATTTTCTATTATATAACAACAAGGTTTAGTCTTCCGTATTTTGAATTTCAATCTATTTCCTCGCTAAAGATCATATATAACATTCGGTTATTACAAGATGCCTTTCTATCTGGTCGAAGAGGAAGGACTAACGAATTGCAAATGAATAATCTCTGCAATAACACACCTAAATGAATTCCGTCGGCATTTAACTGCTTAAATTTTCCTAGGAGTCTCTAAACATTCAAATCGAACGGGAATGTTATTTCATATACAATGTTATGCGACAGATTCTGAGGCGATCAATTATTATTGTTGACAAATCCCAAAGCTACTGAAGAGGATCTTTAAATAATGAAACTGCCAAATTTAAACTAAATTAATAAGTATGGTGTCAAATTAAACGTTAAATATTAAACTCCAAAACAGAAAACTGGAAAACAGTTTTTTCCCTTTTAGCTCAGTTTACATAATGTTTTTTCATTTACATATTATATGTGTGTATACTTTCTGAACACATAGTGCAAGAAAAGTATGCTAATCATGATTGTATGTGAGTATGAGTGCGTGAACATTACTTCCAGGCAAAATTTGGGGCCTATTTAGGGTCCCTACAAAAAAAAAAAAACTAATTAATAAAACAAATCCCTTCACAAAAATCAATTTAATAAAATGGGCCCCCTTCACAAAAATTAATTTAATAAAATGGACCCCTTCACAAAAATCAATTTGATAAAATAAGACCCTTCACAAAATTCCTTTTAATAAAATAGGCACTTTCACAACATTGTATTCCAAAAATACTTCACGAGAACTTCTTATGCAGAATGTCCATATGAATAAAAGTCCACAAAAACTTACTATTTTTTAATTATTTATTATTTTGTAACTTTTAAAATGTGTATTTTGTAAACAAACAAGTTCACCAGTCTGGAAAACTTCAGCAAAAAGATTTTAAAAAGTTTTTGTTAATAAATGCTTGGTTCGAATTTGAGTAACTGGATTTCAACTTTTGTTACAAAATGTTATTTTTCAAAAAAATATAATAAATTTCACAAAAAATAACCTTTACTTTTCACAAAAATGGACCCCAAGAAAAAAAAACCTGCATCGACCCCTGCTCCCAAAGAGTACTCCGATTGAGCTCCTATTTGGCGAGTATGTTATAAACCATTGTCGCAAGAACTACATAGATTCGTGTAAAAATCGGACGACGGATTAGGTATAGAAAGGCTTTTGAAACCATTTTCTAACCGATTCTATAATATTAAAAAGTTGTTATTCTTGTGTAGGATTGTAAGAAATTGTTATGAAACATTAGTAGGAATTTGTTACGAAACATTGTTATATATTCTTAATATAAAATATTATATTCTAATTATAAAATGTTATATTAATAATGCAATAGTATTTGTTTTTATATTTCTATTATATGTGCTCGCTAGTTCGCGTTTCACGATCTTGGCGAAATTGACTGCAGCTTGGCGTAATCGTAATTGCATGGTCCGCTATAACAAAGAAGCACCAAATATCTTATTAGGCAAGTTGATTTTTCAAAAATTCTCTTTTGGTTTTTGTCACATACATGCCATTGTTTTGATGTATGTGTTTTCCCCCGAAGTTAGACAATAAGAGTGAAAAATTATTCTTACTTTCCCGTAATCAAATAACGCTTCCCAACAACTGTATCTCATGAAAGAGTTTGGTCGAAAATGAAACAATGTAGCAGATCATCGTATTTGCATAAATTTATTTTAGAAAACCTTCTTTTGATTATTTTCTTTGAAAAAACAGTAAAAATAAAGATTTCGCTTAACAATAAGCGTTCTTGTTTTCAAGAAATAAAGATATATTTAATTCCGTATTTTGTGCTTGCACAAAATAATTTCCTTCAAAGTTAGATTATATAGCGTGGAATATTAATTTAACTTTTTCACAAACAACATTTGTTCTTTCTTATAATTACATCCCGTGAAAAGGTTTATCGAAAATTATATTACTGTGTTAGAATATCACATTTGCATAAATTTATTTTAGAAAGCCTTTCTGATTATGTTTCATTGTAAAATCACCAAAAATAAGCCTTCGCATAGCTGTGGTTTTCTTGTTTTCATGAAATAATGAGATGGGCAATTCTGCATTTAGTCCCTGTAAAACATTTTTCTTTAATTTTTCACAGTAGAGAAGCAGAATAGTATTAATTTCCCATCCCCGTAACCCATAGTCAAAATTCACGTTTCCTGATAACTATATCTGATGAAAGAGGTAGGTTGAAAATTAACACATGGGCTGATAAGTTCCCGGTCTCGCACACAGTTGGCGTTGCAATCGCCGAACCCATGTTTTTAAAAAAATAAATACTAACCTTTAAAAGGTAGCGGAAAAAATGTCATGACGATTCGCCGTGTGGATAAAACGTTAGAGTGGTTTCAGTTGAACAACTTTGTTGATAAACAAAAAAAAATGGATAAACAAGAATTTCAAGAATTGTTATTTGATGGGAAAAAACACCGTCCAAACAAAAGCTTGGCTTGATAAGCGTTATCGAGACACTGCACCAGGTAAATCAACCATTATTGACTGGTTTGCTGAATTTAAACGTGGTCGTACGGACACCAGTGATGCACCACGCAAAAGAGGTGGTTACTCCGGAAAACCCAAAAAAAGTCCACAAAATCGTTTTAGGGAACCGTAAAGGGAAGTTGCAGGAGATAGCTCAGACTTTGAAGATATCCAAGGAACGCGTAGGTTTTATTTTGAATGAATATTTGTCTATGAAAAAGCTGTTGTCAAAGTGGCTGCCGCGCGTGTTGACTATTGACCAAAAACGACGAGTTCTGAGCACTGTTTGGAGCTTTTTCGTTATAAAATTATGTTATTTATTATTAAATTATTATTCATTTATTAAATTATTATTATAAAATTATTATTATTAAATTATAATTATAAAATTATTATTATTAAATTATTATTATTATTATTAAATTATTATTATTATTATTAAATTATTATTATTTATTATTAAAGTTATGTTATTTATTAAAGTTATGTTATTTATTAAAGTTATAAAGCTTTGTTAAAAAGTTGTGTTTTCTTTATTAGACCGGGAACTTATCAGCCCATGTGTTATATCAGTTTGACAAAACATCGTATTTGAATATTACGTTTCATTGCAAAATCACCCAAAAACAACCATACTCTTAGTGATAGCTTTTTTATTTTCGCAAAATAAGATGATTTGCCATCCCATATTTTAACATCTATTTCACATATATTCCTCCAAAGTTAGATGATAGAGAGTTTAACATCAATTTCTTCTTCCCATAATATTTACTAATTCATCAAAGTTCAGGCATCCTAATAATTATACCTCACCAAAGAGGTTAGGTGAAAATTATAACACTGTGACAGTTAATACTCGATTGCGTCCAAAATGTTAGATGATTTTAGACGTGGCTTACACTTACAATGTTGCGTTTATTCGATGGGATAGTATGTGACTCCTGCTTAGATTAGAATTTGTTCTCAAATGGAACTTCAACGGAGCGTGTTATCGGAGAAATAATTATGTTGCGTATTCGTTAATGTTTCCATTTGAACTCGTTAATAGGTGCACATCTTGTACCTTCGTTATAGTAATTACATCTTGTGATTCTTAGTATTACTCTGTAATTGGTAAAATATTTCTCTATCCCCTATTTAGAAGTTTGGGATTTGAAATTGTACGCACTAGGAATGCACCACAATTACACACATACACACATTTATTCACACTTTAATACAGCACATTTATTCGTAATGTGACACAGCTGAAAGTTTTTCAGAAAATATAAAAAAACGTGTTGAAGCATGAAAGCAAATTGTTTTTCGTTTAGGAAAGAACGGAAATTAATTGAAAACTTTTACATCCAGAGTTCAAACTAATTTATTTATTTATTTCCATATAAGACTCGTCACTGCCAATTTCCTGAAAATTTGTAAACAGTAGGGTGTTACTAAGGAGGAGGAGGGGGGGGGGGGTTGTTACTAACAGAGAATGGAAGGAAATACAGTGGAACTTCCCTTTAACGAAGTCCCTATTTAACGAAGTTTTCTACTTAACGAAATTTTCTGCAGAACTTTGACTTTGAACACTATTAGCATGTAAATTAATCTCCATATTACGAAAAATATATTCTATATAACGAAGTTTATTCCACTTTTGTACCTGTACAGAATCCAGACTATGAGACTGCTGTTGCGATGGATATGCGAATTTTTTTCAGTGGATTGTATGAAAATGAACACATTTAAAGAATTTCCATTCTGCTTGGTGTTACATAAAACAATTTTTTTTCAGACTAAGAAAAACACTTGTTATCATTACTCTCCCACACCGAGACTCCAGTTCTGACAGTTGGGGGAGGTCAAAATCCCCTTTTTGCATTCAATGATATAGAAGATGCAGTAACGCAATGGCGTCAGATACATTGAAGCAAAAAATATCAATTATAGTCAGACAGTTACCATTCTGACCTGCCATTGCTGATAGACAACTTCTTTGTACATCCACAAGAACGTGGTTCAAAATTCAAATCAAAGAACGTCAAAGTTATTTTTGTTCCTACCAATACAACTTTTAAACTTCAGCCATTAGTCTAAGGAATAATAAAAAATCTTGAAGTACATTATCGAAACAGACAAAAAAAAGACAATGTAGTGAAAACATTAGTTTGAGAATCTGTGTATCGGAGCTGATGAAAGCTTGAGCCAAAGCTTGGGTATTTGACATGATTTCAACGACCGTACACAACTGTTTTGTAAAAGATGGTTACATAATTGAAACTGAATCAAATGCTTCTGAATCCAATACCTGTTTGTCATATCTGAAGGAAAAATTTCATGAATTTAAGTTGATTTCTATTTAACGAATTTTCTTCATAACGAAGTTTTTAAGTGCAACGATGAGACTTCGTTAAATGGAAGTTTCACTGTATTATTATAAATTAGTAAATTTTCAATCTCATTCCTTGTTGATAACTTAGTGTTTTTAATGCTTTGTAAACTGAATAATCTATATTTTATGAATGAACAGTTAAGTTAAGCCTAAAAGCCACATGCTTGTTGTAAAACCCCCCTTTTTTTTATGTTACTAATAATGCACTAAGGGAGGGACGGGCACTATGACTCAGGGAGGGATGAGGCATGTCTATCCCTCCCAAATGATATCTCTATCCAAATAATTATGTTTAATTACATGCAATTTTTCGGCATTTTATATTTATAAGATTATCTTGTTTTGGTATTGTATAGTGTAACAAATACAACTTATTATTTTGTAAGTTAAAAAGGAATTTTAACTAGTACTTTCAGTTCTGTTCATGACACCTCTGATGAAAGCATTGATATCTCACTATAAATGAGCATGAAAATATACAAGAAATAGATTGGTGTTAAGATAAGTCATTTAAATGATTTTGTTTTAGTTGGATGTTTAACAAAAAAAAAAAAAATCTGTTATTCACTATGTTGGAAGAGTTGAAAGTTGAAAGCAAATATGAGGAAAATTTGAGCTTTAAGATACTATTTATGACAAGAAATAAGAAAAGGAAATTTCGTCTTCCGCAAGAAAAGGACTGTTCCATCATTGATGAACAAGACATAATTGCAAAGCTACATCGACTAAAAATAATTCGCGGCACTCGTCGGGCACAAGTATATTTTTCCTTTGTTTTGAATTTTACATAGTATAATATAAGATAAAATAAATGTTGTGATTTACAATAAACCTTAGGAATGTAAATGTCACCATCCCTCCCTCACATGAGGGAAGGATGGAACATTTTTCTTGTTAATTTAATTGGTTTACTAACTTAAATTTTTAACTATTATCATCAAAGTGGTGTTTTTAAAATATATTAAAATGTATCAAGTTGTTATTCTGAAAATTTCCATTTTGTACTAGCGAAACATAATTTGTAA
The DNA here is from genome assembly GCA_963931845.1 of Maratus michaelseni. Lineage (NCBI taxonomy): Eukaryota > Metazoa > Arthropoda > Arachnida > Araneae > Salticidae > Maratus > Maratus michaelseni. Next base: position 95,936,572 of record OZ007597.1, on the reverse strand, counting down.
AAAATATATTTGTTAAAACTCTTTCATCCCTCCCTAATCTCCCCTAATGGTTAATATAATGCACGCTTATGAGTTTATGATGTGCATATTTTTACTTTAATTATTATAATCAGTACATTATTACAATCATATCGCGATACTCACAATTTTGAAACTGTGAGACGACCACTGTCGTATTCTAGTTAATATGTTAATTCTGATACTTCATCAAAATTATTAATCTCAACTAAACTCATTAATAAATAATTTGCATCATTTTACCATTTAATAACTGCATTTCGTTAAAATTGATGATATTTTTAGAGAACTTATCACACAAATATTAACATAAATACAATGTTTCATACTTTCAAAGTAAGAAATTAACGATAAGGTGGGGAAAAAAATCTTACCCGAAATATACGCCAAAGATGATGCTCGCGCCAAACTAATCTAACAAGTCAATTATGCAAGTAAATAAATCATAAAATCCAACAAGATACGGCAAACATTAAACATCATTATTTTATATTGGAATCAATAATGTTGATGCTAGGATGAGCACACTGTATCGATCGACTAATAAAGGTAGATAAATGAGAAATAAATCAGAGTGATGAATATCAATGATGGAGAAAATATTTATCTAATAAGAAGAGTTTTATCATTCGGTTACCGGAAAATTAACCTTTTCCCTTTACGTTATGAGTGGATGGAATTTAAATTAGAACATATGTGTAATAAGTTATTTATGTGTTTCAGCTAAAAATTTCATTGTTTACTGTAGTGATTTCCCCCCCCCCCCCTAGAGAGTATTGTCATCAGCTGAATTTAAAAAGCATTTTTTCTTTAAAAAAAAAAATTGTGTCCGATATGAGGGATGAAAACGGATGTGAAGAGAGAGGTGGGGGTTGGGAGTTACTATTTTGTTATTACTATTTAATAGTCAGTTTTGGTTATAAAAGTTGGTTATATATCATACTACATTTTCCAACATGGTTGATAAGTGTTTATGAATTTGGTTTGTCTGTCCGTGCTCTAACTCATGTGAATGCTCTCGGATTACCATGCAAGTAATATATAGTCAGTTTCACAAGAGCGCCTGGTTCATAATTTCATTTATAGACGACCCGCAGATGTCGTTTTCGGTGTCCCGTATTCCTTGAACATTCGACAAGAATGCTTTGATGTTATATACTCAGTTCGACTTGTTTTGATGTAATTAGAAGCAACATATTCAAAATGAGTGCTGCGTATGCAAGTCATTTTGAGGCACTGTTTCTTTGCACACATCCAAAAGCAGCAAAAATGTCTTATGGTGCTGCAGCTTGCTACATGTAAAAGTCAGAGGGGTTCGTAAGGAAGTGTGTAAAACGGTATATAACGACACCAAAAATGTATGAAAGCATATGTGGTCCACCCAAAGCAATTGCATTGTTCAGCGTACAGTGAAACATCCTGTAAGGGTCCACGTATATGGATATTTCTGTTCAAAGAGCTTTGGTGTTTTACAATTGTTTACAAGCAATTTAATGCTAATAAAATGATTGAAATATATCAAAAGTGTTTCGGAAGTTTTCCCAAAGATTGTTTAGCTCGGATAACAGCGCAGGGGTCAGGGATGATTCAGAAAGACAACGACCCGAAACTCCGAAATCGTGAATTGATGATACTAGTGATGCCAATTTCATTGAAAACGTGTGGTCAATCATGAAGATGAAACTCAGGGGAAATAATGTATGCAATTTGAAGCATCTTAGTCGTCGTATACAGGAAGTTTGGAGGTCTCTTCCTTTGCAATTAGCTAAAAATCTCGTCGAAAGTATGCCTCGACGCTATACTCGACTACAAAGGAGACTAGGCAACTTATTAAGTAAAAGCACTTTAGTTTAATAAATGTACTACTGTATGCAAATTTATTTTTAACCAGTTTGTGTGTTTTTTCAGAGAAATAGACCGACCGCTCATATGAAACTGACTGTATGTTACTGAGGTTTACTATGGCGTATTCGGTATTGAAAATAAAGAGTGTAGCATTTACGGTCCGTTTACAGGGACACTCAAAAGAATTTCGTTACATGGAAAAATCGTTTGTGGTATATTTTAATGATGTTACATTATTTCAAGTATATTGATATATATTACTGAGGTGCAATACAAATGGCCTACTATAAAATAGGATGTGCATAGCATTTGTCATTTATATACAGGTGCACTCAAAATAATTCTGTTACAGTACTGTCTACGAACAATAATTGCATAAGTGCATTTTCAGTTGTGTTACGATTTTTAAAATTTAACCAATTTGTTGCTTATTACTTTGTGTGTATAAATTCTGTAGATCATACACAGGGTTGCAGAAAAGATCACGAGTACATTTTCGTTTATTGACAGAAATTGCTGAAGGGTAATTTTCAACTGTGTTATGCGTTTCCTAACGGAAATAATTTTAGCATACTATGTAGTATATATACAAATCTATAGCTATTATACAGGGCTGCACAAAATAATTCGGATTTTTTTTTCGACTATTGGTGGTAATTCCTGAAATTGAGTTTTCAAATGGATTACTTAGACATCCTCTTTCACCTTATTAAACGGTGAAATTTTGTTAAAGTATTTTGGAAGTGTTGGGAAGCGTTTCATGATCTATGCTTGACGCTTGATTTTTGTTCTTGATTACTTACAGAGGATTATCAAAATAATGGTAACGTCCAGAAATAAAACAAACATCTTTATTAATACAGCTTATGACCTCCAATGTAGTGTGTCTTGAATTCGTCTAGCAACTGCAAATCCTGGAAGATGGCTAACGATAAACAGTAAAACCCGTGAAAACAGAACCTATCCATAACAGAATTCTGGCTTAATTGGAAAAAAAAAAATATGGTCCTGGCGAAAAGAATACCATACAATTATATCCGTACTAAAACGGCAGACTGACTGACTGAAATAGATTGTTTTTGCTGGTCCCTTGCATTTTCGTCTTAGCAGATCCCTGCATTATCCCATTCCTAATCGAGATATTGTGAAAGTTTCTAGATTTTGGTGTAGGTTGTCGTCTGTCCAATATATTCTGGAAAAGAGATTACAGTCACGGTGGCTCAATCATACTGAGATAAGGTAACTTTGAAAACATATTTTGTTAATTCCATCATTATGTTCCCCACACCACGACTTGATATATTTAGCTGTGAGAATTGGAGGTTATCGTCCTAAAAGATGCCTTTATCCGTATAAAACAATATTTGGATCATCGGATGAACATGGTTGACTAAAATAACACAATCATTCCTTTTCCTTAGAGGGTAACTACCGGGACTGTGCGAGTTCAACTATCGTTTTCTAAGCCGTTATATCTCCGTGGCCCCGTGACTCCAGGCACAACAGAAAATCTGGTGTTTGTGATGATCATAGATTCGTCTCAATGTTTTACATTTCGGATAAGATTCTCTGTATTATAATATGCTTATCACGATATTATCCAGACGTCCTCCCATTTGTGAAGAGGGAATAACGTGGATGAAGATTCGTTTGTCTCTATATATATCACTCTGTGTCATGCATCGTTCGATTGTGATTTACGGCCGTTGCATTATTCTACGTAGTTGACTTCCTGCATTGACATCAATAGCCAGCCACTGGCTTTACAATGGCTACTATGTCCTAGATTTGTTTTCTATGCATTTATTTTCTAACTGTAAACACGGATACCGTATAATACAGATGCTAGTTAAGCTCTGCAGTCACTGTGGTTGCAGTGGTCACCTTTTCCATGTCATAATCAGCATCAACACCTGACGGTTTCTTTCACTTAGCTCAGGCTTTCGTCTACTTCTGTGTTTCGTCGAGGACATATTCCATTCTACTCGATCATGGTAATAGAATACCTCTATATAATCTATTTACATCTCCCTGGTTTAAATGCACCTTAACTAGAAAAATACCGAATACTTGAGCTGTTGCGGTGACCGAAGTCTTCAGCAAAGGATTTTCCCTCGTTGAAAGTCTGTCAGCTCTGACTTCTTGCTATACATATAAAACGAGAATGTTCATACCAGAGTAAAATTGGACAAGCTAATATTTGCAGTAAAAAAAAAAAAAATAATAATAATAAAATAAAAATCCTTTAGCAAGACTTGTTTACTTGTTTTTCTTGAATAGGAAAAACATTTATCAGCACCATTCGTTTTTATCCTTATTTTCATTATTTTGATCGCCACTTGTATGAAAAGGTTCAAGATTTTTGCTATAAAGGAGTAAATTTGATAAATGATTTGCATGAGTTTTTAGTGTTGAATATTGTTAAGTTTTTATTATTAAATATCCCCCTTACCTCCTGTAATAAAAAAAAATCATTTTGTATAAAAATTATTATTTTCTAATTTTCACCCGCTTGATTCTTTAAAGACATTCTTATTCATTAGAATTTTACTGAAATTGGAGATAAAAAGCAGCAGCATTTTATTTAAAAGCTCCAAAATACTTCAACTCCTTGTTCAAGTTTTTAAAAATCATTCATTTTTTGCAGGCAAACCTTGACTAATGTGTGACAGCCACTTTTTTCTTTTTCATATTTTTCTGTCATCTTTTTTGGACAAATGTCTCCCAGCCTGCCTGTTGACATTAATTCATTTTTTCTTTCCCTGCTACAATCCATCTCGTCAGCCATGATACCACTTTCCACGAAAGTGATTAATCAGTCTCAGGGGGGATTTAAATGACGGCCTTCCTAAGCTGGTATATTTTGGTATAATTGCCCCTTTCCCTTTCCATGTTCATCATGCGCCGAGCGCTTTTAAACGCTAGATATGTCGGAACTTATCTGCTACTCGTGTGTTTGTGTCATGTGGTCCTCAACACTTTGCAGGTTTCTTCATCGGATTAATTCATTGAAGTGCGTTGCAAGGTTGGGGGTAAAGCTAAATTAATCAGTCTGATCTGCATGTCAATTGAATAAGTTTGGGGTTTAGGGAACTGGAATTAGTTGAAGTATATATTACATTGCCACAGCAGTCATCTTGTTCTCGACGCTATTATTCATCTTTTTGTGTTCATTAGTTCTTTTATCTGCAATTCATAGTCAGTTAGGCTCTCTACGTGACTCGTTGAGCATGCAGTAATTAACCCATCGTGAGAGGCGTGATGTAATTTTTGGACCCGGAATGAGAACAACATATCCATGCGAGACGCATTTTAAAAGCAGTAGATTAGAACTATGAATAAAAAACGAGATTTAAATTTTACAAATTCCTTTTCAACGCTATTCTCAAATCCAATCTGGCATTTCTGAATTCTTTTTTTTTTTTTTATCTCAGGCGGATGAAATTGGCTGTTGTACCTATTCAGAAACTATGTAAAGAAACAGGTTTTTTTCCATTTTCCGGTAAAGACAGGACATCTTTCAGAAAAGGCTGTCAAAATTGGCGCTTTGAACAGAATTTCCGGACTCGACAGATCGACAGAGGAAAAATCTACCATCTGAAAACAACAATCGCTTATGACTCATGATGTTTCATTTATCGAAAAACTAAAAAAGTTATTGGATTTCAAATCACTTCAATAATCATGCTTAATCATGTTTTTATGAATGAGTCCATAAATGTATCAGAAATTTTCGCATTGTTGAAAGGGGGAAAAATACCTTTTGAGAGCCGCTTTAAAGCATCGCAAATTATCTATCATTGTCACACGGTGGACTATTTTTCTTTTTTCTTCTATTAATTCCTTTTAACTTATAATTTGTTAATGAATACGCATATGCATAAATTAAAATTAAATTTACTAATACCTGATTTTTTCCAAGAACGAAAAACATTATTTTTCGCTTAGAAATACTAATCAGTTTAGATATTTATAAATTTATTAATTATTGTTGGTAAATTATTGCCAAAGGTGACCATGGAAAAAACCGTCCTGGCAAGTATAGGCTTTTGCCACTTTTTACCAAAGTGGCAAAAATAGGTATACGTTTTATTTACGGGAATGTAATTATTATATTTTTCTAATTTAAACTCTTAACAATATGTAACTTTGATGTTTTAAACATAAAACATTAAATTCATTATTAAACGCTATAAGTTACTAAATATTTTACTAAAAACATATTTTTAGTTTTTGCTACGGGTGCAGAGGATGTGAAAGGGGAGTGAAATTAGCAATAAAATAATTTCCCAGGTTTTGGTTAAAACAGGCAGCAACTATTGAAAAACTAATTTTTATGTTTCAGTTAATCTTTAAAACAATAAGAAATATTACCTATTTTGCTGTGCTATCAGAACAATAGTACTTTGAAGATACAAAGTACATAATCCCTACCCTCTCTCATGCAAAAGAATAAGTTTTATCTGGTTCACATATTTTTTATATAAGCAGATTATTTATCTAGGAATTTTAAAGCATTACCTCGATAAATTTTAATTGTTGAAGTTATAGAGGTTTAGATAAAGAGAAAATGGAGATTGATTTAGTTGTTGCAAAGCTGTTATGCTCTGATACATTACAAGGCAACTTTTAATGTACTAATTTTGTCTTTAATAGTTATATGAATATATAAATTGTGGGCTGAAAAGTTTTTAATATAATATATAACTATTATTATTAAAGAAGTCATTACTATATTAAAAGTCAAGAATGAAGAGCACAGTTTTATCACCATCAAAGTTATGAATTTATTTACAAAGTAGATTTTTTTTTTACTTGTACTTCAAATGTTATCATCAATTAAAAATTATTTTAGATTGTTTTAATTAATAAAATTTTTATCAATGAAATATCAAATTAATATTTTGATTTAAGTCTCAGTTATATTATGTAAAAAATTATATTGTTTGTTGTATAATTTTTTAATCTAGCCATTTTCTAGTTTTAGCCATTTTTGCTGGTTTTTAAAAGTTTTTTCCAGCTTTTGCCACTGTCTTGGCAAAAATACCATTTTACCGGCAAAATGACTAACCCTAGTATTAATCAAATCGCTTGTATCAATGTATTTTCGCTTGTATTAATATATTTATAAATCGTTCATGTGTTTTTTATAAGTCATCATATCATGTTCCATGAAAGTGATTAATAAGTCTATATAAATTGCAGGGATAGAGTGGAAGTTTGTGGTATTTTGATTTTGTCGACAACGATTTAATAAATTTAATGGCAATTTTGCTAAGCTCTCTGTTTAGTTTCATACTTCCGTTAATTAATATTGCCAAAATTGGTCGTTACCTGATATCAGTGTTTTTAATCACTTTTTAAAAACACACATACCATTTCTTTTTCTCATGCTAATGTCTAATGTCTATTTTCTTTTCTTGGGTACTTGATCGTTTCTCCGAAATAGAAATTTTAGTTGAAAACAACCTTGTAGGCTACTATTATTACTAGAACAAATGGTGTACGACTTCAACATAGCCTTCAATGTACTTTTTTGCACTCCTCTTCCCGTAATATACTGACTAGGCAGGGATCTGTTTAGGAAAAAATTGGGTCCTTTAAAAGACCCTTCTCACTTTTTTTAATTTCAAAACAGGACCCTTCACAAAACTATTTTCCCTAAAACAGGACCCTTCACAAAACTATTTTTCCTAAAACAGGACCCTTCACAAAATTCTTTATCTTAAAAATAGGTTTTTCACAAAATTTTTCCATCTTTAAACTGAACATTTCATAAATTAATCATTTAAAAGTAAAATCTGACCTGTCACTTTTACATATATGAAGAAAACTTATGTATTTTACATCCACATAGCTTCTTAAAAATGTATCAACAAGAACCTGAATATAATGATCATTTCAAATTCACAAAATTATGACTAGATTTTTCACAAATGTAAAAAGCTGTTCACAATTTCACAAAAACAGGACCCTGAGAAAAAAGTCTGGACAGACCCCTGCTAGGTTTGACGTCAAAGATTAATTCATCCCAGAGGTATTGTAAGTTAGAGAAAAGCAGTTTTACTGGTCATTGCTTGGTAATACTGGTCACTTCGTACTTGGTTACTATAAACTGGTATCCCTTGGTACTTGGTTACACACTAGCTCGTACTTGTCTCTATAAACTGATCATTCCTTGGTAATACTGGTCACTTGGTACTTGGTCACTATAAACTGGTATCACTTGGTACTTTTGGTTACACACTTGCATGGTACTTGGTCACTATAAACTGGTCATTGCTTGGTAATAAAATCATTTTTTTAAAACGCTCATAACATTTCTTTTCCGCATGCTAATGTCTATTTTTTTTTTTCTTGGGTATTTACCGTTTTTCCGAAATAGATATTTTAGTTGGAAACAACCTTGTAGGCTACTATTATTACTAGAACAAATGGTTTACGACTTCAACATAGCCATTAATGTACTTTTTTTTTTTGCACTCCTCTTCGCGTAATATACTGACTATAGGTTTGACGTCAATGATTGATTCATCCCAGAAATGTCGTAAATTAGAGAAAAGCCATTTTACAGGCCATTGCTTGGTAATACTGGTCACTTCGTACTTGGTCACTATAAATTGGTATCACTAGGCACTTGGTTACACACTTGCTTGGTACTTGGTCACTATAAACTGGTCATTGCTTGGTAATAAAATCATTTTTAAAAAACACATATAACATTTCTTTTCCTCATGCGAATGTCTATTTTCTTTTCTTGGGTATTTACGTTTTTCCCGAACTAGATATTTTAGTTGAAAACTACCTTGCCGGTTACTATTATTACTAGAACAAATGGTGTACGACTTCAACATAGACATTAATGTACTTTTTTTTTGCACTCCTCTTCCCGTAATATACTGACTACCATCATAGGGGTTTGACGCCAATGATTAATTCATCCCAGAGGTGTCGTAAGTTAGAGAAAAGCCATTTTACTCTAGAACACTGCTGTAGTTTTAAAAATAATGACTGCATTTTTATATAAATATCTTCTGTTTCTTTTTTTTTTCCATTCTAAGAATTTTCAAGAGAAATCATTAGGGGGTACTGTCTTTTAACCCCGTGTTGTAATCTGAGCCAAGACATGTGATTTACCAATTTGTTTTTTAAAATTACAAGAAATAGTTATCACTTAAATAGACACTTGGGATATTGAAAAGATCAAGATGCGATAGATATTGTCAGTACAAGTAGCACTAATTCTGAGAATTCGTATATTTGCACTTTAAATGATTAGAATTTTTTTTTTTATTATTATTTAATTCTGATTTTCTATTTTTTATTTTATTTATTATTAACATTTTGATGTAGCAAAGTCTGTAAATTGCTGTAATACCAGTGAAATTTTGAGTTATTGAGATATTTTTTAAAATTACAAGAAATAGTTATCACTTAAATAGACACTTGGGATATTAAAAAGATCAAGATGCGATAGGTATTGTCAGTACAAGTAGCACTAATTCTGAGAATTCGTATATTTGCACTTTAAATGATTAGTAATTTTTTTATTATTATTATTTAATTCTGATTTTTTATTTTTTATTTTATTTATTACTAACATTTTGATGTAACTAAGTCTGTAAATTGCTGGAATACCAGTGAAAGTTTATTTCGATTTTTTTGTTAATGATTAATACATTTAATGCTAATTTTGCTAAGCTCTCAATTTAATTTCTAGTATTACTGTCATATACGAATTCAAACATATGATCACAATTGGCCATTGCTTGGTAATTCTTTTTTAATTAAAACTCAGTTTCTCTTACGGTTATATCTAACTTCTTTGGTGTTAACTTTTACATTCTGTCTAAGTCTAAACACATATTTTAGTTGAAAAACAACCTTATAGCTTACTATTACTAGAACAAATGGTGTAAAACTTCAACGATTACATTAATGTACTTTTTCCCCCCTTTTTATTTTGGTAATATCCTGACTACCGTGTTGGAGTTTGACGCCAACGATTAATTCATCCCAGAGGTGCTGTAATTTAGAGGAAAACCATTTTACTCTAAAACGCTGCCGTATTTTTAAAAATAATGACTTCAGTTTTACATAAATATCTTCTTTTTTTTTTTTTAAGGATTTTCTAGAGAATTCATTAGGGGATACTGCTTTTTAATCCCCTGTTGTAATCGGAGTCATGACATGTGATTTACCAATTTGTTTTTTTAAAGTACAAGAAACAGTTATCATTTAAATTGGCACATGATGCATTAAAAAGATCTTGGCGCGATAGTCAATTCATTTTAAGCTTGTTTGGGTATTACCACTCTTAAATATTTACATGTTTTATTATGAGATTATTTTTTAAATCTCTATAAATTCGCCACCAGTGATACAGTATATTTCCATCAAATAAATTAAACATGTAGTATAAGGTATACGTATTTGTAAAGGAGCACAATTAAAAAAATAAGAATTTTGAGGTTTTATTTCGAGTAAATCACAAAGATGTGTTGCAGTCAGTCGGGAAAAATACATACGTTTATTTGAAAATGGCCAATTTAGACTTATTTTGTAATTTTTTCTATCTGTCGTCGCTAAATTAAAATAAACAACTAAATAATTGGGATATGCTTCCTATAATGTTTTTGATCTTGAATTGAAAATTAATCAATCGCTGAACGAAATTAAATTTAATTGGTCATTGACCCCCTCATCTCAAAGAAACCCAACAACAGAAAAAACCTCTCAACAATGTGAAATTTTCTAACACATTCACGATTTTTATACCAAAATGCAAGAACCTTATTATTAATGTGCCAAAGAATCGAACAGCAATTTTCATTTTTCTGTAAATCAGGCGTATCTTGAATTACATACCTTTAATCCTTGATTACTTTTTTTTCCCCACTGATCAATTTTGTCACCATTTTCTGAAAAATTCTTTTTTACTTTTGGAGACGAGACACAGTGTTTGATTATTTAGCGTCTGAATAAACGTAGTTGCACATTTTATGCTCTACGAACAAAATGGAAGTGCCTCAAAATAGTAAGTTTGGATTTGAAAACAGCTTTAAAACAGCAAACACTTCTCTTACTTTTCTTTTCTTATTAATGTATATTTTGTTTTCTTCAGTATTGTCTTTATTCTTTTTTTTTCTTTTCTTCCCAAAGCACACATTTTAATGGAAAAAGTAAGCTTGCAAGTTACTATTATTTCTAGAACAAATGGTGTAAAAATTCAACATAGATATGAATATACCTACACTTTTTGCCTTCCTTTTCTGGAAATATACTGAGTACCATCATTGGAGCTTTATGTCAATGATTAGTTCATCCCAGAGGTGTCGTAAGTCTAGAAAAAGCCATTTTACTCCAGAACGTTGGTGCAGTTTTAAAAATAATGACTACATTTTTTTTAAAACATCTTCTTTTTGTTCTTTTTCCACTACAGATTTTCTGCAGAATTCATTAGGGAATTATTATTTTTTATTTATTCTGTGTTGTAATCGGACTCATGACACGTGTTTTTCCAATTAGTTTTTAAATTGTAGTTGATAGTTATCGCTGAAATATACATACGAAATTATTTAAATAGATTTAAAATGCATTGTGTAAATGATGCCATCTTAAGTATGAGTAATTCTAAATAAGTTTGGATAGCAATTTATAATCTGATAAATAATAATAATTTATTGTTTAATAATTGCATAATAGTAATATAATTAATAATTTATTGTTTAATAATTTTAAAATGCTATTATTTTGTTTAATAATACTACATCTTAATTTGTTACCAATATTTCAGGTGTATTTTCGTGAAATAGATGAAATGTACACTGCATTTTTGTCTCTTAAAAGTGACACATGCTTTGACAACCACGAATTTCGAGACTGTTATGAGTGAATCGTAAAAATATGTTGTAACTCTTGACAAATCTTCAAAAATAATTAATTTAGAATGATTTTTATTATTTTTCATGCCTGGTTTTGGAAAGTACTAATGTGTAAAATAATTACAATCACATCGCGCTTATGGATACAGGGCCGGCCTCAACTGTAGTGCTCCAGAGTTAATGCATATAGTAACGAAACTAAAAATATTTTTTTTTAAATATAATTTTTAAAACAAAAATTTAGGGTTCCAAAATTATTTCACCCAGACCCATACCAGACCCGTTTTTAGATGCCTCGAATAAGACCAAAATATATTTTCTTTTCTTTTATTATTATTATTATTATTATTATTATTATAGAAAGTATTTAAGACCCCACAAATTTCCTTCCACCCTTTTAAGGAAAAGACCAGTTATGTATAGACAGTTATGTATAACCAGTTATGTATAGTTATGCCTTTGATACGGATTCTTTGATTTCATTAATTTTTTGTAATTAAAACTTCCAACACTTCATCCGCCATATTTACATATATTCCTTTCCCGTGTGTATGATCTATTACCTGTTTCCCGAACATATATTTTAGTTGAAAATAATTTTGCAGGTTACCATTTTTAGCAGAACAAATGGTGTAAAATTTCAACGTAGACATTAATATCCTCTTTTCTACTGGGTTATATAGTGACTATTATCACAATTGAAGTTTAACGGCAATGAGCGATTTATCCCAAAGGCATTATAAGTTAGTAGATTTTTTTTTTTTTTTTTTTTTTTTTACTCTAGAACGCTGTACTTTTTTAATAAGTACATTTTTACGTATAAATTTCTTTTCTTTTTTTTTCCCACTAAGGATTTTCTAAAGAATTCATTGTTATTATTATTATTTTTCTATATTATTACTTTCTGATCTATCGCGAACGTGAATCTAGAGTAAATTGATAGAAAAGAAAACAAGAAGGAAAAATCATGCGTCAAGCATAGATTATTAAACACTTTCGAAAGCATCTAGATCTAGAAACTGTAACGAAACTTCGCCGTTAAATAAGGTAACAGAAGATATGTAAGTAAATAGTTTAGAAAACATATCACACATTTAAAATCCAGTTTCAGCCATTGCCTTCCAAAGTAAAAAAAAAAAAAAAAAAAAAAAGAGAGAGAAAAAGCCTAATTATTTTGTGCAGCCCTGTATATGATCTGCATATATACTATATAGCATGTTAAAATTTAGTTCAGTTAGAAAATTCACTTTCAGCAATTTTCGCCAATAGATGGAAATGCACTCCAATTCTCTTTTACAGCCCTATATATTATCTAGAAACTTCTGTGCACATCACATATTAAGCTAAAATTTAACTTACTAGGTAAAAAAAAAACGCATAACACAACTTAAAGCGCACTTCCAACGCTACAGGTCGTGTACAGCCCTCTTTTTCAAGAAAATTGTATTATAAACATAACAAGCAGCTTTATGTTCAGTTTAAAATTTAAACCATAGTTTTATGAAAAAATAATATATTATAGACACATGTAAAAATGCAGTAAAAAATTATCGGAGGGTAAATTTTTTTTTGCACGACGTGCTAATTAAGAGTAAGTAAAACTCTAAACTTTAAATGATTGAATGAAAGATGTTTGATGTGCATATCCGTTCTTCTCGGAATTTTAAAGTTTTTATTACATTTCATTGTCGTTAATGAAAAACACTAGGATAGTTTAGTGTACATGAATGGGAAAAAATAATTTTTCTATAAATTATAAATGGTAATTACATTAATTCGTATCTCAACGCATTTTGAGGCCCCCTGAAAATGTGGGTCTGGGGCACATGCCCGTGTGCCCCTGTGATAATCAAGCCTTGATAACAATAAGTATTTTTATAGTTGTGATCTAATAAAAATGAGAAAAAAAATTACAAATTCTAAAATTTTTATTAATTATTTTCCGCAATAAATACATATTCAATGACTTTTTCCTTTACCAAGACAATTTTAACTTATAGAAAATACTACTTTAATTTTTTCTAATTGAAATTCTAAGTCTGATTAATTCTTATGTGCAATTTAATGAATTTACATATTACTAGACGGAACCCGTCAAAACTTGACGGAAAAAATACTATAACAATATCAGTGAAGCAAGCTTCTTTATTGCATAAGAAAGGGTGCGTATCAAACAGTCTTTCAAATATTTTATTTTAAAAGTTTTTTTCCCCCATTGAAATACTATTTACGATGAAAACTTCAAACACATAATCCGTAAATAACTGTGTAATGCAAATCAGTTTGACATTACCGCCATATTCCCCACGGCAAGAAAGAAAATTTCATGGACCTATGAAGTATCATACAAATAGTATAACCCTACTTTCATCTCATATTCAGTCAATAAAAGAACATAGTAAATAAAGCACACATCCCGCCCCCCTGTGATAATGCAACCGAATGAGCTCCTATGCGCAAGTGCATTCCATCTGTGCAAAGGCACCGTCTCAATTCAATGTTAAAAAAAAGTTTTAAAGCGTTTAAATTAAAAGTTTTAAAATGTCCTCTTTAATCATTGTTCGTTTCAAATCCATATCTTCTAAAACGCATCCATCGTTTTAACCCTTTCCGGCGCGGAGTAAGTCTGTTTGTAAAATGATAAAATAATGGACTGACACCAGAAATTACAAACGAATTCATTAGAAAAAAGAAACTTGCTTATTTTCCGGTACTTAATGAAAGGAAAATTTCAATTAAACATTCTTGGTGCCGTTTGTCAGTTGTGGAATTAAAATTAGGTGTCCTTTTTTGTGGACACCGCCCGTTAAAGGGTTAAGCTAATCAATTTTTATGTAAAGATGAAGAATTTATTTTAAAATATTAAATCAATCTGCATATGAGGCAGATTTTGAATATGTTCAAGTGTAATTTATTCGTATGGTTTTTTCGGTCACTTTACATAATCAGGATGATTATTCCTCGTCCATCACAGTCGGGGATATTTTCCCTCTTATACAGTTATATATCCAATGGATCTTTTAAAAAAAAATAATAAAATACAGTTCCTAGCATATTCTGATGCAACATATGCATCAACGAATTCAATATATTAATTTTATGTTAAACATAAACTGAAAATAGTTTTTTTTTTTGGACAGGTAGTAGTTAGCGCCAAAATGCTCTATCTTCTGGATAATCTGATCTTATGATTTTTCAGGTATTTTATTATTATCATTTTTCTGCACTTTTCATGATGATTAGGGAAATCTATTTTCAATTGTGGCAACTTTCCCAGGGGCTATTTTACATTATTAAAGCAAACTGATGGTCGTTATTGAGATAGAAATGAAAAATATTTCATGCTTGAAAATTATTTAAAAAGTCGTTAAATTAAGCGGCAGTTTTCAAATAAATTTCAATCGAAAGCTAATTTTTTTTCTAATTGATGATGTAAGAACTGAAATTGTAAAATGTAGTAAAAAATTGAAATTTGTAGTATTTAGAAGTGATGTAAGCGCGATGAAAGCTAAAGCGATAGGGCCGTTTGTTGTAACAACCGTTATATATTTCTAATAATTTCCACTGTGTTTTGGCTGGCTTCCAAAAGTAGACTACCATTTTTTGACATTGAAAGAGAAATTCACAGTGACAGAAATAGGGCTTTGCCTCTAATAAAGAACTGTTAAATGAATTTATAACAAACCTACCAAAATAATTCCTATAAAATATTAGCCTTACATTGTTTATTCTAGCTAAAAATACAATCATTATTTCAAGGTTTTTTTTTTTTATTATAACACTATTTTTAATAATTTTAATTTTCTTGAAATCGTTTACTTTTGGGAATTTTTTATTAAAAAATGAAATCTTCTAACCTATAATTAAAAAAAAGTAATTGGTAACATGTAATCAAGGTATGCAATCAAGATGAAGCAACCAATAAAGGATCCAGTTCTAATCTTTAAAATTAAGAATTGAAAAATCAGCTAAAATTACATCATGTTGACACAATCATATAAATTTTTCTTTTTAGTTTTATCAATGTTAAAATGCATTTCAAGCATAACGTCATTTTCCCCGGCACAAACTTTTCACGCGTACTTTGGATATGTTACTTTTATGCTTAAACACCATGCATACAAATAAAAATATATTTTGTATTTGATTGTAATGAAAAAATGTCATCAACAAAATTATAATGCATAATTATAAAATAAACCCAATGGACAATATTCCAGTGACGTCACAATAAATATGAATTTTTATTCGCTTATAAAACACGCGGATAAATTTTTTTTTACCGAAATGTAACTAGCAAATTAAAAAATCCGGCATTAAAGCCACGTGCTTTTAATATTTATTATTTCTCTTCTATCCTCGCAACAATAGAGTTACTCGTTACTATGTGCCTCGCAAAGATGGGCGTTAACAGATTGCCGACTTTATGACGTCATACGTAGAAGTAAAAATTTAATTTAAAATTACGACTAATTAATTAAATTTTCGAACAAACGAATGTACGATAACAAATCTGTGTCCAAATATCTTTCGTTTGAAAAAAGAATGATGTAATTTGATGCAGTAGTTTGTTCTCGCGGATTGTCAAAAGAAAAAGCTTAGCGTTTTAAATATATAGATAACATAAAATTTTAAAAAACGATCGCAATTTATTTTAATATTTTATTAATTGATTTTCATGTTTTGTCGCGGTAATGTAGACATACATGTTTTTCGTTGTTTCTGACAAATTCAATACTATGTTCTTGTTTCACTTTTTATACCTTTTTGTTCGACATATTCAGATAAAATTGTACTCACAGCTTGTATCTCTTACGCTTCTACAAAATAAAAAAAAGATGTGTAAAGATTTTTTTTTTCAAAATAAAATTGAATCCGAGCCGATTTGTGTATTCAGATGGTTGCGTGTAAACTGCCACCTGCCAGACATCGATTAATCGATTTCTTCTCTGCTTCCGTTTCTTTATCGTGTTGGATGTCGTGCTGATATATTTTCCCAGCGCTCTCAAGATATAAATTTTAATGAGTGTACTCAATTAAATGGTTTAACTTTAAATTAGATACCCGAGGGAGAAATTTTAAGATTTTGGGATGTATCTTGTGCATTAGGTTAAAAGTTTTCGGGACCCTATTAATCTCTGTATTTCTAAATTTTGTGCTACTTTTTTTTAATGTGTGTTTGTGTGTGTTAGTATGTAGTGTATCTTTAACAAAATCTATCCAACTTTAGCAAGGTAAATTACAAGTAACTAATACTGTAAACATACTATAACTTTCAAACTTTTTATATACACCATTGATGCCCATAAAAAGCAACACTTTTAAAAGTTTAGTGAAGCTTTATTCTTTACGGTAAAACGTGTGCAGTAAAAAGAAAAAATAATACCTGTTTTTTTTTCCCTTTCCATATTTTTTTTTCTTTTTGTTTTTTTACAAGTAAATTTGCACCTGGGACCGACTTGTGTTCTCAGATGATAGCGTGTAAAATTCCATCTGCTACTAGACATCGATTAATAGATTGCTTCCCTGCTTCCGTTTTTCCATCGTCTTGAATCTGCTGATATACTTTCCCAAACCCTCTCAAGATAAAAATGTTAATAAGTGTACTCAATTAAATGGTTTACTTGAAATTAGATACCCAAGGGGAAGAGAGAGATGTTTTAAGATGCTAACAAGCATTTTCTGTATTACGTTAAAAGTTTGGGGAGCCTTTTAATATCTGTATTTCTAAATTTTGTGTGTGTTAATATGTAGTATCTTTAATAATAATAATAAAAATCTATCGAAATGTAGCAAAGTAAATTTACTAACTGTCACACTAATTCACTATATAACGTTTAAACTTCTAAATACACCATAAATGCTAAAAAAAGCAACACTTTTCGAAAGAGTGAGTCTTTCTTCTTCATGCTAAAATATGCGCAAATGTTTATTAAATTTGCATCTGGGACCGATTTGTGTATTCAGAGGGTAGCGTGTAAATTGTAATATGCAAGATAGCGATTAATCGTGTTTTTTTTTAATTTCTTTCTTTCAGCTTTTTTATTTTATTTATTGTTTTAAATGCCGCTGTCGTACACTGTTCTTCCGCTCTTAAGATGTAAATTTTAATGAGTGTACTCAATTAAAGGGTTTAACTAAAAATTAGATACCAAAGGAGTTATTGTAAGCTGCTGGGAATGGGAAGTATAGTTTCTATATTATCTTAAGTTTCGGGAGCGTATCTTTGTGTTTCTAAATTTTGTCTTGTTTTTCAAATATATGTATGTTATAAATAGCGTAGCCAAGTTTTTATTTCGGGATGAGGGGGTGAGCAGTTATGATCTTATATTTTTCTACGGAAATGGGCAGAATGTGTCGATAATTAGATTAAAAAAAAAAACACTGATTTCGAGAGGGGGGGGCAACGTCCTCCAACCTTTGGCTACGCTCCTAGTTATTACGTGGTACTTTTAATAAAATCTATCCAAATTTAGCAAAAATAATTATAAGTAGCTAATGCTGAGTACATACTATAGCTTCCAATCTTCTTATATATAGCGTGAATGCCCAGAAAAGCAATGCTTTTAAAAGTAGTGAATATTCTTTATGGGTAAAGCATGTGCAACTTAAAAAAAAAAAAAAGAAAAAAAAAAGGTGTTAATGAGTTTTTACCTTTTTTTTTACTTTCTGTCTTTTTCCCTTTTTTTTTTTTTTTTTTTTACAATTAAATTTGCACCTGAGACCGATTTGTGTATTCACATGATAGCGTGTAAAATTTCACTTGCTAGACATCGATTAATCGATTTCTTCTCTTCCGTTTTTCAATCGCCCTGAGTGTCATGCTGATATTTTCCTAACACTCTCAAAGATATAAATTTTAATGAGTGCACTCAATTAAATGGTTTAACTGAAAATAGATACCCAAGGGAGATATTGCAAGATGCTGATAAGAATATTTTCTGTATTATCTAAAGTTTCGGGAAGATATGTTTATCCTTGTATATTTGTAAATTTTGTCTGATTTTTCTGATTTTTGTGTGTTAGTACCAGCAGCGTAGTCAAGTTTTTATTTCGTGGGGAGGCGGATAATCAGTTATGATCTTATGTTTTTCTATGGAAATGGGCAGAATGTGTCCATGGTTAGATAAAAAAAAAACAATGATTTCGGGAGGAAGGCTCTGGTGTCCTAAGCCTCACCCCTCACCCTCTGGTTGTGCTCCTAGTTATTACGCGGTATCCAAATTTAGCAAAATAAATTATAAGTAACTATGCTGAGCCCACACTATATTTTCCAAATGTGGATGCAATGCTTTTAGAAGTAGAAAATTTTTATGAATTTTCTTTATTCTTTATAGTAAAACATGTGCAACTAAAAAACATAATCTCAACTTTTTTTTTTTTTTACATCTAAATTTGCACCTGGGACCGATTTGTGTCTTCAGAAGGTAGCGTGTAAAATTCACCTGCTATAGACATGGATTAATGAATTTCTTTTCTTCCATTTTTTAATTGCTTTGAGCAAGGCTTGAAAAATGCAGTCGCCAAGTTTTTTCATCTGGCGACCAAGTTATATGGTTATTATTATTATTATTATTATTTTTTTTTTTTTTTGTGTGTACAAAATTGACCTAAGAAATGAACACAAACGGTATTTTTGTCTCCCCTCGTTATTCTTATAAGATGTCTCATTACAGGTGTTTCAAAATTACAAAATATTAAGAAATATAGAAATTATATTCAAACAGAAAATATTGTTAGCTTTTTCTATTAATTTGGCGAAAATAAGTTCATCAAATGCTAATTTTAAAACAAAATATCTGAATTATTTGACTGAGTTCGACAGGAAAATATGCATTTTTTTTTTTTTTTTACTGATTTACTATTTCATTGGTGCCCCCTTCATCAGATATAGATTTTGTAGCACTCCGCTATCCGGACATTTAAAGCGTTAGGTAATTAGTATTTCCCAAACATGCCGGTTAATTAAGCCTGTACAGTATTTTTTTTTCTGAGATATATAATTTTTGATATTTTTTTTATTAGATAACATAGTTTATATATCTTTCTAAATCATGTCCTATTTTAAACTATGTAACTAATAATTCCAAGCTGTGCTTCGTATTATTTTTTCTCAATTAATTCATAAAAACAACTTATGTGATTGTTGAAAATTAATGATGAGGGAGTGGGAGGAGGATTAAATATTTTTTACCAGTGACTAGAATTCTTTGCTGGTTACCAGATTTTATCAAATTTGTAAAG
Organism: Maratus michaelseni; assembly: GCA_963931845.1. NCBI lineage: Eukaryota > Metazoa > Arthropoda > Arachnida > Araneae > Salticidae > Maratus > Maratus michaelseni. Next base: position 95,916,581 of record OZ007597.1, on the reverse strand, counting down.
CTCTGGCCTTGAGTGTCATGGTGATACACTTTCCTAATTTAGATTCAAATTTTAATGAATGTACTCAGTTAAATGGTTTAGCCATTTAGATACCCTAGCATAAAATTTTAAGATTCCGACAAATAATTTATGCATCATGTTAAAAGTTTTCTGGAATTTCATCAATGCCTGAATTTTTATGTGCGCGTTTTTCTTGTGTATATGTGTGTTGGTATGTAGTCTAATGAAGTCTGTTTAGATTTAGCAAAATAAACCGAAACTGAACACACTCTGTAAGAGTCAAATTTCTTAAATATAGCTGTAATTCTCAGAAAAATAGCAACATTTTTCGAAGTGGTGAGTATTTATTCCTCTTGACAAATCACGTGGGGAAAAGTAAATAAATAATAAGTAAAGTAAATTTTGAAAGTAATACATTTGGGACTGATATGTGTATTTAAATGCTAACATGAAAATTGCCACCTGCCAGGTATCGATTAATTGATTTCTTCTCTTTCCATTGTTCATCGTCTTGAGTCCCGCGCTGATTCAGTTTACCACATTTCTAAAATTTGTGCTGTTCTTCTAATGTCTTAGTATGTAGTACCTTCATAAAATATGTCCGGATTTAGCAAAATAAATTATAAATCACTAATGCTGAACACGCACTCTAATAACTTCCGATGTGTAAACATGTGTCATTTTCTCTTCTTCTTCTTCTTTTTTTTTTACAAATTAATTTGTACACGGGATCAATTTGTGTATATGGTAGCGTGTAAACTTCCAACTGTTAGAATCGATTAATCGATTTTTATTTACCCATCATACGTAGTATATGGTAAATCTTGTAATCGTTTTGAAAATAGATTTTTTTTTTTTTTTTTTTTTGACGGATTTACACGTTTCAGACACTGGAGACTCCGAAAAACATATTTTTAGAGAGAAAATTTTGCCGTCCGTATATCTCTGTATGTGTCTGTGTGTCTGTAAACGCTCTATCTCCCGAACAAATTGAGACAGAGACTTGAAATTTGGTATGTACTTAGTATGTAATAATGGGAAGAAGCTTATTGAATTTCAGTAACCTCGATTTATCCAGAACTATTTTTTTCGGACTCTCGAAATATTCGTTTAGATTAAAGGTATATTACAAATTTTCGAAATAGTTGAAAAAAAGACAATAAAAAACATAAATTTTGCATAAAGAATGAAGTCAATCGGATAATTAGTTGCCGAGATATTTGTAATAATATTTACCACACTCTTCGATTTTTCATGACCCTGTATTTCATTCAAATTTCAATTCAAAGATATATTTTAACTAGAAATGAAACGCTTAATCCGACGCAGTAAACCGTTAGTTAATATGACTATCAATTTTGGAGTTATAAGGTTGTTTCTTTTACGCTATTCAGTAATAGAGCATTTAAAGTTTATGACGTGACCAAGCCAGGATTTTATTCGAATCGCAATTGCATTTTATAAATAGTGTAAACATGTTTTATTTCCATATTTTATATTATGCATATTCAGGATGGGTAAGTATTAAGGTGGCCCTCAACGACTAGTTTTTCTCTGCTCCCGATTCTTTATTGCTTTGGGTGTTCTGCTGATACATTTTCCTAACACCCTCAACATATAATTTTTGATGAGTGTATCCCCAATTAACTGGAAATTGGATACTCAAGGCAAGTTCCTAAGGTGCAAAGAAATATTTTGTGTATTATATTAAAAGTTTTCGACAATCTACTATTAATCTCTGCATTTTTTAATTTTCTGTGTGTTAGTATGTAGTATATTTTTAATGAAATTTACCCAAATTATCAAAGATAATTACAAGTAATTGAAGCTTAACACATAAGGTAAGGTTGACATTTTAAAAATATAACAAAAATACTCAAAAGAAAGGCAACACTTTTCGAAAAATCTCCTTCATGCTGCATGTGCAAATATTTATTAAAAGTTAATTTGCAATCAGGACCGATTTATATAAATAGTCGCGTGTAAACAAAATTGCCACCTGTCAGACATCGATTAATCGATTTTTTTTTCTCTGCTTCCATTTCTTTATAGTTTGGATGTCGTGCCCGTGCGAATGCGGATATACTTTAAATGATTTAACTAGAAATTAGATACTTAGGGGAAATATTTTAAGATGCTAGGAAGAGTTTCTGTATTATAATATTAAAAAAATCGGATCCCTATTAATATCTGTATAATTTTCATACGAGTTTTTCTAATGTATATGTGCATTAGTATGTAAGTCTCTTTAATAAAATCTATTTAGATTTATCAAAATAAATTATAATAAACTAAACACACACTGCAATGGTCAAACTTCTTAAATATTATGTAAATTCTCAGAAAAAAAGCAACGCTTTTAGAAGTAGTGAACATATCTTTTTCTTGTAATCATGTGAAAAAAAAATGTAAATGAGTAAGTAAAGTAAATTTTAAATGCATGCTTACACCCGATTTGTGCATTCAGATGTTAGCGTGAAAATCGCCACCTGCCAGATATCGATTAATCGATTTCTTCTAAGCTCTATTTTCTTCATCTTGAGCGCTGTGATGACATATACCTTTCACATGATATAAATTTAAAAAAGTGGTTTTGTATAAAGTATGTAACAAAATAATAATAATATAATAAAATAAATAAATAAATAAATAAAACTTTGTCTACATTTAAAAGGATCTTTATTATTAATGCTTTATCCTGTTTTAATTTTTCAAAAAAAAAAAAAAAAAAAAAAAAAAAACTCGCTATGTTCTAAGGTTTATTTTACCGACTTACGAGAGATAATATCACCTTTATATTGTCTTTTATGGTACCATCGTCTTCCATTTTGTAAAGTTATTGCCTGCTAAGTTTTTAGATTTTATTTATTTTTTTCCTTTCTTATAAGAATACGCATTTTTGCGCTTTAGTAAAACTGTGAAAGGGAAAAATCGAAGCATTCCGAGAGCAGAAGAATTGCAACGGGGAAGATATGCACTACTTTTCTATTTTAGTTTTCGTGCAGCAAAATTATGTACCTCTTTCTTTCCATTTGCGAAAAAAGCGTTTAAAAGTGTTCAGCTGGAGTTTTTTTTTTTTGGTGCTGGAATTCGTTCTGTAAAACATATTTTATAGTTTTATATGTTTATGTGTGTATTTCAAAATCGTTTACACAATAAGTACAATGCATTGTAAAAAAAAAAAAAGACAAATGTTTTTAATCTAGCTCTCACCTTTCTTAAGATTTACATAATTGTTAAATATAATATAGATTTAAATATAATATAACCTCTTCCCAGTTACTAACGTCTCCAAAAAGCGTTTCTTTATCTACAGAAACATCAGAAAGCAATAAGTATCCAAGACTTAAAAAGTTTTTCTGCTTTTGCTTTTTTTAGAACGTTTCCGACTAAATTTTGTATTTATCAGTTTTCTTAACAGAAATATCTGTTTTCGTATTCTATCAATTAATATTTTCATGTTCAATAAACATAATAAATTAATAAATAGACAACATTAACATTAGAATTAACAGCATAATTATTAATAGTAATCTTACTTTATTACTTTTGCATGTACTATAAATTCTGTAACAATTCGACCGATAAAAACGTGGTCCATCAAAATAAAACCCCTCGCAAAACTCTCTTCTATATTTTTAACCCGTTTGGGACCATGGGTGCATATATGCACCCTCAAAAAGTGCTTACAGCGCTTGAGTTTGATGTAAGAAATGTAAACATGATTTTATTTAATTACGACATTTTCGTTATTTATAAAGTTAAGTCAAATAATTAACAAAAAGTGGTGCCAAACGAATAAAATTTGTGTAAAAGATGCTGGTCCTGAACGGGTTAACAAATCATCGAATTTTGGCACCCGTTGGCTGCTGCTTCTCAATTCCCCTCGCTAATGTTCCTTATATGTTTATGTTATATGTTTATGTATGCACTCCAGAATCGTTTACAATGCATTGTAAAAAAATACAATTTTTTTAAAATCTAGCTCTTATCTTAGCAGCTTTAGTAAAACTATGAAAACGAAAATCGAAGCATTCCGAGAGTAGAAGAATTGCAACGGGAAAGATATGCACTACTTTTAGTTTTCGTGGAGCAAAATTATATACTCCTTTCTTTCCACTTGTGAAAAAAAGCGTTTAAAAGTGTTCATGTTTATTAATAATATATAATTCATGAATATACACAATGTGCATAATAAACGTTATACATTATACTTCCTTGCGCACATGTAAATAACAAATTGTTCATACATACATATTGTTCATTCTAGAATAACGCGAATAAAATTTCGAAAAATTTGAATACATTGATATGATAAGGGTTCTGAAAGTTTTTGATAATAATAATAAACCTTCCCAGCATCTTAATACGTAGAGTACCGCTAATCGCAAACATGTAATACAAATCTAATCTGTAATGTAAGTCTAAACTTCGTAATTATTTAGGAACTCTTAAAGCTGGAAAATTAGTGTTTCTTTTCAAACATTTTAATAACAAAGAATAATATTTTCAGATTCATTGAAATTTATAACATATAAATAATGATCATTTAATAACACGGTGGCAGCCCGGCGGCCCCTTCATATTCCGGGAGGACAGGCAAAGGGATTACGTAAGATGCATTCGTATATTTAAAATATCTCCTCGGGAAATTAATATTTTTAAACTTCTGTTTTCTGTGTACACTTCTTAAAACATGTCTCTTTTTTTCTTAGTTGTCAAAATATTTCTAAACTTATGTGCTTAATTTATAATTTTATGTGTCAAAATCTTAGCTAAACTGAATAAGATTTTAACACTTCACAGAAAATTAAATATATATTTTAGAAACATTTTGACAACTAAAAAAAAAAAAAAAAAAAGACATCCTTTAAGAACAGTACACATAAAACAGAAGTTTAAAAATATTAATTTCCCGAGAAGATATTTTAAATATACGAATGCATCCTACGCCCATAGGATTAACATTAGCGAGGGAATCGGGAAGTTTACTGGTAAGCAGTCTTAAATGACCGCAACCGAAATTGAATAACAATCTATTCCTATCATGCGGATCCTAAATTTGATGTTTCGTTTATTCTGCCCACATAAACTGGAGATGATATAAGCATAACATAAATCAAACAAACCATCGATTGGCGCACCCCCCTCTTGGGGTAATTTGGCCCAAAACTGATCAACACCCAGTTCACATAAAGACAAAACTTCATATGACATTTCATCCTACTCTACACTGTAGTTCCTGAGTTAGAGCGCCCACAAAATTTGCGTTACAGACATACAGACAGATAGACTCACGATAAACATTTTCTAAAAACAGTCCAATCGTGTTCAGGGACCTTCTGAAACGTTAAATCCATCAAAAACTGGAAATAGAAATGTTTCACGAAACCAATACTTTCTTCTTGTATATAGATAGAATACATTGAAAAGTGTGTCAAAATAGGACCATGTAAAACTATCGAATGTGAAAAAATGCATTTTTCATTAATTTAAAAAATGGGCCGATTGTCACCACTAAATTTAACAGTGTTCTTTACCAGCATTGCCAGTTGGTCTACTTTTCTATTCAGAAATTCCGAATCCATACCAGAAATTTGCAATGGAAATTTTTGCTTTATTAAATGACAGACATTTTGCGATTACTTAAATAATAATAATAATAATAATAATAATAATAATTTCCGCTATGAATTCGGCATCTCTCAATAAAAATAAGTAATATAAAAACTTTTTTTTAAAGTCAATTCCTACTTAGGTCAAATAGAAATTTTTTTCCAGCGATCTACACGCTTCGCCACTGACGGTATTTATTCCTAAATTTATATCCTGCTAAATATCTTACATAAGAGAAATTTTTGAAATGTATTAAAAATTAAATAAAAAATAAATACCAAAAATTAATAGCTCGAAAAGTATTTCTCACAAAATTGTTAGGCAAACTGCGTTAGAAAGATAAAAAAAAAATTGTAATTTTCTTGATATACATTTAAAATCTAATGATTATGCCGTTTTTCAAACATTGAATTTCAAAAATTACCAAACCTCACAATAAAGTGCCATAGCGATGTTACAGTTAACGATAATACAGTTTTTTTTTTCAAATATTAATTAATTAATTCAATTTTATTATTTAATTTTAGTTTTATACTTCATTTCTGTTCAAAAGTATAGACTCACTCCACATTTATAGTCTCCTTCGCCCGCGAGCTGCCTGATCTCCGTCCGTGAACAGCCCCAATATATTTTTTACGTGTGAAGGTGAGACTATAAATATGGAGTGAGTCTATACTTTTGAACAGAAATGAAATATAAAATTAAAATTAATTAACTTAATTTAATTAATGAATGAATATTTGAAAAAACTGTATTAACATCAATTGTCATCCAATTTATTTGAACTTGATAGGATGAATAGAAAATATTTTATTAACGATTGAAAATTTGAACAAGATATATAAATATATATAGAGAGTGTGTGAGCTAATAGTAGGAATTGAAAAAAGAAGGCCAAACTGACAACCCTATTAATCACAGAAATTTTATTTCTATTCTTATTAAGCGAAGAATTCTAATAAAATTTAGTGGCAACAATCGGCCAATTTTTAAAAGTAATGAAAAATGCATTTTTTCACACTTTATAGTTTGACATGGTAGTGACGATATGTTCAAGGGAATACATAGGAAGGGGGGGGGGGGGATACAAGCGAATTGTATAACTTCCTTCGTTGAAAGCGATGAAAAATGGGATATTTTAAAACATAGGTGACCCATCTTCTTAAATTGATGATTTTACCAGTTTTGTTTTTGGGAAATACTTATCAATATATACTGTTATTTATATGTTGTTAAATCATTATAAGTAAATAATACGTAAATTAATGTATTCAGTTTAAATTGCTTCATCTTGTCATTATTACTTACCCATCATACGTAGTATAGGGTAAGTCTTGTAAACGTTTTGAAAATCGAAAAAAAATTTTTGACGGATTTACACATTTCAGACACTGGAGATTCCGAAAAACATATTTTTAGAAAAATTTTTTTGCCGTCCGTCTGTGTGTCTGTAAACGCTCTATCTCCCGAACAAATTGAGATAGAGACTTGCAATTTGGTATGTACTTAGTATGTAATAATGGGAAGAAGCCTATTTCATTTCAATAACCTCGATTAACCGGAACTATTTTTTTCGGACTCTCGAAATATTCGTTCTGATAAAAGGTATATAAAAATTTTCGAAATTGTTTAGTTTAAGAAATGAATATAAAAGACAATAAAAAAACAAATTTTACATAAAGCATGAAGTCGATCGGATAATGAGTTGCCGAGATATTTGGAATCCTATTTTCCACACTCTTCGATTTTTCATGACCCTGTATTTCATCCAAATTTCACTTTAAAGATATATTTTAATTGGAAATTTGACGCTTAATCAGATGCAATAAACCGCTAGTTAATAGGATTATTATTTTTGAAGTTATAAGGAAAAACCTCTTTCAAGCAATTCAGTAACCGAGCCTTTAAAGTTTATGACGTCATCAAGCCACGATTTATTTGAATTGCAATGCATTTTATAAGTAGTTTACACATTTTTACTTTAATATTTTACATTATGCATATCCATGATGGGTAAGTTATATTCAGGTACTTGTTTATGCATTTTTAAGAAGATGTATGGATATAAAATACATATATTTTCTTTACATATGTAAAAGTGACAGGTCAGATTTTACTTTTAAATGATTAATTTGTGCAATGTTTGGTTTAAAGATGCAGAAAATTTGTGAAAAACCTATTTTTAAGACAAAGAATTTTGTGAAGGGTTCGATTTTAGGGAAAATAATTTTGTGAAGGGTTCTTTTTTTAAATGAAAAATTTTGTGAAGAGTCCTTTAAAGGACCAAGTTTTTTCCTAAACAGATCCCTGCTATAGTACTCTAAGAATTGCTTTGAAAGGGAACTGAATTGTTATTGATGGGATATAAAGAGAAATGTTCTGATTCTAAAGCCTTCTCAGAGTTAGTAATATAAAGAAACCGTGGGATATCCATCGTCTGTCCCCGTTCTCTGTTTGAAGACCTTTTCCAAAATTGCTGAAAACATAACGTATTGTATATCTTTTTTGCCATAGTTGTACAATGATAGTTTAAAAATTCCCTGACGGCTCGGCCTACAGGCACAGATAGATTTCGAAGACGTAGACCGTGGGGCGCCTGTTTGTTGGGAATTGCGGAAAAATGACCTTTTTGCCATGATGCAGTAGTTGGAACCGCCCACTTCGAAACCTAATTTGTTTGCAGGCGGAGCCGGTAGGGAGTTTTTTTGGCTATAAGTGTTGGTCCTATAACAACTTGTCAATATAAAAGTTTTTGATAATATGAAGAGGATTTATAATAAATTTAAGCGGATTTGATATCTTGTGAATTGACGTATTTATGATTTTTTTTCTTCTAAAACCCCCCTCCCCCCCCTTGGGGCCATTTTTAATGATATCAAAAGTCTGTCCTACATAAATTTCGGCCCTTTTCCTAGAAGTAATAATAACTTTAGACGGATTCTATACGTATCATAATTAAGAAATTATGGGTTTTTTCTCTTTTCACAAAAAGCCCCCCCCCCCATTTCCTCCCCCCACAAACACACTTGGTTCGATTTTGCCCATTAACGAACTTGACCGAGATTTTATGCCCCTTGATTTTATGTATCAGTTTGAAGAGATTTGTGCCGAATTATTGCAGTTATCATGTCCATAAAAAAGTGACATGGATAGATAGATAGATTGATAGATATAAAGTTTTGAATTGGGGGTGGTTCTGGGAGTCATAATCGGCGTAGATCTGCAAAATTTTTTCAAAAATTCCAACTTAGGGGAGAATATAATAGGTAGTATTTTTTACGAAATCTACCTAAAAACGGGATTTATGTATTTACGATCAAGGCTACGCTTAAAAATTTTGTGAAAATTTTTTAAACGTACACAAAGTAATAAAAATAACTCAGACCGTCTACATGTGATACATAAAACATATACATACATAAAACGTCGTCATTGGGTAGTATATAGAATTAATAGTTATTTCTGCGCAAGAAGAGGTTTTTAAATAAGAAAATTAATTTTGAAACCATTTAAAAATGTTAACAATTTTCTAGTGCCTACAATTCCAATATCGTGCTTGGGCTCTAATGACACAAATTTTTTCGGGCGGGCTCTGTAAAAACAGCCCGCATTCATATATAGTGTGGTCTGTGTGATTCATTCTACAAAATGTACTTTATAGTTTTTCTACATCACATATGCGCTTCAAAATCGTTTAAAATTTTGTATAATTATTTAGTAAATGCACAGTAAGCATCATTTAAAAAAATTATAAACAGATGATCGACTTTTAATTCGAAAATATTTATCAATATGCATTGGCATTTGTTTGATAATTGTATAACTAAATAGTGTAAAAGTCATTATCTATAGTTTAAATTTATTTTATTATTATTATTATTATAAAAATTATAATTTATTATTGTTATCAAATTTATCAAAATTATTTAATTTTTAAATAATTACTCGCATAATAAAATAATAAAACTTAATAATTTATTAAATCAGTTACTAAATTATTTTGTTAGTAATTAAATATCAATAATAATTAACTGTAAATAATTTACTTATAATATTAATAATTAAAATTATTAATACTATAAGTTAAAATAATATATTTTTTATTAAATTATTACACTGTAAAAAAAAATATATATATATATCTCAAATTGACAGAAAAAAAAAGCCAGTCAATTTTGACGCCAGTGGAAAACACTTTAATTTAAAGAAAATATCTATATTTTCATTAAAACAGTTGGTTTCTGTAAAAAATATAGATTTTTACTATAAAAATTACAAAATCCACATTTTTTAACAAGAAAAAACTATTTTTTGTTTAAAACAGTATTTTCTGTAAAAAATACAATATTAATCTGTCAAAATTACAGATTTTTTTTTTTTTTTTTTTTTTTTTTTTTTTACAGGGTATTATTATGATAGTTATAGTGAAAATTAATTATTTTTTTCTTATCTTTTTGCTAGAAACTTTTATATTATTCTTTACTTCAAAGATTTATTTCTGTTGTGTTTTGGTATTTCGTTCTTTTTATAATATGAGGCTATGAAAAAGAATACGGCCCTATATTATCTTTTACGGTATTACGGCCTTGCATTTTGAGAAGTTATTTCCCAATAAATTTTTATTTCTTTTTTTCGCTTTGTTATGTAGGAATACGCACTTTTTCGCTTCGCTAAAACTATGAGTAGAGAAAATCAAAAACCTTACCAGAGTAAAAGAATCGTAACGAAAAATGCTTTTATGCTTCATTTTCTCTTTTACTTTTCATGGAATAAAATTACACATGGACATTGTTTCTTTTAGTACATATATAAGCCCTTTTCTTTCCATTTATGTGGATGGCGAGGGGTAGGGAAAAAGAAAAATATATATAGTGTAAACTATTGATGGGACTTTTTGTTTCCCAAAATTTATTTTAAGTTGTTAATTTTCATTTTATATGGATTTGACAATTAATGAAAAATAAAATAAAACACCATGTATTCTGGCGTATTACATGCACTTATGATACAAGAAAATTAGTCTAAATTTACAGGTGCCCGTAATAAACCTATTATAAAAATGGAAGATTAAAAATTAAGGAAAAACTAGTCGTTGGGGACCACAGTAATACTTACCCATCATGGATATGCATAATATAAAATATGAAAATAAAACATGTGTAAACTATTTATAAAATAAAATACATTGCATTTCGAATAAAATCGTGGCTTGATGACGTCCTAAACTTTAAATGCTCTATTAGTGATTTGCGTAAAATAAACATCCTTATAACTCCAAAATTGATAATCCTATTAACTAACGGTTTACTGCGTCGGATTGAGCGTCTCATTTCCAATTGAAATATATCTTTGAATTGAAATTTGAATGAAATTCAGGGTCATCAAAAATCGAAGAGTGTGGGAAAATAGGATTACAAATATCTCGGCAACTCATCATTCGATCGACTTCATTCTTTATGCAAAATTTATGTGTTTTTGTTTTTTATATTTACTCCTTAAAATAAAAAACATTCAAATATTTTTTTTATCACCTTTTATCACCTTTTATCAGAACGAATATTTTGAGAGTCCGAAAAAAATAGTTCCAGATACTCGAGGTTACTGAAATTCAATAAGCTTCTTCCCATTATTACATACTAAGTGCATACCAAATTTCAAGTCTCTATCTCAATTTGTTCGGGGGATAGAGCGTTTACAAACACGCGCGCAGACAGACGGACGGCAATTTTTTTTTCTTTCTAAAAATATGTTTTTCGTAATCTCCAGTGTCTGAAACGTGTAAATCCGTCAAAATAAATAAATAAATAAATAAAATTAAAGAAATAAAAAATAAATTCGATTTTCAAAACGGTTACAAGACTTACCCTATACACGTATGATGAGTAAGTAATAAAATATACGTAAAAAATAAAATGTGCAATAATTTTTTTAAAAATATTCTTTTATTTGATAATTGTCTTCAATTTTTTTCTTCTTCACGTGTATGCAACTGTAAGAACGAATATTGCTTTATATTATTTTTAATGCTGCCCATTTCCTTGCATTTTGCAAAGTTATTGCCCGATAAGTTTTCGATTTTCTTTTCTTGCCGTATAAGAATACGCATTTTTACCTTTCGATAAAACTATGAAGAAATAAAATCGAAACATTCCCAGAACAAAAGAAGTCGGAATGGAAAAGCTATGCCATTTTGTCCCTTTTGTTTTATTTATTTTTTATTTTTATTTTTGGTGGAACAAAATTATGGAGACTAGAATTTTCTTTTCTGGTACATAATATATATCTTTCTTTTTACATTCTTGTGTTTAACCCAATTTGCTTTTTGTATGTAAAGATAGAATTTTTATAATCGATTTTTCACTTACTTCTTGATATGCTGGAATTACAACAACAACAACAACAACAACAACAAAAAAGTACATATGTGTGTTAGCGATGACAATACAACATTTTAATATTTTTTTAGAGCTTAATTATAAATTAATAAATTCATGTTCAGGTAAAGGGCAAAACTGGGAAATTTCATTAGTGGCCAGTGGTAGCAGTTTTATAAGTGGCCACTTTCTTTAAACAAGTGGCCACTTTTTTATTTAAAAGCTCTAAACAGTAATTTTTTGTTAAAATTTCAATTAGTATTAATCCAATATTAAATAGCCCAAATAAATATGTTAATATAAACTTATTTCAACCAGCAAAAGTAGAATCCTTGTAGGAAAGTGGCCATAAGGTGGTCACTGACAGACAATTTTTCAATAGCAACTTTTTCTCATTTAGGGTGCCGGTGGCTAGTGCTAATTCTGCCCTGTATGTTCAGGCATTTTTTCATTCGCCGGCCGCAGGTGATAAATCACCAAATAGCCTTTATTGTTACAACTGTTTACGAACTAAAAAAACAACGGAATTAACTATGCGCCCAAACCACACTAGCCAAAGCATGCCAACTGGCAGTGAAACTGCAACAACGAAATATTTTAAACACTAAAAAGCCGAAAATATAATTAAAATATGAAATATTATGAATATCTTATGGATTTTTCAGAGGAACATCATAAGAGTAATTCATAGTAAAGATATGTTATTTCATCAAATATTGTCAGAATTATGCCTAAAAATGACAATATTAAGCTCCTTATAACATATCGAAAACCAAAATAAGGAAAAAGGAGCAATAGACCCAATAAATAAATAAATAAATAAACCATGATTAATCAGCAATAGATGATAGACCATATGGCAATAGACAAAACTCACCATAAAACAAAGAGTGCAAATGATTAAACAAGATTAAAAAAAAAATACTTATCGAGATCTTGTCCGCTGCTCATCACCAGGAAGAGGAAACATATATATATATATGCAGCACTAGAATTTTTATTTAACTTGTCTATAATTTAAGCTTTTACTTATATTTTTCTGGGATAGATGGCAGCACTACATAATTTTATTTTATATTATAATTTTTCTCTGCAATGCTTGGGCATAGATATGCAGCCATTTTTAAGTTGGTGTCTGGCTGTTTTTCAAGTTCTTTCAATCCATTTACATCTCCTGTCAAATTTGTCTATTTTGGTGAGTCTTAAACATTATTTTATGTTCATACTACTATTTATGTTGCATAATTATTTATCTAATTCTTTTTCAGTAGCATATTTATTTATTTGTTTTGTTATTTGGACCTCATGTCGGTTTTTAATTTTCTTGTTTCATTTGTGTATGTTATTAGGGGCTTAATATTGTCGATTTTAGGCATAATGCTGGCAATATTTGATGAAATGATATCATAAAGCCCTTCTGAAGATTCTATAAGATATTAATCGTTTTCCAATTTTTGCCTTTTCTTCCTTTTGGGTATGCTTCCTTCAGTGTCCATTCTGTTGCTTTTTATAATGTCTTATCCTTTGTTCTTCACATGTGTTTTCAATTTTTAATATAATATATATATATATATATATATATATATATATATATATATATATATATATATATAATTATAATATCTATGAATTTCAAAAAACATATCAAGTTCTATTCTACATAAATCTCCAAATAGATAATCAATGATACTGTGTATACAGAATACCACATAGCTAATAATTAACATGTGCAAACATAATATTACCATAGCTGATGCTTCAATGGTAATTGGCCAAATTTTACTCATACCAAAAGAATATTGAAAAAAGAAATAGAGAGAAAGGGGGAAAAAAAAAATTATAAATTGGAGTTGCAATTAAGTAAACACAAATGGATTAACAAATTAAATATGAACCATACACAATGGAAAATTGGACCACATGAGAATTAAATATGAATTGGACATGGAAAAACACATGCACATGTACTCATCAGCCTGGATGCACCCACATGTGTTTTAAATAATAATTCAGTGTTTCATAATTCTACTGGCATAATGCTAAGATCAGTAGAATCATCCAGGTACACTGAATTATTACCAGACAACAATTGGAAATATTAAAATTTGGAAATATTTAAATAGGAAATAAAAAACCATTAAGAAAATACAATATATTTCACTCACATCGATTATCCAAAAAACTGTAATTAACACCTCACTAAATTACCACGAGATAACAGTTTTGAAATAATAAAATTGGAAATATGAACGCGTAAAGTGTAGATAAAATATTTTACTCACAATAATTATACAGAATCCTTAAAATGTCACAACGTCTACATAATATTCACATCCACATGGCAATGCATCATACATGTTAACTAAGTATATATATATATATATATATATATATCCTGTGGAAAAAATGTTTTATAAAGTGGTTAACAAATTTCTTACTCAAGTCCCATAGTCCTTTCAGTTACCCATATTTGTTACTCAGTCTTAAGCACTAGTGCTAAAATCTTAAAATTTGGAGCATAGGTACCTTTTCTTACATAGGTATTCGCGAAGGAAGTATTAAAATAAATAAATAAATAAGTAAGTAAATGAAATTTGAAATTATTTTGCAATATCAACCCCTCGGACACGTAAAAAGTAAAATTTTCGAATAAATAAACAAATATATTTTAGGTTTTTATTTAGATAGACCGCATCTGTTCTTACATTTTTAAATATACGAGTTTTTGAATAGTTTTTAAGATGTAATAAGAAGTATTTTAAACCTCATTTCTTAAAGTAGCAATGTAGAATGCATAAAATACTTTTTTTTTATTGGTGAAGTATGTACTTATATATATATTTTTTTTTGTGAAATATTTCGCTTATTGTTTACATCTCTTCAATATTTAGAACATAAACTGACTGATAGTATGTAATATTAACCCTCCGCCCATTTTTATCACATGCCACCTGCTTTAAAAAAAAAAAATAAACACTAGATAAATGGAAATAGACGATTCCGTCCTTATATACATATGTACATTACATTATTTTGCTTGAATAAAAGAAAATTATACATAATTCTATGTTTCATACTACCATTTTACGTTGTATTAAATACGAAAAACTATTTTCTGAATATAATTTTATGACAGAAAATGGTATTTTGCTCTCGCTGTAAATTCCACTATTGTTAACAATGTATTTAACGTAGATGAATTGTTTATCCAAGGTGTAGTGTGAAAATAGACACCTGATGTTGGGATCGATTAATCGATTAAATGATCTTTTCTTTTCAGTGCTTGCCTTGAAAATACGTATTCATACATCATTGACACAAAAAGGCGCACAAACTTTTAATAAAGCTTTTAAACAATCATTGTTTAAATTCGGAATATCAAAAAGGATAAATAATCAGATAAATGAGTAGATAATTGAGTAGGTAATATTATTTATTAATACAATCATCAATACCATATAGTCGTAATTTTCATCGATATTTATACGATTTTGTCAAACGGATCAATTGTTATATAATCTGATACTGAAAGTTATATGCATATTAGTATGAGGGTGAAATACAACATTAATACTTACAAGCTTAAGCGAAACTTTTAAGCAATCATTATTTAACGTCTTCGCTACGCGCGTCTCGTACACAATTTTTAATCTTTAGCACCAGTATTTCTAAATAGAAATCTTTGTGTAATGTAATCGCAGAAATTCTCTGATTTAAAGAGACGAAAATTTTTATTTGAAAATATTGGTAGGAAAAAGTATGGAGTTCACGCAAGCTGTCCGTCACATATACGTGACGCTCGTCATGAAGAGGCAAATTTTAGGATAATAAAAAAAGTTAAATAAGTACATAACTGATTAATAGTATTTATTGTAGCCATTTTCAGTGCCTTATTATGGAATTTTTTATCAATTTTATCATTTGGATTAAGTTTTAGAGAATGAAATACTGAGATTATGGGCATAATAAAGAACCCAAGGGCGCAACACACCGTTAATACTGACAACGCATAAACTTTTAACAAAGCTTTTATGTAATCATTATTTAATTTCCGAGTAATAAAAAAATATAAGTACATAAATTAGTATTATTGAGGGATGATTTATTATGAGGATTATTTATTGTAACCATGTTCAGTGCCTTATTATCGAACATTTCATCGTTCTTTATGCAGTTTTGTCGATCGGGTTTGTTAGAGACTACGATACTGAAGTTACAGGCATATTTAACCTTAGGGTGCTCACTGGATTGAACTCATGTTCATAAAATTATTCCACAGTTCAACTTTTGTTTCTGATACTTCAGCACAAATTCAATTCCACATTTGATTTCTATATAAAGCAAGTTATTCAGGATAATCTTATTTTATATTTCGCTGAAAAATTATAACATTTGCTTATTTTATGAGTAAAATAACAGATCTAGTCGTCTGAAAATGTACGATATTTAACTCCTTGACTGCATCAGGGTTCGAGTCCCTGTTGCAGGATACGTGATTGCGTTTTAATATCAATATTTCAGTTTAGTAATCTTCGTATTATTTAACCGCAGAATTTTTGTCATTAAATAAGTCAATTATTACTATACAGAAATACTGGTATTCAATTTAAACGACCGCATAAAACCTGCTCGTTTTCAGCCACGTAACGTTGCCGTATCTAATGGGGTACAATATTTAACATCAAGTAAACTATATTCGAGTCATTTTATTTTAATACATCCGATTGCTCCTAATGTGTAACAAAGATCATATTGAGCAAATGTATGGTACGTGTGATAAGTATATAGCGTTTATTGATACGTATTATATATGATCGCGAGTGGGGAATTTTCATAAAATCTTACAAGCCAAAGATTTGTTTTTACTAGCTAATAGCAAGATGCAATATACAGTCAAACAGTCAAAAATTGTTATGGCCAAATTTATGTGACTGCAAAAATAATTAATTAGTAATGTAATTTGTACAGCAGGTCTAATCAAAACCGAACACTTTTCAAATAAAAAATATTTTGTGGAATACGGAATTTATATATAATTAATAAAATAATTAATTATATTATAAAATAATTATCAGAAGTGTGCAAACGCGTATCAAACGTGCTAGTATGTTCACAAATCTAATGTTTGTGTTTTATTACGTAGCTGCGAATTTACGTAAGTCGCATAATACGTAAGTTCGGGGATGCCTGTGCTACAGTACATTGTTGTGTTAACATTGTATAAAATTAAGAATGATATATGCAAAGAAGGAAAGTTTAGTGTAGTATAACTTAGTGTCGTGTTTACATTACATAAATTTAACTAACTTTATATGACCAACGAATAAAAATACACAAGTTTTTGATATATTTTTACTTACCCATCATACGTAGTATAGGGAAAGTCTTGTAATCGTTTTGAAAATCGAAAAACATTTTTTGACGGATTTGCACGTTTCAGACACTGAAGATTCCAAAAAATACATTTTTAGAAAAAAAAATTTGCCGTCCGTCTATTAAGATAGAGACTTGAAATTTGGTATGGGTTTAGTATGTAATAATAAGAAGAAGCTTATTGAATTTCAGTAACCTCGATTATCCGGAACTATTTTTTTCGGACTTTCAAAATATTCTTTCTGATAAAAGGCATATAAAAATTTTCGAAATTGTTTATTTTAAGGAGTGAACATAAAATACAATAAAAAAACATAAATTTTGCATGAAGAATGAAGTCGGTCGAATTATTAGTTGCCGAGATATTTGTAATCTTATTTTCCACACTCTTCGATTTTCCATGACCCTGTATTTCATTCAAATTTTAATTCAAAGATATATTTTAATTTAAATGAGACGCTTAATCCGACGCAGTAAACCGTTAGTTAATATGATTATCAATTTTGGAGTTATAAGGATGTTTCTTTTACGCAATTCAGTAATAGTGAATTTAAAGTTTATGACGTCATCAAGCCACGATTTTATTCGAATTGCATTGAATTATATAAATAGTTTACACATGTTTTATTTTCATATTTTATATTATGCATGTCCATGAGGAGTAAGTATTATGGTGGCCCCCAACGACTAGTTACAACATACAGTGTTTAAAAAAATGCTTAAAAATTCATTCCCCTCGTCAACAAATCTACTCAGAAAACCTGGCGAGTAGATTTATTTATGTAAATCCCTACCCTTGTGTGATACAAAATGCAGCGAAGACTTAATAAAATAAAAGTAGATTTTGTAAGCATGAAAATTCTATTTACAGTATTTAAAAATATATTTGAGATTAAAAAGTAAGTACATTTTTATATTGTGATGAAAACAAACATAAAGGAAATGAATGCATTGCAAGAATAAAACTTTCTATTACTCTGCTAAAATGAAATACAGTTTATTTCATTTCAGCAAGGCAGAAAACTCAAGTTTTGAAATTTATTTTCTTGAAACTTCTTGAACTTAAAAGAAATTGGTAGTAAAGAGATATATCAGAAATTTTCAAGATGAGAATTTTGATTATTTCATCCATATACTTCATTTTAGTTCCGATCAAGGCTGAAATTTAAATATTTATTAGCTTTCATGTTACTAGTTCACTGCTAAGATATATTTTAGAATCGCAATTTACATAACTATAATAAGAGAATTCAGCATAGTCCACTTTTATCAATATTTCCGTGTAAACGCTGGAAAAAGTTTCTGTTCGTGAATATTTCATTTGAGATTTTCATCACTATATCGATTATCCATTTTGTGTATTCAGTAAAACTTATGAAGGTTAAAAGGAAAAAAAAAAATGTAGCAATCGCATTTTAACCCTTTACTGCATGCTTGTATATATATATATATATATATATATATATATATATATATATATATATAATTATTTATTTATGTGATACATTAATCAATATATATATATATATTTATTTATTTATATGATACATTAATCAATAAGCATTAGTTTCATTATTTTTTTAATACATCTTTTATTTATTATTCTAATACAATAAATTTATTAACATAATTTTGTTCAATTATGTGTCTTAAGACAGTATTTGTTTTAAAACATCATCCAATAACGTAATAAATTATTATAATATACTTAGCAATAGATGGCAGCACCTCATTGATTAAATCTTTTGAATTTATTGTGGAGTTCAATTTTAATTTTTCTGTAGAGGGTGCTGGTTTTATATATTGTGGTATGTGCTTCGCTATGCATTACATGTTGTTCCTTGATCCATGGTCCATCATTTTTTAAATAACTTTTTTTTTTTTGGCAACATATGCTTAAAACTCCAATGCTTGTAATATTAGCTGACTCAGATTTGGATTTTGCTTTCAAATGTGGTAATTTCATGTTTTTATTTTATTTTTCCCTCTATCCTTTTTAATCATATTTTATTTTGAACTTATTTGTTGTGTATTTCTCTACATTCTGGGTGTGGTTGTCCCAAATTCACATTCTTTAGCTATTTTAGGGCTAATATGAAGATGAAACCACACATTTTAGTTGTGGAAATTTAGGCATTTGGGACCTGAAGATTCTGTCTAAATTCCACAAATTTCCATTATTCTATTTCTGTTAATCAATTTCTGCTTTTTTGTATCTGTGTTCAGTTTGGGGGGAGGGGGGGGATCTGTTTTGTTGTTAATTAGTTATTTAACTTTTATTCATAATTTCACAGTTTTTGTTGGTGGTTGTAACGTTTATTTAATGGTTATATGTGTGTTTGTATGTTTTGTTCTCTAAAAAAAAAGTTACTTGATACACTTTGAGTGGTGTTTAAAAAAGGGAAAAAGTAATGTTCAAGATATCATTTCAATAAATTTTGAATTTTATCGTTCGTGGCATGGCATAGAAGAAGTGTACAAAAATGTAGTTTACTTAATCAAAGCAGTTTGACTGATATGACATGACAGTAAAGCCACTCAAATTAATAAGGACCTAGATACTCTTTTTATGTCTGTACAAGGTAGGCCAAGAGTCACATTTTAAAATTCAATAAAATTCAAGTGACTGGTGTACGAGAATGTGGTTTAGACGAAAATGCTTCTCAAAATCGAGGTTTTGTCTCAGCAAATGTAAAAAAAAAGAAAAAAAAAGTAGTTTTAAAAATTCTACAGATTTATTTAAAAGCTATCAAAAATTTAAGATAAGCAGTCACAGAGCATTTATTTTGTATAGTGTGCACTTTGTAGTTCGAAACACATCTGTTCTCAGTTTTATTTAACATGTTAAAATTATGGATTATTAGATTTAATAAAATAATTGGTTTGTAAAGCTTTGAAGGTATAACGTCGTCTATTAAAATTTCTAACTAATTTTTTTTTTTTTTTTTTTTTTTTCCCCGAAGCAAAACTTTCGCTCATTTACGCCAAAATCCCACACTCGTAAACAGTAACTTTTTATTGAATTTTAAAATGGGTCAAATACTTTTGGTGCGCCCTGTATTTCTGATTATTTATAATATAAATAAAAATAGAAAAGAAATCTTGTCACTAATGCTTGATTTCCACTAGTTGAGTTTTTATAAAACAGAATGCAATAATTAGAATTAAAATAATTCTGCCATTGAGTAGACATAAATGGTAACATTTGAAGACAGTAACTCTTCTACATGTCCGCAAAGGTTAAAAATTAAAAATGTTCCACATTTCGGCAGATTTCCGCTTTTTAGCTCACAAGCTATCATAGCCGGAGAGCTAATGTGCCCGCCCGTTCTGTATGTATGTACGTAACGCGATAACTCTTGATAGAAATATCCGTTTTGCTTCAAACTTTGTTTATAGGTTCATTGTGATTAGGCGCTTCCCGAATTAGTTTTGTGGATTCATTTGTTAAGTAAAAAAAAAGGGGGGGGGAGCTAATCCCCTTCCTTAATCTAGATAAATAGGTTTTTCATGCAGAAATATCCGATTTGCTTGAAATTTTGTATATAGGTTCATTGTAATAAGATGCTTCCCTGGTTTCTTTTGGGGCGTCATTGGTTAAGTATAAAGGGGAGGAACGGGGGAAAATCGTTCCCCTTAATTTAGATAAATGGGTTTTTCATACAGAGTTATCAGAATTGCTTCAAATTTTATATATAGGTCCATTGTAATAAGATGCTTCCCTTATTAGTTTTGGGGATTCTTTGGTTAAGCATAATTGGGGGGAACGGGGGGGGGACTCATCCCCCCCCCTTAATTTAGATAAATGGGTTTTTCATGCAGAATTATCCGATTTGCTTAAAATTTTGTATATAGGTTCATTGCGATAAGGCGCTTTCCTGATTAGTTTGAGGGGTTCATTGGTAAATCTACAGGGGGAAACGGGAGGCTAAATCCTCCCTTAACCCATTTTAAGCCATTCATAGAAATTTTATAAAATGTGGTATTATTTGCATTGAAATTTGCTTAAATTACATTCATTAAGACATCAAAAAAGTTTCGTGCATGAAAAATAATATTTTATTTAATTTGACGTTACCATTATCTATTTATTATTAATAATTTATCATTAAATTTAAATAAAAAATTTTAAGTTTACTTATGGCATTTGTTTTATTTTTATTTTATTTACAGAACTTGCAACTTTACTCCATTATAAAAACATATGATTAATCTCAAGTGGAATAATTATACATTCTCAAAAAGTCGAATTTGTCAATAACCGTTTCAAGTAAAAAACCAGCGTATTTTGAAATTTTCTCAACGGAAAGTGATTACTTCAATTGAATTACTAATATTTTATAGATGTCTCCATAACCCTTAAAAATATGCAGAGAAATAAAATTAGCGAAAAATATACGTCACAGTGTTAATAAAAAAATATTTATTGAAATGGTGCGTTTACGCACCTTTGACCGAAAATGGGTTAATTTATTGTCGATTTCTTTATTTTTTGAGGAACATTATTTTTTGAAATAAGATTATAATATGCAATTAGTGTGAAAAGCCTGTGAGCTCAATGCCATCAGTTTAACTGGGCACTTTTTTTTTTAATTTAATAATTTTCTCAAAATATTTTTCTTTTGCGAAATTTTCTTCACACCCGTGTCCCTACAGCACACATTGTTAAAAATCTTTAAAAGTTTATTTTTTCTTTTGCCTTATTTCTTCTCTACTAACAATAGATAAATAATCAAACATCTTAATTGCCCCTTTTCCTTCACACTTAAATCCCTCCCCCCCCCCTCCCCTCAGCTTATAAAGTTTAAAATCATTAACACTTATTTTTTTAGAAAAATCTGCTCTATTTGTTGTTCTTTAGTAACAAATAAATGACCAATCGTCTAAATTATCCTCTCCTTGAAATTTTCGATTTCCCCCTTCCGACCTTAAGTATACAAAGTTAAAAATCGTAAAAATTATTATTTTTTAATATTTTTTGCCGTGTGCGATTCGCTCTAATAACCTTAAATAAGTAATCAAACATCTAAATTACACCGCCCACCCCCCTGAAATTTACGTTTCCCGCTTCCCTTCAACAACATACAAAATTTAAAATCTTTAAATCTCTTTATATAAAAAATTATCTTCCCTATTTGTTATTCTCTAGTAACAATAAATAAAAAAATCAGCCATCAAAATTCTCTCTCTCTCTCTCTGAAAAGTTTGCTTGTCTCTTCCCCCACCCACCAAAAGCATACAAAGTTTAAAATTTTTAAAACTCTTTATTAAAAAAAAAAATCGTCTGAGCTATTTGTTTTTCTCTAGCATTGTTAATTAAATAAATAATTTATCACCTAAATTATCTACTGCCCAACCCCAAAATTTCCGCTTCCCTCTCTGTGACCCTTAGCACGCAGTTTAGAATATTTTAAAGTCCAATTTTTAAACTTTTAACTTTTTCTGCCAATTTGTTACTTTGTAATCTGTCATCTAAATTCCCCTTCCACCGTAATTTCCGTTTCTCCCCTTGCTACCCCCCCCCCCCCCCCAGAAAAAAGCAAAAAAATTCTTGATGTGTGGTAGAGTGGGAGCAGAACTCTCTCTCTCTCTCTCTCTCTCTTTTTTTTTTTCAAGTTTGGTTGTTCTCACCCCTTCTGTAAATTGATTGATCTTTTTGAATTTCGAAAGTATTGCTGAAAAAATTAATTTTTTCTCCTGAAAGATTTCTAGATTTTTATTTCCAAAATTATTGAGTATGGACATTGTATGTGAGTTTACGGCTTTTTACATCGCAATGTCGCGGCAATTAACGACTTTTTCGTGATTAAGTTTAATCAGTTATTGGAAAGCAGCTTGTATAATATCTTTTTAAGTGTCGCAGTCAACCTGACTGTTAGAGATTTACTCAAATTTATTAATTTTTATTGTAGAATATACCAATAATAATAAAATTCTGTAAGTTTTTGTTATGATTCTATTACTGTTTATTTTGAATGTTACATAGATATTAAAACATATATTTTTTTAAATTCCAGGTGACATATTTATTTCATCGATATCTCCGGGTAAAATACGGTAAGTAATTTTTATTTCATTTCTTATTGTTTTAGTGATAAGTCACTGATGAGAATGTTTGTGTATAAGAAAGTTTATACAACATTTGTCTACCCAGATCTTTGACATTTTTCAAAATTACTGGAAAACAGAACTCATGTCTTTTTGCCATAGTTGTATAATGATGTTTTAAAAGATTAAGAATTGTGAGTTTCGCAGATTTCGACCAGTGGTTGGATATAAATAACAAATATACTATTTTACAGACATGAAAATCACGAGACTTTGTCATTGGGGAATATTTAAGATTTATAGTTATTTCTATGTAAGAAAAGATTTTTTAAATGAGAATTATTTTTGGGACAATTTTAAATTGTTTTTAACAATTTTATACTGCGTACTTTCGTTATTGGGTACAAGGTCTGATGACACACAATTTTTCGGGCTTGAGCTCCAAATAAAGAGCTCGAACTCATCTCTAATGTAGACGCCTCATTATACCTGTGTAAATACGGACAAGTAGCGAGAGAAACACAGAGTTGCACTTCCCTCACTCTTCACATTATGTCTCTCTCCAGAGGAAGGGCTTTCTCTCTTGATATGTTTACATTGATTTATAGTTACCTGACGCTTTGGCAGTTCGCTGCTATACAAACTGATTCTATTGTCACTTTCTTCGTCTTCTGGTTCCTATTAATCAGATTTTATGTTCTGTTAATCTTTATTTGAGAAAAAAAAAAATTTAAAAAAAATCTGGTTTTAAATATTAGAACTTAAAAAATATTTTTTCACATTTATTAATATATTTTTTAAAGATTTAAAAAATGTTTTTAATTCAAATAATAGTAACTGAGAAAAATAATTAAATTTTACATTTATTACCTTTGGTTTATTTATTTAATATATATATATATATGAAAGGATAAAAATAAAATTCTTTTTTAAAATTCAACATTAAATTTAAAGTTTAAAATTTAAAATTTCCAGCTTCTTTTTCTAACTTTTAAATCTAATGCTTAAATCCGAGTTGCCCCTGTTAAGTTTCTTTTACAGCATAGCACTTATTACTTCCATACTCCAAAATTGATCTTTCTTTAAGATTAAAAATGCTGACGTTTGTACAATTCTCCTGTCTATGTGGTTAGATCTGCATACTCCAAAATTGAACTTTCTTTAAGATTAAAAGTGCTGATATTTGTAAAATTCTCCTTTCTTTGTGGTTAGATCTGCATGAGCTATTGCCCGGGATGCTCTGCAAGATCTGGACCAGACATCAATCAAAAGCTAATTGACCAATTAAAATAAATGACCCCCCCCCCCTTTTTGACACCTTCTCCCTCTACTGGAAAATATTCTAAATGCTTATCAAAAGTGGCGTGCAAACCACCAAGAGCGGAAATTTTGCAGAGCATCTCGGGCTCATGCAGATCTAACGTCAAAGAAAGGAGAATTGTACAAACGTCAGCACTTTTAATCTTAAAGAAAGTTCAATTTCGGACTATGGAAGTAATAAGTGCTATGCTGTAAAAGAAACTTAACAGGAGCAAGTCGGATTTAAGCATTAGCTTTAAAAATTAGAAAAAGAACCTGGGAATTTTGAATTTTAAATTTAATTTTGAGTTTTAAAAAAGGGTTTTATTTTTATCCTTTCATATATATATTGTTTGCTGTATTTTGAATTCAAAAGTATTATATATATCGTTTTAAAATAACTGTTCATATTGGTCGGCGAAAATCTTGTTGAGGATAACGGATTTACTTTAAGTATAACTTGAGAACCAGAGATTGATGAAGGTTTTTGGTCTCGATTTTGTGAAGGTTATTTTTGCGATAAAACAAAACTTTGTAATAAAAGATGCAGTCAACTTAAAAATCTGTTAATTAATTAATTAATTTATTTATTTTTAAAGCCTTCTTGCTAAAGACTCCCTTTCTGTGAACTTGTTTTGTGTGCAAATCATACAATAATTAATAAAATAAAAACAAATATTAAGAACTTGTTTTTATATTGCGGATTTTTGTATAAAGGATTATTTTTATGTTGGGTCCCCTTTTATTAAATGTAGTTTTATGAAGAAGCATCAATAGGAACTAATTTTTGCTTTGATCAACTCCTGAAAATACCAATGCCCTTTCGTATGTAGAATTTTGATTGAAAAATTAAAACAGCAATAAATATCAGAAAATTTGATATAATAAAACTATTGGGAAACATTATTTTATATTTTTATAATGCAGTATAACATATTTCAAATTTGGAAAGTATTTCGTGGAAACTTTAAAATGAAAATCAATGTATATTTGATTATTTGAAATTCGATGACAAAAGCGTTTATCGATTCTTAAATTTTATTAAAGTAATAATATCGATATTTCGATATTTAAAAGCTCTTTTACGTCTCGTAATGTAGCTTACGGCCATATTTCCTTACACATTATAAGAGTTGTTGAATATTTTCAGAAATTGTTAAAAGATAAGTGCTTAATTTTCATCCATCTGATCTAGGATAATGTTTATAATTGCTAGAAAATATGTTTTATAAAAGATAAAATTGAGTTAAGAATTTTTCCTTCCGGACTTCGAATTATTGTGCTTTATTTAAAAATCTATCAACTTGAATGAATTTTGATTTTTCTAATTAGAAATTACTGTAAGTTATGTGTATTGTTAACCTATTTTAACAATTTAAATTTTAATTGCAGAGAATATAACACTTAAATTACATTGGAAAAGTAAATTTCGCAATTATTGTGCTCTTCAAATGCTGTGACTTGAATAACATATAAATGATTTAATTTATTTGTATTTTCTAACAAATTTGATTATAGAAAATGTTTACTTAATTGTTTAAATTTGAAAGTACTAAATGGGAATTTTTTAAGAGGCTGTTCTCTTTGAGTTACAATTGAAAGTATATCATATATCTTACATAATTATACATAATGATATAAAATTGATTTAAGAATTTTTCCTTCCGGACTTCGAATTATTGTGGTTTATTAAAAAAAATCTATCAAATTGAATCGCTTTTAATTTTTCTAATTAGAAATTAACGTAATATACATATTTTGTTGACCTATTTTAAAAATTTAAATGTTTGTTGGTGGGAGTGTAACACTTAAATTACATAGGAAAAGTAAATTTCCCACTTCTTGTGTGCTTAAATTGGCATGACATGAATGACATAATAGATGATTTAATTATTTGTATTTTCGACCAAATGTGATTAAAGAAAAATATTTTAACACATGGGCTGATAAGTTCCCGGTCTAATAAAGAAAACACAACTTTTTAACAAAACTTTATAACTTTATGACTTTATAACTTTAATAAATAACATAACTTTAATAATAAATAATAATAATTTAATAATAATAATAATAATAATAATTTAATAATAATAATAATAATTTAATAATAATAATAATAATTTAATAATAATAATAATAATTTAATAATAATTTAATAATATCAAATTCGACCTTACACTGTAAAAAATGGGTACTCAAAATTGAGTAAAAAGTACTCAATTTTGAATACGTCACATACTCAAAATAGCTCCGATTCAAATGTACTCAAAATTGAGAAACACATGTACTCATTTTTGATCCCATGGATGTATTCAAATATGAACTGCTATGTACTCATTTTTGATCCCATGGATGTATTCAAATTTTAAAAAAATTATGTCGTTCAAATAAAATTTATAGGATAAAAAAAAAAAAAAAAAGTTACTTCGCGAGGACAACCTTTTAAGGGATACATACATTTCTGCTCATTGTTTTTCATTCCTGCGTGAGTTTATAGTAATTAACCAACCCTTGCCCATGAGAGGAATCGAACCCGTGATGTCCTGTTTACTAACCTGACGACTCAAACCAACGCTCCATGAGTGGTCACGCCTCCTTCTCAAATGTTGGTAGCTACTTTGCAAAATTTGCAAAAACTTGAGGTTTCATCTGTAGATGGATTTTTTCAGTTCCAATGATTTTAATATTTTCTTTTCATAATTTTCAATATTTTGCTGTATGATTTGGTGCCTTATAACAGATAAATTTCAATTTATTATGTATTATATGCGTAAAACATTGCATTAAGACTTGCTTCTTTTTGCAACAGTACCAACAATTTCTTTATTCGAACATATACTTTTTTAAAATTATTTGCCTGATTATCTATTTATCAATTCTAATAGAAACAACAATTATCTTAATCAGGCGTGTTTATTACATGCTATTAAAATATATTTTTGTAATGTCTTATTTAAAAGAAATTATGTAAATAATTTTTTTTATAATAAATTAAATTATTATATTTCAGCTATGCTGAGAGCTTTTGCGTACGGTGCGGTTAAACTAAATAGTTTAAAAAAAATATTTTTAGAGACAAATTTAAAATTAATGACCTTGTGATAGGTAGGTTTAAATCTGGACTTATTGATTTTATTTAAATTAAATTAGTTTAATTTATAAAAATATAAGCTAAAGAAATAAATTAAAAACGTTATAAAATTAAAAACTTTATTTTTGTAAAGTAAAGAAAAAATATTAACTAATTTTATAAATTTAAGGAAAAAATTATAAACTTTGTAAAATTATAATTTATAAAATAATAAATTTTAGCGTAATTGATAAATTTGTAAGCCAAATCAGCTTAGTTTAATACCAATTTGCATAGCTATAATTTGCAAAGATATTATGTTATGAAACTTTTAAATAACACAATATTGCCTCACGTTAAAAAAGTGAAAATAAATTTTTAAAAAATTAGTGGGAAAAAAAACAACATAATTTTGAAGTACTATCAAGGGAAAAAAAAGTAGATGTGTCAAATGTGAGGGAAAAAAAAGTAGATGTGTAAAATGTGAGGGAAAAAAAAAGAGTAAATGTGTAGTAGTGGATTTACTTTGATGAAAATCCAGAACAACCAGATCCACTTTTCATTTCTCTTATTCTTTGTTTTTCCTTCAAATAATAGCTTTTTAGGCTCCGAAATTTCGTCATTACACATTCTGAAATATACAAGTATGTTGGGTTTGATCATGTGTTCATTTTTTATCCAAAAATACTCATTTCGAAATGAGTACATGAACTTACTCATTTTTGAGAATACATATGTTCATTTTTGATCCAAAAATACTCATTTCGATATGAGTACATGAACTTACTCATTTTTGAGAATGCGCATGTTCATTTTTTATCCAAAAATACTCATTTCAATATGAGTACATGGACTTACTCATTTTTGAGAATACACATGTTCATTTTTGATCCAAAAATACTCATTTCGAAATGAGTACATGGACTTACTTATTTTTGAGTACTTCATTTTTTACAGTGTACTGCTCATGTCTCAAAATTTTTTTGAAGGGTGAATAAGACAGGAAATAGAATTAAGAAGAATCAAGAGGGTTGGGGGAAAGAATAGCTCGCCTGTTGGCCTTCACTGCTCACAACCCTACCCCTAGGATATATTCCTTCTGAATTCTATCTTTATTCCGCCTTCCTGGAAGGAGCATTTATTCTTCCACTTGCTTTGTTTGAGAAAGATTTGAACAAAAGGGAAAGGGAGGGAGGCTGTTTTTTTTTTTTTTTTTTTTTTTTTTTTTGAAAGATAAATGGAAAGATAGATGGTGGAAAGATAAATAAGAGGGGGGGGGGGGGGTTCTCACCTTCTATAGAATTTGAAAAAGGGTCGTTTTCTGGTGAAGAAAACATATTTATTTTACAACCAGGTAACAATATTTCTGACTTAATTTTTACACGGGCTGTAAAACCTTTATATTTATAACCATTAAAAATTTCAAAGGGTTTGGACAACAAAAGCTTTTTTTTTTTTTTTTAATGTTTTCTTACGAGCACTTTTATCTCTAATTATCAGTATTTTTTTATTTGGGGTTCATTTAAGGTTTTATCACGGGCCCGGGTAACGCCGGGCGGGTCAACTAGTCGTCTTTTAAAGCCTACTGTGCAAGTAACATTAACATTTGGGTATGTTGCAGATATGCAACTCGGTGATACAATATGGCTTTCGAACCACCGAATGGGTTATTTAATTTTTTTTCTGAATTTACAATGCACTTCCGATGTATGTTCATTTTTACATAGGCCTTCCATCTCATTATTTGCTTTTTAAAACCCCATTAACAAAGTAATTTGTCATAGCAGAAAACAGGAAATTACTCATCAAAAATTAAATCAAGCATTTTTCATGCATATTATTAGTACATTAAATGTTAATGTACTAATAATATGCATGGAAAAAAATTCTTGATTTAATTTTTGATGAGTAATTTCGCTGTTTTCTGCTATTACAAATTACTGTGTTAATGTACTAATAATATGCATTTAAAAAAAAATGCGCGATTTAATTTTTGATGAGTAATTTCGTTGTTTTCTGCTTTGACAAATTACTGTCTTAATGGGATTTTAAAAAGCAAATAATGAGATGCAAGGCCTATGTAAAGATGAACATACATCGGAAGTGCATTGTAAATTCAGCACAAAAATTTAAATAATCCATTGGGTGATTCGAAAGCCGTATTGAAAGCTCTCTTTTAGAGATTTAATTCCTCTTACTTTAGTGACCCATTGCAGTACTAGAATTCCCTCTTTTCTCATTTAGCTGTTACAAAGTATCACTTCCTCGTGTAGTGTTAATGAACTGCGGGGGAGAGTTTCGAGAAAACCCCTCCAGAGAAGAAAATGGATTCTTCCAATGTAATGGAGACACAAGTAGGGAGTATGAATTTCTCTCTGAGTGGGAGGGAAAATGAAATATATTATTGCTGGTAGGTGTTGCCCTGGGAGATGGGGCTTCTTAGGGCTGTGGTGTAAATTGCAATCCCCCCCCCCCCTCTTCCTTATTACGCTGATGTGGGAATGCTGTTCTCGTTATTCCATTTCTTCCTCTTAAAATATGGGAGAGATCTATTATTCTGTTACCCATGGAATGGAACTGCATTCAGTTTTTTTAGTTTTGGATTCAATTCCATCCCTTCGTATATATTTTTACCTTTACAAACTTAAAAGGGTTATATTATATTATGTTTTGAGAATTTAGTTCGTGTACAATTTTTAATTCAGGTAATTCAAACGTAATTTATGTATGCTTCATGGGAATTGACTTTTCCAACAGAGTGAAGAAGTGCCCATGCCGAAAGCCGAACCCAAGACCTTTCGGCTTAAATTACCATAGATCTGCCTATTGAGCTACCTGTACCGACAACTGCCCGACACAATTCACTCAGATAACCTTTTTGGCAATTCCATCTGGTCTGCCATATAAACAGCTCAACAGAATATACTGCAGGTAATGGAACTCCATTAAACGATGGGCATGTACATACACTTCATTATTATCACTTATCATTTTTAATCATATTGGTTTGTAAAGATATCATACGAATTAACATTTTCTCAACCGAGTGAAAAAGTGTCCAGGATGGGAACCGAACCCAGTTGTGCTTAAATTGCCAACCGGCCGACACAATTCACTCCGATAACCTTATTGGCAATAGCATCTAGCTTGCCATGCAGACAACTCAACTGCTCAACGAAATATACCTCAAGTAATGTAACTCTATTAAACGATGGACATGTAAATGCACTTTTATTATTTATAACTCAATCATACTGATTTTTAAAGATACCATACCATACTCATTGACATTTGAAACACTGAGTGAAAAGTTGTCCATGCCGGGAGTCCGTCTCCCAAGTCTGGACAACTTTTCACTCAGTTGTAAAAATCTGCATGCATGTCAGCAAATATTTGTCTTGTGTGTTACCGATGAGAAAAGTCGACGGAATTAAGAAATAGCAGATAATTGCAGTGAAATGAATAATTAAAAAGAAAAGAAACATATATTACTCTCGGTTGGTTTTCTTCCAATTGTAAAGATTTTTTGTTTGTGTTATTAAATTAATTAAAAAGGAATATATTCCTTTCTTGTGTTTTTCAATCATCCTAATCGTAGTGTGCCGAGGAAGTATAACAGTGGGATCAAGTGTGCCGTAAGATAAAAAAAGTTGAGGCACTGTATTGTTACTCCTTTAGATTCCAGCATTCCACTAATTCCATCTGCATTAATGAAAAAGAACAAATCATATATCCTACTCCCCTTTATAGAAAAATCTTAAACTATTTCTTCATCATCTTTCAAACATTTCCTTGCTTTGCTGTAAAAATCCTTATTTGTACCCGATGATTAATTTGCTTTGTTCATCTTTTTGAAACAAATGACTGTTATTTAAGCAAAATACATAAACTGAATCTTTTCATTCATTATTTTTGAAAATTTTATCTGCGCTTAAACTAAATAAGAACTTTTGACTAATTGATCTTTCTTACGATTATACAGTGAAATTAAAATCACCCACCCCAGAACGGCGATTAAAATCCATATATATTCCCGTAAAAAAAAAAAAAAAAAAAAAAAAAAAACGGATTTTTTTTTTTTCCCCGAAAATAAAAATGCTTTTTGATGATTGCATGTCGGACCGAGGCGAACCTTTATTTTCATCGATACCACTTAAGTTTTCTTTTCCGTTCGCTTCTTGCTACATTCCTTTTTTTTAAAAATAATTAAAAGTCTTATTTTATAATAGTTACTTGACATAAATATTACTACTAATAGTATATATTTACTCCAATTTCCTGTCAAGCAGATAAAAAATAAAATAAAAATTAGTGTTCTTTAATAGGCGACAGTTCAAAACTGGCTCACTGCAGTCCTTGTATACTGTAAAAAGAAATCTGTTTGATTTAATTAAAAAAAAGTCAGCCTGACGCCAGTAAAAAACTGGTTCATTTTAAAAGATTTTGCCTGTATTTACGTAAGAAATACATATATCAGCAAAATAAACAGTTTTTGAATGTCATCTTGGCTGATAGTTTTTTTCTGTAAAATCAATTGATTTATATATATATATATATATATAGTGTTGTATTGTACAATAGTTTAGTCTTCGTACAACATCTTTTAGTTTGAAAAAGATTACTTCACTCTTTCGAAACACGTTACACTTTCTAATCTGCGCTAATATAATATACTTACACCTATAGACATGCAAAAGAAAAAAACTACACCCTTTGCTTCATCACATGCGAGTAAAAATCAAGCACATCTACTCATTCCTTTCAAAAAGACCAAACTTCTGTATTTTCTTTGACTTCCTGTTTTAATCCTATTGGGTTTTGTTGCGTTTTTAGATTCCAGCATTCCACTAAATCCTATCATCTTTAACGAATTATTGAAATTTGTAAGCTTGTCTTCTTTCAGTCCATTAAAGAAAAAACCAATCATACGCGCTTCTCCCCTTGTTTAGAAAAATTTTAAACCTCACTCTCATCTTTCAAGCCTTTTCTTATAGTTTGCTGGAAAAATTCCTATTTCCAGCCGATGATTAATTTGTACTGCGTACCATCTTTTTAATGCTTTTATTTAAGCGAAATACATATTCTGAATCTTTTATCCATTATTTTTGAAAATGTTATCTTCCTTTCAAAATAAGTAAGAGCTGTTGACAAATGGCGCTTTCTTCTTACGATTTTAGTGAAGGATTACAATCACCCACCCTAGCACGACAAATAAAATCCATATTTCCGCAAGGATGAAGGATTTCTTTATTTTCATCCCGGGAATAAAAATGCTTTCATGTGATTGCATGTCCGAGACGAAATTTTTTTTCATCGATATCATATTTAAGGATTCTTTCCAGTTCGCCACTTTGATACATTGCTTGATTTTAAAAAAGTTAAATTAGAAATCTATTTCGTAATAATTACTTGATACATATGTATATATATAAGGCGTTAAGAATCAGAGTGGACCAACCTTGCCAGCTGTGATTTCCAGAAGGATGCTTTCCAAAATTTGTTAAAAAATTTTGCCAAGCTCTTTTAAGCTAGTTCTGCCAGTAAGCAGAGGAGACTTGGTTGCAACATCTATGTAAGAAGTGGTATCGGAATTCGACTGTTTGTTCGAAATATGTGATGCTTATATCACTAGTGTAAATGCATAGAATTCAACGAAACTTCAAGCTGGATATCATCCCGAATATGGGAATAATATGTGTAAAAAACGTATTTGCTAAATCGATGTAATTTCTTGCACTATGTAAATCATTTAATTGATTTGATTTATATAGGAGAAAGATGTGTGACGGCCACACCTACTAGTTTTTTCCCACACCTACTAGTTTTTTCCCACACCTACTAGTTTTTTCTCGCTTGCTGTTTTAATATTGTAGGTTATTACTTTTACTTACCCATCATACGTAGTATAGGGTAAGTCTTGTAATCGTTTTGAAAATAGAATTTTTTTTGACGGATTTACACGTTTCAGACACTGGAGATTCCGAAAAACATATTTTTAGGAAAAAAATTTTGCCGCCCGTATCTGTGTCTGTATGTCTGTGTGTCTGTAAACGCTCTATCTCCCGAACAAATTGAGATAGAGACTTGCAATTTGGTATGTACTTAGTATGTAATAATGGGAAGAAGCCTATTGAATTTCAATAACCTCGATTATCCGGAACTATTTTTTTCGGACTCTCGAAATATTCGTTCTGATAAAAGGTATATAAAAATTTTTGAAATTGTTTATTTTAAGGAGTGAATATAAAAGACAATAAAACAACATAAATTTTGCATAAAGCCTGAAGTCGATCGGATAATGAGTTACCGAGATATTTGTAATCCTATTTCCCACACTCTTCGATTTTTCATGACCCTGTATTTCATCCAAATTTCAATTCAAAGATATATTTTAATTGGAAATGAGACGCTTAATCAGATGCAATAAACCGCTAGTTAATAGAATTATTGTTTTTGGAGTTATAAGGATGTTTCTTTTAAGCAATTCAGTAATCGAGCCTTCAAAGTTTATGGCGTCATCAAGCCACGATTTTATTCGAGTTGCAATGCATTTTATAAGTAGTTTACACATTTTTTATTTTAATATTTTACATTATGCATATCCATGATGGGTAAGTATTACGGTGGCCCCCAACGACTAGTTCTTAATAAAAGCATTTCTCTAATTTTATCAACTTAACGAATTTTTCAAACTTAGAAGCTTTCACCCATCTGCTCTTTGTTCAAACTTCCCTTTATAGAAACATTTTAATGTATTCGCTCATCATCTTTTAAATCCTTTCTTGCTTAACTAGAAAAATCCTCATAATTAATTTCATTGAGCATAATTTTTTCGAAAATAATGGCTTTTATTTAAGCAAAATGCTTATTCTGAATATTTAATCCATTATTTTTTGAAAAATTTATCTAGAAGAGCTGTTGACAAATTATGCTTTTTTCTTACGCTTAAGCTGAAGAATTACAATCATCCACCCCAGCACGACAAATAAAATCCGTAATGAAAGATTTCTTTATTTTCATCCTGGGAATAAAGATGCCTTCCAGCGATTGAATGTCCGTGGCGAACTTTTGTTTTCATCGATGTCATAATTAAGAATTCTGTCCCGCTCGCCGCTTGTCCTTTCTTTTTTTCATCTGCAGAAGATATTGCATTTCATTTTACTCTTAAAATTGGCTTGTTTTATTTTAGTCCTATGTACTTCTTGATTTTATTTTAGTTTTAAATCTTAAGCTTTGATTTCTAAAATATTAATCTTACTGGGAAAGCAGACGAATGACTACATACATTAAGCACTTACATGAAACTTTTGTTGGTACAAGATGAGAGAAAGGCTGTGATAAAAGTTTGTCAAGTGCTTCACAGAAAATTTCACATAACCCGGCGAAAGCCCAATCAGACTGAGGAAGAAAGCGAAACTTTAAGATGTATGGCAGCCCACCTTCATTTTCTACTATCGATATTATTAAAATTCAAAGTTTTTTTTAAGATCAAAAATTTCAAATCCGCGCATGCACTAAATTCGCTTTGCAACTTCTTCCGTTTTAGAAAGAGGTGTGCTTATGCGCTTACATGAAATATGAAAAACGTGAATCCAGAATTTTCGTATTCTATCCTGAATATCCCAAACGGAGCGGCTGAATAACATTTTCAGAATTTTCCTTTTGCCCCTCCAGCACACAATATTAAAAAATATTTGAAACCCTTTAGTATTTAAATTATTTTCCTCAATGTATTATTTTGTAGTAGAAATAAATAATTAAACATCGAAATTAATCCCATCGAAATTTCCGCTTCTGTTTTTGCATTCTATCCAATTTTATTATCTGAAAAACAGCAATTTTTTGGATATTTTCTTCTTATTTGTTACTTTGCATAACAATAAATAAATATAATCAGTCATCCAAGTCCAAGTTCATCAAAGTCGCTGCTTCACCCTCCCTTTGGCCTTGCATATGAAGGGAGAAACTAATTCCTTTATATGGTATTTTGTGAAACAATAAATAATTATTTATTGTTTAAACTAATTAAATGTAAATATATAATATAAAAATGTAATTAAGCATCTAAACTGATCTCGGAATTTCCGCTTCTATTTTTGCTTCCTATCAAAGTTTATTATTTTAAAAATGTTTGTTTTTTTAATATTTCCTTGTCATTTGTTACTTTGTATAACAATAAATAAATATAATCAGTCTTCTAACTCTCAGTTCACTAAATGTCTGATTCTCATCCCCCCCCCCCCCACCGCAAGGCCTCTATAGATATCTGGAGAAGCAAAAATATTCCCTATTTTTTTCCAGTTTGAATGTTACATTTCTTCTTATCAATAGAATTTATATTTAAGTAATATTTTTAACTGTTGAAATAAGAAACACACTGAACTTCTCCATTGATTGCTATTTAACTTTATTAGATGTTTACATACCGCTGCTTTTTTTTTTTTGGTCAAATTTCACAGCATAACTTGTAACTTTCGGTTTAACTACATATGCACTAGTGAAATTTAGTTTCGTTTGGAGCCCTAAGTACTTTTACTGCCCCAGAACGACTGCTCAGACTAGGAACCAAGTCTATAGAGCATAGATGTCCCTCCCGGTCCCCTTTATTGTGGTTTAAAAAACTACAAAAGAGAAGAGACCTAGGTGAATTTTGATTATAAAAATTCTGTACATAAAGTTTAGTACAGAAACAGCATTGTATCAGTTAATCGAGTCTTTTATTCATATTTCGATCAAACGTTCTCAGAGACCGCTCACAGTAAGTATGCAACATTTTGTGTAACAGTAGTTAAGGTTTAAAATGAATAACTTAATTACAGTAAATTGTAACTATAAATTACTTGTGTTTTCTACAAAAATATTTTGCGATTTGTTACCCTGAAAATTCTTTCAAAAGCATTTTCAAAGAGAAAAGGATTTTATTCATTGCATCCGAGAACGAAATGCCTTCCGGCAACTGGCTGTATGAGAAAAGAGCCTTTGTTTTCATCGACATCTTTAATTAAGAAAGATCTTTTGTAATTATCAGCTTTTGAATGTTGTTGGTAAAAATTACTTCTCTTCGCTTAAAGGAACTTCCTAATATCTTTCAACGTTAACTAATAATATGTTGTATTAAAGCTGCTCTCAAATCCAAAGGAGCTACTTTCTGACATATTTCTGAATTCATTTTTGTTCAGAAACGCATGAAATTGACAGGTGTTCTTATTCAGAAACTTAGATAATCGAAAGACGTTTTCCATTTTTTTTAGTAAAGGCAAAAGATCTTTCAGAAAATACTGTTAAAGTCGACGTTTTGAACCGAATTTCCGAATCGGCAGAGCGAGAAAGGGGTTTCAACAACAAGTGACAAGTTTTTCGACAAAAGTTTTTCAATTTGTCGTCACGTGACAAGAATCGCTTATAACTCGGTAAATAATTTATTTATCAAAAATGGAAAACACAATTCGATTCCGAATCGCTTCAATAGTCGGGCCTGCCGATTATATATGCTTTTTCGTTTAAAACAGAGTCAGGAAATTTTTATTTTTATTTATTTATTTTATTTATTTATTTATTTATTTATTTTTAAAGTTGAAAGTTTCGGGTTGTTGAGCAGAGAATTTGGCAACTACCTTAAAGTATTTTGACTACTCAGAGAAACAATTTTTCACTCATACGGGAAAATACGAGAATTTTCTGCGCTGAAACCTGCATTTTAACTGTTATCAAATATTTGTGCAGTTGTGATCATTTCACAAGAAAATAACTACTTAAAAAAAAAAAAAAAAATGTTTTAATTAACAAATATCATTAATTTTTTCCATCTATTTAAAATGAGAAAGTTAATTACAGCAATATAAATGTATATTTCTATACTATATATTGCCAAATATATACTGCGTATGTCTCTTGTACAAAAATATTTTTTCATTTTTCGCTCAATGACAGAACAAGATCTCTAGTTTAACAGCCCTTGAAGGGCAGTGGTTCATTTTTCGACCACTTAATTTTAATCCTTAAATGCCACATCGGCACTAGAATTTTGAAATGATATTTTCCTTTTATTAAGTACGCGAAGAAAAGCTTTTACTGATTTTCAAATTAATTTGTGAATTCTGCTGTTTTTCAATCATTTAAGCATTTTACGAATAGAAGTAATTTGCAACTGAAAGGATTAAAGTTTATTATTTAGAACCACTAAGGACACTTCTTTTCATATCGGAAATCGAACTCAACACTTTTTGACCGAATTTTCCATTGATTGTTAATTGAAATTCTGGTACTTTTATGTTAGCCGGACGCCAGTGTTCGCCAAAATATTTTTAATCTCGCCTACCTTTTTTTTTCTTTTCTCGCCATTAGCTAATAAAAAAATTTAACCCACATTTTTACATTGCAATACAATATCTTAAAAACGTACTTAAAAATAGCTAAAATATAATCATGATAAAATATGTAAACACAAACAACAAAATCTCACGTAATCAGGTGTAATAATTATTTGGCTTAGTCAGTAACAAAAATGTTTAAATAAGACATAACATAAATTAGAAACATTTTATTTCGTAATGAAAGCATCGTATCTAATTGTATACACAACAAAATAAAAATTTACGTTACGTAAATCACATATTTACTATACCAAATTTTCATCATCATTAAACGTATTTCCATCCCGCTGAAATAAAAAGTTTTGGCTATTAAATTGCGCGAGGTGAATGACTGGAAAGGGTTGCAATTCAAATAATGTCAATTGAAACAAGATTTGGCGAGTTACCACTGGAGCCAGCTAACATAAAAGTACCGAAATTCTTAACTTAATTACAGTTATGTAAATGCTAATTACAAATTTCGTGTCTCTTTTAGAAAAATATTTCCAAATGTTGTTTTCAAAATTTCTTTCAAAAACAGTTTCAGGATGATAAAAGGATTTTATTCATTGTATCCGAGAGCGAAATTCCTTCTGGTATCTGGCTTTCTGAGAAAGAGCTTTTGTTTTCATCGACATCGTTAATTAACTAAAGCCTTTTGTAGATTTAAGTTTTTGAATCCATGTTGGCAATATGACTTCTCTTCGCTTAATGGAACTTCCCAGTACTTTCAAAGTTAGTTCATGATATTAAAGTATTTTGAAATGTTATCTCTAGAAATTGATCTGCAGTGTTTTATTCATTCGGCAATTTTAGTAAATTTTCTGTGATAATGAAACCTCAGCCTCTTAAGGGACTCTTCATTCACTTGAAAACACCCGTTCGCTAATGTTAAACCTATGGGCAGGTTGTTTCCGAATTTCTTGT
This sequence comes from Maratus michaelseni, assembly GCA_963931845.1. Taxonomy (NCBI): domain Eukaryota; kingdom Metazoa; phylum Arthropoda; class Arachnida; order Araneae; family Salticidae; genus Maratus; species Maratus michaelseni. The sequence goes on along the minus strand of OZ007597.1, from coordinate 95,877,522 downwards.
TTAAATTTGAATATTTTAAAATGATTTTTGCGTAGGATTTTTGCGACCTCTAATATGGCTATTTTTTACTTTTTCGATTTTGGTTGCAGAATTTTTTTAATAAAAGTACTTTCACTTTCGAAACCGGTTCCAAAAGTGAGATTTCAAATTCCTCTCGCCAATGTTAAACCTACGGCCCTATGATTCATTCGTATTTATAAAATATATCCTCAGTAAATTAATATTTTTAACTTTTTTTTTTCTGTGTAGACTTTTCTTGAAGGATGTCTCCTTTTTTTTAGTTGTCAAAATTTTTCTAAAATATATACTTAATTTTATGAATACTCTTAAAATCTTACTCAGTTTCGCTCAGATTTTAACACATAAAACTATAAATTAAGTACATATTTTAGAAATATTTTGACAACTAAGAAAGCAAGAGACATATTTCAAGAGAAGTACACACACGCAAAAAAAAAAAGAAGTTGAAAATATTAATTTCCTAAGGCGATATTATAAATATACGAATGTATGTTTAAAGTACAGGACCTTATTAGTGTATGGGGCTATATTTTACTCATTGGGAATTTTTTGCACGGGTGTCGCATAGAAATTTAATATTTGTATTTCTTCAAACTTAACCCTTTGAAAATTTAATTGATTTAATAAAATTCTGTACTTTTTTTTACGTAACTTTGTAATTTATAATACATGTCTATGATCCATATTTAAGGAATAAAAGCAGAGATCAATGTTTTTGGGACACCCTGTATATATTTTTTTAAATCAATTTCCCCATAGGTTAATTTGGATTTTTGCGGCATACGAGGATGTCTGAAAAACATGTTCTTAAGCAGTTTATCGAGATTCCTCTCCTGGTTTCAAATCATACGCTGCTTGTATTTGTAGGAAAATACCTTTAGTTTAGTTACTGATAAAGAGTTAACTTCCAATATAACTTGTGGTTTTTAGTTCAAAAATTAAAAAAAAAAAAAATGTTCCATAATATCAGTTTCCTATTTTGAAATGACCAAGGACTGACCATTTGAGAAATGAATTGAAACATGACCTTGAATATACCAGCTGTGCTTATCCCGAGGACTTCTGGAAATTGTATATTTTATTTTGGATAAAAAAATAATTGTTATTGTTATTGTTTTTTCTATATAAATAGAGGTGGATGCTTTTTTTGCTTGTATAATACACGAACTCTTGCAGTTTTTTCGTATCAACAAACCTTCAAGCTTCGAATAATTACTTGCAAAAAAAAATTTAAATATTAAATTTCTTCCACAGTATATTCTTAGTATTAATTTAACCACCTTTTTCTTCTTCTTCTTCTTCTCCCCCCCCCCCCCCCCCAATAATGTAAACATCAAACACAGTGTTCTTTTACTAAATCCGCCATACTCAACCTGCGGCCTGTAGACCGCATGTGGGTCGGCGATCTTTTATATGCAGCCCGAGACACACAATTACTAATTCATATTTATAAAAGTTTGAGATAAGCATAAAAGGTATTTAAGAAATTTATTCTTAAGATCTTCACGTTTCACATACTTTTATAGAAAGAAAAACAAAATCCCTTCTATTTATAATTAGCTTAAAATTATGCTAAAACATCGTAAATGTTATTTGCTTAGTCAAAATTTCATTTTACATGTAGTCCTAAGCGATGGTATATACATTTTTTAATCTTTAACATTAAAAAACAAAAATTAATTAATTAAATTTTCACTATATACTTATTTTACATTTTGAAAGCATATAAAGTTTTTGCATTGAGTAAATGTCTGATTTGTTAAAGAGTACCTTTTTTCATCTTTAAAACTTAGAAATTCTGCATTATGTTATATTATTACGTTTAATATTTATTATTATATAGCTAATAATGATTATATAAATTTTGCTAAATTGACTTTTTATGCCACTTTTGTCATCTTATTGTTTCATTTATTCCATCTTTTTTTTAAATTTTATTATATAAGTATAGTATGTTGGCGACCTAATTAACATAGCAAATATATGTTTGTGGCCCACGAGGAAAAAGGTTGAGTACGTCTGTATCTAAATAGTAAGATTTCACTACAACTTGCCTCACAAATAATAATGTCATTTTGCAAAATGTATACATTTTAACGTCTGAATGTGAAAAATATTAAAAACACCAATTAAAATAATTTAAGACAGACATGAGTACACATAAAATAAAAATTTATAAAAAAATATATACTTAAAAACAGTTAAAAATACAAAATAGTAGACGTTTCGCCAAGCGACACGCAAGGCATCATCAGTACAAAAACAATCTATTGCATAACAAACCACAGAACAAGGAAAAAGAAAAGGTTTGAAATCAAGGAAAGTTGAAGTTATTTTAAAAACAGATAATATTCATTAGGGACAGAACGAGCTTCATTCAACGTCTGCGATCGCAATTGAGTGAACCAACTCTCAAGGAGTAATCGACCATGGTAGCTGTTACAACCTGATTTCAAAATACTGGCGTTCGCAATTAGCGGGGTCCCGCTAATTGCGAACGCCAGTATTTTGAAATCAGGTTGTAACAGCTACCATGGTCGATTACTCCTTGAGAGTTGGTTCACTCAATTGCGATCGCAGACGTTGAATGAAGCTCGTTCTGTCCCTAATGAATATTATCTGTTTTTAAAATAACTTCAACTTTCCTTGATTTCAAACCTTTTCTTTTTCCTTGTTCTGTGGTTTGTTATGCAATAGATTGTTTTTGTACTGATGATGCCTTGCGTGTCGCTTGGCGAAACGTCTACTATTTTGTATTTTTAACTGTTTTTAAGTATATATTTTTTTATAAATTTTTATTTTATGTGTACTCATGTCTGTCTTAAATTATTTTAATTGGTGTTTTTAATAATGTCATTACTGCATAACCAAACCCCTTTATAAAGAGGGTCAACATGAGGACTAATGAGGTTTCTTCCACATCCCAATCCACTGATTTTTTTAGGCTACTTTTGTCATCTTATTGTTTCATTTACTCCATCTTTCTTTCTTTCTTTTTTATTGAAGCAATTTGCGGCCTAATTAACATAGCAAACATATGTTTGTGGCCCACGAAAGAAAAGGTTGAGTACGTCTGTATCTAAATAGTAAGATTTTACTATAACTTTACTTACCTCACAAATAATAATGTCATTACTGCATAACCAAACCCCGTTATAAAGAGGGTCAACATGAGGACTAACGAGGTTTCTTCCACATCCCAATTCACTGATTTTTTTAGGCTATTTTTGTCATCTTATTGTTTCATTTACTCCATCTTTTTTTATTATTTTTTTTATTGAAGCAGTTGCGGCCTAATTAACATAGCAAACATATGTTTGTAGCCCAAGAGGGAAAAGATCGAGTACGTCTGTATCTAAATTGTAAGAATTCACTATAACTTGCCTCACAAATACTAATGTCATTACTACATAACCAAACCCCATTATAAAGATGGTCAACATGAGGATTAATGAGGTTTCTTCCACATCCCAACCCACAACAAAACAATTGCTGCATAAATGGTTTCTTTATGTCATCGGGGTGTTTTTATTACATAAATAGCACGGTGTTTTTCCAGCGATTCAAAGCAATAAGCAACTCTGTCACGAATAACTAGTAACAGATCAATGAATAGAATAGCGGTCAAAGCCCTCTTTGATACATTGAAACAAAACGTCAGTTGTTGCAGTTTAAAAAGAAGTAACCCTAACTAACTAGTCTTTTGATTTTCAACCGATTAATCATACTTAGGTTTCTTATCCTTTCACATGATTGATGTTAATTCGCATCATCCCTATTGTTGATTCTCCTCCAATTTAGATAATCTTTATTACCTATGCAGCAGACTGAGTTCATCAGTAAGGAAGAATTAAATATCTTTTATTTTTTCATGAGGTAAACACATTAAGACTTTGTTAGGCTTTGTAAAATTATTTTTAGAGTATGTCGTTATTTACTTTCTTTGTTTTATCATTTTATGAATGTTGTGCATTTTTCTTTGCGATCGAATTTTAATTTAACAAGCATCATTATATTTTTTAGAAAAATGTTATAGGGAATTCTATTAAATTTTGTTGTAGTTGTTTTGGCGAAATTTACTAGTAATGTAAGGATTTAAATAAAAGGTTTTCGCGACCGTAGGAGATACGTTTGTTAAAAACTTTTTTTTTTTTTTGGTTCAATGGATAAATTTTTAGGAGTGAATAGGTGTTTCTTATAATAATAATAGTAATAATAAAAATAATAGTTATTATTTCGGTAATAGTCACGTCTTTCGGAATATATATATATATATATATATTTTTTTTTTTTTTTCGTGGCTTAAATTTACATTTTTGTGTTTCAAAAACTTTGAAAACTTCACACAATCTAACAACCTATCTTAATATAATAACTATTTTTTCTACTTTTTACATTTTTGTCGTAGTAAAGTAAAGTAACTATGTAGATATGATGTAACTTGATTGAACCGTATAGTAAAATGATAGTTATTAATATGCCAATATATTTTAATTCAAATTTTATGGAAATCGAATCAAAACTTAAAAAGATATTAATAAAAACATTTATTAAGTAATTTGAAATTTTTAAAATCGGTACGTCTTGTTATAGCATCTACCGAGGATTAATCGTCAACCGACCGAGATGTATCGCCAAGTTATCTGACATGTATGACGTTATAGTCATACATGACATTTTATAATCTCTATGACTAAGTTATAGTCCCATTCGTCATTCTATTGAATCATATCATACGTAATTAATTCAATGATATCCCAGATAGGTAACGATTCTAGGTTACCATGGAGATTACGTCCTATTTAAGATGGAGTCATATTATTTCCGTACTACTGAATTTAAAAACCGAATTTGTTACTAAAATTGTTTAATTATAGCAATCCTATAATCTACCAACATTTTTTTGGATAGTTATTTCCAAAGAAATAGATATTAAATGGAAAAAAAGAGTCTAAATATGGATTTCAAGTTCTGAAATTTTCAAAGCTAGGCTTAAGTTTCCCAGTGGAATTTTCACTAAATGTCAACAAAAGATAAAGTGTTACCTACTTAAGATGTACTTATTTTATTACGGAAATTAATCATGTCATAACAACAGACGATCTAATTCATTTCACTGAAATAATAATAACAGTACGAACGCACCTCATTTGTCATGCTTGACGTACTACAATTTCAACTCGTTTTATTTAATTCCTTAAGTTACTTACATTAGTATTTATTATCATTAAAAAATTCATCGTCACTGTAAATAATCGATAGCGAAATGTAATAAAACTGAAATCACGCTCCCCTCAAACTTAATCAAACAGATCCATGATATTGTGTAATTAAGTTAGAAATACGAAATCCGCTTTTATTCATTTTATTAAATAAAAGGATGAAAGATTTATTTTTAAATCATTTTTGAATTATGATTGGTGCATACTTAATTTAGAATTTACAGCCTTCATTTACATCTCTTCAATATCAAGATAATCGAAATTCATCGTGAAGCAGAAACAGTTTCATCGATATCGCCGACTAATTCTTTTTAGAGAAATGGAAAATGCCTTTGGGCTGTACGAATCCGTGAATTTGCTTCTGTTTCAACGGAATTCATTAGCGGACTTGGATTTGAAAAATCGCTTTAGTTTTTCATCCTTTCTTCTCATTTACTCGTCCGACTTCACAATTATCGCTCGGTTTTCGTTAATGGAAAATTTTGGGGAGAATTCTTTTGAACATTAATGCTTTACGGACGCAATTTAAAGTTCGAAAGAGAATAAAAGGTTATGACGAATTCGGGGTTTTATTCTTAAGTACTTAATCTTGTCTCTTTCTCGGTGGTGTATTATTTTTGCTTATTAGAACTTGTTCTCTTTCTTAAGGAACCACTCATGTTTTATTTAAAAGTGTTGCTTTTGTACTTATTAAAGGAAGATTTTGTTGAGTATTTATTATCCTGCTGTCTCTGCTAACGGGAATGTATTTATTATTAGAAGAAGGTGGCCTAAAATAATCTTCTGTAAAATAACATAACTGTTTAGATAAAACTTTGGCCCTTTGTTAGTATGTTTTACACTATATTTTGCATTATAAATTAAATATATTTTAATAATATTTTAAACCCAAATTGAGTACTGGAAAAAAATTGATTTTTTAAAAAGCGTCCAAAGGCTCATTTTACCCTCACCAAAGGGCAAAAATGATCCTTTATTTAAAAATGATTGTAAATTGTTTTTTTATTGGCAAAATAAAGGATATAAGAGTAATTATGACAGTACATAAGTGTAATTCTCATCTCAAAACATACTCCATTAAGTAAACCAAGTCATATTTCTGTACATGAAAGACTGTAATATAAATAAATATGGAAGTTAATGCCTACTTTATGAAAGATGTTATAAAAACCAATTTTTCAAAGAATTCTATTCAGACGCGTAATACTGCGATCGCTTGAATACCGCCATTGCTTCTTCTTTACTTATCAAAACTAGCTTATGTGTTACCCTGTAGATAGATTCCCACATACCTGTCTGGAAGAAAACGTATGTGGATCGTTTTACCCGTTAGGATAATTTTCGGCCACCTTCCCCTATTATTTGTTTTTACCCTGCTTATTTGGAAGTTATTTTCCACAGTGGAAACTTGCAAAGACAGAATAACAAGAAACAAACAAAAACAAATTAAGAAAGTTTTCACCTGGTTTCATTCTTATCAGGAATAAATCGTTTATAGTTGCGTCGTATACTTCTTGTCGTGATCATGAATATTGTAAGTTTAAAAGAGGATTCCGTTTAAATATATACAGATTCCGTTTTCAGAGGTTTTACCGTAATTTAATATATATATATATATAATTAAAATGAAATCACAAGAAAAATAAATGGAAAAGATAATGCAAAAATTAAACACAGGAAATTGAAAATACAAAAAGGAGAAACTATGAATATTTTATGGATTCATCAGGGGAGCTTCATAAGCATAATTCATAGTAAAGGTATGTCATTTCGTCGAATAATGTCGGCATTAAGTCAAAAAATGACTATATTAAGCTCTTTATAACATATCTAAAACTCCCAAGAAAATTAAAATAAATTGAGATATACAAAACATGAATTATAATACATCGTATTGCATAAAAAAAATTAATACGTAATAGACACGACTCACCAGAAAATTAAATTTTGCGCGGATGAAGCAAGATGCTAAATGGAGAGCCATGTGCCAAGCAGTAGCTCTAGGTATTCTGATCCAAGGCAGACAAAGAATAACAATGATAAAATAAGAAGAAAAGCTATATAATATACAAACTGCCCCAAAAAGATTGAAATGCGTTTTAATTTGTTATCTGTTAGAGATCGTAGGGAATGTAAATTGCAAAAGTGTTCAAAATAAGGTAGGGATTAAAATTATGTCGATGAAACAGTAATGCCATTATTTTTCTAATAGTTATACATTTATTAAATTTTTATACTGTTCCTAGGTCTTATAATTTACATTTAGAAAAAAAATTCTGCATGCTCCCTTTTCTTCAACAGTAGAAATTCCATTCTTCCACGACAAAAACTCACCAAGTTATGATACTTTGAATTTTATGAAATTCGGGATCTTTTAGGCATTCAAAACCTCCGAAATTTCATAAAATTCTAAGTGTTAACTCGGTGAATTTTGGTTGCAGAAAAATATGATTTTTACTGTTGTACTTGTAAGAGCATAAATAAGGGGACCGCATAAATTTTTTAAAAGTGTAAATTTTTAGAAAAATAATGGTAGAACAGTTTCTTCAACATAATATTTATCCCTACCTTATTTTGAGCACTTTTGGAATTTGCATCGCATTCATATTTCTAACAAGCAAAAAATTAAAGCGCGTTTCAATCCTTTTGGAACATTCTCTGTATATGCAATGCTTGAATAATTCGTAGTAAAACGATTGTTTGTGAGATTCTTATAGCAATCAGTATCAAAATAGGCATTATAACCTTCATTTTGTTCGATTTCTTAAGTAATTCTACACAATTTAACAATTGCGTTGTTTTGAACAATACTACGTTTTCATCGGTGGTGTTGTGTAACCAAAAGTTTAATCCCACTACAAACTGCAATTCGACAGATCTTGTGTTATTAAGTTGTTTGAAACACACATTCATCTTATGTTCTTTCTTCTAATCGAAGGATGATAGATTTATTTTTAACCCCATTTTAAATTATCTTGCAAGTTGATGATTAATGCTTGATTAATTTTGGATTACCGCATCCCTCATTTACTCTCCAATTCCCCAGATAATCGAAATTCGTTGAGAAGCAGAAACAACTGTATCGATATATAACGGACTCGTTCGTTTTCGAGAAATGGAAAATGCCTTCGGGACCGTACGAATCCGTGATTATGCTTCTGTTTCAATGGAATGCATTAGCGGACTTGGATTTGAAAAATCGTTTTAGTTTTTCATCCTTTCTTCTTATTTATTCAGCCGACTTCACAATTATTGCTTGGATTTCGTTAAAGGAAAATTTTGGGAGAAAATTCTTTTGAACATTAATGTTTTACGGACGCAATTTAAGGTTCGGAACTGAATAAAGGGTTATGATGAATTCAAGGTTTTATTCTTAAGTACTTAATCTTGTCTCTTTCGTAATGATATATTACTCTTGCTCAATTTATTTTTTACCTGTCTTCTGGGATTATAATATAACATATAAGATTATAACACGCGCAAGATCACAAAACGTTTAATTGTGGGGATATTTTTCAGGAAAATGAAACAAGGTATTTGAGAAATTCTTTTTGTATTTTGCCTATTACACTTTAAAGGGAAAAAAACTGATTTTTGTAATGACGAAATAAATGTGGATGTTCTCAGCAGACCGCTCCCCAGAGATGGTGTCACCCTGTCAACCATTTAGGGCAGCGGTTCCCAACCTTTTTCTTCCAAGTACCCCTTGCTTAAGCTTTTCATTTACGAGTACCCCCTTTTTTATAAACACGCCTCTATTCACCCACATAAATCAAGCATGCCTGTTTTTTTAAATTATTAATCTTCTTAGCAGAACTAAACAATAAATCGACTAAAATTATATTGTCATTTCTAACCTTTCTTTTTTATCTTTGATTTTAAAATAAATTTTATTTATTATAATATCAGCATAAGAACAATATAGCATTAAAATAATTTTTAAATAACTTACGATGAAAGTTTATAACAATTTTGTATCATGATATAAAATAGTCAAACATGGCTTTTAATACTAATAATGGGAATCCTTGAGCTTGTTTCATGTGGTTGAGTTTATTAATGTATGCATAATACGAAAATGTTCTTTCAGCAAGGTCTATATCTGTGACAAGCAATAAGTATCTTAATGCTTTATCACCGATTTCTGAGTTCTCTTCAATTTTTACAAAGATTTGGGGGAAACATAAGTAATCAGTATGCAATATGATTAAAGGCGGGCGAAGCTAATGACATCAAATTACCAATAAATTACTAGATCAAGTGGTCCTTTTCGTTCATTTTGCGAGTAACATATTGAAGTTACACATGAGACTACCTATGTAATCCAAAACTATCAACTTTGTTTATGTGTTTTCAATTGAACCATTTTTGTGATTTCTGCCATTACCGATATTATTTTCACGTACCCCCAACTGGCCCGATACGTACCCCAGGTTGGGAACCGCTGATCTAGGGTGACCCTCGTAACTCTGTCAAATGTTATCTGAAATTATAAAAAAACGTAACGTCTATTACTCTCGTCTGCGAACACTTAAATCTAGAGAGTAATCGTTCGATTTTTGGAAAAATCTATTTTGGACAAAATGGCGACCGTTCAAAGTTGAGGTACCTATTTTCATTAAAAAAAATTGAGCTTTGATTGTTTAGAAAAAAAAAAATATGAGATCGCCAAAAGGAACAATTACTCTCTAGATAATATTGTTGTTAATAATTGGTCCACATTTAAAGAAGATTGGTTGAGATTTCCCCGAGCTATCGTGATCGCCGATTTTAAAAACATAGTTTTGGGATAATCATGTTTAAAGATTAAAGTATGATGGAACATGTATCATGGAACAAAGTAAATAAAAGCGGCGTAACATTCTAATTTTTATCAGATCGACTAGGAAATGTAACTGAATTATTATTTACTAATTGTACTTTCAGAAAATGCAGTTAAAAAATGTATTTTTTGAAAGTTTGCAGGCAGAGTTGCTTTTGAACTTATTAATGTAGCAGTATTTGTTACATTGCTATTGTTACTAAGTTGTTTTTAAATTATATTATTTTTAATTCTTTATGCCCCAAATCAGGAAACAAAATATTCTTCTACCCGAATAATTATCTTCCGTTATGTTCAAAGTTATATTAGAAATTTTATAGAATAATAATATGTAAATTACGTAAAATTACCCAAATTACATAAGTTTTTTCAGTAAAACTGATTTAATAAATCGTTACTTATAGCTGTTTATGTAAAATATTTACAAGAATAATTAGATTAATTAACAAAAGAAACTTATGGAAATCTCAAATTTCTTATAATAAACAGTGTAAACAAATATATTCCGTTCTTATCTGTAAATGGAAAGGTTTTTGTAGTTGCAAATTTTTCATGTTACATTTTTTAATAAAATAAAAGCTACATCTATGCAAGCGGTTGAGAAAATTAACCACTTTAAAAAACATTTAGCTTCAACTGTTTCGCTGTGCTTTCTAAATGTAATCGAGTAAAGTGTTTTATATGGAAAGCAAAATCTATTTTTGTCAGTGTGTACCTGGATAACCTGGAAAAAGTCAGGGAAATTTTTATGGGCTGGGAAAGTCGGAGGAATTTACCATTCTTGAGGAAAAGTCAGGGAAATTTGAAATTTCTAAGAAATAGTCAGAGAAATTTGAAATTTTCGAGAAAACTTCATTTTTTTTATTAAAATATGTCAAAGGAATTTGTATTTAACCCTTTGAGGGGCGGTGGTATATATCATATACCACCTAATTTTAATCCGATTCAAACCAGAAACTTTTAATTAAATTTTACTTTTTTAACTTTGACGAGAAAAAGTTGAAAAATTGCTTATTCTTATTTTGAACTAAATTATTTCCTAAATTCCGGTGGGAATTCAACGTTACAGGAGCACAAGTGCTTGCCCCTGAAAGGGTTAACATGACTTAACACTTTCCTTAATATATATAGGAGTGTCAGGCAATCATTAACCATGAAATACATATATTGGTGTGCAACAATTTGCAAATTTTGCAAAAAACTATATAAAACGTCAGTAGTTTGTGCTTAAGAATCAGTTGTGAAAGTTCCACTCTCAAATTGGCAGCTTTTAAGATTTTTTGTATGTAACACTACACAATCTCGATACCTGGAAAAGTCAAGAAATTTATAGATGAGCTGGACTAGACATTATTTTATTAATAAGTTGATTAAATAAATTTTATATTAAATTTTCGTTAATGATACTTAAAAGTACCGCGGGAGCATAAAGGGTTAATACAGTTTTGACTGCTAATTTTGGAGTCATTAAATATAAATATCGTAAGATCCTGTTTTGAATTCTGACTCTCTCTCTCTCTGAAAAATCGTTTGAAATATAAGCGTAAAGATTCAATTTTAATAAAATATGTAAGATCTAATTTCTGCTTAATACGTATCTATTTTTTATATAATAAATAATTATATATGTACTTGTAATACTTGATTATCTGTGTAAAATGATTGCATGCAGGATTGTTATTAATTAATAAAAATATCATAATTTGCTCTGTTTTCTAAATTGCTTACATTGCTCTAAACCAAGTAATCGTTAAGGTAATCGATAGCGATGAATAATGAAAAGTTTATTCACCTTACAGCCAAACTTAATCAAACAGATTTAATGATTTGTGTTAGTTTACTAGAAATACAAATTTATCTTCTATTCCCTTTTTTAATAAAAAAGTGAAAGATTAATTTTTATATTACTTAAAAATTCCGATGTACGTTGATGTTTACTGAATGATTAATTCTAAATTACAGCACTCTTTATTTACTTTTAATACGTATCTATTTTTTATATAATAAATAATTATATATGCACATGTAATACTTGATTATCTGTGTAAAATAATTGCATGTAGGATTATTATTAATAAATAAAAAAAATATTATAATTTGCTGTATTCTCTAAATTGCTTACATTACTCTAATCCTCGTAATCGTTAAGGTAATCGATAGCGATGAATAATGAAAAGTTTATTCACCTTACAGCCAAACTTAATCAAACAGATTTTATGATTTGTGTTAGTTTACTAGAAATACAAATTTATCTTCTATTCACTTTTTTAATAAAAGAGTGAAAGATTAATTTTTATATTACTTAAAAATTCCGATGTACGTTGATGTTTACTGAATGATTAATTCTAAATTACAGCACTCTTTATTTACTTTTAATACGTATCTATTTTTTATATAATAAATAATTATATATGCACATGTAATACTTGATTATCTGTGTAAAATAATTGCATGTAGGATTATTATTAATAAATAAATAAAAAAATATTATAATTTGCTGTATTCTCTAAATTGCTTACATTACTCTAAACCTCGTAATCGTTAAGGTAATCGATAGCGATGAATAATGAAAAGTTTATTCACCTTACAGCCAAACTTAATCAAACAGATTTTATGATTTCTGTTATTTTACTAGAAATACAAATTTATCTTCCATTGATTTTTTTAATAAAAGAGTGAAAGATTAATTTTTATATTACTTAAAAATTTCGATGTACGTAGTTGGTTACTCGTTACTGAATGAGTAATTGTATATTACAGCATTCTTTATTTACTTTTAATACGTATCTATTTTTTATATAATAAATAATTATATATGTACATGTAATACGTGATTATCTCGTTGTGAAATTATTGCATATGGGATTGCTATTCATTAGTAAAAACATTTTAGATTGTTCTATATTTTTTAAATTGCTTATTATTCTAAACATCGTCATCGTTAAGGTAATCGATGGCGATGGGTAATGAAAAGTTTATTCACCTTACAGTCAAACATAGTTAATCAAACAGAGTATTGATTTGTGTTTTTATGTTTGAAATACAAATTTATCTTTTATTCATTATTTTAATAAAAGAGTGAAATATTAATTCTAAATTACAGCACTCTGCACTTACTTATTAATATACGTATCTATTTTTTATACAATAAGTATAATTATATATCTACATGTTATTATACTCGATTATCTCTTTGTAAAATAATTGCTTGTGGGATTGTTATGCATTAATAAAAATATTTTAATTTGTTATATTCTCTAAATTACTTACATTGTTCTAAACATAGTTATTGTTAAGGTAATCGTTAGCGATGGGTAATGAAAGGTTATACACCTTACAGTCAAACTTAGTTAATCAAACAAAGTATTGATTTGTGTTATTATGTTTCAAATACAAATTTATCTTTTATTCATTCTTTTAATAAAAGAGTGAAATATTAATTCTAAATTACTGCACTCTTCCTTTACTTTTAATACGTATCTATTTTTTATACAATAAGTAATTATATATCTACATGTTATTATACTCGATTATCTCTTTGTAAAATGATTGCATGTTAAATTGTTATTCATTAATAAAAATATTTTAATTTGTTCTATTCTCTAAATTGCTTACATTGTTCTAAACATCGTTATTGTTAAGGTAATCGATAGCGATGAGTAATGAAAGTTCATTTACCATACAACTAAACTTAATCAAACAGATTAATTATTCGCGTTAAAGTAAATTTATCTTTTATTCATTCTTTTAATGAAACAGTGAAAGATTAATTTTTATATCACTAAAAAATTTCGATGTACGATGATGATTAGTGAGTGGTTAATTCAAAATTACAGCACTCTTCATTTACATCTACAGTCTCAAGATAATCGAAATTCATCGTGAAGCAGAAACAATTTCATCGATATCGCCGACTAATTCTTTTTCGAGAAATGGAACATGCCTTCGGGCCTTACGAATCCGTGAATGTGTTTCTGTTTCAGTGGAATGAATAGCGGACTTGGATGCCAAGAATCGTTTTAATTTTTCATCTTTTCTTTTCATTTATTCCTCCGACTTCACAATTATTATTATCGCTTAATTGTTAATGGAAAACTTCGTTAATGGAAAACTTCGTGGGAGAATTCTTTTGAACATTAATGCTTTACGAAGTCAATTTAAAGTTCGAAACATAAAAAGAAAAAAAAAATGCCGAATTCAAGATTTTATTCTTAAATACTTAATTTTGTCTCTTTTGAAATAATGTATTATTTTTAAGTAAAGAAAAAATATAAAACTTAATAAATCACTCGTGTTTTATAAGAGTTGCTTTCGAACATATTAATGCGAAAATATTGTTACATTGTTGTTGTGTTGAGTTTTCACTTTTTCATTTTTCTAAAGCAGTTTTTATCTGCTATCCTTGAACTTACTTGGTTATTAGCAAAGCTACCTATCTTCAGTTTTTTGCTTTTTAAAATCAAACATAATTTAAGCCTGAAAACTTACAAAATTAAATGTTTATTGTTTCCATGTGGTTATTAATTTATTTTATTTAATAAAATCTCTGGTAAATTTCTGCATTTCTTTTCATTTTAGTATCATAACGACTTTGCTTAGCATGAAATTTCATTGTTATTTTAGAACAACGAAAGAAAATTTTGCATTATGTGTACATTTTGGTACCTACTTTAATAATTCATTTTAATCACATTTGCAAATAAGTTTAAGCAAACCAACCATGAGGATGTGTAATATAGTTAGAAATACAAAATTATCTTTTATTCATTCTTTTAATAAAAGATTGAAGGGTTTTAAATTTTGAGATCAGTGCATGATTAATTTCGAATTATAAAATCCTTCAAAAATAATCAAAATTCACTGTGAAGCAGAAACAACTTCATTGATATCACCGACTAATTCTTTTTCGAGAAATGGAAAATGCCTTCGGGCCTTATGAATCCGCGAATGTGCTTCTGTTTCAACAAGCCAAATAGCGGACTTGGATTTGAAAAATAGTTTGTTTTTCATCCTTCCATTTATTCGGTGGCCTTCACAATTGTTATTATCGCTTAGTGTTCGTTAATGAAAATCTTGGGGGGAGAATTATTTTGAACATTAATGCTTTACCGACTCAAATTAAAGTTCGAAACATTAAAAAAAAGAGAAAAAAATGCCGAATTTAAGATTTTATACTTAATTTTATCTCTTTTGGAATGATGTATTATTTTTATTGATAATAATAATAAAAAAACCTAATGAACCACTCGTGGTTTATAAAAGAGTTGCTTTTGAACTTATATGCGAAAATATTGTTACACTGTTGTTGCGTTGTTTTTTAATTTTTTTCAATTTTTCTAATGCAGTTTTTATCTGCAATCCTTAAATTTATTTTATATTTATTATCGTATTAGCATACTATCAATCTTCAGAGCAAACATAATTTTAAAACCTTAAAAATTATTTAGTGAAATGTTTTTTGTTACCGTGTGGTTACTAATTAACTTCTTTTACTTAAAAAAATCTCTGGTAAATTTCTGCATTTATTTTCTTTTTGACATCTCTTAGTTCATTGTTACTTTAGAATAACGATTTTTTTTTTTTTTTTTTTTTTCTTTTGCATTATGTCTTGATTGGGATACCTCATTTAATAATTCACTTTTAATCACATTTACAAATAAGTTTAATGAAAATAAAAAATGATGTGTAATTTAGCTAGATATAGAAAATTACTTTTTGTTCATTCTTTTAATAAAATAATGAATGATTTTAAACTATGAGAACAGTGCATTATTAATTTCGCATTACAGAATCCTTCATTTACTCTTCAATACCAAAAATAATCGAAATTCACTGCGAAGCAGAAACAATTCCATCGATACACCCACTAATTCTTTTTCGAGAAATGGAAAATGCCTTCAGGCCTTACGAATCTGTGATTTTGCTTCTGTTTCAACGGAATCAAATAGCGGATTTGGATTTGAAAAATCATTTTAGTTTTTCATCCTTTCTTCTCATTTATTCGGCCGACTTCACAATTATTATTATCGCTTAGTTTTCGTTAATGGAAAACTTTGGCGGCGAATTCTTTGGAACGTTAATACTTTATGGGCGCAATTTAAAGTTCCGAACATTAAAAAATGTTATGCTGAAATCAAGATTTTATTCTGAAGTACTTAATCTTGTCTCTTTTGAATGATGTATTATTTTTACTGAAGAAAAACTTTTTTTAATGAAACACGTATGTTTTATAAAAGAGTTGACTTTGAACTTATTAATGCGAAAACATTGTTACACTGTTGCTGTTGTGTTGTTTTTTAAATTTTTGTATTTTTCTGATACATTTTTTACCTGCTGTTCTTGAATTTATGTGATATTATCATATGTGCCAACGTTCAAGGTTTTTTTTTTCTTTTTTTAAGTCAACTAAACATGATGTGAACCAGGAAAATTATTTAGTGAAATGTTTCTTGTCTCTATATAATCTTCTTTCATTGAATAAAATCTCTGATAAATTTCTGCAGTTTTTTTTCTTTTACTTACCTATCATACGTTGTATAGGGTAAGTCTTGTAATCGTTTTGAAAATCGAAAAAAAAAAAAATTTTTTTGACGAATTTACACGTTTCAGACACTGGAGATTCCGAAAAATATACTGTTATTGTGTTGTTTTTTAAATTATTGTA
The DNA here is from genome assembly GCA_963931845.1 of Maratus michaelseni. Classification (NCBI taxonomy): domain Eukaryota; kingdom Metazoa; phylum Arthropoda; class Arachnida; order Araneae; family Salticidae; genus Maratus; species Maratus michaelseni. The sequence continues at coordinate 95,860,793 of OZ007597.1, read as the reverse complement.
TTTTTCTAATGCATTTTTTACCTGCTGATTATTGAATGGATGTGATGCTATCATAGCTTCCAACGTTCGGGTTTTTATGTTTATTTGACTCAAAAAAAAAAAAAAAAAAAAAAAAAAAGCGAACCAGAAAAATTATTTAGTGAACTGTTTCTTCTCTATGTGATCTTCTTTCATAAAATCTCTGATAAATTTCAGCATATATTTTTTTTCTTTTTAGTATCGTGACAAGGAAAATAAATCGTTGCATTATGTATTAATTTTAGCGTTAATTTAATTCACTTTTATCACATTTGCTAATAAGTTTAATCAGATCAACCGTGATGATGTGTAATTGAGTTAGAAGTACAAAATTAGCTTATATTTACTCGTACAAGAATTATTAAAATAAAAGAATAAAGGATTTTAAATTTTGAGATCAGTGCATGATTAATTTCCATTTACAGAATCCTTCATTGACTCTTCGATACCAAAAGTAATCGAAATTAATTGTGATGTAAAACAACTTCATCGATATCGCCGACTAATTCTTTCTAGAGAAATGGAACATGCCTTCGGGTCTTATGAATCCCTGAATGTGCTTCTGTTTCAACGGAATCAAATAGCGGACTTTGATTTCAAAAATCCTTTTAGTTTTTCACCCTTTCTTCTCATTTATTCAGCCGACTTCACAATTATTATTATTATCGCTTAGTTTTCGTTAATGGAAAACTTTGGCGGCGAATTCTTTTGAACGTTAATGCTTTACGGGCGCAATTTAAAGTTCGGAACATAAAAAAAATGTTACGCCGAATTCAAGATTTTATTCTTAAGTACTTAATCTTGTTCCTTTTGAATTATGTATTATTTTTACTGAAGGAAGAAAAAAGAACTTTACTTAATGAATCACTCATGTTTTATAAAAGAGTTGCCTTTGAACTTATTAATTTGAAAACATTGTTACACTGTTGCTGTTGTGTTGTTTTTTAAATTTTTGTATTTTTCTGATACATTTTTTACCTGCTGTTCTTGAATTTATGTGATATTATCATATGTGCCAACGTTAAAGTTTTTTTTTTTTTTTTTTTTTTTTTTTTTTTTTTTTTTTTATATTCATTAAATAAAATCTCTTATAAATTTCTGCATCTTCTTTTTTAGTACCGTGACAATGAAAGACATTTTTGCATTAGGTGTTGATTTTGGCGTTAATTTAATTCACTTTTAATCACTTTTGCAAATAAGTTTTATCAGATCAACCGTGATGATGTGTAATTGAGTTGGAAATATAAAATTAGCTTTTATTTACTCTTAATAAATTATTAAAATTTAAATAAATGAAGGATTTTAAATTTTGAGATCAGTGCATGATTAATTTCCAATTACAGAATCCTTCATTTACTCTTCGATACCAAAAATAATCGAAATTCATTGCGGTGTAAAACAACTTCATCGATATCGCCGACTAATTCTTTTTAGAGAAATGGAACATGCCTTCGGGCCTTACGAATCCGTGAATGTACTGTTTCAACGAAATCTGATATCGGACTTTGATTTGAAAAATAATTTTTGTTTTTCATCCTTTTTTCTCATTTATTCGGCCGACTTCACAATTATCGCTTGGATTTCGTTAATGGAAAATATAAAGGAGAATGCTTTATGGACGGAATTTAAAATACTAAACAGAATAAAAGGTTATGCCGAATCCAGAGTTTTATTCTTAAGTACTTAATCTTGTCTCTTTCGAAATGATGTATCATTTTTGCTCAACGAAACTTTTTTTTTCCTTTCTTAATGAACCGCTTTAGCGTTATAAAAGAACTTGCTCCCTTTGAACTTATTAATGTGAAAATCTTGTTGAGTATTTATTACACTGTTATCGCTACTGGGTTGTTTTTAAATTATTTTATTTAATGCTGTTTTAACTTATTAAAGTTGAATTTGTTTAATGTTAGTATCGTGGAATCATTTTTAACACTAATCATACCGGGAACGTTTAAAAAAAATATTTCACATCAGAATTTTTCTTTTCGGGTATTTAGCTTTTTTATTTAATTTATTTCTGTGTAATTTATATTTTATTGATTTTATGAAGAAATTTCAGGTTTGAATCGAAATATTTTCATTTGTAAATTATGTGTCAGAAAAAAAGTAAAAAAAAATTTTTGTAACAAAATTAGCAGGAAAAATATCGTTACAAGAAACGACAAGTTATTACTCTTCCCTAAACATACAACATATCTTCTTTATAAGCATATTGAAGTCATGCTTTTGAATAAAAATAAAATTTTTGGTACTGTTAAACACTGAGCATATGAAGTATTCGAGAAATATGAGTTTGAAAATTCATTTTGTTCGCTGACTTCGATAAAGACACTTGAAATATACTAAGAGGATATTGTCTTAATAATCAAGTCAAAGTTATGAATTTCGGAAACATATTTATATTAGTCACAATTTTATTAGCTGTCTTTTCTCGAATCGAGACGACATTAAATGGTAGTTAATGTGAATTTATATTTCCTTTTAATATATTGTTTCTTTCAGAAGACTATATAATCTTGCTGTATATTGTGCTATATAGTATTGTTGCTACTGGAGATTTTAATCATACAACTAATATAAAAGAAGATATTATTCAGAAATAATGATATTCAAGAAGATCGGTGTATAGAGATATAGATACTTTTAAGGCGATCTTAAGCGATCGACTCCGTGAAAAGTGAAATTGAGTAAATTGTAAAGTAATTAAGACCTTAGAATTCAGTGATAATCAGATCTTGAACACACAGTAGAACATGAGGTACCTAGGCATCGATTATTCGAATGATAAATATATCAAGCATTTCAAATTATGCATATAAATAAAGATAAGTGTAAGTGTATTAACAAATTCATAAAGGTAATTTTTAAATGTTTACTGAAATATAGGTAGGTGCAAACATTAAAAAAAAAAGAAAATCATTTTGATGTTGACTGTTTAAAAATTAATCTAGTCTTTGCGAGATATAAATCATGTCCGAAAAAGTTTTTAAAAGTATATACCGGAATTACCTTAAAAGTAATTATCTCTAGTAAAGATATATCCTGAACTCGAAGTCGGAAATAAGCAAAAAAGGTTCTCCATACTATTGTAAATGATGTCATAGAAGAAAAATATAACTTTTTAAGTAATAAAATTAGAAGGGAAAATATCGTTACAAGAAACGACAAGTTATTATTCTTCCCGAAACATGCAACATATCTTCTTTATAAGCATATTGAAGTCATGCTTTTGAATAAAAATTAAATTTTTGGTAGCTGTTAAACACTGAGCATATGAAGTATTCGAGAAAAACGAGTTCTACCTTAAAAATTCATTTTGTTCGCTGACTCTGATAAAGACACTTGAAATGTATTAATAAAGAGGATATTGTCTTAACAATCAATTCAAGGTCATGAATTTCGGGAACATATTTATATTAGTCACAGTTTTATGAGCTGTCTTTTCTCGAATCGAGACGAGATTAAATGGTAGTTAATGTGAACTGATATTTCCTGTATGTAGTACTATATATAGTATTGTTGCTACTGGAGATTTTAATCATAAACCTAATATAAAAGAAGATATTATTTAGCAAAAATGATATTCAAGAACATCGATATATAGAGATGTATAGATATTTTTAAGGCGATTTTAAACGATAAGAGTCCGTGAAAAGTAAAATCGAGTAAATTGAGAAGCAATTATCTTCGACCAAGACCTTAGAAATCAGTGATAATCAGATCTTGAACACAAAGTAGAACATCGGGTATTTGGGCAGCGATTATTCGAATGATAAATATACCAAACATTCCAAATTATACGCATAAATAACAATAAGTTTAAGTGTAACAAATTTATAAAGGTAATTCTAAAAACGTTTACTGAAATATAGCTAGGTAAAGCAGCTTGCATAACATTTAAAAAATATATAACATTTTGATGTTAACTTTTTAAAAATTAATCCAGTCTTTGCGAGATATAAATCGTGTCCGAAAAAGTTTTTAAAAGTATATACCGGAATTAACCCAAAAGTAATTATCTCTGGTAAAGATTTATCCAGAGCTCGAAGCCGGAAATAAGAAAAACAGAGTTGTCCATACTAATGTAAATGACGTCTTAGAAGAAAAATAAAACTTTTTAAGTAATAAAATTAACAGGAAAAATATCGTTACAAGAAACGACAAGTTATTACTCTTCCTTAAACATACAGCATCCTTCTTTATAAGCATATTGAAGTCATGCTTTTGAATAAAAATTAATTTTTTTGATATCGTTAAACATGGCACATATGAAGAATTCGAGAAGGACGAGTTCCACTTTGAAAATTCATTTTGTTCGCTGACTCCGCTCCGATAAAGGTACTTGAAATATTCTAATAAAAGGGATGTTGTCTTAACAATCAAGTCAAGGTTATGAATTTTGAGAACATATTTTTATTGCAGACATAATTTTATAACTTGTCTTTTCTTGAATCGAGAAGACAATTAAACACATAGAATTAATGTGAACTGGTATTTCCTTTTAATATGTCTTTCCTTTCAGAATACTAGTATTGTTGCTACTGGAGATTTTAGTCATAAAACTAATATGAAAGCGGATATTATTCTGCAAAAGTGACATTCAGGAAAATAGTTTTATAGAGATCTTTGCTTTTGTTAGAAAATGAAACTCTTATTCTAGATAATAAATAAAATAGCATTAAATTAAAAAAATGACTTGATTCCGATTACCTTAGAAATGAACGAAAATTATGTGGCCCAACATACCGTGGAGCTAGGCTGTTCAATGCGGCTTCCGTGGGTGCGATGGTGCCCTTTGGAGTAGTGGTGAGTCGATTCGAGATCTTTTAGGAATCGAAACTTTAGTTTTTGAGAACTTTCCAGATTTGAAGGATACATTGGACTTTGATACATTGCACTTGAGGATATTCTTGAGATATAGTAGGTTCCAGCAGAACGTGTATTTTCTAAATCTGGGCAATTAACACAAGTTAAACTATCTCAATACAAGACAGTTAAACAAGACGACACAGATCATCTCCTAACTTGGAATATATTATATTTTTAAACATTTTTCTTATAAAAAAAAAAAAACATGTAATTTGAATACTTAAAAAATACAAATCCACTTTAAAAAGTCACTCTGCTTTTAAAATCATTAATGTCTGCATGCTATGCTACACGTGGCATTAAGGTTTCTTGGCACCTTCGCCTGCAAAAATTTTGAAATAGTCCCTCCTCCGGAAAGTGGGATGCTAAATTTACAATGATTTGTGTGAGTTTTTTTTCTCTCTCTGAAATTTACTTTTACATGGAACTTTGCATCAGAAAATCCTTGGGGTTACCATCGTGAGATGTATCTGTATCGTGTAGACATCAGTACTTCTTTATTACAGTGAATTAATAATGTTACATCTTTTCAAATGTGAACAATTCTGCCTTTCATTGGTTACACCATTTGTTAAGATGTGTTCGCGCGTCCCGAATGCTTGTACAGATCTACCGTAAAGCATCGTTAAAGCTGCGATCACACAGATTACGCTATCATAGTCAAAATATGAGATATTTCTTCATAAACATGTTTCCTAATAGGCAAACGGTCAAAAACGCACTGTGTGATAATTTACCTCTTATAACATTGTCAATGATGAACTTCTCTCTGTATTTCCTACCATATATATAAGCTCGAGTTCCGCCTATCAGAGCACTTTAAAAATGATTGTTCTAAGTTCTCTTGCTTTATACTAATTTTTAAAACATTTAGCAGCGATTTCTGCCTATATTTTGTGTATTGCTTACATTTGTGGTTTCTTTTAGTCTTCAAAACAATCCTACTTGCAACGCAAAAGAGCAACTCCAAGCCAGCAAGAGGAAATAGAATATATTTTTCAGATCATACGATAGTACGTGTGTTTGAAGCTTTCTACGATAAATCGTTAAATTTGAAAAATAAGTTTACCAGACATTCCAAATCATAAATTAAATATAGAAACAAAGTACTTGAATTTTAAATGCAGAAACAAACAACAAGCTATTATATATGTAAGGCTGTTCTAAATCCAAACCGGCCACTTTCTGACACATTTTTTAGTTAGTATTTGTTCGCAAACGTATCAAATTGACAGGTGCACTTATTCAGAAACTATATAATCTGTTTTTTCCATTTTTAAGTAAAAGCAGAAGATTTTAAAGAAAATACTGTCAATGTTTGGCGTTTTGAACCAAATTTCCGAACGTGACAGTGCGGGAAAGGAAAATAACTGACATCCTGAGATTGTAATCACTTGTAACAAAATGTAATTCATTTATCGGAAAATGAAAAAAAAATGTTCGATTACAAATCAGTTCCATAATCATGCCTGCAAATATCATGTTTTTATGTTTAAGAATAAGTCAAAGTTTCGCGTTGTTGAGCAGGGAAAAATATCTTTTCGAGAACCGCCTTAAATGTTAGAAAGAAGCTGTTTTAAATATTTTTCAGTATTTAAATTATTTGCAAGAGTACACTATGAATATAATATTTAAATAGAATCTCCAGTGCATCCTCAAACGAACAAAAGTAAACTTTATCGTAGCCACATTCATAAACAAACACAATCTATACGATATTTAAAAAAGCTCCATTCCAACTAACTTGTCTTTTCGCCGGAGCAAATCGAATTTCTAACTGGTTTCGCAAACCAAATAAGAAGTAAACACAACAATCACTTTTAAAGCTCAACAAATGGCGCAAACCTTCAATATGACTGGAAAGGAAATCTTTTTAACTTCTCAAAAGCTAAGTGATGCGAGTTTGAAGAATGCGCCAGAAAATGTGGTCTGTTTTGCAACTCGCTTTGAAATTTAATCTTCGACTGCGGTAGCACGAGAAAATTCCCGTAACAAAGTGAACTCGGGAATCGAGATTTAGAGAGAAGTCATGAGAGAATATAAACAGCGGAAATAAATATGGAGGATAAATATAGGCGAATGATAAATAAGTAAAGGTTTACAAAGATAATATACTTAAGAAGGGGTCATTAAACACTAAATAATGAAAGATATCAACATGCGATTTTGTTCATTTCAAAAAAAAAAAAAAAAAAAAAAAAAAAAAGTTTTTAACATAAGAATGTGGGTAAAAATGTTCTTTGCTTAGTAAATACATAGGTAACCTTTATTTAAATTGGTCCGGGTTGAAGAAACACTTTTGGGACACTAATTTTTTTTTTCAAAAGTAAGAATAAAGAAAGAAAGAAAAACTGGTTGGCGACTTCTTATAAAGGCTGGAGGTTAGTGGAGGCCCGGGGCCTGGATAAAAACTTTTGGAACTCTAATTTTTATTCATTTAATTTTTAAAGTAAAAATATTTTCGTCGCCCATTTGGGGCGCCTATAAAGATGAGACGAGTGTATTGCACACGCCCCCCCCCCCCACCTCTTTATAAATTAGTGAATGAATGAAAATAAGCCCTTAGCTTAATGTGGATATTAAACTTTTGTTATAATACATTGGGGAAAAAAAATATTTTTCTCAGACTTACCTCTTTATGTTTTAAACTTAAGTTCAATCAAATCTTGTATAAATGTATTTTATATTAGCTTTGTTTTCTTTGTATATATATATATATATATATATATATATATATATATATATATATGTTTATTTATTTTTCTTATTTTGAAAATTGTTTTATGTCAGGCATACATGTACTTCTTTTCATTGCTAAAAGGCGTAAATTAAAAACATTATAAACAGTAAAATAAGTTTTATTAGACTGTTGACATGTTCTGGCTCCATCTGAGCCATTATCAAAACAAATAAGAATATTCTATAATTGCACGGTCTAAGAAGTTTGAAATGCTATCATTTAATTTTTCACGTATTTTTTAAAAATTACGCACGTTATTTTTAATTTCTACTTGTATGTTTATTTCCATATTTGTAACCATAGAGTAACTCGAGCCACAATTTTGGTAAGTTAAATGATGCTGCATCGTTACATATTGTAACTTATAACTTACTAAAATTATGGCTCGAGTTACTCCATGGTTACAAATATGGAAATAAACATCCAAGTAAAAATAAAAAATAACGTGCGCAATTTTAAAAAAGTACATGAAAAATTAAATGATGGCGTTTCAAATAACTTCATACACCGTACAGTTATAGAATATTCTATTATATATATATAAACTTATTGCAAAAATTAACATATATATATATATAATGGTTCTGATTGAGCCGAAATATGCCAACAGTCTAATAAAACTTATTTTACTGTTTAAAATGTTTTTATTTTACGCCTTTTAACCATTAAAAGAAATATATTACTACAAGGTGCTATAATTTGTTATATTTTTAGACATACATGTATTGGAAAAGTTTGAGTTAAAAATAATGTAATTCAAATACATGTGCATATATTCAACTCTGATACTATTTCGTACATTCATTGACAAAAAAGGAAATAATTAAAATAGCATGTCTGTATGTTTATGCTAAGAAATATACCACTATACCATGTGATATAACGTAGCAAATTTTGCTCTCCAAACTCCAACAAAATTAAAACCCTTAAATCAACCTGAAAAGGGCTTCCATACTTTCCTGCACCCTCCTGATATGTGAGGTCGGAACTGGCTATAGTTCCCTCCGCAGAATGAAAAGACTTTCTAGATGGGTTTTGAGAGGCAGGAAAAACTTAAGGCATGCCATAGACGCAAAAATCTAAATCTATATTTGAAAAGACCCACGGCTCACTGCGTCGCTGAGGATCTAAATATCAGGATTGAAGAAATTCAGCCTTTCAACTGGAATTCTCAAGAATTTAATATTGCCCCCGGGATGTATACGCCGGCGTTGTTAGAAGGGAAATGATACTGGCTTCTCAAATATAAAGGGATGGATTAAAAACTGAATATTTTAAGTTTTGGAATTTATTTGGTGATATGTTGTATTTTATTAGTACATCCAACTCTGTTTTTATACGCAATTTTGATTTTACACGATTTGATTTAATTTAATACGACTGACCGAGGGAAAAAAAAGAGAAAGAGAGAGAGAGAGAGAAAATAGTTTTGTACTTTTATAAGTTAAGCTGCATTTATTTTAAATCTCTTTTGGTTCAAAATAACATTTAATCAAACGAAAATCGATTGAACAGCTCACTTATTTGAGAGCTGTTATGTTTTGTTAATGCATCCGATTATGTTTTTATACTAACTTTTTGATTTAATAATATATTTTTAAAATCTCTATTATTTATGTATGATTTTTTTTAAACAAAATTATTCTTCTTCCGCGGCCCCACATTTTTTTTTTTTTTTTTTTTTTTTTTTTTTTTAAGTTAAGCAGGAGTCCTTTGTAAGTTAAAAACAGCATTTATCAAAAACAAAAGTCAAATTTGCAGCTTACAGGTTTGCTATTCAATTGCTATTGACGCATCTACAGAATGGAATAAATAGTAATACATATTTGTGCAAGTGAAGCTATGTTGAGCACAGTTACAATTGTCCCTTAGTAATATGAAATATGATGGCAACAAATAACAAATGAATAAAATGTTTTTGTAATTGTAACTCAAATTACTTTTCGTAATTTTTTGTGTTTATAAATTTATTAGTCCCATTTTTTTCCACAATTTTTTTTTCTCACATATGTAGGGGAGACCGGGGCAAGATGACTATGTTAACATTTTTTGTTGTTTATTAATTTATTTTGAAGTAATAATAAAATTAATTTTACATGAACTGATAGAGTATACCTTTGTGGTATTAAATACATTACCATTTAATTTTCCAAATAAAAAAAATAAAGGATAATTTTATTTTTTCATAACATTAACAAATCGTCATCTTGCCCCAGTACTGGGGCAAGATGACTTTGGCCTTGGGGCAAGATGACAACACTGAAAAAGGTTGAACATATTTTATCTTTTGAATATGTTACATGGTTTAACAAATGATAACTGTGTTTTTACATCTTACAAAGTATCAAACTAAGCATAATGCATTGATTGTAACGTAATTTTGAAATGTTTAGTTGTGCAGCTAACAATAGTCACAAATAAAAATGCCATTTTCATAATTGGAACATTTCTCATGCCACCACTCTTGGCATTTACAGCACTGGATCCATTCTTCTGTTGATGGGTCACAATGCCGGAAGTTGGCCTTAAACGCTTTTTGAATTTTTTGGGAGGAGGGGTTCTGCGGGGGAGGGGGGAGGTCTTGACCCCGTCGAACGGTACTCTCCTCGTACCGATCGGACGCTTGGAAGTGGAGATACGGACCCCGATAGGGTTTTTCTTTCGGGGGACTAGGGGGGGGGGGCTTAGCGGATGGCAAAAATGCCTTCCTCTGGTCGCCCCCTTTCGAACACCTCCCCCGATCCCATGCCCCCCCCCCCCTTAGCCCCAGAGGGGATAGAAGCGCAAGGTCGTGCGAACAAACACACAGACAAACAAGCGTTTACAGGATTTAAATAGAATGGACAACATAGTTAGTTTAATAAATTCCGAAACACAGGGCCAAATGACGAGCTCGTCATCTTGTCTAGGGCTGGACGATATCAGAAATTTAATATCGCAATATATCAACAAGTTAATATTGATATTGCTGATATATCGCGATACTAATTTAAAGGGGAGGGGGGGGGGAGAACAACAGCATTAGCTATTTTAAGATAAATGATATGGTATCAACAATTTAAACACAAAACCTAGTTGAAGTCAACGAATTAAAATTTTTATATATATTTGCTCATAGAACATAATTTTTATTTTTTACGTTTTTTAAAATAAAATATTTAAAAGGAAATAAACTAATTGTTTAATAACTATTTGCATTACCATTACTTACATAAAGCTTTTCTTTAAAGATAGTATATCTCCTATTCTTCTCATTTTATTCTATTAATATATATATATATATATTTTAAGTTTCATTTTCGCCACTATGATATGATTAATATATGATTAAAAAGCATAATTAATAAAATGAAATTCAAAGTTGTCCACATAAAAATGTATAGAATTTTCGTTTAATAGAATTTAATTATTTGTTTAATAATACCAAACTTTGTTTTACTTGGTTTTACAGTTTGGGGGGGGGGGGGGGGGGAGAGGCTGAGTCTGATTTCGTTTATTCTGTACACGAAATGGGCCCGGGCCAAACCATCCATACATCACGATCCTTTCGTCATATATCCTTCGTTTAATCTTGGCATATAGAAATCAGTCCATCCTGAAAAACTTCATTTTATCAATCGTTTCTTATTTTTAATTTAGCAAAGGAATACCTTGGATGACTAAAAATATGAATTTAAAGAATAAAAAAAATATCGCATATTTTGAGAAACTTACGATTTACTACAAAATTTAATCATGGCAACCATGCAATTTTTGTTTCCTTTTTTTGCGTTAATTATTATCTAACATTGTTTAAATAATTTAAAGTATCTCTCATTGAAAAAAAAAGTATTCTTTGCTGAATAACTGATAGACATCCGTTCAGAAATTTAATTTACTAATTAAAGCACCTTTTTATGAACGGGGCAACCAAAAAAGACCGAATCAATTCAATTCGATACTCATTTTAAGCTCGGATATAAATATTTCCGACCCCAAGAAACCGCACTCTATAAATAAAGCATTATCAATACTACGCAATAATCAACGCTCATCTTTTTCGTCATGACATATCAAAAGCTCAGAGTTATCGGAATAAGTCTGGACCAATCACAGCAGCCAAACAAGGACCGCGCGATAATTGTTATTCAGTAGCGAAAGTGTTATTCAGTATTTATCTGTAACGAACAGTAGAATTTGTGGTTTTTAAAGACTGAACGTATTGGGATATATTGGAATATTCCTTACTTTGATATATGATAGAGATATAATCAGCGGAGGTAATTTTCCGTTTTCGATGAAGCAGGATAGTGAATAAATAGATGGATCAAATGAAAAAAGGATTGAAGGACATATTGGTACGGGATATTTGTCGCTGTTTTTCGGGGCTCGATTTTACGGTGATCGTAAAACAAAACATGAATATTATTGTTATTGTGATATATTGTCAGAGTCAGAGTTTAAATATTGTTATTGCGATATTTAAAAAATATCAATATTTGACCGATATATTGATAAATAATCCAGCCCTAATCTTGTCCCGGACTGCCTGTTTAAAAATATTCGTTTTCATTGCCATGAAGGAAGGCGATTAATTGACATTTATTCATGGTAATAGGTGGTATTTAAACTAAGTTACTCATAAATATTAAAGAGAAACGATATATCTTACCTGTATCTGTAGCAGAGCTTATTTACACATGCATAAAAGTTACAACGTGGCAGCGGAAAACTATCAAAGCTTCACAACTCACACAAAAATGGCGATTTCAGCGTCTCTATAGTATTGTTTAACGAACGGCCGATAGGAGAGCCAGTAGTGTCCGGTTGATGTTGCCACCTAGCGGAAAACGGAAAAATTAAGACATTCGTCATCTTGCCCCGGTCTCCCCTATTTTATTACATGTAAAATTTTTATAAGGCATATATGTAACAATAAAAAAATCAAAAGTAAGATTATAAAAAACATTTTCATATTTGTTTGTTAAATATTTGTTATATGTGTCAATAGGGGAAAAAAATGCCGTGGAAAAGCAAAGAGATAGCATATCTGTATGTTTGCGCTATGCAATATGTCAATATATGATAAAATATAACGTACCAAATGTTATTTTTCGAAATTCCAACAAAATTAAAAACTTTAAACCAAACTGAAAAGGGTTTTCTATCCTCTCGAAACGTGAGGTCGAAACTCGCTATAGTGCCTTCTACAGATTGAAAAGAGTTTCTAGATAAGTTTTAAGAGCAGGAAAAACGAAAGGCAAGCCATAAACGGAAAAATCTAAATCTATATTTGAAAAAACTCACGGTTCAGTACGATGCTGAGGATCTAAATATCAGGAGCGAAGATATGCAGCCTTTCAACCTGAATTCTCAAAAATTTAATATTGTCCCTTGGATGCACAAGCCAACGTTTTTGTAGAGGAAATGATACTCAAGAATAAAGAGATGGATTAAAAACTGAATATTTTAAATTTGGGAATTTCTGTAATAAGCTACTGTTTGTTAGTATATATCAAACTCCGTTTTTTCACGGATTTTTATTTAGGTGATTTTGATTTAACAAGAATTCTTTATAATTGTTTAGCAAGGGAAAAAAAATTAGAAACTTGAATATTTATCAGGTTTATTGTATCATTTTTGCTATGAAATGGCCAATTGCCCGCGAATTTGCCCAAAGCATTTTTAAGCGCCCAAAATCTGGGCATTTATAATAATAATAATTAAAAAAAAAAAAAAACTTTGACGCCACATTTAATAAGCATTAGAGCTTATAATATCAATACCATTACAATTATTCTATACAATTATTTTTTTCTAAAATAAAAATGAAATCTAATAATTAATAAAAATAAAATCTAATAACTAATAAACAATATATGTAAATTTAAAAAAGTAGAAGTCATTTTTCAGTAATTTATTTTGTAATTTATAAATGTATACAATAATTTTTTTCTAAAAAAAAAAAAAAACGATATCCGCTGACATGTGACAGGGCAACAAAACTAACTTATCTGGCTTATAATTGAAAATTGATGGACAGAACTCCCAAATCCCAGAAAATAATACAACAGAATGACCAAGAGAAATGTGGAGAAAACCCTGTTGCAAATGAAGAGGAAGAGGACATCTCAGAGTTTGATGAATCAGAGTCGGACGAATCTTATTCTGATGAGCCACAGTAACTTTACTCCTCTGAGGAGGACAATAGTGAAAATGAATGAAACTGTGGAAAAAATTAACCAATTTCATTCCATTTTTTTTTAAATTATTAGGTGACCTGTTTTAATATATTAGCCTTAGCCTATTTAATACCGAAATAAAAATAATATTATGTTAAATGCAATAGTGTTAATTGTCAAATAATACCTTTCTACCTTAATGATATTTCAAAAAGAAGTTGAACCGTTTAATGAGTTTTTGTTCACAACAAATATTGTAATAAAACTTAGTCCATTAGATCGGAATACTGGATAAACAATGATTATAAATATCACATTTGACCAATTATATATAAGATTTAATCGGTAAGTATTATAAGTGTTTGTTTGACAATTAATTCAATATTTCTCAGAAATGCATAAATGCTCAGGCATTTTTGGATTTTGGGTATTTGCCCGGACATTTTACCTCGGCATTTGCCCCAACTTATAAATGCCTGGGAATTTTACATTACTAGTCTGGATGGATTCGATTTTCTTTGTTCCCATAAAGATGCAATATTTTTACACGAACTTTTTTTTGTAGGCATTTATCGGAAACGTAACTTGTGTACGCTGGCTCAACTCTCATACTATTTAATATATAAATCGAAGAAAAAAACAACAACAGAGAAATAGCGTGTCGTCTGTTTACACTGAAAAGTTATATATACCATTATACTTTAAGATATAACGTACCAAATTTTGTTTCCCGTAATTTCAACAAAATGAAAAATCTTAAATCAAACGGAAAAGCGTCTTTCCTCCTCCAGAAATGTGGAGTCGGAACTCGCTAATAGTGCCCCTGCAGAATGAAAAGAGTTTCTAGATGGATTTTGAGAGGCAGAAAAAAAGGAAGGCATACCATAGCCGCAAAAATCTAAATCTATATTTGAAAAGATATTCGTCTCAGCCCGACGCTGGGGTTACAAATACCAGGGGCGAAGATATGCAGCCTTTCAACCGGAATTCTTAAAAATTTAATATTGCCCCTCGGATGTACGCGCCGGCGTCGTTTTAGGAGAAATGATACTGGTTTCTCAAGAATGAAGGGATGGATTAAAAACTGAATATTTTAAATTTCGGAATTTGTTTGGTGATCTGTTGTTTTGTTTAGTACTTCAAACTCTGTTTCTTCTTCTTCTTTTTTTTTTCTTTTTTTTTTTTTTTTTTTGCGATTTTTTTCTCTTGTGACTTTGATTTTACATTTCTTTTTAAATATTTATATTTCATTTGTCTAATTTATCAAAATTTGCACAAATTATTAAAAGTATGGTACTTTTATAAATTATCCTGGATTCCTCTATACGTTTACTAAAACTAAAATCAAATGGATAGCTTACATGATTGTGCTTGTAATGCTATTACTATCTATGTATATCTACAAAATGAAATAAATACATATTTTTACAAAGTTGAACTTACATTGAGCACAGTAACTGTTATTTCCAAGGTATGAGAAACAAGATATAAAAGAGAAATAAAATTTTCTTTAGTCACATTTCTTTTTTTTTTTTTTTTTTTTTTTGCCCCTGAAGGAATTTACTGATATAAGTTTATTACAACAATCTTTACGAGGGGAAAAAAAAAAAAAAAAAGATGCAAAGATTATAGCAGAATTTTTAAATGGTTTATTGTGATATTTTTACTAACTTTTAACGTCTGTAATTAGTCTTTTTTTTTCTATCAGATACAATATATCTTTATTCGCATTCATCGAAAACTTATCTGTGGTATGAAAACAGAATTTTGTGTAATTTAACCTAATATATAAGTGCATTTGCTCAACTCTCTTACTATTTTATATTACCGTACATTCCGGTGTATAACGTGCTCGGGTGCATAACGTACTTCTACGATTGAGATTGGGTTTTGCTATTTTTAGGTTATTCGCCGTATTAGGCGCACGCCCTTTTTCACAAAGAAACCTTCATGAGGCATGCAGCATGAAAATACGATAAAAAA
The DNA here is from genome assembly GCA_963931845.1 of Maratus michaelseni. Classification (NCBI taxonomy): domain Eukaryota; kingdom Metazoa; phylum Arthropoda; class Arachnida; order Araneae; family Salticidae; genus Maratus; species Maratus michaelseni. Next base: position 95,845,022 of record OZ007597.1, on the reverse strand, counting down.
CATTAAAAAGTCTGATAATTAGTATAAACATATAGAAAAAAGCAAATGCGAAGTGAGGACACTACGCTATGCTACTGCCTAGCTTATCTGTTTGAATCTCCACAGAAAGCGTTTGGAATAGTTCTTTCAAATAATCTTACTCTCTTCATTAATATAGAAATCTCAAATCTTATGCTTAATTTTTAAGCTCTCATTTTATAGTCGGCGTATAACGCGCACCTATAAATTTGTATAAGTTTTTTAGTTTCTAAAGTGCGCGTTTACACGCCGGATTATAAGGTAATTAAAAAATATATCCCTGACGGCTCGGCCTACAGGCACAGGTAGATTTCGAAGACGCAGACCGTGGGGCGCCTGTTTGTTGGGAATTGCGGAAGAAATTACCTTTTTGCCATGATGCGGCGGTTGGAACCGCCTACTTCGAAACCTAACTTGTTTGCAGGCGGAGCCGGCAGGGATTTATTTATTTATTTATTTATTTTTTTTTTTTTGCTATAAGGGTTGGTCTTATAAAAAACTTGTCAATATAAAAGTTTTAGATAATATTAAAAGGATTTATAATAGATTTAAGCGAATTTGATATCTTATGAATTGACGAAGTTATGAATTTTTTTCTTCTAAAACCCCCCCTTTACAAAATCTGTCATACATAAATTTTCGGCCCTTTTCCTAGAAGTAATAATAACTTTAAACGGATTCGATACGTATCATAATTAAGAAATTATGGGGTTTTTTTTTCTGTTTTCACAAAAAGCCCCCCCCCCCCCCCCCTCTGGTTCGATTTTGCCCATTAACGAACTTGACCGAGATTTTATGCCCTTGATTTTATGTATCAGTTTGGAAGAGATTTGTGCAAAATTATTGAAGTTATCGTGTCCATAAAAAAGTAACATAGATAGATAAAGTTTTGAACTGGGGGTGGTTTTGGGTTCTGGGAGTCATGATCGGCGTAGATCTTCAAAAATTCCAACTTAGGGGAGAATGTAATAGGTAGTATTTCTTACGAAATCTACCAAAAAAATTTTGAGAAAAACTGAGATACCGTGTCTGTAAGTTTACTTTAAGCATTATAGCAATATACGATAAGATACAACGTACCAAATTTTATTTTACAATCCCCAACAAAACTTTAAACCAGACTAAAAAATCGCTCTGTACTTTGCCATTCTTCCGAAATGTAAGGTCGGAATTCGCTATATTGCCCTCTGCAGAATGAAAAGAGGTTCTAGATGGGTTTTGAAAGTAGATAAAACGGAAGACATCATGCCATAGACGGAAAAAAAAAATTAAATCTATATTTGAAAAGAATTACGGTTCAGTTCAACGCTAAGGATCTAAATATCAGGAGTGAAGATATACAGCCTTTCAACCGGAATTCTCAAAAATTTAATATTGGCCCTGGAATGTACACACCGGCGTTGTAGAAGGGGAGAATGATACTGGCTTCTCAAAAATGAAGGAAATGAATAAAGATAAAAACTGAATATTTTAAGTTTTGGAATTTGTTTAAAAATCTGTTGTCTTTTGTTAAATGCATCCTATTCTGTTTGTACACGAATTATTTCCTTTTTCTTTTAATGCGATTTTGATTTAACAATATACTTTTTAAATGTCTGTTTTTTATATAGGATTTGTTTCATTTTAACAAGATTATTCTTCCTCCACAGCTACACCATAAAATTATTATTTATAATATTTATTATATATAAGTTAAGCATGTGTCTTGTATAAGTATAGTATTTGACAAAACGAAAATCAGCGAAGTGGTAGCTTGCATGTTTGTAATTCAATTACTATCTACAGAATACAATCAATAAATATTTGTAAAAGTGAAACTATGTTGAGCATACCCCTGGAATAAGAAATACAATGGTAAAGAAATAGCGGATAAAATCCTGTGTGGAATTTAAATTATTTTGCATAATTTCTGTGTTTGTGAGTCCCAATATTTTGTGAAGAAATTTTTTCCCTATATATTAGACGTTTAGTACATGTATAATCTTTTAATATAAATGTGCATCAAGAAAAAAAAGGGAATATTATATCAAGAATTTGCATACGGTTTATTGTATTAATTATTTTTATTTTTTGGTTAGCAGTCTTCTCATTAGTCTTCTCCTTCTCCCTCTAATACAATTTATTTTTATAAGCATTTTTTAAATATATATATATATATATATATATATATATATATATAACCATAAATGAAACATTATCATAACACCAATGAAATAATAATTAAGTATGAAATAATTAGTTGACAATGAAAGATTCCCGAACACACTTAATATGGAAACAAAAACATATTAAAAGAATAAGAAATTAAATAAAAATGGAATTAAATGAATGAAATGAAATGAAATTTGTGGAATTAAGACAGAATTATCAAGTCCCAAATGCCTAAATACCACAAATAAAATGAATATATATATATATATATATATATATATAATTATAATATCTATGAATTTCAAAAAACATATCAAGTTCTATTATCATTCTACTTAAATCTCCAAAGAGATAATTAATGATATTGTGTATACAGAATACCACATAGCTAATAATTAACATATGCAAACATAATATTACCATAGCTTGTGCTTCAATAGTAATTGGCTAAATTTTACTCATACCTAAAGAATATTGAAAAAAGAAAAAAGAAATAGAGAGAAAGGGAAAAAAAAAAATTATAAATTTGAGTTGCAATTAAGTAAACACAAATGGATTAATAAATCAAATATGAACCATATACAATGGAAAATTGGATCACATGAGAATTAAATATGAATTGGATATGAATAAACACATGCACATGTACTCATCAGCCTGGATGCACCCACATGTGTTTTAAATAATAATTCAGTGTTTCATAATTCTACTGGCATAATGCTAAGATCAGTAGAATCATCCAGGTACACTGAACTATTACCAGACAACAATTGGAAATATTAAAATTTGGAAATATTTAAATAGGAAATAAAAAACCATTAAGAAAATACAATATATTTCACTCACATCGATTATCCCAAAAACTGTATTTAACACCTCACGAAATTACCACGAGATAACAGTTCTGAAATAATAAAATTGGAAATATGAACGCGTAAAGTGTAGATAAAATAATTTACTCACAATAATTATACAGAATCCTTAAAATGTCACAACTTCTGCATAATATTCACATCCACATGGCAATGCATCATACATGTTGACTAAGTCGAGTTGAGAGAAATGATTTGATATATTATGGTGTGGTAGTCCCAAAATCATATTCTTTAGCAATGTTATGGCTAATATGATGATGAAACCACACATTTTATTTGTGGTATTTAGGCATTTGGGACCTGAAGATTCTGTCTAAATTCCACAAATTTTATTTTATCAATTTTTAATTTAATTTCTTCTTCTTTTAAATAAGTATATGGAATCTCTATTCAGAGTGTTGGGGAACACTATTGTTGTCAATTAATTATTACATACTAATTCATAATTTCATAGTTTTTGTTGGTGTTTCGGTAATGTTTCATTAATGGTTATATATATATATATATATATATATATATATATATATATATATATATATATATATATATGTACACATACATATAAAGAATGAAGATGAATGAACATACATTCATCGGAAACGTATCTATTGTGCCAAACAGAATTTCGTGCAAATTTAATAACTTTAATGTATGTGCAATATTATTTCGTATATGCATAGGAAAACGGAGATAGCATGTCTTTATGTTTACGCTGCACAATATACATATGCATAATAACATATAACGTACCTTTTTTTTTTTTTTTTTTTTTTTTTTTAAATCTGAAACAAGAACAAAATTACAAATCTTAAATCAAAATGAAAGTCATTCCATACTTTCCCATCCTCTCTAAATGTTAGATCGGAACTCGCTATAGCATGATCTGCAGAGTTTCGGCATGGATTTTGAGAGGTAGTAAAACGAAAGGCATGCCATAGACTCAAAAATCTAAATCTACATTTGAAAAGACCCACAGTTCAGTGCGACGCTGAAGATCTAAATATCAGGAGCGTAGATATCCAGCCGTTCAACTGGAATTCTCAAGAATTTAATATTGTCCCTGGGATGAACGCGCCGGCGTTAGAGGGGGGTAATGATACTGCCTCCTCAAGGAAAAAGGGGTGGATTAAAAACTGAATATTTAAAGCTTAGAAATTTGTTTGGTGATCTGTGTCATTTTGTTTGTATTGTAATATCCATGGGTAGAAAGCATCCATTCCAATCTTTAATTATTGTTAAATTTTAAACGAACACTTAAACCTAAATGTGTTCAAACATCGTTTTTTCTATGTTAAATGAAGCTGTTTTACTTTTTAACATTTTAGAATTTTTATAGCTTCACAATCACTTGGATGAATGGATGGTATGTTTCATAATTTATAAATGTAATATTTAGCTTAAATTGTATAGTGAAATGAATCAGAATCATGGGTGCAAGATCTTCAGTTTCAGGACTGATTTCAGTCTTGGAGACATTTTTGACTCATAGTAAATTTTTCCTTATATATTTAAACAGAAATTTTACTATGAAGAACTTTTAATTACTTTTTTTTTATTGTAAAAGTTGGGGGGAAATCCCATATAATCCAATGTGATTTCCCCCCGAATTTGCCAATCAGCTCACTGTATTGCAGGTATCTTTCTGAGCTTTCACCATATTTGACTGGTCTTTTTATATGAGTTACTCAATAAAATTGACTACCAAATCATGAAAAAAAAAAAAAAAAAAAAAAAAAAAAAAAAAAAAAAACCTTTGATATACTTTGCGCATGCGCAGTTATAAATTATTTCATACAAATGCCCATATCTCATCAAATATTCAATATATTAATTTTTTAATTTAAGTGTACTGTTTCTACTGTTCTTGAAGTCAAACATGTGCTTTACATCCCGGAATTTCAAGAACAAATTGTCAAGGATTTCAGTAGATATTCGACAAACTGTGTAAAAAGCGAAAGCGTCCGGTCACTGCTCCTTAATTTTTGGACAGCAGTGTAAATTTTCAGCGATTAAATAAGGCGAAAATTACAATTTGGAAAAAATGGTGCCGAAAAATTAAAGGAAATGTTAAAGACGCTCGTCGTAAAGGGGTTAAAACAGAGCAATGATTGAGATTCCAAAATGTGTCTATCTGCATACACCAACTTTATGCGAGATTTGACGTGAACGGAGAAAAATCATTAGTATGTGCTTGGTCTTTCTTGAGATTTAGGATTACTGAATCAAAGCCGAGAAAGAGGGAGAAAAGGGGCAAGAATTTTAGTTTTAAGTTACTTTGATGAAGAGGGGCCAGTGTGAGATTGAATATCGTTATTATAGTAGAGGGTTTTAAATGTCTATTTTTATTTTCTTTGCAAGAAGGAAATGGATTTACTGTAAGCGTATACAGTGACTTCCAGAATTAGAAGCATGTCTAATAAAGACAGAAAATTCGACACAGCACAAAATGATGAAAGAATGGCTTTGTTGGGGGTAAAATAGTAAAATGGAGAACATAATCAAAATTTGATATCGGAATCTGCCCTTGCGTAGGAAATCAACAGTGAATTTTGGATATTCTGTACGTACTTGATTTATTAAAGTTTATTTCCCATGAACTGAGTTACTTATAAATTTGAGTTGGGAGATATTTAATGTGTGAGGGCATTTAAGGCGGTTCTCAAAAAAAAAATATATATATATATTTTTCCCCTCTGAACAAACGCGAAACTTTCTGACACTATTTTCTGATTAATTTTTTAACGTAAAAGCATGACACTTGGACATGATTATTGAAGTGATTTGGAATCGAACATTTTTTTTCTTTTTTTAGATAAATGAATTGCATTATGAGTTATAAGATATTGTTGTCTTCGGGCCAGAGTTGTATAATATAGACGCACGCCGTGCGCGGAAAATTTTCTGCTAAATTCGGAACTTTTCAGAAAAAAAGCAAAATAAAACAATGTTCCCAAATTTTATGTACGATTTATTTTTACTGTTTGCGCACAATTCAAAGTTTAAAGATGCAAACTTTGTTGTGACATTACAGACGCTTGCGAAAATATTACGGATTGAGCAGTTTCTAAATGCATTAACAAAATATTTGATAAGAATTCAGCTCTTGCTATCATGGATTTTTAGCTTTATTATTTTTTTAACCAAACTAATTATTTTTTAATTAATGTTAATTAATTTTAAATTTAAATTGTAATTATTTTAATCTACTGTTTTTAATTCATATCGTCAAAATAATGTAACACGTAATTTTATTAAACATTAAATTAATTTGCAGAAAGTTTTTGACCCACTATTTATGTGCGCAGAAAGTTTTTGGTTTCATACAAGTCTGCTTCTGGGCTGATTTTGTCCTTTTCCCGCGTTGTCGCATCAATTCGATTGAACACGCCAACTGTGACAGCCTGTTTTGATAGATCTTCTGTTTTTATTTAAAAAAAAAAAACTGTTTGATTACAAAGTTTTTTAATAAGAGCACCTGCTAATTTCATGCCTATTCGAACAAAAATTAATTTAAAAATGTGTCAGAAAGTAACCAGTTTGGATTTGAAAGGAAACAGCCTTAACAATATTTAAGGTAAGTGTACCAGTAATGGACCATGTACATATAATGGGTTACCAGTTTTAACGAATGAAAAACAAGCTTAGATATCACATTTACAAGCAACTAAATTGATAGTTGATTGATTGAAACTGTCTCTTAAGAGCCTACACTAGTCACGCGAAGAAACGCTCACGCTAATGTTAAGTCTATGGGAAGGTTATCCCGCGATTTCTCGCTCGCATTTTAATATTTTTAAATGATTTTTTTTTGCGTAGGATAGCTGAGGTCGATCTTCAACGTTGTTAGTTTTTACTTTTTTGATTTTGGTTAAACTTTTTTTATAAGCAGACATTTTAAATTTTGGAACCTGTTGGAACCTGTTCTGAAAATGAAAGTACCCTTATATAAAAAAACTGGAGCCAAAATCAAAAAAGTAAAAACTAAGAACGATAGATATCGACGTCAGCTATCCTATGCAAAAAAAAAAAACATTTAAAAATATTAAAATGCGAGCGAGAAATCGCGCGATAACCTTCCCATAGACTTAACATTAGCTGGAGCGTTTCTTCGCGTGACTAGCGTAGGCTCTTAAGTTGCTTGTGACTGTGATACATTAGCTTGTTTTAAATTTGTTAAAGAATGCGGTCTAGTATAGGCTTTACATGGCCCACTTAGTAAAATACCTTAATTAAACCATTTGTAGTAACTCCTCTATACCGACCCGATAAAAGATGGTGAGTGGTAGCGAGATCGGATCGCTGGCACAGAGAATTTCTCGTATAAATTAGAAAATAGAATTTATTGCATACCAATATTAATTCTAATGAAAATATGTACAAGAAAGTTAATTACAGCATTTAATTATTTTTCGTGAGTCAATCGCTTATAAATTAATGACCTCTTGACTCCAAGTGTAACTGAAACAAACAAAAGTCTCTAAACATTACAGACAGTCGTGACTACAAAACAAAGTTCATTCGGACCAAGGCTCGTCCGTTCCTTCTCTTCGGAAGATCTACTAATGCTCGTTAATTCTGAGTCTAAGAACTCTCACTCTCGCACTTGGTGTGCTTTTTCACTTCGCTGGGATTTTCACCGGATACCTGCTGTATCAATTCTCGAGGTCGGACCTCACTAGCGCTTACACCACGCTGAGTTAGAAACTGACGTTTCCTTTTCCCTTCTCCAGAGAGTCAACACTCTCCTTTTCGATCTCTCCCAAAAACTGTCCTCTCTCACTTTTTCATTCTCGCAGGAGAACTTCTTCTGGGGGCGGGGGCTTTGTCGAGGCGGGCCCCTCGAAACTCTCCAGCCTCTTAGCAGCCTTGAGATCCCTCTGTTTCGTTTTCACTAAGTCCGTCATTGGACGTTCTAAGACAAAGGGCAAAGTTTCGGGCGCAAACCTAAAAATCGTGTGCAGAGATCGCTTCTCTCGCAGATGAACTCTTTCCCACGAACTCGGCAAGGATCAAAGCATAAGACCCCTTTTTGGGTAACGCCTTACCACTTCATCACTGTCCGAACTTTCCGCTCACAGTACAATAGAATTCGGCGTCTGCTAGTCTTCAAGGTAAAAATAGCGAGGGAAGGTATGCAGTTAAGTGTACTCACAGGAAATGCTAGAATGACACATAGTGCAGCTGGATGTCGAAGCTCAAATTCTTTACAGCACCTCCTCCTCAAACGATTCTTAAGGGTGAAACACTAAGAATCTCTAAGAGTCGGATAAAGAATTGCAAGCTCAAATTACATCAGAGTGGCAAGAAATAAAACATACATGAATAAGATAATACTACCTTCCTTTTTTTTTCCGCGCTCTGATAAGAAATCATGAACATATAATGAAATAAAACACAGTGAAATACAAAATAAAAAATCTTAAAATAATTATATACAAAAGTTTATCAAGAAATCTCCTTAAACTCGACTCAGACAATCAACATGCGGAATGTCTTTGCCTGCGCGATGAGAAATGGCATAATTATAAGGTTGCAGAGCTAAGGACCACCTTAATAATCTGGGATTATTTCCAGAATTTCTTTTTAGAAACACCAAAGGATTGTGATCGGTTTCGATAGAAAAGTTTTGTCCATCAATATAATGCCTTAACTTTTTTATCGCAAAAATAATCCCTGCACACTCTCTTTCAGTGGCGCAGAAACTTTTCTCACTATCAGTAAATTTTCGACTTAAATATATTATGGGGTGCTCTTCCGATCCCTCTCTTTGAGCCAAAACCACGCCAATACCTAAGTCACTAGCATCAGTTTGTACAATGAATTCTTTCTGAAAATTAGGAGCGTAAAGCACCGGTTCTTCAGTAAGCTTCATTTTCAAAGTCTCAAAGGCTTTTCCCATTTCGTCGCTCCATGCAATCTTTTCTTTTTTATTTTTCCCTTTAAGCGCCCTCGTTAATGGTTCTACAATCACTGCATAATCTTTTATGTACCGGGAATAATATCCAGCCATTCCCAAACATCTACGAATTTCAGTTTTCGATTTCGGAACCGGTAATTCCTTAATTGCCCTTACTTTCGCCTCAGCTGGCCTCCGTCTGCCCTCACCTACAATATGCCCAAGATATTTTACGGTTTTCTGAGCGAACTTGCATTTCGCCAATTTGATTTTTAGTTTCGCGTCATTCACCCTTTTTAATACTATTTCTAGATGACGCATATGGTCCACCCAACTGTCTGAAAAAAACGCCATATCATCTAGATACGGTAAACAGAATTCCTCAAGTGCGTTTATTTCCCGCGTTAAGATATCTGCTAACTCCACCCGTTTTCTGTAAGGCTTTACTAAACTCAAGTGAGAATTCTGGGATTTCTGTCGCCTCCCAGGAACATTCACAATACAATTTGTTTCCGTAATTATTGACTTCTTTCTTCCCGGCCCTATCCGTCTATCTGACATTTTAATTGGCTTTCTGGTAGTTAAAACTAAACCCTCATCTTTCACATTAAGCTTCCGTTTTACCGCCTTTCTGTCAAACCAAAATTTCCTCTTTTCTCGTTTTTCTGACACATTTTCAACGGCTAAAACTCGACCTCTTTTTAACCTGTTCGTGAGATTAAACACACATCCCTTCACGAATTTATATTCCTCCGTTTCTCTTATCCATTCTCCAAATACTAACGCTTTCAAAAGCTTTCTAACTTTTCGATGCCAACATGCAATACTATCGCTTATTGTGCGACACACTCTCGGATTTTTCAATTTAACACCGAACCTTTTTAGAAATGCGGTAGTTAAATCGTTTATCAATCTTTTCCCAAGGTTCAAGTATTTTGACACATTTCCTTTAACCTTCCCTTTCCCTAAATGTGATGACACTTTTTCTAGGCACGCGCCAAAAATATCTACCTGATAAGGCAATGGGACAAGCACCTGCTTCCCCCCACTCACGCGATTTTCTCTGGCTTTTGCCACTATCAAAGAATTTCCCGCATTACAATGCGTTTCTTCAATTTCCCCTTTCCCTCTAATCTCTTCGAGAGATGGATACCTGTCATTTTCCATTTTACTAACCCCTCTTTCAATGTTTGCTAAGATCGAAGATTCCTCACATATCGGCAAAGGCGATAATCCCTTATCTACACCAAGCAACTCAATAACACTTTCTAAATCCTTAACCTCGTTTATCTTTGCCAGATCCGTAAATCCGTCTTCGATCAATAATGGCAGCAAACCTTTGTCTAAACTATCGAACTCAACGGGATTATCTATCTCCCCACCCTTTTCTTTGGAATTCAACGTTTCCGTTTCACTGCCTCCGCTAGAATTTTCTCCCTCTTTTTCTGAATTCACCCTTTCTGCCTCATTTCTTTCGCGAAAATTCCCTTCTTCTTTTTCTTTTACCGAACTCAAAGTTTCCGTTTCAACACTCCCGCTAGAAATATCTTCTTCTTTCACGGAATTCAAGGTTTCCGCTTCACTGTACTCGCGAAAATTTCCCCCTTCTTTTTCTTTTACTGAATTCAAAGTTTCTGCTTCATCGCGTCGGTGAACATTCTCCCCTTCCTTATCGGAAAACATAATCCGCTTATCTTCCAGCCTTGGAGTATGGTCAATTTTTTTCTTTTGAGCCCGCGTCAAAACTGCATTTACTAACTCGGGTTTCATGTTCGCCTGCTCTAATAACTTTTGAGATTGATTACCCAACAAATAATAATCCATGTCTGAATCGCTATTATTTACTCCTGCCTTGGTTTCAATGATTCCTACACCTTCAATTTCTAAAGTGACTTCTGCTATAGGTAAGCAGTACAATTTCCTGTCCAGCGGAGTCTTAATCCATACGTGATCTCCATTCAATTTATCTTGACTGACCAAGTCGTATGCGATGATGTCAATTTCACTCCCAGTGTCAGTTAAAGCAGTTGTCTGAATTCCATTCACTAACACTTTACTCAAATAAGGGGAGAAGGTTTTTTCAAGTGTCGGTTTACTTATTAAGTGACCGACCCGCGCAACATCTCTCTTTTTAATTTCCGGACAATCTACTCTGTAGTGACCGCTTTGAAAACACGCGTAACACTTGACTTCTCGCCTTTTTTCGTAAACTCTTTCCCTTTCTTTATGATCATCGCGATCTCTCCAGTTAAAGTTAGTCTCCGGATTTCTGTTTCCGTTTCGCACATTATCAAAAGTTCTGGGTCTTTCAAATTTCTTCTCTGTCGGTGGCTTAGGATTCCACGTTTTTTTAGAAGGGCGTTTGATCGCTTCGTACGCATCTAAAAGCCTTACTAATTCTTCCGGGTTTTTAATCTCTGCCCAGTTATCTATAAAATGTTCGCGCATTTCTGGAGACGCTCTCCGTTTGATTTGGTCCGTGACAAGCAAATTTTTCAAACCCTCAAAATCCGAAACTTGTAAGCATGACAGCCATCCTTCTAAAAAACTATTAAGTTCAAAGATCAGGTCCTTCCAAACTGAATTAGGATTTCGGGGATGCTGACTAAATTTTTGTCTGTACGTCTCTGCATTCAAACGATATCGTTCTAACAATTTTTCTTTCACATATTGAAAATCATCAATTTTGTCTTCGGGTTCTCTCAAAATTAACTCGGCCATTCCCACAGGTAATAATGATAGTAAATTCGTCACCAACTCATCCGAATTTAGATTACATTTTTTTGCCTGTCTCTCGAATAAATTCAAAAACAACGAAATATCCGAATTCTTTTCATCAAAGCGATGCATAATTGTTTTTAGGGGTAAATGATTCGTTCTAACTGAGATGCTACTAGATGCGGTACTCCGGTCATCTGACTCTTGCGTCGCTTTTAACCTAGCTAACTCATGTTCCCGCTCTTTTTCTTCCTTATCTGCCAATAATTTATTTTCCCTATCTTTTTCTATAAGTTTAATCTGCGCTAAGGCTAGCTCTTTATCAAATCCTTCTGACGACTCTATTTTTTTTATAATTTTCGGTACAGTATCATTTTCCTCTAAAATGACCTCAAATTCGTAAGCTAACGTTTGCAAATCAGCTTTCCTAAAATATTTAAGCTCCGACATTTTTAAAGTATAAAATTAGAAATTATCTTTCCCACAAATATAAAACAATACAATAAGATTAAATCAAATCCTACCAAGTGCGTCAAAATATTACCAAAATATACGCTCATAAAAAAAGTACGCTTAGCAATAATATAGGAAATATGCAACATATAAAGATAAGCAACTCTATCCTAACGTCTACATTCACCTTGGTATTTGGTTATAAAATACATATGGGATAAATTCTACACAAAACAAAAATTTCAAATTCAAAAAGCACAGTAAAAATATTTTAAATTGCAAAAGTCTCATTCAATTCCCCTTTTTTTTTTTTTTTAAATCAATGGTGGTCTTAATCTCTGCATCCACTCTTAAAAAATTTAGAATAATTCACAAAAAACATATAAAATCAACTCTGTTATCGTAAAATAAGAAATGCGTTCAATACTTTTTTTTTTCAATGAACTCTCATTTATAGATTCAGCTAAAATTTTGTAACACTGCACAACTCTCAGTTTGCATTAAATTAATTCAACAATAATTTAATTTTTAACTACAAAATTTGTCTATTAAATAAGTTACAGTAATCTCGGAAGTATCTCATCATACTTTTTTTTTTCTACCGGAAAAATTTCTCAAAAATTTACTCTCACAAAAATAAACATACAACTTTTTTTTTTTGAAGCCTACAACACCTATACAAACACTAATAACAATTAAAGCCACTCTGAGTATAAAAAGAGCTTACCTCCATTACTAAGAGTCTTTCAGGGCGTCAGAAGCACAGACTTCAGAGATTCTCAGGAGCACAGACGGAGTTTCTATCACACTTTTCGGATGGGGACTCTTCCGGATGGGGGAACACTCTCCAGAATTCTTGGTAGATTTCTCTTTCTGATGGGGGAACACTCCAGAATTCTTGGTAGATTTCTCTTTCTGATGGGGGAACACTCTCCAGAATTCTTGGTAGATTTCTCTTTCTGATGCTGTGTTGATCCACAGGGGCGTCTAAGGAGACTCAGGTCACAAGTCACAAGGAGACTCTTTCTTGGAGCACTTTGATGATTTAAATTTCGGAGTCCACTCTTTGTCTTTAGAGAATGTCATTAATTTTTGCTAATTAATCCATCACCGCAAGCCACCAGTTGTAGTAACTCCTGTATACCGACCCGATAAAAGATGGTGAGTGGTAGCGAGATCGGATCGCTGGCACAGAGAATTTCTCGTATAAATTAGAAAATAGAATTTATTGCATACCAATATTAATTCTAATGAAAATATGTACAAGAAAGTTAATTACAGCATTTAATTATTTTTCGTGAGTCAATCGCTTATAAATTAATGACCTCTTGACTCCAAGTGTAACTGAAACAAACAAAAGTCTCTAAACATTACAGACAGTCGTGACTACAAAACAAAGTTCATTCGGACCAAGGCTCGTCCGTTCCTTCTCTTCGGAAGATCTACTAATGCTCGTTAATTCTGAGTCTAAGAACTCTCACTCTCGCACTTGGTGTGCTTTTTCACTTCGCTGGGATTTTCACCGGATACCTGCTGTATCAATTCTCGAGGTCGGACCTCACTAGCGCTTACACCACGCTGAGTTAGAAACTGACGTTTCCTTTTCCCTTCTCCAGAGAGTCAACACTCTCCTTTTCGATCTCTCCCAAAAACTGTCCTCTCTCACTTTTTCATTCTCGCAGGAGAACTTCTTCTGGGGGCGGGGGCTTTGTCGAGGCGGGCCCCTCGAAACTCTCCAGCCTCTTAGCAGCCTTGAGATCCCTCTGTTTCGTTTTCACTAAGTCCGTCATTGGACGTTCTAAGACAAAGGGCAAAGTTTCGGGCGCAAACCTAAAAATCGTGTGCAGAGATCGCTTCTCTCGCAGATGAACTCTTTCCCACGAACTCGGCAAGGATCAAAGCATAAGACCCCTTTTTGGGTAACGCCTTACCACTTCATCACTGTCCGAACTTTCCGCTCACAGTACAATAGAATTCGGCGTCTGCTAGTCTTCAAGGTAAAAATAGCGAGGGAAGGTATGCAGTTAAGTGTACTCACAGGAAATGCTAGAATGACACATAGTGCAGCTGGATGTCGAAGCTCAAATTCTTTACACATTTTTAATACATTACCTTTATTTTTACCATCTTTTGAAAAACTTTTTTCTTTTTGCAACTTTGCCCTATTTCTATAAAAATCTGTGTTCATTTTTAATTTTTCACACAAAAGTGCATAATTAAAAAAAACTTCTGCAAACAAGCTAAAAAGTGAATTTTTACTAATAAAACTCAGATAACAATACTAACACTTACTTTGAGAAAATCTACTACATACATCTTTTCTAATGGTACTTACATCTGTATACCAACTAATGGTACCTAGTAATTATTATAATGTAGTAGTAATACGTTTAAGTTAATATATATGTATATATATATATATATAATACGTCATTTTTACAATCAAGAAGCGGCTGTAGCCGTAAAATTTTTGTCCTAACCACACATTCTTTACTTTAAAATATTTATTTCGTTAATTTTGTGATATTTTAAAGTTTATTCCATTAGTAATTGTTAAGAAAAATCCTGTATGTAAATATCAATGTTTATGTTTATAATGTAAAAATAAACTTAAGGAGGGAGGGGACTTTGTTTTCCATGCTGGGAAATTTCATGTTTTCCTCCTATGTATTATGTGTATAATCTTTTTTCTGATGGTTATAAATAGCCTTAGTTCACTCAGAAAAAAAAGGCATATCGCATTTTGTTAATTTAATTTGCTTCCCATTTTGAATTAATGTTAGTTCAGGGAGATAAATTTGATAAAAATGGTGCATTCTGCCTCAGTCAGTTTTATTTATCGACAATTATATTTTTTCACATGCAATAATATGAAGCTGTATTTCTTTGTTTAAAAATTCGTTTGACTAGCGGAATTACAGCCGTTTAATCAAAACTAAACTATTTAGTCACATTATTATTTAATAAAATCTAAGATCTTACAAATTTATTTGAACATATTTTTTTTTTTTTTTTTTTTTTTTTTTTTTTTTTATGCATAAGTAACGTTTTTACGCACGCAGCTTTTTTCTTCAGACATTAACAATATAAGTGAATGTAGAATTTTAATATTCAACAGCGTATTTACAATTTCATGTTCTCAGAAAAACATCAAATAAATTATGTACTTTCATGTATGTTCTTTTTTTTAAACCTTTATCATATTGTTTGAGTTTTAAGAGTTACAATGCGCCCATATTTTTTATCACTTCCTCCAGTTAACATATAACTACACTCTAACATTATTGTGTGAATGCACCCTTAAAAAGAAAATAAATTATTAAATACATATAACCGCAATGCTTAACAATAATCTACATACAATAAGATACAACACAGTTAATTGATTATAAGATACTTGAACAAAAAGGGATCATATTACACGCGTATGAAATCAGATATCTGAAAATATATCCTCTTCCCCTCTTTCATTCATTCATTCAAAACTCTACGAAGGTATTTTATGACTATGTTAACGTATCTTTTTTCGAAATTTTTTATTACATTTATTATACTTTTAGAAAAATAATCTTGATTTGTTCATTTCACTTTCTCTGTTCGCAAATGAAAATTCAAATTTTGTAAATAAAATAGCAAGTGTCATATTTAGTTTTCTGATATTTTTACTACTTTATTAACGTATCTTTTTTCGAAATTTTTTATTACATTTATTATACTTTTAGAAAAATAATCTTGATTTGTTCATTTCACTTTCTCTGTTCGCAAATGAAAATTCAAATTTTGTAAATAAAATAGCAAGTGTCATATTTAGTTTTCTGATATTTTTACTACTTTATTAACGTATCTTTTTTCGAAAATTTTTATTACATTTATTATACTTTTGGAAAAATAATCTTGATTTGTTCATTTCACTTTCTCTGTTCGCAAATGAAAATTCAAATTTTGTAAATAAAATAGCAAGTGTCATATTTAGTTTTCTATTATTTTTACTACTTTATTATATATCTAATAGCGACACAGTAGCTTTTATTTTTGTTTATTGGAAATGCATTGTTATAAAGAATTGTAGGTTATTCCTATTATGGAAGAATCTTCGATTAAAATATGTATTTGCTAATTTTTATTTGAATCTAGGTTATGGAAGATTCCACATTAGTGACAAAGTGCTACTATTGAGGTACCGTATATATATATATATATATATATATATATATATATATAACCATTAATGAAACATTACCGAAACACCAACAAAAACTATGAAATTATGAATTAGAATGTAATAATTAATTGACAACAATAGTGTTTCCTAACACTCTGAATATAGATTCCATATACATAGTAAAAAAAAAAAAAAAAAAAAAAAAAAAAAAGAAGAAGAATAAATTAAATTAAAAATTGAAAAAATGAAATTTGTGGAATTTAGACAATCTTCAGGTCCCAAATGCCTAAATTACCACAAATAAAATGTGTGGTTTCATCATCATATTAGCCATAACATTGCTAAAGAATATGATTTTGGGACTACCACACCTAAATAGAGAAATAAACTATGAAAAAATCATAAAGTTCAATATATATATATATATATATATATATATAATATCTTTGAATTTCAAAAAAACATATTAAGTTCTTGTAACATTCTAATTAAATCTCCAAAGAGATAATTAATAATAATGTGTAGACAGAATACCACATAGTTAATAAATTAACAAGTGCAATCATAATTTTACCATAGCTTGTGCTTCAATGGTAATTGGCCAAAAATACTGAAAATATGAAGATTATTTAAAAAGAGAGAGAGAGAGAGAAAGAAAAAAAGAGAAAAAAAATTATAATACACCATAAAATGTTAATAATTTGGAGTTGGTATCAAGTGAATACAAATGGATTAAGAAATGAAATATGAACTAAATATAATGGAAAATTGGATAACAAGATATTTAAATTATAATTGAATATGAAAAAACACGTGTAGGTATAATCTTCAGCCTGGATGTACCCACACGTGTTTATATATATATATATATATATATATATATATATATATATATATATATATATATATATATATATATATATATATATCAGTAACTCGATAGTTTTCAAAGAAATTCCATTTGAAAGTAAATTTTTTTTTCTCTATTCGACGGTGTACAAAATTTAACTGTGCGATGTTTAGAGGTAAAAACTTTGTGATAAAAATAAATTAATTGCTCAGGTTATGGCCACCTTTGATATGACGTCAGCGTTACTCACAGGCATGTTATTGATTTATAATATTAGATTAAGAAAAGTAACAGAGAAACATGCAGAAAGATGCGGGTGTTCTAAAATTTGTTCATTATATTACACATTGTGTCATATCTATAATCCGCAACGCGTGGTTTTCTTTCTGTTGCCTCCTTGTTTTGGCAATGCATAAAAAGGGCTAGAAATGTTTTGGAAATGCAAATGCAAAAATAAGTAGAATAAACAAAGAAGAAAATATAACATGGGGAGATAAAAACAAATCACTATAAATGATATTCATAGAAGCACTTCTTAATACATTCATTTTGACAAAAATTAACCTTTTGCCGAGCACTAAACTAAGTTTATCGCCCGCAGAAGCTTAAGAACGTCTTAATTAATGCCATAAATTAAAGCAGTCCTCGGTTTAAACAACCAAATCCAGACTTAAATCGGTCATTCGGAACTAAGGAGAGAGAAGATCGCGCAGGTTACACTGTTAGAAATTTCCGTAAAATTCGGAGATTTGGCCGTTAATTTTTACGGCCATCTCCCTTTTTTGAGAAAAAAGTCCAGTGCCCGTTATTTGTAACAAAGTGCTGTAAAATTCGGAGAGTTGGCCGTATATTTAAACATCAGTGTCTTTTTTCTGGAAAAAAGGGCAGAGGCCGTAATTTTTTCCTTCCGAAGAAAATATCTTTACCATGAGCACCTGCCATTGGCTGTTAGATATCATACGTCATCGCTACTACGTCGCGTCGAAGGAGGAAGGGTGGAAGGGAAGAATGCAAATGGCGACGTTCGCGTGCAGAATGTTTTTCAAGTATCGGTAATTTGGGTAAGTGTTTTATTGTATACTTTGTATAGTATTCTGATAATGTATTTTAGTTTAATCATTTGTATCTTGTTTATATGTCAGTATAACAGTGTAAATAACTGCATTCCGGCCCTGATTATTACCAAATAGGCACGACAAGGACATTTGTTGTTGCACATGCTTTCCTTAGAAAATTTGGCTTCAGAAGTTAAGCGGGTCCTGATTGAATTATAGGGTAGATAGATGTACCAGTAATGCAGACGTTTTAATGTGAATGTTTGTTTATAAAAAAAAGATAACCAATTAAAATTTAGCTCTTATTATTTTTTGATAACTTTCACTTGCATGTTTTATAATCTGGATTATTGTTTACATTTTTAATCAAATCAATCAGGAAGCAGAAAATAATGTTTCAAAATTTCACTATCCAGTAATATATCCAGAAGTTTCGGCTAGTTTAACTGTTAAAAATAGTGGGGAAATAAATGAATGTATGAACTAATATTCGAAAACTTTTTTTTTTTTTTTTACCCCGCTAGCCCTCCCCCCCCCCCCCTCCACTGTTTCAATAATTTGATAACTGTAATTCCCTGTCATTTAGTATTTTAAACCATTTATCTAAAATAATTAAAATATTGAACTTGTGATAATCACAATAATTAATTTAAACAGTGAATTATTATTACAAATATTTTTTTAATTATCAATATCCTAATTATTTAAATTTATTTGAAAATAACTTGTTTCATTAGTATGCTTTCATTAAATTCTGGTTCTAAATAATACAGCCCCCCCCCCCCCCAACCCCACCTTTTTTTTTTTTTCGTCATTGTTTCTTTTGACACATTTCTTTTATTAACCTTTTTTAAGTGCATAGCTTCCAACTCCCCCCCCCCCTTTTTTTTTTGGTACTTTTCGGTTAGCCGGGTGCCAGTGATATATGTACATGTATAAATATATATGTATACACAGGTATATATATTCATACATGCAGGGGTGGGGAAATACATGTTTTTACTCGCTACTGGCGAGTGGATTTATTGACAAGGCGAATGTTTAGGAAATCTTTGAAAAATAGCAGACTATAGAAGATATGACAAAAACTTTATTTTTTTTTTTTAGTTCACTATATTTTGTAACTTTCAAATTTACTGTGATATAAGCATGGTATTTACTATGTTCAATCCTATACTAAACTTTTCTCTGTTGTAGGGTAGATGTGCCAGTAATGGTCCGCCTTCCAGTAATGGGCCACCTTCAACATTTTTGGTTTATAAAAAAATAACCAATACAAATTCAGCTTTTTTTATTTCATTAATATGCTTTCTTTAAATTCTAGTTTTAAATACAATCATAATATCAGTTACTTTTTGTAGGGTGTCCATTACTGGAATTTAGGGCGTTTTGATTTATTTCTGTTATTTACAATTAAATTTTGATTCACATTGGGAAATGTGACTATGAGCATGGTTAAATATTGTTGGTAGATTAATATAATATTAAAAAATGTGGAATATAACAATTATAACTATTAATTTAAAAATAATTTTTAAAGAAATTCCCTAAGGGTGTCCATTACTGGCATATCTACCCTATATATTTCTTAATTTTATCGAAAAAAATATGAAAATGCATTGTAGCAGTGTAATTGACTATTTTTGAAGTCATGTACTACATTGTTATAACAATTTTCAATTCTATTCTGGCTGGTAAAATAAGTCTTTGGCTGGTAAGATTTTCTGAAAATTCCCCACCCCTGCATACATGTATATGTGTAGATCAGTGTTCAAAATTAGCAGTCGTTAGTTGTCAAATGAGACTACATTATAGCATTTGACGACAACAAAATTATTCCTGGGCATCAAATTTGACGCCTAGCTTTTTATAACATTTATTTTTTGCTTAACTTAGTCAATCACCCTCTTTTGAAAATCTGGTCTCGAACCAAGCATAAACTATAATGTGAGACAGTTTAGCAGAGATTTTTAGCAAAGTGTACAAATCCAAATGAATATATTAATTTATACAAACTTCTAAACTTTATATTGAACTTGCCATTTAGCACTGCTGAATGTGAAAAGGGATTTATTTAGTCAGTTTAATTTACTAAAAAATAATACACGTAACCATTTATCCACTGATACTGTTAATGATTTATTGGTGGTAAAACTTAGACCCAATTTAGCAGATTTTTATCCAGGTAAAGCTATAAATCCCTGAGAAATAATATAGCTGAAGGACAGTTAGACATCCTGATTTTAGTATCTACCTTTAATTAATTACTTAAAATTAGTGGGTATTGTTTGAGTTTCACCTTTGCAATCTATATGCAGTCAAGCATTGTTAGCATTAAATCGCTTAATATGAATTTTTGCTGAACATGAATTAATAATGCAGTCCCAACAGATAAGATGTACTATATTATTTTTACGGTTAACACACACAAAATGTGGTCCTTTAGATTTCATTTTAACAATATTTCTCTAATTATATTATATGTATAGTTTTTAAGTCTAATTATCAACACTGGGTAACATTTTTTTAGGTTTAATTTTTTTTTTTTTTTTTTTTTTTTTTTTAACATGGTTAAGTGCATTTTTCTATTAATTTCTAAATGTAGTAGTAATTGTAAATGTGTTATCAGTTTTACAGTTGCTTCAATTATTATAATATTGCAGATTCAATAATTTAAATAAAAACAAAATATTCATGCTTTTCTATAAAGTAGCATATAATGATACAGTTATGTGAATTTTAGAAATTGCAACTAGAAATTTTCATTTGACGCCTAAGATATTTACAGTAGGTGTCATTTGACGTCTACCTTTCATGTCCCAATTTCTGTCACCGGTGTAGATATATGTATGTATGTGGCTGAATTTTGGCCAGTGACAGAGTATAAGTAGTAATGTCAGCTGCACTCTGAATAAAGGAATGTCTAGCTCATTGTTGTTTAGATATGAATAGTGGAAATTTCCAGCACTTATCGTGATTCACAGAAATCAAAGTAACTATCTTAAAAATATAGTTAAAATATCTTCAATATTATTAAAGTAACAAACGTAAATTCAAATTTGACCTGCAGTGAGATGCATTTTATTTTTGATTGAAAATAAGTGTGTTCTGACTCTGGTTTCCTGAACAAAAATTGTCTGTCTTGATGTCTATTATCACCTGAGAAAGTTTTTTTTTTCCATTTTGTTTAGAAACATGATGTTTGTAAAAAAGCAAGAAACATATTATTTACTAGACAGACAATAATCATGAACTTGCATTTATTTGTACATCATTAATTCCTATGAAGGTTATCATTAATGGTTTATTTTCTTAAATGATACTTTTCAAACCGAAATAGGTCGAATACCGAATATTTGGTGCATCCCTAATGAAAATAAATTTAAAAAAATGTGTTCATAATTAAACATGTCTTAGTTACAAAACATTTTTTTACTTTTCCTTATGTGCATAAAACATTTAGACAACCTCAGAACCCCTTTTGGTTGAGAAAAGGCCTTCAAGTATGGAAACTGTATTTTTGAGATTCTTAAAAACACATTTTACTTACTCATCATACGTAGTATAGGGTAAGTCTTGTAATCGTTTTGAAAATCGAAAAAAAAAAATTGACTGATTTACACGTTTCAGACACTAGAGAATCCGAAAAACATATTTTTAGAAGAAAAAAAAAATTGTCGTTCGTTTGTCTGTGTGTGTCTGTAAACGCTCTATCTCCCGAACAAATTGAGATAGAGACTTGAAATTTGGTATGTACTTAGTATGTGATAATGGGAAGAAGCTTATTGAATTTCAGTAACCTCGATTAACCGGAACTATTTTTTTCGAACTCTCGAAATATTCATTCTGATAAAAGGTATATAAAAAATTTCGAAATTGGTTATTTTAAGGCGTGAATATAAAAGACAATAAAAAAACATAAATTTTGCATAAAGAATGAAGTCGATCGGATAATGAGTTGCCGAGATATTTGTAATCCTATTTCCCACACTCTTCCATTTTTCATGACCCTGTATTTCATTTCAATTCAAAAATATAATTTAATTGGAAATGAGACGCTTAATCCGACGCAGTAAACTGTTCGTTAATATGATTATCATTTTAGGAGTTATAAGGATATTTCTTTTACGCAATTCAGCAATAGAGCATTTAAAGTTTAGGACGTCATCAAGCCACGATTTTATTCAAATTGCAATGCATTTTATAACTAGTTTACACATTTTTATTTTCATATTTTATATTATACATATCCATGATGGGTAAGTAATACTATGGCCCCCAACGACTAGTTTTATTTTAAAAACATTTTTAAATTTTAAAAGTCATAGCATTCGTTTGATGCGACGATTCAATAACTGTATAATTTTTTAAGCCTTAACATGAGACACGATTTTTTATTAGTTGTAAATATCGATTTTGAATAATATTTTTCTTTTATCTCTTAGTTTTAAGTAGTCTGCTTAGAAAGCTATATAGTAAAATTTTTTTTTCAAAGAAAGGCCCATTTACATATTTAATACATAAACAAATAATACCTCAAAGGCACCTTTTTTGACTGAGAGGCAATAAGGGTGCTGTTTTTCGCTGTTTCTACTTATTACATTTTAGAATGCAAACATTTTGTTCATACATTCAGTTTTGTCAGTGTTTTAAAAAAATATACCATACTTTTTTTTAAAGTTTTGAATATTATAAAATATTTGAAATTTTGTTAAAACAGGCATAGTATTATTATTTTTTTCTTTTTATGAAGAAATGCACTAATGATAAAATTTTCAATTTTAGCCTGTGTAGTTCTAAAGTAACAGTGCGTGTAAACTCAAAATTTGCTAAATTGAGAAAACTCATTTTAAAGATTTAATATTCATTCGCCTTCAAAAATACTCCTATTTACTTGTTCATAAGTAAAATGCTTTACATGCATATGCAAGAGCTTCTTTTTCATCTGGGGGGGGGGGGGGGGGGGGGGGCAATTAGACCTTGTAAAACAAACATGATTTTTTTTTTCTGACACAATTTGTTGTTTATCAAACATTATGAAGTGCAGCGCACATGTTGCAAACTCTTGGTTCATCAACAAATCAACTAATTTTATGTTTAAAGTTATTGTGTTTGTTCATTCATATTTAAATCTCTTCATTCTTGCAGGAAAACAAGCCTGGTGGATATATATGAAGAGGCACTAGTTACATGAAGAGGCATCATTCATTGCATGTATTGGTAAGTTCTTCTTTACTTATTAATATTATTAATATTTGTAGTTATGTTGCAATGAATAACAATTAACAGTGATTTTTGCATTTTTTATGAATTTGTTTACATGCAACTTTTAGTTTTTTTTTTTTTTTTTTTTTTTTTTTTGCTTCCCACGGCCATATTTTGACATTCATATAAAAAATTCGGTTTCATTCTTTTAGCCTAATATAGTAAATTTTGTAAAATTTTTATTTTTTTCTTCCGTCGTGCGACAATTTATTGCTGTTTACAATGTTTTAGCCCACTATAATAAATTTTGCTCTCTGCAATTTTAGAATTTCTAGCTTTTTGCTTTGTGGTGATTTTTACACATTAGTAAAAGGAATCCAATTTTAATATTTTAATCGATAAAATGTTTATTTTCAGAAAAGTTTATTCAAAATTCGTACAACTTTTTTGCGAATTTTTTGATGAGATTGATTTTTAGATATTTTTCATGTTTTGCGGTAATTTTTTTACATTCATAAAAAGAATTTGATTTCAAACTTTTAATGTGAAATAGTAAAATTTCTCCTCTGAATTTTTTTAAAGTTTTTAGCATTTTTTTCTTTTAAGGGAGGCATTTCGCTATAAGTTTCGTAAAAAAATGCTGATTAAGGAAACGTCCGGATTTTGAAAAATGCTGTATTTGAGACTTTGCACTGTACAAAAATTTTTGTCAAAACGGTTTATTGCATTTTCTAAAAAGATTTGTATGTGATTAATATGTAAATAAATAAAAATGTTCTCAAATCAAAAAAGTCAACTTTGACCAAAAGTTGTAATTAATTTTTGCTTGGAAATACATGAAATTAGCAGGTGTTGTTATTAAAAAATTATGTGATTGAAAGACTTTTTCCATTTTTTGGTGAATACAAAAGATCTTTCAGAAAATACTGTCAAAATTGACATTTTGAACTGAATTTTCAGACAAAAAGAGTAAAGCCAGCCAGGCAGGAGAGAACAGGTTAGCACATGACCCCAAAATCACTTATAACTCAATAAATAATTTATCAAAAAATGGAAAACGTTTTTAGATTCTAAATCACTTCCATAGTCAGCCCAGCCAATTTTGTACCATCATGTTTAAAAATGAGTCAGTAAATGTGTCAGAAAGTTTCATGCTTGTTGATGAAAGATTTAAATGTTAATTCTTTAATTTTTACATCCTACCATTTATTAATGATTTAATAATTTTATCCAACGTATAAGATAGGGCTTGAAGAAAATTGGGGAAAACTGTACAGTTTACATATATTAACTGTTAAGTTGTAATGTGATTGTTCTTATGCAAATATAATTGTTTGATTTTTGTTTGTAGTTCACAACTGCAATTATACTTTTATTTCCTTTCTTCTAGGAAATCCTTTTGAGCTGGCTCCTGTATACCCTGTATTTGTTGAGAAGGAGCTGTTTGAAGCCAGTATCCCGTTATAGGCAGTTCTCGTGTGGTTCTCATTTAAAATGTCCTAAAGAATGCTGTACTACACAGGAATTTATTCAGAGGTATTATATATTATATATATATACATACTACTTGGAATTTGTGTATGCATTCATTTATTTCTTCTATTATATATTGTGGAGTTCTGGTAGTTTTCTTTATCACTTGGTTTATTTTTATGTATGTGTCAGGGATGAGATTTCATAAATGTTTATTGGGCAATTTGCCAACAAAAACTAGAAAAAAGGGCTGGATTTAATAAATATACTAAAATAATATAATTTTGTGTACATTATAATTGAGACTTAAATCAGAATATTAATTGGATATTTCATTAATATTATTTTGATTAATTAAATAATTTTCATTGATAATAGCAATCGAAAAATAAGTACAACATAATCAATTTTGTAAATAAATTTGTGTGATGGAGACATGAAGTAAAAATCCCCCCTCCCCCCTCAAATTAATGTAGTAATGTTGCCTTTGAAAGTAATATATATATATATATAACTTAATTCAACAGTTTCTACATTTAAGAAACATATAATTAAAAACAACATTAATAGTACATAAACATTTGTCAAATCAATCTTCATTTTATTTTTATTTGAGCCTCTAGGTATAACTTTTACAAATAATTTATTACTACAAAAATCTTTACAACAAAAACTTTAAAATCCTGATAACTTTTTTAAAGAGTTATTAAAAAGAGTTAAAAAAAAAAGGATCTAGTTAGGTTATGGTTAGGTTATAATTAAGTTATGGTTATGGCACATTTGTGTTATGGTTAGGTTTTTTACCGCAGGATGAACATTATTCATATTTTGATTTTAAAAATATACTTTTATTTTATACAATAGCACCAAAATTTTAATACTGTATGCTAAACTTTCAGCTAATGATCGAGTATCGATTTGATCCACATTTAGTCAGATTTAGGGATGATATATAATCAGTTTGAAAATTAAAAAAATTCACTTAGGATTTCGATGTGAAATAAAATTTAAATGTATAACAGTGATTTTTAGTTAAATATCAATATTTCACTAGATTATTTTTAACACAATTATTTCAAATTGGTAAAGCAGTAATACAAGTTGTAATTTTCCAACTGGATGAAAAATGTCCGGGCCAGGATTCGAACCTGGGATCTCTTGGCTGAAGCCGCAATGCTCTACCAACTGAGCTATCCCGGTTGAATCTGGAGGGCCTAATTCATCCAGTTAACCTTCCAGTTCGCCATCGTGAAACGTTGATATATTTTTTTTAAAGATTAAGACCAAAACACATAACAAACATTATTGTTATCTTTTAATAAGATTTCAGAATGATCTGTTTAACACAGCAAACTATTAAATATATTCGAATAGCAATGTTATTCGTAACAGTTTTAACCTGATAATTTTATTTCACATAGACTGTGATTTAAATATATATATATAAACAAATATTTGAAGTGTGTTTTGATTTTTATAGTGCAAAATATTCTCACAAATTCAGATTTTCTTTCATATGTACTTTTGTCTGGCAGAATCAAAATAAGAAATATTGTTTTTCTGGCATTCCCCGCTATCATGATTGCTTAGCTTATACATATTTTGGTACTTTTCGGTTAGCCGGGCGGCAGTGATATATACATATACATATATTTACATGCATATATGTATGTATATGCAGATAGATATGTGTTTATATATTTATCTATGTACATATATCACTGGTGCCCGGCTAACCGAAAAGTACCCATATTTTTTTTTTTTGCTGGTTGCTACTAAATAGCTGAATTGCGTAACAAAATTAGTAAATAGAACATTATTTTCGTGGGGAAAAATATATATACACACACTCATATATATAGCAATCTTTCTCTTTTTTTCTTTTTTTTTATTACTATCTTTACCTTCCCAATTTTTTTTAAACTTCATTCTAAGCACCACTTTATCTTATAAAAGCAAATTTTGTGTTGTGAGAACAGTCTATGCAGGTTTTTTTTTCTTTTTTTTTTTGGGGGGGGGGGGGGGGGTGGTGGTAAATCCTTTTGCTGAAGTTTTCCTCTCTGGTGAACTTGTTTGTTTACAAATTACACATTTTAAAACATCACAAAATAACAAATACATAATAATTAGTCAGTTTTTATGGAATAGAATTTTGTGAAGTGGCCCATTTTATCAAATTGATTTTTGTGAACCGGTTCACTGTATCAAATTGATTTTTGTGAAGAGGCCCATTTTATCAAATTGATTTTTGTGAAGAGGCCCATTTTATCAAATTGATTTTTGTGAAGAGGCCCATTTTATCAAATTGATTTTTGTGAAGGGGCCTTAAATAGGCCCCAAATTTTCCTGGATCAACCCCTGCTTATTCTTGCTTGTTACTGAAAAGATTTTCTTTTCTTTGAGTCATTCTGCATTTGTGACTGTTGCTCATATATGAAGGTACAAACAGGGTTCGTATGGCTCCTGGAATTTTGCAACCAGAAAATTCTTTGATATCAGTATTTTGTTACAGGAAATATCTCCTTAAAAGAAGACAAAGTTTCGCGAGTTTAATCTAGATTTCTTTTTCTATAAAGAAAATACTGGTGAAACTCCTGGAAAATTTCCTCATCCGTACGAACCCTGTACAAAGTGTATGAGTAGTTTTAGTCATACGTGTAGAGTTTTGAAAATTATTGGTAGATTATAGTCTTAAATATATTTTTTTTACACTAATACGCGTGTATCTGTGCATAATAGAAAATGCTTACCAATTTGATGTTGCTTTTTAGATTTTCTTTTAAAGAAATTAAACAGTTTCATCTTATTAATGAACTCACAAGAGTTAATTAAAAAGGTAAGACAATGCAAAAATTTGAATGTATAGCACCATTTATTAAAATGATATACTCTACATTATTCCCAAATCATTTGTAATAAAAATACAACAAAAATTGGCTTAAAATGTCTTTTTTGGAATATGAATTTTTTAAATCTTATTTTTGTATTTTAAAAGGCTTTTTCGCTACTAAAGTTAAACTGCTTAGCATTTTAATTTAAATATTGAACCAAAAGGGAAAGAATCTCGTACTGTTGTTTATTTCTAACAAAAGAAGAAAAAAAAGATATCTGCTACAAAAAGACACATTAAAAGTTTCATAAAATATTAAAGCAAAAAACTAAACTTTTTTCATATACTTGAGGAAAAGAGTGTTTGTTCACTTATAGCAATTGGTGAGGTTCGAATCTGATGAGTTCATACAACTTGAGGCCTATGCTTATAGTTGTTCACTTTTTTTATACATATATATATAAGTTTAGAAACACAATTTGCCATAAATAAAAATAATTAAAAATTTAATAAATTAATACATTGTATTTTGCAATACAGTCGTCCCCGCTTAAACGAATATTGACGGTTCCGACAAGTTGTATTCGATTAAGCGGGGTATTCGAATATCCGAGGAAACATATGCATCACATTAATCTATTGCACTATGGTAGAATAACACATATGTAACAAAATAAGAAGGAAATAACATTAAAAATAAAAAAAGACAAAAATAGATAGCATAAAAGACAAATGTTATTACATACCTATGGATTTTTAATATTCCAAAAAAAAATTTAATTTATGTACATATTACTTTGGCTGAAAGAAAGCTGTGATAGTTGACTGCTTTTTCACGGAAGTCGAACATTTCTGTATTTCTTTTTCTAATTTATAAAGTATATATTATAGTCACCTCCACAAGAACTCAAAGTGTCGGCGAATTACAGCATAAGATGTATTTACTTCTTTCAGAGAAGGTGGTGGCTCGATTGTCTCATTATCACTTTTATTATCTTTTTCTTGCGAGGAAGATATGGTCATTTCTTCACCGTCTTCTGTCGTCTCATTTTCATCAAATTCAATAAATTGCACAAGCTCCGTCTGAGTAAATTTTAGCTGCCCGAAATCTCCTGTATCGAATTCCTCGAAATCCTGAATTCTACTGTTCTCAAAATCATAAATTATGGTTTCATCATCCTGTATTTCCCTTTCGAAATTTTCCAATTTTACAAATTTCGCTTTTCTGAAACAATTTTCAATGACTTTTACAGGCGCACTGTCCCATTCTTTTTTAAAAAAGTACATGGCTGTTAAAACGTTTATTTTTTTATGAATGCCAGCAAAGGATTCGATATCATCCGAATGATGCAAAAGATCTTTGATTATCTGTCTTCGGTAAAGGGCTTTGAATGATCTAATTATGCTTTGATCTAAGGGCTGAATTTTGCATGTTGTATTGGGAGGCAGAAATTGTAGTTTAATATTAGTGAGGCGTGCAGAACTGTCATCGATTTTATGACTGCTTACATTATCAAAAAAAAAAAAACACAATTTTTCTGTTTCGTTTTTTGAAATCCATATCTAGTTTCATCAGCCAGTTTTTAAAAATTTGTCCTGTCATCCATGCGTTTCGAGAATGAGTATAGTTCACGGGATAATTTTTGACGTTCTTTAGACACCTTGGACCTATACTTTTCCCTATCATTAGAGGCTGAAGTTTTTCTGTTCCGGTTTGATTTACGCACAATAATAAAGTGACCCGATCTTTGTTCTTTTTTAATCCAGCAACCTTTTCTTTTTTCTCAGCTAAAATGCCTGTCGGTAAAGCTCGATAAAAGAGTGCAGTCTCGTCGCAATTAAAGATGTCATCTGGACTGTATTTTTCAAGGATAGGCTCCAGAGTTCCTTTACACCAGGTGTCAATGCATGAAGCATCAACTGATCCTGCTTCACCATGTCCAGTTTTAAAAGTTAAATTATTCCTTTGTTTCCACCTATAAAACCAACCTTTGGATGCACAGAAATTTTCACCGTTTTCAACAGTCTTCGCTATTGACTTAGCTTTTTCCATGATCATAAGCCCATTGATCATTGCACCTTTTGCTCTTTTTTGGAAAACCACTCCAGTACAGCCTGATCAACACTGTCAAAATTTGATTTACGTTTTCTCTGTCTAAATTTCCATTTCTCCTCCACTCTTCTCCAATCTTTTCAGCATTTCTTTTAATATTGGAAACTTGCGTTTGAGAAATTTGAAATTCTTTTGCAATTTCAATTTGTGTTTTTTTTTATTTTTTAGTGAATCTAACACTTTTATTTTATTGCATAAACTCAAATCCTTTCGTTTTGTATTCATCGTACTTACTAGTCAATTATTAGAGAAAGAATAAGTCCCAGAATGTAAGCATATGTTCACAGAACCTTTCACAGACATTCGAATAAGCCACCTCTTTTCTAATCAGTTCTCAGAAATATATTGCAACAGCTTAGTGTCAGAATTGAACTGACCAGTTCCAGGAAAGGAAAGGGGGACTACCATGCCTTTATCCAAAGTATGCCGAAGAGGGAAAAATGAAGATGTATTTTTGTAGGAAAACAATAATTTTATTTTTAGAAAGGGAAATCTAGTATTTTTCGGTAAAGTACGCATTTTCAGTAAAAAAGATTGTTCAGACTTTATTCGAATAACCGGGGTCGGCAAGTAAAAAATATTTGATAAAGTGGGGAAATTTAACATTATTCCTATAAGACTGATTTTGGTTCTAGCGAATTTTATTCGTATAAGCGGGGTATTCGATTATCCGTTACCCGATTAAGTGGGGACGACTGTATTCACTTTATGATGGAAATTTTAACAATGAGTTAGAGTAATAAATGTATAATATGGCCTTAGAATCTTATGCCGAATGTACTGCTGGATAATCACAATATCCGGCTACTGCCAAAGCTCATTCTCACATTTCCAGCTTTTCTTAAAATGAATCAGATATATAAAATTTCGGATTTTTTTTTTTTTTTTTTTTTTTTTTTTTTTTTTTTTTTTATATATATAGGGATTGACAGTATGTTGTAATCTTTTAAGTGTAACATACTGAGTTAAAATTACTTTTTCCATAAACAAATCTGAAAGTCATGTACCTCTTATACTCAAAGCAGTCACTTAATTTAAGAGCTCTGTTTGTGTAATAGTATGCATTTAATTTGTTTGTCTTTAATTCTGTTTTAAGATATTCAAGCCTGTTTATTCAGTCTCATTGTATTTTCTTTATAGAGCATTGTTTGGGATAAACCCACATTCCAAAGGCTCCAAGATGGAAAAGATATTTGGAAAAAGAGTTGACATCCACCCTAAAGTCCTTACACGGATTAATAATGTAAAAGATTTTTTATCCAAATGGATTCACTTCAGAAGATTTTATTTATTTATTACTTGTAAATACTTGTTGCAATAAATGTTTTTTGTATTTTTTTAAATTAGTTGTTTTCTTTACTGTTCATATTTATAGAAATGTTACTGCTTTTCTAAAAGTAATTATTTTAAACTAGATAGTACCCATCAAGATTTGACGGTGAACTACTTGTAAGTTTCATTATAAAAATTTTTAGAATTTTATTTTGTTGCTTTTAAATTGGTTAAGTATTGAAAATTTGAAGAATTGTTATATAGTGCAATATAAGGTGATAGATAGCGCTGCCAGTTAAAGATATTCAATTAATGAAGTGAAAGAATTTTAAAACAGGAGATTAAAAAGTAATTGAATGAAGAGGGCATTTATTTTTACTTGCTACAATCTCTCTCTCTTTTTAAATAACAATATTTAGTATTTTGTCATTTTTTTTTTTAAATTACACGACCTTTAAATTTTTTTTATTAATTTTATTTTTAACAGGCTGACAAAAGAACTTAAACTTTGCTGTTTGCAGCAAACGATTTATAATATATAATTTTTAAATTACTTGAATTTTATTTTACATTTTCATACATTTTTTATATATTAAACCATGGATATCAAGATGATTTCTATTATAGTTCTTTTATTAATTTTTTTTCCTTTCTTTTTTCTGTTTATATCTTCTTGATATATTTATATACTATATTATAGTACATAATAGTGATACAAAATATAAATAAAAGTTTACATCAATTTATTTAATCTATTACTACATGAAAAATCTTTTAATTTAAATATTTTTAATATAAAATTAGTAATTTAAAAAAAATATTGCCACTGTTAAATTTTACTTAGTTATAAAGTACTCAAATTAAAAAATATATGTACAAATTATATAACTTCTTCTCCTGAAGTTACATATGACATTATTAAAATGAATGAAGTGGGAATCGAACTGACAATTTCGCACTTGAAACCCAGCATATTAGACCACTCAGCCACGGTGACCTTGATCTGAGTTACTCTAAAACTAAATATGTTCTACATTTAATTTCATGCATGCACACAATTTCGCTAAAAGAACTCTCAATTGTTTCTTGCTAATTATCAAGATATATTTTCTGCGTAAATATGTATAAATTATATGGCTGCAACAAAACACTTTTTTTTAGATTCAAATTTTTAAATCGAAACAATTTTTGTCATATAAAACAAATTATGTAGGAATGCAAAAAAAAAAAAAGAAATTTTTGTGAGTGGATTAGTAACAATATCTGATTTTTAATGCTATACTTAATCTTTTCTTAGAGGGTTACCTACAATTGAAAATTGTTTCAAACTCAAAAATCCTCAGTACTAACCCATCATATTTAAATTCTACATGAAATTTTACCCCAGGATACCAAATTTCAAGTCATTTTCATCTAGTTATTTATGAATGTTTCAAGTTTGGAACCTCTCATGTTGAATTTGTTATTTATCATGGGAAAATTGTAATATGGATAGAATTTTTAAACCACAAAAATTACTGACATTTTTAATTTGCATAATTGAAGCTTCTAGAAATATATTTTTTTTTATCAAGCATTTTATAAGTTACAGTTCAAATACTTTTTGAAAATATCTGCTTTTGGAAATTTTGAAAGAAGCATGAATTGTCACATATATATTTTACAGAAATGGATTTTTAGAAGCTTTAAATATACAGATTCAAAATTACAGCTTACTTCATCCAGTAGTTTTTTAGTTATGTTTAAAAAACTATGTACTTTGTAATCGGTTTTCCAACAATAAATAACAAATCTAACATTGTTGGTAATCCATTCATACCAGTCATATATTTATATGATGATATGCAGCAAAGAATAACTGCTTGAACAAGTAGGCTGAACAAAGCCCGGGTTATATCCCGTTAGGGGCAGCAGAGTCCCCAAACTACCCATTGGGGTCCCTGAACTGCCCAGGTGAAGCCCGGCTATAGGTCCAATGACTTGTTAATTTTACGGGCAGTAATATTAAATTTATAAGGACCATATTAATTTATGGTCAGTGGACATAAAAAATGAAGGCAACTTTTACGAGCATAATGTTAATTTACGGTCACTGGACATTAAAAAATGAAGCTATCTTTTACGAGCATAACATTAATTTACGGTCACTGGCCTTTAAAAAATGAAGCTAATTTTTATGGGCATAAAGTTAATTTACGGTCACTGGACATTAAAAAATGAAGCTATCTTTTACGAGCATAACATTAATTTACGGTCACTGGCCTTTAAAAAATGAAGCTAAGTTTTACGGGCATAAAATTAATTTACGGTCAGTGACTTTAAATTTTACGGGCATAAGTTTACGGGTAAACTTGTATTTTTATGGTCATGATAGCTTTACGGTCATAACATTAATTTTACGGTCAGTGACTGGCACACTTTTTGCCAGTCACTGACCGTAATTTAGCAGTGAGATTTCTTAGAGTGTAGCTCATATCATTCCCTTTGCTTTTAGGTATTTTAATAGAAAAGAGGTAATGTCTTTGTAGCTATTTATTGATCCGTTTCCGTTAGTTATTCTTCTTCCCCCCTTTTTTTTAAAAGCAAATTGCGAATTTATTTAAAATTATCTTTCGTACTGTTTTTGCTTGTGGTAATAGAAATAACTTCAAATGCTTTTGTATCTGAATAACTGTTTTTTTTTTTTTTTTTTTTTTTTTTGTTGTTGTTGTTTGTTTTTTTCTCCAAGAAATAATTTCTTGGGTAGTCATACGACTTGCTATTCTAAAATTTATCTTCAAATTTTACAAATATAAGAAATAATACAAATAATACAAATATAAGAAATAATACAAATAATACAAATATAAGAAATAATACAAATAATACAAATATAATATCGAGAATTTCAGTTAATTGTATTTGAAAGAAAACTGTTTAATTAAAAGATAGATGTTTTCTGTAAAGCTATTTATTGATCCATTTACCTTTTTAAAATTATTTTTATAAGCAAATTGCGAATTTACGCAAATTGGCTGTAAAAACTTTAAAAAAAATCTTTAATACTTAAAATTATATTTCAAAGGATAAGCCTCTTTTTTTTTCTCTCAATTAGTCTTTTTTTTCGTCATATTTTGATGTTTATATCATATTTAGTCCCCCATTTAACGAACAGATGCCAGCTTTACACCACTTTTCATAATATTTCTCCTGGAAAATTTGTATAGATCGATTTGAGCCTTGTTACGCATTGATTTCAATGTCAAAGTAAAAGTAAAAGAAAGCGAAACATACATTGTTAAATGAAGAAAATAACTCTGTAAAATTTCTACCCAAATGTTCAAGAAAGTTTAAGTCTGATTAAGCCGAGTGAGTTTTAAGTTTCAATGATTTAACATGAAGATAAAGTTAAAAATAAGCAAAACAGTACGCTGTTGAATCAGCAAAATAAATCTCGAAAAATTATATCACCATTTTGGTTTGCTACGATTCACTTTTCCTGGGTATCAAAAGAATTTACTGTCGCCAAACTAATTCAGTCAATAACGATAAGCATTGAAAGATTTTATTACCAACAAACTGTTTTAATCAATACCATAAATTAAAACAATTTCCTATTTCTAAACAATGAAATCATGACGTTAATTGGTGGAGCAACAATAAAGAACTAAAGAGCAATATAGCTCATTTCCTGCTCTTGTTCAAAATGCATCTCAAAGCATTTCATTTAATGGGAAGGGCTTTGAGTATTTGTGAATGAAAAAGTAATTTTCCGTGGTTAAAGTTATCGATTTTGTTTTGGGAAATAGTCCATTATCTTGATGTTATTTCTAATTAAATTAGATGTTTTGCTGTTTAGAAAATTCTCTGAAATAAATGAAACCGTTGAGAATAATTATAATTTTTTTTTTAAAGAAAATTTTTAATTTATTGCTATATGAAGCTACTTATAAATATCACGTAAATTTTAACTAAAATGTGTGTATTTACGTATGTGTGCTGTATATAGAGAAAAGATATATGTTCTCTGTTTGTTTTTTCTTTTATGGCCGAATCTTGTGATTATACTAAATTTAATTTCTTTTAACCCTTTCAGGGGCAAGCAATTGTGTTCTTGTAATTGTGAATTCCCACCGGAATTTACTAAAGAATTTAGTTCAAAATATGGAAAAGCAATTTTTCAACTTTTTCCCATCAAAGCTAAAAAAATAAAATTTAATTAAAAGTTTCTGGTTTGAATCTTATTAAAATTAGGTGGTATATAATATATACCACCGCCCCTCAAGGGGTTAATGTGAAGATAAAAGAAAACAAAGGACAAATTGTTCAATGACGAAGATGGTTCTGGAAAACTTTTCCTTCCCAAGAACTCATAAAATTTTAGTATGGTTGAGATTTATGAATACTTGTAAGTTTCTTAATATTAACGTGTAGTAGGCATTAATACAAGTCGGGTACAGCAAGACCCCGAACAAGAAAATTTCTGCTTAAGTCAACCCAAAATCCAACTAGCAGCCGACAAAAAAAAAAAAAAAATCGTCCTCTTGAAATCCGATATTTTTCAACCGGAATTCGACCTAAACCGAAATATTGAAACTCGAACCTGACCCGACCAAAGCGACAATTAAATTAACTATATTCAAATGCAATTATGGAAAAATAGTCTACAATTATATCTCTAATATCAATTTTATCTTTTTTTGTATAAAAATGAACGTATTAATATTCAAACTCGTTAATAATCAAATATATAGTTTTTTTTTTTCATTAAAAAATATTCAGGTCTTTTTTTTTTTTTTTTTTTTTTTTTTTTTTTGAAAATTATGGTCAACCCGACCTGAAAATGTCAAAATCTATCCCGAACCCCACCTGAAAGAATCGAAACCTAACCCAAAACATTTAAAGTCAACACGACCCACAACGAAAAAAATTAGCGTCAACCCGACATACTCGGGTCGGGTAAAATCGGGTTACCCTACCCGATGCAGAAATCTAATGTGTATACGGAGTAGGGAAGAAAACGGAATGTATATTGATCAATCATGAAGGGAACTATAAAATTTCTGGTCACAAATTCAAAAAAGTGTAGTCTGATTAAATAATATGGATTATACCTTTTGAATTATACCTTTTGGATTATACCTTAAAATGGATTATACCTTTAAATAATATGAATTATACCTTTTAAGTAAACATAAACTGGCAGAAAAAGCAAAGCTGTACATTGGAAAACTGTTTTGGATTGTTAAGATTCACCTTTTCACATAAAAATATTTTACTGCCACTAAACCAATTCAGTCAAGATGCAATAAGCATCCAGGGATTTTACTCTCAGTAAACTGTTTTAATAAGTAGCATAAATTAATCTGATTTCCTTTTTCTAAACTATGAAATCATGTCAGTATTTTGTCGAGGAAAAATAAAGCAAACTAACTAAACTAAAGAGAAAAATACTAGCTTCTTTCCTTCTCCTGTTCAAAAGGCATTGAAATATTTTAAGAGGACCAAGAAGGATTGAAATGCCGAAAACTGAGTGAAGTTTGATCGTGGGTTATGAAGTATATAATTAATTTAGACTTGTTCTTTTTTGGATTTATCAGTTTGCTTTACAAAAATTTAAGAAAAAAAAACTGTTAAATTGTAAAAACAATAACAGTAAATTCATATTTAATACTTGGAAATTTTTCCAGAGAAATTTTCTCACGCCTTGCATTCATAATATTCAAATTTTATTTGCTTAATAGGCGTATAGCCAACATAGAGAAAAAAAAATACCCAAGCCGGGACTCGAACTCGGGTCATCAGATTAGCGCACTGATGTTCTACCAACTGAACCACCTGGGAACGATACCCAGCTCGGAACTTTTTTCACCATAACATGTTGGCAAGGCTACAAACGCAGCACAAGATGGAATATTTTCCGTGAGCCACCAACCCTGGGGCAAACACGAAATCAAAGAGAATCCAGCATCGACAGTTGAATAAATTCATATTTAATACTTGGAAATTTTTCCAGAGAAATTTTCTCACGCCTTGCATTCATAATATTCAAATTTTATTTGCTTAATAAGCGTATAGCCAACATAGAGAAAAAGTACGCAAGCCGGGACTCGAACCCGGGTCATCAGATCTTGTGCTGCGTTTGTAGCCTTGCCAACATGTTATGGTGAAAAAAGTTCCGAGCTGGGTATCGTTCCCAAGTGGTTCAGTTGGTAGAACATCAGTGCGCTAATCTGATGACCCGAGTTCGAGTCCCGGCTTGGGTATTTTTTTTCCTCTATGTTGGCTATACGCCTATTAAGCAAATAAAATTTGAATATTATGAATGCAAGGCGTGAGAAAATTTCTCTGGAAAAATTTCCAAGTATTAAATATGAATTTATTCAACTGTCGATGCTGGATTCTCTTTGATTTCGTGTTTGCCTCAGGGTTGGTGGCTCACGGAAAATATTCCATCTTGTGCTGCGTTTGTAGCCTTGCCAACATGTTATGGTGAAAAAAGTTCCGAGCTGGGTATCGTTCCCAAGTGTTTCAGTTGGTAGAACATCAGTGCGCTAATCTGATGACCCGGGTTCGAGTACTTTTTCTCTATGTTGGCTATACGCCTACTAAGCAAATAAAATTTGAATACAATAACAGTAGTTTTAGTACAACAAAATTTATTTTGCAAAATTAGTTTTTCCACGAGTTTGAAGTCCAGATTGCATGTTTTTGAGTTTTTTTATTCTGTTTATTGCGTTGTCTCTCGATTATACCTGAAAAACAAACAAAAAATTCTAAAAACTTCCAAACATTACAATAAAAAATTTAAAATCCATAAAAAAATTATCAGATTGTTTGTTATAACTTTAAAAAAGTGTTTGTTTTTCCGGTAGAGTTTGTAGATAATTTAAGTTCCTTTATTTAAAAGAAAAAGGAAAGAAAAAAAAAAGAAACATATAAATCCGTTCCCTTGTTCAGAATTTATTGTAACAAAACTGATGAAAAATAGGGTTTCGAGATAATTGAGTTTAAAGTTTAGCCATCGCATGTACTGTAGATCTGCACAGCCCAGCGTTTATGGCTCGTAAACGTAAAATACACGTTAAAATTGATATTTTAAAAGTTTAAACAATATATTCCTTTGTATTTATTTATTTATGTTTTATATAAATAAAAAATATTTATTAAATTATAGAAAAAAAAAAACAGTCACAAAAGTTTTAATATTACACGACCAAATTAATCTTACAAAACTAGTTTTAACACGATTTTGAAGTGCAAGTTGCATATTTTTTAAGTCATCAGTTCTTCTTAATACTGATTATTACGTTATCCCTCAATTATACCTGAACAAAAAAAAATAAATGAATAAATAAATAATAAATGAAATTATAATGAAGAAATTCAAAATCTAAAAATATCTATCATATTTTTTGTTATAACTTGAAACAACTTCCTTTTGTTTGTTTGTTTTTTTTAGGTATACTTTGTAGAGAATTTAATTGCCTTTATTTTAAAAAATAGAAACAAGTAAATCCGTTAACTTGTTCAAAATTTATCGTGTTTCAAGATAATTGAGCTCAAGGTTTTACATGTTTATTCATAGTCAAACGTAATTCACCTGAATCACGTTTAGTATGACCGTATAAGTTTAGAAATTTGCCTATCGGAAGAATTGTACGACAATTCTTAAAGGTACAAACATATACATTATATTAATAAAATTAATTTTTCGTAATTTAAAAGAATTCTGGTCCTTTTAATGAAAGAAGATTTGGGTATGTGGGTGAAGATTACTCTAGTGTTTAAAATTATGAATGGATAATTTTAAACACTAGAGTAATTTTTAAAGGTTAATATTATTATTATCTCGCTGTTATTTTTTTCTATTAATTTTGTTATTTAGAAAATCATTTAAATTTGATTAAATATTTTATATTGTTAGAAAAAAAATCAAAATAAGTTAATTTAAGTTATTTAAATACATGTCATGAAATCTTTTCTAAATTGTGTGTGTGTGTCTTCGCTACTCATTTTTTCGTTTTTATTTAATTATTTATTTATTTATTATTGGCAAAATAATAAAGAAAATGTTAAATGATAATTATTGATACAATAATTGCTTTTTCAAAGCATTTATTTCTTTTTTGATGTTTTAATCCTATTTAGTCCAATATTTACCGAAAATATGTCATTCTTACCTAACTCTTTATCACTTTCTTACGAGAAAATCTGAAAATTCACAATAAAACAAGGCTTAAACAGATTCTTAAATTTTATTGATTTCAATGTCAAAGTAAACTTTAAACAAAACAAAACATACATTGTTTAATGGAGAAAATTCTGTAAAAATTTGTCCCCAAAAATTCAAGAAAATTTAAGACTGAATAAGTCTAGTAAATTTTAAGTTCCATTGATTTTAACATGAAGATAAAGTGAAAAGTAAACGATACTGTACACTTTTGAAAGAGCAAAAAAATTTCTCGAAAATTTCTATCCCCATTTTGGTTTGCTACGATTATCTTTCCTTACTGTAACCAAAGTAATTCAGTCAGTACAACAAGCATTGAAATATTTTATTACCAACAAGCTGTTTTAAACAGTATCATAAGTTAAAAATGACTTCCTGTTTCTAAACAGTGAAATCATTACATCAATTTCTTGAGCTAATAAAGAATTAAACTTAAGTGCAATATGGATAATTTTCTTGTCTTATTCAAATGCAATTTAAAGACTTTCATTTAACGGAAGGGGGTTGAGTATTATCCATGAAAAGTATTTTTTGTGGTTATATATGCTGTTGAATCAGCAAAATAACTCTTAAACTTTCTTTCACTATTATGTTTTTTTTTTTTTTTTTTTTGTACGATTTATGTAAACATCAAAAGATATTACTGCCTCCTAAGTAATTCAGAGTGTATTCTGAATACTCCATTGAAAGATTTTATTGTCAACAAGCTGTTTTAATCAATACCACAAGTTAAAACGATTTCCTGTTTCTAAACAGTGAAATCATGACATAAATTAGTCCAGCTAAAATCAAGAACTAAAGTGCAATATAGCTCATTTCCTTTTCTTGTTCAAATGCATTTTAAAGGCCTTTCACTTGACTGAAGGGGGTTGAGTATTTGTGGATGAAAAAGTTTTTTTCGTTGTTAAAGTTATCGATTTTGTTTAGGAAAATTCAACTCATTATCTTGCTGTTATTTCTGAATAAATCAGAAGTTAAAAATTTTTCTGAATTAAATGTAACCGTTGAGAATAATTAGAAAAAAAATAATCAAAATAGGATTTCTATTGATTTATTGCTATGAAGTTCTTTACATATGAGTCATGTAAATTTTATCTAGAATGTGTGCATTCTTTCTTATTCGTATTAATACACATTAACTGCCACCTGTTTATTATCAATTTCGATGACGAACCGTTATTATAATACACTACATATTTGCAGGGGATAGAGTCTAATATAAAATGTATAAATATAAGATAAATAATAACTTTAAGCCTGTCTAAAAATTGCATTTTGCTATGACTACCGACTTATGATTCATTTAGTGCCTTGAAATAAGGATTTTGAAAGAAAAGTTATTCGCATTCTTGATTTTCTGTTAGAGAAAACTGAGAAACTTTGCAGAACTAACCAAATTAGTCTTTGCTCTGTATTAATATAAAGATAAACTAAAATGAAATGAAAACGAATTATTGCCACGTATTAAAATAATTCTTCATTTTCATGTTTGGTGTCCACAGTATTGGTAAAACTACAATATTAAGTTTATAATAATACCGCATTTTTCCGTGCCTATGATATTCTATGTATTTTACAGCTAGCATCTTGAACAATAGTTTTTGTCATTAAACGTTTTTTAATATTTTCATATGAAAAAAATAGTAATAAATACGGATACTTAAATTCTTAAGAAAAACCAAAGAAATTATTTGTTTAACTTTTTAAGCTGTGACTTAAAAAAATCTCTATGTCAAAGACGAGAAAAACTAGTCGTTGGGGGCCACCGTAATACTTACCCATCATGGATATGCATAATGTAAAATATTAAAATAAAAATGTGTAAACTACTTATAAAGTGCATTGCGATTCAAATAAAATCATGGCTTGATGACGTCACAAACTCTAAAGGCTCGATTACTGAATTGCTTGAAAGAAACATCCTTATAACTCCAAAAATAATAATCCTATTAACTAGCGGTTTATTGCATCTGATTAAGTGTCAAATTTCCAATTAAAATATATCTTTGAAGTGAAATTTGGATGAAATACAGGGTCATGAAAAATCGAAGAGTGTGGAAAATAGGATTCCAAATATCTCGGCAACTAATTATCCGATCGACTTCATGCTTTACGCAAAATTTATGTTTTTTTATTGTCTTTTATATTCATTTCTTAAAATAAACAATTTCGAAAATTTTTATATACCTTTCATCAGAACGAATATTTCGAGAGTCCGAAAAAAATAGTTCCGGTTAATCGAGGTTATTGAAATGAAATAGGCTTCTTCCCATTATTACATACTAAGTACATACCAAATTGGAAGTCTCTATCTCAATTTTTTCGGGAGATAGAGCGTTTACAGACACACAGACGGACGGCAAATTTTTTTTTCTAAAAATATGTTTTTCGGAATCTCCAGTGTCTGAAACGTGTAAATCCGACAAAAAAAAAAAAAAAAAAAAAAAAAAAAAAATTCGATTTTCAAAACGATTACAAGACTTACCCTATACTACGTATGATGGGTAAGTAAAAATGTAACAAAGAAGCATATCAAATTTGATTTAGATCAGTTCTATTGCTATGGGGGGGGGGGGGGGGGGCATCTAATTTATTAGGCCTCTTTCTTTAGGACTACGGAACTTGTTAAATGTTTTTCTTCTATTTTCGTGCACGGCAAAAATAAATAAACAAATAAATAAAAACACTGTATTGTTGATTTTACGGTACACTGTAAAAATTTTTCAGAAACGTTTCTGAAAGTAACGGAGACCTGTGCTGCACGATACTAACAGAAAGGTTTCTGATTCGATCAGAAAAATGTTTCGGCTAAAACACGGAACCTTTCCGATTCGTAATGAAACCTTCCTGAATATATCTGAAACCTTTCTGAATATATCGGAAATCTTTCATTACGGATCGAAAAAGTTTCTGAATATATAGGAAATCTTTCAAAATATATTGGAAAAGTTTCTGAATATATCGGAAATATTTCATAATATATCGGAAACTTTTCTGAATGTATCTAAAACCTTTCTGAATATATCTGAAGTGTTTCTGAATATATTTTTATCTATTTTTATTATATATTATCTGAATTTTAAAAGAATACTTGAAAAGATTAGAATTTCTGTTCTTTTAAATATTCTAATCAAACTTTTTTTTTTATAATGATTCTTTTTTCTAGGCGAAATTATTCGGTATATTGCGTGACATTTTTCAGTTTGTATCAAAATTTTATCAAATATGTTTTAACCCTAATATTTAAGAATATTCACGCAGTGAATATTGGGGAATGGAGATATTTACCTTGTTTTTTAACAACATATCATGAAAAAAATATGGGATTCATACAGCTTCACAAATCAAGTATTTATTTTTAAAAATTAAAAAAAAATAGCATATATACTTAGAAAGAAAACTTTCAAAACTTTTCATTAACATGAAATAGGCAAACTAAAGCTATACTAATATATTTTCGATACATTTCAAACAATCTAACTCCCAGCAACATAAAATGATTAAAACTTATGTATGAGCTTTCCAAAAGCAATGCAGCTTCAGAGATCTGTTTATCTGTTAATTTTTTCGGTCCTTAAAAGGTAATTTTTCATATTAAAACAAGACATTTCACAAAAATTCTCATCTTAAAACTGGGCCCTTCACAAAATTTTTCGTTTCAAAACAGTATCCTTCACAAAATTCTTTGTCTTAAAAACAGGACTTTACCACCTCAAAAACTGAACTTTTCACAAATTTAATGATTTAAAAATAAAATCTGACCTATCACAAAACAATTGAACTTATCAAAGTGCATAGCTTTTTTATGTGTAAAGGATAGATACAAAGGAACCTGATATAACGATAATTTCAAATTCACAAAATTATGACCGGAATTTTTAAAATATTAAAAAATACTTCAGTTTCACAATAACAGGACCCTGTGAGAAAAATCTGGACATAACCCTGAGATTAATAAAAACACCTAGGAATTTTCTTTTCAGAATTAGAATAAAATAAATAAATATAGTTTGTTTACTTTAAAACGATATTTTTAAAGTCAGACAAGTCAATTTTCAATATATAGTATTGTAAAAGTTAGAGTTCTGAAACATCGTTAAAAATATATATATAAACAAACACACAGTACCGCCGGTAGATATTATTCTTTAAGAGATAAAATTGCTACTAAATGGTATTATAAATCATATTTATTGAAGCAACATTAAAAAAAAAAACTTAAAATGAGAGACAAAGGATTTGTATTTTTATATTTTAGAGTATATTTTAATAATTATCCTTCCAACTCAAAGTATCTAAATGCTCATGTAAATAGTCCTAAATGTTAGGGTTAAGACATTTGTTAAAAATATTGATATAAACTGAAAAATATCACGCCATGTATGAGATAATAATGAATATAAAACAGAATCATTATAAAAAATATTATTAGAGTATTTAAAACAGCAGTAATTCTTACCTTTTCAAATATTCCTTTTTTAAAATTCTCTTTTTGGACCGCTCGAATAACTAACATAATATTTTCCATAGCCCCAACAACGAGCTGCTTTAGCTTTGCCGTTAACAGG
This sequence comes from Maratus michaelseni, assembly GCA_963931845.1. Taxonomy (NCBI): domain Eukaryota; kingdom Metazoa; phylum Arthropoda; class Arachnida; order Araneae; family Salticidae; genus Maratus; species Maratus michaelseni. The sequence continues at coordinate 95,801,171 of OZ007597.1, read as the reverse complement.
GTAAACTGGTTGAAATAGTTGAGAAGATAAATATTTGGAATGCGCACAAACTGGTTTGCTATAGAAGAGGGTCGGTTTCAATCACCTAATCCTAAACATACGGAAAGGTTTCTGATGGTTTCAGAAAGTGAAAATAGCTCTCAGATATCCGATGGTATCAGAAACATTCCTGTTAGAATACTAAACGTTCCAAATATTTTTTACAGTGTATAATTAGCAATTTTTTTTACAGTGTATGCAAAATATAAATTTTTCGTTTATTAAAAAAAAAAAAAAAAATTAATGGACGTGGATTGACCGCCAGTCGATAAAATCATTTGACACATTTAGCGCATATGAATAAAAGCAGTTTCAACACGCCCACACAATAATAAATAAATAAATATTAAAATTAATTATATTTTCATGTAAATTCCTCTTGTATCTGATAAGATTTTTTTTTTTTAACTGAAAAATAACGTTTTAAAAATATTTGTTTTTATGAAGCTCCGTAAATCATTTGTTGCTATTAAGATTAAAAAATGTCAGTTAATACTACCTATTAAACTGATCGATCTCTGCTGCATATTCAGTAGTAGTAGGGGGTGAAAGGAAGAAGGGCTAAACAAACGCCTGTATCATCTTCAAAAATCAATCCTGCTAAAAATGATTGATCGTTAGCAAGAAATATGAAATCACGATGAAAATTTATGCGCGGGTCGAATGGGTTATTAATCTATTTTTAATTAGTTCAACATATTGCTACATTATTAATTATGAAAATTCAAAGGCATCTTTTGCTATTAAATTGTAAGTTAGTTAATTGAAAGAAGCTGTATTAACTCAGTAATGTTTAATTTAAAATTTCCTTTAAAGCATTTGGTTTTTTAAGGATTTCTGTTTAATTTGAATATACACTTTCTTTATTCACACGTTTTGCGCACTTTCTTCACCATTTCTACGGTTCTAAAAGCAGAAAGTGCGAAAAATACGCGAGTTTTGTTATAGTATTAATTTTTCTCGAAAGACAACTTAGAATAATAATTTAAAAAAAAAAACAATCATCTTCTATTAGATGAATGTAACATTTTAATAAATGAATAAGTAAGGTATACAGCAAAATGTACGAGGGAGAGTCAATAAGTAAGTCACAAAAAATAATTAAATAATAACTTACAATGATATTCACTTCAAAACTGTTTTTATTTCTCAACATGTTCGTCACCAATATTTATGCACTTATATCACCGTTTTATCAGTGCCCCAACACCAGCTGCATAACATTCTTTGGGTTGCTGTTTCAGCCACATTAGGACTTCAAGTTGAACCTTTTCATAATCTGTGATCATCTTGCTTCCAAGTTTAGTGAACTAAACTGATGAAAATCACTTGGTGTTAAGTCGAAGCTGTATGGTGGATGTTGAAGAAGTTGCCAACCAAACTTTTGATTTGTCTCCTGTGTTCAACTTCAAGTCCTAATGTGGCTGAGACAGCAACCCAAAGAATTGTATGCAGATGGTGTTGGGGCACTGATAAAACGGTGATATAAGTGCATAAATATTGGTGGAGAATAAGTTGAGAAATAAAATAGTTTTGAAGTGAATATCGTTGTAAGTTATTATTTAATTATATTTTGTGACTTACTTAATGACTTTGCCTCGTATATACAGATTCCAAAATATTGTATCAAAGTTTTTGTATAATATTTTATTGTATAATAGTTTCAAAAATTCGTAGATAATTTTTGAACTGCGACAATATTTTTTTTTTAGTTTTTAGTTTTTTGGAGCATTTTAGAAAAAAAATATGGAAAATACTCTTTTATGCTTTGAAGCATGAATTTTGGAAATATATTACTAGTTTCTGAGCTTTTTAAAGATAAAGAATGCTTTTCGGAATCATCGGAATACATTATTGTATATTTACGTTCGTGGTTAATTTATATTTTCCTACATTGAGAAACATTTGTTATTTTTTACAGTGTATATCACGTTGTATTAAGATAATAAAAAAAAAAAAAAAAAAAAAAAAAAAAACGAAAAATCAGGGATTAGGCGTAAATTATGAAACATTTTCCAACACTAACAGAATATTATTAAGAAATTTCTTTTTTTTCATGCAATGAAATCGATCACAGTCAGTCCTATAATAGAATTATTCTGTGCATCTCTGTAAATGAATATAAATGCACTTCTTTATCCATATAAAACATGTTCTAGGGCTCCTCAGTGATCCTTTTTAATTTCATTATGTTTGAAGTATCATAATATCATTAAAATGTACACCTTTAAAACGACATTTTCAAAACTGAGCAAAAAATACTCAAATCTGTGTGTGTCGCATAGTCTAAATGGCTCCGAATCAAAATTACTCATTTTTGAAACATGTATATTACTCATTTCTGAAAACAGGCACACACTCAAGAAAAAAACATCATGTGGTCATATTTGAGTATATCCATGTTTCAAAAATGAGTATGAACTGACTTCTATGTGCTCATTTTTGAGTATTTCAATGTTTCAAAAATGAGTTTAAACTGATTGTAATCAATCATTTTTGAGTATGTCCATGTTTCAAAAATGAGTATGAACTGACCTCTATGGGCTCAGTTTTGAGTATGTCCATATTTCGATATTCTGAGTATTTCTGGTATTTCAGAATTGAAAGCATTGATCGTCCTATTTGAAACACAAAAATTTCACAACAAAATGAAAACATCGATTTACTCAGATTTGAAAGTGTAATTTTTCTCAGTGTATCGCAAACGATTTTTATCTAATAGATCATAATGTAATGGAATTCTTTTGTGCGTCTTGTAAACGAACTATAAATGCTAACTTATTGTAAAATCCTTAGAAAGCATGTTTTAGTCCACTTTAGTGATCCATATCAATTTCATTACGTTTCAAGTATTGTAACATCAATAAAATGCATCGGAAACAATTTTTTCCGATATACCAATAATGTAACGGAATTCTTTTGTGTGTCCCTGTAAAATAGCTGTAACTGATACACGCTTCATTTTCAATAGCTAACATTCTGTACACTGTAAAAAACGACCAATGTTTGTTATTTTATGAAAATATACTATAAACACGAACGAAATTATAATATAATCTTCTGAGTTATGCGAAATTCCGAATAGCGTGTTCCATTGTCTTTTGAATCCCCAGAAACCAATACATTTCCAAAATTTAAAGAATTATTTATAAAAACGAAGTATTTTTCGCTCCCCGTATTTTTCAGAAACGTTTCCGAAGGGTTTTTACAGTGTATTAATTAGTGTCCTCAGCCTGGAATACCTATTTTTCGAATGCTATCAATTCTCAAGTAAACATTTTCATGCTCAAAAAATATGTTTAACAGACAAACATGCAAAATTAACAGCGTTAACAATAACATTAAAATAAAGATTATTTCTTTACTCTTTCATGTATAAATTAACTTATGCGGCTGAAAATGTTTATTTGAGAATGGATGACATTCGAAAAACAGGTATTCCAGGCTGAGGACACTAATTAATACACTACAAAAACCCTTCGGAAACGTTTCTGAAAAATACGGGCAGCGAAAAATACTTCGTTTTTATAAATAATTCCTTAAATTTTTTAAATGTATTGGTTTTTGGGGATTCAAAAGACAATGGAACACGCTATTCGGAATTTCGCATAACTCAGAAGAATATATTATATTTTCGTTCGTGTTTATAGTATATTTTCATAAAATAAGAAACATTGGTCATTTTTTACAGTGTAGTAAACATCAATAACATATAAAAATTTCATGGCAATCCGAGTATATTTACGAGAGTTAGAGAGCAGACATACAAATCGAATAATCGAATCCGTAAACACTTTTCAACTATGTTGGAAAGTGTTGAAAAGTAACTAGACACTGCCTGTTAAACTGATTGATCTCTGCTGCAATATTAGTTTTAAGGGGCAAACATCAATTCTGCTAAAAATGATTGATCGTTAGCAAGAAATATGAAATCGTAATGAAAATTTATGCGCGACTCGAAAGTTTATTTTGGGTTATTAATCTATTTTTAATTAGTTCAACATATTGCTACATTATTAGTTACGATATTTTATGAAGCTGAGAATTCAAAGGCTTCTTCTAATATTAAGTTGCAAGTTGCTTAATTAAACAAGGCACTTTTAATTCAGTTGTGCTTATTTTAGTCGTTCAATGACTTCTCTGTGATTTTGAATACATGTGTTCCAGTAATGTAAAATTAATGAAGTATACATTGAGTAAAATCTCACATTTGTTTATTGCGTTTCTATACCATTTGGCTGATAATTCTTTATTCATTATTATTTACTATGTGCTAATTTTTTTTAATATTTACTTCTTACATTAAACTTTATTTTGTATAACGTTGCAAACATTTTATAAATTAATCCAATATTTATGTAACAAGTATGAAGTATTCATGAAGTATTTTTATATTTATTTATATGAAATTCGCGTTATTTATTATCTTTTTGCTGGGCCTTTTTTTTTTTCCCCTCCATGCTTTTGTATTAAGGATACAATTGTAGGAGATACAATTGATATAGCTTGAGTTATAAGATATTAAACTATCTCTCGTATATAGGATGTCCTTTCATATCGCTGACCAAAAGCTTATTTCTAAACCGTTAGTTTTAGGGCTGTAGTTCCAATTTCAAAAATGTTTCAAATGTTGTTCTACATCATATAAAAATTTATTTATATCAAAATAGTTGTATTTGTTTAAAGTTACGAAAGTTAAATTTTTAAGTTATTTATAGAAAAACTTTTCCCATGCTCTAACTGAAGAAAATATCATTTATTTTCGGTCCTTTCTGGCACAAAAAACAGTAAAATATGTTTTCAGTGCCAGAAAACGCTGAAAATTTGTAAAATTCAAAATATCATAACTCGATTAGTTTTGGTCGTACAAAAAGGGAATTTTTACTGTTTTATTTGTTAGTTTTTTTTTTTTTTTTTTTTTTTTTTTTTTTTTATCACTTATAAGATTCAGAGACCGTATAAAATTTGTAACTTCGCACCTTTTGAAAAAAAAAAACTATTTTGATGTAAATGAATTTTCATATGTGCTGAACACCAAAATTTGAAGTGTTTTTGAAATTGGAACTATACCTATAAAAACTAGTCGGATGTATCAATCACAAAACTTTCTTCTATCTCATACAGGGTTCGCATACACTAAAACGAATCAGCACCAATTTATATCAAGGTCTAACTGAAACTCAAGTTTTATTAAATTCCGTGCATTATTTCTTGAGATATGACTATCACTAAAATCGTGTAAATCCTGCAAAATGCTGCATATCAGCGCCACCTGCTGGGCGATTTTTACCAAAAACTAATCAGCACCAATTTATATCAGAGACTAACTGAATATAAAGTTTTAATAAATTCCGAGCATTAGTTCTTGAGATAGAGCTATCGTGGAAATTGCAAAAAATGCTGCATAGCAGCGCCACCTGCTGGCGATTTTTACCAAAAACTAATCAGCACCAATATATATCAGGGACTAACTGAATCTAAAGTTTTATTAAATTTCGAGCATTAGTTCTGGAGATAAAGCTATTGCGGTAATCACGAAAAATGCTGCATAGCAGCGCCACCTGCCGGGCGATTTTTACCAAAAACTAATCAGCACCAATTTATATCAAGGACTAACTTAATCTAAAGTTTTATTAAATTCCGAGCATTAGTTCTTGAGATAGAGCGCCCACAAAATTTGTGTCACATACAGACAGACTCACAGACAGACATTTTCTAAAAACAGTCAAATTGTGTTCAGGACCTTCTAAAACGTATAAATCCGTCGAAAACCGGAAGTCGAAAATATTCATGAATCCAATACTTTCTTCTTGTAAAGATAGAAGAAAGTAATAACGGAAATTAGCTGACGATATGATAACGATATGAACGATTAACGTAACGATATGAAAATAACGGATTAAGAATTAGCTACTGGTCAACGGTAAGACTATGTATACTCAATAAACTCTAGTGGGGAGGTTATGAGATCCGATGTTTGAGGTACCTTAGTTAAAAATTTAGTTCTTGATCCAAAAAAGAATTCAAAACCTACTTCCGGGAAAGAAAAAAAAAAAAAAAACGAATATATTGTTTTTCCAAAGCACATGAGTATTTGTGAGGGAACGACTATAGTTTCCGAAGCACTTTATCTTTCTTTTTCTATCTTTAAATGTATTGGGCAAAGAAAGAAAAAAGAAAAAGAAATTCTATTATTGTATTCTTGCATAAAAGTATAAAAGAAAATAAAACTTATTTAATTTTACCTAAATTTGAAGAAATTGACAATTTTCAAAACAGAAAGTATGTGAAATCGAAAACAACCGCACACTTTGTTCTACTAAATATATTTTAATTTCAAGCTGTTCTGATATCATATCTGCCTGTATAATAAACTTCTAAATTTGAAAATGTTTGATAAATTGACTGAAATAGGCTAGTTTTAGCTATAAAACATTTGTTCGATTCTTTATAAATTTCCATGAATTAAGTAATTGAACACAGTAATTAGAGCCTTTCAGTTCTATGCACAGCTAAAGGTTTGCAAAACTATCTTTATTCTTTTTTGTTAACAAAGAAAGCCCTCTTCTTGCTCAAAAATGTAAATTTTTCGTTTTAATATGCCTAATAATCGGGAAAATCGTTAGACAAATCTAACACAATGAAGTAACTTTTTAACACCGTAGAAATTAGTAGCTTCAATTTGCAGATGCCAATCCTTTATGGTTACGTATATCACAAGATTAAAACAAGTCGGGTGTACCAATGCCAAAACTTTCTTCGATCTCTCACAGGTTTCGCGTACTCTAAAAACGATTCAGCACCAATTTATATGAAGGTCTAACGTAATCTAAAATGTTATTAAATTCCGTGCAATAGTTCTTGAAATAGGACTATTGCTAAAATCGTATAAATCCTGCAAAATGCAGTATAGCAGCGCCACCTGTTGGATATTTAAACCAAAACCTAATCAACAGCAACTTATGCCAACGTTTAACTGAATCTGAAGTTTGATGAAATTCTGTACATTAGTTCTTGAGATACAGCTATCGTGAAAATCAGGAAAAAGTAGCATAGCAGCGCCACCTTTTGGGCTAGTTACACCAATACGTAATCAGCGTCTATTTATGTCAAGGTCTAACTGAATCTGAAGTTTGATGAAAATAAGTGCATTAGTTCTTGAGATAGAGCAGTTGTGGAAATCGGAAAAAATGCAGCATAGCAGCGCCACCTGCTGGGCGATTTTTACCAAAAACTATTCAGCACCAATTTATATCAGGGGCTAACTGAATATAAAGTTTTATTAAATTCCAAACATTAGTTCTTAGAGCACCCACAAAATTTTTGTCACATACAGACAGACATTTTCTAAAAATAGTCAAATCGTGTTCAGGACCTTCTAAAACGTATAAATCCGTCGAAAACCGGAAGTCGAAAATTTTCATGAATCCAATACTTTCTTCTTGTAAAGATAGAAGAAAGTAAAAAAGAGAGAAAGTAAGAAAAATAACAGATTTAAATGTAATCCTTCTCCATAATCTATAACCTTCCGTAAATAATTTGCTATTATTGAAATAAAAAGTTGAAAAGCCTGTTGACACTACTACTTAACTAAATCGATCTTTGCTGCATTTTAAGTGGTAGGAATGGAAGGGGGAGTACTAATCAAACCTTTGTATCATTTTCAAAAATCGATTCTGCTAAAATTGATTGATTATTCGCAAGAAAAATCGAATCATAATGGAAATTTATGCACGAGTAGAAAGTTGATTTTGCGTTATTAATCTGTTTTTAATGAGTCCAACATCTTGCTGTATTATTAATTACGTGTTTTTTTACTAAATTGAGGATTATTCAACAGCATTTTCAATACTATGTTTGGAGTTAGATTACTCACTTCGTTAATTTATCCATCTACTGTAGCGTTTAGTGTTGTATCCAATTGTAATCTATTAAAAAAAAAATTATTTCTTAAAGTTATCGAAGTTTATAAAGTTTCCAAACTTTCAAAAATGTATCTCTGCACATTTATTAGATTATGTGCAATATAATTTACTTTAGCTGTCAATTGTTGAATTACAATTTCTTTCATATTTCTTTTAAATGCTGAACGGTGTAAATTAACAACATAATACACAAGTAAGATAACTTTTATTAGGTTGTTTTACATCTTTTGACTCACTCCGAACCATTTTTAGGTGCGTTCGTAGTTATATAAATACGTAGCACCTATAGTCGTCGTTTGGTCCGTCCGTCTGTCTGTCTGTCTGTCCGTCTGTCCGCATATAACAACGCAAAAACTACCCAACCAAATGGTTTGCAATTTAAAATATATTATCTTTGCAGAATTTTGTCGAGACATTTCAAATTTTATTAAAATCGAATCAAAACTTTAGTAGATATTAATAAAAATATTTATTAAGAAATTTGAATTTTTTTTTTTAAATCGGTGCTTTTTTGTTATAGGAGCTTCCGAAGTTTAATCGTCAAGCGACCGATATATTTATTTTATGACAGAAATGAATCTGCAGACGATAGAATGCATTTCACAGAATTAAAAATCATCAAGATCTGAATATTTATATAACTAGCTGATACATATAGATCTGAATATTTATATAACTAGTTAAGATATTTGTATGAACAGTGTCATAAAATATATACTTAACTAGCTGTTTAACCCGTTCTACGCACGGGATATCATGAATTTAATTCTAAAACGTGCGTACGAACGCACCTCGTTTGTAACGTTTGACGTACAATTTCCAACTTTTTATATTTATATAAGTGTTCGTATCGCAGGGCCCGACTTAGACTATCTGGGCTTCCCGGGGCATGCATTATTCTGTGTGTGTGTGTGGGGGGGGGGGGGGCTTCTACATCTACCTATCCATAGAAATTGTTAGTGAATTATGCTGGAGTAACTAATACTAAACTTCATATGAATTGTATGTATACACAAATTTCAAACCAGGTACTGTTCATATCTGTATACAGGGTATCACAAGAAAGATGGTCAAATCTTTAACTGATGATTGAATACACTACTTTGTTAAAAACAGGTGAGAATATTTGATAATTGCACGGTCTTTGAAGTTAATTAAAATGCTATTATTTAATTTTCATGTTTTTTTAAATACGCACGTTATCTTTTATTTTTATTTGGTTGTTTATTTTCATATCTGTAACCATGGAGTAACTCGAGCCACAATTTCGGTAAAAGTTAAAAATAAAAGATAGATAAATAATAAAAGATAACGTGCGTAATTTTTTAAAAAATACATGAAAATTAAATAATAGCATTTTAAGTAATAACTTCAAAGCCCGTGCAATTATGGAACATTCTCATTTGTTTTTGAAAATGGCTCGGAATGAGTCGAAACTTTTCAAACAACCTAATAAAAGTTATTTTTAATATGTATTTATTATGTTGTTAATTTACACCTTTTAGGATTTAAAAGAAATATATTATTACAAGGTGTTATAATTTAATTATCGCGGATCGCAAATTTGTTTAAATATCTCATCAATGGATGCCGAATAAATGCAGGCATGCATGCACAAAATATTTAATTAATTTTGTATGATAAATAATTATTAGAAAATTCGTATATACATATTAATTAAAATAAATAATTTACATATTTAAAATAACATGAAAATATGCATGATGGTGCACTAAAATAGAGAGAAAATTAAAACCTGTTACTGAAAATATAATATAACATAGTACTTTTCAATACCGTGGTTCTTAATGTTATTCACAAGCAGATGGAATTTTTCTCATCCTTAAACGCAAAGGAAGAATAGAATACAGAGCGTTGTTATAAAAGTCCGAGAGGTAGCCACAATTTAAACCTAACCATTTTATACAAGCTGGTTTTAAGTTGTAATTGATGTTACTTATCAATCCCGAAAACAGTCGTCAGTTGTTGTAACAGCTGTGTATGAGGACATGATAATCAAAAAATGCCCCATTAAAACGTTAAAAGCATGGCAACCCAATTACAGATCGACCAATATTTTTAAAACAAAGCACGCTGTCATGTTTTTAGAGGCCTCGAAGTCTGAGTGGGGGTTGGCGAGCGTAGATCGCAGGGGGTAGGCCCCCTAGTTGTTATATAAATTTCTTTCATTTCATAAATATACTAAATAATCAATTATTTATGATGAAATAAAGGGGAGAATTGATAAGAAATTGACAGTATTGCAGGATATTTTAATTTAATGAAATCTAAGTTATCAATATATTTTCATATTAAAACTGGTGTGAGAATTTTTCGCGTTTCCGCTTATTTATTCTTTTTTTTTTTTTTTTTTCCATTTGTGTATTTCAACACCAGTCTAAGTTTTTGCTCCCGTCTTTAACCTCATGTTGCACAAAATATTTAAAATTCTTAACTCTTTAGTTTTGTGTGTGTGTGTGTGTGTGTGTGTGGGGGGGGGGGGGGTTCTATCTGTTTCTTTCTGATGACAGTAAATAAAAAATGAATCATATTTTGCGCTTTCTCGTTTTGCACCCTCCCGAAATTTTTTAAAATCGTAGTATTTAAAAAAAAATTCTGCCTTATTTCTTACATTAGTACTAACAACTAAATTACCCCCTCCCAAAGTTTCATCTCCCTCTCTTTGTTCCCCTTTTTGAAACACGAGGCTTCAAAACTTTAAAACTCTGTAATTATTAGGCCCCATTTGTTAGTTTATTAAACAATAAATGAATTATCGTATATTCCGATGTATACCGCTCATTACTGATAGAAGAAAATTGATAAAAAAAAATTACAGGTGCATGTTATATCCCCGTTATAAAAATATAAAAGTAAAAATTAGGAGGGAAAAAGGATAACAATAAGAACTAAGATTTCTAGTTTAGTGGACATTCAAAAAATTTAGAAAAAACAATTTATGTCATCAGATTACATGAAAAGTAATAGTTATTATATTTGATAATAATATTTTTTTTTTCTCTGATGGTTTCTTTGCAAAGAAGGACGTGCGCGTTATACGACGAATATCCTAACAGTTGAAAAATAAATGTGTGAAAGTTTAGGTGTGTGTTATACGCCGGAATATACGGTATTTATTGATATTTACAGGGTTTCCCCCAGTTTTAAAAGGGGGCAGGGTGCTGCTGGTGAGAAAAGAGTACTATTTTACTCTTAAGGGCACTTTTTGAATTCTTGAGGGCACTTTTCAGATTCTTAAGAGCAGTTTTTTTAAATTGTTAAACCTTAAAGGTATTTCGGTTTTTAAAGACACTTTTAATATTTAAAAGCTTAAACATTTTTTTTTCAAGACAACATTGAGTTAATTTTTACTATGAAAGCAAAATTTTAAATGCAAAAAGGAGAAAGGACACTTTTTTTTTTACTGAGGGGCAAGAAGGGTGCTAATTTTTGTTTTACTGGGAGGCAAGAAGGGTGCTAATTTTTTTTTTTTTTACTGGGGGGCAAGAAGGGTGCTAATTTTTTTATGAGGGGTAAGAAGGGTGCTAATTTTTTTTTACTGGGGGAAAAGAAGGGTGTTAATTTTTTATGAGGGGTAAGAAGGGTGCTACTTTGTGAACCAAAGGACAATTATATTTTATAATAATCTTTTTTATTATTATTTTTTACTCTGGTGGTTTAAGGACGTGCGCATTATATGGCGAATATACTAAAAGTTGAAAAAAAAAGTCTGAAAGTTTAGATGAGTGTTATACGCCGGAATATACGGCATTTATTGATATTTATGATTGACCAGTGGGCCCGTGCGAGGATTTCGCACTACAATCTAATATTTTTTATCAATATGTAATACAGTAATCCCTTAACATTCGCGAGGGTTACGTTCCAGGAAAACCTCGCGAATGTCAAATCCGCGAATGTTGAGTCTATCTCTCTGCACTAAAAAAGGAGTTACGTTCTCTACAATTTTAATTAGTGTGACACAGCATTTTAAAGAACAAAAGAAAATATTTATTTAACTCTACTTTATGCATAACATGTATGTAGAAGGGGAATATACAGACATGTTCATAAATATGAAATTTATTTAATGAAGATAATTCAAACTAAGTGACTGAAGAAATAATTACAGCTAAAAAGCATAGTTTTTTTTTATAAAGTAATTTCAACTTTCTCAAAGAGATGATAATGTATATTAGTAGGCCAGTATGCGATACAATATTAAAATACGATATTTAAATGCAGCTAAATGATTCAGAGATACTTTTATTTTCTAAGTGCAGCTTCAGCTCCATCTCTACGAGAACCTGCACATTTGTAATTAATAGATTGAAGATGCCGTGACCTTACCACTTGTAATATCCCATTGCAATGAGTATTCTTCTGCTGTTATTATTTTGTTTTCCTACAACACTCGCTCCTTTTTCAGCATACAACTGAAAATTGATTTGTAAATACATACTGAGAAAACACAGGGAAACAATCTTTAACCACTGTAAATTCTGAAAAAGCAAAGATATAATTAAAAAAAATCGCGAATAATCAAGTCAGATTCTCGCGAATGTTAAGTTTTCCGCATTATAATTATATTAGCATTATATTATTCGCGAATAATCAAAATTCGCGAATGTTAAAACCGCGAATGTTAAGGGATTACTGTATTTATTAGATGCAGGTTTAAAATTCTAAAGAAAATGTGAGGATAAAAATATCTGTAAACAACATTTAGTTTTTAGTCAAGCCAGAATATCATCTAATTTATTCCATCAAAGTTACAGTAAAAACGGATCCAAGACTGCAAAAGGCACGCGCGAAAAAAAAAAAAAAAATAATAATAATAACAATTGTATTTTAACTGCCTTATAGGATGACGTCATCCGCTTCGGGAAAAACATGGGACATAGAAATATAAATCTAAACGTTTCAATTTCAACTTCCTTTTTTAATCATAAATATAAAATAAACCCATGCGGTGTTTTTTATAATCATTGCTGAGCATCATATAATGTGGTATTATATTTTTGTGGCAACAGTAATTTGAGGAAAACCTTTCATTTCTTTCATGAAATCAATGCCGATTTAATTTTTAATTATCATCAAATTTTAATCAAAAAACGTTTTAGGAAAATGTAAGTGTACTATGTCAGAAGTCTGTTTAAAATCCTTTTGTATGGTATCTCATTCGTCGTTCTACGTTTCGTATTTTCTTAGAAAAAGGGATGTTGACAGGAGAAATAATATATATACTATTATAATCAATCATCTAAATCCCTCTATTTTTTTAATTTTCGGTCTCGCCCTTTTTTTCCTGAACAAATGACAAATGGAGTAAAAGCAAATTATGTTTCTTTCTTTTTCTTTCTTCTATTTTTAACCCCTTATTAACAGCTTATATTATCATTTTTACAATGCTTAGATAAATAAACGTCTTCATCGAAAAAGTGAAATAAATCTAAATGATGCCATAATTATACATTTACTAGTCTTCGATTTTTGAAATAAAATATCACATACTTGCTTTCCACTTTCTCAAAAATTGCAATTGCACGAAACTATATAAAGATTTCAAGTTTTTTAGCTACCTGTTTCTAGTTTCTACTATGTCAAATTGCGGAAGTGTTTCTATTTTTAGGTATGGTCGAGTTTAGAGGGAATCCCTTTCACTTTAGTATCATAAGGTTTCTTGCGCTGCACGTTTACTTTGTTTCTCCTTCGATTCCGGGAAACAATAATAAAAGTTTCCCGGAGTAAGCAGAGAAAACAGCAAAAGTAAAAAAGTAAAGGATGAACGAAGGAAAAAGCGTCACCTGATCTTTCTCATCTGGAAGCCGGCAAAATATTTTTATAGATGAATGAATGAATGGATATAGCATAACTTCACGAAAGATTGAGAAGACAACAAAATATTTTGGTATTTCTTTGATCCTGTTACGTCGGAAGAGGTCATGCGGTCATATGCATTTGATGCTTTGTATGTTTTTATAAATGTAAAGTTATGTAAATGGTAAAGTGCGTCGTCCTAGAGTTTTAACCTTGGTTCATGTGATACGAGATATGTTATCAGATTTACAGAGTTTGTTTAAAGAATTGTTGTTTAAATGTTTCTTCTTTTTTTATGCTATATATTAAGTGTATTTTTATCATTTCTAAAAGGGGCAATATGATTTACATTAGAGTCATGCTCGTGTCGGGCAAAATATTTTTATAGATGAATGAATGAATGGATATAGCATAACTTCATGAAAGATTGAGAAGACAACAAAATATTTTGGTATTTCTTTAATCCTGTTACGTCGGAAGAGGTCATGCGGTCATATGCATTTGATGCTTTGTATGTTTTTTATAAATGTAAAGTTATCTAAATGGTAAAGTGCGTCGTCCTAGAGTTTTAACCTTGGTTCATGTGATACGAGATATGTTATCAGATTTACAGAGTTTGTTTAAAGAATTGTTGTTTAAATGTTTCTTCTTCTTTTATGCCATATATTAACTGGATTTTTATCTTTTCTGAAAAGGGCAGTATGAGTTACATTAGAGTCATGCTTGAGTCGGGTCATATCGGACCCAAACCCGAAAATTCTATTTGAAGTCGACCCGAAAACCGTTCCGAATCCGACGACCGAATCCCAAAACCGACCCGAAACTCGGAATAAAAGATAATTGATCCATATTTTAATGAAATTATGGGGAAAAATAAATTAATTCTATAATTATCTATAAAATTAGTTTTATATTTTATGAAGAAAAAATTAACAATGCTCATTTATTTTCAAATATATATATATATATATATATATATTCCTTAAAACAATATTCTAGACTATTATTTATTATTTTATTTTTTTATTTTTGAAAAAATCGTGTTAATCCGGCCTGCAAAAAGTCAACGCAACCCGAAACCTCCGAAAAAATTAGAGTCGACCCGACCCGCATTCGGCTCGCAACCAGAAAAAATTAGCTCAATCCCGGCCGGAAACAAACCGCATGCATGGAATCGGGTAAAATCGAGTTACTCAACCCGGTGCAGTTACATGTGGACATGCATTCTATTCTTCTTGCTCGATTTAAATGTGAAGTTACGTAATTGTAAAGTGTGGCACCCTAAAATGTCGTTAATTAGCCTCTCATGCTGGATGTGATATCAGATCTTTTTTTTTCTTTTCCGAAACATAAAAAGAGAGTGATATAACGAAGAGCTACTGTAAATGAATAGATGAAAATAATAAATGTCATACATTTATCGCAGAAACTATCAAAGTTAAAACTTCTTAAATTTGTAACCGTTTTTCAGTTACTGGGCAACAAATAGTAAAGCGAAACACTCTGTTATTTATCTTTATATGTTTTAGATTCCGAAACACAAAAAGAGAGTGATATAACGGAGACCTACTGTAAATGTGATAGATAAAAATAACAAACATCGTGCATTTATCGCAAAAACTATGAAAATTAAAACTTCTTAAATTTGTGTTCTTTTTTTAGTTGTTTTGTCTACTGGACAACAAACAGTAAAGCGAAACACTCCGTTATTATATTTATATGTTTTAAATGAACTTTTAGTTGAATTTAAACTTAAAATAAAAGGCGGATAATAATTTTATTAAAGTTGAGAAAAAAAAGGTTGTCTGGGAATATACTTGATAGCTCGAGAGTTAAGAATAGAACAGAGGAAGTAACTAATATGCCTTTGACAGACTTTGTTATATGTCCTTCAAGAGAGACAAACAAAAGTTATAAAGAAAAAGCCTGGAGCTTCTCGTGCAAAATTTGATACACTTTTATAAGACAAACACAGTGAAGCACTTATATGCCTCAACAAAACTCTCTTGAAAACAGTATTGCAACGGGAAGTTGTTGCTTGCTGGACAAATAAATGTATTGTTGCATTCAGATGCGAAACCATGTATTGCTCATACTCACTTTTTATTTAAAATAATTATGACATTATTTTTATTTCTTTGCTTTCGCGAGTATCATTTGGTTACATTCGTCCATCTTATAAAGGAAGCCCAGAAAAATAAGTTAGTACTTTTTAATACTTTTAAACATTGTGGAAAAGTGTTTATGACTTCGGTGTATCTTTCCTTCTGCCTGTGCTCTAACTCGCGTAAATATTATCGGATTGCCATGTAATTGATAAATAGTATTGAGGTTTACTATAGAATGATCCCTGATAAAATTGGAAGTGTGTAGAATTTATAGTAGTTCATTTACGACACTCGAAAAAATTCCTTTACATTATGGTGCATGGCAAAAAAATCGTTTATCGTTTATTTTAATGATTTTGCACTATTTCAAACATATTGAAATTGATAGACATCACTGAGGTGACATCACAAAATGGTTACTGTAGAATTTGGTGTGCTTGTCATTTATCATTCATTTACAGGGGCACACAAAATAATTCGGTTACAGTATTGTGTGTTAGCGAAAATTGTCAAAAATGCGTTTTCAGTTGCAGTGTGTGTTTTTAAGTCAGAACTAAATTTTTGCATATTACTTGATGTGTATAAATTCTGTAGATCATATACACGGCTGCACAAAAGACTTCGAGTGCATTTCCACTTATTGACGGAAAATTGCTGAAGAGGAATTTTCAGCTGTGTCTTTGAAAATTGCTAAAAGAAAAAAGAAGTCTGTCATCTTTTATACCGGTTAATATGCAGCAACCAAATAATGGTAAAATTAGCATTCAAGGAAAATTTTCTAAAAAGAAACAGGTTTATAATAATATATTAAAGCTAGTTCATTTCTCTCTATAGTGTTATTGCTGTATTTGCAAAATATTTTAATGTAGTTAAAATTATTTTTTGTTAAAATTTTCTTCTAAAATCAAATGGTCAAAACTAATTTCCATCCAAACTGCGTGTGGCCAATTACCATTACATATATTTAAACATTACAATGTATATTTATAGATTTGAATGGTAGTTATTCAGTGTCATCCTTTTTTGAAAAAAAAAAAAAAATCCTTTCGGTATCTTTTAAAGATTTGCTTAGGTTTTCAAGCACTAGATTACAGTACATCTCAAAAGAAATTGCCAAAAGAAAAATCGAGTTGGTTTGCTTTAACCGGTTAGTACGGATGCAACTAAATACTGACAAAGTTAATGCTCAAAAGGAAATTCTCTCTCTCTCTCTCTCTCTCTCTCTCTCTCTCTCTCTCTCTCTCTCTCTCTCTCTTTTTAAGAAAGAAATTATTTGTGGTGCAACTAGTATGCTTATGTTAAAATTCTTCTCTAAAATAAAATTGACGAAAAGTAATTTGTGTCCAATCTTTGTGTCGCCAGTTATTTCTGCTGGAAAAAAAATATATATATTCGTGTAACCATATCGTGTATTATGTTCACAAAGTCAGGAGGGGAGATCATATTAGAAGATTAATATAGTTTATTAAACATATATTAAGAATATACAAATACTAAGAATTATTTTAAGTTTCATGATTAACTAGTTCAGCTTCAAATGCTGAACGTTCCATATTCATTTTTACATGTTTCACTCAAGATATCCAAGACAACACTGAAAGCTTCATATTTAAAAAACAAATGACATCACAAATCTAAAATTGCAACATGATGTGGACATAATATACTTATTGCTAATTATAAACATTAAATTATATCAAAATCATTATAAACAATAAATTTGATGAAAATCGTTATAAGATAATACATTACATAAAAATCATTATAGAATAATAAATTACATTAAATCATTACAGAATAATAAATTACATGAAAATAATTATAAGACAATAAATTATATGAAAATCATTATACACCAATAATTTATCTGCAAATCATTATAAGATAATAATTTATCTCTTATTAGTTCAGAATGTAATTCCATCAGTTTTATCCCATCATTATAAAAAATTGCATCATTTTCTGTAAATAAACTATAAACAACTACTGGGTTGTTTCTATGTTGTGCTTGATTATGATGAGAATCAATATATAAATAAATAAATAATTATAGCATGCATAAAGAACTGATATTACACCCAAACATCTGCATTTTAACATATATTAAAACATTATAATATCTTTATTGAAATTGAATAGTAGTTATTCAATTTCATATATTTCTTTAAAAGAACCCTTTCGGCCTCTTTTGAAATTTCTAAATGAAAACCCAGCCGGTTAACTTTCACTGATTAAGATGCCGCAACTAAATGGTGAAAATGTTCAAAAGAAGTCTGTTTTTGGTAAATAGTAAGAGTTAATACAATAGATATAAGATTTTAAAGCTTTTTCCCTACTTATGATCTAATTGCTGTGTTCATAAGATCTTTAAATATGGTTTAAATTATTTATTAACATTTTCCTCTGGAATCTGTTTGATCTGTACGCGGTCAATTATTACAGCATTTCAAAATTTACTTAAATATATTTGTTCTGGATTTGAACGGTAGTTTTTGACTTTTATTATTTTTTTTTTATATATCCTTTCTGCATCTTTAGAAATTGCTGGAAGAAAAACAAAGCCGGCCAGCTTTTACCGGTTTATATGTCGCAACTACATAAAGTTCAAAGAAAGGTTTATTGAAAAAGGAAAAAGAGTGAGATCTATAATAATATATAAAAGCTATTTTGTTATACCTATGATGCAGCTACAACTGATACGTTCGTAAATGTTTTAATATAGTTAAAATTCTTTATTAAATTGTCTTCTGATATATGGGTCAAAAAGTAATTTCCGTTCGATCTGTGTGTGGTCAATTATTTTTGCATTTCAGAATATATTTAACTCTTATATATTTTTCTTATTAGATTTATTGAAATTAATTTCTCAATCTTTTGAAAGCAATCTTTCGGTGTCTTTTGAAGATTTGTTTAGGTATATTGGAATGCTGAATTACATCCCATTCTGAAAATAAATAAAATAAACTGGGCTGGTCAGTTTTTAGCGAATTAAAAATATACCTCAAAATAATAACGAAACAATAATCAAAGGCATTTTTTTTTTTGGCCGTTGATGAAATAGAACCATGTATTAGTATATTAATGGTATATGCCTCGACTCCCCCATAACTTTAAAAAAATTGCTTCTTTTACTCTAATTTAAATTTCTTGTTCAGGAAATATCCAGTAACGATAAAAGTTTTCGGCATTTTAATGAACGGAAATTGAAGAAACTAAAGAAGAAAAAGAATATTTCTTCTTAAATGCGATTTCGGATTCTATTAAGTTTTCCAAATCATGAAATTGCTGTTTTATTTATATTTGATAAATGTTTTCTTAATTGAAATACAAAGTTTTCCACTAGAACATAGATGTTTTTTAAAAATAGCTCATTTCCTTCGTGATTTCTGTTTCCCTTTTTTTTTTTTTATTTAAAATATCCCATATAGCAAGCATGATGACAGTGACGTCACTGAAAGTCACAGTGATCACGTCACATCCGTTAGCAAAATGCCAGCATTCAGTGACGTCACTACAAGTCACAGTGGTCACGTCACATCTCTGACCAGAATGCCACCACTCTATGGTGTCACATTGTGTCTAAAATTATGAGCTTCTTCAAAAACTTAAAAAAAAGCGACAAGAACCCTTCAAAACATATTATTTATTATAAAAATGTTTTTTTTTTTTTTTTTTTTTTTTTTTTTTTTTCATGAAATATTTTGGATTTGGGTGACGACACTGCAAGTCACGTACCTCACATCACAAATGTGGTGGCCGTGTGATCGACCGTGTGTGGCGGCAAAACCACCAGAATGTGAAGTCACGTTGGTACCGGGAGAATATTTTCAACAAGGCCCTCTTAATGCATTTAAGGGCCTTGACCCGATTAATTTCTGTGGGACCCTTCAAAATTAACCTATATATGTCCAAAAGCAGTATAGATATTATAAGAAAATAAATATAGCCCTCTAAATGTGACACATGATTGTAGTTTAAGAGATATAGAGATCACACTGGTTATGCGAAAAAACGCGCTAGCTAATGTTAAGTCTATAGGAAGGTTATTTTCAAATTTCTCGCTTGCATTTAAATATTTTTAAATGATTTTTTATAAACTTTTGTGTCATATTCAGAAATCTTACAAAGCAATACCTTTCTGATATATAAGGCCCCTATTATCCTGTAAATTTTGAAATCCTAATGTTTTCTAGGTTTTCTAAAGGTAAAATAAACGTTTCCAGATTCATGTGTAACTACGCGCATTGGCGCTTACCATTAATGGAGATTTGCAAGATAAGAAAGAACAGATAGCGCGCTCTAGAAGTTGGGAGGAAGCTCAGTCAGTAGACGGTGTTGGCTCAGTGCTGTCGATACTAAATGTAATTTCAATTGACTTCTCAAGGTCAGTTTCTCGGTCCTTTTTTATGTCAGTAACTATGGTAACATTTAGCTGACTGACTGCATTTGGCTGATTAACCGCTGTACTTTTCACCATGTCAACGAAGGGATGAAGGGAGGATGGATGACCTTGTGAAGCCAATTGAAATTACATAGAGTATAGTTAGGTTTTTGACCACGCGGATACACTAAATTTTCGTTCATGATTTTATATATCAGGAAATGCTTCAGGTTCAGTGAAGGGTTTTTTATCTACCTTTTTATTTTCAAGGTTATTGAATTATACGTAATAAAAGTATAAATAGTAAAAAACTATAAAATCAAGAAAAAGACAGAGAAAATAAAATCCAATATCTAGTCTATCACCCCCCCCCCTCCCCTACAATTATAAATAGAGGCGAGTATAACATTAAGAATTCAATACTGTACTTTAACATCCCTTGGGATTCAGAAGTCCTTAAAGAATGCTTCAAAAATCACGGCCGAAAGCAATAGCAGCAAAATTTCGAAGACTCCTTCCTGATCGATACACTGTCTAAAAATGATTCTCATGCTTCTAAACCCCTCTTCCATCCCCCCCCCCCTCCCACACAACCATGTAATAACATGACGGGAAATACCTTGTTGTCTTCTCCAACTCTTGTGCCGTCGTGCTATACTCTTCATTCACTCAGCTATAAAGAGGATATTACAACCATCCAGATGAAAAAAAGAAAGACAAAAAAATTGAAGGTGAGCTTTTTCCTTCGTTTTCATATATATATATTTTTATCTTGCTATTTCATCTGTTTTCTGCGGATTTTTGTTATTCTTGGACGAATTCTTGAGATCGAAGTTGAGCCAATGAAAGATGCAATACATTTATGAGGAAAGAGTAATGTAAAGAAAACTTTTCCGAAGCTGAATTTTAAGTGTCGTCGTATTTAGAATTCAGCGGCAATAAATTGACATGCTTCGGCGATGAAGGTTTTATAGTTTAAGTAATCTATTATTCATTTGAATATCATGCCATTCATTATATGCATGTTAGTTAACGTTTGTTTCTTACTTGGCAGTTAAGACCTTAAAAACGCGATGTGACTCGATTGTAGTTTCGGTGGCAGTTAACTAGACACTCTCTTCATCAAGTGAAGCAGAGCTTACGTACACCTATAAAAAGCAATTATGCGTTAAGATTTTTTATTTGATGCGTTATGAAATCAAGGCTCTAGTCCTGCTATGAAAAATACACTTCAATCAGCTATAAAGAGATAATATATATGAATAGTTGCATGCACGAGCGGAAAAGATGGAATGCATTTTATGAGCCTTATTTTTTTAAATTCACTTAAATGAATAAATTTTATTTTATTAAACTTAAATTTATTTATTTATTTATTTAGTCTCTTTGTTCATTATATACGTATTATACATTTTCTTGTAATATATTTTTTGCTCTTCAGAAACTTTTCTTTTAATTTAATTTGCTTCATATTTCTCCTTCTGTTGTGTCTTCTTCTGATTGGCTAATGCTCTCTATGTGATTGGCTGGTGCCTTCTTCTATCCTATTGGCTGTTTTCTTTAACTTGTCCTTTTCTCTTCCATTTCCTTTCAGCTCCTGCCATCATAGTGGTAGCACATCTGGGGGGAATTATATATCGACCATTTTGGCGAACCCTGATCTAGAGTATATTGATATCATTGATATTGAATACTCCGAATTGTGATGGGGACCCCCTCCCCCCCTTCCCTGTGAGTGTGTGTCTTCCATACTACCCCACATATGAGCTAATATTGTTAATTTTGAGAACTACGGCAATTGATGCTTCTTCTATTTTAGTTAAAATTCACTTAAAATATCACAATCGGATATAAGGTAATGCAAGTTTTTCATACCTGTTAAGTCCGCGAAGGTTTGGTGTAATCCAATGTAAATAATTAATCCAGTGAAATAGCACAATTTGACTTAATCCAAAATCCTATTATGTGATGAGACAATAAGCACGATGTCTTGTGAAAGTAAGTATCTTCAAGATATATTTTCTAATTTAAATATTTAATTACTATAAATAAAATAAAAAGAATTATTAATTTACATGATTAAATTTTACATTAAAATATTAAAAGGTTAAAGTTTATTTGCATAGAATTTTCTGCAGTTGTTTATTCGACGAGAGTTAGTTAGAGACTAAAGTATTTAGTTCTTAGATGAGAAAAACATAGTCAAGTTTACGTCATTGAGCCTTGAACTTTTGGAGGTTACACGTGTCAGCAGCTCTTTAATGAGTATCTCACAGATGCAGAAAAAAGTACTTCTTTGCCAACACATGTGTTTCATTTCATCATCTTGTTGCAGTTGGAGAATGATTAGGTTGACTCATGATGAGCGATAAAATGTTTATATTTCAGAAATTACTTTCCTAACAAGTATTCTCAATTCTTTGTAACTGATTATTTCAACCAACATTTCGTGTCTAACAGGAAATACTACATGTGTATTTCCGATTATGTACCACCAACCCAGGGCCATATACATAGTCGACAAAGTTAGAAGTGGCTTTGAAATTTTTTGTTGGAGCTAATTACCATCTTATCTTTTTTTGTCTTCTACTTAAAATGATAGAAAAAATATAGACATGACTAGAGGGTAAGTGCCACACTCCCTGTCATTAAACTTTTGATAACAAAATTTTAAAATGGAATTTAAACAATAGTGTTATTAAAAGATTATGAAGTCTAGAGGGGGCGGGGGGGTTAGCCCACCCTGCCTCCTTCAGCTCACGGCCCTGCGATTGACCTAGAATTAAATAATTAAATATGCATCTCCAAGTGTAACAAGACTGCTAATGATAGGGTAAAAAAAAGTGTTAAAAAGACCCCATTAGCAGTAGAGGGGGATTTCCATCACGATGATGATTAATTATCAATTGACAGTTTATTATTATTATTATTATTATTATTATTATTATTTTGTTACGTGTGTGAACTGGAACAATTATATTAAGCTGTTGTCGTAAGTATTTGGATTATCATAATTATAAGATATTTTTCTTGTAAAATTATTGGATTATCATTTGTCTAATTGACATTATGAATGAACAAAGGAATGAAAAAATTACAACTTATGTACAATCAGTCGGCTTAGGAAAAAAAGAACATCAAATACAATTTAATCTCCAAATTGTCACAGAAAAAAAAAAACGAAAAACCGAGCCATTTGATTGTAAATTGTCTTCTTCCAATTTATGCTTTTTAAAAATGACCTTCAGGTGTTGTCTTTATACTGAAATTGTACCAAACTCCGAAATTGACTATACAAACATCCAATTTGGCTTTTTTGGTAAATTTTACCTTAGAATACCTAACAGAAAGTCATTCGGTCAAATAATTTAGGAATTTTGTAGGTTTAAAGTTTGAAATTCCTAATGTTAAATTCTTTTGTAATTGTTGTAAAAGAGATTGCAATGAAGGATGATACTTTTTTCTGTTGTTGTTTAAGTTGGTTCTCAAAAAAAAATTGTTTTCATTTTCTCAACAACCCTAAAATTTCTGACACATTTTTAAACCTAAAAACATGATACTTCCAGGCATAAATATGGAAGTGATTTGCAATCGAATGGTTTATTTTCATTTTTCGATATAAATATGAATTTCATCTTGAGTTATAAGAAATAGTTGTATCATGGCGGCAGTTTTTTTTTTTTCCTTTCCGTGCTGTCGCGTCCTGAAATTCGGTTCGAAATTCCTACTGACAGTATTTTCTGAATGATCATCTGCTTTTACCGAAAAATGAAAGAAACTGTTCTATTATATAGTTGCCAATTTCATGCATTTGACAACAAAAATGTGTCAGAAAGTAACAGTTTGGATTTGAGAACAGCTTTAAAGAAGTGCCGATTGGCAATAAAGATTAATTATCGATTGAGAATTTTCTTGTGAAGCGTGTGAACTGAAAAGAAAGTATACTTTTATTAAGGGTTGATATCACAAACTCGTAAACAAAAGCAAAATTAATTCTTGACTTTCCGAAACTTTCTCACAACTCTTAATCCAATAATGCAAAACATATTGTATTAATTAATCAAATGTATTCAAAATGTTTCAGAAAATAAGTACAAGTTTATCATACATCAATAGATGCTATTTTTATTTATTCATTTATTTTTCGACCCCCCCCCCCCCATTAAATTTAGATTATCGCTGCATTTCCGACATTGATTTCGTATCCTTGCTGCATCCCTTCGCACATTAAATGCAGACCATACTATTTGTTTTCACAGATCTAAACTAATGCTTGATTTTCCAAAAAAATTCTCGCTACTCTCAATGTATTAATCCAAAACATATTGTATTGATTGATACACTGTTTTCAACTAACATTTTAGAAAATAAGAAATGTTTTTTTAAAATCGGTAGTTTTTGTATTTATTTTCGACATTATTCTTTTATTTCTGCTGTATACTTTTCCTACATACAATTTAGAATATCGCAGACTCCCAAACAAAAGCAAAATTAAATCTTGACTTTCTGAAACTTTCTCACAACTCACAGTCCAATAAAGCAAAACATATTGTACTAATTAATAGATTGTTATTAAAATGTTTCAGAAAATAAGTAAAAGTTTCACATAAACCAATAAATGTTACTTTTATTTATTTATTTATTTATTTATTTATTTTTCGACACTGTTCTTTTATTTTTGCTGTGTCTTTTCCCACATTAAATTTAGATTTCCACAGTATTTCCGACATTGATCTATAATTCTGCTATATCCTTTCACCACATTAAACGTAGAATATCGCTGAAATTCACAGTGAATTAATTAATGGTTGATTTTTCAAAATTTTCTCACAACTCTCAATGTATTAATGCAAAACATATTGTATTGATACACTGTTTTCAACTAGCATTTTAGAAAATAGTTTAAAAAAAAATCCGATGATATTGTATTTATTTATTTATTTATATTTTGGACATTATTCTTTTATTTATTTATTTTATTTTTATTTGTATCCTTTTACTATATTAAATTTATAAAAGCAATTCCGACATTGGTCTCTAATTTTTGTTACATCATTTTCCCACATTAAACTTAAAATATCACTGATTTTCACATTGCTTTATTAATGCTTGATTTTCCAAAACTTTCTCACAACTCTCAATGTCTTAATGCAAAACATATTGTATTGATAGATTACATATTGTATAGAATATCACTGATTTTTACACTGCTTCATTAATGCTTGATTTTCCAAAAGTTTCTCAGAACTATCAATGTATTAATGCAAAACGTATTGTATTGATGCACTGTTTTCAGCTAATATTTCAGAAAATAAGTAAAAATTTTTAAACATCGATAGATACTATATCCATTTATTTATTTATTTATATTTTGTCATAATTCTTTTATTTTTGCTGTATTTTCTTCTCTAAATTATATTAAGAATATCACAAATTTTCACAGCTTAGAATCAATTCTTGGCTTTCCAGGGCTGTTTTTAACACTTTCCAACCTAGTTGAAAAGTGTTTATGACTTCGGTTTGTCTGGCCGTATGGCCGTCTGCCGTATGGCCGTCTGCTGTCTGGCCGTCTGCCGTCTGTCCGTGCTCTAACTCCCGTAAATATGCTCGGATTGCTCTGCAATTTTTATATGTTATAGTCGTTATCTATAGCATGTTCCCTATTTCAACGGAAGTGTGTAGCACTGATAGTTTTTTTACAGGGACACTCAAAAGAATTCCGTTACATTGCGGTCTATGGGGAAAAATCATTGACGGTTTATTTAAATAATGTTTCACTATTTTAAACGCATTGAAATTTATATATATCACTAAGGTGCATTAGAAGAAGCTTAATATGGAATAGGGTGTGCATAGCACTTATAGTTAATTTACAGGGACAGTCAAAAGAATTCTGTTACATTACGTCTATGGAGAAAAATCGTCTGCGGTTTATTTAAATAATGTTTCCCTATTTTAAACGCATTGAAATTTATATATATCACTAAGGTGTATTTCAAGAGGCTTACTGCAGAATAGTGTGTGTACAGCAGTCATTGTTCATTTACAGGGACGCACAAAAGTTCGCGAACACATTTCCGTATTATTTAACTCCAGACGGAGAATTTAAAACTGTGCTACGCGTTTCCTAACTGAACTAAAATTTAACATCCTATGTAGTATATATACAAATCTATAGATCCTATACAGGGCTGAATAAAAGTATTCGGATTACTGAGATGTTATCTTTTAGCTTATTAAACGGTATGATTTGTAAAATTATTTTGGAAGCGTTGGAAAGTGTTACATAATCTATGCTTGACGCATGATTTTTCGTTCTTGTTTAAATAACGTTTCAAAGAAAGAAGTAAAAATTTCTCACACATCAATACACATATTTTTCTTTATTCATTTATATTTTCACAATTATTATCTTACTTTTTAGTCATTTACTTATATTATATCTAATCTAGTATATCTCCTAAAGAAGCGCAGAATTAATTCTTCATTTTCCAAAACTTTCTCACAACTCCCAACCTAATAATGCAAAACATATTGTATTAATCAGTTGTTTTTCAAGTTACGCGTCAGAAAAATAAGGAAAAGTTTGTCATCAAGTTCTTTTTTCTACAGTCTAGTATATAATTGCACTTTGCATATGTCTTCACTAGGATTAATTCTTCATTGTTTTCATTAGCTGACTGCCGCCTCTGTTTGTCTGGTGTTAATGACTTCGCTTTTCATTTACTAAGCACATCTGGATGTATTCAATGTTTATATGTTTATTAATTTTGGAGAGGAAAAAAAAAAAGTGAGAAGGAAGAAGTTTCTTTTAAATTGCTAGAAAACAATGGATTATGGAAAAATTACCTTAAGTTTTACTTTTCTCACTTGGGTCAAAAAATATGTTTTGGTGGGTTTGGAATGTTTAAACCTACGTTTTTAGCACTATTTGGTTTTTGTTTTGTTTTTTAAGAGTTGTTTATTGCGGAAAAATCATCCTGTCAGGTATGATTAAACACCTCGAGCATGTAAAGAAAAGATTGTTGAGCTATTGTTTTTTGTTTGCTTTTGTTGTTTTTTTAAGAGTTTTTTATTTGCATCAATCGCATGAAAATCTTGTCACCTGTGATATCCCGATCATATAAAAAACAGATTGTTGTATCGTTCATTTTTTTTTTTTTCTTTTAAGAGTTGCTTAATTACATTATTCGCTGAAAAAAACATCTTGTCATTTGTGATAAAAACATTCTGATTATGTTGTTAAGGAAAGATTGTTGCACCATTGTTGTGCTGTGAAGGAAAATCTTTTGATTCTTTTCTGTATGCTATTCATCTCAAATAGTAACTGTACGTCATCAATTTTCGCAATAGAATCTTTTCTGATTCATTTCTGTATGCTATTCATCTCAAATAGTAATTTTACGTCATCTACATTTGCAATGGAATGTTTTTGGATTCATTTTTGTGTACTATTCATCTCAATTAGTAATTGAATCTTTTCTGATTGATTTCTGTATGCTATTCATCTCAAATAGTAATTTTACGTCATCTACATTTGCAATGGAATGTTTTTGGATTCATTTTTGTGTACTATTCATCTCAATTAGTAATTGAACGTCATTGACTGTTGCTTTAAACAAATAGATTGATTGTTTTATTGAATCAGCATTATATGAGGTAACTCTTTTCTCAATATTACTTTAATTTTTTGAAAAAAAAAAAAAAAAAAGGATGTTATATGTACTGTAGAGTCTTGCGCGGGTCCGCTTGTACCCAGTCCGAACCCAAAAATTCTGCTTAATGTCAACCGGATCGGAACCCGACAAAAAAGAAAAAATTAGCTCAACCGACACGAACTCGAAATATTCAAACCCGAACCGAAAGAAAATTGTTCCTTATTTTAATACAATTATGGAAACTTAGTCTACAATTATATCTAATAATTAACTGGCTATGATGTCTTACACTCACGCACCGATTTTTTTTTTTTAATCCTTTATAAAAAAGGAAAAATGTCGCCAAATTTCGAGGATTTTTTCCTGTAATGGTAATCTGACTATTGTATTAAGTTATTTGTTTGGCGCTGGTTTGGAAATCGCGCCAATTAAAAAGTCGCCAAACATCTGTGCGTGAGTGTAACACATCTATTCAAATTAACTTTATCTTTTTTTGTATAAATTTGAACATAAATGCACTCATTAATATTCAAATACAATTTTTTTTTAGTTGAAAAATCGGTTTACCCGAACTCTACCCGAAAGAATCAAATTTCATCCTGAACCCGAAATATTTAAAATCGTTCCGACCCGAATCGCAACGAAAAAAATTAGTGTCAACCTGAACTGCGGGTCGAAAAGGGTTTGAATAAAATCGGGTTAGACGATGCATCCGATGCAGGACTCTAATCTAAAGTCCTAAAAGACAGGTACCCGAAATTTCTGCTTAAATTCAACCCGTAACCCCACACACTTCAACTCGAGCCCGAAGTGAAAGTAATCCATATTCTCATCCATGTGAACCCGACCCGAAAGAATCAAAACTCAACCCGATACCTACCCGCATCGAAAAAAATAGTGTCAACCCGACCCGAACCGTATGTCGGGTCGGGTTCGGGTAAAATCGAATAACCCAACCCGAAGCAGGATTCTACTCCAATCTACTGAATTGTTGTAATTATATAAGATAAATATAAAATATCTAAGATGTATGTATTGCAAGCATATTGCATAAGGAAATGATGTGCTATTTTGTATGAAGATAATAATATGGATGGCAGCATAAAGCTAATTTAATTTTTTTTATTAATATTAATCACCCCGACGCATGTATAAAATCTGCTAATAAGGCTTTTATTTTCTTTTGAAGATAATATTCAGTATGGAGAATTCATGATTTAAAAATTAAAAAAATATTTATTAAGTTTACCAGTTTAGCACGTAAATGAAATCTGCTAATAAAGCATTTAAAAAAAAAAATAATAAACTTTTCTTCATCTGGTACATTTTTAGTAAAAAGAATTTCCTATATATTTGCGAGATTTGAAAGCATTTTGTGAAACTTCCATTATGATTATTTAAATAGGATCTTCAGTAACCCATTATTCATTATTCTCTTCTACTATCTGAATAATAATAGTCATTGAATGTCATGACCTTGAAATAACAATTGTATTAGTAATACTGCATTCTTTAATTTTAAAAATACATCTTTTTTTTCTTTACCGTTCTTGAATGAATTATTTTTATTTTTATCCTTTTGAGTATTAATATATTTAACAAGTTTTATGCGACAGAGTTGCTTACTTGCTTTTCAAACATTGAAGAAAAAACTGTGTCATTTTCGATAACAATACCCTGAATGAAACCATTGTTGTTGCGAACGTTATGTCGTGGATTAGGATTATGAATATTCCTGTTTAGTTACAATTGCTTACATTTTCTGAAGTAAATGTTTGTATATCTGTTGAGGAAACGGTTGTCCATACTGCATAAGTATGGATAACCCCTTGTTTTAGATTCTCTGCGATAGTTATATGCACTATTGGGGGGGGGGGGGGGGAGCTAAATCTGTTCAAATTTAAATCTTGGATGCGGCATGTTAATGATACTTTTTTTTGTCTTAGTTGAAAATCCTCTTGATATTTCCATTATTCTGAAAATATCGTTCCTGTGCACGGTCATGTTCAATTTACTTTCAAGTTAGATATTTGCAATAAACTTCCGTTTATGGCGTAGTTTAATAAATAGATATGATTCCTTTTTTCAAAGTCGTGTTTGTATAAAACTCTTCTTTGTTTCTAAACTCAAATAACCATTTAAATTGATTATTTATATTAAATAATTTATGATTGTCCTCAATATTGTTTACCTAATTTTAAAATGAAAACTATCACATTTGATAACCAAGGTTTTGCTGATTTGTTGCCTTGGGCCTCACTGGCGTAATCATTAAGACGGTACTGGTATTAATACATAATCCATTCCTGACACTAATATTGGTAATATATAATTGGTAAATACATAATATTTGAAGCATGTATTTGTTTAGTGAATATTATGCCGACGGGTTGTCTGTACCTGATTTACTTATGCTAATTGCCATTCTTGAATGCAATGCCGTGCTTCAGTTAAACGGGAAGACCTATATCTTCCATGTT
Source organism: Maratus michaelseni (assembly GCA_963931845.1). NCBI lineage: Eukaryota > Metazoa > Arthropoda > Arachnida > Araneae > Salticidae > Maratus > Maratus michaelseni. Next base: position 95,770,760 of record OZ007597.1, on the reverse strand, counting down.
TTACTTTCTTGTGTTGATTTCTTGTTATTTTCGTCTACTGTTTGAGCATAGTTCAAAAACTGCCTGCATAATTTACATTCTTATGACAGTTTGTTGCCTCTAGCGCCTATATGATTTTCTTCATCAACAAATTTATGTAGCTCTTAAATATATTTGTTGGCATTTTCATTTTTGCAAGGCATTTTTTTTGCTACAGAAGTGTCTCTTTAAATTATAGATCGTGACCTGGTACCATTTTGTGCTGCTTTGAACATCTTTATATGCTTTTAAATAATGCATTATTTGACACTAGCGAACATTATGGAAGAAATGTTAATGGCTAGAATATTTATATCTGTACATGATCTTAATTTAACCTGGGTGCGTAAAACTCTTGGAGGTGCGAGTTCGGTCGCGCGTTACCTCAAACAATTTGTTTCTCAGAAAATAAATGACTGTTGATATATTCAACAATTGAGAAATGAAAATGCAATTGCCCTACCTTTTCTTTCGACGATCAACATACTTCCAATTTTTTTTCTATTATCTATGAGAATCACTTGTTCACAATGGAAAGTAATCCTTTGTAACTAGATGTCTGTAAAAGAACTTTTTTATGATATTAGTATGGACTCAAATAATAATAAGTCCTTTTTTGTGTATAAGCGATTAGATATATATTATTTAATTTTACAATTGATTAAATTTAAATTTTAGAATAAATTTTGTTAATTACAAAAAGATATTAATATTTTAGAAATTACAAGAGCCATTTGCTCTTTTTAAATGTGTTGACAAGATGAGTTTTTAAGGCAGACACACTTAAAAGTTTTTAAGTCAAAAAGAAAGAGAATGCTTTTGTTTTTGTCCTTGAATTGTTTATGTTTTATGAGATTCTCTTTAATTGAAGTTTTCTGGCAAAATTTCAATGGTAAACAAGCACATTTCACAAACATTTAGAATACATCACAATTATCTGGGATTTCCTACTTGTTACAGCAATTATACAAGTTATTTAATTGGTGTGTGCACTTTGTTCATTATTTGATGATATAAAATAAAATATTCATTATGATTTCACTATCGCTTTTAATGATGATAAGCTGGGTACTGTATTTGATGATAATTGGATATAACAGTCAACAAGATAGTTATGTCAATGAATCTGTTTATGAGATATTGCACTAAGTGGAAGAAAACTTCCCGCTGCGTTTTCTTTTTTGAACAGCTGTGTTTTCGAGTTGTTGCAGAGATATTAATTTAATCCAATATGAGGAATATTATTTCTAACAAAAACTTCTCGAAGTTCAACCTTCGTTAATATAAAATCAATATATTATATTCATTTATCATAATTTATAACTTAAATATACTGGTAGTTTAATAATTATATTGCTAGCTTAATTTTAAAAGTAACTTTAAAAAAAGGTAATCTGTTTAATTTATTCCATTTAAATTGTTACAGTCGAAATATGTAACCTCTTTTGCGTTTCGTATGTATCTATGAGCTAATAGATTTTGGCCTAACAAAGAGGTACATATTAGATTATGTAATGTCTATAAATCCTAATAATAAACAGTTTTCCTTGTACGAGAAAGAAAATTCGAGCCACTTTCAGAAGTCCTACACTGTAAAAAATGACCGATGTTTCTTATTTTATGAAAATATGCTATAACCACGAACAAAAATATAATATAATCTTCTGAGTTATCCGAAATTTCAAATAGCATGTTACATTGTCTTTTGAATCCCCAGAAACGAATACATCTTCAAAATTTAAAGAATAATTTATAAAAACAAATTATTTGTAGCTGCCCGAATTTTTCAGAAACGTTCCCGAAGGGTTTTTATACTGTATTAATTAGTGTCCTTAGCCTGGAATAGCTGTTTTTCGAATGCTATCAATTCTGAAGTAAACATTTTCATGCTCAAAAAAATGTTTAACCAGACAAACATGCAAAATTAACAGCGTTAACAATAACATTAAAATTAAGATTATTTATTTACTCTTTCATGTATAAATTAACTTATGCGGCTGAAAACGTGTACTTGAGAATGGATAACATTCGAAAAACAGGTATTCCAGCCTGAGGGCACTAATTAACACACTATAAAAACCTTTCGGAAACGTTTCTGAAAAATTCGGGCAGCTAAAAATAATTTGTTTTTATAAATTATTCTTTAAATTTTGAAGATGTATTCGTTTCTGGGGATTTAATAGACAATGTAACGTGCAATTTGAAATTTCGGATAACTCAGAAGATTATATTATATTTTCGTTCGTGGTTATAGCATATTTTCAAAAAATAAGAAACATCGGTCATTTTTTACAGTGTACTTGAAGGCACTATCTTGTAATATTATGGACAAAATTAGCTAGTGCCTTATAAAAATACCATTTTTTCCTCTACTAATAAAGGTAGGCTTCTTTTAGGCATCTGGCTTTCTACTAGTCACCAGCCATTTATCGTCACTAGCATTTATCGTTCATTTACAGGGACAAGAATTATATTACTGTCTATGAGCAATAATTGCTGCAACTATGTTTTCAAGTGTGGTATGCGTTTCTAAATTTAACTAGTGTTTTGTATATTACTTGGTGTGTACATAAATTCTGTAGATCATATACAAGGCTACACAAAAGGAATTCGAGTGCATTTCCTCTTATTGATGGAAGTGGCTTAAGGGGAATTTTCAACTGCACTATGCGTTTCTTAACTGAACTAAATTTTTGCATACTATGTAGTATACATGTTAGTGAAACTGAGAAAGAATACCATTCATTTTGTTCGATTGTTCAGTGGCGATGGTGAACAGTAGATGTCGCCACCACATGGAAGCATCAATCTGGAATCGCATTGAACTCTGAAAAAAGACTTTGGACTCTGCCGTAAAAAGTGCTGTATAAACATTTATCCTTTATTCGATCGGACTCAAAAAACTTATATACGTGTACATGCTTTTTTCACATCACGCTGGCTTTTTATGGCCAAGCCTCTGTTAAGAAATACTTAATTTTATTAATATCTGGAAGCGTATGTGCTCCATATTTGTGATTTAATTATTGTGTGTTTCAAAGGTATATCCTTATTTTCATCCTTTTCATCATCCGTTTCAACAATAAAATTATTTAATCAAGATTCAAAGATCGCCGACCATTATTGGATAATCCATTACTATAATAATAAAAATATTAATCAATCATCACTATCATTTCAGCTGTCAATAATGAGCAGCTACTAGCTATCTATGAAGAAAAAACAAGGTAAGGAATTATTATTTCCTTTTAATTGTTGAATATAAATATCCTAGTTATAAGCATAACGAATCTTGTGTTTAAATTCTGCATTAAGCTACCGAGAGCATTATATTTGATTATTATTAACAACAATACATACAAATAGTATAGATAATATACTGGGCTGCACAAAAGAATTCAGATTATTTCCGACTACAGTTGGTAATTGCTGAAATTAGGTTTTCAAATTTTTCGAAATTGTTCACATAGACATCATCTTTCACCTTATTAGACGGTGGAAGTTTTGTTGGTCTGGAAAAGTGTTTCATAATCTATGCTTGCTCATGATTTTTCTTTCTTATTGAAACTTTTTTCTTGAATTGCCACTAAAGTAATGAATGTATTCCACGATGCAAATAAAATTCAGTCTAAATTACCTTGGAAACAGGATGTTATGTACACTGTAAATAATGACCGATGTTTCTTATTTTATGAAAATACGCTATAACCACGAACGAAAATATAATATAATCTTCTGAGTTATCCGAAATTTCGAAAAGCGTGTTCCATTGTCTTTTGAATCCCCAGAAACCAATACATTTCCAAAATTTAAAGAATTATTTATAAAAGCAAAGTATTTTTTGCTGCCCGTATTTTTCAGAAACGTTTCCGAATAGTTTTTATAGTGTATTAACTAGTTTCCTCTGCCTGGAATACCTGTTTTTCGAATGTCATTAATTCTCAATTAAACGTTTTCAGCTGCATCAGTTAATTTATACATGAAAGAGTAAAAATAATCATAATTTTAATGTTAATGTTAACGCTGTTAATTTTAGATGTTTGTCTCTTAAACAGTTTGTTGAACATAAAAATGTTTACTTGGGTATTGATAGCAGCGGAAAAATCTATATTCCGTGCTTAAAAAACTGATTAATACACTCTTAATAGATACTCGTAAACGTTTCGGAAAATTACGGGCAGCAAGAGAAATTTTGTTTTTATAAATGATTCTATAAATCTCAAAATGCCATTGATATCTGAAGTTTCTGAAGATAAAGAAACACTTTTCGGAATCATGGTTAACAAGGATGAGTTTATATCATAAATTTATTCGTGATTATATTATTTTTTTGCCGATTAAGAAACATTTGTCGTTTTTTACAGTGTATACACAAGTCCTCTGGTGGTCTTGAACTTTTAAGAAATACTTTCCTTATTTATTTCTACAGGCGAATGGAGAAATCATAATTTGTAGCTTTAAAACCAACAGCTCTGCGTTATAGAAGTAATTCCATTGCTTCTCTAATGAGCATTAAGTTACTGCCGGTGAAAACCCTTTGGCGAGCTGAAAAGTGATTTAATAATAGGCTGTGTTTACTAGCTAAGGTTTATTCGATTACCTATAATGTTGTAACTGCTGGATGTGACCTTAGAGAGAAACTCCTACTCAAATTAATGTTAAATTTAAAGTTATTTGAAGTAACGTATGCAACGAATTTTCTGTGAAAGCCAAATAAATAAGGTAATAATATAATACATCTTTTCATTATATCCACTGAAACTATCATTACACAATGAAAGACAGTTATCTAATTTAGTTGAAATAAACTTGATTTTAAACGGAAAATGGTTTATATATTTAAAATAAATATATATGTATATAAGTTGAAAAATTTGATGTCAAACATGATGTGCTTTTACCTGTATATTCCGGAAGTTCTAGAATAGTTAGTCAAGTATTTCTCTAGAAATGCTACAAAACGTCTAAAATTGAAAGTGTCCGGCGAATTTTCTCCATATCGTCTATATCTGAGCTAAGAAATCAGACTTTATATTATGTCAAAAGAGAAAATTGATTTTTTAGACTATAATTTCATTTTGAGAATAGTCCAATACTTTAAATAACTCATTAGAGTTCGAATCAGAGGGGGTAGTGGAGGGTATACGGAAGTATACATACGCTGTATACCTTTTTGTAATTTTTTTTTTTTTTTTTTTTTAAGAAGCTATACACGATGTTTTTTAAATAAAGTTCTAGCGTATGTTTTACCCATGAACTGAACATACATGACTCTATCGTATACCCTCTGTTTTACGATTATAACACTCGTTAGAATATCTGGTAAAAAGTTTAAACTGCTTTATATCCCAGATATCGCTTGTATGTTCTTTATTTGCCATATTTAAGACAATATGTTCTAAGCATATTAAATTATATTTATCATTCCGGTACTACTTCGCATCGCGTTACTCCCCTTCGCCATCTCATTATCTTCTACTTTCATAAAAGTTCTGAAACAAAAAAAGAGTCGGCTCTAGCGTCCATTTCGGCTCCGCTGGAAACGGCCATAAATCCGCCCTCCATGATTTATTGGGCCACTTTGAGCATTGTTTATGGCCATTTTGTCGTAAGAAACCGTCCCACATCGTAACGCCGGACAAATAGGACAGCATTATTACGAAGTGTTTCGTGTCCGCTTCAGAGGAACTAACATTCGTTCGCTTATATGCACAAACGCGGCCTGTAGGAGACGAGGATAGTGATAGGGAAGATGTTCTCCTGAAATATTGGACTTCTTTTTTGATTTTTCCCATTATTTTACGCAGGGATGGCGGATTGTTATTATCAACCGTAGATTTATAAAGGTGACTTGTCTCAGCTTTATTATTATTTTTTTTTTTTTTATCTGAATAGCAAAAGCCTCTCGACTTTGAGAATGCCTCTTATCAGGTTCTGTGTTTTGTTGCTAGGAGTTAAACATTTCAGCTTAGAAATTTAGAGTTGTTGTACAAATGTTCTTGAGAAAACTGCATTAAATATAATCTTTCCGTGAGCTGTATAAGAATTGCGTATGAAGATTTGGTTAATTCCATCGTAAATAATTTATTTAAATAGGTTCATCTTGAAGCCGTGTAAAATGCATATTCTTGGGGGGTTACACCCGCACGTACCAGCATAATTTGTCCCCTCATTTGTTTTCTATAATTCCTTGACCAAAGTTAGTATTTCTTTAGTAAGATTTTGTTTCGGAATTTTGCGTAGATAACTACGAAAATGTGCAATATAAAAAATATAATGTTTTTATTATTTCGATTATTAGTTTATTTTTAGTTTTTAGTAGATCTACCCAATCTAGTGACTAGTGCGCTGTTCCAAAATATAAAAAAGTTATAAAGTTGAATTTCTGGCTTTTTCTATTTTTATTTTTTCTTCAAAATTTTCCCGCGTTGAGAGAGAGTGGGGGGGGGGGGGGGGATAAACATATATTCCATGTAGTGATGCTTTAAAAATCTCACACAAATTCAATCCATGTGGTTATTGAAGATTATCATGCTTTTTCTTACTCCCCCTCCCCCCCCCTTTTAAATTCATTTAGAAATATGTAAGTATAAATTCGACTGCCAATGAATGTTATGCACTTACACTTGGTAAGTATTATAACCAATATCTGGTCCATTTTGTAGAATAGACGAAATTATTACTATGTAATATTTGTCCGACAGCACCATATAACTAACACCGATTCTTTGTTATGCACCTTTTTGTCTACTTCAAAAATCGCATAGTTTTTATTTCATTTATGGAATAGCTTTTATTTTTATTTATGCTAACAATTAACCCTTTGAATGGTAATGTTAGTTTATTTACACCACTTAATTTGAATCAAGATTTGTACCAAAAGTTTTGAACAAAAACTTTCCTTCATAACTTTGGCGAAAAACTAGTGTAAAATTTTCTTATTTTCAAATAAAATTTTTCGAAAATTCTGATGTGAATTCAACATTACAGAAACACAATTACTGGCCCTTGAAATGATTAACAGATATGAAGATAAATCATTTACCCCGACATTGCTCATATTAAAATGATACAGAATGTAAGTATCATATCGAAAAATTCGCCGCCATTCTTCAACTATAATTAACGTGTCAGCAAAATGCATTGTCATGTAGTTTGATTGTGTTTTGTTGACAGTTGTACTGTCTGTTATTTTAATTTGATGATATAACAAATTGCTTTATATTCATATATTTTTTTCATGCACAGTTACTTAAATTAAAGAAAGTTGCTGATCTCAAAAGTTTTTATTGAGCTTTAAATAAAACATTATTTTAGAAAAATATCTACCATGTATCAGCTGATACACTGATATAGCTATCTTTATAAATATGTATTGTTCCTATAAAAATTGCTAAACAAACAAATATTGTCTGCTGAGAAGAAAATATGTGTAAAATAAGCATAACTAGCAACTGATATTATATAAAGATAAGGCTAAAAATCATAAAACATTTAAATTGTTATTATTTTTGTTGAATTTTGGCTGATAATTATCGAATAGTATTCTTTTTTCTTTAATTCTTTTTTAATTACTTATTTTTGTTACAAAGTAGATTATATCAATAAAGTCATATAGGTTGTTAACATTTCTTTGAAAGAAGCTTGAAAACTTGCTAAATAAATAAAACAGTTGTTTACTAATATTTTAAATAAAAACTAAAAAATTATAAATTCAAACTTTTTTTTAATGAAACTTTTAAATATCGAGAACGTTTAAGTACAGATTTTTTTTTAATTAAAAGAAATAATTTTTAAAATAAAAAGAATAATTATAAAACGTTGTAGAGAATGAATATTATTAATAAAGTTATGAGGTTGTTAAAAGGGTTTTGAAAACAAGATAGAAAACTTTTAAAAATTCATCTAATTAGAAGAAATCCAACCAACAAGTCAACCAATATTAAAAATGAAAAAATTATAATCGCGTATTTAATGTTTTGTAAATCTGATTAATAAGTATCCTCTAAAGAAGTTTTTTAGTACAGTTTTTTTTTATTTTTATTATTTTCTTTAAAAGAAAATCAACGCCACGCGGCTACATGGTCGAACATGTTTAATAAATAAATACACCTTCTTGAAGTAATTTTTAAAACATTAAAATAATAAAAAGAATAATAATAAAACGCTGTAGATAAAGAATGCCATTAATAAAGTTAAGGTTTTTTAAACTATTTTGAAAACAATATTGAAAACTTTTTTTTTAAGTTCAACTAATTAGCACAAATTCAGCCAACAATTCAACCAGTATTATAAATAAAAAATTAAAAATTGATAAACACGCATAAGTTTTGTAAATGTGATTAATAAGTACAGTCTGTGTTAGGTTTTCCGCATATTTTTTTTTCATAAAAATTACACGGTTACATATTTAATAAATGTTCGAACATATTTAATAAATTTATACAACTTGTTGAAAGACTTGGATACTTGTTCAGATAAGCAAGAGCTATGCCACCAGTATTATAAATTTAAAAAAATAATAATAAATGAGATAAAATTGGTAAACTCAAGTAAGTATTTAAGAGCTTTTCCACCCTTTTAAGCTAGGCTAATAAGCATAAAGTATTTAAGAGTTTTTTCTACGCCTCCCTTTCAAATGAAGCTGATAAGCATCGCGTGTTTAAAGATTTTTTATTTTAAGTAGTTATTGAAATCAATGTTATGCGATTACATGATAAAGTAGATCCTTAAAGAAATCGATACACCCTGTTGGAACTGCTTAAAAACTAAGGAAAAGAACTGAGAGTTTTTAAACATAAAAATTAAATAAAAGAAATATTTAAGAATGATCAAAGTAATAACGAAAAAAAAAAAATTCCCGTCCTCCTTCTAAAAATTTTTTATAGCTTTTAAATATTTTATTCCATTCGGTTTATAACAATAAACTTTTTTTTTTTTTTATTATAAATATTTCAAAACTATTTTTGCTTTGGATAACTGGGAGTTAAAAAAAAAATAAGAATTGAAGAAAGGAAATATTTAAGAATATGCATGTGATTTCTCTGCGATTTTTTTTTCTTTTTCACGGAAGTTTTCGAGTCATTTATTTTTGCAGAATTCAGCAAAGTAATTATTGTGGAATTAATAAGTACACAGGGGGAATATATATGTATATATGAACCAAAATAATAATAATAATTGTTGGGGAAATATCCGAAAAAGTAATCTCTAATTTTTAAAGATAATTCCTAATGTTTAAAATTTAAATGTAATTGATTAAGATTAACAATTTTAATTGAATTCTTTAAAAGAAAGTACTATGCGATTATTTATTAATTTAATAATAATATTTATACACTTACCATTACTAGATAAGATATTCTATAGCTATGATTAAAAAGTAAAAGTGCCAAAGACTACACAATGGATTTAATACATATAAATAAATATTTCTTGGATATACACGGACACAAATATGACAACTAATAATCTATAATGGGTTAACTTCTCTGGATACATGGCTTCTGTGATGTGCTACACCGTATGCTGAAAATAAATATTTGTAAGCTGATTTTCTTACCCATATTCCTTTATAAATTGTATATTTACCCTAATTGCTTTATAGCGCGCTATTATACTACTGCATTACCTAACAATAATAATACTATTTTTTAACATTTTGTAAATTTTTATCAAAAACATTGGTTAAAAAAATCACGAGTGTCGAAAAAGTCGAGTTTTTTGTTAATCGATCACGAATTATTTGCTTGTCTGCTTAAGAATATCCCAAACAATAATGAAAAATTAAATTAGGCTGTTCTTAATTTTCATAGTTTAGTTACACATTTTGTTTTATGCAGTTATATAATATTAAAAAGTTTTTGGAAACCTATAAATATTTCACTCTTGCTGGTGTTAATTAAAAAAAAAAAAAAAAATTCTATGTAATGATTATTTTATAATTATGTTTTAAAATTTTGATAAAGAGTTATACCAGATAATGAAAAATATGCCTGCAAAATAAATATACATCTATATTTCAACCCACTTCTTTAAAAAATGCCCGTACTATTTTAAACGAAAAACTGTATAATTAAAGCATTCTATCACCGCGGCATAATTCTTTTTAATTGCCATACCTAAATTGCTACTTCCTTTTTCCGCATTACTTCAAACATCCAGTTTAATGTATCAAGCAAAATAATAAATCTCCATCTCTCTTCTTCTTCTTTTTTAAATGCTAGACATAATGTATTTGCTTTTTTTTTTTTTTTTTTTTTTTTGGCAGCGGTGTTATATTGCCTTGTTTTCTTTCCTTCTTTCGCCAAATTTTTATTTATTTATTTTAGAAACCATTTATCGTTTGTCTACATTTGCTACTTGCATCTCATGCATTTAATTATTATTAAGATGTTTTCGGAATTTTTTTACGCATTCGTTTTGAATAAATACAGCTAATTTGTTAGCATACTTTTAAAGTCATATTTCTTGTATATTTACATATTTCGTTGTCAATTTTAGTTATTTAGACTTGTAGTTTTTCAGCTAATAATACAAAATAAAATAAAATAAAATAAGAATATTTATTCTTATTTTATTTTTATTCTTATCTTATAATATTTCCAATTGAATTATTAATTGGAACGAAAGGTTTGTACCTGATGTAATCGCCATTTTTTGTAAGAAAGCTTAAAAAAAAAAAAAAAAAAACTTGTAGGATTTTTTTGCAGCCAAAATACTTCTTTTTTTCAAATGCCCAAAAATATTTTGCTTAAAATGTTGGCAATTTTGCGTTAACAACGTGATTAACATTTTTAGGTATTTAAATGTTTAATCTTTATATTGAAATAACGCCACTGTTTAATATATTTTTACAATCAAATTTGCACATTTTTCTGTTTATTTTCCTAGTTTACCCTATTCGTTTGTCTCTGCTTTGTGTAAAAAATTTAAAATTTCTTATAAAGTTTTTAAGTAAATAAGTTCTAACTTGTTTTTTAAATGTGCATCGATTTCGTCAAATTCTTGGTAATTTTTTGAGATATTAGGTCATACTCTTTGTTCTTATAACGCACAATGAAAATGTAATGTTATATGCAGAAACGAGCTTATGTGGAAATCAAAGGGTCAGGTAACCTTTAAAGTGTCTAAAATACGATTTTTTTTTAATTATTATTAGTTTATAATTAAATATGATTCTTTAGGAACATTTTAAAATAAACCCCTTGCAAAAATTCTCTTAAGAGAAGTTATGTCTAAAACATTCTGAACTCTTTTTATATGATCAAGGGATAGTTTGATCTTTAAAGTTAATTTTCTCAAAACGGCGATTTTGGTCATTGCGCGCACGATTTCTGAAAAACGGTTGGTTAGAATTTCGTGAAATTTTGATTGAATGTCTTAACCATACAGATTCACAAAACGACCTACTATTATGTTTCTCAAGTAACACGTTTTGAATTCATGACTACTGTTGCATTAAAAAAAAAAAACTCAATATTTCGAATTTCTCTAAAAAGCATTTTTTCCCCCTCAGATCTACACATTTTATTTTATTTTTTATCGTAGGTCATTTTGAGAACACATTATATCTGTACTCATTTTTAAAAAAAATGGCTGGTTTTATCAATTCAAATGTGAAAAATCATGTGCACAATGCGTGCAAGTATAATTCTTTCGTAAAAAGTGTATTATATTTTTAAATATTTTTAAACTTTATAAGAATGTATACATTTTTGGAGAATTTTAATTAATAAAATAAACCTTTATTAATATGGGTTTTAAATTTTATAATTAATTGATTGAATGTTTTAACCATACAGATTCACAAAACGACCTACTATTATGTTTCTCAAGTAACACGTTTTGAATTCATGACTACTGTTGCATTAAAAAAAAAAACTCAATATTTCGAATTTCTCTAAAAAGCATTTTTTTCCCCCTCAGATCTACACATTTTATTTTATTTTTTTATCGTAGGTCATTTTGAGAACACATTATATCTGTACTCATTAAAAAAAAATTGGCTGGTTTTATCAATTCAAATGTGAAAAATCATGTGCACAATGCGTGCAAGTATAATTCTTTCGTAAAAAGTGTATTATATTTTTAAATATTTTTAAACTTTATAAGAATGTATACATTTTTGGAGAATTTTAATTAATAAATTAAACCTTTATTAATATGGTTTTTAAATTTTATAATTCAGAGTTAATTAGCTACAGTGTTACTGTAATTCTTATAGAGGTCCCTTTTTCAAGTATTTTGTGAGTTCTTCGGTTATCGGACCCTTTAAGTAGTTCAGCTAGTACAGATTGCTTTCCAACACGAAAGCTCTCCAATAGGTGAAACTAGATTGACAGGATAATTGAATTAATTTGTTTGACAGTGTTCAAACTCTTTCTTACAATAAATATGTGTGTGTGTGTGTGTGTTGGGGGGGGGGGGGAATCCCTGAATAGTGGAAATGCACTGTGGCATACAGTTTATTTACAACTATCCTTCTTCGGATAACTAAAATTATTTTCTATAAATTTCTAACTAAAATTATACGATTCAACCTTATTATTTAGTAAAATTAAATGTTTGACTTATCTCAATCACGTTTATGCCAATATATTTATGTTTATATCTTAACAATTTTAGTCTCATATTTCGGAAAACTCTCATTTATATGAAAAAGAACTTGTTCACTGTCTTTGGATTTCATAGGTATTTTATAGAGAGAGTATTATTATTATTTATTTTAACCCGTTGACACCTCCAAGTGACACGTCTTTTAAAGAACCTCTGGGCTTAGATTTTAAGTTAATAAGTACCGTGGTGCCTCTATTGGATCTTCTGTACTTCTGATATGATATTATAATCTTCCGAAGTTTTGTACCTCCTCCAAACTAGCAAGGAATTGGGTTGGTCTTCTTTTTTGGGATAAAAATGTCAAAAAAGCAGCAAGACTCATATTTGTTTTGCTTGAATGTTAAAGTAAACTAAATGCTGAATTGATATTTCTAGGATTTCGCATGTTTGATTAAATTTTGTTGCTGTTATGAGATCTTGAATTTGTGTGTAACTTACTTGATAATATGTACTTTTTTATAAAATTTGGGTACTTCTCTATTATCCCGTTGACGCTATCGCCAAATTATTTGCCAGTCTGTAGCGTCCAATAAACAAATGGAAGAATGTTGTCATTGGAATCTGAAAAGCAACAAAAAAAAAAAAAAAAAAAAAAAAAAAAAAGGAAAAGCTCCATTCACTAAAGTATCATATATCAGTATCGTTAAAAAATAAAATTTACAATATATTAATGAAAACAGAAAAAAAAACCTCGTATATTTATTTATTTACATTATTTTTCTTAATTATCCCTCTCGACTGTTGGATAAATGTTTGTGACGTCAGTTGAAATTGATCTATTGTACGTATCGCAACATCTTTTCAATGCTTTTTCTCTTTTAATATCATGGTGTCGAAGACGTAATTTTTATTTTAATTAATAAAATAACTAATAAATCTGTAAAAAATCATTTACAATTCATTAAACGTCGAATTAAAAATTACTTGATGTGATAACACGTTCGTGTAAACGCATTTGATGTCAAGTGAATGTGACACCACGATCATGCATTTTCGGCGTTAAATCCTATAGTTTGGCGATAGTTTTTTTTTTAAATGGAAAGTGGTCGACGGGATAATGGAGAAGTACCAAAATTTGTTTTTTATACCTCTTTTTTAAGAGAATACAATATAACCTATGAGTTTTTAAAAAATATATATATATATGTTTACTTATAGGTGTTGGAGGGTTAAATATTATTTTATTATATTTTAAATAAATAAATATGTATACATTCGTCATTCTTACATCGACTGTATTGTTGTTAAATCCAAATATATGTATATATTTTTTTTAATTCCCTGATATGATGAGAATTTAGAAAAAGAGAAGAAATTTCCATGTATTACCTTATTCAAATTTTGTAGAGGTTTGATATTATTTCCACAACGGTCATAAGATGATATTATAATTATTTTGTTTTCCCTTCTAAAGTACAAAGGATAATAGTGTACGATGCAACAAGAACCATTTTAAAAAGATAAAACACTGTTGTATATCTTCCGAAAATATTTAAATTTCGTGACAGTCTTAATATTTTTAGAAACATTAAAGCACTAAGGGGACGAAAACCAGACAGATTTGGAAGTTTTTGATTACAATTATACAGGACTAACATCATGGGCAGGACCGTGCGAAGAGAAAACTGCGCCCGGGGCAAAGTTTCAATTTGGCGCCCCCCCTCCTCTTTTTGTTACAGGTAACACAAAACTGATAAAGTACAGAAACAGAAATAAATTCTATTGAGTAAACATTTTGCGTTTATGTTGGAACTTTAAAAGGTTTAATTTTCATTCAGAAATTGCAAACAATTAAATAGCGTAAGAGAAAATTGCACTAATTTGTTGGAGAGATCATGATATTTGGAGAGAGAGAAAAAAGAATTATGAAAACAGAAAAAGAAATTCCCCAGAAAATGATCGATGACCAAAAAATGAATAAATAAATAAATTAAATCGTGGTTGGTGGTATAAATTTGGCGCCCCCTCAATTTCCGCGCCCGGGGCGACGGCACCTCCTCGCCCCCCTCTTCGCACGGCCCTGATCATGGGTGCAAGACCTTCAGTCTGAGGACTGATTTCAGTCTTGAAAAGATTTTTGGTTGATAGTAAATTATACTTTATATATTGAAATAATAGTAATTGTATTAACAAAAACTTTTAATTGCACTTTTTTTTATATTAAAAGATCCATTTTTAGTCATAAAACAAGACAATAGAGATATTCCAGCCCATCTCCATTGGGTTATACCCAGGGCATGACAAATACTGTCGCCACTGGCGACCAAATATTTTTGTCTGGCGACCAAGTTATTTAATGTAATTGAGTTTTTGTTGTTGTTTCTTTTTTGTACAAAAATTGACCTAAGCTTTCTTGAAATAAGCACAAATGCCATCCCACCCCCTTTCCCAATATTAAAAAATAATTTTTGAAACTATATTCACACAAAAAATATTTTTTACTTTTGTTTTTAATTTGGCAAAAGTAAGTTCATCAAATGTAGCGCTCCTCAGCAGATATAGATTTTGTAGCATTCAACTATCCGGACATTTGAAACATTCGGCAGTCAGCATTTTCCGAACATGCTGGTTAATTCCTTCTTTACAGTTTTTTGAAAGATATATGATTTTGATAAGTTTCATTAGAAAACTTAGTTTATATTATCTTTCTAAACTATGTAAACTAATAATTCTAAACAATGCCTGCTATTATTTTTCCTCAATTAATTCATAAAAACTTTTGTGCTTTTTGAAAATTAATGACGAGGAAGGAGAGGGTTTTAAATATTTTTTACTGGCTACTAGAATTTTTTTCTGGCTACCAGATTTTATGAAATTTGTAAAGCCCTAGTTATAATTAAGAAAAGTTTTCAGTCTTGACTTGGATAGTCTTCTTGCACCCATGACTAACATCGAGGGTAAAAAATCAATGGATCACTCAAAAGTTGCTTAAAAACTATAAACCTCTTTAAAATGTGGAATTTAAAAACAATTATGAATTTTATTTGGCAGCTAATAAGCATACATCTATTACATTTTATGATGTCAAGATAATATTTTTAAAAGTAGCATTTGTTTTATAAAACACCACTGCGTAATCCACGCGTGCTCTCATTACAATTCGTCGATGAGAAATATCCTGCTAGTGAAATTTCCAATAAAAATTTGTGTCTCCAGATAGAAATTAATTCGAATGCATTCATCCAGGTGACAAATGGCGTTATCTAATTCCAGAGAACATGTCCTCCACACCTGGCCAGATTCATTTCCAGGAGGATATGCAATGCAATTTGGTTATTAGCTCGTAAATGTTAGGGTGGGATTATGGTGTCACTACCGTGGAGGACCCTCCCTCCATGAAGAGATGTCACTTTGTGAGAGAGGTAGAGAAAATCAGCTTATTGCATAATAAAAAGACGTCCGTTTTGGACAAGATGTCTCTGATTGTCCCATGGAAATATAGAATTAAAGAAGTTTATGTCATCAACCCCATCTGCATATTTTCGTTAATGTCTCGAGCGGAAATTAATGTTGTTCTGCAGCTTTCGTGATGTGTTTTATAAAGCTGTCTGTTTAGCCAAAATTATCAAACATAGGTAAAGAAATTAAAATATGCATGTGATTGAAAATTCTATCATTTTTATTCTTTTAACACATTACTGAATATATATCTGATGGAGATCGGAATAATACGCTACATTTTATTTTATTTTAGCGTAACTTAGTGAATTAAAAAAAAATATATTCTTGATACAGTGATGCGATAACTTTAAAAATAGTTGATATTCATAAAATTGTAGGACAAGAAATATAGAATTAAAGTAGTTTATGTCGTCGGCTTCATCTGCATATTTTCGGTAATGTATCGAGCGGAAATTAATGTTCTGCATCTTTCATGATTTGTTTTATGCAGCTGCCAGTGTAACCAAATTCTTAAACATAGGTAAAGAAATTGAAATATGTATTGGTAAGGTAAACCATGCCCTTTTTATTCTTTAAAAATATTTTTAACACATATGTATAATTCAAATCTGAATAATACGCTACATTTTATTTCATTTTACTGTAACTTATTGAATTTTTAAAAATTTGTTCTTGATGTAGTGATATGATAATTTAAAAAATAACTCATATTCATAAAATTGTAACAGAATAGAATTAAAGAAAAATTGTATAGAATTAAAGAAGTTTGTCATTGTTTCCATCTGCATATTTTTGTTAATGTGTCGAGGGGAAATTAATGTTGTTCTGCAACTTTCGTGATGTGTTTTATAAAGCTGTCTGTTTAGCCAAAATTTTTAAACATAGGTGAAGAAATTAAAATATGTATTGTGAATGTAAATCATATATTTTTATTCTTTTAACTCATTATTGAATCTTATGCAGGTCTGAATAATACACTGCATTTTATTTTATTTCAGCGTAACTTATTGAATAAATTTATTCTTGATAATGATGTGATAACTTTAGATATAGCTTTATAAATTCGTAAAATTGTAGGACAAGAAATATAGAATTAAAGAAGTTAATCATAGTCTCCATCTGCTTATTTTCTTTAATGTCCCGAGTTGAAATTAATGTTGTTTTGCAACTTTCGTGATGTGTTTTATAAAGCTGTCTGTTTAGCCAAAAAATTTTAAACATAAGTTCAAAAATTAAAATATGTATTGTGGATGTAAATCATACCTTTTATTTTTTACCACATTATTGAAAATTTTAAAATTTATTCTTGATATAGTGATGTGATAACTTTAAAAATAGCTTTATAAATTCATAAAATTGTAGGACAAGAAATATAGAATTAAATAAGTGTATGTCATCGTCTCCATTTGCATATTTTCGTTGATGTCTCGAGCGGAAATTAATGTTGTTCTATATATTTCGTGATGTGTTTTATAAAGCTGTCTGTTTAACCAAAATTTTTAAGCATAGGTAAAGAAATTAAAATATGTACTGTGGATGTGAATCATATCTTTTTTTTTCTTTAATAAATTATTGAATGTATCTGGTGCAAATCTGAATAATGCACTGCATTTTATTTTATTTTAGCGTAACTTATTGATTTTTTAAAAATTTATTCTTGTTATAGTAACGTGATAACTTTAAAAATATCTGATACTCATAAAAATTTTCTGTACCAACCAACAAGATCTTTTCCCCCAAGGCCCCACACCTGCCAAAACATGTATATTTCATTTAACATGTATATTTCATTTGTGTAGTTTTACCTCTGAATAGCGAATAAATTTTGCATCCCCGATATGCTCGCTACTTAGAAGTTTTACTGTAATTGGGGTGCAGTTATCCAGGTGACAAATGCCATTATCTAATTCCAGAAAATATGTCCCCCGCACAATTTCCAGAGCTACGCTATCACTAATTTGTAGAACCTTTCCTCTATGAAAGATGTCACATATGAGAGAAATGGGCAAAACAGATTAAAACGCTCGTTTTGGACAATTTGTCAGTGAATGTCCCATGAACATAGAATTAAAGAAGTTTCTGTCATCGGTTCCATCTGCATTATTTTCATTAATGTCTCTAGCGAAAATTAATTTTGTTCTGTAGCTTTCTTGGTGCGTTCCGTAAAAATGTCTTAGCAAATATTTAAAAAATAGATTAACAGGAAAACTATGTATTACCTATGTAATTTTTTTTCTTCCTGCTAGGAAGTAGATAAGTATAACTCATGCAAAAATAAGAAACACAGTACATTTTATTTAATTTAGCATAACTAATTTATTTTAATTATTCACAAAATAACGCTATAATTTTGAACTAATATCAATAAATATAATTAGAGTTTCAAAAACTTAAGCCTTTTTTCCGATTATTATTATTTTTTTTTTTTATTTATTTATTTATTTTTTTTTTTTAAGGGTTCGGGGTTAGATTTTTATTTTTCTGATTCCTATTTAATAAACTACTTTTTATTCATCCACTCAAGTTCAAATACACTTTTTTAAACTTGTAATGGATGACATTGGATGTTAATATAGTTTTTTCAAATATTAATTCATTAATAAAATTTAATTAATTAATTTTAATTTTATATTTCATTTCTATTCAAACGTATAGACTCACTCCATATTTATAGTCTCACCTTCACGCGTAAAAAGATAATGGGATGTTCACGGACGAAGATCAGGCGGCTCGCGAGCGGAGGAGACTATAACTATGGAGTGAGTCTATACTTTTGAACAGAAATGAAATATAAAACTAAAATTAATTAATAAAATTTAATTAATTAATATTTGAAAAAAACTGTATTATCGCTAACTGTAACATCGCTATGGTACTTCATTCTGAGGTTTGGTAATTTTTGAAATTCAATATTTAAAAAACTGCATAATCATTAGATTTGAAATTTATATCAAGAAAAATACAATTTTTTACCTTTCTAACGCAGTTTGTTTAACAATTTTGTGAGAAATACTTTTCGAGCTATTAATTTTTGGTATTTTAGCTATTTATTTTTATTTAATTTTTAATACATTTCAAAAATTTCTCTTATGTATGATATTTAGCAGGATATAAATTTAGGAATAAATACCGTCAGTGGTGAAGCGTAGATCGCTGAAATTTTTTTTTTTTTTTTGACCTAAGTAGGAATTGATTTTTTTTTTTTTTTTTTTTAATATATTACTTGTTTTTAAAAAGGACGTAATCGTTCCTATATGCATGCGCATATTCGCATAGTTATTGATCAAGTATCTACTCTACTACTGAAATCTCAACTAAAATAATTTCTGTCTCCGGTATAAAATTAATTGGTGTTTACTGTTTATTCATCCTGGTGACAAATGACGTTATCTAATTCCGGAAAACAATATCCCCACATCTGGCCAGATTCATTTTCAGTGAGATGCGTAATGCAATTTTGACTATTAGCTCGTAAAAGCAGGGATGGAATTACGTTATCACTAACGTGGAGGACAGTTCCTTCATGAAGATATCACGGTATGAGAGAGGCAGGCAAAGCAGGTTAAAATGTAGGAAAAGGACGCGTGTTTCAGACAAATTGTCATTTAATGTCCCATGAAAATATCGAATTAAAGAAGTCTATGCCATCGTCTTCCTCTGCATTATTTTCGTTAATGTCAGGAGCGAATATTAATTTTGCTTTGTAACTTTCGTAATTTCAGCAAAAGTGTCTCTTTTGGCCAAATTTTAAATATATATATAAAGAAGTAGAGTTGGTGAATTTTCTTATAATCCTACCAGGCCACCCAGTAGCAGAATTTTCTGTGTTAACCTGCAGCAAAACAAAGTTTATCTGCCACCCAAGAATGCCAGACCACGCTTACTATCATAAAAGATAACAGTAACTCATAAAATAAGCAAAATTTGCATTTATAAAGAAAGCATAACAAGAAAATACAATAAATCTATAGACAGAGAAAAATTTTAGCACTATTTCATAGCCCAGAATTTTATTTTAAGCTGTTAGATTGATCTGCAAGGTATAAAAAAGTCTGCAGCGCTGCTGCCGTGCTGCAGTGTTTCTGCTACTGGGCCAGGCCAAAGATTTATTGTTGCCAGCCAGCAATATATAGTTGCAAATTTTTATGGCACAATTTACACGAGTGCAAAAATATTTCATTACTACAATTGCATTGCCATATTAGCATTTTATAAAATTAAGATTTTCAACCGAAAAAAGTTCAGTGCCCTGTGTTACATTGCAGCAATTGGAGAGGGGGGGAGGGAAACAAGAAATATGGCCAATGAAATACATAAAACTTTTTGGCGTATTTCTAAAACTTGCAGTATTTAAAATCCCTAAATTATGTTCACTTTCCTGAACACTGATCACAAAACCACCTGCCACTGGCGAGTGGATTGATTTATGTAATTCCTTAACCCTGTAAAGGAGTTGAAGAAAAATATGTATTGTGTATGTAAATGATATTATTTTTAGTTCTTTATCAAATTTATGACTATGTTTGATGCATATATGAGAAATACTGTACATTTTAACTAATTTACCTTAACTTATTGAAGATTATTCAATATTTTTATTACATAGCGGTATTATGCCTATGAATGTAACTAATATTCATAAAATTGCATATAATTTTGTGTTTTTACGTTAATCATTTATTAAATAATTTAAGAAATTGATAAATTACGTTTATCCCAGTTTAAATGGATCGCAGCTTCACAACTTTTATGTTTATTAAAAATTTTAAAGTCTTCCTTTTTTTTCAGGAATTTATTATTTATGGATTAAAGAAGACTATGTATTTTCTTTCCTTAATCCTATTTCAATATCCCTATTCCCATTTGCGGAATAATATTACTAGCAAAAGTATCAGGGGGAAAAAAAGCAAATATTATTTGTAATCAAACGAACATGCTACTATTTATACCACTGTGACCATCACAAGTATGTAACTCACTGATATAAAAGTGCCTTTCTTTGTTTCTTGCGTCATATCACTACGAAATACTTGCTCTTAAACTCACACAATCATCTGTTATGAGTTTACTATGTTCTGAAATTTCAAATAAGATAATTTGCGTCTCCAGTAATAAATTAATTGGTATGCAGCCATCCAGGTGACAAATGGCGTTGTCTAATTCCGGAAAACATATTTCCCGTACCTGGCCAGATTCATTTCCATAGTGATGAGCAATGCAGTTTGACTATTAGCTCGTAAAAGCAGGAGAGGGATTACGGTATCGCTAATATGGAAGTATTTTCCTCCATGAAGAATGTCACATATGAGAGAGGTAGGCAAAGGAGATTAAAGCAGAAGGAAAAGGACGCCTGTTTTGAACAAGTTGTCACTGGATGTCTTATGAAAATATAGAATTAAAGAAATTCCTGTAATCGGTTCCATCTGCGTTATTTTCGTTAATGTCTCAAGCGGAAATTAATCTTGTTCTGCAGTGATGCGTTTCACACCAAATTATTTTGTTAAAATTTTTATGAATATATCGTCGCTACCATGTCAAACTGTCGAATGTGAAATAATGCATTTTGCATTATTTTTCAAAATTGGCCGATTGTCACCACTAAATTTAATTAGAATTCTTCGCCTAGTAAGAGTATTAATAAAATTTCTTTTAAAAACAGGGTTGCCAGTTCGGCCTTCTTTATTATTCAGAGATACCGAATTCATACCGGAAATTTTGAGAAAAAAAAAATACTTTAAGTAATCACGAAATGTCTGCCATGAGGTTAATCAAAAATTTCTGTTTAAAATGTCTGGTATGGATTCGGAATTTCTGTAGGGAAAAAGAGGCCAAAATGGCAACCCTGGTGAAGAATACAATTAAAATTTAGTGGTGACAATCGACCAATTTTTAAAAGTAATGAAAAATTCATTTTTTCACATTCGATAGTTATACATGGTAGCGACGATATATAAAGCAGTGTGTAACGTATTTGTAACCTATGCACAAGGTGTATCTGAAATTATGGTCAGTAATGTAAGAGGTGATACAGCATGTCAAGACAAAAAAAAAAAAAAAAATGTATAGAAAACCGAAGTCGCATTTCACTTATACAATAAAAAATACAGGCTGTCTCCAAGTTGAACCGGGATTTCCGTTTATAACAGTAACAATAATAAATATAGTTTAGTGAATTCTTCAACAGGTTTATTTTGTTTTTCATGAAATGTGATGAAATCACAATAAGTTCTAGAAATGGTTATCATTCATGGTCCAAAACAACACTGAGCTAGACGCTTTAAAATTCAGATTGTAGCTGACAATGCATACGGTGTCGCAGACCGAATTAAATTGCAACTCCAGCACTTCCCTTGATGTCGTGACATTTCACAGAAATCAAAGTTACTCTGTTGAAGATTTTGCTAAGATATCTTCATATTGTAAAAGTTATGTATGGAAAGTCGGGTTTGACTTGGTGTGGGACACTTGTATTTTTGGTGTGAATTTTGAAGTGAATTGCGACTTCGGTTTCCTATACAAAAGTTGTTTCTCTTGACATGCTTTATCACCTCTTACATTTCAAACCATCATTTCAGACCCTGTATATAGCTTTTGCACATACACTTAAATGATTCCAATATAGTGTTGGACAGTTGCTATTTGTAGTGGATTGTGACCCTATTTTTCTCGACATGTATTATCATCCCATTACAGTTCTGATTATGACCATCATTTTAGATACACCTTGTATTTTTTTACTTTTGAATTTATGAGTGTATCTGATGGAAGTCTATACAATACAGAATTTGTTTGTTTCTTTAATTTAATATAACTTTTTGTGTTTCGTAATAAAGGCGGGTTTCTTTTTTTATGAAATAAATAAAACCTGTAGGAAAAATATGTTGATTTTATACCTTGCATATGATGTTTAGCTTTCTTTCACTCGAAAAGGCGGATTTTGTATAAAACCTTTAATGTAAGGAAAGTACATTATCGGGACTTTCCCATAAGTCGCCTCAGTTGAAAGATTTAGGATGGCAAATTTATGACCAGAGACTCGCTGGCGACAATTTTAAGCCATAAAAGTCAAATAAGAAGAACTTTGATTTAAGTTGGTCTGGGAGATAATATCAAAGAACACACACGTAGTTCCGAGAAAGAAAACAACACGCTACAGAAACAACTGATGCATAGCCATTGGTTGGGGTTGGTAAAGAGGAGGTGAAACTGACCCTCTGTTATGCAAATTTCAGTTAAAACGGGAGATCAACTACCCAATGAAAAAAAAAGAAGGATGGGCTTAAAGCACTGTCATGCAAATTTTGGGCAGAACGAAGTACGGCCCACCGGGGTGATGAAAAAGGAGTTGTGAAAAAGAATGAAAACAGAACACACATCGATCTCAGAAGCGAAAGGAAGAGGTGAAATAAAATGACGCGATGAATTTTGTGCGGTCCGAAAGAGGAAAATAGAGTGAGTGGCAATTCTGATGGTAAGAAAGCAACGAACCCGAACAACATATATGGAGAGTGGGGAAGTTAAGCTAAGTTTTGTGAAATGAACATTTTCAATAAGTGCAGTGCTATTTAGTTAGCGGAGACAGTGCTCTGATACAAAGAGAAACCTTCTTCAATCAATGTGTAAAGGTAAATATGACTCTGACCTAAGTAATTCCCCAGTTTATTTGATTTTATCAAAATATTATAAGAGAAGCTGGTAGTGTGACCTTAATCACAAATGGAAGTCAGTATTTTAATTGTAAACAAATAATGTTGTCAAAGATCAATTTAAATATAAATACAAACAAATATAAGTATCCTTTGCAAGGATCAAAGTGTTAATGCCAATATTATAGGAGAAATTTTGTTAGGAAATTAAATCAGATGTGTTCTGATAAATCTTTTTTTTTTCTTGAAATAACTGTAAATATTGTAAATAAATAATAGTGTTAATTATTTGGAGTCTTCTCATTTAAATTATCTAGTATGTGTTTGTTTATTTAGATTTCCATTTTAAAAGTCAGCTAAGGGCAAGAATGATCATTCTCAAAAAGGGTAATGGGCTACTTCGAAATTACACAATGCAATGGGGGGAACATATCCAAAATTTAATCTCTATGGATTCCTTTTATTATTATTTTCTGAATAAATTAATTTATTCTATTAGCCAACCCCAGAGAAACCTTTATGTATTTAATTCTAAGCTTTAATTTTGATCAACTTGTCCCAGCAAAAGGGTTATGTTGGAATGGGCAGCAATTAGAAGGGAAATTAAAGGATAAAATCTTAAATAAATATTATAACTGAGCCATGCATATTTCTCTTCAACATCTGCAATTCCTATATAATTCACTGGTGCCGTCCAGTTCTTAATTATTGTTAATTGAGTTTTCAATTTTAATGATTAAAAAATTGCAACTGGGTTATTGTCAAACATTAAGTTAAATACCTTTAATGTATTCTAAAATACAGGCTCATGTTAAAAGTAATCAATTTAAAATTTTATATTCAAATTGTGGAAATTTACAATCTATATAGTATATTGCAAAATAATAATTATGAAACTGTTAATTAGAATAATTTCAACTCTTTTATTTTAATGATAAGTTATTGGAAGATTAAATGGAGATTTTTTTATTTTGATGGTTTGTTTGACTTCCTCTAAAAGGCTCCACTACCAGCAAGTCGGTGATTTCGTAAATATCAGTATTCAACTTAGAAAAATCAGTATATTCGTAATTGTATGTATATTTTATGTTACTCTTATATGAACTTTGCATTTGATCTTTAACAGTATACTGAAACATTGTGCTAAGAAAGTAAATCAAAAAAAAAAAAAAAAAAAAATCAAATGATAGCGTAAAATGATATGAATAATAAAAAAAATAAAAAGATAAGTATTTATGTAGCAGATAAAATAGTGTATTAGTAGATTGTTAATGCATATATATTTTGATACTGTATACTTTATTGTATAATGCATTTATATTTTGATATCTTTGAAATTTTGCAAATGTTTACACTTGGCTTAATAATATTTTTAGGGGTAAGAATTTCCATGCATTTTTAAAGTTAGATTTAGAATTCAGTATCTAAATAAATTTTAATTATCAAAAAGCTGAATGCCAAAAAAGAATCGTAGAAATCATAGAAATAGCTTGAACTCGAGTTTTTCTGGCGTATTAACGCGAGGGCATATAAAAAAGTTAAATAAACAAAAGCAAATTGATTCGAGTAACACGATGGCAGATCCATCAGTGGACACAATAATTTCTCTAATCCCGAATTTCGATGGGAAAAAGTTAAGTGATTGCGAGTATTTTCTCAGACAATTTGAGGACTTAACTAAACAAATATTAAAAGACGATGCGAAGCTTACAATTTTGAAAGCAAAATTGTCGGGTACTGCGAGAGAGAAACTCTCACAAAATAAATCGCTTATAGAAGAGAAAAACTACAACGAATTCAAAAAGAAATTGTTAGATTTATTCAAAATCAAGAAATCATTTACGCAGGTACAGACTGAGTTTTTCAATCTGAAACAGAAACCGGGACAAGACTTAACAAGTTTTATTAGCGAATTCAAAAACGCAGCGTCTCTTTATATAGAGAAAAGCCATACAGAAGTTGATCCGAATGGAAACGGGAAATTTTTGGACTTAGTAAGATTGACACGATTTTTGGATGCGATTAGACCGGATTTAAGTATGGATTTAAGGAAAACCTTTCCCGATAATTTTGAGGATGCTTGCAAAACAGCAATTAAATTAGAAGAGGCGTACAATAATATAGGGGCAGAACAGGTAAATACTATAACAGCTAACAATGAATCGCAACTTTTTGAGAAGTTATTGAAATTAAATGTAGAAACGGCGGAGCAGATTAATAATTTATCAAAAGAAATAAATAACATAAAATTGGGAACAATCGAAAAAAGAGAGGAAGTCGAAAAATTTTGTAATATATGCAAGAAGGGGTCACACAATGAGGATAGTTGTTGGTATAATAAAGCTAATAAAAACAACAACCAGAATTATAGGCATAGATTTGTAAACAATAGGGGTAATTACAGAGCAAATTACAAGAATTATAACCAGTATGAAAGACACGATTCTCACAATGCATTTCCGGAGGGCAATATTTACTATAATCATGTACCAAATGCTCAACCTTTTCCACCCCCACCACAACAACATTACAACACGCCGTATACTTATTATCAACCTGACTTTAATAATTATGATGCACAGGGGTATTACACTCAACAGAGAGGAAATTATAGAGGTGCACAGAGGAATAACTATCGCAATAAATATACGGACTCTAGGGAAAACAGAGAAAATCATACGAACAGTAACAAGGATAGTAATCAAAGGGGTAACTTTCAGAGGGGCAATTATAAAAGATACAAGCAGTACAAAGATAAGGATGCGGAAAACTAAATACGAGACTTGTAAATACAGATAAAGAAGACCCGAGCAAGTCTCACGATAGCGGGCATACTTTAAGGGATAAAACTATTGCAAGTGTACAGAACGATACAAATGAACTTCCTCTAATTAAATTTAAAATTAAAGATATTGTAGTTAACAGCCTTTGTGACTCAGGCGCACAGGTGAGCTTGATCTCACCGCTTTTGTTTGAAAATTTAAAACAAGCAAATATAAAATTTAAATATTTGGGAAATCAAATTAAGATTCAAACACTTACAAATTCACTGATTACATTCAAACAGTGCATTAGAATGTCATTTAAATTACAGGACACTTTTGTAAAAGGAACTTTTTATGTTACAAATAAAGATTTTGGCCGCAAATATCAATTATTACTAGGGTACGATTTCTTAAAAGAAAATCAAATGGTTCTAGATTTTGAAGAGAAGTATCTTAAATTCAAAGGAAGAAAAATGGCATTAAACATCAAAGATTCGGAGGACACTGGGGAAGTAAATACATTAATTACAGAACAAAACACAAGGACTAAAAAATACAGAAAACCTACAAAGGGGAAAATGTTTGCAAAAACGGTAGGCCATAATATTATAAACCCAGGGGAGGAAAAATTTGTAAAATTAGAATGCCCCATAAAATTAGAGGAAAATCAAACATTTATCCTAGAACCAATACAGCACAAAAATAAAATTTTCTATGAAAGATCTATCCATGACACCCCAAGGAACAGAAAAATAAATATTTTAATTAAAAATATTACTAATAACAAGATACATTTAGAAACAGGTATGAACATCGGGCAAATTTTCACTAATTTGGAATACAAACAAGATAAATCTATAGACAATATTGAGCAAAGGAGAATTTTTGAGGTCAATGCATTAAATTTGGAAGATGTACATAAATTAAGAGAGGCAGAGATAAATGAGGAAGATTTTGATCTTAATCATTTACCATCGGATGTACAGGATTCGTTCAAACAAATTCTTTTAAAGCATGTACACGCTTTTTCGAAATCCTATCAAACTTTAGGTCAATGCTCACTGGTGACACCAAAGTTTACACTTAACCACGACTATCCCATTCAAACAAAACCATATAAAGTGCCACAAGCAGTGAAGCAATATGCAAAGACAGAGATAAGAAAATTATTAGAAGCGAAAATCATCGAGGAATCAGACTCTAATTACGCATTTCCTGTCATTTTTGTAAGAAAAAAAGCGGATAACAAAAACAATCCAAAATTTCGAATGGCGGTAGATTACCGGCTGCTAAATCAGATTTTAGAGCCATATTCCTATCCGATTCCAGATATTAAAGAAATTTTACAGAATATTAGTGGGAAGAAGTACTATATAGTACTTGACTTACACAGTGCTTTCTTCCAAATTAATTTACGACCTGAAGATAGCCAAAAACTATCGTTTATTACAGAAAATGGTAAATTTCGACCTCTGAGACTGGCGTTCGGAACTCGCAATTCGAGCGCCTATTTCGCTGAACTGATAAATAAGGTATTGGGTCATTTTAACAAGCATCAGGTAGCCTACTTTATTGATGATGTTTTAATAGGGGCTGACACTATATCAGAATTATTAAGAATTTTGGAAGAAGTGTTACAGGCGCTAATCCAACATAATCTAACAATTGAGCCATCCAAGATGCAAATATGTAAAGATAAAATAGAATTTCTTGGTTTTCAAATTCACAAGCACGGCTATTCACCATCCACAAGGAATATAGATAAAATTAAAAGTTTAGTAAGACCTAAAACAAAAAAAGGAGTAAGGTCACTCTTAGGTTTGGCTAACTACTTTAGAACACTTATTCCAAAATATGCGGAAATAGTAAACCCATTAGTTAATCTTACTAAAGATAAAATTAAATTTAAATGGGATGAAAATACTGAAATGGCCTTTAAGGAAATCCAAGATGAAATTATAAACAACCCAACATTACATCCTCCTGATTACACCAAACAATTTACTTTAATCACAGACGGCTCAAAAATTGCAATTTCAGCGGTAATGGCGCAGGAAATTGAAGGAAAATTACAACCTATTGAATTTTTTGGGAGAAAATTACGGGAACCGGAAAAGAATTACCCGAGCTTGAAATTCGAATTATTAGCGGTTCATGAAGCGGTGTTACACTTCAGAACTATGTTGGAAGGCAGACACTTCAAGATTCTCACCGATTCCAAGGCTCTCACGGAAAATTTACATCTAGAGAATCAGTCCGATTTGGTTAAAAGATGGGTGATAAATCTCAGCGATTTCTCTTATGAATTCGATCACATTAAAGGGGACACCAACCCAGCGGACTATATTTCGCGAAATATAAATAATATTATTACGGATACAAATTTACACAATAATTTATTTTCCGTTAGTCCCGCATTATCTAATGAGAATATTAAACAACATCAATATTCAGACGAGAAATTAAGCAAAATAATTCAGAAAATAGAACAAGGTAAAGAAAACAGAAATACCAAAAGGTATACTTTAAATGAAGAGAAGATGCTAATTTTAAAACCGGGGAAACAGAAAACAGAACTAATTATAGCGCCGGATGCTTTAAAAATTGCTTTGATGGAAGAAGTGCACAAACCGCATTTTGGTTTTGACAAAACCTATGAAGCCATGAAAAGTAGAATATTTTGGCACGGAATGTATACAGATATTCGAACTTATTGTGCCAATTGTGTACCATGTAACACCGCAAAGCCACATAAAAAAATGAAAGTTCCTATTCAAAAAATGGTTAAGGACCATGAGATAGGGAGTGTATTACATGCGGATATCGTCGGAAAGCTTCCACTTACACTTCGCAAGAATAAATTTATTCTCACGATTATGGATTCTACTTCAAGATTCCTAGAAGCCATACCTATTCGCAATGTCGAGTCCCAGACTATTCTCAATGTCTTTAATAAATACTTCAGTTATTTTGGATTGCCAAAACAGTTAAAATTAGATAATGGGCCATATTTTAGGGGAGCGGTATTCAAAGAGTACATGCGTGCTCTAAACATTGAAATTCGCTTCAGTTCAGTTTATAGAGCCCAAGGAAACGGCCTGATAGAAGTCGTGAATCGAATACTGAAAGGATCACTGACAGCCATGGCACAAAGTTCCTTACAATGGGACATTCGCCTAGAGTTTTTCAAACTCCAATACAATATGGCGAAGCACAGAGCGACGGGATTTTCACCCGCCTTCCTTTTTTTTGGAAGAAATTTACGCACTCCTTTTACTGCACACATGCCAACAGAACAAATTCACACTCAGACATATGTCAAAAACCGAATGGACCACATGCAGGAGGTTAGACTGCAAGCGTTGGCACAGCAGGAGAAAATGATGGCCGAATATGTGAAAGAGGAAGACCTTGATAAAATTACAACACTTGAACTAGGACAACAAGTTTACCTTAAGTCCATTAACCCTACTGTTTTACAAAAAAAATTTGAAGGCCCATTTAAGGTGGTTCGAAAAGTGCGAAATAACAATTACATTTTACAAGATGTAACGGAAGAAAGTAAAGGAACTATAAAAAGACACATTGACAGACTCTGGGCACCAAAGCATGCTGACAGGTGCAAAACAGAGGAGTCAAGATCATCAGAGGAAGAATAGTGGGAATAAAATACCATTAAAAAGGGGTAGTAAGATGTTACTGTTACAGAAAGACTAATAGCTTAAACAGTTTATGTAAAAATTTTAGTTGCGGTTTGCAGAATTCTAATAACTGTCAAATTTAAATATTCTCAAAACAGCGATGGCATACTCAACTAGGGTTGAAAAAAAAAAATAAATAAATAAGTACAATAAAATAACATAAAATAAGATATCCCTGGCACATTTTTCAAATTTTGATAAGAAATAATTTCATAGTAAAAGCGACCCAAGGTATCACAAACAATAATAAAAAAACAAAGAAAATCACATAATCAATTGAATAAATATTTGGATAAAGACAAATAAGCAAGTAAGTAATAATAAATCCCTAGGCTAGGTTACGCAGGGCAATAAAATATCTGAGGCGGTGTGAAAGATTTTGGTGACGTACCAGGTAGGCGCGGAGTGGGGATTTGTTTATCAACAAACATCCCCAGTTGCCATGTCAACAAGCATTGCTGACAACTTCGCGGAAGGAAGGGTCAGTAAAGATAAAAATAAATAAATAAAAATAGATAAATGAGGGTATCACTTACTCTAATGATGTCTTCTTCGCGAGGGTGCACTCTTTGGGTGTGTGTCTATTCCTTGGGGGAAAATCCAGGCGTCCCTGACACACACCAATTTTTTCCATATTACACCAAAATAAAAAAAAAATAACTAAAATTCACAAACACACACCGGGGGGGAGTTTTCCGTATGCGTCCCCCGGTCTTTTCCTGTTGACACTGATACATTCTGGACGTTAATTTCTGGACTCGCTGGCGACAATTTTAAGCCATAAAAGTCAAATAAGAAGAACTTTGATTTAAGTTGGTCTGGGAGATAATATCAAAGAACACACACGTAGTTCCGAGAAAGAAAACAACACGCTACAGAAACAACTGATGCATAGCCATTGGTTGGGGTTGGTAAAGAGGAGGTGAAACTGACCCTCTGTTATGCAAATTTCAGTTAAAACGGGAGATCAACTACCCAATGAAAAAAAAAGAAGGATGGGCTTAAAGCACTGTCATGCAAATTTTGGGCAGAACGAAGTACGGCCCACCGGGGTGATGAAAAAGGAGTTGTGAAAAAGAATGAAAACAGAACACACATCGATCTCAGAAGCGAAAGGAAGAGGTGAAATAAAATGACGCGATGAATTTTGTGCGGTCCGAAAGAGGAAAATAGAGTGAGTGGCAATTCTGATGGTAAGAAAGCAACGAACCCGAACAACATATATGGAGAGTGGGGAAGTTAAGCTAAGTTTTGTGAAATGAACATTTTCAATAAGTGCAGTGCTATTTAGTTAGCGGAGACAGTGCTCTGATACAAAGAGAAACCTTCTTCAATCAATGTGTAAAGGTAAATATGACTCTGACCTAAGTAATTCCCCAGTTTATTTGATTTTATCAAAATATTATAAGAGAAGCTGGTAGTGTGACCTTAGTCACAAATGGAAGTCAGTATTTTAATTGTAAACAAATAATGTTGTCAAAGATCAATTTAAATATAAATACAAACAAATATAAGTATCCTTTGCAAGGATCAAAGTGTTAATGCCAATATTATAGGAGAAATTTTGTTAGGAAATTAAATCAGATGTGTTCTGATAAATCTTTTTTTTTTCTTGAAATAACTGTAAATATTGTAAATAAATAATAGTGTAAATTATTTGGAGTCTTCTCATTTAAATTATCTAGTATGTGTTTGTTTATTTAGATTTCCATTTTAAAAGTCAGCTAAGGGCAAGAATGATCATTCTCAAAAAGGGTAATGGGCTACTTCGAAATTACACAATGCAATGGGGGGAACATATCCAAAATTTAATCTCTATGGATTCCTTTTATTATTATTTTCTGAATAAATTAATTTATTCTATTAGCCAACCCCAGAGAAACCTTTATGTATTTAATTCTAAGCTTTAATTTTGATCAACTTGTCCCAGCAAAAGGGTTATGTTGGAATGGGCAGCAATTAGAAGGGAAATTAAAGGATAAAATCTTAAATAAATATTATAACTGAGCCATGCATATTTCTCTTCAACAACCTTATATCACAATCTTTAAATCATTTTTACCCCAGTATAAATAGGATGTGTTAAAAAAATATGTTATCTATTTTTCTGTAATATGTCTTCTTTTAAATTTAATTTGTATACATTCCCCACATTTTTAGTTATTAACAAAGGCTTTGCGTGGTTGACAGCCTATAGAAAAAAATCAGAGAGCTAAGAAAGAAAATAGAAAAGACAGAGAACCGTATTAAACATTTAAAAACGTCTTTCAGTCGCTACTATAAAATCACGTATTATTGTTGCTCCTTTTTTCGTTCTCATTTTATCATTGTGAATTGAAGAAGAACACCTACCTTACAATGTTTTCCCCCTTACAAAACTGTATAATATCCTAATGAACAGAGGAAAGTGTTTTCCAACTAGGTAAATTATATTCAATGGTTGGAGTATCATAGTTGACATCTTTGTAGTCTTTTCTTGTTTACTATAATTGTGGGTCTTATAGTACCTGTAAAGGATTTGTAATGTAATGACGTTACGTTGTCTCTGATTGTTAAATATTGCAATTCATTTATATTTTTTATTGAAGAAATTTTTATTTTAACTCTGGAATGCTGCCTGTGATACACTTGTATTGTATCCCACAATTTCTATTCGGATTTTTTTTATTTTTCCTTTTATAGGTAATTTAAGTTTCTCTTTTGTGATTTTGAAATAAGTTCCGAATACTTTTACGAACTTCTATTTTTTACAGGCATGAAAGAGTTCTTCTTAACATCTTAACAATACAATCCCACCTTTTTTAAAGCATTTTTGGATATTGTCGGAATTGATGCAATAATGCAAAGAAAATATTAGAAGCATATAGGCGGAAGGGGAATGGGGGGGCTCTGGGAAATTCAGGGATCAGACATTCTGTCTACTGGAGCCGTGGACTTCAAGCCCTTGGAGTTTGTTTCTGAAATATTGTGCAGAAAAGAGCTATTAAATCTAAGGTCAGCTTATGTTATGAAAATCTGAAAATGTTTAAAGCGTCTTTCAAGTGTGATTTTACTAAGGATTTTAAAAGGGAAAGGAAGTTCGCATTAGGTTCCGTTTGAAATAGAATATTTTGTTCCATATATTATACAACATTTTTGGGTAATTTCAGTGATTTTTTTCTGCAGATAAGATCACTTTGGTGTGCATATAGTTAGCATGGAAATTTTTTTCTTCTTTAGAAAGGAAGGAAAAAAATACAATGCAAATACAATTAAACTGCCAGACCATCCAGAATAATATTTGCTTTGAACTTCACATTAAATTCGTCATATTTGGATTTACAACTTCAGCATACTTTTTTCCATTCTCTCTTTTGATTCTCAATGAGCCGATAAAATTATTGTTAGTTTAAATTATTTTCTATGTTTCGAAAGGAAAATAACAATCTTGTGTACAGTTTTATTTCATTTTATTGTATGAATGTATGTTAAAATATGTCTAAATTATATGAATTTCTCGACATTGTATAGGTGGAAAAAATTTTCACTATTTTTTAAAATTTCCCTCTTTTATACAAGTTTTTATTTGAAATAACCAGGTGTCGATCCAAATAAAAATTTTGTCCTCTTTAGAGTCCTTTCAAAAAATTCTATTTTATAATAGCTGATCTCTTTTTAATTATTTTGTTAGAATTCGAAATGTATAATTTACAAACAAAACAAACTCAACTAAACGGGAAATTTTAACAAGAGGACATTTAAAAAAAAATAAGATTATTAATAAATGCATAATTTAAATTTGAGCAACTGGACTTGATTCTTCGTTACAAATTTTGATTTTTTAATAAAATATAATAAATTCCAAAAATTTAGCTTTTTTTTTTAAATCTCTCTTTACAAAATGGGGACCCGAGAGAAGAATCCTGCATTGACAACTGATAACTCTAGTGCAGCTTACCTAGGTTTAAGAAAAATTCCTTGTATTTTCCAATGTGTTTGTCTTTATGATACATATTTTATTATGCTTCCTTTTAAGAATTTCGTTTACTTATTCTATGATTTTTGTTTTATAGGAGAACAAGCATAAGTGGAGTATCACTTCCACATGCAAGCTGAATAAGGTAAGATTCCCCCATTTATAAAAACATCACATTAAATTTTTTGTAGTAATTGATATTTTTGTGGTATTAAGACCAGTTCAGTGTCGTTGCATTTCAAAACGTAATTATCGTATTCATGGTCCGTACTGTTTTGAAAAACTATAAAAAGTACTTTGAAAAAAAAAATCATTTTCAAGTGCGTGAAAGTGCTTTAAAAGTTGAAAAATGCACCTCTGAAACAGTCCCTGAATTTTCAAATAAAATTTGGTCATTAAATTTCATTTAATGGTCTTGTCGGCATTTTTTACAGAAAAAAGGTGTTGAAGAAAAATTTTCAACTTTCATTTTCTTTTTTAAATTATTTTAAATTGTTTGTTAAGTACAAAATGTATTATGATAAATGATAAGTAACAGTATTTTTTAATAAGGAGAAATCTCTGAGTTACTTTCTATGAGTTTTAATTTGGAGTTATGTTCTTTACAAGCAAATCTTTAAATACTGATAAAAACGCAATATCATGAAAAAGAAACCTCATTTCAAACTGTACTTTTCTTGTAGCGATATCACGTTTTTTTTTTTTTTTTTTTTTTTTTCCTAAAGAAAAAGGATCAACCTGTGTTTTCTTAACTTTATAAAATTTCTTTCCATGGTATAACAAATATGGCTAATTTAAAATACTTTATTTTTTAAAAATTCTTCAATGTTTTCTTGAAAATACCTATTTAAAAATTTTGTTAAAGATCTAAATGGAATAGACAAGCAATGTGGTGATTCTTTCCATTATGTACTATGCTTATTCTAGAACCATTTTAATGCATTAAAGATCTATAGGAATAAACAAGCAATGTGGGGATTCTTTCCCTTATGTGCTATGCTCATTCTAGAGCCATTTTAATGATTAAAGATCTAAAAGGAATAGACGAACATTGTGGTGATTCTTTCCCTTCTATACTATGCTCATTCTTGAGCCATTTTAATTCATTAAAGATCTAATAGAAATAGAGAAGCAATGTTGTGATTATCTTCCTTATGTACTATGCTTATTCTAGAGCCATTTTAATGCATGTAATGTTGCGTATATCTAAACTGAAAATATTTGAATAAGTCCTTTAAAAATCCTTGAAATTTATTTGTTCTCAGATATTATGAACCATGGTATAATGATGAATGTGTCGAAATCGATGACTAGCATACAAGTACTAGAAATTTTACTAGAAATACTGTAAATATCATTCATCCAGCAATACTGGACATTTTAGAACAGCTGTTGCCAACCTTTTGAACTTCACGGATAACTAAATTCATAATTTTAAACCCCGCTGATCACTAATAAGAATTTTTGAATAATATAAAAACATTTGTTCAATAATTATCGCAGAATTTTCATTTTATTAATATGAAATGTACCTTGTTCAATATAACAAAATTATAAATGAGGTGTGTCAGGCTGTGGCTCGCGAGATACCACTATTTTTTATTAATAATGTTCGCAGAAAGAACTTATTGAATCGTAACAAAAATCTTTAAATGTTGTTTAATTATAACAAAATTATTACAGTAAATCTAAGTATTACAATATAATGTAAGCTTAAGTAGGTATCGCACATTTTTAATGTGATATTTGTTCCTGCATGTTTGAAGCAAGCTCATATATTTATGGCATCAACGATGTTACTGGAACACGGGGAGGCTTTTTTATTTCAAGTCGAAACCGGTACCTAGTTTTAATTGCTGTGACACAATCAAAATATTTTTCTCGCACAAATGTGTAGTTAACTGAATCAAAATTTTCATTGCTTTTTCAGTCAATAATGACGCAAGGATGGGGAAATACATCATTTTACTTGCCTATGGTGAGTGCATTTTCTGACAGGGCGAGTGAATTTTTAGGCAGTCTTTGAAAAACTACTTCAAATTACTCCAACTCTCCAAATTACTACGATGTAAACATGGTATATACTTATCCTATACTAAACTTTTCCCTGTTGTATATATTTCTTAATTTTATTGGGAGAAAAATATATGAAAATGCATTGTAGTAATGAACTGTTGTTGCAGTTGTGTACAATTTGTCCTAACACTTTTCAACTGTACGTTGCATCTTGCTGGCTGGTAAAATAAATCCTTCGCTCGTAAGCTTTTCTGAAAATTCTCCACCCCTGATGTGAGTATTCACATTTTAGAGAGAGCAGAAAATTATAAATTGCCTGTTTTGAAAATAAATAACAAATAATATGTAGTAACATGATTATCAATAAATGCTGCAATGTAAATTTTCAAAACTAAACATCTAAAATTTCCTAAATGTAAGAATTTTTCAGAGTATTATGTTTTATTATTACCTGTTTTATTATTTATAAAGTACAATTAATACTGAAACAAAACAAAAAAATAAAATAAAATAAAATTCCAAATGTTCAGGTTTTTCTGTTGACCACCGAAATTTTCTCGCGGACTACTGATGGTCCATGGACCACCGCTTGGTGACCTCTGTTTTAGAAATTTTTAGTGAAATACCATTCCTATAATTTGTAAAATAATTTAAAGTAGCGGCAAATTATTAACTCCTCATATTTTTATTACAATTGCATCGTAAATAACTTCAATATAAAACCGAAAACAATAACGTCATGTGTCATGATCATAAAAAGAAAACTAAAAAAGAAAAAATATATATAACATAACTTCCAGTTTCACGCGATCGGAAACCGAGACTTGGATGCAATAATTCAAATAAATGCGATGTCAAGTTACGACAACAAATATTACGTAAATATGACAAATGTCTGCAAATACGGCATCATACAGCAATTGTCAAAAGATTTTTAAAATAGATATATAAAATCATTTTTTGAAGATAAGCTGCATTTTTATGGTGCTCTTGACTGCTTGGAATGGGTTTTTCCATCGAGCTATGAAAATTTGAAATCCGATACTTTTTCCCTTTTTTTTATTGGCTTTCCGCCAGAAAATGCCTTTATTTTATTTATTTAAAAGGCTGTCATGCAAAATTTTCGAGTCGTACAAATGCATATGTTAAAACTACAATTTTTAAAATTGGCAGCACATTAGCTTGGTTTTTAAATTGTACTATAATATGATTTATGAACTGGGTGCTATTGAAATATAATTATTTAGTAATTAATACATATATACATATACAGGGTAATTCGGAACTCCTGGACAAAACTTTAAGGGATGATAGACAAAACTGCATATAATGCATAGTTAAGAGCCTACACTGGTCACAGGAAGAAACGCTCAAGCTAATGTTAAGTCTATGGGAAAGTTCTAGCGCGATTTCTCGCTCGCATTTTAATATTTTTAAATGCTTTTTTTGCATAGGATAGCTGAAGTCAATCTCCAACGTTGTTAGTTTTTACTTTTTCGATTTTTGTTGCAGTTTTTTTTATAAGCGGCAATTTTTAATTTTGGTACCGGTTGGAACCGGTTCTGAAAGTGAAAGTACGCTTATATAAAATATAATAATATAAATATACTTGTTAGTGTTTAAATTATTTCGTTGTTACAGTTTCACAGCCTGTTGGCATGTTTTCACACTCTGTTTGCGTGGTTTGGCGCAGAATGAATTCCATTTCCATTGTTGTTGTAACTCGTATACAGTTGTAACCATAAAGAATATTTGGCGATTTATCATCTTTGCTAACTGAAAAATCCCTTAAAATTATTATTTTTTTATTTATAATTAAGTTCTAAATATCTTGAAATGTAGTATTGTCATCGGAAACACACCTGTGTATACATAATTTTTATAATTCTAGACTATCAGGTAATGATTGAAAAATCGATTACAAAATTTTCTCTTTACATACAAAAACGAAGTTAAGTTAAATAAAAGAGCGTAAAAACAGTTTTGTTCGCTGTTATTTATTGCGACTTTACTCAATTAATAAAGGACGATGACAAGAGAAGTACCACGTCCTTGCAGTGTTCTTGTTTTTTGTTATTTTCCGATGTGGGAGAGAGAAATGTAACAGCAAGTGTCAACTTTTAATAGTTGTTTGGGATAAATGGTAAGAGAAGTATTTTTTTTAGAAGGTTGCTTGGGAATCTGGTAGGTTATGATAGAAACTTTCTCTATAATTACTGCCAGAAATATATACTTAAAAATATATTTTTCGTCAAATTGCATTCCTTTTCAGTTGAAGTGCAGCAGGGAAATTAATGATTTGAGCGTAACGGGTGTTTTTTACTGGGAAAATGCAGTCCATATTTCTTTATTTTCTTTTTCTGCCGATTTAATTATGTTTTAATGGAATGTTAGTCTGTTTAAACTTGAACTAATATGTCATTCTTTCATAAACTTTTTGTCAGGTGGGGTATACACCAATGTATACAATTTACTTACCCATCATACGTAGTATAGGGTAAGTGTTGTAATCGTTTTGAAAATCGAAAAAAAAAATTGACGGATTTACACGTTTCAGACACTGGAGATTCCGAAAAACATATTTTTAGAAAAAAAAAAAAAAAAAAAATTGCCGTCCGTCTGTCTGTGTGGTTGTGTGTCTGTAAACGCTCTATCTCCCGAAAAAATTGAGATAGAGACTTGAATTTTGGTATGTACTTAGTATGTAATAATGGGAAGAAGCTTATTGAATTTCAGTAACCTCGATTATCCGGAACTATTTTTTTCGGTCTCTCAAAATATTCGTTCTGATAAAAGGTACATAAATTTTTCGAAATTGTTTATTTTAAGGAGTGAATATAAAAAACAAAATAAAACATAAATTTTGCATAAAGCATGACGTCGATCGGATAATGAGTTGCCGAGATATTTGTAATCCTATTTTCCACACTCTTCGATTTTTCATGACCCTGTATTTCATCCAAATTTCAATTCAAAGATATATTTTAATTGGAAATGAGACGCTTAATCAGATGCAATAAACCGCTAGTTGATAGGATTATTCTTTTCGGAGTTATAAGGATGTTTCTGTTAAGCAATTCAGTAATCGAGCCTTTACAGTTTATGACGTCATCAAGCCACGATTTTATTCGAATTGCAATGCATTTTATAAGTACTTTACACATTTTTTATTTTAATATTTTACATTATGCATATCCATGATGGCGATGGGTAAGTAAGTAAGTATTACGGTGGCCCCCAACGACTAGTGTAGGTAGCTTCCGTTACAAAAAGTAACAAGAAGGAAAATCGTGCATCACGGCATAGATTTATTATAAAACACTTTCCAACAGTATCGGAATACTGTTAAGAAATGTCATTCTGTTCATACAATGCAATGAGATATCTAAATAAACATTAAAAAATAACCACAATGTAGTAAAAATTCATTTTCAGGAACTGCTGCCCATAGCCGGTAATATGTGCAAATTCTATATCGTTCAACCCTGTATATGAAATAAACACGTCATGATACTCTAAAAATAAACATTTTAAATGTATATCACAGCTTAAAATACAAATACAGGAGTTATGGCTCATTGTCAGTTCTGTAGCCGAAATCTTTTGAGTGTATCTGTATAAATAAACGAAATATTCTACGCACTCAAGCTACAGAAAACATGCTCTAGTGCATCTCAGTAATGTATATCAATTTCATTAAATTCCTAAAATTATGTTTTTAAATTATATGTTATGTGTTTTCCAAATTGATTAATTAGATATCATCTTTCACCTTATTAAATTGTAATGATTTGTAAAATTATTTTGGAAGTGTTGGAAAGTGTTACATAATCTATGCTTGACGACCGCAAGACCCTTTCCTCCAATAACATCTCTTGCTCAACATATTATTGAGACTATAATTAACCGATTTAAACAATTTCAAAAAATCCATTTTTTGAAATCAAAAATGTAGGAAATCCCCTTAAATAATTTGTGGCTGAAAACTGTACGTTAATTTTGAATTTTATGAATGAATTTTTAGAAATAAATTTTGAATGGAATCCTTTTCCTTATTGAAACGCAGCGATCTGCATTCACAAACTACATTTAAATAACGCTCAGTCCCCATATCTTCTTTACAGTTACAATTGCATTTGTGAATGCAGGTATCCACTTGCTTTGACATTCGATTACCCACTTTGGGATAATTTCGAAAAATTCTTCCGCACTGTGCGGCATAACTTAATCCTGAAATATGAAAAGCGCTCTTCGTGCAAAATAAGTGTATTAGCTAGGATTTATTGAAAACAGTGTGCGTTATCCGATATGGCCGAATCTCTTGGTAAATTGCCCTCAAGTCATAAACGTTGGAAATCAGATACTTGAATCTTTCCACTGGCTTTTAGCCAGAACTCTTTTCTTTTCAAAAGTCATTGGAAATAAAGTCCCAAGCGTTTTAAGAGTTTCTCAGTTTATTTATCAATGTAAACTGCTTTGGGAAAGATAAAAAAAAAATCAAAATGCTTGTTATTAAATTAATGTTTTCTCTTTCACCGAGAGTATTATTTAGAGATTTTTCATTCAATATTTTTTTCTTTTTTGTTTTATCGTTCATTATTTTGAAAGAGTTGAATTTGTTCTTTTAATGCAAATAAATTCTAAAGAAAATTTAGGAATAAATATTTTGTAAAATAACTGTGAAAAAAAAAAAAAAAAAAAAAAAAAAAAAAAAAAAAAGCTGTTAATTTTATGTTTCTGTCATTTGTAATGCTTCTCCACCTGTTGCAAATATTTCTTTTTTTCTTTTTATTTATTTATTTATTTATAATCCTTGTTATATAATTGTTATTTTCTGTACCGAAGGTATTGATATTTTTCATTCTATAATATATATATATATATATATATATATATATATAT
The DNA here is from genome assembly GCA_963931845.1 of Maratus michaelseni. Classification (NCBI taxonomy): domain Eukaryota; kingdom Metazoa; phylum Arthropoda; class Arachnida; order Araneae; family Salticidae; genus Maratus; species Maratus michaelseni. The sequence continues at coordinate 95,729,737 of OZ007597.1, read as the reverse complement.
ATATATATATATATATATATATATATATATATATAATTATAATATCTATGAGTTTCAAAAAACATATCAAGTTCTATTATCATTCTACTTAAATCTCCAAAGAGATAATTAATGATATTGTGTATACAGAATACCACATAGCTAATAATTAACATGTGCAAACATAATATTACCATAGCTTGTGCTTCAATGGTAATTGGCCAAATATTACTCATACCTAAAGAATATTGAAAAAAGAAAAAAAAAATAGAGAGAAAGGGAAAAAAAAAAAAATAAATAAATAAAATAAAAATAAATTGGAGTTGCAATTAAGTAAATACAAATGGATTAATAAATTAAATATGAACCATATACAATGGAAAATTGGACCACATGAGAATTAAATATGAATTGGATATGAAAAAACACATGCACATGTACTCATCAGCCTGAATGCACCCACATGTGTTTTAAATAATAATTCAGTGTTTCATAATTCTACTGGCATAATGCTAAGATCAGTAGAATCATCCAGGTACACTGAATTATTACCAGACAACAATTGGAAATATTAAAATTTGGAAATATTTAAATAGGAAATAAAAAACCATTAAGAATATACAATATATTTCACTCACATCGATTATCCCAAAAACTGTATTTAACACCTCACGAAATTACCACGAGATAACAGTTCTGAAATAATAAAATTGGAAATATGAACGCATAAAGTGTAGATAAAATATTTTACTCACAATAATTATACAGAATCCTTAAAATGTCACAACTTCTGCATAATATTCACATCCACATGGCAATGCATCATACATGTTGACTAAGTCGAGTTGAGAGAAATGATTTGAAAGACAAGTTGAGAGCACACTTTTTTTTAAAACACAACCCCATCGATGACACCCAAACACAAAATGATTCAAAAACACACAAAATAATTCTGGTTTTAATACACTTATAACAAAATTATATCCGTGAATATATATTACTCCATCCAATTTTAATTCCTGAAAGTAAAATTAATATACAATCAATAGCTCCCTCTATAGTTAAATTAAATATAATATTAACAATATTATCAACAACTACCTGAAAGGTAAAGTGTCGCCATCTATTGGTATTATAATAATTCATAATTAATATTTAGTTAGATATCCACTTTATTAGTTACATACTCACTTCATTAGATTTAATTATATAAATAAACTTTAAAAAACAATACTAACTTGTAGTTTTACTTTAAATTCAAATAAAATATAATACTACTATATGAATAAATCTACACAGAATTAATTCAACTTGCACAGCATTTCAGATATTCTTAACAAGAATATATTATGTAAAAGAGATATTATTTTAATTCAAATTGTTTTTGCTGCCAGCTGTGTTAATCCACTGATATTATAGACATATTATTAAATAATTAATGTTTTATTTTTACTACTACTTAAATATATATTAGACTTGTTATTAAATAATTAATGTTTAATTTATACTACATTGTAAATATATTTTATATTTCATAGATTAATTTAAATATCTAATTAAATAATTCATAAACAATTCAAAATATCTCAAAATTTATAAAATTGATAATTAATAGTATTACTACTGTTTATCAATCAAATTAATGCAATGCAGTAGTTAAAATACTTGTTAAATTTAATTATTCATAGACAAAAATAAAAACTATATATATTTATATTTATATATATTGCAAATAGATATGTTTATGAGTTATAATCACCAATGTTATCCATGTATAATTTAATTTGTTATTGTATAAGTTAATTTATAAATGTATGAAAACTGCACATCAATAACACCTTAAACAGAGGTGATCGGCAACGCACAATCACAACTATACAATGTGTATATAATGTTCAATCAAATATTAAATTTCCTAATATGTTATAATTGTAATTATGTATGTTATAATTGTAATTTTCTATATAAAGTGTATATAATGTTTAAACAAATATTAAATATTAAATTTCCTAATATGTTATAATTGTAATAATGTATGTTATAATTATTATTTTCTATATCTTTTGTTATATGTTATCGCACACTAAAACAATAATTTATTACATACCATGTTTATATTTAAATTATATAATAAATGTTATTTAAAAGAGTTGATGATTGAATTTATCATAAAAATTGGATAACCATATATTTTTGCTTGATCTCGAATATATCTAATATTTTTGTTTTTATTTATATTTGAGCATAAGTATTTTATACGATGTAGATAATTGATAATTATATTTTTATAAACAGATTTATGTAAACATGAAGCAAAATTGGTAAAAATATTTACTTTAAATGGGAAATCAAATCTCTTATCATAAATATCAAAAATTAATTTATAATTATTAGTAATATTAATTTTTAAGTCAAGAAAGTTTATATTATTATTAATTAAATCATTTTTGCTTAATTTAAGCTGAGTAGGATAAAAATTGAGTGGTGATGTGCAATTTTATATATTATCGTTCATTATTTTGAAAGAGTTGATTTTGTTCTTTTAATGCAAATAAATCTAAAAAAAAATTTCGGAATAAATATTTTGTAAAGTAACTGTGAAAAAAAAAGGCTGTTAATTTTCGGTTTCTGTCATTTGTAATGCTTCTCCACCTGTTGCAAATATTTCTTTTATTTATTTACTTATTTATTTTTAATCCTTGTTATATAATTGTTGTTTTCTGTTTAACCGAAGGTATTACCATTCGGATATTTTTCATTCCATACTTTTCTTTTTATCGCTATTTTGGAAGAATTTATTTTATTTATATTGCAAAATGTTGAAATGAATTTTGGAAGAAATCTATGAAAAATAGTACTAAAATGTTTATGCTTCGATCATTTGCAATGCTTATTTACCTGTCGTAAATATTTATTTTTAAAGTAAGATGGAAATGAAAAAAAAACAAGGAAGATTAAAAAAAATAAAATTGCTTGTTATTAAATTAATGGTTTTCTCTTTCACCGAGAGTATTATTTAGAAATTTTTCATTCAATATTTTTTCCTTTTTTTTTTTTTTTTTATCGTTTATTATTTTGAAAGAGTTGATTTTGTTCTTTTAATGCAAATGAATCCAAAAGAAAATTTCGGAATAAATATTTTGCAAAGTAACTGTGAAAAAAAGCTGTTAATTTTCTGTTTCTGTCATTTGTTTCTGTCTTCTCCACCTGTTACAAATATTTCTTTTTTTATTTTTATTTATTTGTTTATTTATTTTTAATCCTTGTTATATAATTGTTGTTTTTTGTTTTACCGAAGGTATTATTCGTATATTTTTCATTCGATATTTTTCTTTTTTTTTATCGTTCGTTATTTTGAAAGAGAGAATTTTATTATTTTAATGCAAATAAATGCAAAAGAAAATTTTAGAATAAATATTTTGCAAAGTAACTGTGAAAAAAAAAACTGTTAATTTTCTGTTTCTGTCATTTGTAATTCTTTTCCACCTGTTACAAATGTTTTTATTATTTTTTATTTATTTATTTATAATTCTTGTTATGTAATTGTTGTTTTCTGTTTCACCGAAGGTATTACTAGGATATTTTTTATTCGATATTTTTTATTATTCATTATTTTGAAAGGGTTGATTTTGTTCTTGTAATGCAAATAAATCCAAAAGAAAATTTCGGAATAAATATTTTGTAAAGTAACTGTGAAAAAAAAAAAAAAAAAAAAAAAAAGCTGTTAATTTTCTGTTTTTGTCATTTGTAATGCTTCTCCACCTGTTGCAAATATTTCTTTATATATATATAACTTTAAGTATATTAACTAAACTTCATACTTTATGCACTTCATTATTAAAATGTATTTGAATTTGTTTTCTTTTTCTTACATGAATCCTATTCATCTATGTACTATGTTTTTAAATCTCTAAGTTTATATTCTAAGTTTAATCTCTTTTTGTTTTAAATTGGAAAAGATATTCAGTGGGGGTAAAATAATCAAATAAAACAGCAAGTGATATTGTATTCCCCTTTTCCTTGCATTCTCTGTCTATTTTAAGTATCTTATTGCGTTGGCAGATTCCGTTATCCATCGATTACTTAAAGCAGTCCGATGTCTTCTTCTTTTTTCTCCTCTTTTTCTTTTTCTTAAGTTCACAATACAGTTCTTTATTCCATTAAAGAAGTGTTCTGGATTCGGGATTGGAGACAGATAAATTGTCGGGAGCTATTTCCGATAAGAATAATGCACTCTCGTCGGCAAGATTTGCCTGAAGGAATAGGAAATATTGCGTTCAGAATATAAATTTTTATTAAATTGCTAGAGTGTAATTTTTATTCATTTATCATTTGTGTGTTCATTATTTGGGCGTAATCTTTACCGTAAATTTTTTAAATGTATGGTAAATATATATCTCGAAGATTAATAATGTTTCTTTAATATACAGTCTCATCCCGATTTAATGATTGCAAAGGGTTCCTTGAAAATCATCGTTAAATCGAGGTTATCGTTAAATCGAAAAAAAAAAAACATTAGATAAATTTAAACTGCATAAAAGTTTGTTATTAAATTTTCAAAATTTTACCAATTATTGGTATTTAATTATATTTTTCGTTTTGATCATCAAATATGCACTTTCAACAATGAAAAATTATTGATAAATGCATTGTTTTTTCTAGTAGTCTTTTTGCGTTTTGCAGCGATTTTTCGACATACGTAAAAAGAATCCTGTTTTAATATTTTAGTCCAATATAGTAAATTTTGTTTTCGAAGATTTTTGACATTTGTGGAAAATTTCCGATTTCAGTGTTTTAGCCCATTGTAGTAAATTTCGTCCTCTACAATTTTTGAATATTTAGCAATTTTCAACGGAGTTTTCTTGCGCTTCACAACGATTTTTCCACATTAGTAAAATAAATCCAGTTTCAACCTTCTAGATCAATATAGTAAATTTTGTTCTCTTTTCAATAAAGTTTATTCGGAATTCATGCAGCGATTTTTTTTATTTTTCGTGATTTTTTATTGCTATTTTTAATTTTTTTTTTTCGCGTTTCGTGCGATTTTTTGACTGACAGGCAACGCCGGGCGCGTCAGCTATAGTAAATAAATAAACCTCTATTCACTCTAATCTGTTTTTATCCCAGTTTGGAAAAAAGTATTCAACGGAAAAAAATAATCAAGTAAAATAGCTTGTGATATTATTTATATTTCCTTTCTTCGTGCATTATCTGTCTATTTTAAGTATCTTATTCAGTTCTCAGATTCTTTTATCCATCGATTACTCAAAGCATTTCAATTTTTTTCTTCTTTTTTTCTCTGTTTTAACTCCACAGTACATTTCTTTATTCTATGAAAAAAATGTTCTGGATTCGGGATAAAGGCGGGATGAATTGTCGGGAGCTATTTCCGATAAGAATAATGTACTTTCGTCCATTACGGTTCTTTGCCGGAAGGAATGAAAAAAATACCTCGTTTAGAATATTATTGTATAAAATTGCTACAGTGTAATTTTTATTCATTAGTTCATCCTTATTTGGTAGCAATTTCAACCGTTCAGTTGAAAATGTGTTCTCATATTTTACAAGCCCAGAAAATACGAGACATCCTGGAGAAATCACATTCAGGTTAACCAATTTCCTGTGGATAGTTGAAACTGAATAGTCACAGTATATCCCCTGGATATAATTATATAAGAAAAATCACTTATTTTAATTAAAGAATATATATATATATATTATATATATATATATGTATGTATTCTAAAAATGAAGACTGTTCGCAAATCCAAACTGGAACCTTTATGACACATTTTTTAATTCATTTTTGTTCCAGAATGTATCAAATTAGCGGGTGTTATTCAGAAACTTTGTAATCGGAACACGTTTTCCATTTTTTGGTGAAGGCAGAAGATCTCTCAGAAAGTACTGTCAAAGTTTGCGTTTTGAACCGAATTCCCAACGCGTCAGCCCGTGAAGCGGAAGTTTCTGACACATTTTCTGACTCATTTTTAAACATAAAAACATGATACTTGCAGGCATGATTATTAAAGAGATTTGTAAACGAACAATTTTCTTTTTTATTTTCCGATAAATGAATTACGTCTTAAGTTATAAGCGATTATTGTTCTCAAGGCGGCAGTTTTTCCACTTTCCTACGCTATCGCATCCGGAAATTCGGTTCAAAACGCCAACTTTGACCGCATTTTCTGAAAAATCTTCTGCCTTTACCTAAAAAGGAAAAAAACAGTTTGATTACATAGTTTCTTAATAAGTTAACCTGCCAATTGGAAACATTTGCGAACAAAAAGGAATTAAAAAATGTGTCAGAAAGTAGCCAGTTTGGATTGGAGAACAAACGTTAAAGCGATCCCACTTCTTCCTTTTTACTTACCCATCACACGTAGTATAGGGTAAGTCTTGTAATCGTTTTGATAATTGAAAAAAAAAAAAAAAAAAAGATGACGGATTTACATGTTTCAGACACTGAAGATTCCGAAAAACATATTTTTAGGGGGGGGGGGGGGAATGCCGTCTGTGTGTCTGCAAACGCTCTATCTCCCGGACAAATTCAGATAAAGACTTAAAATTTGGTATGTACTTAGTATGTAATAATGGGAAGTAGCTTAATGAATTTCAGTAACCTCGATTAGCCGGAACTATTTTTTTTCGGACTCTCGAAATATTCCTTCCGATAAAAGGTACATAAAAATTTTCGAAATTGTTTATTTTAAGGAGTGAATATAAAAGACAATAAAAAAAAACAAATTTTGCGTAAATAATGAAGTCGATCGGATAATTAATTGCGGAGATATTTGTAATCCTATTTACCACACTCTTCGATTTTTCATGACCCTGTATTTCATTCAAATTTCAATTCAAAGATATATTTTAATTGGAAATGAGACGCTTAATCCGACGCAGTAAACCGTTAGTTAATATGATTATCAATTTTGGAGTTATAAGGATATTTTTTTTACGCAATTCAGTAATAGAGAATTTAAAGTTTATGACGTCATCAAGCCACGATTTTATTCGAATTGCAATGCATTTTTTTTATAAATAGTTTACGCATGTTTTATTTTTATATTTTATATTATGCATATCCATGATGGGTAAGTGTTACGGTGGCCCCCAACGACTAGTTTACTTTTCTTTTACTTTTTTATAGACTCCGCAGCAAAATTCTTTACTCCATTAAAGAAATGTTCTGGAATCGGGATAAAGACGGATAAATTGTCGGAAGCTATATCCGATAAGAATAATGCTCTCTCGTCGACAGGGTTTTCGCCTGGAGGAATGGGAAAATACTGCGTTTACAATATCATGTTTTATAAAATTATTAGAGTGTAATTTTTACTCATTTGTTTGTTCATTACTTGAACGTAATCTAAGCTATCCAGTTTATACACATTCTAATATATATTTTAAAGATAATACTGTTTCTTCAATATCTTTCTTTCAAAGAATGTTTCATTTTCTTTATTTAAATAAGAGTCAGGTTTATGGAAAATAAAATAGGCTGGATTTGATTGTGATTTAGCTTTCATAGTTTTTGAATGAAACTTTCTTTCCATTCTTAAATCTTATATATTTAACAATGTTTGTGACAACATTAGTTTGTTCGCGTTCAAATACTTTTTTACAGGAAAAAATACCCTCTAAATCCATCCCATCTTTTCGCTAAATATTCATTTCAGTTCATCTTTAATCAACAGTTTCCTCATCTAACTTTCTTTCTTTATCTTTTACAGAGTGAATTCAGATAAGACGGTCGGGTAACACAATTTTACTTGAACCGGACATCGGCCCGACTAGCGCTTCGGTTTGGATAGACACTAATTTTTTCCATTCCGGGAAGAGTTCGGTCGGGTTGATTTTAAATGTTTCGGTTTCGGATTGAGTTTTGATTCTTTGGGGGCGGTTTCGGGTTGACCGAATTTTTTAAAAGAAAATTCTGAATACTTTTCGATTGAAAAAAAAAATATATATTTAAATATCAATGAGTGTATATCTGTTCATTTTTATACAAAAAAAAAAAAGATAAAATTGATATTATAGATAAAATTGTAGACTACTTTTCCATAATTGTATTAAAATATGGATTGATTTTCTTTCACTTTGGGTTGAGGAATTTTTTTCGTCTGGTTTCGGGTAGCCTTTATGTAGACTTTTCGTGTTCGGGTCAGGTACAAGCCGATCCGTGCAAGGCTTTAATTCAAATCCGGGTATATTTATTTTTAATTATACAGTATTATTTATTCGTGTTTTGTTCCCATATTTTGTCTTATTATTTCTGTAAAAGTTTAATAAACGTTATTCATTTTATTGAACTGTTATTTGTCTCCATTGATATTTGTGATTCTGGCTCAGCAATTAGCTCAAGAAAATCATTGATTCGTTTTATGCTCAAAATTTTTATTTCATCATCTCTTTCTTCCAAAGATTTAGCCGCTGTTTCTTCGAATTATATGTGTCCGTTCAGAAAGTCATTGTTTCGTTTTATGCTCAATTTTTTTGTTTTATCATCTTTTTCCTTTAAAGATTTATCTGTTGTTTCTTTGAATTATATGTGTCCGTCAAGAAAGTCATTGTTTCGTTTTATGCTCAATTTTTTTGTTTTATTCACCTCTTTCCTCTAAAGATTGAGCCGTTGTTTCTTTGAATTATGTGTGTCCGTCAGGAAAATCATTGATTCGTTTTATGCTCAAAATTTTTGTTTTATCATATCATCTCTTTCTTCTAAAGATTTAGCTACTGTTTCTTCGAATTATATGTGTCCGTTCAGAAAGTCATTGTTTCGTTTTATGCTCAATTTTTTGGTTTTATCACCTCTTTCCTCTAAAGATTGAGTCGCTGTTTCTTTGAATTATATGTGACCGTCAAGAAAATTATTGATTCATTTTATGCTCAAAATTTTTGTCTAATCATCTCTTTCTTCTAAAGATTTAGCCGTTGTTTCTTTGAAATATATATGTCCGCCAAGAAAATCATTGATTCGTTTTATGCTCAATTTTTTTTTGTTTTATCTTCTCTTTCCTCTAAAGATTTAGCCTCTGTTTCTTTGAATTATATGTGTCTGTCAAGAAAATCATTCATTCGTTTTATGCTCAATTTTTTTGTTTTATCATCTCTTTCTTTTAAAGATTCAGCTGCTTTTTCTTCTAATTATATCTGTCTGGCGGGCTTGAATTCATTGAAGGGAATTTGTTTCAGTAGACAATCGGTTGCGAAATTTCAGCTTGTCACAATTATGTTTAAACTCTGTGTCTCCTATATCGTGAGTGAGAGAGTTGTATTTTTGGGTGATGTCTTTTTAGGTGAGAATCCTACGACTAATATCCGTGTTTTTGCACCAGTATACCCCCTCTCTCCAAAAATAGGCCTCATAGCTTTATTTATTTATTTACTTTAAGCAATTTAAATGTTATTTCCGATAGACTGATTAATATTTCACAGAGAAAATCCACTTTAAATTCATTCCCTCTTAGCAATTTAATTCGCAACATTAATTCAGTTTTTGTTTAATCAGGCAAAAATAAATTAATTCTCACATTTAATTTAAATTTAATTTTTTTTATATTTTACAACAGGGGTGATTGTGTTCAGGTTATATACCTAAATTCAAGTATTTTTTTCTTTTTCAGTACAAAAATTATGTTTTTATTTCTGGGTTTTTTTTTCCTGATACCTGATAGTTAAATTCATAAAATAAGTCTAAATATCAATTTTACATGATTGATAAACATAACTAAAATTCATATTTTTCATAATTTAACCTCCCTGTAATAAATTATATGCCCCCTTTCTCTCCATGCGAAAAAGTTTTCTCGCTAAAATTTTAGGTATTTTTTTTCATGAACCCACAATCACTCTCCTAATTATTTGATTTAGCTACATTTTACACAAATATATAACAAATCACATCACCCAGAAATAATATACTTCATTAAATTGGTAAAATGTGTTAAGTAAAAACTTTGAAAACAGTAAAATTTTTAATAAACTGTTTGTATGCTTCGACTTCATCGACGCCATTATCAAAACAAATAAGAAATTCTTATTTGTTTTGATAATAGCTTCATTGGAGCCGAAAGATGTAAACAGTTTACTTAACACCTTTTAACGATTTAATGAAGTATACGTTTTACATTTTACTCTTTCTTCGTGCCTGATCATTGCTCCAGTTGTTCATTTCTTTGTATTTCTGCTTCTGAACTGTGTTCGGCATCCGAATTCTACTATCTTGCTTTCCAAGAAATGCAAATTGCGTGTGACCTTCTTCTTTTTGTCCTTGGCTAGCATTATGACTATTAATTTACTGCTCTCTTTGATTAGTCATTAATAGAGCATCAGCTATTGTCCTATTTTCTGACCTCTGGGAATAAAAGCGTTTATTCTTATCCACTTTGATTAAAGCGATCCAATTGTGATTTTCCTTTGGAGTTCATTCCAGTAAAAGTTTGACAAATACTATTCATCTTATTGAAATCCTATTTGGCTCCGTTCATATATGTGATTCTAACTCAGTGATTCTGTCTCAGTAATTAGTTCAAGGAAGTCAATAGTTTATTTTATTTTCTAATTTCATGATTATCATCGCTTTCTTTAAAGATTGTAGTCGGCATTTTATTAAATTATGTGTGTCCATTAGAGTTGAATTCTTTGTAGGATTGCTTCATTGATTTATTTTAGTAGATAATTGGCAGGGATATGTTTAGGGGAAAAAAATAGGTCCTTTAAAGGACCCTTCACAAAATTTTTCATCGTAAAACAGGACCCTTCACAAAATTCTTTGTCTTAAAAGATAAGCTCTTCGTAAAACTTTTTCATCTCCAACCAGAACTGTTTACAAATTTAATCATTTTAAAGTAAAATCTGACCTGCCACAAGACAGCTGAAGTCGTCAAAGAACCCATACTTTTTCATCCTAAAACAGGACTATTCACAAAAATTTTCATCCTAAAACAAGACCCTTCACAAAATTCTTTGTCTTAAAAAATAAGCTTTCCGCAAAACTTTTCCATCTCCAACCCTATCTTTTCACAAATTTAATAATTTTAAAGCAAAATCTGACCTGTCACAAGACAACTGAAGTCGCCAAAGAACCCAAACTTTTTCATCGTAAAACAGGACCCTTCACAAAATTCTTTGCCTTAAAAAATAAGCTCTTCGCAAAATTTTTTCATCTCCAACCCGAACTTTTCACAAATTTAATCGTTTTAAAGTAAAATCTGACCTGCCACAAGACAGCTCAAGTCGTTAAAGAACCCAAACTTTTTCATCTTAAAACAGCACTCTTCACAAATATTTTCATCCTAAAACAGGACCCTTCACAGAATTCTTTGTCTTAAAAAATAAGCTTTTTGCAAAACTTTTTCTTCTCCAACCCGATTTTTTCATAAATTTAATCATTTTTAAAGTAAAATCTGACCTGCCACAAGACAGCTGAAGTCGTCAAAGAACCCAAACTTTTTCATCTTAAAACAGGACTATTCACAAAAATGTTCATCCTAAAACAGGACCTTTCACAAAATTCTCTGTCTTAAAAAAAATAAGCTTTTCGCGTGACTTTTTCACCTCTAACCCGAACTTTCAACAAATTTAATTATTTTAAAGTAAAATCTGACCTGCCACAAGACAGCTGAAGTCATCAAAGAACCCATTATCTAGCTTTTATATATGTAAATGACATTGTTATAAATGTATATTCGAGAGCCTAAGTATAACGCTAATTTCAAATTCACAAAATTAATACTAGATTTTTCACAAATAAAAACAAGTGGGAAATTGTACGTCAAAAGTGACAAATGAGCTGCGTTCGTACTATAATTAAGTTTTATGAATATTCAGATCTTGGTGCAATAGCTGTTGCACTCTTATGCAAAAATGCATGAATACAAAATTTATTTTATGTGCAGATTTTCATATTATAGATATTAATTTTATTTTATGAAATTAAGTTTCAATACACTTTTACAAACAATTAATTACAATTCTGTTACATTAAAATTATGCTATGCGCAAATATCCAATACAAGACAATGTAAAACAAGTGGGTAAGCGTGATCGATTATCGCTCAAAGGGTTTCGTTTAATATGCCTTTCAAAACACTTTATCCTTTCTTTAATAAATTCAAACAAATTTCGTTCAGCAACCAAAAAAAAAAAAAAACAAAAAAAAAAAAAAAAAAAAAGTCATGTTTTTATAAAGTAAAAATTTACCGGTCTATTTTTTCGTTTTTTTTTTTTTTTAATATCTAAATGCCCGCTGTTATATTCTGTCTTAATAATCTGTCATGCGGACTAAATGCGATATTTAAAAAAATAATTTCAAAATTAAACATGTTGTACACCTTCAAAATATTAAAATATGCGAATATTTCCATAATCGGATTTTTATCATGATTCAATATGTTTCTTAAACTCATATCCATCTATTTAAAGCAGTTTGCTAATAATGTCAAATATTCCATCGAATTTCGACCGAGTACGCATGCGTCAAAAAAGGACCGGCCAATGAGACGAGGGTATATTCCTGTCTCCAAACGTATTTGGGATCAAGATCAACTCCTGTTGTTTTGATCTTTGATGGCTTCCTCCACGTTGCGTTAAACATAGGAATATATTTATATAAAAAACTCTGGAGTGTTTAGAAGGTATTTATTGTTGTATTTATTGTAATTTGTATGAATACTTAGGTATCCATTTCGGATTTACTGTGTAACATGAATTTAGGTTCATTTAACGTTCGCGAAATCAAATCATTTTGTTTATATAGTACAGAAAATAATTATTCAATCGTAAATAAAAATATAGTAGAACATGTAATACAAAATTGGACCACTTATATTCCGTTTATGATCGGGTATGAATCTTATGGTGTTCCGATTGCTAATGAAAACTATTATGTAAATATAATGTCAAAAGACAGTACGCACGGTAGTAATATTTTTATTATTATGTGTTCGAAAAAAGCGAATCTGAGCGCCTGAATATAAATTATAAAATATTATTTCTATATTTAGCAACTAAATATTTAATAAATATGCAGGAATGTGACTAGCTTTATGTGAATGTATAATATATGTAAGTCTGAACTTTAGCATTATTTTTTAACAGAAATATATTATCTCTATTCGATTTAAAAGTTTTGTCATTACATAAGTGTGCTATTTTATTTGTAAAGAGTATGTATGCATTATATTGTTTGTGTGTATACAAATGTTTAGAATGTTTTGATTTGCAAACTCTTAATATTTGAATAATGTTTACATTATATTTGTTTGTATGTATACAAACAATATATGTATACAAAGAAGTATATATACAAACAATATTAATATTTACATTGTATTGTTTGTATGTATACAAATCTTGAATGTTTTAATTTATTACATTCATTTTTTACCAGTTTGCATGTCCGTTCATGGGCGATTCATATGAAACTCATAATTTGTCACAAATTGGTGATTTTATTGATTTAGTGCTTTGCCCAAGAATGTGGAAAAAAAAACTATTTTTGACATCGGGTGAAATGAATGAGGTTATTTCGGTTTTTATTTTGTATATAAAAAATGTTATATGTAAAAAAATCCTGGCCATTAATCACATTGTTTTTTGTATATTTAAAGACGATTACTTATTCTTTGTAATTATTTTTTTGCTGGGGGTTTTTGAGCAAAATAATATTACTTCATAGCTAGAACCAGTTCCGCTAATCATTAATATTTTCTTAATCCTTTGACTGCTGAGCAAATGGGCAAATTTGTAATGTTTTTTCTGTTATTTTTTTTAAATGTCAAAAAAAGATAAATTTTCAAAATTGGTATAAAAAACTTAGGTACTTCTCTATTATCCCATCGTCCACTTTTCATAACAAAATACTATTGCCAAAATGTATGATTAAATGCCAAAAATGCAATCCCATTTACTTGATGTCGGAAGCATTATACGTGTTTGTTATGTCGTCAAGTGGTTTTTAATTCAACATTTGCGCGTATTAATGACAACGTTCTCCCGTTTATTTGGCGTTACAGTTTGGCGATAGTTTTTTGTTATGAAAAGTGGTCGATGAGATAATAGAGAAGTACCAAAACTTAATTACGTATATGAGTAGATTCCTTGACTATATTAATCATTACTCAATATTTTAAAACTGCATCATATTTGTAGAATTATATTAATTTAAACAATGCTTCTATTGAAGTGTGAAGAAGCACATACTTCTATGAAGAACCATATATTTACATAATCGTTTTCATTAGCAATCGGAACACCATAAGATTCATCCCCGATAATAAACGGACTATAAGTGGTCCAATTTTGTATTACGTGTTCTACGATATTTTTACGTACGTTTGAATAATTATTTTCTGTACTATATATACAAAATGATAGAGATCTAAAAACACAATTTCCATCGGGATTGATTTCGCGAATGTTAAATGAGCCTAAATTCATTTTTAAACAGTAAATCCGAAATGGACACCTAAGTATTCATACAAATTATAATAAATAAAATAAATACCTTCTAAACACTCCACAGTGAGTTCTATATAAATACCTTCCTAGGTTTAATGCAATGTGCAAGAAAAAAAAAACAGGAGATGATCCCAAACACGTTAATAGAGACAGTAATAGACTCTCACCTCATTGGCCGGCGATTTTTTTGACGCATGCGTATTGGGTCGAATATTGTTGAAAAATGATTTTGAAGAAAAAATCGGGAAATTCACAAAATGGTTTCGGGAAAAACTTCACCAAATGGTTTAAAAATTCTTTGAGTGACAGCGGGAAAAAAATTTCGTTTTACATTCAATCATCGCAATTGGTGAGTGTGACTATTAAGTTTAGCCAGTACTGGCAATAACATCAATTACCAATTTTCAGTATTACTCGCCGATTGGTGAGTGTTAATTTTGTCTTATATCACAAACTGTATTTACATATACTACTAGATATAATGATTATGAACCATGATTTTTCTATTATTGGGCGAGATTCATGTTTTTTCAGCAATTCTTTGACGAAATTCATGTTTTTTCAGCGATCCTTTGAAGAATTTCGCATTTTTCTCGTGATCCTTAACGAAATTCGCATTTTCCAGCGATTCTTTGATAAAATACATTTTATTCCGCAATTTTTAGACGAAATTTAGTAAAAAAGCGTGACCTTTTGGTGAACTTTCCTTTTTTGCGATTCTTTGACAAAATTTGCTTATCTTTCACGATCCTTTTGCATAATTAATGTTTTTTCTGATGTCTTTTAACGAAAGTCATGTTTCCCCATGATCCTTTGATGAATTTAGTGTTTTTCCTCAATCATTTGACGAAATCTGTGATTCCCCCCCCCCCCGGCGAAGATTGGTTAGATGTTTTTAGTCTGCAGGTGCCCTAAAATGTCTGTGACGCCCGTTGCTGCATTGCACACATTCTTCCATGGTGCATCGAACGAAGAAAATTCATCCTAAAGAATCATTGTTTCATTCTTGACATTTCTGGAAAGAAACAACGTTCAACTCATTGGCTGAATTGTAAAGGGCGAAATGTGTCAAACATTAGCGGAAAGAAAGTGCGCAATTTGTTCGTTCATGGATAAAATCATGAAATTCATTAATCGATAGTTGATAAATTCATTAATCGACAGTGGAAAAATCGCAAAATTCATCAACTGGTTTCGGGGGAAAAAGTTTTCGAATATCGTCAAATGGCTTCGAGAAAAAAAATCACAATCCGTCAATTTCGGAGAAAAAATCGTGAAATTCGCCAAATGGTTTCGAAATTTGTCGAGCGACAGCGGAGAAAAAAATCTTTTTCCATTCAATCATCGCAATTGGTGAGTGTGACTATTATGTTTGACCAGTGGTGGCAATAAAGTCCATTGCCAAATTTTCAGCATTACTCGCTGTTTGGCAAGTGCTAATTTTGTCCTATACTTCAAAACCCTTTTGATCATATCATCAGTGTGCAGGACAATTTTTTTTACGTGAACCATTTGATGAATTTTGTGATTTTTCCATTATCGATTGACCAATTTTACTGCTATCGATTGTTGAATTTTATAATTTATCAACTATTGATTAGCGAATTTCATGATTTTTTCCATGAACGTTTGACGAATTACGCAAAAAAATTAAGAATATCGTTAAATTGTCTTGGGTAAAAAAAAAAATTAATATTGTCAAATGCCTTCGAGAAAAAGTTGCAAGTTGGAACGCCTGTGACCTCTTTTTCATGTTATGCATCTCGGGTCTATCCCCCCAAGTGGGACACTTTTCTGAATTTTGCAGACACCTCTCATGTGATATATCGCTGGAAAAGCCTTTGACCGCTTATTCATGTTATGCATCTCCGGGGTCCATCCCGCCACCCCCCCCCCCTAAGGAAGGCACTTTTATAAATTTTGTTGACACCTCTCATGTGATATATCGCTGGAAAAGTCTTTGACCGCTTATTCATGTTATGCATCTCCGGGGTCCATCCCGCCACCCCCCCTCCCCCCCAAAGGGTATTTTATAAATTTTGCACACAACCCTCATGTTATATATCATTGGAAAGGTCTGTGACTGCTTAATCATATTATGCATCTCGGGTCTATCTCCCACCCCCCCCCCCAAGTGGGACACTTTTCTAAATTTTGCAGACACCTCTCATGTGATATATCGCTGGAAAAGTCTTTGACCGCTTATTCATGTTATGCATCTCTGGGGTTCATCCCGCCACCCCCCCTCCCCCTAAGGGAGACACTTTTATAAATTTTGTTGACACCCCTCATGTTATATATTGTTGGAAAGGTCTGTGACTGCTTAATCATATTATGCATCTCCGATGTTCATCTCCCCACTTTGCCCCCCCCCCCAAAGGGTACTTTATAAATTTTGCACACAACCCTCATGTTATATATCATTGGAAAGGTCTGTGACTGCTTAATCGTATTATGCATCTCTGATGTCCATCTCCAAACTTTGCCCCCCCCCCACCCCCCAAAGGGTACTTTATAAATTTTGCACACAACCCTCATGTTATATATCATTGGAAAGGTCTGTGACCACTTAATCATATTATGCATCTCAAATGTCCAACTCCCCACTTTGCCCCCCCCCCCACCCCCCCAAGGGATACTTTTCTAAATTTTGTTGACACCCCTCATGTCATATATTGTTGCAAAGGTCTGTGACTGCTTAATCATATTATGCATCTCCGATGTTCATCTCCCCACTTTGCCCCCCCCCCTCCCCAAGGGGTACTTCCTAAATTTTGCACACAACCCTCATGTTATATATCATTGTAAAGGCCTGTGACCACTTATATCATATTATGCATATCCGATGCCCATCTCCCCACTTTGCCCCCCCCCCAAGGGGTACTTTCTAAATTTTGCACACAACCCTCATGGTATATATCATTGGAAAGGTCTGTGACCACTTAATCATATTATCCTCCCCACTATGAAATTTGTCAAGTTAAAGCAACTATAAATTTTATTTTTATGGTACTATCAAGTTGTTTGCCGTCAAATTTTGACGGGTTCCATCTAGTATTTACTATTCTTTATTACTCATATTCATACTCACATTGTATTATTCTCAAATATTTGAAAAATTCGTTAAACTTCCAATATGACGTCAGATTCTCTTTTTAATTCTCTATGACGTGATATTAACCTGCTTTGTGTACATAAACATACTCACACTCCTTGTATTATTGATAAATCTTAGAAACTTTCCGCTTTATTACTACTATGACGTCAATCAATTTTATTTCATATTTATCTTTTTTTCAATTGGTGAAACTTTTTTTCATTTTCACTTTTCACGTGAAAATCGTCTGATTGAAAATTAATTATTGTAGAAAGAATTTCATGTGGATTTTTAATTTTTGGCATCTGCTATAACGAAATATGTTTAAATTTAATAAGAAAAGGCTGTTAGAATTTAGGTTTTTTATCTATATTTTTTAAAATAATGCGAATTTTTCAAATTTTAATATTTTCAGCTCTTCACAGCTGATATTCTGATTTATACACAAAGTTTCAACTCTGTAAGTTACATAGTTTTCGAGAATGGCTCTGTGACAGACAGACAACGCAGCGGGAGCAATAGGGTTCCGTGAGATGAACGAAACCCTAAAAATCATCGTTATTATTTCACTGAAAAAATGAATTATAGC
Source organism: Maratus michaelseni (assembly GCA_963931845.1). Lineage (NCBI taxonomy): Eukaryota > Metazoa > Arthropoda > Arachnida > Araneae > Salticidae > Maratus > Maratus michaelseni. Next base: position 95,711,609 of record OZ007597.1, on the reverse strand, counting down.
GTCTGGTATTTGGATACGATTAATTTCGGTAATAAAATAAGTACATTCTAAGTTGGCAACATTTTATCTTTTGTTGACATTTACTGAAAATTCCAATGGGAAACTTAAGCCTAGCTTTGAAAATTTCTAAACTTGAAATCCATTTTTAGACTTTTTTTCCATTAAATATCTATTTCTCCGGAAACATCTATCCAAAAAACTGTCGGTAAATTACATGATCGCTGTATACAAATTCTGTTTATAAATTTAGTAATACGGAAATAACATCACTCCATTTTAAATAGGACGTAATCACCATGGCAACCTAGAATCATTACTTATCATGGGATATGATTGAATTAATTACGTATGATAGGATTTAATGGAATGAAGAAAACTTTTATTAATATCTTTTTAAGTTTGGATTCGTTTTTCATAGAATTGGAAATGACTCGACAAAATTCCGCAACGATTATATATATTAAATCCCAAACAATTCAGTTGGGTTGTTTATGGGCTGTTATATGCGAACAGGCGGACGGACCAGACGACGACTATAGGTGCTACGTTTTTATATAATTACGAACGCACCTAAAAACTGTTCGCAATTTCACAAAAACAGAATCCTGAGACAAAAGTCTGTACAGACTCCTGATTGGTTATAAAATTTTGGCTTGTCATTTACAAATTATGTGTCATAAATTATTTCTCTACTTTCTTAAATTATGTCTGTTAAGTTTTACATGTGTTATGGAATTTTCAATTTATTTTTAAAGATATCATTTTTCACTTTATTAAATGGAGAAGTTTTGTTACAGTATTCTCAATTTGTTGGAAAGTGTTTCTTAATCTATGCATGACACATGATTTTTCTTTCTTGTTTGTTAAGTCCGAATCCAGAATAAAAACTTATTACACAGAATTGTTTACAGTTCCTTGGATCAAAAATAGTATAAGAGATGACAAGAAATCTTATTAGTTCTACCACGTGAAAAATAATAAAAGAAAAAATATATATTAATTCGGTTTAGAATAATTTCCATTAAACAAATAAAAAGAAGAAATAATCAAAAGAAGGAGGTCTTATTTTATTTATATATATCTTTTTTTTTTTTCAACTTACTTGTCGACTGCATCATTGTTTATTGATTTAATATATATATATATGTATATATATATATATATATATATTATCCACTTTACCTGCGCATAATTTTAAAATATCGATTTAATTCCCTCTATTGTTCGAGCTTTTACGAACATAAGATACTTAAGATACATGAGATACTGAAAATTGTTTGACATGATCTAAAAAAAAAAAAATTAAAAAAAAAAATAAAAAAATAAATGGAGAGGTAAGAGAACTTACGCATAAAAATACTCTTTAAAAAAAATGAATTGAATGTTTTCTTTTTGGGAGTGGGGGTGGAGCTATAACATAATTACGTGAGGTTGCTACGCGCTCTTAAGACCAATTAATTAAAAAAATAATTAATTCATTACTTTTGAATTGTTCCTTTACCCTCATTAAACAGTTTAAAAAAAAATCCCGAATTCATTTACTTGTACTAATGTGATCATTAATTCATTCCGGTTGCTTCCAACAATTTTCTTGATTTTGATAGATTGGAAAAAAAAAAAAAAAAAAAAAAAAAAAAACTTGGGGTATATTTGTTTTGTTCTTAATTTTTTTTTTTCTAGTCTAATCAAGGTAGGCTTGAATTGGAAAAAAATATTAAAGAGAGAGAAAAATATTTTAGTATTTTAATTTTATTTCCTAAAGCCCCTGAGTCATTGAGTTCATTGATTGAAGTACGGAAGTTCATTTAATAATTTCAACAAATTTTCTTTAACATATTTTTCATACGTTAGGAAAATACTTGCTATACATGCTTCCTTCCAGTTTTTCTTTCTTTTTTGCTCTATTCAAATAAACAAGGATCGAGTTTAAAATGTTCTTAAAATAAAAGGGTACTTGTTCATTATCCCGTCGACCATTTTTCATTAAAAAAAAAAAAAACTATCGCCAAACTGTAACGCCAAATAAACAAATAGAAGACTGTTGCCATTGAAATTTCAAAATAATAATAAATAAATAAACAAACAAACAAACAAATAAATAAAACATAAAAATTCGGAAAAGCCCCACTCACCAAAGTATCAACTATCAGCAATTTTAAACAATAAAATTTGCAATATATTAATAAAAACAGAAAAAAATATATCTTGGATATTTATTTATTTACATTATTGTTCTTAATTATTCTTCTCGGCTGGTGACTAAATGTTTGTGACGTCAGTTGAAACTGTTCGTACGTAAATATTCATCGCAACAATTTTTCAAAGCTTTCTTTCTTTTAATATGAGGGCACTTCCGTTTAAGGACGCAATTGTTATTTTAATTAACCAAATAACTAGCAAATCATTAAAACATAATGAAATATACAGGTAAATGTCGAATTAAAAACCACTTAATGACATAACAAACACGTGTTTACGATTCTGACGTCAAGTGAATTTGACACAACGATCATGCATTTTTGCCCTTAAATCCTAAAGTTTGGCGATAGTTTTTTTTATTATGAAAAGTGGCCGACGGGATAATGGAGAAGTACCAATAAACGCTATGCATGATATTTATTTCTTTTTTTTCCGTTCTCTATGAACGTTGTTACTATAACAATTCAACTGTAATTTTTAAAATGTCTTTCAGCAGGTTACGCCGATTTAAATGATGTTGATTAAAATAATGATTTACATCACTGTGATTTTTTTAATCATTGATTTAAATCAGTATTAAAATTTTATTCTTATGGAATATGTAGTTTTACTTTGATTTAATATACAGGGTATCCATAAATGATTGATCCAGTTTCCTTACCTCATAACTTTTGATTTAAGAACATGACGAAAAATGTTATTACATATTCGTAAATTACAACTCAAAAAGTTTTTTTAATAACACAAACAAAGTTACATATGGGTAAAGTTACAACTCAAAACGCTATTTATCAAATAACGATTATAATTAAATAATAATTAATATTAAAATTTTATCAAAAAGCTGTTAATGAATTATGCGTAACAGAGTTAGATAGATAAATATTACATAATTCATTAATATTTTTTTGATAAATTTGATAAAATTTTCATATTAATTATTATTTGATTATAATCGTTAGTTTATTAATAGCGTTTTGATTTGCAACTTTACCCATATGTAACTTACTTTCTGTTATTAAAATGACTTTTTGAGTTGTAATTTACGAATATGTAATAATATTTTTCGTCATATTCTTAAATCAAAAGATATAAGGTAAGGAAGGAAACCGAGACAATCATTTATGGACATCCTGAATAATAAAATTAAAAAAAACGTCAAAATGAGCCAAAACAGAAAAAGACCAAATGCCCAAGAATGACTCTTTTACATTCCCAATCTATATATATACAGTAAACTCTCGATTATCCGCGGAATTGAATGGCGCGACTATCGCGGATAATCCACAAAATTTTGAAAAAAGGGAAGAAATCAACACAAATATGTACTTGAACAATTTATACACATAATAAGTAACACAAGCATACATTTTACAGTTTCTACGCACAATGGGTAACATAAAGATACTTATTACTTCAGGAATAATAAAATTATTCATTACTTACAAACTTGTAGGTTTATTTCTTTAGAAAATCCGTCAAAAGTGTCTGTTTTTTTTGTACTGAAACACTTCTTCTTTATTTGCGATTGAAGTTTTTTAAGTACTATTTTATCACAAAGTGACGCGTCTTCCTCTTCCTCTAGATATTGGATAAGTCTTTCAACGTGAGCTAAAGCTGCGTCGTGGCTCATTTTCTTTTGTACCTTATCATCTTCTTCGTCACTCTCTTCCAAATTCATACCTAACGCTTCTTCAATAATTTGGTCATCAGTTGCATGTTCGAAGCCTGGATCGTCAGCATCACAGTTAATCCACTCAATGATATTATCTTCATCGACATTTTCTCCACCATCAACAGATTTTGCTAAATTATGAACGGAAACTTCTTGATTCCTTTTCTGATTCTACTAGAGATTTTTCTATACTTGGCGAATGCGAATTTCTGTAAGACACGTGTTCACAGATCAGCTAAAACAAGCAAACTGATGTGCTTTATGAAAAACGGGAGACACAAAATCATAACAGGGGAAGGGGGGGGGGAGGGGGTGACTTTCAGTACCCGTACATTGTTTATCAACAGGTGTGTGGCCTTGCGACACCCTCAAGATTAGTTGCACCTGCTTTGTGCACGTGATTGTTCCACGTTTCAAATGGAAATCATATTTAGTAAAAAGGATCGAAAACTCATCCTACATCGCAGAAATAAGTTTCTTCTCAAGGATAAGAAAAGAAAAAAAAAAAAGAAATTTACACTCGCGGATAATCGGGAGTTTACTGTATATATATATATATTTTTTTTTAAATAGATTTTTTTTTTCTTTTAAATATCTATTAATTTTTTTTTAATTAACAAAGCAACTTTTAAAATTATTTCTTATTGAAAAATCTTATTTTTGCGAAAATAATTTTAGGCTGCATTATATTAAATAAATCGTCCTTCTGCCATTTACATAACCAGTTTTTGTCACTTCTCGTTAAATCGCCAATCTCAAACACCTTAATAATCATTCAAATAATTGTAAAATAAATTCTAATGACACGATATACGTTTTTTAAAAGTTATTTCACATTGAAACAAATCTTATTTTTACGAAAGTAATGTTAGGCTGCATTATATTATTGAGTAAATCTTCCTTCTGTCATTTAATAACCAGTTTCTTTCACTTCTCGTTAAATCGCCACTCTCAAACATCTCAATAATCATTCAAATAATTGTGCAATAAATTCCAATGACACGATATACATTTTTTAAAAGTTATTTCACATTGAAAAATATCTTATTTTTGCGAAAATAATTTTAGTTTGCATTACATTAAGTAAATATTCTTTCTGTCATTTAACTATCCAGTTTTTGCCAATTTGTCTTAAATCATCAATCTCGAACATCTTAATAATAATTCAACTGATTGTAAAATAAATTAAAACGACACAATATGTATCCCCCCCTCCCCCCCCCTCGATTCCGATGTCTGTCTCTTGCGATAAGTTCTAAAGGCGAGCCAACTTGTGACACCCTGATATACGTGTTTCCTCATAATGTGTAATTGCGAGCGTATCTTCTGTTTTCATTTAACCCTCATTTTATGCTGCTGCATAAGATGACACACATACGCATATACAGCTTTCATTTTACCAGTCACTTCTATATCTCTACCTAATTTATTTCTCCGCACAGCTTGCCGTATAATTATTTTTTTCTTCTGCAGCTTGCTACTCTCGTTTGAACACCTTTTTTTATTTAATGATTTCCTCTCGAAGATAGAACACAAAACTCGTTCCAATTACTCTCGGCTATTTGAATTTCCGTAAACGATTAAAAGTAAAAGAATGATTTAAAAAATAGAAGGAGATACATGTACTGCCCCGGCTTCTTCAGCTATTCAACATTTTTTACACTAATCTTGATGTTAATATGTGATGTATTAAATTTAATCATCATCAAATTATGTGTTTTTGTTGACATATTTCAGTATAGCGCCAAAATGCTGCTGCAATACAGGTTATCTCCCTACCTCCTAAAAAATACAAGTTTTAATGCAAGTAAATTTTTTTTTCCTCCAAGTCAAAGTCTTTCCACAATAGAAGTTCAAGTGTTCTACATTCAGTTTAACAACGTTCAACATATAATTTAGAATAATTTACATTTCAATTTTCCAAAGTACCGTAATTCGTGGTTTACTTGAACTAGAGATGGGATGGGCTTATCCCGAGCCCGAGAGTCCAGGCCCAGGCGCTAAACGGGCTCTGGCTCAAAGTGAAAATTTTACTTATTCACAAATTGACAAAAGGAATAAAAATTAGCTGTTTGAAAAACAAGGATGAAGTCTCATTTTTTAACCCTTAAGTGGAGAGGTGGGGTGTATGTAACCCCAAAATTTGATTTCTTGTGCACTACACAAAATTTAGCGAATTAAAATAGGAAAATTTCCTGTGTATTTTGCATTATTTACTTGTATAAAAACAACTGAAAAAGGTACTATAAGTGTACATTATTGTGCTGTACTATCTTTGCTAACACCACGTTAAGTAAAACACATCACGGTAAGGACAATGCGCATGTTTCGTTTTCCCTGTGACGTCACTGATACGTAGAGGTCCTATATAAGACTCCTATAATAGGAGCTGACGCATATCCATTTTGTTTCGGATTATTGGTGCTCAGTTCAGCATCAATCTGCCGCAGCCAGAGTTGGGGTTGCCTAAGACTGGGTTCTGATTGGCTGAACCGGTTCTGATTAGCTTGGTTTCCTATATAGCCTTACTGGTAAAAAATCTAGTTTTGGTTAACGCATTTTTCACTTTGTATAAAACTTCCACTTTCATAAAAATATACTATACATTTATTTAATATCTTGTGTATTTCTGATGTGGGTGACGCTTTGAATATCTACTAACTGAACATTTTTCAAATTCAAGTTAATATATCTATATGTCTTTAGTATTTAGAATTTTTTAAAGGGTCAATCTTTTGTTTACATTTGGTTTTTTGGAAGCATTAACTTTCACCACAGTTATTATTTTATTTAAACACATCTGCTCAAAAAGCAAAAGTTTTCTGACATTTTTCTTGTATTTCAGTATTTTAGATACAATCTTTTCAAAATAATATTTTTTTCAATTTCGTTTTAATTCAAAATACTTCGAGAAAAATTGGAAAAATTTCGCTTGAATTCATAGAGTTTTGAGAAAAAATGCACTTATAGTTATTTTATGTATTTTCAAGATCAAATTTTCGCTTGAATTCTTAGAGCTTTGAGAAAAATGTACTTATAGTTGTTTTCAAATGTATATTTTATACATTAATAAATTTATTTGCTATCAAAATGTATATATTTATACGAGGGTATGTCATTACGTAAGTCACAAAAGATAATTAAATAATAACTTACAATGATATTCACTTCAAAACTATTTTTATTTCTTAACATATTCTCCACCAATATTTATGCACTTATATCGCACCGTGTTATCAGCGCCCCAACACCAGCTGCATACAATTCTTTGGGTTTCTGTGTCATATTAGGACTTCAAGTTGAACCTTTTCATCATCTGTGAAGTCATCTTGCTTCTCAGATGGTTTTTTAGTGGACTAAACAGGGGAAAATCGCTTGAGGCTAAGTCCAGGCTGTATGGTGGATGTTGAAGAAGTTGCAAAATGATGTTCACAGATGATGAAAAGGTTCAACGAAGTCCTAATGTGATTGAGGCAGTAACCCAAAGAATTGTATGCAGCTGGTGTTGGGGCACTGATAAAACAGTGATATAAGCGCATAAATATTTGTGGAGAATATGTTGAGAAATAAAAGTAGTTTTGAAATGAATATCATTGTAAGTTATTATTTAATTTTTCTTTTGTGACTTACTTAATGACTTACCCTCGTATATTTTCACGATCCTGAGTTAATGTTCCAGAAACATATAACGGGTGTAATAATGTTTTTAAAAGTTATAACTTGGGAAAACACTGTAAATATTGCTACATACTTTAAAACCCACACATTCAAAGATACTAATATATTCTAAGTAACGTGGTCCTAACCAGCCCCCTCCATATATCTATCTGTCTATCCAATTTATTTCTGCGCGCCGTTTGTCGTATGATTCTTCTTTTTCTTCTGCCGCTCCCTGCTCTCGTTTGACCGTTTTAATGATTTCCACTCGAACACAGAACCCATCCCAATTACTCGGGGACTATTTGAACTTTCGCACCCGATTAAAAATAAAATAATGATTGCGAAGAAAAGAAAAGAGAACGCTCATTAACTCCTCCCCCCTGAAATGGTGAAAAAAAAAGAAAATGTCAATTCGAAGTACTCTTTATCTCCACCCCCATCCCGGAACTATATTGTTAATTATGTGCACTTAGAGAGCTCCCGTGCAACCAATTAATGAGGGAATGAAAAAAAAAATCATTATTTTTAAATTTTTCCAACTATTCCCAAATCTTTTAAAGTTCCCAGCTTAATTATTATGGTACGAATATGGCTATTAATTTGTTTCTGGATGTTCGTTAAATTATTTTAGAATGTAGATTCTTTTTACTTTTTAATATTTTTAATCTGTTGAAAGCAATTTTTAAAAAAACTTTTTTTTTCTTCCATTTCATTTTGTTTTTTAGCTTTAACATTTTTTTTTATTCGTAAAATTTAACCTAGAAAATATTTTAGTTTAAAAAAATGAATGAGCGAAAAAAAGTCCTGAGTTTTTTTAAGTAAAGTTTTACAGTCTTTAGATAATAATTAAAAGATCGTCGCTCACAATGTATTTTGACTTTTTGCTTCGTTATACGTTAGTTTTTCTCAATTTTAAATGATGATGTGAAATTTAAAGCAGGAAACGTTATTTATCAGGAAATAATTGTCGAGCTTTAGCACGGAGATTTTTTTGTTAATCCGTAAGATTTGTAATTGTTTTGCTAAAGATAGTTATTGCTAGTCTCTACATGTAATGCACTTTGTTGTATGGGGATAGTTATTAGTAGTAACTAAACAATTTATTTACCTTCCATTAAAAATTTGTTATACGTTAGTTTTTCACAATTTTAAATGATGGTGTGAAATTTAAAGCAGGTAACGTTACTTATCAGAAAATAATTGTTGAGCTTTAGCACGGAGATTTTTTTGTTAATCCGTAAGATTTGTAATTATTTTGTTTTGCTAAAGAAAGTTATTGCTAGTCTCTACGTGGTAATGCACTTTATTGTGTGGGAATTGTTATTAGTAGTAACTAAATAATTTGTTATTTACTTTCCATTAAAAATTTGTTATACGTTAGTTTTTCACAATTTTAAATGATGATGTGAAATTTAAAGCAGGAAACGTTACTTATCAGAAAATAATTGTTCAGCTTTAGCACGGAGATTTTTTTGTTAATCCGTAAGATTTGTAATTGTTTTGCTAAAGATAGTTATTGCTAGTCTCTACATGTAATGCACTTTGTTGTATGGGGATTGCTATTAGTAGTAACTAAACAATTTATTTACCTTCCATTAAAAATTTGTTATACGTTAGTTTTTCACAATTTTAAATGATGGTGTGAAATTTAAAGCAGGAAATGTTATTTTTCAGAAAATAATTGTTGAGATTTAACTCGGAGATATTTTGTTAATCCGTAAGATTTGTAATTATTTTGTTTTGCTAAAGAAAGTTATTGCTAGTCTCTACGTGGTAATGCACTTTATTGTGTGGAGATTGTTATTAGTAGTAACTAAATAATTTGTTATTTACTTTCCATTAAAAATTTGTTATACGTTAGTTTTTCACAATTTTAAATGATGATGTGAAATTTAAAGCAGGAAACGTTACTTATCAGAAAATAATTGTTCAGCTTTAGCACGGAGATTTTTTTTTAATCCGTAAGATTTGTAATTATTTTGTTTTGCTAAAGATAGTTATTGCTAGTCTCTGCATGTAATGCACTTTATTGTGTGGAGATTGTTATTAGGATTATTGTTAGTTATTGTTTTAATGGAAGGTTTTTCTCGAATCAGTGTTGCCACAAAAATAAAATACCGCATTATATCGTGTCCAACAATGATTATAAAAAAATAATAAATAGTATATAAAAGATAAAGTAGGACATTGTTCTTTCACGGGTTTATTTTATATTAGGGTGCAAAAATTTAAACGCAAAAGCATGAAATTGGCACACCTGACTATTGAGGCGATTTCTATTCACCTGACTATTGAGGCGAGTTTTTTAATAGATTACTTATTGAGTTATAAGCCATTCGTGTTACGTGACAACGCGTTTTTCACCCTTCTGAAACACAGGAAATTTGGTTCAAAACGCGGATTTTGAAGGTGTTTTCTGAAAGATCTTCTTCTTTTACCAAAAAATGGAAAACGTGTTTCGATTACAAAATATTTTAATAACAACACCTGGCCATTTCATGGGTTTCTGAACAAAAATGAATTTAAAAATGTGTCTGAAAGTAACCCATATGAATTTGAGAACAGCCTTAAGTGCTTTAAAAACAGTTATAAGTTTACATAGTTACACTGTAAATATAATCCAAGCTATTGCGTGTGGATAATAGTAATTATTAGTAATTGAATAATTTTTTCTTTTACGTATGGATTAATAATTTCTCTGTATAAAACTTGATTCAAAAGTTACCGTTTGAATATTCAGTTAACAATGTTTATATTCTCCCTAGTATTCTACTAATAAGAAACATTGTTGTCAAACTCGTTTACAATTTTAATTAATTTACTAGTGCTAACAAAAAACACTTAGTAGATCAAGTTACGACATTCTCAACTTTAATCAACACGTGAATCATCAAACACCTAACGACTTATCCTTCTAATTAAATATTTTCTGGCGAATTTATAATTAAAATATTTTGTGTAAAAATTTCCCTGTTTTGTTATTATCATGTTCTCTCCCGTAAATGAGATTAGTTGTTTGCCTGCTTCAGTATTAAGGCCATTAGCAAGAGATTAATTCCTGTTGTCTGTTGCATAATCGCTTATAGCAAAATCATTAGAGTTTGAATTCCTAGCGAGATTAAAGATTTCGTATTTCGCTTTCGGAATTTTTAAAAAAGTTATTTTAAAATGTCTTTCATAGAAAACTAAAACAGACTAGAAAAATCCTCATAATTAATTTGAAATAGTGGCTTATGGCATAATATGTGTGTTGTTTGTATGATTTTTTGATTCTTTTGAACTATTTAATCCCTGAAAATCGCTGATTATTTTGCTAATTCTGACAAGTTAATTTTTTATCCTGTAGCAAACATTTTATAGATTTACTAATGAAAGTAAATGTTTCAACATCTAAGCATTTTTTATTTTATCTAAAAACTTTCTCGGACAATTATCTTGTTTATTGCAAGATTAATTTATCATTATTTGTCAGATTAATTCCAATGTGTTATCTATAATAAGTAATAATATGAAGATTTTGTCTGTGATTCTGTCTGTAGACAATGTAGCACTATGGCAGTAAGGCTTATCGTTACGGGAGTGGTAATAAGTCTATGAAACTAATCACATTCGAATATAAACATGTTTTTTTTTACCTTTTTTTTTATAGATATTTATTTTTATTATACTTATTCAATGTTATATCATATTTAAGGAGAGGTTCCATTTCTTTGAGTCAAAATTTTCGAGATATATATATATATATATATACATATATATATATATATATATATATATATATATATATTGCATCCCTCAAGTCTGTAGATTGTTGTCCTAGAACGGCTCCATGATATTTCAATTTCTTACAGTATGTTTCGCACATTGAACGTAACACCATTGTAAAATTTGAAACTTGTTTTACAAACTGTTCGACCATTTTTCTCGACTACTGAAAACTACTGGACCGATTTTTTTTTTTTTTTTTTTTTTTTTTTTTTAAAGGAAAGCTAATCGTTTTTGCTGGAACTTATGCCACCGAAAAGTATAATTTCCATTGATTAAATATTTTTTAGAGCTCACTAAATGTTTAAATAAAAGGCGAAAAAGTGACTTTTTTGTTCAAATGACAGCCATTTTGTAAAATATCAACTTTTTAAACTAAATGTTAGTATAAGCTCCAGAGAATTTAATGCCCTTTCATAATATGGTGTACCCAATTTGTTTGAGATGCTTGTGGCCGGAGAAAAATGGTCGCTCGATTAGAAATCCAAGGCGCGCACCTGTAGTCGCACAAGACATATTATTCATATGTTTTACACCAAAAAATAAATATAAAATATAAGTGAATGTCAATAAATATAATGTAAAAAGTCCGAAGGAGATATCTCTTTTCTTTATAACCGAAAAAACATCGTATAAATTCCATAAATTTTAGGCCCAAGAAGTAGAACAACTAGTCTATAACTTTGGTGATCTTCATATTTTAATTTGTATGCTTGCGAAAGATTTATTCGTAAATAATGCACGACTGTTCTAAAAATACATGCATGCATAATGGCTTTAACAGAGGCTATATGGTAAAATACACCGTATAACTTCTCGATTTCTTAAAGAAGCTACATATACCCTTTGTTTCTCAAGTTAAGCTATGGTGCATATTCACTATTAGATTAATTTTAAGCGTTCCCAGCGTTTACTGGAGTTCCATTACCTGCGATCTATTCTGTTGAGCTGATTAAAATATCACACCAGATGATATGATCAATATGGTTAACTGGATGAATTATGCCCTCCAGTTTCGACCGGGATAGCTCAGTTTGTAGAGCATGGCAGCTTCAGCCAAGAGATCCCAGGTTCGAATCCTGGCCCGGACATTTTTCGTCCAGTTGGAAAATTACAAGTTGTATGGTGCATATTCCCTACTAGCGGTCCTTAAGGCTGTTCTCAAATCCAAACTAGCTACTTTATTACACATTTTTAAATTAATTTTTGTTTGCAAATGTATAAAATTGGCAGGTGCTCTTATTCAGAAACTTTGTAATCGAAAGACGTTTTCCATTTTTTTGGTAAAGGCGGAAATTTTTCAGAAAATACTGTCAAAGTTGGCGTTTTGAACCGAATTCCCGACGAAAAAGCTCGAGAAGGGGAAAAACGTGTCGTCACATGACCAGAGTCGCTTTTAACTCGATAAGTAATCTATTTATCAAAAAATGTAAAACTCATTTCTATTCCAAATCGCTTCCATAGTCAGGCCTGCCTATTTTATGCCTTTTGTGTTTAAAAATGAGTCAGAAAGTTTCGCGTTGTTGAGTAGGCCATTTGAGAACCACCTTAGATATCGCGGACTTCTTTTCGTATTTTTCCTGTCTTTGCGGACGCCTAGGCTTTGACTGAAAATACTGATGTTTTTAAAATATTAAATAAAAGATAAATAAACTACTAGAGATACAGTAAAATCTGCTAATACGGAATCGGTAGAGTTCGGGAAAATTGAAAAAATCGGAAAAATCGAATCATTTCAGGTTCTACGTATATAATAATAATAATAATAAATTAATGTAGTTTTTTTTTTCTCTCTGTAATTTATTAAACCAAATTAACTTTCTAAAGATTACGTTAAGCAAATGTACAACAGCACTTTATTTTTTATTTTTTTTACAAAAAAAATTAAAATTAAAATTAAATAAATAAATAAATAAATAAAATGCCAGCCTAACATGGTCTTGGGGAGCGACAGATATCCGGCTCATCCCGGAAAAAAAGAAATCAACCCGTGCCGAGTCTGCAGAAAAAGAAGTAAGGTCCCGGAATGAGTGAAGGCCAGGTTCTGTCCGAACAGAGTCTCTTGAAAGAAAATTGGCCTGGCCCAGATTTCGGACCAATCCCGAGCACATGCAGACCCCTAATTCGTATCTCATGGCAATTAAAACTTCAGAAGTATCATTCACAAGTATCTCACCCACACGCGAGGCTATTTAATAATGTTAAATACTTTACTCTTCCTGTCTGTCAAGAAATGTCTTATTTATGACTGTTTCTTCCTGCGCTAGTTTTTGAATTGCGTAAAAAAAAAAAAAAAAAAAAAAAAAAAAAAAAAGATATAACTTTTAATTGGCGTGTTCCCATTTTGTGAGCATGCGTGAAAATTAATGAAATTATTTCAATGAAATTTAGCATCGTAAATTTATGTATGTATTTCACTGTAACTAATTGAAATAAACGTTGAGGTAAGAAATTGTAAAGTTTGTCGAAGTCTTATGATAAAATAATGCCCTGCGGGGAAATTCGAGTTGAACCCGACAAAAATAAAATTTCAACCCAACCCGAGCCCGAAATACTTAAACACGAAATTGAAGAAAATTAATCCACATTTCAATCCCATTATGGAAGAATAGTTTCTAATTATATCTCTAATATCACTTTTATCTTTTATGTTGAAAAATGAACTGATGTGTTCCAAATGAACTGATGTACTGATTATGTTCCAATATATAGTTTTTTCATCTGAAAAACTATTCTCTAGACTCTTTCTCAAAAATCGGGTCAACCTCAAGAGTGAAGCATCATGTCAACCTCAAGCAAGACTCAAATCTCAACCCAAAACAATTAAAATCAACCCTAACCCGAATCCGGCACCAATGAAAAAAATTAGCGTCAACGCGACCCGATCCGACCCGAGCAGTGGGTCGGTTGGGGAACTTCCTGATGCATTGCAACCACACATCAGATTGTATTGAAAATTAACCTCCAGTTAACAATGCATATACTATATTTTAATTCCGGTAATTTCTAATATAAACCTCATATAAAGTTCAACAATGCTTTTGAAATACAGCTAGAGAAGAGAGTCATTTCCTTTTCGAATGTTCAGTTGAAAAACCCGACCTTGATATTTTTTTTTTCTGGTAAAATTGTTTCGGAGACGATATTTTTTTTCCTTTATGTGCCTGTCTGCAGCAGAAATCTTCGAAGACATTATCAGGTTTATATATCTTCACACATATTAAAAATACTTCCGAATGAATTCGTTACAGAGTAAAAAAAATAAATAAATAAAAAACTTTTTTAACACGTTGACGGACAATTGCGTCTATAGCCGTCAAAGCGAAGTTTACTATGTGTCATGGCGGCAATAGCCGTCCAAAACGTTTTTAGACACTACGACTATAGCAGCACAAATGTGCATTTACCGTCGTACAAGTAGAAGCCCAGTGTCATGTTTTGAAAACAATTTTTTAGGTTGAAGTTCGTTTTCCACCTGTTATACGAGTTGCAAGATAGAGTTCGAAGATATTAGACGTATAGTCTTACTCTTTCTGCTTAAATAAACTTAATTTTGATTAATTCAGCACCTTTAATTAGGTTGCACTACTCCCTTCACAACCACGTGCAGGGTGGCTAGTGGTCAGGGAAAAATACAGTCAAAAAAATGATAATTACCAGTATATTCTTATAGAAAAATTCAAATTGATTATTTAATCGAATAATCAACATAAATTTTTCTATAAGAATATACTGGTGTTTATCACTTTTTTTTACTGTATTTTTCCCTGACCACTAGCCACGTGGTTGTGAAGGGAGTAGTGCAACCTAGTTAAAGGTGCTGAATTAATCAAAATTAAGTTTATTTAAGCTGAAAGAGTAAAACTATACTTCTAATATTCTAAAAATTACAAAAACATATAGTGTCAATTTTCGAACTTCACTTGTTCCTACTGTCCGTCAATGTGTTAATAAATATTTCACAAATAATTCATTTTACACATATTTATATTCAGTAATTGATTTTCAGCATTCATTTCATAATAATTAAAAGTAAATTTGAAAAAGTATAATGAAATTAAAAAAAAAAAAAAATCTTTTTTGATATATTGATTTTTAGGGGATATTAAGATGTTGCATATGTTTTCAGCGCCGAAAAATTGACATATTTTATAATTTTTTTTTTTTTTTTTGGGGGGGGGGGGGGGGGGTAAAGGAGTAAAATTAATTAAAAAACTAATAATTACACGTTGTTTTTTACTTCTTCAAGTGTTTAAAAAAAATGTTTTTGTTGTTAAATTTGGTCGCATAATATGTCGGAAACCTGTAGCCGTATTGGCCTGTACCAAAATACCCGGGCTCGATAGCAGCACCCTAACTTCCTATAGAAACGAAAAATTATTAAAATCTCAGTTTCTTCTTGTAAACTAAGGTTATAGCTACGGACCATCGACTCAATTTTTTTAATCTTTTAAAAAAGATAAAATTACGCTTTTTTAGGTGCGTTCGTAATTATATAAATACGTAGCACCTATAGTCGTCGTTTGGTCCGTCCGTCTGTCCGTCCGTCTGTCTGTCTGTCCGTCCGTCTGTCTGTCCGTCCGCATATAACAACGCAAAAACTACCCAACCAAATGGTTTGCAATTTAAAATATATTATCTTTGCAGAATTTTGTCGAGACATTTCAAATTTTATTAAAATCGAATCAAAACTTTAGGAGATATTAATAAAAATATTTATTAAGAAATTTGATTTTTTTTTTAAATCGGTGCTTTTTTGTTATATGAGCTTCCGATGGATGTTAAATCGTCAAGCGACCGAGATACTTATTTTATGACAGAAATTAATCTGCAGACGATATAATTCATTTCACAGAATTAAAAATCATGAAGATCTGAATATTTATATAACTAGCTGATACATATATATCTGAATATTTATATAACTAGTTAAGATATTTGTATGAACAGTGTCATAAAATATATACTTAACTAGCTGTTTAACCCGTTCTACGCACGGGATATCATGAATTTAATTCTAAAACGTGCGTACGAACGCACCTCGTTTGTAACGTTTGACGTACAATTTCCAACTTGTTTTTTTTAATAAGAAAATTGCGTTTTTTTTTTTTTTTTTTTTTTTTTTTTTTTTTAATAAAAAAAAATTGCGTTTTTTTTTTTTTTTTTAATTATTTCCTTTTTTGTCTAAAATTTTGATTTTTAAACTTATTGAAAAAATATAGAAAATAAAAATTTTAAAAAAATGGCTCGATGGCCTTAGCCAGTTTCATTATGCGTAGATAAGCTCAAATTTTATCCAAAAATGTTTTTAAAATTGTTCAAGTTATCATGTTGTCCATGTTGAAAAATGTAGTTTCCAGAGAATCGCGTTTAAACTTTTTTCAACAACGTGCTCGCGGTCGTGTGCGCGCTCGCATTTTTTGCTCATATCTTTCTTAAAAATTGAGATATATCTCTTTAAATCTTTTTGTCCATAATTCTACGAACGATAAGGATTTAATTTTCGTAAAAAAAAAAATAAATAATAATAAAAATAAATAAATAAATAAAATCGACTTTTTGAAAGTTGAGAACGTATGTAACCCTTTAAGATAATCTATTCTGAGATAACCACAAATGCACCTTTTTTTTTCTGAGGGAAAAAAAATAATAATTCCCTGATATAATAAACTCGACTGAGATATGAGCATTTTTGCTCATATCTTTCTTAAAAATTGAGATATATCTTTAAATCTTTTTGCCATAATTCTACGGGCTATAAGTATTTAATTTTCGTCAAAATAAATAAATAAATAAATAAAATAAAATCGACTTTTTGAAAGTTGAGAACGTATGTAACCCTTTAAGATAATCTATTCTGAGATAACCGCTGTAACGAGATAAAAGTTATGAGATAAAAGACTCGTTGATAATACGAAAAACTAAAGACCATCGGGGGTTTGAACGAATTCAACTAGTGGTTCCGGCAAAATTAGGATAGGCCTTCTGAATGCATGTCATGAGGGAATCGCGGCTCACATGGGCGAATTGAAAACAAAAGACAAAATTTTAAGATATTTCTTTTGGCCGAACATAATAAAAGAAACGGAAAATTTCGTAAAATCTTGTGACTCATGTCAAAAAGTGGGAAAGGCGGGTGAGCAGAAAAAGGCCCCGCTGAAGCTAGTACCTATAATTTCAGAGGTATTTTCAAAACTTTCGGTGGATCTTGTGGGCCCCTTACCGGTCTCTAATAAGGGAAATAGGTATTTACTAACTGCAATTTGTTGTTATTCGCGATATCCTGAGGCGATACCGATACCTAACATGCTTTCTGAAACAGTAGTCGAGGCCCTAACCTTAATTTTTAGTCGTTTAGGCTACCACTTTGAAGTACAGACAGACCTTGGAAAATCTTTTACTTCAAGTTTAACCACCATTTTTCTGGAGAAATTTGGAGTGCAACTAAATCATTCGAGTGTATGCAGACCTTCGTCCAATTTGATAGAACGATGGCACCGCTCTGTCAAACGTTTATTAAAGGTATTGAGTGTGGAAAACGGTAGTGACTGGGAGAAAAATCTACCGCATGCACTGTTAGCCTTGAGGACGGTAACGCATGAATCGACCGGTTTCAGCCGGCCGAGTTAGTTCATGGGAGAAATCTACGGACCCCGGAAACCTTATTGTTCGAACAATGGACAGGGGAAAGTCAAGAGCCAGAATTGGTCACTGAATATGTTTTTAATCTTATGAATAGGTTAAAGCGCTGTCAGGAATTAGCAGTCCAGAATATGACGGTCGCTAGAGACAAAAGAAAAATCTGGTATGATAAAAATGCCGTCGAAAGGCACTTTGAGCCAGGAGAAGAAGTGTTAGTCTTAGCAACGAACAAAAAGAATAAAATGTCGGTAGGGTGGATAGGTCCCGGAAAGATCGAATCCAAAATTTCCGCGACAAATTATATAGTGAGTGTTCCGGGCAGACGGGAAAAATCGCAGATCTATCATTCATATAAATCTCTTAAAACCGTATGTAAAAAGGGTGGGAAAAATAAATATTTTAACCCGCGAATTTCACGAGCCAGATGCATCCCAAGACTTAGAGATTGTGTACCCCTTAGCAGACTCCAGCAGTTACAAGTTTAGCGAAGTAGTGGAGGATAGTGGGTTAAGGGATCGGTGCAGTAACGAACAATTGCATATGTTGGAAAATTTATTGGACAAATACAGCGAAGTGTTCTCGAACGACCCAAGATTAACGGATCTCACGGAACACGATATAGAACTTATAGAAGAAAAACCGGTGAGAATAAGGCCATACCGTACATCGCCCAGACAAAATGAAATTTTAAAAAAGGAGATTAAGCGCATGTTAGAACTCAACATAATTAAGGAAGGGGAGTCTAATTTTAATTCTCCGATGATATTGGTGGAAGCCCCGGGAAAAGATCCGCGCCCCTGCATTGATTATAGAAAACTGAACGCAATTACGAAGACAGAGTTTTTCCCACTCCCGAATATAGAGGAAAGGGTTGAAAAAGTGGCAGCCGCGAAGTATATTACGGTGCTTGATTTGACAAAAGGATACTGGCAGATACCCATGACCCCCAGGGCGCAGAAATTGGCCGCATTTGTGACTAATTTTGGAAGTTTTTTACCTCTGTCAATGCCTTTTGGGCTCCTCAACGCGTCTTATAGGTTCTCTAAATTCATGGCAAAATTGTTATATGGTCTAGAAGAATTTTGCTTACCCTACCTAGACGATATGGCCATATTTTCAGACGATTGGGAGGAACATATCAAACATCTTGAAAAGGTATTAGTCAGAATAAGGGACGCTAAATTAAAAGTTAAAATAGCGAAGTGCAAATTCGCACAGAAGACGGTTAAATATCTAGGCCACATAGTGGGGGAAGGACAACGAAAACCCGCCGAAGCTAAAATCCACGCCATCACGGAATTGCCAGCGCCAAAAACCAAAACAGAAATTAGAAGATGCCTAGGTATGGCAGGGTATTACTCGCGTTATATAGAAAATTACGCCACAATAGTTGAACCTCTCACGCGAGCGCTGAAGGGAAAACACAAAAAAGAAAAAATAGCATGGAACGACGAAATGAGTAAGGCTTTCGATCTCCTAAAAGCTAAACTCACCAGGGAACCGATTCTATATGCCCCAAATTATGATTTGGAATTCGTAGTGCAAACAGACGCATCCGAAAAAGGGATCGGAGTAGTGTTAGCACAGAGGCAGGGCTCAGAAGAACATCCCATAATATACCTCAGCCGGAAGTTTACTGACCCAGAAAAAAGTTTCAGCGCAACGGAAAAGGAATGCGCTGCTATAATTTTTGCTATCAAGAAACTAAGACATTACATTGATGGTCAAGAATTTCGTATAGAAACAGACCACAACCCTTTGGTGTTTCTGAAAAATAATGCAGGTAACAATCCCAGATTACTTCGATGGGCGCTAGCCCTGCAACCCTTTCAATATGCCATCCGACACAAACCGGGTAAAGATATACCCCACGTTGACTACTTAAGTAGAGCAATTCAGTAGTAAGTTTTTGAGTAAAATCCAATATTTTGTACATATTTGATTATTTTTAGTTTTATTGTTATTTTGGCATGTGTAGTAAAAAAAAAAAAAAAAGTCTCTAAAGCTAGATGTTCAAGCAATGGTAAACAGTATATAAGAAATTAAGTCACTGATGTATATAGTGAGGTTAAATTGAAATGTTATTTGAGCCACTCAAATATGTTGAGCTAACCCTTTTTTTTTGCAGATTTTCCGCGTTTTAACCCGGAAAATGTTTTAATGGTGGGGGTGTTGTAACGATTTCATTAAATCTCTCACAGTCTGCTAATTAGGCAGAGGAATCAAAGATAGAAGTTCCCAAGAGTTGGAAAACTTTTCTCACGCTTCGCTGTGGTGTTACAAGAATGTCGTTTACTACAATAGGAAAAGATGAGCTTCGATCAATCTTGTGAAACTGAAATTGCTAGACAGCAAACATTTCTCTGATCTGTCCGACTACATGTGAGGTCTCGAATCGTGAGCAAATTGCCCGTGTGAACATTCTAAAGTTCAGGAAGACCTCCCAAAAGAATGGTTTATCCAATGACTTAAAAACCGAAACTAATGGCGTAAACTAAAACTTTTTTGATTGGTGATCGGGGAATCTTTGTTCGAGCAAGCGGACCGGAAAAGAGAATCGAGGGGAAGTTAGAGTTTTGGCAGGAGAACGAGTGTTGGTGGAAAACACTCATCTCAGGACGGATTTTCCCATCTTAGTAGGGAAGGAAAGGCTTTGCTGACAGATTTTTGAATGAGAGAGTGCGATCTCTCTGAAGTCAACGCAAAAGCCTTGGATTTGACCTTTCGGGGAGAGTGAAAAGTAGCACTAGTTAAGACTTTAAGATTCTAAAACTACTGTAAAAGACTGGACTATTGGTGATTTGCTATAAATTACAAGTCGAGCGAACTCAGCTAAACAAAGTGTTGTAAATAATTTTTACCTCTAGAAATTTCAAGAACCCTTTTTAATAAAATTTGTTCTGAAATATTTAATGAAGGTGATCCATTGTGAAACGGTTCCACGCTACCCCATTTCAAAAACACACAACATCGTGGATTCTTTACACCACAAATGCACCTTTTTTTTTCTGAGGGAAAAAAAAATAATAATTCCCTGATATAATAAACTCGACTGAGATATGAGCATTTTTGCTCATATCTTTCTTAAAAATTGAGATATATCTTTAAATCTTTTTGCCCATAATTCTACGGGCTATAAGTATTTAATTTTCGTCAAAATAAATAAATAAATAAATAAAATAAAATCGACTTTTTGAAAGTTGAGAACGTATGTAACCCTTTAAGATAATGTGTCCTGAGATAACCATAAATGCGCCTTTTTTTCTGAGGGAAAAAATAATAATTCCCTGATATAATAAACTCGACCTTTCTTAAAAATTGAGATATCTCTCTTTAAATCTTTTTGCCCATAATTCTACGAGCTATAAGGATTTAATTTTCGTTAAAAAAATAATAAAAAAATAAAATAAAATAAAATCGACTTTTTGAAAGTTGAGAACGTATGTAACCCTTTAAGATAATATGTCCTGAGATAACCAAAAATGCGCCTTTTTTTCTGAAGGGGAAAAAATAATTCCCTGATATAATAAACCCGACTGAGATATCTACCAAGAGAAGGGGGGGGGGGGAGAATCATTTCTTTCCAGGGAAAAAATAAATTTTTCATTTTCTTCATGACACTTTCTTTTTCTTCTCCCATTCTAAGTAACACCATCAGTCCATACAGAGTCCAAATCCAAATACTACAGTTATCCATCCGAACACGGAAAATTAGCCATTTCCGATCGGTAATAAAAGAAAGCAATTACGCTACTTACGCTTCCATTGGACTTCGTCGATGCTTTTCTTCTTTTTGCAAGTCTCGCGGGTTTCTTTTAGCTGGTTTATACAAAAATCGTTTTTAGGTGTAGGCACAAAATTGTTTCGGATACGAAATCTATTTTCTCAATGTATCTATCTACAGCAGTAATCTTCGAAGATATTGTCATGTTTATTTATCTTCAGTGATATTTATTGGATTTAGATAGATAGTCGTATAAGAAAAAATTGTTCTGAAAAATAAAAAATTGATTTCGTAATTATTATGTTGTATGTTTTAAGATTTTCGAAAGAATTCATACTTGACTTTAAAAAAAAACCGTTGAGAAAAATTTAGAAAAAAAAAAAACTTTTTAGTGCATTGTTAATTGTTTTCTCTCATTAATTTCACAATTACCAAACTTTTATTTAAAAAGTGTTATTATTATTATTATTATTTTACTTTTTTAAGGAATTAAAATTGCATAATTGTGATAATGTGTACGTACAATAATGTAACCACCAAGTGCACAATTGCTTTTCCTATTCTTATACGTAATATGATAAGCAAGAAATAGAAGAAAAAAAAATTCGAAAATAAAAAGCATAGATGTTTTTGCATATTTATTAATCATTTTATCGCTGATTTGATAAAAATGACCCAGAAAGAAAGTCCCTTGAGTTTCTTTTAGCCAGCGGATAGAAAAGTCGTTTATAGGTGTAGGGTCAAATTGTTTCGGATACGAAATCTATTTTCTTTAAGATGATTATTTACAACGGTAATCTTCGAAGGGACTGTTGTGTTTGTTTATCTTCAATGATATTGAATTTAGATAGTAGTATTAGAAAATATTGTATTGAGGAAAAAGGGATATCTTTTAAGATTTTCAAAAGAATTTGTACTGAATGACAAAAACTTGACTTTTTAAAAAAGTCGCTTGAAAAACATGAAAATTTTAACTTTTTTTATGTTGTTAACATTTTATTAGTGTTCATTTTAAAATAACCAAAATTTAATTTTAAAATATGAGGAAATAATAGTAATAGTTCTCTTTCTTCTACTTTTCTTTATGCTCCCTTTTTTTGAAGGTGTGAGTACGGCGAAGAGATGCATTTGATAATCTGAAACACCAATTGCACGAGTGTTTTTTTATTTTTATGTGTGATAAGATTAGCAAGAAATAGAAAACAATTATAGAAGAAATAAATAGACAAGACTATATTTTCTCGTACTTATTCTTTTTTTTTTCTTGTGTGTGTGTGGTCATTGAAAAGGTAAAAATGGCGGAGAAATGTACCAAACAAGGAAGGAAAAAAAGTAATTTATTTCCTTCGAAAAAATAACTTTTTCATTTTCTTGTATCACGCTTTCTCTTTTTTCTCTCATTTTAACTAACACCATCAGTCCATAGAGTCCAAATGCTACAGTTATCCATCC
Source organism: Maratus michaelseni (assembly GCA_963931845.1). NCBI lineage: Eukaryota > Metazoa > Arthropoda > Arachnida > Araneae > Salticidae > Maratus > Maratus michaelseni. Next base: position 95,688,492 of record OZ007597.1, on the reverse strand, counting down.
GGACGCGGAAAATTAGCCATTTCCGATCCGTAATAAAGGGAAGCAATTACGCTATTTTCGCTTACATTGGACTGCAAAAAGATTAGACTATGCTTTTTTTTTTTTTTTTTTCCCCGATCTCGAGATAAGTTTCACGGGTTTCTCTTAGACAGGGATAGAAAAATCGTTTTTAGGTGTAGAGTCAAATTGTTTCGGATACGAAATCTATTTTCTTTTAGATGATTATTTATAGCGGTAATCTTCGAAGGGATTGTCGTGTTTATTTATTTTCAATGATATTGAATTTCGATAATAGTATTAGAACGGATTGCATTGAGGAAAAATTAGATTTCGTACGTATCATCTAAGTATTATTCGTAAGTTTTTTAAGATTTTCAAAATAATTTGTACTGGATAACAAAAGCTTGACCTTTTTGAAAAATTGCTTAAAAACCTTAAAAAATTTTAACTTTTTTATATTGCTAGATTTTTATTAGCATTTATTTTAAAATAGCCTACATTTAATTTTAAAATATGAAATATTAATAATAATTTTCGTTCTTCTACTTTTCTTTTTTCTCCCTTTTTTGATGAGAGTGGGAGAGAGGGCTGAAAATGCTTTGATATGCATATGATAATATCAAAAACCAAGTGCACGAGTGTTTTCTTATTCCTATGTGTGATAAGATTAGCAAGAAAAAGAAAACAACTAGAAAAAAAAACAGAAATTAAAAAAAAGACGATATTTTTCTCTATATTTATTCATCTTTTCGTCATTGAAATGGTAAAATGACGGAGAAATGTACCAAACAAAGAAGGAAAAAAAGTAATTTATTTCTTTATAAGATTAGCAAGAAATAGAAAACAACTAGAAAGAAAAAACAGAAATTAAAAAAAGACATTTTTCTCGATATTTATTCATCTTTTCATCATTGAAATGGTAAAAATGACGGAGAAATGTACCAAACAAAGAAAAAAAAGAGAAAGTAATTTATTTCTTTTGAAAAAAAAAAAAAACTTTTTCATTTTCTTCATCACACTTTCTCTTTTTTTCTCCCATTCTAACTAACACCATCAGTCCATAGAGTCCAAATGCTACAGTTATCCATCCCGACACGGAAAATTAGCCATTTCCGATCCGTAATAAAGGGAAGCAATTACGCTATTTTCGTTTCCATTCGAGTGCTAGAAGATTCGGCGATGCTTTTTTAGAACTCGAGATAAGTCTCGTGGGTTTCTTTTAGCCAGTAGATAGAAAAATCGTTTTTCAGGTGTAGGATCAAATTGTTTCGGAGACAAAATCTATTTTCTTTAAGATGCCTATCTACAGCAGTTTATTTATCTTCAGTTATATTGAATTTATATAATATTATAAGGAAGGATTGTGATGATAAAAATATAGGATTTTGTAAATAATTATATTGTTTTTTTAACAGTTTTTGAAAGAATTCATACCTTATATTATTCGAAACTGCGTATCATTTTAAAATGACATGATTATGAAAGTTTTATTCCTTATTTTGAAAATTAACAATACTTTGTTTAGACTCGTTTTTCAAGCCAGATACAAGATAATTCAATTCATTAAAAATAACAGTTATCTTTTATACTGAATCCAATAGCTAAAGCCTATTTACAGAACATAAATTGCTTCAGTTATTTCAAAATCTCTGGCCTTCTGCTTTAGAAAATTACTTCACTAAAGCTTTTTTTATGGGGTTGCCTACACAATCGAGTGGTGATTATCAAGTGGTAATTTTAACTAGATTGTAAAAAGTGCCGTGTAAACAGTCAGTCATTTATCATAGTTAAGTGTAGCCCAAATTTTAACACAATAAGTTCTATTTTCCATGTGACTAAAATACTCTGCTTTTGTATTGTTTCTTAAACATATACTGAATGTATTCTTATACATATACTGAGTGAAGAAGAGAAACTTTTTAAAATTTAGTAATTTAAAAATGGTTAACGATAAAGATGCCCCATTTGTTGTTTCTTTATTAGAAAAGCAATACTTTTTTTAATCATGCGAATTCAAAATTACTTTAAAATTTCGTCAATAGGTGGCGCTGTAAGCTGAACAAAAACTAAATTACAATATTTTTGAAATATCCACCATTTGCAGTAACAACATGATGTAATCTCATAACATTTCATCTTTTTGTCTTTTTTGACATTTGTCTTTTAAGTGTATACCCATAGACAGAAATCGCAAGGATTCAAATCCGGCCAATATTGTCATTTAGCATTTTTCAACTTACAGCGCCACAGATTGGTGAAATTTTAAACTAATTATGAAATGGCATATATTGATTGTTTTTCTATTAAGGATGCAACAAACGCGGCATTTCTATCGTTAACCGTTTTCAAATTATTTAATTTTAAAAAGGGGACCCTCCTTTTTGGGACACTCTAACTATATATAGAATATGAGTAGATTGGTGGACAGGTCAAAGTTATAAATATTTAGTTATCCAGAAAAGAAAAAAAAGAACAGCATTTCTCTCATTTTTAAAAATGCTAAAACATTTTTTACAGCCTTTCAGCATTTTTCAACTTACAGCGCCACCTATTGGCGAATTTTAAAACTAATTTTGAAATGGCATGGTTGAAAATTGATTGCTTTTATATTAAAGATGCAACAAACAGGGCAACCGTATTCAAATTATTTAATTTTAAAAGAGATCCCTCCTTTTTGGGACACTCTAACTATATATTATAGTTAGAATATGAGTACACTGGTGGACTGGTCAAAGTCATCAATATTTAGTTTTCCAAAAAAAAAAAAAAGAACAGCATTTCTCATTTTTAAAAATGCTAAAATATTTTTAGTGATCTATAGGCGCGAAATACACAGGACCCCATTATCATGATCGCCTTATCCTGTTTTATGGATATTCCTTTTTTTTTTTTTTTTTACCCGTAAGGCCCCAATATTGGCACGGGCAACGTCGAGCGCATCTACTAGTATGTTATAAAAATTTGATTTCTGTATTTCGAAATTAACAGTACCGTATTTGAAACTGATCTTTTAGATCAGATTTAAAATTGTTGTAATTTGTTTTAAAAAACAGTAGTTTTTTTTCCCCCTTTGTCAGACTTGTGATTGTAATTATTATCTTAATTAAAAAAATGACTCTGTTTATAATCATAATTTAATAGTAATTTTATTGTAAAATTGCGATGTAATCATAGTGTAATCTACGTATGTTAAAAAACTGTAAAATAGTAATTTATTAAAAAGTCAAGATTTCTTTCCCTAAGGAAATAGACAACACATTATAATCTTTTTATATCATGGAATAACATTTTAATTTTTTTTTTAAGTCAAATTACCTGATTATCCTAAAAGGCAGACAAACTTCAGTTATAAATCTTTTTCGTTTTACAGCATTAATGCGATTAAATTGAATATTATCTTAGTTTAAAACATACAGACAATGTAATCTTAATGCAATCGTTAATGACCTTCACTGTAATCGTAATATGAAATTTAATGAAAAGATAATCATAAATGTAATCGATTACCGTTTCGATTTTGCTCGTATATTTTACAATGGATTACAACTGTAAGTGTAATCGATTACAATTTTGTTTAGTCGATGTTAAGTTTGATCATGGATGAAGGAAAATCTCATTTACTGATCGCGTTCCACAAAATCTCTGTCATTCTGCTTCAGAGAATTACTTAACTGAAACTTTTTTTTTAATAAGAATATCTTCTCTCTCAAGGAAGTGATTAAGTGATAATTTTAACTACAGTGTTACACTATCATTTGCAGTGTAATAAGCGAGTCATTTACCATACTTGTGTGTAGCCCAATTTTCAACAAAACAAGTTCAGTTCTAAAACAACGTGCATTTGCATAATATATTTTAATTACTGACACCAGGTTGTAAATCACTAATTAGGGAAATTAAGTCGTTAGGTGAAAAGATTTGTTTCCCGTTGACCTTTTTAACTAAGCAAAAGGATTTCTTTTCTGGCGTTGGCTGATTAATTAAATCCGTGGATGTCTTTGGATAATTAATCCTAAGTAAAGAATTTTGAAAGATGGTGTGGCATTAGGTGACTTTGGGAAGTGTTAGTATAAGGTTTATTTAATTCGCTTCAGTTTTGATACATTGCTGGTTTAAGTTTCTTCGAGGAGAAACTTGTAAAGTTTACGTTCGAACATTTTGTGTCTGATTAATTTTAGGTGTATATAAAGTTTTAATGTTTGTAATAAGGGGAAGGGTAAAACTAGCATGTAAATTGTAAATCGATTTACGAATCGTGTATTAAAAATAAACTGATTTATTGTTTTGTAAATAAAATCTCATCCCCCCCCCCAAACCTCCTCCCCGACAACCCCATATTTAATATTTTTCACTACAGCACAGATGTTGTTCAAGACCAGAACTTGTGCAGTAGTCTCCGCTGGTCGAAGGTCCTTGATAATGGCTTAGTTTGGAGCCGAAAGCGCTGGGAGAGTTATGTACTTACTAAGATCTTATGTTTTAAAGTTTTTAAGACGTTTCGTACATTTATTTTTATTTTACGTCTATTTTAGTAACATATAGATTAAAGTCATTTGTCACGGAAAAATGTTTTTCTTATAGTGTAATTAATTTATCGAAAAATGAAAAAAAAAAAAACTATTCGATGACACATTATTTTAATAACCACGCCTTCAAGTGTCAGAATAATGATTCAGAAAGTTTCGCGTTGTTGAACAGGGAAAAACCTTTTTTTTTTTCTTTTTTAGAACCGCCTTAAAACAAATTCGGATTTTATATTGATGGTTTCCAAAAAAAAAAAAAAAATAAATAAATAAATAAATAAAAATGTTCTCTAACTTTGCTGCTTATGCATTCTTAAAATAATTCAAAAATACAAAGATTCTGTTTAAATTTTACACTTTCCTTTATTCGTACATTTCTAACAAATTGTAACAATTTCATAAAATCTCTCACAGTCTGCTAATTAGGCAGAGTAATCAAAGATAGAAGTTCCCAAGAGTTGGAAAACTTTTCTCACGCTTCGCTGTGGTGTTACAAGAATGTGGTTTACAACAATAGGAAAAGATGAGCTTCGATCAATCTTGTGAAACTGAAATTGCTAGACAGCAAACATTTCTCTGATCTGTCCGACTACATGGGAGGTCTCGAATCGTGAGAAAGTTGCCCGTGTGAACATTCTAAAGTTCAGGAAGATCTCCCAAAAGAATGGTTTATCCAATGACTTAAAAACCGAAACAAATGACGTAAACTAAAACTTTTTTGATTGGTGATCGGGGAATCTTTGTTCGAGCAAGCGGACCGGAAAAGAGAATCGAGGGGAAGTCAGAGAGAGAGAGAGTTTTGGCAGGAGAACGGGTGTTGGTGGAAAACACTCATCTCAGGACAGATTCCCATCTTAGTAGGGAAGGAAAGGCTTTGCTGACAGATTTTTGAATGAGAGATTGCGATCTCTCTGAAGTCAACGCAAAACGCTTGGATATGACCTTTCGGGGAGAGTGAAAAGTAGCACAACTACTGTAAAAGACTGGACTATTTGGTGATTTGCTATAAATTACAAGTCGAGCGAACTCAGCTAAACAAAGTGTTGTAAATAATTTTTACCTCTAGAAATTTCAAGAACGCTTTTTAATAAAATTTGTTCTGAAATATTTAATGAAGGTGATCCATTGTGAAACGGTTCCACGCTACCCCATTTCAAAAACACACAACATCGTGGATTCTTTACAAAATGTATTATTTTTTACACAGAGTGGTGTTTTTAAAAGCTTCTCAATAGAGATGTGGAATTTGGTTTCTTTCTACGATTCTTTTAGAAAAATTACTATAGCTTTTTTTTGTTGTTGTTTGTGTTGTTGGTGAATTTGTGGAAATCGAGACAGCTTAGAAGGTTTCTTAAAAACTGGGACATAAAAGTGTCGGGACGTTTAGTCTGAAACCGGGACACGTCTGGTCTACATTTAGAGTACTTTGAACAGTGTTAGTGCAAGGTTTAGTTAATTTGCTTCCATTTTCATACATAGCTTGTTTAAGTTTTTACAGCGAGAAACTTTTAAAATCTTGGTTTGGTTAGAACAATTCGTCTTCAATTAATTTAGAGTGAAGTGAAGTAAATTATAGATGAGACGAGCTCAGCCTGAGCCCAGGTACGAAACGGACTCGGGCTCAATTTTTATACAAGTCTTAGAGCTGGGACTCAAAATGTTACTTATTCACAAATTGGAAAAAAGGGAAAAACAAAACTTGCTATTTGAAAGACAAGAATATAGTCTAAGTTTCTTAAAATGTATTACAATCTTTTAAAAATCAGTTTGAAAGGGGGTTGAATTGTTATTAATGGGATATAAGGAGAAATGAAATATTCTATCTGACTCTGAAGCCTTTGCACGGCTAGTGTTAGAAACATAAAGAAGTGATATCCCTTTTTAACATTTTTTAACATAGTTGAAAAGTGTTTATGAATTGGGTTTGTCTGTCTGTCTGTCCGTGCTCTAACTATCGTAAATATACTCGGATCGTCATGCGATTGATATATGTTATTGAGGCTTACTGTGGCATGTTCGGTATTGAAAATGAAGTGTGTAGCACTTATAGTTTTTTTTACAGGGACACTCAAAATAATTCCGTTACATTGCGGTGTAAGGAGGAAAATCATTTGCGGTTTATTTTAATGATGTTAAATAATTTCAAACATATTGAAATTTATATATATATCACTGAAGTGCACTACAGGAGACTAATTATAGAATGTGGTGTGCATAGCACGTATAGTTCCTTTACAAGGATACTCAAAAGAATTCCGTTACATTACGGTCTATGAAGAAAAATCGCTTGCAGTTTATTTTAATAATGTTTCACTATTTCAAACATAATGGATATATATCACTAACGTGGATTACAAGAGGCTTACTATAGAATATTGTGTGTATATATTTCATCGTTCATTTACAGGGACACACAAAAGAATTCGGTTAAAGTACTGCCTATTAATAATAATTGCTGGGAATGCCTTTTCAATTGATGAACGCGTTTTTAAATTTAACTCATTTTTTGCCTATTACTTGGTGTGTATAAATTGTATAGATTGTATACAGGGCAGCACAAAAGTTCTCGAGTACATTTCCGTTTATTGTCGGAAATTGCAGAAGGGAAATTTTAAACTGTGCTTACGTATATTCTAACTGAACTAAAATTTAGCATTTTATTTAGTATACATACAAATCTATAGATCATATACAGGGCTGCACAAAAGAGTTCGGATATTTTTTCGATTATTGTTGATAATTCCTGAAATTGGATTTTTAAATATGTTATGCGTTTTCAAAATTGTTTAGTTAGATATCATCTTACACCTTACAGTAAAGATTTTCAAAATTATTTTGGAAGTATTGGAAAGTGTTACATAATCTATGCTTGACGCATGATTTTCCGTTCTTGTATATCCTTGCTGTCTGTTTGAAGTCCTTCTCAAGAATTGCTGGAAAACTGAACTCATGTCTTTCTTCCATTCTTGTACAATGATGTTTAAAAAAATAATAATTGTGACTTTTGCAGATTTCCGCCAGTAGTTCGGTATAAATAACAAATTTGCTGTTTTAAACAGACTTTCAGAGACATGAAAATCACGAAACATTGTCAGGAGGGAGTATTTAGGATTAATACTTATTTCTATATAAGAAGAAATTTTTAAATGAGAAAATTATTCTTGAAACAATTTTAAAATGTTATTCAACTTAACTTTCTACTTTGTACTTTCGGTTTCAGGCAAAGGCTCAAGCTCTGATGACAGAAATATTTTCGGGCTCACATTTTTTTTTTTTTCGTTGGACTCAGGTTTCGAAAAAATAGCCCGAACATATCTCTAAAGTAAATATAATTACGAGATAAAAATAATAAAGTATTTAGAGCCTTTTCTCGCTTGTATTTTACTATTTTTAAATGATTTTTTGCATAGCATATCTGAGGTCTGTTGTGCGTTTGTACTTTTTCGATTTTGGTTACAATTTTTTTATATATGCGAAAAGTTTCTTTCTTTGTAACCAATTCTGAAAGTTAAAGTATCATCATATAATTTTTATTTATTTTTTTACCAAAATCGAAAAAGTGCAAACGTACAACATTACACATTGACCTTAGGTATCGTATCCTATACAAAAAAATTTAAAAATATTAAAATACAATTGATAAATCTGTAAAGATTTGTCCTATAGGTTTAACATTAGCGTGCAAGTTTCTTCGCGAGACTTGTGTTGGCTTTTTAAAGCTTATATATTTCATTTTAAAAGTAAGTTTACATTTTAATTCATTACTATGATATTGCTGAATATCTCTTTCGTCACATAATTTAATCGCGTGCTTTAAAATTATAAAAAAATATGTTCATGCTTTTATCAAAACTTCGTTATCTTTTACAGCTTAAAAGAAAATATTTGCCCCAATGTAAAATTCAAACCAGACTTCTCCAAAGAAACTCCATTTTAACGCTCGACAGCTTTCGATCAATACATACCCTAAGTTAGTAGATCGCAGATGTTCTATAACACGGGACATGATTTTCAACGATACCTTCGAATAGATTGAGCGGACAATTGACTTGACCAATCGATGCAAGAAAATGTTCCTTCTGTCTATCCGCCCCATCCCTTGTGCGGGGGCTATTTTCTTTTTCAGACCTTCTATTCAGCTTCTTTTCCGCGGGGCCCAATTATTTACAAAAGTAGCACAGCTGAAGTATTGCATTGATGGAAATGTTCACCTGACATTTTCGCTGGATTTCGAAAAGAATTCAGTGTGTGATGTGAAAGATATTGTTGGCTGAATGAAATGTATTTTAAATTTATTTGGACTTTTGGGTGATTCTCGTGAAACAGGCCATTTTCAAAATAAGAACCTTTTAAAATTGATAATGTTTTAAAATGTTTAAATTAAAACTTTTATGTTTTCTTTAATTTATTTCTAACTATTTGATGGATGTGCATTGTTAAAATAAAAAATGTCATTGTAAATTATCATTACTCTGGCATTTGAGCTGTTATCCTGACGGTATATACTGGTAGTCTCATCTCAGGACAAAGACTGACTAGAAAATAGAGTTTTAATATACAAGGTGGCTATAATTATACTAACATTACTCAGCGTGTTCTGTAATTGCGACAATGCAGCCAAATTTTGTAGGATGTGTAAACAAGACGGAGACGAAGGATTTCACGAAAAAAATACTTTCAAAAGTCGCCGCTAGGAGGATATGTGGCGCTGTGTAATAGAAAAGACAGTTATAAAAAAAATGCAAAATCAATACTGAAATAAAATTAACTTTTATTTAGCACATTTGACGATTTATTGAGGATCAATCTGGCAACAGTTTTAAAAAAGCTGAAAATTTACGTAAACACTGATAAAGTCTCTATCTGCAATTTCACTCACTGAGTCCCAAAGAAAGAAGAAGTTTCTTTATTCAAATTTCGTGTTACATCCTTAGGCACAGTGCTAGTTTGTCGGGCTTTAAAATGCAATATGTTACATTTAGAAAAAATTTGATTGAAAATTAAGTGCAATATGTCTCCTTCTTTAGCCGAGCGTGCGCTACTTGTCAAATTATTTTACCCCAACCAGTGCAACGCGTCAGCCGCTCTTCGTGCTTTTAAAACGCACAAAAAGGTGCTTAAATGTAACGGTTCTTTATCAGTTAATGGCTTAAAAGCAATTTCTGAGAGGTTTGAGAAAATAGGTTCTCTGAAAATTCATTCAGATAGAGGGCGCAAACCCTTACTACAGGATACAATCGAAGAAGTTGCAGCGGCGATTGTCGACAAAGCACAGGACAATGTTGCTGGTTCTTCCAGCGCCTCGGAATCTGTATTCCACTTTATTGTACGGTATGGAAAATTTTACGACAGATTATCCACTTCTATCCCATCCGTACAAGATCAGGCGTGTGCAAGAGTTATGTCACATCGACCATGATGAGCAATTGACTTTTATTCTCACCACTTTCTTGACAGAATGGAGGTGGATGTAACTTGGCCATGGAAAATCTTATGGAGAGACGAGGCCCGCTTTTACTGAATGGATATGTAAGTACCCAGAACTGTCAAATTCCGGATTCCAGTTCACCAAATGCATACAAAGAATTTCCCTTACGAACAAACGCCAAAGATAACTACTTTTTGAAGTGGTTTCACAGCAGAAATGATTATAGATCCATACTTCTATATAAGAACATTACCCCCGACAGGACCGGTAACCTGAACTGTTACTGGAGAGAAATATTGCTTCATTTTGAACAACTTTGTCATTTCGTCACTTCAACGAGGCCAAAGCCTGGAGAAAATCATTTTCATGCTGGATGTAGCCCCTCGACACATTTTTTTGCGTGTACAGAAGCTGCTACGACTGAAGTTCAGAACAGAAAGAGTTATTAGTCGCTGATTTCCAACTGCATGATTTCCTCGATTCCCTTATCTTACTCCACACGACTTTTGGTTGTGGGGTTACCTGAAGTCCAAGGTCTATATCTGAGGTGTCCCAGACCCGACTAAGTTCAAGGATAACGTATCTAGTGCTGTATGGGACATTCCTGCAGACATGCTACTTTCTGCTGTTGTGAATGTTGTGCGCAGAATGCATTATTTGGTCCACATAAAAGGCGGCCACGTTGTACCTTAATTAAACAAGCTGCATAAAATAAAAGTGGATTTTATTTCAGTATTGATGCTGCATTCTTTTAAAGTTTCTTTTTTATTACACAGCGACACATATCCCCCTAGCGGTGACTTTTGTAACTAATTTTTTTCCGCGGATTTCTTCGTCCCCCGTCTTGGCCGCCTTGTATCTAGGACGAGTAACTCATATTTTTAAAGCACTGTGCAAAGAATTGTAAGCACGATGACAGTGTTGTCACGTATAGGAGATGAGCGGGTTTGTTTGTTTTTAATCTGTGTAATGGTGGATCAACGTGTACGTTGTTGCTATGGTTTTTTTTGTTTAATAATTGTGTTTTGAAAAGTTCCCATGCAGGTGTAACTTATTATTATGATATAAGAAGCTCGTGATAATTCAATTCTAGGCTAGAATTTTAATATTTTATTTTATGTTTGTAAATATTACTCCTGTTTTTATGTGTACTAATATTATATAAGCATAATGTTTTGCGACGCACCTAACGTTGCAAATATAATGTCTTGAGAGAAGCAAGAAAAGAAGGTTGAGTAAGACTGGTATATAGGGATACTGAAATTATTTTCATATTATATTATTTCCAATTATTTATTCATATTAAGTATAATTTTCACATTCTTTGATTCAGATATTATTTTTTCTGAAGGTCTTTTTTTCGTTGAAAGGCATTATTCTGCTTCATTCTTTCATGTTGCGCTTTAATGATATACTTGGAAAGACGTATGTAACACAGAAGTGGTACTTTTCGATGCATTTTAAGACTTTTATTCATAGCATCCAAGTACTAGGGTATTCTTTTTCATGCTATTTTTTAAAAAAAGAGTAAATTTGCCTAAAAGCAAATATTTCCATCCCTTTGGAACTTCAAAAATCTTTTGAAATCTCATGTATAGAGATATCCATTCTAAAAGTTTTAGAATTTTCAAACATGTAGTTTTCAGTTTTTTTTTTCTTTTCCTTTCGCTTTTTTATATTTGTGGCAAATATCCAGTGCATGTGCGAATATATATTATATCACAATATTGGTTTGTTTTTTATTTTGAAATCGTGCAACTACTAATATCTCCGCAATATTCATTAATGTTTGTTTATAACATTGTGACTATATCCAATAAAACGTTTCCATTAACAAAGCATTTTGATTTAATTTGAAATGTCTGCAACAAAGTTACATTCACTGAAAAACTAGCTCAGGAAATTCAGTATAAATGTGTTTGTTAGATTTTGATAAATTTAGCTTGAAAATATAGCATAAATTTTTATAAATCTTGCCACTTCAAAAGTATTCAACCCCTTAACTTTTAGAAAATCTAACGTAGATTTAAAATCGCTTGAAATAAAAATTGTCAGTATTATTATTTTATATTTTGCTGAATAGTTTTCTCAATATTCATAAATGTTTGTTATAGCGTTGTGACTATCCAATAAAACATTTCCATTAACGAAGCATTTTGATTTAATTTGAAATGTTTGCAATAAAATTACATTCATTGAAAAACTAGCTCGGGAAATTAAGTACAAATGGGTTTGTTAGATTTTGATAAATTTAGCTTGAAAATATAGCATAAATTTTTATAAATGCCGCTTCAAAAGTATTCAACCCCTTAACCTTTAGAAAATCTAAAGTTGATTTAAAATCGCTTGAAATAAAAATTGTCAGTATTATTATTTTATATTTTATTGAATAGTTTTCTCAATATTCATAAATGTTTGTTATAGCGTTGTGTTTTTATCCAATAAAACGTTTCTATTAACGAAGTATTTTGACTTAAAATGTCTACGATAAAATATCGATATTTTACGATATTTTCCCTAAAAATTAAACTCGGGGAAGACTTTTGCCATCTCAAAAATATTCAACCCCTCAACTTTTAGAAAATCCAACATAGATTTAAAATTGTTTGAAATTAAAAAAAATAAAATTGTATTACTATTTTATATTTTATTCAATAGTTCCAGATAATTTTGTAATTAATATAAAAGTAAGTTTTAATTATAAACGTATTGAAACCTTAATTCCTGCTTATTGTGCAGAATAATGACTAATAACAAACAAAATTTTACTTAAATAAGTTTGTTTATTTTAACATTAAAATTTCATTTGTTATTTTAAAATTAACTTGCCAAACTCAATCTCTCATGTTTTAAATTTTTAATTTCGATAAAAAAATCCCTCTGAGATTAATAGTTTAAATTTTTTAAACAGAATCATCGTTCGATTTTCTTTTGCACATTTCGCTCTTTTATTATTAAAATTTGTTTTTCTGTTGAAATATGTTGAATAATTTAGGCGTGCTGATGTTAAATCATTGTTTTCTATTCGTAGTTTTATGTAATTTATTCGAGTACCGAAGTCATCGACGTCATATATAAATTTAATCTCTATTAGTCATAAAAGTATTTTGTTTTCATTAATTAAAGATATTGATGAAATTTTAATTATTATAATTTTTTGTGTGTTTTTATTTGAGAGAAGGCAAATATTTTAATTAAATTCCGGAAATTTGAGTGTTTTCCTTTCCTTTATTATAAATTAATAATATAATGTGTGTTACAGTTTCTGCTTTCGGAAGCAATTTAATATCGTTATTAGCACCATTTGTTTTTAATCTATTATCATTTTAAATTTTCGATAATTACTTTATTAAATGTTTACAATAGAAAACTGTCATATTATGTATATTTTATGAATGAAATTCTCAGACATGGTAATGTGCATGTGTAATTGAGGAGGAGAAGGATCTTGTTGGAGTTATTCTTGTTCATTGTGCTTTTCAAACACTTTCCAACATAGTTGAAAAGTGTTTATGAATTCGGTTTGCCTGGCCGTCTGTCTGCCTTTCCGTGCTCTAACTCAGGTAAATTATACTTGAATTGTCAGGCAATTGATATATGTAATCACATTTTCGTGACTACCACCATTCGTTGTGAACTTTAAATCATAAACTCTGATGAACTTACCTTGTTCATGACACTCAAAAGTGTAAATAGGACTTAAACAATCATGTAACTAGCACCATCCAATGCGAACTGTAAATCATAAACTCTTACGAACTTACAAAAACTCAGCCTAATGTGAACCTCTTGTAATGTAATTATGCAAAAGCCTAATGGCCTCATTTGTAATTTTTTTTTAATTAAACGTGTTCGAGAAAATTCGATTAGTGGGTCATTTTGGTCATGGGTCATTATGGGTCAACCTATTTTTATCTTAAAAACGGCTCAGACGATTTGAACTAAATTTTGTATCCTCTGGTTTTGGGGCACGAGAAAATCATTGGGCTAGGTCACATGCTCGAGAAAATCCGATTAGTTGTCCTTTTTGGGTCACTGTGGGTCAAGCTAATTTTATCTAAAAAACGGCTCAGACTATTTTGACTAAATTTTATATCCTACGGGTTTTGGGCATGAGAAAACAATAAGGCTTGGTCACATGTTCGAGAAAATTTAATTACTGGTTCATTTTGGTCATAAGTCATGATATTTGAACTCAAAGCTAATTTTGACCGAGCTATCTTCCCTGCTCGTTAATATTATATTAATAGAAACTGGGCTTGAAAATAAAGCATTGATTTTGTCGTGTAAGTTTTTAAAATTTGAATACAATATATTTTTAACTGTTTAAAAAGAAGAAAGAAAAAAAGTGTTGTAAATTAATCTTGTTATGTTGGTTTTATAATCATTGGTTGTCTCTCCATATGTTTCGAAATTAAAGTAAAAGTAAAATTCTGATTATGAAGTGTAATTAAACCTTAATTCAGAATGATTTATGTGAAATAATGATTGTAACAAAAGGTTTTGCGCTTAAATATCTTTTGTGTATGGTATTATTAACGTGACTATTGTTCTTTTGAAATTACCTTGTGAAACTGTATTTCACGTATTTTTAATTTCTATAAAAATCATCTTTCAGACAAATTATTCAAATTCTATAAGCATAATCATCCTTTTCTTTCTATATCGATCTTTTGTTGATAAAACTTTTTTTTTGTTAAAATACGTTGGATAATTTATTCGCCGATGGTAAACCACTGTTTTCTATTTACACTTTCTCATAATTTATTTGCACTTTTAAAAAGCGTGGATTTAAATTGACTGTGTTATTTATAACATCTTTCTTTATTTTGCAGGTATGTAATGCTGATACTTAGTATAACTGTAACCTTAAGGTATGATTTTTTTCATATTCTCTCTCCCTCTGTGTTTGTGTGTATGTGTATAAAAGTGGTGAGTGGGAGGGGGGATAGGAAATGTTTAATCCATATATTTTTTAAAGGATTTTTTTTTCCTCTATCAGATACATTAACTCGTAAAAGCAACTTTTTAATTATTTTATCTTAACTTTTTTTTTTTTTTTTTTTTTTTTTTTTAATTTACATGTACAGTTGTATCTTTTATTCTATTTTCAGCGTAACATTGTCACATTTAGAAAATACAATGTAAATTTCAATTCCCCTTGAAACCAAATACTGTATCTGATTAGTGTTATTATTTAATGTTTATTATTTTATCTTAATTGATTCTTTTCATATAATTTCGAAATCAAGATGAAATTTTAATTATAAACGTATTCAAATTTTAATTCCCGCTTAATTGTGTGAAATATTGATTATAATAAAAATTTCGCACTTTATTCTTTCGAAAATGACTTTTGTCCTTTTCAAATTAGCTTGCCGGACTTTATTACTCATGTTTTAAATTTTTGTAAATCCCCTTTCAGGTGTATTATTTAAATTTTAAAAGCATAATCATCATTTTCTTTTGTTTATCTCACTCTTTTGCTAATAAAACATTATTTTTTCTATTAGAATACATTTTCGATAATTTTTACGCTGATGTTTAAATCACTGTTTTCTATTTTTATTTTAACCTAACTTATTCATCTACTAATTAAAATTTTCGGCATTGTATCGAAAACAAATCTACTTTAATTGAAAATATTCTGTTTTTTAATAATTAGAGACATTAAAGAATTGTATTTGTTTTTATGAGGGTGGGTTTAATTATCATTTGAGAGAAAGTATCATTTTAATTACATTCTTTAAATTTAGGTACCTTCATTTTTTTTATTAAAAATTAATGGTGTGATGTAATGTGTATACTGCTTCTTAAAAAAAAAAAAAAAAAAAAAGGAAAAAAAGAAAAGAAAGAAAGAAAGATAAAATCATGTGTTAGGCACAGATTATGAAAATAATAAAAAGATAATAAAAGTTGCCTGTAATTATCCTTATTTTATTATTAATTACTTTTCTATGATTATTATTGCCATGATTATTATTACTTCTTATTAATTACTTTTCCATGATTTGCATAGTAGTTTTGGTTTCTTTAACATTAAAATAACTTTTCCTCTTTGGAAAATTATCTTGCCCCAGTCAATTTCTCATATTGTCAATTTGTTATTTCCATGAAAATCCTATTCGGACTAATTATTTTAATTTTTTCTAAATAAAATCATTATTCATTTTAATTGTATATATCTGTCCTTTCTAATTTTCTCAAAAATTAGAAAATAAAGCAATTTTTCTTATTAAATCTGTCTTTCTCTCCTTTTAGAAAATGCAATTTAAATTTAATAAATTTTCAATTAAAAATTGCCTGTAATTAGCCTTATTTTATACGAGTAGTAATTTTCCAACTGGACGAAAAATGTCCGGGCCAGGATTCGAACCTGAGATCGCTTGGCTGAAGCCGCCACGCGCTACCACTGAGCTATCCCGGTCGAATCTGGAGGGCATAATTCATCCAGTTAACCTTATTGATCAGAGAATCTGGTCTGATATTTTAATCAGCGCAACAGAAAAGATCGCAGGTAAAGGAACTCCAGTAAACGCTGGGTACGCGTTTCCATGATTTCGAAAGATAATAAGAAAAGGGAAGTTTTGCTTAGAAACGTCTTCAAGCCTTAATTACCGCTTGATTGTGTGAAATAGTGATTATGACAAAAATTTTGCACAATAGTTTTGTTTTCTTTAACGTTAAAATAATTTTGGCTCTTTCGAAATTAACTTGCTTCAATCAATTTCTCATATTGTCAATTTTTTATTCGATGAAAATCCCTTTCAGACTAATCATTTTACTTTTTCTAAATAAAATCATTAGTCATTTTGATTGTATAAGTCTCTCCTTTATTATCTTTGAGGAACTTCGTTAGAGAATAAAGCATTCTTTCTTATTAAATCGTCTGTTACTCCTTTTAGAAAATGCAATTTAAATTTAATATATTTTGAAATAAAAATTGTCCGTAATTAGTTATTATTTTATCTCTATTAATTACTTTTCCATGATTTCGAAAAATAGCAAGAAAATGGAAGTATTGCTTAGAAACGTATTCAAGCGTTAATTCCCGTATCATTGTGTGAAATAATGATTACGACAAAAATTTTGCATAGTAGTTTTGTTTTCCTTAACATTAAAATAACTTTTGCTCTTTTGAAATTATCTTTCCCCAGTCATTTTTTTATTTCCATGAAAATCCTTTTCGGACTAATTGTTTTATTTATTTTTTCTAAAAAAAAAAACTATTCATTTTTATTGTATGTATATGTCTATCCTTTCTAATGTTTGAGAGCATTAGAAAATAAAGCATTTTTTCTTATTAAGTCTGTCTCTTACTCCCTTCAGAAAATTCAATTTAAATTACTATATTTTAAAATAAAAATTGCCTGTAATTAGCGTTATTATTTTATCTCTATTAGTTACTTTTCCATCATTTCGAAAGATAATAAGAAAAGAGAAGTTTTGCTTAGAAACGTATTCAAGTCTTTTTTCCGTTTGTTTGTATGAAATATTGATTTTCAAAAATTTTGCATAATAATTTTGTTTTCTTTAACGTTAAAATAACTTTTGCTGTTTTGAAATTAGCTTGCACCAGTTAGTTCATATTGTGTGTATATATATATATATATTTATATATATATATATATGTAAACTTAATGTAAAATTTAACCATTGAAACATAAGAAATTGACCATACACAATGAAATCACAATACCATATAGCAGAGTCAAATTACAGATTAAATTATGTAGTCCTAATAAATGAAATATTATTAAATCAAATTAAAAAAAACGTATAAACACAAACAAAAGCTTATAATGTAATTCACTTTTTCAATATATATATATATATATATATATATATATATATATATATACAACCTGTGGCCAGAAAGTTCGGTGAATGAATTTTTATTTCAAATACAGTATTGTACAGCATCAAATACAATTTACTGTCCTTCAAAATAATATCCATGGATGGTAATGCACTGTTGAGAACGAGTATATAAGATCTGGAAACTACTGTAAGACAGTTCTTTCGGAATGGCGTTCAGCTCGGCCGTCACGTTGCGTTGAATGTCGGTGATGTCCGTAAATCTCTTTCCCTTCAGGGCTGACTTCAATCTGGGGAAGAGGAAGAAGTCTGCAGGTTCCAAATCAGGTGAATAAGGGGGTGATCAAGTGTCACAACTCCATTCGCGGCCAGGAACTTCCGTACAACCAAGGCGGTGTGTGGCCGGGCATTATCACGGAGAAGAGTCCAGGAGCCTTGCGTGGCGTACTCAGGGCGAACGCAACAGATCCGTTGCAGTAAACGCTTCAGAATATCGGCGTAGGCAACGGAATTCAATGTGGTACTCTCAGGGAGGAATTCTTTGTGAATGAGACTTTTAGAGTCGAAGAATGCGATGAGCATTGTCTTTATGCGCAATTTTTCTGACCGTACCTTGGTTTTTTTAGGCGACGACGGACTCCGCCACTTCAAATTTTGTCGTGCCAAACTCCAAACTTTGCCCTGAAGGGAAAGAGATTTATGGACATCACCGACATTCAACGCAACGTGACGGCCGAGCCGAACGCCATTCCGAAAGAACTGTTTTACAGTAGTTTCCAGATCTTATATACTCGTTCTCAACAGTGCATTACCATCCATGGAGATTATTTTGAAAGACAGTAAATTGTATTTGATGCTGTACAATACTGTATTTGAAATAAAAATTCATTCACCGAACTTTCTGCCCACAGGTTGTATATATCATAAAATCCCTTTCGGACAAATTATTTAATTTTTTAAAAATAAAATCATTTTTTATTTTGATTGTAGATGTCTCTCCTTTATAATTTTTGAGAAACTTCGTTAGAAAATAAAGCATTCTTTTTGATAAAATCTGTCTCTTATTCTTTTTTGAAAATTTAATTTAAATTTAATACATTTTGAAATAAAATCTTTCTGTTAATGAGCCTTATTATTTTATCTCTATTAATTATTTTTCAACGATTTCGAAAGTAAGAAGGAAAAGGAAATTTTGCCTAGAAGAGCATTCAAGCCTTAATTCCCGTTTGATTGTGTGAAATAATGATTATGACAAAAATGTTGCATAATAGTTTTGTTTTACGTTAATATTAAAATCACTTTTGCTCTTTTGAAATTACCTTGCTCCAGTCTATTTCTCATATTGTCATTTTTTTCATTTCGATGAAATTCCCTTTCAGACTAATTATTTGACTAATTATTTTAATTTTTCTAAATGAAATCATTGTTCATTTTGTTTTGTATATGTCTCTCCTTTGTTGCTGAAACATTTTTTCGTGTTCAAATATATTGGATAGTCTGGAGATACATTAATGTTTAAATCACGTTTTTTTCTCTTTGTTTTTTATGTAATTGATTTCCTGTACCGACATCTTTGACATCATATTGAAAATTAATCTATTTTAGTCGAAACTATTCTGTTTTAATGAATTAAGAGTCTTTGGGGAATGTTAATTATTAGCATTCTTTATATTTTTGCGTTTGAGAGTAATCAAATATTTAAATGGCATTCTGGAAATTTGAATGCTTTCTTTTCCCTTATTAAAAATTAATGACGTATAATGTATAGCACCGTTTCTGTTCTCGAAAATTATTTAATACTTGCATCAAAACAATTTGTTTTAATCTCTTTTCATTTTTAAATACCTGCTATTTATTTATATACTTTTATACTGAGTATTTATTTGTAAAATAATTTTCATGTATTGAATGTTCAGATATGCCTGTGTCATTCTTTAATTGGGAAAGGAATATTCAGAATACTTATATTTTTTCGAAATACAGGGTGGCCATATTTAAAGTGACAGTATTCAGCGTACTCTGTAGCACGATCTAATTGCGAAAATAGAACCAATTTTTGTACTATAATTAAACAAGGCGGGGTACGAAGGACTCCGCGAAAAGAAAATTAGTTCCTGAAGTCACCGCTAGGTGGAAATGTGGCGCTGTGTATTAGAAATGAGAGTTTAAAAATGAAGAATCAATACTGAAATTAAATTAACTTTTATTTAGCACATTAATTTTATTTCAGCATTGATTCTGCATTTTTTAAACTCTATTTTCTATGAAACAGCGCCACATTTCCACCTAGCGGTGACTTTTGGAACTTTTTTTTTCTTTTCGGGGTATCCTTCGCCCCCCGTCTTGTTTAATCATAATACATGTTCCATTCTCGCAATTACGCATAAAAATGTTTTACCAACTTTAAAATAAATAAATAAATAATAAATAAAAAATTACAGTTTCATAAATTTGTCCACGTTTCAAATATTTAACAAAATGTCTTATCAGAATGCGGTTTGTACTAGAGATGGGTTCGGGCTCTTTTTATTCAGAGCCCGTACGCGACTATTTGAAATCCGAACCTCCCGAGACAGAAATTTTTTTAACGTTAGCTAGGGGTATTTGAGAGCTCACTGACCAATACCCTCAATACTTCTTTCTATGTAAAAATATATTTTGAAATGAAAAAATAATCTTGAAACAATTTTAAAATGTTAAGGATTTTCTATTGCGTACATTCGATATGTGACTCGGGCGAGAACGGGCTCTGATGACACAATGTTTTTGTGTCCCGGGCGGGCTCGGATTTAAAATAAGGTAGGTACTCCTATTAGGACCATGTTCCTGATATGGCCATCGCTCTGTTATACGTTAGTTAACCAAAAAAAAAAAAATCGCTAAATGACATGAGCATACCGTGAAGGAGCCTCCTAGTGTATCATGTGATCACTAGCCATTCAAGCAACACATCCTACAAGATGTAGGATTTGTTGATTCAAGTAGGTTGTGGAATTTGACGCCAATTTCCTATTTTATGTTTTTGGTGTAATCGCTTCTTGTTTTTATATAATAAGTCTCCTTTTTATGCACGTTTTTAAAAGAATTTTTTTATGAATATCATCATACTCTGTTCAATTTTTAATGCTCTATCAATTGGTGCTGTCGTTGATGGTGTATATTTTACGAGTCGTTGAAAATCAAACGATTTTCGTGAAAGCTGACCTGTCCCTGATATGGCCATCCTGGTGGCCATATCAACTGCACATGCAAGCCTAGGATAAAGACATTTTTATTTGTTCCAATTGCGATAGGTAATTTTTTTAAGCTCTAAAAAATTTTCAATTTTTTTTCTAAATAAAAACTTAAATTATAATGGCAATTTTTATAAACAACATCATTTTTTACGAAAAATCCTGCTTCAAATCCACTTTTGAATAACAAAAAGAATTATTGAGTATCATGTTTATGTATTTTGAACCAAAATTATTTAATTTTAGAAGAACAGCATTTTTAAATTGAAGAAAATCACGATTTGTGAAGCATGGAACAATGGTGGCCATATCATGTGCACATGTTCCTGATATGACCACTTGGTAGATGTTTGGAATTCCTATTTTGGATTAGTAAAACTATTTTCATGGGGAATGCAATATTTTTTATGTAAGTCCATTAACCTGTAAAAGTAAAAAAAAAAAAAAAAAAAAAAAGGTTTTGATTTTTTCAAAATGACAGAAGGGAAACTTCTTATACTTTAGCATGGCCAAATCAGGGACACCTTAGTCGTACTCGGCAAAAAAAAAAAAGAAAAAAGAAATAATACTAATAAATAAATAAAAATAAAAGACCCTGAACTCATTTCTAGTGCAAACCGTATTCCGATAAAGTTTGTTAAATATTTGAATTGTGAACGGACTTATGATAGTTATTCTTTGAACTTTTTTTTATTATTTGCTACGGAAATTTTTATTTTTATTATTTATTTATTTATTTATTTATTTATAACAAGTGTTATGGTATAAACCGCCCTCTGATTCGATAATTTGTTCATTTTTTATAGGTTTTGAAATCTGAGTTTACGTATGGGTCGGTTTGAACCTTTCTTTTTTTTTCTTTTTTTTTTTTTTTAAATCTTGCCACAAAAAATCCCTTTTTGACAAGTAAAGTCAAAGTTCCGGAATTCTACATTAAATATATTCCTCTTTTGGATAAAAATAGCTTCATTTAATGAAAAACATATATTCTTATCACATTTTTTTGTTTGTATTATATTTCTTTTTTACTTTGAATTATTTCTTTAAAAAGATCTGTTAACGCTTCTTAAAGTCTTGTATTCGGAACTTTTTTTAATGTGTTACATTTCTTTCGTCGTGTGGAGATTGGCGTGTTCCACTCTAGATAACCTTTGTTGTTGTGGTTTATGCCTATCATCTCTCAAAGCCTTTAACTTATCATCATTAAAAAAGTGCTTTCTCCTTTCTATGTGTTTTAAAATTTGAAGAAAACGAAACCGCCATTATGATGCTTGGAATCTTAACTATTTCAAATTCAAACCTGCCTACATTATGTTAATTATATTAGTTTACAACACACTATTGGGTTAATTATTAAAAATTTGCATAATTTGATTTGAAACTTATTGTAATACAGTAAGTTTCCATAATGAAATGAAATATTTATTACTCCAACTAATCCAAACTCCTTTTAATTACTTCTATATATTTATTACTCCATACCTTTAAACGTGTAAAGCAAACACATCGACTGTCAACTGCTCAGTGATTTTTAGCTCACAGGCTATCAAAGCCTGAGAGCTATCACCCCCTTAATTTAGATAAATGGGTTTTTCATGCAGAATTATTTGATTTGCTTCAAATTTTGTATATAGGTTCTTTGTTATAAGGCGCGTCCCCGATTACTTTTGGGGGTTCATTGCTTAAGTATAAAGGGGGAACCGGGGGCTAATCCCCCCATTAATTTAGATAAATGGGTTTTTCATGCAGAATTATCCGATTTGCTTCAAATTTTGTATACAGGTTTATTGTGATAGGGTGTTTCTCCGATTAGTTTTGGGGGTTCATTGGTTAAGTATAAGGGGTGGAACGGGGGTTAACCCCCCCTTTAATTTATATTCAATTTCTTTATTTTTCGAGGGGAATTATTCTTTGAAATAAGAGTATAATATACAATTAGTGTGAATAGCCTGTGAGCTCAATGCCATCAGTTTAACTGGGCACTTTTCTTTTCTCTTTTTTTCTTCTTCTTATTTTTTAAATACATCTTGAGGCAACACGAAATTTCATTTCCTAAACCTCAGTGCACTCATGCATCTATTGATGTATGGATCTATCTCTTTTAAAGACAATTTGCCGAATGCTATTTTTTTTTTTTTTTTTTAAGTTCTTTGAGTTATTTTATTGTTACTTCTTTTTTAGCATTTTACACAATTTCCGTTTTCAAGAATTCAATTTGATTAGCAAAAAAAAGATCATTCATTTTGTGATTTGCCCACCAATCAAAATTTTGCCATGTTTATTTAGGGAGCATCTAAAAATTGCTTACTGCACTAACTAAAAATCATATTAACTGGAACCGCGTATTTCGAGGGAAACCTGTATTTTGCTTTATTTTCCATCCTTTTATTTTTAAGGCCCCAGGTTATCACCTGACCTTATCCCCCCACCCCTTAAAGCCGATGCTGGGGTATCCATTATTAAGGTTAAAACACACTACGTTTTCTAAGGGGCACTTGTCATGTGGTAAGGTGCCTTTTTTCATGTGGTCATTCGCATTATTTGATGTTTTCAGTCTTCCTAGCTTGTTTAAAGATCAGAGGTCAGCAGAGTGCATCGTTGGTAGGTTTATCACCGCCTCTTTCTTTTGTTGAGACTTTCCTTTCTAGGGTTTCGTTCCTCTCACGAAACCCTATTACTCCCGCTCCGTTGTCTGTCTGTCACAGAGCTATTCTCAAAAACTATGTAACTTACAGAGTTGAAACTTTATGTATATAGCTGAATACCAGCTATAAAGAGCTCAAAATATTAAAATTTGAAAAATTCGTATTATTTTAATAAATAGAGATAATAAACCAAAATTCTAACAGCCTTTTCATATTAAATTTAAACATTTTTCGTTATAGCGGATGCTAAAAATTAAAAATTCACGATGAAATTCTTTCTACAATAATTAATTTTCTATCAGGCGATTTCCACGTAAAAAATGAAAATGAAATAAAAAGTTTCACTAATTGAAAAAAGATTAATATGAAATAAAAATGATTGACGTC
Organism: Maratus michaelseni; assembly: GCA_963931845.1. Classification (NCBI taxonomy): domain Eukaryota; kingdom Metazoa; phylum Arthropoda; class Arachnida; order Araneae; family Salticidae; genus Maratus; species Maratus michaelseni. The sequence goes on along the minus strand of OZ007597.1, from coordinate 95,664,458 downwards.
ATAGTGGTAATAAAACGGAAATTTCAAAGATTTCTCAATAATACAAGAAGTATGAGTATGTGTACGTACACAAAGCAGATTAACATCACGTCATTAGAGAATTAAAAAGAAAATCTGACGTCATATTGGAAGTTTAACGAATTTTTCAGATGTTTGAGAATAATACAAAGTGAGTATCAATATGAGTAATAGAGAATAGTAAATATATGAGTTTGAGAAACATATTGAATCATGATAAAAATCCGATTATGGAAATACTCGCATATTTTAATATTTTGAAGGTGTACAACATGTTTAGTTTTGAAATTATTTTTTTTATATCGCATTTAGTCCGCGTGACAGATATTATTATGACAGAATATAATAGCCGGCTTCGCCCGCTATCGGGCTCGTTTAGATACTCGAAAAAAAAACGAAAAAAATGGCCGGTAAATTTTTACTTTATAAAAAACAAAAAATATGAGTTTTTTGTTAAATGAAATTTATTTGGATTTATTAAAGAAAGGATAAAGTGTTTTGAAAGGAATATTAAACGAAACCCTTTGAGCTATCTTCGATCACGCTTACCCACTTGTTTTATTGATGACCACAGAACCTTTGGAAAAGAAGGGCCAGTCAAATGATTCACGAGAGTTTGTCGAGGACTTTCGAAAAAAGCATATAAACGCAGCCAGAGTCCTCTGCATCGTTTCGAGTAATCCGATTTACTGTCGAGTTGACACTAATCTTTTTTTCGTTGCGGGTCGGGTTAGCTTTAAATCTCTCGGGTACGGGTTGAACAGATTTTTCAAAATAAAGGTCTGGATATTTTTTCAAGTGAAAAAACTACATATTTGATTATTAATGAGTGTATATGTGTTCATTTTTGCATTAAAAAAATATAAAATTGATATTAGAGATATAATTATAGACTACTTTTCCATAATTATATTAAAATACGGATTAATTTTGTTTCACTTCGGCTTTGAGTTGAGTTCCGGTTTGAATATTTCGGGTTCGAGTTGCTGAACTTTTTTTTTTTTTTTTTTTTGCCAAGTTCGAGTCTGGTTTCGCTTTGTACCCTACCCGCACAGGACTCTAGTATCAATTGAGTTCAGTATAAGTTCAAACATGGCGGGTAAAAGATTTGGTTTGTTGCTTTTTTATTGTTTGTGCGATCAATCAATCATTCGCATCTCTTTTGCTTGCTATCTTAAATCGATATTAGACATGGCGGGAAATTCCTGCTGTTATAACTTTTCTTTGTATCAATCGTCTTTGCTCACTTCAAACATCTGTTTCGTTGAATGATACTTTGATCGTTGTAGATTTAAAATATTAAGAGCTTGTTGAAGAAAGTTCGTTTTATTGATAGCTGGAATGGATAGTAAACGGTTGTGCATTTGTCTTTTGCGATACTATATCTCTAATAGGCATTTTCACGAGTTATTTTTTTATTTTTTTAAAAAACGTAAGTTATATTATTTTTAATGTTTATGTATTTATCTATCATGTGTTACATACATATTGTCAACTTTAATACAATATACAGTCAAGTCCCGTTAAAATGAAATTAAAGGGATTGTTCGTTTTAATGAAATTTCGTTAAAATTGATTTTTTAATGTTGTTTATTCTTTTAAATTTTGTTGAATTTATTGAAGACCAATAGTTTCTACTTTATATCTAAATCACTTAAAATTTTAAATAAATATCAAGTCTCAGTCCCATTTGTTATTGACATATCTTTAATTAAATTTAAACCAATTTTCTGCGGTAAAACTTTTCTCATATGAAATTTTAAATGAAAATTTTACGGGAACTGCTAAAAATTTCGCTGTAGAGGAACTTGATTGTATTATTTAAAATTTTTCGCTCATACTTGTACTTAATGTTTAATGTGCCTGTGGAATTTTATTTCAGTGGCTTTATGAGATTCCTTACTCATCAAAATTCTTCCGTATTGACGCTCAGCTGTCACTATATAGCTGCTTTCTCTATATGTATATTATAATGTGTGTATATATATATATATATAATGTGTATATATATATATATATATATATATATATATATAATGTGTGTGTGTGTGAATTGATAGATAAGCTATAAATAAATAAATACATATACATAATTTTTATTTATATAGTAGGGATGGGACGCAAATTATCCTTCTACATCAGGTGAAAATATGTTTACTCATGATTCTGATGAATGTTTTTTGATCAATTACTTTCGTCAATCTAAAGTTACTCACCTCTTAATGTGAAAGAGGGGGGGGGGGCAGAAAAGACCACCATATAATTTAATTCTGAGAGCAGATCTGTCAAGTCTCCGGCTTTTTGGATGCCAGTACTTTTGTACAGAAAATGTTGTTCTATTTAATCAAAGAATTTTGCGATTTAAAAGAACAACATTTTCTCTAAAAAATTACTGGTGTGCAAAATTTCGGAGACTTGGCAACTCTGTAAGAAAAAAAAGTTGTGAATGATATTATCTGGGGATGATAGGTTATGACCTATCATCCCCAATGTCATTCACAAGTTTTTTTTTATACTATTTTTGCACAGGTAGGCGGATTGTCATTTTCTGTTTCTCCACACGCCTATACCTCTATTCCCTGTAAACAAATATCACGACCTCTTCCTCTTTCGTTTGCTTACTTGCATATTGATAATTTACAATTCTGGTGTTTTATCAGTAAGAATATTGCATAAAATACCTTAAAATGTCTAGTTAATTTAACACTAATAAACATCTGTTTAATTGGATTTAATTGAAAAAGTTTGAAATAATTGAATTATTGCTTGAATTTGATTTAATTGTAACAGCAATGGATTTCAATTGAAAACAGTAATTTCTCTTTTTCGAGAGAGCCCTTCTAACCCCTGCCCCCTTTTCTGTAATAATAATAATAATAATAATAAATTGCCTTTTGCGAGGGATTTAGTCAGGGTTCAGTGATATACTATATCCTGATATATATCCGATATTTATTTTCAAAATATCGCGATGTTTTAAATTTTTATACCCTTAATATTTATTTTCAAATGTTCACTGTATATGATACTTTTGATATTTTCAGTCAAAATAAGTATAAATGAATTTTTCAATTGTTATTGACTGTGTCATTCAGCAGATAAAGAACTTTTGTCCTGGCAGTGGAAAAAAATTACAAGTTTTACGTTTAAAGCTGAATTTTTAAATATGGAACCAATAATTATGTAAAACCAATAATTATGTGGAACAATATTTACTTAGAACAGCCATTCAGAAATAAATAGCCTAATTTAGAAAGTAAGTTATTTACAGTTTCATTAAAAAGAATCTTTTCTGGTTTTAGTTTAGTTCAGTTTAAACTGCACAACAGGCTAGGGAATGAAAAACCATACAAGGTTGCATTTTTCAATAAAAAATTATTTTTTATTTAAAATATTGTTGTATAAAATATAAAATTTTCTTGATACTTGATACTAAATCCTATTGTTTGTTTTTTGATGAGTGTAAAAAGCAAATTGGGTCTGTTTTCAATTAGTTGATCTTCAATTTTGTTACGTGAGTAAAAATAGAAAAAAGAATACATTTAAAATATTATTTTATTAAGTTTTCATGCTAAGTGCAATATGCTTTAGCTCCTAATTTATATTGAGTCTGGAAATATTTATAATCATCAATAAGTTGACTATTTTGAAAATATCCGATATGTATCTGAAAAATATCGGATATTTTTTATATTTTCGAAAATATCAGGATATTTGCGAATCCTAGGTTTTGGCAGGCAGCCCTGATGAAAAATACTTGGTGTCTCTCTCAGTGTTTAATTATTTTCAGTCACGCTTTTGAAAAATAAAAAATCATCATTTTTTATTTTTCAATACAAAATATTATTGTATTAAGTTTTTATGCTAAGTGCAATATGCTTTAGTTTTTAATTTATATTAAGTCTGAAACTATTTATAATCATCAATAAGTTGAGTATTTTGGAAATATCCGATATATAGCAGAAAAATATCGGATATATATATATCAAAATATCGGATACTTTTGATGTTTTCGAAAAATATCAGGATATTTACGAAACCCTGGGTTTAGGGAGGCAGCCCTGATGAAAAACACTTAGTGTCTCTCTCAGTGTTTAATTATTTTAGGTCACGTGTTTGGAAAATAAACAATCATCAGCGAAAAAGACAATTTAGTTAAATTTCTAAATCCATCCAACAATTTAAAGTTAAGAACAAGTTCCGTTTTACTGTTAACCCCTTAATCGACGCGTCCGATAAGCGTAGGCTACTTTTTAAAAATTCAGATTGCTTGATTGCCACCAATTTTTTTAAGTAGAAAATATTCGGATTTCTTAATGGCAGATAAAATAATGCGAGCATAAGGCCAATTACACTATTTTAAAAAACTGGTGGGATTCAAACAATCTAAAATTTTAAAAAGTAGCCTACACTGCCCGTGAATGTATCGGGCGCGGAGATTAAGGTGGCGGATCAGTCAGATTCTGCATTCAACTTTCCCATGTTAAACTAATGGCATTAAAGTTCCTCGGTTTCCTTCAAATATCTTATCAAATAATTAAGTTTTTCGAATTTTGTTTTTTGTGAGTGATGCTTTAGATAAATAATCGCATAGTTACAGATTTCATTTTTCTAGTATTTAAATTTAAATATTTGTTTTAGCGTTTAAAAGACAGCATATAATGATGTAAATGCTAAAACAAATATTTAAATTTATATAAGAGAAAAATAAAATTTAACTACGCGATGATTCATCTAAAGTATCACTCACAAAAAAACAAATTTCAAAAGACTTAATTATTTGATGAGATATTTGAAGGAAACCGGGGAACTTTAATGCCATTGGTTTAACCCTTTAACGCTCAAGGGAAATATTTTTCCCTTCTACAAAAATCGTTATCGATTGTTCAATTATTATTGAATCGATATTTTTTTTACTGAATGTCAAAATAAAACGTATGTCCAAGGCGGCAAATGTGTTTCTGAACGAATAATAAAAAAAAAGAACTGTCAAACTTTATTGCGCCAAAACCAAAACATTCGCGGGCTGAACTAATAATATCTTGAAAGTGTTTTGGACTTGAGAAAATTAGAATACCATAACTAATTATTTATTTTACTTTTCTGATAATTTTTATTATGTTTTTTGTATTACAAAGCAATAAATAAAATACCGATATAATAAACCTAACTCTTCGTTTATTTACTTTTATGGTCCATGGGGAAAAATATTTCCCATGAAATTATAGGAAACCTATACACCCTGCTATGTTTTTCTGGTGATATTCTCTTACTTTACACCCACAATAGCTAAAATATTGTGTTGTATTGGCATATTTAGTCTTGGACATCTTATGGTCCTGTAAGGGTTAACATGGGAAAGGAGAATGCAGAATCTGACTGATCCGGTGCCTTAAGGGGTTAATAAGTTTTTAATGCGAGTTTTAAAAAAAACTCTGATTTTTTTCGCCCATTTAAAAGGTACTTGACCCCTTAATGAGAAAGGGGATGCTGAAGAAAAGCCATATCAATTATATCTCCACGTTTCGCTGAATTCTCTATAAAAGGCTTATCATCCCCAGATGATGTCATTCGCAACTTTTCCACTCTGTTTTTGCAAAGATAGGCGGATCGTCATTTTTCTGCTTCTCCACATCCCTATGCCTCATCTCTGTAAACAAAATTCGGGGCCTCCCTGCTCTTTTGTTTTCTGACCTTCCCTCTCACCAAGTGAGTCAGTTAAACTTTTGTGATGACTCCTACGCCATCTGTCGGATTCCATGTCAGCGAAAACACCGAGGGTGGACTGTTTTGTGAGGGGATGTTTATGTGAGATTTAGTAAATATGTGTGACGCATGGTATTTTAGGTCATTTCAGGTTAAATATATGACTTGCAAATTATTTATGAAACATGATATTAAAGCTTTGGCTAAGCTTTTTGATTAGCTTGCTGTCCGGCATCTTGTTTTTTAAATGAAAACATATTTGTTTTGTTTCTCATTTCCAAAATAATTTTCATCCATATTTACTTATTATAAACACGGTATTTAATTTTATTGACTAATATGTTTATACTTAATAATAAAAGTTAAAATGTTTTGATTTAAAAAATGAGATGGCTGACCGCGGAAGATAAATCAAAACATTTGTTTTGTTTCTGACATGATCAAGTTAAATCAAAACATTTTAACTTCTATTATTACATTAAATATTAATAAATTAGTCAATAAAATTAAACAACATGTTTATAATAAGTAAATATAATTTATTAATATATTTAATTTAATAATAGAAGTTAAAATGTTTTGATTTAACTTGATCATGTCAGAAACAAAACAAATGTTTTGATTTATCTTCCGCGGTCAGCCATCTCATTTTTTAAATCAAAACATTTTAACTTTTATTATTAAGTATAAATAAATTAGTCAATAAAATTAAATAACGTGTTTATAATAAGTAAATATGGATGAAATTATTTTGGAAATGAGAAACAAAACAAATATGTTTTGATTTAATAAACAAGGTGACGGACAGCAGGCTAATCCCAAAGCTGTTCCAAACCTTTAGAGTATGTAAAGGTGCGTTATATATTGCACGAGTGGATCTGGATCAAGTATAAAAGAACCTTTTTTAATATCAATAGAAAATGTTTATGCTAGTTGTCATAATTATGATAAGATTTTTACAGTCTAAAAATTCGTTTGCCATATTTAATTATTCATACATTCATTCATTTAATTTCTGGCATCTGTATTAACCCTTTCCGGCACAGTGGTCCCACTCCGGGCGCACCTAATTTTAATTCCAAACTTGCATTCGGCATCAAGAATATTTTAATAAAATTTTGCTTCTATAATGAAAGCTTAAAATAAGGGACTTCTTATTTTCTAAAAAAGTCGTTTATAAATTCCGGTGTCAGTCAGTAATTTCGCATTTTACGAACAGAATTTGTCTGTGCCGGAAAGGGTTAATAAAACAAAGAGTGTGTGTGTCTGTCTTTGTAGACTGTCAGTCTGTGGTGGATAAGGCCAGGGCTAAGAAATTGATCATGGAGAAACACAAGCTGTACCCAAGAACCGCTCTGAGAGATTTTTTTCAAAAATTGATTTAGATATTTTTTTTTGTTTTTAAGTTTTAAGGGATATTTTTTTACTGCATTCTTGAGTTATTTTCTTTCCTCCATACATTTGTTTCTAAATAGCGCATGATATCATTCTTTACAGCACAGAAAATAACAAAAATAAGTTTATTCAAAACTGTAACGTGTGTTTACTGATTTTTAATGATTAATTTAAAAAAAAAACTTAAAATAATTTTAAACATATAATTTTTTAATTTAAATAAATTGCAAACTGCAAACGATTATTTCTTTTCATAAACGCTAAGCCACTAATAATAATGTTTATTTATTTTTTTCCTAATTTTTGCGGAAAAAAAAAAATGACAAACCATATGTGTATCATTTTGATTCTTTTCTATTATTTAAAAATAAATAAATATTGGGTTACTCAAAAATTCATAATACAAATTACTTGATTTAATAAGCAATCAGTACTTTAAAATTAAAAATGTACTAAATCTTTTCCGATATGTGTTTCATCGCATATAGCATAAAGTTACGCGGTTTAGGAACGAACATTTATGAACAAGCCAAATACAACTATTCGGTACCTGTCTATTATAGAAAAAAAATCCAAATACTATCAAATATTGCTTCATTACTTAATTATTCGATGTTAGGCATGAAGGTTATCGCTAAGAATTAGATATTAATGAAGCAAGGATTTTACAAAATCCAAATTTAAAGCGCTAAAGCGGATGAAAAATTTATAGAGAAAACACTTCTAAAAGTAGGAATTTATTCCAATTTCTCTAAAATTTCACAGGTTTGAAACTGGAAAAAATGACATGTTCACTTCTAATATTATAGGGATTAAGACAGGGAAAACGTGTAAAAATCATAATTTAGATAATTCAAATTTGGCATAGAATATAGTTAATATAGTTTTAAGTTGCAAAGATTCGGTCAGAACGTTCTTTTTCTTAAATTTCGAATATTTAAGATTTGACATAAAAAAAAAAAAAAAGAAGAATTTTTTTTTCTCTCTCTTTAATTTGAGACACAATCTTACTAAAGTATATATAAAGTACCAGTAACTATAACAACTAAAACGTTAATATTAAGAAACATTATTGGAAAGTAAGTAAAAAAATGGCTCAAAATTTGCCGTTTTCTGGGGATTAAAAAAAAAAAAAAAAAAAAGAATAAATATGCTGTGTGTTTTCGAAATTTTTAATTTTTAACATTTATTTTTTAGATGATTTCTGGAGTTCTTTCACGCTGAGATTTGTCACTTATACCCCATGCTGTCACTTCTTACAATAGAAAAAAAATGCAATTTTGCTGTCGAGTATAGAGAAAAATATATGTATTTTAATATTAGCAGAAGGCACATTCGTTATTATTGCGCCATAAATCCCTCATATGTTTTTTTAAATGTATCGCAGTTAAATTATCGTCGAATTGGCATGTTAGTAAAAATTCGCCCCCCCCCCCCCCCCCCCCAACACACACACTTTTTTTTTTTTTTTACTTGCCCATTATACGTAGTATAGGGTAAGTCTTGTAATCGTTTTGAAAATCGAAAAAGAAAAAAAAAAAATACGAATTTACACGTTTCAGACACTGCAGATTCCGAAAAACATATTTTTACAAAAAAAAAAAATTTGGCCGTCCGTCTGTGTGTGTGTCTGTAAACGCTCTATCTCCCGAACAAATTGAGATAGAGACTTGCGATTTGGTATGTACTTAGTATGTAATAATGGGAAGAAGCTTATTGAGTTTCAGTAACCTCGATTATCCGGAACTATTTTTTCGGACTCTCGAAATATTCGTTCGGATAAAAGGTATATAAAAAAAAAAATTTCGAAATTGTTTATTTTAAAGAATGAATATAAAAGACATTAAAAAAAACATAAATTTTGCATAAAGAATGAAGTCGATCGGATAATGAGTTGCCTAGATATTTGTAATTATATTTACCACACTCTTCGATTTTTCATGACCCTGTATTTCATTCAAATTTCAATTCAGAGATATATTTTAATTGGAAATGAGACGCTTAATCCGACGCAGTAAACCGTTAGTTAATAGAATTATCGATTTTGGAGTTATAAGGATGTTTTTTTACGCCATTCAGTAATACAGCATTTAAAGTTTTTTAAAGCCACGATTTTATTCCAATTGCAATGCATTTTATAAATAGTTTACACCTGTTTTATTTTCATATTTTATATTACGCATATCCATGATGGGTAAGTATTACGGTGGCGCCCAACGACTAGTTTTTGACTTTTGGCACGTGTATGCATACGCGTATCTAAGTATGTGTGCACTAATTCCATTTGTACAGAATAATTCCTTTTAAGACTAGTTAATGCTCAAATGGTTTTTAAACAGATATCGCTTAAATTGAATTTCTACGTCTTAATTGGATAGCGAGGTCTTCTGCATGTCTTAGGCTATTTTCCACGCTGCTATCTCACTTCTAGGATAACCGTTAAATTAATTACTTGAAAGGAACGTAAGTTATTGGATGCAGCTAGTAATATGCCTTGTGCTAGTGACATTTGCAACTAACAATATCGAATTTTGGAAAATTAATTCAGTTTGTATCAATTTATAGTTTGTTGTAACTTGTATGTATATTATTATATTTGTTTGATAAACTATAGATGGGAAATAACTAATAATTTCTTCCGTTCTCACAACATCGTTTGTTTTTTATTTGTTTAATTTGGAGCTGCTTATAGGAAATGCTGCTATTATTTTTCTTAAATTTTCCTTAGCGTTATAATGAGATACTGTAATTTAATTAGCAAGTGTTATTATAAACCGGAATTCTTCTTTTTTTATCACTTTCCAACTTAGTTGAGAAGTGCTTATGAATTCGGTTTGTCTGTCTGTCTGAGCTCTAACTCGCGTAAATGTACTCGGATTTCCGTGTAATTGATATATGTTATTGAAGTTTAGTATGGCATGTTTGGTATTGAAAATGAAGTGTTCGTTATTTATAGTTCGTTTACAGGGACACTCAAAAGAATGCTGTTACATTATGGCCTATGAGGGAAAACGTTAATGTATTTTAAGGATGTTACTCTATTTCAAACATATTGAAATTGATATGCATCACTGAGGTGCACTGCAAGAAGCTTACTGTAAAATAGGGCGTGCATATCATGTTATCGTTCATTTTATAGGACTGGGCTTTACAAATTTGATAAAATCTGGTAGCCAGAAAAAGAATTCTAGTAGCCAGTAAAAAATATTTACCACCCCTCCTTCCTCGTCATTAATTTTCAAAAAGCACAAAAGTTTTTATGAATTAATTGAGGAAAAATAATAACAGACGTTGTTTAGAATTATTAGTTATATAGTTTAGAAAGATAATATAAACTAAGTTTTCCAATGAAACTTATCAAAATCATATATATTTAAAAAAAAAAAAAAAAAAAAAAAAAAAAAAAAAAAGACTGTAAAGAGTGAATTAATCGGCATGTTCGGAAAATGCTGATTGCCGAATGCTTCAAATGTCCGGATAGTTGAATGCTACAAAATCTGTATCTGCTGAGGGGCGCATCGACGAAATAGTGAAGCAGGAAAACAAGTTTTCGCCCATTTTTCTGTCGAAGTCTCAAATAATTCTGATTTGATTATTTTAAAATTTACATTGGATGAACTTATTTTTGCCAAATTTAAAACAAAAGTTATTTTATTTATTTTTTTTTTTTTTTGTGAATATAGTTTCAAAGTTTATTTTTTAATACTGGCAAAGGGAGGGGGGGTGGCATTTGTGCTAATTTCAAGGAAGATTAGGTCAATGTACAAAAAAGAAACAACACCAAACACCAATAACTGGGTCGCCAGATAAAAAATATTTGGTCGCCAGTGACGACCTGGCGACCGTATTTGTCAAGCCCTGTTATAGGGACACACAAAATAATTCATTTACAGTATACAATCTATTGGCGGTAATACCTGGAAGTGCGTTTTCAGTTGTGGTATGCGTTTTTAAATTTAACTAATTTGTTGCATATTAGTTTCTGTGTATAAATTCTACAGATCATATACAGGGCTGCACAAAAGAATTAGAGTACATTTCCGTGTATTGTCGGGAATTCCTGACGGAGAATTTTCAACTGTGTTATGCGTTACCTAACTGGACTAAATTTTAGCTTACTACGCAGTATATATAGAAATTTATAGATCATATACAGGGCTTCACAAATGAATTTGAATATTTTTCCAACTGTGGACGGTAATTGTTGAAATTGGGTTTTGTAATGTCGTATGCATTTTCCAAATTTTTTTTTATTTTTTTTATTATTATTATTAAATTGGACGTTTTTTTTTTTTTTAGTGTTCTGAATATGTTAGAAAGTTTTTCATAATCCATGCTTGACGCGTGATTTTTCTTTCTTAAAAAAAATGGGGTGGGGGGGGGGATAATAACGTATTTGAAAGTTGTTATTTTTCTGAAGACCACGAAATTATGCTATTTAAGCGAAATTTCGTTATAGATAGGTATCATTTTGACAGGTTTTACTGTATTCTGTTAAACGTCGTAAAAAAATAACAAAATCTACATTTTCTTTTAATAATTAAAAAATTATATAAACTGAAGGTACTGTTCCTTTCTATTTAACTATATATTCTCCAATCCGAATTTTTTGGAAACGATTTCATTAGCATAAAACCATTTCGAAATTAAAACCATTATTTTCCGGATGTTAAAATCCGATCCGGATCATTAAAATACATTTCAATCTTTTTACAATTTTGCTTTTAAATTTCTATAATCAAAATGTATACTGAAAACTAATTCATCGGGAGCGAAGTGAGAATGAGTTGTTAAAGAAAGTGCCATTCGCAATTTAATTTTATTATTATCTTTTTTAGAAAGTTTCATTCCCACACTTGACGGAGGGTTTATTGTATTCTGAAATAAATTCTCTCGTTCTTTTTTCTTTTTTTTTCTTCTTAATTTAAGTATGTACTACTGTTAACCCCTTCTTAACAATAAATAAATAAAATAAATAAAAAATAAAATCACAACACAACTTCTTCTTTTATCGATCTTATTGTTTTCATCTACAGCTGCACATATGTAAATTATTTCTCTTTTCCCTTAGTTGCTCGAAATTAAATTGAAAAAAAAAAAAAATCACCGTCTTTTAAAAGAAATTTGAATAGATTTATTTACCATATAGTTATTGAGCACTTTAAAAAACTTTGTTTCGTGTCATTGCTGATTTTAAAATAATTCAACAATCGTGAATATAATTCAGAAATCATGAATATCCAGATGTTAAGTTTGGTGCTGCCATCTGTTGATATCTTCTAATAATACTTTCTATTTTAGCTATTTCAAGAAATGATTTATTTTTACTACTTTCAATTTTGTTACGCATACAACTTTTCCTTAATTTTGAATATGGGACTTAAAACCTTCAATTTTTTCTAAAATAAAATATAACATTGCTGTTAATATTTTATGCGATTTAATTCAAGAAAAATCTCATTTGTTTTGAAATAAATGAAATAACATTAACAAAATAAAAATAATATTTAGTTACCCAACCAGTGGAACGGAAAAACTTTTCATAAAAAGATTCATTTATGTTAAAGAAAATCCTATTTTTTTTTATAATTTGATAAGATAACTAAATTTTTGTTAATATCGTATATATTGCTCCGTTCCTAATACGAAAGAAAATGTTTATTAGTTCTGTAAATTCATGAACTATGATCTTGAAAGCTGTTTTTAAATGTCATAATTGAAGTTTAATTTTCATCCGTGTAGTATATGCAGGGCCCGATTAACCTCTTAATTTAAAGGAAAGGCTGTATTATTTCAGGGGGCCTCTTTTATTCGAGGTAAATTTTCTAAACTCTGTACTCACGTAAACTTATCAATACTACAAGCATTATTGCTTGAGGTGGCTTAGCAGAATTCAGATTTAATTAAACAGTTTTTTATGTTGTACATAGTTAAAAAATAATGGCAAGCCGATCAACATGCCAAATACTCTGTTACAATTGTGGATCACAAATAGTTCATGCTGTTTTTCCATTCGATTTCATTTAGCTAAAAAATGGGTGAACAGAGTTCAACAATACTATAATCCCCAAAAAATTGCCACTTTGTAATGAATCAAAACTCAGTTTGTCATCAAAACATGCAAGTCTACGCTGAGATATAAACTTTATACAGGGTGTTCTAGAAAGGACTCCCCAACTTTGAAATGACATAACTTCGAAACAGTGAGAGATAGAAATGTGAAACAAGTTGAATGTTAGACAGATAGGTCTGGAATTTTTTATACATCAATTTAAAAAAATGGTTCCAATATTGGACACGAGAGGGCGCTGCAATCACAATGCTGTGTCTTTGAAATAGTTCCTGAAAGTGAGCTGTTTGAACTGAGATAAAAATCACATTACAATGGTTTCGATATGGTTACCTTTTTCAGCAATAACATGACGCAACCTAAAGGTAAAGTTCGAAATCACTTGTTGCAATACATCTATTGAAATGGATGCACATGCCTCACAGATGAATTGTTCAAGCTGTTCCAACGTTTAGGGATTCTTAGAATAAACAGCGTCCTTCAAGTAACCCCACAAAAAGAAGTCGCATGGATTCAGATCCGGGGAATATGGTGGCCAATCCATACCAATACCTATCACTTTGAGATAATTTAAAGCAATGACTCTCTCACTGAAGTATTCCTCGAGGAACTCAAACACTGCAGTAGTACGGTGCGGTCGGGCCCCATCCTGCATAAACCATGAAATCTCCAGTGCATCCTCTAGAGCTTGAAATGTTCCAATAAACTGTTGTAAAATTTCAATATATCGAGATGCGTTAATCGTTTCCCTCCTGAAAAAGGGCCCAATGATTCCTTTACTGGACAGTCCTGCCCACACTGTAATTTTTGCTGAGTGCAGTGGTTTTGAAAGACACACAAACGGGTTTTCAGTGCCCCATATTCGTCAGTTTTGTTTGTTCACATATCCCTCTAAATGAAAATGGGCCTCATCGGTGAACCATACATGACCGACATCAATTTTATTTTCATCAATCATCTGCAGTAACTCATTTGCAAAAACTTCTCTTTGTTGTAGAGCTGTATTTGTGATTGCTTGATGGCACTGTATTTTATAGGGAAACAGCTTCAGGCCTTTTCGCATTATACTGTACGTAGTGGTGTTTGAATATCCTGCTTCAGAAGCGACTCGTATTATGGATTTTCGAGGACAACGTCTAACAATTTCTTCGACTGCTTGCACATTTTCAGGTGTCATGACTGATCGACTGCATCCCACATTTCCGCCTAAATCATCGGCCACACTGCCCGTCCGTTCAAATTTGTTGAATAAATTGCGAATTGTTTTCAAGTCTGGAACTTTTTTAACATATTTTTTTTTTAACTTCGCTTTGTCATCGTCGGATATCGATTTAATCGATGGTATTCAAGTACAATAAAAATTCGTTGTTCCAAGGAATACGGCATGATATTCTTGAATTCCGAATTATTCTCTAATTCTATACAACTTTTTTACACGTGTCAGCAATGAAACAGACGCACGAATGAAATTTCTGTACTTCTGAGTACCATTTAAAGTTCCATGTGCTTGTACTGCCACCTATTATCCAATATTGGAACTATTTTTTTCAAATTCGTGTATAACAAATTCCAGACCTATCTGTTTAACATTCAACTTGTTTCACATTTCTATCTCTCATTGTTTCGAAGTTATGTCATTTCAAAGTTGGGGAGTCCTTTCTAGAACACCCTGTAGTTTAACTCTGTACAGTATATTTTTCCCTTTGAAAAACATGAAAACGTTCAACATGGATCACGATTTATTACATATTACTACAATAGGCGTAAAATGAAATGAAAATTTTTAAGAGGCTACTTCACTCAGGCGAAAACACCCGCTCGCTAATGTTAATCCGATGGGGGGAATAATTTACGATATCTCGTTCGCATTTCAATAATTTTAAATGATTTTTTTTATTTTATTTATTTATTTATTTATTTATTTTTTGCATTGGATAGCTGAGGTCAATCTCTATGCACGCTACTTACTTTTACGATTTTTGTGGCAGTTTTTTTAAAATTATTATTGAGGTTACTTTCACTTTCGAAACCGGTTCCGAAAGTGAAAGTATCTTAATAAAAAAAACTTGTATCAAAATCGAAAAAGTACAAAGGAGCGTGGTATAAAGATTAACCTCAGCTATCCAATGCAAAAAAAAAAAAAAAAATCATTTAAAAATATTGAAATGCGAACGAGATATCGTAAATTATTTACCCCCACAGGATTAACATTAGCGAGCGGGTGTTTTCGCCTGAGTGAAGTAGCCTCTTAAAACATTAAAACCCTTCTATAAAAGTAAAAATTTTCGTCTTAGTTTCGTGCGCTTTCGACCAGAATCTGGCCATTATTAAGAGGACGAAAATGAGAAAAAATTATCTTTTAAATTTTTCTTCAGTTTCGCCTTCTTAGTGATTCGCCAGGCTCTGGTCGAAAGCGCTCGGGCGGGACTCCGACAAAAATGTTAACATCTATTAAAAGGGTTTTAATGCTTTAAAACCTTTATTTCATTTTACACCTATTTTAGTAATAAGCAACAAATTGTGATTCATTTTAAATGTTTTCATGTTTTTAATTTCTATACGAAGGTGAATTTAATGTTCAATATTAGAAAAATATTTTATATATATATATTATTATTTTTTTTTTTCCCCTGTCAGATAACATAACCTTTCTAAAGTAGTGTGGAATTTCTCTTACTTCAGGGGGTTGGTCACAGACTTCGAGTCGATTACAGAGGACTGTAATCGATTACGATTACTTCCAATTTCTAAAAGCAGATTACGATTATATCTCTATTTATGCAAGTTGGATTACGATTACATGTGTGGTTATATCTTTTTTAAATTCTAGATTACGATTACGATTAATATTTTTTTCTTCGATTACGATTACCGAACTAGTCAATTACGATTACAATTCGATTACACGGATTTCGTAATCTGCATGTTACAAAATATAGTCCAGCATTGTGTCGGTGTAAAGATGTTGTAGACTTGAGTTAGCCGTGAAAAGTGATCTTGAAAATATATAGTGGGAAATATTTAATGCAGGTTCTTTTAGAAAAAAATAAAATAATCCCTTTCTGGAAGAAAGATAGAGTCGAATACATCCATGAAGATTTTGAAGAACTTTTAATAAAAAGCACAAGCACAGCAGCATAAAATAGGCGAGTGGATGGTGCCTTAATGTTCGTACAATAGACTCACAATCTACATGTTTTCAGGCCGGCAATCAGAGAGGGAATGCTGATACACATACGCTGTAAATTTCTTCGTTTACATTTTGTGGCATCATAAATTTGGCGAGAGTGCATGAATCAAAAGTATCCGTTAATAAGGAACATATGGATAACTGTTTGAACTTATAGCCAAACAAGTAATTTAACAAAATTAAACACCGCCAACAATTACGTTACAGAAGAATTTTCGCATCCCATGAGAAGTTCCTAGATAGACAAAATAAGGAGTGCTGAATAACCTTTTATGAATCAGAAAGAAACAGCTGCATAATGAAAAAAATATAACGAATGTGAAAATGAATAGAGTTAATTTGGAGGCCGAAATATTTCTTGTAGTTTTTTGTTTTTATCCGATTTAAGCGTTTGATCGTACGTCAGGAATAAAGATGAGAATTTGCATGGGAGCAGAAAAGCTGATCTAATTCTTTTATTTGTTCTGAATAAGAACGCAAAGAGCTTAAATAAAATTTATCAAAACTTTAATAAATGAATTATAGAAAGGGAAATTTATTAAAGTAAAAAAAAAAATAGCTAATTTAAAACTATATGTGATTTCACACTATATGTGATTTCACATCACATATATCTCCCCTTTCACCGGAAAAAAAACTATAGAACGAGGGAGTAGAAACGATCATATGCTCTCGCCAATACGTCCTGAATGATAAATTGTCACTCAAAATATAAATTTCCACAAAACAAAAAGTAAGAATATATATATAACTAACACATAATAATGAAATCTTGGCACACACCCACGAACACAAATAATACATAAAATATCTAGAATTATAATGAATTCACAAAATTCCAGAATTCAACATGCATGTTATGTTTATAAAATGAGGTACCTCTTTATATTTAAATGTCTCATAAACAATCAGCTGCAGCATATGTTATAATATTATGTGTGCACACTAAAATAATTACATAACATAGTCATTTAGACTAGTTATATTACTTGACCTAGATTTTATGTATAAGATAATCAGTCCATAGGTCATTTGGCCATATATTAAACTATATTCAATTATTTTAAGGCCTTTAAAATGAGACATATTTTTTTTTTATCAGTAGAATAAATTGCTGTACATATATAAGAAAACTGGAAATAAAGATAAATGCAAATAAACACATGGCATACTTGATTAGGAATAATAATATAAAAAAGAATTTGGCGAAGTGGCATATTTAGAAAAAAACTGGCATGAATTTGTACCCACAAATGTAAAATGGCATATGTTGAAAATATTGACGAAAAATTAAGGACTATCAAAAAATGTGTAAGAGTGAAAAAAAAAGTTTCTTTGTAGGGTGAGTGATCTCTCACTACAACTTACCGTCCACAACATATCAAATATGACACATGAATAACAACTTCATACGTTGTTGTGCAGGGATGGTAAGGTAAAAAGGTAATTCAACATTACATTGCATTTAAAAGAGTAAGAAAAATTATGTGAACTATTTAAAATTGCAAATTAAAAAAAAATAGCATATGTTGTATTAAATATGAAAAGCAATTTAAATGTGAATTAAAAAGTGTGACATCATGTAAAAGAAATGTGACTAAGTGTGTTAGAGAACTATTGCAAGATGAAGTGTGAGCAAAAGAGAACATAAAAACACTGTTCGTTTAATTTTGTACCTACATTTACAAAAAAATTTGAAACTAAAAAAAATTAGCGACAATTGTGTAGAACATTCAATTGTGTGAAAAGAATTATTTGAGAAAGTATGTGTGTACAGTCTGAAAGCAACCATTAATATAACTTTCACCGAAGAAATGACTGGTACAAACACCAAAGGTTGCAATTACATAACAACTGTGAATAGATACTTCCACAAATAAGTGTAGTGTATGAAAAAATGTATGTCTTCAAAAATTACTTATATTGAATGAATAAAGAAGGTAAATTTACGAGCATTGAGTAGGCAAAACAAGGGATGAACTTGAAGTGTGACACATACTTCATGGAGGAAAATAAATGGAGAAAAAAATGAATTTAAATTAGAACATGTACAGTGAAAAGTTATCATTTGCTTGTACTAAAATATTTTACTATTTAATATGTCAGGAATAATAAAAACAAAAAGGAGAACCAGTGACAAAAATTCTTAAAAGATATATATAAAAATGTGACTGATGGAATGTAGTGTTATACCTGTAAGAAAAGGAAATGTGTAAAAATGTTGTGTATGTCCACAGAATGAAAAATTGATGCCTTTATTTCAATAATTTCATGAAAGCGATGTGCACTACAAGAAGAGGAAAAATTTCCTATAAAATCTTATTATGAAAATAATAATATTGCCATACTGGCATGAGTAGTGCACATTTTTCATTTTTCAACTGTAGAAAAAAAATTAGCAAGAAAAAATGGTTATTTAATTTATTTTTATTAAAAAGAATATGTGATTAAGTAAATATGACAGAAAATGTAGAAGTAAAGAAAGTGATGAAATGAATAAAGAAAAAAAAGGTATGTTACCATGATAACTAACATTACCAAAATTGTTGCGATTGCAGTAGGTAACTAAGTACAGTGTTTTTTTTACCATAATTGGTGCATATAGCGAATTCTATGAACTCCTCCAATAAATATATGGTATAACTAGTACCTAATTTAAAGTTACATGGAAAACATGATGAGATGATACATGTGCAGAGATTGTGTTAATGGATTATGTTGAATATTACAAGTAGTGTAATTAGAACCTAGAAGTAAGGTATATAATGTTAAAGAAATAGGTGTTAATTAAAAAGGAATGAATGTGAAAAGCACAGTTGCACATTGAATGGTGGAGCAAATACATTGACTGGTATTATATATTTATATATCCTTGATTGGTAATACTTGAAACATTGATTAGTAAAAAAAAAAAAAAAAAAAAAAAAAAAACCTGTAAATGAGAAAACGGGATGTATTAAGTATATATATTATAGAAGTATGTGTAAATTTATAGGATGAAATACTTGATGCGTTGCACATGAAAGTTTCATGAAATGAGTGCATTGGAAAGAAATCTGAGTAGATCTCTAAGAATCGTAATATTAAAAATAATATAATTACCACTAAGGCTTGATTCAGTAATGCCTCATTTATTTTGCATCAGCAAACAAGTTTTATTTAATGAAAAAGTAGGATTAAAAAAAAATATGTGTTTATTTATATATATTGAGTAAAGTGTTAATTAAAGTGGAATTATAGATGCACAAAAAATGTATGTAAAATGAAGAAGAAGAATAGTAAATGTTGTATATTTTTATAGACAAAAGAAAAGTATCACTATCAACCTACAAATAAGATATCAGCATTACTGAGAATGCAACAGGTAAATAAGTATAGTTGTTTACCAACAATGGCATGTATAACAAATGTTATGTATCCATTTAAAAGTGTATGGTGTAACTATTACTTACAAATATACCATGAGATTACTAAATGCAGGTGATGCGAACGGGAAAAAATATCACTATTAAAAAGTATAAAAAAAAGAAGAAAAACAAAAATATAACAATTAATGGTAGAGGGTATAACAATGATTGGAAATGTGCATAATAACTGGGTCTGATTGGTAGTGTGTACAGTGACTGGTAACATTGACTAGTAGAAGTACTGATTGGTAGTGTGAAACATTGATTGGTGGCGCAGACTAGTAGAGTGGGAAGCAATGATTGGTAACTTTGACTGGTGGTGAGAAATAAAAAAAAGTGGGGTTTCATATTACCAAAATGGTTGTAGGATATGGTTAAATCTGTGTAAAATTAATCCAGGATTGCTATATACTTTACTTATGTATAAGCACCGTAATACTACTTTACCAAAATTTGATAAATTCTGAGAGTGCAAAAAAAAAATTTTGTTTATTTAATGTAAAAAATGGAAATAAATGTAATTGAAATTTTGAAATAATAAAGATGTACCATCTATACTAAAATTACAAAATTTACTGAAAAGAGTGATATAAACAAATACCATCTGAACTTGGTACAAATTTGGCGACCAGCACCACAAAGAAATAACCAAACAGAGACGGTAACACTTTCATAAAATCGTCCCCGGCCGCGGAACAATGAAATAAAAGAGGTTCATAACACTCTAAGAATAATAAAACTAAATTAGTTATACCTATCTTAAATTTTAAAAAAGAAAAAAAACAGTTTATCTGAACTATTAAAGAATGCAATAGATATATCGATGGCACATGAACATTGAGCTGTGTGAATGATAGAGAAAAACAGTATTTGTAATATAAAGAAAAATGAAAGGTAATGACTGATGAATTGAGTCAACTGGTCCTGTATTGGTGCAATCTTTTATCAAAACATAAAACTAAATAAATATCTTCCTCCATTTTTTTTTTTTTTTTACATGAAAACAAAAAGGTGATGAATCCATAGTGTATATGGAAATGTATTAATTGAAAGCGTGAATAATTTAAAATGGACCTTGCACTAGTAACTAAATTGCTTATAGGAGAATTATGTCATTTTGTTTTGTTTGTATTATTGTAAGAAAGAATGGGAATCTTATAGGGTACATAGAATACTTCATATCTCACAAAGTTAAATGTAACTCTGTCATCGAAATCCATAACCTGAAAAATTTAAAAAAAAAGTGAAAATGTACAACTCGGTCTTCACTTTCATCTATTTCTTTTAAGCTTTCATCTATTTCTTTTAATCTGGCTGTCATTGGAAAAACAAGCAAAATATCTGAGATAGAAAACTTACAGTATAGAACAAGGCTATTAATATAACTATTATTTATATTGGCTCAAATATATAGGATAAAAGCAATTTACTTCAAATTACTAATTGCTGCAAAATGTTAAATCTTTTAATGATACTACACATCATTCAATATTAAAATAATTGACTTATATGTATAGCAAAGCTTTTCCAAAATTTAAAGGAATGTAAAATTTAAAAATTTAATATTGCCACATTATCATTGAAATACGCCAAACATGATACAGAAAATATATACATAACAAACTAAATGAATAAAATAACCAGTTTATACTTAATAAGGACTGATAAAATTTTATCTTAGTGGAGAGCATTATCTTTGTTGATCTCCAATATATGCAAAATGTTTAAAGTAAACAAACTTATGCATACCAACAGTAAAATATAGATTTTGTAGAGTATTGAATTTTATAGCGTGATACTCCAAAATTTATGTATTATTATTGAAATATAAAATAGGAATTAACATTTCAATTAATTTTTAAAGGTATGCATAGTAAGTAATTTAACTAGAATAAAATAGCACACACACAAAAAAAAAAAAACATAATTCAAACATTACATAAAATGTTCAACGCAAATATTAAAATGAAACAAAAAAATGAACCGTATTTTTTTCCTCCGTTTTTTTTTAAAGAAAAAAAAAGTATGCAAAATATCTTTATAATAGAATATATCAACCTCAAAACATGTAAACAGCATAAAAAGCATAAATTAGAAAAACAGATATCTTCATAAATAGATGAATAAAACTTACCTGATCATCTTTTTCATTTTTTAATGAATATCAATTCAAATTGTTACTTTTGTAACATACTTACTGTATATTGAGACTAATTAGATGAATTATATCTATCAGTCATATCTCATAATAAAAACTTAAACAAGCAAAATAATGTATAGCAAGAAAATAATTTTAAAAAAAAACAGAACGTTTCAGTATTGACATTTACTATTAAATTCTGCGAATAAATTTATGCAATAAAAACTAAAAAGAATATAAATGGATTTAAAAAAATATTATTATTTTATAAATATTAAGGAATAATTGTAATTATATATTTTTTTTCTTTTTGAAAATGTTATCAATACAGTAATTTAAAAGTAGTCACTGCAAGTCATGTCCAATTTAGACAAAATGCACTATCCTTTACTATATAGTACTTCTGATAGTTCATACGTTGTCTCTGAATTATATAATATTCACGCCGAATGCTAAAGTTTTCAAAGTACTGGCAGTCAGATAAATGTAGGCAAATTTAATCATAAGAAGGATACTTACTCCGTTATTGTTTTTCCAGAATGTAATTTAATTTTCTGTCATACTTAACGTGATAAAAATATACTTTACTGTGATATTTAAAAAGAAATGATCGTTCACTCTTTTTTTTCTTTATCGAGTTCACTTGCTGCACACGAATCAAAAGTTTTTGTGACAATTTGCTAATAAATTTTTAAATTAGCTGATAAATCCATTGCTTGGCTATATTATTACGATTATCGATTTACTCCATTTTTTTTTCTTTCTTTCGAACACTTGCGATGCACAAAAAAAAAACGCGAACATAACACAATTCGGATCACAGAAGCGACGAAACAACGGAAGTAAAGAAATACGGACAAAATCGGCACATTTTCCATTTTTTGAGAAGCAGCGAACATTCTTTGAATGACTTATCGGGCCAATTTATCGCAGAGGCGCACAGTTATGGAGTTCCGCAGATTTACGTGATCAATCCAGCACTCATACTCATTTACGGCATAAAATATGATTCCGGTCTTCCGACGAAACGAGCGAAGAAACAACACATTGGAGTTTGAAAAGTTTTCTGACGTCGCCGACTGTAGGAGAAAACTTCGTTCACATATATCTCCACCGTATATCTCCATATTTTTGACACCGTATACCTCCATATTTTTACGGCATAGAAACGATGAAGGGGGTAGAAGCGTTTAAAAATCCATAAAGTTTTGTTATCCAATGAAAACATAATAACCGCTAAGTCGAAAAGTCACGAAAAAGTCTATTATAATATTATAATTGTCCAAATAAAAATATTCAGGCACCACCCAATAGAAAGTAGAAGATATCCAGATAGGGCTTGGTCACGGAAACCAAGTTATGTAAAGATGTTGTAGACTTGAGTTAGCCGTGAAAAGTGATCTTGAAAATATATAGTGGGAAATATTTAATGCAGGTTCTTTTAGAAAAAAATAAAATAATCCCTTTCTGGAAGAAAGATAGAGTCGAATGCATCCATGAAGATTTTGAAGAACTTTTAATAAAAAGCACAAGCACAGCAGCATAAAATAGGCGAGTGGATGGTGCCTTAATGTTCGTACAATAGACTCACAATCTACATGTTTTCAGGCCGGCAATCAGAGAGGGAATGCTGATACACATACGCTGTAAATTTCTTCGTTTACATTTTGTGGCATCATAAATTTGGCGAGAGTGCATGAATCAAAAGTATCCGTTAATAAGGAACATATGGATAACTGTTTGAACTTATAGCCAAACAAGTAATTTAACAAAATTAAACACCGCCAACAATTACGTTACAGAAGAATTTTCGCATCCCATGAGAAGTTCCTAGATAGACAAAATAAGGAGTGCTGAATAACCTTTTATGAATCAGAAAGAAACAGCTGCATAATGAAAAAAATATAACGAATGTGAAAATGAATAGAGTTAATTTGGAGGCCGAAATATTTCCTGTAGTTTTTTGTTTTTATCCGATTTAAGCGTTTGATCGTACGTCAGGAATAAAGATGAGAATTTGCATGGGAGCAGAAAAGCTGATCTAATTCTTTTATTTGTTCTGAATAAGAACGCAAAGAGCTTAAATAAAATTTATCAAAACTTTAATAAATGAATTATAGAAAGGGAAATTTATTAAAGTAAAAAAAAAATAGCTAATTTAAAACTATATGTGATTTCACATCACAGTCGGGAAACATGATTTGACCTGGACCCGATACAAACTGTGTGTCGGGTCTCATTGGAGGTTGGAGCTAATTTCTTTCGCTGCAGTTCGGGTTGGTTTCACCTCTCTCTTTTTTTTTTCTTTGCTGCAGGTTATGTTGACGTTAAATGTTTTGGGTTGTGTTTTTACATTTGCGAGTCTGGTTTGGATGTACCCAATTTTTCAAAAGAATGTCAAAAATATTTTGTCTGGTGAAAAAATTGCATGCTTGAATATTAAAACCTAGAATCCTTACCTATCATGGGATATCATTGAATTAATTACGTATGATAGGACTTAATAGAATGAATAAAACTTGTATTAATATCTTTTAAGTTTTGATTCGATTTTCATAAAATTTTAAATGACTCAACAAAATTCTCCAACAATTATCTATATTAAATTTCAAACCGTTCGGTTGGGTAGATTTTGCGCCTGTTATATGCGGACAGAAGAACGGATCAAAAGCGACTATTAGGTGCTACGGATTTATATAATTACGAATGCACCTAAAAACTGTCCGATTGCCCAGCTTTTGGATAAGAGCACTAGAAAAATCCGTGCATTTGCGAAGAAAAATTACTTCAGAAATGTGTCAGACAGTTGCCAGTTTGAATTTGAGAACAGCCTTAAGTGCAAATGGAAAACTTAAATGCGTTTTTTTATAAGATTTTTCTTGGTATATATATATATGTCCGAATTTTTTTTATACATATTAAGTAAACATATTTTAACAATCAAAAATTTATTTTTAACTCAAATATTCTTTTCCGAGTTTTCTATCTAAAATGGGATTAATTAATTTTTTTCTCGAAATATATAAAAATGTTCTTTTAAATGATGCTAAAGATTTTCTTTCTATGAAAATTATGTATATTGAACTTTGAACTTCTTTAGTCCGTATTTAATTGCTTTGCTTATTTGACATTTAAGAAGATTTCTCTTTAATTACGTCATTTTATATTCTTAACCTTTTTTTGTATTAAATTACAGTAAATATTAAGAAATATCTATTCAAGGACTAAAAAAATTTCAAAGAAAAATACCAAATAGTATCCGAGAAAGAGTGGATAAATATCACAAGGTTGAGCATGATTACAAGGTATACACGAGTTGAACTTTGAATTTAAAGAGAAATAGATCATGACATTTTAACCTCCCAATTAAAAATGTCGAAAGAAATCAGGGCCTGATTAAAGCATGGGCCAATTGGACCCCCGAATTTTGTATGTAATTTTTGTAAAGCTGATATTTAAATCTATTTTGACCTCGTACTTATTATAATCCAGGTTTCATACTTTTAGAGTCGGGTAAGATTAAAAATAAAAAATACATTCATCTTAATATGTCTTTGTGTTCATATATGCGTTCTAAGGCATAGGAAATGTTTTATTTTTTGTGGCAATATAGGAAGCTACCTGGAATGAATGACAGATCCTCACTGGTTTGATCGGACGTTGGTAGAGTTCTGCAGACAAAAAAAAAAAAAAAAAAAAAAAAAAAAAATTCGTCGACCCGAATCCTAATTGATAGAAACTTAATATATATTTTAACACAATTATGCATAAGTAATCTACAATTATATCTCTAAAATCAATTTTATCTGTTTTATACAGGGTGTCGTCCACTCTCAACGGTGTCCAGTGGCTAATTCCTAAATCGCTAGCTATAGACTTATAAATCCAATTGCAAAAATGTTTTAAATGATGTAAAAAAGTATTTTTAAAAACGATTTGAGTCAATAAAAATATTTCTTAAAAAGTTACGAAATTTAATCTTTTATACGTTTCTATAAGTTATATTTAGTAAAAATTTCCTATTACACTAACAAGTAAGACAAAAAAAAGTTTCATTCTTCTACGATTAAAATTGAAAGAGTAATAGCTTTTAAAAGTTCAAGCATCTTTTTTGCTGCGAAATAGGGGTAATGGGTCATTCTCAAATTTAGTAGAAATATAAATAATCTTCAGATAAAAGAAAAAAAAAATCACAATTGAGAATAAAATTAACATTACAATATAAATTTGGAATCTATTTTCATTCTGACTTATTAAAGCAAACTAATACAACTTCTACTAAAAATGTAAGTGAAAAAATAACAGAATTTTTGTCAAATGAAATGATGAAAAGCAACCGTCCTAATTCTTTCCAAAATAAAGCATATGTTAAAATACTATTTTAACCAGTATGAAACTTAAATAAAAATAACACTATCGTAATACGTGTACGATGTGACTACTTCCAGTTAAAATGCAGATATACGCGAAATAAATTCTACTAATTCTTTAAGCACTTTGTGTACGATCCCTCGAAGCAAGGCCCAACTCATCTGTTTCCAGATGCAGAAATTTGGTATAAATTATGGAATTCAAAGTTTCATAATTCGGTCAATTTTAGTGTTACATGAATGGAATTTTTTACTAAACACAGATATAGCACCGGGATATAATATAACAAAATTCTTATATTATATATAATATAAGAATTTTGTTATTTTAATTTTATAATAAAATAAATGATTTAATGAATACTAAAATAGTTGAAAAATAAGATTATAATATTGGAAAGTTGTAATGGTCTGTCGTTATATCGAACATCTACAGTACTTATATCCGTTCTTCCTGGATCTCTGTTAATAGTCATTAAATAAGTATTCTATAAGAACGGAATAATTTTTTAACAATCTGATATAGTTTTATTATTTTCCTAGACATAAAAGGAAGTGAAATGAAACTAGAAACACATTTTTTTATTATTAAACTTTGGTGAAGTTACTTCAGAAAGTTGATTCCTCATTGTTACATGCTATTTGAGTTGAACTAGATATTCTTCTAGAAGTTGAAGTGTTCGTTTCATTTGGAACTATTGTTAGTTTACTTTGAAAGTCTTTTGAAGTGGTTTTATGTTGCCTTCTATAGACACATCTTAAAATAAGACATTTATAGATTTTTTTTTTTTTTTTTTTTAATGTTTGACGGATAAATTGATAACCACCCCAGGTATTCAAGCTTTTTAGCTTTAGTGAGAGCCCTGGCCGCCACACATTTTACAATTCAATTATCAGGGTGGCTACAGATTCTGGAAATCAGGAAGGTTCAATCAAGGAATTTTGTAAAAGTACTTGAAAATCAGGAAAATTTGTCTATATGTGAAAATATTTGTGTTTTTGCACGAGACTGAGTCATCAACAAACAGGTGATATCTAAGCCAATAATCGTACGCAATAAAGAAACGTAAAATTTTTATAATTTTTTCAAAAGATGCATATGATATAAGTTTTTGGTATTTAACACAAATTAAAGTGATCAGATGTCCTCATTTTCTGCGGATAGCGCTTTTTTTTTTAGGCAATTTACCTATTTTTGAAAATTTTATGATACATTAACATAAGCTGACCAAGGTGGCCAGCTTAATCCAATTAGCTATCCCGTCAGATATAGATATGTCTTAGAATTAACCGCTATATGAAACTGTTGGACCAAATTTTGAGTTCGGATTTATGAAACTGTGAACCAGTACTTTATGAATATTGTGCAATTTTTATGTTTTTCTATTGTTTTTTTCTCCCAAATGAGGTATTAGCAAGCTGGATAAGTGTGTTATACGAGGAAGCGGCATACATTAAGAAATACCGTGCGTGTATCATTAAATAATGGAAATCAGGGAAATCTGATAAAGGTAGTCAGGGAAAAATCAGGGAACTTTTTTTTTTTGCAATTTCTGTATCCATCCGGAATTACATTCATTTATACACTGCCGTCCAAAAATTAAGGGGTAGTGACCTTTTCGCTTTTTACACGGTTTGTCAAATATCTACTGAAATGTTTGACAAATTGTTCTTGAAATTTGAGGATGTAAAGAACATGTTTGACTTCAAGAATAGTAGAAACAGTATAGTGCAATTAAAAAATTAATATATTGAATATATGATGAGATATAGGCAATTGTATGAAATAATTTATAGCTGCGCATACGCGAACTATACCAAAGATTTTTTTTTTTTTTCATGATTTGGTAGTCAATTCTATAGAGTAACTCTTATAAAAAGACCAGTCAAATAGTGTGAAAACTCAGAAAGATGTCAGCAATACAGTGAGCTAGTTGACAAATTCGGGGCGAAATCCCATTGGATGATATGGGAAGAATGATCGCCCTGGGTTCTTCGGCGGGTTCTCACGTTCTCCTCGTCGCACAAGACATATTCTTTTTTTTTTTTTTTTTTTTTTTTTTTTTTTTTACCACACAAAAATTTAAATATATAAGTAAAATGTCAATAAATACAATGCAAAAAGTCCGATGGTGATGTCTCTTTGTCTTTGAAATTAAAAAATAAGAAATAAAAATCGTAAAAATCACGTGAATTTTAGTCCAAATAAGTAGAACCTCCCTTAAGTTTGTTTGTATTCGATAAATCTAAGGTACTGGGAAATAGCGTAATTTTCAAAATGTGTTCGCTAAAAGCAATAAAAATCGAAGTTCATATGGAATTTCATCAAACAAAATGTACGCAGTTTTACACAGCAAATCCAATATCGTTGAATAAGAAGACTTCTTGATACAATAAGTTGGTCTTATTATATTATAATGATTGCCTTTTTTTCTCAAATTGACAACAAAAGTTTATTTTGAACATCTGTTAAAATGGTACTTTAAATAAAATTTCGGAAACTTTTTTTGAGGGGGTGGGAGGCTGATTGATTGGTTTTTCCTTTGAAAGTTTCTGAGATAAGAGATGTCTCCAGAGTCGTGGTTAACTACTAGGTTATATTGAATTATGAAAACGTTTGTTTTACATCATGAAACGCTCTTACAATTCCCTATATTATTAAATAATATTTTTTTTCTTTATTTTAATATTATCCATGTGTGTTTCCAGATATAATATTTCCTTTTTTCCTATAGGCTCCACTTGATAAAATGACTCCATTGGTTTGCTGTTTTATCTCCAACATCCATCAGTAGTCATTCCGCGCGCACATCAGTATTGGTAAGTGCCATCGTTATAGTTATTTTAAGTATAACAATAATACATTTTGTGTGTTCCAAACTTTTAAATAAAACTACTTTTCATATCGGATGTCGTTTTGACATTTAATAGGTGTCCCAAAAATAATTGCTTTTATTACAACCTCTTGACTAGTTCAGTCAGAGTCGTATCCAGACATTGAAGTCAGGATGGAGTAGTTTTCTATGTGTTCCAATTTTTTAAATAATAGTAACTCTTCATATCGGATGTCGTTGACATTTAATAGGTGTCCCAAAAATTATTGTTAATACAACCTTTTTGCTAGTTCAGTCAGAGTCGAAACCAGACAGTGAAGTCAGGAGGGGGTAGTTTTCTATGTGTTCCAAATTTTTAAATAAAAGTAACTTTTCATATCGGATATTGTTGACATTTAATAGGTGTCCCAAAAATAATTGCTTTTATTACAACTTTTTTGCTAGTTCAGTCAGAGTCGTAACCAGACAGTGAAGTCGGGAGGGGGTAGTTTTCTATGTGTTCCAAATTTTTAAATAAAAGTAACTCTTCATATCGGATGGTTGTTGACATTTAATAGGTGTCCCAAAAATAATTGCTTTCATTACAACCTTTTTACTATTTCAGTCACAGCCGTAACCAGACAGTGAAGCCGGAGGAGCTCTTTAACATTTAGTTATTTTAAGTCTAACAGTAATACATTCTATGCGTTCTAAACTTTTAAGTAAAAGTAACTTTTCTTATCGGATGTCGTTGACATTAAATATGTATCTCAAAAATAATTGCTTTGTTTACAAACATTTTGCTAGTTCAGTCGTAGCCATAAGAGGAGGGGGAGTCTTAAATGTTTTTGGTGGGGCTAATTTGCGTGCATTTTTTTCTTCCATTTTAAGAAAGATTAAATTTATATAGAAGTAAAGGGTAAGTCCTATCTTATTGAGGGATTTGACTAAAAATTATATAAAATGTATAAATTGAAAATAATTAAAATTTCCCAAATTTTAAAAGGCTATTACAAGAACAATGTTTTATTTACATGTTAAAAATATGTGCCTATATCCATTCAAGATTTGGAGAATCGTATAAAATAACATGTAATTTCTATAATATAATTCAGAAATCTTATCTCTTATTGGAAGATCTCGGCAGTTTTTATCGTAGAACTAGGGATATGTAACGAATATTCGGCCACTATTCGGTATTCGGCACTTTTGCCGAATATTCGGTTGACCGAATACTGAATGTCAGACAGTTGGATACTGCAAATTGGATTGACGGTTGGGACGGCAAATATCTGTGATAGAATACTTTGGATGTTTAGCCGAATACTTTGATTGTTTAGCGGAATACTTTGGATATTCAGTCGAATAGATTTCAGATAAAAAAAAAATCTGCCTTTTTTTGCTATGCTTTTCTCAAATCCGAACTTAATACTTTATGATACATTCGTGCAATCATTTTCATGCTTAAATGTACAAAATTTGCAGGTATCCGTATTTAAATACTAAGAAGTCGAATAGCATTTATGTTTTCTTTAAAAACTAAGAATCTCTTAGAAAATGATGTCAAAGTGGGAGATTTAAGCAGATTTTAAAAACACAACTATTTGCGAATAATTGATTATATGGGATACATTTATAGTAAAATGAAAAATGCTATTATATTCTGAAGCACTTGAATATTAATGTCTGCAAACTTCATTCACATATAAAAATGTCTTTGACTTTGTTAATGTACCAAGAAGATTCATACTGTTCAGCAATATTATTAATTTTTTTCAAGAACAGCCTAAATAGATATTTAATTAAAATTACTAAGGAATAATAACTCCGTATGTTAAAAAAAATATCCTAGCACTAATTGAATTTCAAGTTGTATATAAGTTTAAGTTGTATTGTTAGGTTGTTTAAGTTCGGAATAAATGATGTTATCCCCCCCCCCCCCCACCACCACCACCACCAAAAAAAAATAAATAAAATAAAAATAAAAAATACATATATATATTTTTTTTTTCTTGCGTCATGTTTACATTGAGCATTTAAAGAAGCATTGTAATTTTAATTAATAAAAATCATTAAAAATTTATTTTCTGAGCGATATAACTAGGTAAATACCATTCCTACAGCAGTTTTATTTAAAATTAAGTTTTTACCATTGTATAAAATACTTCTTCTATAAAAACTTTCTTTTATACTACTTCTGAAACACAAAGGCATTTTAAAAAAATTATTAACCATAAATTATTAAAAAAAAAAAGGAATTTTACCGTTTTTTTTATTCCTTGTCTATGTCAAAACCGTAACTGATCAATAATCTGAATCGAAAGAATGCAAAAAATTCAATTTATCATCATCATTCGATGTTTCGTTTATTTTTTCCAGAAAAGGAAAAAAAATATTCATAACAGTTATTCGCCTCCTATCACTTTGAATTTTTTTCTTACGAAATGTTTTTATTTTTTCTTTTAAAAGAAAAAGAAAAGTAAAAAAAATCTTATTGCATTTTTTTTCTTTTATTGTTTGTTTTGCCTTTTTACTTTCTTCTATCTTTACAAGAAGAAAGATTTGTGAAAAATTTCGACTTCCGGTGTTTGACGGAATTATACGTTTTAAAAGGTCCTGAACACGATTGGACTGTTTTTAGAAAATGTCTGTCCGATAGTCTATCTGTATGTACAGGGTGACTTTTAATTAACCTACATCTTTAAACTGAAATAATTTCCTAGAGCCTCACTAGATACCGGCACGAATGCGTGCAGTGAAAGAGGACATAAAAGGAATTTGTTTAGTGTCTGTTAAACGCAATTTTGAAAATGTCTCCCAAAGCGTCATATTCAACTGAATATCGTATTTTTATTGTTAAAAATTAGTATTTATGTGGTGAAAATGCAACACAATTTCTACGGAAGTGGTATTCAACATTTAGAAGCCATTTATCACTTATCAATACCCAAATCGTTATCGTAGTGCATTGCATTGGCCACTTTATTCACCAGATATGGATCCATGCGATTTCTATCTTTGGAGTCATATGAAATATTTCGTGTACAAGAAGAAGCCGACAGACCTTTTCAGCTTCAAAAGTTTCATATCTGACTTAATTTCATGCATAAAAAAATAAACGCTCCATTTTGTTACTGTCAACTCTGTGCCTAATTAGCGCTATTGTATCACCTCTGAAGGTTCTGACTTTGAAACTCTTATCCATTAAATACCTTTTTCACGTTCTTCTCAATAAAAAAAATTTGTAGTGCTATCTGCAACGACTCAAAAATTATTTCAGTTAAAAGTTGTAGGTTAATTAAAAGTCACCCTGTATATGACACACATTTTGTGGGCGTTCTATCTCAAGAACTAGTTCATGTCAATTTCATCAAACTTCATATTCTGTTATACCTTGACATAAATAGACGCTGATTAGGTTTTGATGTAAATCGCCTTACATGTAGCGCTGCTAAGCTATACACATAAAATTTATAGTTTTATGCGTTAAAATCTTAGCGAAACTGAGTAAGATTATAACACTTCACATAAAATTAAGTGTATATTTTAGAAATATTTTGACAACTAACATATAAAAAGACATCCTTTGAGAATCAGCACACCTGAAAAAGAAGTTTAAAAAATTAATCTCCTGAAGAGATATTTTAAACATACCAATGCATTACACGCTCAGAGGC
This sequence comes from Maratus michaelseni, assembly GCA_963931845.1. NCBI lineage: Eukaryota > Metazoa > Arthropoda > Arachnida > Araneae > Salticidae > Maratus > Maratus michaelseni. Next base: position 95,631,672 of record OZ007597.1, on the reverse strand, counting down.
TGAACATTAGCGAGGGAAATATGAGATCTCACTAAGGAAATAAAAGTGTACTAGGGGGCTCAGCCCCCTACTCGCTAACGCTCGCCAACCCCCCGTGAATTGCAAAGCAATTCACATTGAGACCGCTACGCGGTCCCAGCTAGCTTCGCTTGCTCGCCCCTTTTTATTTTTCTAGTAATTCTAGCCGGAATAAGTACTACAATAAATCATTTGAACATTGACAATTTTTTTAATGTAAAAAAGTAATTGAAAACTCCGTTGAAAACACAACTAAAAATGCATTTAGTTGATGCTACTAATTGGGCATATAAATCATTTAAAGACTATGAAAAAAGGATCTTGGAAACATAATTAGTTTAAAACTTATTGCACCTATAATATTGTACAGCACGGCTTAAAAAAAAAAAAAAAAAAAAAAAAAAACAGTAATACGTGTTAGGAAGATAGTTTATCATCAATGATTGTTTAAATTTCGTTCGACATTTTACAATTCTAATTGATTATAGATTGCTGCAAAATAAATTATTTTTACTTCAATAAAACAGCAGCAGGGGCATTCTATAAAGTTTATATTTTATTATCTCCGATTTTTTGTGTGAGTGAAATTCGTAAATAAAATCTAAATGAGAGTTGAGAATTCATTTGAAATTAACAATATTACTCATAATTAAAATGGGAATCAGCTCAGACGCTTTGGATTACGTTCATATGATTTTATTTTTAATAATTGTTAGCTTCAGTTTCACTGCTCTGACACTGACCGCCATATTGGAGGTGAAGCTAACACAATCTTGTCTGTTCATTGGTCTGAGCTCTGGAAACTAAGGTAGTTGCCAACAATAAGGTAGAAATTCAGCCCTATTTCCGCGCCACGTAAGACAAATATATACATATAGATGTGTGTACTTAAGCATATATAACTGATGAAAAAAAAAATGCATGTAATTACGGCGATAGTGTAATACGTTTGGGGTATTCCATCATAATGATCTTTTAAAAAGTAGGAAGTTCAGAAGGTCGTTCACACTTTAATGGAAACGATTTTCAAAGTTAATTTTCTACGCATAAATAACATACTCTTAGCAACAGTTTGACTTTGTCAGATAGCCTTGACTTTTAGCTATAGCTCTGGCTCGAAATTTCTATGATAATAGAATTTCTTTGTTACAGTCATGTTAATTTTTCCTGACACATCTTGTAAAACTTACCAAAGTCTTTTCAATGTTCGTGAATTCATTTAAACAATCAAAATACAGAAAAAGACCGTTGATGGGGAGCGGGGGGTCAGGTGATTTCACATGCATTTCTTCAATTGAGATACAATTTATTTCCGTTTGGGATTCTTTCTTTGCTAAATATGCGTCAGTTGTGTTATGAAAGAGCGGCGGGGAGACTTTGTTCATTATGAAGCTCAATTAATGTCTTTTTCAGATAAAGCTGGAATTTCTTCTTCAAAAATGGGTTCTAAAATATTTTACTGATAATAAAGTGAAATCACCTTAGCTTAACTGCATTTTTTTACCTTTAATTTAATTTCATAAAAAATCCAGCAGCATACTCATGAATTCTTTTGGAAATTTTTCTTTACATTCACAAACCCATTTCTTTTTTTTTTTTTCCTATTAATTGATAAAAATTACTCTTCTTTTGATACACTCACTTAAATAAAGTCATATTTCATCCAGTGTTACGATTTTTTTTTTTTTTAATTTATCTCCGCATATGTGTTCGTTAAAGCGTGCGTTAGAAAGCGCTATCCACAACACATTGGAAGACTTTGGAAAGTTTTCCAAGAGGTGTGGGTGAAAATTGATATGGTTGTACTAAGAGAATAATCGACTATGTTGGAAATTTCGAACCAGAGTTATAATCAAGAGTCAGGGCTTTAAAGTAGAGTAAAATTGTCACAAAGAATGTGGCATATATGTTCAGAAATTAATTGTGAAAATCGTTTCCATAAAGTGTGCACGTCCTTCTGTATTTATTCATTTTAATCACTTGACGTGAATATACTAATAAGACCGATCCCCCCCCCCCCCTCCCTTAATCTTATAATATTATCCATTATTATTTATGTATCTTTTAAACCATTGTTTCTGAGTACAGATTAACGTGATGACTCAATCTCCACATATCAACTGCCACTGATACTACTTAAAAACTAGTCGTTGGGCGGCCACCGTACTACTCACCCATCATAGATATGCATAATATAAAATATGAAAATAAAACATGTATAAACTACTTATAAAAAATTCGAATAAAATCCTCGCTTGATGACGTCATAAACTTTAAATGCTCTATAACTCCAAAATTGATAGTTATATTAACTAATGGTTTACTGCATCAGATGAAGCATCTAATTTCCAATTAAAATATATATTTAAATTGAAATTTGAATGAAATACAGGGTCATGAAAAATCGAAGAGTGTGGAAAATGTAATTACAAATATCTCGGCAACTCATCATCCGATCGACTTCATTCTTGATGCAAATTTGATGTATTTTTATTGTCTTTTATATTTACCCCTTAAAATAAACAATTTCGAAATTTTTTACATACCTTTTATCAGAACGAATATTTCGAGAGTCCGAAAAAAATAGTTCCGAATAATCGAGGTTGCTGAAATTCAATAAGCTTCTTCCCATTATTACATACTAAGTACATACCAAATTTCAAGTCTCTATCTCAATTTGTTCAAGAGATAGAGCGTTTACAGACACTCATACACAGACAGACGGACGGCATTTTTTTTTTCTAAATATATGTTTTTCGGAATCTCCAGTGTCTGAAACGTGTAAATCCGTCTTTTTTTTTTTTTTTTTTTTTTTTTTTTTTTTCGATTTTCAAAACGATTACATGATTTACCCTATACTGCGTATGATGGGTGAGTAATAAAAGCTGTTTCAAACCCCTCTGAGAAATTTTCCATAACGTGTAATGAACTTGCTTGATTGATAGGAACAGGAACCAAACAGAATTGTCTCCGCTATCAGAGATAATGAAATTGCATAAAGCATGATGGAGAATACAAATGAAATATATAATTCAATTGCATAAAATAAATACCCCATGCGTGATAAAGCAAGTGCCTTCAAACTGCATTATTTATTGTGGCAGCGACCAATCCTGAAAGGCAGAAATGAAAAACACACGGTAAGTTGGTAGATACTTAACTTATGCGTTTGCCGAAATTCATGGAATTAATACTGTGTATTAATCGGCTAAACAGATGGCAGATTCTATATCAATTGATTATTTAGCGCAAGATTTGAAGATAAATATGCTGCGCTGAGTGATTCTCAGATGAAGTAAGAAATTATACAGACAAATGTATTAATGTAGTACGGTTTAAGGTATATAGTAACTGAGCGATGTCTGATAAAACCTTTCCTTCTCTGCGTTCCTCCATTTTGAACACTGTGTTTCTTTTCCGACGAGCTTTAACTGCAGGCTTTTATTTAATTGGTCTGAATTTAACTGTGATTAAGTCCCGATCAATTAAATAAAGTCATTTATTGCAGTTAAATTCGGACCAATTAGTTAAAGCGTCTATTTAAAACTCATCAGAAAAGAAAGATAGCGTTCAAAAGGGGGGAACGCAGAGAAGAGAAGATTTTATTAACTATTGATCTGTTATAGTTATATCTTATTGCATTCCATGTTAATATATTTGTCTGTAATTCCTTATTCGACCTGAGAATCACTGAACACGGCATATTTATTTTCAAAGATCAGCACGTGGTTAGAAAGATGGCTACAAATAATGTTTCCTTTAAGGAGTCATCCATTAATTGAGTCACTAAAATTTCATGTTTTTTTTTTTTATATATATCCCTCCCTTTCCCTACCGCCCTTTGTGACATCACATTGTTTAAACTGTTATTTAGAGCTAATTTTGATTAAAAAATCTTTAATTATTTTAAACCGACAAGTTCGTGCCTGCTTTAATTTCAAACTCTTTTAAATCAATGGAAAAATATGCCTAATACTTCCTGATTAAAAATACATATTTTTTATGAACTTATTAGACTGCTTGATGTCTACTTAATTGTTTTCATATTTTGAATGTGACATCCCAATGCATTAACCCAACTGTTCCCCCTTGCCACACTGTGTCACACTTTGTGGACCCTCTCTCACTCCGTCTAGAAGTGTGACATAATTAACGGATGGCATCTTATGAATATCGCAGTTAAAATTTGTCCAATATAAAGAGTTGTAGAAACTAATCGTACTTCTCAAGTATTTAGGCAATTTTAATAAGTTTTTTTTTTTTCTTACTTCCTGCTTGTTGTTGTATGCGACAATATGTAGTTCTTTATATATATAACCATAATAAAGACAAATTATTCATTTCAACATAGAATGCGTCATACATAAATGGAAGAAAATTAAAAGGTGAAACTCATACCTGTTATGAATAATAGTAAAAAAATATCCATAAAAGAAAAATTTAAATAATATAAAATATTTCTGGAACCATGGCTGAATCACCAGGCCCAAATTACCATAGATTCCATAAAACATATACGAACGAAATACAGTAGGACCTCGATTATCCGAAGTAATTGGGACCGAACCTACTTCGGATAATCGAAATTTTCGGATAATCGAGAATTCATCAATAATCATCTAGTTTAATATGTAGTATCGTCATTGAACTGTTATTATGACTTATTTTAACTGTTAAATTAATTAAAATTATAAATGAAAATAAATTTATTTCTGAAACAAAAACCTACGATGGTTTAAATGCAAGCTTCATCTGGTGTCATCAGACGGTGCAATAACATTCGATTGTTCTGGGACTCGGCAGTATGACCTTCCAAATTTCGCAATGGGGTGTGTTTTTGTTTAGAACAGGGACGTTTGAAAGTGGGGAAGAGTACACTCATACTGAGAATTGAGCTTGCGAGAAGGAATTCTAAAAAAGGGAATTCCAAAATATTTATCTGCACTCGTAGTTTGGAAAGGACGGCTTGCATACAAAAGGAATGTGGGGAAAAAAAATTAAAAATGCATGTTTGTTAAGAGAAAATTTTGGATGATAGTAGAAAGTGGAAAAAAAAGTGCAGAAGAAACCGACTTCGGTTAACGGAGAGTTTCGGTTAATCGAGGTTCGGATAATCGAGGTCCTACTGTATGTATATATCACATTTATATGTAATTCTTCATTTTATATTTCTTCAAATCTTGGTTTCCGAGTTCAGATAACAGAGTACTGCGCCTAAAATTCTATTTCACGTCAACCCGAATCCTACAAACTTCAACCTGAAAACAACCCTATATGAAAGAAAATTAATCCAATTTTAATGCAATTTTTAAAAAGTTGTCTAAAATTATATCTGTAAATATCAATTTTATTTTTTAAATAAGAAAAACAATACAAATACACATTAATATTCAAATAGTTTTTCGTCTGAAGAAATATTCTGGACATTCTTTTGAGAAACCCGAACCTGACCCCCAAATATCAAAACCTGAGTCAACCCGATCCGCAACAACAGCAAAACAGAAAATAGCGCCAACCCGACCCGAATCATGGGTCGAGTCTGGTGCAGCTAAAATCGTTAGATTAACATGATAAATTCGCAGTCAACATCACTTGTCACTGATATCTTAAATACTCTTTTAACTCCTTAAGAAATTTTATTTCCCGTGTAATGAACTTCCTTAATTGATGGGTATCGGATATAGAATTGCCCCCACTATTCAGAGATAATGAAATTGCACAAAGCGCGGCGAAGAATATAAATGAAATATATAATTCAGTTGTATAAAATAAATAACTCCGCACACGGAATAATGCAAATGTGTTCAAACTGCATTATTTATTGTGACAGCGACAAATGCTGAAAAGCAGAAATGAAAAAGGCACGCGATCGCGGTATGCGATTGTCGAAATACGTGGAATTAATATCGCGTATTAACCGATTAAACAGATGCTATTGCTATATCCATTGATTATTTAGCATAAGATTTGAAGATAAATAAGCCGCGCTGGATAAATTCTCCAGATAATAGTTTTAAATTAAATTCAAAAGGAATTACAGATGATTGTACTGATCTAATATGAATTAGATTGTTAATTTATATTTTAGAGTTATAATTTAAACACAGTAGTAAAATTATTCAGGTTGTTCATGGTGATTTTTAACATGTTCATGGATACATATATTTATAAAATGTTTTGGAGAAGTTATATTGCATGTACGCGATGTTTATAAATTTAATCATGTTGTTAAATATTTCCGACTGTTGCTAATGCTTAAGTAATTGGTGATATCAGAAAAAATGCCTGTGGTGAAGTACGATATATACAAATATTTAATGAAATATAATTATTTAAAAAGATGCTAGATACTCATCCATTCAAAAAATGCGTTGGTGAAGTTATATATTACATGTATGAAGCATTTATAAACATTAAATTTCCAATTCATGTTGTTAAATATTTTCACAGTTGCTAGAAATGACAGCCGTAAAAATACTATACAAACAAATCTATTCTAACATTATAAAGAAGAAATGTTTGTTTGTAAGGGCTAATCTCTGGAACTACGAACCTATTTAAAAAATTATGGTGACTACATGCTCCAACATGCGCTACATTTCATGTCGGTACTACGACCTCCAAGGGGATGCCGGAGCAAAAAAAAGTTCTTAAAGTTGAGATTTCTGGGGTTATAAATTGGAAATTTAGCATGGTTATTACTTTTAAGATGTAAATGCTCAGTAAGTGAAACGGTTTGAAATGAAGTCTAAATTTAAAAGTGCGAAATGAAATTTAAATTACGATTTATTTGCAATTGTTGGGTCTAGAAATGCGAAATTCGACATGTTGGGTAATATTAATATCTACATTCTCGCTCCGAATAGTTTTCTAAAATTTCTAAAATTAAAAGGAAAAAATTAGCGGAAAACATTCTAAAAGCATGATTAATTTGGAATTAAAGAACCTATTTCAATTTTTCTTTTAAGTTAATAATGGTGACAATCTCTACTTAAAAGGGGCTATATTTTATCTCTACTGACTACTCTGAAGGGAATGCAAGAGCGAAAAACGGTCTAAAATTCTGATTTCTTTGAATATGTTGAGGCTAAAAGCATAAAATTTGATATATGGTGGTTACTTTTAAGATGTAAATGCTTGCTAGTAATGTTTGATCAAATACTCGAGTACAAGTACCACTTGGCATATTTCAACAATCACGCGTGCAAATTCGCGGGTTTTCTAAGGGTGAATAAAATACAATTACAGTAAAATAAGTGTCAAAATAGAACCTGCATAAAACGAAACCATGCCTTATTCAGCGATGATTGTGTTCAGGTTAGATACCTGAATTCATGGTTTTTTTTTTGGTTTTTTTTCATTTTCAGTACCGAAATTCCGGTTTTTCTGATATTAAATTCATTAAATAAGACTAAAATACCAATTTCATATAATTTTTAAACATAATTAAAATTCATATTTTTCATAATTTGATCTCCCTGTAGTAAATTATATGTTCCCTGCCCCCTCTCTCCATATGGAAATATTTTCTCTCTAAAATTTCAGGTATTTTTTCATGAACCCACAATCACCCCCTGCTTATTAAACAGACAAATTTCCGGGTCTTTCGAAAACAGTGCAATGCAACTGCAATAGACAGTTTACCTGCTATGGCGAAATCTTGTGTAAAACGGAATTTTCCTCTGGTCCCTTGTGAGTCCGTTTAAACAGGTTTTTACTGTGTTTAAAAAGATGCTGTTAATAGACCTTTTTCTAGATGTTTAATTAAGTTTATTATACATAACCGGTATTGATCATTCATAAACTTATTTATATTCTAATTAACATTATTAAATATTTCCACAGTCAATAGTTGTTAAGTAATTGACGGTATCAGAATAATTAATGCTTGTTGTACAATACGATACAGACAGGTACTGATATGAAGTGTATTTATTTAAGTTAATGATCAAATATCTGAAAATTCCTCATCTCTAATGCATTTGGAAGAGTTAAATTAATCAAGTCTATTGAATGTTTCAGTGACATATCTGAAGTATAGATGCAAATTGGATTAAATGTATGAAATTTCAAACGTTGGAGACATTCAGTTCCTTGTAATTATAAAAAGGATTATAAACTTTCAAAGCTTTAAATATTAGAAATACTGTAAGAAAAAAGCAGCATAATACCATGGTTACATTTATGCATTCATATCATCAATTTTAAAAACTCGTAAAAACTGCTGTTTTTTTTTTTTTTTTTTTTTTTTTTTTTTTTTGGGTAAATATGCAATTATTACTAAGCTGAGAACATATTTCGCTAATGCGAGTAAAACTAGTCGTTGGGGGCCATCCTAATACTTACCCATCATGGATATGCATAATATTAAATATGAAAATTAAACATGTGGAAACTACTTATAAAATGCATTGCTCGAATAAAATCGTGGCTTGATGACGTCATAAACTTTAAAGGCTCGATTACTGAATTGTGTAAAAGAAACATCCTTATAACTCCAAAATGGATAATCATATTAACTAACGGTTTACTGTGTTGGATTAAGCTTCTCATTTCCAATTAAAATATATGAATTGAAATTTGAATGAAATACAGGGTCATGAAAATTCGAAGAGTGTGGAAAAAATGATTACAAATATCTCGGCAACTGATTATCCGATCGACTTCATTCTTTATGCAAAATTTATGTTTTTTATTGTCTTTTATATTCACTCCTTAAAATAAACAATTTCGAAAGTTTTTATATACCTTTTATCAGAACGAATATTCCGGGAGTACGTAAAAAAAATAGTTCCAGATAATCGAGGTTACTGAAATTCAGTAATCTTCATCCCATTATTACATACTAAGTACGTGCCAAATTTCAAGTCTCTATCTCAATTTGTTCGGGAGATAGAGCGTTTACAGACAGACAGACGGACGGCAATTTTTTTTTTCTAAAAATGTGTTTTTCGGAATCTCCAGTGTCTGACACGTGTAAATCTGTCAAAAAAAATTTTCGATTTTCAAAACGATTACGTAATTACTTCAGTGTAACACGAAAAAAAAAAAAAAAGTTATACATTTTTTTAATAATAATATTTTTGCACTTATTATATTTTGAACAAACTTTAAATGAAATATAATTTATATAAATTGAACTTTTCTAAATTACTGTAATTACATAAGTTAAAACAATTTTCATGTTTACTATCGAATTCGAGTTTTGCAGTTATATTTAGATAGCTGTGTATGTTGTTCTTAAATCTATTAGTAGTGTTTGAAGCATTCTGCAATAAATATAACCTAATATATAAAAGGAACAACGAATCATCTTGTACGAAGTCTCAATTTACTAGAATATTATAAGTGCAGGTTTCAGAAGTATAATATGACGCTTCATATGCCAGGTGGAATTCCAGTAGCTGAAGCCAGCGGATCGAGCTTAGTTGCTTTTTTTTCCTGGTTATTGCTTACATCAGTTTGAAGTGGATATTTGGATGCTAATGTTAACTTAGGAAATCTTTTTTTTCTCCTTTTACGCCTACCAATTTGAATTGCATGTAAAACTCAGTAGTTAAATTCTGTGAACTTAGTCAAGCTTAATTCATTCGGAGCGATTGCAAAAAATTAAATTAGGTACTTCGTGCCGAAGTCTGTCATTTCTAAAAAAAAATTGTTTGGACATGTGAAGTCTTGGATATTACTCTTGCTGTCTCGGGTATTAAAAAGAAAAAAGTTGAAGTAAAAACTTCTATTCGTAAGTTTATTTTAATATATTTGTCATTAAATTATGTTGCATTAAATTATCTTTCGCAATCAAAAAGTGAAATAATTTCCAATTGACCGACAATAACATTATAATTTTGGAATTAACATTATTGTTATTAATGATTGGTCCAATAATCAACGCCTGAGATTTCGCACCCTGTACAATACATAGTTTTATTATCTTTACAAATTAGCTGTTATAATAATATCATCAAGCGTTAGAAAATATATTTATCCTCATACAATTATTCTGCTGCTTTTTCCATTCCGTTAATATTTAATAAGTAGTATATTTAATTAGCCGACAGTATTATTTTTTTCTTCATGAATAATTGGTTCAATAATCAACGTCTGCGACCTCGCAACATGTACAATTTTATTATCTTTAAACATTAGCTGTTATAATAACATCATCAAGCGTAAAAAAATATATATTTATCTTCGAACAATCATTCTGCTGCTTTTTCCATTCTGTTAATATTTAATAAGTAGTATGTAATTAGCCGTCAATTGTAGATTTTTTTTTCATATTTTTAATTCAGTTAAGTAATAATCACTAAATTTTATGAACTTATTATTGATTTAATGTTTTGTTTCCCCCCCCCCCTTCCCAATTTTTCATCCACAAAAACCTACTTCTCTATGACGTCAGAATGCATAACAAGTTGGTTTTATTTTCTATAAATTTATCAGTTATAATAACTTCTTAATTCTTGAAAAGGTTATTATTATTTTCCTATTGCATTTCCAATTTCTTAAAATGTAATGAATGTTTGTAATTTATCAAGATTATATTTCTTTTCCATATATATGTTGCATTCGATCAGGGTTGGCCCGCTTTTGACGGTTTAAATTGCCACGTCTATATATATTCTATATAGCCAGACAATATAGAAAGGAGCTGCTGCAAATTGATTTCAAGAATAGTAAAATAATTTTTCAATCAAGAGCTTCATTATCCGTGAATCACTAGAAATATATTTGCGAAAAGATAACATTTGCAACTAAGCCGCATCTTTTGAATTACCTAAAATTTGGCACGCGATGATCTACAGATTGAAAAAGCAATAAAAATAAATAGTAATTTTCACGTTTTCCAGTTTGACCAATTTAAGCACCTGCTTGCCTTGGACGTGCGATCTCGTGGTTTTATGTTTACCATTTTCAAATATATGCCAGAATAACTTATTTATCATTACCGCCAATATAGTCCAGTAGAAATAGCATTTTACCTTACGAAAATTCGGGTAGTTCTGATTTTTGGATATGTTGTAAAGGTTGACCCTCTAATAAAAAAAAAAAAAAAGTTTTCGACCTTCTAGACCTTGTGCGATTTTCACAATATTGAAAAAAAACAATATTTTTCGGCACTTTTTTCGATTTTTCTTAAATGACTCAATTTCAGTGCATTTTACAGAAAAAGCACTTTCATCATTTTGTAGAGCATAAAATTCTCTAGCACATGTAGTATTCATGTTTGTAAATTGTCCAAATAGGGGGTAAGATGCGGAACCGGGAAAATAGGGTAAAATTTGCAAAAAGTACAAAAATCCACAAATGACGTTAGTTTTTGCTTAATAACCTACTTTTAGTGCATTTTAGAGACAAAATTATCAATATAAAGTTTGTAAAGCATGAAGTAGTCTATAAGTTTCATTTATTAGATCATTAAATATCTATTATAGACTCTAAAAATCAGAATAATACAATTTATGGTTAAAACAAAAAATACCGCCTGACAAGTCATTAATTTAAACACGAGCTTTTATTTTTGATATTGATTAAACGATGCAATTAATTAATTATAGTATGTACGATAATAGGTAACTATTGAATAGTTGAGGGGGGGGGGGGCAAAGTTAACCAAAAAACCTAGTCGGTAGACATAGGTGCAGGGCCAAGAATTCAAAGTCGAAAGTAAAATTAATAGCTGGGAATAATGTAAAAAAATACTTGAAAAATAAATAAGTTATAATTTAGAAATTTTAAAAAGGAAAAGGAGTATCTAAGGCCGAAACTACGGGAGGTGGGAGCAAAAGGAGCATGTGGCCCGGGCTCTAGAATGGAATCGATTTTTCTTAAATAACTCAATTTCAGTGCATTTTACAGAAAAAACAATTTTACCATTTTGTAGAAGAGAAAATTCTCTACAACATGCAGTATTCATGTTTGTAAATTGTCTATATAGGGGGGTGAAATACGGAGCTGGGAAAATAGGGAAAAATCCACAAATGACGTTATTTTTTGTTAATAACCCACTTTTAGTGCATTTTAGAAACAAAACTGTCACAATCAACTTTTAGAGCATGAAATAGTCTATAGTTTCATTTATTAGATAATTAAATATTGGTAATAGACCTTAAAAATCACAGCAAAAAGATTTTGGGTGAAAACAGGAAAATACCGCTTGACAAGTTATTAATTTAAAAAGCGAGCTTTTATTTTTGTTATTGAAAACACGATGTGGTTAATTAATTATAGAATGCACAATAAATTAATCAACAAATACATAGTAAGTATAGTCGCTTTGTCATATATGTTTTCTTTTTCTGCTGCTTGGCCCTGGTAATGATACCATCGTCTCAGATACTTCATCGTCCGTCTCTGTACTTGACTCGATTGGTTGTTCTAGGTCATCAAAGTCCTCAAGGTCCAGTATAATTTCAGGAGCGTTGCCACATAGTTGGTTGTGGCACTTCACACAGATAACTGAGCACTTCAAGCCTGCCATTCTAGAACTGCAATTCGTACTACAATTTTTTTTTTTTTTTTTTTTTTTTGCATTGGCAAGATATGAAATCGAGTAGAGTTTGAGGAGCTGGTCCATTCATCATGGTGACTGGAATGAGCCCATGACCACCCACCCCACTTCCAGCCGCGTTCGAGAGGATCCTTTTCGTTTCCCAGCCATGTCTGAATGCATGATATTCAGCAGTATCACGAGTAGGTGGTAGTCTAGCTAAATTTAATTTAATATTGTTAACTCCTCTAGAGAAACTGACATACCGCAATACATTCAAGTTTTGGTTGGGATCACCTCCATACAGTACACCTTCTGTGGCTTCAACATGTTTGTGCCTCTTTGCATTTGAGTCTTTAAAGATTTGAACTTTTTGGTTCAGGGATGGGTTCTGAAGAATTCTGCAATATTTCGTTTTCCCATCGCTGTAGAGCACAGAAGTAGTGTCACAACCACTTACTGCATGAAGAAAAAGAATATTTTGTGCAACTTCTTTAAATTTGAAACACTCTTTGGAGTAGAGATCATCAGGCAGTTTCCCTCTCCTGTCCCTTCGGATATAAACATTGTCTGCAGCTAGAGAAGCGACAAAAACAAGAAGGTGCATGTCTTCACCATTGACAAAGACAGCATCGTAATCACGGGCTTAGGAAATAGCTGAGTTCACTATTAGCACATCTGCATCTTCAGTGGCCTGCGTAGTGATCATTTGTGCTTTTTCAAATTCATTTCGGAGCATATAAATGAAAAGTTCTTTTTTTTTTCATTCCCCAACAATTTTTCTTGTGGCATCTGTGGAAACATAGTCTCATTGACCTTAACCTCAGCAGAAGTATGAATCTTCAAGCGACGAGCACTTTCTGCACTTTTTATACTTTTTTGATTATGTTCAGGATAAGTTTCTAATATTTTCTTTATTTTAAAATTTAAAACTGAATTCAAAACACCGGAAAACAATTCTCCTTTATACAGGTTTCCATCTTATCAGGTATAATTGTTGTTATTCTTTCTGTTGGGACTAACAGTCTCAAACTGAGATACATTTACCATCACTGTAAACTTTGAGTAACAAAAATATGTGGGACAAATGAATACAAACACGACAAACCAAATCTTCATTGTGCGCCCTCTTCTCCTTCCATTCTAGCGCCCGGGCCACATGCTCCTTTTGCTCCCACCTCCCTTAGTTTCGACCTTAGATACTCCTTTTCCTTTTTAAAATTTCTAAATTATAAATTATTATTCTTTCAAGTCTTTTTTTTACATTATTCCCAGCTATTAATTTTACTTTCGACTTTGAATTCTTGGCCCTACACCTATGTCTACCGACTAGGTTTTTTGGTTAACTTCGCTCCCCCCCCTCAACTATTCAACAGTTACCTATTATTGTACATACTATAATTAATTAATTGCATCGTTTAATCAATATCAAAAATAAAAGCTCGTTTTTAAATTAATGACTTGTCAGGCGGTATTTTTTTGTTTTAACCATAAATTGTATTATTTTGATTTTTAAAGTCTATTATAGATATTTAATGATCTAATAAATGAAACTTATAGACTACTTTATGCTTTACAAACTTTATAATGACACTTTTGTCTCTAAAACGCACTAAAAGTAGGTTATTAAGCAAAAACTAACGTCATTTGTTGATTTTTGCACTTTTTGCAAATTTTAACCCTATTTTCCCGGCTCCGTATCTCACCCCCTATTTGGACAATTTACAAATATGAATACTGCATGTGCTAGAGAATTTTATGCTCTACAAAATGATGAAAGTGCTTTTTCTGTAAAATGCACTGAAATTGAGTTATTTAAGAAAAATCGAAAAAAGTGCCGAAAAATATTGGTTTTTTCAATATTGTGAAAAACGCACAAGGTCTAGAAGGTCGAAAACTCGGTTTTTTTCTTAGAGGGTCAACCTTTACAACATATCCAAAAATCAGAACTACCCGAATTTTTGCAAGGCAAGGCCCTTTTTTTACGTTATTTCTACTGGACTAATAAGAGCGAACGAAACATATGTAATCTACATTAAAAGGTATTTCTAAACATTTCGTGTTATGTTTTTATCACTTTAAGTATTAATTAGACTTTAATTCAAATCCCATCCTTTTGAAATTTCTCTTTTCTATTTTAATATTTTTATTTCATTTTATTGCATAGGATATTTGAGAGTTGGTGTACCGGGTATCTTTATACTTTTTCGATTTTTGTTGCAGTTTTTTTCTTTTGCTGATATTTACACATTCTGAACTGGTTCAGAAAGTGAAAATTTTCTCAGAATTACTACCACCATCTAAACATTTGTGCTAGTGATTTTTCGATTACCCTGTATATTTCGTAATCGACTTTTAAATGAAAAGACTTCTTTTTCATACGCTAATCTTCTCGGTTTGTATTTTTTTTAATACAGTTTCGGTCCACTTTTTAACAATGTTCCGAAAACACATTTTTCTCATTTCTCAATTCTAATATGCTGGGTTATTTGAAACATTCAGTATCATAAGACCGTTCCCTCGATTGACAAGTCGGTCAATTAAGGTCGCCGTAGCGTTTGGACATGCCTATCTGGCAGAGACAATGAGCTATCCAATTTAATGAATGGATGGCCGTTTGAACGTGGATTGACAGTCAGAAAATGACACGATTCACTGGTCGCAGATGGTACTTGTGTGACTTCACGGTGACGTAAACAGGATATTATATTTGGATCACAGACGATGTAAGACATAGATATATGTAAGTGAAGAGATTGGCATATGTACTCTATTTTACATAAATTGTTATTTAGATAGTACCTAATGAAGGATAGTTATATGATTAGCAGCGACGGCGAATTTTTTTATATCCGCATGCCAAATGTGAAAAAAGATTTTATTTGACCACGACAAAATTTCTTCGTGAGCTACACTCTGTTTGTAGCTCTTTTTATGCAGCAAGATTTTTTTTTTATGTATTTTTGTTTTTATCATTTTATTAACAGTAATTGTTTTTTTATGTAGTTTCGGTACTATTATAACACAGATCCTGAAAAGGGAGGGGGGTAAATCAGGCCCAAGCTGGATTTTTGATTCGGTAACTTTTCGGAGAGTTCATTTATTTATTCTTAATATTAATGAAAAAAATGCGTAAATATAATATTTTATTAAAGTGCAATGTCTGAACTGTATGTATGAATTTTTTTAGGTTTTTTAGTGACTTTTATTACATTTTTAAAGCGCAGAGTTAGTTATATTCCCTTCTTTTCAGCTTAAAGGTAAAACATACCGTCCAGTGTTTGTATTTCATTTTAAATTTACTAATTTTGCTACATTTGATTTTATTAGGCTCGGCATCGCAGCCAGGATATCAGTCTGGAACGACTTTGAACGACCACGATTGAATCGATATGAAACAAGATCGAAAAGTTGTGCATCAGGCATAGATTATGAAACCCCTTTGCCGCACATATATCAATATTGTTAAGAATTTCATTTTGTCGCACTATGAAATAAGATATCTAAATAAACAGTGTCAAACAATACATATAAATCAGTAAAAATCCATGCTTTGCAATTAATATCCACCACCGATAATTTGTGCGAATTCTTTTGTTGAGCCCTGTATGGGATCTATAGAATTTATATACACACTACGTAATATACAATAATGAGTTAAGTTTTAAAATGCATACCACAAACCGAATTATTTTGTGTCTTTATAAATGAACGATAAATGTTAAGCACACCATGACCTAACAGAAAACATGTAATGCAAATCAGCGATGATATCAATTTCGTTGTGTTTGAAATATCGTAACATCATTAAAATGCACTGCAAAAGATTTTTTCCCATAGACCATAATGTATCATAATTATTTTGTCTGTCTCTGTGTAAATAAACGGTAAAGGGCGATTCCACCGTTACGTGTGTGACTTTTAGAGAGTGTTTTGCAAATTGAGACAAATTCGGAAATGAAATTATTTAGACAACGTTTTACTTTTTTTATTGCTATTACAGGACACATACAGAATCATTTTTGTAGTGACACCTTTAGTCTAAAGTAACATTAAAAAAATAAAAAAAAGTAAAGTCGTTGTTACGTGTGTGATTTTTCAGAGTCACATACGTAACAACGACTTTACTATTTAAAAAAAAAAAAAATACTTTTGACTAAAGACGTCACTACAAAACTGATTCTGTATGTGCCCTGTAATAGCAATAAAAAAAGTAAAACGTTATCTAAATAATTTCACTTCCAAATTTGTCTCAATTTGCAAAAAAACACTCTCTAAAAGTCACACACGTAACGGTGGAATCGCCCTAATGCACACATGACCTACAGAAAACATGTAATGCACTTCAGCGATGAAATCAATTTCATTATGTTTGCCGTAACATCATTAAAATGCATTGCAAAAAAAAATTAGATCATAATGTAACGTATTATTTTGTTTGATTCTGTAAATGAACTATAAATGCTACATACTCCATTTGCAATATCGAACATTCTATAGTGAACCTGAATATAAAAATATAAAAACTACATGACAATCCGAGTATATTTACGCGATAGTTAGAGTACGGACAGACGGCTGACAAAGTCACGAAAAGTTCAGCTATAAAAGTTAAAATTTCAGTGCAAATTCACCTTGTTTAATAGCTAAAATTCATTAAGATACAACTAAATGTAAATATATTGCTTGAAGGAGCGTAAAAACATACATAAAAACATTTAAAAGCACATATTAAAGTCCTTTTAAAAATTCCAAAACGTTTTCAACCGAAACTCGGTCATCATCAGTGGAAAAACTAAATTGTTGAGTTGAGTTGTTATCTCTATGCGTTTTCTTGCTTGCCCGGAATAAACTATTTTACTTCAAGGGTTTGGAAATAAGGTGGGATGGGAAAGGTAATCAATGATGCATTAATTCATTCCAGACTGCGTGGATATCATATGATAATATGAAGTCTGTAACGATGTATTATCATGTGATATCCACGCAGTCTGGAATGAATTAATGCATCATTGATTACCTTTCCCATCCCACCTTATTTCCAAACCCTTGAAGTAAAATAGTTTATTCCGGGCAAGCAAGAAAGTCATGAACCATGAAGAAAGTGCATAGAGATAACAACTCAACTCAACAATTTAGTTTTTCCACTGATGATGACCGAGTTTCGGTTGAAAACGTTTTGGAATTTTTAAAAGGACTTTAATGTGCTTTTAAATTTTTTATGTATGTTTTTACGCACCTTCAAGCAATATATTTACATTTAGTTGTATCTTAATGAATAAGTTCAGCTATGTTTATGATCGAAGTCATAAACATTTTTGAACTTGTGTTAAAAAGGACATATTTGTTATTTCGTATAAATATAAAAATAGGGTTTTTCTTCTCACTTTTTTTTTTACGTAAAAATACTTTGTGTAAAAATTGACGTAATAAGCGCACAGATAATAAATTTAGCATAAAGTTGTTTCAAGGCTTCATAAAAGAGATCCTTCTTGAATGCAAAATGGAGAACTAAGAAAGTGAGAGACAGTAGTAGAAACATACCTGTTTTAAACAGAAATATTTTTGTATTTATCAAAAATGGAGCATAAAAGGTTTTGTAATTCACGAAGCCCGAGTGAAGATGATGCAAATTCTTGGAAATTAAAAAAAAATTAAATCAGTAATGATATTATTTATACAGTTCTCAAAAAATTGTCATGTTTATTAATTTTTTTTTAATATTTTTGGTTTTTGAGAACTTTTATTTTGAGCGTCACATTTATCCTATTAACTTTTTATTATTTTTGTAAGGAACTTTTTTTCTTAAGTAACTCACTCCCCGGTCGTTGCGCTAGTGAATGTATATAATTCTTTCACATTTCTTTTTCACAAATTTTATTTAATGTACTTGCAACCTCACTTTTATTTTCTATGTGCACTTAATATGATCATGCATTGGTGCAGATGATATAAGTTCCTGAAAATTGTGAAAAATTTATATCAACAATGAGGTAATTTATACAGTTCTCAAAATATTATCATGTTCGTTAAATCTTCAACATTCTTTTAATTTTTTGAGCACTTGGATTCGCTCTCCGCATTTATCCTATTAAAATTTTATTATATTGTAAGGAGTTTTTATTTCTAAGTTACTCACTCCCCGGTCACTGCACCAGTGTATATAATCATTCTGTTATATGTTTTTTCCACAAGTTTTATGTAATATACAAGTATCCCCTCTTTTATTTCCTATGTACACTAAATATGATCATGCATTATTTATTCTCATTCCCCATAGTAGTTTCAGAAGCATTATACGAACACACTTTTCGCATTTTCTCAAGTACACATGGTGATCGTTTGAAACACCCCTTTGATTACGCCCTCCTCTTGAATGTCTGGTCGAGTGACAAGTCGTCGGTCAATTAGGGTCGCCGGAACATTAGGTTCTGACATTCTCAGCTGAGACAAGCATCAGCTATAGACCTGATGAATGAACGGTGTTTAAATAAAGGTTAGCGGTCAGCTTGGACATGTAGATGGTTGATCACATCTTGCGCGGAGAGTGACCGCAATCCAGTTATATTAATTAAATATACTGTTATCTATAAATATAACAGTATATTTGAAACTTAATACTCAAACTTAATTATTGTTTACGGCAAATACAAATGAGATGCTATTTTATGAAAATTTCAGAAAACGGTAAAATTTGCAATAATTTAATACGACACAGAGTTTAAAATATCTTAAAAAGACAATCATCTATTAGGCAGCTACGGTTTTTCTCTGAGAGATTTGAAACCCGGTAGCTCAGTGGTCAGCGTTTTGCGCTACTAGGCTACAGGTTCACAGTTCAATTGCTGGCTGAGCAAGGTTCACTCAACTTTTCATTCCTTCTATGTCGATAAAATGAGTAGTAAGCTTATTTGGGAACTAAACACTGGGGATACCGCGTTAGGCTGACCACTTTACCAGGACATATGCTGTATAGCACACCACAAAGCCCATGTTCAAGAAAACCGGACTGGGCACTGTAGGCCCAGTATACTTACTGAATTGTAGCGACGCAGGTTTAGTTTTTTAGAAAGATTTTTGTCGAAGTTCTTATTTTTCTGGGTGTTCAGATATAGTTACTTTCTGAATACTTACTTTCTCTTTATAGTGATTTTTTTTTTCATGCGAGCTATCTATCGTTGCACGAAGATTTTTTTAATATTATAAGTTTGAGAGAAATGTTATCTCCCTTATGGTGGGAGTTCTTATCTCGTGATCGTAAGTTCTCGTAGGTCTTCAAAGTATTTCAGACTTAATATGTTGCTATAAGCTATAAAGATTAAAAATAATCAGCCGAGATATCATGAGGGAAGAATGAGTATCGAGTATGCGAAAAAGACCTTTAATTACCAGGTTTAGATTATAACGCACAAGTACAGAATTAAAAAGTTCCATGGCTACGACTGCCAGCAACAGCGGCACCCAGGACCGTAGCACATTTCACGATATTATTACATGTTGTCAGCTGGATCATTAGCGAGAGAATTAATTGCTTCTCTTATCATGACATAAACTCGAATGATTTTACATCTCGCCAAAGGGTTACAATATGGCGATAATTTCTCTAAACAGAGCATAAAGACAATTAAAAATTTAGAGAGCAGAACCATTTTTGGCTTAAAAAAATCATCCTCACGAATTTTTACAGGGGAAGCCAGTATGTGTGGGAACTTTAAACCGCATAAATGGGGGTTGCGAGAGTGTCTTGAATATTTTAGCGAATGACTTGATAAAATTGTTATGACTTTGATATGTACGTTGGATATTTTTGGAATAGATTTTTCAGCTGTGTATAGGAATCATTGTAATTTAAAAGGATATTTATAGAGAAAGCAGTTAGTAACAGATATGTGTGACCAAATAAGGAGAAGGCATATGGACATCTTATGCTAGTCGTTGGAGAGTGCATGTAGTGGTTTTCATTTACATTATCAGCACAGTATGGAAATCTTTAATATAACTGACTGCCAAAAGAAGTTATAAGCATAAATGAAATGAAACCTGTTACACTGAATTTAACAAAAGGAGGAAAAGGAAAATGAAAAAAAAAAAAGATATTTTTTAGAACAATGAGCTTTAAAAAACCGGAAAAAAAGAAACAAATTTGGAAAAGGGAATTAAATAAGAGGGAAATAATTGCTGAAAATAATTAATATATGATGCTACGTCATATCCCTTAATCCTCAACCCTACATATTTCACCAGTGAATATAGTTATTCTCCTAGATTGCTATTCTACAAGTTTTATTTAAATAGAAGTTTTATCTGATTTCTAGACTGAATTTGATCACGTTTTATTTATTCCCGTTTTCCTATGTCGTCCTAATAGTTTCAGATGCACAAGAAGTATATTTCTTTCCCACAAGTTTTATTTAATAAACCTGAATCTCCTCTTTTATTTCCTATGTACACTAAGTATGATCATGCATTATTTATTATTATTTCCCAAATCTTTGTAGTAGTTTCAGAAGCACTTTACCGAACACACTTTTCGCATTTCTCAAGTACACATGTTGGTCGTTCGAAACATCCCTTTCATTACGCCCTCTTCTTGAATGTCCGGCCGAGTGACACGTCGGTCAATTAGGGTCGCCGGAACATTTGGTTCTGCTTTTCCTAACCGAGACAAGCGTCAGCTCGACCTGATGAATGAACGGTGTTTGAATAAAGGCGAGTAGTCAGTTTGGAGATGCGAATCAATGATCACATTTGGCGCGGAGAGTAACCACAACCCGGTCATATTAATTGAACATATTATTATCTGTAAATATAACAGAATATTTGAAACTTAATACTCAAACTTAATTATTATTAATGACGAATATTAAATGAGTGCTATGTAAGGAAAATTTTAGAAAATGGTGAAAACTTGCACTAATTTAATACGTCATACAGTTTTTTGTATATCACATGCAGTTTAAAATACAGGGTTAGCCTAAATGATTCATCGGGTTTCAAAAGACTGTTTATTTACAAGTATATGACGTACAAAGACGGGTGATACATGAAAAGATACATACACTCACCAAGTTTCTGGTACATACTACAAATGTTCAATGTGAGCGCCTTTAATCACCCGGCACACATCTCAGTGGTAATCCAGTTCCGTCATACGTTCAATAGCATGTTTCTGTCAATGTTCTTCACAGATGCAGTGGTACGTTTCTGCAATGCTTGCAGCGTTGTTGGCTTTGGGGCCTGGTGTTGGTGGTACATAAACTTTGTCCTATACATAACCCCGCAGGAAGAAATCACATGGTGTAAGATCTAGTGACCTGGGGGGCAATGGCAACAGAGGAACATCACCCAGACCAGTGCGCCCTAGCCTGCCATCTAGTGTGCACGCGAGCCACGAAGCGGGATTTTAAACTTGGTGAGTGTATGTATATCATGGCATGTATCACCCGTCTTTGTAGGTATATTTTCCCTCTCAATACACAGCTATTTTTTAAACCCGATGAATCATTTAGGCTAATCCTATATTTCAAACAGACAATCACCAGCTGTTTCATCTATGAGAGATTTTGACGAATTTCATATTTTTCTGAGTGTTTTGAAATAGTTATATTCTGAATAGGTTATGTGTGAGAAACAATATAAAAAAAAAAACGAGTAAATTTAGCATAGAGTTATTTCAAAGCTTCATAAAAGAGCCGTTGCCAGTCCGCTATTTATTTATTTATTTTCAGATTGCTTGATTGTCACCATTTTTGGTTCGCTTTATTTTCATTTTCTTTAATCTATCTTTAAATAAGGGGAATGTCACTACTTTAAAAAAAAAGTGGTGACAATAAAGCAATCTGAATTTTTAAAAAGTAGCGAACTGACAACACAGGTTACATTTATATGAATGCTACATTTGTTCTATCTATTTCAGCTTTTCTTTACAATGTTCTTTACATGTCAGCTACTTATGGCTGCACAAAAAACTTTTTATTTGTTTGGGACAGATTTTATCTATCTTAATCCCCAATCCTTCATTTCACTAGTGAATATAGTTTCGATCCTGCAAGATTTATTTAAAAACAAGTTTTATCTAATTTCTATACTGAATTTGATCAAGTTTTCTGCTACTAATTAAAAAAAAAAAAAAAAAGTGGTGACAATAAAGCAATCTGAATTTTTAAAAAGTAGCGAACTGACAACGCAGGTTACATTTATATGAATGCTACATTTGTTCTGTCTAATTTCAGCTTTTCTTTACAATGGTTCTTACATGTCAGCTACTTATCGTTGCACAAAGATATTTTTATTTGTTTGGGACAGATTTTATCTATCTTAATCCACAATCCTTCATTTCAGTAGTGAATATAGTTTCGATCCTGCAAGATTTATTTAAAAACAAGTTTTATCTAATTTCTATACTGAATTTGATCAAGTTTTCTGCTACTATTTTTTTTTTTTTTTAAAGTGGTGACAATAAAGCAAATCTGAATTTTTAAAAAGTAGCGAACTGACAACACAGGTTACATTTATATGAATGCTACATTTGTTCTGTCTAATTTCAGCTTTTCTTTACAATGGTTCTTACATGTCAGCTACTTATCGTTGCACAAAGATATTTTTATTTGTTTGGGACAGATTTTATCTATCTTAATCCACAATCCTTCATTTCACTAGTGAATATAGTTTCGATCCTGCAAGATTTATTTAAAAACAAGTTTTATCTAATTTCTATACTGAATTTGATCAAGTTTTCTGCTACTATTTTTTTTTTTTTTAAAGTGGTGACAATAAAGCAAATCTGAATTTTTAAAAAGTAGCGAACTGACAACACAGGTTACATTTATATGAATGCTACATTTGTTCTGTCTAATTTCAGCTTTTCTTTACAATGGTTCTTACATGTCAGCTACTTATCGTTGCACAAAGATATTTTTATTTGTTTGGGACAGATTTTATCTATCTTAATCCACAATCCTTCATTTCAGTAGTGAATATAGTTTCGATCCTGCAAGATTTATTTAAAAACAAGTTTTATCTAATTTCTATACTGAATTTGATCAAGTTTTCTGCTACTATTTTTTTTTTTTTTTAAAGTGGTGACAATAAAGCAAATCTGAATTTTTAAAAAGTAGCGAACTGACAACACAGGTTACATTTATATGAATGCTACATTTGTTCTGTCTAATTTCAGCTTTTCTTTACAATGGTTCTTACATGTCAGCTACTTATCGTTGCACAAAGATATTTTTATTTGTTTGGGACAGATTTTATCTATCTTAATCCACAATCCTTCATTTCACTAGTGAATATAGTTTCGATCCTGCAAGATTTATTTAAAAACAAGTTTTATCTAATTTCTATACTGAATTTGATCAAGTTTTCTGCTACTATTTTTTTTTTTTTAAAGTGGTGACAATAAAGCAAATCTGAATTTTTAAAAAGTAGCGAACTGACAACACAGGTTGCATTTATATGAATGCTACATTTGTTCTGTCTAATTTCAGCTTTTCTTTACAATGGTTCTTACATGTCAGCTACTTATCGTTGCACAAAGATATTTTTATTTGTTTGGGACAGATTTTATCTATCTTAATCCACAATCCTTCATTTCACTAGTGAATATAGTTTCGATCCTGCAAGATTTATTTAAAAACAAGTTTTATCTAATTTCTATACTGAATTTGATCAAGTTTTCTGCTACTATTTTTTTTTTTTTTAAAGTGGTGACAATAAAGCAAATCTGAATTTTTAAAAAGTAGCGAACTGACAACACAGGTTACATTTATATGAATGCTACATTTGTTCTGTCTAATTTCAGCTTTTCTTTACAATGGTTCTTACATGTCAGCTACTTATCGTTGCACAAAGATATTTTTATTTGTTTGGGACAGATTTTATCTATCTTAATCCACAATCCTTCATTTCACTAGTGAATATAGTTTCGATCCTGCAAGATTTATTTAAAAACAAGTTTTATCTAATTTCTATACTGAATTTGATCAAGTTTTCTGCTACTATTTTTTTTTTTTTTTTAAAGTGGTGACAATAAAGCAAATCTGAATTTTTAAAAAATAGCGAACTGACAACACAGGTTACATTTATATGAATGCTACATTTGTTCTGTCTAATTTCAGCTTTTCTTTACAATGGTTCTTACATGTCAGCTACTTATCGTTGCACAAAGATATTTTTATTTATTTGGGACAGATTTTATCTATCTTAATCCACAATCCTTCATTTCACTAGTGAATATAGTTTCGATCCTGCAAGATGTATTTAAAAACAAGTTTTATCTAATTTCTACACTGAATTCGATCAAGTTTTATTTATTCCCATGTAGTCCTGGTAGTTTCAGAAGCACTTATCCGAACATACTTTTCGCATTTCTCAAGTACACATGTTGGTCGTTCGAAACATCCCTTTCATTACGCCCTCCTCTTGAATGTCCGGCAGAGTGACACGCCGGTCAATTAGGGTCGCCGGAACATTTGGTTCTGCCATTCCTATCCGAGACAAGCGTCATCTCGATCTGATGAATGAACGGTGTTTGAATAAAGGCGAGTGGTCAGTGTGGAGATGCGGATCACTGACCACATCTGGCGCGGAGAATGACCGCAACCCTTTGTTGACGGGTCATATTAGTTGGATTTAAGATTATCGATAAATATAACGGAATATTTAAGTTTTAGTCATTATGCTAAGGTCTGTTTGGATCTCTCCTTAGTTAATATTTTCAGAGTTTAGAGCGTATAAGGGTTGGTTATGTTATGTTAGGAAAATGATTCAAAATCAGGAATGAAAGAAAGAAAAATAAAAAGTTTTGCATTGGTTTCTTAAAAATGTAAAATTCACGAAATACAGCGTAAAAATTCATCCAAAAGGCATACGTTTAATAAAAATTGAAATTTTTGTTTTTGATTTTTTTTTCTCGAAAATTTTTGACAAAACTTTTTTTTATTTTTTCTAAAAAAGTATTATGTTATATGATGGAAATTTTAATAGTCTTACTGATTTTTTTTTTTTTTTTTTTATTATGTATTTTTGACGTTTTAGGAAATAAAGGAAAATGCATTTGTTTATTTTTCAAAACATCAAAAAATGGGAATTTTCGTACCACTTAAAATTCTTCCAAGAAATAAACTCTTCCATGACAATATGATTAAAATTAGTCAGTTGCATCTTTATTAACTGTTGCACTTGATTTAATAAAAAGTTTAATTTGTTCTGCTTTTTGTTTCATGAAACATTTTTTTTCTTTAATCTTAAAATATAAAGATCGTTTTGAGTAAAATAAATAAATAAACCTTATTCTCGTACTCAAATATCCCTTTTTAGTGTTTTTTAATGATTTAAAAACTAATAGATAACTTCAGAAACAAATATTTTAACTTAAAATATATTTTATGTACATTGAAAATGTTCTATTTTCGCAGAAAATGTGTTAACTTTATTATGTTTATTAATATTTAAAATGCAATTTTAAAATAAAAATTATACTAAATACTTTTTAGTATAATTTATTTCAATTAAAAATTAAAACCAACAATAAAGAAAAGTTTTTTTCTGCTATTCTAGAGAGGGGGGGGGGGTGTGAACAGTGCCGTAATCATAAGAAAATCAGAGAGTATACATTATAGGTAGAGGGTATACGGGGTTTTATTATTTTTTTTAATAGAGAAGGTATACGGCGTATACCACCATATATCCTCCATTACAGCCTTAGGGGTAAATGAAATTAAAAATAGAAGAAATAAAATGGGCTATATGAACTATATCTAATAATATTTAGCCAACCGAAAAAAAATTAACATTTTGCAAAAGAAAGGTAAAATTTGAGTAAAAATTAATACATTTACATACACAGAAAAGTTCATTTCAAAGCATTTTTGTCCTATGCGATGCAATTATAATTGTAAATTTAATTAATTAGAATCATAGTTAAAATTCAATTAAATAAAAAACAGTTTTAATTTTTAAATCAAATAAATAATGAATAATATCCATAATCAATGCTTCTAATCTATTTTCATCTCAATTAATTGGAGTATTAGATATTTTATCTCAATTTCTGTATTACATATATTTCTCAGTTATGATTGATTTTAATCCCCTTTTTATTATTTCTTTTTTACATCAATTAAAATTGCTACTAATCATTTTTATATTTTAGAAATTTCCGTATTTTTAAACTAATATTTCTATATATTCTTTTGTTTATATTCTTCATTGTAAGCGTGATGAAATTTCGTTCTCAAAAGATAAATATATACGTATGGAAATGTGTTTTCTTGGTCACCAATTCTTAATTCACAACTTATTTTGTTCAGTAGTGCCATCTACATTTCTTTCTGAATATTAAATTTTCTCCTTTAAATTTACGGTGAATATTTTTCAGTTTTATTTAAGAATGGTTGAGGGAAGTGAGGGAATTTCTGTTATTATATTTATTATTTCTTCTGCCTTGCAGAAATTTTCGTAAAATGTTGTAGTAGTTCTCTTCCTCCCCTCTCTCAGGGAAAAATAGATAAATAAAATAAAATAAAATAAAATAAAATCTTATAGTGAAATCATGTAACATTTCGTCTAACTTTGTTCTTTTTTTTCAAATTGAATCATTTTTTCTTCTGTTTGCCTATTGTGTTGAAAAATACATTTAAAATCTAGGTCGAATTTTTCTGTAATTTTTCTCCTAAATAAGGTATCTGGAATTCGACCCGCAAAACTAAAACCCAGCATGAACCCGACCTGCCATTAAAATAATAATATAATAATAATAAAATTTAATCTGATCCAGATGTGACTAAAATCATTTTTCTGGATCCGAGATTCAGGATTCTATTGAGAGCTGCAAGCCGTTATTGTGCATTACCTAGCATTAATGGTACCCTTGTAAAAAAGAGTGTTTTACAGGTAAATTTCCTTAAACTTTTTGGTAAAATCATATAATATTTCGTATATATATATATATATATATATATATATATATATTTCAAATTGAATAAGTTATTTTATTTACATACAATATTGAAATATTCCTTTACAATGTAGCTTTTTTTTTATGTACCTTTTCTTTTCTTTTTCTTTTTTCTTTCTTTCTTTTTTTTTTTTTTTTTTTTTTTTTTCTAAATCAATGTACTTGAACTTGACCCTCAAGAACTAAAACCCAATAAAACCCGGCACGCGATACAGAAATAGTCAATCGGACTCAATCGAAATAATAATAATATAGTAATAATAAAATTTAATCTGATCTAGATGTGGCTAAAATCATTTTTCTGGATCCGAGATTCAGGATTCTATTGAGAGCTGCAAGCCGTTATTGTGCATTACCTAGCATTAATGGGACCCTT
This sequence comes from Maratus michaelseni, assembly GCA_963931845.1. Taxonomy (NCBI): domain Eukaryota; kingdom Metazoa; phylum Arthropoda; class Arachnida; order Araneae; family Salticidae; genus Maratus; species Maratus michaelseni. The sequence continues at coordinate 95,603,829 of OZ007597.1, read as the reverse complement.
GTAAAAAAGAGTGTTTTACAGGTAAATTTCCTTAAACTTTTTGGTAAAATCAGATAATCTTTCGCATACATATATATATATGTATAATAAAACTTTTGTAAATAATAACCATTAAACCACGTAAATAATCGACAATAGATAAACTGACAATTACAATATAGATATATCCAAAAATTTAAGATTCTTAAAATTAAAATTAGTGGGAAAAATACTTAAAGGTATGTAGAGAAAAATCCTTGTATGCATAAAGTAAAAATTATAACAATTAGAAACTTAGTGGAACACTTTTTAAGGGCAATATTCCACTAATATAAGTAAAATGTGATTGATTTCTGTTTGAGTTAATAACTATGAGCTTAATTTATTAACCCAAATTGACCAATCAATTACCAAATGGAATTTAAAGAGAATTGAATAAAAATGGACAAATATTGAGTACTTGAATATGATAGTTACAAAATTAATTAATGCCCCACCAGTGGCTGAGAGGTCCTGCTGTCAAAGCTGGTAGACGGGAGGTGCTGGGTTCAAACCCCTGTCGCGCTCGTCGACCTAACCGTTCGGAGTTTTCCGTGGTTTTCTTCGAACCTTGCCGTAAATACGGGTTAAGAACCCTTAGAAAGACCCCCACAGAGGGCACTCCCCCCAGGGCCTATATCCCTCGTGTTGATAATTGGCCGTTTTAAATCAACCCAACACAAAATTAATTAATATTGAGTATTATTGAAATACAAAAACATATTTAAAAAGGAATTTATATACATATATTCCAAATTGAAGAAGTTATTTCATTTACATACCGTGTTGAAATATTCCTTTACAATGTAGCTTTTTTTTTTTATGTACCTTTTCTTTTCTTTTTCTTTTTTCTTTCTTTTTTTTCTTTTGTAAATCAATGTACTTGAACTCAACCCTCAAGAACTAAAACAAAACACAAACCTGGCACGCGATAAAGAAATATTCAATCGGACTCAATCGAAATAATAATAATAATAAATAAATAAAGTTAACTTGAATCGGACATCAGGTGAAACCAGGTTATTGGACCGGAGACGCAGGATTCTATTGAGAGCTGTAAACTTCTATAGTGTTTTACCCAGCATTAATGACACCTTTGTAAGAAAGAATGTTATACAGGTAAATATCTTTAAAGTTTTTGTAAAATCATATAATATTTCGTATAACTTTATTTTACTTTCAAATTCAAATTGAAGCAATTGTTATTCTATTTCACTGTTCTGTTGAAAAATTCTTTTAACCCCTTGAAGGGCGGTGGGATATAATATATCCCACTTAATTTTAATTCCCAAACCACGATGACACCGGAATTTTCGAATCAAATTTTGCTTTTATAATATACTTAAATAAATGATTTTACTTATTTGTAAATAAATTTGCTGTTAAGTCCCGGTGTGAACCAATGATTTCAATATTTTAGAAACATAAATACTTTGCCCCTGAAAGGGTTAAAATGTATCTTCTTACATTTTTCCCTGCACCTTTTTTTGGATATATAGTATATACTATATATTTTCTATACTTTATAAATCAAGTGCACTGCAACTCTGTCCTCAATAACTAAGACCCAAACGACCCCGGCCCGCGATAAAGAAAAAAAAAAGTCAGTCGGACTCACAGTACTACTACTAATAATAAATAAATAAATAAATAATCTGATTCGCGGATCAGGCAGGTTGGGTAAAATCAAGTTACCGAATGACCCGAGCTGCAGGATTCTACTGAGAGTTGTAAACAAATATTGTATTTTACTTAGCATTAATGATACCCTTGTATGAAACAACGGTTTGTAAACTTTTTGGTAAAATCACATAACATTTCGTATAACTTTATTATTTTGTAAATTCAAATTAAAACAATTGTTGTAAAAATTTATTTAAAATACTTTTATTTCTTATTTTCATTAGCTTTAATTTTCTAACTCGCTTATACTGAACGGGACGCGCTAGAACTAAAACCAAACCTAAGTTCGACCCTTAATAAAGGAATAATAGTCATTCGGACTCTCAAAATAATAATAATTATTATTATTATTATTAAAGAAAAAAAGAAAAAATATCAATCTGACTCTCGAATCGACCTGTTTCGGATAAAATCAGATCCTGTGATACAGGACTACTATAAATTTTAATTGTGTTTTACTTACAAGGGAATCACATTTAGTGCAGCTCGTACCTAGTATCGAGACCTGGTGCATTTTGTAACCCTGTACATAAAAGTTAGAGAACCGATAAATTTTCTATTTTAAAATCATATGTTATACATTTTTATAATTTATTTTTTTTTAATTCTTGGACTTTTAATTGTTAATTTCACGCCAAAAGTGAATTAAGTCGTCAAATAGGGTGCTTGGGATCAAAACCACTTCTCACTCACACACAGCAGAAGATTATGACATTCGGCCAGGGTTGCCGGAAAAATTCTATGGTAATGAATAAAGCCAATGTCGCTCCGCCAAAAATGTAATTATAATGTCGCATTTTTTCAAAATTTAATTCGTAGGTTTTTAAAGAATTTTTACTTTTTTCAATATTTTATTCGTACTATTAACTAATTTGTATTTTAAACTGCTTTTAAATATATATATATATATGTTACAAGGCTGATAAATGGTCTTGAAAATTACATTTTCAGACAGTTATGTTGCTGTAAAATCAAAAAGTGTGATTTTAACAGAAAATTTTTATCGATTCTCAAACTTCGTAATATAGGGCTTTAAAATGCACCAAGTTTCAATGCTAGGTGCGAGCTGCACCAAAAGTGGTTCCCTTGTTAGCATTAATAACAACCCTTGTAAAGAAAAAAAAGGTTTACAGGTAATATTCACCGTCATGTCAGTTGAAAGTTAGATATCGCTTTTCATCTGGCTTCCACTTATGTCTAGTGTTATTTGTAAAGATATGAATACGTATGCATTAGTTACGCTGTTTAATGATTTATATTAAATATTAAACTATAAATTAATATACATCTTGCAGTTAACGCAAATTAATTTTAAATTTAAAGCAAAGTACAATTTTTAATCCGTTTAAAATATATTTTGTTGAAAATGTCTTTTATTTTCTCAATTACGGTGCAGACATTTGAATAATAAAGCAATTTTAATAATAAATTTAGACGATTTTAATATTAAGAGAGCATTGGAAAGGTTTAAAGAAATCTATTTAAAATTTAAAACCCTCATTAGTCTCTTGTGAAATGAATTAGAATAAATATATTTTATCATAAACTTCTTAGTAGATTATATAAGTATTTATAAGCTTAATTATTGTTTAACAAGTACTCAAAACTAAACATTTTTAAAGTCATAGATTTTAGTAATATTGAAAAATAATAATAACAAAGGATTACTATTGGATTTCTACAGAAAATAAGCCATTGCACTATAAAACCCTGCATAGTTTTCTGCATATGTAATTAGTTCAGACAATTATTTTAAATTGACGAAGTCATTAGTTGGAATACAAGCTATTTAAGCACTTATTTTCTACAAACCTGTAAAAGTTATATTTAACTTCTTTAGGGGATTATGTTTTAAATGTCAAATAAATAAAAATAAAATATAAAATTTTCCAATTGCACATAAATTAATGAACTGCATAAATTCATGTTACGTATCAAGACACGTGAATTTTGCAATAGAATCCAGGCTCGCAATCTATTCGTTTAGTCAGAAATGTGGGATATTTCCCTATGTTAACCGAATCCGAATTTTTTTTTTAATAATGAAGGTATTATATATTTTTTAATGTTTACTTTGCTTTGTGTGAAATGTTATGTAATTTCACATTTTTACATTCATTTTTAAACTCATTTTTATATTTATTTTAATTTCGCATTCTTTTTTAATAATGAAGGTATTATATATATTTCTTAATGTTTACTTTGCTTTGTGTGAAATGTTATGTAATTTCACATTTTTACATTTATTTTAATTTCACATTCATTTTTAATGTAATGTATTGTAATTAGTTCAGACAATTATTTTAAATTGATAAGTCATTAGCTAGAATACAACCTATTTAAGTACTTATTTTCTATAAATTTGTAAAAGTTATATTTAACTTCTATAGGGGATTATGTTTTAAATGTCAAATAAATAAAAATAAAATATAAAATTTTCCAATTGCACATAAATTAATGAACTGCATAAATTCATGTTACGTATCAAGACACGTGAATTTTGCAATGGAATCCAAGCTCACAATCTATTCATTCAGTCAGAAATATAGGATAATTAACTATGTTAGCCGAATCGAATTTTTTTTTTTTTTAATAATGAAGGTATTATATATTTTTCAATGTGTACTTTGCTTTGTGTGAAATGCTATGACATCGCGACAAGAGTTGAAATAGTTAAGTAATTCGGTCAACAACACTAGAAATGTTGGGAATGCATCCCTGGCTACTAGCCAAATTTTGTCGGTTGGTGTGGCAACAATTTTTTTTTTTTCTCTGATTTATTCTTTTTTTACTTAAATGAAAATTTGATTTTGAACCGAATGTTTGGTAAAAGTTGAACTCTCAAATGAGAGTAATAAAACCCTAATATCTATATAATACATGTAAATAAATTGTTTATTAAGTTTTTTAAAGAATATGTTCGTTTGCTTTTAAATGCTGTGTGAAATATATTTCAATGACGTTTTGATTCTCGATTGATAAATAGAAATACTTTCAATTCGAATCGAACCTGCAGTTTTAACAAAATGGTATGCTACAAGAAATATTGCCAGCCACATCCCAAAGTATCGAGTACTGTGTTATTTAAACGCGGGTGAAGATTATTATCATTTGCCATGGTATCACTAGATTTCACAAAAAGCAAAGGAAGTTTCTTGAAAGTTTCATTACAATATCCACATCCTTTATTGCAATATCTTACTCACTTATCTGCACTTCTTGTGATGTCATCATATTTCATGGAAATCGAAGAAAATATATTGAAAATATCGTTACAATTTCTTCATTATCGTTAAATGTATGAACGAAAATCCAGTTTGGCGTTGAAGTTCTGCGCCGGGCGTGTTATATCTCCGATCCAAACACGAAAATTCTTTTTCAAATCAAGCCGCAACAGGCTCGAACCCAACAAAAAGATTTCCGTTTACGATCAACCCGATCCGAACCTGACCAAAAAAAAAAAATTATCGACTAGAACCCGAAGCTAACCAGAAATGAAATAAAATTAATCCACATTTTAATACCATTGTGGAAAAGTAGTCCTAAATTAGATATCTAGTATAAATTTTATATTTTATGTAGATTTGATATTATAGACAAATGAACATATATATACTCATTAATGTTCAAATATAGAGTTTTGTTCCATCTGAAAAATATTCGGGACTATCTTTTCAAAAATCGGATCAACTCGAACCCAACCTGATAGTCGCAACTCAAACCGACCCGAAGCCGACCGGATCGGGATATAGCATCAAACTTCCATACTTTATGTTTGATCTGATCTTATACTTAATCCTCTGTAATCGGGTGCATTGACAAATGACGCATTTGAGAAAATGTGATTGGCGCAAGAGTGTTTTTAAATCTTTAGCAGTATTCACATCCCCTTTAAAAGACATCGTGGCAATGCTTAAAGTGGACACAGCTACGAAAGATAAATTAAGTAGTGGGGAGGAAGAAAATGCTTTTTAATTTACTCCAAGCAATCAATTGCCAACTGTTGCAACGCTGCTGCTAGCTACTAGATTATTGTAGCAAACAAAAGTCCATTGTTGAAATAGATTAAAAGAAATTCATACTTGAAAATTATTTAAACAGCTATACAAAGTTACTACAGGTTCCTACGTGACTGGAAAATATGGAAAACAGGGAATTGTCAGGGAAAATGACAAGTGCTCAAAAAGTCAGGGAAAATCGCATTTTTTCCTTAAAACCTGGAAAAGTCAAGGATTTAAAAAAATATATATATTATGTGCTATCATGTGTCAAGATTCTTCCGAGTTCCGAATTCAGTCTGCAAAAAATTCAGATTTTTTTACTAGCAAGTATATTTTTGCTACATTTATATTTTTAACATAATGATGTTTTAGCCATAAAAATTTGTTGCTAAATAGGTGATACTTCTGCGAAAGAAATATTGAGCCATGTTAAGGTGGCTAGGATGAGATATGAATAATTTAATTAAGAAAAAGAAAGAAAATTATAAAGCAAGCAAAAAAAGAAAACCTGCAGCTAAAATTAAATTGTTAAAAGACAAAAAATTGAAAGTTACACAACAAACTTGTTTCTGAAACAACACAAACAAATGACATGGTAGTAGAAATGTCAAAAAATATTTGAATGGTTGATATGTGAAATCTAATTATATAAATAAAATGTTACTTTGAATCCATCTAAATTTTATATTTTTAATTGTGTTTCATTTTTTTATATTTTAAATATCAAAAAATAGATTTTTAGTTTCAATTTTATAGATTACTTTTATTTTCAGAGGTATATTTAATCATTAAGATCTAGAATTGCTGTCCGTATCTCTAAAAATGTCGTGAATTGAGAGCATGGAATTGTAGGAAAAATGGTCTGGAAAAGTCAGGGAATTTTGTTATTCAAATAGAGTATGAACCCTGTACTAAATTGAGTTACAATTTTCAGCCAAGTTTCATTTGAAAGTACATTTTCTCCCTATTTCATGATGTAAAAATTGAAATTATGCGATTTTTAGAAGTGCTGTGTGACCAATAAAAACGAAAGCCATAGCACCGATTGTTGCTGCCATCCTCATACATTTCTAAAAGTAGCTACTGTTTTTTGGCCGTCGTCCAAAAGGGAACTGCGCTTTTATTGACGACGTCAAAAAGTCCGAGGTGAAGAAATAAGACTTTGTCGCTAATAACTTTTGTAACAAATACATTTATTTATTGAATTATTTAATAAATTCGCGAAAAATATCAATAATTACAGTTAAAATTAATTTTGTGTAATTTGGTGGATTAGTGTTAATTTAAAGTGGGGAAAGAAAAAATAAATTATATTTTTATAATCATAACGTTTCTATAAAAGTGCTTTAAGGCATATGATATGAGCTTAAATTAATTTTATATCAAAGAATGTCTTTTTAAAGTATATTGCTGTTGATTCACTGAGAATTAAACATTTTTGTAAGAATATCTTTGTATTTCCACTTCTGCAAAATGCATGCTTTTTAATCAAAGCAGCTACTATTTTAATTAAGTTTGAAATCTCAATAAGATATTTCATTTTTTCCTACTTAATGATAGAAAAAAATTATGTATTTTCGCCGCTTCTTCTCCCCCTTCCCACCCCCAGTTGTGTTTCACTAATTAACAATTTTTTTAATATTTCACAATATAAATAATGATTTGTTATTATTATTTTATAGGAACTAGTTTTCTATTTAAATAATGTCTATGTCAACCTGGAATCTTAATCTTAGTTTTATATAATGATCAATCATTATTTAGAATTATGAACTATTTAAATACTTATTTTCTATCTATTATAATTATCGGTAAAGTTATTTTAAACATCTTTTCATGATTATATATTATTTATTGCAGTTATATAATTAATAGGGAGGAAATGTCAATAGTTAAAAGTTAAAACTAATTTTGTGTAATTTAGTTAAATGCTATGCATTTAATACTAGAAAAGAAAAAATAAGATAATAACGTTTCTTCTATGAAAATGCCCTAAGGCTCATAACCAGATAAGCATGAATTTAATTATATATATATATATATATATATATATATATATATATATATATATATATATATATATATATATATATATATATATATATATATATATATATATATATATATATAAGAAAAGAAACGTACTTTTTAAAGTATTTTGTGTTGATTCAAAACTATGAATTCAAAATCTCTGTCATTCAAAATCACATCTCTGTATTTCATCTTTAGAAATTCGAAAAAAAAAAAAAATACATACTTTTCTAATCAATGCCACTGCTTTTTTTACTTACCCATCATACGTAGTATAGGGTAAGTCTTGTAATCGTTTTGAAAATCGAAAAAAAAAAAAAAATTGACGGATTTGCACGTTTCAGACACTCGAGATTCCGAAAAACATATTTTTAGAAAAAAAAAAAATGCCGTCCGTCTGTGTGTCTGTAAACGCTGTATCTCCCGAAAAAATTGAGATAGAGACTTGCAATTTGGTATGTACTTAGTATGTAATAATGGGAAGAAGCCTATTTAATTTCAATAACCTCGATTAACCGGAACTATTTTTTTCGGGCTCTCGAAATATTCGTTCTGATAAAAGGTATATAAAAATTTTCGAAATTGTTTATTTTAAGAAATGAATATAAAAGACAATAAAAAAACCATAAATTTTAAATAAAGCATGAAGTCGATCGGAAAATGAGTTGTTGAGATATTTGGAATCCTATTTCCCACACTCTTCGATTTTTCATGACCCTGTATTTCATCCAAATTTCACTTCAAAGATATATTTTAATTGGAAATTTGACGCTTAATCAGATGCAATAAACCGCTAGTTAATAGGATTATTATTTTTGGAGTTAGAAGGATGTTTCTTTCAAGCAATTCAGTAATCGAGCCTTTAAAGTTTATGACGTCATCAAGCCACGATTTTATTTGAATTGCAATGCATTTTATAAGTAGTTTACACATTTTTATTTTAATACTTTACATTATGCATATCCATGATGGGTAAGTATTACGGTGGCCCCCAACGACTAGTTTTATTTATTTACATTTTGAATTAGATGTGAAAATCTCAACAATATATATATATATATATATATTTTCTTGCTTGAAATATTTCAGAGAAAAAAAAAAAAAAAAAAAACATTTATTCGGGTACAATTTATTTGCTTATAAGTTTATTTATTTTTCTTTAATTAGCAAAATTATTTTACAAATATGTATTTATCTCGAATATTTTATTTTTAATATGGAGTTTTTATTCATTAGAGTAATAATTCATTTTTACGTTATTTTCCGGGTGCAAACTGTAATAGAGTAGAGTCCTGCATCGGGTCGGGTAACCCTGTTTAACCCGGGTCGACTTTAAATGTTTTAGGTTGAGTTTTGAACCTTTCGGGTCGGGTTCTGGTTGACACTGTTTTTGGTTGACACAAGAAAGTTCGGAATATTTTTCAATTGAATAAAATTATATATTTGAGTATTATGAGTGTATATATGTTCATGACTACTTTTCCTTAATATATTAAAATATGGATGAATTTTCTTTTACTTTGGGTTCGGTTTGAATAATTCGGGTTAGGTCGGTTTCGGGTTGAAGTATGTCGAGTTCGCGTCGGGTAACCCTATTTAACCCGCGTCGACTTTAAATGTTTCAGGTTCGGGTCAGTTTCAGATTGAGTTTTGAACCTTTCGGGGCGGGTTTTGGTTGACGCTGATTTTCAAAAGAGAGTCCGGAATATTTTTCAATTGAAGAAAAAATTATATATTTGAGTATTATGAGTGTATATATGATCATGACTACTTTTCCTTAATTATATTAAAGTATGGATGAATTTTCTTTTACTTTGGGTTTGGTTTGAATAATTCGGGTTAGGTCGGTTTCGGGTTAAAGTATGTTGAGTTCGGGTCGGGTTTCGGGTTGAAGTATGTCGAGTTCCGTCGGGTTTCGGGTTAATCAGAATTTTTGGGCCCGCGCAGGACTTTCGAGTCGGTATAGTTTTAGTAGTAAGTAGTAGGTTTAGTAAGTAGTTTTGTACTTGATAAGGAAGGAAAATGTTTTTCATTTGTTTAGTTTAAAGGGACCCGAAAAGATTCAGATGACGTTTGATCATGAATTATCAAACTTCTAATTAATTTAGCCTATTTATTAATTTATGTTGTATTTATTTATTTATATTTTATAGACATAAGAAAATATGTTTGTTAAATTGTGTTTTAATACATAAAAATTAACTATCTGATAAAATGTGTGTTCTTATATTGTGAAACATATCTTTGAAATAAAATAATTGCAAAGAGAATTAGGCAAGCTTTTATTATTATTATTAAATGCTGAAACAAAAATGAAAATAATAAATGTATACCCATATACTATCATTACTACGTGAATAATAACAAAAACAAGTAATATAAAAAAAAAGTCAATTCCTACTTTTTAATCATAAATATATAAAATAAACCCGTGCAGCATTAATGTCCCACGTTATCTTTATTGAACATTATTTTGTAATCATCGTTGCGGTATTTTATTTCTGTGGCATCACTAATTTGAGTTAATCTTTCATTTTATTTATGAAAACAATGGGAGGATTTTTTTCTCCCATTTAAAACTAAAATTAATTAATTTAATTTAATTAATGAATTAGTATTTGAAAAAACTATATTAACATAAAGTGTCATCCACTACAAGTTTAAAAAAATTTATTTGAACTTGAGTGGATGAATAGAAAATATTTTATTAACGATTGAAAATTTGAACAAGATATATATAGAGAGAGTGTGAGCTAATAGTAGGAATTTAATAAGTGTTAAGACAAAATAATACTCTGTTAAAAGACATGTCCTATTGATAGGACACCAGACCCGAACGTGTTAAACTGTTGGGTCATCGACACAATGGTATGTTTCTGCGTTAGTAGCTTTATATATATATTATATGTCATAAAAATATATATATTAAAATAGTAATAAAATAATATATTATAAAATATTAATATAATAATATCTTAATTATATATATTATATATATATATAATTATCTTAAATTGTATTAGTTTTCGTAATAATTAAAAAATAATAATCTTAAAAAGTTATTTTTATTATTTATTTCAAAAAAATTACAATTTCATATAACTTTATAATATTCTCGATAGATGTAATTAAGATAAAATTCAAAAAAGAAATAACTGTCATTTAAAAACAATTCGTGTTAATGATTTATTTTTATATAATTCTAAATTATTTTAAATTGATTATTATATATATTTATTGGGGTAAAAATCTTTTCGTTTGTAAAAATTTATTTTTTGCTGTTATGTAATAAATGAGAAAAATATTAATTTATTAGAATTAAGTTTCTTTTTCTTGGTACACTGTTACTTTGTTGAATACTATTACTTTAATAAAATAACACAAAAAATATTTATATAATCGTAGCTTTTCTACAAGGAATATGCCTTTAGGTTTTATGACTACTTAAGCATAAATTTAATTTCAAATTAAAACTTCTTCTTATTAGTGATGATCTGCAATTAAAATAAATAAATTATCGTAAAAATATCATTGTGTTTCCTTTTCTGGTGTTCCAAAAAATATGTAATTTTTTTTTAAAATCAAAACAACAACTTTCTTAAGCTTTGAAATTTTAATTAGATTTAAAATCTCAACAAAATATTTATGTTGTTTTTTTCCCTTTCTTGAGCCTTGTTATAAAAACTACATAATCTTGCAGAAGATATTTTCGCTTGTGAATTTATTTGTTATTTATCTTTAATTAGCAAAATTATTTCACAAATATTTTGTTTATTTTTAACGCTTTCTAACGTAGTTGAAAAGTGTTTGTGAATTCGGTTTGTCTGGCCATCAGTCTGTCTGTCTGCCCTTCTGCATGCATCACGTAGTCGGATTGCCATGTAATTGATATATGTTATTGAGATTTAGCATGCCATGTTCGGTATTGAAAATGGAGTGTAGCATTTATAGTTCATTTACAGGGACACTCAAAAGAAGGCTGTTACATTAGGGTGTATCGTATTTTCCATAAAAAGGCATAGCTGCGAACTATTCTTTTTTTGTTTTATATTTACTATTACCGAATCACAATCCTTACTTTATTTAATCGCAGAATTCTGCGATTAATTAGCATTAAAATTAGGCAAAGATGTCAATTCGGCCGGAATTATACCTAAAAAGTGGAATAATTGACAGCTAAGTAAATGCAGATAGATATATTTAAAATTTTTATTTTTCTAACGAAAAACATTGCTTTAAATTTTGCAAATACATATAATGTATGAAATATAAATATGCAGATTGGAGTGACGGTGGTAAGAGGGGGGGGGGACGCTACGGTTTTTAGTACTTCAGAATATTAGGGCTCCGGTACTTTTTTTGTAAGAAATTAAGCCCTAGTGTACTGTAAAATCAACACTTCCTTTTTTTTTTTTTTTCTTTGCAGTGTATGTACTGGAAACGCTTATTTATTTGTAATCGCTTTAGAAATGAAAAACTTTTTAGTCCATTTTCAAGGATTTTTATTAGAATTAAACATTATGGACTTTGTTTTTATAATATTCCAGTTCTTGAAAAAATTTTATTATCTTGTTTTATTTTTTTTAAGTACACTAAATATAATTTGTTAAATATTGTTTTGAAGATCTGATGCGCAAATGTAAAAATTACTACACAGAAATGTAAATAAATAACTCCAAATATTTCAAGCATCTTTTTTTATCCAGATAGTATAAATAACTTGTTTAAAAGGTTTTGCATGTTGTGTATATACGTGGATTAATTGATTTTACTTATTGAAAAAATAATTTTAAATTATATGATACATTATAAGACACGTTTCTTGGTTGTAGCATTTTAAAATTTCTAAAATGTATGATTTTTTTTAAAGAAATCAATAGTTATATTTATAGTTATATATATACATTTTTTTTTTCAAAATATAAAAAAATATATAAAATTCTATCATATTTTCGACAGATATGATTAAAGTATTATTCGATAAAGAAACAATTGTCAATTGAAAACAACTTGTCTAATTTCTTATTTTCTATGTATGTATATATCTTAGTTATTTTAAATTAATATATTTAAGGGGGCTAATAAAAAATAATTTTTTTTCGTTAACAAAAAATGTTTATTTATTACTATTATTTAATAAATGAGAAAAATATCAATTACAGAAATTAACTTTTTCTTGAGAAAATGTTATTACTCTAACAAATTAATACAGCAAATATTTATATAATCGTGGGTTTTCTACAATGAAAAGACCTTTAAATTCTATGACTACCCAAGCATAAATTTAATTTTTTAATTAAATATCATGCTTAATATTGCTGATGATCCGTAATAAAATAAAGAATGTCGCAAAAAGATTTTGTGTTTTCTTGTTTTATATTTAAAAATATATATAAATATTTTTTATCAAAACAACTAATTTAGTTTTTTAATTTTAATTAGATTTAAAATACAAGAAAATATTTCAGTCTAATTCTCTTTGAACCTTGTTAGAAAAAAAAAATACTTATTTGGCAGAAAATATTTTCGCTTGTGAATTTATTCTTTATTTCTCTTTAATTAGCGAAATTATTTTACAAATACCTCGTTATTTTTAAGTTTTTTATTTTTTAATGTAAATAATGATTTTTTTTTTTTAATGTTATTTTCTTTTTAGATAAACTGTCTATACACCGAAAAAACTAATTTGAGGTCTTATCTTTTAAAATATTACAGAAAATGTTTTTTTTTTCTTTCTTTCTTCTTTCTCAAAGAAGTTGAATGGAGTTAAAAGTTTTATTAAATTTGTTTTCAAAGCTTCTAATCTTTTACGGACTGCAAAATTTTTATTATTCACTGTTTTGCACAGGTCTGTAAATAGGGATGATGATCTTCTGCATTGCGACGGTTTTCAACTTTAAAGAAATCACCCCCCCCCCCTTTCCCACACACACCACCATCACCACCCAGCAAAATCTCTGCAATCCCTAGGGTGCAAAATTTAAAATTTGAATAATTTGAAAGACTTTTTAATTTTTCTGTCCAATTTGTTACTTTTTTGTAACAATAAATTAATAAGTCAATGATCTACCCCCCTCCCCCCTCCTCGTGATTTCCTCTTTCCCATTTAAGATTTCCCTCAGCGTCTCAACTCTCCAAGTTGAAGATATTAATTATTATTATTATTATTAATTTTTCTACTGTATCCGGTGCTTTTTTTGTAAGAATATGCAAAAATAATTATTATTTGTATAGATATATGTATAGATATATATAACATATTTTAATAAAATAACCTATCTTAAATTTATTCTAAATTTTTCTCATTTAATTTTACTATTTTTCACCTTTAAAAATTCTATTATTATTTCTTTTTAAAAAATCTATGATTTCAACGCTTCAATTTCTTTCACTTGACGACGCGCGTATTTCTCTTTTCAATGAATTCGGAACATTTTATTCTGAACCAGATCTTTCTAGAACTTTCTTCCCGCGCTTTTTGGGAACCGATTCGCTCAGTTTTTACGAATCCGTCGTTGCTCGTTTAATCGAGATCTTTGATTGGTTTAAAACCATTTACATATACGACACTCTTTATCAAGTTCTGTAACTTAACGCGCTGTTTATAAATACTCTTACACAAGCTCAGAACCATCTTTTTTATGTATTTAGCCATGCATTAAAAAAACTCGCAGCATCAATTTCTTATCGAATGTTTTATTTGCTAGAGTATTTATAAACAGCGCGTTAAGTTACAAAACTTCATAAAGAATGCCGTGTGTAAATGGTTTTATAATCGTTGATGGTTGTCACTTATTTACCATGGAGAGTCGCCACCTGCAAGTAGGTTTTGTTTCAAATTAACTGATGTTCGTTCCATAATCTTTCTTTTTATTTGTTGGGTGAAACTTTATTGTCGATTGCATCTTCTGTACTCGGGCCTACTATTTAAACGATTGCCAATACAAATACATATTACGAATGATTTAATTTTTTTATTGGTGAGTAGAAAATTCTATCTGCTATGTTTGCCTCATAATTATTTCGTTCTTAGGATCCCATTCACATCTCTCATGACATCTTAATCCAATGTGGTAATGTGTGAGTTGCTACGACATCTAAATTGGAGTATATTTCTACAATTATAAATGCGATTAGGAAGTCTGGTAGGATACGTCATAATGATATGATATTGTATATATTATTAGGCGCCATCTCTGAGTTTGAGTTTCGGTCATTTTGTTGTTCGAATTTGTTAGCTATTTTTTAATTTAATTTTTTTCTGCATGAATCAATTACTTGCCATCTTTAAATTAGAGATTTGGTCAGATTTTGTTGGCAGAATTTGTTTGTCATATTTTGATTTCAAAGGTATTACGATTATATATATATGCTAGAATTTCCTAGCATATGCTAGGAAATGCTAGGCATATGCTAGCAATGCCTAAGCATATGCTAGAATTTCCATCAAGTAAAATTGACTTTTTTTATGTCAATAAATTTATGACTATGTTATTTCACTCGTTATTCGCTAAGTAGTAAATTCGTTTCCGAGAGATTACGAAACAAGAAACTCTCTATAGAAAAAAATAGATCAACTATACAATCCATAAGTTGAGATAGATTATCTTACGAAAATGACGTTTAACTGAAGTACAGTTTCGGTCGCTACTAGATGAGTCATTTCATCAATCATCACTTGTGCTAGAATTTCCATCAAGTAAAATTGACTGATTTTATCTTAATAAATTTATAACTATGTTATGTCACTTTTTTGCTAAGTAGCAAAAAAGTTCTAACTCGTTTCCGAGAGATTACGAAATAAGAAACTCTCTATAGAAATAAATTGATCAACGTTACAATCCATAAGTTGTGATAGACTATGGTACCCAAATGATGTTTAACTAAGTTCCTTTTTCGGTCTCTACATGAGTCGTTTCGTCAATCATCACTTGTGCTAGAATTTAAATTAAGTATAATTAACTATTTTTTTTATGTTAAGAAATTTAAGACTGTGTTATTTCACTTGTTATTCGCTAAGTAGCAAAAAAGTTCCAATTCGTTTCCGAGAGATTACGAAACAAGAAACTCTCTATAGAAATAACTAGTCATATTCTACAACATTACAACTATCAACATTACAATCCATAAATTGAGATAGATTATCTTACCAAAATGACGTTTAACTGCAGTACAGTTTCGGTCGCTATTGGATGAGTCATTTCGTCTCAATTCTTGTGCTAGAATTTCCATCAAGTAAAATTGACTTTTTTTATGTTAATAAATTTATGACTATGTTATTTCACTTGTTATTCGCTAAGTAGTAAATTCGTTTCCGACAGATTACGAAACAAGAAACTCTCTATAGAAATAAATAGATCAACATTACAATCTATAATTTGAGATAGATTATCTTATACCAAAATGACGTTTAACTGAAGTACAGTTTCGGTAGCTACTAGATGAGTCATTTCATCAATTATCACTTGTGCTAGAATTTCCATCAAGTAAAATTAACTTTTTTATGTCAATAAATTTATGACTATGTTATTTCACTTGTTATTCGCTAAGTAGTAAATTCGTTTCCGAGATATTACGAAACAAGAAACTCTCTATAGAAATAAATAGATCAACATTACAATCCATAAGTTGAGATAGATTATCTTACCAAAATGACGTTTAACTGAAGTACAGTTTCGGTCGCTATTAGATGAGTCATTAGAATCTCCATCAAGTAAACTTCACCAATTACAAAAAAGAAGGCAAAGAAATTTATGAATCTGTTGCCTCACTCGTTATTCGCTAAATAGTAAAGAAGTTCTAATTCCTTTCCGAGTGAGATTCCGAAACAAGAAACGCATTTCAGCGCAAACGAAAATACATACTTTCGGCGACCGGGAATTCAGGACCATAAATTAATCCTCTGCGACACCCTTTTCCCTTTCCTCTTTTCCTCGGAAATATGATTTCATTTTCTCCTCATCATCTGTAAAAGCGCGGCTTCTGATGAGAAATATGCAAATTGTTTCGCTTGGCATAGCTTTCCAAATGAAGTATTTCTCCCATGATAGTTATGGGGCTAAGTCGTAGGCGAAAATTCCGTACGCGAATTTATTAGTCGCTGCGATTTCAATTAATTCCCCTAAGAAATATTCGACCTCCCCATGCACCATCCCCGGTTCACGTATCGAGAAAGAAAGCGGGGTGGAATAAGGCGATATCATTCCAGCCATTTTAACAGTGACAGACCGTTTGCGGTTTTCAAATGGTACTGTTTTAGAAATAATGCGTAACGAATTTGATATTTTGTTTAAGCTGTTTAAAAATCTCTCCCCCCCCCCCTTCCCCTCTAGGATTTATGCGTAAGAGTTTGCATATTTCAGTCGGGAGATGCAGATAATGGCACTCTTTTTCTCGTTAAAGCAATAAAAATTCCAGATTTTAAGATGGCAATTTAAAGCCTGTATTTGTTCAAAAATAACTTGGAGTAGATAAGCAAAAACAATTCTTAGAAACCTAAGAGCTTGAAATATAGAAAATTAAATTTACTGCTGTAAACAGATAATTTAGATTTCACTGCCACCAAAAACTTTAAAAACAAACATAAAAGCAGCAGTTAAAATTCCAATGTTGCCAACAAACTGTCCAGGATATAATCACTAATGTATATATATATTTTATAATTAAAAAGCCATTTAAAATCAGACATTTAATAAAACTAAAAACAACACATTAATATCGCATGATAAAATAATTACAGTTGACGTATCAAGCTGTATAAAAAGCTCCTCTCAGTACAAATATCAATCGAAAACCAAAGTTAGAAGTAAATAATTTAATAAAATTAAGGTTAAAGTTAATTATTTTAAATATATATTTTATATTCCTTTTTCGAAAAAATAGGTTTGGTTTTATAGAGAAACTATAAATCAACACATTAAATGTGACACATTTTAGAAAAAAATAAATCATTTCTTAAAAATCCAGAGATATCTGGACGAGTTTTGAAAGATTAGCTTCAAAGATTTAACTTCATATAACTTCATGTATCTTCGTCAGTCGAAGCACGCATGCATTGATCACAAAGGTAGAACTGCCATTATTAGGATTTTTCTGATATTCTGATATTTCACAATGCATTTTTCTAAAAAGCAAACAAGAAAATATTAGACATAACATGCAACGTATTTTAAATAGCTTTTTTTATAATAACAGCTGCTTGAAAATTTCAAAGAAGCAACTTCCCCATTCATCACCATTTTTTATACATAAAAAATAATAATAATAATAAATAAATAAAAATAATAAGCGGAAAGACGCGTTTTTAGTGCCAGAAAATGCTGAAAATTGAGAAGATTAAAAAAAATCATAGCACGGTAGATTTTTGTGGTACAATAATGAATTTTTACTGTTTTACAGGTTGGAGCATAAAAAATATTTTTCCAAATATATCTTATATGTTCCGGGAACTGTATAAAAATGTAAATAACTTTTTAAAAATAACAATTTTGACATAGAATTTTCATATGATGCAGAACATCATGTGAAACATTTTTGCAATTAAAACTATACCTCTAAAACTAACGCTTTATGAAATACCTATTGGTCAACGATAAGAAGGGACACCCTGTATAATGTACTTAATATTAGTATTTCACTAACATATGATTTACGTATTAATGTTATAGTTATTAATTAATATAGTATATTTTTCTAGTATATAAATTTAAAAATATTATTGTAGCATAACATCCAAAAACTGTGATAATTTTAGCTGTAGATCTAATCCTAAAAGCCCTGTTATCATTATTTAAAATTAATTTTTTTTGTTGTATTTACTGAAAGATTAAAGAAATTATATTATCAAAAATAAGATATTTTTTTCACCGTTGTTTTTCTGTAAGAATAACTGCATTAAAATACTATTTAAAAAGATAAGTACATATCTTCATAAACATTTCTACTTTTTATTTTTCCTAGGACTTAGCAGAAATATTTTATTTGAAGATATTTCTGTTATTAATTCTCTTGCATAAATTAAACAGTTAAAAAAAAGTGTAAATATTTGATTTGATTTTTTTTTTCATTATTATTATTATTTTGCGTCTGAGAACTGGAACACGAGCTGTTTAACCCGTTCTACGCACGGGAGTTCAAGAACTTAATTCTAAAATGTGAATAAAATAAATTTAATTCCCCTATTAAAGTGTTGAGTTGTTCAATAACTATACGATTTAGAAAAATATATTTCTACTACTGTGCATTTTTTTTTAATGAAACTTAATTTATCAGGTTGCTATGGCAGCAGACGATAAAACGATATCTTTGGAATAAGAGAATAAATAGAATAAAAAGTTTTGTTGATGTTTGTGATAAAATGTTTTTCTTTATTTAAAAAAAGGGCAATAATTAAGCGCAATTAAATAACCTCTAATTATTTGCATGCGAGGTAAAATAATTATCGTAATACCCTCTACAGCTTCTTAGTATTGCAGCGTGCCGTCCGTAACATTTATTAAATAATACTGTTCAAATTATTATTATGATTTTACACGAACCATTGATTTTGAAAGTGGGGCAAGTTTGTTTTATTTTATTGCTGGATATTTAATGGTTTGCATTTGAATGGATTTTAAACTATTCGTAAGCAGTAATAGACTTATTTTATATTTTTTGTGGACATATTTTATATAAATTTTATATGCAATAAGGGTTATCCGTACACTAAAAACACCAACGTTTAACACACAATGTCATAGTACAATGGACAGACGTACGTTTCGTGAGTAACTTGGACTCACATCCTCAGTGTCAATAAAATAAAATTAAACACTATTGTATCCCCCCCCCAAAGACATGAAATTGAATCGAGAAACCCAAATGAAAACAACAACACACCGAGAATCTCATCACGCATGAGCCACCAATCAGATTAAGCCGGAAGTGATTCACTATGACACAGTAACTCAACCCAGAAAGGTGAGATGTAAGGTACGCTTGAAAAATCATTGACCAGGTAGTTACTAAATTTATGAATATAAACTGCCTCAAAGAAGTCTAAATCTAATGGAGTGTTACATTTCTTAATAATAGTGGCTGAATTAAAGTTAAAATTATGTCCCTCACTCCAACAGTGACAAGCAATAGAGGATTTTTTTTAATTCTTTTTTCTTAATATAATGTCTGTGTTTTTCCTATATAGGACAGACTAAACGACAACTCCGTTTCAAACTCGATGAACACAGAAATTATATTAAGAAAAAATAATTGTCATGGTGTAACTGAATATGAAATTTGATTAAATTCCGTGCATTATTTCTAGAGATAGAGCTCCCACAAAATGTGTGTCACATACAGACATATGGACTCACGGACAGACATTTTGTAAAAAAAAAAAAAAAAAAAAAAAAAACAGTTAAATCGTGTTTAGGACGTTCTAAAACGTATAAATCCGTCGAACACCGGAAGTCGAAATTTTTAACGATTCCAAAACTTTTTTTTCTTTTAAAAATAGACGAAAGTTAAAACATGAAAACCGACAATTTTAAGTTAATACAAAATTAAAAAAAACAGTTAGAGGGGGAGGGGGGGGGGATCACGATGGAAAAGAAACAATGTAGCAACAATGTGGACTAATGTTTCAAGTGACAAGAAAATTTAATTATAGAACAGTGCACTTTAAATATAGTGTGAAAAGAAGAAAAAAAATAAGTAAAGCGAAACCACAGTATGAACTCAGCAACTTCAACTGCATTTTACATCCATGAACTTGCATTTTCTTCCAAAATTAAAACAGTGACGACGGGAAATAAGTTCACTGTGGAATTTTCAAATTAAACCCGGCGGGAAAATAGTGGACATTCCCAAAGACACAAATTTACTCCTGGGGTAAATAGGAGATTTGAGATAAATTATCCTTGCTAGAATCTATATTATTTACAAAGAAGCTGCTGCAAAGTGTTTATTATCATAAAGTTGGAAAGAGTGAAAAAGAATTTGATATACAAGAGAGATAAGAACTAGATAGAGTGTAAAATATTGTAATCTCATACAGTTTGTTCTTTCTTCTAATAAATATTTTTTTTTTTAACTTAAAGACTATAACTTGTGGAAGCTTTTTTGGAAAAAAAAAAAAAAAAAAAATGCATATTTATTTAAAAAATTATGTAGACGAGGCATTATATATATTAAAAATTTTCTTTTTATACCTGAACCTGTCTATATTGGCTATGATTAAACTCAAAACCTAACAAACAATATAGCATTTTTTCAGTTTTCAAGCAATCAATGAAAAATGCACGCAAATGACGAATTAAAAACCACTTGATGACATAACAAGCACATATAATGCTTCTGACATCAAGCAAATGGGATTGCATATTTGGCGTTTAATCTTGCAGTTTGGCGCTAGTGTTTTGTTATGAAAAGTGGTTGACGGGATAATAGAGAAGTACCGGATTTATTTATGTCAAGATCTAACAGAACATGAAGTTTGGGGAAATTCCGTGCATTAGTTCTTCAGATATAGCTATCGGGTAAATCGGTATAAACACAGCATAGAAGCAGTACCTGTTGGGTGATTAACACCCAAATCTAATCAGCGTCTATTTATGTCAACAGAATATGAAGTTTGATTAAGTTCCATGAATTAATTCTTGAGATAGAGCTATCGTGGAAATCGTGAAAAATGCAGCATAGCAGCGCCGCCTGTTGGGCGATTTACATCTAAAGCTAATCAGCTCCTATTTATGTCATGGTGTAACTGAATATGAAATATATATATTATTTCTGTTGTCAACATCCCTTTTTATATGCATTTACAAAACGCACAACAATGAATGAGGTATCATTGGAAAAGTTTTTGTACCAGCTTCTGACATAGTACACTCATATTTCCTTAAAACATGCTTTTCGATTGAAAATTGCAGTTAATTAAGAATTAAATCAGCACTGTTTTCATAAATGAAATGCAAGGTTTTCAAATTAATGTTGCCACAAAAATAAAATGTCGCATTATACCATGGTTAATAGTGATTATAAAAAAGTAAATAGTACAACAAAGATCACAGAGTAACGAGAAAGAATAGAGAGGAAGTGAATCGTAAAATCGGCTTGCAATATGAAGCCGGTTATCGCTCAAATCATTAGACTCGAGGGCTGACCTCATTGGACTGAGAGAGGCTGCACGTAAAACAAGCACTGGATTCATTGGTCTGGGAGAGGTTTTAAAAGATATTCTTTGAAACCAAAGAGACTCTTTGGTTTCGTGTTTGCCCCAGGGTTGGTGGCTCACAGAAAAATATTCCATCTTGTGCTGCGTTTGTAGCCTTGCCAACATGTTATAGTGAGAAGTGCCAAGCTGGGTGTTGTTCCAAGTGGTTCAGTTGGTACAACATCAGTGAGCTATACCGATGATCCGGGTTCGAGTCCCGGCTTGGATACTTTTTCACTATGTTGGCTATACGCTATTTAAGCAGTTAAAATTTGAATATTATAAATTATGATAATACGTTGAGAAAAGAATTTATAAATCCTCAGTAGATAATTAGAATGATTTTTTTCTCTCCTGTTGCCATATCGTGATAAAGAAACAGATCAAAAGTCATATATATATATATATATTTAAATTCACTAGTTCGCGCTATCTATCAAGCGTAAAATCAAAGTGGTAAATTTTCAATAATCTGGCTTCACACCACATTAACGTACTGTAACGGAACTTTTTTGGTACTACATAAATTGCCGTCATGAAATTAGACATGATTTTTAAAATAAGCATTGAATGCTGATAAAAGAGGGTTTTTTAAAGCTATTTTTACCTTTTTTTTTTTTTTTTTTTTTTTTTGTAATCAGTAAATATTTCGATTTGCCATTCATTTTCATTGAAATAGCAAATGAATGGCATTTACGTATTAAAAAGCTTAAGTTAATACGAAAACAATAGTTACAATCCACAAAAAAAAGTTTGTTAAAAAGCCACCATGTAAAAGAAACAATGCAAATAACACGGTTTACTGTTCAAGTGAAGAGAAAATTAAATTTTTGAACAATGCATTTAAAATATACTGCAACACAGAAAGCAAAACAGCAAAAATAAAATGAAACTACCATATATGAACTCCGCAATCCCGACTACATTTTATGTCCCCGCAGTAAACTTTTCTTCAAAAATTCAACAGTGACGACAGAAATAAGTACACCGAAGAATTTTCAAATTAAACTCAGCGGGAAGTTAGTGGACAGTCGCAAAGACACAAAATTTACTCCTGGAGTAAAAGGGAGATTTGACATAAATTGTAGGCTCAAGAGTCTATATTGCTTCAAAAGAAATTACAAAGTGTTTATCATAAAGTTTGTAAAGAGTGAAAAACAATGGGATATACAAGTGAGGTAAGCACTAGACATATAGAACATAGAATATTCTCATATCATAAAAGTGAATGTATTCTTTCTTCAAATACACTATTTTTCAAAGCTTAAATAATGTAACTTTTGCATTATTTTGCGAAACAGTTCATACATGTATAAAATTTATGCAGATGAAAATATCATATAAAACGTAAAATGAAAACATTGTATAAAACAAGACAGAAATTAAATTTAAAAAAAAAAAAATCATAAAACGCGACTGCGTAAAAGGCGAAATTAAATATTTCTCATCAATGTGAAACTATTTTTTATATTACTTACCTATTTTTTTTTTATTTACTTGTATTGATGACTTTTAAGTTGTGTTTAATTGTTAGTTCCTATCTATAAACACTGTTGTGATGAGGCCTATAGATGTCTTATGAAGGTTAGAGTTACAGTTAAGGTAGAGATCCTACCTGCACAACTTTCAGGTTGTGTAATATTTAAACGAAGCTTCTGACTGTAAAATAGTCTAGGAAACATCGTCTTCGTTTTTAAAGACCTATCCACTCAATATGGTGCGTATTTTTTTTTTCGTCTCTACCGCCATTTTGTATTTTACGGCCGCCATTTTGAATTTATGAAATCAAAACCTAGCCTATAACCATCGGACGATTAAGACGAATCGATAGACAGAACGACGAATCATTCATTACGTCATTTCGAATCATTCATTAAAATCCATCCAGCCGTTGGGATGTTTCGAGGGTATAAAGAAATCCACATACCCACATACATACTCAGATACGCGTCAAACAAATAAAGTTTCTTGGCAGTCGGGTAATAAGAAAGCGTTATATGATATTTTCCATGTGAATCTGCCTGTGTCATGGCTATCATTAAACGCCATTACCGTACAATAAGTAGTGTATTTTTCAGTTTTCTAGGCAATCAAAGATAATTATTATTTGAATAATAATAAAAATTTAAACATTTTAACCATAAAAAAACTTTAAAGAAATTAACAATCAATCAAATACAGTTCTTTCTTTTCGAGTAATAAGTTTCATATGTTTTAATTTTAATTTACAGAACATTCAATCAGCAGTTAAGCCGTATTCACTGTTTATAAATTTGTTTAATATGAGAACTCCTTATCCGTGATATTTAAAAGTAACCATATTTATGAATTTATGTAAAAGTAATACGAAAGATAAAAACCCCAATGCTTAATTAGTTTATTTATTTGTGTAAGTATTTTTTCTAGTTATAATAAAACAGGATTTCAAAAAAATATCAGTTGAATGTGAAAAATAATAATAATAATAACAAAAGATGTTAATAAAAATAATAATGGAGTTATCATGGAATAGAAACAATCCAAATAATTTGTATTATATTTCAAATTGTAAAGAAAAATTAATTTTTGGACAATGCATACTTTAAATGTACTGCACATAAGAAAATAAAGCAGCGAAGAAAACACTGAACTATCATTTGAATTTCACAAACCCAACTACATTTTCTGTCCATGCAGTAAACTTTTTTTTCAAAAATTACACAATGACGACGTAAACAAGTTCAGTTAAGTATTTTCAAATTAAACTCGGTGGGAAGTCAGTGGACAGTCGCAAAGACAAAATTTACTCTTTGAGTAAAAAGGAGATTTGGTATAAATTGTGTGCGCAAGAGTCTATATTACTTCAAAAGAAATTGCAAAGTGTTCATCATAAAGTTTGAAAAGAGTGAAAAACAATGTGATATACAAGCGAGATAAGCACTAGACGTCGAACATAAAATAGTCTCATCTCATATGCAAGTGAATGTATTTTTTCTTCAAATAAACTATTTTCGAAACTTAAAGAATGTAACTTTTGCATTATTTTGCGAAACAGTTCATACATGTATAAAATTTATGCAGATGAAAATACCATATAAAACATTAAATGAAAACATTGTATAAAATAAGAAAACGTTATATGATATTTTCCATGTGAATCTGTCTGCGGAATGGCTATCATTAAACTCTTTGCCGTACAATAACTAGTATTTTTCAGCTTTCTGTGCAATCAAAGATAATTATTATTTGAATAATAATAAAAATTTCACCATTTTAACCATAAAGAAACTTTAAAGAAATTAACAATCAATCAATTACAGTTCTTTCTTTTCGAGTAATAAATCTCATTTGTTTTAATTTTAATTTACAGAACATTCAATCAGCAGTTAAACCGTATAACTCCTCTGTTGGTTTGTCAATGAATTGATCTATTAATTTTTATTCAAGGTAAAGTATCCGTAATATTTAAAAGTAAACAAATTTATGTAAAAGTAATACAAAAGATAAAAACCCCTGTGCTTAATTATTTTATTTATTGATGTAAGGTTTTTTTTTTTTTCTAGTTAGAATATAACTGAATAAAAAATATATGTCAGTTGAATGCGAAAAATAACAATAATAATAACAAAAGATGTTAATACAAATAATAATGGAGTTATCATGGAATAGAAATAATACAAATAATTTGGTATTATAGTTCAAATGAAAAGAAAATTTAATTTTTCAACATTGCACTTTAAATATACTGCACATGAGAAAATAAAACAGCGAAGAAAACACTAAACTATCATATGAATTTCGCAAACCCAACTACATTTTCTCTACATGCAGTAAACTGTTCTTCAAAAATTAAACAGTGACTACGTAAATAAGTTCACATAAGAATTTTCAAATTAAACTCGGTGGGAAGTTAGTGGACAGTCGCAAAGACACAAAATTTACACACGAAATAAAATCGAGATTTGTGATACATTATGCGCACAAGATTCTATATTACTTCAAAAGGAATTGCAAAGTGTTTATCATAAAGTTTGAAAAAAGTGAACGTATTCTTTCTTTAAATAAACTATTTTTCAAAGCTTAAAGAATGTAAATTTTGCTTTATTTTGCGAAACAGTTCATAGATGTGTAAAATTTATGCAGATGAAAATATAATATAAAACGTTAAATGAAAACATTGTATAAAATAAGAAAGCGTTATACAATGAGAAAAATGACATTTTCAAATCTGAGTAAATCGATGTTTTCATTTTGTTATGAAACTTTTTGTTTCAAATAGGATGACCCAATGCTTTCAATTCTGAAATACCAGAAATGCTCAGAATATTGAAACATGGACATACTCAAAAATGATTAGAATCTGTTCAAACTCATTTTTGAAACATGGCAAAAATGAGCACATAGAAGTCAGTTCATACTCATTTTTGAAACATGAACCTACTCAAATATGAGCACATGATGTTTTATTCTTGAGTGTGTGCGTGTTTTCAGAAGTGAGTATATACATGTTTCAAACTTGAATAATTTTGATTCGGAGCCATTTTGACTATGCGACATACTCAGATTTGAGTATTTTTTGCTCAGTTTTGAAAAGGTCGTTTTTAGAGTAAAATAATAAAGCGTTATATGATATTTTCCACGTGAATCTGTCCGTGTAATGGCTTTATTAAACTCGTTAATGTACTAGTGTATTTTTTTAGTTTTTCAAGCAATCAAATATAATTATTTGAATAATAATAAAAGTTAAAACATTTTAGCCATGAAGATATTAACGATCAATGAAATACGGTTCTTTCTTTTCGAGTAATAAGTCCGATTCTTTTTTATTTTAATTTACTGTATACATTGAATCAGTAGTTAAACCGTATTCACTGTTTATAAATTTGTTTAATATGAGAACTCCTGTGTTAGTTTGTTCATGAATTAAACTATTAATTTTTATTCGATGCAACTTATCCATAATATTTAAAAGTAACAAGAGTAATAATTCATGTAAAAGTAATACGAAAGGTTAAAAAAAAAAAAAAAACTAATGATTGATTGTTTTATTTGCTTATGTATACATTTTCTTTCTAATTAAAATAAAAGCTAATTGAAAAAAAAATCGCTTTAATGTAAAGAATAATAATAGTAATAACAAAAGTTGTTAATAAAAATAATAATGAAAAAAGTTGTTCTGTAAAAGAAACAATCCAAATTTAATTTATAGTTCAAATGGAAAGAAAATTTAATTTTTGAACAACGCACTTTAAATATGCTGCACTTAGAAAACAAAACAGCTAAGGAAACGGTAAAAACTACCTATGAACTTTGCAAACTTAACTGCGTTTTAGATCCGTGTACTGAAGTTTTCTTCTAAAATTAAAAGCGTAGTGACGGACGGAAATGGAAAGAAAATTTAATTTTTGAACAACGCACTTTAAATATGCTGCACTTAGAAAACAAAACAGCTATAAGGAAACGGTAAAAACTACCTATGAACTTTGCAAACTTAACTGCGTTTTAGATCCGTGTACTGAAGTTTTCTTCTAAAATTAAAAGCGTAGTGACGGAAATAAGTACATTGTGGAATTTTTAGATTAAACCCAGAGGGAAGTTAGAGGACAGTTGCGAAGAAGCAAAATTTACTCCCGGAGTAAAAGGGAGATTGGAGACATATTATGCACACAAGAGTTTATATTAACTACAAAGAAGAAGTTGCAAAGTGTTTATCATAAAGTTTGGAAGAATGAAAAATAGTTTGATATATAGGTACGATAAGCACCAGGTATAACGTAAAATATTCTAATCTCATATGAGTGAATTTATTCTCCAAATTACTTGAAATAAACTAGTTTTTTGAGCATAGAACATAACTTTTCTAAGAATATTCGACAAAAAGCGAATGCATGTGTGAAATGTATGCAAAATAAAGCTTTTCTACTATTTTTTTTTCTCTCTTTCATAGTATTCTTAAAACACACTTTTCGAATTTTTATATAAGCTTTATTTTACTTTTTTAACTGTTTTTTCTCTTTTGAAGAAACATAGTTTTTCATGTTAATGCAATCACTCTGTTGAATTTTCAGTATGTTAAAATACAATGAATATATATTTTGTAATTAATTAAAACATTTATTTCGAAAATTTAAAAAAAAAAAAAATATTTTTTATAAGCACAGTCAAACTTTGATATAATGTAATTTAAGAGACCATAAAGAAATGACAGTGTAAGCGAGAAAACATTAAATAGAGGTAAGACAATAATTTATGTAAAAATAATCCAAAAGATAAAGACCTAATGCCAGAAATAAACCAGAATTATTTTATTTGCTGATGTAAGTTTTCTTTCTAATTAGAATAAAACCTAATTTAAAAAAATCAGTTGAATGTAAAGAATAATAATAAAAATAACAATAGATATCAATAAAAATAATAATCAAATAAAGTTGTCGCGAAAAACAAAGAAACAATCCAAATAATTTGGATTGCAGTTCAAATGAAAAGAAAATTTAATTTTTGAATAATAACGCACCTTAAATATAGTGCACTGTGAAAACAAAACAGAGAATAAAACCGTAAAACTTCTATGTGAACTTCGCAAACTTAACTGCATTTTAGATCCGTGTACTAAAGTTTTCATCTAAAATTAAAAGCGTAGTGAGGGAAATAAGTACATTGTGGAATTTTTAAATTAAACCTAGAGGAAAGTTAGTGGACAATTGCGAAGAAGCAAAGTTTACTCCGAGGGTAAACAGGAGATTGGAGACATATTATGCACACAAGAGTTTATGTTAACTACAAAGAAGAAGTTGCAAAGTGTTTACCATAAAGTTTGGAAAAATGAAAAATATTTTGATATATAGGTACGATAAGCACTAGCTAAAACATAAAATATTCTAATCTCATACGAATGAATTTATTCTTCAAATTACTTCAGATAAACTAATTTTTTGAGCATAGAACATAACTTTTGGAAGAATATTCGACAAAAAGTGAATGCATGTGTGAAATTTATGCAATATAAAGCTGTTCTGCTTTTTTTTTTCTCTCTCTTTCATAGTATTCTTAAAACTTACTTTTCGAATTTTTATATAAGCTTGATTTTATTTTTTTTAACTGTGTTTTCACTTCTGAAGAAACTTGTTTTTTCATGTTTATGCAATCGCTCTGCTAATTTTCAGTATGTTAACGTCCAATGATATAATATTTTGTAATTAATTAAAATATTTCTTCTATTTTCCTTCATTTGTAATACTCAAAAAAAAAAAAAAAAAAAAAAAAAAAAAAAAAAATATTTCGGAAATTTTAAAAAAATTATTTTTTATAAGTACAGTCAAACTTTGATATAACGTAATTTAAGAGACCGTAAAGAAATGACACTGTAAGCGAGAAAACGTTAAATCGGGGTAAGACAATAATTTATGTAAAAATAATACGAAAGATAAAAACCCTAATGCTTGATTATTTTAATAGGCTGATGTAAGTTTTCTTTCTAATTAGAATAAAACCTAATTTTTAAAAAGTCAGTTGAATGTAAAGAATAATAATAAAAATAACAATAGATATCAATAAAAATAATAATGAAATAAAGTTGTCATGAAAAACAAACGAACAATCCAAATAAAAAGAAAATTCAATTTTTGAATAACAACGCACCTTAACCCCTTCGCGACGAGCGTCCTTTACAGAATTTTTAATCTTTTACAACCAGTTTTTCAAAACAGAAATTTTCGCCTAATTGAATCGCAGAAATGCTAGGATTATATAAGGCAAAGCTTACAATAAAAATTAACTGGTGGGAGTAATCGAGGATTCTGAGCATCTTGTGCGTCACGCATACGTGTCGCTCGTCCCCAAGGGGTTAAATATAGTGCACTGTGAAAACAAAACAGAGAATAAAACCGTAAAACTGCTATGTGAACTTCGCAAACTTAACTGCATTTTAGATCCGTGTACTAAAGTTTTCTTCTAAAATGAAAAGCGCAGTGACGGAAATAAGTACATTGTGGAATTTTTAAATTGAACTCAAAGGGAAGTTAGTGGACAGTTGCGAAGAAGCAAAATTTACTCCCGGAGTAAACAGGAGATTGGAGACATATTATGCACACAAGAGTTTTTTTTTTTTTTATATACCGCTAACCAGGCCCCTACCTGCCCGGCATGAATGCCTAGCTTAACGGGTTAGTACCTGGGTGCGGGGCGGAAATCGCCTGATCACAGCATGGCTGTAATCCACCTGACTATTGATTTGTTCACATCGCTGCTGTGCTTGCTCTCTTGTGATTTGCTACCGTTATCTTTGTTTGCCGGTTCAAGGTTTCTGTTTAACTTTGTTGAATTGACAGATTTAATAGGTCATGTTAAGTACAAAGAAGAAGTTAGAAAGTGTTCATCATAAAGTTTGGAAAAGGGAAAAATAGTTTGATATATAGGTACGATAAGCACTGGATGAAACGTAAAATATACTAATCTCATACGTGTGAATTTATTCTTTTCAAATTACTTCAAATAAATTAGTTTTTTGAGCATAGAACATAACTTTTGGAAGAATATCGACAAAAAGCGCATTCATGTGTGAAATTTATGCAAAGTAAATCTTTTCTACTATTTTCTTTTTTCTCTTTCATAGTATTCTTAAAACACACTTTTCGAATTTCTATTTAAGCATATTTTTAATTTTTTTTAACTGTTTTTTCACTTTTGAAGAAACATATTTTTTCATGTTTATGCTATCACTCTGTTGAATTTTCAGTATGTTAAAATCAATTGAATATATATTTTGTAATTAATTAAAACATTTCTTCTATTCCTCCATTTGTAATACTCACTCAAAACGAAAGCCTCCAAAAGAAAATACCAAAAGTGAATAAAAAACATTTATTTCGGAATGTTTTAAAAATATATATCCTTTGTAAAGACAATCAAACTCCGATATAACGTAATTTAAGAGACCATAACGAAATGACAAAGCGAGAAAACCTTAAATCGAGGTAAGACAATAATTTATGTAAAAGTAATACGAAAAATAAAAACCCTAATGCTTAATTATTTTATTTACTGATGTACGTCTTCTTTCTAATTAGAATAAAACCTAATTTAAAAAAAGAATTAAACAGTTGAATGTAATGAAGAAGAATAAAAAATAATAATAATGAAAAAAAGTTGTCATGGAAAATAAAGAAACAATTCAAATAATTTCTGTTGTAGTTCAAATATGAAGAGAATTTAATTTTTGAACAACGCACCTTAAATATAGTGCACTGTGAAAACAAAACAGAGAATAAAACCGTAAAACTACTGTGTGAACTTCGCAAAATCAACTGCATCTAAAGTTTTCTTATTCTAAATTAAAAGCGTAGTAGCGGAAATAAGCACATTGTGGAATTTTTAAATTAAACCCTGGGGGAAAGTTTGTGGACATTCGCGAAAACCCAAAATTTACTCCCGAAGTAAAAAGGAAATTTGAGACAAATTATGCGGACAAGTGTTTATATTAACTACAAAAGAAGAAGTTGCAAAGCGCTTATCATAAAGTTTAGAAGAGCGACAAACAGTTTGATATATAGGTATGATAAGCGCTATGTAAAATATAAAATATTATAATCTCATTCGAGTGAATTTATCCTTCAAATTTCTTCAAAGAAACTAGTTTTTTACAGCATAAAACATAACTTTTGGGAGAATATTCGACAAAAAGCTTTATGTGAAATTTATGCAAAATAAAGCGCAGCATAGGATCAACATTTCTAGATAGATACAATTAAACTAAAATCATATATGTTAAAATAAATGTAAAAATAAAGGATTAAAAAAAAATTACACGAGAAAAAACAAAAATAAAATACTATAAATGCTATACAGAATTATCAGAGTAGCCTCATATCCGCAATTCATAGTGAAAATATGTTATTTCATCTAATATTGTTAGCATAAAGCCTTAAAAAATTCAATATTAAGCTCCTTATAACATATCAAAAATCCCAGAATTATTGAAATAAATTACGATAACCTAGAAGTAAATGAAATTTCAACAGAAAAGGACAAAAAAAACTTTAAAACAAATATCAAAAACAATTCACCAAGCAAAAAAATTGTCAAAGATTCACCCGGATTCATACCGACTCCATGTGACGTGAACAAACTAAGTAGCGTGATGCAAGATGGAGAGAGAGCGGAAAAAAAATTATGTATAAAAAAAAAATACTGCCATCTAGATACGGTATGAATAACTAACTACATTACAATTGCCTAAATGTAAGCTAATATGTGAGTCAAATTGATAAGAAAAGGACAAATGAAATTACATTATTATAAATCCGGATAAAAGTGAATTAAGATAAAATAATAATAAGGTGAAAAAAATTAATAAAAGAAAAATTATTATTATTAAGCAATTATTAAAAGAAGTATTTTTTTTTAAAGGAGAAGAAATAAGTATGTAGGTTTTTAATTAGTATTAAATAAGTAATGATGTAAAATTTAAGAGGGATACAGTGTAAATAATATGGATTATGACTCATATGAAAAGTAAATTTAACTTTTGAACAATGCACTCCATTTCTTGTGTAATTTCCACATAATTCTTCTTTACTCCAAATAGTGTGCATAAAGAGAAGGCGAAAGTAAAGTGATAAAATACAAATAATTTATAAAAATATCGAATTTAGAACTATGTTGCTCATACGAAGCGCTAATAATGAAAAAGTTAATGTCTACTTGGTCACTAAAAAGTCGCCGTGAAAAGAAAACACTCTAAATAATATGGATTATGACTCATATGAAAAATGAATTTAACTTTTGAATAATGCACAAAATACAAATAATTTATGAAAATATCGAATTTAGAACTATGTTGCTGAGACGAAGCGCTGAGAATAAAAATGTTTGTCTACTTTGTCACTAAAAAGTCGCCGTGAAAAGGAAACAAATAATATGGATTATGACTCATATGAAAAGTAAATTTAAGTTTTGAACAATGCACTTCATTTCTTATATTCTACATAATTCTTCTTCACTCCAAATATTGTGCTTAAAGAGAAGACGAAAGTAAAGTGGTAAAATACGAATAATTTATGAAAATATCGAATTTAAAACTATGTTGCCCAGACGAAGCGCTGAGAATGAGAGAGTTAATAGCTACGTTGTCACTAAAAAGCTGTGAAAAGGAAACAGTGTAAATAATATGGATTATGACTCATATGAAAAGTAAATTTAACTTTTGAACAAATGCACTCCATTTCTTATTTAATTCTACATAATTCTTCTTTACTCCAAATATTGTGCATAAAGAGAATGTGAAAGTAAAGTGATCAAATACAAATAATTTATAAAAATATCGAATTTAGAACTATGTTGCTCAGACGAAGCGCTGAAAATGTAAAAATTAATGTCTACTTTGTCACTAAAAAGTCGCCGTGAAAAGGAAACAGTGTAAATAATATGGATTATGACTCATATGAAAAGTAAATTTAACTTTTGAATAATGCACTCCATTTCTTATATAATTCTTCTTCACTCCAACTATAGTGCATAAAGAAAAGGCGAAAGTAAAGTGATAAAATACAAATAATTTGTGAAAATATCTAATTTAGATCTATGTTGCTCAGACAAAGCGCTCAGAGTGAAAGAGTTAACAGCTACGTTGTCACTAAAAAGTTGTCGTGAAAAGTAAACAGTGTAAATAATATGGATTATGACTAGTATGAGAAGTAAATTTAACTTTTGAACAATGCTCTCCATTTTCTTACATAATTCTTCTTCACTCCAAATATAGTGCATAGGTTTTTAATTAGTATTAAATAAGTAATGATGTAAAATTTAAGAGGGATACAGTGTAAATAATATGGATTATGACTCATATGAAAAGTAAATTTAACTTTTGAACAATGCACTCCATTTCTTGTGTAATTCCACATAATTCTTCTTTACTCCAAATAGTGTGCATAAAGAAAAGTCAAAAGTAAAGTGGTAAAATAGAAATAATTTATGAAACTATCGAATTTAAAACTATGTTCCTCAGACGAAGGGCTGAGAATGAAAAAGTTAATAGCTACTTTTTTACTAAAAAGTTGCCGTGAAGAGGAAACAGTGTAAATAATATGGATTATGACTCATATGAAAAGTAAATTTAACTTTTGAGCAATGCACTCCGAATATAGTGCTTAAGGAAAAACAAAAAAAAAAAAAAAAAAAAAAAAAAGCGAAAGTAAAGTGAAGCTACCCTTTGAACGTCACTGCATTTCACGTCCAAAATTAAAACAATGACGACGGAAAATTTTCAAATTAAACCCAGAGAAAAGTTAGTAGACAGTTGTGAAAACGCAAAATATACTCCCTGAGTAAAACGGATATTTGAGTGAAATTATGCCCGTAAGTGTCTGTATTAAACTACAAAAGAAGTTACAAAGTATTTATCATAAAGTTTAAAAGAATGAAAAACAGTTACATGTACAGGCACGATAAGCACAAGGTAGAACGTAAAATATTCTAATCTTATAAAGAAAGTTAATTTATTCTAACTTCAAATAAACTAGTTTTAAAGCTAAAAGAATATAACTTTTGGGAGATTATTTGCTGTGAAAGCAGATACATAACTGAATATTATGCAGAAGAAAGCATTATATAAAACTATATTTTTATGAATGAATTTGCTTGCATTGTGTTTTTTAAATTTGAAACCTTCTTACCACTCGGATGTGTCAATAAAATCTGCTTATAAGACCGATTTTTTACTTTATTTCAGCTATCAATATATCTGATTTTTTTATCATTTTTCTTCATTCTCCTTCCTCTCTTATTAAGTGGCATAAAAAATATATTTTACAACATTTTTGCTTTCTTCTATCCTTACAAGAAGAAAGTATTGGATTCGTGAAAAAATTCGACTTCCTATTTTAGACGGATGTATACGTTTTAGAGGATCCTGAACACGATTTGACTGTTTTTAGAAAATGTCTGTCTGTCTGCATGTGACAAAAATTTTGTGGGCGCTCTATCTCAAAAACTAATGCGCGGAATTTAATAAAACTTTAGATTAAGTTAGTCCCTGATATAAATTGGTGATGATTAGTTTTTGGTGTAAATCGCCCAACAGGTGGCGCGACTATGTTGCATTTTCGACGATTTTACGATATCTATATCTTAAGAACTAATGCATCATATTGTGTTAGACCTTGACATAAATAGACGATGATTACCTTTTGGTGTAAACAGTTCAACTGGTGGCGCTGCTATGCTACTTTTTTCATGATTTTTATGATAGTTATATCTCAAGAACTAATGCACGGAATTTCATCAAACTTCAGATTCTGTTAGATCTTGACATACGTTGTT
Source organism: Maratus michaelseni (assembly GCA_963931845.1). NCBI lineage: Eukaryota > Metazoa > Arthropoda > Arachnida > Araneae > Salticidae > Maratus > Maratus michaelseni. Next base: position 95,568,612 of record OZ007597.1, on the reverse strand, counting down.
ATTGATTAGCTTTTGGTGTAATTCTTCCAACAGGTGGCGCTACTATACTGCATTTTTCAGGATTTACACGATTTTAGCGATAGTCATATCTCAAGAACGGAAATTAATAAAACTTTAGATTCAGTTGATATAAATTCGTGCTGATTTTTTTTAGTGTATAAGGGAAACCTGTGTGAGATAGATGAAAGTTTTGGGATTGGCACATCAGACTAGTTTTTACTGTTATTCATTCTGGCGTAACTACGATAGTGTAGTAGATTTTAAATAACAAACACTTTAATTACATTCTCTTTTATTTTGATTTTTGTATGTAAAAAGGGAATTTTGTAATCGACTTTTAACTCACTTCCTGATTAGGCTAGAATTATAAAAAATATATACAAAGGTATTTTTCCCGATGACAATACATTTTAATATTTTTAGAACTTAATTATAAATTAATAGCTAAATTTTAAGGCATTTTTCCGTTAGCCCGCCGCAGGTGATAAATCGCAAATATTCCTTATGATTGTTTACAATTGTATACCAATTATACAAGAACAATGGATTTAATGATGCGTCAAACCACGCTCGCCAAAAAAAAAGGCCAACTGGCTGTGAAACGGCAACCATGAATATTTAAAACACTAAAAAGAGAAAATTAAAAAATAAAAATAAGTAATAAATAATTTTTGTAATTGCATTTTTTGCGAGAAGGTCTGCTCGCTCGTTACCAGTGGTGGCTACATGTGCTCTAATCCAGGCTATTTTGATGAATTTATTGGGGTTTTGTAGTAAACTATTGTAGATATTTAAAATCATGGGGTTTCGAGGAAATATTATCTTGAGTGCATCTAAGGATGAGCGACTATCTGTCAAAATAAGGGCTGATGTAAATTGTGCTTGTGTTAACCAAACTATTGCTTCCTGGATCGCATATAATTCGGCTTGATAAATCGAGTTAATTGGGTGTAGTCTTTACTGCATGATCATGGATGAAGTTATTATTAAGAGCGACTGTATATGCACTTGCCACTCCATCTCCCATAGATGATCCATCTGTAAAAATTTGTAGATGATTTTCCAAAATTATATTTTCTGTCAGGTTATCTATAATTTCTATATTTTTCAACTTGTAATATTCTGGAAATTTATAAGTTGCTTCCCGTTGCATAAGATCATTGTATATTATTGTATTGTTGATGTTAAGTAATCTGTTTCCTTGCTTTATCTCATAGACTTGGAATTCGTTTGGTATTTTGATGGTAATTGGAGGCACTCCAGTTAAAATATTTAATGCGTCATTTGAAATACTTCGTTAAGTTCTTATGATGTTTAACAATGCTATTCTCTGAATTGATCTAAGGATTCTGATGCCGTGGCAATTCAAGTTTGGATACCAGAATTCGGAGCCAAAAAGAATCTGTCTTTCAATAACTGTTTGATACCAGATCTTCTTGAGGAAGGGACTGATTCCCTTGTTGCAATTGTGGAAACTTTTAAAGCCCGAAACAAATTGGGCGATCTTAGCTTTTAAAATAATTAGGTGCGATTGAAATTTTAATTTTTGGTCTAGTGTAATTCCTAAATATTGTAGATTTTTAACAATTTTTATAGATTTCTGTTTTATTTTGAAAATTGGCTTTCGATTAAGAAAAGAATCTGCCAAGTGTTTATCATAAAGCGTGAAATTCAGTTTGATATACATAGGCGCGATACGGTGTCGCGTCAATTCGCCGCGCATAATTCATCGCAGAACAATTCATCGCAGTACAATTCATCGCAGCGTCAATTCGTCGTGGTGTCAATTCGTCGCAACGAAAATGTTTTTAAAGGCTATGATGATAAAATAAAGATAATTTAGTAAAAATGTTTAATGATAATTTGTTTTTTAGATATAATCGCATGTAAATTGTTAGTTATAATTCTCTATATCTAAAAAACTAATTATCATTAAACATTTTTTCTAAATTGTCTTTATTTTATCATCATAGCCTTCAAAAACATTTTCGTTGCGACGAATTGACGTCGCGACAAATTGACACCACGGCGAATTGACGCTGCGATGAATTGATCCGCGATGAATTGTGCGCGACGAATTGACGCAGAACCGCGCGATACATCGTCTTAGAATGTAAAATATTCTAAAAAAGTATTTTTCTTATATTATTTTGTTAAAACCTGCATGTATATGCATTAAAACGCTAAAATATAATCGAGATGAACTAGAGTAAAATTTAATTTTATACAGTTTTTCGACTTATTAGGTACACCGTCTATTGTAAGTGTAGTTACAAGGAGGAATCGTATACTAAAAGACACTTTTTAACGTTTTCCAATTTATCGTATATATTAATTATCGAGTTTTAAGCGATTGGGGTCACGTCCCAAATCTCCCGCGCTATTTGCGTTCGGAAATTCGGTTCCAAACGCCAACTTGATCTGCTTTTACAAAAGAACGAAAAGCATCACTCGATTACATAGTTTCTGCACATTTCATGCGTTTCCGAGTAAAAATGAATTCAGAAATTTGTCAGGAAGTATAGCTCCTTTGGATTTGAGAACAGCCTTTTAAAAGACTGTTAAAGTGTATTTATATTACGGCGTTATCGTACTAAACGTTAGCATAATTCGTACATAACATACATCATAAATCATAAGACCGATTATGATTTAGAATTAACGCGAGGAACGCGAACGCCTAGGACGATAACGCTATAATGTAAATGCACCTTTATGAGTATAGAAAGGTTTTCATCATATATGAAGAAGTCAAGGAATCTTTGTGCAATTATCTTCATACGCATCTTAATTATTTTTATTACATAAGAATTAAGAAAAAAAAGATGTTGAATAAAGCTATCTATAAAAATAACATTGGTATAATTTTTAAATAATCTATTAAAAGTGTCTCCTTTGTGTTTCATTCACCCTCGTATTTTATTTTATGATGTTTTCGCCGGTACCATGAAACTTTCCCATTTAAGGCAGAATTCTGTTATAGACAAGTTCCTTTTCAACAAGTTTTACTGTATATAAAAAGAACATCTCGACAAATAATTTTTCAAAGTTATTGATATAGGCAGTTTACGGCAGGATTCTGTTGTAGGTAAGTTCTTTTTAATAGATTTTATTGTATATAATATTTTATTTAAAAAAAAATTTCAGTTTCACATTTTACAAAGTTGATATTACAGGCAGTTTGTGGCAAGATTCCGTTGTAGACACTTACCTTTTTAATAGGTTTCATAGTAAGGTAGGTGCCCCTGTTATGGCCATGTTCCTGATACGGCCATCACCCTATTATACCGGTTGGTTACAATATAAGTATCTCTACTTGGACCTGTCTGTAGCTTGAAGGAATAACCTGAATAAAACCAAAATCAGTACACTTACTATTCGAGAAAAAAGAAGAAGAATGGAACAATAAAAAAAATAATTGCAATAATCGCCGATAGATGGCACTTTTGAGTGTGAAATGTAATGTGTAATATTGTATACCGTGGTGGTGTCGCAAACTTCAATGACTTTACCGCATATCACGACTGATGCGAGATCTCACTCCTGATGCGTTACATTCCGCAGTTGAGCACGTCGTGCACCGCCTGGATTGTGCACAATGGCCATGTGGAACCTGAACATGATCGACACTGTCATGCGAAAGCGTACATTCACTGTGACATTTTCCATTAAATTAGGTACGTCATCCGGTTTGACGCCTTAATTCTTTGTTCTTGTATTACACATTACATTTCGCACTCACTAGCGCCATCTGTCGGTGTTTATTGCAATTATTGTTTATTATTGTTCCATTCTTCTTCCCCCTTCTCGAATAGTAAGTGTACCGCTTTTGGTTTCATTGGTTATTCATTGCTATGAGCTACAGACAGCTCCAAATAGAGATACTTACATTACAACCACCCTGTACATTAGCTAACCAAAAAAATTCGCTAAATGGCATGAGCATACCGTGAAGGAGCTTCCTAGTGTATCATGTAATCATTTGCCATTCAGCTAGGCTGTGGAATTTGTCGCCAATTTCTTATTTTATGTTTTTTGGTGTAATCGCTTCTTGTTTTTATCTGATAATTCTCCTTTTTTTATGCACGTTCTAAAAATAACTTTTTTTTATTGAATATCATCATGTTCTGTTCAGTTTTTAATGCTCTATCAATTGTTGATGTTGATGGTGTATATCTTACGAGTTGTTGAGAATCAAACGATTTTCGTGAAAGTTGGTCTGCTCCTGATCTGGCCATCCAGGTGGCCATCCACCACCAGGTGAACTATCCAGGTGCAGACCTCCGATAAAGATATTTTTATTTGTTACAATTGCGACAGGTAATTTATTTTAACTTTTTTAAAAATAATTCTGAAAGGATTTCACTTTTTTTTTTCTATATAAAAACTTACGTCAATTTTGTAAACAACTTCATTTTTGATGAAAAATCCTGTTTCAAATCCACTTTAGAATAACAAAAATACTTATTGACTATAATGTTTATTTATTTTACACCAAAATTATTTAATTTAGTAGAACAGCACTTTTAAATTGAAGAAAATCATGATTTGTGAAGCATGGAATAATGGTGGCCATATCATGTGCACATGTTCCTGATATGGCCACTTGGTATGGTCAAATTATGGCCACTTTTAAAATTCCTTTTTTTTTTTCTTTTCTCTTTTTTTTTGTACTGGTAAAACTATTTTTATGTGGAATGCAATATTTTCTTTATGAAAATCCATTAACCGGAGAACGTTACAAAAAATAAAACGGTTTTGATTTTTTTCAAAATGACGACAGGGAAAATTCTTAAACTTTAGCATGGCCATATTAGGGACACGCGCGTTATATGATTTTTATAAAAGAAATATGTCGGCTAACTATTTTTCAAAACTATTCACAAAAACTAATTTTAACTAACAAAAACAAAATGACAATTTTGAGAAAATAATGACTCAATAAAAATTTATTCTAAACTCCAAATATTAATACGTAAAAAGATTATGATAATTAATAAAGATTGCTATCTATTTTATTATTTTTTTTTTTTTTAAGTACCAAATGTATTGGTCTCTTGTGAACACTTAAATTTTTTTTTCTCCTTTAAATTCGCTGTAATAATATGGATGGTCATTGTCGCAACTTTGTCTTGAATGGCGTTGTTTAAAATATCGAGTTTTTCTTTCTTGTAATCCCTACGGAATAAATGTTAATATTCCGTAAACTGTGGCTGAAAACTTAAAATCGCAGGAAATAATTTTAATCCAATCAAGGTAATTTAAATTGATTTCTTGAGGATGTGGGGGGTCTTCAATCTCCCTTTTGTCGTTCTTGTTTGTTTTGTGCAACTTTAGCGTGGATACGCTATTTTTAATTGCAGGGTGTAGAGTTCTTCGTGGGTTGGATTATACCCGACCCGAACACAACAAAAGAAAATTCAAATACCCACAAATGAAACGAACCCGACACATTTTAACCAGAAACCAACCCGAACCCGAAATATTTAAACCCAAACACGAAATATTTAAACCCAAACACGAAATATTTAAACCCAAACACGAAATTAAAAAAAAAGACAAGTCGTTGGGGGCCACCGTAATACTTTACCCATCATGGATATGCATAATATAAAATATGAAAATAAAACATGTGTAAACTATATATAACATGCATTGCAATGAGGAATTTGCACACATGAGGTAATCGGCCAATTTTATATTTTTCTGATAATTCCAGGCTCATAAATTTCAAAAATGTTCTCAAAAATGTAAAAAAATCGTTCAATAATTGTTAAATTAGAGAAAACCACGCGACTTGAAAACGCTGCGTGATTGGCTATGACGTCACTGTTCACGATGTGCCAATGTTTACATTTTGTTTGCAAGCGGCGTTTTAGTTCTCGGCTCGGGTTTTGCAAGCATTTTGAATTTTTTTTATCTCGAAATTTATTTCTACTTTGGTCTTTACGATATTTTTATCAATCTCTCATTTTCGTTGTATCTCACTATTCTAAAAAAAAAGTACTTAACTAATGCTGATGTCGCTGACGTAATTGAATTTATTGTGACAGTTTGACTTTCTCGGCTTATAATACAGTAATTATTGCATATAACAAAATGAAAACATGTAGTTTTGTAGAGAAATGTATAATAAATACGCTGAAGCAAGCAGTTTTTAAATCGAAGAATCATTTTATTAGCTATTCAATGTTAAAATTGGTCAAAATAGCTCATTTAAAAACTTTTATAGGATCAAAAACTATGCATAGCAATTTAATAATCTTTCGTAGGCATACTTGACTAGATTGTGGTGTGCAATATGCAAACATTTTTTTAATTTGTTAAATTTTTAAAGTATTTTTCAAAATTGTCGTTCAAAATTTCATTATCAAAATAAAGTTTAATTCATAGTTTGAAATAACATTTTATTTCCCATTGTTACCCGTTTTAAAATAGCCTAAATATGTAATAACATTTACAAAACTTTTTAATCGAAACATTTATTTACACCCGATTGTAAAAAAATAAAGAAACTTTAAAATAATTAAATTATTACGTGCGTAAAGCAATGAATGTTAAAAGTCGCTCCTAATTAAAACGATATATATTTAATTCGTCATATTTACATCATATAAACGGTTTTCTTATAGCATGTAAAATAAAACTTTTTTCTAAGCATTATAAAACTTCGGGAAGCAGCGACAGTTTTAACTTATGACTGTTAAATCCAAAAGAGATACTTTCTGACACATTTCTGAATTCATTTTTGTTAGGAAACGCATGAAATAGGCAGGTGTTCTTATTCAGAAACTATGTAATCAAAGACGTTTTATCTTTTTTGGGAAAAGCAGAAGATCTTTCAGAAAACGCTGTCAAAGTCGGCGTTTTGAACTGAATTCTCGACACGGCAGCACAAGAAAAGGGAAAAACGTATGTCACGTGATACAAATTGGTTATAACTTGATAATTAATTAATTTATTAAAAAAAATGGAAAACTCATTTCGATTTCAAATAGTTTCAATAGTTATGCCTGCCAATTTCATGCTTTTGCGTTTAAAAATGAATCGCGTTGTTGAGAAGGCCATTTTAGAATCACCTTAACTATTTTATAACAGCTGATTTTCAAATCTTTAATTGATCTTTCTTAACTAATCACGAAAACAGACGTCAGCTTTTGCGATAACAGTGGATGCGGTCTAGGGCGCCGAAAATCCCCCACTCAAAGGGAAATAAACGGCAACCTGATTACAGGACATCGCCACTTCTTGTGATAATATCATTTAACCTTTCATAATCAGATAAAGTTTTTTTAACGAAGAAAATTAGCGTGCTTTTAAAGCCTGTGGGGGTCTGGATGGGAGTTGTCGAGCATAACTGTTAGGAGGGCATATATATGCATATATAGAGAGAGAGAGATAGATAGATATGTGTGTGTGTGTTTATATCTAGTTCAAATGCATAAATATCTTATTATTTTTCCAAATCAAAAGCTTATATTTTGATTTCTGCTAAAAAATACTGACGCGTCGCAGAGCATCAGCATTTTTTTTTCAGGTTAATTATAAATTTCAGTCTTTCTTTTGTGCAAAAAAACATTAATTATATACTGGTATCTGACTGTTTGGACACATCATATCAAATTTGTATATATATTATATATATAGGTTGTTGTATTCAGTGCTTTATATATCTGTAAACGGATAGTATAATTATGTTTAAATAAAAAGTGATAAAAAGTATTTATACTTCTGAAATTATTTCCACCTGGTTAAACAAACAAAAATATGAAAGGTACTTTAACATTGAGGTTTGTAATGTTATATTAAAAAAAAAAAAAAAACTAGAATCAATACATCTAAGTTATAAATTAAAAGAAACCATCATGTTTGGTGATAAAATTTATCAACAAATTATTGTTTTGAGTTAAATTCCAATTAATTTATATTTTCATTCAAAAGATATTAATTTTATGAATTAAATTAATCAAAACAATCATTTCCTTACTTTATATTGTATTTTATATTTTAATAATGTATATAAATGAATCAAGGAGTTTTGTAAAATTGTAACGTTAGCAAATTATCCTCAAATTCTCCAATATCTGTCACACATTACCAGAAATGCTTTTGCCTCTGTAGTATATTGAATGGTTTATAAAAATCATTTTTTTTCTTATAAAAAATAATTATTCTAACACACAATATCGTATAACTTATAACTGGTATAAATATTTTATACTGGAATCATTTTTTTCTTTCAAAATTTAAATGCCAATGGAGAAAATCAAACTTACTTTAACTGTTTTTGTATTATACTATTTTTTTAAAAGTTCTTAAAAAATTAAAGATAACTTTTTTGTAGTTTGCGAGTTGTTTAGGTCTTTAGTACATTTGTATTTTCTTAAAGATTCTATTACTTTTGATAATGTAATACCCACGAATTTTATTACAAGAAGAAATAAAACTCTCAAACGCGCTATTCAAAGCGTAAACAAATGCTGCGTTTCTCTGCTTGTCATGAACTATGACGTCACAAGACTGGCGTAGTAAAAAGTGTCGTTTTCGGAACACGGTAAATAGTGCGCTATAAAAACTGTCAGAAGTCAACAATTACAGCTCAAAATTAAAAAAAAAAAAAACATACTGTTCTTCTTATCTTTCTGTTTTCTATTATATAAAAATAAAATTAGAAAACGTGAAAATTCCTCATTCGAATAAAATCGTGGTTTGATGACGTCATAAACTCTAAATGCTCTATTACTGAATTGCGTAAAAGAAACATCCTTATAACTTCGAAATTGATAATCATATTAACTAACGGTTTACTGCGTCGGATTAAGCGTCTCATTTCCAATTAAAATATATTTTTGAATTGAAATTTGACTGAAATACAGGGTCATGAAAAATCAAAGAGTGTGGAAAATAGGATTACAAATATCTCGGCAACTCATTATCCGATCGACTTCATTCTTTATGCAAAATGTATGATATTTTATTGTTTTTTATATTCACTCCTTAAAATAAACAATTGCGAAAATTTTTATATATCTTTTATCTGAACGAATATTTTTCGAGAGTCCGAAAAAATAGTTCCGGATAATCGAGGCTACAGAAATTCTATAAGCTCCTTCCCATTATCATATATTCTAATACGAGCAAATCTTGTGTGTGGTTATATATATATATATGTTATATAAAAAATTATTTCCTTCGAAAATCTTCGTAAAAGTCCTTTAAATTAATCTAACTTCTGACATAGTCAGTATTTCCTTAATTCTTAATAATATTTATTCCTATTTAATGTCCTTTTAAAAGTAAATACCCGTATATAACGCCAGATATATATGCAAACGCCAATATATATGCAAATTTTATCTTAAAAACGGCTCTAACGATTTTGACGAAATTCTGTATCCTACCGTTTTGGGGCACCAGAAAACCATTGGGCTAGGTCACGTGTTCGAGAAAATTCGATTAGTGGGTCATCAAGGGTCAGGGTCCAGCTAATTCAACTAAAAAAACGGTTCAAACTATTTTGACTAAATTTAGTATCTTACCATTTTCGGGCACGAGAAGACTATTGGGCTGGGTCACATGTTTGAGAACTTTCGATTAGTGGGTCATTTTTGGGTCAACCCGGGTCAAGTTAATTTTATCTAAAAAACGGCTCTAACGATTTTGATTAAATTTTGTGTCCTACGAGTTTCGGGCACGACAAAATCATTGGGATAGGTCACATGTCCGAGAAAATTCGATTAGTGGGTCCTTTTTGGGTCACTGTGGGTCAAGCTAATTTTATCTAAAAAACGGCTCAGACTATTTACACTAAATTTTGCATCCTATGGTTTTCGGGCGCGAGAAGACTATTGGGCTAGGTCACGCGTTCGAGAAAATTCGATTAGTGGGTCATTTTGGTCATGGGTCATTATGGGTCAAGTCATTTTATCTTAAAAACACGGCTCAGACTATTTACACTAAATTTTACATCCTATGGTTTTCGGGCACGAGAAGACTGCTGGGCTTGGTCACATGTTCGAGAAAATTCAATTAGTGGGTCATTTTGGTCGTGGGTCATTATGGGTCATGCTATTTTATCTTAAAAACGGCTCAGACTATTTAGACTAAGTTTTGCCTCCTATGGTTTTTGAGCACGAGAAGACTGTTGGGCTAGGTCTCATTTTCGAGTAAATTTAATTAGTGGGTCATTTTGGTCATGCGTCAGGATATTTGAACTCAAAGCTAATTTTGACCGAGCATAGCTCGGTCTTCCCTGCTCGTTACATACTAAGCACATACCAAATTTCAAGTCTCTATCTCAATTTTTTCGGGAGATAGAGCGTTTACAGACATACACACAGACAGACGGACGGCATTTTTTTTTCTAAAAATATGTTTCTTGGAATCTTAAGTGTCTGAAACATGTCAAATCCGTCAATTTTTTTTTTTTTTTCGATTTTCAAAACGATGAAAAGACTTACCCTGTACTACGTATGATGGGTAAGTAATAACCCCTATTTTAATACTATTATAGAAAAGCAATCTATAATTGTGTATCTAATATCAATTTCATATTTTATCTAGAAAATGAACCTATATGTACTCATTAATGTTTTCAATATATAGTTTCCGTAATCTGAAAATCCGGCCATCCCAAACTGATCTGCAGGATCCAAAACCCAACCCAAAATTATTAAAGTCCATCCGACGCGACGCGAAAAAAAATTACCGCCAACCCGATCCGAATTGCGGGTCAGATCGAGTTCGGGTAAAATCAGGTTTACTCGACCCGATGCAAGGCTCTAATATGGTCTCCCCTCTTATTTTTCACTAATAGCTAATTCCTAAACTGTTAGTTTTTAAAATATACTTCCAGTTGCAAAAATGCTTTTTACGTTGTTTTACATCATTGGGACAGTGAGTTGATCTTGCAATTGTAAGTATCTTGGATGAGTTCGTTAATAAATCATGTAGCTCTTATAATTCGTTTGCAGGAACACACAACATCAAAACATACAAAATTTCTCATCACGGCAACGTCCGAAATACTGAACCCATTTGAGCTTTATCGGGCAGTGTATTAATCTTTCAAGTATCTTGGCTGAATTCGTTAATCAAGTGTGTTTATCTTATAGTTCGTTTACAGAAAGACGCAAAAAATGTTCGATGGCATTCATTGTAGAGTTTTGGTTATATTACAGCCTACGGGTGATTTTTAAACTAGGATTTCTATCATTTTTTAACATTTTTGATATAATTGCCTCATATCCATTCAATTACATTTGGTAAGCCTAATTTAAAATTTCCCTGCAAGATTACCTGTCTCAAAAAATAATGAACTTAGAAGGAGTAAAATAAATTTAATTTGTATTAAATCTGATGCTTGTACCTTTAAAAAATAAACAAATCAACCTAATACTCTTCCGATTGTGCCAGAAGGATTGTTTATTTATTTATTAATTCATTCATTCATGTAATAATGCATGCAGTATGTTTTTTTTAAATATAACTTAACCCTTTATATCCTGAATTAATTTTCCAGCTACTTTTTAATTGTATTTTTGCATCATTGGATAAGTTTTGGTGCAGAATAAACATAGGAAAGAGGAAAATAATTTTTATAGTGTTTTAGTGGTTAATTATGCAACTGTAACCACCATAAATTTTTTACCCTATGATATAAAATAAAATAGTAAATTTCAAATAGTAAACTTCAAATAAAATATAGGAAATGTTCATCTGTAGAGTATAGAAATCAATAGAAAATAATAGTACTAAATAACCGGTAATAAACCACTAAAATTACTCAAATGAAGAACAACATGCATGTCAATTCTATTGCAAAATGGATTTCGAATGTAGCGTGGCAAATGTAAAATCCCTACAATGCAAAGAAAGAGGATATGTGCTTGAATTTGCCATCTCCTGCCTGCTGTCAGAAATACACTCGTTGTGCCATTGTGAATACCGTTAGGAAAAATGGTCATATTACGAATATATAGGTGTTTTATTAAAGTGGTACTTATAAGTACCGTCAGGATAAAAGGGTTAATGGCTTCCCGGAATGTGTAAAAATTTTAATTTCCCAACATTTTCAAAAAATAACTATTTTTGAACATTATCTGAAACATTTTTGCAATTTTAAAGTATACCTCAAACTAATAGCTGTAAAAAAAATGTCATGAAACTAGAAATATAAAGGGAAAAAAAAGTTTTTCTAAAGAAGGATGTCAGCAGCTTAAGAATAGAATTTCCCTGTGAGGCTTATTGATGATTAACTAAAATTTTACAAAAAAAATATGCATTTTGTATATATTTTAAATTTTACTTCTAACATAAAAACACAGATAAATTTAAAATTCAGCTATATCACCAGATAAACCAATTTGACTGCAGGATATTTAAAAAAAAAAAAAAGAAGAAGAAGAAGATTTTTTTTTTATTCCACAATTCTTTTGCTTCACGTGTAATCAACAAAATAAGTCAAAAAGGGGGAAAAAAGACATTGAAGCCAAACTGAACACACATTCATTTAATAATAAATACAAATTATCTAGTTCAAAAGTGATTACAAAGAATATATTATTCTCATATCAGCAATTAATGGTTTTCTTTAAAATTCTATGTGAAAATACGAACAGTTATTATCACATATATTGTCTTGAAGTACTCTGTTTAAAACATTAAAGTTTTTCTTTTGTTTTTATACTCTCTGTGGAATATCAGTTTAGGAAATTGTAAATAATTTCCAAGTACGAAAAGAATAGTAGAACTAAGTCTGATGTGCCAATCCCAAAACTTTCTTCTATCTCACACAGATTTCGCATACACTAAAAAGAATCAGCACCAATTTATATCAAGGTCTAACTGAAACTCAAGTTTTACTAAATTCCATGCATTAGTTCTTGAGATATGACTAAAATCGTGTAAATCCTGCAAAATGTAGCATAGCAGCGCCACCTGTTGGGTGATTTACACCAAAACGTAATCAGTATCTATTTATGTCAAGGTCTAACAGAATCTGAAGTCTGAAATTCCGTGCATTAGTTCTTGAGATATAGATATCGTGATGATAATGAAAAAATAGGATAGCAGCGCCACCTGTTGGGCTAATTACACCAAAACGTAAGCAGCATCTATTTATGTCAAGGTCTAACAGAATCTGAAGTTTGATGAAATTCCGTGCATTAGTTCTTGAAATATAGCTATTGTAAAAATCATGAAAAGGTAGTATAGCAGCGTCACCTTCACCTGTTGGGATATCTACCAAACCGAAATCAGCGTCTATTTATGTCAAGGTCTAACTGAATCTGAAGTTTGATGAAAATAAGTGCATTAGTTCTTGAGAAGAGGTATTGCAGAAATCGCGAAAAATGCAGCATAGCAGCGCCACCTATTAGGCGAGTATCACCAAAAACTAATCAGCACCAAATTTTATCTGGGACTAACTGAATATAAAGTTTTATTATATTTTGTGCATTAGTTCTTGAGATAGAGCTCCCACAATGTTTTTGTCACAGACAGACAGAGTCACATACTCACATTTTCTGAAAACAGTCAAATCGTGTTCAGAACCTTCTAAAACGTATAAATCCGTCGAAAACCGGAAGTCGAAAATTTTCATGAATCCAATACTTTCTTCTTGTAAAGATAGAAGAAAGTAAAAAGGAATTACAGTGGAACTCCAGATATACGTTACCTGAGTTGTACGTTTCCCTCAATTATACGTTTTAACTTAGCGGTCCCGAAATCTTGCCATTAAAAATTAGCTGAGTTATACGTTTTGAATTGCACATTTCCCTCAGTTATACGTTACGTTTTTGCGTCCCCGGACGAATTTTTTTTTTCATTTGAACATTTTGAAACCGGAAACACTGACGATGTACTTCAGAGCTGCTGTGAGACCTTTTGGTATAGTAAAGCGGTTAGTCAGTAGCAAAAGCAGTTACAATAAGGCGGCTGCATTATTAACAGAAATGCAAAGTTTGCTGTTCAGTGTCGGCTCTGCCGAAAAGAAACAAGCGATGATTAGTGATTATTTCAACAAGATTCAGTAAACTACTAAAATGTCTTTCGATAAATGATTTATATGCCAAGGCGATTCCAATGATTTCTTTTAAGTACTCTATGTGTATTAAAAATAATTTTAATAAAGCTTTTATGATAAAAGAACTTCATGTGTACTTTTCTTACGACATTTTTCTACTCTGTTCCATTTCCGAAAATTTATGTCATGGGTGCAGTACTACTTAAGAAACTTCGGTTTTCAATATAAAATGTAACAAACTCCTCAGCGGATCAAAATTTTCACGATGTATTTAAAAAATTGTTCCGGTAAACTATTTATTGAGTTGTACGTTTTACTGAGTTATACGTTTTGTTGTCCGGTCCCGAGCAAAGCGTATAACTGGAGTTCCACTGTATACAGTAGACTCCCCAAAATCCGCACATCCTTTCAGATGTAAACAATGAAACTTACAGTTAAGATGTAACTGAAAAATTCAAGTTTTTTTTACATTTTTATATCATTCTGTACACATTTTAATATGTAATTCTTGTTAATATAATTGGAATCATGTTTTCTCATGAAGGAAGCATAAATTTATTTCTGAAAAATTTCAAGATAGCGCTGATATCAGTGGCGATCTCGATCTTTTTATCAAATACATTTATTTATTAATCAAGCTTTTTGGTTATTAAGTATGACTAAACATGAAATAAAACTTTGTTATTTAAAAAAATTTTTGTGTGAATTATTAGTGTATATTTATGAGGTGAGTTTCACCGAATAATTTATGAGAAAATTATCTCATCGTTATGCATATTTAGTTACGCATTATGAATTATTTACTTGATCTTTACTTTTAATATTTGTAAATAAGTAAATTTTCTTAATATTTATTATTTTACTTTATTGTAAACATTCATTGTAATTTCGTTTGCATTGTTAAATTCAAATTACTGTTTAAAAAATGTAAACAAAACAGTGACCAGAAATCTTCAAAATTCTAAAATCTGCACAACCTCTGGTTTTAAGCTATGCGAATTTAAGGTAGTCTACTGTAGTGTATATTTAAATATATAAATGTATATATGTATTTAAATTTATAATGTACTATATATTTTATCGAAACGTTATTAAGTACTACTACTATTAAAATTATTTGATTATGATTAGGTTAACAACTGTTTTCATCCATTTTAAGAGCAAAAATATATTTATATTACAGCATATAATACAATAGTATACTTGCATATTGTTGAATACATTTAAAAAATCTAAAAAATAATCGTAATATGGTGGGAAAAATTCTGTGTTTATTTTCGTCTTTCTCTTAATTTACTTCTAATATGGATTAAGGGAAAATGTTCACAGTTGAATTTAAAATTAAGCAATATCATCAGATAAACTAATTTAACTACATGACATAAATTTAAAAAATAATTAATTAATAAAAACTGCGTTCTATAATTATTTTATGTTTCATACACAATAATACACAAAATTATATTTCTGCTTAATACATTTTTAAAAAAAAGTGTACGAAAGGCATGCCATATGCACCGCACCTCCTTTAATAATAAATAAAGATTATTATCTAGTTCAAAAGTGATTACAAAGGATATATTATCCTCTTATCAGCAGTTAATGCTTTTCTTTAAAATTCGGTGTGAAAGCACGAACAGTTATTATCACAAACATTGCCTTGAAGTACTTTGTTTAAAACATTAAACTTTTTGTCTCTTATGCCCTCTATGGAATATGAGTTTAAGGGGGAAAAAAAATCCAAATACTTGATATTACTGGGAGTAATTTTAACCAAAGCGGAGAACTTGTTTCTTTTTCGCAGATCAATTATTTACAAGATTAAGCAATGGAAAAAGAACATTACATTTTAAGCCTCTAATTCATTGAAACGCTTTGGAGCTAAGGCTTAAAACTGTTTAAAATTAAGTTTAAAAAAAAAATTATTATTATTACTAGGTAAACAGTCAAGGCATTCATTCTACATCGTTTTTTTTAGGCCGGTAATTGAAATGATTGATATGACAAGAGTTGTAAATTATGCTATTGTAATGGAGATGAGATACTTCTTAAATAACACAAAAATTATGGCGTTGCATATTCAGGGTGCAGCTTAACTGCTCAGTAATTTCTAGGAAAGTCAGGAATAGAAAACTAAGCAATAATAGCATAGGAATATGAAATCCTAATCCACTTATTTGAGTCAAAAAAAACTGTGAAGATTGTTCCACACTGACCGCACCGAAGTCGTGTTTCTGTTAATAACTTTGAGAAAAGTGAAAACATTGAAATAATGAAATTTTGAAGCGACCTACACGTTGCTTTTATCTGTGTGTGATAACATTAAGATGACAGAGTGCGAAATTAGCAGTCGTTAGTCGTATTTTGCATCTATAAAATTCAATTTGACAACTATGATTTTACATCCAGTCGTTATTTTTGTCGCCTAACTTTGTATGCTTTTCTTTGCTTTTTCCAATCACGCATGTAGCCTTTTTTCTAATAACGTAACTGATAATGTCAATCTATAGCTATACTATTTATTGTTATTATTTTTTCTTTTCTTCTTTACTCCATTTAACTAAAGCATTTATTTCATAATGGTTCTTCCTTTAAGTACAACTGTATGTGTGATGGAGGGGTTGATCGTAATTATTAAATTTAATTAAAAGATAAACAAGACTTTGTCTGCATTTCTCTCAGTCATTGATTTATTATTTGTTAGGTTCTATCGATCAGGCTTGACCGATTTAGAATCCAAGCCCTGCAATTGATTTAAAGTTGAAAAATATATAATACAATTAAACAAAAGACTTTTTTATTTATTTATTTATTTATTTTTTAATATTACTTTATGAATTTTAAAATGCCTTTATTTATCATTAATGATATTTATATGCATGCAATATAACCAAATAATTTCAAATTTGCACCTAAGTCGAACATTTTGGCAGCTAAGGAAAAAAAATAGGTGTCACTGGCGCCTGATTATTTCCTTCAAGTTTCTAACGCTGTAAAGATAAGTGCTATAACTTTGCACTATCCGCTTCAAACAGCATAAACTCGACGCTCAACATTTTGGTATGTGGTGGTCGGTGAATACGGTATCACTGATTGAATTACTGTACTTTTCCAACATCTTTCGTAATGTTATGACATTTAAAATAAAGCAAGGTCATAGTCTCTTCAAATTTTCATAACACTATCTTCACTTTTCTCAAAGTTGTTTACGTAAATCCGACTTCGGTTAAAGTGGAACACTCTGTATTTTTGACCGAATAAATGGATTGTGACTTTTATATGCCTATGTTTTCATTACTTAATTTTATTTTCCTGGTCACCCTGCAAATTACTTATTCTGAATCACCCTGTATATGAACATATTCCACACATTTTATTTACTTTTGTTGAACAGTCAGCCATAAAGTTTTATAAAACGAGGGAGGGTGGGGGGGGGGGATTTTATAAATTTCTAATACAATGAAATCGGCTGGTTTTGAGCGCTGGACTTCCTATTTTGGAGCTGGAGACTGTACCTCCGCGCCACTGTTGTTTGATTACATTGTTGTAATATTTATCTATTTTACTCTGTCACATTTCTTTGGTGTATAATCGGTCGCAAGATGGTTAAAATGGATTAAATACCTAATCCATCGGCCGAATTTTACAAAAGTATATACAATTCTTGGGATAATGGTCTAATGACATATTTGTCAAATGAGAGCTTAGTCGGAAGTATCATTTGGGAGTTTACACCATCTGTTCGGAATATATATATATATATATATATATACATACATATACAGTGGAACTCCAGTTATACGTTTTGCTCGGGACCGGATAACAAAACGTATAACTCAGTAAAACGTACAACTCAATCAATGGTCTACCGGAACCACTTTTTAAATACAGGGTGATTTGAAAATGAGTATACATTTGAAAAATTAATAATTCACGGAATAATGTAGGTACAGAGGTAAAAATTGACACACATGCTTGGAATGACATGGGGTTTTATTGTAACCACACAAAAAAAAATTTAAAAAAAAGGCCGACAGATGGCACTGAACAGCAAAACGTCAGTGACTCTGCCTGAGAATCGTGTATAAAAGGAGCTGTAATGAGAGAGATAATCAGATGCACCAGCAATTGCAGCATGTAGAAGTTACCAGAAAAGGTAATGTTAGTGAAGCTCTACTATCAAAATGGGGAATCTGCCGCGATCGACCGACATCAATAGGCATGCTAAAAGACAACATCCAACGCCAATGTCTCACCATAACTAGAGATATGCTCCACAGTGCTGTGCACAACACTGTCCCGCGGCTACAGCTATTGTTGCGGATGACGGTGGACATGTTGAGCATTCATTCTGAAGAACATCGTCTTTGCTTTGTCATAATTTGTTATGCTAATTATTGCTTTTCTTATCACAGGAAGCGCCATCTGTCGGCCATTTTATGAACTTTTTTGTGGATACAATAAAACCCCATATCATTCCAATCATGTATGTCAAGTTTTACCTCTCTACCTACATTATTCCGTGAATTATTAATTTTTCAAATGTATACTCATTTTCTGATCACCCTGTATATCGTAAAAACTTTGTTCCGCTAAGGAATTCTGATTGCAGAGTATTAAGTACAATGTTGTTTGTCATAATTTCTGAAAAAAACTTTTTTTTTATATTAAAAATGTTGCAAATTATAAGCAAAAAACTAATCGAAATTTGGGACTGTTTTTATAAAAACCTTAATTTCTCTACGAGTATACATGCTATCCTCATAAAAATGAACCAGTATATTAAAATAAGCAACTTATTAATAATCTCGAGTTTGAACGGTTTTGCTACATTAGTTTTTACAGGGTTATCCAAAAGATATTCGTCCTTTTTCAGTTTGTTGACAGTCCCCTATGGGCTTTCGGGAAAACATCTTCACGGAAATATATAACTTATACTATACTGTTTACACACCTGCAGTTTCAGGTTAATTCCTCATGTATTTTTCTAGATATTGCTCTTTTCACCATTTTTAGTGAGTGTTGGTATTATTTTGTCCACCCCCTGTATATATATATATAACATTTTAATTCATTATTTATGTAAAACAGTTTCTAAATTTAAAATAAAAATATTTTTCTTCTTTTCAACGAACAAAATTCTAAATAATTTAAATAACAAAATAAAATGAATGTTGCATGGAATTTTCAATATTTTTTTAGTCCCACACGCTTTATCAAATATCTTTCCCCAAAAAAATATAACCAATTTCAATTTTAAGTATAATTTAAAATTTCTTATCTCTGAGAGCAAATTATGTAACTGTTGCAAACTTTTTTTGCTCGTTAACCACTTTATAAATTGTCAGTCCCACCGGTCCTAAATAACACCGCATAATTTGTGTCGGAAGACAACGGTCGTTAGCGATATCTCGAACGATTTTATTTTAGTTTGTGCCTATATGCGAACTGTTTTTTTACGTTGTTAAAGCCAAAGGGGGACGGGGGGGGGGGGATTTGTTTAGAAAATATACTTTGAGGATCGACCGTTATAGGATAAGGACCTGAGAGATTTATCATAATAAAGTTGTGAATATTTTTCGATTTATAGATTATGTTGGAGAATTTGACATGATGGTCATTTATTCATAGTGATTATGATCATTAAATGAAAATTATTGGACTTCAGCTTGTCATTTTCGTTCTTTTCGTCTTCTTGAGAAAGGATATTAAAAAATAATGTCCAATTAGTTATATTTTAGAAGAAAAAAAAAATAATATTTGCCAAAACATCAGTTATTCTTCTTTAGAAAATAAAGAGCTGACTTTAAAACTAGTATGTTGTGGCCATCAAAAAACTTTCCTCTATATAAATCAAATCGTCTGCAACTAAAAACAAAAGGACAATCTATTCGTTCTTAATATATAGGTATTGCGGAAATCCGGATAAACACAGCATAGTAACGCTAATATATATATATATATATATATATATATATATATATATATATATATGTATCATATTATGTACAGATTATATATATCAGTACAAAAACCCTTAACGGGTTAAAAGCTTGTGACGCAGCGCTTTTCCTTATGCCTCTAAGAATTTTAAATATGAATCTTAAAAATAATGATATCAAATTTTCAGTGGCGCTATGCTATTAATTAATATATATTTATTCTATTTATATTCATGGGTGCAAATATTATTTTTAACATGAAAAGATATATAATATTTATTCGCTGATACTTTTTCATTCACATCTCTCATAAATTCAAAATATGGGTTTTAAAAGAAATGATATCAAAATTCCAGTGACGCCTTAAATCGACTTAATTTTTGGTTTGTTTTAAAATTATATTTAAATTATTTTTGGTTTGTCTTCTAAAAGTATATTTATACGTATGAACAATACTTTTAAATTTCCAATAAACTAGTCGTTGGGGGAGGGGGAGAGGGGGGGGGTACCGTAATACTTACCCATCATGGATATGCATAATATAAAATATGAAAATAAAACATGTGTAAACTACTTATAAAATGGGTTGCAATTCGAATAAAATCGTGACTTGTGACTTCATAAACTTTAAATGCTCTATTACTGAATTGCGTAAAAGAAACATCCTTATAACTCCAAAATTGATAATCATATTAACGAACGGTTTATTACGTCAGATTAAGCGTCTCATTTCCAATTAAAATATATCTTTGATTTGATATTTGGATGAAATACAGTGTCATTAAAAATCGAAGAGTGTGGAAAATAGGATTTCAAATATCTCGGCAACTCATTATCCAATCGACTTCATTCTTTATGCAAAATTTATGTTTTTTTACTGTCTTTTATATTCACTCCTTAAAATAAACAAATTAGAAAAATTTTATATATCTTTTATCAGAACAGATATTTCGAGAGTTCGAAAAAATAGTTCCGGATAATCGAGGTTACTGAAATTCAATAAATTCAATAAGTATGTAATAATTCCCATTATTACATACTAAGTACATACCAAATTTCAAGTCACTATCTCAATTTGTTCGGGAGATAGAGCGTTTACAGACACACATACAGACTTCAATTTTTTTTTTCTAAAAATATGTTTTTCGGAATCTCCAGTGTCTGAAACGTGTAAATCCGTCATTTTTTTTTTTTTACATGATTTACCCTATACTACGTATGATGGGTAAGTAATATATCACTTTCACTGAGCTTATATTATGCATTGAAATGTATTTATTTCAATAAATTGATTTATCTTTTGCGCCCTGCTATTCAAAATCGTAAGTAAATGATTACTTTTCATAATACTATCCATTTGCATTAATTTAACTTAGTTTGGATACTATGACGCAAAGTAATACTCAACTTCACAAGCTTTATTTAAAAAAAAAAAAAATCTTCATAATTAACCAATTTTAATTTGAAGAATAATTTAAAATTTCTTATCTGTGGGAGCAAATTATGCAACTGTTATGAACTTTTTTGCTCGTTAACCCCTTTATAAATTGTCGGCCCCACTGGTCCTAAATAACACCAGTAATTTGTCTCTGAAGACAACAAAGTCGTTAGCGATATCTCGAACGATTTTATTTTAGTTAGTGCCGATATGCGCGAACTTCATTTTTTTACGTCGTTGCAGCCAAAGGGAGGGAGGTTGTTTAGGAAATATACTTTGAGGATCGGCCGTTATGAGGTTGAACTGGGGAGATTTATCATAATAAAGTTGTGAATATTGTCCGATTTATGGATTTTGTTGGAGAATTTGCTATGATGGTCATTTATTCATAGTGAAAAAGTAGTGATTATGATCGTCATAGAAAAATCGCGGGCTTGTCTGTTTTCTCTTTTTTTTTTAGGGGATATTTTGTAAAAAAGGTTATAAGAAGGAATAGTGTACTTATTAGGTATTTTTGAGGAGTAAAGTAATTTCATAATATTTGCCCTAAAACCAATTATCCACCTTTCAAAATGTGATGTTCCGAAGATGCTAAATGACAGCTGTTTTTCATTGCAATGCCTACATTGTAAATATCTGAATGACAATGGAAGCTGCGAACGAATTGCAGGGTTTATCGTATTAATTGTTTTTAATTATTTATTTATTTGAGAGTTGCGTAATATCTAAAAACAACTTCTTTGACCAAGTGTACCGTTAATAAGTCATGCATTACCTGTAATGCGCCACCTTTTTTGACAATTTTTTTCTGCAGATTTTCTAACTTTACTTCTTAATGTGTAAAATTATATACCTAAAATTATTTCAGAAAATGATATAAAAGATTACTTATTAATAAGAGTAATTTAAACAAGAACGAAACATCATACATCAAACGTAGATTATAAAACACTTTCCAGCACTAACCTTGTTATTAAGGAATTTAATTTTTTCATAAAATGAAATCGATCTTAGTCCGTCCTGCAACCGACAACTTTTGTGCACCAATCAACGATAAATGCTATGCACTCCACAATCTATAGAAAACACGTTGTATTTAAAATATTTACATGGCTTAAACTTTTAAATCAGTTTTTAATCTTTTCAAATTTGGCACTGATGATGGAGCTTTAGAGGCTCCGAAACAGCTGTTTGCTATTTTTATATTTTAGGTAGATTTCGTAAGAAATACTACCTATTACATTTTCCCCTATGTTGGAATTTCTGAAAAATATTTGCAGATCTACGCCGATCATGACAACCAGAACCCAAAACCACCCCTGTTCAAAACTTTATACATATATCACTTTTTTTATGGACACGATAACTTCAATAATTAGGCACAAATCTCTTGCAACTGATACATAAAATCTCGGTCAAGTTCGTTAATGGGCAAAATCGAACCGAGGGGGAGGGAAATGGGGGGGGGACTTTTTTGAAACAGAAAAAAAAATACATAACTTCTTAATTATGATAGGTATCGAATCCGTTTAAAGTTATTATTACTTCTAGGAAAAGGGCCGAAAATTTATGTATGACAAATTTTTGATATCATTAAAAATGGCCTCAAAGGGGGGGGGGGGGGGATAGGGGTTTAAGAAGAAAAAGATTCATAACTTCGTCATTTCACAAAGTATCAAATCCGCTTAAATTTATTATAAATCCTCTTAATATTATCTATAACTTTTATATTGACAAGTTTTTTATTGGACCAACCCTTATAGCAAAAAAGAAATTTAAAACAAAAAAATCCCTGCCGACCCCGCCTACAGACACAGGTAGATTTCGAAATGGGCGATCCCGACTGCCGCATCATGGCAAAAAGATCATTTCCTCTGCAATTTTCAATAAACAGGCGCCTCAGGGTCTGCGTCTTCGAAATCTGCCTGTGCCTGTAGGCCGAGCGTCAGGGATTTTTTTTATTATATTATTTGTGCTATTTTTACGTTGATCATTTATTTTAACACGTTGTAGTTCACATCAGTGATACTTTTTAATTTCATTATGTTGGAAGTATCTTTTTAATTTCGTTATGTTTCAAGGTGTCTCCTGTCTGCAGTTTCATAACATTATTAAAATGCATCGCAAACGATTTTTTCCCATGGATCATAATGCATTGGAATTCTTTGGCGCGTTTCCGTAAACGAACTATAAGGGCTATTTATTCTATACTCCTTAGAAAGCATATTTTTGTCCACATTAGTGATGCATACCAATTCCATTATATTTGAAGTATTGTAACAATATTAAAATGCATCGGGAAACGGTTTTTCCCCATACATCATAACATAGCGGAATTCTTTTGTACGTCCCTGTAAATGCTACACGCTTCATTCCCAATTCTGAACATTCTATGGTAATTCTCAATAACATATAAAAACAAGTTGGAAATTGTACGTCAAACGTGACAAATGAGGTGCGTTCGTACTATAGCTAGTTATATAAATATTCAGATCTTGATGATTTTTAATTCTGTGAAATGAATTATATCGGCCGCAGATTAATTTTTGTAATAAAATAAGTATCTCGGTCGCTTGGCGATTAAACTTCGGAAGCTCCTAAAACAAGAAAGCACCGATTTTTTTTTTTTTTTAATTTCAAATTTCTTAATTAATGTTTTTATTAATATCTGCTAAAGTTTTGTTTCGATTTTCATAAAATTTGAAATGTCTCGACAAAATTCTGCAAAGATAATATATCTTATATTTCAAACCATTCGTTTGGGTAGTTTTTGCGTTGTTATATGCGGACGGACTGACAGAGACAGACAGGCGAACGGACAAGACGACGACAGTAGGTGCTACATATTTATATAATTACTTGGCAATCCGAATATATTTACTACAGTTAGATTACAGACAGACAGGGAAACTGAATTCATAAGCACTTTTCAACTATGTTGGAATGTGTTAAAAAACTGGATTTCAGACGGACGTTTAATTTGAAAATAATTCTGTGTTTGAATTTTTTTTTCTTTCTTTAAAAATAATTATTAGCAATATTTTTTCACAATGTAACGTTTTGACATTTTCGAAACTCTTTAAAAACTTTTTTCATCTTGATTACTAACAAAAAAAAAAAAAGAATAGAAAAGAAAGAAAGTAATTATCATTAAAGCTGTCTTTGTTACGGGTTCTCATAAAAGTTCTTCTGATTTTAGATTTCATAGCTACCGAGAGAAAAAAAAAACTTAAAATACCCTCAGGTGGCGGTACAGCATGTTTTGAGAAAAACAGTTCTGATGTTTTTTTTCGTAATCAACTTTCTTTTGAAAGCGATAAAAGAGATAATACCGTCGCCTAAGCAAAAAAATAATTAGTTATGCAAAAAAAATAAAATAACATAAAAGTGACTACTCTTTAACTAAGTATATTCTTTCCTGCAACGATAATTCTCAATTAGCTGAAAACGAATGAAAGATTTTCTATTGTCCGAAATAGAATTTCGTATTAATGCACGTATCCGCATGCTGAAATTGAAGGAAAAATAAAAAAGACAGTTGAGGATTTTTTTGGGGGAGAAAAAATGAATTAAACAATTGCATCGGATGAATGGTGATCAATGAATGGTATTGGTTGATGAGGATTTAGATTATGCGGTAGGGGGAATGTCCTATGTGTCTATGCTTCATAGAATAGTAGTCATGGTGTTCCGATTTATGAATCCCGAAAGATCAGAAAAGAGACAAAACACAAAATTGAGATACTATTTTTTTTTTTTTTTTTTTTTTTTTTATATAAACATATCTGCACATTTGCACTTGTGGTCAGTGACGGATCTAAGGGGGGGTTAGCCGGGGCAGCTGCCCCGGGTGCAAGACTTGGAAGGGCGCAAAAATGAGGAATCATAAAAGATTAAGAATAAAAGAAAATCATAAATTCACATGAAAAGATATTCAATTTTATTTTGTTCAACGGCGGTTTACTTTCGTTGCATAAGGATCAGAAATAAAAAAGTAAATTAATTTGCATTACATTATATAAAATATCACATTGCCACCAGTATTTTTAAGAAATTTTTATTTATTAAAAATTCAAGGATTTTGCATCAACGCTTTTCAGACATCATTCTATGTTGTTTTACAGCGTGCGCAGTATTTTATTTGGTTATGTCTAAAAGACATTCGGGTGATTATTACAGAAAGAAGACTAAAAAAAGAGAAGAGGAGGCTTCACAGCTATCATTTAGTATGTCCTCATGACTTAAGCCGAGCGATATTCATGAAGGTAAGCTAGAGGTCTGCACGGTCTCGGGCCGATTTTTATTTAGGAAGCTCGGGCCGGGCCTGGCCTAGTCTTCACTCTTTCCGGGCAGGGTTCGGGTTTTACTTTATTTTGAAAACTCGGGACAGGCCGGGCTTGGTTTACAATACTTCCGGGCCAGGCCTGATCTTTACTTCTTCCGGGCCGGACCGGACTTGAGCCTTTCTTAATTCTGCATATTCGGACCCGGTCGAGCCTAGTGTTTACTCTTTCCGGTCTTTACTTTTTTCTGCAGACTCGGTTTGGTTGGGCTAGACTTCGTTTTTCTGGGCCGAACCTAGCCTAAACTTCATTCTTCCTAGAGGTGCAAAGGCCGAAATTTCCACTTACGATCTAAGTCGTATGAAGATCATTATTGGCCGGACTTGATCCATGCAAAAATCAGTAAAATGTGTCCCGAGTCCTGACGCAACAATCAAGGGCGTATTCAGCACTCCATTAAACGGGAAGACATGGCTCCTTTTTTTTGAGTGGGGGGTGTCACATATCTTAATAAGTAACTTTTATATTAAAGGCTGTTGCCATATCCAAAATGGCTACTTTTCCGAAACTTTTAGAAAGTCATTTCCATTCGTAAATACAAAAATATTGTATTAATATTTGTAAAAATATAAATTTTACACATTTTATTCAGATACCAAGAAATTGGAGATTTTCCCATTTTCTTATAAAGGCAAAGAATCATCCAGAAAATGAGCATTTTAAGCCAATTTTTAAGACTTGGCAGTTACAGAAATGCCTCATGAGGAAGCAATTGGCTGCTGTGGCCTGAAATTCAGATTAAAACACCTATTTTACGGAGATTTCCCCGAAGGTTTCTTTGTCTTTGTCGAAAAATGGAAAATGCTATTGAATCATATTTATTCTAAATAAGTGCACTTGCAATTGTCTTGCATTTGAGATTAAAATTGACTTCATGGATCTTTCAGAAATTACCTAATTTGGATTTAAGTAGAGCTTCAGACAGTCAAAAAGATTCTCTTTGTTGATCAAGGGGAAAATTTAAAAGAATTTAATATATATTTTTAAAATATTCTTTAGAAATTTTCTTCGTTCAGGGGGCCCATTATGAACCACATGACCTCTTCCTTGGATCAGCCGTTGGCAACAATCTTTGTAAAAAGTACAGATAATTTGTAGAATAATGATAATCTGAAACTATTTTCAACCCTTTATGTCCCAAAATATGAATTCATGAAAATTTCATCTTCTAAAGTATTTTTCGTGAATTTTTGAAACCACGTTAGAGGATTTACATAATCATTTAATAAATTTTAGAAGGATTTTGCCAATTAAAATTAATAAAACATACTTTTAACTTTTATACCGGCCCGGGCTGGGCTCGGGCCGAATTTTTAGATTTTATACCGGGCCAGGTCGGCCCAATCACTTGTTTTACACGGGCCGGGCTCGGGCCGAAATTTTAACTTTTATACCGGGCCGGGCCAATCACTTTTTTTGCATTGGCCGGGCCAATAATTTTTTTGTACGGATCAGACCGGGCTCGAGCCTAAAAATTCCGGTCCGTGCAGATCTCTGAGGTAAGCAACCAAGTTACTTGTTTTTTTTATACGTGCTACACCATATAATAATTTATATGTATTATTTCTGTTCTAAAAATCTCCTTTTCTATGCAATAACTGAGTTGATATGTAAGAAAAGAATTATAAATCGATTTTTTATTAATTTCTTCTAAATTTTGAAATTCTTGTAATTAACAGACATGTTTGTCTAAAAAATGAAAACGAAACTTATACTCTGTTGAGAATTCAACGTGTTATTTATGTAGTTAAAAAGGTTTTCTATCCATGGGAATCAGTTTTATGTCTTTATTTATGTATATCAGTTGTTAATAAGTCTTTTAAATTTTGATTTCCAAAATATCGCACCTATACTTTTAAAAATTAATTAAATCTTTCATTAGAAATGTTTATCTAATAAAATATGTTAACTTAAGTTGCACTTCACAGTCACTCCACTTGTACTAATTTTGAAGCAAAAAAGTACATTAATTAAATTTAAACAGGATAGGTTAACATAACACTAAATTAAAAGGTTTCTTTTAATCGAGATCGTCATGATTGTTTACATTTCTTGCTATGCTTATATTTTCGCTTCAAATCTCTTGTTTCTTTTTATGTACAATAACGAATAAAGTTTATAACAGTTCTACTATAATTTTTAAAAAGTTATAGTTATTTTAAAAAATGTTTCCTGCTTAAAAAACTTGCTTGCTTCTTTATTTCTAATGTAGTTCAATAACAAATATTTTTAAACTTATTAACCCATTCGAGACCATGGTCGCATATATGCAACCTCAAAAAGAGCATACAGAATTTGTTTTAGGCACCAGTAAAAAATAAAAGTAATATTTGCTTTCTTTAATTAGAGCATTTTTGTGATAGTTTAAGTAAAGGTAGCTTTTTAAAAAAAAGTGGTTCCAACAGAATAAAATTTGTGTAAAAGCCGTTGGTTCCGAAGGGGTTAATGGAGCATTTAATCAGCAACCAAGTATAGCTGACAAAAAAACTGAATATTATTACCCTTTTAAGAGGTAATCTTTGGCAGTTAGACTCATGGTCATCACTCTAATTTTAATTCGTTATATAACCGTGAAAGTTGTAACAGAATATTTGCTGCGTGTTTTCAGATTTTTGTATATTAAATATTTATTTTTAAACTTTTGTAGTATTAGTCAAATTTTAGAATTCTTTATGCCGTAATAAATGAGAAAGACTAAAGTATCCGTTTTAGCATTTAAAGATTATTATTAGAACCGCGGGAAATTTTACTAAAGTTTCATAAAAATATTTTATATCAGAATTTTTATTTAAAACCATTTAACTTGCATATTGAATTTATTTTTGTAAAGCATACATGGTTGGGGCTTATTAAACTTTAGCTCTTGGGTAGGCCTTCTTATCTAGCTGAACCTAGGAAACATACATTTAACTTATACTTATTTTATATAGAGTTTCCTGCTACGAATCGACGTGTATTTATTTGATGTTGACTTGGAGACCTTTTATCAGCGCCCAAGGATGGGGCGATCGCCACATCGCTGCTCCTTTGAATCCACCATTGTTATACATAGATAAAGTTACTGTTTCTAACTGATGTATTTATATTTATAGTACATTGTTTGTATAAATAAGAATATTGTGTATATTTTTGAGAAATTTTGTAAAATATAAAATGAAAAAAGAAACTCCCGTACACAGAGTTTGACAAATCCAAGTGACTTGAATTCAAAAGGCTCACTTTACATAGTTCATTAAAGGAATTAAAAGAAAAATGAAGGGGAAAAAGTATTTTTAATTAAAAGCGATGAATGAGTTGAAATGTTTAAAAGGCTTGGGAGTAGGGGGGGGGGGCGCAAATCTACAAGCTTGCCCCGGCTAAATTTTAGTCTAGATCCGTCTCTGCTTGTGGTAGAGATCTACATAGTGCATAAACCCAGCTTTGGCTCGGACCGATTTTCTTTTATTATATTTGGGTCGGACCCGGGTTCACTTAATGGTATTGGTTGCTGAGGATTTAGATTATGCGGTAGGAGGAATGTCCTATGTGTCTATGCTTCATAGAATAGTAGTCATGGTGTTCCGATTTATGAATCCGAAATATCAGAAAAGAGAGAAAACACAAAACTGAGATACAAAATACATTTTATTTTAATTATAAAAATTTTTTCTTTATTTTATTTTATTTTATTTATATAAACATATCTGCACATTTACATTAGCGATAGAGGTCTGCATAGTGCATAAACCTATCTTTTGCTCGGATTGATTTTCTTTTATTATATTTGGGTTGGACCCGAGTTTCCTTTTTGTTTTATTGGATTTGGATCGGGCTGGATCTGGACTGGACACCATTCTTTCCGGGCCGGAATTCACCTGTATAGGTGTAGTCTTTTGTCTCTCTCTCTCTTTTCTTTTTGTAAAAATAATAGTGATGTTCACACGAATAGTAATTTTCCCGTCTGAGCGAAAATGTGTCTAGGCTGGGACTCGAATCCTGAACCTTCTGGCTTAAATTGCCAATGCTCTTCCAATTGAGCTATCTAGACGACATCCCAGTCAACATAATATTCGCCCAGAATAACCATTTGGTCATGATTTATTTACCAATCATTTGATTGTGTTAAAAATAATTATGATGTGATCTTCATTTGTTCGACGGAATCTTTAGAAATTTATCTTGTTTTAATAATTTACAGAGAAGCATGTTTAAAAACCTACTTTTTGTTGTAAAAAAATGGCCAGTAGAGCTAAAACAAATAAAGCTTCGGTAGATAAAATCGCGCGCTATCTCGTGAATAATTAAAATAGTAATTCTGACCAGCGGCAATTTTTAATGCACAATAAGAATAGAGGTAAGTGAATGGGCTTACCTTCTATACTTCACGGCTCGGATGGTCATCTGGTCTTACATCATCTGTAATCCATGTTAAAATATGAGCAGGGTTTCACCTATATATTCCTTATATATGCAATTATGATTTATTTATTAATTAGTGAACACATATTAATTGTGTTCTTTTATTTTGATTTGTTTTCCATTAACTGGAAGAAATAAAATTTGATTAGTTGATGTGGATTTCAATGAATATAAAGACACCATTTTTAGAGTTTAAAACTTATAAGTTAAACAACATTTTTAGGTCGACTTATCAACCCGGTTACAGATTTAAGAGTAAAGTACAAAAACTGTGGCGTTAGAAACACACGTGCCACAAAATAAAAATGTAAAAAAGAGGCTGGTTTTAATCAGCTAAACATTTGCTGAGATCAGTCTTTCTATATAGTTCAAAAAATAGTCATAAGTGTAAAAGTCTGCACACACGCTTTTCACATTTGTTGGTTAAGTATTTTTCGTTCACTAATTGGATTCTGTTTCGTGAGATCATCTGAATGATTAATTTAAAGACTTTTTTCATCTTTATAGATCTTTAAAATTATGATTACCCTTAAATATCTCTCTTTCATTGTAGGCTTCTCTCTCTTTTCTCTGTGTGCGTCTTCATGGAAGCAATTTTCTATGCAATAATTAATATTGTTATTCCATATTCCATGGATATATCATCTGTCATACATGCATGTCCACTACCTACATATCACCAAAATATGTGTAGCATATGGTCTGCTTATCACTCATAAGAAGTAATACATAATTAAACCTGAGAAATAAGTAAAATCTATTTAAAATTCACTTACCAATCATTCATCAACAATTCACCTAATAAATAAAATAATTTCTTTATTTTGATTTTATTATTATTATTATTATTATTATTAAATTCGTGTGAGCTCAAAAATGTTCTAGATGTGGAGTTGAAAGTTTTAATGAAGAACAAAATAATGATAATTATTATTATCCTAATGGGGACACTACGGGAGGGAACCGTGACTACCTTTGTAGGTTTTCACACCCCTCGAGTTGTGGTAGAGCAAGTACGGGTTGGAACATCCCGACTTAAGGCCTAGGGCCTGGTTCCCTTTTGGGTTTCCAGCTCCAAAGCTGTTGGGGGACGCCGGCCCGTCTCCAAGTGTCTCGCGGTGACTCCCCGTGGTTTCACCGCGTATCGCAACGACCTACGTCGTCGACACGTGGGTTCAAAGTTAAAGGTTCCGCAGTGGAGCGCGGCTCTCAGACCGGCCGAAGCGCCGTAGCGAGCCAAAGCTACTGGCGCGATAAAAGTCTCTGAGGACTTGGGTTCGGTGGTCGTCTACGAGCGGTGCGCCCCCTCATGGGCGACTGCGGCGCAGCTTACTTTTATCCTAATGGGGAAGAGGTTAAACACTCAACCTCCCCTCTTGTCCATGATCTTGTTAATGCATACACCTAATGCTTCTTTGCAAAAATGAATAAAATTTTAAGAAAATTATATATTTTTTAAAGACCTGATATTTTTATTTTTAAAATCTTCTATGCCCATGCTATTTTTCTAAACATTTTTTTTTTTTCAATTTCATATTATTACCATTTAAAAAGACAACATGATTAAAATTTAATTTATGAATTGCACGGGCATTTATTTGTTTTCAATCTTCATTCAAAAGAACGTAAATAATAAAGCATCGATTGTGTGGAGAGCAACATTTGTATAGCAGCATTTTATAATGCACACAATATATGCTAATGTCTGATGAAATTTGTATGCTAATGTAATGTATAATTATAATACAGACATTAAAGAAACATTTTGTTTATCGACTATCTGGAATAAAACATCGTTTACGCAAAAAAAAAAAAAAAAAAAAAAATTGTTTGAGCAACAAGTATTAAGAATTTGACTACTCTTTACCTAATATGTTTACCTGTTACGAATCTCTCATTTAGCTAAAAATGATTAGCTAGACATTTTCTTCTAATTTTATATTATTGTCATTAAAAAAAAATACATTATTAAAATTTAATTTACAAATTCCTTGGACATTTATTTGTTTTCAATCTTCATTCAAAAGAACGTAAAAAACAGAACAAAACAAAATAATAATAAATCATTTTTACGTAAAAAATAATTGTTTGAGCAACAAGTAATAAAAATGTACCTATTCTTTAGCTAATTTTTTTTTTTCTTTGACGAATCTCTCAATTAGCTAAAGTTGATTTGCATTATCAATCATTATTACAGGCATTATTAATTAGCATTTTCTTCTAATTTTATATTATTATCATTTAAAAAGACAAAATTATTAAAATTTAATTTATGAATTCCTTAGGCATTTATTCGTTTTCAATCTTCATTCAAAAGAACGTAAAAAACAAAACAAAATAATAACAAAGCATTTTTACGCAAATAACAATTGTTTGAGCAACAAGTAATAAAAGTTTGTACTCTTTAGCTAATATTTTTTTCTTTGCAGAATCTCTCAATTAGCTGAAAATGAATTGGGAGGTTTTTTTTTTTTTTTATATCCCAAAATAGAACCTCAATGTAGAACCCTGACATTAATGCAAGCAGTCACATAAAATAATTGAAAAAGAAAATAATAATAGAAGGATCCTGTCGGCTGGGAAATTTTCGGAAAAAACGTATAAACAAGGCTATTGCCACCGGATAAAAGTTCAACGGCATTAGTCGCAGAAGATTTAGATTATGTAGTAGGCGGAAAAGTTCGATGTCACTTTGCTTCATGGAATAATAATCATAATCATGGTGTTCTGATTTATGATTTCAAAAGATTGATCAAGATTGGGAACTAACCAATTGAAATAAAAGTCCATTTAATAAAAGCCTGTTCAAAAGGTGGGGGGGGGGCGGGGGAGGATCTTTATATTTTATTGAAGCATTGATAAAAATATAAATTCATCAACTTTTACTTAATGTAAACAATGTTACTGTTTTTTATACATTTTTTTCATTAAAGCAATTAATGCATTTGCATTAAGAAAAATTAATAAAGTTCTGTAAGATCTATAACACTGCAATTAAAAAAAAAAAAAAAAAAAAAAAAAAATGTTGATTTTACAGTATAATACTGGCACCCCAGCTGCGCGGCAGCGTATTACTGTTTATTACTGTTAATTTTACGGTACAATACTGACAGCTGGGGTGCCAGTATTATACTATAAAATCAAAAAAAAAAATTTTGCAGTTTTAATTTTTTTTTTTATTACGCTTAACAGATTGCCTATTTTACGCATAGCTACAGATGTTAAATAAATAAAATTGTAGTAAAATAATATAGAAAGAACTTCTGTAAAACATGAATAGGTCTTTATATAGAGATCATCTTGCAGTATGAATGAAAGCCTATGATATTTAATAAACAACAAATGCTATATGTTCAAATTATTATTTTTTTTATAAAGCCGATACTTCTCTTTCTGTGCATACAATTTTTTTTTTTTTCAGAAATTTGTTGATTTTATTTAAAAATGATTAAAACTTTAAAATTGTCCCATTAGCCCCCACTCTCCCCTACACTGAAAAAAAAAATAATAATGTTGATTTTACAGTATAATACTGGCACCCCAGCTGCGCGGCAGCGTATTACTGCTTATTTTACTGTTTATTACTGTTAATTTTACGGTATAATACTGACAGCTGGGGTGCCAGTATTATAATTTAAAATCAACAATTTTTTTGTTGTAGTTTTGATTTATTATTATTATTATTACGCTAACAGATTGCCTTCTTTTCGCATTAGCTACAGATGTTAAATAAATAAAATTGCAGTAAAATAATGTAGAAAGAACTTCTTTAAAACATGAAAAAGTCTTTATATAGAGATCATCTTGCAGTATGAATGAAAGCCTATGATATATTTGAGCTAGTAAATCCCTGTTTGGGATGAGAGATATTTAATTTAAAGATCAGCGTCTCAAAGTTTACTTTAATCGGCTTTACTGAAAATAACTGCTTAATACTAGAAATCCGGCATTAAATATTCGTGAAATATCTTATAAAGGATTAGATCTATTATAAAAACAATCATATTAACGTGGAAGAATTATATAATGCGATTGTAATAATTTATACTAGACATTATCTGTTGTATTAAATGTCCTTTGTTGTCTATTATTATTTTTATTTATTTGTTTTCAATTTTTAAAATAAAATGCATTTAATCTATAATATGTACGTTTAAAAAAAAAAATTCTCATATATGTGTAATTCAAATTATTCTTACTATCTCTTTCATCATTTCAGGCTGTGAAAAAATCATGATTTTTTTTTCATCAAAATAATCGGATTTTATTTTTAATTTAAATCAGATTTTTATGATTTCCCCACCCTTTTGAAGAGTTGTGGATTTCCAAAATAGTTTGTCTTCATATTTCATCTATTCTTCTAAAAATCTTACTAAACTTATGTTTACAATTGGGGAAAAAAAAATGTTATATACGTATGTATGATGTTTCTGTTATGTTATTTAATGGTTAAGTATATGTTTCTTTATGTTTAACAATTCTTTATTAAATACGTTTTTGTATTTAATAATGCTCCCTATTCATTGATTTTTGCACATATCATGTTCAGTTTCTCAATATTTGTCCATTTTTATTCAATTTTCTTCAAATTTAACTCTGTAATTGATCGGACAATTTGAGTTAATAAATTTGACTCATGGCTATTAACTCAAACAGAAATCAATTACATTTTACTTATATTAGTGGAATATTGCCATTGAAAAAGTGTTCCACAATATGAGTTTCCAATTGCTTCTTGTAATATTTTTCACTTTTTGCACATTGGACTTTTTTCTCTACATATCTTTTAAGTATTTTCTCGCACCTATTTCAATTTTGAGAATCTTAAATTTTTGGATAGATATTGTATATTGTATTGTAATTATCGGTTTATCTATTTTCCATTATTTATCTGGTTTAATGGTTATTATTTACAAAAATTTTATTATATATATATATATAATATAGAAAGCTTTATAAAACAGACAAATTCTGGATTTTTTGTGTTGGTAGAAGTAGTTTGGAAATGCATACATCGTTTTAAAGTAAACTAAGACAATATTTTGATAAAAAATTATTTACTGCAAAAATTAGCTTAGAAAAACGAAAAATATTTTTCAATTCCAAAAGCAATTTTCCTGTCCCATATTTACACATACACATGCATAAAAAGGTCTTTTCAAATTTGTCTACGTCTTTTCTTTTAACAACTTGAATAATATAAATAAAATTTGTTTTTGTTTTTTTCTGTCAGCTCGTATTTTCTTGTAATGTAAAGCATTTTGTAACATTAAGAAACTTTTTAAATAATCTGTATTTTTTTTTTTTTTCATTTTTATATAAGAATCTTTCTAAATTTATTTGTATACATTAACTTTCGTTAGTACTTCACTTATTAGTGTCATTTATTTATAGAAGCATCAGTGTATGTCATTGTACAATATTATGTGTTCAAAATAGCATATTTGTTACACTGACAAAAATCTTCCAAAATCACAATTCTTATTCTTTTAAAATATCATTGTACAGCTATGGTAAAAAGACATGTGTTCGGTTTTTCAATATTACTCCAAAAGGACTTCAAACAGAAGCCGAGGCTTCAGAATCCGAAAGAATATGTTTCCTTATATCCCATCAATAACAATTAAAGTCATTTTCAAACTGATTTTTAAAGGATTGTGTAAGAATATAACAAATTATAACACCTTGTAATATAGATTCGTAAAAAAGATTAAATGATAGCGTTTCAAATAATAACTTTAAAGACCGTGCAATTATAGAATATTCTTATTTGTTTTGATAATGGCTCGGATAGAGCAGAAACATGTCAACAGACTAATAAAAGTCATTTTACTATTTACTATTTTTATTTTACACCTACACCTTTTAGCAGTTAGAAAGATTGTGTAAGACTTTAAAAACTTGGACTGCATTTTTGTTTCTCAAGTAGCGAAAATTTTTCCCCTTTTACAATTTGTGAATAAATAAAATTTTCACTTTGAGTCCGAGTCCGTTTCGGGTCCGGTCTCGGGCTGAGCCCAAAAATATACTGCTGAATTTCAAGACTATTAAATTTTCAAAATAATAATGCATTTAAATTTTGTGCATACGATACACTTTTAAAAACAAATAAATGCATCTTCTTTGTAATTTATCTTGAAAACTATACACGTTTATTTAAAAAAACCTTCCGAATCAAGATGCAATATCCCATTAATAAAACAAATGTACTTTCTAAATACCACGTGAGTCTACTGGTCGAAAGTAAAATACAAAACCAATTAAATTTAAAGCTGATGAGATAAAATGTGACAAAGTGGAAAGGGAATCCGAATGGGTAGAAGTTCTTAGTTAATCTCGTTAACAGTTTCTACCATCTCGTTCACAGCGTAATTGAAATTTTAAAAAGGATAACTAGAAATTGAAAGACGGGCGACCTGTCGAATCCCTTGAAATTACTGCTGGAACACTCGACTGCTGGAAGTCTGACATTTTAGATTGGAACCGAACGCGAGGAAACAAATTCGAGAAGAATCTTCACCTGCTCTTTCGAAAGATTCGTTGGACCATATTATTCTTTCACGCAGGGTAAATAAATGATTCACTAATCCTGGAAATTGGAAAATCGAAAATGGCGAGAAAACATTCCGGGAAAGATTACCATGGAACGATTTGGAATATCAGAAAATGAATGAGATAGCAGACGATTTTACAGTTGAGTATGATAAATGTATGGATGGCTCTCCTGTTTATTTTATCGATTTTGCCCTTAGTGATTTTACATTTAAAAAGTTGCATCACATTTTTATCATCTTTATTGAAATAATTTAAAACGTTTCATAAAAATAAGTTTGTTTTCAGCGACAGAAGGGACAAGTGCTTAAGCTGTAGTTAGAGCATTTCGCAAATAATTTTTTTTTAAATGTTATTTGTTCCAATTTTTCAGTATATAGAAAAAGGGGGAAAATATATTGTTTATATGCGCTGAATTTGATTTGTTATCCAGATTTGGAAAAAGTTTCTTATTCAATTGCCAGATTTAATACATAAGAAAAGTCTATTAAAACACGTGTGGCAGACGATTTTACAATTGAGTATAAGGACTAGAAAAGGACTTCAAACGTGTTGAATCTGAATGTGTGAGTGTTGCTGGTATTTATTTTACCGATTTTCTCTTTCGTAGTTTGACATTTAAAAAACTGTATTGTATTTTTATCATTTTTGTTATTGAAAAAATTTATAAAAATATGTTTCTGTTATTCGATGACGGAACAGAGCTTTAAGCTGCAGGTTGGATATTTCGCAACTAATTATTTTGGTTGTTGTTTGTGCCAATTTTTCAATTTAAAAAGAAAAAGAGGAAAATCATACTATTTGTGTATGCTGAATTGAATTTGACGTGTTATATAGATAACGTAATCCGTATTTCGAAAAATTTACAGTATAGTAAAGCTTATAGTATTTCGAAGTACAAAGAACAAGAACAATATATCAAAAAATGAAGGCAGACAGTTTTACAGTTGCGTATGATGAATGTATGGGTGTCGCTTCTGTTTATTTTACTGATTTTGTCTTTTGTTATATTGCATTTAAATAAATGCTTCACCATTTGTATTTAGGAATTAAAAACCTTCTATAAAATATGCTTGCCAATATATATAATGCCAATTTTTCAATTCAAAAGAAAAAAAGAAGAAGAAGATGAACTTGCTATTTACGTTGGATTTGATGTGTTATCTAGTTTTTCAAAGCATTTTATAGCATACGGTAAATTTTATTTGGAAGTACGAAGATTAAGTAGAAAATAAATGAGCAGGCAGAAAAATTAACAATTGAGTATGGTGATTCAATGTATGGTTACCGATTTTCTCTTGCATAATTTTATATTTAAAAAATTTAATCTCATTTTTATCACTTTTAACAAAATAATTTAAAATGTATTTCTGTTATTCGATGAGAGAACATAGCTTTATGCTGTACTTAGAATATTTTGAAAACAATTGTTTTGTTTGC
The DNA here is from genome assembly GCA_963931845.1 of Maratus michaelseni. NCBI lineage: Eukaryota > Metazoa > Arthropoda > Arachnida > Araneae > Salticidae > Maratus > Maratus michaelseni. The sequence goes on along the minus strand of OZ007597.1, from coordinate 95,530,473 downwards.
TGTTTATGTAGATTTTTATTACAAATGCCATAAAAAAGGGGGTGTTCATATTGTTTATTATTTAATCATATTGTTGACTTTTTATCTTACTTTTTGAAGACCGTCTCTTATCAGTGCGAAAGAAAAGTGTAATAAAGTATTGCGTGTCTATAGGAAGATGAGTGTTTTGATAATTTGATAATTCTCTGGATCTGATTATAAGTAACATTTTCAGTGAAAGTATCTTCATATAAAAAAAAGAGCTAAGTTTTTCTGTGATGTCAGATAACCAATTCTCGTGTCAGGAGAAAAAAGTCACAGAATATAAATTTAATATTATAAAGCGTGTATGATTAAAGTTTAAAATCTTAAGATTTTATCATTCTCACGGATATAAACAGTCTCATCAAATCAGCCGGAAGAAAAGCGGGCAACTTTCAAAGAACTCTTAAACTGTTCCTAAATCAAAACCTGTCTCTGAAAAATTTCATCTAGAGAGACTGGCAATAAGGTAAAGAATTTTCAAATTAAGTCTGGCTCAACACAAAAGACTCGGTTAGCTTGTCGTGGAATGAACGGATTTAAGGGCATCTGAGAGAATACTGCTGAAGATAAAACGAATAATAGGAAGAATAAAGGCAGAATAAACTAGCATTGGAAATATCTACCGAGAGGGTTTTACGTTAAGACAACAGTCATTTCGTATTCGCTGAAAACTCCATAATTCGAAATACTTTAAATAAAAATACTTCCAAATGCGTATGTGTTCTTATTTGCTAATCAAATTTAAGTAAAACATGGGTTTTAATATTAAAAGAAACCGCATGCGTAAATAATTTACCCGTAGTTAATTTAAAAAGCTGATCTAATTGTAAAACTCCAGCAATATTGGACCAATATTGTCTGTAGTGGCTACATCTTAGCCAATACTGACACGATATATTGCCTCACCATTAGGATGCGACTATTAGCTATTAGGCATATTTCGCCATTTTATTGCCAATATTTCCAATGTAAATTCAATATTTCTGCAATATTGTCAATTCCTTACAAATGTTTCCAATGTAAATCCAATATAGCTGCAATAGTGGTATGTCGTTGCAAATATTTCTAAAATAAAGTCAATATTTAATCATTATTAGTATTTCATTTGAAGTATTTCAGTCAAATGAATGATGACTGTAATATTGGGTCTCAATATGACCAACACTGATTTGCTAATGGATAGGCATAAATGCAGTCATAAAGCTTTAAAAAAAAAAAATGTAAATTTTACTCAAAGTGTATCTATATAGGATATTTCACAAACCTGAAAAAAAACAGTATTAATTCATAAAACTAAAAAGTATTTTTTTTCCCTTATCTTTTTCACTTTTCAAAATGCGACATTTTAAACTGCTAAATCTCAGATTTTATCACGGATATGAACAGTATCATCAGATCAGCCGGAAGAAAAGTGGGCAACTTTCAAAGAACTCTTAAACTGTTCCTAAATCAAAACCTGTCTCTGAAAATTTTCATCTAGAGAGACTGGCAATAAGGTAAAGAATTTTCAAATTAAGTCTGGCTCAACACAAAAGACTCGGTTAGCTTGTCGTGGAATGAACGGATTTAAGAGCATCTGAGAGAATACTGCTGAAGATAAAACGAATAATAGGAAGAATAAAGGCAGAATAAACTAGCATTGGAAATATCTACCGAGAGGGTTTTATGTTAAGACAACAGTCATTTCGTATTCGGTGAAATGCGTATTTATTCTTATTTGCTTATCAAATGTAAGTAAAACGTGGGTTTTAATATTAAAAGAAAAGCGCATGCGTAAAATAATTTACCGTAGTTAATTTAAAAAACTACTCTAATTGTAAAACACCAGCAATATTGGACCAATATTGTCTGTAGTGGCTACATCTTAGCCAATTCTGACAGGATATATTGCCTCACCATTCGGATCCGATTATTAGCTAAGCCTATTTCACCATTTTATTGCGCATATTTTCAATGTAAATTCAATATTGCTGCAATATTGTCATTTCCTTACAAATGTTCCCAATGTAAATCCAATATAGCTGCAACAGAGGTATGTCGTTGCAAATATTTCTAAAATAAAGTCAATATTTAATTAATATTAGTTTTTCATTTGAAGTATTTCAGTCAAATGAATGGTGAATTTACATTCACCCAATTGGGTCTCAATATAACCTTACACTGATTTCCTAATAGATAGGCATAGAAAGATGCAGTCATAAAGCTTTAAAAAAAGGGTAAATTTTACTCAAAGTGCATCGAAATAGGATATTTCATAAACCTATAACAAATCAGTATTAATTCATAAAACTAAAAAGTTTTTTTTTTCCCTTAGCTTTTTCACTTTTCAAAATATGAGATTTTAAACTGTTAAATCTCCGATTTTATCACGGATATGAACAGTCTCATCAAATCAGCTGGAAGAAAAGCGAGCAACTTTCAAAGAACTCTTAAACTGTTCCTAAATCAAAACCTGTCTCTGAAAAATTTCATCTTGAGAGACTGGCAGTAAGGTAAAGAATTTTCAAATTAAGTCTGGCCCTACACAAAGGACTCGGTTAGCTTGTCGTGGAATGAACGAATTTAAGAGCATCTGAGAGAATACTGCAGAGGATAAAACGAATAATAGAAAGAATAAAGGTAGAATAAACTAGCTTAATATTTGTTTAAGAAATAGCTATCGAGAGGACCTGAAATGGATAACAATTCTTAAGTGGAAATTCGATAATGAGCAATATCGGAAACATAAAAAAATATAAACTCTCTTTTTTAAAAATGGGTACTAAAATGTAGAGGAAGATCGGGTAGCCCTGGACACTTGGATAAATTGCAAATAAAAGACAAATGAATGAAATTTCTGTCTTTATTTTATGCTTAAAGTAAAATTACGAACTTCTTTAATGATTTTAATTAAACATTGCTAATAATATCGAATTATTTAACAAAATATACTGAAAATAGTTTGGCCTTTTTTTGCGTCACAAGAAACGGCGGGTAGCCCCGGACATATTAATCAATGGTGTCCCAACCGTTTTTGGCCTTACAAACATCACAATTATAAGAAAACTCCGATGCGTCTATATAAACACAATCTTCATGGGCCTAGTCTTTGCATTCCTGGCACTGAATCCAGTCTTCTTTAAATGTTTCTCCGCATATGATGCATTCTGTCTCGTTTTGTCGAAAATTTATTAACGAAAACAAAACACTCACTCACGACTAACTTACTCGACGCCCACGTCGCAATTAAACTGTATTTGTTTCGACTCTAGAGGACATTCATTTACAGTAACTCTTTATTTACGCAACACTTTGAATTTCTTAGAAATTGAAATGTCCGCGGTTACCCGCCGTCCGCTGCTACCCGACTTTCCCCTATTCAGTTTTAGGTATTTTAACAGTTATCATTTTTTGAATTGTTATCATTTTTCGTAAACTCAATCTGTGTTGAGGTTCAAACATATTCCAGCGACAAATGTTACGTTCAAAATTAATAGCCTATTGAAATCTGTTATCAAACGATTGAGGCAAGACATTGATAGTAATATGTTGTATGAATGGAAAATTTATATATGGAATGGGAACGTTTTCTTTTTCTTGGTTATTATTCCGACCGTAGTATATTACAGCTTTATCTTAAAACGTGTAGAGATTCCAAATACATTCCGATGACCAAATATCCCATACAAAAAACAATAGATTATTGGTATTTATTATCAAAATAGTAAGACAAAACACTGATAGTAATACGTATGAACAATAGTATTCTAAGCACAATCGAACTTTTTTTTTTTTCCTCTAAGGCTATTATTCTGACCCTAGCATATTGCAATTATCAATTCTGGAACACTTAAAGGATAAAACTACATTTTGGCAGCAAATATTATTTATAAAAGTCATAAGTAATTGGAATCTATTACAGGGTTCCAATATTGGTGGGAGGGGTATCCCCCTTTAGTTCAAATTTTAAGTAGGGGGATTTTTACAATTCAGGTTAATTATTCCAAAATTTGATGTGCATTATTGCAGTCACGTAAGTAATTACTACAATGCTGATAATAAATCACTTCACCTTTCATTTATATCATTAAATCTTTTTATACTTCTGTGTAATTGAACTAATCAGCAGTGACTGAGATCTCAAAATGCCTATTAAATGACATAAATTAATTTCATCCAGTTTGTCCATAATTTAAAGAATGGTTAATAAAATGAGCTGCGTCGTACAAGCGAATATACAATGTGCCCCATAAATTTGTTATAATTTTGAAAATTCATAAAAAGTGAAGGAATTGGTTTATGTGAAGGCAACTCATGACAAAATTATTCTCATTCAGGAGATTTTTGTGGGGATAGGCTACTTTACTCCCGCGAAAACCCCCGCTCACTAATGCTAATGCTATGGAACAGTTCCTTTAAAATATCTCGTCTGCATTTCAATAGTTTTAAACGCTTTTTTTTTAAGTGAAAGTATCCCCATAAAATAAACCTGTAAAGAAAATCGAAAAAGTAAAAAGTGGCAATCATAGAAATCGACCTCAGCTGTCCAGTGCAAAAAAAAAAAAAAAAAAGAAAAAAATCGTTTAAAAATATTGAAATGCACACGAGATGTTTTAAAAGAACTGTCCCGCATGATTAACATTAGCGAGCGGGTGTTTTCGCGTGAGTGAAGCAGACCCTTAAGAAACTGATGTTATACGCGGACTTACAGTTTAATAAGGTTTTACTATACATTCATTTAGTCTTCCAGGAACATTTTAAACTGATGGCGTAATATTTCGCCGAATTGCGAAGATTTTTAATTATCATTTGGCCAAACGCAAAACTTGACTTCAACTCTAAAATGAATTTAGCTTCAAAGTATTTTTATTTTATTTAGAGCAGCGACAAATCTTTGCGAAATACAAGGATATTCTGCAGAGAAATAGTTTAAAAATAAAATAAGTTAATTAACTAAGAATATATACACTGCAAAAAAAAAAAAAAATAATAATAATCCGTTAATTACTGTATAATACTAGCATCCCAGCTGTCAGTATTATACCGTAAAATTAACAGTAAAATAAGCAGTAATACGCTACCGCGCATGCACGGCAGTGTATTACTGCTTATTTTACTATTTATTACTGTTAATTTTATGGTATAATACTGGCAGCTGGATGTCAGTATTATACCGTAAAATCAACAATTATTTCCCCCAGATTTTTTTTTTTTTTTTTTTGCAGTGTATATGCAGCGTTTTACGAGCATTTAATACGGAAATTCTTTCAGAGACTATTAATTTGCAAATTGTTTTAAAGAACAATTACGATTTTAAATTATACAACTGAAGAAAATAAGTTGAATACTATAGAACATTTCTATCAGTTACATTATATCAAGATTTTAAGATCTAATTATAAACTCATTGCGTAATTTCTCACCGAACTACAGAGGTTTTTAATTATCATTTGCCCAAACGCAAAACTTGACTTCAACTCTAAAATCAATTCAGCTTCAAAGTATTTTTCTTTTACTTAGAACATGACAAACCTGTACAAAGCATTTTTCTTTCAAAATTTGCAAACCTTTGCGAAATGCGAGGATATTGTGCAGAGAAATAGTTAAAAAAGAAAATAAAGTTAATTAACTAAGAATATATATATATATGCAGCGTTTTACGAGCATTTAATACAGACATTCTTTCAGAGACTATTTATTAATTTGCAAATTGTTTTAAAGAACAATTACGATTTTAAATTATATAACTCCAGAAAATAAGTTGAATACTATAGAACATTTTTATCAGTTAGATTGTATCATGATTGTTACGATCTAAGCGATTTAACTAAAGCTAAATTTTCAGGTGTAACACGTGAGTCGCGAGCTTCTTAAATTTAATCTGTTTTTTTCTTCTTAGTATATTTGATTTAGCTTAGAATTAATTATGAATACATTTGAAACCAAATTAATTTCATATATAAACGAATATAAGAAATTTCTTTTACCTTGGGATAAGGAAATGTAAAATTAAAACAAGAACGAAAAATCATGCTTCGCGCATAGATTATGAAGTACTTTCCAACAGTTCCAGAATAATGTTTATGAAACTTTATCTTTTATTATGGTGAAAGAAGATATCTACATATTTAGAAAATCCATAACGCAGTTGAAAACCCAACTTCAGCAATTACTACCCATCGGTAAGGTATTCGAATACTTTTGTGCAGCACTGTATATATGATCTATAGATTTTTATATACACCACATAGTATGCTACAATCTAATTCTGCTAGAAAACGTAAAGCAGTTGCAAATTCACTTTCGCCAAACACCCTCATTTATGGTAATGTATTCGATTTCTTTTGTGCAGGTCTGCATATGATCTATAGATTTTTATAAACACCACATATTATGCTAAAGTTTAATTCAGTTTGAAAACACACAGCACAACTAATACACTTCCAGCAATTACCTTCATCAAAATGCAATGTATCCAATTTCTTTTGCGTATTCTTTAAGACAGAGACGGCAAAAAAGTCCTCTAGAATCCTTTTATCAAGTCCGAACACTAAAAGGGAAAACCCTTTTGATCGGTTGAAAATATACCGAAACTTTCTGGAATTGCTTTTCTACGGACGGCTACCATGGGTAGTTTCTTAGTATTTGTAATGGAAGCTACCTAAAAGGAATTTTTATAAATTTTTGACGAAATGGAATTGGCTGGATTCGAATGCTGGACGTCCTGTTTCGAAAGTGGAGACATTACCTCCACATCACTAATTTTTAATTACACCACCGCAATAATTATCACTTATAATCTGTCATACTTCCTTGGTGATTTTCCATTAGTTCAAAAATGGATTAAATACCTGATCCGTCGGCCGAATTTGTACGAAAATATAGTATACAGTTCTTGCGACATATTTGCCAAATGGGAGCTTAATCGGAAATACCGTTTAGTTGTTATCGTGTTCATTCACACGCACACAAATCATGATTATAATATATTCCTTACACCGGAAAAGTTCGGAATGTAATAATTTAAAAAACGAATCACCGCGAGTCCGCACAATGTTTTCCTACAGAATTTAAACATGCAAAGGGCATTCCATAAAAGAGTTATTTATTTACGTAGTGGCAACACCGCGAAACTAAAAAATAAAACTGCAGGCGATTTTTTCAAACTGTTAACTGTACGTTTATAAATATTATAAACGAAGCAGACGATTTTATTTTCCTAATTTCGTGCTTGTTTAAAGAACTGTTTTTATTTGCCCTATATAAATGGAGGTGAGTGATTCAGAGTTAAAAAATCCCTGACGGCTCGGCCTACAGGCACAGGTAGATTTCGAAGACGCAGACCGTGGGGCGCCTGTTGGGAATTGCGGAAGAAATGACCTTTTTGCCATGGTGCCGCAGTTGGGTTCATAAGAAACCGCCCACTTCGAAATCTAACATGTTCGCAGGCGGAGCCGGCAGGGATTTTTTTGTTTTAATTTTCTTTTGCTATAAGGGTTGGTCCTATAAAAAACTTGTCGATATAAAAGTTTTAGATAATGGTAAGAGGATTTATAATAAATTGAAGCAGATTTGATATCTTGTAAATTGACCAAGTTATGAATTTTTTTTCTAAAACCCCCCCTTTCCCCCTCCCCTGGGGGCCATTTTTAATGATATCAAAAATCTGTTATACATACATTTTCGGCCCTGTTCCTAGAATTAATAATAACTTTAAACGGATTCAATACGTATTATAATTAAGACGGTATGGGGGGTTTTCTGTTTTCACAAAAAGCCACCCAATCCCCCCCCCCCTCCTTTGTTCGATTTTGCCCATTAACGAACTTGACCGAGATTTTATGCCCCTTGATTTTATGTATCAGTTTGGAAGATATTTGTGAAGAATTATTCGAGTTATCGTGTCCATAAAAAAGTGACATAGATAGATAGATAAAGTTTTGAACTGAGGGTGGTTTTGGGTTCTGGGAGTTATGATCGGCGTAAATATGCAAAATTTTTTCAAAAATTCCAACTTAGGGGAGAATGTATATAATAGGTAGTATTTCTTACGAAATCTACCTAAAAACGAAATGCGTTGTGCCATAAAATTTTGCTTCTTTCGGGCAAAACAGCTCCAGAAACAGTTAAGTTAATGAAAGAAGCTTACAAAGACAAATGTTTTGGTGAGTCTACGGTTTTTAGATGGCATCTATATACAGGGTCATTCATAATTCCCTCCGGGGTTTCGAAACGTTATAGTAAAAAAACGAAGACGAATATGAAAAAAAGAAACATATGAAATTATTCCGAAACTATTCAAGTTTTACTTACATACATTACAGGTGTTCTATGTGTGAACCCTTGGTCACACGGCATACATCCATGCGATAGTCCAGTTCCTGCCATACTCCGTTTCTTTAAATTTCCGATACCACACATGAATTGTTTTGTCAGTTGGTTCCTGTTTTCGATATTTATTACGAAAGGCCCGTTGAACTGACACCACTGATTCAGATTTAAAGAAACGGAGTATGGCAGGAATTGGACTATCGCATGGATGTATGCCGTGTGACCAAGGGTTCACACATAGAACACCTGTAATGTATGTAAGTAAAACTTGAATAGTTTCGGAATAATTTCATATGTTTCTTTTTTTCATATTCGTCTTCGTTTTTTTACTATAACGTTTCGAAACCCCGGAGGGAATTATGAATGACCCTGTATTTAAAACGCTAAGCGTTTTATTTCGACAATCCGTGAGAACAAACTACTGCATCAAATTACACCATTCTTTTTTTAAATGAAAGATATTTGGACACAGATTTGTTATCGTGCATTCGTTTGTTCGAAAATTTAATTAATTAGCCGTAATTTTCAATTAAACTTTTACTGCTGCTTATGACGTCATAAAGTCGGCAACTCCCACTGTTGCGAGGTATAGAGTTATTTTCTGAACTCTGTGGTTCGCCAATCTTTTGACATTAGCTAATATCAACTAGGTAATATTTTAACATTGTAATATTAAATCTTAAAAAACTTACTTAAAATTAGCTAAAATATAATCATAATAAAATATCTAAACATAAACATATCAATATGAATAACAAATCTCACGTAAAATATTGCAATTTAAATTATTCCAATTGAAAGAAAATTTGGAGAGTTATGCCTGATGCCAAGCTAACATAAAAGTACCAATTTTATTTTATTTATTTACACACATATTCAATTTTATTAAAATAAAACACCAGGTTGCCATACAATGCAAAAATCGTCATTTAGGCGCCAAAAATTAACCCCAGTTACAGCGCCTAGAATACATTATGTGTATAGAATGACACACACACACACACACACACACACACATATATATATATATATATATAATTCTCTATATATATCATTAATATTAACTAGTAAAATTAATATATTTACACTACAATACAGCTGCATATAAGTAATTATACATACAATATTAAAGTTTTAGTAGAATATCTGTACACCAGATGTCAGCAGCAAAAGTAAATTATTTAATGAATTTGATAGTATGCTAATATAGTCTAATATTTTTACAATAGATGGCAGTAGTATAGCTTATTTAAAATATTAAAACTTGGAAATTTAGTATGGAAGTAATAATAATACTTTCAATTTATCAAGTAATATTATATATTTTAATTTATTAAATTAAAATAAATTAATTAATGGTTTTTATTTATATGTATATCATAATTTTTTTTGTTCTACATTTTTTAAATGTTGTAATCTATGTAGTTAAATAAAAATAACTGTAACTGTAGGATACAATTTATGATCTGAAGGATTCTCTATTTAACTGTGAATTTAACCTCTTCTTTTGGATACAATTTTGTACATGTGCTCACAATATACTAAATATCTTGGGATATTATTAATATAAGTAATATATATATTTTTTATTTTATTTTTATTTTTCCTTATTTTTCACAATCCTTTTCAAATTGTATGTATAATTTATAATATTCCATTGTAAAGGTCTTGTTATTCAATATTGTTTCAGCGATTGTTCGGGCGAGATATGGCACTATATTTAGCAAAAGCTGGTGTCATATACAGAAAACAATCGTTCTTTGCTTATAAATGTGATTTTCTTGCCCTTGAAAAAGTAAATTACTTTATAAGCTTTTATTTGTGTATATACTCGTGTGGTTTATATTTCATTCCTTATTTTTTATTTATTTTTTTTTCTTCTTCTTAATTTGAATTAATAATGTTACATTTATTAGGACTACAATTTTAATTTGTAAATTGACAGGGCTCTTTGGTATCGGGATTTCAGTGTATGTGGTCAGTTTCTTATGTTTCAATGGTTAAATTTTACTTAAAGTTTTATATATATATATATATATATAATATACTTCACTGGCGCCCGGCTAACCGAAAAGTACCCCAAGTTATTCTCCAAACTGTAGCGCCCAATAAACAAACACAAGAATGTTGCCATTAAATCTCAAAAATAAAAAAAATAATATAATAATAATTAGGAAAAGCCCCATTTACTAAAGTATCATCTATCAGTAACTTTAAACAATAAAATTTACAATATATTAATGAAAACAGAATAAAAAATAATCTTGGATATTTATTTATTTATATTATTTCTCTTAATTATCCCTTTCGACTGTTGGATAAATGTTTGTGACGTCAGTTGAATTTTATCGATTGTACGAAACTACGAATCACAACATTTTTTCAATGCTTTTTCTATTTTAATATCATGGTTTCGAAGACTTAATTTTTATTTAAAGTATTTATGTAAAGTATCATCTATCAGTAACTTTAAACAATAAAATTTACAATATATTAATGAAAACAGAATAAAAAATAACCTTGGATATTTATTTATTTATATTATTTCTCTTAATTATCCCTTTCGACTGTTGGATAAATGTTTGTGACGTCAGTTGAATTTTATCGATTGTACGAAACTACGAATCACAACATTTTTTCAATGCTTTTTCTATTTTAATATCATGGTTTCGAAGACGTAATTTTTATTTTAATTAATGTAATAACTAATAAATCAGTAAAACATCATTATAAATACATTTAACGTCGAATTAAAAATCACTTGATGAGAACTTTTAGGCCGAATTTTTTAATTTGCAAGTTAAATTTCGGTGAAAATATTTATCCGCGTGTTTTATAAGCGAATAATAATTCATATTTATTGTGACGTCACCGGAATATTGTCCATTAGGTTTATTTTATCATTATGCGCATTATAACTTTGTTGATGACATTTTTTCATTACAATTACATACAAAATATTTTTTTATTTGTAACATGGTGTTTAAGCATAAAAGTAACTTATACAAAGTACGTGTGAAAAGTTTCCGCCGGGGAAAATGACGTTATGCTTAGCTTGAAATGCATTTTAACATTGATAAAACTAAAAAGAAAAATTAATTGTGCCAACATGACGTAATTTTAACTGATTTTTCAATTTTTAATTTTAAAGGGTCAGAATTTAAACCTTTATTGGTTGCTTCATCTTGATTGCATACCTTGATTACATGTTAGAAATTACTTTTTTTTTTTTAAATTATAGGTTAGAAGATTTCATTTTTTTATAAAAAAAATTCACAAAGTAAAGGATTTCAGGAAAATTAAAATTATTAAAAATAGTGTTATAATAATAAAAAAAAAAATTGAAATAATGATTGTATTTTTAGCTAGAATAAATAATGTAAGGCTAATATTTTATAGGGATTATTTTGGTAGGTTTGTTATAAGTTCATTTAACAGTTCCTTATTAGTGGCGAAGTCCTATTTCTTCCCCTGTGAATTTCTCTTTCGATGTCAAAAAATGATAGTCTACTTTTGGACGCCAGCCAAAACACAGTGGCAATTTTTAGAAATGTATAAAGGTTGTGACAACAAACGGCCCTATCGTTTTAGCTTTCATCGCGCTTACATCACTTCTAAATACTACAAATTAAAATTTTTTACTACATTTTACTACATTTTACAATTTTAGTTCTTACATCATCAATTAGAAAAAAATTAGCTTTCGATTGAAATTTATTTGAAAACTGCCGCTTAATTTAACGACTTTTTAAATAATTTTCAAGCATGAAATATTTTTCAATTCTATCTCAACAATGATCATCAGTCTGCTTTAATAATGTAACATAGTCCCTGGGAAAGTTGCCCCAATTGAAAATAGATTTTCCTAACCATCATAAAAACTGAAAAAGAAAAATAATAAAAACCCCTGATAAATTATAAGATCAGATTATCCAAAAGAAAGAGCATTTTGGCGCTAAACTAAAATCTGTCAAGAAAAAAAAAACTGTTTATAGTTTATGATTAACATAAAATTGATATGCTGAATTCGTTTATGTATACAGGGTGATTCATAAAAGATGGGCAGAACTTTAAGGGGTTATAGTACACTTAAAGACAAATAATATTAAATAGGAGACTAAGGGTCCCAGACGTATTCCCAAGGAGATAGGGAGCATTAAAGTTTAGGGTCCGAAATTTCAAATGATTATAAAACATGGAAAAATTGGTCGATTCGTTTGCGGTTTTTGCAAAAAATTTTCTTTATGCCAGTATTTTCTTGAAATAAAATTTTAAAGTTCAATTTCAAAAAATGCCGATAGGGGGCGCTTTAGACTTTGGAGTAACAAACAACTATTTTTTAACGTTATTTTTTGTATTTCTTTAAATGATTTCGAAAGCTTAGACTTAAACTTAAATTTTGATCTAAAAATCTGAGTCCTAACGAGTAGTTAAGTAGCGTAAACTGAAATTTGAAATTTGAAACCCTTCTCCCCCCAGAACAAAAATCAGTTATTCCCGATCTTTGTGTCGTAGATTAGGCTCTAACTACTGCCGCGTTTTGCTAAAATTATTCTTTATGTCAGTATTTTCTTGAAAATAAATTTTAAAGAAAATTTTCAAAAAATTCCGATAGAGGGCGCTTTAGACTTTGGAGTAACGAACAACTATTTTATACCGTTATTTTTTGTGTCTCATTAAATGCTTTCTAAAGCTTAGACTTAAACTTAAATTTTCAGCTCAAAATCTGAATCGCTGAGCGTGGTTCAGTAGCGAGGGGAGGGGGTTCAAATTTCAACTTCTGAACATAGTTCAGTTTGCACTACTTAACCATGCCCAACGATTCTGTGCTGTGATACGAGGCAAAAATACAACTTTCGTCAAGGACTGCATAGTCGGAATTCACTCATAAAGGCACTGGCACAGTTGGAAACGTCGCTCATGCAAACGTTAAAGCTCCATTCCTGACGCTAGTCACCGGGTGAAGAAGGAAACAGAAAGTATGCAAATGTCAAATGGGGAAGAAGAAGAACACGTATGCAAAATTTCGACACGATTCAGGCATAAAAACCACTGAACGGTGAGTCAAGTGTAAGTCGCTGTAGTAATGAATCGGAAGATGGTGCCCTTCACGAATAAGGAAAAGGCTGAGATGCATTTAATTTACGGAGCGGCAGATGGAAATGGTGCAGAGGCACAACGAATGTACGGAGAGCGATTTCCTAACAGGCGGTTGCCTAACCGCAAAACTTTCGAGCGCTTGCACAGACAGTTGTGTGAGACGGGATCATTTCTCGCTTCCCGGTCGAATGCAGGTCGTGCAAAAAAGGACGAATCAGTAGTTGTTGCAGAAGCCATTCTGGATGTAGTAGCGGCGCAGCCAAGTACAAGTACACGAACAGTGGCTAGCCAGGTGGATACCTCACAGTCCACGACTTGGAGGGTACTGAAGGATGAACATTTGCTCCCGTTTCATGTGCAACGAGTCCAGAAACTGTCTCCAGGGGATTATCCAAATCGTATTGAATTCGCCCGCTGGTTTCTGCAGCAGAACGCGCTAAATCCACATTTTGGACGAACTGTGCTTTTCACCGATGAATGTACCTTCACACGTGAAGGTACATTTAACACACACAATGCACATGTATGGGCGGATGTCAATCCACATGCTACGTATCCACATGCTCATCAGAGACGCTTTTCCATCAATGTTTGGGCAGGAATCCTCGGAGACCACCTAATCGGACCGTACCTTCTTCCTGAACGCCTCAACGGTAAAACATACCTCACATTTCTGCAACATGTGCTGCCAGACCTGTTAAACGTTGTTCCTCCACGCATCCGGCGGGTCATGTGGTTCCAGCACGATGGAGCGCCAGCCCATTACGTACGAGACGTCCGCAACTATCTGGACATCACATTTCCGAACAGATGGATTGGTCGAGGTGGTCCTGTTGCTTGGCCTGCTCGCTCGCCAGATCTTTCACCCCTCGATTTCTTTTTTTGGGGACGATTGAAGGCTCTTATGTATGAGACACCCATTGAATCCCCCGAGGAACTGGTCGCCAGACTTTCCGCCGCTGTAGGGGAAGTGCTCGAAAAGCCTGATGTTTTCGCGAATGTTCGCCGTTCCATTCGTCGCCGTTGTTCTGCGTGCATAACCTCTGGTGGTCACAATTTTGAACATTTATTGTGATTACATGTTAATAAATATGCTTTGGTAACATAATCCTAATTTGTGTCTTTTTACCTCGTATCACAGCACACAATGTGTGGACATGGTAAACTGAACTGTGCTCAGGAGTAGAAATTTCAAACCCCTCTCCCCAGAAACTTAACCACGTCTAACGATTCAGATTTTGGGCTGAAAATTTAAGTCTAAGCTTTAGAAAGCATTTAATGAGACACAAAAAATAACGGTATAAAATAGTTGTTCGTTACTCCAAAGTCTAAAGCGCCCTCTATCGGAATTTTTTGAAAATTTTCTTTAAAATTTATTTTCAAGAAAATACTGACATAAAGAATAATTTTAGCAAAACGCGGCAGTAGTTAGAGCCTAATCTACGACACAAAGATCGGGAATAACTGATTTTTGTTCTGGGGGGAGAAGGGTTTCAAATTTCAGTTTACGCTACTTAACTACTCGTTAGGACTCAGATTTTTAGATCAAAATTTAAGTTTAAGTCTAAGCTTTCGAAATCATTTAAAGAAATACAAAAAATAACGTTAAAAAATAGTTGTTTGTTACTCCAAAGTCTAAAGCGCCCCCTATCGGCATTTTTTGAAATTGAACTTTAAAATTTTATTTCAAGAAAATACTGGCATAAAGAAAATTTTTTGCAAAAACCGCAAACGAATCGACCAATTTTTCCATGTTTTATAATCATTTGAAATTTCGGACCCTAAACTTTAATGCCCCCTATCTCCTTGGGAATACGTCTGGGACCCTTAGTCTCCTATTTAATATTATTTGTCTTTAAGTGTACTATAACCCCTTAAAGTTCTGCCCATCTTTTATGAATCACCCTGTATGTTGCATCAGAATATTCTAGGAACTGTATTTTATTATTTTTTTAAAGATCCATTGGATATTTAACTGTATAAGAAGAAAAAGATCCCCGACTGTGATGGAAAAGAAATAATCATCCTGATTATGTAAAGAAACCGAAGAAACCACACAAATAAATTACACTTGAAAACGTTAAAAATCTCCCTTATCTGCAAATTGATTTATTATTGTAAAAAAAAAAAAAAATTCTTCATCTTTACATAGAAATTGATTCGCTTAAAACAATGGATGCGTTTCAGAAGATATGGATTTGAAACGAACAATGATTAAAGAAGATATTTTAAAACTTTTAATTTAAACATTTTAAAACTTTTTTTTTTTAAATGTCGAATTTCGACGGTGCCTTTGAGCTCATTTGGTTGCATTATCCCAGAGGGTTCACATTATTTACTATGCTCTTTTATTTACTGCATATAAGATGAAAGTTGAGATATACTATTTGTGTGATACTTCATAGGTCCATGAAATTTTCTTTCTTGCCGTGGGGAATATGGCGGTAATGTCAAACTGATTTGCATTGCACAGTTGTTTACGGATTGTTTGGTTGGAGTATGCTTCGGAAATAGTACTGTAATTGACTGGGGGGAAAAACTTTTAAAATGAAATATTTGAAAGATTGTTTCATACGTACCCCTTCTTATGCAATAAAGAAGCTTATTTTACTAATATTGTTATTGTAATTTTTTTCCGTCAAATTTTGACGGGTTCCATCTAGTGGTGATTTTAAAATATAACGTTTGTCTGCAGAACTGGTTCCTGAGCCTGGCCGACCAGAAAATGTTGTGAATGATCGAAATGTTAACACTGTGTGGGCAATCTTGCAAGAAAATTGGCGAATGATAGGTGAGGAAATAGCTGCATCAACTAACATTTCAAAAACGTCGATATTTCGCATTTTAGGCAACAATTTACAACTTCGCCATGTTGTTTCAGATAGGTCCCTCATCACCTTACTAAAGAACAAATGCAAACAAGAATTCACCAATGTTGTGAGTGGAAACAGATGCTTCAAAATCATCCGAATTTCCTAAAGACTGTAATAACAGGTGATGAAACTTGTGTGCATCATTTTGATCACCTTACCAAATCCGATTCTGAAGTTATTTCAGCAGTGTAGGGTTTTTTGAAGCAGCTTCCAGAAAAATGCTTCTCTACTTGTTTCGAAAAGTGGGTTGAACGATGGGACCGTTACATATCATCTGCGGGAACGTATTATGAAAAAGAATGATGTATTTTTTGCTGTAAATATATTTCTTGATTTTTATGATTTTACTCTCAGTTTTTATGGGACGCCCTTTGTATATTCAGAGCAAAAATTATAACGATAGTAAAAATAAATTTATCACCAAAAAATCCATACATAGCAACAAATTTTATATTTTACTTTATCAAAACACAGTTTAAACACTGAATTATTCATTACACACATTTTTGCAATCGTAAATTAAAACCCCAATATATGATTAAAATTTTAATATACAGGGAAGGGGGGGGGGGAAATTGTGTGACTAAATTATGTCTGTCTACACTTTTCGGTACATTATAAGCTGATTGTGTAACTTTTCACTGAAACACCTAGAACGTTTTAATTATCACTTGCACATACCAAACTTGCATTTCCTCTTGAACGTATTCAGTTTCAAAGTATTTTTCTTCTATCTGTACAAAACATTTTTCTTTTTAAATCTGCAAACCTTTGCGAAACGTGAGACTATACTGCAGAGATATAGTTAAAAAGGAGAATAATTTAATTAACTAAGTATATATGTTTAGCATTTTACGAGTATTTAATACAGAAATTCTTTTACTGACTATTAATTTGCAAAATATTTTAAAGCATAATGATGATTTTAAAATATATAATTAAGAAAAATGAGGCGAAAAGTACTTTTTTTTTTTTTTTTTTTTTTTTTTTTTTGCCAGTTAGATTGCATGTAAAAATTTACGTTCTAAATTATATAAATGTAACTAAACTTGTAGATGAAACAAGTATCTTAGAGAAAAACTGTTCGTGAAATTTTAATTGTTTTTAAAAATATAAAATATATGATTCAATTAGGATTTGTCATATGATTCAATTAGGATTTGCGAATATATTGATTTAAAACCTGAGTAATGGTGATCTTATTACTAGCAGAGCTTCGCTGGTCGGTTTTACCATGTGCTTGACTGTCTTCGGCATCGTAGACCCGGGCCTCGTCTGTTTTTGCGGTCATAAATCGTGAATCTATATATAAAAAAGCCGTTCTCTCGGTATATATGTTCCTTATACAAATCTACAGTTTTTGTCCGATTTGAACGAAACTTGATGTACATACGTTTTAGAATACGGGTAAAATTACTGTCACCTTAAAAAATATATTAGACCATTCTTTACCACTGTTTTTCAAACATCTGCCATAGTTTTTCATTAGAGAATTTTTATTTTCCCATTTCTAATGCAATTTCTTTCCCGTTGCCATAAAAAGAAACTGCGTATGGACAATATTTTTATAAACAAATAAAAATCCAGATTCACTCCTAATAATAATAATAAACGGCATCGACCCATGCTTTTAAAAATAAATTTTAATAATACTTTATGCCACATTTAATGGGGTGGAGGAGTTAAAATAGTTTTAATCGTTTAATTCAGATTTAAAACATTTTCAAAAATGAAATTTAATAATAATTTATTTCACTTTTAATCGGGAAAAAAAGGAAACTACATTAAATCTTTAAATACATTTTCTCCTTATTAATTGCGTCAATTGAAGAGAATTACTTTCAGATACGCTTTTCAAAATTTTGAAGAACAACTTTTCCAGGCATGCTCGGAAGAATGCACGTGTTTCTTCTGCTGAAAAGGTTAAAACACTTCGGTTCCGATTAGTATTTAAATTGCTGTATTATGTAAATGTATACTTCATTATGGCTACTGAGTGTTTCCATTAAAAACCACGCTAAAATTCTCCGTCTTTTTACTTCCCGTAAAATATACTAATAGCTGTAGGAGTATATTTTCTCAATGAACTACGTTTCCGCCTACTCGAGATGTATTTTTCCTTTTTTTTTTAATCCGTAGCTGGCGTGTTTTGTATGAAAAAAAAAAAAAAAAAAAAAAAAAAAAAAAAAAAACTACCTACACGTTTTTAAATTACTTTTTATTTTTCGTAGTTTCTCGGATTTTTGAGTGGTACATGAAAATATTATTGATTAACCTTGTAACACTGACCTTTTGATCTTCAGTTTTTAGATCGCGATTACGTTTTCTTTCAATAGCTGTAGGAAAAGTATTGCACTTTGTCAAACATATATTTTAAGTTTTCGAAAATTTAAACTAAATCCGAGCTTGTTTTGGCGTTGAATTTTGTTTTCATGATTCAGTTTTATCAGTTCAAACATGTTACAATTTTTAATCTTTTCAGATCTTTTTCTAACAGAGCATTTAAAAAAAAATTAAACTAGTAGTTGGGGCCACCGCAATACTTAACCCATCATGGATGTGCATAATATAAAATATGAAAATAAAACATGTGTATACTATTTATAGCATTGCAATTCGAATAAAATCGTGGCTTGATGACGTCATAAACTTTAAATGCTCTATTACTGAACTGCGTAAAAGAAACATCCTTAACTCCAAAAATGATAATCCTATTAACTAACAGTTTTCTGCGTCGGATGAAGCGTCTCATTTCCAATTAAAATATATCTTTGAATTGAAATTTGAATGAAATACAATGTCATGAAAAATCGAAGAGTGTGGAAAATAGGATTACAAATATCTCGGCAACTAATTATCCTTATTCTTCATTCTTTATGCAAAATTTGTTTTTGTTTTTTATTGTCTTTTATATTCACGCCTTAAAATAAACAATTTCGAAAAATAAAATATGCCTTTTATCAGAACGAATATTTCGAGAGTCCGAAAAAAATAGTTCCGAATAATCGAGATTACTGAAATTCAGTAGGGTTCTTCCCATTATTGCATACTAAGTACATACCAAATTTCAAGTCTCTATTTCAATTTGTTCGGGAGATAGAGCGTTTACAGACAGACACACACACACAGACGGACGGGAAATTTGTTTTTCTAAAAATATTGTCTTTCGGAATCTCCAGTGTCTGAGACATGTAAATCCGTCAAAAGATTTTTTTTCGATTTTTAAAACGATTACAAGACTTACCCTATACTACGTATGATGGGTAAATAAAATTAAAATAATAATAATAATAAAAGGTAATGCATGTAAGAACACATTTTTGTTCAAAAATTGCTTCACGTAAATTTTTATTAGTGTACATCCAAAGCACATATGTGGACATTACTGATGATAGAAACCTTGACTGAAACAGTGGAAGTACATTTATTATGTCATATGGATTGTATACACCGTATATTCCGACTTTTAACGCGCTCCGGTGTATAAGGCCTTCTTTGAAAGAAATATTTATGAGATGCGTAGCAATAAAAAAAATACAAATTATTGTAAAGTATATTATTTTTCCTGTAATCTCGTAGAAAAAATTATTTGTAAATAAATAGCACGATCATTAAATTAGAAATTCGCATTAGTAGAAGAATCAGAGTCCGACCTCAGGAGCAGCATGACTCATGCTCTTGCTGAGGTCTGATTCTCATTCTTCTACTACTATTATCTTAATCTTTTTTTTTTTTTCAAATTTTTCATTTTATAACCGGCGTATAACGCGCACCTGTAAGTTTCGATCAAATATATTGTGTCGGAATATACGATACTTTTATTTTTGCATCTTAAGACTTACGATGACAATTTGTTCACCGGTAGAAATTTAAATGGTTTCTTTATTTTTTTTCTTTTAAATACAGTCTAATAAATATATTTTTTTAAGTTGCCTGTTTAAAACAAAGGGTGCTAGGAAGGAAAACCTCTTTCCGCCGGAAAGACTTATTAAATTTTATACTCCGATTCAGATATACAGTATTTTTCACAGATATCAATGCTCCTTTATGGAAAAATATAGTTTATTTAGATATATATAATCTGAAGAACGTTTTGATTAAACCCTGCTTTATATATCATATGATTCTGACACACTTATAAATGCTCATTATTTTCTGCCTAACATATATGAAATTCTAAACAAATAATTTAAATGACCTGTTTTTAAAAAGAAAAATGAATGAAAAAAAAAAAAAAAGAACGTTTTTGTTATTAAAAAAAGCGTTTTTATTATATCCTGTATTTAATAATATACGATGATTCGTAATGAATATTAACATTACAGAGAATCTTTGAAAAAACATTAACTATTTCTGAAACACTCATAAATGCTCAATATTTTCTGCCTATTATATGTTACAATGTAAACAAATAATTTAAATGACCTATTTTTTTTTAAAAAAAAAGGTAGTTTTATGTAATAAAGTGTTTTTATTATATCTTTTATTTAATAGTATGCGATGATTCGTAATGTGTATAAAATTACAGAGAACCTTTCCAAAAACATTAACTATATTTTAAACACTCATAAATGCTCAATATTTTCTGCCTATAATTTGTTACGATAAACAAATAATTTAAATAGCCTGTTTTAAAAAAAGGAAATGAACAAAAAAGGGTAGCTTTTCGTAATAAAGCATTTTCATTATACCCTGTATTTAATAGCATACGATGATTCGTAATGTGTATAAAATTACAGAGAACCTTTCAAAAAACATTAACTATATCTGACACACTTATAAATGCTCAATATTGTCTACCTACCATATATTACAGCTTAAAAAAATAATTTTAAATGGCCTGTTTAAAAAATACCGAAAATGTGGGAGGAGGGGGTAAAAACGTCTTGGGAGAAAAGACTTCGTCCGGTCAAAGAATGTCTACCATTTCCCGCCAAAATCCGTCACGTCCGAAAAAATCGAGACCCCGAGAAATGAAAAGTATTTGCGGATATAAAAGCGGAAGAATAAAAAGTTAAATAAAAAAGAAATACAGAGAAGAAACCTATGAAGAACTCCGCGGCGAATTTGAAAATCCAATGGTCAAAAAAATCCCCACTCTCTGTGTGGAAGAATGTTTTAGCTGCCTCCTCTGTATTCTTATGGGCAAAGAATAGATATGGTGATGGGAGTCAAAACCTTACGCCTTGGAATGTGGTGGTGGTGGTGTCAGTATTTCTTGGGGATTTGTCCGATCATTGATTTATTTTCCTAGCATTTATCGTTTGGTTGCCGTTTCATATTTTTAACATGCGCAAAAGGGTTAGGGCTTTTAAGAAATAAAAAAAAGGGTCAATTGTGGTCGTAAATTTTCGCCGTGGATGTCTTTCGAAAGTAAATTGGGAGATTGCTGGGGATTTGGGGATTTACTTTAAATGCGTACTTGAAAAATGATTTTAAAGTAATAAAATTTTATCTTTCTTTATTTTTATCTTTTTTAGGGGGGGGGTTGGCAGGGGGAGGCAAGGTTTTGTGTGAGAGAGGGTGCTACTAAGCTTAATGGTTAGCCTGCTCTGGCGATAAAAATGAGGAGACTGTATCCAAAATTTTTTTAGTTTGGATCTTGCGCTACCCGAGTGATTATGTAAAGTTTCCCCTATTTATTCTGCACGAAAAAGACAATTCGGTCACTTTCTTTACAAAATTCCTTCTGACTATCACTCGTATGAGAGGTGGTCATAACTATGGTGGATAACTAGTAAAATAACTTATTTCGTAGTCTTTTGCTTTTTGTGCGCGCTTTGTTTTCCAGAATTATTTAATAGGTATTACAGGGGTGCAAAAATCTAGGCGCCAATGTGCCAATTCCCACCACTAAATTTTTAATATTCTTCGCCTAATAAGAATACTGATAAAATTTACGCGAAGTATACTAATAAAATTTGACGAAGAATACTAATAAAATTTGACAAAGAATATTAATAAAATTTAGTGGTGGGAATCAGCCCATTGGCGCCTAGATTTTTGCACCCCTAGGTATTTTACATCGAAATACTTATATGTGGTTTGAATTCTAAGAAAGTTATGGTTGGTCATCTAATTAAAGAATATTACAGGGAGACAAGAAATATCCTCGACAAATTTCAAATTGAAATAAAAACCCATTACTCAATCCTACAACTGATCTGTATGTGACATAAGTATGTGAAATAAGCCCTGGACTTCATTGGGACAGGTTGTTAAAGCTTTGTGATAATGGTTTCTAAGCTAAGTGTAACTGTCATTATATATGCATATTGAAGGTATTAGGCAATGTGACATAATTTGCTTTTGGAAGATCCAAAACTGACTGTATCGGTTGCCGTGAAGCGGTTGCAAGTAAGTCTCTTATAAGGGGAGCTGACGCATATCCATATTGTTGCCCAAAATAACCGCCATATTGTAACCCAGCTCAGCATTAGTTTATTGCCAGAGCAAGAGTTTGCTATCCCTCTCGCTGTCACTCGCCGTCCACCATTGCGATAAGCTAACCGGTTTTAGCTTGGTTTTTGGTCTCGGGTTATTAAATGGCGGGTATGATTCAGCCTGTAGTATAGGAGCTCTAGTTGCAAGAGCTTGATCATAATGGGAACAAACGATGCCGAAATGTAAAGTGATCCCAACATTTGGATGAGGAAAGTCGCAGAATAGATGATCATCAACCGAGATCGGTTCGCCAAATTGTAAAAGTCACGTATAAGTCTTAAAAAAATGAAAGAGTGTGAGAAAATTACGGTGGGCAACAGTAAGACATGACTTCAAAGATGCACAACGCTACTGAAGCGCTGCTGATACACAAGTACTATGGGAAAAGTATGTTTTCTTTGATGAGAAACTTGTCACAGTCGAGCGTATGTACTGTTGACACCGCTATCGGATCTGGTTAAAAACTTCTCCTGGGTGTATTCACTATTTATCCAAAGATGGCAAAAGTATGAATTCTGTTACGGTTTCGGGTGGAACTGGAACTTGTTCAACCAGATCAAACGCCGCTTAATTTTGTTGATGAAGGCAATAAAATCGTCTGTCCGGTTTTAGTGCCTAAAAGCTCCGAAATTTCATAAAATTTAAAGTATCGTAATTCGGTGGGTTAAAGCGTAGAAGAATGGAATTTTTACTGCTGCACTTGTTAAATCACAGTGAAAGTTTCCTAAATATAACTTATCGAGGACCCATGGATCTTATGAAAATTTAAAATGTGTAACTTTTTGAAAATTAATGGCAGAAGTATTTTATCCACATAATCTTAATTCCTAATTTATTGTGAACACTTTTGCACATACGTTACTTATGTATCGCCAACGAGTAAACGATTAAAGCATGTTTCAATTTTTTACCTTGTATATTTTATGAGTCTGCATTTTCTGTGACGTTTACATTTATGGATTTATTCATACTGCCACTTTGTTTTGACTTTACCTCTTATTTGTACACATCATACTTTTTGAACAGGACTTGAAAACTTCCTATTATCTGCTCAAAAATTGCGGGCTTGTAGGCATAGAAGCTGGAATCGAAAGAAATATTTCTAGACGCTAAATGTGTAACTTTGTATCAAAATGTTACGTTTTTTTAAGAAATGCGTATTTTCAGACTTGGTGCATTTTCCTGTTTGTGACTATTCCTCCGCACTAATTTGTAGCAGGGCTATTACATCAACATAATCTTAATTTTTACCTTTTTTTTAACACATTTGAACATACATAGCTTCCATATCTCCAACGGATAAAATATTAAAGCATGTTTCAAACTTTTTGGAACACCTTGTATATTTTTTTAACTCCATCCTAATTTGTGTCTGTATTCTCTTTGACGTTTACATTTATGGTTTTATTCAAAATGCCACTTTGTTTTGACTTTACCTCTTATTTGTATGCATCATACTTTTTGAACAAGACTTGAAGGCCTCCTATTATCTGATCAAAAATTGTAGGCTTGCAGGCATAGAAGCTGTAATCTAAAGAAATATTTCTGGACACTAGATGTGTAACTTTGTATCACAATGTTACTTTTTTGACAAATGCGTATTTTCAGACTTGCTGCATTTTCCTGTTATGTGACAATACCTCTTTGTGTGGATTATTTTAAACAACACATTTTATTTTACATGACAGTTTCTTTTAAATAAAGCTTATTTTTCTACAACATTTTCATAGTACCGTAGAGAAATACTTAGCTATTATTTTTTATTTTATATAATTTTAATTTCTCTTAAACATAAATAGGATATTGTAATTCATTTATGAATTACATTTTTTAGATAAAGCTTTATCTTATTTTTTAATCGACTTCTGTGAAATAGTGTTATTTAATTTGACAATATATGTGTATATACATTTATCCTCATCTACAACAAATTTCGTTTTTTTTTTTTTTTTTTTTTAAACAGCTATAGATAATGACTTGGTAAACAGAATTAGAGTCCTGTATCGACTCGAGTACGAG
This sequence comes from Maratus michaelseni, assembly GCA_963931845.1. Lineage (NCBI taxonomy): Eukaryota > Metazoa > Arthropoda > Arachnida > Araneae > Salticidae > Maratus > Maratus michaelseni. Next base: position 95,505,703 of record OZ007597.1, on the reverse strand, counting down.
TTGTCTCTAATTTTTTTTGCTGCGGGTCGGATTAATTCTAATATTTTTGATTTTGGGTCGTTCTCGGGTCGGGTTTTAACTTTTGCGGGTAGAATTCTGGTGCACTCGATTTTTTGAAAAAAAGACCAGAACATATGATTTTAAGGTCAGTAAAATCTCTAATTATATATTAATTTGTCTTTATAAAAGATATATTAGTTTGATTTCATAAAAGATTAAAAATGCACATAATATTATTTTTCTAGGATTGCGTTAAAACAGTATACACTGTTAAAAATTTGCAACAAACCGTCCAGCCATTTGACCGTTTTTGTAGAAAACGGGTACATAACCGTAATTTAACTCTATTTTGACCATATTATTGCCCATATTATGATCAGAATAGAGTTAAATTATGATTATTTAACCATTTTCTGTAAAAACGGTCAAATGACTGGACAGTTTGCTGCAAATTTTTAACAGTGTAGTATTGATTTTCTTTAGTTTCGAGTAGATATGTATCATGTTCGGGTCGGGTAGTGAGCCTACAAACATTATTTTCTCTGTCTCTCTCTTCTTTTTTTATTATATTATTATTATTAGTTTTTTTTTTTTTTTTTTTATGTTTGTTTTAACCAGCCTGAAAAAAAATCGACAATCAACACATAACTTTCAAACAATTGCTTCGATTCATTTTTTATGTATTGAAAGCCGTTGGGTTATTTTTTTGTTTTTTACTTATAAGTTGTATTAAGATCCGAGAATAAAATATAGTGAAACCTGCTAAAAAAAATAATCGCAAGGTTCCGACGGAAAAAAAAAAGATTCCTTAGACAGGTTTTCGTCTTTGCAAGAGGCACAGTTTGTTGTTAATTTTATTCTACACTTTTAGCTGGAAACATAAAATTTTGCTGGTTAAGACAGAATTCCGTTATACACCGATTCCGTTTTAACAAGTTTTACAGTATTTATCTTACCTCTCCCCCGAGCACTATATCTCATAAAAATAGGCCAGTTGTAACGAAATTGGAGTACATTGTTAAACTAGACAGCTGCATTTTTTTTTTCTTTTTAAAACAATTATTTTATCTCAGAAGTTTTTAGATTCTATTTAAAATTCGCATTCGAACTTACTTAAGATGGCTAGGATCAATTTTATATTTTTAAAAGTAATTATATGTGTATTTTTAATTTATTATTGTGAAAATGAAAAACCATTGTTGTTTACTTACCTTTATTTTCCTAGCTTTTATTTCAATTAAACTTTAGCAGTAGAATAAAGGGAGAATATAAATAATGTATCTTTATGAAGTCTAGTTTAAACATTATCTTCTATTTTATTTTTCAGTTATTCCTACTTTTAAATAAAGCTATACGTATATCCGTATTTATTTTAGTATTTAAAATTTTCAGAATAATTACTTTCTTGCATTTTTAAAGTAAAATCTTATACATTATTTTACATCGCTTCTATTTTAATAAAAAAAATATTGGAATACAAGGAGAAGTTTGAGAGAATTCTAATTGAATTTTCCTTAATTATGACAAAACAGAAAAAAATGCATACGTATATGTTTAAAAGAGCAACAATGATAATGATTAAAAAAAACTACTTTAAATAAACATTCGCTAAGAAATACACGATAGTTTTTAATGCGGAAGACAAACTTTTAAAGTTTTGCACGCTAAATAAAAATCGATTAATTTTTATACTTAAAATTAAAAATTATGTGCTAAACGTAACGTACAAACAAATTGTATAATCTCCTTTGTTGGAAGTCTGTTAAAACGCTCTATATTATTAGACAAGCTGTTTAACCCGTTCTACGCACGGGAGTTCATAAATTTAATTCTAAAACCAAAATTAAAAATAAAAATCAGTACAACCAAATGTATCTATGTAATATGTAGAAAAATATTTTTCTACTACTGTGCAATTTTTTTTTTATGAAGTTTAATTTATCGTGTTGCTATGGCAGCAGACGATAAAACAATATCTCTGGAATAAGGGAATAAATAGAATAAAAAGTTTTGTTGATGTTTGTGATAAAATGTTGTTCTTTATTTTTTAAAGAAGGTAATAACTAAGTGCAATTAAATAATCTCTAATTACTTGCATGCGAGGTAAAAGAATTATCGTAATACCCGCTACAGCTTCTTAGTATTGCAGCATGGCGTAAGTAATACGTACATTTCACATTGCAGTAAACATTTAGAACTCGCGCGATTACTGGTTAAACATTAAAAAAGGCAAAAAATCGTCAAAAACATAAAATAATAAATTTTTTTTTCGAATTTTTTGCCACAATCGTTCATGGGGGCCCCTACCAGCAACCCGTGTGCCAAATTTTGTAGCCCTGCACCCTGTGGTTTCCGAGTTTTTGAGGTTACATACGCGCTCGGATTTTAATAGGGTAGATGCCATAGGTGCGCCTTTTTTTTTTTTTTTTTTTTTTCTTTAACCATTGGCAAAACGCTTAAGTGAACGAATTGTAAATCTTATAAAGTGATTTAAATATCTGGCATAAATGAAAGGACAAATCAGGCGTACGGAACCAAATGCAAATCCTACTTGAACTTAAGGGTCGCAGTTCATTACTTTATTCAAAAATACGACGTGTCTCATTCAAATCTGAACCCGAATTTCCGTTTAGATGTCTCACGTTAATTAAGATATTGTCACAATATTTTCGACAGATTTTATTTGCTTTGCGTGAAAAGTGATGCTATCACGAGAAGTGCTGGTAGTTCTCAGTAATTCCGTCAGTGACACCGTATTACGTACCGTCAGCTACATTCCGAAATATGGAGCTTCTGGCTCAGTGTTGCTTGGTCCCGGATGATGGACTTTTCTAACCTTTATCGTGATGGTGTCACATTTCCTAAGACTCCTATAATAGGAGCTGACGCATATCCATTTTGTTTCGGATTATTGGTGCTCAGTTCAGCATCAATCTACCGCAGCCGGAATTGGGGTTGCCTAAGACTCGGTTCTGATTAGCTTGGTTTTTCGACTGAACTTCAATTTGAGCACCAAATCTGCGAGGATGCGTCAAAACCTGATGAAAAATTTGTTAAAATATCTTCATTAATGTTAAAGTTAGGAATAGAAATTGTGAATCGACTTAGAATGAAACTGTCTGTATTTTAAGCGAATTACAACTCGATTGCTGATGTTACCTCGACACGGGGGACTTCATCAGCAATCGGGTTGTCATTCATTTCACATTGCAGGGGCTGTGCGGCTGCTATGGCAACACCCCCCGCAAATGCGCCGGCTGACTGGCAATTTCGTTATCTTCACAATCTAATCTTTCACATATACCAGAATCATCGATGCTAAAACTGGTTTAAAAAATGTGATGCTACCACCCAGACTATATGTACAGTCCTGGAAGGGGAAAAAACTACACCACACCTTAACTCTGTCAAATCTTCATATAAAAATGTGGCTCGATCGATTTGTAATATTGTCTACTAATTAATGCTATACTTAAATATTGCGTAGGGCAAGGATAGAGAACCTTTCCATGTGCAGGTCTCAAAAACAGTAAGGTGCCATACTTTTACTTAAAAATATTGTACCGTACAGGAATTTCTGGAATCAATAGCTTCCATGCATCAAATAACTAAGAACAAATATCAAAATACCATTAATTTCATGAAATTTTGATTAGAAATTTTTACTTCATTCAGTGGCACTCATTCTAGTAAAAAAATATGATAATCCAAGTTGCATTAAAAATGTATCAATAATGTTTTAATGAAATTTTTGCTGCTGTCGTTCGATAGAGAATGCTGGAAGTTGTGTGCATACAGAAATTGTAGCAAACTTTGAAATTTTAAATACTAACATTTAATTTTTATACCATATTTGTATTATTCGGTAAATTTTAAGTTAGGATATTAAACTAGAAGTTATTCGGTCAAATAGTTTGGGAATTATGAAAGTTTAAAGTTTGGAATTCCTATTGTTAAATTCATTTGTAATCGTCGCAAAACAGATTGCAGTGCAAGTAGTTTTTTAAGCATAACCAAAAAAAAAAAAAAAAAAAAAAACTAATTGGCCGAATGAGCTGTAAATTTGAAGCTTCTAGAAATGGATTTTTCTTTAAAAATTCATTGTTGGTGGTGGACGTTCAAATTGATTTTATTTTTCATCACACATATATGAAATTTTGTGCATATATACATTTCACCATAAGTATACAGAATACCTTAAAAAAATTCTAATCTTAATATAATTTTAAGATTTAAAAAAAAAAAAAATTATATTTTTAAATCAAATTTTAAAATGATCCTTGCGTCTTAATTTTCAAGATATTTCCTCGATTTGACATGTGGATCACTTAAAACTATATTAGAAACGAATCTGTCAATCAGTTATTTAATCACTTGAATAGTTAATTTTTGAGAGATTTTTTTTTTTCTGAATTCCATTCCGATTTTCATCAAAATTTAGCATTTTAATAAGTTTTATAAATCAGATTTAACTATCTTAACGAAGTCTAATTGTAAAATGCATAGACAGTTTCTTTGTAAACAGTATCAGGATTCTTCCTTATCAATTTCATGAATTTTGAATGAAAATTAAGACGTATGGAGCATTTCAAAAATCTAAGAAACGTGCAAAATCAGTATTGAGAAAAACAGGTATAAAGTTTACTAAAGCACCGAAAAATTAATTGTGCACATAATTCAAAAGCTTGTAACTTTGCGAAAAATCATCGCAGCTGCATGCAGTTGTTCTCAAATGGTTCAATACAAACTGAAGAACAATAATACACACAAAAATAATTTTCGATTTTTGGGTCGATGTTTGATCAAATAAAGGTACACGGACCCCTTAAATTAGTAGACGCTATTACTAATCGATTGGTTTCAGTGACATTTTTCTAATTAATGTATTTGAAATTCCATTCACATATTCTTAATATGATATATGAACACGTTGACGGATACTTGCGGCTATAGCTGCCAAAGCGAAGTTCACAATGTGGCATGACAGCAATAGCCGCCCAAAACGAAACGGTCGTTTTTAGACAGTACGGCTATAGCAGCACAAATGTGCATTTACCGGCGTACAAGTAGAAGCCCAGTGTCATGTTTTGAAACAACTTTTTAGGTTGAAGTTCGTTTTCCACCTATACAAATTGCAGCTTCAGTATGCACGTGCAGGGTGGCTATTGGTATGGAAAAATACAGTAAAAAAAATGATAATTACCAGTGTATCCTTATAGAAAAATTCAAATTGATTATTTGATCGAATAATCAACATAAATTTTTCTATAAGAATATACTGTTGTTTATCACTTTTTTTGACTCTATTTTTCCCTGACCACTAATCACCCTGAGATGGTTGGTTGTGAAGAGAGTAGTGCAACCTAATTAAAGGTGCTGAATTAATCAAAATTATGTTTATTTAAGCAGAAAGAGTAAAACTATGCTTCTAATATTCTAAAAATTACAAAAACATATAGTGTCAATTTTCGAACTTTACTTGTTTCTACTGTCCGTCAACGTGTTAATTAGTCTCATTATTTCAACAAATTACGCCTTTCAACAGTTCTTCTGGTAAAAAATGTTCCATTTAAATGTATAGTTATTATTATTATCTTTATGCTTGAATTCGCCTTCAATTTTTGTTAGATATTTTAGAATCGCACTATATTGCGAAATAGTTAAAAATTCTAAATCTTGTCAAATTGAGTTTAGAGGGTTTTTTTTATTGCCATCGGAAATCTCTTAATTTAAAATGCGACATAATCTGTGTATAATACGTCTTCTTTTGTTGTTGTTTAAATACACATGATTTAGAGAATTCTCATTGCATCTGTTGTCATAGCATGTGCATATTGTACTATTATCCGTTTAATATTCGAATATCTCATATAGCTCATATGAATGTAATATTAAATCGCATTTTCATGCAGTGATTATTATCAAATATCAAATTAATACGATTAACGTAATTGGAATTCCATTCACATATTATTAATATAATATCTTGATTGGTATCTTATTTCAACAAAATATGTTCGATTAGTTCTTTTGATTAAAAAAAAATGCTCTGTTTTCAATGTAATAATATTTGAAAATTATTATTCATGCTAATTGTTCAGTTCTTTATTTTTATGTTGTTTTATTTTTTTCTGCAGATAAGAATGTTCATGATGAATGAAGACTAAAACTTGAGATTTATTTATCAAAGCCCCTCTCGGAAACTGTAAGTATTGCCTTAGTTATTTAATTATTTTATTCTTTGTTTTAAGGCAGTGATTTTCTACGCTGTGCTGCGGCACTTTCTAACCCGAAAGAATAGGTGCGCCTATTTTTTTTTTTTTTTTTTTTTTTAACCATTGGGAAAATGGTTCTTGTTTTCGGTCGAGCAATGGACCTCTTGGCATCGTCACTTTATTTTTTGCCCCAAAGCAGAATATGCTTAAAAGTGCGACGTACGTCGCAGAACAAGGGCTTCCCTGCAGAACATTTCAAATTATCATTTTCAAAAAAAATATCCATTCAATCGAAGGAAAATTGTGAAATTCGTCACTCAATGGCCGAGGAAAACATATCAAAATTCTTTAATCGTTCATTTAATTAAAATGATTGCAGAATTGATCAATGGGTCGTGAAAAAATCTTGCGCAGTACGATAGTCAATCATGGAGAACAAATCATGAAATTCTTCAGCCTGTTGTGCAAAAACATGCAAAATTTTATGAACAGTCACAGAAAAACATCCACGGTTTTCGCCAATCGGTCGCAGGTGAAAAACACTGCAAAATTCGCGATTTTTGTTTTTCGCGACTGTTCGTCGAAATTTACCATTTGTCTATGAACATTTCAACGAAATTAAAAAAATGGAAAAAATTGGAAATTCATCGATCCAATCATTCGCAAGAAAAACAGTAAAAAATTGCCAATCGATAAAAAGAAAATTTAATGAAATTCGCTATCAGTCGCATGTAAAAAAAAAACTCTAAAATCGTCAGGTAAATCACGAAATTTTTCGATCAGTCGTGGAAAAAATTTCCACGATTTTTTCCAATCTCTCGCAAGAAAAAGCTGGAATAATTGCCAATCAGTCGTCGGTAAAAATCACGAAATTCGTGCATCAGTTGCATGAAAAAAACTATGAATTTCGCCAATCGGTTCAAGAAAAATATAGCAAAATTCGCCTATCGGTTGAAGTTAAAAAACCCAAAATTCATCAGTGAATTGTTGAAAATATTTTGAAATTCTTCAATTAGTTGCAGGAAAAAAATATTACGAAATTCGACAATTGGGTCCAAGAAAAAACCATGAAATTCGCAAGTTGACATACGGAAAAATCTGCAATATTGCAAAAATCGTCAATCGATTGTCGGAAGAAACAACAAAATTCACTATTCGATCAGGTAAAATTGCAAAATTCGCCATTAGTTTCTTTCGTGTGTGTGGCTTTTACATTTCTATAAAAGATGCAATTGCACTTCTTCATATATAAAGAAAATATCCCTGTGTCTTTATTTTTACTCACCCTTCATACGTAGTATAGGTTAAGTCTTGTAATCGTTTTGAAAATCGAAAAAAATTTTTTGACGGATTTACACGTTTCAGACACTGGAGATTCCGAAAAACATATTTTTAGAAAAAAAAATTTGCCGTCCGTCTGTGTGTCTGTAAACGCTCTATCTCCCGAACAAATTGAGATAGAGACTTGCCATTTGGTATGTACTTAGTATGTAATAATGGGAAGAAGCCTATTTCATTTCAATAACCTCGATTAACCGGAACATTTTTTTCGGACTCTCGAAATATTCGTTCTGATGAAAGGTATATAAAAATTTTCGAAATTGTTTATTTTAAGGAGTAAATATAAAAGACAATAAAAAAACATAAATTTTGCGTAAAACATGAAGTCGATCGGATAATTAGTTGCCGAGATATTTGTAATCCTATTTTCCACACTCTTCGATTTTTCATGACCCTGTATTTCATCCAAATTTCACTTCAAATATGTATTTTAATTGGAAATTTGACGCTTAATCAGATGCAATAAACCGCTAGTTAATAGGAGTATTATTTTTGGAGTTATAAGGAAAAACCTCTTTCAAGCAATTCAGTAATCGAGCCTTTTTATGACGTCATCAAGCCACGATTTTATTTGAATATCAATGCATTTTATAAGTAGTTTACACATTTGTATTTTAATATTTTACATTATACATATACATGATGGGTAAGTATTACGGTGGCCCCCAACGACTAGTTTATTCTTGCAGAACATTTTTTATCAACTGAAGTTCGTTGCAGAACATTGCAAAGTATTCTGCTTTGGGGATTTTTTGTAAGCGTTTTTAACGAAATTCTGTAACTTCAGAAGAATTTTTCTTTGAATAGGCAATAGAAATGCATAAAATCGTTACAAAAATGTTTAAAGTTACAAAAAGGATAGATGCAAACTCTCAGATATGAAATAAAAGCCGAATTAAAAAATTGACGTCATATGATAAATCGAAATATAGCAAAAAACGTGGTCTTCAACTTTAATTTCCTCAAAATACCTTTAGCTCAGACATCAATCTAAACAAGAGTTACAGTTATTGTAGGAAGGACCCGACAAAATATTAAGGTGTATATTAAGGATAAGGTATAGTAATGGAAAATGCGTTTCAATTGCGTGCGGCAATGGTTCAAATGAACATTTTTACGAGGACAGAGAATGCTAGGATCTCTTCAACTGTAGTAATGGTTTATTAAATGTGTTTATTTGTAGATGGTTCCGATGAATACTTTTGACTAATTAATATTTTTAATTAATTTGAAAAAAATATATTAAACTTTCGGAACATTTTCCCTATGAATATAAATGCTGGATAATTACACCATGAAACATTACAACATTAAAGAAGTGAGTATAAAACGTCACAAATTTACTGAATGGTGTATACAAATTAAAAATTTTATACATATATTAATGTTAAAAATATCTACGTTTCGACCACCTTCTATCGTCATCTTCAGGAATATTTTTTTATATTGCTTTTAAAGTTTCAAATGCGAAAAACAATCCGTCCGTTACCCCATTATTATTGAAAGTCCACAAATTAAAAATTAACAAGGGTAACACTCAATCCTTCTTAATTTTTAATTTGTGGACGGCAATAATAATGTGGCAACGGACGGATTGTTTTTCGGTGGCCCTCAACGACTAGTTTTCTACTCCCTTGCGGTTTAATTCCATTTTTTACACTATATGCTCGAGTGGTGCATTTTTTCTTATACTAAAAAATCAAACTCGCAAAATGTATAGTTTTCTTACTTTTTTTTAATTTTTGTATAATGTAAGTATGCCACAGCAGTTAAAATATAAGTTCAAGTATACCATTAACTAAAAAGACTACTTTATAATATTTATTAAATTCTGAAAGTTTTGCTTTTCCTGGGTTTTTCACGCAAATATAGAAACTTCAAAATTATACTTAATAAAATTTTTACGCATCAGCAATTTACTTTAGTACTCTTATTAAATTTCACACAACTTATCAAACGTTACTTTTTTATTACCATTCTCGTATCTGAAATTTTACCCTTTCAGCCACTATGTGCAGTTATTTTACACTGTTTTCATTTATTTACTCAGCTGTTTTCTATAAACTTTTAACATATGATGCAATATATATGCAGAAATGTGATACCGTGTTGACTAAACTTTACTTCTTCCACTTTGTGTACAGTTTTAATGTTTTATTTAATTCTAAGGTTGAAAAAAAATAACTGGGCTGGAAAGTTTACAGAAAAACTTTTTATCAACGTTTTTTCATCTATATTTAATACCTAACATATTTTATACCATGAAGTTAAAAGGAAATAGTTAAAATCTGATATTTTCATAATGAAAGCTATAGATTTTTACTTTTTTCTATCTTTACAAAAAACAAAAAAAAAGGTATTGGATTCATGAAAATTTTAGACTTCCGGTTTTCGACGGATTTATACGTTTTAGAAGGTCCTGAACACGATTTGACTGTTTTTAGAAAATGTCTGTCTGTATGTGACAAACATTTTGTGGACGCTCTGTCTCAAGAACTTATAAACGGGATTTAATAAAACTTTAGATTCAGTCATTCGCTGATATAACTTGGTGCTGATTAGTTTTTGGTGTAAATCGCCCAACAGGAGGCGCTTCTGTTCTGCCATTTTCGCGATTTCCTTTCGCAATGTCTGTATCTCATGAACTAATGCACGGATTTTCATCAAACTTCAGATTCAGCTAGACCTTGACATAAATAGACGCTGATTACGTTTTGGTGTTGATATCCCAACAGGTGGCGCTGCTATGCTACTTTTTTCATGATTTTCACGATAGCTATATCTCAAGAACTAATGAACGGATTTTCATCAAACTTCAGATTCAGTTAGACGTTTACATAAGTTGTTGTTGATTAAGTTTTGGTGTAAATCTGCCAACTGGTGGCACTACATATGCTGTATTTTTCAGGATTTACACGGTTTTAGTTATAGTCATATCTCAAGAACTAATGCACTGAATTTAATAATATAGATTTAGTTAGATCTTATGATATAAATTGGTGCTGAGAGATTCGTTTTTAGTATATGCCGAACTTTTGTGAGATAGAAGAAAGTTTTGGGATCGGCATATCCGACTTGTTTGTTGTTGTTGTATCTTTTCTTGTTGTTTCTCCCCCTCCCCTTCTTTCAGGTTTCTTTTTGTTTTTCAGCGTAATTATTTTTGCATTCGGCTTGGAGTATATCACAGTGAACTTACAGAATCTTCAGAGTCGCTCTCTATACCATATGCAAACTAGTTTGTTGTTGCCATCACAAATCTTTCTTTTATATAAATCAAATCGTCTGCAAACAGAATTAAATAACATTCTATTCGTTCTTGAGATACAGCTACACTGTAAGAAAAAACCGCAAAAATTACGGCAATATTTGCTGTCATTTTATGCATCCAAATTGCCAGCATTTTTTCCTGTAAAATTTAGCATGATTACAGTCATTTGTACAATAAAATTAGAAAAATTGCTGAGATTTTACTGTAAAATTCCAAAAACAAAAGTTTTTAGTGCTAGAAAGTTTCAGTTTTAAGTTAAGGCCCATTGTGCTCTTAATTTTCAGTAAATAATGCTGATAATTTGGGTTCATAAATTTACAGAACATTTTGCTGTAAATTTTGAGTTTTTTCTTGCAGTGTATCACGGAAATCGTGAAAAACAGAACACAGCCGCGACACCTGTTGGGCGGTATACACCTAAACCTAACAAGGATCTATTTCTGCCAAGGTGTAACAGAATATGAAATTTGATGAAATTCCATGCATTAGCTCTTGAGATATAGCTATCGCAGAAATCGTGAAAAATACACCACAGCAGAGCCATCTGTTGGACGGTAATACACCAAAACGTAATCAGCACCAATTTATGTGAAGGTCTAACAGAATATGAAGTTTGGTGAAATTCCGGGCATTAGTTCTTGAGATAGAGCGCCTACAAAATTTGTATCGCATAAAAACACACAGACTCACGGACGGACATCTTCTAAAAACAGTTAAATCCTCTTCAGGACCTTCTAAAACGTATACACCCATCGAAAACCGGAAGTTGAAATTTTCCATGAATCCAATATTTTCTTCTTGTAAAGACAGGAGATAGTAAAAGAAATCGTATAACCGAGAAAACATTAACTAACTAGGATGTTGTGGCCAGCAGGAAACTTTCTTCTATATAAATCAAATCCTCTGCAACAAAAATTAAATGACAATACGTTTTTCAGATATAGCTATCGCGGAAACCGTAAAAAGCAGAACATAGCAGCGACACATGTTGAGCGGTATACACCCAAACCTAATAAGGATCTATAAGGTCTAATAGAATATGAAGTTTGTTGAAATTCCGTGAATTAGTTTCTTGAGCTATTCCGGGATTCGTGAAAAATGCTGCAATGCAGCGACACCTGTTGGGTAATTTACACCAAAACGTAATCAGCGTTTATTTATGTCAAAGTCTAACATAATATAAAATTTGATGAAATTCTGTGCAGTAGTTCTTCAGATATATCTAATGTGAAAATCGTGAAAAATGCAGCATAACAGCGCCACCTATTGGGTGATTTACACCAATAATACCTAATCAGCAACAACTTATGTTAACGTCTTAACTGAAACTGCAGTTTGATGAAAAATCCGTGCATTAGTTCTTGGGATGGGGCTATTGCGGAAATCGTGAAAAATGCAGCATAGCAGCGCCAACTGTTGGGCGATTTACACCAAAAACTAATCAGCACCAATTTATATCAAGGTCTAACTGAATCTAAAGTTTTATTTCAATTCCGTGCATTAGTTCTTGATATAGAGTGCCCACAAAATTTTTGTCACATGCAGACATACACTTTCTAAAAACAGTCTGGTCGTGTTCAGGACTTTTCAAAACGTATAAATCCGTCGAAAACCGAAGTCGAAACTTTTCATGAATCCAACACTTTCTTCTTGGAAAGATAGAAGAAAGTAAAAATTGATTTCAAAATTTAGTGGATAATAAGACACATACTTAAACGCACTGAATATGTACATTCTTTATTTAATTAGTTAAAACAAAGTATTTTGATTAGTAAATTTTAAAACGCTGACGTCATATCGACTGTAGCAAAGACATGGCCAATCTATTTCGTATTTCTCTCTCTCTTTTTTTTTTTTTTTTTTTACTTCTAACCATCGCACAATTTAAATTTTTACAGGGAAATAATATTAGGGGATTATTATACAGGGACATTTTAATAGTGGAAAAAGTTTTAAAATAATTTTCAAGAATGAATTTTTTCAATTTATCTCTATCGCGTGCCACCGAATTACGGAAGATTACCACGTTTGCATTTATAACAGTAATCTATTTCGTATTTCTTTTTTTTTTTTTTTTTTTTTTTTTTTTTACTTTTAACCATCGCACAATTTAAATTTTTACAGGGAAATAATATAGGGGATTATACAGGGACATTTTAATAGTGGAAAAAATGTTCTTCCAAATGCAATTAGGTTGAAAACTGTATCTCAGTGTACTGATATTTATGCGTTTTAAAATAATTTTCAAGAATGAATTTATTTCAATCTATCTCTATCGCGTGTAACCGAATTACGGAAGATTACCACGTTTGCATTTATAACAGTATAAATATTTCAGCATTTCTTTCCGGCTAACATTTTATAACGAAATTAAAACTTCATCAATACATAAATTAATCGATAAAATAAAATAAAACAAAACACAAATTTAGCAAATATGTCGAACTACGCGCTTAAACACTGAAATAATCGGAATAAGAAAGAATACTGTAAATAGTAGTGAACAAGTGAACGATTTGCCGATTTCTTCGAATATTAACCCCTGGCCGAATGAGGCCTTCGAAAGTATCGTTTATAAATTTTAAAACTTTATTTGGATAATTTGTATTTTTCATATAAAAATGCTTTTTAATGTTGTTCACGGGCAAATAAAATTTATTAAAACCCTTTCATCATTTTCCTGTATTTTTATAAGTAATGCTTGTAAATCCCAGGATATATATATATATATATTATCACAGTTTGATCCTATAATATATTTTATACCTCTTTCTGTATACGGTTCAACAAATAATAGTGTTATAAATATTTTTGTCTACAGCCATTTTAACATGACTTCTGGTAACGAAAAAAAAAAAACGGCCCTAACTCTTAAAGGGTTAAATGTAAAATATATGTTACAATTTTCGATTAACCTGGTTTCCACTTATGTTCTGTAACCCGAGTCGGATCCTCTGGTTTAAAATAATAATTATTATTAGTATAGCAAGGAATAATATCAATTCTTAATATACTTTCATAATATAGAATTAAAAATTTAAAATAGTTGCAGAATGAAAGAATTATTTATAAATTTTGTGTACATCTTTAACTGCATTTAATGCACCCCTTGAATTAAATACTATTAATATGAAATGAAAAGTATAATATGAAATTATAAACAAAAAATAAACATATAACGAAAAAAAGTCCTGCATAGATGATTTTTTTTTTTTTCATTCATGTACTTTGTGCATTTCTAAGACTGTATTTAATCCACCTTAACGGAATTATTAATGAAAATTTAAAGTGCGAGTATTTGAGGGTTATAAGTTTAAAGTATTTCTTGTTTTTGAAAGGTAATTTGATGACATTTTGCATTTATAAAACTAAACTCTTCATATTGCTTTTCTTGTATGTAATGTTTTAAAGCTGTATAGTTGGTTTTATTGTTTTACATTTGTTTGTAAGGCAGTATTTAATCCAATCCATTAGTAAATTAAATATTTATTTTAAAGTATGTGCTACAAAAAATATTTGAACTTACTAAATTGGAATTTTTTTTGTTTTTGCATGATAGCTCGATCGAATTTTTCATTGATAAAACTGAACTCTTTACGTGGTATTTTTAATCCAACATTTTCTCTAATGTGTTGCTGTACTACCAACACATATTCTAAGGCTCTATAAAAGCAAATATTTATTCTTGTCGCAAACCAAAGAAAAAAAAAAAGAAAAAAAAACCAATACGTAAAGCGATTTATAAAGATAATCGTTCAGCAAATATAAAATAATGAAAATCTAATTCATCCTTAAATAAAATGTTAATATAAATGTAAAATCTAAAGTAAACAGAGGAAAAAATGTATCCATCATTCATTCATATTTTGTGTACTTATACAGCAGCACTTAATCCATCCTTAAATAAAATATGAATTTAAATCAAAACTAATAATATAGAATTATCTACGAAAAACGTTCATATTTTTCGTAACTTCAAAAGTCGTCATTAATCCATCCTTAAACAAAATATTAGTTTCGAAGTGAATCCAACAAAAAAATATTTGTGGATTGTAAATTGAAAATATTTGTTGTTTTTGAATGATAGTTCGATTCTATTTTGCATTCATAAATCTGAGTTATTTACATTGATTTTTCGTATACTTGTTGTAATATTTTAATATAATATAGTTTAGGTATTTGTTTGTAAAGGCAGCTTTTAATCCATCGCTGAGCAAAACATTGGTTTCAAATGGAATTCTGCAAGAATGGTTATACAAGAAATATTTGAGTACAGTAAAATGGAAATATTTGCTGGTTTTTGAATGATAGTTCGATCGAATTTTGAATTCATAAAACTGTATTCATAGTATTTTTTAAATGCAACATTTCCTCTATTTGTTGCTGTACTAACAACAAACATCCGAGGGATCTAGAAAAACAAATATTTTCTCATATTGCTCGCAGACCAAAGAGAGAAAAGAGAAAAAAAAAAGCAATACTCAAAGCGAATTATAAAGATAAATGTTCAGAGAATAAAAAAAAAAAATAAAAATAACGAAAAAGAAGACAGAAAAGACATGAAAAACAATGCCAATTTTACGCTCTGTACTGTAGCGTCAAACCCTTCCAACTGTAGTCATAGAAACCGAAAGTGGTCGGAAAGTGCTCATTGGTCGGGTGACGTCACTGCACGTGGTCGCGACCGTGATTCCTTGCGGCGAACTTTGCTGGGAAAATAAGCTATTGTAAAACGTTAATCTAGGTTTAGTTGTTAGCGATAGCTTTTTGAACCAAATTTGAGTTTGTGTCATTAATGTCCTGTAGTAGTTATTGATTTAACTTTTTTTTTTGTGAAGTGTCGTGAAAATCGAAATTATCGGAATTATTATCGCTTAGAAGGGACAAAATGATTTCTTCTTTAGTGGGAATATTATTTCATCGCAAAAATTTATATTTAGTGTTTGTGCACATGTGAAAGATCACCGGAGAGGATGAGAAAATTGGAAAAAGATAAACTAAACATTGGAAATAATGTGGTTAAAGTAATTGACAAGTCTGCCCGTGGTTTCTTCGTTGGTTTTTATAGGAAATTGATTTTTGAAAACATCTAAAGCAGTGAATATATTTTTAATCACGCGTTTTATTTATTTATTTTGTCTACTTTCATTTTTCCAAGAAAATTTATCATTTGTTATGATTTTATTAATACGTCAATTTTTGGTATAATTTTTCTTCATTAGCAAGAAAATCACCGAAGTATTTCATTTACGAAATATTTTATACAATCAATATATGATATCAATATGTGATAAAGAATATTAATGATATTTTCATGAGAAATTATAAGAGTGGGTTAAATTTTAAATTATTATTTTTCAAACAAAAAATTAAGCTAATTTTTCAAATTATAATGTAAGAATTAAATACCAAATTATTTTTGAATTATCTTCATTTTTTTTTTCCATTAAAGTATAATTATTAAATCCAACTCTTATTTCAAAATTGTTTTTTTTTTTTTCTTTCTTTTTCTTCTTTAATGGAAAATTCATTTTGATGACATCTAAAACAAGAAAAATATCTTTTAACACGAGTTACAAATTTTTTTTTAACTTTTTTACATGCATTGGATTATTTTCACCATTTCAAAAAAAAAAAAAAAAAAAAAAAAAATTATTTTACTGTGTAATATACTATGTCGATGTAATTTCTTGTATAGTTTTCGTAAGCGTATCAAGAAAATCCAACCTTAAAACGATTTCATTTTAACTTTTTGATACGTGTTTATTTTATTTTTTATTTTTTTAGCATTATAGAGAAAGTCAATCTTAAAAGTATTTAGTTTAAAAATTACAGTTTTCTAAAAATATGTAATGTGTGGTAACGAATTTGTATGCTATTTCCATGCGTTATTGATTATTATTTTTGCCAAGTGACGCAAAGTTAGTATTTTCGAAATGTATTTCATCTCAAAAATTTATATTTAGTGTTTGTGTACATGTGAAAGATCACTTGAATAGACAAGAAAATTAGAAAAAGATAAACTAAACATTAGAAATAATGTGGTTAAAGTAATTGACGAGTTCTGCCCGTGATTTCTTTGTTGGTTTTTATGGGAAATTGATTTTTGAAACATCTAAAGCAGGGAACATATTTTTAATCACGCGTTTTATTTATCTATTTTGTCCAACCTGTATTTTACTTTTAGCCCATTTTTATTTTTCAAAAAAAAAAAAAAATATTTATTATGATTTTATTAATACGTCAATTTTTGGTATAATTTTTCTTCCTTAACAAGAAAAATCGACCTTAAAAGTATTTCACTTAAAAATTATTTTATACTATCAATATATAATGTGTGATAAAGAATATTAATGATGTTTCCGTGAGAAATTATAAGAGTGGGTTAAATCTTTAATTATTATTTCTCAAACAAATAAAGTTAATTTTCAAATCATAATTTAAGAATTAAATACCAAATTATTTTTTAATTACCTTAATTTTCTTTATTAAAGTATAATCATTAAATCCAACTCTTATTTAAAAAAAAAAAAAAAAATCGTTTTTTGTAGGAAATTAATTTTGAAAACATCTTTAAACAGTGAACTTTTAACGCGAGTTTCATTTTTTTTTTCTTCAAACATACATTTTATTATTTTCATCATTCCAATAAATAATATATATATGTGTATATATATATATGTATATATATATATATATATATACATATTGTGTAATATGTATATATATTACACAACGTATTTACGTCAATGTAATTTTTGGTATATTTTTCATAAGCTTATCGAGAAAATCAAACCTTAAAACGATTTAATTTGCTATAATTGTACTTTTTGGTACATACTTATTTATTTTAGCATTATCGAGAAAGTCAATCAAAAGTATTTCGTTTAAAATATTACAGTTTTCTAAAAATATGTAATGTGTGGTAACGAATTTATATGCTATTTTCCCTCGTTATTTTTTCTTTCTTTCTTTCTTTCTTTCTTTCTTTCTTTCTTTCTTTCTTTGAAGTGACGCAAAATCAGGATTATGGAAATATATTTCATATCAGAAATTTATATTTAGTGTTTGTGTAAATATGAAAGATCACCTGAGAGGATGTGAAAATTGGCAAAAGATAAACTTAACATTGGAAATAATGTAGTTAAAGTAATTGGCGAGTTCTGCCCACTGTTTCTTCGTTGTTGTTTTTGTTTTTGTTTGTTTTTTAATAGGAAATTGTTTTTTGAAAACATATGAAGCTGTAAATATATTTTTCAATCATGCTTTTTTTTTTTTTAACTTTTATCCATCCTCTATTTTTCTTTTAGTCCATTTTCATTTTTCCAAGAAAAATTTATCATTTATTATGATTTTATTAATGCGTCAATTTTTGGTATAATTGTTCCTCATTAGCAAGAAAATTCACAAATGTATAATCAGGGTTGGCAAGTTTTTGGCGCATGACGGTTTTTACCGGTTTTAACCATGGTTTTTACCGTCATGTCAAAAACCTCCTTGTCAAAAATGTCAAAAACCCATTTTTTAGTAGTTTGTTTTTACATTTAAAAAAAAAAAAATTCTATCTTTAATATTAAGTTGTTTTACATAAAATATTCAGTATCAAAAAGACTCTAAAGTATATTTATCCATCCAAGAAAAACAAAAAAGGATTGCATTAGAATAATACGTGTACATCTCTGTTAGAAGATCTCTACAATATCTTAAGCTGTTTAGCAAAGTCTAAAAAAATTCGATTTTTTGAAGAAATCCTGTAACTTATAAGTATTAGATTAAATAATGTGTATAATTTTGGTACAATTTATTACATTGTTGAAAACAAAACTTTAAGATTCTACTTATTGAAGTGCAAATGAAAATCAAAACAATTGCATTTATGAATACATAAGATATGCATTTTAAAATATTATATCGAAGAATATTCAAATTTATTCACTGCCAGTCTATGCTTAACATCTATTATTATACAATGTAACAGAATTTTTGCATCTCTAAAATAATTTTAATGTACTTTATTAAAAATGTATATTGAATGTTATTTAATAATTATAATAACCTTTTATTATTATTTAATATTAATGTTAATTGCAGTTAGTCAAATCTATATTAGTGCAGATTATGACAAATATATTGTTCTTTTCTTTTAATCTTGTATTTTTAAATCTTTCCCATATTAGGAAATGATATTCTTTTAAATAAATTTAACAAATATAATTGTAAATAATAATAATAACAAGAACAACAAGGTAAAATCAATCTAGAAATGTATTGTATGCTACCTAACACCATAAATTGGAGGACAATCGAAAATGACGGAATAAACCCGTAAAAACACTGTTTTTACCACTGTCATGTCAAAAACCAGTTTTTGACGTCAAAAACCCAACCCTGTGTATAATATAATATAAAATTCGTAAATGTATAATATAATAGGTCAATGTAATTTTTGGTATAGTTATCTTAAGCTTATCGAGAAAATAAACCTTAAAACGATTTCATTTGGTATATAGTTGTACTTTTTGGTACATGTTTATTTATTTTAGCATTATCGAGACAATCAATCTTAAAAGTATTTCGTTTAAATATCACAGTTTTCTAAAAATATGTAATGTGTGGTAACGAATTTGTATGCTATTTTCACTCGTTATTGATTTTTTTTGTTTTTCCCTTTGAAGTGACGCAAAATCAGAATTATCGAAATATATTTCATCTCAGAAATTTATATTTAGTGTTTGTGTAAATGTGAAAGATCACCTGAGAAGATGAGAAAATTGGAAAAAGATAAACTAAACATTGGAAATAATGTCAAAGTAATTGACGTGTTCCGCCCACGGTTTTTTGGTTGGTTTTTATGGGAAATAATTGCTTTTTGAAAACTTATAAGCAGTGAATACATTTTTAATCACGCTTTTTATTTTCCTTATATATATATATATATATATATATCAGTTCATTTTTATTTTTACACGAAAAATGTATATTTTATTATGATTTCATAAATTTGTCAATTTTTGGTGTAATTTTATTTAATTAGTGAGAAAACTCAACCTTAAAAATATTTTATCCAATCAATATGTAATGTGTAATTAAGAATATTAATGGGGTCTTCATGAAAAAATATAAGAGTGGATTAAATTTTAAATTATTATTTCTCAAAAAAAAAAAAAAAAAAAAAAAAAAAAAGTTAATTAACAAATTATAATTTAAGAATTTAATACCAACTTTTTCAAATTATCTTCATTTTATTCATTAAAGTATAATTATTAAATCCAACTATCATTTCAAAAATTCGTTTTTTATACGAAACTGATTTTGAAAACATCTAAAGCAGTGAATATATTTTTCAACATGAGTTTCATTTTTTGTTTTTTTCTCGATATTTTTTTTCAAACGTACATTAGATTATTTTCAATATTTCAATAAAAAAAATATATATATTATTTTATTTTGATATTGTGTAATATAATATGTCAATGTAATTTTTGGTATAGTTTTCTTATGCTTATCGAGAAAATTCAACCATAAAAGGATTTAATTTGGTATAATTTTACTTTTTGGTTTAGTTTTATTTTATTTGTATTTATTTATTTATTTTTACTTTTTTGTGTGTGTTTTCAAGAAAATCAACCTTAAAAATATTCCGTTTAAAAGTTACAGTATTCGAAAAATATATAATGTGTGATTAGGAATTCGTATGGTATTTTCATGCGTTATTCATAAAAAAAAATTGTGAAGTGATGCAATTTTTCCGTTTTAAGAAAATTTATTGTTGTAATATCGAATAACGTAATTCATCAATATAATTTTTGATTTTTTTTTTTTTTTAATGATAGTAAGAGAATTTAAACTTAAGTATTTTTATTTAAAATTACTTTATTCTATAAATATAATGTGTGGTGACAAATTTTTATAGCATTTTATGAAATTATAAATATAAGAATGCTTTATATTTAAATTATTTTTTAACATAACATTCAAGCTAATTTTTGAATAATAATTAAAAAATTTAACATCAAATTTCATTTGAGTTTTTTTTTTTCATTCTGTTCATTAACGTATAATTGTTAAAACCAACTCTTCTTTCCAAAATTTATATACAGTTTTTATAGCAAATAGATTTTTGAAAAGTTAATATATTTGATGGTGCCAAGTAATGTATTTCATTATAATCGCACATTTTATTTTTCGTTTTAACTACTCTGATTTGAGATACATTAGTCCATTTTCACCATTTTTTGAAGAATTTTTTCTTTTCTTTGTGATGTTGTGCAATATAAGAAAATATCGTTTTTGGTATAATTTTACTTTTTAAATTTAGGGGGGAAAAATTCTATCTTAAAAGTATTTCATATGAAAAATAATTTATTCTCTAAATACATAATGTGTGTGATAAAGATTTTTGATGAAAATATGAACCGTTAATTTTTCAAAATGATTATTTCTTAAAATACTAAATTAAACTTATTTCCGATTTAATAATTTAATAATTAACTATAAAATTATTTGAATTTTCTACATTTTTCCTACTAAATTTTATACTAAATCGAATTGCTAAATCGAATTCTTAATTCAAAAACATGGCATTCGGTTTATATAGAAAATAATTTTTTTTTATAACATATCTAGCTGTGAATATATTTTTAATCGCGTGTTTTATGCTTTTCGTATCTATCCTTTTTTAAGATACGTTGTTAGATCCTTGTTAGTCTCTTTTCACTATTTTAAACAAAAAATAAATAATATGATTAAAGGAATGGAGTCTTTAATTATTTATTTCCTAAATTCTAATTTAAACTTATTTTCAAATAATAATTTAAGAATTAGATTTTTTATTATTATTAACTTTGTTTTGTTATTACGGTGTAATTATTAAATCCAACACTTGCTTGAAAATTTAGTATTTGCTATCTATAGGAAATTGATTTTTTAAAACAGTAAAGCCGCAGATGTATAGATATGTATTAACTCACGCGTTTAAATTTTCCTCTGGATATCTTTTTTTTTTAAGGTGTATTAGTTTATTTTCGCCGAATCAATTGGGGGGGGGGGGGGTCTTTGTTTACGATTTTGTATAGTATAATTCGTCAGTATAGTTTTTGGTATAACTTTACTATTTGAGCTTTATCGAGAAAAATCAACCTTTATAAGTAATTCATTTCAAAATTACTTTATTCAATACATATGTTATCTGTAGCTCATATATCGTAGATCATATTTTAAAAATACAGATGCATTCCACACACATACGTTTACATTAGCGAGGGGAATTTGAGATCTCACTGACCAATAGCCTCAATGCAGATTTCGTTTAGTGCGGACAAAAAATGATCTCATTTGGAAGTCCGCACTAACCATTTTTCAACTGTATATATAAAAAAAAAAACTCTTATCCTCTTGAGTCCTGGGTACCCAAATGGGTACCTATATTGTTTTCCTCATAAAAACTAAAACGATTGATATTTTTACATTTTAACTGCACTTCTATATAGTTGAATGCTTTTGCTTTAAAATGAAACCAATAAATGGCAGCACCGATGCCGATTTCCTTATA
The DNA here is from genome assembly GCA_963931845.1 of Maratus michaelseni. Lineage (NCBI taxonomy): Eukaryota > Metazoa > Arthropoda > Arachnida > Araneae > Salticidae > Maratus > Maratus michaelseni. The sequence goes on along the minus strand of OZ007597.1, from coordinate 95,483,328 downwards.
AAATAAATGATATTTTAACCCGAGTTTGCGTAATGCCTTCGCGATAGCGCAGCCTAGAAAGTAGGTAATTTTCACAATTCTTTAACTTAAAAACTTTATAATAAAAAAAATTAAGAATTTGCAGATTATTCACTTATTTAAAGGTGTTATTTCTTTTATTATGTAAATTTAGGTTATTGATAACTAAATTGATATTTTGTGGGGGGCTAGTAATTTTATATTCATATTTGTGAACCTGAATTACAAGCCCCCTAACACAATACATTTCAGAAAATATATTTTTTGTCAGCTATGATGTCATTTTGTTTGTTTAAAAGCAAAGAATGAGTATTTATTTGTATTATTATTTTAACTTCGGGTTGCAAGAGGTTATCTGATATCAAATGCGTGAAATATTCAGTAGTCCGTATATTGCGCCTGTGCATACTTTGATCCAACTTATAGATGTGTCTCTTGTAGAATATAAAAGTTTTTCACATGAAGTATAAAATACTCTTAACATCGTTCGTATAAAAAAAAAAAAAAAAATGCACTGCCTCCAATTCAAAGTCTTTTTTTGTAACGACAGAGGCTAGCTTGGGGGCATAACTGTTTTTCGCCTTTCTTTTACTCTTTTGTCAAATACTGTCACTATTCTCAATTGGTATTTGATATAGAATGATAGAACCAATAATCCGTTATTGATTTTTGTTTAGATTTCGAAAATATTCCAGTTTTTCTCCCTTCTTCTTGAGATTGCTATTATTTAAGAAAGACAGTTTTAAAAAAAAAAATTAAAAGGTGAATTTTTTTGATTAAATGAAAAGTAGAAAAGCGCTTTATTTTTTTAATTAGATTTTAGTTTTGGACATTTTTAACTGATTTTTGGACTTAGTATTCGTAAAATGTCGAAAAATTAATTTAAAAAATTGAGCATTTTTGAAATTTTCTATCTTAAATAAAGAATATATTACAAAAACGCAGTTTTTGAAGACAGTAATAGATACATGTTTCTTTTTTCATATTGTTTTTCAGAACATTATGGGGGAAAAAATTATAGGGTATTTAAATTTTTAGACATTTGTCGAGCAGAAGAGGGTTGTGCGCATGATTACAAAATAATTTCTGAGTGCAAAACAAAATTTTTGGTATTTAAGTATACTTGAGAGTCTTGTGCTTATCACTGAACCAAAAAAGTTGTTTATTTGTAGCATTTTTATGTTTTAAAAACAAAACTGTATCTTGCTTTTATAAAATTTTCAAAAATTTACTCTGCCAAAAAAAAAAAAAAAAAATGATTTTACAGTATTACTGCTTATTTTACTGTTTATTACTGTTAATTTTACGGTATAATACTGGCACCTGGGATACTGTAAAATCAACACTTTTTTTTTTCTTCTTCGCAGTGTAGCAATACAACACCAAGAAAAAAAAAATCAACAAAAAAGGCTAAAAATTTAGGTTTACTTTATAGAGCCTACCATACACTATACATTCTGAAAATTTCATGACAAAATATTGACAAGTTTTTTAACTAGCTTACGCTTAATGCCCCAAAATCACATTTTGAGAAAAATGACTTTAAAATTCTCTCTTTGAAAATATTTCTTTGGTAAATATAGGATTTTTTCATACTGTTTGTTTTAAAGTGTTCAGAAATGCTTATTCTTTAATATACCTGATGTCCGAAAATAGACTGACTGATTTTAAAATTCAATAACTTCCAAACGGTGACAGATGTTAACAAAATTCTTGCAGGAAAGTAATGTATGATGTCAGGAGTTTTTTTTTTTTTTTTTTTTTTTTTACTGCGATTCCTGATTTTAGTTCGTTCGAATTATCATCAATAGACGACGCTGCGAGTAATAGACGTCCAATAGTAATACATGGAGTGAGTGGGTCTCGTTCATCAATAAAATCTTATTCAGAATCGAGCCCTAAGAACAAGATTGTATTAGCGAATGAGACCTACTCCATGTATTGAACCTCCATCCTTCGCTTCAATGCTGCGGTAATTTTAGTTTTGGCGCCTGGATTCCATTCCTATCGCTCGCAGCACCATCTATTGCTGGTAATTCGAACTGAAATCAGGAATCGCAGTTAAAAAAAAAAAAAAAAAAAAAAAAAAAAAAAAAAAAAAAAAACCTGACATCTACTGCAAGAATTTTTTAAAGATCTGTCACTGTTTGGAAGTTATTGAATTTTAAAATCAGTCAGTCCATTTTAGAACACCCTGTATATATATATAATTTTTTTTTAAGGTTAAGTTATTCTAAGTCCCCTTAACGAATTAAGATTAAATTAAGAGGAGGGGGAGCATTTTCCCTTACTTTCTTTTTTTACTTCCTATAATTATATCAGAGTAAGAAATTGCAAAATACAAAAATATAATCTATGAAAGGTACTAACTGCTCTTTATATTGTCTGTGGCAGTGATTTTATCTATAAAATCTTAACATTTTTGTTGGCCAATACTAGAATATATTATAAACCTTTAATTTACTACTCTGCCGTTCTCATACTCTGATATTAACTAATCATCCATCAATTTCCCCTTTGCTTCAACATATTCTAAACCTCTGGTTTATTTCTGTTCCTTTAATATATTCTATCATTTTGCCTATTCTCACATATTTTTATATTTTTTATTATATTTGGGAATTCAGCTATATTCAGCAATTCTCCTTTCCTTTGTATATTTCTTAATATGTTTTCCATGGCGGTTACCTAATAAATAATCAAATGCAAAACATGTGTGGTCAAAATATTGTTATAGGCGCGTAAGTTTTTCAATTATTTGTATTTTACAATTTCATGATAAAAAAGACAAATGAAAGAAAGAAAATGCAAGCTTGTTTTATAGTTAGTGCAAGAAAAAGATAACGCAAACTTGTTTTTAAAAAATATATATAATTTATTTTCCCGATGTATACCTGTCAAACTTTTTATCGTATTATAAGATTTTTTTTTCTTGTTTTTGTAAAAATAATTTTATTGTTCGGAAGTGTTTTAAGAAGCTCTGTTTTTTTGCGTTAGTTATTTTAAAACTATTTTTTTTTTTTTTTTAAATCTGATAAAATCGTTGCCGTCCGTAAAATTTAATATGTTTAAAATGTAATTTTAAAGTTTTTGAAATGTGTTTTCATTTTTTTTTTCAGACAGAAATATGTTTGTTGTATTCCGAATGATTTAAAAAAATATCTTTCAAATAAATTTCTTACGTTTGTTTATACTATAAACAAACTAATCAAGATGCATATTAAAGTACCCTTCCGGGAGAATTGGATTTCAAGGCAAAAAATAAGTAAATAAATGTGCAACTGTTTTAGATTGCTCAGACAAATCATAAATTTAATCATATTTTCAGACAATATATTTTGTTCTCTTTGAAGAATTTAATCATTTCAAAAGATTATAAGGATATACATTTCAGTATTACTTGCTGATTATAGTAATAATCCGTTTCTTTCAAATTAAAAACAAGTATATAAAAGTATAAAAAAGTATACTTATGAAAGTTCTTTTTGAAATCATTTAAATTTTACTTTCAGATTTATATTATATAATACTTCGACTTTATACGAAATACAAATATTTTCAACTATTGTTTATTTTCAACCTTGCTCTTCCAGTATAGTTACAATCTTTTAATTTATTTTGATAGAAAAAGTGATATTTTCACTTTTTCAAAGAGTTTTTTGAAACTACTTAAATTTTATCTTCATAATTACGTTTATAGATACATCATATGAAACACATGTACTCTCCACGTTTCTCATAGAATAAAGTTGTAATATTTATTTTGCTTTAATATAGGAAAAGGTATATTCAAATTTTTTTTTTAATTGCTTAAATTTTATCTTCATAATTGTATTTATAGTTAGGTATAACCAAAAGTTGAATCTTGGAATAATTTTCCTCGTTTCTTGTCGAATGCAGAATTAATGTAATATTTGAGTTATTTTCTTTTATTCTATCTTGGGGAGGGAGAAAAATATACCCCCTCCCCCCCGTCGTTTTCGAAATGTCTTTGCTTACATTTATTTGTTTTTAATTTAAATTTTATAATTAACTTGATGCAAAACAGAATTTTCAAAGGATCCTGTTTTGACGAGGGAAAAAAAAAAAAAAAAGTATAAAATAGTAATAATGCTCCCAGTATCACAATTCAAATATAAAGTGAATAATCGTAAACTTTTGTAAATGAAGTAATTAAAGAAAATATCTCGGGTGCCGAGAAATTATTCCTATTTCTACTTTATATTTATGTTGATTAGATAAGTGAAAAATTATCTTCTTTATTAAAATACACCTCCTTTATTATTTACGTTATTTAAAATACTAATGAAAAAAAAATCGATTGAATTTTTTGCCATCCGTAAAATTTAATACGTTTACAAAATAGTTTTAAATTGATGATTTTTTAATTTATTTGTTATTATTATTTTTTAAGTGTGTTTTATAAGGGATCATAATTTAGATAATGATATTTTTTTATTGTTATTATTTACTAAATAAGAAAAGTATATCATAATTCTTGCATTTTCGAAATCGTTTTTATTAAACTAGGTTTTTTACGAGTTTTTTGTTGGTTTTTTTTTTTTTTCAGAAACAACTTAACTAATAAAATCTAAAATCGCTGCTGCCTATAAACTGTAATACCATTAAAAAATAACTCTTAAGTTATTGAAGCCTTTTTTTCATTTCTTCATTATTTTTGTAGGCAGAATTATGTTTTTCTTGTATTTTGAATAATTTAAAAATAAATTTGAAATAAATTTCTACGTTTGTTTACACTGCATTATTTGGAAATATAAACAAACCAATCAAGTACTTTGCGAGGAAAATGAGATTTAATACTAAAGAAGGGTGCAAGTGTTTTAGATAGAAAATATGATTAAATTTATGATTTCTCGGAGAAGATAAATCTTGTTCTCTATGAAAAATTTAACAATTTCAAAAGATTATAAAGATATTTTTGTGCATTTAAAAATATATATATATTATTATAGTAACTATATTTTCTTTTCTTTCTTTGTTTTCTTTTTTCTTTTCTTTTTCGTTTTTTTAATAGAAAAAGTATCTGCGCTTGAAAGCATTTGAAAAGATTTTGAAATCATTTAAATTTTATTTTCAGGCTTAGAATTTTTATGAAATACATATCTTGTTTATTTTGAACGTTGATATTAAAATATAGCGATAATCTATTTCATTTTTGGATAAAATAATGGATATTCGCAATTTTTAGATTTCATTTTTTTTTAATCCCCTAAATTTTATTTTAATAATTGCCTCGGAAAGTATCGTCTATATCGTGATGTGTTTTATCCCATCAGAAAACTTAATAATGCGCTACATGTATAACTAAAATCCTGTTAAAGACGCATAAGTTTTACAGCTTATATTGTTGAAAACAATGCAAGCTAATTTTTTGAATCTGTGTAAATTATGTGCTTATTTTTTAATCGTTATAAGAAATCATAGCTAAGATAATTGCAAGGCGGAAGTCATGGGGGGGGGGTGTCATGATCCCCTCTAAACGTTAGAAAGTTTTTATACAAAAATACTTTCTTTAATGTAAATACATATACAAGTTGTCTTCAAAAAAAAAAAAAAAAAGAGAGGGACAGAGTGAACTTCGGGTATTATATGAAATAGTAGGGGAGATGAAGGATGAATGGGACATTTTCACAAAAATATTTATTTTAAATATTTTATTTAAGTTATTATCAATATTATATATCACATTTCATACATTAAGCGTTTGACTACATCTTATGCACAATATTTATTCAAGATTATTATTATACAGAAATATATTATGAAATTTAAAAAAAGTTCCTCTATGTCCCAATCATGATCATCCCCACAGCAGGGATGAATAAGACACAAACATTTTCCTCCCTTTATTTAATGTTAAGGACTAAAAGCTGACAAAAATGCCTCCTTGGCAAAATCTGAGAGATTGTAAATTGGAATATGCTCTCCAGGATTATTTGTTAGCCAATCATCTTGGACTCATCTCAGCTTTGCCTTAAAAGGCCCATAAACGGAAGCATTCAATGGCTGAAGACGATGTCTACAATGAAGATGAAATGTTAAAAGAATAAATACCATAAATTATTATTTTATCAAACTATATAATATTATTTAGTTAATAAATATTTTTTTCAGCATCCTCTAGGGATGAATGAAACAATCCCATTCATCCCATTTGAAATGTCCCAATCATCCCCATGATGCATATATTCAATTGCCAGCCATTTTGTCTCAAAAATTATTTCGTCACGATGGTTAATAATCATTCATTTTAATTACCAATATTTAGACTTGAAATAAAAAAATACAACATATCTTAATTGTCTATATTGCACAAAATATTTAAGTAACTTCAAATGTAAAAAAAATTACTTTTAAGCAGAGTTTTCAGGAAATGCAAATTGAAGGAAACTGAAAGCAGCCATGTGGTCTTGCTTTTGGTTATGAAGCACACTGTGGGAGTGAAATCTATGAGGATAGAAAGCAACTAAAAAAAAAAAAAAAAAAAAAGGTTTATTGCCTGAAATATTGAGAACGTCCCATCCATCTCTTGTCCCATTCATCCCCTATTTACATTCGGGCAATATAACATCCTGATATTGTTTAAAACTCGAAAACCGAATACAATTACAAACTTCAACTATCTGCGAATAGTTTTTATAGACAAAAAATATTTTACGAAATGTCGTCACTTGCAAACAAATAATAATAGTAATAAACGTATTTTGAAGGTATTGTCAGAGAGTCGGGAAATATGGCATAGAGTGTTAAAAATGAAGAAAACGAATAAAATTTGTCAAAAAACATATTTAATGGTATCAGAGAGCATGATCAAAATAAAGTGTCTAGGTAGTCAGACAGTATACTTCAGCTCATACCTCAGATTTGAACAAATCACAAATATAAGGATCTGTCTTTGTGCCACCATAATCATGGACTATTATGAGATATTTGTATTCCATATAACCTGACACCGCCGGGAAAAACATTACTTGCAAACAAATAATAATAAACGTATTTTTAGGGTATTACGAGATAGTCGGGAAATATGGAATAGGTGGTTAAAAATAAAGAAAACGAACAAAATTTGACAAAAGGAAATGTAATGGTACTAAGAGAGCATGATCAAAATATAGTGTCTAGGTAGTCAGCCAATATACTCCAGTTCATACTTCAGATTTGCACAAAACACAAATATAAGGATCTGTGGTTGCACCACCATAATCATGGACTGTTATGAGATATTTGTATTCCATGTAACCCGACAACGCCGGGAAAAACATTACTTGCAAGCAAACAATAATAAACGTATTTTTAGGATATTGCGAGATAGTCGGGAAATAGCGAATAGGGGGGTTAAAAATTAAGAAAACGAACAAAATTTGGCAAAAGACAGATGTAATGGTATCAAGAGAGCATGATCGAAATATAGTGTCTAGGTACTCAGACAATATACTCCAGTTCATATTTCAGATGTGCACAAATCACAAATATAAGGATCTGTCTTTGCGCCACCGTAATCGTTGAGTATTATGAGATATTGGTATTATATAACCAGACACCGGCGGTTTGGGAAAAAAATTATTTTATGTTTATTAATGTGTACCGTGAGCTAAAAAATAAGTATTACATCATAAACTGTTAGTATTTCGGAGTACATTATGCTTGCTTTCAATGTAAAAATAGTACTTCTAATTATGAGTAAAAAATATTGAAAAATTATCTCCTGTAAATTTCTAACCACGAAAAACAAATATTGGTACTTCTCTATTATCCCGTCGACCACTTTTCATAACAAAAAACTATCGCCAAACTGTAAGATTAATCGCCAAAAATGCAGTCCCATTTACTTGATGTCAGAAGCGTTATACGTGTTTGTTATGTCATCAAGTGGGTTTTAATTCGACATTTGCGTGTCTTTTTCATTATGTTTTACTGATTTATTAGTTATTACATTCATTAAAATAACAATTGTGTCCTTAAATTCTTATATTTTATTTATTTATGTATTTTGATATTCCAATGGCAACGTTCTGCCGTTTATTTGGCGTTACAGTTTGGCGATAGTTTTTTGTTATGAAAAGTGGTCGACGGGATAATAGAGAAGTACCCAAATATTTATTCACACAACGCGCTCTGATGCCGACCGACGAATTGCACATTCTGAGGGGCATTTTGGAAACTTTCTTTAAGTAGTTTCTGATATTGCCGCTTCGTGACAGCACTTTACCCAACAGAAACCTTGGTATTTCATGTTACCAGGAGCATTTTATAATACACGAAGTTCCCCTATATATATCCCGTTCAAAGACGCAAATATTTTTGACGCACAGAAAGTAATTAAAACGGAAATGCATGAAATTTGCAGAAATTTGCTCTTTAAGCGCAAAAAAAAAAAAAAAAAAAAAAAAAAAAAAAAAATCGAACAGCGTTTTTCATTTTCTCATATGGGGTACAGCTTCAAATATAACTAATTACTCCTTCATGATCATCTTTTCGTGATTACTGCCGAGTCGCGAAAATCAATATTTTGTCCATTTATAAGAAAATGGGAAATTGTTCGATTTCTTAGTATCTGAATAGAACTTGTAAATTTTATTTATTTACGAATATATATAGGCAAATTATATCTATTTACGAATGAAAATATAACTTTGTGAATGCGTCATAAAACACTCATTTAAAAAACTTAAAAAATATATATTTTATTATAGATTATCACCCCCCCCCCCCCCCACACCACCACCCTTTTACAAAAAAAAAAAAAAGACGACGAATGCCCACTTTGCTAAATACAAAGCTAAATCCTCATCTGGGAAATTCGACCTTTTTCTTTGTTTGTTTGTGTGTGTGTGTGTGTATTGTAACCAGGGCTGCGGAGTCGGTGGGAAAAATGACCGACTCTGACTCCTGAAATTTTAAAGGATCCGACTCCGAGATGGCTAAAGTACTACTATTGCCTATTGATTCCTATTATTCAGATTGCTTCATTGCTGTCATTTGTTTTGAAATAGTAATAGTTGCTTTATTAAATTTGTCATTAAAAAAGGGAAATAAATATTACTATTTTAAAAAAAATGGCAGCAATCAAGCAATCGGGAAAAAAAAAAAAAAAAAAAAACCCTCAACTGGCAACACTGCAACCAGCTGTTACATTCCTGTTTGACCTTGAAGCATATGATGTGCATATCAACCCAGGGGTCGATGCAGGTTTTTTTTTCTTAGGGCCCATTTTGTGAAAAGTAAAGGTCATTTTTGTGAAATTTATTATATTTTTGTGAAAAATAACATCTTGTAACGAACCATATACTAAATATAAACTAGAGATTTCAATAACAGTTTTCATATTTATATGCTGTACACTGGACAGTATATTGGGACTGTTTAACCTGGGTTTCCTTGTATATATAATCCAAATATAAAAATAATAATTCAGTTTATAAATTTAAAATTGCATAGAATTGGTTTAATTTCACTTCAAACTGTCTAAAAAACAAGCTGGAGTCGGAGTCAGCCTGTTTTTTAATGACTCCGACTCCGACTCTTTTGCCCAAAAATAGGCCTGACTCCGACTCCACAGCCCTGATTGTAACTCACACTTGTTCGGAATTGTAATTGTGGAGCTTTACTATTTTTACGTTATTTGTTTAACTACTTGACCCAAAAAAAGGTAAAATTTGATAAAATCGTTGCATTCTCTCTCTCTCTCTCTCTTATATGTGATACCTTTAAAAAATAATTCAAAGTTTTAAGAAATATGTTTTCCTTTCTATGTTAAAAAAAAAAAAACTGTGTTTCTTGTATTTCAAATAATTTAGAATGTACATCTCAAAAAAGTTTTCACTTTTTTATTTGCCTTCTATTGCGTTATTTAGCAAAATAAACAAACTATCAAGGTGCATATTAAAGTAGTTTGTCGGTAAAATTAGATTTCAAAACAAAAAGAGACTGCAACTGTTTTAGATTTAAAATATGATCAAATTTTTGATTCGTTAAGGTTGAAATAAATCTTGTTCGTTGGAGATTGTTTATTTGTTTATTTATTTATTTTTGGGAGAATTTGGGTTCAAAAAAATTTTTCAATGAAGAAAATATATTTATACAAGAACTGTATTATAATTAATGAAAGTTCGTTAAATTATTTTTGGATTAAAAATAAATAATAATAATAACGTACAAAGACATACTGTTCACAAGAATGTGATCTGGACGTTTGTTTTTAACACCAGTTTTAATTGTAAATCCTGATGAAGGCTGGGTTCACAGCCGAAAGTGCTCGATATATTTTAATGGTTTAAGATCTAAATAAAATTTTAGTCATCTTTTATGTAATGGAATCACATGCTTTTGTGTGTACTTTTTATTTTAATTTGACAAAGATGAATTTAAGCATTCCGAACTTGTTTTATATTTAAATTTAAAGCTGGAGTTACTTTTCCGAACGGATAAGTTGTGATAAAATATAATAAATATTAGAAATATTTTATGCCTGTTTAATACTGTTGCAATACGACATTTTTCCAAATGTCTTCAGGTTTAACTTTTGTGATTTGGATAGCTACTTTTAATATTATTAAAGTAAAAGCAAATATTTCCAAAAACGGAAAAATAATTCGGACCCGAAAGAGTTAATTTGCATATTTAGAATTTTATTTGTCGGAAATTTGGGTAAATATGTAGACATTAATTAAAAAAAAAAAAAAATATATATATATATATATTTAAATGTATGTTGCTGAGCTAATTATGTCCACACTTGTAAATAGGAAGGATATAACATTATCTCCACTGTGGAGATAAGTTTCTTGACTCTGTTCACCTGTAAAACAACTTTTACAGTCATAATAGATCCGTGTCCTTGAAGCTAACACTGCGCGTGGCAGACAGATAAATGAAAATAACATTCATTAATGAAGCACCTCGTTCGTCTTTTCTTCTCTAATTGTATTTTTATTCTTCCTTGGACGTTGGGGCAAAAAGTTGGGAAATTGTTTTATTTAAAGTACTTGCCAATGTTTCAGAATAGAATTCAGAATTTTGTTTAATGACAGGCATTCTGTGATTAAATAAAGTGATTTTAATTTGATTATTATTATTTTTTTAATTATACGAAGTGAAACCCGCCGAAATTCGTCGAAATAAATTAGTTTTAAATATATCCTTCAATCATTATTCGTTTCAAATTCATATCTTCTGAAACGCAATCAATTTTTATGTAAAAATGATTAAATTGTTTTACAATAATAATTAAAATCGGCAGAGAAGGATATTTTTAATGTTTCCATTCTTTGTATGGTTTTTTCGTTCCCTTTCCATAATTGGGATGGCTGTGCCCTTTTCCACGATCGGTGATCTTTTTACTCTTATAAAGTGACATATACAATGGATCTTTTAAGAATTAAAATACAATTCCGGGCACATTTTGATGCAACATATATTTCAACCAATTCAGTTTAACTTGATATTAGTTTTTATGTTCAACATATAATGAAAATCTGCCTTTTCGTCGACAAATTTCAGTTTAGCACCAAAATGGGTAATTTGATCTTATGATTAATAATTTTTTTCCTCTTTTTAATTTGATCTGTGAAATCAATTGCCAATTTGGGTAATTTTGCCAGTAGCTACTTTATATTATTGAAAAAAAAAAAAACAGATGTTCATTATTGAGGTAGATTTAAAAAATAATTCATGCTTGAAAATTATTTCTAAAATTACTAAATTGAGCTGCAGTTTTCAACTAAATTTCATTCGAAAATACATTTAAAAAAAAAAAAATCTATGATGTAGAAAATTAAATTGCGCAATATTTAGAAGTGATGGAAGAGCGATAAATCCGAAAACGATAGCGCCGGTCGTTGCCACCATCGTTTTTTTTAATAAGTTAATTAGCCCCTTAAATTTTTACTAAACATATTTGTGAATGGCTAATAACCTGAAAATATGTGGGTGAAAAAAGCTTTATAACTTTCCCAAGTTTGAACTTTCCACGTCTCATTAGTTTACGAGAAAAAGGACTCTGACAGACGAACAGATAGACACAGGAGTGATCTTATAATGTTTCCGTTTTTACTTTTTCTTTCACTTTCAGAACCGGTTCCGAAATTGGAAATGTACGCTTATAAAAAAAACTGTAACTAAAATAAAAAAAAAGTGAAAACTAGCAACGTTAGGGATCGGGCTCAGCAATCCTATGCAAAAGAAATCATTTAAAAATATTAAAATGCGAGCGAGAAATCGCGCAAGAACCTTCCCATAGACTTAACATTAGCTTGTGCGTTTCTTCGCGTGACTAGCGTAGGCTCTTAAAAAGGAAGAAACATCCTTCAACAAGAGCATACAGAAAGATGAAGATAAAAATTTTAAATTTTCAGAGGAGAAATTTGAAAAATATGGAGTCATTCTAAGCCCATAGGTTTAACATTACAGTGGGGAATTTGCGGTATGACAGATGAGGAACTCTGTTCACCTGTAAAACAACTTTCACCGTCATAATAGATTTGTGTACTTGAAGCTAACGCTATACATGGCAGACAGAAAAACGAAATAATATTCATTAATAAAACACGCTGTTCGTCTATTTTTTTTCTGTTGTTTTATTTTATTCTATCTTGGACATGGAGACATATCATACACAATGGTATTTCGAAAATAAATATCAAATATATGAAAATATCAAACATGATATTTTGAAAATAATTATCGGATATATATCACTGTGAAGATGAAGTTTAACTCTGTTCACTTGTAAAACAACTTTTACCGTCATAATAGATTTGTGTCCTTGAAGCTAACACGTACGCATGGCAGAGAGAAAAACGAAATAATATTCATTAATGAAACATGCTGTTCGTCTATTTCTTGCTCTTGTTTTATTTTATTCTTTCTTTACGGAGAGACGAAGAAACAGTGTTGCCAAGTTGGGAAATTGTTTTGTTCAATATACCTACCACTGTTTCTGAAAAGAATTTTGAATTTTATTTAAAGAAAGACATTCCGTGATTGGATAAAGCGAAGTTTATATGATTATTTTTTAATTCTATTTTGTAGTTAATAAGTTAATATGCACGACAAAACATAGAAATTTGTACAAATTATGTCCATCCCCCCCCTCCCCTACCCTCCTAAAAAAATGAAAGAAGAGTAGACAGAGAGAAAGAATTTATTTATTTATTTTTAATTTATAAATAAAAATTTCATTCAAACATAAGTGAAATAAATTCATATTTAATACTTGGAAATTTTTCCAGAGAAAATTTCTCACGCCTTGCATTCATAATATTAATATTTTAATTGCTTAATAGGCGTATAGTCAATATAGTGAAAAACTACCCAAGCCGGGACTCGAACCCGGGTCATCAGTATAGCGCACTGACGTTCTACCAACTGAACCACTTGGGAACGATACTCAGCTTGGTGCAGCGTTTCTTACCTTGTGCTGCGTTTGTAGCCTTGCCAGCATGTTATGGTGAAAGAGTTCCGGGCTGAGTATCGTTCCCAAGTGGTTCAGTTGGTATAACGTCAGTGCGCTATACTGATGACCCGGGTTCGAGTCCCGGCTTGGGTACTTTTTCAGTATGTTGGCTATACGCCTATTAAGCAATTAAAATATGAATATTATAAGTGAAATAGTTGTAAAGATATCCGTTATATAAATGAAACAATAAATCAAATATAAAATCTATAATACAGAATTTATTTATATTTGTAGATTATATATATATATATATATATATATATTCGAAGGAGAGAAAAATTATCGTAGCTTACAGTTGTTTGTAATTGTACTTATAAACTTATTTATTATTTACGTTCTTTAAAAGTCAATAACAATTGTTAAAAAAAATCATTTATACCTGTTTTGACTGAAACTATCAAAAATACCATGCACAATGAAATTTTAATAAATATCAAATATATATGAAAATATCGAACACCATGATACTTTGAAAATAAATATCAGATATATATCACGATATATATCCACTGATATGTATCACCAAACCCTAAAATTTTAATATCTATTTTTTGTAGTATAATTAATATTTACGTTTAATTAATAATTAATATTTACGTCGATAAAGTACACATTAAAACATGCTTAAAAGTTGACAAAAAGATGTTAAAACATAATTATTTACACCCCTTAAAAAGGGTCAAAAGATGTAAATAATTATGTTAAAAACATCTTTTTGTCACCTTTTAAGCATGTTTTAATGTGTACTTTATCGATTTTAAATACAAGGTGAATATTTCATTCCACTTCAATTTCGTTTTTTCGAATTTTTCTGATATTTACGTTTAATTAATATTTAATATTTACGTTTAATTAACATTTAATATTTATGTTTAATTATTATCTACATTTTGTTTAATATTCACTTGAATTTTAATATTTAATAAGGGTTTTTTGTGTATTTTATTTCGTACAAATTTAACCAAACAAATTTGACTTTTAATTAACCCCCCCCCCCCCCCACAATCTAACTAACCCACCTTTTTTTCATCATATTATGGAGGTGGGGGGTGCTTTTTAAAATATTCTAGAAAACATTAATTGAAGTTCTATTTTATTATTTTTATAAATAAAGTAGGAACTCTATACTACACTATAAGTTTATCTGACGAAGACGGTTATTAAATCAGTGCTTTTTGAAACTAGTTGCTTATTTTAAACATTTATGCCGTTTCAAGTTATTGCTTTTTAACTCTGGCTTTCAACTGCCCCATAAAATCTTTTGTTTTTATAAGTCAGGACAATTTCAGGGAAATAATTAATTTACTTTTAGAACCGCATACATTTTATTTTATTTTATTTTATTTTTTATTTTTTTCGTATTTTCATAAAATATAATAAACATATTACAAACATCATTCATTCATTATTTGCTCATAATGTTTCAACTGTTTGGTGTTTCATTATTATTTCATTTTACTGTTCTCAATGCAACATGTTAGCTTCTTGCACACAAATGTATTATGACTGTAAAAGTTATTTTACAGGTAAACTGCATCAGCTTACGTAAGCGTCCTTCGCACTTCTTAGTATTTGTTATCCCCGTGATTTCTGCAACACTGTCTCTTTAATAAAACACTTGGTGATCTTTCATATATTTTTAATGGTGTATTATACGGAATGTTTCCGTGGTTGAAAAAATATATATATATTTTCTTTCTTTATTATTTTATTGATTTTTCCATTATTATTATTATTATTGCATTGAAATATTTTAACAGTTAACTTTTATTTAAAAGACCTAAAATAAATCGGAGAAAAATATATTATTTTAATTTATGACATGTGTATGGATTACAATTAGAATTACTGAGGGGTTTTTTTTTTTTCTTTTCCGAATATTTATATGTGTGTCAAAAATTTTGTACGGCAGTTTTGTATAATGTTCATGAATTGCAATAGATATGTTGTACAATCATATTTTTTATTTTATTTTATTATAAAAATGCATGTGTATTGCATTGAATTCCTTCCCCCCCCCCCCCCTCTTTCAAGATGACAAACGGAAGGGGAAAAAATAGATAATAAAGATACAGAAAAGAAAAAACTTTAAATGTTAATTTTCCTTAAACGTATTTAAATCGCTTTTTTTTTTAACGTATTTTAATTGAAATATTTTTTGTGGGTTTTGCACCATTTAATTCTTCTTATAAAAATATAAAATGAAATGACAATAATAAAAAGCTATATTGTAGAATATTTGAATAATTAATTAAAATTGGTAAAGTTCGTAGTTTAGTTAGTTTAAGTAATTAATGAAATAATTCGTATTTGAATACATTATGATAATTCAGACTTGCTTAATAATAATTAAACAAGATCGTATCATTAAATAAGAACGTTATACAAAGAACTGGCCTTTTATTTTTTTCTAAACTTTCATATTGCCACTTTTTTGCCCATACACACATATTCTTTAAACGCTTTTCAGAAATTCATTACCAAAACTTTCGTAAACGCAAAAGTAAATATGTATAAATTAGTATTTCATACGCACACGCACGCACTGAATGTAGCAAAAGTGAAATAAAAAACTATTTACTTGTAAATAAATTAAAAACAAAATAAACGTTCAGAAATATCTAACAAAGAGCTAAACTCGGCAAACATAAATAACTCATAAAATGATGCAATTTTCCCTGTAACAATTTCTTTAAAAGAACTTTTTACCTTTTAATTTAAAACTCTACAGACGCCTATAATTTTTTCTTGGACTTTTCCCTGTTTTCTCTTAGCCTGTAATTTAATTACTCTGAAACCTCCGACGAAAAGTATCAAAATATATTATATATATATTTAATTTTTGAGCTACATGCTTTGTAAGCAATTTTCTGTCTAGATTTGAAGTAAACAAAAATATTACGTCTGAACATATTTATATTTATATTAAAATCATTAAAATTACAGACATTGCATTACAGTTACATAAAACATTAAAAACATATTAAAATTGGACGTTTCGGATTTACATGAAAATCCCTCATCAACAAACATTTTTCTTAACGTAAGTCACAGTTCAAAAATATCAACACATAGAAAATGCAACGTATCAAAAATCGTAGTAAAATCAAATAATAAATACGTACGTAATAAAAACGTAAAATCAAATATCGTAGTTTTTTAAGCAACTTCAAACATAAATATCCCAGTTCTCAGTTTAAAGATGTAGTTTATGGTATTCCATACCAACAATGCAATGCGATCTATATAGGGGAGACAGGTCGAACACTTGAAATAAGACTAAAGGAGCACAGATGTGTATTTCAAAATAAAAATTTAAATTCCAAAATAGTGGATCATGCAATAAAAATTTACCATTTTCCAGATTTTGCTAAATCTTTTGTAATCAGATCGAGGTGCAGCGACTACAGACCTCGTACTTTCTTAGAAGCATGGCATACGAAAATTACAGATTTACCTCTTAATAAATCAGGTGCAATCCCGAATGAATACTTCGTGTTATTATAACTGTAACTTTGGCCTCGACATTTTGATACGTTGCATTTTCTATGTGTTGATATTTTTGAACTGTCACTTACGTTAAGAAAAATGTTTGTTGATGAGGGATTTTCATGTAAATCCGAAACGTCCAATTTTAATATGTTTTTAATGTTTCATGTAATTGTAATGTAATGTCTGTAATTTTAATAATTTTAATATAAATTTTCTGTCTAGTTTTTGCACTATAAATTGTTTATTTTCTTTTTCACGCTTTTTATTCGTATACAGAAAATTCCCATTAGATCTTGAGATTAGAAATAAGGTGCTAATTAAATTTGAACAATGTGTTATGTTTCTTATTCTGTTGCTCCTCTTTTCAATAATAACAGAAATTTCGTTAATATAGGAATCTATAAAAAATTAAATTATCAATATTTACTCTTTCTAAGTCAATTTTACATTTGTTGACTGTGCAAAATCAATTTATTAACTTAATTTATTGTTCAAATCAATAATGAATTACGTGCTCAAACTGGATTTAGAGATTAACATGGAAAACTTACATGTTTGTAATATTTGAAATAAAAAATTAAAAACAAGCAAAAATTAAATAAAAAAAATAAAAAAACCCGACTGCGTAAAAAGCGAACTAATTAGTTCCTATCTATAAACACTATTTTGATGAGGCCTGTTGATGTCTATGAAGGTTAGAATTACAGTGAAGCTAGAGATCCTAGCTACACAACTTTCAGGTTGTGTAATATTTAAACGGAGCTTCTGACTGTAAAATAGTCTAGGAAACATCGTCTTCATTTTGAAAGACCTATCCAATAATATGCCATTCAATATGGTGCGTAATTTTTTTTTTCGTCTCTACCGTCATTTTGAATTTATGTAAACAAAACCTAGCCTATAACCATCGGACGGTTAAGACGAATTGATAGAGACCTCATTCATTAAAATCCATCCAGCCGTTGGGATGTTTCGAGGGTATAAAAAAATTCACATACTGACATACATACCCAGATACGCATCAAACACATAACCCTTCTTGGCAGTAGGGTAAAAATAAATAAATAAATACAGCATACTCTATATAAATACGTCACTTTTTTTCTACAACTATTAATTTAGAAATCGAAAAAAAAAATGCCTAATTCTAACACACTCATCATACGTACACGACTCACTGAAATAAAGGAACGTGAAATAAAAAAGTATTTATCAGTAAATAAATTTAAAACAAAAATATGTGTTCAGAAATATCTAACAAAGAGATACTCTTCAAACGTAAATAACTCGCAAAATACTCATATGCAACTTTCCCTGTAACAGTTTCTTTAAAATAAATTTTAACTTCTAATTTAAAACCCTACAGACGCCTATTATTTCTCGCTTAAACTTTCTCCTGTTTCCTCCTATCCTGTAATTACTCTGAAACCTCTGACGAAAAATATCAAAATATATTTTACATTAATTTAATTTTTGAGATATAATGCTTTGTAAGCAATTTTCTGTCGTGTTTTTTTCCACTATAAATTGTTTATTATTATCTTCACACATATTGTGTTTCACCCTTAAGATATGGCTTGATTCATATACAGAAAATTCCCATTAGATCCTGAGTTCAGAAATGAAGTGCTAATTAAATTAGAACGTTTTGTTGTTTTTCTTATTCTGTCGCCTCCCTTTTCCACTTTTTGTTTGGATAATTAACAAAAATTTCGTTTATTTAGGAATCTTTAAAAATGGAAATTATCAATATTTACTCTTGCTAAATCTTAGGTGAGCTTGCAATTTTACATTTGTTGATTGTGCGATATCAGTGCATTAATTTAATTTATTATTTAAATCAATAAGGAATTCTGTGCTCAAACTTGATTTTGCGATTAACATGGAAAAAGATACATTTTTGTGATATTCGTAATTTAAAAAATATATACAGGTTGTCCGAAAAGTCTGGAAACGATCGAATAACTCGAGAACTATACATCGGATTGTAAAACGGAAAATATGTGTTCAATATTTTTGAAAAATCTATTTAGGGATATCAAACTTGTCCCTCCAACTCTGTCCCCTGGGGGGGAAAGGGGAGGTAACTTTGAAATCTTCAATGATAACCACCCTTTTTTATTGCAGATTCGGATTCTACGGGGAAAAATACGTAATTTTTGTATTTAACATTTTCTTCGGAAAATCGTAGATGGCTCTGTAATCGAGTAAAATACAGTGAGAATCATTTCCATTGAAAAGTCTGGAAACGGTCGAATAACTCGAGAAATATACATCGGATTGAAAAACGGTAAAATATGTGTTAAATATTTTAGAAAATTGGCAACTTTGATATCCCTCACTAGATTTTTCTAAAATATTGAACACGTATTTTTCCGTTTTTCAAACCGATATATATTTATCGAGTTATACGACCGTTTCCAGACTTTTCAATGGAAACGATTCTCACTGCATTTTACTCCATTACAGCGCCATCTACGATTTTCCGAAGAAAATGTTAAATACAAAAGTTACGTATTTTTTGCCGTAGAATCCGAATCTGCAATAAAAAAGGGTGGTTATCATTGAAGATATCAAAGTATCCCCCCAGTGGGCTGAGTTGGAAGGGCAATTTTGATATCCCTAAATAGATTTTTCAAAAATATTGAACACATATTTTCCGCTTTTCAATCCGATGTATATTTTTCGAGTTATTCGATCGTTTCCAGACTTTTCGGACACCCTGTATATAGAAAGCCTTATATATAAATCGTGCCTCATTTCTTCGCTCATTCGGTTCGGATATATCACCCTTTTTCTCTGCTCCCTAAAAAACATAAAATCTTCTGAAATTGCACTTGTAAGTAGTTTTATGTTTGGGGTCATCCATATATTAAGTCACGTAAAGTTTGCTTGTTTACTACCCCCTCACCCCGTTGTGACGTCACATTTTATATGTGAGCCCTTATTAATTTGGAAATTAAGAAAATATATACCTAATTCTACTTGAATAAAATTATTTATTTTTTGAATGTGCTTTATTTTATTATACTACTTGAAAATAATGTCTACCTAATTGTTTTCAGATTTTAGATGTAGCGTCACAACATGTTAACCCTCTTTTCTCCACCCACCCCCCCTCTCACACTTTGAGGATCCCCTCCCCTCCTCTTAAAGTGTGACGTAATTAATAGATGACCCCTAATGTCAGTTATAGTAAATGTAATTCTGTATCGGTTATTTTATTAAGGAAAACATAATATGTGTGTAAACTAATGTTTCGGAGACAAATATAAAACATTTATTTGTAGATAATAATCTTTTTTTAATTTATAATACCCTCAGTATATCGCACATTCGGATATGCCATGTTTTTTACTTTTTGTTATATATACCTTTGACGAGGCTCCTACCTTCCGGGCGGAGATTAACGGTTTGTGTACGCGGGTACACAATTCACCTGATAGCCGCATGGCCGACAAACGCGATGTAACATAAAATGTTACTGTATCTTTTTTTCATAAAATTTTCAGGAATTTACATAAATGTTCCATATTTGCTTTTCAAGTCGAGTTCATAAAGAAAAAGTCAACAAAGTACCTTCTTCAACTTATATTTAGTTATAAGTATGTCGATTTTATCAATTATTTTCTTTTTCTTTTCTTTATCTTTATTTTATTTTTGCTTGTTAGTTGAAAAAAGGTTTCTTCACGCGGCTTAATATAAATTTTGCTGATTTTTTTTTTTAAGATACATAATACTGTCTCTTTTTTCCCTTCTGCTATGAATATATTTGTTAAATGTATTAGACAAATCAATAATCAATACTTTAATAAATGGAAAAAAACAAAATATTGAAGTGTTATAAATAGTTATGATGTCGCATCATATATTATTCAATTTTAGTAATTATTCCCCTCTCATTTAATTCCCTTTTCCAAATTTGTTCCAAAATTCCCTTTTTCATTATTTTAAGGCTCACAGTTTTACAAAAATACATTTTTTTTTTTCATTTTCCTTTCCCACCGTTTTGTTAAATTCAGTGTAACAAATTTAATTCCGTTTATTCTAATATCCTTTTAAATCAGTTACACTAAAAAAGATTTCTATACTGTGCTGATAAAGTAAATGAAAACAACTACATCTACTCTTTCAAACAGCTAGCAAAAGATGCCATATCCCATCTCCGTATTTGGTCACACAGATCTGTTGCGAACTGATTTCTTCATACACACCTTTTTGATTACAATGATTCCCATGTGCAACCTAAAAATTCTTGTCCAAAAATATCCAACGTACATATCAAAGCCATGACAAATTCATAGATTCACTGGTTCAAGAATGCAAAAACTCTCCCGAACCTCACACATGCGGTTTTAAAGTTCCCACACATGTTGGCTTCCGCTGTAAAACTTCGTTAGGATGATTTATGCCAAAAAATGGCTCTGTTTTCTAAATTTTTAATTGTTTTATCCTCTGTTTGGAGAAATTATCGCCATATTGTAACCCTTTGGCGAAATGTAAATTCATTCGAGTTTATGTCATAAGAGAAGGAATCAATTCTCTCGCTAATCATTTAGCTATCAACATGTAACATACGAACGATGGTACGTTTGGAGTCCCAGGTACCATTGCCTTCCGCAGCTGTACCTAATTAACGATGTACTTGTGCAATGTCTGAACCTGGATTAACCCATTAAAGCCGGAATTATTTTCGTCTTTAAAATGCAAAACTTACATTTCACACCAGTTTTTTAAAATTAGCAGTTTTTGTTTGATCTTATCTCGAATTTTGAATCATTAAAAAAGGATAATGTTTCCTAAAAAAAATACTGGTGCATAAACAAAAAAATGGTTTAAACTTATCTGGTACCATATGGGTTAAAGAACTGTTGCATATATTTAACATCGTCTCTTCCTTCAAGATGTCTCTCCTGTTTTCTCTTTTAATTTTAACAGCTTACGATCCGAGTCACAAGCATTAGTACAATAGTATAAGTTATTCTCTGAAAAACAAGGTGGAATTTAAAATAAATATACTTGTATTTGCTAAGATTAAAAAAAAAAAAAAAAAAAAAAAAAAAAAATCCTGCGGATATTTTCAACAAACTACTAATTTCAGCACACATAAATAACTTGCATAATAATCTTCTCTAATTTCATCTGTAACATTTACTTTAAAATAACTTATTTAAAGCACTACAGTCGCCCATTATTTTTCGCTTCACCTTTTCCCTGCTTCTTCTTAGCCTGTAATTTAATTACTGTGAACCCAGTCCTCCGATGAAAAATATGCAAATATATTTTTCATTAATTTAATCTGTTCACAATTTTGTTCTGTAACCAATTTTCTGTTTAAGTTTTTCCACTGTAAACCGTTTATTATTATCTTGTTTTACAGATATTGTGTTCCTTCCCTTAAGCTATGCTTTGATTGGTTTACAAAAAAGAGTTCAGAAATGAGATACTAATTAAATTAGAACGTATTTTCGCTTTGTTTTTGATCATTTTTGAATAATTAACAGAAATTTCATCGATTTTTTTTTTTTTTTTTTTTGTCAATATTTATTCTTGTTAAATATTTAAGTGAGTTTGCAGTTTTACATTTGCTGATTGGAAGATATTGATATATTAATAATTTCATTTATACTTCAATGGTGTAGATCGAAAATGAATTGTATTCTCGATTCTGATTAAGATATTAACATAAGACAAAGAGAAGCTTATGCGATGTTTTTTTTTTTTTTTTTTTTTTTTTTTTTTTTTAGATTTTTAGTGTCTTTATTGTTATTATTATTATTTTATTCAGAGATTTACGTATATGTTTATATTCTTTTCAAAAAGAATTTATAAAAGAATTGGATCAGAGCTCAACCTGGTTTATGTTTGGAATATGTTCCCGCAGGGTCTACTTATTTTTATGATATTCCCTATTAAATGATAACTATTATAAACTATTAAATGATAAAAGAGTGTTTTTTTTTTTTTTTTTTTTTTTTTTTTTTTTGTTTTGTTTTGTTTAAAATATTTCGTTGTTGCAATTTCACAGCCAGTTAGCCTATTTTGGCGAACGTGGTTTAGTGCATAATTAACTCTATTATTTTTGTAACTGGTAAACATTTGTAACCAGGGCTTGACAAATGCGGTCGCCCGGTCGCCACTTTTGGCGTGAAATTAACAATTAAAAATCCAATAATAAAAAGTATCAAAAATATATAAAATATGATTTTAACAGAGAAATTTTATCTGTTCTGTAACTTTTATGTATAGAGTTACAACATGCACCAGGTCTCGATGCTAGGTGGGAGCTGCACCAAAAGTGGTTCCCTTGTAAGTAGAATTTAAAATAAAATTATATGCATTTACATAAATGAAATAAAAATATCTTCTTCAGGTTTTTTCAACAACAACTAAACTCAATCATCTATAATTTCCCGTGTAATATTTTCTTTAAAATAACTTATTTTAATGCACTACAGGGAAAAAAAAAAAAAAAACTATTTTTTGGCTTTTTCCCTGTGTACACTTATCCCGTAATTCGATTACTCTGAAACATCCGACGACAAATATGCAAATATATTTTACATAATTTTACTCTGTTCTCAATTTTGCTCCGTAACCCATTTTCTTTTCAGTTTGTTCACGGTGAATTTGTTTCTTTTTATCTTGTTTCACATTACTGTGTTTTATCCCTTAAGCTGTGACTTGATTAGTACAAAGAAAATCCTCATAACATTCGGAGTTCAGAAATGAAATACTAATTAAATTAGAAAATATCGCCGTGTTTTTATTATTATTATTATTATTATTCTCTTACTTCTTTTTTGCATAATTAATTGAGTTTTCGTTTATTTCTGAGTCTTTAAAAATGTGAATTATCAATATTTACTCTTGCTAAGTGATCTTTATATTTTGCACATTTTCGGATTATGATATACTGCTGCATTAACTCCATTTTTATTTTAATAGTGTAAATCAAAAATGAGTTAAATGTTCAAACTTGATTAAGAGATTAATATAGTGCAGAAAAAAAAAGTGTTTACAATACTTTTAGAGATTTCTACTATATGTATTTCTCAATTATTAAATATTTCAGGCGAGATTCTCTCGATACGTCTTGATTTTTTAAGGCATTTTCGGGATTTTTTTATTTTATTTCACCAGAGGGCCCGTGCGAAGATTTCGCACTGAAATCTAATATTTTTTAGGTACTTCTCTATTAACCCGTCGACCGCTTTTCATAACAAAAAACTACCGCCAAACTGTAAGATTAAACGCCAAAAATGCAGTCCCATTTACTTGATGTCAGAATCATTATGCGTGTTTGTTACGTCATCTAGTGGTATTACATTCGACATTTGCGTGTATTTTTCATTATGTTTTACTGATTTAGTAGTTATTTTATTAATTAAAATAACAATTGTGTCCTTAAATTCTTATATTTTATTTATTTTTTGATATTCCAATGGCAACGTTCTCCCGTTTATTTGGCAATAGTTTTTTGTTATGAAAAGTGTTCGACGGGATAATAGAGAAGTATCATTTTTTATCAATATGTAATATTTATTAGATGCAGGTTAAACTTCTAAAGAAAAAGCAAGGATAAAAATATCTGCAAACAACATTTAGTTGTTAGTCAAGCCAGAATATCATCTAATTTATTCCATCAAAGTTAGACTAAAAACTGATCCAAGATTGCTAAAGGCACGCGCGAGAAAAAAAATTAACAATCGTATTTTGACTGCATTAGAGGATGACGTCATCCGCTTCTGGAAAACCATGGAACTTATAAATCTAAACATTTCAATTTCGCTTTTTAATCATAAATATAAAATAAACCCGTGCGGTGTTTTTTATAATAATTGCTATGAGCATCATATAATGTGGTATTTTATTTTTTTGGCAACAATAATTTCAGGAAAACCTTTCATTTCTTTCATGAAAACAATGCCGATTTAATTTTTTAATTTCAGCAAATTTTAATCAAAAACATGTTTTAACGAATTGTTAAGTGGGCTATGTCAGAAGCCTGTTCTAAGACCTTTCATATGGTATCTCATTCGTTGTTCTGCGTTTCATATTTTCTGAGTAAAAGGGATGTTGACAGGAGAAATAATATATAAGGATAAGGATTTTATTTTACTACTTTATTTAATTGATGCACGTAGACAAAGATTTTTGGCATTCAGTTTAGGGTGAATCCAAGAGTTGACCCCTGCTTGGCGTCCGTTTGTATTGGCGTGCTAGCGCTTGCGCGATAGCGGACTGACTCTTGCAACCCTCATCATTTCTCAATCGTGCCAAATCGTCGATAGTTAGCCAGATGTAGCTCTTTTATTGTTGGAAAGGCTGAGCAATGATATTTTTTGTGATGACGCGTTTGTTACGTATGACGTATTTGTTACGTCATCAAATGATTATTCGACTTTTATTTGTATTTTAATGATATTTAATGATTTATTAGTTATTTAAAACATGTTTTTTTTTTAATACAGTTAAATAACACTTATGTCATTAAATGGTTATGTCATGATATTCATCATCTGCTTCTTTATTTAAATCTTGCTTTTTTTTTAAATTTATGTATGTGAGTGGCTACTCTTGTTACTTTAGAACAGTGTGAATTAATTGATTGCAGTTTTCATGGAAGTCTCATGTTCGCGAAGCGATCATACATGCGGTATAGTGATCGCCGCATTTACAAATTTCGTGTATTTTTGTGATCTCTATACAACGAGGTTGCTGCATCAAGAGATGTTTATTTTTCGGTTTCATGTTCGCAAGCGATCATACGTGCGGTACAGTGATCGCGACATTAACGAATTTCATGTATTTTTTGGGATTCCGATACGACGAGGTTGCTGCATCCAGTGAGGGTTTTTTTCGGTTTCATGTTCGCGAAGCGATCATACGTGCGGTACAGTGATCGCGGCATTAACGAATTTCGTGTTTTTCTTGGGATTCCGATACGACGAGGTTGCTGTATCCAGTGATGCTTTTTTTTTTCGGTTTCATGTTCGCGAAGCGATCATACGTGCGGTACAGTGATCGCGGCATTAACGAATTTCGTGTTTTTCTTGGGATTCCGATACGACGAGGTTGCTGTATCCAGTGATGTTTTTTTTCGGTTTCATGTTCGCGAAGCGAACATACGTGCGGCACAGTGATCGCGTCATTAACGAATTTCGTGTATTTCGTGGGATTCCGATACGACGAGGTTGCTGTATCCAGTGATGTTTTTTTCGGTTTCGTGTTCACGAAGTGAACATACGTGCGGTACAGTGATCGCGGCATTAACGAATTTCGTGTATTTCTTGGGATTCCGATACGACGAGGTTGCTGTATCCAGTGATTTTTTTTTCGGTTTCATGTTCGCGAAGCGATCATACGTGCGGTACAGTGATCGCGTCATTAACGAATTTCGTGTATTTCGTGGGATTCCGATACGACGAGGTTGCTGTATCCAGTGATGTTTTTTTTTTCGGTTTCGTGTTCACGAAGTGAACATACGTGCGGTACAGTGATTGCGGCATTAAGGAATTTCGTGTATTTTCGTTTTTTCAACTTCACATTAATCGTTAACTTTTATGTAATATCAATGAAAACGTTGTTTTTTACTGCTCGTATTATCTTTTTTATATGTATCTTATTAAATTTGTCAAATAAAATATTTTATTTCACTCATAAATGCAGTATCTAAAAAAATCAACTCTGTAGGGTTTAATTTAATAATTCTGTATTTAAATTATGTATTTTGTCCAAATTGTTTTGAACGAATAAAATTTTACTCTCGTATAAATGCAATCTATTTTTCAGGGACCTTTTTATTGCTAAATCCATTACTTTTCCTATGTGTAACTATTAATTAAGAATGGCAACATTTTACCACTTGCTTATTGTGGGTTACAATACGATAAATGTAAGTAAACAATTTAGAAATCGCCAATGTGGCATCATTTTTTAAAAGCGCTAAATGGTGGCTTGAGTAAGGATTAGGTCGAGATCATTGGTTCTCTTTTATTTTTCATGAATGTATTTTGATGTTATTTTGCTGTTTAAAGGTTTAGATTAATTATTTTTGCTTTTATTTTGATTCTCGCGATTTCAATTTGCGTGGTTTTCGGAACACTCCGCACAAAAGCAGGTGAGTTTAATTCTTACCTAGCCATTCCAAAAAGTGGATTTTTTTTGTTAAACAAAAAATCTGTGTTTTTAAAAACGTTATTTTGACATTATTTTGCTTTTAAATGTTTTAAAATATGTATTTTTGCTTTATTTTGCATTATCGCCATTTCAATTTGCACGCTTTTGCCTGTTGTCTTCTGGAGGTTGCCACTCCGGGAGACAACAGTCAGAAACGCACAAATTTAGCAATTTTTTGAAAACGCGCCAAGCAGTGGTAAACCCTTGGATCGCACCTTCAGTTTATTTTATTTTCACTTAGTTGTGTGCATATAAAATTTTTGATATTTTAATCGATTGAACTTCTCCAAAGTTCATTATGCTATGCGCCGTAAATCGGTGTATTTGATTGCTTTCTTCATAATTATCTCAAACAAAAGAAAATCACATATATCCACAAAATATGTTAATTTAGTTGGAAGTCAAACCTAAAATTCATAAGATAAATCAAAATTTCATTAATGGTGGCTGTTTGAAGTTTGGGGTCCATTTTTGGCACTAATTTTTCATTTTCGAAACAGTTAAAAAAATTAATTATTAAAATATGTAATTTTTTAAAGGTTTAGTTAAAAGTTAAAGGCTTTTTTAAAGATTTCCTGCAGTTAAAATGTTTAATTTAAAAAACAATAAGTGGATAACTTGAACGGTTTAAGCATAAGAACCTACTCACAACTTTTAACTCCTGATATATTGCAGCATTCGGCTAGCCGAATATTCGGTATTCGGTTCACCTGTGGGCTGAATATTCGGTACTCGGCGAAAATAACTATTTGGTGCATCCCTAATAATAACTTCATGTTTAACTGTTCGGTCGAATGACTTCCCGTTCGATAACCGGAGGTTTAAAATGTACCGAAAAAAAAAAATTATATATATATATATATATATGCTGTCAAAATTAGGTGTATTAAAAATTTTAGATTTTGGTAAAATTTCAGTATGAAGCCGGACCACTAAGCCACATTTTTTAAACATAAATTGAAATAAGATATAATTTCCAGTCGAATAGCTATATTTCCGTTTTTGTCGGGGGCAATTTGGTGATTAAAACGTATCGAGTCTTTTTGGGGCCGATTGTACTTGATTAGAAGTTAAATACAAAACACTGTTTCAGGCTTCTCGAACAAACACCTAAACTCAACACATGTAGATAACTCACAAAATAATCATCTGTAATTTCTCCTGTAACGCTTTCTTTAAAATAATTTCTAATTTTAAAACACTACTGGCGCCTTATTTTTTGCCTTGTATTTCCCCCTGCCTTCTCTTATTCAGTAATTTAATTACTGTGACTCCTCCGACGAAAAATTTCCAAGTATATTTTACATTAATTTAATCTTTTCACAATTTTGCTCCGTAACCAATTTTCTGTTACGTTTTTTCACTATAAACCGTTTATTATTATTTTGTTTTACATATATTGTTTTTCTTCCTTTAAGGTTATACTTAATTAGCACACACAGGAAAAAAAAATCCCCATACGACTAAAGTTCAAAAATGATATGCTAATTAAAATTGAAAGTATCATACATTTTTTATTATTGCTGTTGTTTCACATAGCTTTTTGTTTTTCTCTTTTTAGAATAAATAAAAATTTCGTTTAGTTAGGAATCTTAAAAAAAATGTGAATTATCAATATTTACTTTGTTAAAACCTAAGTGAGGTTGCAATTTTACAAATTTTCGAGATAATGATTCATTAATTTCATTTATAGTTGAATGTTGTAAGTCAAAAATTAATTATATTCTGAATTATGTTTAAGAGATTGATCCAAGACATAAACAAGTAATTGTGATATTTTTAGATTTGATTACATTTTTTTTTTTTTTTTTTTTTTTTTTTTTGGTGTTGTTTTATTAAAAGTTTTTTATATTTCTTTTTGAGTTTTTATTTCTTTTTTTTGTTTTTCCTCCTTTTTAGGTGCGTTCGTAATTATACAAGTACATAGCACCTTTAGTCGTCGCACAGTGGGGCGTCTTGATGATCTAGGTGGACAAAATTAATTTTTCGATTATCTCAGAATTTAACAAAACCGCGTATACTGGTAACCGAATGTCTCTTCTGTCGAGATCCGTACGAATTTTGTCGAAAAAATCCGATGTGTGGATTAACTACGACCGTAAAGAAGGCAGTTGGTTTGAGGGAGTTTCAACAGTTGCACTATTTTTCTGCAAGTTCGAAAGCAAGTCGTGACTTTTCTGTTTTATTTGAAAACAGGACTTTACTGGACATATGTCACATGTTTGTCACAAGATTTAACCTATTGCTGTTTGGAAATAAGCGCCATCTTGTTTTCAAATTTCATCTCGACTTTTAATACAGTATTAAGCATTATTAAGCAATAAGCATTTTTAAAAATCAAAGTGCCATTCCTAGAGTATTGAAAACTTAAGAAAGCTCCTGCGAAAGTTTGCGAATCATTAAATTATATTAACTTGAAGTGTGTGTATGAGTGTTTAATTCTAATCTTGCAAGTCAATTTTAAACCACTTTTAATTATCCGATTGAGCTGAAACTTTGAATACATGTGTAGTTTGAAGGACAATACAATATTATAATATAATATAAATAATAATAATATTAATAATAATAATATAAATAATTATATAAACCAAATATTTGTCACTGTTTGATTATTTTATTACTGATACATTCGAAAACCCAGCAAAACTTCAACGCAATAATTTTGTCCACCTAGATCCTCTAAACGCCCCACTGTGCGTCGTCTGGTTCGTCCGTCTGTCCGCATACAACAGCGCAAAAACTACCTAACCGAATGGTTTGAAATTTAATATATATAATCGTTGCAGAATTTTGTCATTTCAAATTTTATGAAAATTGAACCAAAACTTAAAAGATATTAATGAAAGTTTTTTTCGTACTATTAACTCCTATCATACACCGTATCTATATAATAAAAACGCTAGTCATGTAACTGAGGAAAACAAATGCGGAAAATGATGGAAAATTCTTTTTTCATATGCCAGGCGGCCATTTTTATTCAAAATTATTTTTTCGAATAAAATTACATAAAAGTTACATTTTTAGGAAGATCGTTCAAAAAAATAGTTTGTTTGAGAGATGAGTTACATTAAAAAAATGTATAGATTCTGAGATAACTTCAGTTAAAATTAGGTAACAGCCCAATATGTATACCAATATCCATGAAAGCAAATAAATAAAATACGAGATTCTTTCATCTTGAATCACAGAAATATTAAACCATGGAGGTAATCATTCGCAAAGCAAGATCTCCATGGTGAATTTTGCAGCGCTATCTGATGCCGAACAAAAAATCGCATCTGTAAACGTTGCATACGTAAGATACGTTGCATGCTCATTTCGCTCATAACCGACGATATAATTCCGCATTCAAAATCTGTTAATTCCCGTCGTGCGACCATAATCACGTCACAAACAACCTTTTCATATGAATCACTTGAGTACAAATGAAAGCCCTGACAGTGCACAGAGACCATTTATACATTTCTTACGCAATGCTACTGCCATCTGGATATCTGCATAAAGCTATCCCATGACTTTTGGCACTTCAGTGGAAAACGGGAGCCTTAGTTTAATCACTGCCATGTAATGCATTAGGTACTGCCACGTAGTGCCTTTGGTCGAGAGCCCCACCAGTGGCTGAGAGGTTCTGCTCTCGAAGCTGGTAGACGGGAGGTGCTGGGTTCAAACCCCTGTCGCGGTCGTCAACCTAACCACCGTTCGAAGTTTTCCGTGGTTTTCTTCGAACCTTGCGTAAATACGGGTTAGGATCCCTTAAAAAGACCCCCCACGGAGGGCACTCACCCCTAGGGCCTATATCCCTCGTGTTGATAATTGGCCGTCATAAATCAACCCAACCCAACCCTTTGGTCGAGGCTAACGGAGAAGACAGACTGCCGCACTACCTTTTGCGTTAGACCTCTTAGGGTCACGTGATGCTCTTCGTGCATTACGTGACTCAAGCGATCTGGAAAAAGAAACATGTATAATGCACCACGGCAGACTGTCTTTTCCGCTAGCCTCGGCTAAGATTCCTATAATAAGTAGATATAGTAGATCCTATAATAAGTCGTGACGTAGGGCATTATCTCGTCGGTCTCCTGTGATCCACTATAAAAAAGTTTTTAAGTTCTTTTTTCACTTTATTTTAAGTTTTTTTTTTATTATCAAACAACTAGGGGGGCTCGGCCCCCCTTCTCGCTACGCTTACCGACCCCCCGCGTAATCGCGCCCTAGCCAACCCCAGACGTAATCGTTTCGCGTTTCCATTCTGGATCGCCTTGCAATCCCTTATTTTCTATGCATTTAATTTTTAGATTCCACTTCGTAATTGTTGTTGTAATTTAAATGAAACCTAAATTTATTATAAAAATCAGCTTCATCCATCACCAAACAAATCCAGCCTATCACCTCAATTATTTGTTTGTGCTTAAAAGTAATGTAAATAGTTCAATTAAGCTCTAGTCATAAGCTAATATTAATTTTTGTTGCATTGCAATATCTCAATTTGTTGATTTTATGCAAGCGAGTAAACGCTATTGGATTTCAATGGGAGTCTATAGAAATTTGGCCAAATACTGGAAATAGCGCCAAGTTGGCGCCACTTTTGGCAGCTAACTTTGGCCGCCAAATTTGGCGATATATCGCCAAGTTGGCGCCAAACTTGGCGAGGGCCCTTCCCTTGGTAACCCCCCCCCCCTAATAGCGCCCATCCTATCTAAATTCTCTACTTTTATGTTAATTCCCCTTAAGAAAAGTACGTTTCGCGGTATCTACGCAGATTTTCATTGGTCCATTTCCAAACCATTACTTTATATATATATATATATATATAGAAGGACTAGGGAAACTAACATTAAACATATTTTTAATTACAATTGAAATGCCATTCATTTTATCCAAGTGGAATTTAAAATCTAAAAAAAAAAATATGTACATGTAAGGAATTGAATACAAAACACTCCTTCAGGCATCACCAACAATCATAATTTAGCAAATATAAGTAACACAAGCAACAATCATCTGTAATCTCTTGTGTAACGCTTTCTATAAAATAACTTCTAATTTAAAACATTACAGAAATAAACATATTACTTTTCGCTTGACCTTTCCCCTTTGCCTCCGTCCTCTAAGCCTGTAATTTAATTACACTGAAATTCTCCGACGGAAAATATGCAAATATATTTTACATTAATTTAATCTTTTTCACAATTTTGCTCCATAACCATTTTTTCTTTTTTAAGATTTTTCTCTATAAATTGGTTATTATTATCTTGTCTTATACTTATTATATTCTATCCTTAAGCCATGATTTGACTCGTATACAGAAAATCCCCATAAGATCCAGGGTTCAAAATTGAGGTGATAATTAAATTAGAACATAGACTGTTTTTTATTGTTTCGCTTCGCTTTTTTTTTTTTCTTTCGTAAATAGAAATTTCGTTTATTTAGAAATTTTTTAAAATGTGAATTATCAATGTTTACCCATGCTAAACCTTAAGTGAGCTTGCAATTTTAAATATTTGTTGATGGTGAGATATGGCTGATTAATTCTATAATTATACTTTTGCGGTGTTAGTTGAAAATGAATTACGTTCCGAAATGTGATTTGGAGATTAACTTTGGGTAAAAAGACTATGTAATTATATTTTTAATATTTCATTGTATGCAGAGACTGATCAACTTTGACTCTAAATTGTTTATTATTATTTTGTTTGATACATATTGTATTTCTCTCCATTAGCCATGACTTGATTCGTATATAGAAAATCTTCATAAGATCCAGAGTCCAAAAATGATGTGCTAATTAAATTAGAAAGACTTTTTTTTTTCTTTCGTAAATAGAAATTTCGTTTATTTAGGAATCTTAAAAAATGTGAATTATCAATATTTACCCATGCTAAATTTTAAGTGAGCTTGAAATTTTAAATATTTGCTGATGGCGAGATATGGCGGATTAATCCTATAGTTATACTTGTACGATGTTAGTTGAAAATGAATTACGTTCCGAAATGTGATTTGTAGATTAACTTTGGGTAAAAAGACGATGTAATTACATTTTTAATATTTCATTATATGCAGAGCCTGATCAACTTCATGTAATCAACTTTGACTCTAAATTATTTATTATTATTTTGTTTGATAGATATTGTATTTTTCCCCCCTTAATCCATGTCTTGATTCGTATACAGAAAATCCCCATAAGATCCAGAGTTAAAAAATGAGGAGCTAATTAAATTAGAAAGACTTTTTTCTTTCGTAAATCGAAATTTCGTTTATTTAGGAATCTTTAAAAATGTAAATTATCAATATTTACTCATGCTAAATCTTAAGTGAGCTTGCAATTATAAATATGTGCTGATGGCGAGATATGGCTGATTAATTATATTGATACTTTTGCGGTGATAGTTGAAAATGAATTACGTTCCGACATGTGATTTGGAGATTAACTTTGGGTAAAAAGACGATGTAATTATTTATATTTTTAATATTTCATTATATGCAGAGTCTGATCAACTTCAAATGGGACCCTGGATACGTAAGTCATGTCGATGTTTCCTTTCTCAAAACAATCTTCTGTTACAAAATTCATGTATTAATACCTGCGCCAAACTTAGTTAAATTAGCATTCCTTGAACCAGAAAGTTTACTTAATAAATGAAACCAATTAAGAACGTCTTAGAAACAAGTCACGTTTTATTACAAAAATTTCTGGTTCAAATAAAGTTTGACTACGAAAAACCCGGAAAGTTGATATCTATGATTATAACAGAGGTGCTAAGCTCTCGTTAATCTTCCGTAATATGTGGGTTAATTTCACCCAGGTTTAACACGTTTCGCACCAGAAATTTTTTTTAGTAATGAAATTAAATAAATTCTACGTAAAAACCTGAATTTAAATAAATAAAGATTTATCCAATAATTTTTCTGGTTTGTAGTGTTGTTAACTGGGTCAGATTAAACCACATATTACGGAAGATTAGTGGGAATTTGCCACCTCTGTTATAAATATACAGCTTTATATGCATTTTAAAATTTAAGCCTTTAGTTGTATTAAAAAAAAAAGAAAATATATATATATATATATAGTTCCAGATACGTAAAATTCAAGACAAAGATTCATTAAAAAATTTGATAAAGATGTTTAATTCGATGCAATAAAAATGAACTAATCACGGATTATAATTATTTTTCAGTTCTTTACAAATTTATAACCATGTATTAAAATATTTTAAACATCTGATTATGAAGCAATAAGAGAAAAAAAAATATTTCTTTATGTTTATTCTATGATTAAAATCATAATTAAATATACAATATCACCATAGGCAAGATCACCATAGACGTATTGGGAGGAAGGGGGGCAACCTCTGCCCTAACGTTTGAAAATAGTAAGATACAACTTGAAAATACCAAAAAAAAATGTATAAACGCGCATGCGTGGTAGCGTATTACTGCTTATTTTACTGTTAATTTTACGGTATAATACTGGCAGCTGGGGATGCTAGTATTATACTGTAAAATCAACACCTTTTTTTTTTTTTTTTGCAGTATGCGGTGATCGTTTAAAATGGTTTTACTAACCTTGAATACTTTTTAACCGAGTATATATTTATATTTTTCAAAAGATTTTAAAACATTCAAATTTTTTGCTAAGTTAATAGTTGAAAACTGTAAATATCATTTGAATTTAGTTTAGTTTAATTTAGTTTAGTTTAATTTCATTTATTTGTTTATAGTTTTTACCGCTATGTTAATTTAAAATTTTCAAAACTATATACCTAATTTTTTCCAACAGTTTTGTGCTTAAACGACAGGAGAAACCAAATGCTGTGCTTAGTTGTTTAGTATTTTTTTTTTCCTCCCAACATAACATACGAATGAATTTATGTCATCGTACATTCGGTACTTAATAGTTTTTTTTTTTTTTTTTTTTTTTTTTTTTTTTTTTAATGCTATTAACTTTTTCGTTGCCCACTCAAGTATCGCATAGCAACTTGTCGGATATTTTTTTTTTTTCCCTTGGAATGATTCCAAAATCAGCTGGTTTTTACTTGTATATTTAGGAAAAATTCTTAACCGCAGATGCTTGAGTGAACAACTGCTCCAGATTTTTATTTCTACCGACCTGCAAAGAAAGAAAACCGTATATATTTCATTTTCGAAAATGTTACCTTTTTTTCATTAACGTCGTTCGTATATATTTTGTTATGCTATGTCCCCGCCTTTATTCACTTTACAGTTCCGTTCCTGATGTTTTGATTTTTATCGGGCCTTTTTTCCGAGTGACGCGTACAGGGCTTGTAAAAAATAAACAAAGAATTGAAAATGAAGTTTTAACGCGGAGTTTGTTTTTTCGAAAAATGTTAGGAATATGATATTAATGTTATTGCTTTTAAAATATATATTTCAAGTACTCAAAGTTACTTATTTCGTCAACAATTTTTACTCTCTTTTTTTCCGCTCTTCTTTTAAAATGTGCATTTTTATCAGGTTTTTGTGAAAGTAGCAATGCATTTGATGTACACCACCTGCCTGAGTTATAAGTTTTCTTTTTGTTCTGTTTACATATTCTTTATTTTAACGGATATCAAAAAAGAGGGAAATTTCAATTTTAGGAAAGTGTGTGTGTGTGTGTGAAAGAGAGAAACAATGAGAATGAAACGTGTCTGTATATTTAGGTATATGTAAATGCTATATTCAATTCAGACATTTTTATCCGGGAGGGGGGTGGCACTGTGGAGTAGAGATGAGTTCGAGCTCCTTTTTCGGAGCCCGAGTCCGAAAACATTTGTGTCATCAGAGCCTGATATCGAAAATGCGAAGTAAAAAAATTGTTGATAACGTTTTACAATTGTTTCAAGATCACTCGTCAATTTTGGGAAAGTGTGTCTGTGTGTGAAAGAGAAAAACAATGAGAATGAAATGTGTCTGTATATTTAGGTATATGTAAATGCTATATTCAATTCAGACATTTTTCTCCGGGAGGGGGGTGGCACTGTGGAGTAGAGATAAGTTCGAGCTCCTTTTTCGGAGCCCGAGTCCGAAAACATTTGTGTCATCAGAGTCTGATATCGAAAATGCGAAGTAAAAAAAAATTTAATAACGTTTTAAAATTGTTTCAAGATTAATTTTTTTTTCATTTAAAATTCTCTTCTTACATAGAAATAAGTGTTAATCCTAAATATGCCTTTATGACAATGTTTCGTGATATTCATATCCCTGAAAATCTGTTTAAAATAGCAAATTTGTTATTTATATACCCAATCATTGACAGAAATCTGCAAAAGTCACAATTCGTATTCTTTTAAAATATCATTCTACAACTATGACAGAAATAAATGAGTTCTGTTTTCCAGTAATTCTAGAAAAGTACATCAAATAGAAAGCGAAGATAGATGAGTGATATCCCGCAGCTTATTTATGTTAGTAATACTGGTCCATTACAAAGGCTTAGAGTTAACAAGAATGAAAAATCATGCGTTAAGAATATGAAACGCATAGAATATGATACGCATAGAATAATACATGCATAGAATAATATACGCATAGAATAATAAACGCGCATAGAATAATACACAGCGCGGATTTCAGAATCCGATAGAATATATATATATATATATATATATATTGCCGTCCGCATGTCTCGTAAAAATACTTCTATTCGTAAAATGTTGAAATGATCAGAATTCAGAAAAAAGTTTATTCGAAAATGTAAAATTTTTTTCTTCATGTACTTGATAAAAAGGAATTTTTCATTCCAAAATTCTGGTGCCAGTGTAGCATTTAAGGATTAAAATTAAGTTACTTTACGTACGACACCACTGTGGTGTCGCCGGACGGCAAAGTGTTAATAACAATTCAAATCTCTTTCAAACCGATTTTTAACACTTTCCAACAAAGTTGAAAAGTGTTTATGAATTCGGTTTGTATGTCTGTCTTCCGTCTGTCTGTCCGTGCTCTAACGCTTGTAAATATACGCGGATTGTCATGCAATTGATATACGTTATTGAGGTTTACTATGGCATGTTCGGTATTGACAATAAAGTGTCTAGCATTTATATTTTATTTAGAGGGCTACCCAAAAGCATTCTTTTACATTACGGGCTATGTGGGAAAATCGTTTGCGGTCTATTTTAATGATGTTACTGTATTTAAAACTTATCATATTTCATATATATATCACTTAAGTGCGTTACAAAATGCTTTATATATTTATGGAGTACATAGCATTCATCGTTCACTTGCAGGAACACACAAACGAATTCGGTTACAGTAATGTCTATGAACAATAATTGTTGGAAATGCGTTTCCCGTTGTTGCATGGGTTTTTAAATTTAACTAGTTTTTTGCATATTGCTTGGTGTGTATAAATTCTATAGACCATATACAGGGCTGCACAAAAGATCTAGAGTACATTGCCACTCATTAACGAAAATGGACAAATGGGAATTTTCACCTGTGTTATGCGTTTCCTAACTGATCTAAATTTTAACATACTATATGCGGTATACATACAAATATGGTTTTTTAAATATGTTAAGCGTTTTCCAACTTGTTTACTTAGTTATCATCTTTCACCTTATTAATCTATGGAGTTTTGTTTACAATATTCTGAATGTATTAGAAAATGTTTCATATTCTATGCGTTATATTATTCTATACGTGTATTATTCTATGCGTGTATTATTCTATGCTTATATTATTCTATGCGTGTATTATTATATGCGTGTATTATTCTATGCGTGTATTATTCTATGCGTATATTATTCTATGCGTTTCATATTCTTAACGCATGATTTTTCATTCTTGTTAAAGGATTGTAAAACACTGCAAGAAACTTAAAATACAATTCTTGTACTTCAAAAAGAAAGTTTTTTTTTCCTTTTTTAAGTTTGTGAATAAATAAAATTTTCACTTTCAATCCGAGCTCGAAGACAAGTATGAAAATTGAGCCCGAGCTTGATACGGGCTCGGGCTTAGTCAGTCTCATCTCTACTCTGGAGTTCCGGGGGAGGAAACGAGGTTCATACCTCTAGAGCAGCGTTTCTTAAACTGTGGTCCGCGGACCCCCACCCCTGGGGGTCCGCGAACTTACAGCCGGGGTTCCTCAAGCCTAGTGTTGAATTCAGACTTTTTTCAGGATTTTTTTGTAGTTCTGGGAAAGAAGGATTTGCAGGTCTAAAATTTCTATTCTAGTTCTTTAATAAGAATAAAGCCGATATATTTTAATGCTTCGGAAAGGTTATGCCCCCCCCCCCACACACACACACACACACACATACACATACACCCGGTTGCACTCTGAATTCATCACTGTGCAATGCAAACATTTTTACCGAATATTGGCTTTCTCCTCCTTAAATCAGTGTTAAGAAGAAGATCACAGACTTGTGTGAAAATATTGAAAACCATCTGATGGAACGTGTAAAATTTGTCATTTTTTGTAAATAGATGAAAGTTCAGATATTTCCAGTAATGTTTGTATTCACTGTGTACTGGTTGCCAAAAAAATGCCTGCAGATTTGAAGACGTCATTCAACGAAGTTGTTTCAGTAATAAATTATATCAATGCTCATCCATTGAATTCTGTACTTTTTAAGATTTTGTGTGACGAAGTGAGAGTCAACACAAACAGCTACTTTTGCATACAATTAGGTGTCTGTCACGTGGAAAAGTCTTAAATCGCTTTTTTGCAATGCGTAAGTGAGTAAAACTTCTAATTTTATTTGAGCGATCGTTTGTTTCAATGATTTGTCCTGATTTATCAAATTGGCGTACAGATATTTTTAATTTTCTCATAAAGCTGTATTTAAGCTTACAGAACAAATCAATACACATTTCCAAAATCCACTGCAAAGTAGAAACAAAAAAATATATATTTGTTTGCAAATCGACATGAAAATCATATTTTTGAATCATTTGAAACGTCAGTCGGTATTTTACAAACCTGTGGCGATACAATTTGTTCACCTGGAGCACTTGAAAGTAACTTTCCGAATTTATTTTCCTCCCTCAAAGTCAGAAAATGAGTGGATGAGCTGTCCACTTTATTTCCAAGAAGTTAGTGCCGACAATCCCTGACTTTCTACAACCGAAACAACTTACAGGATTAGCATGCGATGCTCCATGAAAATTGGCTTACAAGAGAATACCCTTCTTAAGGGGACAGTGGACATTATAAAGCAAATCCTAGAATTTTGAATGGATTCATTTGAAAGTTGGCCGACTAGTTAATAACAAGCTCAAATAGTCATATTCAAAATTTGGTGTTAAAATAATAAAAAGTTTTTAAATTATTGAATTTTTAAATTTAAAATTAACAAAAAATTATCGTATTTTAAAATACCCCATGCGCATTTCTTTTGCATAAAATAAGACAATATTTATTTATGAGGTACTTTTTATGTATTAGAATGGAAGTTGGCATGAATTGTCAATGTTCGCTGAATGTATAATCAGAAAAAATATATTTTCATAATTATACCTTGTTTTTTTTTTTTTCTAAAAAAGTAGCTATTTTTTCATATGCACACATATTTGAACATTAAAATACTCCTGAGATACTTTTTTTCTGCTAACATTTATTCATTAATATATAGAGGATATACAGAATAAATTTCAAAAGAATCTGATAATTAGGAATGCGCATGGAACATTTCAAAAGTTAGAAATGTGCAAAATTTTCACTTTTGATAAAACAGCATTTTAATTTAAAAAACTGTATAAATATGTAGAGTTTTAACAAAAATAAAAGATCATATCTGTGCAAAGAAGCCCCAGAATTGAAAAATTCTTTTTGCATCAGATAAATTTGAGCATCTAGTTTCATAATTCTTCAAATACAAAAAATAAATTTTTCAGTCACATTTCATGATTTTGAATGTCCATTGTCCCCTTAAACAATTACTCTTTCTTTCTGCACCACATATTTGTGTGAAAAGGCGATATCCACCCTTATGCACATGCAAAACACATGCAGAAATCGACTGAATGTCGAAGCAAAATTACAGATACATGTTTCAAACATTGAAACAGGTATTGTACATCTAGTACCAAGCAAGTAGTTGCATCCTTTTCCTAACAAGTAGACGCATGTATATTTTAACTGTCTTAAAATATATGTTATAATTATTTACTTATTAATGCAAATGTTTTTTTTTTTCAACGCTGTAAACTAAACATAGAATATGCGTAATGAAAATAGATAAGATGTATACATTAAAAAAACTTATCTGATGTTAAGAAAAATATTGTTGGGGGTCCCCGAAATGCATATTACATCAAAGGGGGTCCGCGGGATCACAAAGTTTAAGAACCACTGCTCTAGAGCATTAATAAGCATAAAATCCCAAATCTTCCTGGTGTGGGGGTGGGTCATTTCGATGTTCCGAGCCACCCCCTGAATTTAACACTGTGTATGTTTGCGAAAAAATTTCAGAACATTCGAAATAATTTTGTAAATATCATTTGAATTTGGTTTAATTCGTTTGTGTTACAACAGGTGCAGACAAAGTTTGTGTTTGGTTGTTTAGCATTTTTTCCCTCCACATATGACTTTGTGTCATCGTACATTCGGTGTTTAATAGTCTTTATCATCATTATTGTAACTTTTTCATTGCCCACTCAGGCATTGCATAGCAACTTGTCGCATACTTTTTTTCCCCCTTGGAATGATTCCAAAATCAGCTGGTTTTTACTTGTATATTAGGAAAAAAACCTTAGCCGCAGATGCTCGAGCGAACAGCCACTCCACATTTTTATTTCTACCGACCTGCGAAGAAAGAAAACCGTATATATTTCATTTTCGAAAATGTTACCTTTTTATTTTTCTCCCCTTAACGTCGTATATATTTTGTTACGCTATGCCCCCGCCTTTATTCACTTACAGTTCCGTTCCTGATGGTTTGATTTTTATCGCGCCCTTTTCCGAGTGACATGTACAGGGTTGTAAAAAAATAAACAAAGAAATGAAAATGAAGTTTTAACGGGGAGTTTGTTTTCTCGAAAAATGTCAGACATATGATAATAATGCTTTGAAAAAAATACTTCAACATCTCACGAAGAAAAAATGAGTAAGTGCTTCGTGTTACCTCCTTATTTCGCCAAGAAGGGTTTTTTTCCTCTCTCTCTCTCATTTACAAAATGCGCATTTTTACTTAGTTTCGAAAAAGTGGCAATGGCTTTAATGTAGACTTCAATCATAAGTTTTATTTTTATTTTATTTATGTATTATTTATTTTAACGATGTCAAATAGGAAGTACTCAATTCGGCATAGGTGTGTGTGTGTGTCGCGCATACAATGTGTGTGAAAGAGAGTTCGTTAGTTAGTTAATTAGTTTGTTTGTTTGTTTGTTTCCGAACACGTAGTGTAAGGAAAGTAATCATAATTTGTATGTGTGTATGTGCAGGGCTTTACAAATTTTATAAAATTTGGTAGCCAGCAAAAAATTTTAGTCGTCAGTAAAAAATAGTTACCCTCTCTCCTCCGTCATTGATTTTGTAAATAACACAAAAGTTTCATATGAACTTATCGAGAAAAAATAATAATAAATGTATTTCATAATTATTAGTTTAGAATAATACATAATTTAGTTTTATAGATTTACTTCAAATTAATTGCTTATAATCACTTAACATTTATTATTCGTTAAAATGAATGTGATAGATTAATATCCGTTTTAATTCTGATCGCAAAAATCTTATTTTAAACTTAACAATTTTAACTTGTATTTTATTTTAACTTGTACATATTTCTTAATTTAATAGAAAATAATTACGAAAATGCATTGTAGTAATAGTAATGAAATATTTTTGCAGTCACATAAGTTTTGCCCTAGCAATTTTCAATTGCACGTTGCATCTTGCTGGCTGCTAAAATAAATCCTTGGCTGGTAAGATTTTCTGAAAATTCCCCACCCGCGGAGTCGGTTCGGTAGTTGAGTTTTGATTCTTGCGGGGTCTGGGTCGAGTTACGCTGATTTTTCAAAAGAAAATCCAGAAAATTGTTTTAGATGAAAAAAATTATGGTACTTTTCCATTATCTCGTCGACCCCTTTTCATAACAAAAAACTATCGCCAAACTGCAATGCCAAATGAACTGGAGAACGTTGCCATTGGAATATCAAAATAAATAAATAAATAAAATATAAGAATTTAAGCACACAATTGTTATTTTAATTAATGAAATAACTAATAAATCAGTAAAACATAATGAAAAATACACGCAAATATGTCGAATTAAAAACCACTTGATGACATAACAAACACGTATAACGCTTCTGATATCAAGTAAATGGGACTGCATTTTTGGCGTTTAATCTTACAGCTTGGCGATAGTTTTTTGTTATGAAAAGTGGTCGAGGGGATAATAGAGAAGTACCAAAATTATATATATTTGAATTTGAATGAGTTTTTACATGTTAATTTTTCTACATAAAAGTTGAATTAACATTACAGACATGATTTTCGACTCGTTTTCGGAAATTGCATTATATTGTGGATCTTATTGGATTATATTGTGTTTTTTTTTTTTTTTTTTTTTTTTTTTTTTTTTTTTTTTTCCCATGTTTGGTTCGGATTGAAGTATTTCGAGACCGGATTGCATCTAAATTAAAAGTTTTTCTCGGGTTACGGGTTGGCTTTAAATGAAATATGTGGGTATACA
This sequence comes from Maratus michaelseni, assembly GCA_963931845.1. NCBI lineage: Eukaryota > Metazoa > Arthropoda > Arachnida > Araneae > Salticidae > Maratus > Maratus michaelseni. The sequence continues at coordinate 95,440,509 of OZ007597.1, read as the reverse complement.
AGTTGGAAATAACTCGATCCGTGCTGACTGACGACACACCCGCATATCCGATTGGTTTCTACTTAGTTTCATTTACATGATGCGCCTATAAACAAATCGCCAATGAAATAAAAGTAATTATGTTTGGTATCAAATACTTTAATTGATGTTTCAGTAATTTCTCACCGCATTCTCAAGGTGACATATTTATAATTCGAATTAGAGTCTTAACTTACTATAAATTCTTCAATACATCAAAATCTTCTGAAATCATTGCATGTATACCTAAACAGAAATGAGAGAAAATGTTCTACTGAAATTACATATGGAGTTAGAAAACTGAAAATAAAACAAGAATTTGGATTATGTCATTAAAAAAAAAAAGTTGAATTACTCTAAAAACATAATAGGCGTTACTTTTCAATGTATGCACGCTATTTCGATTTGGAATTTTTCATATTCTTTTGTATGCTTTTTTTTTTAAATCAAGTTTCATACTTCGAATCACTATATTTCTGCTGATATTATTCTTGTCAAGCTAGTGTATTACACTGAAATATTTATGGATTCGTGTCTGTTTAAATCGGTATAATTAGATATCGTGAAGCACCTAAACAACTATATTTTAAAATGAAGATAATTATCATTGGAATTTTAAGTTATAAATTCTTAATACATCAAAATCTTCTAATGTCATTATATGTTTTACTTAAATAGAAATGAGAAAAAAATATTCTACTGAAATTTTCTGATGTTTAAGATTTTCTGAAATTTAGTTTTAATTTTTTAAACAAAGTTTGTAATTTTTTCGTTTAAAACGTGATAAAATATTAACTTTTATCATATATTATTAAAATAGACTTAAGCTTGTTATTTCAATTGGTTCTTAGTAAAATAAGACAAATGAAATGTTAATAATATACAAAAATATTGCTTTTTCTTAATTTAATAATTTACATAGATAATTGTGTTGTCATCAGTAATCTTATCCTAATCTACGAACGCAATAAATGTGAAATATAATAAATAGAAATGATAAAATAGACTAACAAGAAAGTAAATTTACTCAAGATACTTAATCCTAATAATGAAATTTCATACACATGAAATAAATTTAATTGATTTTATATAAAAATATATATATATAAGTATGCAAATTGGGATAATCGGAAGTATTGTCTACTATGAAATGTGATGAAGAGTTGGTTAATTGTATAGATTTTTAATTATCGAAAGTGAAATTTGTTACTTACTTAATGCATTGATTTTTCTTTTAATCTTATGTGAACGAAGTCACGGGTAACAGCTCTAGAAATATTATAAATGCGAAAGTGTGTTTTTGGCTGAACTCGGTGTGAAATAAATTAATTAATGCCTTTGTAAATTTGCATACTGGTAGATTATAACTCAGAAAATGGCATGGGCTTTTGTTTTATTATTATTTGATTAAGACATGTACACTGAAAAAAAAAATTGTTGATTTTACAGTATAATACTGGCACCCCAGCTACCAGTATTACACCGAAAATTAACAGTAATAAACAATTATATATTGTTATATATATATGTTAATATATATATATATATAATTATATATTAACAGTAATAAACAATTATATATTACATAGTTATACGTTACCGCGCATGCGCGGTAGCTTATTACTGCTTATTTTACTGTTTATTACTGTTAATTTTACGGTATAATACTGGCAGCTGGGATGCCAGTATTATACTGTAAAATCAACATTTTTTTTTTTTTTTTTTTTTTTTTTTTTTGGCAGTGTAGTTCTTTTTTTGTTAAATTAAATTTCATTATTTTCAAACAGAATGGATTGACTTTTTCTTACAAAAAATAGGTTTTGCTTCCTTTATTGTTACCAAATCTTCAAAACCCAAAATAGTAAAATTTCCAGAACTGATAATTTTCAATTGAAATACTATTTACGCGTGAATAATGAAAAATAAGTAAAAGTTAGGTTAGGATCTAGTATTTATATTACAGTTGTCTTTTAATTCTTACAAACTGACCACCACATTTATTTTTTAATCAAAATTATAAAATCTTTTGATTTCTAAACTGATAGAATACTAATGCATTAAAATCTTCTGAAACCATTGCGTGTTTTATTTAAATAGAAATAAAAGAAAATGTTCTGCTGAAATTATGTATGGTATTAAAAAGCTGAAACTAAACCTTGAATTCGGATTATATCTTTTAAAAAAAAAATAATAAAATAAAATAAATCGTTGATAAATTGCTCTATTTAAACGTGATGAAATATTAATCTTTACTTATTATTGCTAATTTATATTCATTATGCGTATTATATAGCCTATATGATTCAAAGAACAAAACAAAGGAGCTTGCTTTTATCAACCTAATTTAATAAAAAGAAATTACCTTTATAAAAGGTTATTACTTACGTGAGCATATTACGTTCTTTGTTATGTAAATTACCTTTTCGTTTATACCTGTGTAAAATATCTAATAATTTAAGTAGGTTCTGTACTACTGAATGAAGAAAAATGTATTAATTTTATGTAAGATTTTTTTTTTTTTTTCATGTAACTTGTTTCAAATTTCTTAAATAGTAATTGAATGAAAGTAAATGTCTTTTTTTTTAAAAAAATCAATAAATGGGGATTAGGAAATTAATATGCCCTATTAAAAGTGCAGTATGTCGTCAGCATGTGTAAAATTCAACGAAATTTTATGCGTTTTTTCTTGTTCAAGTTATTGAATAATAAAATCTCTGTTATCTACTTAAAAAATGCAGTAGTACCTTTCAAAACATTTTTTGGACTGAATTCGAATTTTATATTTAGTATTTCCCTACATTATTGGCAGTGTCAGATTACCATATAGGCAGATTTGCGAGGTCTATGGACATTTAGGGGTCCGTGGCCTCAGAAATTAAAACATATCTTATTTCCTGTTCAGGTTATATTTTATAAGAAAAATATCAATAGTGTTGTTAAAGATAGACAATCGAAATACAATGTTTATTAAATCTCAACGTCTTGAAGTCGAATCTCTTCAGAATATTTCTAGATGGATGATTAAAAGTGTGTATATGCACTTTACGGTATTTTCTAAAAGGCGTGACAAATACTAAAATTATGGAGGTTCAACCACTATAGATCAGGGCTGTCCAACACAAGGCCATGGCGCCCCCTTTGCATGTTTTCTTGGCGCCCTTTTTAATGTTCCTTTTTAATTACGATATAGGCAGAGTTGCGAGGTCTATGGACATTTAGGGCTTCGTGGCCTCAGAAATTAAAACATGTCTTATTTCCTGTTTAGGTTATGTTTAATAAGAAAAATATCAATAGTGTTGTAAAAGATAGAAAATCGAAATACAGTGTTTATTAAATATCAACGTCTTGAAGTCGAATCTCTTCAGAATATTTTTAGATGGATGATTAAAAGTGTGTATATGCACTTTACGGTATTTCCTAAAAGGCATGACAAATATTAAAATTATGGAGGTTCAACCACTATAGATCAGGGCTGTCCAACACAGCGCCATGGCGCCCCCTTTGCATGTTTTCTTGGCGCCCTTTTTAATGTTCCTTTTTAATTACGATATAGGCAGAGTTGCGAGGTCTATGGACATTTAGGGCTTCGTGGCCTCAGAAATTAAACGATGTCTTATTTCCTGTTCAGGTTATGTTTAATAAGAAAAATATCAATAGTGTTGTAAAAGATAGAAAATCGAAATACAGTGTTTATTAAATCTCAACGTCATGAAGTCGAATCTCTTCAGAATATTTTTAGATGGATGATTAGAAGTGTGTATATGCACTTTATGATATTTTCTAAAAGGCGTGACCAATACTAAAATTATGGAGGTTCAACCGCTATAGATCAGGGTTGTCCAACACAGCGCCATGGCGCCCCCTTTGCATGTTTTCTTGGCGCCCTTTTTAATGTTCCTTTTTAATTACGATATAGGCAGAGTTGCGAGGTCTATGGACATTTAGAGCTTCGTGGCCTCAGAAATTAAAAGATGTCTTATTTCCTGTTCAGGTTATGTTTAATAAGAAAAATATCAATAGTGTTGTTAAAGATAGAAAATCGAAATACAATGTTTATTAAATATCAACGTCACGAAGTCGAATCTCTACAGAATATTTTTAGATGGGTGATTACAAGTGTGTATATGCACTTTACAATATTTTCTAAAAGGCGTGACCAATACTAAAATTATGGAGGTTCAACCGCTATAGATCAGGCCTGTTCAACACAGCGCCATGGCTCCCCTTTTGCATGTTATCTTGGCGACCTTTTTAATGTTCCCTGTTACGCTTTTCATAAAAATAAAATTATATTTTAAATTCATCCCTTTGCGACGGGCGTCTCTTACACTTTTTTTAAATTTTGTGCACGACTTCTTTTAATTAGAAATCGATGAAATGTAATTAAATAAAGCAAAAAATTCGGTTAAAAAAAGTGGTGTTCAAGGATTTACATTCCACACCAGTTCAAGAATTTTGAGCAGCTTATACAGCACGTGTATATGCACGTGTTTTCTTTAAAATCAATTATATTTGTATGCGGTTGTTATTATAAGAGGCGCCCTTCAATGTTTGCCATCAGATAAGGTGCGTCCCTGCTTACTGAAAGGTTGGACAGGCCTGCTATATTTGATAAAACTTGAATGCAGAAAGTTCTATAAATATTGAACTTTTTGCATTTTTAAGACCTTAATAAAGAACCGGGAGGGATACTATGCTCTACAGACTTGGTTTCCTTGTCTGAGCAGTCCCTCTTAAGCAATCAAATCAAATATAGAACTTAATAATTAAATTAAAATCATTGCAAATTAAAATCTGCTTTTGAAAGTTGGGGATGGGAAAAAAAATCTCCAGACCTAAATTGCCTAAGGGCATTTTAGAGGGCTTAGCTATGGCACTCGTAATTGATCAACATTTAGAATCAAGTTATGTCCTTACACTGAATTATTTTTATTGAATTATTTTTAGGAATTCTGGTCACTTTCTTGTTTCTAGAACGTAGGAAGCTATCACGTGAGATTTAATTAACATGTCCTTTACAACGTTTTCAGCACATACAGTGCATATCAAAAGTTTAAGCGCAACAGCAATTTTTAAATAAAACTTTAAATGTTCTCTTTATTTTAATATCATACTTATATGAGTTAATAATTGCAGTTTTAAAATCATATTCAACAAAATTGTGTTTTAAATTTTATTTTAAGTCAAGCAGTTTAAGAATGGAACAACAACAACAGTAAATGTTAGAAGCTTAAGCACAAAATTATTTTTATGCAAATTTTACAAAAGGACGTAAGCAGTAGTGCACGCAAACGATTTCTAGGTTTATAAAAAAGATGGTAATTTATGGAAGTGTGTTTTGCCTGAATTAGATTTTTACTTAATATGTGACGAGTATAAAAATCTATAGTATACAGGACTGTACAAAAGAATTCGAGTACATTTTGTCTGTTGACAGAAACTGCTGAAAGTGAATTTTTAATTGTGTTATGATTTTTTTTAACTAAACTAAATTTTAGCATACTATGTAAAATATATACAAATCTATAGACCATATACAGGGCTCCTCAAAAGAATTCGAGTATTTTTCCGGCTTTGGACTATAATTGCTGAAATCTGGTTTTCAAATGTGTTATGCGTTTTCTAAATTGTTTACTTAAATTATATAATTTTTTTAATATTAAGGAATGTTGTGATCTGAATCAGTATTGTAAAAACTAACTTTGTACTAATTTTATTTTAATCTCTAATGTAATATTCAACATATGTATTCTAAAATATGAATTTTCAATAAACATTTCCCCTCGTGAAGAAAAGTTCCTATGCTTAACGCGGCTGGATCTCCACGAGAGTGATTTCATTTAATTTCATTTGTTTACTTAAATACTTTATTGAATGGTAAAGTTTGTTAAAGTATTCTGGAAATGTTGGAAAGGGTTCCATAATTTATGTTTGATCTCTTTTTTAGCGTTCTTTTACTTATTCATAAGGTTTAAGTTTTATAGGATGTAAAAAAATGCACTTGAACAACAAAAAAGATAATAGCACGCAGAATAATGAATTCAAAATCTCGTGTGCAGTACCTCCCACGCAAAGCAATTCAAGCAACTAACTAAATATTTCCCACACGTAGGTACCAACACAAGATTAAAGATACACAAGTTAAGCCACGAAAGCTGCCTGTATTGTTGCGGCACGCGCAAATTTCTCTCTCTGACGAATTCACGAAATAATTAAACTATCACTATTACGAACAAGTGTATTAAAACTTCAATTTAGAGCGAAACTAATGACAACAGTTTTGAGAGTTATTCACTGCGTGAGTCAAACATATTCACACAACGTTTTGCACGCAGCAGTCCCCCTGTACGTAAAGCCAGTCGGAATTGAAAGAGTAGAAATAACTTTTGAGGTACGCAACACGACATGTTAGGTATCACGGATGCACTAAATCAGTTACTAAAGCTATTACGTGAGCCTAAATATGACAAATTTACTCTCGGTAAACAGTGTCTGAAAATGAAATGTATAATATACCGTAAATTCTCGATTCGTCGTTTCGAATTTTTTTCTTTCTTTTATATTTCATTTATATACCTTTAACACAAGAACGAAAAATCATGTATCAGGTATAGATTATAAAATACTTTCGAAAACTAAAGGAATATTATTAAGAAATGTTTTTAATACAATGAAATATTTACATGAGTAATTCAAATAAAATGTACCGCAAACGCTATTTCCTTGTCGTAATGTAACGTAATTCTTTTGTGTGTCTCTGTATCCCCTGAGCTATAAATACTGCACACTTCATTTTCAATAGTGAACACTCCATAGTGAACCTTATTAACATATAAAAACTACGTGTCATTCCTAGTATATTTATGCGAGTTAGAGCACAGGTATACAGGCAGACAAACCAAATTCATAAACACTTTTCAAATATGTCGGAAAGTTTTAAAAAAGAAAAAAAATAATAATAATAACAGCTGCACTGACAAATTTCACTTACGTACCAGAGTGCTTAAGATTAATAAATACTTTTTAACACCTCGGCAACGACGTGCCGTATAGTGTGTGCAAACTCTTTTAATTTGGACACAATTTTTTTTTTCCACAGAAAATTTCATTTTATCTAATCGCAGAATATCAGCGATTAAATAATACAAAAAAGAAAGAAAAAAATCCCTGACGGCTCGGCCTACAGGCACAGGTAGATTTCGAAGACGCAAACCGTGGGGCGCCTGTTTGTTGGGAATTACGGAAGAAATGACCTTTTTGCCATGATGCGGCAGTTGGAACCGCCCACTTCGAAACCTAATTTGTTTGCAAACGGAACAGGCAGGGATTTTTTTTTTTTTTTTTTTTTGTTATAAGGATTGGTCCTATTAAAAACTTTTCAATATAAAAATTTTAGATAATATTAAGAGGATTTATAATAAATTTAAGCGGATTTGATATCTTGTGAATTGACGAAGTTATGAATTTTTTTTCTTCTAAAACCCCTCTCCCCCCCCCCCCCTTGGGGCCATTTTTAATGATATCAAAAATCTGTCCTACATAAATTTTCGGCCCTTTTCCTAGAAGTAATAATAACTTTAAACGGATTCGACACGTATCATAATTAAGAAATTATGGGTTTTTTTTTCTTTTTTCCGAAAAAGCCCCCCCCCCTGTTCCCCCCCCCCCTCCTTGGTTCGATTTTGTCCATTAACGAACTTGACCGAGATTTTATGCCCCTTGATTTTATGAATCAGTTTGGAAGAGATTTGCGTAGAATTATTGCAGTTATCTTGTTCATAAAAAAGTGACATAGATAGATAGATAAAGTTTTGAACTGGGGGTGGTTTTGGTTTCTTTGAGTCATAATCGGCGTAGATCTGCAAATTTTTTTCAAAAATTCCAACTTAGGGGAGAATGTAATAGGTAGTACTTCGTACGAAATCTACCTAAAAGTTGTGTTAAAAAGAAAAGTGGAAATGACTTTCGTCCCGATGTGATTAATTTAAAAATTACCTTAATTTTTAACTGTCCGTACCGCTGCTCCTTTTTTTCAATTTTCACAGTTTAACCTGTAAAATACAGTTTAACTATATATATATTAGAGAAATTTTGCTTCGTTTGGAGCTGAATAGGTGAATTTTAATAGTCCCGTACATAAAATTTGGTACAGAAACAGTATCCTATGAGTTAATCGATCCTTTTTATCCATCTCTCGATCAAGCAGTCTCGGAGATCACTCACAGCCATGATTACCACCACCTCTGGCTAAAACCAATACAACCCTATAGTTAATATTATTATTGTTATTACTATTATTATTGCGTTCTTTTACTTTTTCATAAAATTCAAATTTTACTGGAAAGAAAAAAAAATGCACTTGAACAACAACAAAAAATAATAGCAGACATAATAAATTATAAAATCTCGTGTACAGTACCTTCCGCACAATACAAAAATTATTTTAATGACAACAAAATAATTCAAACAACTAACCAAATATTTCCCACACGTTGGTAACAACACAACATTAAAGAGACACAAGTTAAGCCACGAAACCTGCATATATTGTTGCGGCACGCGCAAATTTCTCTCTCTGACGAATTCACGATATAATTAAACTATCACTATTACGAACAAGCGCATTAAAACTTCAATTTAAAGCTAAACTAGTGACAACAGTTTTGAGAGTTATTCACTGCGTGAGTCAAACATATTCATTCACACAGCGTTTTGCTCGCAGCATTCCTCTTGTACGTAAAGCCAGTCGAAATTGAAAGAGTAGAAATAATTTTTGAGGTACACAACACGACATGTTGGGTATGACGGATGCACTAAATCACTAACTAAATCTATTACGCGAGCCTAAATATGACATAAATTTACACTCGGCAATGTGTCTTAAAATGGAATGTGTAATATATCGTAAATTCTCGATTCGTCGTTTCGGATTTTTTGCTTTCTTTTATATTAGATTTATATGTTTAAAATAAGAACGAAAAATCATGCCTCAAGCATAAATTACGAAACACTTTCCAACATATTCAGAATATTAAAACTTCACAGTTTACTAAGTAAACAAGGTCGAAATCAAACCGGCCTACCTTTCTGCTTAAGCTCAACTAGCCCCGCCCATACTAAGTAAAGAATTTAGAAACGCATAACACATTTGAAAAACCAATTTCAGCAATTATTAACAATAGTCCAACAAAATATCAGAATTCTTCTTTGCAGCCCTTTTTATGATGTATAGATCTGTATGTATGCTAAAATTTTCTTCAGTTAGGAAATACATAGCACAATTGAAAATTCCCCTTCAGCAATTTCTGTCATTAAACGGAAATGTACGTGAGATGGTTTGAGCAGCCCTGTATATGATCTATAGAATTTATATACACCAATTAATATGCAAACAATTAGTTGCGTTTAAAAACGCGTACCACAACTGAAAACGAGTTATCAGCAATTATTGTTCATAGACAGTACTGTAACCAAATTATTTTTGAGTGTCCCTGTAAATGAACGACACATTCCATGCACACCATATTCTGAAGTAAGCACCTTGTAGTGCACCTCAGTGATATGCTTCAATTTGAATATGTTTAAAAGAGTGTAACATCATTAAATTATACCGCAAACGATTTTTCCCCATAGACCATAACGTAACGGATTTCTTTTGGGTGTCGCTGTAAACGAACTATAAATGTTACGTACGTAATTTTCAATACTAAACATGCCATAGTAAACCCCAATAACATATCTCAATTTCGTGGCAATCCGAGTATATTTTCGCGAGTTAGAGCGCCGACAAACAGACAAACCGAATTCATAAACACTTTTCAACTATGTTGGAAAGTTTTAAAAATCATACATCAGGGATAGATTATGAAACATTTTCCAACACTAACTTGTAGAATGAAATGAGATATCTAAATCAGCAATTTAAATAAAATGCATCGCAAACGATATTTCCCATAAACCATAATGCAACTGAATTCTTTTGTATGTCCCTGTAAACGAACTATAAATGCTACATACTTCATTTTCAATAATATTCAATTATGAACATCATTAACATATAAAAATTACATGTCATTCCGAATAAAAAAAAAATACTTCTTGATCTAGTAAGAAGGTTTACTAAAATATAATATAACCTGTTCCGAATTCCTCACGATTCCGAAAAGCTTTCTTTTATCTGCAGAAACTATAGTATAAAATTCCGAGACTAAAGTAGTGAAATTCCGAGAAAAGCATGAACATTTAACTGATTCATTTTACGAGAAAATCCTCTTGTTCCGTTAGACCCGTCTCCGCGATGAAACAAATTTCTTATAGATATAACAACCCCTTTTCAAAAGTTAAAGTAATAGTGACTAATGAAGAAGCTTAAATTAGGCTGTATCAAAAGTACTTTCGTTTATTTTTAATGCTTTTATACCAAATCATGTAGCTGGGACTTTCTCACCTCTAATGTTGATCATAAAATGTCATTTAAGAGGATATATCCCTCTACTTTCTATAATCATACTGCCTTCTTTCTTTCATTTTTAGTTCACATAAACAATGATACAATTGTTGAGATTTTATGCATCTTAAGGCATGGTTTTAAACTAAGCCTTAAAAACAATAAAGCTGCCCTCAAAACTCGTGCAGTTGGAGGGAAGGACAAGGATAGTGTCCACACAGTTCAAAACAAATCTAAGTGTTTTAAAGAAGGGGACCTTAGCCTTGAAATCAAACTCAGAAGTGAAAGGTGAATTTTGGCCTGTTGGAAGAGGAGAAAAGAGGAGAATCTATTCTTCACAGTCAATTTTGATGCTAAAAAATAACAAAACTACACATTCAAACATTAACAATTGTCGAATGTGTAGTTTTGTTAATTTTTAGCATCAAAATTGATTGTGGAGAATAGATTCTCCTCTTCCAACAGGCCAAAATTCACCTATCGCTTCTGGGTTAGATTTCAAGGCTGAGGTCCCCTTCCTTAAAACGTTTGGTAGTATGATTATAGAAAGTAGAGGGACATATATCCTCTTAAATAACATTTTATGTTCAACATTAGAGGTGAGAAAGTGCCAGCTACATGATTTGGTATAAAAGCATTCAAAAAAGGAAAATACTTTTGATACAGCTTAATATAATTAATACCTATTCAACTAAAACTTATAACAAACCGATTACCTTGAAACAAAAATTTCTATCGTTTAATTTTTGTTTGAGATGAAAAGCCTACAGAAATAAATTAGCAATAGATTTGCCACTACAAATACAGTAATAGTACAGAAACAGGAATAGTTTTTCTCCCATGATCGGGGTGTTTTCATATTAATTGGCAAGACGTTTAATAAGTTGTAAAATCTCATGCAGATTATACTTTCAGTGCAGTACACGAATTATTTTTATAATGAATGACAAAAACGATTCAAGCACCTGACTAAATAAATAATCCTCCCGCACGTAACAACACAAGATTAAAGAGAGATAAGTTACACGAATTCGCCACGGAAGCCGCTAATTTCTGTCTCTGCCTAGCTCACGAAATAATTAAACTATCACTGTTGCGAACAAATGTATTAACATTTCAATATAAAGCGAAACTAATGACAACAATTGTGAGAGTTATGTATGTACTGCATGAGTCAAACATACTCGCACACGTTTTGCACGCAGCATGCCTTCTGTACGTAAAGCCTGTCGGAATCAAAAGAGTAGAAATAATTTCTGAACTAAAGTTGACTTACAAAATGCAACACGGCATCCTAGTATAGCGGTTGTACTAAATTATAAGAATGAAAGAGCTTGTCCTGCATAATACAACAATGATGTGTTTTGGTATTGAGAGGTTGTTGTTCTTTTTGTTTTCTTCATAAATAACACGATATTTTTGAGGCGATTGAAAGCGATATTCAACTCAATTGCTTAAATATCGAATTGTTCTCTTTGTGGAAACTAGAAACTGCATAGGTAAAAACAATGTGATAAATTTCTCTCTGCTAGCTTCTCACTTATACAGCAGAAGAAAAGAAAAAAAATCTCTTGAGATATACCATTCATTACTGCTTTGTTTTTATTGTTTCAAGAACAAATGTTTAAATAAATTCAGATCAAATGGTCCTCGAGAAATACCCTTAAATGTTTTCGCTTCGATTTGATAGTGCAGAAACGTTTGGTCAGTACTGTTTCCCCAGAAAATCCGATAGTATTTATTTTTGACTCCAATGTTTACATATTCCTTGTCTAGCTGTCAAAATGAATTTATTTTTTCGGCAATTAATATTCATCTAGCTTGATGACGAAACTTGAGCAAAGAATTTAATTGGATTATATGAATCCTTTTGGATACGAAAACAAGAAATCTTAGCTTTTGTTAATTAAACTTTTCTGAAAATATAATTATTTAATAGTTTTTTCTTTTTTTTCGTTTCGAGTTTTAGATCGGGTTTGAAGTATGAAAGGGTAAAAAAATATCGTTTTGTCGGTTCGGCTGAATGAAAATTGTTTTTTCAGGTTCTCAACTGGTTGCGGAATGACGAAAAATTGTCTTTTGAGGTTCACTTTGGGTTATAGATAACTTTGGAACGGGTTACATACGACGAAAAATATTTTTGGGGTTCGGATTGGATTACAAGTCAATTTCAAATTAAATTTTCGATTTCAGGTGTATAAGACTCCACTTTCCTAATCAAATTCGATACGCTCCATACCTTTGTTCTAGTGCACAAGTAAAAATAATATGATAAATCCCCTTTACTATAGCATTCCACCTATATAGCGGAGGAAAAGTAGCAAAAACAAAAAAAAAGCTTTAGATATCCCAATCGTTACTGTTTCGTCTCTATTGTTTCAAGAACAAATGTTTAAATAAATTCAGATCAAATTCTCCTCGAAAAATACACTTAAATGTTTCCGCTTCGATTTAAGAGTGAAGAATCATTTCGCGGATATTGTTTTCCCAGAAAATCCGATAATATTTACTTTTGACTCCAATGTGTACATATTCCTTCTCTAGCTCTCAAAATGAGTTTATTTTCTCAGCAATTAGTATTCTATTCATCTAGCTTGCTGACTAAAGTTGCGATAAGAATTTAATTGGATTTTATAAATCTTTCTGAATACGAATCCGAGAAATGTTAAGCTTTTGTTAATTAAATAATTCTGAAAATATAATTAATTCATAGTTTTGTTTGTTTCGAGTTTCAAATCGGGTTCGAATCAATTTCAGATTAAAGTATGAAAGGGTAAACAAAAATCTTTTTTTTTTTTTCTTTAATTTGGCTGAATGAAAATTGTTTTTTTAGGTTCTTAACAAGTTGCAGATTGACGAAAATTTGTTTTTTGAGGTTCGGTTTGGGTTTATAGGTCACACAAGAATTATTTTTATGAATTTGAAGCGGGTTACAGGCTGACGAAAAATGTTTTTTTCGGGTTCTGATTGGATTACGAATCGAATTCAAATTAAATTTTCGATTTCAGGTGTGTATGACTCAATTTCCCTAATCCAAATGAATACGCTTCATCCTTGTTTACTGCTAAAATTTATATAGCTTATCAAAAAAAAAAAAAATAAAAAAAAATAAAAAATAAATAAATAAATAAATTGTTCTGCTTTTAGAGGGTACATAAGTAAAAATAATGTGATAAAATCCCTTTACTAGCATTCCACTTATATAAAGGAGAAAAAGTAACAAATATAAAAAAAAAAATCTTTAGCTATCCCAATCGTTACTGTTTCGTCTCTATTGTTTCAAGAACGAATGTTTAAATAAATTCAGATCAAATTGTCTTCGAAAAATACACTTAAATGTTTCCGCTTGAATTTAAGAGTGAAGAAACGTTTGATCAGTATTGTTTTCCCAGAAAATCCGATAGTATTTATTTTTTACTCCAATGTTTACGTTTACATATTCCTTCTCTAGCTGTCAAAATGAGTTTATTTTCTCGGCAATTAGTATTCATCTGACTTGCTGACTAAAGTTACGCTAAGAATTTAATTAGATTTTATAAATCCTTCTGAATACGAAAACGAGAAATCTTAAGCTTTTGTTAATTACATTTTTCTGGAAATATAATTAATTTATAGTTTTTCTTTTTTCTTTTCTTTCTTTTTTTTTTTTTTTTTTTTTTTTTTTTAAAAAAATCGGGTTTGAATCAATTTCAGATTAAAGTATAAAAAGATAAACAAAAATCTCTTTTATTATTATTATTATTATTATTATTATTATTTTGGCTGAATGAAAATAGTTTTTTTAGGTTCTCAACAGGTTGCAGATTGACGAAAATTTGTTTTATGAGGTTCGGTTTGGGTTTATAGGTCACACAAAAATTATTTTTATGAATTTGAAGCGGGTTACAGGCTGACGAAAAATATTTTTTTCGGGTTCTGATTGGATTACGAATCGAATTCAAATTAAATTTTCGATTTCAGATGTGTAAGACTCCATTTACCTAATCCAAATCAATACGTTTCATCCTTGTTTACTGATAAAATTTATATAGCTTATTAAAAAAAAAAATGTTCTGCTTTTAGAGTGTACATAAGTAAGAACAATGGGAGAAATTCCCTTTACTAGCATAGCACTTATATAAAAGAGGAAAAGTAATAAAATAAAATAAAAATCTTTAGATGATCCCAATCGTTACGGTTTTGTCTCTATTGTTTTAAGAACGAATGTTTAAATAAATTCAGATAAAATTTTCCTCGAAAAATACACTTAAATGTTTCCGCTTCGATTTAAGAGTGAAGAAACGTTTGGCCAACATTGTTTCCCCAGAAAATCGGATAGTATTTATTTTTGACTCCAATGTTTATATATTCCTTCTCTAGCTGTCAAAATGAGTTTATTTTCTCCGCAATTAGTATTCATCTGACTTACTGACTAAAGTTACGCTAAGAATTTAATTGAATTTTATAAATCCTTCCGAATACGAAAGCGAGAAATCTTAGCTATTGTTAATTTAACTATTCTAATAATGTACTTAATTTATAGTTTTTTAGTTTCGGGTTTCAGGTCGCGTTTGAATCAATTTCAAGTTAAAGTATTACCGGATAAACAAAAATAGTTTTGTCAGTTTCGGCTGTATGAAAAATGTTTTTTCTGGTTCTCAACAGATTGCGGATCGATGAAAAGTGTTTTTTTTTTCTCTGGGAAGGGGTGGGGGAGGGGGGTGGGGGGTCAGGTTTGGTTATAGGTTGCACATAAAATATTTTTACAAATTTGGAACGGGTTACAGGCCGACGAAAAATATTTTTCGGTTTCTGATTGAGTTACAAATCAAATTCAAATTAAATTTTCTATTTCAGCTGTGCGGGATTTTTCCCCCCCCTAATCTAAATCAATACGTTACATACCTGTTTACTGCTAAAATTTATGTAACTTTTAGAAAAACGATTTAAAAAAATTGCTCGACTTGTAAAGCATGCACAAGTAAACACAATGTGATAAATTCCCTTTACTAGCATTGTACTTATATGGAAGAGAAAAAGTAATATAAATGAAAAAAATCTTTAGACATCCCAATCGTTACTGTTTCGTCTCTATTGTTTCAAGAATGAATGTTTAAATAAATTCAGATCAAATGCTCCTCGAAATGCCCTTAAATGTTTACCATAAGATTTAAGATTACAGAAACGTTTGCCCTGTACTTTTTTTTAGAAGATCCTATAGTATATATTTTTTTTTCCAATGTTTACATACTCCTTCCCTAGCTGTCAAAATGAGTTTACTTTCTCTGGCAATTAGTATTCATCTAGTTTGGTGGTGAAAGTAGCGCAAAGAATTTAATTGGATTTTATAATTCCTTCTGGATACCAAAACAAGAAATCTTAGCTTTTCTTAATTAAACTATTCTAAAAGTTTTGTTAATTTAATCGTATGTCTTCTTTTGCGGAATTATTATGGTTAATCTTTTCTCTTTTTTTTCTCCTCAATTGTTACTAGAAATATTTTCTGTTTTATTTATTGAAATGCACACATGCAAAGTGTCTTCAGAAGTCCTTGAAAGCTCATCTCTTCTCTGTTCTTAAAAGAATATTTTTCCGCCTTCAACAGCGAGAAATTTTTTACACTTTTCTGACTAATTTTTAAAAATAAAAGCATAATACTTGCAGGAATTGTTATTGAAGTAATTTGTAATCGAACAGTTTTTTTTTTACCATTTTCCGGTAAATGGAATACATTTTGAGTTTAAGTGATTGCTGTCTCAACACGGCAGTTTTTTTTTCCTTTCGTACTTTGTCGCGTCCAGAAATTCAGTTCAAAAAGCATTTTCTGAAAAATCTTCTGCCTTTAATAAAAAAAAACTGAAAAACAGCTCGATTATATACATTCTGACTTCCCCACCCCACATACATTGGCATTAATGGCTTAAAAAATATCCCCCCCCCTTTTTTTTTTCAATCTGGGGCAAATGGGGCCTAACATTGATTTTTTTAAATAATTGAACGGGTCAAGGTTAGGCCTGAAAACGTTGATCGGTGCAGATCTCTTTGATAAATCTGTCTTCTTCTTGTACCACCGAGAAGTTTTGCAAGCTTTGTTTAGTAGATCATCGTGTCTTCTATCTTCGTATCGAGCATAAAATACTTTGTGCCTCATTATCTTCAACATTAATTTTAAAAAAATGTTTTTTTTTTTTAATGTTACCATTGACGTAATAAATAAATTACAACCGAACACTTATGCATGAATTTATCCGTTTGCTTGTGTTCGCAGACTTTTATCTAACCAGTCCGACTATTTAAAAGGCGATTTTTAGACGGCATGTAAAATAATATAATTAATCGTATATGAAACGTTAATTGAAAAATATCAATTGCTAACAACAATGGCAATGCAAGCAACTCAAATGTTGCCACTCCATCCAAGTGTAAGTCAATTTAACTATAACAAATTCTTTTGTTTCTTGCCTCTCAGGTTCGATTGTCTAAGCACTGCTAGTCCAAGATGACACCTGTCTGGATACTTCTTATAGCAACAGTGTTGATATGTTCCCACTTTGTCTCATGTGAACCTGGAGAAGGTGAGTAGTGACATTTATTTTATTTTCTCTCTTCTCTGATGAAAATGTTTCTACGTGGCTTGAAGATAGTGAAGAAATTTCTTCTACGTATACTTCAGAAGCTGTGTGACACGACTTAATATTTTCTGCTGTAATATTCGGGTGTGATATTAAAATGATGTTATGTCTGTTGATTGTAATTAGATGTGACCTGCCAATCACTTCTATGTTTTATGAATTATGAAATTTAAAAGCTTAGTATTATGAAACCTTAATGAGAACAATTATTTAACATTAACTCTTTCCAGTCTTCAATTTTCCACTTAAAATTATTGTTTCGAAATAGCGATCACCATTTGCTACCACTATTTTTATACTAAAATCTTCGTAGTGGATTCATTCCTATTACAATTGTTGTAGAAATATACTACAATTATTATTATTATTATTTGAGAATTAGTGGTAGACAAAGCGTATTTCTTAATCCTTATCTGCTGTGGTGA
Source organism: Maratus michaelseni (assembly GCA_963931845.1). NCBI lineage: Eukaryota > Metazoa > Arthropoda > Arachnida > Araneae > Salticidae > Maratus > Maratus michaelseni. Next base: position 95,423,008 of record OZ007597.1, on the reverse strand, counting down.
CCGCTAACAGCAGTTAAGGGTTAACTAGTGGTAGCAACAAGCGTTGTCGAGTCACACTCGACAATTGAGTTCATGTGGTTAATAATTTTAGTGAATAAGTAGTAATAAACCCCCAAAAATTGGAGCAATTGTTGAATAATAATATAATATATTGAAATATAGGATTAAATTGTATGTGATATTGACCGTTACTTTATCTAAGAACGTGAAAAATTGTAATCTTTAGTAAAAGCAGGAATTATTCACATTTACATAAACGTGCAAATGTGCACACACACACACATAAATGTGCCAGGTAACACTGGGATGTTTAAAGGCAAAGTGGTGTCACTTTAAATTATCAGAGAACGTGAAACATTGTGACCTTTAGTAAAAGCAGGAATTATTCACATACACATAAACGTGCAAATGTGCACACACACATAAATGTGCAAGGTAACACTGAGATGTTTAAAGGCAAAGTGGTGTAAGTCACTAATTTTAAAAAATTGAGCTGTACGTGGAGGATATCTAGACACATAAACCTATAGATAGGAATATCAGTGAAAGTTCCACTACAGGGGTGGGGAATTTTCAGAAAATCTTACTAGCCAAGGATTTATTTTACCAGCCAGCAAAATTTACTGTACTACAAATTTGCAAAATTTGAAAATTTCATTAATAGCCAATGACCAGTAGTAACCATTTCATTAATAGCCATATTTATTTTTATATATATATAAAGCGCTAAGCAATGAACTTTTGTTAAAATTTCTATTAGTATTCATCTAAAATTAAATAGCCCAAATAAATATGTTAATAATTAACATATTGCAACTGGTAAGAAAGAATCATTAATGGCTTGCAGAAAAAAAATATTCCCTCCTAGTTAGCAATATGAAGGTAAAAGTTCATCAAATACCATAGTTTACTGGTTTTTGGATATTTTAGAGACAAAAGGCTGAATTTGATTGCAAACCTTCAGAGAAACAATATGATGAGGAATAGAAAACATGTATTATGGGAGCATATCCGATGCATTTTGGAAGAATTTTCAAATAGGAAAAGTGACCATTTGGCAGATATTTTTTTAAGCGCCTTTTTTCATTAAATATCCCCTTGTGACTAATGACTGCCACTAAATTTGCGCTTTACAATGTACAGTTTAAAGTTTTATGAAAAAAAATTACACGACTTCAAAAATAATTCATTATTACAAAGATATTTTACCTCATGGCGAAATCATTCTAGCACGTCCAGGAAATCCTTGTTTTTTAAATTTTAAGAAAATGCGACTTACACTACTCTGACTGCAAATGCTTGAAATAATCATAGTAACTTTTTTTCCTTTTTCTCTCTCTGCCTCTCTCCTTCTTCTTTTTTTTTTTTTTTTTTTTTTTTTTTTTTTTTTTTCAAAAATTAAACGTTTTAATATGAAATTCTGCTTTAGCAGTGTCGTTTGGTTTATTTTATTACGTCAAATTTCCAGACACGCTCGCTTTCCAGGGGAACAAATGTTTGTAAGTTATTTGTAGATGCTTGTAATTTTATCCTCCATTGCTTTTAATTTTCCCTCGATTTTTTTTTCCCTTCGTGTTTTTCGATTTTGTTTCGTATAAATCTGCGAAACCGAGATTAGGTTTATAATTTTTTTTATACTTTGATTTTTTTATTTATTTTTATTTTTTTACATAATGAAATACCGTGAGATTCAAAATAGATCTAATGATGTTTATCCGTCCCTCACTCCATTAATAATGGGAAGATTGTTTGTATATTTTATATAACAATTTCAGAAAAAAAAAAATCACCCCCTTTTTTTTTATCGTGCTAAAATAAGTTAATTTACATTCTTTTCCCTCGTTATCGAGTTTTTCTTTTTAAAATTGAAATACTATGCTTGTACTTTCTTGTAATCATTAAATTCTTTAATGTCATACTACTTCTATAGTAGTCAAAGGAACAAATCTTTGCTATTAACATGCGTGTAAAACCATGCATATATTTCACTTGATGTTGTTGTCATACGAGTAAAATATGTCCACATTATTGTAGTCTTCCCTAGTTAATTACGTGACAAACTGCCTCACGACTAATAATTTAACAGTACAACTAATGATGAAAGGCCTTGAAAACTAATGATTTAAATTTTTATGAGTTGCGTGTTTAGCGTGAGAGACCGCAACTAATCTAGCTCGTTGAGCTGCTGCTTCCTGATTGGCTGTTTTTCAAATGATAAATTCTGAAAAGAACAAGAACATAAGTTTTCTTCCCATTTATTTTTTAAAATTTTAATGGCTTCAGTTTCCTGTCGGGTTTTTATGATATGTATTTTTAGCAAACATGTATGAAGTATTTTAAAAATTCTATTATTTTGGGGATAGACTTTTAACCCTATTAAAAGTGTGTGCTATAATTAATGTTGTAAAACGAAAATAATCTAAAATTTAAACAATATTAAGTCCGTTATTAATGTATGTTCCTTCTATCTCTTTGCTGTGAACTTTATGTACAAACGTCTAAATTATAATAAAAATTCAATACGTTGTCAAAATAGATTTTTAATTGTCACTATTTAAAACTGGTGTTATAATTTGTGAAGCTAAGTAGTGTTAAAAATTATAATAATCTTTAAAAATAAAACATAATAAATCCGTGAATTCTTCTTTTTTTTAATCTTTCTGCCTTATACTAAGTGTAGTTCAAATGCATGTGTCCAGTAACAGCCTTAAGCCCATGATTTATAAGTTTTATCTTTCTTTTTGCTTCGTTCATTTAGCACAATTTTTTAAAATATCATCAAAATTCAATAATTTTTGACATAAACATGTAAATTGTAACCTTTAAAAAAAAAAAAAAAAAAAAAACGTAATTCATATAGTTAATACTATTATATGCTTTTACTGTCCATAGTTATTATATAAAGTTAATTTTGTATGTGATCTTATATGCTTTTTAATTTAAAAAAATCATAATGAATACAACAGGAACAAGTACAATAGTTTCACCGGAATTTACTAGTCATACATAATCCCACGAAAACTGGATATTATATTTACTCATGAAATATTAACTAAATTAATCATCTCAAGATATTCTTTTTAAAAAATAATTGAAAGCAAAACCTGAAAGAAAATTATTTCCTGGGATACGAAAATATCTAAAATAAATCTTATTATTTCAATCCGAGATTTTTCTTCCGGCACCAGTCAAATCTACCTCCGTAAAATTTGACACAGGAAGGAAAAAGCACGTGGGTCACACTCCTGGAAGACAAGAGAGGATAGTGCAGTGTCCGATTTTGGCACATTGACATGCCACAGGTCGTGAAACGTGACCTCCGGAGGATTACGAAAAGTAAAAAAAAAAAAAAACATATACTCATTTTTCACGGATTTTCTACTTCTTATCGATTGTATAAGCTCGTGAGTGGATATCATTGGAAATTTTGACAGTGGATTTTTAGATGTAAAAGAAAATCTTTTTTTTTAATATAGGTCAAGGCTTTTTAATTTTAATTCAAAAAGAGTTAAAGGAGGTCAACTTTATGTGTGTAAATATAATTGAATATAAGTAGAATGGTTAGCCGAGATAAAATAATTCAAATAAACCGTGGCAGTCATGCATTTTTGCATGTTCTTGGGAAAGTGTTGAAAAATCCCTTTCTGGAAGATAAAATTGAGTACTACACGTTTTTTTGAGTTTTGAAAAGTTTAATTGACAAGTTGGAAATTATACTTTAGAGGCTGTCCATAAATGATGTCACACTTTTTTCAATATTTTTGACCCCCCTCCCCCCCTTAGTCACAAAGTGTCACACATCACCGTACTCCCTCCACCCCCCTTGTCACATGTCACGCTATATTATATAGACATATACTTGCAGTTCAGAAACAAAGCACTACGTTATAGATCATATTTCAAATTTTATTTTTAAGCTTTAACTAATGACATTTGTGAGCATAACAATAAAAATGATTCGTGTACTTATTTTGTATGAAATAAGATTAAGGTTTGCAACGGAAAACATAATTAATATACAATAAAGTAATACAATTAGTAATAAAATATTAATATATTTTTTTGAAAAGAAAAGGATATAAGTGAAAACAAATCACATGAAAGTTGTTTTAACCCTGATTAAAAAATACCCTCAAATTCTGGTAATTTCAAAATTTAATCTGATGATTTTAAATGATTTTATCTTAACCAAAATGTGTGATGTCACACTTCTTCTTACCCCCTCTCACCCCCTTGTCACAAATAACAATTTCACGAACCCCCAGTTACTCCAAGCGTGACATCATTTGTGGGCGGCCCCTTAAACGTGACAAACGAGGTGCGTTCGTACTGTAATTATTTCAGTGAAGTGAATTATATCGTCTGTTATTATGATATGATTAATTTCCGTATACATTTAAAGTTGGTAACATTTTATCTTTTGTTGACATTTATTGAAAATTCCAATTGGAAACTCAAACCCAGCTCTGAAACTTACCGCTGAATATCGGCCAATGTTTATTCCTACTATCCTCTCTGTAGTTTTATCGATAGAGAGAGAGCATGAATCCGGGTGAATGTATGCTGTCTTGATATTTTAGCTTAAAATGAAGTAAAAAAAAAAATACATTTTAATTAGTAGAAAACTTCTCCGAAATGTGATTTGAATATTTATGTTTCGAAAAGATTTCAATGTTGTATTTATTTATAGTAAATAGATAGAAAAGTTTAAATACAGTGATTTTTTTTTCTATTAACAATGCATTGATAACTTAGAGAAAGATTGAAAAACAACATTTCTGCAGCATCTGTCATCCATTGAAAACTATTTAATTACAAGCATATCAGCATGACATGTGGCATTAAACCAATTTCAGTTTTTGCTGTTGCTTTTTACTTATTTTAATCATATTAAAACCAGCAACGCCCTAAATTTAAGAAAATTTTATTTTAGTTTATTTTTTATAATATTCCCAGTTATACACGAGTATATTAAATACTTAAAATAGTGCATAAAATAGGAAGAATAGGGAACATACTATTTTTAAGGAAAACATTATTCAAACAATGGTATAAGCCCAAATAGATGTCGAACAATGTGTACTTTTCCTAAAATGTTTCTGTTTTGTATAAATATGAAACTGTAATATTTAACCCTTTCCGGCGCGGAGTAAGTCTGTTTTTAAAATTATGAAATTATCGACTAACACCAGGATGTACAAAAGAATTTATTAGAAAATAAAAACTTGCTTATTTTCTCGTAGTTTATAAAAGGAAAAATTTAATTAAATATTCTTGGTGCCGTTTGTCTGTTTTGGAATTAAAATTAGGTGTCCTTTTTTGTGGACACCGCCCGCTAAAGGGTTAAAGGATTCTGTGTGAGCAAAGAGGTATAGAGAATTCATTCGTTGCTTTCTACGCCTGTTTGTATGCTGTTTGTGTTTGTTTTACTGCTACCATAACAATTATCTTTGGAAATTAACATTTTTTCTATTCCCACACACTTTAAGGTAGTTATCGCGATATATCACCAATATCAATATTAATTCGTTGATATATTGCTATATTAAATTTCTGATATCGTCCAGCCCTAGTACACAATAATATGCATATAGGTTCTAAAAATAGGAAAAAATAAGATAAACGAGAAATGAGAAAATATTACTCCAAATGAACCTGATACATTAACATCATTTATAAAAATGTACCAAATAAAATAGCGATCATTGTAGTTCTGCAATCTTGCAAGAAATTATTCATAATATTTTATTTACAGCTGATGGGTTTGCCATAGGTAACTTATGTATGATGTTTAAAAATGTGCCGTGATCATATGCATACTCCAAGATATTACCTTGCTGTTGTATTGGAGTTATAAACTGACAGCATACAATTTTGGAAATGAGATCTCTAAAATAGATAAATAAAATATAGATTCTAAAAACAGAAAACAAAAAGTCAATAAAATTCAAATAAATGAGAAGTGATGGGAAAATATAACTACAAATGAACCTGAATACATTAGCATCACGTATAAAAATATACCAAATAAAACAGCGGCTCATTTCAGTGCTTCAATCTTTCGAAAATTATTCATCATATTTTATCCGTAACGGATGAGTTAACCCTAGAGAACGTATGTGTAGGGGTTAAAAATGTGTTGTGATCATATGCATAATGCAAGATTGCTGCTGTTATTGGATTTATAAATTGACAGCATAAAGTTTTGCAAATGAGGTCTCCAAATTAAATTTCTGAACAAAATTTTCCTTATACCCGAATTGCATAATCATTACCTCTATATTACAATACAGTTGCTATAATTACGCTATTTAAATGTACTCGCGCTATTTCATATCCTCTCGAGGTTACACTCCGAACGAACCTTATCAATTCCCATGCTAATTCTCTGCCTTATACATTAAATGTCAATTTATCTGTATTAATTCACAAAATTACATTTGCAATTTGTTATACCCTTAATTCTAGAGACTACATGTTTCTTCCCTTTTTCGATTAGAACGCCCTGATTTGTGTTGGCAATGCCCGCTAAAACTGCTTTAGAATAATATCTTCTTGCATTTATAAGTAGAGTGAAATGTCATTTATACTCTGCAGATCAGCCGCTGAAAAATGACCGTGGGCGTGCTATACTGTTTAAATTAGGGTGTTTCACGTAAATCTGTGGGAGAAAAAAAAATTATTTTAACGAACAAATATCGTTACTTTATTCTTGTGTCCATTAGCTATCCAAATAAGTTTGAGTATCAAAATTCGTGCGTACTTTGGACATGGCGTATTTATCACCAAGTCAGTTCTCATGATAAAGGTTTTAACACTTTTATTTTAAACTTGTTCTTTTTTTTCCCCTTTTAATTCCACATTATTACAATATTTAAACTGAATTGTAAGTTAATCTAGAAGGCTTTTATAGATAAAATGGTTTTCGTCTAGAATCGAAATAATAACAACATACATCAACATTTAAAATTGTTCTTGTAATTTTTAAATCTTATTTATTTTTATATATGATTGAAAGTTAAAAAGATATACCTCACATAGATAAATGACACATTTTAAATTTCTATTGTTCGCCTATTATTTTTAGCGCTTAAAAATTTACAAGTTTTTCCAGAAATTTTAACCAGCCCAGATCCTGATTTATTAACACTTTTAGCATCACTGCAAAATAATAAATTATTCGTCCCTCTAAACTTCTCTATTTCTTTTCCCGCATATTTGCTCTAATAGTAAATTTTTGATACTCTACTATTTTATTTATTAAAACTTACTATTTTATTTGTTAGAACTTAACAGTCGTCGGGGTTAAGGTAGTTTAAACTTGGACCATAGCGGAGAGTGGAATGTATCGTTGTACCAGCCGATTAAACAGTTCAAAACAGCATAGCTTTTCTTAATTTTATTTAAAATCACATCAGGTCTTTGATGTTGAAACTTAAAAACGTTGAATATTAAAAGAACATAAGAAACGTATTCATAATCTTGATTAATAGCCACAAGCTACATTAGACGGTGAAAAACCATAGGGTTTATGAAACAGAACTGCTTGCAAGATGTCGTCACTGTGATACATGTCATTTAAACACAATATACCGGGTGTCCGAAAAAAAGGTTGGACTGATTTGAAATAATCATAACTCTAAAAATAATTGAGTAAATGCAATTATTTTCTTTTCAAAGTACTCGTCAAATATCCAAGATTTGTTAGATGTAGCTGTTTAAAGTCGTAACATTCAGACGATGCGCAGAATCGATGATATGTAAAATGTAATCGCACCACACATTCGCAATTTCTTCGATAATTCCGGAGTGGAAAGCGTAAGTCTAAAACTATTGGAGTTATGGGGAAAATGTCAATTAGAAAGTTCTTCAGCCTCTTCGATTTAGTAGGAAAGGATCCACTATGTACATAAATAACCTAAGCAAAAAGTTAAGATTGCGAATGTGTGGTGCGATTTCCGATCATCGATTCTGTGCATCGTTTGAATGTCACGAGTTTAAAGCAGCTACATCTAACAAATATTGGATATTTGACGAGTACTTTGAAAAAATATATATAATTGCATTTACTCAATTATTTTTAGAGTTATGATTCTTTCAAATCTGTCCAACCTTTTTCGGACACCCTGTATATAGTCAGTTCATTTATTATGTCACGCCACACATTTGCCGAAAATTTTAAATAAAACAAGATGCCAAAAAGAAAGCGTCAGAAGAAAAACTTTCCGCATGCAGCTGTACACAGAAGCTTGCGTAAAATGCGAAGTGCTTGACTAAATGAGGGAAAGAAAACCGGCAATGTGTGGATGCAAAAGATTGTGCTCGCAACTCGAGAAATGTATTGGAAGGATAATTAAAAATAAGTGAAGACATTTTAACTTACGAAAAACTGTTATACCTGCCTGTCAAAACTATTTCTTAGGTTTTAATCATATATTAGCGATTCTCCCATATTTTTTTCTTTTAAGTCCCTTACTAATATATTTTTAGTAGATATTCTTGTGGGTTTTTTATTTTATTTTATTATAAAACATGTCATTGTTTGGTTGTATAACAATATTAACGATATAGAAAGTGTTGAACGATTTTGGGTATCAAAATGTAGCATTAAATTCCTTACCGCCCCTTGTCCCGGATGCTGATTTTTTAGGTTTAGAGCTGTCTGGATAATAGTGTTTCAAGAAAAGTAGTTCTACTGATTTTTTTAAAATCAAAATTGGAACTATTGTTTTATATAAATATGTAACAAAAATTAGACTGTACACATTTTTTTACGGTTATCATTATATTTTAAAATCTGTCCCGGGATTTTAGATTCCGCCCCGTCTCTCTAGCTAAATTTATGCAGAAAACCATTCCAGATCCAGCCACGGAATCTTTTCCAACTTTTTTTTTCATACAGAACTATGCTAGAGAATACAAGTTGGAAATTGTACGCCAAACGTGACAAATGAGGTGCGTTCGTACTGTAACTAGTTTCAGTGAAATGAATTATATCGTCTGTTATTACGATATGTATATTAAATTTCAAACCTTTCGGTTGGGTAGTTTTTGCGCTGTTATATGCTGACAGACGGACGGACCAGACGACGACTATAGGTGCTACGTATTTATATAATTACGAACGCACATAAAAATGGCTGTAATTTTTTGGCAGGAAATTTTCTGAAGAATTTAAAGTAGCATTTAAATGTCAATTTCAAGCATTGTAGCTTTATTGGTTGTCTTACCGACCCCAAGATTTGTTCCTAAACTTTAAGAGATAAATTGAAAAAATTCTTGTTATTTAGTTCAATGTAAACTAGTCGTTGGGGCCACCGTAATACTTACCCATCATGTATATGTATAATGTAAAATATTAAAATAAAAATGTGTAAACTACTTATAAAATGCATTGCAATTCAAATAAAATCGTGGCTTGATGACGTCATAAAAAGGCTCGATTACTGAATTGCTTGAAAGAGGTTTTTCCTTATAACTCCAAAAATAATACCTCTATTAACTAGCGGTTTATTGCATCTGATTAAGTGTCAAATTTCCAATTAAAATATATCTTTGAAGTGAAATTTGGATGAAATACAGGGTCATAAAAAATCGAAGAGTGTGGAAAATAGGATTACAAATATCTCGGCAACTCATTATCCGATCGACTTCATGTTTTATGCAAAATTTATGTTTTTTTATTGTTTTTTATATTTACTACTTAAAATAAACAATTTCGAAAATTTTTATATACCTTTCATCAGAACGAATATTTCGAGAGTCCGAAAAAAAATGTTCCGGTTAATCGAGGTTACTGAAATGAAATAGGCTTCTTCCCATTATTACATACTAAGTACATACCAAATTGCAAGTCTCTATCTCAATTTGTTCGGGAGATAGAGCGTTTACAGACACACAGACGGACGGCAAATTTTTTTTTTTCTAAAAATATGTTTTTTGGAATCTCCAGTGTCTGAAACGTGTAAATCCGTCAAAAATTTTTTTTCGATTTTCAAAACGATTACAAGACTTACCCTATACTACGTATGATGGGTAAGTAATAAATGTTGCTAAAAATCAAGGAACATTGTGGCTACCACTTAGACTTCACATGACTTGCTTAAAAATAGCTGGTAATTTTCCTTACCGTCCCTGTTCAATTTCACTATTAAATGCATGGCAAATGTCTCACAGGGATTGTGCAGTATTAAACATTATTGTAGAACAAGAACATATTTAATTATAGCAATAAGAACAGGAATCTGTTTAGGAAGAAATTGAGTCCTTTAACTTACTTTAAGTACTTCACTCAGACGAAAACACCCGCTCGCTAATGTTAATCCTATGGAGGAAATTTTTGAAGATATCTAGTTCGCATTTCAATATTTTTAAATGATTTTTTTTTTTTTTGCATTCGATAGCTGAAGTCAATCTCTATGCACGTTCCTTTCTACTTTTTCGATTTTGATTACAAGTTTTTTTTATTAAGATACTTCCACTTTCGAAACCGGTTTTGAAAGTGAAAGTATCCTCAATAAAAAAAACTGCAACAAAAATCGAAAAAGTAGAAAGGAGCGTGCGTAGAGATTGACCTCAGCTATCTCAGCTATCCAATGCAAAAAAAATCATTTAAAAATATTGAAATGCGAACGAGATATCTTCAAAAATTTCCTCCATAGGATTAACATTAGCGAGCGGGTGTTTTCGTCTGAGTGAAGTAGCCCCTTAAAGGATCCTTCCAAAAATTTTTATCTCAAAACAGGACCCTTCACAAAACTTTTCACCTCAAAATAGGACCCTTCACAAAATTCTTTATCTTAAAAATAAGCCTTTTCACAAAAATTTTCCATCTCTAAACTGAACCTTTCACAATTTTTTTCCATCTCTAAACTGAATCTTTTCACAAATTTAATCATTTAAAAGTGAATTTGGCCTGTCATTTTACATATATAAAGAAAATATATGTATTTTACATACGAAAATAGATACATTCTTAAAATTAAAAAATGTATAAACAAAATCCTGTTCAAAATTTCACAAAAACAGAACCCTGGACAGACCCCTGAAGAAAGTTTAAAACTGGAAGTTTAAAAATGCTATTTTATTAAGGTGAAATTCACAAGTTTCTTATATTTGAAAGTTAAAATTATGGGAGAATGCCTCATATGTCAAAATTTCTCATTTTAACCACAGTTTTGTATTTATCGGCTGAATTGTAAATATTCAATTTTAAAAAATTATATTGTAAATCTATTGTAATCAAATTGTAACAAGACTTTGTTTATATAACTATAACATCAAACGATCAATAGATGTCTCTTCGTGATTTTAGGATATTCTCCTGTCTATAAAGTATCGGGTTGGGCGCCCAGATATGTTATCAATAAACAGTAAATAAACCAAATATCTCTTGGGAAATAACTCCGTTTCTATTAATCAATTTCTGAAACTTACAGAAATTATATTTATTATTAATGTTAACTTGACAAATCCATTATTGGAGATGTTTTGTCTTTTTCAAAATTTTATTTTATGTAATTTTTTTTTTAACCGTTTTTAAAATCAAGGCAATATTTCAACCTGGATAGAGGTATATTTGTCTCAGAAATTTAACGTACTAAAACTGAGTTGTTAGTTAAATCTAATTAAACGCTCTCATTGTTAATTTTCTCATACTGTTTGACATAAAAATCGCAATACATCAGCATTTAAATTGTTTCTTGTAATTTCAGATAGTTAAGAAACAAAATAATTGTTTTATTAATGTATGTATGATAATTACAATTTATATTAATATACCAATTTTCCATCAGACATTATCATATAGTGAGGAGAGACCAATATTTGTATATCAGCATCTGTTCGTATTATTTTTACTTTAAAATGTACTATTTTTCTTTTACTAAAACCTTTAATTCTATCTTTAAATACACGCATTTATCAGCCGTCTTTTAAAAAACATAATTTAGTGACTTTAAAAAAAAATTCAGTCTGACGTCCAATGAGATACAATTACATGTATATTAATTGTAAAAATGTATTAAAATCCTTGCACTGACCCTTTCTATTTTCATTTGCAAGCCATGTGCGCAAGTCTTGTAACTTTTAAATAGTTTTATTTATTTATTTATTATATTGGATTTTAAATTAAACCTATACTTCACATAATTAAATAATATATGTTAAAGTTTTCCAATCAGGAGTGCCATTTAAGAAGGCTAGGGGGCAGAAGAATTTCTCCTCCACTTTTTTTCAGAAATTGCACAAAAGTTAAGATAACTTGTCAGATTTGATTGAAATAGAATTTTTAAAAAGTACGTGAAAAATTAAATGATAGCGTTTCAAATAACTTCACAGACCAGGCAATTTTAGAATATTCTTATTTGTTTTGATAATGGCTCAGATTGAGCTGAAACATGTCAACAGTCTAATAAAACTTATTTTACTGTTTATAGTATATGTCTTTAAGCAATTAGAAGACGTTTAGAAACGTTATCATTAAAGAAATACTCTAAGTTCAGAAATTAATAACTATTATTAATATTTGCTATTGCAATATTCTCAAAGTGAGACTAGAACTGTACTAGTTGCGTCTGAGCTGTGCACAACAAGATCAAAAGATATCTCCCCCACCCTCCCTCGAGAAAATTTCGAAATAGCCTCCATGTTTACAGTTCGTCTGTTACTTTTAACACTTTTGAAAGAATACTAGAAACTTTTCACCTTAACTAGTATAAAACCTGATTTATTGATGTTTACAATATCACTGCAAATTAAATAAATAAATAATAATAAAAGTGTTTGTCTCCCAATCTTTGCTGTTTCTTCAGCATATATCCTTTCTCTAACGCCTAAAATTTACTGTTATTACTATTTTATTTATTAGAACTCTTTCTTGGGGTTTTCTCATAAATATCAATACAACACATCTCTTGGGAAATTCTGCCGTCTCTATTAATCAATTTCTGGAAGTCACAGAAATTACATTTACTAGCACTAATATTAACTTGAGAAAATCAATTATTGAAGATGTTCTGTCTCTTTCAAAATTTAGCTTTATCTATATTTTTTAAGCAAGGTTTTTTTTTTCTTTTTCTAACCGTTTCCAAAATCACAGCAGTATTTCAAACTGAATTTAAAACTGGTGCCATTTTCTCTTGACCTATAAAATAAATTATAGTTCAGTCAACGCCTACAAAAACAAATTCGAATTATTCTTATTTTTATCTCAAAGTCTTATGTTTTAACTATTAAATAATGTATAAAACTACAGACATTTAATGATAAAATACACTAAAAACATTAAAATACAGGTTAATATAAACGTTTCGAATAATTTCTGTACTCTTTATCAGTATACGTACGCAATTACAAAACACCGGTGAACTAAAACAATGAAAACAGTTAAAACTACAGTTTAATTAGGACATTATGCTCAACCGGAACCTGGGTATCTTCATTAATTGGAGGTTCAGCTAGAGCAGTTAGACAACCCTCTAGGAAAACACGGCTAATGTATAAGCAGCAGCTAGACTTAGCAAGTTGCGCATTATCAAAGTCAGGGACACGGTTGTATTAAAGTGCATGTTAAACCAATCTTGAATTCAAAGTACCTTTATTAAAATAATTATTATGCTCTTTAAATCTTGCAGTTAGAGATCGTCCAATTTCACCAATGTAGATCGACTTGCAACTTTTGCAACGAATTTTATACACGATACCTCTAAGGTCAAATTTCGGATACTTAAGTTTATAGTTACTTAGAAAATTACCAATAGGATTCAAAGGCACAAAAGCAGTCCTAATATTAACATTCTTGAAAATAGCCGATTTATTTTTTCAGAAATATTACCATCGTAATGTAAAGATATAGTCCCTTAAACATTGACACGCTGACAAGGGCTGGGACTTAAATTATAATTAATGCACAATATTATAATTTTTAATTAGGATTATTAAATAATAATTACAAGTATATTAATAAAACAAAAAATGAGAAAAACAAACGTAGCTCGTCCCGGTCTCGAACCTGGGCCCGCGGATCAACGAGCAGTCGCCATAACAACTGAGCTACGACCAACGCAATAATTTTGTTACAAAGTAGGTATTTAAGTTGATAAAATATTAGACCCGCTATTTCTCGAGAACTAAGGGGCGTTGTATAAAATCCGTTGAAACAGAGACTACAAAAACATATATAAAAATAATCAAAATCTGTGATTACCAAGCTTGGTCCTCTCCTTGTGAGTTATGTATTTTTTAAGTGCTTATTTAGATATCTCATTTCATTCTAAGAAAAAATTAAATTTCTTAGTAATAAATTTGTTAATGTTGGAAAGTGTTTCTTAATTTATGTCTAATGCATGATTTTTTTTTTTTTTTTTTTTTTTTTTTTTTTTTAATGGAAAGAAACAGGAGCAAAGATTTAAATTTCTTCCGTTTGCCACTCAAACTGACACATTATTTCATGGATGATTTCATTTTATCAAGAAAAACAAAGATATTAGAAAAATATCAATATCATCATATTTTTTTGCTATTAAAGAGAAAAATGTACAGTGCTGTCTTTTGTGTATTTTGAAAGTTGTTTTTATTTCGATTTATGCCATGTTTTTGAAGGTCAATGTTAAACAGTATATCCAGAGCCTGATTAACGCTTGGACGTACAACCACCAATGCTTCCAAATAGTAATCGCCAGCATATTTAAACGTAGAATTTATGTCATAAATAAGACGAAAATTACTAATAGTTTTGACTATAAGTAATTAGGGTCTAAGTGTATTGTTAAATCAGATTTCTCTCTGTAGCAAATCAATATTGAACAAATATTGTTTGTATTGGCTATATATTGACCAATATCGGCCTAATATATTGCTCAAGCAATGGAATGTCTACATTTTTCCAATACTGCCAAAATATTAACAAGAAATATTTCGTTACCTCATTGCTAATATTTCAATATATAGATAATACACTGCTCAAAACAATTAAAGGATATTTGAAGTTTTATATAAATTAAAGATATAAACGAAATTTTTTTTGCCGAAAATAGAAGAAGAGAATCACAAATGCAAATTTTTCTGGTTTTCAAACTGTGGAGTATGCAAATTTTGAGTTCGACGTCAAAAACGTCGCTTCAGCGGCAGCGAATGAAATTTGACTTTCAACTGGATAAAAGAGAATGAAGACAAGGATGATCGGCATTCAGTGATTGCTTTGTTTCTATGAGTACAATGTCTCAGCGAAGTCATTTCACAGATTCAGAAGCTTGGAGAATTGTTGGTAGGTTAAAAGGGGGCCAAACTCAAGCCGAAGTAGCGCAAGCCATTGGAGTGTCACAAAGTGTCATTTCCAGGATCTGGAACCGTTTTTTGGAGAGTGGATGTGCAGGTCGAAGACCAGGGCAAGGTCGTAGACGGGCAACAACGCCCAATGAAGATCGGTATTTAGCGTTAACAGCTCGGAGACACCGAAACATGAACGCTACTCTTCTCCAACAACACCTTCGCTCGGCTACAGGCACCACGATTTCAACTCAGACTGTCCGAAACCGGCTCCATGCTGTAGGTCTGTATGCTCGCCGACCGATGGTATGTGTTAGCTTAACATCAAGGCATCGTCGCGACCGAAGGGAGTGGGCAACCGAGCATGTCAACTGGAGGAGAAATGAATGGAGCAATATTCTGTTTTCTGACGAGTCCCGTTTTTCTGTGCATCCGGATAATAGGCGTATTTTCATCTGGAGGGACCGTGGCAGTAGGAATAATCCTGCGTTCGTGCACGAAAGTGTCAGATTTGGCGGTGGAGGAGTGTTGGTGTATGGTGGCATCTCCATTGACGGGCGCACTGACCTCTACATCATTCGAGATGGAGCTTTGACTGGTCGCCGATATAGGGATGAGATCCTCAGACCTATTGTAGTCCCTTACGCTGCAGCAATCGGAGATAACTTCATTTTAATGGACGATAACTGCAGGCCACATCGTGCAAACCTGGTGGAGGATTTCCTTTTCGAGGAAGGAATCGTGCGTGTTCTCCAGACATGAATCCAATCGAGCACGTTTAGGACGCTCTAGGAAGACGAGTTTCTGGCCGCCAACAACCCCCACAAACTCTCCAAGAACTGGAAAGAGCTCTTCTGGAAGAGTGGGGCAGAATACCCCAACTCGTCATTAATAGCCTCATTGAGTCCATGCCTCAAAGGTGTTCAACGTTGCTGGCCGCCCGTGGAAACCATACCCCCTACTGAAAATGATTTTCTTTGAAGAAAACACCTTTTCTTATTCTTTTTTTCTCATATGCACAAATTGTGTTTTTTTCCTTTTGTACACAAATGCGCAATAAAATGCATTTTTTTCTGCCAAACATGTGTAATTTATTCTCATATAACATACTATGTCTGTCGACCATGTATCAATCGGCTAAAAAGTTTCCCAGATACAAAATCCACCTAAAACTGCAATATCCTTTAATTGTTTTGAGCAGTGTATTTCTGGAATAGTGAGTTTTTATTTTAAATATTTTACAATGCAAAGCCAATATTTCTACAACAGTGGTATTCATTACAAATATTCCCAATATTAAATCAATATTAGTATGACATTGGAAATATTTTCTGTGAATGCAATATTTGCCCGTAATACAAGTAGAATTAACTGTGCAAGTAAATCCCTTTTTTAAAGCTTGCAGAAGATAGAGAAAATATTTCAATTTGGTGCTTTTAGCAAATCATTTTTCTGATTATTAAAATTACACTACCATTGCAAAATCTTTTAAAACCAAATCGTTTGCCAAGGTAAATTTTTAATAATTGTTATTTTTTTAAATGTTTCAGTAAATTTATTTAAATGTGAACTTTTTAAAGTTGAAAATAGCACTTATTTCCTCAGTAGAAGCCGAATATAATTTATATCAAAACTGCTTCTTTTCTCATAGAAGAATATCGTGAACTAATGGCAGAGAACCTAAATCCATAAAAACAGTTACACTGTTTTTTTCTCATTGACAGTTTAGCTACTATCGATCGTTGTGCTTCGTCTCGTGTGACTGTGAGGTGTTCAGCTGATCTTAATATCGTTTTTGACATCTCTTGACAATCTTGCTTTATCGAATATCCCAGTCTCTTTTTTAATGGGAAGAAAACAAGTCGAAATTTTTAGTTTTATTTATTTTGTCGTTCAGATGTGATATTGTTTCATGGATGATTTCATTTTGTCAAGAAAGATGAAATTATAGATAAATTTCGTTGTTATCATATTTTTGTCATTAAAGACAAATTTCTACTGCTAATATATCTGAAAACTATTGTTTGTTTGTATTTTTATGTAAACTTGAAAATCTGTGTTGAATGGTATATTCTTTTTAACACTTTCCAACATATTAGAAAATTTCTTATGCCTCCAGTTTGTCTGTCTGTCCGTGCTCTAACCGCATACATATACTGGGATTGCCATGTAATTAATATATATGTTATTAAGATTTACTATTGCATGTTCGCTATTGAAAATGAGGTGTGTAGTATTTATATTTAAAATAGGTGGATTTAACTTTGTGCCGTTATATTAAAAATAAATGAACAACGTGCAATAGCACAAATAAAAATATATAAAATGGCAAACAGCTGTTTCGGAGCCCCTAAAGCTCCACCATCAGTGCCAAATTCAACTCACTCGCCAAAACTCAACGCATTGAATCTTGGGCGCATGCGAGAGACGCAAGCATATTTACACGGCTTAAACATTTGATTCGGTTTTAATAGCTTGAATTTGGCATTGATGATAGAGCTTTAGGGGCTCCGAAATAGCTGTTTGCAATTTTATATATTTTTATTTGTGCTATTGTACGTTGTTCATTTATTTTTAATGTAGTATTTGTAGTTCGTTTACAGAGACCCTCAAAAGGATCCCTTTACATTATGGTGTATGAGGAAAAGTCATTTGCAATGTATTTTAATGATGTAACACTACTTCAAGCTTATTCAAATTGATAAACATCATTTAGGTGCACTACAAGATGTTTACTGTAGAATATGGTGTTCATAGCATTTATCGTTATTTTACAAAGATACACAAAAGAATCCGGTTACAGTATTGTCTATAACAGATAATTGAATAATTGCGTTTTCAGTTGTGGTATGTGTGTATAAATTTTATAGGTCATATATACAGGTTTGCACAAAAAAATGCGCGTATATTTCGGTTTGCTAACAAAAATTGCTGGTTTGGAATTTGCAACTGGGCTATGTGATTCCTAATTGAACTAAATTTTAGCATTCCACGTAATATCTATACAAATCTATAATTTATGCATACTATATCTGTACAAATCTATGAATCATAAAGAGGGCTGCACAAAAGAACTCGTATACTACCAACTACAGATGATAATTGCTGAAATTGGGTTTTTAAATGTGTTTTGCGTTTGTCTAAATTGTTTATTTAGATATCGCCTTTCTCTTTATTAAAATGTTGTTACAATATTCTGAATGTGTTGGAAAGTGTTTCGTAATCTATGCGTTTGATTTGTTTTCTTGTTAATAATTTAAAATCTTTTTGTTCATAGATCCCGATAATTAGCTTCTAAAAAACATTTTCATACAGGTCCTTCTAACAAATTATTTTATGATGATTAGAACTATACTAAAATTAATGTTACAAAATCTTTTTACTCTAATCGGTCACCAAATCCATTAAGTTTTGAATGGCACTTAAATTCTCACTTCGAAGAAGAATATGTATCAAATTTGTTTCTTTCTTCATGGTAGAATATAGTGATTAACTGATGTGAAGGATCCTAAATTCGTAAAAAAAAAATAACCTAAATCCATAAAAACAATTACTGTTCTCGTATAGACAATTTAGCTACTATCGATCGTTGCGCTTCGACTCGTGCGACTGCGATGTATTTTTTAATAACTGATCTTGATATCGGTTTTTGATATCTCTTGACAACCTTGCTGCATCGTGTACATTCGTCTCGTTTTTTAATGGAAGAGAAGCGAATTGGATATTTCAGTTTCTTTCGTTTGCCGTTCAGACTTGATATTACTGTTTCACTGGTGGTTTCATTTTGTCAAGAAATACAAATAATGTTAGATAAATATCGTTGTCGTCATATTTTTTAAGCGAAAAAAGCATAATACTATTTTTTTATATATCTCAAAGTTGTTGTTTGTATTTGTATCTAAGCGTGAAGGTCCGTGTTAAACTAAACAGTAATCCTTTTTAACACTTTCTAACATCTAATTGAAAAGTGTTTATGAATTCGATTTGTCTGTGCTCTAACTCGCTTAAATACACTCGGATTGCCATGTAATTAATATGTGCTATTGGTGTTTACTAAAACATGTTCGGTACTGAAAATGAAGTGTGTAGCATTTATAGTTCGTTTACAGGGGCACTTAAAGAAATTCCGTTACATTATGGTCCATGGGGAAAATTTGTTTTCCAGTAACGCATTGGGGGCAACTAGGGCTACTATAATACAGGCTGAATCATCGAGCATTTTGTTGCCCACTTGGACCAATCAGCGATTGTTGCCCACGCGGCGTGATCAATCGTTCTTCTCCTATGGACAATAAAATGGCAGCCTGTGTCAGCCCGGATTGTATGAGCCTTAGAGACAACTGTTCTACACAGACGCAGGGCTCGCTTAAGACTTAGAAGTAGGATAAGGCCGACGTCACACAGGGGGCCCCCACTATCCTACTAATTGCTTTGTCATTTACTGTATGTATGTACGTAACGCGATAACTCTTGATAGAACTAACCGTTTTACTTTAAATTTTGTTTATAGGTTCCTTGTAATAAGGCGCTTCCTTGATTAGTTTTGGAGTCATTGGTTAAGCATAAAGGGGGGAAATGGGGGGCTAACCCCCCATAATTTAGATAAATAGGTTTTTCATTCAGAATTATCCCATTTTCTTCAAATTTTGTATATAGGTTCATTTTGATAATGCGCTTCTGTCAATAGTTTTGGGGGTTCATTGGTTAAGTATAAAGGGGGAAAGGGGGATACCCCCCCCCCTAATTTAGATAAATGAGTTTTTATGCAGAATTATTCGATTTTCTTCAAATTTTGTATATAGGTTCATTGTGATAATGCGCTTCTCTGAAGAGTTTTGGGGGTTCATTGGTTAGGTATAAAGGGGGAAAGAGGGGCTAATCCCCCTTCATTTAGATAAATGGGTTTTTCATGCAGAATTATCCGATTTTTTTCAAGTTTTGTATACAGGTTAATGGTGATAAAGCGTTTTCCTGATTGGTTTTGGGGATTCATTGTTTAAGTATAAAGGGGGTAACGGAGGGCTGCCCCCCCTTAATTTAGATAACTGCGATTTTCATGCAGAATTATGCGATTTTCTTAAAATTTTGTATATAGGTTCATTGTGATAAGGCGCTTTCCTGATTAGTTTAGGGGGTTCTTTGGTTAAGTATAAAAAGGGTAAAGGGGGGGGGGGCTTATCCTCCCCCCTTAATTTAGATGAATGTGTTTTTCATGGAGAATTATCCGATTTTCTTCAAATTTTGTATATAGGCTCATTGTGGTAAGGAGCTTCCCTGGTTAGTCTTGGGGTTCATTGGTTAAGTATAAAGGGGGATACGGGGGGGGTATCCCCCTTAATTTAGATAAATGGGTTTTTCATGCAGAATTATCCGATTTGCTTCGAATTTAGTATATATGTTCATTGTAATAAAGGGCTTCCCTGATTAGGTTTGGGGGTTCAATTGTTAACTATAAGGGGGTGGGGGAACGGGGGGATGATCCCCCTTAATATATTGTCGATTTCTTTATTTTTCGAGGGGCTTATTTCAAATTCTTTGAAATAAGTGTATAATATACAATTAGTGTGAATAGCCTGTGAGCTCAATGCCCTCAGTTTAACTGGGCAGTTTTCTTTTTTATTATTTATTTATTTATTGCCTGTCGCATTTTTTTTTTTTTTTTTTTTTTTTTTTTTTTTTTTTTTTTTTAAATGCAATGTGACTATATACTCTTAAGTGTTTTGAAATATTTCATAAATGAATAAGATTTTAATTTTCATGATTTTTTTTTTTTTCGAATGAATTTGTGTTGCCAATTTTTTGTTTCTCTGGTTTATCTGATTACATGTAATGTTTTGATAATTTTTGCCGATGGTGCATTTTTCTACCGTTTTATAATTTCTAAACTAATAAAGCTATTTTTTTTTTCTGTGTAGTTTTGTCATTAGTAATAAAATAATCATAAAATATTAGTAAATAAAATTATCGTAAAATATTAATATGAAGCAAACATTTTAATTAAAAGTTAATGCCTAAGGGAATGAGTTAATCTTTTTTTGATCGCGTTGAATGGTTTTTAGTAAATGGTTTTTCTGTTTTATCAATATCGGATTACATCTAACTGCTTGATTATTTCTGTCGATGGTGCATTTTTGCATAGTTTTATAATTTCTAAACTAATAAAGCCATTTTTTTCTGTGTAGTTTTGTCAATAGTAATAAAATAATCATAATAATAATCGTAAAATATTAGTAAATAAAATAATCATAATAATAATCATAAAATATTAATAAATAAAAGAATCGTAAAATATTAATAAATAAAAGAATCATAAAATATTAATATGAAGCATATATTTTAATAAAAAGTTACTGCAAAGAATGGGTTAATAAAAATTACAGGTCACAGGAAATGGGTTAATCTTTTTTGATCATGTTGAATGGTTTTTAGGAAAAAATTTCAATGAGGATTCTCTAGAAAATTGTATTTTTGATTATTAAAAATAGATTAAAATAACAACTGTTACAAAATCATTTAGTTAAATCAGTGACCAAATTCATGCTTTCTACGTCTTACAGTAAATTTATTTTAAATGTGAAATGTTTTTATAACTTCGGAACATCATTTTATCACCAATTTGGAGAGTGTGGAATTTGTATCAAATTTGTTTCTTTGCTCATGAAAAATGCCGTAATTAACTGATGACAGAGAACCTAAATTCATAAAAACAATGTTCTTGTAGACAGTTTAGCTGCTATCGATCGTCATGCTTCGAGTCATGTGTCTGAAAGGTGTTTCTTAATAACTGATTTTGATAGTGTTGTTTACATCTCTTGACAATTTTGCTATATAACCTAGTCTCTTTTTTAATAGCAGCTTTTCTTTTCATTTCTTTTTTATAAAAAAAAACGCTGGTCTTTTTTTTCCCCCAGTTTTTTTTTTTTTTTTTTTTTTTTTTTTCGTTTGTCAGTCGGGTATGATCGTTGTTTCTCGATGGCAGTGGTATGACATTATTGTTTCACGGATGGTTTTATTTTTTGTAAAAAATGATAAAGATGATAGATAATTATCGATACTTTTATATATTTTTTTTTCTTAGTACAATATTTTATTAATTTACTGAAAGTATAATAATTTGGCTTTTTCAATGTAAACATAATAAATTGTTGGAACATTTTCCAATCTGGAAACACTTTCTTTACGTTTACCCCTTACATGATTGATTTTAACCATTTACATTCCTTGAAATGAAAATCTATCCAAGTAAAATTCTAAGCCTTTATTCTGTTTAGTATCCTATCAGAGAAAGGGTTAATATTTTTATTTTTATTTTTTTATCGCACTGAGTGTTTTTTAGGAAATAGTTCAAAAGGATTTTTTAGAAAATTACATTTTTAATGATTAAAAATATATTAAAAGGACTTTTACAAAATCGTTTAGTTACATTAGTGACCAAATTAATGTTTTCTACATCTTTCAGTAAATTTATTTTAAATGTGAAATATTTTTATTACTTCAGAACATTATTTTATCACCAATTCGAACAGGATGAAGTTTGTATCAAATCTGTCACTTTGCTCGGGAAAAAATATCATAATTAACTGATGACAGAGAACCTAAATCTATAAAAACAATTAATGTCCTTGTAGCCAGTTTAGCTGTTTCTATCGATCGTTATTCTCCGAGTCTTGTATTTGGAAGGTCTTTCTTAATAACTGATTTTGATATCGTTGTTGACATCTCTTGACAGCTTTGCTATATATCCTAGGCTCTTTTTTAATGGCAGCTTTTCTTTTCTCTTTTTTTTTTATGAAAAGATAACTGGTCTTTTTTTCCCAGATTTTTTTTTTTTCGTTTGTCAGTCGGGTATGACATTATTGTTTCATGGATGATTTTGTTTTTTGTAAAAAAGTCAAAGATGATAGATAAATATCATTATTTCTATTTTTTTTTTCTTTTTAAGGAAAAAAATACATTTTTTCATCAACTTACTGAAAATTAGTGTTGGTTGTTTTTAATTAAAATATATATTATATATATATTTTTCAGTGTAAAAAAATAAATTGCCGGAACATTCTCCAATCTGTAAATGCTGTCGTTATGTTTACGCCTGACATGATTGTTTTTAATCATTTTCATTCCCTTAAATGAGAATCTATCCAAGCAAAATTCTAAGCTTTTATTCTGTTTATTAAAAAATGAAGGAAAACATTCCGTGTTTATGTTAACATATATTAATTTTACCCTTTGTTGAGGAACAGCACAGATTTGAAAAATGCTTACTCAGATGTTAGAATACATCATTTGAAAAAAAAAAATAAATAAAAAGAACATAAAAATGTATTGACACAAAAGGTGTTGTTTCATATCTGCAACAAGAAAAACATTTCTCATAAATATTGTAAATTTTCTAATTCAAAATTGTAAAGTATATAAACTTACCTTTGTGAAAAAGCTATATCTGGGCGTCTCAAACCTTTTTAATTTCACTAAATTCATAAAGTTTTTTTTTAGCAATAACCACGTCAAACAACTCCAGTGATAAATCAAACTTTGGTATAAAAAATTAACTCAGTATCAGCGTTTGCCGGAGATTCTACTGATAATTTATATTAACTGCAGTATTGGAAGATAGCAGCATTCAATAAAATCGTCTTTTAAATCTTATTTTGGAATTAAAATTGATTTCGGGATATGTTGCAGATATGCAACACAGTGATACAAAGGGTTAATCAGCAATGAATAAAGTCATATTTTAAAGCTCACTTTAGAATTAAAATTGATTTTTGGGTACGTTGCAGATATGCAACACGATGATACAAAGGGTTAAGCAGCAATGAATAAAATCATATTTTAAAGCTCACTTTGGAATTAAAATTGATTTTGGGATATGTTGCAGATATACAACACGGTGATACAAAGGGTTAATCTAATCTAAGGCTTTCTCAAAATACATTTTTTTCGGTTTAATTATACATTTTCTGGCAAAGAATATTTAAATTTCATCTTCTGAGAAACACTTCCGTCTGCAATTTGAAGTCTACGCCATTTCGTATAATTTAATATTTTCTCATCCGTGGAAGAATATCGTGCATAATTTGACGCAAAAAGATCTAAAAATACATTCGCGTAAACAGTCACACGTAGCGCTACTAAATATGTATAGTAGCCTTGGTCACAGGCGTAGACTACCGCTGATCTTCACTTAGATCCATTTAACTGAGAGATTTCTTAATACTTGATTTGGTTATTGTTTTTGACATCTCTTGGCACCATCGTAATATTATATCTCTCCATCTTTCTTTTTCTTCTTTTCTGGTGACTTTTTAAGGGAATAAAGAATAAGATACATAATTTTTATTTTCTTCTGTTTGCCGTCCAAATATGATGTTGTTGTTTCATGGATTATTTTTGTAAATAAGTAAAAATGAAAGATAAATGCTATTGCCTTTCATTTTTCAATAATTGTGTTCCTGTCTTCAGTGATTGTTTCGATTTTAGCTGGAACTTTCGTGTTTGAATCATTATTTTGTTATTTATTATGAAAGTTTTCATTTTGTAGTCGATAATTAAAACTATAGAAGTGAAAAGTTCCTCCAAAAGGTGCAAATCCACCTTTTTTTAAACAATTTTACATATATTTTCCGGACCAACTCAAACCGATTAGTTTTATTCTGTTCATGCACTGCAGAGCTATCAGATCAAAAGTTAGCTTATGAGCATCTTAAAATAATGTGAAAATAATTGGAAAATTATTTAAAATGAAAGATGATTTACAAATTATTTTTGGGCTAGAATATCTTGGTCTATCTGTATATAAACGCTTTTAGATAGTTTCAGTGCAGTAAATATGTTGCAACAAAAATGTGACTGATGCAAAAATATTTAATTTCCCTTATAGAGAAAAAAATCCCTATAAGAGAACAGGAAAATTTGGTCTCAAAATGAGATAACAGTCATAACAATCATTTGCCAATTAGTGAGTAGAACACTTTTTCTGTTGTGTAAATATCTGTTAAAGTAAGGTTAAAACACTAGAATTTATCATGATTGTATAGACTGAAAAATTTTCCACCTTTTATCCTTCAAAAACACTTTCATGCCTACTCATCTGAGAGATATTTTCTTAATAATTGATTTGGATATTGTTGTTGACATCTCTTGACACCATCGTAATATTATATCTCTCCCTCTTTCTTCTTCTTCTTTTTTTCTTTAATGGAAAAGAATTAAAAATCAGATACATAGTTTTCCTTTTCTTCTGTTTGCCTTCCAAATATGATATTGTTATTTCATGGATGATTTTTTTAGATGAGGGACAAAATGAAAGATAAATGCTATTGCCTTTCATACTTCAAGAATTGTTCCTGTCTTTAGTGATTGTTCAGATTTTAGCTGGAATTTTCGTGTTTGAATCATTATTTTGTTATTTATTATAAAAGTTATATTTTGTTGTAAATAATTAAAACTCTCACATGTAGGATAACTTCATGTATTGAAAATAACCAGAAAGACCTACGCATATTTTATTTTTATTAATTTATTACTTATAAGCATCATATGAAGTTTAACAATGCTTGTGAAATACAGCAATAGATGGCAAAACCATTTTCTTTTCAAATATTTAGTTGGAAAAATTGTCTTTGGCACATTTTCTCCTTTTATGTGCGAAAGATTTTCTCAAAAAATTTCTGAAAAAAAAAAAGCATCGTTAGAAAAGTTTTACTTTTTACTTTGTGTTAAGGTGTCCAAAATCTTTTTTTTTTTTTTTCCCTTAATGAAATGAATATAATGTTTGTTTTAATCCCTTTCTTTCACATTTTTTTTCCCCTTAGAAGTTATTGTTTAAAGTGTATCTCAACTGTATTCATTGAGTTTAACTGGTTGGTATTTTAATAATGTACCACAAAAATTTTAGTTTCACATTTAAAAAAAACTTATTAATGTAATAGTTAAAATAGTAGTAGTTAGAAACTCTTTAAGTAAAATGGTTATAGAAAATTATTTTTTCTGGGTATTAAAGAATATGAAAATTACTCAATATTTTACATGTAAATCATCAGATTCATCAATGAAACAAAAATATATTGAACTATACTTTGAATATGTTCAAAATAAACAGTCCAAAATTTAGGGAGACAGTTGCCTCTATGGAAGAAAAAAAAATGTTGCTCATATAGCATTATGTTACTTAATCTAATAAGGGAACTGAAACAATTTACATGATCAATGATAATGCTTCAAAGCTTCACTTCGACCAGCCCCTTTTCATAATTGATTTCGATATTTTTGTTGACATTTCTTGTCAGCTTATGATATTTAATTTATTTTATCATTTTTTTTCCTTTAATGAAAATAAAACAATAGAGACAGTTTTCGTTTTCTTCTGTTTGCTGTTTTACAATATTAATATTTCATGGATGATTTCATTCTGTGAAGAAGGACCAAGATGATAGATAGATGTCATTGCCATTTTTTCTTTTTCATTTTAAGTAATAGTGTTGTGTTATCTTATCGTTCTGCGTTTATTACTTTTTGTTTGACAAATTTTTAATTTTTGTTCGTTTAGATTTAATTTAGGACGATAAATGTATGTTATCTTTGTTATGCATACTGTGCGATATTTTCATTTTTATTTGCATTCTGTTGTTTTTTATTATCTTTTTTTTTTCAATCGCACATCTTGGTACGGAGCTTTTGGGAAATTTTACGTGATGTATAAACTTTTGCATGTGTCACACATAGTTTTTAAAAATAATAATAATCATTTTTCTTGCTTAAAAACTTTTGAACTGTTCTAAGAAACATTTATTGAAAAATCACTGATGAATGAAGGGTTTTTCTCTGCTTATCAGATAGTTATTTTAAATAATTACGGCTAAAACAGATAATTTAGGTTCATTAATAAAGCAAAAAAATATATTGAAGAAAACCATATTTTACGCTTTCTTAAATCAGTTATTTAATGTAAACAGTCCAAAAGTTAGAAGAGCAATTAATTGTCTTTTAAATATGATATTAACACCATTCTGTAGAAAAATACATTGTTACTTATGAAACAATAATCCTATCTAACCTAATGAGAAAAAAGGAGCCCTTTAAAACAATACAGGTTTCTCTCATTTTAGTCCAGTAGAAATAGCGCAAAAAAGGGCCTTGCCTTACAAAAATTCGGGTAGTTCTGTTTTTTGAGTATGCTGTAAAGGTTGACCCTCTAATAAAAAAACCAATATTTTTCGGCAATTTTTTCGATTTTTCTTAAATAACTCAATTTTAGTGCATTTTACAGAAAAAAGCACTGTTACCATTTTGTAGAACATAAAATTCTCTACAACATGCAGTATTCAAGTTTGTAAATTGTCCAAATAGGGGGTAAGATACGGAGCCGGGAAAAGGGTTAAATTTGGAAAAAATGTAAAAATCCACAAATGACGTTAGTTTTTGCTTAATAACCCACTTTTAGTGCATTTTAGAAACAAAATTGTCATAATCAACTTTTTAGAGCATGAGATAGTCGATAGTTTCATTTATTATAGGTTGACCCTCTAATAAAAAAACCAAGTTTTCGATCTTCTAGACCTTGTGCGTTTTTCAAAATATTGAAAAAACCAATATTTTTCGGCACTTTTTTCGATTTTTCTTAAATAACTCAATTTTAGTGCATTTTACAGAAAAAGCACTTTCACCACTTTGTAGAGCATAAAATTCTCTACAACATGCAGTATTCAGATTTGTAAATTGTCCAAATAGGGGGTAAAATTCAGAGCCGGTAAAATTTGCAAAAATCCACTAAAGACGTTAGTTTTTGCCTAATAACCTACTTTTAGTGCGTTTTAGAGACAAAAGTGTCAATATAAAGTTTGTAAAGCATGAAGTAGTCTATAAGTTTCATTTATTAGATCATTAAATGTCTATAATAGACTCTAAAAATCAGAATAATACAATTTATGGTTAAAACAAAAAAATACCGCCTGACAAGTTATTAATTTAAAAACGAGCTTTTATTTTTGATATTGATTAAACGATGCAATTAATTAATTATAATATGTACAATAATAGGTAACTGTTGAATAGTTAAGGGGGGGGGGGCGAAGTTAACCAAAAAACCTAGTCGGTAGACATAGGTGCAGGGCCAAGAATTCAAAGTCGAAAGTAAAATTAATAGCTGGGAATAATGTAAAAAAATACTTGAAAAATAAATAAGTTATAATTTAACCCTATTTTCCCGGCTCCGTATCTTACCCCCTATTTGGACAATTTACAAACACGAATACTGCATGTTGTAGAGAATTTTATGCTCTACAAAATGTTGACAGTGCTTTTGTCTCTGAAACGCATTAAAAGTAGGTTAATAAGCAAAAACTGACGTCTTTAGTGGATTTTTGCAAATTTTACCCTATTTTCCCGGCTCCGTATCTTACCCCCTATTTGGACAATTTAAAAATCTGAATACTGCAGGTTGTAGAGAATTTTATGCTCTACAAAATGGTGAAAGTGCTTTTTCTGTAAAATGCACTAAAATTGAGTTATTTAAGAAAAATCAAAAAAAGTGCCGAAAAATATTGGTTTTTTTCAATAATGTGAAAAACGCACAAGGTCTAGAAGATCGAAAACTTGGTTTTTTTATTAGAGGGTCAACCTATAATAAATGAAACTATCGACTATCTCATTTTCTAAAAAGTTAATTATGACAATTTTGTTTCTAAAATGCACTAAAAGTGGGTTATTAAGCAAAAACTAACGTCATTTGTGGATTTTTATATTTTTTCCAAATTTAACCCTATTTTCCCGGCTCCGTATCTACCCCCTATTTGGACAATTTACAGACATGAATACTGCATGTTGTAGAGAATTTTATGCTCTACAAAATGGTAACGGTGCTTTTTTCTGTAAAATGCACTAAAATTGAGTTATTGAAGAAAAATCGAAAAAAGTGCCGAAAAATATTGTTTTTTTCAATATTGTGAAAAACGCACAAGGTCTAGAAGGTCGAAAACTTGTTTTTTTTTACTAGAGGGTCAACCTTTACAACATACCCAAAAATCAGAACTACCCGAATTTTTGTAAGGTAAAATGCTATTTCTACTGGACTTATTATATCCGCGATTTTACCGC
Source organism: Maratus michaelseni (assembly GCA_963931845.1). NCBI lineage: Eukaryota > Metazoa > Arthropoda > Arachnida > Araneae > Salticidae > Maratus > Maratus michaelseni. The sequence goes on along the minus strand of OZ007597.1, from coordinate 95,393,647 downwards.
ACTGATCCAAACTACTGCATTAATCGAAACATACATTAAGTGGAAAAACTGCTATAAACCCACAGCCAACTTTCCCAAAAACCCAATATACATAAATAGACATTATAATAATGCATTATATTGTTTTTGCTGTATTATTGTAAGAAAATACCAAAAAGAGGAAAAAAAACAGCAGATGTGCGGCAATAACTTAAAATATTTTTAATTAATTATTTATTTTTATAATATGTCAAAATTTAAGTGTTATATTATAAAATAAAAATAAAATCAATGAAAAAATTTATTGCTTAATGAAAAAATATGAATAATACAATTATTTCTATCGCATTACTAGGTGTAACTGCTTTAAGAATACCAAATTTTACGCACTTTTAAACAAAAAATACAATGCAAACAGACTAAAATAATAAAAATAACAAAATAAAATTGTTAAAGGTAAAATTACCTTTGAAATTTTATTATTGATATCCTTTTGAGGGAAAAAAAATACTTTGTTGCTCATAAAATAATATCCTGTCTAATATAATGAGAATCTCATTACTTTTTTTAAAAAAATCAATGTAGTAGTAGTATTTTATCTTTCTTATTCGAATAACTGTGTACTGGAAGTTATTGCATAAAATGTATCCCAACTGGCATCTATGTGTAGCATCGATTGGGGATTTAATAATGTACCACATTTTTTTAAAAATTAGTTTTATTAAAATTGCTTATTGTAGTAGTTGCCTTAATAGTAATCAAAAACTATATAAGTGCAATAATGATAGTAAATTACTTATCTCGGTATCTAAAAATATGAAAGATAAAGATAATCGATACTATTGAATCTTTAAATAAATCATTCAAATTCATCAATAAAAGAAATAAAGGAGAAATATATTGGAAAAAAACTATATTAGGATCAATCGCACAGAAAAGACACAATTAGCTATAAAAATTTGTTTTAAACTGTTGAATTTATAGAATGTAATTTTCTGAAAAACAATACGCGGCTGAGACCTTCTTATACTGCTCACAATTTTTGATAAGTGATTGAAATACTACATAATATCAGTAAAAATGGATATGCCAAGTCCACGGAGGGGAATTCCGCGGAGGAGACACAACAAACAAAAACAGCAGATGTGCGGCAATAACTTAAAATATTTTTAATTAATTATTTATTTTTATAATATGTCAAAATTTAAGTGTTATATTATAAAATAAAAATAAAATCAATGAAAAAATTTATTGCTTAATGAAAAAATATGAATAATGCAATTATTTCTATCGCATTACTAGGTGTAACTGCTTTAAGAATACCAAATTTTACGCACTTTTAAACAAAAAATACAATGCAAACAGACTAAAATAATAAAAATAACAAAATAAAATTGTTAAAGGTAAAATTACCTTTGAAATTTTATTATTGATATCCTTTTGAGGGGGAAAAAATACGGGAACTAAGTTTTGAATTTTTAAGTAATTTGGCTTTCAGGTTGCTAAAGTGGTACATTTCTTGTTATGAAATCCAATGTTAAAGCTGTCTAAATTTTTGTATTATAATTATAAATTAGCTTTTTCTTACCTGATTTGTGATGATTACGGAGTATACACTGAAAACTTTACCAAACGTCAAATGGAAATAAAATATTGAAAAATATTCAATAACTTCACTTCAGAACAAAGTGTATCTGAATTTAGAGACTCTGAATTTTGAATTTGTATCTAAAAAACAAAATGGTTTTCTTTCTCCCAAAATACTTAATGATGATTTGGCATATACTGTCATCTATGGTAGTTTTATTTTAGTTATTTTCAGTATCTACAGGCGGATACTATTTTGGCTAAGAACAATTAATTAATTAAGGAAGTTAATTCCTTAGTAAAAATGTAACTTTAAATATATATATATATATATATATATATTCATGGTAAAATAAGAGGGAATAAGAAGATTATTATTCTGAATTATTATTCAATATTATTCTGAAGAGTAACATGCCTCTTTGTTTGAAAAGAAAGGTGTTTAACCAATGTGTTTTGCCTGCACTAACTTATGGAGCAGAAACTTGGACACTAACAAAACGGATGGTACAAAGATTACAAACAACACAGCGAAGTATGGAAAGATGTATGCTAGGCATAACCAGAAGAGACCGAAAGAGAATAACGTCAGACGAAAGTTTTTGACATCATCGAGAGAATTAAACGGCTAAAATGGAAATGGGCTGGGCACATTGCAAGAAGACAAGACAATAGATGGAGCACAAACACCCTACAGTGGTATCCCAGAGATGTAAAACGACCAAGAAGACGACCTCAAGTAAGATGGAGTGACGAAATCAGAAAAGTGGCCGGTGTTAATTGGATGACTAAAGCACTAGACAGGCAACAATGGAAAAATCTGGGGGAGACCTACATCCAGCAGTGGATTGAAAACGGTTGATGATGATGATGATGATGATATATATATATTAAGTTAGAACTTAACTAAGACTTTTAACTAGTTATTACTGAAAAAATTGTAAAAAAAAAGTTTGTTGTAAAAAAAAATTGTTTAAACGTCAGTTAAATTAATTTTGTGTTTTAGATGTAAGGACTCTCACGGGGGAGAATTTTGACTTATATTCGTTAAAAGATTAAATTAAACATTAAAATTATATTTTGTCAGAAATGTATATTATAGCTTACTTAAAACTTAAACATAAATATGAATTTAAAAAAAATTTAGAACATTTGCTATATTTCCTAATATTTATCCCTTTCTGACCGTAAACAGCACATTTTCGTGAGAATGACACATCAAATATTTAATGTAAATAGTCCAAAATTTGTAGCGAGAATTCTCTTTCTGGGAAAAATACGTTGCTCATAAAACAATATCCAACGTAATATAAAAAGAAAAACTAACACTTAAAAACAATTTTCATGGTCATTGTCAATGCTTTCCAACTATACAAAGCTTCACTTCGAATCGCGTACACAAATGAAGCTCTCTGTCTTCATAATTGATTTCGATATCGTTGTTGACATCTCTTGTCAGCTTGTGATATCCAATCTCTTCTTCTTTTTCTTTTTTTTCCCCCTTTGTCTTCATTGGCTTTTTTAAATGCGAAGAAACAATAAAGACAGCTTTCATTGTCTTCTGTTTGCCGTTCACATGATAACATTAATGTGTCATGGATGATTTCACTCTATTAAGAAAGACCAAGATGATAGATACGTGTCATTGCCACTTTTCTTTTGCTTTTTAAATGAAAGATAGGGCTATCTTTATCTTTTTGTTATTCATTTAATTACTATTTTTTGTTCGAAAAAGTTTCGAGGTTCTTTTTCACTTGGATTTTATCCAAGACGATAAGTTTATGTTAAACTGTGCTATCGTCTTTTTTTCTCATTTTTATTATACATTGCATCGGTTTCATTTTTCGATTGGTCGTTTTCTTTTGCAATGTATTTTGGTGTATTCGGAAATCTTATGTTACATAAATTTTGAATATATGATACACATTGTTTAAAAATTCCTCTTTCCTCTTGTCTTGAAATATTTGGGCGCTCCTCTTTCCTGTTGTCTGAAATAATCGGGGCTTTGCCCCCTATGAGCTACGCTCGCCAACCCCGCAAGCACTAAAAACACACTAATGTTCTCTTTAACAAAAAATAAATAAATGATGAATAATAACCCGATTATGGTAGATTGAATGATATTATCACGACCAGTGGTGATCTTCTGTAATTGGGTTGCCATTCATTTCTCTTTGACTATGTAGAGAAATTTCGGTCCCCTAGACCGCATCACTGTTGTCGCGACAACTGATGACTGCTTTCGTGATTGATTAAGTAAGATTAATTACAATTTAAACTAGTCGTTGGGGGCCACCGTAATACTTACCCATCATGGATATGCATAATGTAAAATATTAAAATAAAAATGTGTAAACTACTTATAAAATGCATTGCAATTCAAATAAAATCGTTGCTTGATGACGTCACAAACTTTAAAGGCTCGATTACTGAATTGCTTGAAAGAGGTTTTTCCTTATAACTCCAAAAATAATAATCCTATTAACTAGCGGTTTATTGCATCTGATTAAGCGTCAAATTTCCAATTAAAATATATCTTTGAAGTGAAATTTGGATGAAATACAGGGTCATGAAAAATCGAAGAGTGTGGAAAATAGGATCTCGGCAACTAATTATTCGATCGACTTCATGCTTTATGCAAAATTTATGTTTTTTTATTGTCTTTTATATTCATTTCTTAAAATAAACAATTTCGAAAATTTTTATATACCTTTCATCAGAACGAATATTTCGAGAGTCCGAAAAAAATTGTTCCGGTTAATCGAGGTTATTGAAATGAAATAGGCTTCTTCCCATTATTACATACTAAGTACATACCAAATTGTAAGTCTCTATCTCAATTTTTTCGGGAGATAGAGCGTTTACAGATACACAGACGGACGGCAAATTTTTTTTTCTAAAAATATGTTTTTCGGAATCTCCAGTGTCTGAAACGTGTAAATCCGTCAAAAAAAAACTTTTCGATTTTCAAAACGATTACAAGACTTACCCTATACTACGTATGATGGGTAAGTAAAATCAGCTTGTATAAAATAGTTAAGTAAAAAAAAATAATCTAAAGATTGTGACTTTGTTTATATTGGTGAAACTAGACGATCATGCAACATCCACTTAAAGAGCATAAACACGCTTAAAAATCTGGCAATTTACAGTCGAAACTCGTTAATCATTCAATAGATACCAACCACATTACAGATTTTGAAAATATTAAAATAATTAAATCTAACTACAATAATTTTAAAAAGTAGAATTGTTCTAGAAGGTTGGTTTACAAGATTAGAGGAATCTCCGCTCAATGAAGCATGTACGTACCAGAATATGTGGTCCTTTTGTGACATATACTCCCTGGGGATTTAATATTTTAAATACAGCATTTTGAAGTGAATATGTGTAGACTATAGCTTTGGTTTTTGATTGATATTTGTCCTGATGAGGAATCGCTATGACGCTTGGAACGTCTATTGTAATTATTTTATTATGTGATATTATTGTGTTGTTTTTATTTATTTTTAAATGTCTTTTAAGTAATATAAAGTATTGTATATTCGAATACTGTGATTATTTCTTTGTCGATTATTTCTTGATTACACTCTCGATTCTCGATTACACCTAGCTATAGTTGCCTAACATGGTAGTTTTCACGGTATACTGAAATTTTCGGGTTCGAATCCCAGATAAAGTGGAAGAAATATATATTAGGTAATCACCTATTATTATTAACTTCTTTTGAATTATTGACTACTTCTGGTGCTCTTACATTTATTTTTAAAAAACTGGTAAGGATTTACCTGAATTCATCCTTAAACTGTTATGCAAAATGAAGTTTTTCAGCGTATGATACTAGAAAATTATCATCACCTACATGAATTATTCTAAGAATAATAAGTTGAAAGAATTTTTTATTCTGCCATAGGAAGATTGGAAAAAACAAAAATGCGGAATAAATAATGCTCTAGATCAGCCATACTTAACCTTTTTTTCTCGCGGGCCGCAAACATATGCTTGGAACGTTCGGCGGGCCGCAACACAATTATATTATAATGTAAAAAGGGGTAATTTAAACAGTAAGATTTAAAAAAAAGTAGTATATAACAAACCTATATAATAAAGTTAATATAATCAGTAGGATTGAACGTTTGTCGAAAAAGAAATATTACCAAAACTTTTAACACCACTATTTCCAAACAATAAACTTTGTGGTATATTTCAATGGCAAATGATGTACAAATAGCGCTATAAAACATCTTTCTGCCAATTTTTTCCACGGTAAATGTTCATCCCTAATAAGCATTATTAGTTAAACGTAATAATATAACAATTTAGCATTTCCAAGTTCTAAAGAAAAAAAATAAGGTGATTTGCTTTAATAAATTAATCGTCTTCTCAATACAAAAACTTTTTTTTAAAGTATAGAAATGTAATAGTGCAAATGTAATAAATTTGGAATAATATTGGTTTAGTGTTGAAGAGTAAGAAATGTATACACCACTATAGCACAAATAGAACTATATGTAAAAATAACTTTTGACTAAGGAAACGATATTTAAGATAATTTTAAATAACAGGACAGTTTTTGTCTTCCCATGAAAATATATAAAAGAACAGTGAAGGTCTTAAAAACTTTTATACACCTCTCAATTAATGTAATAAATAGAGGTTATTGATTATGTATCTCGGGCCGCACATAAAAGGTCTCCGGGCTACATGCGGCCCGCGGGCCGCAGGTTGAGTATGGCTGCTCTAGATGAATATACTGAGCTCTGGCTTTGATTAATTTTTCACGGTATTCTTTGGCAGTTGATTTCGATATCGTCGTCGACATCTCTTCATAGATTTTCAATACTGAATCTCGTTTCTCTTTTACTGTTAATATAATTTATTATGAAATGAAACGATGATAATTTCTATTTTAATGTTCAGTGTTTCTAAAATAATATTATTTTGTTAAGGTATACAAAAAAAATATCTTAGAAAATGCAATCTTTTTTCCCTCCTACAATTAAAACTTTTATTTTTGTTTGCGATTTTTATAATGTATTTTCCTTATTTTTTTCCCATTTTAACCCATTCAAGAAGAAGGTCACGTACGCATTTTTTAATCGTTTGGCGAAAGTTTCTCTCCAAATAGTACACTCTAAAAACGACATTTTTAAAACTGAGCAAAAAATACTCAAATCTGAGTATGCCGCATAGTCAAAATGGCTCCGAATCAAAATGACCCAAGTTTGAAACATGTATATACTCATTTCTGAAAACATGCACACACTCAAAAATAAAACATCATGTGCTCGTATTTGAGTGTCCATGTTTCAAAAATGAGTATGAATTGACTTTTACATGCTGATTTTTGAGTATTTCCATGTTTCAAAAATGAGTTTGAACTGATCCTAATCCTTTTTGAGTATGTCCATGTTTCAAAAATGAGTTTGAACAGATTCTAATCATTTTTGAGTATGTCCATGTTTCAATATTCTGAGCATTTCTGATATTTCAGAATTGAAAGCATTGGGTCATCCTATTTGAAACAAAAAGTTTCATAACAAAATGAAAAAACATTGATTTACTCAGATTTGAAAGTGTCATTTTTCTCAGCGTAATTAATCCCTTTGCCTAATATAATCTCAGAAATTCTACTTATTAAAAATTACTAAATTTTAAATTTTATACGGTCCCTGGATCTTATCATTTATATTTAGAAAAATATTCGTACTACTCTAACAAATTTTTTTTTAAAAAATCGTTTTTGTATGACCAAAACTTACCTAGTTAGAGTTTTAATTTTGGAAGTTTTCAAAGCACTAAAAATGGAAATACGCGTTTTCTTATTTTTTCATTTTATTGGTTTAAAATACATGATTCTTTAACAGTTTCTTTCGTGAAGAACTGTGTTAACGATTATACCTTTTAAAATCGATAATTTGCTAAACTACTTATTATTACGCCTATAAAATGCGAAATTAGCTACAAATATAAAGAATGAAAATAAAATATATATCTGGATTGCTTTAATACGTTTGTACTTCTACTTACTCGCGTGGCAATTTAATAAATCAATAATCAACAATTACATATAAAAATTTGCTTTTAGCTGCGTCGATTTTGATGGACCCTTATTTCTGTGTCATTATGCGAAAAATTCTTTGATGGTACTGTAAATATAACGCATTTCTAAAAGGTAGCACGCGATTTATCCGATAATAAGTTTTCCAGTTTTAAACTATTTTAAAATAGGCTTTTTTGATCAATAAAAAATTAGAAAATAGTAGCAAAAAGGAAAATTCGCACTTACACTTCCCGCCCTCCCCTCACACACTCACTTTTCAACTTGATTGATTTTAAATTATGTTCCTTATACTTGGCGAAAACACCCGCTCACCTTTTCGTTAATGTTAATCGTATGGGGGAAATAATTTACGATATCTCGTTCGCATTTCAATATTTTCAATTTTTTTTTTTTTTTTTTTTTTTTTTTTTTTTGGCATTGGATAGCTGAGATCAATCTCTATGCATTCTCCTTTGTACTTTTACGATTTTTGTTGCAGTTTTCTTTTTTTTTTTTAGGATACTTTCACTTTCGAAACCGGTTCCGAAAGTGAAAGTATCTTAATAAAAAAAAAAACTTGTAATTAAAATCGAAAAAGTACAGAGGAGTGTGCATAGAGATTGACCTCAACAATCCAATGCAAAAAAAAAAAAAAAAAAAAAAAAAAATGAAAATATTGAAATACGAACGAGATATAGTAAATTATTTCCAATAGGATTAACATTACGGAGCGGTTGTTTTCGCCTGAGTGAAGTAGCCTCTTAAGACATATAAGATATTTTTTTAAAGTCATTAAAAGTCATTTGAAAATATACGTTCTATATAATACTAATCTGTAAATGTGCGTTCATTTGAAAACCTACTTTCTATAAAACATGCTTCCCGAATTATAGAACATTACTGCTGGATATACAGAACATACATGAAAATCATTTTTAATTGAAAACTTTAATGGATTTTTTATATTTAATATACATATATTTTTTAGATCGCCCACTAAACAACACCAAACAGCATTTTTATATGAAAAATATCAATTATGTATTCAAATTAAAGTTTTAAAATTTATTTAAAAAGGGTACTTTCATGTTAGCCACATGCCAGCGGTTAATACCCAAAGAAAACGCCAAAGATTTCGCTATTTATGGTAACTCTTTTTTATTCTGAAAATTTCAGTGTTTAAGTGCGTAACTCGGTTGCATGTCTGTTAAATTTGTGTTTTATTTATAATTATTTTATTTATTTATTTTTTTGATGAAGTTTTAATTTGGTTATGGAACATTAGCCGGAACAAATGCTGAAATATTTATATTGTTTTAAGTGTAAACGGGTTAATCTTCCGTAATGAAGCTGCACCCGATAGAGATAGATTTTTAAAAAATCTGCTTGAAAATTATTTTAAAAACCATAAGAAATCAGTAAATTAAGATACAATTTTCAAACAATTTGCATTTGAAAATACATTTTTTCCCCCGATTCCACGGTATGAAATTTGTGCCATGTTTAGAAGTTAATAAATTTGCAAAAATGAATTATAAAATCTTAAAGATAGATCGTCTTCGTTAAAAAATGAAAAACATTTGATTGCGTTTGTAGCGAGCTCGGATGTAACTCAGTTTTATAGATGTATTTATGAGCAAATGGTTGCTCCAGTATAAAAATAGGTTGTAAGAAGCTTGGTTATAAAGAATAAAACTCGGATATAACGAGCAAAAAAAAGCTGCACTTTTTTGAGAAAACATACCAATTTGTAGTACATCCGACGTAATTTTTTTTTTAACTGCACCATAAATTTCAAATATTTTTAGAAGCAAAGTGGGTAAAGTATATAATGAAAAGAAATCCAAAAAGTTCAGAATAAAATAACCTTTTATTCTACCTGCTAATAATAATTAAAAAAATAGAGTGATTCCTGTATCATCATCTTCTATTTTTTCCTTCTTCAGTTACGTAAGCATGTAAAACCTTACAGAATTAAATATTCATCCATAATTAATAATTTAATTTTTTTACTTTTAATTAAAGAACGGAAAAATACGTCTGTAAATGTAATAATATAGCTGTTTTTTACAAATTTAGTTAAATTCCCATGCATAATCATACAGGGAATAAATTAATAGAGCTGGAACTCGCTTACAGCAAGAACTCGGTTATAACGATCAAAAGCACTGGTCCCTTCCTTTACCATCTTTATAACAGAATTCGATTGTATTACTTTTCAAGAGACCTTTCTATCTCTTTCTGAAAATAAAATTGTGAATTTTGGACAAGTATTGTTTTTTGTTGGCTACTTTTAACTTGAACCCAAAAAACACCACATTAAGGAAAAGTTCTACTTCTTTGGGGTTTTTTTTTTTCCAATCCCCCTCAAGTGTGTAACTTGTTGCCCTAAAACGACTTCGTGATGTTCCACTTCAATACAATCTTTTTTTGCTCGTTGCCGCAAACGCACAGCTCTACGCTCGAAGTTTATTGCGTCTCAAAATCATGTCGAAATAAACCATCTCGAAACCATGTTATTCAAACTGGGCGACTATTTTTCTAGAGAACTTTTCGACCGATTTATTTATTTATTATTTTATTTATTTATTTATTTATTATTTTATTTATTTATTTATTTATTTATGGAAAAATGATAGTTTTTGATGGAGCTTTCACTGCCGAAAAGTATAACTTTCATACTATTTATTCAAGCTCACAAAAAAAAAAAGGGGGGGGGGGCGAAAAAAATGACTGATTTTGTTCAAATGACCAGTTTGTCCGTTTTGCCAGACCATTTTGTCAAACATCAAATTTTTAAACTAAATGTTGATATAAGCTCCAGAGAATTTAGTGTCATTTCATAGTTTGACGACCCCATTTGTTTCGGAGGCTTGTGATCGGGGAAAAACGGTCGCCCGATTGGAAATTCGCGGTGCTTAGCTCCAGGTACTCCCCATCGCACAAAGCGAATTATTCATTTTTCTTCACGCACAAAAATTTAAATATATAAGTGAAATGTGAATAAATATAATTCAAAAAGTCCGAAGGTAATATCTTTTTTCTTTGTAACCAAAACAATATCGTAAAAATCATGTGAAATTTAGTGCAGAGAAGTAGAACCTCTTCTTAAATAATGCATTCCGGTTTTTGAATATGGCTTTTTAAAAGAGCTGTTTCGGCTAAATTATCGTTTTCATTCTATATAAAATATTCTGTAATATACCTCAACAGTACATAAAATCTTTCCGAATTATTTATTTTTGTTCATAATTTATTCTGATATTTAATTTACATGGACTTAGCTTTTTTCTTCTTAGCGTTTGTGTGTTTTAAAATAATAATTGGGCTTTGGAAGTTTCTGAAAAGCCTCAACGTTTTTAATTTTTCCTGAAAAATGATATATGTAAATTTTTTTTATGGTAAATCAAAACAAAATTACTTTCATCCTTATCATTTCTTTTCTCTTCATTAAATTATACTTGTTCGCTAATTCACGAGAATAGTGTAATCTAATTTTTCATTTAAATAATCTAATTTTTCATTTTTTACATATTTTGAATTTCTTGTTTATCTTGCTTAATAAACTTTTTTTGTTGTTTATTCTATTTCATTTTTAATTAAATAATAATTATCGTGTCCATTTTTTATTAAACATTAATTTAAAAAAAAAAAAAAAAAATCTGGTTTTTAATCGGCCTTTTTGTATACTTTTTTTTTATGTCTTGATTCTTTTATAGATGTAGCTTTTTTTCAAATGTTGTTTTCTATTGGGAAATATTTGGATGCCGAAAGAGCAGTTTTAAAGGATTTTTCCAATTAAAAATTCATTTTAAAAGTATTGCAATTACTACCTATGAAGTATTTTTTGTATGGTGTAACTTGGTAACATAGCTGCCAAATCTTCCGATTTTTGATTAGTATTATTTAATGGCAGAATTTTGTGATTAAATAAACGAAGATTACAAGTAGGAAATAGTGGCAAACAAAAATCAGAAGGTTTGACCACTATGTGATTAATTTTTTGTCATTTCGAATGCAATCATCTAGTAAAAGTATTACGTTATAAAATCGCTTTATATCATGATACGTAATGTCCTTACTTCTGAGTATTACCATTTCATAATAGTAAACTTCGCATTATGTAATCGTAAAATTTGTAAAATTTTTAGCGATTAAATAAAGCGAAGATTAATATTCGCAAATAGTAGTACTCAAAAGTATAGACTATACGCACTATGATGTATATTTTAACACTTTTAAACAGCACACATATTTTATCTATTACTTATCATACGTTAAATACTGAGTGCGATGTTTAATTCTTACCATGCGAAAAATCTCTTTTATTGAAATAATCGTTAGATTTTATTTTATGTGAATATTCCTGCTTTTATTAAACTAAGATACACAATGTAAATCGTAAAATATAAGATATGTAAACTTAAGGATTTTTACTTTAGTTATGAAATGAAGCATCGTCGAATTTTTCCTTTCCTTTATATCCCGTGCCTTATCACATCAGTAAAAGGGTAAACGTTATTTTCATCAATGGTTATGTAAAAGAGTTTTGTCAGAAAATTGTGGATATATATTTTCATTTAATATTTTTTGTTTTCCTGTATAGTGTTTTATATGTACCCTGTGAGGATTAAAAAATTTTCTATAACTTAAGTAGAATTTTCTCATTGTTGAAGTGGGGTATCCAATTTTCTTCTTTGGAGTTAATTTATGAAAAAATTACAAATGATTATTGAATGCTTAAGCAATATATGTTATCTTATTGAGTTGTTAAATCTATAAAATAGATAGAATGGTAATCTTTTTTTATTATTATTATTTCCTTAATAACATTTTGATATTGATTTTTTTTTTTTTTTTTTTTTTTTTTTTTAAGAAAGTTGCTTAAAATGCTCTTTTTTATCAATAAAAAAGGGTCAGTTTTTTTTTTTTTTTTTTTTTTTTTTTTAAAGTTATATTAATATTTCTGTATTTTTATAAAATTCTAACGTTTTGGTTAATTTGAAAATTGGATGCCTCATTTTTAAAACAATAAAATTCTGAATTCTAATTCCAATTAAATTTTCGGATATTTCAATGAATGCAGTGCAGATTTTTAAACTCTCTCTCTTTTGATTTCATTTGCAAATTAATTATCTCTTTCTCTATCTCCTTACATCAATCATTTTATTTATTTTATTATTTGAATGGGTCGGGGCAAGGAAGTGCCAAGCCACATTTTTGGTGAAATAAATCTAACACTGTAATATGTTACTTAATATTGTAATATTATAATATCCAACATATAATTTGTTTCTAATGTCACTTGGTGGCAGCCTATGTGACAGGTTTCGTTTTTGCCTCAGATGTTTATGCCCCCAATAAAGATAGTTAATTTAAAAAAAAAAAAAAAAAAAAAAAAAAAAAAAAAAAAAAACGTAATAGTAATATCATTAAAATAATGCCATATTATTGCTCAGTATATCTCAAATGTTACTAACAAGGAAGGTCTCCTTAAAGCGCATGCTCAGAAAATTTTGAAAAAAATGCTAATGAAGCTACTCATGTATGTAATAAAGGAACAGTGAAATTTAGCTGCGGAATCCCAGTAGAAAATCTGCAAAAAATAATAATAATAATAATAATAATAAATACTTTCGAGTATTTGGCCCAAAAAGACGCGATTTGGTTAGCAACATTTTTTCCTCGCCAAATGCAAACGATTTTAATGTATTTTGAAATTGCTTGTAAAATGATTATTCGAATGCGTAATACTTAATGAATTTAAACTTAAACGATGAAATAATTTATTATTTTTTTGTATAATATATACAAGCTGCTTGATGTTACAGTTATTTAATTTTACCACTGAAAAAATATGTTGTATGTTTTGGAAGCTGCAAATATCTATTTTATGTTATAGCGAAGCTGACATTTAAGATATGTGTATTATTAAATTATTAAATCTGTTTTTTGTTGTAAATGTGTATTTTCACTTTTGGTTAACAATCGAAATTTTTAAAATATATGAATCTGAAAGGCATATTAAAGTAAATGAAGAGTTTGAAGAAATTCTTGTTATGATACCTATGACATTTTTGTAAAATTTGAAAGCGTAAAATTGTCATTAGCTTAAAAAAAATTATACGAATGAGTTAATTCTAGGGCTCATGATATCATACCCTCTTGTTCAGAATCGTTTGCATTTTGCGTTAAACATTTTCAACTCTCTGTACGTTTGCAGTAATATTAATTTAAAATATTTTTTAAATCAGATTAAATAAATCACTCACGTTTTTTCTCTATTTATTACCGATTAAATAAAATTTTGCTATTGTTTTATCCTCCATTCCACGATTTTTTTCTAATTTAAGCAGCTTCACCGGTCATACAAGCAATTTTTAAATGTATTTTAAAGGAAAAGCACAAGGACGAATGGATTCGTTATACATTTCTATATCGAAAAAGTCGTTGTTTCCATAGAAACAGCACTTTTTTCTTGAATTGACAATGTTCAGAATCGGGCTTATTTTTGAACTTGAAACAATTTTAATCAATTTAAATTTTGTTTTAAATCGTAAAATACAATCGTTAAATTTCATTATATATACATATAAATGTGTACGCAAAATTGTAGTTATAGAAATTTATTTATTATGTAAGTTAAATTTACATAAACAAGTTCAGAATGAAAAAGTTTTTCATTAAAGAGTATTTGTCATAAGAGCGTATTTTTTTAAATTTCATTTCGTCGCCAACCGGTAATAAATCGCCAAATAAACGAAATTTTCATAATTTTTTGTTGACGTTATATCGAGGTTCCTCAGAAAAAAATTTTTATAGACGTATATATCCTCATGAGAAGAACATTCTGTAAATTTTTCAAATTTTTCTGAGTATGCGCTTATGGAGACCTTCCTTGTAAGACGTTGGCGAAAAAACTTTAGGTTATATATCTTGATTTGAGTATTTGATCGAATTTTCAAATTGAAATATCTCAGAAGTTCAAAAATGTGGCTTAGCACTCTCTTGCCCCGACCTTCTCATTTTTTTTTCTTCAAGAATTAGTGCATTCTTCTTGCAATTACTATTTCTGCAAAAAAATAAAATAAAATAAATACAAATTCATTCATTCCATATGTTTGCTTATTTTAACAAAAAAAAAAAAAAAAAAAAAAAAAAAAAATACTGACTATGCCATCTTGAATCATTTTTCCTGTAAATTGATAAATTTTTATTTCAAAAAAGCAACATTACGGTGCATTTGGAAAAGGGCGTAGTGCAGTGCCAGAGTTAATAAGTTTAGAATTATCGCTAAAATTGAAAAAATAAAATATTTTTTACAATTTTTTTTTATTTTAAATTTCTTGGTCCAATTTTATTTCATCAATTTATTTCTGAAGATTCTTCTACACTGATTGCACATCCGATAACTATCGCAGAAGTTCTGCAACAATAAAGAGAGAGATTCTAATCATCATTTTTTTGGAAATGACACCCTTTCTGCTTCAAAAAATTAACTGATTATCTAAATATGCATAAATTAAGTTTGAAAATAAATGTCGAAAATTATACAGATTTTTTCAAAATCGATCAAAATTCAGGATTTATTGTTTACTGTCTTTGGTGTTTTTTTTTTTTTTTTTTTCCTTATATGTTGACCAGGGATGGGGAACCTGCTGCATTTTCTGATATCCTTTTGCAGCATTACTGTTTTACACAGAGCTATCAACAATTACAAAATTAGTTAAGTTTTCTTTTTCATAAAATTAAAAACATTGTCACCATTTGAACCCGAAAAAAACTAAGCGTCTTACATTACTAAAAATTCTGAGAGAGTTCTATGAAAATCACGGTTCTTATATTATGAGCGCGAAATTTATTTGCACAAAAGCCTCTATAAATTGAAACGTTCTTAGAACCAATTGGAAGCAAGTATGCTTGGATTACGTCTTATGTTTTCTTCTTATAAAATTTCTGGTATGGGCACTAATTTCTACTACCATTATAAAACGTATTTTTACGTTTTCCGCATACACAATGTGTTGAAGGAACTTCTGCGCATGCGTAAAGGATATAAGGTACAGCAGACACCACGTATTCGTCAGTGCATGTGAAATAATAATATTGATAACCGAAAACTCAACTATCTCAGGGGAATTTTCTCTATTATTGCGAGGAATATTGGATTGGTATACAGAATCTTGGCTTTAAAAAAAATCAGTGAACTACAGCAGGACCTGATCTTCACATTTCTGACAACAGGACAAATAAAATGTTGTATGCCCCAATCATTCAACAAATTGTTTTCTGATTGGTGTATAACAATGCATATGAAAATAACATTACCCATGAAATAAAAGGAACTATACATGAACATTGCTCCGAAAGCAGAACAAGCATGTTGTAGTTACAAAATATTAAATCTGATTCCTGATAACTGTGGATAAAAATAAAAAACGAGAATAAACCTCTATGTGTGTACACAACTGGTTTGACTAAATACAATATGTATGCAGGGATGACCAGGGATGACCACCTCGGGAAACCCGGCCTTAGCCTTAGAGTTGAAGTGCAATCCCCAGGGGCCAATATGTATACAGATAGCAATATGGTGTTTTTACATAGACCTATGAACATGTTGACAGCTGTACTACTGTAGTACTATAGTTCTTGTTTGTATTGAAGCCCGCTGAAATATGACTGTTTTTTTAATAGGTTTTATTTTTATTACTCACAAATTTTTGAACAAAATTATAGTTCAAGAACAAAAATCTTGGCGCCCTAATGTTTGTGGGCCCTAACAATTATTTCGTTTATGCTGCCGATAAGAGTCCTGCACTACAGGATTGAGAAGCTATGAAATGATTTTTCGTGGGCGACAAACTGTTAGCAAGATAGACCATTGACTTTTTTCTAAAAAAATTTCTTTCTTGTCCTCCTTACTTATCTAGTTTCGGGAAAACTCCATTTTTTTCGACCAAGTTTTTTATACGGACTAGTTCTTTTTATTTCTTTAAATTGTGCTTCTTGCAAGCCAATGTCGAAACATCCTGAGCCTTTTCTGGAGAAGACTGAAGACTGCTTATTCTCAGTTCCTATTAATTTTTTAAAGAACTTTTATTTACTATGCATTATTTTATGCACACATTTTATTGTAAAATAGCTGTTTGGCTATTCGCTAGGTTGCTAGGCATAGTAGTTGGTTGATTAATAGCAAATATCAGTTCCTCAACTATCTTAGTTGAAAAACAAAGTTAAACAATTTTGTTTCTAAAATAATATTTTAAATACTTTGTCCTTTAACAAAGAAATCAACGGGAAAATTTACGAAACGTTTTCATGATTAAAAGGCTAATGCAAAATCTTGAGTCAAGGTCGTTAACAGGCATTGTGAGGCCTGATAGAGATTACACTTATGATCACGGGCCTACTTTAGTTTAGAATCTTGTACAGCTGTACTTTTGATTCCCATTGTATACAAGGATTATTTTGAATACGATTGCTTTACCGTTAGTAACTTTGTAGCATTAAAGAAAAGCTATATTTTCATTTGAATTATATTAGCAGTTTTCTATCTGAGGTCCTTTGCAAAGTGTACCAAATTATTGCCTTTCTGATTGAGCAGGGTTCCCCACCCTTGTGTCAAGAGTTTAATTTTTGAAAGATTTTTTTTATTTAATATGATTTATTTCATACAAAACTTTTTATTGTAAAATGGCTGTGTATGGCATAGTAGTTAGTTGATTAATAGCAGATATCAATTTCAGGAGATTATATGCAAAGAGAATACGTCAAATATTTAACAAGTAAGTTGGAGAGGATAAATTGGGACACTTTTATGGCACATGTTGCACAAAAGCAATTATTACATTCACGAATTAAATTGTTAGTAGGATGTTGCATTTATGACGTGTTTATGAATATTAAATTTTTTCCCCGGAATTTTCAATATGATTCAACTTGTTTTTATCACTGATAACCTTTTGTTTATTTTTAATGTGTTTAATGTAAAAGATATTCATAAACACTGAATATTTTTCTTCCATTAATGATAAATAAATATACCAGATTTTGTAAATTAATAAAGATGTGTATTTTTTTTAATATAAAGATATATAATTATTACGAGGGTGGATCAGATACACCAGAAATTTGTGGTATATTTTCAATATTTTTTAATACATTTGCTTATTCTAATATATTAATGCTTCGTTTTAAAATATCATTATTTAAAGTGACCATTAAAGTATTTAAAATATAGGAAAATTCTGAAAATATTTTCTGTTTTTTTTTTTTTTTTTTTTTTTTTTTCTGGGGTTGAAATAAAATTGATAACTGTGATTACAGTAGTTCCCTTTTATAAAGCAATGTTTTTACTTGTTTGTTTCAAAATTCGTTCACATTGTCACCATTTCATAGGAAAGCTGTAATTATAACTGTAGTATTTTATGATAATGTGGAAGTTAGCAGGGTCGCAGAGAGACTCTGCAAGACCCGGAAGTGATTCGAATGCGGACATTTAAGGGTGGCATTAGTAAATAAACTTGATGAATAATTATTTTAAAAGGTTATATATATATATATATATATATATATATAAAACCTTTTAAAATAATTATTATAAATACTTAATTTTAATATTAATAATAATTTAATATTAGTAATAACTTTATTTTAATATATTAAAATAATTATATATTTATATTTAAAAAAATAAAATATCACTATATTAACAAAACATAGAAAAAAAATTGCATCCGCGGTCACATAGGCCCATTTTTTAGCTTCTACTTAGCATTCTGAAGCTGGAGGCAGTTGGGCCGTTTTTAAAATTAGTGTTCTGTGTATATTCTAATGTTTAAAAAATTGTACTAAATTTTCATTTTTATTACCAATTGTTTATCGATGACTAATTAGATTTTTATGATTCATAAGTCATATAATGTTTATGTATATAAAAATTTCAGTTTTCTTGAATATATTTTTAATTAGTAATGTGCATTAAATGCCAAGTTTTTTTAGTTTAAAATAAATGGAACATTCTACTACTGCTGAGAAGTTCTTTTACTCTACATTTGATATATCTTAAACTATTTTCATTAAATTAAATTAAATATTTTATATTATTGTTGCACATTGTTATGTCAAAGTTTTTGTTTTTATTTTGATTCTGTACAAGTTATTGTTTGTTCTAAATTTGTACTGAGCTTTTAATTTTCAATGGGCGATGACAAATCATTTTGTTTGCATATACAATTCTTATCAATTAACTTCATAATTAAAAGATACTCTGCGTTTCCTTTCTTACTAAATTTTGTTTATTAATTTCTAGAACACTCAAAATGTTTCGTGAGCTATTAGATTTTAGTGAAAAATATAGTTTTAATTCGTAATTAACTTAATTCATTCAGATCTGGTGTTCTATTAATAGCACATGTCTTTGCATTGACTAATATTTTGTCTTAACAATTAGTTTTGTTAATCTGCATGTAGTAATGATAGTATATGTCTGTCTATACATTCGTTATTATGACTTCGTTTATGTTTCAGCATTTAATGATAATAATAATAATAGTTGGCTTAATTCTCTTTGCCCCATTCGCGATTCTTTTATTTCAAATATATGTTTCACTCTTTAAACTTAAAATAGGCGCTACTCTTCCGGAAGAAAAGTTGAAAAGTTTTTATGTTTGTTTTATCCTGTTGTAATATGATATTTTCCAAACGTCTTTAAAAATTCATACTTAGCCTAGTGTCATGTGAATTGTGTGTAAAATAACTATTTTGCGTACCAAGTAGATTTTTCAGATTTTAGTAAATGACATATTCGTTAAATTTCAATAAATCTTAACTTTTGTGATTTGGATAGTTACTTTTTATTAACTTAAAAAAAATCCCCCCCCCCCAAAAAATAAATAAATAAATAAATAAAACAAAAAAATAAATAACCCGGAATGGTTTAAAATTTGAAGCACCCTCTATTTCAAAGTTTCAGTTAAGACTGATTTTTTAAAAAAGTCCTTTTTGGGGTCTGCAATGTATAAATTTATTTATAAATATACAATTTCATAATAATACACAATACTGAAATATTGTAGCTGTGCAAGAACATATTATAGCTGCATTTATTAAATGAAGCATTTTACAATGTAATCTCATGTAATAACATGTAATGTAAGTAACATAATAGTTCACTTTATATAAGTCCCATTTTTACGTAATGTGATTCTTTTATTTAATTATTGTTTTAAGTTAATGCATTTAATTATATATAAATGATTAGTTGTGTTATCATTCTCATATGCTGTGTGCTTAATTTTTAAATTACATGTCGTATACACGTTAAAAGAGCAAGCAACTAAGAAATTTTAAATAATAATAATAATAACAACTTTAAAATATGTAGTATAATCAGCTCAATGTTCTTTTAATAAGAAAAATTCTTCAAGAAAAGTAGGCTTTCTTTTCTGTGCATTCTTCATTATTTTTCTCCAAAGCTGATTTACCTTTCTTTATTAACTCTGGGTGCTGTGAAACTAAAAGAATTCTTCTCTGCAAAGCTTTAAAAGTTTTTATAAGCTCATTGTAATCTGCCCCATTCCCTCTTTTCAGTTTTCATGGCCTTTTGTATTTTATCCGTAAATTAACTTGGCTAATAAAAATAAGTGGATCTGTCCAAGTCTGCGAGTTTTGTTAAATCTTTTATTTACTTATTGTTTTTAGTTATGCATTTGATATTGTTTTAAGTTATGAATTTCATTGTGCTCTCATCTCATTTTTTGTATGTTTCATTGTTTAATTAATTTTGTCATATTCACGGCAAAAGAGTAAGCAGCTAAGAAATTTTAAATAATAATTATAATGATAATAATGATAACTTTAAAGTAAGTAGTGGAAATCAGAT
The DNA here is from genome assembly GCA_963931845.1 of Maratus michaelseni. Lineage (NCBI taxonomy): Eukaryota > Metazoa > Arthropoda > Arachnida > Araneae > Salticidae > Maratus > Maratus michaelseni. The sequence goes on along the minus strand of OZ007597.1, from coordinate 95,373,152 downwards.
CAATATTGTTATAAGATACTAGGGGTGCTTCGCCCCCCTGCTCGCTACGCTCTCAAACCCCCCGGGTAAACACCTTCGCGATTCCGTTTGGTATCGTGCAGCAATCCCTATTTTCTAGAAAAGAAAAAAGAAAAAAAAAAGCCGGGAAGATCTACGCAGATTTTCATTGGTCTTTTCCAAATCGTTTGGCACATTTCCAAACACCATGTATACAAATAAAAATATATATTGTATTTAATTGTAATGAAAAAATAACATCAACAAATGCATAATCATAAAATAAACCCAATGGACAATATTCCCGTGACGTCACAATAAATATGGATTTTTATTCGCTTATAAAAATAAAGTGCACGCGGATAAATATTTTTACCGAAATTTAACTTGCAAACAAAAAAAAAAAAAATCGGAATAAAAGCCACGTGTATTTAATATTTATTATTTCTCTTTTATCCTCGCAACAGTGGAAAGAAAAAAAAACTGGGAAGATCTACGCAGATTTTCATTGGTCCATTTCCAAATCGTTTGCCACATTTCCAAATAGTTACTTTTTTTTTTTAATATAGAGGGATAAGCTTATCACTAAAATCCCCCACGCACCAAAAAAAAAAAAAAATCTTTCCCCCTCCTATCTGTCCCACCAGATTTTATTCTACCGTCACCGATGATAAGAAAGCAAGCTACTTTTATTTATTCATTTGTGTTTACTATTAATTATTATTTTATTATTTATTTTATTTTGAGAAAAACATCTTAATAATTATTCTGATATATGCACATCTGTAAATTATTATGGTTACTGTTACGCAATGCTAATATATTACTGTATCTGCTTTTCAGATCCTCCTCGAATTGAAACATATCCTAAAGATCAGACTGTTGCAAGCGGTGGCATAGCGGTGTTCGTCTGTACTGCTGTTGGCAATCCCAATCCACAAATTGAATGGCGAAAAAATGGGAAAAGAGTGACAACTCAACGTTATGCCGCATGGGATATGCCTAATGGATCTGTGCTTAGAATTGAACCTGTGAGAGCCGGACGTGATGACGCAACGTACGAATGTGTTGCTGAAAATGGTGTTGGTGAGCCTGTTCGAGCACTTGCTGACCTGAATGTTCTTCCAGGTATTTTATTTTTATTTTTTTATTTTGAAGTTTAAGTGTTTTATGTCCCAAATTATTATGAGCAATCAAAAGCATGTAGTACTTATTTTTTACATCATATTAAGGCTGTTCTCTAATTCAAAGGGCCTACTTTCAGATACCTTTTATGGTACTTCTCCATTATCCCGTCGACCACTTTTCATAACAAAAAACTATTGCCAAACTATAAGATTTAACGCCAAAAATGCCTGATCGTGCGCTCCATATTCACTTGACGTCAGAAGCATTACACGAGTTTGGAATGTGATCAAGTGGTTTTTAATTCGACATTTACCTGTATTTTTAATTTTTTTTACTAATTTATTAATTATTTCGTTAATTAAAATAAGCAATTACAACATTAAGCGGCGGTGTCATCATATTAAAAGAGAAAGAGCATTGAAAAAATGTTACGATGCATAGTTACATAAACTAAATCAGTTTCAACTGACGTCACAAAATTTATTCACCAGCCGAGAGGGATAATTAAGAAAAATAAAGTAAATAAATAAATAACAAACATTTTGTTTTCTGTTTTCATTAATATATAGTAAATTTTATTGTTTAAACTTACTGATAGTTGACACTTTAGTGAGTGGAGCTTTTACAAATTTCTTATTTATTTATTTATTTATTTTGATATTTAAATGGCAACATACTTCATTTATTTATTTGGCGTTGCAGTTTGGCTATAGTTTTTTTTATTTTTTAATGAAAAATGCTCGACGGGATAATGCAGAAGTACCCATTTTTTTAATTCATTTTTGTTCAGAAACGCATGAAATGGCCAGGCGTTGTTATTCAGAAACTTTGTAATCGAAACACGTTTTTCATTTTTTGGTAAAAAGGCAGAAGATCTTTAAGAAAACACTGTCAAAGTGGGCGTTTTGAACCAAATTCTCGATGCTTCATCGAAAGAAAGGAGAAAAACGGGTTGTCACGTGACATAAATAGCTTATAACTCGATATGTAATTTATTTATCGAAAAATGGAAAACTCATTTCTATTCCAAATCGCTACAATAGTCAGGTCTGCAAAATGTTATGCCTTTTCGTTTAAAAATGAGTCAGAAATTTTGTCAGAAAGTTTTGCGTTGTTCAGCAGATCATTTGAGAGCCACCTTAAGATATACCCTATAAAAACTTAAGAAAACATACAATCAGACCAGCGAGCTTCGACCGTCTGTATGCTTCATCGTACTAGAGGCAACCTTCAGAAAGAATCTAGTGTTGGATCCCTCACTGCCTTCAGCAGCGTAGGACTAGGCGCCTGATTACCCCCATGGCCTGATTACTTCCATGGCCTGATTACCCCCATGGCCTGATTACCCAAAAAGCACATGAAGCATGAGCGTATCCTCTAAAATTTAAGAGGGACCTCAAAATGACTGTAAAATGGAGCCTCTATTTCAGATTTTTATTTTTTTACATAGCATTTGCAGTTTTTTTTTTAAGGGTGGAAGGGAGTTTGCCTAATCGTAAGAGAATATCTACACTACTTATCTAACTTATCTAACTGGGAAATCTGAATGATAGAGAATTAGGCTAGAGCAGCGGTTCCCAACCTGAGGTACGTGGCGGGCCTGCTGGGGGTACGTAAAAATAATACCGGTAATGGCGGAAATCACAAAAATGGTTTAGCTGAAAACACATAAAGAAAGTTGATAGTTTTGGATTACAAAGTCAGTCTCCTGTGTAACTTCAATATGTTACACTCAAAATGAGGGTTAAGGCCCACTAGATCTACTAATTCATTGAAAATTCAATGTCATTAGCTTCGCCCACTGCTAATAATATTGCACGAGTACTTATCCGGGTTGCCAGTTTGGCCTTTTTTTAATTCAGAATTTCCACATTCATACCGGTAATTTCGAAAGAAAAATTATTACACTGTGAAGTCCGAAAATGTCTGTCATTAATTAAAACAAAATGTACACTTATTAATTTCTGGTGTGAATTCAAAATTGTGACTTTTTAAAAAAAGGCCAACCTGGCAGCCCTGGTACTTATACATTTTCCCCAATCTCTGCGAAAACTTCATTGATCATTATACAATGTACTTTTTCCACCTCTTTTTTCTTATTGTTCCTTTTAATAACAATTACAAAACTCCTAAATTACGCCAGAGCTGTTGGATTTTAATGTTTTATTTTAAAAAGTGTTGAAAAGCAGGCCCTTATTTTCGTTTTCGAATAGGCGGAGTTACATCATTAACGTATATTAATTGGAAAGTTTCCTACCCTTTAATGAGTATTTAATTAGAAGTGTTTACTTATTATTTGAATGATTTGGTTTTATGTTTAAAGTGGATAACGCGTTGAAATCCGGAGTTCTCTTAAGAGTATTGCAACTGCGATTGAAATTCCACCTGATGATTCGGGAACTAAAAGTTCTTCGAAACAGTCTGATTATTAAAAAATTGCAAGAGAAATTGAGCTTAGTTGTTAATAGGCTTGTTCTGATAACTGATAATACTTTAAATAAAACTGAAGAAATCAATGCTGTCTTAATGAATAGAAAATATAATAATGATTAATTCTTGAAATATGGATTTTCATTCACGGGATATAAAGATTTTAATAATATGGGTGTGGTGGGTGTTAATGATAAATAGAGGGTACTCCGAAATGAAAAGCCTAAGCAAGGAGTACGTGAAAGAAAAAAGGTTGGGAAACGCTGGGAGAAGAATATAAATAGGCTGTCAACCAATCATATAGAATCCTGACGTGCTGCTTATAGAAACCACCAGCGTAACTTAACATTACAAGAACTACATATACCAAAAATATACTCTCACAAAATAAAGCTATTTAATGAAATAATATGTAAACTCGGCTGTCACCTCCGGAAATAATATTTGTAGAATAGGTGAATTTCTATGTATGTAGAATTTGGAAAATTTTCCCAAATGAAAGGAGGCCAAAATATGATACTGTGTTTCCCCTAGTTTCAGAGGTTATTCGGGCCCAGCTACTCCTGTCTATCTAGCATACGTCTGAAAGGAAACTTTTTTTTTTTTTACTTTTGTTACCATTTCCCGTTCAAGAGACACTGTTCCCGGCAGTAGGTCTACAGAATCTGAATTTCCTCCGTCTTATCTAACATATAATTGTGTTTCGATTTTTTGGAATTTTATAGTGTAAACTAAACTTTAAAAAAAACTGATTTTTTTATAGTTTAATTAATATATTCATAAAACAAATTTTTAATATTTTATAAATATACTAGAAGACCCGACCGACATTGACCGTGTTAATAGTATTAGCATCATTAATAAATATATCTTATCTATAGGCATTGCTCGTGCTAATATAGAGGTTCCCCGTATCAAATAGACAAAAATTACATAGCCTGAAAAATAAAATTATCACTGTAAATAGGACCTGTGCACTTTGCGTACTATACATTGTTAAAATGATAATCCCTGCAATGGGACCATGGCTATAATGGAAGCATTCATTGTATCTGGGCATTGTGACCTTCGAGCCCTTAAAATGTGAAACAACAGTCACTGTAACAAAAGCCTCACTATAATAGGCCGTGAGCAGTTCATGCTTACTATAATGGGGACCCTCACTGTAACGGGGCTTATACTCTTCCTGCCCATATAACGACTATCAGTGTAATGGCCTTTGCTCATACGTATGAATAAGTAGATGTGTATGAACGTAAAGATGCCTATTTAGACTTTTTGTTCTTTGGAGGTGTTCTTTCAGTTTTTCTTGTGTTTGTGTATCTTAGTAGTGTTTTAACATTGTTCTCCCCCCCCCCATCCCCTTGTTTTTGTTCATATGCATGAATGAGAAGATGTTCATGAGCGTGAATATGTCTTTTTATGTATTTTTAGTTTTCTCCTTATCTGAGTGTGATGGTGCCTCTATGTATGTGATGATGTCTTTTATGAATGTGATGATGCCTTTTATGAATGTGATAATGCCTTTTATAAATGTGAAGATACCATTTGTAAATATGTTGATGACAACTTTAATTGTGACAAATATGTTGATGACTTTTAGAATTATTGTGTTATTGCTCCAGAATATAAAAATGATTGTCTTTCTTGTATATAATGCTGTTGCCCTCTTATTACTCCTCCCCACCCCTCTTTTGGACATATATATTTCCATTTTTTAATATTTTCTAGTATAATGGTTTGGCAATCTGTGCGGCCTGCCTTCTTTCTTTATCATTTATGTCAAAATAGTTTTTTTTTTCTTTTTATGTTACAAAATTTAAATTTTTGTACTGTCTCTGAGTCTTGTAAGTTATATTTAGTTAAAATTTCTCCATACTCTAACATGTACATCAATAAAAATTCTGTTTTTTAATGGCTAAATCTTGCCTAATTATGATACTTTGAATTTTATGAACTTTCAATGTTTTCTGCCACTAAAAACGAAAAACCGCGGTTTTAGTGCCAGATAATTTATAAAATTCAAGTGTGATACCTCGGTAAATTTTAGTCATAGAAAAATGGAATCTTTACTGTTTTACTTAATGGAACATGGAGAGAGCTTTTCTAAATGTAACTTATAGGACACGGGGAGCATATGAAATTTAAAATTTTGTAATTTTTTTTTAATGACTATTTTGATATAAATTGATTTCATACCATGAAGAACAACATTCGAAATATTTTTGCAGTTGAAACTAGATCTTTAAAAAAAAATAGTTTATGAATTAGCTATTTGTCCATGTAAGAAGGGACATCCTGTGTATTCTGTACGTTAAATATTTTTTACTTTCTTCTATATACTAGAAAAAGAAAATATTGGATTTGTGAACATTTTTTGACTTCCAGTTTTCATTTTCGACGTATTTATACGTTTTAGAAGGTCCTGAACACGATTTGATTGTTTTTAGAAAATTTCTGATTTTTTAGTGTGTGTGTCTGTATGTGACACAAATTATGTGGGCGCTCTAACTCATGAACTATTGCATGGAATTTAATGAAATTTCAGATTCATTTAGACCTTGACATAAATTGGTGCTGATCACCGAACAGGTGGCGCTGCTATACGGCATTTTTCACAATTTAATTTCCAAAATAGCTATATCTCAAGAACTAATGCACGAAATTTGATCAAACTTCATATTATGTTAGACCTTGACATAAATAGATGCTGATTCAATTTTGACGTTGATCAATCAACAGGGGACGCTTGTATCCTGTGTTTGGGGGAAATTTTCTAATCTTGCCCACAATCAATTGATGCAATTTAGCAAGCATGATTTTTTTTTTTTATTGTTATTCATTGATCACTGTAATTCTACAGTAAATTCAGAGAAAGACATTATACTTCATATCCATAATTGTTGCTCTGTGATATGCTATTTAAATTAGTGTATTATAGTAATATAGAACAAAGTTTTGTGATACCCACAACATACTAATTTTAGAATGTCTCTATAAGAAATAAAATAACGTTGATTTTTTTTCTTTTATATGTATATATATGTGTATAGATATAGACAAATAACATTTACTGATTTGACATTTTAAACATTTGTAGAAGATTCACTGCCCGACGGTTTCCCTCGATTTATCAGACAGCCAAACATGCAAGGCATTGAAAAAGGTCGAAGTGCTCTCCTTCCTTGCCAGGCTGAAGGAGATCCAGAGCCTACCATCAAATGGTTGAAAAACATGATACCTTTAGACATGACGATACCTCGGTATTCCTTGGTGCAGGGATGTGAGTATATTATATTTTGTCTTTTATAGTGAATATATACAGGGTTAGCGTAAATGAATGACCGGACTTTAAAAATTTACATTTCCAAAACTATTACACATATTATAATAGGTGATATGTGAAAATCAAGAAAAACATTCCAATTTTTTTTCAGTTACAAATTTCCGATGTGTGAATCGTTTGTAACACGACAAATGTCTAATCTGTTATAAAGTTTGTATCACAAAATTTAAAGTTTTACATTGTCAACGGTTCTTAACCCTTTCCGGCACAGTGGTACCACTCCGGGCACACCTAATTTTAATTCCAAACTTGCATTCGACACCAAGAATATTTAATAAAATTTTGTTTCTACAATGAAAGCTTAAAATAGGGAGTTCTTATTTTCTAAAAAAGTCGTTTGTAAATTCTGGTGTCAGTCAGTAATTTCTCATTTTACGAACAGACTTTGTCTGTGCCGGAAAGGGTTAATGCAGCACTGTTCTTTCAGTGTTTTTGCAATGGTGGTTAACAAGAACATTGTTGTAACCCCTACAAAAAGAAATCACATGGGTAAAATCCAGGGATCTTGGTGGCCATGTGAATAAGGGTGAATCAGTATTATCCACACTTCCAATCCAGCTTTGAGCAGTGGCAAAAAAACTTGGACTGATTTTCTTTGTTTTCATATGTCACTTATGAGTAATATGTCTAAAAGTTTTAAAAATAGAAATTTTTAAAATCCGTTCATTCATTTGTTTATACTGACTCTGTATATTGTTTTATATAAATCTTTTATGCACAAAACCTCTCATAAGGTTGTGGTGAAAAACAACCCTCGGCGAATGAAATTTTGTTTGTAACTTGGGTGAAAAATATTGTAAAATTGCATTTCTTTATTATCAAATGAAATATTTCAAAAATTCTGGGCATCACATCTCTTATTGAGAAATTTTTATATCTTAATTTTATTCACAATTCCAAACTGTCTATTTTATAACACATTTACGAAACCATTTTCATTGATAAATACATAAAATTTGCAGGTATATTCGTATATGTATAAAAATTGAATGTTCCATTCAGTGGCTAAGAAATTGAATAGAGGTTCTCATTTTCTTATAAAGCATTTTTCAGACAATGTTATCAAAGTTGATATTTTAAGCCGATTTTCAGGACTTGACCGTCACAAAAAGGTCGTCATGAGGGAGCAATTAGCTATAATTGAAGATGTATTGTATATATATGGAAATGAAAAAATGTTTTGTTTTTGTATTTAAAGAGTTAATGCCTGCAAATTTCATACATTTTTATTTTAAATGACTCCATGAGTATCAGAAATATTTGGGGTCATGACTCCCATGTCCACTCTTTGGAACTGCCCTTGTTGCATTTCATAAGCATTATTGAACTTTGCATGACATTTATATGTGATAAAGGAATAAAAATAAAATATGTGCCGTTCTCTGGAGGTTGTTTTTCAATGCAACTTCATATGAGATTGCCATGTATGGGAGGATTAATATCTCATGAATTAACTTGGTATATAACATCATCATGTAATTTTTTTTATGTGTAAAATAATTTAAATGATTTCTGATTTCCAATTTTTATTGCAGCTTCTTTGCAAATTACTGATGCAGAAGAAGAAGACCAAGGAAATTATGAATGTATGGCAGAAAACACTCATGGTTCTGCCTTATCTGTAATGGCAACTCTCTTTGTGAGAGGTTTGTATAGGTTTCATTATCTCACCTGAAATCTGTTATGCATGTCATATTAACTGAAAAATATTATACGTAATTTAATTAAATAAGAACGTCTAAATTGTTATAGTGATTATCTAAGAAATTGTAACCCTTTCCAACATAGTTGAAAAGTGTTTGACTTTGGTTTGTCTGTCTGTCTGTCTGTCTATCCATGCTGTAACTCTTATAAATATCCTCAAATTGCCATGTAAATTTTATGTTACTGAGGATAGACTGTTCGGTATTGAAAATGAAGTGTAGCATTTATAGTTTGTTTTACAGGGACACACAAAAGAGTTGTTTCCAATGTGTTTTATTGAAGTTACAATATTTCAAATGTAATGAGATTGATATGCTTCACTGAGGTGGACTACAAGATACTGTCTCGGGAGTATAGAATAAGGAGCATTTATAGTTCGTTTTCAAGGCCACATAAAAGAATTCCATTACATTATGATCTATAGAGAAATTGGTTGCAATGCTATTTTTAATATTATGATATTTCAAACAATGAAAATAAAAGAGGATCACTGAGGTGCACTACAACATGTTTTCTATAGATTATAGGATGCATAGCATTTATCATTCATTTGCAGAGACACACAAAAGAATTCGGTTATAGGACTGACTATGATCGATTGCTGCTGGAAATGCATTTTTGGTTTATGTATTAGAACACAAATTTTTTCCCATTCTCTCTCTATTCCTCTGAATGATTTGAAAAGTCAATCCCGAAAACCTTATCTTAAGTATTTTTCCTTATTTTCTCCATTTATATCTTCCTCTCAGTTGCGTTTCCAAGATCTTACCGCAATTTTCACTATCTAGTTTTTAGTGTATTATGTGGTGTGTATAAATTCTACAGTTCTTATACAGGACTGCCTGACATAATTCACGCAAATTACCATATATAGATAGACAGCAATTGCTGAATATTTATTTTTACGGAGTTATATATTTTGCTTATTTAGATATGTCATTCCATTGTTTGAAAAAAGGGGAATTTCTTTATAATATTTTGTTACTGTTGGAAAGTGTTTCATAATCAATGCTTGATGCATAATTTTATGTGCATTCATAATTATATAAATACGTAGCACCTATAGTCGTTTTCTGATCCATCCATCCATCTGTCCGCATATAACAGTGCAAAAACTACCCAACCAAATGGTTTGAAATTTAAGCTATATTATCTTTGCAGAATTTTGTCGAGACAATTCAAATTTTATGAAAATTGAATCAAAACTTTAGAAGATATTAATAAAATATATTTATTAAAAAATTTGAATTTTTAATAAAGAAAATCTGTGTTTTCTTGTTATAGGAGCTTCCAATGTTTAATCGTCAAGCGACCGAGATACTTATTTTATTACAGTAATTAATCTGCAGACGATATAATTCATTTCACAGAGTTAAAAATCATCAAGATTTTAATATTTATGTAACTAGCTATAGTATGAACGCACCTCGTTTGTCACATTTGATGTACAATTTCCAACTTGTTTGAAGTTCATACTGCTACACAATAAAACGAAAAAGAAAAAAACTTTCCAATGGAATGGTTTCAAATGACGTCTTATTTCACCATTAGGCATGCATGGTTATAGAGTGAAGGAAATGAAAGATTAAGAGTCCTTTTGCCCTAAATGAGATATGAAAAGCCAAAAAAAAATATATATTATTATAATTTTATAGTAATCATTCCTCATTATTTGAATAAGTGTAGATTCTTGCTCATAAATAAATTTAAATTGCAAAATATAAATAAGAAATATAAGACATTCTTGAAAATAAACCCTAATGCTTTGTTTGGAACAAAATTCAATATAAGACCTGCTCTAATTTTGGGGGAAATTTGGTATCGCTATATGGGGAGGGGAGAAGGCATTAAGCTGTAGGTGCATTAATATGTAATTTCAAAGTGACACTACTCATAAAATGCCAAATGTTTAATAAATAGTTAATAAATTAATATATATCTTCAATACCAGTTTTTAGAGTGTTACTATCCAAATAAGTAAATTTAGTAATTGCCTATTTATTCAGTCACATTTGGTGCTTTGAATTTTTATGTAGTAAAGTTAATTAAATATTTTGATCTTTAAAAGTTTTGATCTTATTGTTTTGATACTTGTGGATATTAGTTAGCTCAGGGATTATTGTATGCAAATATTTACAATTAACTTTTTGAAAGGATAAAAAAAAAAAACTTTTTTCCCCCTAAAATGTAAATAACATTGAAGAAAAAATTCCAAAATTATTTATTGGAAAAAGTTTATGGTGCTTTATACACACTTATTTTAAAATATACATGGTGTCCGAAAAGTCTGGAAATGGTCGAATAACTCGAGAAATATACATTGGATTGAAAAATGGAAAATATGTGTTCAATATTTCAGAAAAACAGCAATTTTGATATACCTAAATAGATTTTTCTAAAATATTGAATGCATATTTTTTCGTTGTACATTTCTCCAGTTATTCAACCATTTCCAGATTTTTCAATGGAAATGATTCCCACTGCATTTTACTCGATTACAGTGCCATCTACGATTTTTCAAAGAAAATGTTAATTACAAAAGTTACATATTTTTTCCCGTATAATCCGAATTTGCAATAAAAAAAGGGGGGTTATTTAAGTTTTCAAACTTGCCCCCCTTTCCCCCCAGGAGCAGAGTTTGGGGGGGGGGCAACTTTGTAATCCCTAAATAGATTTTACAAAAATATTCAACATATATTTTTCAATCCGATGTATATTTCTTGAGTTATTTGACCGTTTCCAGACTTTTCAATGGAAACTATTCTCACTGCATTTTACTCGATTACAGCGCCATCTATGATTTTCTGAAGAAAATGTTAAATACAAAAGTTACACATTTTTCCCCATATAATCCGAATCTCCAATAAAAAAGGAGGGTTATCATTTAAGATTTCACTATTTTACCCTAGGGGCAACTTTGATATCCCTAAATAGATTTTTTCAAAAATATTGAACACATATTTTCCGTTTTTCAATCCGATGTATATTTCTCGAGTTATTTGACTGTTTCCAGACTTTTTGGACACCCTGTATATATATATTTAAAGATTTATTGACACTTTTGTGTATTTAATGATAATTGATTTTTCTTTTAACAGTGAGACGTGTGCCACCATATTTCTCGATACGACCGGAGAACTTATACGAAGTTATGCCTGGTAGCTCGCTAAACATTACTTGTGTAGCAGTGGGTTCTCCAATGCCTTTTGTCAAATGGAGAAAAGGCTTGATGGACATTACTCCTGACCATACCATTCCTATTGGAAGAAATGTTTTGGTGCTGACAGACATATCTGAATCAGCTAATTATACTTGTATAGCAGCCTCAAAATTGGGAAATATCGAAACCACAGCTCAGGTTGTTGTACAAGGTGAGTTTAAAGACAGATTAATTGATGTTATTTGCATTTATTATGATGTAACCTCTAGATACATTACCCCAGTTTAAATAAACTCAGCTTCCCAATTTCAATTTTTTCTCCCCTTTCTCTGTTTCGGATATATCATATCTTATCCCATTATGAACCTTCACAAGCTTGTGTGCACATGTTTTTTGCATTGATACATTTCACTTTTCTATATATATAAAAAAAAATCATTACTTTATTTTTATTAATGAGAATATTAATTGTTTATAATATTACATAAATATTATAATGACAAAATAAAGTTTGTTTTATTACTCAATTCTTTATTTCTACCCTTTTTGAACATAAAGGACAAGATATAGCTCTTAATTCTTTTATTGCAATCCCTGAACTTGTTTTATAGAGCTGGGTATACAAGTTTTAATTTTAACCTTTTATTTGGAGATTTTTTTTTTTTTTTTTTATCATTCTGGATATTATTTTTATGGACCCTCAACTGGTCTATCATGTACTGTAGGTTAGAAACCACTACACTAGATGATATAAATAATGATCATGAGAAGCTGTAACAAATCTAAAATATTTAGACTTTCTAATCAGTCAATTTTTATTTATAAAACAAGAAATCAAAATTGATTGCTGACATTACATTTATAAAAGATCCAGAATTTTTTTGTATATATATAGAGAGAGAAAAATAGTCCATTTAGATTTTTTAATTAAATTTTCTCATCAAAAGAACATAGATTGTTATAACTTTCTCTACATTGCATTTTTCATTCAAGAAATTATTGTTCTCAGTAGATTTCATCACAGAAAAGTAAAAATTTAAAGTAAAAATTTTGATACAAAGTTTGTTTATTTGATTTGAAAAAAAAAAAAATGGAAGTTTGCAGTTATCTGATTTGCAGAAAAATTAGTGGGGAAGATGTTTAATTTTTTTTCTATGATTGTACACTTTTCACATGGTTCTGGTACATTAAAAGAAAGAAGAAGGGAGAGGTGTAATATCTACCCTATATATATAAAATCCTAATGAAACGAATTTGTGAAACGATTTTATGAAACGAATTTATGAAACGATTTTATGAAACGACTGATTAAACGACTGATTATGTTTCAAGGCTATTTTTAATAAAATATTAAACGCTTGATGGTGAAATTAATACCAATTGTTCATAAAAATCCGCGGATGTCAAAACTGGTAATAGAATTTTGAAATTGGAATTAGTTTTCGAGATATTAATTTTTTTCTAATTTTAATGACATTTCTGTAATGATGGCAACTAATTACTCAGTTTTTTTGTGACAAAAAAGGGGAAAAAAATTGAAAAGGATCCCGATACGGATTATTGATTTCTTTTTATTCATCATTTTCAAATTGAAATTGAATTTATCTTTTATTTCAATCGATAATGAAGGCAAGATTATGATTAAATTATGTTTTTCAGGAAAATTTGAAAAAAAAATTACATTTCTATCGTCAGGATTCAATCGTCTGTCAGCATTTAATTTAATTTATAAACTGAAAATATTTTGAATAAATTCGTCCAAATGACGTCATTTAGGTAAACGCAAAAGAAAGGGGGGAAAAGGAATTAATAGTAATTATTATTTATTGATATCATTTTGTTATTTTTTTGTAAAATTTAACTAAACGAATTTATAAAATCATTAATTCGGATATTTGAAACTAATATATAAAATAATAATTGCCCAACTGAACGGAAGAATAAAATATCCTGCTTGGTTTTCTATCCTGCTTGGTTTTTTCCGCCAAGCTTTTTAAAAAAGCGTCAAGACCCCTATAATAGAAAAGCACCAAAAGTTCATTGGGTTTATTTTCATAACTTTTGGCAACAAATCTATGTATATTAACGAATCTATCCCTTTTTGAAGCTCGAATAAACTCCCAAACCTAAAAGCAAAGGATCCTATAATGGAAAAGTACCCGATTTTCTTATGGCAATATTCAAGTGACAGAACATGGTGTAAAATTACCGCGGATAGCAAATTTGTTTAAATATCTCATCAATTGATGCCGAATAAATGCAGGCATGCATGCACAAAATATTTAATTCATTTTTTATGATAAATAATTATTAGAAAATTCGTATATACATATTAATTAAAAAAATAATTTACTTATTTAAAATAACATGAAAATATGCATGATGGTGCACTAAAGTAGAGAGAAAATTAAAACCTGTTACTGAAAATGTTTATAACATAGTACTTTTCAATACCGTGGTTCTTAATGTTATTCACAAGCAGATGGAATTTTTCTCATCCTTAAACGCAAAGGAAGAATAGAATAGAGATTGTTGTTATAAAAGTCCGAGAGGTAGTCACAATTTAAACCTAACCATTTTATACAAGCTGGTTTTCAAGTAGTAATTGCTTTTACTTATCAATCCCGAAAACAGTCGTCAGTTGTCGCAACAGCTGTGTATGAGGCCATGATAATCGAAAAATGTCCCATTAAAATGTTAAAAGCATGGCAACCTAATTACAGATTTACCAATATTTTTAAAATAAAGCACGCTGTCATGTTTTTACAGGCCTCGAAGTCTGAGCGGGGGTTGGCGAGCGTAGCTCGCAGGGGGTAGGCCCCCTAGCATATATATATATGTTCTTCTGTAATCAAATTTATTTATTTATTTAAAACATTAATAAAATAAAGTGTTTTTTTCTATCTTCTAAAACTTTTAATCCTTAAAATCATAGTTCCTTAAAAATGTTTATGTTAATAATCAAATGTTACAGCAATAACTTAGAAATATATATGTTTAATTTAATAGCATTTTTTTAAAATTCATTGTTGCTTTCACATGAACAATATTTTCCCCTTGAATTATATAAATTTATTTATATTTATTTTTATTAGCTCTTCCAAGGCCACCAACAAATGTCCGAATATCTGATGTAACCGCTACCTCTGTTCGCTTATCTTGGTCGTATGACATAGGTTCAGAAAACATTATATATTACGTAATCCAGTATAAACCTAAACAAGCTAATCAAGAATATAGTGAAATAAGTGGTATCACTACCATGTTTTACACAGTTCGGGATTTAAGTCCTTATACAGAATATGAGTTTTATGTTATTGCAGTCAATGGTATTGGACGAGGCTCGCCAAGTACACCTGTGGTTGCTACAACTGGAGAGACAGGTATGTTATGTTTATGCTTATATTCTTGTTATTTTGTTTAGGAATAGAAACAGTTTTGTTTGTGTAGTGGTTCTTAGTTCATGTTTGTAAGTTAATGTACATGTAGAATATTTTATTCCTAATCTGTAAGCTTTCAGAATTTTTAAGGGTTTCCCCTATTTTTATAGGTTTTAAACGGAAATTTTTAAACATTTTCGCTGCTATAAAAAAAAAATGTTTTTTTCTTTATTCAAACATATATCTGCTATAAGTTGAATTTCTATGCAACAAAGTGCATAATTTTTGCATTCAAATTGCAGCATTTGATGCTCAATAAAAATTTTATTATACACTTCACCTATAAATATTTAATTTTCCTTTGAGAAAACATTTCAAAGTTAAGCTAAATTTTTCGAATTCATTCGATCAGTTGCATACTTCAAATATTGAATTTGGTCTTTAAAATAAAACAAATATTTCAGTAAATTTTATGTGATATCATCTAAGTTAGGGACTTTTATTATCATCTGTTTTCAATACTTTTCTCTTTTTCCTTTTTTATGTTTAAAACTGTTATGACTAGTTACAGAAGAAGTTTCAGTACCAATGTTAACAAACATTAAAAGATGATAGATGATACTACAACAAACAATTTTTGTATAGAAAACCAGGGTTGCAATCCATTTATTCAAAAAATTTGTTAAACATACAGGGTGTCTCACTTCAAGCCAAATCCTGATTTTTATTCATAATTTCAACAACAATGAAGATATTTTAACAAAATTTTTCAACAGTCTTAAATTTTCTTCTATAAATTACATGAGATGTGGTGGAAGTGGCCACTAAACAGTTCTGAATAAGTCATTTCATATTTCATAATATTATTGACATTATGTATGATAACATGGCCCAATGAAGCCAAAGAATGGCCTTGGATATGTCGTTTGGGAGAGGCTTTTCCTATATTATCATAAAAAATTAAACATTTTCTATGCCTTAGAATATGGATATAAATATATAAATACATATTTAGATAAAGATAGGTTTTGTTTTGAATTTTATCCTACTCTAAAAGTACAAAATATTAATTATATTCAATACAAGGTCAAAATATATTTAAAATATCATCTTTGCAAAAGTTGCATAACAAATTTGGGACCTCCATAGTCAAAGAATGCAGGTTCATGGCCCAGTTAACCCATGCTTTAATCAGACCCTTGCCACTGACTAAATTACTATATAGACTTATAGCACTTTACATGATGCCATCATGTTTCACACAAAGCAAAGCAGGTCAGTTGAAAAATTCTTTAAAATATTTTCATTATTGTTAAAGTTATGAATAAACATCTGATTCAGATTGGAGTTAAACAACTTGCATTTTTGACTGAATAAATAGATTGTAACTCCAGGGTTCGATGATATATATCAATGAATATAAACTGATATATATCCAATATTTATTTTCAAAATATCAAGATATTTGACATTTTTTATGTTTTCGTACATTTGATATTTGTTTTCAAAATATTGTGCATGATATTTTTTATATCTACAGTTAAAACAAGTGTAAAGGAATTTTTCAACTGTTATTGACTGTGTCTTTCTGTAGACAAAGAACTTTTGCATCTAGCAATGACCTTTTTAGCCAAAAAAAAAAGAAATATATATGTATATATATATATACATATTTTCTAAGCTTTACATACGAAGCTAAATTTTTAAATGTAGGACCAATAATTATGTGGGACATTATTAACTCAGAACAGGCATTGAAAAATAAACTGTCTGATTTAAGTAAACATTTATTTAGAGCTTTATTTGAAAAGAATCTTTTCTGGTTTTGGTTAGTTCAATTTAAGCTGCGCAATAGGTTAGGTAATAAAAACGTACACAAGCTTACGTTTATGTTCACATTTTTTCAATTTAAAAATATATATATATATATATATATTTTGTATTTGAAATTTTATTGTGTAAAACAAAGTTTTCTTAATACTAGATACTGAATCCTTTAGTTTGTATTTTGATGAATGTATAAAGCAAATTGTTTCTATTTTCAATTAGTTGATCTTAAATTTTGTTGTAAATAGAAGAAAAAAAGGAAAATACATTTAAAATATTGTTTTAATAAGTGCAGTATGTTTTAATTTCAAATTTAATATTGTGTTTGAAAATATTTATTATCAGCAGTAAGTTGGCTATTTTGAAAATATCAGATATTTTTTATATATTCTAAAATATCATGGTATTTACCCCACAAAAATTGTTTGTTGTATGCTTTATCACCTATTAAAATGTGTAACTTTGGTACTGAAACATTATCATACAAGATATATGTAATAAATATTTACAAAAATAAAGACAAAATATCATTTCAAGATTTTTTTTTTATTATTATTATTTAACTAGGTATAAATGTATAACCAATTTAAAAAGCCCTTTTGATGCACAATAAATGCATGAATTCTTTCATATTTCTTTACATTTAAGATTTAATTTTTCTGTGTCTGAGTTATTCATTTTCCCTCCTTCTGGATTTAAAATTAGATTAATGTTACATTTAAAATTTACTGATTTTCATGATTGCATCTAAAATGCAATTATTTTCAAAGTTATAACTTTGTATTTATTGTGCACCTTCCCTGCATGTCTTTTTTTTTTTAATGTAAAGTATATTTTTCACCCCTTAATAAAAATTGAATTTGTGTAAGTTTCTGTGTTTAGGATAGTTATTGTGTTTCAATAAAACAGTCTTATATAACAAAAAACATTATTTTACATTCTCCAGATTACAGGATTGAGCCAGGTATTTTTATTTATAGTTTTAAATAAATGTTGGTAAAATTTGTATTAAAAAAACTACATTGTGTTGAAAAAAGTTATTTTTTTTTTCGTATACTTTTTTAACTTTGAATGCTCTAAATTAATGTATTATTTTGAATTTTTTGTACTGAATCCTTGAAACAACTGTACAATGTGATACATAAAATGATTTGATTTTGGTCTGTTGAAGATGTAGCCATTAAGTCTATATAATTTACTTATAGAGTCATTAAAATGGAATTTACTTATTTTTAGTTTATTATCCGCAACCGACTGACTAATTTTGCGATATTTGCTTGTGACCAATTGGTGAATTTTGCAGGGGCTTTTCTAACGACAGATCGATGAATTTTTCCCCTCGACCAAATTGACAAATTTTGTGATATTTTCCGCGACTGATTGGTGAATTTTATGGTTTCTTATGGCAGAGGAAATTCACGATTTTTCCCTGTGTCCAACTGAATAATTTAGTGATTTTTCTCCACGACTGACTGACGAATTTAGCAATATTTTCCCACAACTGTTTTCTTATCTATCTTTGGCATACACACCAGAGCAAAGAATGTATATAGGTTAAAAGAGTATAGCATTAAAATGCCCCCCCCCCCCCCCCCCCACACACACACACACACTCCTGGAAGATTTTGTGCTTATTAATAATCTCAAAGTACAAATCGCCTTGGAACTCTATACTGCTCTTCCCCGGAGTTGCAAAAAAATCCATCCCAGAGGAAAATGTCTGAATTCAAAACTGCATATAATCATTGATAATATTGATACATACAGATTGAGCTGTAATTAACTCAACAGTGTTTTTTACTTAATTACTTTTTATTTTCAATTTATGTTAGAATAAAATTTAAAGTGTTCAAATTACTTACAAATAGATTTTAACATGATTGTTGATATATCCAAAAAATGTTAGCTTTATGTCTTATAAGTAAATTCGTCAGTAATTTGATATATTTGAGAGTTAATTCTCTATCTAAATTTCATTATAAATAAAAATATATATATAATAATAATAATAAGTGCAGTGATTTCAACTGAATTTGATTATCTATTTTTGATGACTTTATAAATAAATTTTACACACCATTCAAAATCAAACCTAATTCTAATAAATGTCTCTTAAATTTAGATTTATATTTTCCATAAACTTTTTAAAACTTTATGTCAAGTGTTGTTATTCTGTTTAAAAAATTACTACAAATGAAAAAAAAAATCTCAATTATTTAAATTTGAAAATTATTCAATTAAATTAACAAAATCTGTAAATTTATTAAGCTTGCATTGTAATAAAATTATTCTAAGTTTAAAAAACATGTCTAAATTATATATATATATATATATATATATATATATATATATATATATATATATATATATATATATATATAATTTTTTTAATAATTTGAAAGATAAGTTATTTGTAGGTTACATCATCTTGCTTGCCATTGCAGTGGTTATGTTTACTGTTGTAGGTTTTAAATGAAATAGAGAGACAAAAAATATATTATGTGTGCAATTTAATTATTACTTGCTGTACACATAATACAGAATTTTGAAAATGTTATTCAAGTTAATTAATAGCACTTATCCCTTTAAAAAAAAAAAAAAAAAAAATTAACATTTAAAAATAATATATGTTGATAATATTATCTTGACATCTTTCAAATAAGCTTGCTAATTTTTAAAAAGTATAGTTTTTTATCTCTTTTTTTTATTGTTTTAAGATATTTTTATCTATCCTTCATTAAATTGACTATAAGAAAGACTGAAGGAGTATACAATGAAATAAATTGCATTAAGGAAAATCTTTTTAATGTGGCAAATTAAGTTATGCAAAATATTTTTGTTTCAACTTCAGGGCATTGTTCATATTATTTAGTATTTACAAATTATTTTATTTCTTTCATTTCATTATTTCTAATCTGGTTTACATGTGGTAATAAAAATGAATATAGTATAAATATTACTTTTTTATATACTTGTAACTTGATTTTAAAAAATGCATATAAAGTATTTTGTGTTATTTTAAGTGTGTTAACAGAATAGACATATTTTATAGAAATAGTTTTCAAATTTCTTTATTGCATATTTTTTTCACCATTTTATGTTTTAAAACTTGGTTAACTTGAAAATAATGTGTTTGTCAAACAACAAAATCATATTTTCTTTAAAATGAAATGCATGCAATTATGTGATTAATACAAAACTTAAAAACAAAAAAAGAAAAGAAGAAAAAATATAATTTTCAAAATAGAGATAGAAAGAAATCATATGGCTTGTTTTTGTTTAAAAAGAAAGATTGTTAAAAGAATCATATTAAATCTCCTTCCATATTAT
The DNA here is from genome assembly GCA_963931845.1 of Maratus michaelseni. NCBI lineage: Eukaryota > Metazoa > Arthropoda > Arachnida > Araneae > Salticidae > Maratus > Maratus michaelseni. Next base: position 95,352,850 of record OZ007597.1, on the reverse strand, counting down.
GTTAATTGAAACCTAGGTTTAAAAAGAAGAATCTGTTATTCTAGAACCCATTGATTTACATTACAAAAGTAGAATCTATCTATCTGTATTATTTTTTAATTATTTTCACATTTTGAAATTTTTGTTAAATTAAATGATTTTCAGGAGAGAGGTTATTTATTTTTCAATTCTGACTGTTTTGGGTGAATAGGAATTATCGATTCATATTTTAGCTTTTATTAATCAGAATTTTTTTATTTTAAGCTTAAAGACAGGGAATTATAAATACAATTAATAATCTTGGAAATTATAATCAAAACTTTTACTGGTTATTTATTAACCTTTTAATAAACAATAGCCATTTCATTACCAATAATTCAAGTTAGCCAAGTCAAATTTGGAAATTTATAATCATATTCCATGTACTATAGTAGTTTAATTAATTCAAATAGTGATTAATAATGAGTGAATTTACCATAGTATTTCTTTTTTTCTTTTGCACATTTCACATGTTAATGATTAACTCTAGTTGAGCACTTGTGAATAAGCTATGCTAAATATTCACGTTGCCTTTCATTTGTTTACCCTTATTTAACCTTTCCCTTTCAGCCATTTTGATAAGCTTAATATTAACAAAGATGGCGATTAATAATGTTATTTTCCTGATTCTGATGAAATTACTTGACTTCTGCTTTTTTCCTAAGTAGTTTTTAAAACTAGTTAAAATAAACACTCCTGAAAAACACTATTAAAAATGGAGGGGCAATTCTATGTATTTCTGTTGGATAATAAATACTTTATTGTGTTTAATAATATTCTAAGTTGGTTAATGTGAAATACTTCAAAGCAGCATAAAAACAACAACAAAAAAGAAACTGTTTTTCAAATGTATAATAAATAGCTTTATTGTATTTAATGCTGTTCTAAATGGGTTAAAGTAAGCACTTCTTAGAAAAAACATAAAAGAGGGGAAAAAGCTGAAGTACATACATCAAGCTTTAACTATGAGAGCAGAAGCCGAACTGTTTCTGTCCTTGTTTTCAGTTCATTTTCTCCTTCTATGTTAGCTTTGGCATGAGCTTTAATTTTGAAAAAAAAATAATAATAAAATAACGTCTTTTGAAGCACTCAGTCTTTTCCTTTGCATTTGTGGCATTCAAAGAAATATTGTTTTTAATTAGTGCTTTGAATAATTTTATTGTTATTTACTGATTTACTTTTTCCTTTGATGGAATTAAAACTTCTTTCAAATGAGTTTTTCTGTAAATAGTTGCAACTTGTTGGGATGTTTCTTGCACCCAGGTCTCTTTAATACAAAGGCTGGCCCTGATTAAGCATTTATTGAGTACTGAAAATATAATAATCATTTACTGATTGTCTTTAAACCTATTATTTTAATTAGTTTTTCTCTCTTGCTTTCTAAAATCTTTATTTTTACACTGAAAGTTATATTACTATAATAAAATAACAACCAGTTTTATTTACATCTCCTGGTTGCTTATGCCCTTGAAAGGATAATTAATGTGACATTGTATGCATATCTTACAGATATAGCAGAAGTCAAGTAAAATCTGAAATTACACCCCAAACAATATTACCATTTAAATTAATTCATAAAATCCCTCATGAGTATATCTAAAGTTACCACTTTTTCTGAATTTTTCTCAATTGCATTGCATGTGCTTTAAGCTATACTAATATAAAAGTGATCAAAATTAACAATGTATGCCATGACTAGTCTTACGACTGGCATAGCTTGCCTGAGATTCCTGCACTTTAGCATTTGACCCTCTTTTGTCTCTTTGTTTACTCCTCCTTCCCCAGTGGAGTCCCTTGGAGGCAGCAGTAAGTGTCACACAATCTCCTGTGTCCCTCATCTTTCCTTGTTTATTTTTATGTTCTTGCATGAATTCATTTTTTCTTTCTGTTTTTCATAAGTGTTGGAACTAAAATTTTCTGTAGTATGCAAAGATGTAGGTTGATATATTTTCAATGATTAATAACAATTGTAATGAATTTTGTAATTATTTTGGTTATAAATTGGTCATGGTAGTTTGATTTGTTTGATTTTTTATTCATCAAATTCATGTAATAACTTTTGATATTGTATGTCTGAGAGTCGGGTGGATGTTGTTTTAATAGTGCATGCTGTAATAATTATTTTTTAATGTAAGTTGTTATATATGATAATATTTCTGCTGAAAAATTGTATTTGTAAGACTCGTAATCTGATTTAAATACCTTATATTCATGTTTTTGTTGAAACTCACTTGCAGCAGTGCCATCAAAAACTTTCATTGTTAGCTGAAATATATTCTCAAGTTTTGAAATTTTTATATCTCATCAATTGGTTTGAATGTTGTTGAAATTTATTTTAACTCTTGCATAATAAACGTTTTTCAGAACTAGCTATTACCATAATAAACTCTGATTATGACAATTAAATGATATAAATATCTATTGGTCCATCCCATGTATGCATGTTTAAACTGAAGCTAGATTTGTGGAATTCATGTCATTGGTATTTGCTGACATTTCTGCTACACAGTGCATTAGTACATAAAATTGCCTAATAGTAAACTTTATCATAAGAACTTGCTCTATGTTAATGCATTGGGTCTTTGGCATTTCTTGTGAGTTATTTGAAATTTGAATAGTATACTCTGTCTAAGCTCAAATAAATAATAAAAATATATGAAGATATGCATTCTTCCGACAACAGTTCCAAAAAGTAGACATTTTAATCTAATGTTAAGGCATATGAGGTTGTATTTTGAAATATTTGTGCAACTGAAAGTTTCTGTGAATGGAAAAGGCTATATTTACAAGGTTATCCAACTATAAGTGGTGTCTCATTCATAAGCCTATAGTTATCATTCCTGATTTTTTACTTTAATTCTCTTTGTTATGTATGATAATATATTTTCTGAAATTGCTTACATTTGCTTTGCTGATATAACAAAGAACTGTTGATCTCTGAAAGTTTTCTAGAAATTGAGCATTGTTTTACAAAGAAATCAAATGACACTGGAATATATTGAAAATGCTGTTGATTCAGTAAATTTATTTTCTCTTTGTAGATGGATTAATGCAAAATTGAGCATTGATTGCTAGAAATTGAGCATTGATTTTACAATGGAATCAAATGACACTGGAATATATTGAAAATGCTGTTGATTCAGTAAATTTATTTTCTCTTTGTAGATGGATTAATGCAAAATTGAGCATTGATTGCTAGAAATTGAGCATTGATTTTACAATGGAATTAGATGACACTGGAATATATTGAAAATGCTGTTGATTCAGTAAATTTATTTTCTCTTTGTAGATGAATTAATGCAAAATTGAGCATTGATTGCTAGAAATTGAGCATTGATTTTGCAATGGAATTAAATGACACTGGAATATATTGAAAATGCTGTTGATTCAGTAAATTTATTTTCTCTTTGTAGATGGATTAATGCAAAATTGAGCATTGATTTTACAATGGAATCAAATGACACTGGAATATATTGAAAATGCTGTTGATTCAGTAAATTTATTTTCTCTTTGTAGATGGATTAATGCAAAATTGAGCATTGATTGCTAGAAATTGAGCATTGATTTTACAATGGAATCAAATGACACTGGAATATATTGAAAATGCTGTTGATTCAGTAAATTTATTTTCTCTTTGTAGATGGATTAATGCAAAATTGAGCATTGATTGCTAGAAATTGAGCATTGATTTTACAATGGAATTAGATGACACTGGAATATATTGAAAATGCTGTTGATTCAGTAAATTTATTTTCTCTTTGTAGATGAATTAATGCAAAATTGAGCATTGATTGCTAGAAATTGAGCATTGATTTTGCAATGGAATTAAATGACACTGGAATATATTGAAAATGCTGTTGATTCAGTAAATTTATTTTCTCTTTGTAGATGGATTAATGCAAAATTGAGCATTGATTTTACAATGGAATCAAATGACACTGGAATATATTGAAAATGCTGTTGATTCAGTAAATTTATTTTCTCTTTGTAGATGGATTAATGCACGAAATTGTTGCATTTCAAATACAGAAAGTTCAATAATTATAATGATCTACTATTCATTATTTGTAGTTAGCTTAGTGTGGGGTTAAATCTCTTTGCATTGCAAGAACCTTATTTCCCTTTTTCAGAAACTTCACTTGTTTCAATTCAGATCTCTGTATTATTAGATTTAGTTACATAATTTCATTAAAATGTTGTCTCATTTGCTGAAGAATAAAACATTATCTGTTCTTATTTCCATACAAGATTGCACCCTTGTGCATATTGTTAGTTTTATTAAGCATATGCAACATTCAGTATTTATATCAATAGTCTTTTTTCATTTTCTTTCTTTATAAATAAAAAGACATGGCTTCGTAATTTTTCACTTTTGTATGTGTGGTAAGCTGACTACAAACACAATATATGAGTATTAAGATCAACTGATATGAATAATTAGTTTCATAGAATTGCATAAAATGTTGTCTGCAGTGTTTTGTCTTATCTTTTATTTATACTCTTTAAAATAAGGGATATATTCAGAGCAGGATTTCCATTTTATGTGTCTCTCAGCCCAATCAAATTTGGCGCCCAATTTTTTTGTGAAATTTATATTTTTTTGACAGGATAAAAATAATTACATTTGAATTAAATAAAAACACCTACTTGTTCAGCATTACAAAGTATTGTTATTTCTAACATTACATACACATTATAAATTTGACTAAAGAAAACTTAAATCTTCATAACGTAGAACTTTTAATGCATTTCAATGCATTTCGTTACAATTAATGAAGATTGTTATGTCTATCTTTTTTTTTTACTTGAGTCAACTAATTTATCACAATATCAACAACAACAAGTTTTAACACTGCCTATCTCAAATGTTAAACAGAAAGATAGACTGTTTCTCATTTTTACAATAGAAAAAATCATTTCCTTGTACACAAAATTTCATTTGCTGCTTTTTTTCTTTTTTTTTTTTTTTTTTTGTCATTCTGGGCCAGGCTTATGTAGCTTATCTCTAATTCTGGTCCTGGACATTTCCTTCAATGTTTACAACAAAATTTTCAGTATGAATGCATACACTATTGTTTTTTTTTTTTTTAAATGCTTGCATTCAAATAGAATCAAATAAATTTTAATGGTTAGAAATATAATTGTTCTTTAAACTCGTTCTTCTACATGTGCATACCTAACAAAAATACTTTTTATTAACAGTAGTATTTACACCAATGTTTTTTTTTTACAGTTTTGCTGCTACTTTTAGGTCATTTGATACTGCATATTTAACTTTAAGATGAAGTTTAAAAGAAATTTTAATGTTTATATTTTAAAAAGAAATAGAGCATGTTATTGTTTTATGTTATTTTATGCGCTCCAACACTTATAAAAGTTTATTTTTTAATTATTATTTCTAGTCTTTATTTTATTTTTATTTAACTTCATTTGCATGAAAATTTCACCATTTTCTTTCCTCTGATTTCCTTTATTAGCATCATTTCTTCATTCTTAATATTTCAGAAATGTTCAGAAATATGTTGTAGTTCAACATGTTCATTATGTTCAAATTAGATAGTTATGTATTATGTAGTAGTTCTAGAATGTTTAGATTAACAATGTAATTTTGTCTATTTTTCAGTAATGTGTACTATGTTGTTATGTTTTTTGGTGTTTATTTGTATTATGTATTTAGTATATTGATTTTTGAAATAATATTTCTAAAACTTATTGAAACTTTTTAATCTCTCTGTTATTTCTTAAAATTAAATCTTATCAGATTTTTTTTCTTTTATAAGACCATAAAAAACTTTTAATTTTGATTTTTAGTTATTATATACTAAATAATGCTCTAACATGTTCTCTTTTTTGCTATGCAACTAAACTGTAAGTATTTAAGTTATAAAGTTTAAATCAAAGAATTAATCTAATCACTCTTAATTTTTTTTTATTATTTTTTCCAAGTTCAGCTAATTCATGAAAAGTATGTATTAATCAAAGCTTGATCATTTTTTATAATATTGTATCTAAAACAGAGGTTTAAACATATATATATATTTCTTAATCATACATGCTTACATATGTGTGTAATAGCCATAGCTAGAGAGGGGGGATAATGAAAAAATTCATAAATATAGGTATGTATGTAAACATTTCTCCTCTAAGGAAACAAAATATATAATAAATTAATTATTTGTTGCTAATTAAAGTTTGTCCTTATTTAGTGGGACTTCTGAATTTTAGCATTTTATTTTTATTTGAAAAGGATTAAATTTAAAATCTCAAATATTAATTTCTATAAAAATGGATTTTGTTAATGTTTTATTTAAAGTTAAGGTATAACTGTTTTATTTTGTTATTAGTATATGTATATTATATTTAAAATCATTATTTGTTTGCATCTGTATCTTAAAATTGGGTCTTAATTTAAATTATAATAAAGTAATTAAACTTAATATGCTCATAACCTACATAAATTGTTTTTATATTACTGATATTTAAATGTTGCATTTCATTTTGTTTTATTTAACAATGAATGCCTTTGCATATAACTACATAAGATTAAAATTTCAAATATTTAGTTATCAATTACATTTGGCAAACAAAATAAACATTTTATATATTCTTTTAAAACTATAGTAATAGCTGTTTTGAACCTGATTAATCTTAATTTTAAAAACTTTCTTTTATATTACAAATTTTTTTTATGGAGAATAGATTTTTTTAATATTTCACTTACGTAACTTTATAAAATAACAGCATAATTTATTTATGATGAATACATTTTGATTATATTTTTCATTAGTTTAGTATTGTTAATTGATCTTTTGTTTTGTTCTCTGATGGGGGAAGGGTGAAAAATAATATGTGGATTGGTGATAATAGTATCATATTTATTCCTTTTATATTTTCAGTCACTTGTACCTTTTAATATTCCATTTAAATATTTTTCTCGAAATATTCCATTTTACTGAATATGCAAATTATGTTTTTTTTATTACTAATAATATAAATTTTATATTCTTATTAATTATTTTATTTTATTCTTATGAAGCAGACTTAAATTTCTTAAGTCTGCTTCAACTAGCAAGTATTCTGTTGCATAATTTTCTAAATGTTATTTTAACATAGGTATTAATTAGCAAAATGATACAATTCTATTTAATCTAATATTTATTCAAATTTAAGCATATTCAGTATAATTTAAAAGATTGTAATTTTTAACAGTTGATGATGCCTTGCCACTTTAGTAAATCTAAAGTTTTTAAAATTATCATTTTTTTTTAAATTATTATTATTAAGTTCTGAATAGTTAGTTGCCAGTGGTTCAACCTTAATTGAAAACAATGTTATATTTGATAGCCCAAAATAAATGTGGAGATTTGCTTTTGATAACCTCTGTTCTAGAAACGTGTGATTCATTATTTTTAATTTAATAATTTTTCTGCTTTGAGTTGATATTTTTATTATATAATTAATACTTTTCTCTTATTTAACTCAAAGAACCTGGAAGTGCTCCCAGAAATGTTCAAGCTAGACCACTTAGCTCAAGTACTGTTGTCATTCAGTGGGATCCACCTAAAGAACCGAATGGACAAGTCACGGTATGAAATAAAACATTTTTATTTTTTATTTTTTTATAACATGTGCATTAATTTTCTTTTTGCTATACAATATTATTTTAAGGTGTTTTGTTTGTTGCTAATGTTTATTGCATCTCAGCAGTTATGCTTAAACTATGATCTTCAGACAATTGTATTAGGGCAGATCAAATGAAAATGGAACTGTGGTTATAATTTGGTTTAATTTTGTATGAGTAGGGAGACAACTATGTCTAGAGGTAGAGTAGGAAGTAAGGAAGCCCAACCCCTACTGTGGAAAAGGATTTGTACAAAGTAGTTTCGCTGGGGCATACAATATGCACTGGGGGTCAGCCAACAGTATTGTCCTGTGGGCAGTCGATTGTTATTCATCAGCATCTGCAGAATAAAGAGCATGTAGTGTTTCTTATGTTGTTGTTGTTTCTAATCATAAATGATCTAGCCAATAGGCTAGACTAAGACTCTTATAATAGGAGCTGATGCATATCCATTTTGTTTCGGATTATTGGTACCCAGTTCAGCATCAATCTGCCGGAGTTTGGGTTGCCTAAGACTCGGTTCTGATTAGCTTGGTTTTTCGACTGGGCTCCAATTCGGGTGCCAAATCTGTGAGGATGTGTCAGCCTCTATTATAGGAGTTCTAGGCTAGACCAAGTCCATGAGCCCAAAAATTCAGAGGAAGTCTAAAACGATGAAAGAACACTCCAAAAGGTCACTCCTAGTCAAGTCCAAACAGAAAAGGAGATGGTCAGAGGTGGACGGTGCAGTCTTGCACTTTCCACAAATGGGGAAAATCTAGATACCGTTGTCAAATTTCAGGCATCTCAAGTGTCCACTCAAGAATCTTGAAATAGCAGACTGCTGGTCACGGCTATCCCCAAGAGTAATAGCTCCTCCAGGCTTTTTGCCACAGTACCAGTTGTGAACCGGAGGGGAACGCCAAGATGCATCGAGAGTAGATTTGGTCCTTGAACAGATCTCCAGAAAAGTCAAGGTGGAAGTATGCGGTGTCAAAGAACTCTTTAGCCAATATATCTGCCATTACGTTAGTGTTTCTCATTTATTAGTGGCAGAAGGAAGGAGGGTTTGCAAAGTGCGTCGGTGAAGGAAGGCAGTGTACGAAGAACATGCACTGTCATTGACTTGTTTGAAGGACTGGCTCAAAGATTCCTGCAAATCTCTGAATGATGATACACGACCTGGTCAAGAACACCTCGTCATCATATAGTCTCATCGTCATCTTGTTGTCACATCTTTGTTCCGTTGAAAAGGAAATTGATGGGGCATGCAAATATTCACTGGGGTTGGCCAACAGTATTGATCTGTGGGCAGTCAATTGTTATTCATCAGTGTCTGCAGAATAAAGAGCATATAGTGTTTCTTATTTGTTTATTAGTGGCAGAAGGAGGAGGGTTTGCAAGTGCGTCGGTGAAGAAAGGCAGTGTACGAAGAACATGCACTGTCATTGACTTGTTTGAAGGACTGGCTCAAAGATTCCTGCAAATCTCTGAATGATGATACACGACCTGGTCAAGAACACCTCGTCATCATATAGTCTCATCGTCATCTTGTTGTCACATCTTTGTTCCGTTGAAAAGGAAATTGATGGGGCATGCAAATATTCACTGGGGTTGGCCAACAGTATTGATCTGTGGGCAGTCAATTGTTATTCATCAGTGTCTGCAGAATAAAGAGCATATAGTGTTTCTTATTTGTTTATTAGTGGCAGAAGGAGGAGGGTTTGCAAGTGCGTCGGTGAAGAAAGGCAGTGTACGAAGAACATGCACTGTCATTGACTTGTTTAAAGGACTGGCTCAAAGATTCCTGCAAATCTATGAATGATGATACATGACCTGTTCAAAATCACCTCGTCATCACATAGTCACATCGTCATCTTGTTGTCGCATCTTTGATCCATTGAAAAGGGAATTATGGGTCGCCGTTTTTACTTGGACATAAAAGTCATGGATAATGTTCGAAACTGATCCCAATTTCAGCCAAAAGACTACTAGGATCAGGGTATTCACCATTTGGTGAAACTGTGAATCAAGTGCCTCTGTAACTTTGGAGATTACGTTTGAAATAAACAGTGTCATTTCATTCTGTGACTTCTGTTTCATTTGATCCACCCTAATATGCTGTCATTATCTAATGCAAATTTCTTTTTAAATATTAACTATTCACTTGAAATTAATTTTAAATGCTATTCTCATTTAAACATGTTAGTTGAGAGAAGTTTTCAATGCCTAAAAAGGGTAATCAAATTTTGAAAATAAAATCAGCGAAGCAGGCTTTTTGGATTGATTTTGTTTTATTATTAATTTACATTTACCTTAACCGGTAATTTTTCATATAAAAAAAAACTTACAATGGTTAAATGAAAAAACATTCTGCAATTTATCTCTTGTTTTTTTTTTTGTTTTTTTTTCCGATGTTAAAATATTTTTTTAACAAAACTTTAACTGGTTTTCACAAATTATAAATAATGTTTTATTAAAAATACATTATCTGTAGTTTTTCCTCCAAATCTTCTTAGCTTGTCTAGCTAAAAACATCCTTATCGTAATGAAATGAAAGTTGTGACTTTCAATCAAATGGAAAGTTTTGGAAAAAAAATTTTGACTATGCCACTGTGTGTATATTAATTTTATAAGTTGATTCAACAGATTTTATTATTATTATTTGTGTAATTATGTATATTCAGTTGTGTGAGCCTCTATATTTTTCACTTCAATGGAATAGCATTGCTCTTTGTTTACAAAACTCTTCAAAATTACAGCTTATACTAACTCAGAAATGTCATATTATCTTGTATACAGATTTTTTTTAATTATTATAATTTGATAAACTACAAAGTTTCATATTTAATAATGTTTTATTATGATTTATGCAATATTTCTCTACAGCTTCATCATCCATTTCCAAGTAGTTAATGCAAAAAAGTAATAATATGAAAATATAATAAGATAATAGTAATATGAAGATGGTGTATTTATGTATTTTGGTGAATTTATATTTTTAATGCAATTGCTCTTCAGATGTTAAAAAAAAAAAAAAAAAAAAAATCTTAACTGCTGTTTTTATTTAGCCAAAATCCTTAACTAGATATTATTTAGAAAAAGCTACTCAAGACTAAAATAAAAATAAAATTTTGAAAAAAGTGTTTAGTTGTCTCTACCTCTACCTGTGTAGTTATAATTCCTAAGTCAGAGTTTATGGCTAGGGATTGGGTATTAAGGATGATGATAGTTGTGTTAATTACTTAAGGCATCATTTTTAGGTCATTAGGAGATATATAGAAGGGTTCAAAATCTAAATTTTATTTATCATCAATCACCTAAATACAACTCTGAATAATTTGTTACTTATAGTTACAAATCAAAGTAGCATTTATAATATTTTTTTGTTTTTGTCATATGTATTAGTTTTATGTATAGATTAATAAGATAATTAGATTAATAGATAATTCCATAAGATTAATAAATGGAAATTTAAAAATATAATCAAATATTTCTCTAGTTTAGTTTAATTCTTAAAAAACTATTTTTTATCAAAATAAATTGAAGTTAAGTTAAAAACAGAGTTCCCTGTGTTTAATCATTCGATTCTCTTATTCTGTATCCATACACTTATGGCGGACCTGCTCCAGCCTTTGGCATACTAGGCACATTCTAAGGGCAGCTATCTAGACTAGAGATGAGCTTGGGCTCATTTTTCAGAAACCGAACCCGACGACTTGAAATCTGAGCCTGATTTTATATCATCAGAGCACGAGCCCCATACTAAAAGCACACAGTAGAAAAGTGTTAATAACATTTGAAAATTGTTTTAAGATTAATTTTCTCATTTAAAAATCTCTTTTTACATAAAAATATGTATTAATCCAAATACTCCTTCATGACAACATATGATAACTTTCATGTCCCTGAAATAGTGTTTAAAATGGCAAATTTTTGTATTTATACCCATTCATTGGCAGAAATCTGCAAAAGTTACAATTCTTATGGCAGAAAAAGATGAAAAACCACAAGTACTATGACAGAAAGAGATGAGTCCTGTTTTCCACTAATTCTAGAAAAGGACTTAAAACAGAAAGTGAGAATAGACATAAGATCCCACAGGTTTTTTATATTACTAACACAGACCGTGCAAAGGCTTCAGAATCAGATAGAATATTTTTTCTTTATATCGTATCAATAACAATTCAGTTTCCTTTCAAGATTTTTTTTAAAGATTGTAAAATTTTTGAGAAACTTAGACTACATTCTTGTTTCTCAGCGAGCAAATTTTTATTTTATTTTCTCAATGTGAATAAATAAAATTTTCACTTTGAGCCCAACCCTATATTGGGCTGAGCATGTCTCATCTCTAATCTACATAACTATCCAGCAAAGTATTCTTTGTTTTTAATTATTTTTCATAACAAGAGGGTGTATAAAGGCTCTAATGAAAAAAAGTGCCTATATTCTTCATATACCCCCCGGTACATATTTGTATATTATATTGAAAGTCATGATTCTATGAATATAAATTTGTTTGTAATCTTAGATTTTTACTTTTATTCTAGGGTTATAAGGTGTATTACACTACACGGCCGAATCTTCCCACGTCTGCCTGGAATACTCAGCCTGTAGATAATAATCAGTTAACTACAATTAGTGACCTAACTCCCCAAACCATATATACCATTCGCATACAAGCTTTTACCAGCCGTGGGCCTGGGCCTCATTCGGCTCCTGTCCAAGTAAAAACCCAACAAGGAGGTATGAAGTTTCTTTCTTTCATTTATTTTTTTTTATTTTTTACTGAGTCCTTTGAAAGAAGTTTGTAAATTACTATTTTTTATAATATGTTTATACTTGATGCAGATTGAAATTTTAGAGTTTAAAAAGAAAAGTTGAGTCAGTTCTGTGTTTTATAATCCTTTATTCATTCTGACAATTTTATTTAAATGTGTTTTTTTGGTTGTCAAGTTATAAATAAATTTAGTTCTAGTGTCAAATATCATTTTTTAAACTACATTATCCATTGTGATAAAATGTCTTCAAAGTAAACTTCTAGAACATGGTTAACTTTTTTTAGCTTATTAAAATTTTAAACATTGCTTTTAAATGTATAAAGCAATAAATTGCAAGAGATTTCTTGCAATTGGAAGGGGAAGCAAAAGTGTCCCTCTTTTTGTAATTTGACTGTTCTCATCCCTGTTTAACCTTGAATATCTTGTTAAAACTATTAATAAAAATAATGATAAACTCAAAAAAGTTGTTATATATATATATATATATATATATCATTATCATTTATATTAGCAGTTGAACTGCTATATCCCTAAGAAATTTTCTTTCGTGAGAAAATATTTATTGAATTCACAGTTATGAATAAAAGTTACTTATTTGGGTATAGTAAATAACTTAACAAATAACTTGATTATATTAAAAGCATATTTTTCCCATTTTTAAATTTAAAAAAAAAGGAAACTTTTCAGATTTATCATTTCCCATTCTGACTAAATTTTAGGTAACTTGAATTTTCTAGTCTTTCAAGTTGCTGTATGTTTTCAGTCAGCCAAAAGGCTAACTTTGTTTTAATAAAAAATACAATTGAAAGAATTTCTCAAAATACACCATAAAAGTGGAAATAATGTAATCCATTTCTAAGGTAAAAATCTTTCTTCTTCAGGCATAAAAAATGTGTTACCACTTTGAGAGCAGGAGCAAAAATATGTATATTTTCATACTCTCAAAGTGGTTGCAAGTCTTTTTGCAATTGAAGAAGAAAGACTTAATTCTTTAGAAATCTGTTGCCTTTTTTTTTTTTTTTTTTTTTTTTTTTATAGTGCATTAAAAGAGTTTTTCAAATTGTTTTGAACTTTACATCATTATATATATAACTTTTGTTTGTTAATATGAGATATTTGTTTTTTGAACGTTAGCTTTAACTCTCATTTCAGTTCCCAGTCAGCCTAGCAACCTACGTGTCCTTGCAACCTCTTCAACGACTGTTCATGTTTCCTGGTCTAAACCATCGCATCCAGGAGAGAAAGTTATTGGTTATGAGCTATACTGGAATGATACTTTTACCCAACAGCAATACCACCAGAGCTTACCCGACACTGACTCTTACACTCTGACAGACTTATATCCTGACACACTGTACTATGTATGGGTTGCTGCTCGATCTAGACAAGGAGAAGGTGCTGCTACACCACCGTCTCAAGTCCGGACTGATCAGTATGGTAAGTTTCTATTAGAGGTATAGTAGATACTCTGAATTTATTTCAGATGATACTTATTCATTAATCTCAATTCTTCACTTTTATTTTATTTTCATCTTAATACTTAATGTGGTAATTGCTGTTATTGGCTGCCTAATACATTTACTCTGTCAGAAAGTGTCATTTGTGAGTGTTAGACAGGAGGAGCAGGTGTGTACCAATGCCCCTCCCTGGATTTTGGAAATTTAATTAATTAATTTTTTTCTATGATGATAAAAAAAAAAAAAAAATGTACAATGTATTCTTGCTCAAGTGACTTAAAAGAATTAAGCAATTAAAGGAAAAGTAGTTAAGATTTTTTTTCATCAGGAGGCTCTGCTCGTCTGAGCCCCCCATAGAAGACATTTATTTTTTTACGTTCATGCATTTAAAATGTATCTTAAATGGAGGGTTCAGGGGGCAGAGCTTCCCTTATGAATAAAAAATAAAACTGTTTCATTTCTCCATTTCGAAAAAAAGCAGTTGAAAGTTATGTTTTGAATTTTTAGTATTTTTCAATTAAATTGCCACATTTCTGTATTGTTTGTTATATTAATATGTATAACAATTGTCCTACAAGGGCTGTTCTGACAAAAAAATCTTAGTTTAGCTTATTTCATGTTTACATTCCCTAATTTTTAAAATACGGTTTAGTCTTCATATCACATGAAAATTCTTACAAAATCTTGCTCCTTCCGGGATTACATTATGCCGGTGCCTGCATCATTTAAAAATTTCAGTATTAACTTATTTCCAAAGTTTTATTTTTCTCCTGAATTGCAATAATAAATGCAAATATGAAGAATTGAGATTTTTTTTTTCTACTGTCTTTCATTAATAATGTTTATATTTTGTGAATTATCCATTTGCTAAAAATATATTGAATTATCAGCATTTGAGCACTTTATTATTATTATTACAGTTATTTGACTTATGTAGGCAAGCATAATAAGGTTGTTGATGTAAATCATCACTATTCTTTTCACATTCATGGCATTTTTCATATACAGTAAAACCTCATTATTTTGGACCTCATTAATACAGACAAGATTTTAAAGAAAATAAATAAAGTACCAATAAATACAAATGAAAAAAATAGAAATATTTGAGACACCTTTTATGAACTAATAGTTTTAGTTCAAGAAGTTTAAAAGTAAAAAGATATATTTTTTTTTTTTTCAAATCTGTTTGTGTGTCAGGTGCCGCATTGTAGATGAACCTATATTCTGAGTAATAGAACTTAAAATTATATTGTAGGTTCTAAATATTATGGAAATTATATACTAATTTTTTTTTCCTGTAGATTATTTATTTATTATTACTTCAAATGTATAAAAAATTTATTTTGTTATTATAGGAAGTGTTTATCTATACTTCAGCTCATTTTATTAGTTATTATTTTAATCCGGACTTTCATTAATATGGACTGACTAGAGCCCCAACTAGTCTGGACTAATGGGGGTTTACTGTATTTACATTCTTTATCATATTTACATAGATGTGTGTTAACTGTACAGATCTTGCACTAATGCATTTAATATCCCCGTGCTCCACCTCTGTAATTTTAGTTTTATTTTAAAAATAAATAAATGAACTGAAATATCATTGCAATTATTTTGTTATATCAGTAACATAACTGATATCTCTTCATGTTGAAATGATGCAATATAGTCAAAAATAAATTATTAGGGAGTCTTTAGAGAGAATATGTTATTCTCACTTTATAAATCTGAAAACATCTGTAACACTTGACTGGTGGTAAAAACTATGGATATACATCAATTTTATCTTATTTCACACCTCTACATTTATTTTATATTAAATTATTTTATATTCTTTATTTTGGTGACCTGGTCACTTATTAAGATGATCTACTTCTATAAAGGCTACCTTTTTACCTTTTCCTGATTTCACAAGGAAAGGGATTTATTATTTTTCAGTAATTTATTGTCGTTCTTAATATTTTAACATATTTCTTAAATCCTGAATATGATAACCGTTATAATAATATTCAATTAATATTGAAAATTTAAACCAATCATGATCGATTTAAATCCACAATTTGTTTTTGTTTTTTGATGAGAAAATGTTTCTTTTGCCATTTTTCTTTCTTTTAATAGAAAATTTTCTTCTTTTTCTAAACATGACAAAAGTATTATAATAATATGAAAAATTTAAAGTAACATGAGTCCCAGATTCATGTTGTATCCTCTCTTCATCTCTAACATGCAATCATGGTCAAAATCCACAATTCAGTTGTTTCTTTTTTCTTTTCCCTGACCAATTTCTATTTTTCAATGTCTGCACTGTAAATTTTATCATTAAATCAGAAAAACTTTATTTTTCTTAAAATAGGGCTGTTTTTGCTTCATCATTTGATTAGCTTCTCTATATCACTGACATGATTGTAATTGAAACATACAAAGTAAAATATTGTCATTTATATAATTACAATTTTTTTTTTTAACATTTAACAACTCATTCACTACTACTATTACTAATTCATTATTGTATTAAAATAAAAAGTGCACACAAAAACATATTATTCCATTACCTAAAAGATGATTAAAACTTTAATTAGATTTTAAAACGTTAAAATCGAGCACTTTCAGCTGTGAACCCAGCCTTCATCATTATTGTATATCTGAACTTATATTTATCTATCTCTGTTATACGATAAATATATGGCTTTTAGTAGACCTTTTTCCTTTATTACTGTCTATATATTCCTTTATTTTGGTGACCTGGTCACTTATTAAGATGACCTACTTCTATAAAGATTCATTTTCCTGGTTTCACAAGGAAAGTTTTAATTTTAAATTAATGTTCCATTGACCAGCTACTTTTCTTAAATGTCCCAAATTTTAACAGAAATATTCTTGTTTATATTATTTGAAATGTAATATCCTTACAAATTATCCTTGTTTCCACTAATTCAATTTAAACAAGTTGGAAATTGTACATCCAATGTGACAAATGAGTGCGTTTGTACTATAGCTAGTAATATAAATATTCAGATCTTGATGATTTTTTATTCTGTGAAATGAATTATATCATCTGCAGATTAATTTCTGTAATAAAATAAGTATCTTGGTCGCTTGACGATTAAACATCGGAAGCTCCTATAGCAAGAAAGCACCGATTTAAAAATTTTTTTTGAATTTCTTAATAAATATTTTTATTCATATCTCCTAAAGTTTTGATTCGATTTTCATAAAATTTGAAAAGTCTCAACAAAATTCTGCAAAGATAATATATCTTAAATTTCAAATCATTTGGTTGGGTGGTTTTTGAATTGTTGTATGCAGACGGACGGATCAGGCGACGACAATAGGTGCTACGTATTTATATAATTACGAACGCACCTAAAAAGATTAACAAGCTTGATTTTTTTTAAAGGAATTGCAAGAAGACAAATTCCACTTCTTTGTTAACAAATTGTGGAAAAACTCCACTTTGTATAAAATGAAATACTTTTGGTGGAAAAATATAAGTAAATGAAAGTGCAATATGATCTGAACCTTTGTCTTTATTTAAATCTGTCTAAATTTGTGTTTTGATTTTCATCCACCAAATACTTTTTTTTTTTCTGTTAAAACTTTTTATATCACTTTCTGCCATAACTAGCTGCCACATATTTATATCATTCAACTAATATGATAAAAGAAAAAAAAACCTCAATTGCTGATAATTCAAATATTTAGAGTTATGTGTTTTGTATGTAATGTGAAATGTTATTAAAATCTGTTTTTACTGAAAATGGCCAATATAGTGTATTATAATATTGACAGAAAGTTGCCAGTTTCCTTTTCCCTTTGAAAATTAGTACAATCTCTATCCCTTGCAAAATAGCATGAGGAGTACAAGTATATTTTCCCATACCTACCTTTGAGACATTACATGCATTATTTATTTTTTTTTCTTTTTTACAGCACGCATGCATTGCCTATACAAAGTGCTGTTTCTTTTTTGCCTAGTCTGTGCTGTACACTGTGCTGCACATATTGTGCTCATGTGATATCTCTATTCTCTTGAAATACTTTTTTCTTTGCTAGAATTTCGATAGTTTGTTGCAGCTAAGTTCTGGCATTATAGTACAACTATATATCTGCTTCATGAGCTATATTATTATTTGATAAATCTGCATTATTCATTATAGAGGATTTTTTCTTTTATTCTGGCTTATCTGTTTTTTCATATTTGCTCATATGGCTTCATTTTTTACTGGCTATCGGATAAATTCATGTCTCTGTATTGATTTAAACCTGGTCTGATATTCTTTTACTATTTTGGGAAAATTCTATTTAATCATTTTAATTTTTATTTGTCATATATATTTTTTAATTAGTGGAAGCCATTAATTTTTTAGGTCGCTATACAGTTTTTCGTTTCAGCAATATGATTCAAATTAATCATTCAAAAATTTATTAAAATGACTCTAAACATTCAAGGGAAAAAATACTTTTTTTTTTCATTGTTAAATTTAATTTTATTAAGGAAAATTTGGTTAAATAAGTATTTATCATAATTTGACTCAATATCATACTTCTCCTGGCTAATGTGGTGGAAATATTTTGATGCAATGGCCAGTTTTGATGTCACTGGTGTAGAAGAATCTAAAGAAAAGTAATCTAATGTATAAGAAAATGCATGAAATCCTTTTGCAGCCATTGCTGTAGAAGAATCTAAAGAAAAGTAATCTAATGTATAAGAAAATGCATGAAATCCTTTTGCAGCCACTTTGCTAATCAAATATACAAACTTTAGCTCTAAGTTTCTCAGAGTGCTTATGCACACATACATCCCTTTCCCAACTAGACTAAGTTCTTCTGTTTTCTGAATTCTACAAAAATAAGTCTATCTTTCCTGTGATCTAAATTTGTCATCAATTTAGTTATATGGCATTAAAGCCATAATATCAGCTATTTTTTTAAAACCACACTGCAGTTAAAATAAATTTTATAGTACTTGGTTTTTTAATCGCATTTACTATTATCTTTCTGTGATACATTGCATTTGGAGGGATCATTATTTATGAAGTTTTCTTGCTTTTTACATTTCAATTCAGAATTTTAGACATTTATTTTTTTCAAGGTTTAGAAAATCTATGTCATGCATACCAAAAACATTTTATCTTAAGTTTTATTGTTATGGTTAAAAAAGTTTAAGCATTATTAGCTGCCTTGTTTAATTAAATATTTTATTTGTAGTGATTTAATAACACAGTAAAGGCCTTGGCCATTTAATCTTTTCTCAGCCTAACTTAACCACAACAATACTTTGATACTTAATATTTTGATCAGTTTTTTTCCATTTTCTACTTTTCTGGCTTTTTTGTGTAACTCTAAATCAGTCTAGTGAAATATCTTCCTTTTTAGTTGGTTGTAGTTCATGCTTCATGTCAAATTATCTGGATTTGTTCGTTCCACTACTAGACTTGACCATTTTCAAATTTTTCATTCCACTCTGATATATTTTTGTTGACATTTTCGTAGCGAATCTTTTTTTATTTACATCTTTTTATCCTTTTGGCATGAAATTATTGTTGGTACTTGAAACAATTTCTGGGTGAATTTGAATTTTCTCTGTGTTAGGTTATGGAATTTTCTTATTTAAAGATATTTTTTTTTTATGTACTCATAAAGTTTTTTCAAAACTTGTTTACCTGGCTTTAGTTCTTATCTACTTATAATTTTTTTTTTTTTTTTAGAATATTAGTAATTTATAACACACATTGTTCTTGTCATATTCTCAAAGTTAAAAGTTGAATATATTCATTATTTGCATATAAAAATTAATTTTTATAAAAAGAAGAAAAAAATTCAATTTATTTTGTTCTTTTAATTTAAAAATATCCTAAACTAAAGTTATATGCAAGCATTATATTAAAATAGGAATTATTTCGTGGTTTAATATATTCAGTATATATTGCTTTCTTTTGGCTGAATTTTTTTTAAAATCATTTTAACAATTAATCCTTTATATCATGTTTACATAGTTAACATGAACTTTATGAGTACATGATAAATAAGATGATCCGGTTCATAAAATCATACTGAAATAGATAATTAACTGAATGCTTGATTAATTATTATGATTATTTTTATTTATTACATTTTGCTTTTCATTTAATTCTTTTAAATAAAAAACCTTTACATGATATTTTATTAATTTGAAAATGAAAAATAAGACAAGAATTTATAAGTCACAAATTTTTATTTGTATGTATAGTTTCAGGAAAGTCTGAATTTATTTTTTCAGCAGAAAAAATAATATATTTCCTTTATTGAAAAAGTTGTACATACATTCTTGGTTATCTAATTATCTTTCAATCATTTCTTAAGTAGAGTGGGGGGTGGAGTTTAATATGTTATAAAGAACTTAATATTGTCATTTGGGAGCCGACAATATTTGATGACAAAATGTATCTTTACTATGAATTGTGCTTATAAAGTTCCTCTAAAGATTCCATGTCACATTCACAGTTTTTAAAATTTTTGTATTTTCATTCTACATCTATATTAATAAAAGAAAGTTTCGCTATGTGTATTTGTCTGTCTGTCTGTCTGCAATGGCTAGCGAAATCTATCAATGGTGCAATCGGTTTTCAAAAATATGAATTTTAACACTTTCAAAAACATTGGCAACCGCAGGTCACTTGCCTCCCAGAGACTAACTTTTTTCTATACTAAAAGTAACTAAATGTCTGGGTTTCAACACAATCTTTTTAGGACATCTCAAAAGACCATATTTACATCACCTCCAACAATTTTGAAACGTTCTGATGAGTTTCAATTATTTTAAATAAAATAAAATCTGAGAAATTTTCGATGAAAACATCAAAACATGGGCTGTTTTGGTGCGGTTTTGGCTCATGTTTTCACTACTAAATATGCATAGTTTTTCACAAAATTTTACAAGGAACTTGGATACAGCTCTATTTATAACTGATTAAATTTTCAAAGAGTTCAGAAAATGAGAACTATATTTTTTTACATGATATTTATCTTAAAAAAATACATTAAAAAGGAAAAAAAAAACAAGAAACAAAAAACAAGAGCTATTACCACTAATTATTGATATTTTTTTCGTGAATTATTCATTTGAAAACATAAATTCATACAAAATTGGGTTAATGATATAAAATCATACAAACGTGAGGTTTGTTTAAGGTTATTATCACGGGGCCAGTCACGGGGAGTCAGCTAGTTGTTTAATATTTATTTTTTTTCATTTATTTTTCTATTTATATATACAGGTAGAACTTCTAAAATCCGGAATCGCTCAGGACTCTGCAATTCCATATTTTCGAAATTTCCAGATTTTAGATACTGAGAAATAACAATTTAAATTCTAAATTAAAGCCAGACATAAAAATAAGAAATGCACACTGTAGAGTTTCTAATACTGTACACTTGAGCGATTCCGGATTTTAGAAGTTCTACCTGTATATATATATATTACTTTTATTTAAAAAATCATGTAAGGGTTTTTATTGTTTTATTTTGTTTTTTATTTTGTTAGTACTTTTAAATTTTGGTTTCTGTGTATGCTTTCTTTCATGTTTTGTTTTATTCCTGTTTCTAAAAATGTCAAAAATTATTTTTATGCAAATCCTTCAGAATAATAAAAGGAACTCTAAATCATTTTCATTGCATATTTCTTGTCTAATTTTTTTTTTAATGCTTTTTCTTATTTCTAACAGCTTTATGGTCCTATTTATGAGTAAAAATTATTTTTGAATGTTATATTAAGCTATTAAGCATTATTACTAATTTAAATACTTTAAAAAAAATGTTTAAAAGTACTTCAGATCAACTGAAATTAAACTGTTAAAAATAATTTTAAATGTTACTCATTTTTTCAAAAAAAAAAGTGGGAGATAAAGATCTTTTTTGGCATTTTTTTAAACAGGAGTTTATTATTATTTTTCGTTATTATTATTAATTTGTTTTATTGTAGTGTTTTGTTTTTTAGTATATATATACATTATTTTATTTATTTGCTTTTTTATTTTCCTGCACTTGATATTTATTTTAATATTTTCACTGTTTAAAAGCTTGATCCTTGCATATTATTTCAATAAATAGTCCTGCTTGAAGATTTTTCTTTTTGTAACTGTAACATTTTGCTTAAAATTAAAAAAAAAAAAAAAATTATAATGATTATTTTCTTTTATCCTTTTTTGTATTCATAAAATTTTCATATTTTTTCATTTATTCAGTTTATTATTCTTTTTATTTAATTAATTCAGTTCATTTGATGCTGTGTTATTATCATGGTGCTTTGAATCATTTAAATTGAGTATATACTAAGAATTTTATTTATATTTTCTGGGATTTTTTCCCCTCTTCTATGAGTATAATATTAATTACAATCTAAAAAATCTTTAGCACATAAAAATATTAATTTTGGTGTCTTTTTAAAAGAAATTTTTTAAGTGATGAAATATATTTTCTGTGAATTGTATTTTATTATTTGCATGTTAATTTTATTCTGTAGACTCAAAATTTATTGTCATCATCTTGTTTATATTATTATCATTTGTAATTACAGTTTTCTTGAATCTAATCTTATACTAGATTTGGAAAAATCCATCCTTTTCTACACCTTGTGGGATTTCACAAATAATTCCAGAACGTGTGTAAATCTATGAATATTTTTCTAAATTTAAGTTATTTTCTAAAAAAGAATTAATTTAGTTTGAATAATTTGATAAATGTTTATATTAAAGTCTATTTTTGAAAACTAATATTATGGAAGAAGAATTTCAAAATTGTATGGGAAATAGTGGGAATTTTTATAGTTTAATTATATTAATATATTTTGTTATTTATTATTTACATCTTCAATTTCAATGACATTATTTTATTCTAATAGAGATATTGAGTTCCTTTTTGTTATTTTTAATTAATTGTTTTAGTAATAATAATTAACTATTGAAATAGTAGAAATTAGGGAAATTAGTAATTAGAAGTGTGAAACCATGCAGTAATACATTTACTTTAAATATTTCATTCTTTTAATCCATATCAAGTTTTTTGTGGAGGTGGGGTTATTTAATAAATTCAATAGTTTAAACATATTTTGGATTAATAATGTGTTTTTAATAACATTATTTCAAATGTTTGCATTTTGTAATCCAAATTGAAGTTTAATAGTAAAAATTTACATGAAGAAAATTATATGTTTAATTTTGTGCACAGAGAATATCTTATTAATTTAATTATGCTTCTATTAAACTGTTTTCATTTTCTATGTATTAGTATTTGTCATTATGCAATGTATGTTATTTAAATTAACTATTAAATGTTGGTGCATAATGTATTACTGTCTGGTCTCTTTAATTTGAGTAGTTTTATCAACTGGACCATGCATTTTGAAAGTGCGGTAAGATTTTTTTATGATTCCAAACTACTTTTTAGTCTGATCCATTTCTAATCTGAACCAAGAGTCAAATATGAATCAGCAGTTAATCTATACATAGCAGTAAAAGGAAATTATTTACCTATTAACTTAACATAACATTATGTATCTCAGCTGAATTTTCTGATTGGTGGTTTTCTAATTGACAGTTTTAACTCCTGGTTCAGGTTATTGGTGAATTAGACCTAAGTGTTTGCATGATCACTCAATATCTGTTTTAATTTATTGATGTGTTTTCAGGTGATCAAATCACATGAATATTTTCAAATATATCAAATAAATTTTATGCAGCCTTCATCTAAAAATTCCACTATCAATTATGCATGCTGTTTTTGTTTGTTTTCTGAACTTCTTATAATAGTGGGCCTGTCTCACTTTCAAAATGAATGGTCCTATTTTCCATGTAAGAAGATGGAAGATTTGTTTAAGGTATTTAGAATATGTATATAATTTCTTCATAAAATTAAATGATTCTGTGAAATTTATCATAACTATTTCTTACATTTCATTATTTTAACTTAAATTGGTTGTTTAACAATGCATCAGATATGAATTGCTTAACATAATTTCAAAATAAGTGCTTAATATCATTGGTTATTAAGTTCTTTTAGCTTTTTAGTTTATTTATTTTTTTATTGGTAAATTTGTTGAAACTTTATTTTTAAATAAAATATTAACTAAAAGAAAATTGTTGCTAATGAAAACTATTATCAAAAATATTTTATCTGATTGTGTTGCTTGTAATAAATTACAAATTTCATATAAACTTATTATTTTGTAGTGATATTAATGTATGGTCTGTCCATACTAATGTATAATTATAACTATTTACAATTTTAATTTTGGAATATTTAAACAATATTAAATCTATTTTAAGAATAATATTTAAAATCCCTTGCACACATCTGAAAGTGTGAAATTTGCCATTAAGCTTAATATAATTTAATTATATTTAATTTTAGAGTATAAATTTTATAAAAATTCTAAATTTAAATTTAAAATAATCAATATCAGTTTAATAATGTATAATTACATTTTATATATTTATCTGTTTAAAATTATTTTATAATTAATATAAATTAATAAATTGTAATAGTTTGATAACAGATAACATAAAATTATCATTTAAAATTATTAGTTTTTAAAATGCTTTAGAGATTTTAAATAATTAATCTTTGTTTTTTAGCAAATGTTATGAAATATTAATTAATATATAGCTTATAAAATAATTATACTTTGTTCTGTTATATGTATTATAATTTATGATGACAAATATTTATCATTCTTTATTTTTTTCTTGTGAACAAAAAAGGATTTTTGTTAATATATATCAAAGCCTTGATGATAACACTGCAGATTCTCTAATTTTTTTTGTTTATTAATAACTTTGGCATGGAGAAAAGATTAATCTCTTATTAAAACTTTTCGAGTTTTTATCCTCTATTCTATTACACCTGTGAAATTTTCTTGATTCTTTTTCATCATAAGCAGAAGTTTCCTTTTGCCAAGCTATGCTATAATACAATTTTACAAGTACAAAAAGGAAAATCTCATGAAAGCAGTGTTGTCTTGAAAAATAAGTGGAAAATTCATCAAAAAATTCCTTAATAAATAACAGAGATAAAAATAGCCCATTTAGAATCTTTACTTTGCTGCTAGTTAGCTTATATTTGGAGGGAGTGAAACATTTTGCTCATGATTGGTAGGTAGAAGTGAAAATATTACATCAGATGTCAAGTACAGGAAGCTCCTTTTGGAGCGTACTGGTTAGAACCAGCCACAAAAATTGTATCCCACCACTGCACATGTCGCACTCTTCCCTCCTCCCTCCCTTCCCTACAGTGCCTGGCGCCCCTCCCCAAGACGTACGCGGCTCTGCCGTTGACTCCCGTTCCCTTCGCATCACCTGGAATCCCCCTCCCCGAGACCAGCAGAATGGTGCCATCACATACTATAAGCTGAAGTACTTGAAAGTTGATAGCGGTGATGACCTGGCTAAAGCCCAGGAGATCCGTGTCGAGGCTGATCAACAAACTTATGTGATTGGAGGCTTGGAAAAGTGGACTGAATATAGAGTTTGGGTCATTGCTGGAACGGAGGTAGGCGATGGACCGCCTTCATTGCCTATTGTCATTCGCACAGATGAAGATGGTATGTATTATCACCTCCTCTCCCTTAAAATACCTGTATGATACACTCTCTGTTCTCCTCTTTAACTGCATGCTTTGAAATTCTGAAATACTTCATGTTATCACTTTTGATTCACTTATTCAAAACAACTAAATTCCTATCTATTTCCTTCTTATATTTAACATTCAATAAGCTTTTATGACAGTTTTCACATTACTGCTCATTACTTTACCAATTATAAGTCCCTGGCCAAGACTTTTAATTGATAAAGTATTTCAGTGCAGGCATATTTAATTTCTAAATTCACTTAAACAAGCTGAGGTATTTCAGAATTTCTTCAATGTTACCCTTGCATCTCATACTCCTTGCTGTGAAGCCAGTATATATGTTGCATGATTTTGCATGAAACCTGAAATGCTCGTCTCATCAGAGCTGGCAACTCTCTCCTCTGTTTCCAGTTCACTAATTTTCTCTTTACAAACTGTATATAAATCTCTTATGTGTCATTTTTTTCAATCTGTGTTATTTGAAATGATTCGATTTTACAAACTTACTCACTTATCAAATTTGCTTATTACTTGCTTATTTGTTTTCTACTGTATAACTAACTGTATTACTGTCTTGCAATATAATGTTGCTTTGCTAAAACTGTTTCTAATCTTATAACATTTTTTATTATCTATGTTTATATGCATTATGTATCTATATTAAATAATTAATTGATTCTATTGTTGTATTAAATATTTCATTTAAGATATACAGGAATATTGAAGTATGATTTTCAATCTTTTGTATTAACATATTTCCTGTAATAAGTTTTTTTATGTGAATCTTATAAACTTTAGCTTGCAGCATATTTAATTTAACTACTTTTTAAAAATTGTAAGTAGTTATAAAAATTGTTTGCTTTCATTTGGATTATCGGTAAGTTTAAAATAAGCAAACTCTTTGTTTTATTGGCATTTCATTAAATTTAACAATAAATTTTATTATTATTTTTTTAATATAAATTATCAGCTATAATTTTTTTACTGCCTATTTAATTTTTATGATTTTTTTAACACTGGAGGTTTTTATTTTATATTTCATTTTATTTTATTTTACCCATAATATTTTGTTAAAATAAATTTTTTCCCTGACAGTCCCAGGAGAACCTCGACAAGTGAAAGTTGCTGCTATTAACAGCACTGCTATTACTGTACGTTGGAAACCTCCAGCCAATAAGGATAGGAACGGTCTGATTCGTGGTTACCAAATTCATGTCCAAGAAATAACTAGGGATGGGGATCTTGTCAATGAGCCAAAGCGATATGATGTTGCTGATGAAAATGCTGAAGAATATAATGTCACTAAACTTCAACCTGATACCCTGTATTCGGTGCAAGTTGCTGCTGTAACTAGAAAGGGTGATGGTACTCGAAGTAGAGTGAAAACTGAAAGAACACTTGGTGGTGGTAAGTTTAAATTCTGGATTTGTTTGTATTCTAATGCATATATAGTTGAATTCCCTTACACCAATGTTTTTGAACTTTTTTTTTTTTGTCCAATGTCACGCTTGACCATAAATATAAATATCCATGGCATACTTATGTTAGGAGTTTAAAAATCATTTTTAAAAAAGCTTTCTAATTTTACATATTTTAAAGTAACAAAATGCACATTACAATGAAAAAATAAACATTTTTTATTCCTGTAATTTGTAATAATGATAGCAATTTAAAAGTTTAAGAATTTATCTATATTCACCATTCTGTTTACATAATTTAAACCTTAATGGTCAAAAGGACACCACTACAGGGACATCACACTTTCATAACAAGCATGAATTACACATCTTTTTTTTCTTTTGGAATTGCCGTTATAAAGTGTGCAAATTTCGTGAATTTGGACACCAATATTTTTGCACAAAAATTTTCTCCTTATCTAATCTCAAAATTTCAGAAAATGAATAATGCAAAAATAGTCTGTCAGAAAAAAGGAATGCCAAAAATTTAAAAGAAGTTTAATTGATACTTGTCATGAAAGTGCAATGTCCCTGTAGCAAGGCCTTTTGAGTGTTAAGGGTTAAGATCTAATACAATATATTAATGTGACATATTTAACTTGAACTTGTCATTTTAAATCTTCTTTCCGAAATAAAAATTTAAACCAATGTACTCTTAAATTTTCTTTCAAGAGTTCTAGCTGTGATTTGTTTTTAATTATTATTTAGATAGTTTTATTGCTGAAAAGCTCACTTTAAATAAATATAATATTGATAGTAGAAAATGTACTTTATATTACTTCTAGTTGTATTATTTATTCCTTGCAACATGCATTTTTGAAGGGAAGGTTAATAATTTAACCCTTTGTTTATATTTAAATAATTTAATAAAAATGAATACTTTTAATAAACTTAATATGTTAAAAATATTTACTCAGATGTTAGAATACATCATTTCAAGCATGTAAAAAATACAGTAAATAAATAAATAAGTAGAATATAAAAATAAAAATTTATTGACAAAAAGGTTCTTATTTCATATCTGCAACAAGAAGAAAACAAAGAATCTGTACAAAGCTTAAACTTGACATTGTGCCAAGCATGCTTTGAAAGGATGTCACAAAGTTGCAATGCCATATTTTTCTAGATAAGTTTTTAATTAATATCTCAGCTAATTAGCAAAAATTTTTTCGATTCTGCATTGATAGTTAGTGTCAAGTGTGTCTCAGCACCCATGCTGAGTGCCCGCAAAGTAAAGTTTGTGTGTAACAGAAAAATGCAATTTTCTCAAAAACTATGTGATCTAGAATAGTCACAATAGTTTTCCTGCAAGGTTTAAATAAACTACTATTACACCCCTAATTATTTTATAATTTTAGTTTTAGTAGATTCAGAAATAGTTCGGGTGGCAGGATACATATTTTTTGCAGTACATTTTTGATGATGTCTCTGAAAATATAATACCTAAAATTACAACAAATATATTTCTGAGTTCAGTGTTACGAGATCTTTCAAACAATACTATAGGTGCAGATTCCCAACATTTAGAAGGAGTCACTGGCTCCTAAACCCAAAAAATCCAGTGGCCACAATTGTAAAACAAACGCATAAAAACAATAGTGTTTATATGGGGTAAAAAACTAAAAAAAAAAATAATAATAATGAATTCAAAGAGTAAAGTAATTTATTTAATATAAACATGTATGCAACAAAATTTAAATATTAATTAAATCTTAAATCATGTACAGTCAGAAGATAAAGTTGGGCAAGATACAGCTTAAAAAAAATATGTATAAGCTAAGCAATCATGATAGCGGGGAATATCAGAAAAACAGTATTTCTTATTTTGATTTTGCCAGACAAAAGTACATATGAATGAAAATCTGAATTTGTGAGAATATTTTGCACTATAAAAATCAAAACACACTTTCAAACATTTGTTTATATACATATATATATATATATTTAAATCACAATCTATGTAAAATAAAATTATCAGATTCAAACTGTTACGAATAACATTGCTATTCGCATATATTTAATAGTTTGCTGTGTTAAACAGATCATTCTGAAATGTTATTAAAAGATAACAATAATGTTTGTTATGTGTTTTGGTCTTAATCTTTAAAAAAAAATATTAACATTTCACGATGGGGACTGGGAATACCAGAAATTGATTACTTTTAAATCACATGGCGACTTAAACACCAAAAGTTAGTGGCCACAGCAAAAAATTTAGTCGCCACGTGGAGACTGGCGACCGTGAATCTGCATCTATAAACAATACCCCACACGATATACACAAATAATAATAATAATAAAATCAAGTAACTTAATTAGCATCCTAATTTTTTCCTAAAACTACTTGTAAATTACTAATAATCTGTAAATATGTGGGTCAATAGCTTTTATAACTCGGCCAAGTTTGAACTTTCCATGGTCCATAGTTTTTGAGAAAAATGGCTTTGACAGATGGACAGACAGATACATGATTGATCTTATAATGATTCTGTTTTTACTTTTTAAGTACAGAACCCTAAAAAGAGGGATAAAGAAAAGAAAAAATGATTTGACTTGCCCTGTGCATTGTTTTCCTTTTAGGTTAATTATCAACTAAATCAAATGTCACGTATTGCTGTATCTAGCAAAATGTCAAATCAAGAAAGAATTTATGTTGAAATCTTACAAAAATGTGTTTTAGAAATTGTTAGAGAAATACTTTCTGAAAGTTTGAATATTGAACTGTTATGATTAAGCCTGATTGTAAAATTTTCATATTGTTGAAGTATCAGTTACCTGAAGAACTTTGTTTTCTCTATTATTAAGTTACCTGGAATGATTTTTAAATCTAATGATAAAAATAAAGTAACTTTATCATCAAAGTTGCATTGTAGAATTTTTTATATTAATATTATTTTTAGATCTTCATTCTCCATGGTACTTGATTATCTATGGAAGATTTATTTTATTATTGTCCAAAATAGAGAGTTGTCATTGTGTAGATATCCCTTCCTCTAAAACGTCATGTTTATGGTCAAATTAATTAAAAATATCCTATTAATGTTTCAAGTATAAAATGTAGCTCTTATGTTAAAGTAGCCATAAACATTTTTGAGATATACTTACTAGAGATGAGTTCAGGCCCGCCAAAACCCAATGATTTTAAATCCAAGCCCGAAACATTTTGTGCTTTCAAAGAAAGCCCAAACCCGATACCAAAAAAAAAAAAAAAAAAAAAAAAAAGGAAATAATATTTAAAAATAGTTTTAAAAATAATATCTCATTTTTTTTTTTTAAATTCTGTATTTTAAAATAACTGTTAATCCCATGGGCATAATTAATTTAATGGAAATTTACATTCAATCTTATCAAAAGAGAAGTTTGGTATCAAATAAAAATATACTTCTTATAATGGATGTTTATATTTTTCTCTCCGAACAAGCAAATCTGAATGACACATTAACGAAGTGCGTTTTTATGAATAAATGCAGGAAATTTGCAGAAATTACTATTTCTATGCCGAAGAATCGAACAACGTTTTCTATTTCCTATAAAAGGTTTTTTTCGCAAATTATAATTGATCCCTTAATGAAAGCAATATTTCGTGTTCCTAAAAAGTAGCTTAAATTAAAAATTTGACACCGTTATTTATCTGAAAGATCCTATGCTTTTATAGGAAAAGTGAAAACACTGTTCGATTGCTTTCTATCGGAATAACAATACATGACAATTATATCTACTTACGAATGAAAGTGACTTCGTAAATGTGCAGAACAGAGCTTTAGCATGAGCAGAGTTCATAATTAAAAATATAATCACTAACGTTATTTTCATATGAAGAGAGATTATGACTCGCACACAATAGAAGACTAAAAATTTGCAAACCTAAGCTATTGCTGATTGACTAAAAACAAACAAAAAAGTATTCATTTTGCGTTAGATCTCTAAAAAAAATAAAATAAAATAAATGTTTCAATTAAAAAATATTCTACTCTCACAAACAAAAAATCTAGCAACAAATATTATTCGCGCCTTTTCCCAGTAGCGCCATATCACTCAGTCACCAGTCTCGTCACAAATATCGTAAATTTTCTTTTTAAAATAGCATTCTAATACTAGACAAGTAAAAAAAAAATAATTATGTTTTCTCTTCTATTCATTTTGATGAAAATAACATTAAAACGACTTGAAATGGAATATGTAATTTTTTTAGGGTAAAAAAGGTTATTTCTATTTTTCCTATATGAGAATAAATAAAATTGTCAGTTTTCAAAAGATTGAACCCGGGCCCGAAGGGTGGTATAAAAATCGAGCCCGAGCCCGTCTCATCTCTAATACTTACCATCAATTATTATTACCTTTTCTATTAATCGACTAACTTTTAAAGTTTTCTAAAAATTTCATCATTATTATTATTTAGATTTCATTGTGAATAAATTTTTAGTCTTGTTAATTAATAAATTTTATTTCAGTTCCTACTCGACCAGAACTTACTGCTCAGCTAATTCAAGAAGAACCAACGCTTGTTGCTCAAGTACAATGGTCTCGCCCTACTCATATCTATGGGCAATTAATGAGTTACAAACTACGTTTTGGACGGGCCGATACCCAGCAGATGGAGGAAAGAGAAATCAACCCATTAGATCAAGTGCATCAAATCCCTAATTTAGGTATATTTATATATTTTTCCCATAAATATTTTAAATGAGTTATTAATTATTTTTTAACTAATAGGTAGTTAATCTGCCATTTCTTGCATTTAATCTGTCTGATTCTGTTTTCTCTTTCTCATCTTTTTATTTATTTCTCAAAAAATTGTTCTTGCTGATAATTCGCTTAAAATCTAAAAGCTCTATCAATGGAACTTTTTATTTGATGCTGTCTATGACATTTCAATCTTAATGTTTTAGTCCCACCATTTTATCACTGCTGCCATTTTAGCTTTGCTCTCATTTTTGTCCTGCCATATTGAAATATGCCATCTACTTATAATAAAAACCGAAGGCAAGAAAGTGTCTGTAACCATTCCGGGTGGGACCACTCTGGACTGCGAATCGACCGTAGTTAAATGCCATGTTAGGCTTAATAAAAAACCTATGCTAACACATGACAGCTAAATGATAATATATTCTACTTGAAATCATGTCTGTTCAGCATATTTTTCCTATAAAACATGTATATCATATCCTATTGTAATGTTTTAAGTTCTTAATTAAAAATCCAGATTAAATATCAAAATCTCAGATATGAACAAACGAACTCTGTTGCGAACAATATTGTTTTGCCGCCATCTACCGGCTTTAAAATGTACTTTTCTACAATACAAATCTTTCAATAATAAAATCTTCATGCTGTTTGTTTGTATGAAGTCTTATGAAAATGGAACGCAGATCAACAATCCTGTTATTTTTGATGGGGGTTATATACTGAAATATGATTGTATACTATTGTATACAGTATTGAAATATTATTGTATACTATTTGTACTGGAATTAGATATTGAACCCCAATTGGCTTTTACTGAATGTGTATGCTTTAATGGCATTATACTTTCTCATCTTTTTATTATTAAAAGCACATTCATGGGACAAAAAAAAAATGCTTACTCAATATAATTCTTCAAGTATTATCACAGATAAAGTTTAAGGAAATGGTTTCCAAAATTGATTTGCATTAAGTTCGCGTGGAAATTTTCACACTTTTAGAAATAATTATAAATTGACATTTTCCAAATTGAAAATTAATTTTATTGTGCTGAAGAATAAATATAGCCTCTTGAGTCCTGGGTACCCAAATGGGTACCTAGATTCTTTTGCTCATAAAAACTAAAATGATTGATATTTTTACATTTTAACTTCACTTCTATAAAGTTGAATGCTTTTGCTTTAAAATGAAACCAATAAATGGCAGCACCAATGTCGATTTCCTTATAAAATAAATGTTATTTTAACCTGAGTTTGCAAAATGCTTTCGAAACAATGCATCCAAGAAAGTAGGTAATTTTCACAATTCTTTAACTTAAAAACTTTATAATAAAAAAAATTAAGAATTTGCAGATTATTCACTTATTTAAAGCTG
The DNA here is from genome assembly GCA_963931845.1 of Maratus michaelseni. NCBI lineage: Eukaryota > Metazoa > Arthropoda > Arachnida > Araneae > Salticidae > Maratus > Maratus michaelseni. Next base: position 95,319,879 of record OZ007597.1, on the reverse strand, counting down.
TTATTTTTTTATTGTGTAATTTTAGGTTATTGATAATTAAATTGATATTTTGGAGGGGCTAGTAATTTTATGTTCTTATTTGTGAACCTAAATTACAAGCCCCCTAAAACAATAGATTTCAAAAATTTATATTTTTTGTCATCTATGTCATTTTGTTTGTTTAAAAGCAAAGAATGAGTATTTGTACTATTATTTTAACTTCGGGTCTTAAGAGGATAAAATGATATTTTTCTGTTATCATTTGTTAATCTTGAATATTATGCAATACTCTATGCATTTTACTTTTTTTTTTAATTTTATGGTTTTGCTTCATTTTTATTTTTTACACAGTATCTCTTCTACAAATTATTTCTCTATATTAAGCTTCACACAATTTTACCGATTCATTGTTGTAATATGTACTAATTAAAGTCTTTTGGAGAAGACTTTATTATTCATATGTTAATAGATCACTCTATAAGAAAAACGGCAAAAATTTAGAATTTTTTTTTTAATTTTATGCTTCAAATTGCCATTATTTCTTGTTATAAACTGTAGCATGATTATAGCCATTTTTGCAGTAAAATTAGCATGATTACAGAATTATTGCTGTAAAATTCTAAAAATAAAGATAATTAAGGCATATTTTGTTGTTGATTTACATACACAACCACACTAGAAAAAATTAAAATGTATTTAAGTAGCAGTACCAAAAAGGCAGGAGCAAAATATCTTGTTTCATACTTATGCTATGTGATGATGGCAAATGTTCTTCTAAATTAAGTGGAAAAAGTAATTAATTGTATAATTATAGAAAAAAAATAGGCTGATGTTTTGTTTTTAACTATAATATATAATTTATCCTCAACTAAATATTGTAAAAAGTTATAAAACGTTAAAAAGTGGAAGAATTTAAATGCTGCTGATTAATCTTTAATTTAAGATATTGGTTAATGTAAACTCATTAATTTATGAAATCATATCATTGTTTTTATTTCGAAAGTGTATTATTCTGTAACATTTGCTTTTTTTTTATGCCAATCTATTCAAAAAATCTCAAACAGATGTCAAATATTTTTATGCCATGCTTCCAAATTTAATTTATAAATCTCCTAACATATTTTAGCAATCATTTAACCAGCAATCCACACACACACACACAACAAAAAAATTATATATATATATATATATATATATATATATATATATTTACAATTATAACATTAATTTACTTTATTTTCATCTACATAAGAATTTGTTTTCATTGGTAGTTTGTGTTTATTCTATAAATTACTCGCTCTAAATATTTTTTTTATTATTAAATAGCAAAAATAATAAATTTATAGGCTTTTTTTTTTTTTTTTTTTTTTTTTTTACAATGAAAATTGTTAAATATTGTTGGTAAAAACAATTGGTTTTCTGAAGTATAAAAGGTACAAATATAGATATTTTAAATGATGAAATGTAATATTTGATAGGATTTATTAGTGATATTTTCCTCCTATTAAGTCAAAATTACTTTTAATCCTTTATAACAATCCCAAATACATAATTGTATTGAAATGTGAATAAAATGCATTTAGCCTATCTATTAGTAACAGCACAGTTTAGGATAAATTCTAAATACCTTACTTTGAATTCTTCATCTATTCTAATAATAATATTTTTTTTTTTTAAATAAAAAATTTTAAATGATAAAACTCTTATCTATTTTTATTGTGTGGTTTCATGGTATGGAAGCAAAATGTAGAGTGGAAAGTTTTAATTATGAAAATTTTAGATCCTATATATGTATTTTTTTTTTTTTTTTTATGATTTGAGAAACAATATTTAATAAAATTAATTTAAAAGATGCTTTAAATGTTTCACAAATCACTGATAATGACCAATTTAATTCAGTTAGTTTTAACCATGTTACCTTTCTAAAATGTTTGTTATTTTTATACAAATCTTAATCTTCTAATGTATTTTGGAAAATGAAGGCAAAGACTTTGGAAAGGGAAATGTTTATACATGCATAATTTAAAACATAAAGTTAATGATATCTTGTTTTAACATTTTATGCCAGAATAAGCTAATCTATTCTACGTTTATTTCTTCACTCTGAAATGTTATATGAAAATTTTTATATATTTTTTAATTAATAAATATTGGTTGTGCAATGTATATCTTTTACAATTTTTTTTTTAATCTTTTAGACCGAGGTGCTCGTTATGAATTTTATTTATCTGGAAAGAATGGATTAGGTTGGGGTCAGGAAGCTTATACGTATTTAGATACACCTGAAGGAGGTAAGTTCTTCATAGTTTCTTTCTCTTATTAATATAATCTGTCTTTTTTTTTTTTTTTAATAGTGTAATATTTTTTATTTTCAAATTGCCTATTTATGTATCTTATTTGAATACATTATTCTGCTGTTAAAAATATCATAAATTGATGTTAATTAATATACATATAGTCAAAAATAAATGCTTAATATAATACTTTTATAAGCTTTATGCATATAATAATGTAATTTAAATTTGATTGTAATTTATTTCCCTGTTTTATAATAAAACTTATGATCTCTAAGATTCCTCTTTTCTAATCTAACTTATTTTATTACATTAATTTGCTATTAAAATTATCATAATTTGATACCTATTTAAAATAAATGCTATATTTTATAACAGTTTAGGAATATAATAATCTAGCTATTATTTAAATTTGATTGTGATTGAAATCCTTATTTTGTAATTATGTGAAAATATTATTCACATAAAATATATATGTAATTCTTTATGTTACGACATAATGTGAAGTAATTTTTTAAATATTTCAAATATATTATATTCCAAATATATATTATATTCAAATATATTATATTTCAAATATATTATATATATTATATTATTTCAAATATATTCAAATATATATTTTGAATATTTTAAATTTTTTAATATTTTGCATGCAAATTTTAATTTATAAAACTAAATTAAGTATTCAGTTATATTATATTGCATTATTTTTTATTTATTTATTTCCAGTACCGACTGCTCCTCCTCAGAATTTATCTAGGAGACTTCAAAGTCCTACAGGTGTAGTCATTACATGGGAACCACCCTTAGCTCAATTTAGAAATGGAAAAATCACTCATTATAGTATAAAATTCCACAAGACATCTGATGGTTCTGTCACTGAAAGAAATACCACAGAAACCCGGATGGTCTTTAGGTGTGTGTTATTAAGTACTTGCTTTAATTGGAGTTTCTGTTTGGGCAATTAAAATTTTATTATTTTCGCATATAAATGTTATGTGTAAAAAAATTTTTGCTTCTTTATAATTCTATCACAATGCATATCAGTGGACCAGGGCAAGACTTTCTTCATACTGCAATCTTTGAGATTGTTTGTTGATACTTTTTATTCATTAGTCTTTAATTAATTGCAATTTTTAATCAAACAACATGTTTTAATGAAATGTGAGTGTACTATGTCAAAACTCTTTTCAAAAACCTTTCATACCTTCATTCATTGTTGTGCATTTTGTTTAGAAAAAGTGATGTCAACATCAAAAATATTATGTATGATGTACATATCTATTTGTTTAATATAATGGCAAGGCAAATATTTAAAAAATAAATAGTTTATTGAAAAATTAACTCTTACTTAGTGGGGTATACTTAAATAGTACACGATACAAGTTTTATAAACTTCATGTTGAAAGCTTAGGCTAATGCCAAAGGCTCTATGTTCAAAAGATTTTTGAGTAAAAGAAAAAAGATTTGTAGCCAGGTTCATACTGGAATTGCTAACTCATTTCATTTTTCTAACAAGTGAAATGATAACCAATCAATCTCTAATCCTTCAGGAGTACATTTAGATAAAATGCACTCAGGAAGGAACCAAGCATTACTTTACTTTCTCTGTGAACTATGTTATTACATTGTTATTATTTTTGATGTAGTAGAAATGTTTAGGTATCTTAAAAATAGAAAAATGATCGAGATAAGACCTGTTGTGAATGCCTCCTTGGTTATTTGAAACCAAACGATTTTGTCTGTTACCAATGGCAATGGCTTTTTTGTTTACTCTGATTTTATTCTTTCTGTGAGATGATGATATAACTTTTTCTGAACCGATTGTTCGGTGATAATTTGAACGCTCAAATGAGGGTGATAAAATAATATTATTCTGTTAATATGTAAATAAAATAGTTTAAGTTTTTTTAAGAAGATGTTTATTCGATCTTAACTGCTGTGTGCTTATATTTTAATGACGCTTTGTTTCTCGATTGATTTTCACGAAAAGAATTTAGAAAGACATTCGGCATGAAAAGAACCTGCATTCGAAACTAAAATGGTATGCATCAAGGCCTCTTGACAATAGATGTAAAGTACCTAGAGTGAGTTGTAGCTGGTCCTAACTCAAAAAAATAAAAAAGGAAATTTGTGGACAGAGCATTTAAGCACTAAGATCTTGATGTTTCAATTATCTTTAACTCAAAGGTTAATGAGTTAATTTTGATATATAAGTACTCTACGCAATTTATTATGTGAGCAACCAGTCTCTAACTCTCATACATGCTCTTTTAACAACTGTTAAATATAAACTTGTGAATTTTCAAATACATTATTTTTATGTATATAAATATTTTTAACTATTGTGTAATTAGTATTAAGATTGCTGTTTAGCATTATGTATTTTATTATGTGGATTTTTAGTAGATTAAAAATAAAAATAACAAGTTACAATATGTGTTTAAAGCAGAGAAATAGCTCATATATTTTTTAGTATACTTACAATTCAGAAAAGTCTGAATAAGAAAGATATTTTTACTGTCTAATTGCTTATTCTCTGACATCCTTGTGATAGCAAAGCTTTATTTGCATATATAAATTTCTATGTGCATAATTTTCTTTCATTTAAAATGCATTCTAATTTGTCACTTTTAATTATGGTGTTTGATTTTTTAGTTAAATTTCAATCAATTTATACTGATAGTAATTTTTTTAATTTCAATACTTATACAAAAATTGCATCATTAGTTTTGTTAGCATCATTAGTTATTTTATATGCAAATTCTATCTTGGTTAAATTCTAATGTAACATCTATCATTAAATCATTTTTTTTTTTTTTACAATACTAATGATGATGGAACTGAATTTTGTGATTAAAAATGTGAGTATAGTAATTCGAAAAGCTTAATGACATATTTTCATTTTTTTTTTTTTGTGAGGAAGGAGGGAATATTTTATCAAATATCTTTTCTTTTAATTTAAATTCACATATTAAAATAAATTACAAAATATTGAATACTTTGAGTCACAAATTATTGGCACATTTTATAGGGATGTGGTGTATATGTAGATAGCTTTTCAAGACATTTTGGTTCAACAATTAAGCAATATTTTGGTAAGAGAGAGAAAAAAAAAGCCAAAATGAAAAGATAAGTTAGCTATATTTACAAAGATATTGTTTTTATTTTGATTAGTCAACGTATCTCATGATTATATATTATAAAAATTTAGAGAATTTTAGAAAACATAACGCTAAAAATGTGTATTTTGCAAGAATATATATTAGAATTGAATTGTTCGATAATATTAATATGATTTCTGCAGTCGAGTAAATTAGTAATTATTAGTTTCTTACGATAACAGTCCAAATCAATAATGTTGTCTGAGTGAATTGTGCTCACCAGATTTGTCCAGGATAGCTCAGTTGGCATAACATTGGCAGCTTAAGCCAAAAGGTCCTCGTTACAAGTTCTAGCCTGGACACTTTTTCACTCAGTTAGAAGAATTACAACTTATATGATTTATTTACCAATTAGAATAATTGTGTTACATTAATAAAGTATTAGTTTATATTTCATCATTTTTAAAACAATTTATTTTATAAAATAAACTGAAAGTTATAATCTGCTTTTTATGTAATTTGTATTATTTCATCGAATATTAATTATGCTTTCCTTTGATTATAGCAATTTAGATGAAAACACTGAATATTCATTTCAAGTATGTGCATATACGTCTAAAGGGGGTGGTCCATGGAGTCCAAGGATGACTGTTCAAACACCAGGCGATGTCCCGCCAGCTCCGACAAATGTCCAAGCTGTTGCGACATCAGATCAGTCTGTAGAAGTCTGGTGGGACCAAGTGCCATATTTTTTGGATATTCTAGGATATGAAGTAATTATTTGCTCTATTATACAATATTGATAGTTATAAAAGGTTTCCTACTGTGTTTTTATAGCGCAAAAAGTAAACTTTTTTTCAACTTTAATGAAAATATATTCTATTATTGAATTTATTTTCTTTCCTAGTAAGTTAGAGGGGGGAAAAAAGATAAATATTGTTTTAATTTTATGAAAATGGTCTGAATGTTTTATCTTGTATGGAATAGCAGCCTAAAAATCAATATTTTACTTTATTTTGATCTATTAGGTTAAGTTAACTGGATTTTTTTCTTTTTTTCTTTCTTTCTTTCTTTCTTTCTTTTTTTTTTTTTTTTTTTGTTATTATTTGTATTATTATTATTAACTATATTGTAAATATTTCTCCTCATTACTTTGTGTTTTTTTTTTTTCAGAATGATTAATAGTAACATATAGTTTTAAAATTTATTTTAATATTTAAGAGACAATGTTTAATATTAATGTTGTTTTATTTATTCATTTGATAATATATATATATATTAAATCTACTTCATTTTTTACTATTGGTTTTATACTTCACTTTTTCTCTGTTTTTAAAAGAAAATGCTTACCAATTCTGCATTTGAATTCCCACATTTTCAAAGAGTCTTAATTTTATTTATTTTTCTTAAACATTAGCATCTTTTTGTTGCTGTTTTAAATACTCAACTCTGTATTATGTTCTTTTATTAGAGACCTAATTTTTATTGAGAATATATTGATCTGTTTTCTTTTCTTCTTTCTGATAATACTAATAGTAAATTTCTATTAACAAAATACACTATTTTCCTGCCTAAGTTTTCAAATGTGTTACGTGTTTTACAAACATAATCTTTCACATTATTAAACAGTGAAGTTTTGTTACAGTATTCTGAATGTGTTGGATAGTGTTTCATAATTTATGCTTGACACATAATTTTCTTTCTTGTTATTGTTTGTGAATTTCTTCTATATTTACTATTGAGTAATATACAAAAGTTGTCAACTGTACATATGTAACTAGGATTATTATTCCTATCTTCTACCTACATTAGCATCTGTATATGCTTTTCTTCATAATATTTTCAAGTGACGTTTTTGTTAGCTTTCATGTCAACATTTACACTTGGTGTGAAGTGGTATTCGTCTAATGGAAAAATATCTAAAAATATATTCATACTTTAAAGAAATTAGTTTAGCCCTTTTTTAGCTGTGTTCGTAATTATGTAAATACGTAGCACCTATAGTCGTTGTCTTGTCTGTCTGTCTGTCCACACATAACAGTGCAAAAACTACCCAACTGAATGGCGTGAAATTTTATAATTGTTGCAGAATTTTGTCGTCATTTCAAATTTTATGAAAGTCGAATCAAATAAAGATATTAATAAAAGTTTTCTTCATTCTATTAAATCCTATCATACGTAATTAATTCAATGATATCCCATGATACGTAATGATTCTTAGGTTGCCATGGTGATTATGTCCTATTTAAGATGGAGTTATATTATTTCCATATTACAGAATTTAAAAACCGAATTCGTATAAAAATTTTTTAATTATGACAATCCTATAATCTACTGAAAGTTTTTTTTTATAGATGTTTCCGGAGAAATAGATATTAAATGGAAAAAAAGTCTAAATATAGATTTCAAGTTCTGAAATTTTCAAAGCTAGGCTTAAGTTTCAATTGGAATTTTCAGTATTGGAATTTTCAGTAAATTTCAACAAAAAATAAAATGCTGCCAGCTTAAAATGTACTTATTTTATTACAGAAATTAATTATATCATAATAACATACGATATAATTAATTTTTTCAGTGAAATAATAACGATGATTTTTTTTTTTACATTGTCTTGTACTGGATATTACGCATAGTATAATTTTACGGTAACAGAATTGTAATTAATTGTTTGTAAAAGTGTAACTTAATTTCATAAAATAAAATTAATATCTATAATATTAAAATTTGCACATAAAATAAATTTTGTATTCATGCATTTTTGCATAAGCGTGCAACAGCTATTGCACCAAGATCTGAATATTTATAAAACTAGTTATAGTATCACTGTACCTCATTTTTCACATTTGATGTATAATTTGCAACTTGATTAATGTATTAAAAGATTCAAACAATTTTAATTTGTTTGAGCTTATTTTTTTAATTATTTTTTCCAGGTTTTATACATACAAACTCCTGTTGAAGATCTTGATAAATGGAGCAATAAAAGTGTGCCTTTAACATGGTCTGCAGAACTTACTGGTCTGGACAGTCACGCAATGTATGCTATCCGAGTGGCAGCTAGAACTCGATCAGACTTGGGTCGCCTCTCTGAACTTATAACTGTCCGAGTAGCTCCTACAGGTATGTACAAAACTCTTCTATTTCTATGTTTTGATTCTTATAAATTTTGCTCATACAAAAAAACTAGTTTGATGTGCCAGTCCCAAACCTTTCTTCTATCTCATACAGGTTTCACATACACCAGAAACAAATCAGCACCAATTTATATCAAGGTCTAACTGAATCTAAAGTTTTATTAAATTCCGTGCTTGAGATATGACTATCACTAAAATCGTGTAAATCCTGAAAAATGTAGCATAACAGCGCCAACTATTGGGAGATTTAAAACAAAACCTAATCATCAACTTATGTCAATGTCTAACTGAATCTGAAGTTTCATGAAAATCTGTGCATTAGTTCTTGAGATAAAGCTATTGTGAAAATCATGAAAAAAGTAGCATAGCAGTGCTACCTGTTGAGCTATTTACACCAAAACATAATCAGCTTCTATTTATGTCAAAGTGTAACAGAATCTGAAGTTTGATGAAATTCTGTGCATTAGTTTTTGAGATATAGCTATAGTGAAAAATGTAGCATAGCAGCGCCATCTGTTGGGTGATTTACACCAAAAACTAATCAGCACCAATTTATATCAGGGATTAACTGAATCTAGAGTTTTATTAAATTCCGTGCATTAGTTCTTGAGATAGAGCGCCCACAAAATTTTTATCACAGACAGACATTTTCTAAAAACAGCCAAATTGTGTTCAGGACCATCTAAAATGTATAAATCCACCGAAAACCAGAAGTTGAATTATTTTCAGGAATTCAATACTTTCTTCTTGTAAAGATAGAAGAAAGTAAAATAATCTGAATGACTTCATTCAACTTTATGAACACTGATGTACGAGTCCAAAAAGTAATAAATAAATAAATAAATAAATAAAATTATAATCAAACAGACACAGTAGAATCAGTTGGATTCAAACGCTGGATATCCCATTTGGAAATTGGGGATGTTACTTCTAATTGCAAAATGGTTTGAAAATAGTTTAAAAATGGATTAAATACCTAATCTGTTGGCTGATTTGTACAAAAATGTATACAGCTCTTATGACAATTGTTTATAACATATTCACCAAATGAGAGTTTATTTGGAAGTAGTGTTTGTGAGTTATAGTGTTCACTTATACATCCACAAATCATAATTACAACACTTTCCTTACATTATATTTACGGAAAGAAAAAAAAATAAATATTTGGGTAGGAGGATTACAGAACTTGTTATTTTCCTTTAAATTCGATTCATTAAACTACTGTTTGAAATTGGTGGTGCATATTATACTCTATTGTTCATAATACTATTTCTTAAATTCTATTACTTGAAATTTTTAAATGTATTCTTCTCTCATTCAATAACTGTGTACACAGATCCAAAACTAAGGACAAGTGAGTGGGGCATATACCCCAGGTGCCGGAATAGAAGGGGGTGCCAAATGAAGATTTGGTTCACTGTTTGGTACAAAAAAACACAACAAAATTTAGGCAAAAATGTCATGAAATCAGACAACCCAAAGAAAAGATGTATTTGTTAATTTTATATACTTTGCTTCCAATAAGGCTGGTTTTACCATTAAATGACTGCCTAGGGGCACTAGAACAGTATTTGAATAATGAATTCATTCAGTTGTTTGCAAGATCAAATATATTAGGTTTGAATTGGTTCAATATTTCGGACATTATATTGTGATGACATGCGATAATGTCAGTTTTGCAAGATTTGCTTTTGTGTATCCTTGTAAACAAACGTATAAGATTTACATACTTAATTAACAAATCAACGAAGATACTTGCAAGATCAATAAATACACTATCCCAATTAGGTTTGAATTGGTTATGTATTTTGGACATTAACATTATGACAAGATTTGCATTATATATAGAGAGATAGATAGAAGATAAAGAAACTTAGTTGACTTCTAAAGAAATCAGCCTAAAAATTTTAAGATTAATATACTTCCTAACAATTGTTTCATATTTAAAATAAAAATTAAGGGAATGGATTCAAAACTTCTCTTTGTAAATTTATTTTGGAAAGAAGAAGGGATGGGGGTGCTAAAATTAATGCTTGCCCTAGATTTAAAAAAAAAAAAAAAAAAAAAAAAAAAAAATCATAATTTCGGTCCTGACTGTGTATCATTTTTTCAGCTAATAATATTGAAAATTATTAGTTTCAAATAAGAAGAAAAATATTCTATGATTGTTTTGCATAAAAAAAGCCTTTTTGATGAAGCAGATTAATAACTGTTTTAGTGTTAAATTATAATTTTATAAGAATATATTTTAAAATAAAAAGATGTTTTACAAGTTTGGGATAGTATTTTTCATTAGAAATTTTCAACTTTCATATGGTATGAAGAGTAAACAAGAACCAAGTCTAATAAAGGAAAATGTGGAAATATATATGTGTGTGTGTGGCGTGAATGAAAGAGAATGAAATTTTAAAAAATTTCTGAGAGCCTAATGTCCATAATACTTAATTACACATCTTTTCATTTAATTAATTATTTATTCTAATATCTTACTATTATCTGAACGATTTATTATATAAAATTCTAAAATTTTCTTTCTAAATAAAACCAAAGGAAAAAAACTAATGTATATTCAGAGATGCTGTTTTTCATAGATTCTCAGCAATTGTTATAGTTTTTAACTAGAGATGATAACTTCTGGAACTCCTTTTTCAGATCCATAATTTTTAAGTTATAAGTTTAATTAATTTGAAGAAATCACATACTGTGATGCTGTAATTGATCACAAACCATAACTATTACGAGTACTTATTCAGTATTACTGTTGTTTGTGACCCATAACTATTACTGTGAATCTGCCACAAACAACATTTATCTGTATTTCTATAGTTACCATTCTTTTAAAAGATAAAATCCATATTTTGTATAAAATCTACATTAATGTGCTGTTTATTTTTCGAGAGAAAAATCTCTTAATCTTTTTGTTATGAAAACACATACAGTAGACTCTCTCAAAACCGCACAGCTTGGGACCAGAGGTTGTACGGATTTTAGAATTTTGTGAATTTCTAGTCAGTATTTTGTTTACATGGTTTAGATAGTAATTTGAATACAATAATGCACTCAAAATTATCATGAATGCTTACAATAAAGTATAATATTAAAATAATTATGAGAAAAAATGTAAATGTTACATAAATAATTAATAATACATGACTAAATATGCATAATAATGATGAGATAATTTTTTCTTGAATTATTCAATGAAACTCACCTCATAAAGGTACACTAGTAATTTACCATAAAATTACAAAATTGTATTTGATGTTTGGCCAGATTTAATAAACAAAAAAGCTTGATTAATACATAAGTGTATTTGATAAAAAGATCAATCACCACTAATATCAGTGTTATCTTGAAAATTTTCGGAAATAAATATATACTTCCTTTATGAAAAAGCAAGAGTTCAATGATATTAACTAGAATTACATAATAAAATGAGTACAGAATGATATAAAAATTAAAAAGCTTGAATTTCCCTTCTATATCTTAATTGTAAGTTTCACTGTTTACATCTGAAACAATGTGTGGATTTTAGAAAATTGCAGATTTTAGGGTTGCGGATTTGAGAGAGTCTACTGCATCCAGGTATAACTCTGAGACACCATAATATGATAAACTCATACAGAATAGAATTCTTTATTTTGGTAGTCTGTTTTTGTACAATTATGTATAGTTTTTATTATTCTTTGAATATTAATACATACTGGATTTTCACAAAAGTCCGCTTTTTAAGCGATATCTTTAAAAAAAAAAAAAAAAAAAAAAAAAAACGTTGATATTAATATTTTTAGAATTTAAAAACCTTTGATAACTTTTCCAGATGTGCCTACACAACTTCGGGCTCAAGATGTAACTACTCACAGTATGTCTTTATCATGGAGAAGACCATCAAAGTTAGATCCTATTAAATACAAGGTGAGTCTTCAATTACTATATAAGTACAATTAAATCTAGTTTTTTTCTTTTAATTGACCACTTGTGTTTTATTTTTTTTCCTTATTACTTTTTAGTTAATACTCTGACTGCTTAGAAATAAATTGAATTCACTATTCCAATTTTCTTTCCTGAAAAACACTAAAATATAGCTTTGATTTTTGTTTTGCTTTTTAAATATCTTATGTATGCTTGTACAATCATCTAATTTTAACTCAGTTGGCACTAGCAAAAAAAGACTGTTATAAGAAATAAATGAAAACAATACATATATTAATATTTTATTGTACAATATTTAAATTTCTGGCTCATCATCACTTCTAGTCATGAAATAATATACTGGGGACTGTAGTATGTATTAATATGTAAACTTTGCAATTGTATATAGTATAAGAAAACATAACTGTGATAATATTTTAATAAAAACATTTTTAATGCTTTTCAACATAGATTAAAATTACTATTTAAACCAGTTACTATGCAAATGATAATATATGTTTAGAAATATTTTATAAATAAATTACTTAAATTGCATCTTTTGATTGTATCGTATGATGCTATTTAGATATCCATTAATTGTTATGCTGTATACTTAATGCAATAATGAAATTGCATCTTATCCCTAGTAACAAAGCAGTATATCAGCCAATATCATAAATAGCAATTTTGCAATACCAGCCAATGTGTAGCAAAGTCAGACTGCCCAATATTGCATGGTTAACTTTTTTCCAATATTGAATTTTATTGATTATCTGTATTGACCAATATTGCAGCCCGATATTGGGTCAGAGTCAGATCGATCAAAGATATATTGGCCATGGGATACTTTAGCAATATTGTGCCAATATTACTGTGCTACCTGGGATTATGACAATACATTTTATAAACTCATTATAATAAATGTAATATGATAATTTATTCATTGATGTTATGTTTCAGATTTCTTATGGAGCCCACAAAGAGTTTTATGACAGCCAAGGAAATTTACAGAAACTTCCTATACCAACTCATACAGTCTTTGTAAATGCTGATGTCACTGAATATCATGTAGATAACCTCATGCCATTTACAAGTTATCAAGTCAACATCACTGCTATACCTGCAGATGAAAGTTTCAGGCCACCAGCCAAAATTACAGTAACCACAGCTATGGCCGGTACGTAATAGTGTGATGAAAAAATGCAAAATATTCATTTTATTGTTATCTGCAGAGTATTCTTTCTCATTAATTACTTTTACAATTGTTTTTTATTAATTACTGTTGCTTCAGTCAGCTTAAAATGATTTTAATAATTATGTGTTGTTTTCTAATAGAAATCCACAGGATGCCCCTTCTTATTGATGTCCAATAGCTAATTTCTAAATCATTAGTTATAGAGATATAGTTCCAGCTCTAAAAGTGTATCAAATGTTGTTCTGCATCATATTAAAATCTGTTTACATTACTTTTGTTGCAGTTACAAAATTTTTAATTTTTTTGTGGTCCCTGGGTCCTGTAACTTAATTTGAAAAAAAATTTCTATGTGCTCTACCAAACAAAACAGTAAACATTTCATTTTTGTAGGACCAAAATTTACAGAGTTATGATGCTTTCAATTTTATGCATTTTCAACATCACACTAAAAAAAAAAAAAAAAAAAAAAAAAAAAAAAACACTTTGTGTGTCAGATGAACATTGTGTTGTGAGAATAGGATGCAAATAATAGACATTTTCTGTTTATTCTTATCTAATAAATGAAACATTTAATAAAAATGTATTTTATTTCATTATTATTTTATATATTTATTTATTTATTTTGAACACATAAATAACTTTGGAACATATTTGATTATATATTCATAAAAGAAGCAAATTTTTTGACATATTTTCTTTCAATCATAATTATTCAGTTATAATAAAAATATTTATTAATTGAAAAAGTTTTGAAATACTTTTAGAGGAGGAAGGGAGGGGGAGGCAATCATAAATAACTACCTGAGTTTTGAATAAATGCATTAAATTAAGTGTATTCTTCTAATTTTCCTGACATTTCAAAAGTTTGACACTAGAAACGATTTGTTTAAAATAAAATCATAAAAATAACTAAACATTTTTTAACGTCCGATAAATAAAAGATCACATTTAATCAGACATAAAAGTTACATAAAATACAATTAAAACATTAAAAATTACTGCAAACATTTCAGGCTATATTTTAGCCCCTCATCAGTGCAACTACGTACATTGACCGGAGAATTTTCAACCTTGCTTACAGTTAATAAAGTTAACCAGTTAAAACTGGAAAAATTTTTTGCTTGAAAAATGTTTTGTAAGTTTAAACCTAGAATCCCTCCCCTACTTAAAACTGTCGTGGTCTACAGTATCATTTGTGGGGTCTGTGACTCAGTTTATATTGGTGAAACGGGTCGTACTTGCGCCATTCGTCTTGCCAAACATAAACGTGCCTATAAATCTGGTAGCCTTCAATCAAAACTAGTACAGCATTCTTTGGATACTGACCATATTCCGGATTTTGCAAGTATCACAGTAATCAGATCCAGCTGCAATAACGTTAAGAGTAGAGTATTTCTTGAGTGTTGGTTCACTCGTAAACAGACTTCGCCAATTAATAAATCTTGTGCTGTTCCACCTGAGTACACAATCTTGCTCTGATGGAAGTTCGTCAAAATTTTTCAAGTTTTAACTGTAAACAAGGTTGAAAATTCTCCGTTCAACATACGTAGTTGCACTGATGAGGAGCTAAATTATAGCCTGAAACGTTTGCAGTAATTTTTAATGTGTTAATTGTATTTTATGTAACTTTTATGTCTGATTAAATGTGATATTTTATTTAAAATCATAAATTTTAAAATTAAAAGTTTTCAAATTTCTTACATTATCTATACATATGCATTTGTGTGTGTAATATTTTAATAACATTTTTGAAGTATAATGAGTTTTTTTTTTTTTTTTTTTTGCATTCATTATAAACCCAAGGAACTATATCTCTATAACTAAGTGTTTAGAAATTACCTGTTGGTCATTCATAAGAGGGCACACACTATAGATTTCTATTATAAAAAACACAGAATTATTAAAACCATTTTCATTTAACTGAAGCAACAGTAATTAATAAGAAAGAATTGTAAAAGTAATTAACGAGAAAAAATACTCTGCAGACAACAACAACAAAACAAATCGTATAAAATTTTTGTGTAAGGTAAACCACATGTTTTTACTGAATGGTGTATAAATATTTATGTAAAATTAAACTTTAAAAATACATCAAATTGACATTTCGGTCAACTTCTATGACGATCTTTAGAATACGATGTTAAATTAAATACACTTATAAACAAAAGACAACCATCTTGAAATGTTATTCACAGAACTCTGTGTGTTTTTGATGTATTTTTTAAAGTTTAATTTTACATAAATATTTATACACCATTCAGTAAAAATGTGTGGTCTACCTTACACAAAAATTTTATACAATAATGTTCCAGCTCAATCATTAACAAAACAAATATTTTGCATCATTTGTTGATATTTTATTTTTGTTGCTATAGCTTCTTTGTTGAAATTTTATTTATTAGCTCCAAAACCGATGGTAAAACCTGATTCCTTTGGAGTAAAGAATGGCTGGGAAATAACTGTAATCCTACCTAAAGCATCGGAAGAATATGGACCTATTAGTCACTACTTTTTAGTTGTTGTTCCAACAGAGGATGCTACTAAAGACCCTGGTGAATTTACTATTGATGAGGTATGTTACTGCGTTAAATAACAGACTTATATCCCTGTTTCTTTTTTCTTTTCTTTTTTTTTTTTCACATAAAAAAATTGTTTTTGTTAAAATAATTTTTAATTACGTTATAAAAAAAATTGCTTTTGTTAAAATAATTTTTAATTACATTATAAAAAAATTGCTTTTGTTAAAATAGTTTTTAATTACATTATAAAAAAATTGTTTTTGTTAAAATAATTTTTAATTACATTATAAGAAATTATTCATTCCAAATGTTTCTGCATTCAAGTTGTAATCCCTTAGAAATTTCCAGAGAGGTATTTAAAAATTGAATCTGCTTTTATTGTATAGTTTTTATCCAGAAAAAAAAAATAAGAAAAAAAATAATTTGGCAAATTAACTCTTAATCAAATATAAAAATGAGGCAGTGACATCACCTTATAGTGTGACAAGCTGTAAATATTTTTATAAGAATATCCTCACCTTAAAATATATTAAGACTAATTCACTTATATATATATATATGTTACTGTGCATTGTGGAGTAATTGCTGAGTTCTTGAAATTAAAGTTTTCATACAATGAACACAATTTAAAAAAGCAATCTTGTATAAGATTTTTTTTTTCGTGATTTTGTCGAGAAAGTTGGATTATTTCAATATCATTACAAATTTGATAATTTTCTTGATTGGTTTTTACTGTTTACATGAGATTTGATTCTTGAATTAAAAGAAAGAAAAAGTTTATGTCAACATTTTTATTTATGACATTATATTTATTGTTTGAAAATTTTGTAAAGAATTTCTTTATAATTTTGCTGCAAAATAAAATTTGTTTTGTGATTGGTCTTTAAGAACATGGACAGTTTATAGTGCCACAAGAACACGGACGGTGTCCTCTGTACACCAGTGCCTTTTAAAATCTAAATGCCAACTTTTAACATTATTCTTTTTTAATGCATTGTCTAAAAGTAATAAACATCAAATTGAAATAAACCAAAATTTAATTAGAATTAATGTAAGCAAATACCATTAAAAATATCATTGACGGTTAATTTGCACCATTATGTATTTAGAACAAAAACAAATAAAAAAATTCAAAATTACAATAACATTTTGAATCACTCAAATAGCATTGGGACTGGTTGAAAAATTATGGCAACTGTTGCAGATGTGCTTGGTTTACAAATATATATATATTGGTTAATATATATCTATATATATTTCATGTAAAAATAGAGAAATTGTGTATTCTGTATGTCAGTGAGGAATTTTCAGTAAAAATAATGAAAGAAAAAGTTGTCTTCAATTTTAAACAGTGTTCCAACATTGTGGGAAGAGATTAAATAAGAACATGTGCTAATCACATTGATTATTATAAAATTCCCAACTGTTTTTTCACAGAATGGCATACACTATATGTTGTCTATGTTCTTAAAAATTAGTAATATATATTATCTTTATTTGTGTAAACAATAGAAATAATCGTCTGTTTCATATTTTAAATTCTGATGTGTTTCTTCTGTTTTATAGCTTTCTGCTACACCCACCGATCAAGTTGGCCCATACATTGCTGCTAAATTTTTGCACAGATCGATGCCTGAAATATTTCCTTTGGGAGATGGAAAAATGTATAATGGTTATTTAAATAGAAGACTCCAGCATGACCAGAAATATAGCATCTTTGTGAGGGCAGTTGTAGATACACCTCAAAAGGTATTTGAAAGAGTAGTTTACTCTTGTTTATTACGTTTCATTTTGTTCTAAAAATCTATAGTTTTAAAAAAACTCTTGAGTCGATTTTTTTCATCAGCTTCTAGCTTTTGAATCATCATAGTTGCTCTTGTTAGATTGGTCGGTGAAAGAATTCTGACCAGTGGTCGAAAAAGCTACTTTTTTAGTATAGCAAACTGCACAATTCCTTGATCAAAAATGTAGTTAATTAAAACTACTAAAAAAAAAAAAAAATCCAGTGTAAAACTACTAGTTTTAAAAAGTAGTGAATGCAAACTACTTTTCAAAAATAATCACTACTTTGCTACTTTCAGATTTTGTCAAAGTATTGAATATACACTCAAAATTGAAGACACATATTAAATAATAAATCGACCCTTCATTATATCGCCCCTGCCACGTTATGATCAAATAAGTGAGAATATTAAAAAATTAAGGTAACTTTCAAGAATATGTTTTATTATATAAATGATAGACATTTAGTCTTTTGACACTGTGTCATTTGTGCAGTAGTTTTAAAATAATTTTAAAATTATAAACATATTTGCAAGATTGAATACAATACATTACAATAAATCGAATTCTTTGACTATTCATGCAGAATACAATACAGTAGAACAAAATTTCTTAAATGTTTTTATATATATATAATTTTAGAAGAAGGTACTTTCCATTGTATTACCATACACATACGGTCCACTACGAGAGGGAACCGTGACTACCTCTGTAGGTTTTCACACCCCTCGAGTTGTGGAAGAGCAAGTACAGATTGGAACATCCCGACTTAAGGCCTAGGGCCTGGTTCCCTTCTGGGTTTCCAGCTCTGAAGCTGTTGGGGAACGCCGGCCCGTCTCCAAATGTCTCGCAGTGACTCCCCGTAGTTTCACCGCGTATCGCAACGGCCTACGTCGTCGACACGTGGGTTTAAGGTTAGAGGATTCGTATTGGCTCGGCTCTCTGAACGGCCGACGCGCTGTAGCGACACAAAGCTACTGGCGCGATAAAAGTCTTTAAGGACTTGGGTTCAGTGGTCGCCTACGCGCGGTGCACTCCCTCACGGGCACCTGCGGCACAGCTTGCTTTTACCATACACATACCTGCCAACATCACATTAAACTTCCGTACAATGTAGGTTAATTTAACCGAAGTTAAACACGTTTCAAACCAGAATTCTTTTTAAGGAATGCAGTCAGATAGGTTCAATGTAAGAACATGAAACAAAATATGCATTATTTTTTCAGATATATTTTTTGGTTAGAAATGTCTTTAACCTAGATCAAATTAACTTGCATTGAACGTAAGTTTAGTTGAAAGTTGGCAGGTATGCATACATTAATTAACGTAATTGTATTATTGATATTCCTTATTAATTAATACTTATGTGGTGTATGTTATGTTTCCTCTTTCTTTCCAGAGTCTTTATACGAGTAGTCCTTTCTCTGATCCTCTGAGCCTTGATATGACTCCTATTAGAGGTCCTGCCCCAACATTTGATCCCACCTTCAGAGATCGAAATGATCATCCAGATATGTCTCATATTGATGGCACCTCTGACAAAAATCAAATCATTTGGATTGTTGGACCTGTAATAGCTTTAGTTCTAATAACCTTCCTAGTTATTGGACTATTCTTGGTAAAGAGGTGAGATATTGTTTCGGAAGATTTTTATGCATGCTATGTTTTATTCATTTTTTTTAAAAGATATCATCGATGCAATGCAGAATTATCAAATTTGAAAGAACTCTTTTTTGGTGAATGACATACAATAGCAACTCAGAAGTCTTGTTATCTGAAAGTCTTTAAACAATCTTAAGAAAGGTGATGCGTTCATTTTTTGATGCAAGTTTCTTTCTTTCTTTTTTTTAAGGAAGTGGTGAAGGGGGAGGGGTCTTGTTAAAAGTAAAGATTTTCATATTTGATAATTCTGTATTGTTGCAACAATATATTGTTAAATAAAGTGTTAATGAAATTTCATTGATGACTGTTACTTATACAGCTTGAACTTTGAAATATTAATTTCATTTAAATGAAGTATAATAATCTATTTGATAGGGGGAAAGTACAAAATAATCTAACCTTCTTGACAGGAAAAATATATAGACTGGCAAATATGCAATTATTTAATTATAAAGAAACAATTGAAGGGATTAACAAAAACAGTAAATGTAAAAAAAATCACAAAAATGAACTAACAGTGCGATATTATCATTCTTAATAATACTCAAAAGAAGCCCAGTGCTTAGTTGTCAGCACATCACGCTACCATGCTACAGGTCTAGAGTTCGATTCCGGACTGGGCAAGGTTCACTCAAACTTTTATCCCTTTGGGGTCAATAAAATGAGTACTAAGCTTGCTTGGCAAATAAATATGGGAAGTTCCACATTAGATTGACCACCTGACCTTGACATATGCAGTACAGCACCTCAGAGCCCATGGTCAAGAAAACAGACTTAAGCACTGTAGACCAAGATCCCTAAGGATTGTAGCACCACAGAGGTTAGTCAATAATACTCAAAACAATGTAAAAGACTGACAAATGTTATTCTGTTATTTAATTATGAAGAAACAAATTAAGGTTCTTAACAAAATAGTACACATGAGAAAAATCACAGAAAAGAATTAACACTGCAATATTATCATCTCCCAAAATACACACAACAATGCAATCTAAATAAAGAAATTCCATTTAAAGAAAGAAAGATATCCTCATTTTGGGGTGAGAAAGCTTTCTTTATTCCATAGAAACAATAATTGTCTTTATGAAACTTGAACAAGTACTGTTTTTGGTTTTGAATCTTTCAATTTTTAAATAATTTATTATTCCACATTAGTCAAGTCATTTTAGGAAAAATAGCAGAAAAAATTAGAACAAAGCTGGATTTTTGCACAGATGCTAGTTAGGGTATGTAGTTTAACATACTAAAAGTCCTCATCGATCCGGTGTGAGCTTTCGCCACCAGGGGGCGAAAATGATCTTGAAAATCGTTGTTTTGTGAATATCTCATGAACGATGGCATTTAGAAAAAAAAGTT
This sequence comes from Maratus michaelseni, assembly GCA_963931845.1. Classification (NCBI taxonomy): domain Eukaryota; kingdom Metazoa; phylum Arthropoda; class Arachnida; order Araneae; family Salticidae; genus Maratus; species Maratus michaelseni. The sequence continues at coordinate 95,298,939 of OZ007597.1, read as the reverse complement.
CAGCTAGAAAGATATAGACAATTTAATTTCCTACAAAAAGTATCCATAACATTTTTTTCTCACACCAACTCTTCCTTGCCAAAAATCAAAAATAGTGAACATCCTTGGAATAAAAACGATAAAAATACGAAAAACCTGCTGCTATTTTCAAAGAATTTATATTGAAAGTCCCAAGTTCTTACTTTTGAAGAAAGGAGGTGCGTGTATAATATTCTTATTTCCACACCACCCTTGATGTAAAGCATTTAGCACAATTTTTTTGTGGTGTTCCCCGTAGGCATAGTCCACATATAATGACTGGCTTATTCAAATCTCAATCGTTTGACTGCTTGAGTAGTCGTTGGCACATTTTCAACTTCTTTACCCAATTCACTTTCATCATGATCTGTATTTTTTCCTTCAGTTATTGTATTGCTTTCAGTATTTTCTGGTTGGCCTTCGATATCGTCACTAAATTCAGGTGTAGCGATTCCCTCATCCCTTACAGTCGGCAGGATATTGTCATTATCCCCCTCGTCTTCAAATTCAACTTTATTTGCATTGTGACATGAAACTCTGCAACAATTTACACAAATATCAGAAAATTTATATCCGATTTTTCGGATGATCCGTTGACGTTTTACCACATCCTTTGAAACAAGTACAAAAAAATGGATTCATAATATTTTTTGGTGCGGGCGGTAAGGTTGATGGAATTGGAGGCAAATTAGGTGCATTTTGCCAGCCCCAGTTCTCAGGAAGAAGTTTATTGCCCAACCAGTGTTGTATTTGATGATAAACACGTAAACTGTGCAATCTAGCAGCATCCTCAGTAGGCGGCAATGATGAAAGGCCTTTTTTTGTGAACAGCAACTTCTTTCTTGAAACATATGTAACGGTAATTGTTCAGAGAAGCCACAATTAAACTATTTTTCACCTCTAAGCTTTCAACTATCACAACTTTTTCGCGATACTTTAGAGATTTCTTTTTTTCCTTTTGTATAAAAGCTTCATCCAATGTATCAGAACATAGTAGACATTTTTCCTTAAATTCAAACAAGGGACTGTCTTTTCTCAATTTTTCTTTTAATGGAGTAATTTGTGTGGACGTTAGTGGTTTTCCTGCAACAAATTTCTTGTATGATTTAACAGAATCCTTTCTTGTATAATTTTTCCTACACATTGTATACACTATAACTTCACGATTCTTGTCAGCCATTTCTTCAAATCAGTGTTGAATTCAGACACTTTTCTCCGGGAGGGATTTCTGTAGGAGGGGGGACATTATAAAGTTCCGGTGGGGGGTAATTCCACTTTTTGACCATTGAAAGCATAAAATCTCAAATCTTCCGGACGGACATTTCAAAGCTCTGGGAGGGAATGTACCCTCCAGGCCACCCCCTGAATTCAACACTGCTTCAAATGCGTTCCACTTATTGTCATTTCTTTCCAAACTTGATGTCACAAGTGATTTCAGTCCCTTTTTTCCAACTTTTACATAATCATTCGCAATGCAGCCGTCCCCGTATACAAGACAAACTACTTCGTCAATCTCTATAGTTAGGGGTGATTTAATACCAAAGAAATTCTCATCATTTTAAAATAAAGCACGGTAAAGATATGAGCATGTGGTATATTTTGACAGAAGTATGTGGTGACACAATGCCTATTGCACAAGCGTGCGAAATTGGTCTACAAAGGAACAGTCAATGTCAGGAGAGAAGGGGAATGGTTGGAAAGTAAATAGGTATTTGTTCTTCTTGGGCGCGTTCAATATGATCGTGTTTCCCTAACTTTTTTCCAGTTTTGTTCACTGTTTTGGATATTTGACTGGGAAGGATTGGTGTGACAAAAAATGTTATAGGCACTTTTTGTAGCAAATTAAATTGTCTACATCTTTCTGATTGAACTTTTTTTACTAGATGCCACCGTTCATGAGATATATTCACAAAAACACGATTTACAAGATCATTTGCGCCCCCTGGCGGAGAAAGCTCACACCGGATCGATGAGAACTTTTAGTATGTTAAATTACATACACGAATGAACATCCTTGCAAAAATCCAGCTTTGTTCGATTTTTTTCCTATAAAAATATTACTATAAATATTCCTATTTTTTTCCTCCTAGAAATGACTATAGTACTTGTATAAGATTTGTAATGCTCAGTTATTTTCAATTGTGCTTCTTTTAAGCTTGTTTAAATTTGTATGATATTTATTGGAAAAATTTGAAATAATGCTTTCTGAAAATGAAAAGAAATAAGGAAATTTAAAATAAAATTAACTTTAATCGTTTTCCTTGTTAACAATTTGCATGCTATTTGTATACTAAAGTACCATTGCTATAGAATTTTCTTCCTTAACAAAAACGTGAAAAAAATAATCTTTAAATTTACATTACGTTTGGAGTTTTTTCTATGCAAATCATTTAAATTATTGAGGAGTTAATAAAAATTTTCATATATAATTTTCATTTTTAAAATACAAAAAGAAAATAGTTTTGATATCAAAGATTTTTAAATAAAATTCTTAAAGTAAAAAAAAAAAAAATCAAATTCGAAAGATAGTTAAAATTACTGTGTATGAATATCTCAGTTTGCATAATCTCTTTATTTGAGGAAAAATGTGTATTGTTTTATGATTTTTGTACAGAAAAAATAAATAATAGAAATGTTATTAGATGATTTAAAAAATGTTTTATTGAAATAAAGATAAAATTTTTACATTTTGTTCAAAATATATCAAAAACTTTGTGTGTGTTTATCTTGATTATTTTTATCGTTACTGAAACTATGCAATATTTTGTTTTTGAGCTTTTATGTTTTCTAAAGATTTTTTATATTCTTAAAAGGCTTTAGCTTGAGCATATTTTTAATTTTTCTGTTTATGCTTAGATTTCTGTAGTTTTCAGTTTTATTCTTTCTATTAGTTACTTGTAGTATTTCATTTTATTTTTATTAATTTTTGATTCAGTTTTTTGCTTTTATTTCTTTTTTTGATTTTATATTTTTTATTTCAAAATATTGTAAGTTATAAATGCATGTTGCATGAATAGTTTATTTTGCTTTTTGCCGCCTGGTTTTGTTTGGTTTCTTGTGTAATGTGTAGCATCCAGATGGCATTGTTACAGGAAATTTCCTCAACTCTATAGAAGGCGACAACTGGCCAAAACCCCTGCTGGAGAGACAACTATGAAGCTACTCATGACAACAGCCGAGAGGGAGCTGCCAACTCATCCCACCGATCCAGTAGAAATAAGAAGATTGAACTATCAAACACCTGCTATGATCAACCACCCACCGATTCCTATCACAGAGCTTGGTAACCATATTGAGATGCTCAAAGCCAACGATAATATGAAGTTCTCACAAGAATATGAGGTATTGTTTGCAATTATTTATTTAAAGTACAGTGATACCTCAGTTTTCACTGTTAATTCGTCTGAAAACAATCGGTGAAATCCGAAACCGACGAAATTCGAAACCGAGTCAATTATTTCCATATTAATATATGCAAATTCAATTAATTAGCTCTAAACATTCCAAAATATGTACCAAAAACACATTTTATAGAGAATAAGTATAGCGTTTAATACTAAAATCAATAACAAATTAATACAGAGGGTGTTCGCACATTTTTTAGACGATTTTGGCATTTTTTTTTTAATGTTTAAAATATGAATATTGCTTTCTGAAATAATCTATATGATAATCTTGTTTTTTTATTCTAATTCTGCGTAATGCTTTCGATGGTAGAAGGTTTTTTGGAAAATTTTCAGGGTTATTGCTTCCCATGCCTCTTTCAAAACTTTCCCAATTCGATCAATCGTGGTGGTTTTGCGCTTTGAAAGAGCTCTTTTCAGCAGACCAAATGCAGAATAAACTATAAGAGAAACGTCAGGTGACTTCTTAGGAATATGTTGAAATGTATAAATGCAATACTTGTGTGACTTTTTAATGTTTTCAACTAATACAGCGGTAGTTTTTGAAGTATGAGCGGTAGCTTTGCTTTAATGCAGTTTCACCCTTTAAGAGTCGTTGAAATAAAGAAAATAGCATTTTTTCTGTAAATATCGGATGTAACACATTCTCTTAATAATATAATGAATTGATTGTAACATTTTTGTCCAATATTCTTATTTTTATTTTTCCATTGTAAGATAAATTTGTGACAGTCATAAATCCTTACCTGAAACTTCATTTTCAACCTTGAAATGGGCTCTTTTTTTCCCTGTTTTTTTTCCATCTGGTATCTTTTTACTATGTATACGTACTGATTTTTGGGATAGCACTTTCCAATCAATAGTTATGTTTATTTCGCACTAAAAAATTTTTATATTATGCGCTTTGCAATCATTTTAGACTGTCGAATTAGCATACGGAAAAAAAAAAAAAAAAAAAAAAAAACGCATCTTCCCGTTTACAGTTTTTTTGCATGTGCAATCTTGAAATAAGAATAAATTTGAAACTATCAGACGATAATATAAATTACACATAATAAGTTGTTGCCAGAATTTTTTCCTCTAAAATAATTCCATTTTTTTAAATCATTTATCAAATTTGCCTAAAAAATGTGCAAACAGCCTCTGTATAGTGTTCTTGGCATATAGTATCATTGGGTCACCTCCCTATTTAGTCTTTTAGCAGTAGGACTAGCTTCAAAATCAAAGGACCTATGTCGCTCAGTGGAACTTATAGGGTGTGGTGATATCCCATACATGCGACCGATTTCAGCAATCTTAATGTCGCTCTTGTATTTTTGAATAATTTCCTTCTCCAGCTCGATAATATTCCTGGCTTTCTTCTTTGAAGACCTGCTGGCACTGGAAACTTTCTTTGGTCCCATAATGGAGTACTTGCAATCAATAAAAAAAAACACAAATACACTAGAAAAAAAATGAAATTGTTTGTTTAGACACACAGGGTGATGCACATATAACGAGAAACAATGCCACTCACACACTGAAAAGAAGAATGCGTGGGTCGCCTACTTTGTTTACAAAAAATGCAGTGAGATCGCCTGGGTACACCGACAAAAACCGAGACAAATTTTTTGCAAAAAAAAATCGACGAAAACCGAAACCGACGATATCCGAAGTCAACGAAAACCGAGGTATTACTGTATAATAAATATCCTTTACCAAACACAAAAATTATCTAATTTTAAAATAGGCTATCATTCAACCTTATATGTATATAAAAAATAACAATAAAGGAGTTTTTAATAAATAAATTTTATTACATTAATCTTATCAAAGAAACTTTTTTACTTTCCCTACCATATACATACAAAATGCATATTTTCATTGCATTGCTTTTTATTGTGTAATTAAAAGCCACAATTTACATTATAAAGCAAAAAACATGCCTGTGAGTAACACCGATGTCATATTGATGGTGGCAATGACCTGACCAATAAATTTTGCTTTTATTGCAACCTTTCAATTTCTAAACCATCAAATAGGGGAAGGGAGAGGATGTAGTTTTGAATGTCAACTGTTTGAAAACTGTATTTCCATTTACTAATTTGTTATAGTTTTTAAATTAGTTTTCAAGAATGAATATTTTTAAATCTGCATGCAACTTAATTACAGAAGATTAACCTATTTGCACTTAAAACAATGTTAATTATTCAGCATTTATTTGTTTCTGTGTAATATTTCTTAACTAAACTGACAAACGAAATAAAAACTTCACAAATAAATAATTAAATAAAACTGATAAGACTTAATAGATATGCAATCAAACTATGTTCTTAAACACTGGATTAATCAGAATACCAAAGGTTGCTATAAATAGCAAAATGTTTTGCGATTGACTGCTGGCATGCAGCTAATATGAAAATACCAAAAATGCTTTTTGGTTTAGTTGGTGGGCAATATAAGAAAATATACTAAATGTAAAAGATCTAATAGAATGTTTAATTAAAAAAGATTTCCATCTATGTTCTGTACACAGGGCAGTATAGCCATCTTTATCAGACATTGCCTGCTTTTAATAATTATTTCTGCATGTATGTAAATAACTATTTCTTTCATCTATCTGTGTTTCCAAAAAATAACAATAATCATCATCCTTAAGAATTTCCTCTAAGCAGTGCAGTGGATTTCTTCAACCCATAAAAGTATTTTTGAGAGTTCTTTTCCATTTCTCCCTATCCAGGGACTTAACATCACTTAACTTTGCCTTATTTCATCTGTGTTTCCAGAAAATAATAATCATCATCCTTAGGAATTTCCACTAAACAGTGGGTTTCTTCGACCCATAAAAGTATTTTTGAGAGTTCTTTTCTATTTCTCCCTATCCAGGGACTTAACATCACTTAACTTTGCCTTCAGTGACTCTTCAATAAAAAATTTTCAAGTCATTCTTGGTCTGCCCCTCCTTTGTCTCCCTTTCAGTCTCAATTCTAAAAGGATTTTTGGAAGACTCTCTTTTTTTATTCTGCGAACATGCCCATACTATCTAAGTTTATTATGTTCAATCGTCTGTACAACACCTTGTTTGACATCCATCAATATGAATTTTAATATCAAGTTGCTTCATACAAGAGTGGTGTAAGTCACTAATAAGTTAAGTGCAAAGAGTGTATATAGACATATCAATCTATACATAGTAATATTGATATAAGTAATAGGTCAATAAAATATGCCAGTAATTAGCACCCGAAATATTTTTCTCCATAGGTAATCATTGTAGTGTGTCAAGAAATTTTTTGTTTTTGATCATTTAAGAAAATGGCACTTACTCTACTCTTGCATGAAACAGCTCAATTGTGCCAAGATAGCGAAAATTATGATTTATTCTTTTTATTTTTAATTCTTTGTTACAGTTATTTAACTCTTAAGAAAGTAAAAGATTAGCTGTCCAGTTTTGCTTAAATTAAGTTGGTTACAAATAGCTGTGAGGATTTGAAATAAATAAATACAGTCATACCTTGTTAATGTGAACATGCTTAATGTGAACGTCATTTATCATGAATTAGTTTCACAATCGCTATCAGAATGAAAACAAGATTTAGTTACAGATAACATGGACTACTGTTAAGATGAACAAAATTTCGATTCTTCTTGAGATTCATGTTAGTAAGGTTTGACTGCAAAATTACAGCAGAAGTATTTGCTAACATCAGCCTTTGTTTATTGATTCTTTTTTTCCTTAAGTATAAAAGACTTGTTACTATTTTTTTTAAATATCAAAAATGCTAAACTTTGTTATATTGTAATTTTTTATTTATTTGGTTAATTGTTCTTCTTTTTTTGCAGTCCATTGAACCTGGTCAGCAATTTACCTGGGAAAATTCGAATCTGGAAATCAATAAGCCAAAGAATCGCTATGCAAATGTCATTGCATATGATCACAGTCGAGTTGTTTTGCAGTCCCTTGATGGCATTCCAGGATCCGACTATATCAATGCCAACTATTGTGATGGGTATCGAAAGAACAATGCTTACATTGCTACCCAAGGTCCACTGCCAGAAACATTTGGTGACTTTTGGAGAATGGTTTGGGAACAAAGGAGTGCAACTATTGTCATGATGACCAAATTAGAAGAAAGAACTCGCATAAAGGTACTATTATGTAATTTGTTATAATTTAGAGAATAGTGTCCTGATGCATTAACCTTTTCATTCAACTGGACCTCATATCAGGCTTGTAACATAATAAAAAGTCACAAAAAACAGTGTTTTAAAGTCAATTTTAACTAAATTTTATTTTGACTGGCACCTATTAAACATTCAGACCTCATATGTGATATAAATTATATTTTATACACAATTTAGAATAGAGTTTTATTTATATCAATTAACACAGATTTAAAAAAAATAATAATAATAATTTGTGAGCAACACAGTTAAATCTTAGAAATTTTTAATTAATACTATGACATATTTCAGCTTGATAGTCTGTGTAAGCTCTCAAAAATTATTAAATGCTTCAAGTATTCATTTTGCAAATTATGAATTTTAATATATTTGAAAATTTTATTCAAATAATATACTGTATTATTACATTATATCAAATTCAATAGTTTGTTAGTTGACTTTGTCCAATGATTTTTTTTTTCTATTTCTAAGAGTACAACTTATAGTGAATTTTGTTTTAGTCATCATATTTCTGTACTTCTCATTAGGATTTTTGAATGTAAATCAAAGAATGTTTCACATAAGTCTAACCTAAATATTAAGCTTTATTTAAGAAAATACTTTTATTGTAAAAAAAAAAAAAAAAAAAAAAAAAAAAAAAAAAAAAATCTATGGCTAATTCCTAGTTAGCAACATACAAATAATTAATTTTAAATAATTTTATTTATTATAAAAATTTAAATACATTTAAATTTTTGCATTTATTTGTTTTAATTTCTTAAAGAACTTGCTTAATTAAATTCTCATCTTATCAAATTTGATACCAGATGTTTTAAAAAGAAATTTCATTCAATTATTAATTTATTTTATTTTATTTTTTATAGTGTGATCAGTATTGGCCGATGCGTGGAACTGAAACGTATGGTGTCATGCAAGTATCACTTTCAGATGTTCAAGAAGTGGCTACGTATTGCATTAGAACTTTGAATATTTCTAGGGTGTGTCATCATTTTTTTTACTAATATTTGATTACTTATGCTTTAAATTTTTGTATCATAACTTAAAAATTCAGACTTTTAGATTTATTTTGGCATATATTTATACATCTGTTAATCATTTTCTTAATTAAGTATTTTAGTAGATTTCATGCAATTTTTTATTTTTAGAAAACATCAAAATACTATTTTAATGTTATTAATTTAACCTTTTATGTGTGTATCAGTATTGTTGTATATCTGTTTAATGGTTCATAAAATGATAGCTATAGAAAATGTCAGTATGACGATTTGTATTTGAATACATATTTATAAGCAAATAAAACAACATTTTAAGCACCAGAACTTTTTAACTAATTTCAGACTAGTTTAGGTAGCATTCAGCATATTGTCATCCATGATGGTATGCTGAATGCTACTGAAATAAGTCTGCAATTAGTTAAAATGTCCTGGTGCTTAAAACGTTGTTTTACCTGCATATGTTGTACTGCACTAAGTATCATCTAATTTTTGTCACCTTACATGTTTGTTTATTTTATGCAATTGTTGAAATCGACATACATTTAAAAATGTTGTTTAAACTGCTTTTGAATTCAGAAGTTACATGATGAAAAAAGGCGGCTCAGAAGCTTAAAGAGTCAATAAAAATAAAAATTTAATATTAAATTTAAGAATCAAAATTTTCAACAGGCATTATATTGAACACAGACTGTAAACCATTGTTACTTGAAAATATGAGGGTGCAAATTATTATAAACTAACTTTAAATTTCCTTTTATAAAATCATCTGTTGAACTTATGAAATATATGGAATTTTAGCATCATGCTAAGTTGGTTTAATGAAAATGTAACAACCAATCATGAAACTCTGTACTCAACAAAAAATTATTGACAGTTGTTTTTGCACGATAAGAAGAGATAAGTAGGTACCTTCATGGGTTTCTCATCATAGAAAAAATAAATGAGTTTTCAATAAAATTCAACAGAATAATAGATTCGGAAGCTTTCACATGGTACAGGTGTTTTCTATATTATTACTTTTTTTCTAAATTTTATGAAGCATGGTGGCAATTTCTAGAGCCATTTGCATTCATAATAATGCATTAAAAGATTGTTCAATAAAATGAACATTATGTTGTAATAACTTTAATCATATCCTCTCAGAAAACTTAAAAAAAAAAAAAAATATATATATAATGTCTATACAGTCAACTCTGTGAAATCCGCACACTTAGGGACCAAGGGTTTGGCGGATTGTAGATTTTGGCAGATTATAGATCATTTCTTTGTTTACAATTTTTTTTTATAGTCGGACTATTAATTAGAAATATTTAAACATAAATTACAATAGAAAAGGAAAATATAATGCATAACTGGTTTAAATTATTTAATAACTAAGTTAATTTAAAGAAAAATTAATTATACAATGCAAATTTTATTTATGTTATTCATTTTTTAAATAAAGTCAACTCTGTTAAATCTGCTCAGTTTGGGACCAAGAGTTTTGCAGATTATAAAATTTTGCAGATTACAGATCATTCCTTTGTTTTCTTTTTAAACTGAACTATAAATTACTAATATTTGTACAAAAATAACAATATAAAAAGGATCACTATAACTCAAAAGTAATTTAATAATTCTAAGTATAGAAAATAAGTTGAAACTGGTGTAAAACAATAAGAGCTAAACAATCTTCTTAAGGCTCCTCTTCAGTAAACTTCCCGATTCCCCTCGCTAATGTTATTCCTATGGGAGTAGGATGCATTCGTATTTTTAAAATATCTCTTTGGAAAATTAATATTTTTAACTTCTGTTTTCTTTGTACCGTTCTTAAAGCATGTTTCTTTTTTTCTTAGTTATCAAAATATTTCTAAATTATATGCTTAATTTATATTTTTATCCGTTAAAATCTTAGCGAAACTGAATAAGATTTTAACGTTTCATATAAAATTAAGTATATATTTTAGAAACAAATTGACAACTAAGAAAAAAAGAGACATTCTTTAAGAATAGTACAAAGAAAACAGAAGTTAAAAATATTAATTTTCCGAGGAGATATTTTAAAAATACGAATGCATCCTACTCCCATAGGAATAACATTAGCGAGGGGAATCGGGAAGTTTACTGAAGAGGAGCCTTAAGAAGATCTTTTAGCTCTTAATTCTAAGTATGTTGGAATTATTATAAAATTTAAATTTCATTAGCTGTTATTTAAGTTTTGGCTTAAATCTGAATATATATATATTTATTTATATCCAAGTTGTTTAAAGGTGTATTTAGCAAAAAGTGCCTTTCAAATAAGACCAAATCAGTTACTGATTTCTGCAGATATTTCTTTAGTCAGCTGTTACATGAATGTATTAGTTTTAAAATGTAAATTACTCCACTGATATTAGCATTTAGTTGTTCCTTTTGCTTACCTAAAGTTATTATTTTAATATACATCATGCAAATCACATAAAACTTATTAAATCACAATTTAAAACATTTAAAAATTAATAATTCATAAAAACAGCTATATGTAATTTCTTTAATGAGCTTAACTATGAAAGAATGATTTCCATTGTTTACATTTGAAAATGGATGGCGGATTATACATCGGCAGATTTCACAGAGTCGACTGTACTATATAGCAGATAGTTCCATTTTTAAGAATACATTAACGAAGCATATTTATCAGTTTTATATCTATAAATAGAGAATTTAGAAAGTACACTTAAGTTGTTTTTAAAGAAAATATCATAGGCAAATAATATCAAAGTTTGTGTTTTTATTTTCACTTTGGAGCTATTATTTAAATAATAGTTATAACCAGTAAAATGTTTTTAATTTTTTTCCAAATAAATGAAAGTGTTTGATCTAAAATGAAATGTGTATGTTTAGATTAAAACATTTTTTTTTTAAATATTTTAGATTAAAATTTTTTTTTTTTCCCTTTCTCTGTGTCTCCCATCAATACATTTCTGGGTCAAATTTGAGATTTTCTTTTTTTTTTTTTCTTTAATCATTGATCTTTCTAAAATACTATTCCACATAGACATATATGTTCTTTTAAATATAATGCTATCCTAAATTCAGAATTATATATTTAAAGTAACAAAATCGATGTAGAAATTGCTATCAACTAATCAACTACAGATTGCTTGCTTATTGCTTATTTATTTATTCTCTATAATTATTTTCATACTGTGTCATAGAAAGTTTTTCTTTCGTTTGATATTCCAAACTATGAAGTAATTTTTATATGTCTCAAATTTAGCTCAATCAATCTGGTGAAAAACGAGAAGTACGGCAATTTCAATTCACTGCCTGGCCTGATCATGGTGTACCAGATCATCCCACTCCATTCCTGATGTTCCTGAGACGTGTCAGAAGTATGAACCCTCCGGAATCAGGGCCCATGATTGTTCACTGCAGGTAAATTTACTCTTAAAGTGAATATTAAATAATGACATTTGAAATTTGTTAATTGCTATATACCTCTTATATGAAAGATATATACAAATTAAAAATACTCATTATTAATTAGTTTATTTGTCTCCTCATAGTGCTGGTGTTGGCAGGACAGGCTGTTTTATAGTTATTGACTCGATGCTGGAGAGATTAAAGAATGAGAGTACTGTTGACATCTATGGCCATGTAACCTGTCTAAGAGCCCAAAGAAACTACATGGTTCAGACTGAAGATCAGTATGTTTTCATTCACGATGCCGTGCTAGAAGCTGTTATTGCTGGCAATACAGAAGTTCCTGCTCGTAATCTCTTTGTCCACATTCAGCAGCTCATGCAAGTATTACCTGTGGAAGGTTGTAGCGGTATGGAACTAGAATTTAAGGTATGAAAAAAATGCATTTTTTACTTTTGAAAGTATCAGTACTATATTTATGCTTTCAGATTTAAATAGGATAATTTAGTGTGATATTTATTTTTTTTTTAACGTACTTTTTCATCCCATTTTCCTTTATAAATGAACTATAAATTTGAAAATGTGTAGGAAATTCAAAAATACATTTTTACTTAAGACTGTTTTTAAATGAAAATTGCATTATTTTGAGTCCGGTCATAAAATGATTTTCATCTGTAAGTGCAGAAAACTTTCATTTTATTCCATATCCAAATAAATCGTACAAAAAAAAATATATATTTTATGAAATATTACCAAAATTTAACTTCATAAAACTGTTTTGGTTATAAAAACCATATAAATGTAATAAACATCAAAGGTATTATCATTTTTATGAAAAATTTGAAATTCTGAACATGTTTGAGATCTGAATTATAATATCTGACATTTTTATGCATGTATAAGGATAACTATATATCTTAACTAAGTCTGGTTTTTAAATAAAAAGTACAATATTTTGAGTCCTGGTCATAAAATGATTTTCATTTATAAGTGCAGAAAACTTTCAGGTATTTTATTCCATATCCAACAAATAAAATTTTAAAATTTTGTTATTTAAGTTCTATTCAGAGAGGTCATTTAGGTAAGGTTTCCTTAAAAAAAAAAAAGATTATCTGTGTCTATTTTCTTATTATAATTTGAATTTTTCCTTTTATTTTAAAATATATATTAAAATTACATCTAAATGAATTTTCATAGTAAAAACATTCCTTTCAAAATATGTATGACATATGAATGCAATAAAAGTAGTTCATTTCAGGTGGGCAGATAATTTAGATTTTCTATGTCCAATGAATTAATTTTAAATTTTGACTTCTCCCTGCAAAACTCGAAAATAACACTCCTAGTTGGATTTTAAATTTACCAAAACAAGTATAACCCTTATTTTACAAATGTTAGAATTAATATCTGGAAAATGATGTAAAACAAAAAATAAATAAAAGTGTGAAAATCTGGAATAATAAATAAAAAAAAATAAATAAATAAATTAAAAAAAAAACATTTTTTTGAACAACTTTTTTAAAGGTTTATTTTGTTTTGCTTATCAAAAGTTTTAAATGCTGCTTATAATCTGAATTGTCACTTTCAAAAATACAGCTATATCTTTAATTAATTTTAAATAATTTGATTAAATATTTCTATCTTTATTCATTCTTAATAAATAATTGCTAAATTTAAAATTGTATTGACAATAAAAGACTAGCCGCCACTGGCGACCAGTTTGGTCTCCCTTAAATGTATGTTAAACATTGCAACACGTTACATTTATGCATAATTTAATTTTCCCTTAATCCTTCGCCAAATCGGAAGATTCTAATAGACAAATCATGAACTTTTGCGAGCATGGTAGCATTTCGCATATTTTTTGGGCACAGGTTTCATACTCACGTTGGTGCGATTCCCTCCCCCCCCCCTCCCACACCAATTTGGCAAAAAAAAATTTATGCTAATTGTTGTTTATTTACTTTTTTTTTTAGTTCTATAAATTATTTTTGATATGTAGATCAATATTTATTTACATCAAACTATAATTTATTTATTTTTATTTCCTTTTATGTTGATATTTTTGTTAGCCGGGAGCAGATGATAAATCGCCAAATATTGTTCCCATCACCATCATTCATACTACATTAATTTAATTTTAAATTACAAACCTGTCACTCATTTCATTTAAAATACTTAACTTTAATCTAAAATGCTTATATTCATAAATTTAAAATACTTCTCACTTTTCATTTAAATAGAAAATAAATAAATAAATAAATAAGAAATAATATCATAAATCAAAACATTTGATTTCAAAATCAAAGTATCATTTCTAATTTGTACACACGATAAATAAAAGCTGTATTAGCGATTTTAAAAATGCTAAAAATTTGATTCATTAAATATTATTACATGAGTTCAATTTACGTCAAGAAAAGGTGTGGAAGGAAGTTGAGTTGTATAGCACATAATTATGGTAAACTTTGATTGTCTCACTGGTGCGAATTATTTTTTTGACGCGAGGCAGCAGTCCAAAAATTCATTCGCGGAGAACTTGCTTTGCGAATGATTACCTCCATGATTTAATATTTTAAATGTTCACGACGAATCAATCTTTTTTTTTGTTTACTTTCATGAATAGAGAATTTGAACTGTGAACCTAATTTCGACTGAAGTTATTACAGAATATATACATAATTGAATGTAAGTCATCTCTCAAATATTAGTTTATTTTGAACGATCTTTTTTAAAATGTAACTTTTATGCAGTTTTATTCGAAAAAATAATTTTGAATAAAAATGGCCGCCTGGTATATGGAAAAGTGAAACGGCCATCCCGGAACTGTTGATGACAGTCACATGACTTACGCTTTTATTTTAGAAGATGATATTCTGAATAAAGAATAACAAAAGAAAAAAAAATTAATAGCCATACAGAAAAAGTATTTTATAAAATAAATTTTACATATTAGATTATTTTAAAATTTTATTCTTATTTCATATAAATAAATACAGTAGAGTGTTGATTATCTGAACCTGTTGGGACCACATCTAAGTTGGATACACAAATGTTCAAATAACTAGATAAATGAAAGCATACTGCACACTGATGTTAAAAAGAAAGAGATTGCACCAACGCTGTCAAGTATTTAAGTTTCAACAGAAGCTTCAACTTTGACACTGTCAATATTTTCTATGTTATTAACACCTCATTAGATTTTTTTAAATTGATTTTCTATCAGAAGAAAAGTGTTCCTTTTATTTTTATGTTCATTGTTTCTGAAGTGGTATTTCCAGTGCCCCCCCCCTCCTATTTTTTCAGAGTCATCATTGGAACCTAATGTCTGTGAAGCCAATTATCAGTTTCTGGTAACTATTGATAGATTTTAAAAAGAGTTATTTTCAATAATTTCTGCCTGTAAAAGTGATATCTCCTTTTTACCAGCCTTTACATTAGGAAAAAGGTACAGTTGTGTAGGATTTCATCTGTTCATAAACAATAACAATTTAGGAGAAAAGTTTTGTTTACTGGATCAGGTTCTGGTTTTTTGGAAGGGTAAAAATATAGAAAAAATAAAATTCTTTTTACACCACTTTTGAGACTCTGTCCATTCTCTTACCCCTTTCTTTTCTGAAAACTTACTTTGGATTAACAGTTTAATGCATCAAATGCAAGATAAATACAGGAATCTCTAATTCTTTATATAAATTCAGTTGTGATGCTATTTATTATTATTATGATTAGGTTTTACTCTAGTTTTTTTTCTTTAATAAAGAAAAATAATCTATGATTAAATCATAAGATTAAAAAAAAAAAAAAATAGAGGTGTTAAATGGGTAATTGGACATTCAGTTAATTGGAGTTCAGATAATCTTCTCTCTACTGTAGTTATATAAACATATAGTTATGTAGTTATATAAACAAAACAAAAAAAAAGTGTATGAAAATGTGCTTGTTAAATATATTTTATTCCTAGCTGCCAGCCTTTTTTTTTTTTTCCTCCAAGTTAAATAAATTTAATTTGAACCAGATAAAATACTTAATGAAATGTTTCTTATTTCTAAGTGATTATTAAATAACCTCTTTTGTGTAATAAAATTTCTGGTTTTATTTGATTTGAGAAAAAAAAAATAAAACAGAAGGTTGGCTGCTGTGTTTATCACAAAAGTATTTATCACTTCTATTTCTTTTCATTTATAGAAACTAGCCAATATGAAAACTCAGTCAAGTAAATTTGTTAGTGCTAATCTACCTGTGAACAAATTCAAAAATAGGTTAATGAATATTCTTCCCTGTAAGTATACTTTATTGTCTGTATGTATATAAATATGAATAATTTAATGTACTTGTTAATAATAAATTAAATATCTAACATGCTATATTAATAATTTTTCACAGAAAGTATTAGCTGCAGACCCTCTAAGGTATTATATTAATTTTTCACAGAAAGTTTTGACTGTAGACTCTCTTTCCCTCACCCCACCAAAAAAATGCCAATAAAAAAAATCTGACATAGTTTTAGTTTATTTTCAGTTTTAAAATAGCTTATTTGTATCTTTTGGAATGTTCAAAACATTGGTTTGCCAATAAAAGACATAAAACATGAATTAATGAATATTTATCTTTTATGTGTGTAATTTTCCGGTTTACTTTGCTGAGTATACTTAGATTCTAAATAACACATATATAGAATAGTGTAAAACAAGTTCCTCTTTAATAATAAAAAAAGATGATGTCTAAATAAACAATTTTGAAAACGCATTACTCATCTGAAAACCCAATTTCAGGAATTGACAAAAAAATTCCTAAATTCATTTTTAAGTGTTTTAATTTATAGCATGGTGGATTTTTTCAAAAAGCTAATCTAAATATGGAAATTTCAAGTTTAAATTATAATATGCTTTTTGTTATTTTGACTATATCTGCTATTGCCCACTTTCCTTTTAGCTCTGCAGTTTACATTTTTTTATCTTTTATCATTATTGAAAGCAGTGTTGAATTCAGGCACTTTTCTTCGGGAGGGATTTCTGGGGGGGGGGGGGGGGCATTGTAAAGTTCCAGGGAGAAATTATACTTTTTAACCATTAAAAGCGTAAAAATCTCAAATCTTACGGGGGGACATTTCAATGCCCCCAGGCCACCCCCTGAATTCAGCACTGATTGAAAGGGGGTGGGGATATATTCTTTTGCGTTAATGTTTTCTTATCTCTCTTTAAAATACTCTTTTTTAGGTTTTTCTTAGTACAGTAGAGCTATATTCAAATGATCACCAGTTCCATTTGCTGTGATGAGTTTTTTTCTTTTTTTTTTTTTTTTTTTTTTTATAATAAGGAATCTTTAATTTTACACATAATAAAATATTTATATTTATAGAAGAATCAACTCACTTGTTCTACTATTTACATACATTTAAGTTTAAACTACTCTTCCTATTTAGTAGAAGGTTTTTTCTCCCCTTATCATTTCTTAAAAAGATACTGTGACAAAAATTTAATTGTAATGAAGTTTTTGTTTATATTGTAATTTAACCCATTGTATAGCCAGGATTTTGTTTAGCGGTGGTAATGGGGAAAAGGTAAGCAGGGAAGACTTTATGTGGGGCTTTGGAAATGGACAGAATGTGTCCGGGATTATTAGATATTGATATAAAATACACTGATCTCAAGGGGACTCCAGCCTCCTAAGTTTCCTTCCCCCTAGCTACACCCCCACTTTAGTGAAACTTGACTACATATGTGCTATACTTCTCAATAAGAAAGAAATTCTCAATGTTTTTATTATTTTACATGAGAACTTTGTTCAAAATATATTTAACAAAAAAGTGTGGTCCTTTCTATTTTTATGTGGTCTGTTATGTCTTATTTTTTACCTTTGGGTGCTCTTGTAAACTTCCTTTAGGAGCTATCGCTTTTGATAAAATTTATTACCTTCTGTTTATTTCAATTTTTAGGTAGCTTTCAATACAAAAAAGTATAAAGATACCTATTGCAGCCATTTGGAGGAAAGCAATTCTGGAAAATTTTGATATATTTTCACCGATCATGATCCCCAGACCCCAAAACCACCCTCCATTCAACTGCTGATATATATATCTGAACTATATGTCATACGATAACACTCATATTTATAAATCAATTTGGATTAAATTAATTGTGTGTATTAAGCTCACCAATGCCTCGAGAGAGTAAGTTGGCCAGCATGGTACGCCATCTTGTTTCAAATGATTTGTCACTAAAAGATTTAAAACTAAAATAAATATACAAAAAAGTTAAAAATTCAAATATATTTTTTGATTGAGTGTTAGTCCTTGATACAAGGATTCTGGAGCACTTTTTGTTTTACCTCTATCTTAAAAAATGGCTGAGATAAAGCAGTTTGAAATTCTAGGATGGTTGACATTTTGAAACAAGACAGCACATTACAAAAGACCAACGATTAATTTATGAGTTTTAGTGAACACGATTTCTCGCAAATTATTCTCTTTCATTGTTGTAATCATATTCCCAATCATACGCATATATTCATATCCGTTAGCGCCAAATTCTCGCCAAACCTGGCGACATTTAGCGAAATATCACCAAATTTAGCAACCAAAATAAGTCTTCATAAATGAAGCCAATTTGGTTATAGCTCAATAATTTGGCAAATTTCTTATTTAAATTCAGTGTTAACGAATCTTCTGTAACCAGTTTCTTTGCATTTTAGCTTGCTGTTTTCGAGTAACATTAGCTAAAATTTTAAAACAAAGATATAGGAAAGCTACCTTTTCCTCCCGGTACAGGCCGGAAGGACTTTTATTTTTAAAGTTAAATCTTGATTTTATGTATACATTTACAATAAAAATGAAATTCATTTTCCAAAGATTTCTTAAGCTCTCATGTTGACTTGACTTTTATGTTTTCTTAATTATGTGGCAATATTCTTCAACTGCAATTCTCTGTTCATAAATAGCTACTAACACTAGTGTTGTCATGATTCAGATCATAATTAACCAAACACCACCTTCTCACAATGTAAAATTTGGTGAAAATTGTTACTGTCACTAGCTTTGACTTTTAAATTATAAAATTATCTTTTTATATATTCTGAAATAAGTACTCCCTAGTTTGGATTTAAAAAAAAAATAAAAAAATGGTACTGTCCTAGTGATGAAAAAAGGGGAAAATATTTTTTAAATATTATTTCAAATTTTCAGATAAAGTATTGAATTTTATTGTTTGTGATATAAGTGACCCACAAAGTACACTTTACCTATTTGAAATATAGTAACTGACTAACCCTTTCTAATGAATGAAATATCATGTATTTACCTAACATTTTAAGTCCTATCTCTTAAGTTTTAATAAAAATAATTTTTAAAAGAAACTTTGTAATTAAAGCCTGATTCACAGTACTATGTTTTTGTGAAACAAAATGTACAATATCTAGAACAATAGTGCCATCACGTTAACTGTATTAATGTCATTTAATATCTGATTGCTCTAGATGTCGAACAAAACTCATTTTGTGCAAATACATGGTACATGGCTTTTATTGCATGTATCATATGCAATTCAAAATGCAGTAAAGGATTTATGTATATTTTCAGAATTTCAAATTCATCTAATTTATGTGTAAATATTTATTATTTAACTCATTTAAAATATTGTTTTATCTTTCAAGTGTTTTTGATTTTTGAATGTAAAAATTTTATAGTACTAATAAATTTTAAATTAATCTCTTCAAGAATTTTTTTTATTTATTTTTATTTATTTAGTTTTTTTTTGTTATTGTTTATGTATGTTTGATATCTTTTAATAATACATTTTATAATTATGCATTTATATTTATATTATTTTTAGATGAATCAACTAGAGTGTGCCTACAACCAATTAGAGGAGTAGATGGTTCTGATTATATCAATGCCAGTTTCATTGATGTAAGTATAATATTATTTCAATTTAATGATCATAATATTAAATCTAGTTTTAAAAAAAATGAAAAGTTTTAATCTGAGTGACATAAGGAAATGACATACATAAAAAAGTTTATTTTTTACTTTAAATTTCTGTCGAATTAATGATTTTTATTAAATAATTTTGTACCTCATACAATTTTTTTATTGTCCTTTTGTTTTCATCTTTTTAAAAATTTTTAACTGTTTATTTTCTTTTTGGATTAATGTTTTTTAAATAGTTGTACTTTTTAAGTATCAGATAATTGTACATTAATTAGAATGGTAGGAAGTATAAATTCTACTTCAAAATCCTTCCTCCGCCCTTTCGCTCCTGATCCTAATTTTTCTGCTAAACCGGATGTCCAGTATATATTGTGCATTATTTTTACATTAATTTATTTAATTTAACTTGGTCCATGTATGTAAAGATGGAATTTTGTAATTTATTTTTCATTCATTACCTCATATGCTAGAATTATAAAAATTATGTACACAGGCGTGTTTACTGTCGACAATACTACATTTTAATATTTTTAGAAATTAATTATAAATTCAGTTCAGTGCATAGAACATACCAAGGTCTTGACAGAGTTCATTGGCCAGCTTCATCCGCCATCTTGTTTCAAAATGGTGGCCAGTTAAAAAAATTTTTAATTTTTGAAAATTCAAAAATATGTACAAAAAATTATAAATTGTAAAAGTTGTTTCCTTTAAGTGTTAGATTAGAACACAAGGATTCCAGAGCATTTTTTGTTTTGGCTTTTCTACCTTTTCCGCTACCTTTTCTTCCCAGTACAGGCCGGAAAGACTTTTTATTATTTCATTTGAAATCATCATTATTATTATTATTATTATTGGCCTTTTTTCAATTAAATTAAATAAATTCATTTAATGAATTTTAAATGTTCATCTATATTATATTGTTGTAATTCATTTGATATAATACTTATTAAATGTAATGTATATTTGTTCTGTAGGGCTATAAGTACCGCAATGCATACATTGCTACTCAAGGGCCTGTTCCTGAAACCACCGAAGACTTCTGGAGGATGCTCTGGGAACATAATTCGAATATAGTGGTTATGCTCACAAAGTTGAAAGAGATGGGAAGAGTAAGTCAAAATGGGCTTAGTTATTTTTAGTTCATTATAAATGACAATTAGATTAGTATCCCTATATTCCTTTTCACCTGACTGCAGCACACAAAAAGAGCAAGACCTGACTAAGAATTTTTTGTGCCCCTGTAAATTAGTTAGTTTGGGGGTAATTTTTTGCACCCACTTAACCCTTTTAGTGCGGGAGTCGACTAATGTGGACATCTAGTATGCTGTAGCGTTACATTACATTAAAATTACATTAAGCGTTGACAAAAGTCGCCTAGGCATTCACGGTGTGTATTGTGCTTACTGTAGTGCATCATGGGCTTAGCAGTGATGATGTATTGCGCCTGCGTAGTGCAGTAATTTGGCTATAACCCAAACCAGTAGCGTGCTTTTCGTATAACCATAAGATATGATTTTTAGTTTTATATTGGGTCATTCAGAAAGTCGTCTCCCTTTGGGAAAATCAATTTGTACCGGAAAATTCTGCCCGGTAATCAGATAAATAAATCGCTTTTTTGGTTAAAATATTCCACACAGGGCACTAACCCTCCCCCCCCCCCCCCCCCCCCCAAAAAAAAAAAAAAAAAAAAAAAAATCTGCACTGAAAGGGTTAAAAAAGGCTTCCTGCAAATTGGCATTTTTTGTTTTAAATATTTTCATGTCAGAGTATTACTGATTATGAACAAAATTTCATTGTATTTAAAATGAAAACCATTATTTCTATGCCCATTTTTAAATTTTATGTAGTTTGCTGCTCATCACACTATATAAAATCAGTGTTTGGTAATGGTTAAAAAGTGAAATATTTGTGACACAATAAATTACTTCAGCCATTTGACGTTTAAATATTTTGATTTATATATCAGAACTGGAGTAAAGTATTATTAAAGTTATGTGATTTTGCTAAACTCGCTTCAAATTACTAAATAAACTTGAAAGCCTGCATGTTAGAAATGAACAAAAAATTGTAAAAGAGAAGTATATGATAAAGGGTGTTCATAAATTAACTGATATGTCACATAAAAAGTAGAAATGCATTTGCAATTTTGATTGCATACAGATTGTATGTTATCACATTAAAGATGTATTAAAAGTAAGATTGAAAAATTGCAGCATGTTAATCATTTTTAATCATCCTTGAAAATGATTACAAGTAAAATAGGTTAAAAATGAGCTGGATAGATTGGTGTCATTTTAAAAAGAATTCTAACAAATCTAAAACTTCCAATCTGTATTTTTTCCTCCTTCAAATTTCAGTTTAATTTTACTTATTTTGTTTTATTTATAAATAAAAACTCAAAATTATATCTATGGCTTATTAATGCTGAATGTTTTGCATGCTTTCTAAATTATAATTTGTTTTCAGGAAAAATGTCATCAGTATTGGCCGAATGAAAGGTCCCAAAGGTATCTTTATTTTGTGGTTGATCCTATCACTGAGTATAACATGCCACAATACATATTGAGAGAATTCAAAGTAACAGATGCTAGGGTAAGTAAAATAGTTTTTTGCTTTCTTATATATGTTAAGACTATGCTTTAAAAAATGAAGGTTTTAATTAATTCTAAAATAGCTGTTTTGAATACATATTTTAAGCTGATTTATACACTGATAATACTGATAGCCTTAATTTTGGCACGTCTTAATTATCATATGTTGAATTTAAAAATAATAATAATAATAATAATAATAATAAAGACTATTTACAGTTTAAAGTGTCATTTTGCATGTATTGTTGAATAAATATTTCTTAAAATTTACAGGAATAATCTTAAATTTTAAGGATTATGTTATAAAGTAGAAGTCTTTAAATTTCATTCTTCATTACTAAAGCATATATTTAAAAGGTTATCATAAAGTTTTAACCCTCTGAGCGTTTTGAAAAAGGCTAAAATTGTAATGTTGTTTTCTCTGTATTTTGTTTTAAATGCTAAAAAAATATGATTCTTTCAGCATTATAAATAAAACTTAATTACAAATATGAATGTAACCCTTGAGAGTATTAATCATTCTTCAATGTTTTGAAAATTCATTAAATCTATAGAATTATATTATCTTAAACATTGCATATATTGCAGTGAAACCTGGAGCTTAGTGAACAGAATATTACGTTCCACACGCTTAGAGGGTTAAAAAAAACTTCTATTTTGTTTATTTAGATGTCAGTATGACTTTTTAAAATAAAAGTAGTCCAGTAATTGAAAACATAAAAATTTTAAGTGTGTGTGTGTGGGAGGGGGGGGGGGATGGCCATTATTGACTTTGTTGTGTAGCATCAATATTATTTGTTCACTTACTTTATTTATTTTTTATCAATTCTTCATTTGAGAACAAACTTATGTTATCAGAAAAATTGCTTAGTGTATATATCATTAGAAGAGCATTACATAATATCTTTAAAACATCAGTAATTTTTAATTTACAAAATACTCTAACATTTGAGTAAATACTGTATAAAAATATCTAAATGTATTTGTTTATTTGTATGTGATATTAATCCATTGTTCTTTAGCTAAGTTATTATATGGAATGATTTGCAAAATTTTAAGAATAAGCACATGTAGAATGGGAAAGTATTTAATTAGTTTTGTTATTTTTACACTAAAAAAATATTAAACCTCAAGGGTTCCACCCCCCCCCCCCCAAAAAAAAAAAAAAAAAAAAAAAAAAAAAAAATTCAAAAGTACTGAAGAATTATTTAAATACTTAAAACAGACTGTGCAAATTAGTCATTGTTAAATTTCAGTACTCCTGAAAGAATTCTACCCCCCCTTAAAATTTTTCAGAATAGCTTAATATAATATTCTTCAGTGTTAATTACCAAAAACCTTGCTACTTTACCTTATGTATAACATTTTGAGAAAAAAATATTTGAGACTTTAGTTTCATATTATCAGATTTAGAATATATCATTCAAAGAAAGATATGTATTGCAAAAGATATTTTTACTAAAGAAGATTAATCAAACAGGTTTATTTGCTGGCTGAAAATTTTTAAATGTTGTTGCATATTTTTAAATATTTTAAAATGTTATAGTGCAAGAAGTAATTATAAAAACTAATGCAAACTTTAGTTGTTTAAGCAGAACCTGCTGAAAAATATTTTGAAAATGAAAAAAATATTAACAGCACATGCATAGTTAAATCTGCAAAATTAAAAAACTGCTTCTGCTGTTGTAGTAGTAGCTTGACAATTTAATCTGTAAAAAGAATATGTGATCTTTAAAAGAAAAAATAATTAATAAATTACAGCAATTTGCATTTTCCCTCACTCACTTAACTGATAATTAAAGTTTAAAGTTACAACAGTATGGGGAACAAACTCCCATACAAATAAAATAATTGATGGATAATTTATTAACAATTATTTGTCTTCTTTTCTTACCAAAGCACATTTTTTGTAATTTAAAAAAGAAGGTGCATTATTTAAGATTAAAAAACTATTTTTTTTATCAACATTATAATTTTAAGCTGTTTCATATTATGTAATAAAGATTTCAATTTTTAAAGTTTATATAATTCTTTATAGGACGGTCAGTCAAGAACGATTCGACAATTCCATTTCACTGATTGGCCTGAGCAGGGTGTGCCAAAGTCGGGGGATGGTTTTATTGAATTTATTGGACAAGTCCATAAAACTAAAGAACAGTTTGGTCAAGAAGGTCCCATCACTGTGCACTGCAGGTGTGTAGTAAATCAATCTAAGTTTTATAATTTTATGTATTACATTGGTTATTATCAAAATTCTTGAATGCATCCTATTTATAGAAAATTTGTTTTAATTTAATTTGTTTTTATATTAGTGAAGTAACTTTTAACATATTTTCATTTGGTGCCTATTAACTTAAAGTGGATTTTTATTGGTGTTAATGTTTGAATTATTTGCATTCAAGAATTTTGTTACAGTTATAAATCATATTGATTATTGTGAAAATTGTTAATAATCATTTTAAATGCATTATATCTATTAAAAGAAATATTATATTATCAAGGAATTTTAACTTTCCTTGCATATAGGCATAATGATGCATATATAATCGTGCATGTATATAATCATTTTTAAAATAGTGTTTGTGAGGTTCGAGTCCTCGAGAATTTGCCTTAATTTCTTTCTTTCGTTTTTTAAATTAATAAAGTAACTTTAAAGACTTAAACTTTAAGGACTTTAAAGTAACTTTCCATTATTAACTTAATGTAATTTTTTGTTGTTGTTATTGCTTGAATCATTTGCAGTCAATGTTTATGATATTTTTAAATCTTATTGATTGTTATCAAAATCATTAATGGTTATTGTAAATGATTCATTCTCATGGAAGAAAATGTACTTGATATTTTGAGGTAGTGAAATATTTTCAAGGAATTTTAACTTGCTCATTTTATTTAATATAATAATTTTAAAAAGGGAGTTTGAAGTTTTTATATTTTATTTTTTTAAGTTTTGTAATTTTAGGTTAAGAAGTCAATACAAAAACAATCAAAGATTTCACATTTTTATTAATCATATTAGGGTATTTCTCCATTATCCCATCAACGACTTTACATAAAAAAACTATGGCCAAACTGTAATGCCAATAAACAAATGGAAGACTGTTTCCATTGTAATCTTAAAAAAAAAAAAAAAGTAGACTTTCAGAAAAGCCTCACTCACTAAAGTGTCAACTGTCAGTAACTTTAAGCAATAAAATTTACAAGATATGAATGCAAATAGAAAACATTTATTTACATTATTTTTCTTAATTATCACTCTCAGCTAGTGGATAAATGTTTGTGACAGCCGTTAAAACTGATTGATTGAATGCAATTATGTGTGCAATTATGTATCATCGCAATATTTTTTTAATGCTTTTTCTCTTTTAATATTATGACATAATTGTTATCTTAATTAATGAAATAACTAATAAATCATCAAAGATAATTAAAAATACATACAAATGTCGATTTAAAAATGACTTAATCACATAACAAACACAAGTAACACATCTGACGTCAAGTGAATGTGACACCATGATCATACATTTTTGGCATTAAATCCTATAGTTTGGCGATAGTTTTTTCATGGAAAGTGGTCAACGGGATAATGAAGAAGTACCCATATTAGTTATTATCAAAATCATTGACTGTGTCATACTTATCGAAAACTTGCCTTTGTTCTAATTTTTAAAACTAAGTAAGTAACTTTTAAAATATTTTCTCATGCTTATTAACTCATTACATATACAAGGTTTTTATTTTTATAAATCATTAATAATTATTTTGAATATTTCTTGCTCAATGATGAATAAGATACTTGATATTTTAAGTTATTGAAGTAATTTACCCAGATGTATTTAACATAATAATCTTTGAAAAGAAGTTTGTAGCTTTTATAGCTTCCTAAAAGTATCTCAGAAGCAAACGGTATTTGATTAGAATTTTAAACTCATAAAAATACAAGGAAAAGTTATCTTATAAGTTGAATTTCTCAGTTGAATCGTGTTTAAACATATAATTTATTGTCATTTTATGATTTGAAATAATTATATCTGAATAACATACCTTTTATTACTTTTCCATTAAAAAAATAAAAATAAAATAAAATGTATATTTTAAAGTAACTACAGTGAAACATTTCTTTATGATCAACCCTTATAAACTTAATCATATGATCAACAGGTCAAATTGTAAAATATAAGAAGATGAATTTAACACTATTACATATGTTGTAGAATTATACATAAATTTGCTCTTTGTAAAATTCATTTTCACGATTTCAATCTTGGTAAAAGTGAAAGTAAACAATATAGCAAACGGTATTTGATTAGAATTTTAAGCTCATAAAAATACAAGGGAACGTTATCTTATATAAGTTGAATTTTTCTGTTGAAGCTTGTTTAAACATATAATTTATTGATATTTTATGATTTGAAATAATTATATCTGTATAACATACCTTTTATTACTTTTCCATTAAAAAAGAAAGAAAAAAAATGTATATTTTAAAGTAACTACAGTGAAACATTTCTTTATGATCAACCCTTATAAACTTAATCATATGATCAACAGGTCAAATTGTAAAATATAAGAAGATGAATTTTTAACACTATTACATATGTTGTAGAATTATACATAAATTTGCTCTTTGTAAAATTCATTTCCATCGTTTCGATCTTAGTAAAATTGAAAGTAAATAAAATAGCCTAGCTTAAAAAGTTACATATATCCTAAATTTAATGAGTATTATAAGAAAAAATAATTAAAATTAAACTCTTTTTAGTGGTTTTGAAAGTGTGTATCAAATAAGACAACTATATAAAACATGTGATCTTTGGTTTTTATTACAGTGCTGGTGTTGGCCGTAGCGGTGTCTTCATCACATTAAGTATAGTATTGGAACGTATGCAGTATGAAGGTGTAGTAGATGTTTTCCAAACTGTTCGAACTCTGAGAACCCAACGACCTGGCATGGTTCAAACTGAGGTAAGTTTTTATTCCTTTAATAAAAAATATCTGTTTCATTTATTTATTTCTCTGAGATTTTATTTTTCATCAAAATTTTGGGTTATATTAACCCTTTATGTACTGAATTATGAATTCATGAAAATTTTATCTTCTAAAGCATTTTTCGTAAATTGTTGAAACTTACATTAGAAGATTTCCATAATCATTTAATAAATTTTAGAGGGATTTTAGAATGATTGAAGGATTTAGAAAGATTAATTAAATTTGAATTTATAGTGCTTTTGTGCAATATTTATAACCCCCATTCAAATATTTTTCTTAGTATTTTGTAGAATTAGGAAATGTACAAATATAATGTTCTTACAATAGAAATGTAGAAATATTTTCGAATTGAAAATCCCTCTCCCCCCTCACCAAGAAAGCTGAAAAGACGCAAAGGCAAAAGAAATCATCCTTTTAAAAATATTTTTGTTTTGTGTATCCAATAACGCTTTTGGAACAAGATAAATTAATGCATCTAAAACTCATTCTAAACTGTATTACTACTAATTGATGCATTAAATGAATTTTATAACAAGTTATTTTACTGGTACTTATAAGTACCATCAGTAGATAAAGGGTTAACATAACATATGTTAGTTTGAAGAAAATATTTACCCTGTATAGAGCCCTGTATTAACTAGAAAAATGAATAATTAATTGTTTTATGTGTGATTCATTTCAACCAAAATAACTCAGGCTTTTTGTTGCATCACAAGAAATAGCAAATCAAAAACAATCTTTATAATACACTGCATATGTGTCTGTTTGAAGATACTTTGCTTATAGACACATTTAATTTCTATATGCTATGATTTGTTCTTGGTTAATTAGTGTGATAGAATTTGCTCTAATAGCTTACTCAAACACTACTGATGTCAGATAAATTTTCATATTATATAATGATTATATTAGTTTTGAAGTATGTAATAGAGATCTCCATGGGCTCAGATAAATTTTCTTTCATTAGACTTGGACTGGGCCTAGACTTTCTTCTTTCCAGACCATGTAGGGCTGGATTTTGTTTTCTTTTGATTAAAGTAACAGTGACATTGTACATTTGGATTTTGGGGGTTATGGACTTTGTCTAATTATTCTAGGCCAAGTGGGATTAGATTTTTTATATTTTTATGTATTTATATTTAAAAAATATGAAATTTTTCATTGAAAATAAATGTCTCCTTAACCTTTGGAATTTGGGAACTCTGCTGTTAATATTTCTTTTCCAATGCTTTAGTGTTTACTAGTATTTTGACTTATTTCAAAAATTATAATCTTGGAGTGTGTAGACTTGCATGTTGTTAACACTGTACCTTTTATTTTTATTTATAGGATCAATATCAGTTCTGCTATCGTGCATCATTAGAATATCTAGGATCGTTTGACCACTATGCAAATTGAATTAAGTTGAATTGTCTCTAGTGTCGTAACCAAACCAAGTCTCAGTTATCATCTCGCCAAAGCATCTTTTGTTCTCTCTCTACCATGCTGGGCCAGGATGGTGCTAATCTGTTTCGAATCTCAAAATAAGAAACTTACAGGGGAAAAAAAAAAAAAACTCTGTGCACAAAATCAACGATAAAAATTGGTGCTGAAAAAATAGCAACAGCTTCTTGAACTGTGCACACATATTAGAAAAAAAAAATTGTGCTACTCCAAACTCAGCTTCTGGCTGAGCAGACTCAATTGAACCATGTACGAGTATATGTAAACTTGTGTGTGGTACTTTGTTCCTGAAATATTATAATTTTAAGCTGACCTGCTGCAACTATTATTGGGTGGAAATTCAACATTGCCACATATCTCTACATAACTGACTCTGCAATTCAGAGGAACATATCATCGTAAAACTTTTCATTTTCAATCATCTATTTATTTCATAATGAATTGTCATTTGAATTGTGGCAAAAAGTAGTATACCATTACAGTGTTGCTCAGATGCAGTGATGCATAACTATACTTTCTCCTTGCTGTCAAATAGTGTTTCTTAATCATTTTATTCGATAAAACAATCTACGAAAAGTGTGATAAACTTCCACTGAGACATACATGCAGTATGTCTGACGTTATATCATGTGTTTGGACCAATTTTTCAGTAACAAAATTTAAGGGTTGTTTTTTTGCATATTATATCCATGTTTTTATTTTATTTATTTTTCTCTTAATTATTAATAATTTTGTTTGCAAGTTAACTTTTTATTTCTTTGCTATAACGTGTGGAATGGATTGTACTTAACCAGATTTTTTTCGTAAACACATTTCAACTTAAGGTAAGATCTTTAATGTTGTTACTCCTAATTTTGGACAAGCTGTTGATTTTAAATCAGAATTTTTAAACCTTTATTTTAGAAAAAAAAATTAAGTTTGTTTAATTTTAATGAAAATTTTAATTGGCTTTATCTTGAAAATATAGAAATAAATTTAGTTTTGCAGAAGTCAATCTATTTTTTTTCTTCTGGTGTTGTATAACTTTGACAATATTACTGGTGGTTTTTTTGGAACAACAAAATTGGTGGAAAACATGACTTCCCTATTAGGACATTTGTCTTACAGTTGTCAGAAGGATTTTCTCTTGTAACAACTGGTATGTTCCCATAATTTTGGCTGTTTTTTTTATTATTATTATTGTGGAATAACCAATTATGTGGGGAGTATAATGACATGCCAGTTAAGACATTTGGATTTGACCCAATGTCATTGAAAGTATTTTATCTTCTAATAGCTGCTGTGTGTCACATGAAAATTATAGAAACCAAAGAGAAAACATAATGATATACCTTTTAAGATGTTCACTGTACGACTGTTGAAAAGATTTTTTCTTCTAATAGTCCATACATATGAAGACGATTAGCTTAGTGGTCAACATGTCATGCTACCATGCTACAGGTCCATAATTTGATTCCAGACTACAGACTGGGCAAGGTTCACTCAACCCTTTGGGGTCGATAAATTGAGACCAAGCTTGCTTATGAACTAAACACTTGAGGGTCCTGCATTAGGCTGACCACCTGACTTGGATATATGCTGCATTGCATCTCAGAGCCCATGGTCAAGAACACAGGGTAGGCACTGTGAGCCATGATCCTGAATGGATTGTAACACCACAGATTTAGAAATTTTTGGTAATATGTATCTAATAGCATGGCAATATTGATGACAACTTTATTATAGAAGTCCGAAGTTTCCTTCTATGGTCACATTGCGAAAACAACCATGCTTTAGTGAGATTCCAGTAGTATAGCAGTCAATCTGCTAACTATTATGCAACATGAGTGTGTGCTAAGGATGTTAACCAATTTATTGTGGGTCACCATTATCTCCTGTGAGAGACATTGATAAACATGTATGCCTTAGGTAGGATCAAATCCAATCTTATCTCATTGCAGCTAATATCAGGGCTGAAACTAAGTGCGGATGTGCCCCGGGTGCCTGAATGGAAGGCAGAGGGGGCAAAGGACAAACCAAATAAACATTTGGTTTGTCGTTTGCTACAAAAAAGTATATGAAATTTGGGCATTTTTTTTTTTTTTTCAGCTGCAAAATCTAAAAGAAAAACTGAGAGTGCCCAGAACACTAAACATAAAGGGGTAGAAAATTCACAAAATAAAATACTTATTTAAATAAAATACTTATCTATTGCTTGTTTTCGTTCTAAGTCACTATTATAATTTTGAAAATTGGAGTTAGGTTCAGGAAAGTATCTAAACATATTACTCCATAAATAAGAAGAGCAGTATAAGGGATAGTTCCATGAAACTGACTGTGCATAGCACAAAAAAATATTTTACGGTATTAAATTTCATTGTTATACCTACAGAAAATCCTGGTTTTTTAGTTCTTAAGACATTGTGACTCATATCACTATGATAACTACCGTAAAATCTGCGAAAATGAAATCTGTCTTTAACGGAATCCTATCTTAAATGAAAAAAATACATGGTCCCAACAGAAAGAATAGCATCAATTCTATTTGCTAAGACAAAAACCTGTATAAACTGAATTTTTTTTTTTTTTTTTTTTTTTTTTTTTTGTTATTCCTTTTAATTCCGGTTTTACAGGTCTTACTGAATAAATATTTGACAAAGCTGATTACGTATTTTATAATTACATATTTTAAAATAAGTCGGCTATTAGAAACTTATTAAAATTATTTTTGTAACTTTACTTTATGGAGAAGGGGGGGGGGGAGGCAAAATCCACATTTGCCACCCCGTGAAAAACAAGGTAGTTTCGGCCCTGGCTAATATACTATTTAATAATTAATAGTCCAGCATGTTTTATTTGGGTATAAAAGTGGCTTTCATTCTCTATGGAGTTTTGATAGTCCAGCATGTTTTATTTAGGTATAAAAGTGGCTTTCATTCTCTATGGAGTTTTGATAGTCCAGCATGTTTTATTTGGGTATAAAAGTGGCTTTCATTCTCTATGGAGTTTTGTTTTAATGTATTTTTATATAAATACCATATTTTAATTATTTTTATATTTTCTAAGTACATTAATTTGTACTCATTTGAATCTACACGGGTCCAGTATCATACTGAATAAAAGATTAAGAAACACTATATGAAAGGTCTAACTATCTTTGTATGGAAATAATGTTATCAGCACAATGTGTCATGCACTGCCCAAATGTGTGATTGTAATTTTTATTTTATTAGCTTTGTCAGAACAAAGAAAAAAAATCCTCAAAAAGATGGTTCTGTAATTTGTAGTGTTTAAAAATTCAACGGGAAGATACTCAACTTTTTATATAATTCTTCAGATGTAAAATTTCTTATTCTAAATTATCTATACAATGTGATAATTTTATTTTATATTTTGGTGAAAACAGGGCTTTTTATCTTTTCCCTTACCTTTTGAAAGGTATTTTATTATTTTATATTTAAAAAAAAAAAATCCCTGTGATATGTATTTTAAAAGTTCCAAACATTTTTAGAATTTAAGAATGATTTTATTTGTCAAATGAAATAAAATGTTTAAATGTTTATGAAAGGGAATGTATCAATGCATAAGGATGTATAATCCGTTACATTATTTATTTATTTTTATCTTTCAACTGGCAAAATTGAATTTTCGCAGAAAAGTATTATTTATAATTTTAAGATTATTTCTTATAACAAACTGTAGTAGATAATGCATTAAAATTTCTTGTACATAATTCATCAAGCTATAATTTTATACTATTGTATTTATTGTTGAAATATCTTATGCTGCTTATTCTGGAGTGTTGATTTTCCTTACCTGGTATATGATATGAGAATCATATATTAAGTTTTAACAAACCCTATCCTTTATTTAATTTATATTTTCCCCCTTCCTTTGTCAAAATTTAATCGTGTTATCTTTAACTTCAAACAATAAGCCCGCTGTAATTTATACCCTTTCCCCTTTTTCATTTTCACTTATGCTCGATCACTAATATCTCACGGCTTTTCGATTAAAATAAAAAAAGAAAAGAATTAAATCAGCACAGATGCCTTTTCGTAATTTTACTTTCCGTAACCAAGCTTATAACACAATATGTGCATTGCACATTTTTGTGGCCACAAAAGTTATGCGAATCTTCCATTTGGCCCAAATGCATGCCCTTATATGGTAGTGGTAATAACTCAATCACTCACACCCAGGTCTAAAAATATATTCTCATTGTTAAAAGCACATACTGTTTTGTCTGTCGAAAAATCCGTTCTCATGAGAAAGATATTTGTCAGTTATAATCGCCAGGGTGATATTAATTTTTGAATCAAAATTCGTCCTGTCGCCAAAATCTGGTGACCCTACTGGGTAAATACCATTGGTTATGCCTATCTCTGTCTGAAAGTATTTACGCCTAGACACTATGTAACAACCCTATTTTGGCGAGATTCTTGTCAGTGCAATTCCAACTTGTATCGTGGAAACAACTCACTTTGCTTTCTGTCTCCGCATAATAATGACTGCTTAAGAGCGGCCTTTCTTGTTTCCCCCTTTTCTGTCCGCGACCATCTTGACATCCTCATGGTGATCTTACAATAAAATGACTTGACATCTATTCTGGAGTTTTTTTATTATACCACGAACCTGACTCCCTTGGATTTATTCGATCACGAACAACAACTACAAACTATGATCTGATCAGCCAACTCCATTACATGGTATTTGTTTAAACACCCAAAATTATTAATGTGGAAATTAGTTATTAATTATTAATATAGATTAGTAATTATTAGTAATTAGTAATTATTAATATGGAAAATTAGTTTTAAATTTGAATATAAAATGCTTGCTTATTATTACAAAATCATATGCTCAATCTTTAACATTTAAAGTCAGTTGTTGTACATTTGTGTTGATTACATAAAATTATATATTTTAATTTTATTAAGTAGATTATTGTCTGTTAGTTTCCAGATAGCATAGACAACTTTATTGTTACAGAAACCACGTGTTGATGCTGCTAATCT
The DNA here is from genome assembly GCA_963931845.1 of Maratus michaelseni. Classification (NCBI taxonomy): domain Eukaryota; kingdom Metazoa; phylum Arthropoda; class Arachnida; order Araneae; family Salticidae; genus Maratus; species Maratus michaelseni. Next base: position 95,265,030 of record OZ007597.1, on the reverse strand, counting down.
TTCCGACACTCTTACTGATCTTACATTAACGAGTGTATTGCTTTCTAAAAACTTCAATATTTTTCTTATAAATATTAATTCTTTATTATTGTTACGTTTGTATTGTATATTTATCATAAGTTATACATATTTTTATCTGATAATCTCTTATCTGGATTTAAATATGAATCCACTAATACATTTCTAGATGAACATTCGTGAAAGAATAAGTACGTAATCATAATTTCTAAAAATGATTGGAACTATAATTTTTTTTATATCTATTCTTTCATTGATTTCTTCTACTTACACTACATTTTTCAGTTTAATGTTTTACATGAAATGCTGTGTTATTTTTTTTACATGTAACTTTTGGATATTGTTTATTTTTTCTGACTTTTCCTTCAGCTTAATTTAATGGCATTGTTTACTCAAATTCAATTCCAATGCTTTTAAAACTTTGATACTCACTTTATATTGTGATCTAAAGTTGTGATATTAGCATATAATACATTATGATCGGATTAGTATGATAGTGTGTAATTTGTAATATCACAGTATCATGTTAGAAATTTAGTATTATTTTGCATTACATTCTTGCTTTAAATTTAGAATAAGAAAAATAATAATTAAAGATTTTCATTATCTTTTATCAACCCTCTCATGTAAAATTATTTTTAAGTGTATAAAATATATATATTTCGTAATGATTATTAAAATGGATCATTAAGATAAAATAATGGTGATTTTATTTTTTTAATCTTACATTTATTACATAACGACCCCAATATAATACTTACAAGTGCTAAAAAAAATATTAAGTGTTATTAAATAGTTTATTGTGATAACTTAAACTTTGGATACCTTATCACAAAGTCAACAAAAAAAAAATTGGTCATTATTTTGTTTAGATCCAAGATCAGAAATTATTTAAGAAAACCTCCTCTTGTGAAAAACAGAAAAAAATTATCAGAGGCAGATTTCCCAACCACATATTCAAAAAGGAAATGGTTCTGCTTTCTATTGATGTACTTCACAAGCATTATAGAACCTTATATGTGATACAGGAATAAAAATAGTATATGCACAGTTAACTGGTGGGTTGTTTATCAATACAAATTCATGAGAGGGTTAAAGTTTACTATGAGTCTGAGATGAATTTTTAATCAATTTAGCTGATTTAGTAAAAAATCTTTTGCACAAGATTGTTATTGTATCTTTAATTTTTCATTTATATATATATTTTTTTTTAATTTTCATTAAAAAAGTGGATAGAAATTGAAAATGCATTCTCTCTTTTTTTTAACTGCCTTGAATTATGCAAAACTTTTCATAACAAATAGTATTTACATAATTAAATCATCTAGCTAACTAAGTATTTGAAAAAAAAAATCATTGATTTGCTGATCAACATATATTCTTTATTTTTTTTTCATTGTTTGTTTTTCAATGTTCTTTTTGTGTGTTGTTTGTTTTTAAAGACCAATTTTATTTGATGTCATAGAAATGTACTGAAAAAATATGCAGAATACGTACTACTGATGGAACTATTATTAAAGAATTAGTCCCAATATTCAAGTATTAATTCAGTATAATGATTTACTTATTTTTACAATTTACAGTTTTTTGTATATTGCTTTTAAATACTTTTATGAAACGTTTTTTAATCTTTTATAATCTTAGGGAGTTTTATATGTATTAGTTTTGACCTTACAATGTGTACTTTGTAAATGATTGTAGATATTTTACAAAAAGAAATAAAAAAAATGAAGTTATATGTTTCTATATATTTTGCACCTAGTCATGGTTTGAACACATTTTTCTGTATTCTGTGGAGGACATTACAAAAGTAAAGATTTTTTTTCAAGAATTCATATGTAAAAGAAAATGAATTTTAATTGCTGAAAGAGATGAGCATTTTTTTTATTATTATTTATTTATATATATAAATTGGATCTTATTTCTGAATTTCCATAAATATTGTGCTTTAATTTTTTAAGCTTTATTTTAAATTACTACTTTTAGAAATTTAACAGCTTAATTTGCAATGAACAAGTTTTAATTGTACTCAGACTAGATTTTTTTTTCATGATAAATTATGAAGGTTTAAATTGGTATACATTGTACAATATTGTATTAGTATACGTATGTCTAAATTTTGTATTTATAAACATAAATCATAATTTCATATTTAAGTAAAAATCTCAAAATTGTGATATGAAAAATGGATTACTATTAACGAGATAAATTTATAAGGATTATTGCAAAGTATTCGATTTAAAAAACAATAAGTATAGTAATTTTTTTTTTCCTTATTTGTGACTACTTTATCCTTTTAGCCATTTTCTTATAGTTGTTGTGTTCTTGGTCGCATTATGTGAATACATCCAGTTGATAAATTGATATTAAGTGTCATGACATAGCTGACCTATTATCTGTTTTTGTATATCTTTTAAATTGCTCCATTTATGATCTAATCGACAGATCAAATTAGTTTATTTTTATGCATGATCAAATTGAAAGACCATCCTATAAAAATAAGTTAATTTTAGGAACCTTCTCTATATTGAAATAGGAACAAACTTATATTTCAATCCCAGCCTTTGCTTTTGACGGCAGAAAACAAATCTTGATCATCAAATTAACAGATATTCAATATTTAAAACAGAGACAATTCTAGTAACAGTCTCAGAAGGAAAATCTGCTATTGTAAGTTTCAGATTTAAGCAAATTATATTAATACTGTTACTATACTTTTTATCTTTTTACAATAGTTACATCATTAGTTTTGAAGAGACAGTCCAACTATACTTTAATTCTTGTTTGTTTTTAGATAGCTTCAGAAATAAAAAGTGTAACTTTTTTCTTCCTTCCATATTGTCAAAATGTGCCATGATTTACAATATTCATCACAACTCACCAAGGAAAATGGTGAGACATAGTATGCTTTAAAAATTTCCATTTTATTTATTTACTCATCTTGCCCATCTCTGAATGCATTTTTAATGAATTACATCTTTTACATAAACCAATGAATAATACGTTTTTATTCCAAAAATAACCAGCAATCCAATGTTATTTTGTGAACGGGTATATTCAAATACTTACAGTGTGTATAATGTTCTGCTGTGTAATTATCTTATTGTATGTATAGAAATACAATTTAAGTATTTTTATTTTCAGTTGTATTTATCAGAGTTTTTTTTTTAGTAAGATGTCTATAATAATTATTTTTTAGTTTGTTTTATTTGTGTATCGTCTTTTATGTGTGTATGTGTGACAATGACGCTACCAGCTTTGTACTATTTTTCCCAAGAGAGAATCATAGCAATTACTAGTTTTAAAAAAAATAGTAGTGTGTAAATATGTATATTATGAAGTGATGTATTTCCTTAGTATGAATATTTTCATTCAATCATAAATTATGTAGATTGTAATGGCTACATTATACTGCAATGTGAGAAGTCTATTTAATATTGTGTTAATCCATTGGTCTTTGCAATTTATTGTGTTACGTGACTTTACAGAACTGAAACAAAGTAAGAGTTGTGCTTGTTTGTTTTTTAAGTTGATAACAAAAAATGTAAATCTGTCAGTATTTTATTTGGAGACTACTTGAAAATTTGAAATTAAAATAAATTTTTTACTACTAAATAGACTGTTTAATGCTTTTTATTAATTTCTTCAAAACCAAACTTTTAATGTATCTATCACACATATAACATTAATGAAATATAGTAGAATACCACTAATCCGCAAAACTCTAACTTAAAAACGACTGTAATCGCAATCTGTACTGTATATATGAATGTAAACAAAGAAATGTAATTCTTGGAAAATAATTTACCAATGCCAAGTTATTTTATTTTTCAATTTTTCTGCAACTTTAATTTTATTTCTGATATATATTATCATATATCATTTAATACTCTTTTGTATTAATTAAAATGATAGTAAATATAAAATACTTTATTTATTTAATCATTCATATGGTAAATTTAAAAAGAAATCTTTGCTTTTAAAAATTTATTCTTTTTAAAAAGTGTTTGTCTCAAAGAAAGATGGTTACTAGACAGTATATTTAATTTCTGATCTAGAAATAAATACAATTTATAGAATTAAAACTATTTATTCAAAAACCAAGCAATTAACCCCTTAAATCAGTGTTAATAAATACAAAAAACAAAATCTTATTTAATCCTTACACATACATGTATTTACAATATTTAGCCAAGGATATTGATAATTCTAAAAATAAAATTTGTGGTTCAGTAGACATTTATGTTATTTTTACAAGCTGCAAGATACAAAAAAAATATATAAACCAAATGCTTTAATAGAAATAACTATTGATAATGAACTTAACAGATATAAAAATCAAAATTATTTTTTAAATAATTGTTACATTATTTATATAGTTAAGTGTGCAATTTATTTTTAAGCGTTAACAATCCAAATTTGTCTAAAGCATAAATAAGTTAAAAAATAATAAAAAAAGATTAAATAGACATGATTTATAATCTGCAAAAAGTTTCAAATCCATAAAATGCTTGGAATCAGGCTATGTGGATTAGTGGTCTTCTACTGTAATTGGGAATAATTGAAGGGTTCTCAACAAACACAGCTTTTGACCAAGAATCACAAAAAGAATTAACACAGCAATATTGTTATACTCAACAGTAATTATAAAGCTGTGAAATTGTTTAACTAAAAAAAAAAAAAAAAAAAAAAATCTCATCTTCTTATTATGAGGCAAGAAAAGTTTTGTTGTATCATAACAATAATGCTTATATCTAGACTTTTTTCTCTTTGAAAAATCTAAATTTTAAACAAACGCTGTTTTTGTCAAAAACCCTTCAGTTAGTGACTCATATGCATTGGTGGTTTAGCAAGAGGAATAAAGGGTCATCCATTAATTACATGACACAATTTTCATGATATTTTGTACTTTTCCCTCCCCTGAATTTTACAAGTTGTCACACTCAAATGATATCCCTTTCTCTTTTGTGACATCACATTTTTTGCAGATGTTTATTTAAAACTAATTTTGATTAAAGCAAAATAAGATTATTATTTTATTTTAAAATAGTTTATGAATGTGTGACAAATTGAAAAAAAATCTCACATTTACATTTGCTCTAATAATATTGAACATATGAACTTTCAAACCAGTCCTTGATATTATTTATCACTGGCATGCCTGTCACACTATCTTATTTTTAGGTAGTATATTAGGAAGAAGATGTTTGCATATTTGTGATGTCATAATGTGTTATCCCACATGCTCTCCCGTTTTTGAAGTATTACACAATTAATGGATGACACCCTAAAGGAGGCAATTTGCTCTAACATATCTTTAAAATTTCAGGTAATTTTTCTCATTTTATATTTAAAAAATATATAAACCATCTGAAAATATTCCAGCTATCAAAACAATTTAATGTGTTTGTTTATCCCTCCTCCCCCATACTACGTCTCTGGAACCACCTTTGCATGCCATCACACAGACAGTATTTTACATCATGGTCATCTTTAGAAGGGGCAGAGGCAGATTACCAAATAGGCTGAGTAGGCTGAAGCCTAGGGGCCTGACAAACTAAGGGCACGGCGCTAAGTTTGTAACCTTTTTTTCTCCTAAAAAATATGTATGTATATATGTGTGTGTGTGTGCGCGTGTGTATGTTTGTATATATATATATATATATATATATATATATATATATATATATATATATATATATAGAGGGTCATTCATAATTCCCTCCGGGGTTTTGAAACGTTATAGTAAAAAAACGAAGACGAATATGAAAAAAAGAAACATATGAAATTATTCCGAAACTATTCAAGTTTTACTTACATACATTACAGGTGTTCTATGTGTGAACCCTTGGTCACACGGCATACATCCATGCGATAGTCCAGTTCCTGCCATACTCCGTTTCTTTAAATTTCCGGTACCACACATGAATTGTTTTGTCAGTTGGTCCCTGTTTTCGATATTTATTACGAAAGGCCCGTTGAACTGACACCACTGATTCAGATTTAAAGAAACGGAGTATGGCAGGAACTGGACTATCGCATGGATGTATGCCGTGTGACCAAGGGTTCACACATAGAACACCTGTAATGTATGTAAGTAAAACTTAAATAGTTTCGGAATAATTTCATATGTTTCTTTTTTTCATATTCGTCTTCGTTTTTTTACTATAACGTTTCGAAACACCGGAGGGAATTATGAATGACCCTGTATATATGTGTGTTGTATATCAATGTATATACATATAGAGAAGGAGAGGGGCCCCCAATGTATTAAGCCTAGGGGCCCGGTACGTGGTTAATCCGCCTCTGAGAGGGGGCGGGGTATGTTTGTTTACCCCTCCTCTCCCAGGCCTACTTCTCTGGAACTACCTTAACAATCACACAGACAGTATTTTACATCAGGCCAGGTTTAGAGGGGGGGCAATGTCAGGTGACCACACATAGTGCTAAAGAATAAGAGGTGGAAAATATACAAAACTAGTATATAACCCCGTCAAAAATGACGGATTGTTGATCTGCGTTTCATTTTCATAAGACTTCATACAAACAAACAGCATGGAGATTTATTATTGAAAGGTTTGTATTGCAGAAAAATACATTTTAAAAAGGACAAATGATTTCTACAAATAAAAATAATAAGGATATATATATATATATATATATATATATTACTTAGTATTAAATTTCTGAAATAGTTCAACGATTGGACAAAATCAAATATTAACAAATAATCCATGTGCGAAAGTTTTTATAAAAAAGTGTTATCAATGAGTTTTTAAACAGCTTGACTTACCATATAACTCATTGTTTGATTACATAAGCAAAATTAAATGGAAATTACGCTGTACTATGAATTTCTTATATTTTAATTACGTTTGATAAGAAAGAATTATTTTACAGTATATGACCCATTATCCGAAAATCCAAAATCCGGAAAAACCTGAAGTCCGGAAAGAAAAATTCGAAAATTTTCTAAATTTGTAAATTTTTACTAAAATTTTAGATTTTCTGAAAAATTTCGAAAATTTTACCGATTCCTAATTTTTTTTCAGTCCATTGTGTTTCAATGTTTAATCACTAAAATATTATTACTTCAGTGGCGGGTGAACACGGTCCCCCCCCCCTCCCCCCCTTCTCTTCCCGAAATTAAAAACAAATCATTTTTCTCTCAAATTTTAGTTTAAAATTAATTTATATTACGATTCGTTAGAAACAAAAAATAGTTGTATTTATTTCATCAGGGGTGATTCTGTTTTCCTAAAAATTTAAGGCATTCGATTTTGAAAATTTAAGTCTTCAGTCCAAAATTTCGAACATAAATATCTCGAATTTTGAACGATAGTCGCCGAAAAAAATCAATTATGTCTATCGTTCGCAGAAAAAATAGAAAATTTCATCAAAGGATTGTGAAAACAACGTGAATTTCATCAAAGTACCGAAAATAAAAACGCAAATTTCGTTGCAGGATTGCAAAAAAAAAAAAAAAAAAAAAACCGCTGAGTTGTTAACAAATTGCAGAAAAACGCGATTTTCGTCAAAGGCTTACGAAAAGGACGCAAATTTCTTCCAAGGAAAAAAAAAATTGGTTAAAAGATAGCAAAAAAAAAAAACTGCTAATTTCGTCAAATAATCGCGGAAAAACATGAATTTCTTCAAAGGGTCTAGAAAAAAAAAAAACCCACAAATTTCTTCAAAGCACTGAGAAAAAAATGTCTAATTTCATTAAGCGATCGCATAAAAAGTGAAATTTCGTCAAAGGATCGAAAAAAACAACCGCTAATTTCGTCAATCTCAGAAAAAACTCTAATTTTGTCAAAGGATCGTGAATAAAAGGCAAATTTCGTCAAAGAATAGCAAAAAACGCAAATTTCCTCAAAGGATCGCAAAAAGAAAACGAAAATTTCTTCAAAGGACTACGAAAAAATGAAATTTTGTCAAAGAACAGCAGAAAAAATGCAAATTTTGTCAAAGAATCACGAAAAAAAACATGAATTTTGTCAAATAATCGTGAATTTCGGGAGGACCCAAAATCCGGTACGATGGAAGAGAATTTCAAAATCCGCCAGTAGATGGCGACACTATACTGAATCAACCTCAAATCTCTCCCAAGGAAATAAATCACCGCATTCTGAAAAAAAAAGTGCTTACAATTTTTTTTTTTTTTTTTACAGAAATGTTAATATACACTTTTTTTTTTATGAAATAGTGTTTTAAGGTTTTAAACAAAATTAAAAGATTTAAAAGCTTGACTATGCTTTTACAAATATTTAAACGACGAAAGTAGATAATATAACTTCTTTTTCAGTAAGCCTAACATGGCGTTTAACTACGGTCGAATCGCAGAGTGGTACAGTCCGGTACCGTTACAGACACTTTCTTGCCTTTGGATTTTATTATAAGTAAGATACTTGGAAAAAACTTAAGGTTATACTCAAATTGAAAGTGGTTACTTTTTGACACATGTACAAAGTCATTTATAATATTAGACACAGGATAATACCAGGTTCTCCAATTCAAAAACTATGAAACAGAATAGCATTTACCATTTTTTGATTAAAGTGAAAACTCTTTCTGAAAATGCTGTCAAAGTTAGCTTTCTAAGCCAAATTTTCAGACATGACAGCCTAAGAAATGTTGTCATGTGACATCAACTGCTTATAACTTAACTGAAAAACCATTCAATTCCAAATCACTTCAACAGTCACACTTGTCATTTTCATAATTTTATGTATAAAAATGAATGTGTCAGAAAGTTTTGGGTTGTTGAGAAAATACGTTTTTAAGAACCACCTAACTAGTGAAATCAATCGACAGATTGATTGATTGATTGGAGGAGCTAACACTCTGAAAAATTATGATAACTAAGCTCTGTCAAATGACGTCATATTGGACAATTTGAAGTACAATGATTGATTAACTGATTGCAACATACGCTGTATTTTGTAGAATTTTTCGCTCTTTTTAAATATCTCGTAAAACATAGTGAAAATTCTATCCGGATTCTTGCCTAAATAAACCTGCCTTTTCTGTGACTGTTACAAATGCTTCAGTTCAGGTTAATGTTAAATATAACCAAATCCATAAAATAAAAAAAGTGCCCCAAAACTCACATCAATTCTAATTGTCAAAGACAAAGATCAAAATTTGATTGAAAGGCTACTTTACTGGAGGAATTTATTTAAAATTTTTACACTGATTTGTGACTAAAATTATTTAGTGCAGCCCTCTGTTGTCTTAATTTAAAAGTAAATGGTACATTTTTAACAATAAATATTTTACAGCAATTTCATCATTGTGTGTGACGAAGATGGCGCATGTCAAAGTTTAAACAAAACTCGATACATAAATATGTTTATTGATGATATGCAAAAATTGAAGACAAAAAATAAAAACAAAATCGTAGTATCATTTTTTAAATTGATAATAAAAATGTGCCATTTTTTTTTTTTCTAAATCAATTATTATTATTTTTTTTAAGTATAGAAAATTATTTACTTTAATATTTATATAATTAGATCAAAAATATTTTTTTTAAGTTTATAGTAATAATAAATTGTTGTAATGAGCCTTCTTTTAAATAATTATTACTGGTGTTAACTAATAACAGATGGCAGCACCAAACAAACTACGGAGTACAAATTATTAATCGTAATCCCTTTTAACAATTTCTTTTCTTTCTTTTCCTTTCTTCTTCCTTTTTTTTTTTTTTTTTTTTTTTCCCTTTCACAATAAACTAAATATATGCGTAAAACACCACTTTTTCCGAACTAGCCTTATTTAACCAGAATCTCTGTCATTAAATAAAGCGAAGATTATAATTAAAGTTGGTTGTATCCAAAATCGGAGTAACACGATTAAAAAAATTACGAATGTTTTCAAAACTTTCGATAAATCTGCGTTTCTTAAAATAGATAATATAAAAATCAAATATTCTAAACTAAGAATTTCTTGTTACCCCCACCCCTTCATGCAAGACAAGTTTTAAACATATCCACATAAAAAGCAATACAGAAATGTAACTAGATATATTAATTTTAATATATATATTTATTTTTCTCCAGGATGGCTCTGTCTTCCAGAACCCTCCTGTTTAAAATAATTTTTAAACACATGAATGTAAATGTACAGAATTATGATGTGTGCTGTGTTACAAGTGGGAGGAGGGTTCAGGGGGAGGCCTGTCCCCCTGACGAAATACTGCCCCTTTTTTCCCTCTTAAATGTCACTTGGGACGAATAAATTTCACTTTTTATTTTTCAAAATCATCAGAGATAAAGAAAATTTAGTTAATTAAATTTTAAAATTTTGGGATGAGCAATGACTCTCCCCTACCTCCCCTTCCCTTTTCCAGCTTCCATCATAGAGCCGTATGTCCCGAACTTTGAAAATTGGCGCTAAGTGCATAGAGGGTGTCTGAATGTAACGAACTATCAATAGGAATAGGAAGATCAGTATAAGTCATAAGTAGTTTGCAAAAACTGCCTATAGATAACTTGAAGATATTTTACCTCATACGAACTAATTATAGAGCTTCTAACAAATCCCTTTATTTGGACATTTAAGAGCCTACGCTAGTCACGCGAAGAAATGCTCCAGCTAATGTTAAGTCTATGGGAAGGTTATCGCGCGATTTCTCGCTCGCATTTTAATATTTTTAAATGATTTTTTTGCATAGCATAGCTGACGTCGATCTCTAACGTTGTTAGTTTTTACTTTTTTGATTTTGGTTACGGTTTTTTTTATATTCAGTTTTGGAACCGGTTCCGAAAGTGAAATTGCCCTTATATAAAAAACCGGAACCAAAATCGAAAAAGTAAAAACTAACAACGTTAGAGATCGACCTCAGCTATCCTATTCAAAAAAATCATTTAAAAACATTAAAATACGGGCGAGAAATCGCGCGATAACCTTCCCATAGACTTAACATTAGCTGGAGCGTGATGATTTTTTTTTTTTTTTTTTTTTTTTTTTGGGGGGGGGGGGGCATAGGATAACTGGGGTTAATCTCCAAGGCTGTTAGTTTTTACTGTTTCGATTTTGGTTACAGTTATTTTATATAAGGGTACTTTCACTTTCAGAACCAGTTCCAACCGGTTCCAAAATTAAAAATGCCCGATTATTAAAAAACTACAACAAAAAACGAAAAAACAAAAACTAACAACGTTGGAGATTGACCTCAGCTATCCTATGCGGAAAAAGCATTTAAAAATGTTAAAATGCGGGCGAGAAATCACGCTAGAACCTTCCCATAGACTTAACATTAGATTGAGCGTTTCTTCCGGTGACTAGTGTAGGCTCTTAAAAACCTCGTTTAAGACACTCGCAAGCTAATGTTAAACCAATGGCAGCGTTATTTTCAAATTCCTCGTTTGCATTTTAATATTTTTAAATATTTTTTTGCATAGGATATCTGCGATCTATGTCTTACCGGGTATTTAAGTATTTTCTCGATTTTGTTAACAATTTTATTTTTCTAAAAAAAAAAAAAAAAAAAAAAAAAATTAATAATAAAATGCAAACAAGACATTTGTTAAAAAAAAAAAAAAACAGCCATTGATTTAACATTAGATTGAAGGTGTTTTCACGATACTTAGCGTAGTTAAGGGTATTGTAGACGTTCAAATTAACAATTTGCAATTATCATAGTAAAGCTCCATAAATTATGACTGTTATCAAACAAGCAATTTCTACGTGCATATATAGAATGATTTGAAGTAAAATATATAAATTTTCTGCTTTCTTTAAAAAGGCTTCTTTAAAGAAAATAGTACATAAAAAATTTTATATTTAAAAATGCTCTAAGCTATTTCTAAAGGATTAAAAATCAATGATCTCTTAAGCTTTTAAAAATATGAATGTTTGTGTATTCGCTTAGATATACACATCAATTATTACTAAAATCATCGAAGTATTTTCTCATATTGGACAAGTTTTTTTTTTTTTTTTTTTTTTTTAATTTTTCCCCTAAAATTGCGATTGTTAATTATAACTTTGTTAATTATTCTTTTTAATAGTGTATACAAATTTATATGAAAAATAAAACCATTAATGCATTTGAGAAATTGGAAAGGGATTGGGACAATAGTTCACTAAAATATGGGACACTTTAATCATTGGTTAGAGTTGAGATTTTAAAACTCCATGAAAGTAAAAGTAATTAAAAGTTTGATCGAATTTAAATCAAACTCATGCACATTTAAGGTGAATTCAGGAAATTTATCAAAAAAAAAAAAAAAAAATGTAGTCAATAAGGGATTTTTGTTGTTTTCTTTTTATTTAATTGAAAAATTGGTACTTTTGGGTTATAGCGGCCCCACAATTACGATTATGACAAGATTACAGTTACGATTTTGTCAAGATCATCGCAAAGCTTATATGTACGCATATACATACTCCAAACGCTCAAATATGTGTCATATACGTCATTATATACATATTATTTACATCTTATATGCTACATATACACATTATATACACCTTGCACATGCGTCATATATGGCTATAATTGGGTCATATGCGTCAAAAATGCTATATACATCATATATTATTATAATGCTTTATAATATTGGCGACAAATCTTGGTCGCTTGGCGATTCATCCTCGAAAATTGTCGATTTTTTTCTTCTTTTTTCTGTTCTGTTTATTTTCAGGATTCACCATCCCTTTAATGGGATTCTTCACTCACTTGAAAACACCCGCTCGCTAATGTTAAACCTATGTGCAGGTTGTTTTCGAATTTCTCGTTTAAATTTGAATATTTTTAAACGATTTTTTTTTTTTTTTTTTTGGCATAGGATACCTGAAGTTGATCTCTAATTATGGCTATTTCTTACTTTTCTTACTTTTCGATTTTGTTTGTAGATTTTTTTAATAAAGGTACTTTCACTTTCCGAACCGGTTTCGAAAGTGAAAGTACCTTTATTAAAAAAAAAAAAGAATCTGAAACCAAAATCGAAAAAGTAAAAAATAGCCATATTAGAGATCGACTTCAGCTATCCTATGCCAAAAAAAAAAAAAAAAAAAATCGCTTAAAAATATTCACATTTAAACGAGAATTTCGAAAACAACCTGACCATAGGTTTAACATTAAAGAGCGGGTACTTTCAAGTGAGTGAAGAATCCCCTTAATGGGCAACTTTGACGCCCTGAAATTTAGGGATTTTTCGGGAATTTTATAAAAGAAATGCGAACTGTTTATATTAAACCATTTACACTAATTTATTGTCCATATATTAAAGTAGAATACCGCATTTTTGTTTAGTTCATGTATTTAAAAAATGGCGGCTTGACAGTCGATGGGCAGGAGCGCTGTGAAAAAAGAGGGTCAAGCGATGGCCACGTTAACTCATCGTTAGAGACGATCTAGAACAATGTTACACAAAAATGAAAAATCATGTATACGGCATAAGTTATTAAACACTTTCAACACGAACAGAATGTTATAGAAAAACTTGTTTTATCCTATAATGAAATGTCTAAATAGAAACTTAAAAATACAAATAACTCTCCAAAAATCCATTTTGAGCAATTGCTGATCCGATAATGTGTAGAATTCATTCGTGCAGTTCTATATATCGCCGCTAACATGTCAAACTATCGAATGGTGAAAAAATGCATTTTTCATTACTTTTAAAAATGGGTCGATTGTCACCACTAATTTTTAATAGTTTAACTTCGGGGTTGCCAGTTTGGCTTCCTTTTTTATTCAGAAATTCCAATCTCGTACCAGAAATTTCAAACAGAAATTTTTGCTTTATTTAATGACAGACATTTCTTGATTACATTAAGTAAAAATTTTACTCCTAAAATTTCGTGTATGAATTCGGCATCTCTAAATAAATAAGAAGGCCAAACTGGCAATCCTGTTCTTCACATAAGTTTTATTAGTATTCTTACTTGGCGAAGAATTCTAATAAAATTTAGTGGTGACAATCGGCCTATTTTTAAAAGTAATAAACAATGCATTTTTTCACTTCAATAGTTTGACATGGTAACGACGATATCATCTACAGAATTTATATACTCCACGTAATAAAATTAAATAAGTTTAAAAAGGCATACCATAGAGGTAAACGAACTTCCAGCAGTTATCGATCTTAGTCATGCAACCGAATTATTTTGTACGTCCCTGTAAATGAACGATAAATGCTAATAGACTCCATAATGTATAGAAAACATGTTGTCGTGCACTTCAGTGATTTCACTATGTTTGAAGTATCATAACATCATTAAAATGCACCGTAAACGGGTTTTCTCCATTGATCACAATGTAATGGAATTATTTTGTGTAACGAACTATAAATGCAATTTATTCTATACTCCTGAGAAAGCATGGTCTTGTCCATCTTAGTAATGCATATCAATATCGCTATGTTTGAAATATCGTAACATCAATAAAATGCACAGCAATCGATTTTCCCCTATGGATCATTTCATAATGTAACAAAATTCTTTTGAATGTCCCTGTATGTAAACGAACTATAAATGCTTACACACTTCATTTTCTATACCGAACATTTTACAGTAAACCTCAATAACATATACAATTTGCATGGCATAAGTATATTTACGCAAGATAGGCCACGGACAGACGGCAGACAGACAGACATACCGAATTCATAAACACTTTTCAACTATGTTGGAAAGTATTATAAAGTATTAGTTATAAAGTATTAGAGAAATATGTAGCCATTCTTAAACTAGTCATTGGGGACCCCCGTAATACTTACCCATCATGGATATGCATAATATAAAATATGAAAATTAAACATGTCTAAACTATTTATGAAATGCATTGCAATTCGAATAAAATCGTAGCTTGATGACGTCATAAACTTTAAAGGCTCTATTACTGAATTGCGTAAGAGAAACATCCTTATAACTCTAAAAATGATAATCCTATTAACTAACAGTTTACTGCGTCGGATTAAGCGTCTCATTTCCAATTAAAATATATCTTTGAATTGAAATTTGAATGAAATACAGGGTCATGAAAAATCGAAGAGTGTGAAAAATGTGATTACAAATATCTCGGCAACTCATGATCCGACCGACTTCATTCTTTAGGAAAAATTTGTGTTTTCTTATTGTATTTTATATTCACTCCTTAAAAAAACAATTTCGAAAATTTTGATATACCTTTTATAGGAACGAATATTTTGAGAGTCCGAAAAAAATAGTTCCAGACAATCGAGGTTACTAAAATTCAATATAACAAATAAGCATCAATCATCTTATTTTATCATTACTTTAATATTTCAGTGAAAAAATCTATTTTTTAAAATAATAAAAGAAGAATTATATGTTTTATATGTTGTTTTATATGTGGTAATATATGTTTTATAAAGGTTAACGATCTAATTAATGAATTCAGAAAATTTCCATTAAGTTTTCATCTTAAATACAGTGTTTTTACTATCTTTTCACTTAATTCAAAATCGAAAATAAATCATCAACTTCGGCATTAATTAAATAATTTTAAATCTAAATTAATTATAATAATTAATTTCCACAATTTAAATAATTTCTAAATAATTACAAATAAATATTCAACATATCTTATTCACACTTCTTAAGAGGCCGGAACATGAAAGGTAACGTAGTTAGCATAATCAAGTATATATATATATATATATATATATATATATATATATATATATATATATATATATATATATATATGCGTTGTCATAAGATTGAAAAAATTGCTTATCGAAAAAATTCGGGTAAAATTGTACGCACTTGTTTATGCGAAAAAAAAAATCGAAATTCTGAACAGGTCAAAGTGTTGTACTCTATGTTTCAGATATTAGTGTATATATATATAGGTACATCACAAAGTATTTTGATTAATAGTTATAAGATTTCAATCAGACATTTAATCTGTGTGCAGAGATGCATATACGAATCAAATAAAACTTAACTTTTAATAAATAAATTCAGTTCCAGGGTACCACTATATTTAAATAAAAATATTCGCCTTATGTAATCACAGAAGTCTGTTACTAAATAAAGCGAATAGTTTTTTTTTTTAATTTGCGGTAAAAAATATTACTTATATTATCCATTTTTAATCATAAATTTAATTATAATATCTTTAAATAGAATTTAGTGTAACTCATCTATAACTTTGGTATAGACTACACCTTGACTTAACTTTTTATTTAGAAACAACAAATTGTAATTTCGCGATTTATAGTTATTTAATTGAATAGATATATCCTGATACTGAAGGAAATTTTATAATTCTAGGATTTTTTTTTCTTTTCAGTTGATTTATAATTGTATAATATTATTATATAATATATATATTTTATTAATTAATTAATAAAAATGTTTTTAGATTTTTTAAAAATGTAAGTGAAATGTTATATGAGTTTATTTAATCTTGATACTTTTTCCAAAATATCAACTATCTTATGACTTGCCTTATCTTGTGATAAGGGTGACGAACGATATGTTCACTTTTGCATATTTATTCAGATTTAAATAATATTAAATTATTACTTATATGTATTAAAATTTTTGAAATTTATAAAGTGATAAATTAACAGTAATAGGTACTAGGGTACCTAATCCTATTTTAGATTTAAAAGTGTAATTTATGTAATATTTATTAAAAATTTTAATTAGATTTATTTTTAAATTATGTTTGAAAAAAGAAAAATAAGTCAATTTAATATAAAGTATATAAAGTGTAACCGCAGTTGCTGGCACTATTGATTTAATTATCCATTAATTAGATATCATTAATATATTAAATATAGATTTGTGTTATTAAAGTAAAATATTTTTTTATATTTTAATAATAATTTAGAATACTTAAATTCATTATAGACGTAATTATTAGGTGCTTTACATCCCCATAAAACCAAATTTCACATGTGCATTTACACCTTAATAAATCTGGTTATTTTTTCTTTTACTTTTTTTTTCAATAGTATTAAATAAATATTTATACAAGATTTTACAATACTAAAGACTTCTTCTTATTTAATGTAGAAGCTATTGTATATATATATATATATATATATATATATATATATATATATATATATATATATATATATATATATATATATATATATATATATATAATCCTTTTTTTATATTAAATTATAAATTCATTTTCATTTTATTATGTTTTTCAACCCTAAATATGAGTATAAAAAAATACTTCTAAAAGAAAAATTCGTGCAGTGTTAGGGTTCAGAAAATGTGATTTTTATACCCCTATGACTTTAACCATCTCATATTATTATCAATACTAAATTTTTTCAATTCTGAATGAATTACTTGGCATATTTTAAAGTTAAACATAGCTATTTAGGAAATAGTTTGTGCATGACTTTATTACAACTTAAGACCATCTTATTACAGTTACATATTTTTACTATCAATAATTTTTATAAAATTAATTCACAAAAAAGTTTCATACCTTACCGGTTTGCAGGATGGTTTGTATAATGGGTATATGTGGCTTTGAACTATTGATTTATGGCTAGTTCACTTTCTGCAGCAATGTAGGAATTTCACTACGTTGTTTTATTGCTTAGTCACTATGTTATTTTATTGCTAAAACATTATTGTTTATTTTATGATTCTATAAACATTATTGTTTCTATTTGTAAAATATTAATGCATAACTTTATTACAATTTATCATCAACGTACAGTACAAATTTGTAGTATCAATAATTTTTGTAAATTTAACTCACAGAAGGTTTTATACGGTTTGCAGGATTGTTCTGTTTATATGATGATTATTTATGTTTCTGAAATATAGTTATTATGGTTCGTATAATGATTATTAATTATGGTTCTTATAGAAAGTTCCCTTTCTGCAGCAATGTAAGAATCTCTGCTCTGTATTATTTTATTGTTAAAACGTCATTGTTTCTCTTTAAAAAATAATAATAATTTCATAGTTTATGATTTTTTTAACAGCAATTTTTAAGAAAAGTATCCTTTTCATATGGTTATTTTCTGAAGCAGTTCGTTATTCCACGTTTTTTTAATTAACAAAACGTCATTATTTTTCTTTCTAGGAATAACCATTTTACAGTTTTCATTATCTTTAGCATCGATTAAAGAAGGAATTGTAATCAAAGTATATATTCGTTTTGCAGTTCATTTTCTAGAAAGCTCATTATTCTATGTAATGTAATTGATGAAACGTTATTATTTCTTTTTCTAGAAGATAAACATTTAACAGTGTTTGGATATATTTAAAGCGGTTTCAGAAAGAATTGTAATAAAACTGTATTCGTTTTGTAGTTACTTTTCTGAAGCAGTTCAATACTCTATATTATTTTTAGTGCTGAACGTAATTATTTCTCTTTTTCGAAGATAATCCCTTCACAGTTTTTCATTATGTATAACAGCGGTTTCAGAATGAATTGTAATCAAAATGTGTACCTTTTATAGTTCATTTTCCGAAGCAGTTCGGTATTCTATTTTTATTTCTGAAATGTTGCTATTTCTCTTTCTAGAAGATAAGCACTTCACTGTTTTTCATTATGTAAAATAGCGGTTTCAGAATAATTTGTAATCAAAATGTAACCGTTTTGTAGTTAATTTTCTGAAGCAATTCGTTAGTATACTTTTATTGTTGCAATGTTGTTATCTCTCTTTCTAAACCATAGCCACTTCACAGTTTTTTATTGTGTTTATCAACGGTTTCAGAATGGATTGTTGGCAAAAGTTAGCAAAATCTGGTTTGAATCAGCCTAAGCAGAAGCATTTTTATTTCAACATGGATATTTTTAATAAAATAATTTGAATTTGGCTATTAAACATGGATATTCTGAATTAAGACTATGAAAATTATACTACAAAACTAGGATTTAAAAAACAAAATCATCTATGATGTAGATGCAAGTTTCGTGAATAGTTCAAATTGCTGTGCAAATCTACTTCTATATAGTACTTGATTTTTATGATTCGGTGCAATAAAAAGAAACTCTCGTGTATATATAGGCTTCATAATTAGAGCCAAACTATTTTTTCTACACATACTTCTTCAAAGATTCAGTGTAAGAAGTAATTTAGCAATATGTTTGCTAAGTTCTCACATTATTTAATCACACTAACCGAACAAGCCGAACACAGCTTCAGAAGCACCTTTCGCGTGTTTCGAAATTGTAGATGCTGCTGTTTCGAATTCATCCTTCGATTTTTCTGCAGCACTAGTTAAGGCTTCTTTAATTTTTCCACCACTTTCTTCGAGGGTTTCTTTAGCTTTGCTAAAGCGGTCTTTTAATCCATCTCCAAATCCTTTCACACTCTCTTTACCAGATTCGGACATTTCTTTGGCTCGATCTGCAAATTTTTCAGCTCCATTTTCCACATTTTCTTTTGCTTTGCCGAATTGGTCTTTTATACCATCTCCAAAACCTTTTATAGTTTCAACACCAGATTCAGTCTTTTCTTTAGCTTGATCAGAAAATTCCTTCATCGTTGCCATGCCACTCTCAGCTCTCTCCTTCACTTCATCAGCTGCATTCTTGAACCAATCACCAGCACCTTTCATCGAATCTTCAAATATTTTTTTCACTTTTTCAGAATTCTCATCGTCATCGTCTGCGAAACACACGGAAAAAAGTATTCCAACCACGAAAAAAGCCACGCAAAATTGCTTCATTTTGATCTCGAAATCTTTTCAAAGAAAACAAATTTATCGTACGTCTGGAGAATTCTGATTAGTTTTTGAGAAGGCCAGTCGTTGAAACAGCAGATGAATTGAATAGCATGAATTTGTCGGATGACTGAAGAATTCTGATCGGTTTTTGAGAAAGCAGCAGGTTTAAATATTATGACGTAAGAGAGTCTAGTTGTTTTCAGAGGAAAAGCTTTTCCTGTAGTGAGACAGTAGAAATAATTAGAGGTTACGAAGGTGAACAAGTGAACTGAAGTGTGAACTTGAAACTTGTTCGGCAAATTGGATAAACGAAGACAAAAATGGGTCGGAATAGGGGACTGTACACAAATTGGTTGTTTATCTAGCTGCGTTTATTCCATATTTCACCTGAAGATGAATTTTAAATGTATTGCGATGTTTTGCAACAAGTTTACCTCGAAAATATTTTTTGAGAGAATTGTAAATAAAATAGCACTTTTTTTCTTTTTTCTTTAACCCTTTCAGGCGCAAAATACTTGTTACTAAAATGTTGAAAATATTGAATGACACCAGGATTTAAGAACAAATTTATTTGAAAATTATAAAAGCTTTTCTTCACGTATATTATAAAAGGCAAAAATTTAGATCAAAATTCTGGTGTCTTTATGGAATTTTGCGATTAACATTAAGTGGGACAGAATTTAACCCACCATGCCGGAAAGGGTTAAGCAACAGTCGGTTATTGATTTGAATCTCAGGAAAAAGTCGTGTCATTTATGATAAAAGCATCTTGATCATGGAAAGGAACCATTTTTGCACTATGGAGGAGAGTCAATTACTGATTCATTTCTGCATGCTATTCACCTATATTAATAAATTAAGTGTTTGTGTGTCAGCGTGTATGTATATGCATGTGTTGGTAATGGTGATGGACCGGGAAATCTATCGGGCGTAGAGGTCTATGAACTTGGTTCTGGATAGACGAAGACAAATCCCAATGCACATAAGCCTCAAATTATCGATTAGATTTTTTTTATTACTATTATTAAAACCGAGTTTTCAAGTTTTTTATGATTTTTCTAGTTTGCTGGCGAATTTTCGATTTTCGTAAAAGCGTAACCTAATTTTATTACTTATACTCCAATACGTAAATCTTGTCCTCTTTTCAATAAACTTGATTCGGAATTCATACAACTATTTTTCTATTTTTTTCTCAATTTTTTAAGTCATTTTTTCGAAAAAAATGGAAACCTTTTTAATTAAACGATTTCAATATCAAATTTTCGTCATTCAGACTTAAATTTTATATCGCTGTATAGGAAGAACGTTTGGCAAACTTAAGTATATATATATATATATATATATATATATATATATTCAAAAATATTAATTAGACGATTAAAAAAAATGTAATGAAGATGAGATTTTTTCTGAATCCGCGAAAGAAGACTGAGTGGAAGGAATTTTTTGTTGTTGCTGTTATTATTGTTATTTGAAAAGATGAAGCAGAGAAATAAACTGGAAAGCTATCAAAAACTGGTTGCTATTAGCGATGATGTGTTTCATACCTTTTTTTTACCTATTGATTATATTTTTTAATCGAAAAAAGAATCATATCATGCGTCACACCTAACACAGGCTACATTTATGGGAAAGTCAAGGCAATTATAGGCCAAATATTTAATTAATGTTAAGTAAATTTTTAGAACAGGGGGGAGGGGAAGAGAGATTGAACTACCTTATACTCATATCGTTTGTTTCATTTTTATAAGCTTTTATTTAACTTGCCTTGTGTGTTCGTTCGGCTCAAATCTTGAAATCCAATTTTAACACCCTTCCTGTGCTACAATTCACCTAATTTTTGGTAATGTGACGTATTTCCGGTGACAATACAATATTTTGTAATATATATATATATATATATATCCTAATAATATTATAAATCTGATTGTGTGCAAATGTTAGGCTGAAGCCAGCGTCGAAAAGGAGCATTTAATGATCCTGTGTTTTTGCATATGGGTGGATTATAACCCTCTTATGAACATAGGCTTGTTTTTGTTAATTTTATTCAAACATTTTTCTTAATAATTCCAAATTTCGTTATTTTCATAGAGAATAAATGGACATTTTTTCGTATAATATTTTAAAATTGTTAAATTTACTTTACCGTTGCTAATATATTATCGTTGCCAAAACTAATTCAAAACCTGAAATAATAATTTTTACTCTACAATTTAGATTCAATTGAAAAATTTTCACGTGAAAAATGAAAATGAAATACAAAAAATTAAAGAATTAAAAAGATTAAATAATATTATTAGAAATAAAACGTACTTTTTTTAGTTTTTGATAATAATACAAGGTTTCAATATGCGTAACCATAGGAAACAGGCTAATATGACGTCATACATGGAAAATAAAGCGGATTTGCTTTGATTGGTGAAATAAAATTATCTTAGGGTTTTTTTTCTTCAATTTTTTTCTTTTGTATCGTAACAATACGTGGTGTTTTACCGTCTGCGCACGGCTAATATAACTATACCGTATTTTTTATTTAAATTTTAAAAAAGTAAAAAGAAATTTCAAAAGAAAATGGTTAGCAAATGTCAATAATATGCTCCGCAATATTATCCATGTCGAAAATGATGTCATGGATAGCGAGAAAAAAATATTTTCATTCTTAAAACTAAAAGAAATACCTCGATTACCTAAAAAAAATGACGAATGTTCATAGTTCCATTTTTGTTGATAAAACCTAAAGATTTAATATTATTTCGTTAAAATAACATAATTTCCCCTATGCCAGTATTGAAATTAATTGCCTGGAAAATAAACAAGTATTATGTCATTTAAAAGAGATTTCTCTGGGGAAATATATATTTGAAATAAAACGGGAATTTTCCGATATGTTTTAAAATGAATGTGAATCAATTCCTTACATTAATAATACAAGGATTAGTAAGCATATAAAGTAGATGAGTTTCACGCCATATTTATAACGAAAAATTTAAATGCTTTTTTATCTACACTGGTTATTAAGCATGAATATTCATTATATACAGATGAGAGTTTTCTGCTAAAAATCACATCATAATTTTAAGAAAAGGAAAATGAACACGAATCTATTATATTAAAATCTGACCGTGTGTTTGTATTTCGAAACTACTCCTAGACTATCGAACGCAACGCGATTTACTTAATACCGATTATCAGAAATAAAAAAAATAAATTAGATACCAAGATTTTTTTTTTTTTTTTTTTTTTGTAAATTTTAATGAAGTTTTTCTAAAAACGGAAAGTAACATACTCCATATTTGTGTATGAAAAAGGAGAAATAAAACAGATCAGTATATTTTTTACACCATTTTCTCATTAAAACTGAAAAACAGAATTTATTTTCACTTTGAATAGATAGATGGTGAAAACAAAATCTTGATTTCAGTAAATTATCCGAAAAATAAAAACATATTTTCACATATTCAAACTTCATGAATCAATTTATTCGGGAGAACAAAAATTGCCTGTCAACATACTGTCATTTAGAAAACAAGATTTGTTTCAGCTATACATTAAACCACGGAGGCAGAATTGAATTTAAAGAAAAAGCATATACTAATTCCAATTAATGTTTTTTTGAAGGATGGCTGTTAAAACGATTCACAAAGGCGTTAAAAGTAAAATTGTTTATCAGCTAAAATTCACAGTTGTTTTTATCCAATTCCTCTATTTCCACTATTTTATTTGGCCCTCCTTTTTGCATTGGTTGCAATTTCATTTTCGCGATTATTTGGCACAAAATTTCACTTTTTTAAGACTGAGTTATGTCAAGGTCCCTATAACAAAAAATACCGTAAAAAATACCGCAAGTAACTCTTATGAAATGTGATAAAGAGTTAGTTAATTATTAACGTTTTTAATTATCGGGAGTGAAATATTTTGCTTAATTAATGTATTTATTATTATTTTAATGTTGCGTGAACGAAGTCACGGGTAACAGCTAGTATATATATATATATATATATTTGAAATTTGCCTGCACCACCCCTCATGGGGCAAAAACATTTGTCCAATGAGGGTATATAAATGTCATTAATTGCTTCAGGAATAAGCTTTTGTTCTTCGATAGAACCGCGGCATGGTTGGTAAAGGCGTCATCTTTCAGTTCTGTCTTGGGTGTGAATAGAAAATCAAAGCAATTATAGGGCAGCGATAGGGGGGTTCGATAAGGTGGATTCGATCCTCACGAGGACGTTGATCGATTTTTTTCTAGCCAGGAAGCTGGTTTTAAAATTGTATAATCATTTTATATTAATAAAAAACTGATAAAAAGACCACTCTTAATTTGATTTATTTATCTTAAAAAAAGGTATTTATTTCAATCAGTTATCCCCTAAACATTTTTTTCCCCTTTTAAGCTCACTGTGAATTGCAAAATTGTTCAAAATAAGGTCGGAGTTAAGATTATGTTGATATAATAGTCGTGTCAACAATTTTCAAAAAATTACACTTTAAATTTTTATACGGTCACTGGGTCCTATAAGTTGTATTTAGAAAAACTTTCCCTGTGCTCTGACAAGTAAAATAGAAAAATTCCATTCTTCTATGACCAAAACTGACCGGGCTATCATACATTGAATTTTATGAAATTTTGGAGCTTTCCGGCATTAAAAATATACAAACGTTTCTTAGTGACGGAAAGCTCCGAAATTTTACAAAATTCAAAGTATCAAAACTCGATGAATTTTGGTCGTAGAAGAATGGAACGTTTACTGTTGTACTTGTCAAAGCATGCAGATTAATTTTTTCCTAAATATAACTTTACAGGAACTACCGTATAAAAATTTAAAAAGTGTAACATTTTTTGTAAAATAATTAATTTTGTAAACTAATTCATCAACATAATCTTAATTCCTACATTATTTTGAACATTTTTGAAATTCACTTCGCCTATACGTATCTCCAACAGGTAAAAAAAATCAAAGCGCGTTTCAAACTTTTTGGGAAACCCTGTATACATATAAATAACAAATACAAAATAAATAAATTTGTTCTTAGCAGAAAAGAAAAGTAAATACACAACAATTTTTAAAATCACCCCTTTTTTCCCCACAGTAAAAGATCGTTATAATGGGAGTTTTTAAAGGGATTGCATTTGTGTTTTTATGCATTTCGCTTAAATTATTATTTTTTAAATTATTGCATATAAGTATAAATATCAAAATTCAGTTCACTTAATTTTAAATAAAATATTTTGCCTGCGTTAAAAGATAAAAAAAAATATATATGTATATATTTCTAAAATAAAGCAGAATTTAATTTGAAATTAAAAAAATAATAATAATAACTTAAGATACTTATTCAATAATGAAAACCAGAAATATCTGAAAACTATAACATACTTAGACAACAGTTATTTCTGAGGTAAAAACCAACAGGTATAAAATTAAAGCGCAGACATTTTTTTACTTGGTGAGTTGCTTTATATATCTTTATGTTTATTACCTCATTTTGTTGAATTTTCATTTATTTTTTGGCTATCTTAATTTCTTTAAATTATTGGTTTTTCGATATGTTATAAGGAACTTAATATTGTCACTTTTAGGCTTAATGCTGACAATATTCGACGAAATAACATATCTTTACTATAAATTATTCTTATAAAGCTCCTCTGACAAATTCATAAGATGTTCACAGTTTCTTATATTTACATTGGCATTTTACTGGGTTTAATTTTTGTAATATATTTTTCTTTGATTTTAGGTAGATTTCGTAAGAAATGTACCTATTACATTCTCCCCTAAGTTGGAATTTCTGGAAATTTTTTGCAGATCTATGCCGATCATGACTCTCAGAACCCAAAACCACCCCCAGTTCAAAACTTTATATATACATATATCACTTTTTTATGGACACGATAACTTCAATAATTCTGCTCAAATCTTTTCCAAACTGATACATAAAATCAAGGGGCATAAAATCTCGGTCAAGTTCGTTAATGGGCAAAATCGAACCAGGGGGGGGGGGAACGACTGGGGGCTTTTTGTGAAAACAGAAAAGCTCCATAACTTCTTAATTATGATACGTATCGAATTTCTTTAAAGTTATTATTTCACAAGATATCAAATCCGCATAAATTTATTATAAATCCTCTTAATATTACCTACAACTTTTGTATTGACAAGTTTTTTATAGGACCAACCCTTACAGCAATATATATATATATATATATATAATAAAATAAAATAAAAACAAAAAAATCCTTGCCGGCTTCGCCTACAGACGCAGTTTGATTTCGAAGTGGGCAGTCCCAACAGTCGCATCGTGGCAAAAATGTCATTTCTTCTGCAATTCCCAATAAACAGATGCCCATGGTCTGCGTCTTCGAAATCTACCTGTGCCTGTAGGCCGAGCCATCCGGGATTTTTTACATGTGTGATTTCATTTTAATTACATATATATTTATTTAATACTACCTCTTATTACTATTTCTGAGTCAGCTTATAATTATAATATTGACAAGAATAACATGCATCACCCCCATAAAGGCAGTCACGAGCTGCTACTGGCAATTACTTTTTTTTTTTTAATAGCATCCCATTGTATAAAGCAGGATAAGTATTGGCATAGAACTAACAAAGACTGATGACATTCAAAAAATAACCAGTAATAAGTACATATCAATAATAGCTAGATAACAATGGAAACACATATTAGAATATAGCATCATCCAAGATATGAACTTGATAAGTAACTGACATAAGAGGATATAGATTTTCCTTCGAGATAAACGGGATTTTCACTGGGAAAAAAATCCGTCATTAAACGCTAAGCTGAATAGATAATGACAATGCCTTGCGGCAAAAAAGAAAAGAAATACGCGGAAAAATATTGCAAAGAGAGCAGCAACTATGAATCAAACGTCATGCGTAATCATTTAATGTTGATATATTTTCCAAAACGAACGTAATTATTATAATCAAAAAACATTTCTATAGATATATGTTAGACAAGTTTTAAATTTTGAGAGATTTTCCCAGTAGTTTATAACAACATTTTCAGTGCGTGGTATCATCATTTCAATAAACAGTGTTCCAACAGCGGATGATTGGTTATTTATCTATTTATTATAATTTGGTTTATTTTTAAATGGGTGATTATTTTAAACTAATTTCCTTGAAGGAAATTTGCACTCAAACCAGCTTAAATATGCACTCACTCTCATTCACACATATTATGATGAGATGTTATAAAAACGTGTAAATTACAATATAATTTAAAAACTTTTTGAAACACCATAAAAATAAGAGAAGCACAACGCGTTTTAAAAGAAGATGTCGTTTTTCATCAGGTGCAGACAAGACGTGTTACCACTTTGAAAGCAGGAGAAAGAATTCAAGAAGTTTTTTTAAATTATATTATACATTATAACGTACGTTTACTCGTAACTTTGGTACGGATTCAACCACTTTTTTGATTTATAGCGTGTCAGCATTATAATTTCTCTTATAGAAAAGAAACATAACGAATATAGAAATTTAGCAAATTAAAAACAAATTGTTTTGCATTACATAAAGCAAATATTTTAATGTATTTTTATTGCAAATAGATGTAACTGTACGTTTTACCAAAATCTTCAACCCATCTGACAAAATGATGGATCAATGCACTGAAGTTTAGGTGTCCATCTGTATACAGTAAAACCCGTGAAGACGAAATTTGTCTATACTGGAATCCTGTTTTAAATGGAAATTTTTTTATGGCCCAGACGAAAATACCACCATACAATTATACCTGCTAAGGCGGAAACATGACTAAAATGGAGCATTTTTCGATTCCTTTCGATTCCGTCTTAACAGGTTGCTGTTCTATATTGAAATAAAATATTCCCATACATACGAATAAGTAGAAATAGTCCAATCTCATGTCCACTAAGATCATTCAATGAAGCGGAACGAATTAGACAAATGTATGGCTGAAAAATTGGTGAAAATATTAATAGAAGGATGATTCAAAAGTTTGGGAAAAGGTTATAGCAATTAGCATTAGCAATAGTTATTTTTAATTACTTTTAAAAATCTGCGAAGGTTGTGCAAAAGTACAAAACTCGCATTTATTTGATTAAAGATCGAATTCGGCTACTGAGTATTTAAAATGACAATGGTCATCTCTTTAAAATAAGGCAAAAACTAAAAGTGAGATTCTTAAATTTCACTGGAGCTTCCCTTTAATTTAAATACTTTTACTCAATTTGAGTAAGAGTACGAGAAAGTTTTTAAATCAACTCCCAACAAAGGAGGCTATACAATTCATTTGTATACAGGGTGGGCCGTAATTTTCCATACATATGGTTTTAAACATTTTATATATCCTGAAAAAAAAATGCGCTTCAATAAAGGGTAACAAATTTAAATCATACTGGTGGCCTAATTCGTGGTATTGCATTCGTGAATCTAGCATATTATATTAAAAAAAATGGTTAAATGTTTATTTTTCCTAGGTATGGAAATTTACGCGCGACGCTGTATAATTTTTTATGTATGTCCACCCACAACTTTTAAACTGATATTCCAATTTTCACAATTCTTTGTTTTTTTTTCGTTCCGGGTGATAGGCCCATATATATTTCATTAAGATCCAAAAATAAAATGTTTCTATTTCTGTCTGGTTTGTTAACTTTATTGGGACTTTATAGTCTCTAATTTTCGTAAAAATGGCTTATCGTTAGAAATATATTAAAAAAATTTCAAAGTAAAGTAGTATTGCGTATTTAAATAATACATTCAAATTTCGTGGTGATGACCATTTTTTTCTAAAGTTAGAGTCTTGACAGACATGAAAACAAATATTGTTCTGTCCTCTAAAAAAAGCCCATTTTTTGAAATTTTCTCTATATAAAGTCTAATAAAGAATTTTAAAAATAAAGACATGCCTAAATTTTTACAGAAATTTTTCTGACTAAGATTTTAATGTTGGGCTTTTTTCATTTTATCACTTTATTAGAAAATGGCAGCCATTTAAGCGAGAATTTGAAAAAAATCCCACTTTTCTAAAAATTAACCCATGTTATCTGAAAACAACCCACACCTGACATAATCAGCTGAAAATGAAGCTTTTTATTAAATTTTAATGGTTTAACATAATATATATATATATAAATGGTTTATACATATTCTTTTCAATAATTATCTAGTAGAAATTATTGATTTTCATATGATACCATAATTAAGCCTATTTGGCTCATAAATCACTTTGATTAGCTTCTGTTTGGAATACATAGTTACTAGAGCTGCATTGCGCTTTTAATTGTGTATTTAATAATAATTTAATAATAATAATTATACAATATTTCTATTGTATCTTGGTATCATTTGTTCATCTATTGAATTTTCAAATGCATCTTTATAACATCTTACTCAGGTTCTTTTTGTATTTTGCCAAAATTAATTTTGTATTGGCACTTGTTAATTTATTAACTATGTGGTATTCTGTCTACACTTTATTACTAATTATCCCTTAGGAGATTTAATTAGAATGTTACAAGAACTTGATATATATATATATATATATATATATATATATGTAGATTATTCTAAAATTCTATCATAACAAGAAAATCTGTAAAAATGGAGCTCATGTTTTGCCAGAATTCTGCAATTGTTAATTTAAATTATTTTAAAACTAAATAAGCATTCCTTAGGTATTTTTAACAAATATTTGATGTAGTTCTAGGGTGTTTTTTTTTTTTTTTAGGAAACAGTTCACTGTGGGGTTTTTTTTAGAGGACAGTACAATAGGCAGACAACCATACAATTTTGGATCACGATAGAGATTATACGGGACCCCAACCAAAACAAGCCCTTTCCGAAACAAGAAAGAAAGAAAAAAAGAATTATCGAAATCGAAGCATACGTTCAAAAGTTATGCGTGAACATTACATATACTAAATGTATATACGAAATGTATAATCTCTCTCGTTAGAGATAGGTTAAAAAATGAAATAAAACATTAATAGCATGAATATAAAAAATACTATAAAAGCAATTTTATTTATGTGAAATAACAAGAAGTAGGGGGGGGAAATAATATATGGAGACTGTGACAGAAGATTCCAGCAATGTACATTTAGTTAAATAAACTTCCCAATAACATTTTAAAATATGTAGTATAGAATGCACATTTCTACATTTTGATATGTACGTCCATTACTATTTTAACATTTATGTCGAAGAAGTCTGAAAACAATTGTGAAAATATTTCACATTATTAAAATTGAATATTCGCGTACTGTGAGCTTTACGAAATTAAAAAAAAAAATCTATAAAATTTAAAATTATTTAAAAAGTTTTCAAGTATTTAAAAAAATTACATCATATTTGAGATTACAAACAATTACAAAATGATAAATTGTTCAAATTCAGTTTTTTTTAATTACTTTTTGAAGGCATGAGGAACATACAATGGAAAAACATACAATGGGATTAAATAATACATTAAAACAGTAATCCTACCTTTTGAAAGTAAATTGTACTAAAAAAAATAATATCCAAATTTCTTGATAATAATTTAAAATTAATTCTTCGGTCTTCCTGGTGGAACAGAAACATTCCTAATCGTAGAATTCATACCTGGATTTTGAGGAGATCCATTCTTTGTAAAATTTGTAGCTGGATTGCGTT
The DNA here is from genome assembly GCA_963931845.1 of Maratus michaelseni. Lineage (NCBI taxonomy): Eukaryota > Metazoa > Arthropoda > Arachnida > Araneae > Salticidae > Maratus > Maratus michaelseni. The sequence goes on along the minus strand of OZ007597.1, from coordinate 95,234,719 downwards.
GGCGATTTTTACCGCCACCTTGTCTTCTATTTGGACGTCGCTTTCGATTAGGTCTTCTAGTGCCTTTTCTTCGAGGCGAACAGTTTTTTTCAGTTTTGTTCAAGGCTTCATCCCCATCTTTGAAAACATCTTTACGTAGAGCCTCATAAATCTTATCAACTGAAGTTTCATCAGTTCCATTTAACAAATACTTTAAGCAGTTTTCATCATTACCACTAATCCAAAACTTTAATTGGTTCCACGTATGCGTTCTGTTAGACTTCAATCCAGAAATGTTGTCAGTTAACCACTGTTTAGCTTCTTCACAAGACTGATCACAGGTCATATTCCAAAGAAAGATAATTATCAAACAGCATGCTATTTTTTGAAATATCTGGCAAAATTTATATTTGATAATATTATATTTTTTATCAGGTACCATATTTTTACTCGAAACCTGTTCCAGTGAAGTCAAGACAAATGTATATTTGTTTTTAATCTTAGAAGAAATAGTTAAGAAAAATTGCCTGTTGTTTTCTTTAATCCTAAAATGTGGAAGTTTAGAAAAAATATTTTTTTTTATCTTAGAAGAAATAGTTTTTCTAAAAATTCGTCTGCTGTTTTCTTTATTTTTTTCTTAAATAAAGAAGTTTAAAATAAAATATTTTTATCTTAGGAGAAAAATTGTCTGTTATTTTCTTTAATCCTTAAATATGGAAGCTTCAAATAAAATATTTTTGCTAGCATTAATTGTTGTTGCCATTTTCGAATTTCGTTCAACAAAAAATTCACTGAAAAGTTGCTATATTCAAAATTGTAATGATGCACAATTAGATATCCAAGATTCTGTGTAAATTTATTTCATCTTCTTCTTTAAGTCCATAGGCAAAACGCTGGAAAAGTGAAATTGCTTATGTTCTGGGGTAAGAATCCACAACTGGCTGACAGCTAAAAAATGGCAAACAAACTACAACTTAGAGCAATAAACTAAAAACTAAAGTCGTAACTTTACTGAACTGAAAAATAAACTTCACTGTTATCGTACACAAGCCGTTTAAATTATTATTTTAATTAGTATTTTAAAAGACTAACTATCGCTTCGATGTAAAATTAACGAAACCCAGTAGAAATAAGCCTTTTTAAATTTTCCTTCAGTGTATAATTTTAGATACCGAAAGACATACCAAACCTTAACAATATGAGTAAACAGATATAACTTTTAAATCTAACATAGTAATACGTATGTCAAACTCAGCAACACATAATACATGGATGAATTAGATCCAGACAGGAAGTTCACTTACCTATTTCTGAGTAATTAGACAAAAGGGACAATTTATCCTAAATGGGTTTGTTGACTTCTGACAGTTCAACAAACAGGCGGATTTTTATCCGACTTTTCTACAAATCTCATGTTTATATGAAACAAAAGCAACCATAAATATCAACTAAATATCAGAAAAAGGTTTTAGAAAAAATAAAAATGCATTATGGTAACAGAGTTGGGTAAAGTATATAAACGTGTATTGAGTTTCAAAAACGTAAATACAAAAATGAATTACAATCCAGTTTAAAAAATCTTTTCAGTTCAAGGAAATTAATATTAATATTCAATAAAAGTCAGTTCCTTTAAAAATTCTGTCGCGGAGTGGTAGTTGAACTTCTTTTTAATAATTGTTTTTCTTTTAATTTTTATACACATTAAAACTATAAAAAGTAGAAAAATGCATTTCATGAAACCAATCGGTGTTAGGTTTTTTTCCCGTCCGAAATTAATATTTTTCATCAAAAAGCTGATGGTAATAACCGGGATAAGCTGGGAAAAACTTCCAAATGTGAAGATATATTAAAAATGTTCATCTTTATGAATTACATTCATATTTTTTAACGTTATTTTATATTTTCTAAATAATTTCCTTCTTTCCTTTTCTGGAAAATCCTTTCTTTTTTTATCCCAAAATATGTTAAATTTAACTCGGCTCCAAATGATCTCATCATTCGTTCTGCAAGAACCTAAAAAATCCACTTTAGCAGATAATATCACGATAAATGGAATTCAGTGGATTCAGATGGCACTTTATTGAAGTCGAAAGCTCAACTTCTTACCAAATTGGCGAAAACTTTATCCAAACTTCTAATCGGAAACTCCACTTGAAGTCAACATGATGCTCGAGTGCCATAAAGGAAAAAATCCCCTAAATTTGGCGACTTTTTTCCCTTTTTTTAACTGATTATTTTTTTTTCTGCGTGAGTGTAAAGCATTTTAGCCCATATAGCTACTACACAACTACAGTTACCTAATTAACGTATCGTTTCAAAAATAACCGTGACAACCAGATTCTCTGAAATGCATACATACTTTGCAAAACTTAAAGAAATGACAGAATAAGTCTCATTCATGCACAAATGTTAGAGTTCAGGGCACCACGATCCCACGCAAAATCTCAAAAATCACTCGTCTACTACCGTACCCTTATAAAAGAGTATATATAGGAACTTATCCTATAAGTTAAAGTCTTGTTCATTACTTTTGATGATTGTCGGGCAAGGGAGTATTAATTTAGCGCAGGCCATAATTAGATTTATCCATTGCAGTGGTTGAGCGCTTTTAAAAAACCAAGCCAGTTTTATGCCAATGTGCCAACCCCGGAATTGATGTTCCAAAACAATTTTAGAAAAGTTCAAAGATTTATTTTCACCAGAATTGGGTGTTGTAAAAGACGTCAAGGTGCACTTAATAAAGAATGAATTTTCAACTCCAAAAATTTTCAAGGCACGCCCTATCCTAAATGCTCTTTTAGACAATGTTGATTAATAAATACTTCGCCTCGTTAAGGAAGGCATTCTTGAACCAGTAAAGATCGCTGAGTCTGCAGTCCCAATCGTACCTGTGTTGAAGCGTTACCGTTGCATTAAGATATGCGGAGGCTTTAAGCTAACTACCAACAAGGTGACTGAATTGGAGCAATATCCATTGCCGAATTTCGAAGTCATATTTGTGCAGTTGTCAGGTGGAGTTGTTCTCTCAAAACTGAACCTTCATGGTGCCTACTGCTAGTTGCAGCTAAATGAAGAATCCAAAGATCTAGGTAGTAATTCATACTCATAAAGGATTCTTCTGCTATACCAGAGTACCATTTGGAGTAGATATAGCTCCAGCTATGTTTCAGAGAGAAATCGACAAAATTCTGCAAAGTCTGAAAGCTGCCTGTTATCTCGATGATTTTTTGGTTTTTGGAAAACAGGAAGCTGAACATCTACAGAATTTGCCGGCTGTTCTAACACGTTTACAGTAAACCTGAATGAAACTAACTCTGACAAGTGTGAATTTTTAAAGACTTCGGTTAGTCATCAAATTGACTATGAAGGACTTTATCCACTGGAGTCTAAAAAGGAAGCAGTTGCCAAAGCACCAGATCTGAAGAATATTGATGTACTATTCATTCATCGGACAGATTACTCACTATGCTAAGTTCCTACCAAACATGGCCACTCTGTTAGCTCCAGTGTATAAGCTTTTAAAAGGCAAGATTAAATTGAAATGAGAAGCACAACAGAAGGAAGCTTTTACCAAAGTGAAAGAAGTATTACAGAATTCATCTATGTTAATGCATTTTGAAAACAAGAAAGAAGTTGTGTTGCTTGCGATGCCAATCCCCATGGACTTAGAGCTGTCTTATCCCACGAAACTGTAGATGGTGATCGTCCGATAACTTTTGCTTCCCGTTCTTTAACCGACGCCGAAAAGAACTACAGTCACGTAGAGAAAGAAACACTAGCCCTGGTATTTGGCGTGATCAAGTTTCGGAAATAACTTAAGGATGTTAGGAAGGCCGAACATTCACGTCTCTCACTGATCATCGTCCCTCAGTGAATTTTCTTTCTGAAGACAAGCCTGTTCCAATTGTAGCTGCTGCACGAATTCAACGTTGGACTCTGACCCTTGCGGCGCATTCATACAAAATGAAATATAGAAAGGGTAGTTTGCATGCTAATGCAGATGCATGTAGTCGACTGCCACTGAACACCAAGCATGCTGATTCACCTGTTCCTGCAGAATTAGTACTGTTGATACAACTGCTAGATGACAGTCCAGTGACAGTTCAGTGGCACCTGATAGCTACTGAAATTGGAAAATATCCTGACTTAAGTAAGCTGAGATCCTACATCTTAAAATGTTTTCCTAAACTAATAGAGAAGAATTTATATTCCTTTTTGCGTGCAAAAAATGAACTGTCCATCGAAGAAGGCGTTTTTTTAGAGGTTCACGAGTTTTCAAAATTTAGAAAATTTGTGATTTATAAGCTCCATTCTGCCCACCAAGGCATATCAGATATAAGGGCTTCAGCTCTTTCTTATGCATGGTGGCCTGAAATGGATTGTGATATGGAAGCTAAAGTAAAAGATTAAGTTGTCTGTCAGCAAAACGCTTCAGTACCACCAGCAAAGCAAGTATTTTGGCCTGTACTAGAACATAATGAGATCGTATTCACATTGACCATATGGGTCCAGTTGAAGACATGCTCCTGATAATTGTGTATGCAAAAATAAAATGACTAGAAGTTGTACCAGTATCAAGCACATCTTCAAGTGCACAATGCCTATTTTTTGCCAGTTTTACAATGCCTATTTTCTCGTTTCGGCATATAAAGAAGCCTGGTCAGTAACAATGGACCTTGGTTCAGTAGTTTCGAATTTAGCAAATTTTTATCTGATACACATCACATCAAACCGGCAACGTACCATCCATGCTTGAATGAACTAGAAGAACGAGCTGTGCGGACAGTAAAATCAGCTCTAAAGAAAGTGAGAGGAAACACTTTTACAGAAAAACTGTCCCGGTTCCTCATCAATTTTCGAATAACTCCTTCAGCAGCAACAATGTTAATTTAATGATACGAGTGTCCCCAGCAGTTGCAATGTTCGGTCGTCCTCTCCGAACGCGGTTGCACCTGATTCCAGGTCCTGTGAGCCAGACAAATGATAAGGAAGAGACCTGCTCAGGAAAAATATAGAGGGCGCTCCAGTTTCGGCGCATTCATTTGGTTATGGACCACTATGGCTTACTGGCAGTGTTTTACATACTGTGGGAAAATTTATATGTGAAGTCTTAACTTCTTTGGAGAATTGGACACGTCACCTCGACCAACTGAGACTCAGATCACCTGCAGATCCCTCCCTGTTCTATCACCACACGTGTTCACTCGGGATGCAGGAACTCCGTTGGCTAGACGTTTAAGGTGGCTGATGGTTTTCAGCCAACCACAAACGATAATAATTTGATTCTGTGAGCAAGGTAGAGCATGTCTTAGTGAAGGTAAATAATAAATGATTCGACAAACTTTTATTAACAAAACAACATTACATTAACTTTAAAATACAAGAGGTGTGCACTGTATGCAACACGCATAGTAGCCGAGATCGAACTGCTCTAGAAGGGTACGGTTACAGATATATATGTGTTTGAAAAACACAGAGTTGAGCTGTTGTGACAATCCAAGTTTTGGAAGGTTACAGTTAAAATTTCAGTTGGTAAGTTCTGAGTAATATTAACGTTGACACAGTCACAGTGGGTTGCAGTAAAGGTTAAACCGCCACAGTATCCTCCCCAAGTACTGGAGGTACTGAAGCATTACAAATAGCGGCGATTTAACTTACTACTCTTCCAGAACGGGTAGTTTTGTTTGCCGGTATACATGCTGCTGTAATTACCAGTTCCTCTGGGATAACAGTCTGAGTTGGCCGGATGTCAACAGGCTTCATTTGAGGTAAAGGTGTTGAGTCCTCTGTGGTCATGAAGGCTGGCTTAAGACGGTCAATGCTAATCACAGATTCTCTGCCATTTATCACTACCGCGAAATGTTTGGCAGTGCGTTTAATGATACGAAAGGGACCATTATAAGGCTGTGTCAGTGGTGCTTTAACGGTGTCATTGCGGACAAAGACATGTGTGCACGTTTCCAGAGAAGGGTGCACGAAGGAAGCAGTCTTGTTATGTGCTGACGTTGGAACTGGAGTTAACTGGTGCATGGTGTCATAAAACTGCTGTAAGAAGGGTGTAGTATCCATGCGAGACAGGCTTGTAGGATTGGAGGGCTGTAAAAACTCTGCAGGTAGGAACAGTTTAGTGCCATACAACATTTCAACACAAGTACTTCTGAGATCCTCTTTGAATGTCGAGCGAAGGCGAAGAAATACAATTGGTAGGGATTCTGTCCATCGTGTGGGGTTGTGCCACATCAAGGTTTGCTTAAGAGTGCGGTGAAAACGTTCCACAAGGCCATTACTAACAGGGTGATATGGAGACGTTCTGATGCAGTGAGTGCCTAGAATAATTCTTAAGGAAGTGAATAGGTGCGACTCGAATTACCGCCCTTGGTCTGTAGTCCGGGTTTGCGGGACACCGAAACTTGAAACCCAATGTGTGACGAATGTCCGAGCCAAGGTATCAGCAGTAGTATCTTGTATAGGTATCGATTCTGGCCAACGGGAAAAACGGTCTATGAATGTCACAACGTAGACAAAGCCATCTGATGGAGGTAAGGGTCCAATAATATCAAGATAGACATGCTCGAATCTTTGTGATGTCACAGGAAAATGTTGTATAGGGCTGCAAGTGTGTCCAGGGCCATGCGAAGAGGGGGCCTCCGCCCCGGGCGCGGAAATTGAGGGGGTGCCAAATTTATACTACCAACCACGGTTTAATTTATTTATTTTTTCATTTTTTGGTCATCGATTATTTTCTAGGGAATTTCTTTTTCTCTCTTCATCATTCTTTTTTTTCTATCCCAATACAACATTTACTCTCCAATAAATAAGTGCAATCTTCTCTTATGCTATTTAGTTGTTTGCAATTTCTGAATTAAAATTAACCCTTTTAAAGTTCCAAAATAAACTCGAAATGTTTATCCAATAGAATTTATTTCTGTTTCTGTTATTTATCAGTTTTGTGTTACCTGTCACTAAAAGAAAGGGGGGGGGGCGCCATATTGAAACTTTGCCCCGGGCGCAGTTTTCTCTTCGCACGGTCCTGAGTGTGTCGTTAAATTTTTGACTTTTGACAGCTCATGCATGAACGTGCCCAATTGGAAATGTCTTTTGCCATTCCTGGCCACACAAACTTTTCTTGTATGAGTTTACGAGAAGCTCCTATACCAGGATGAGATAAGCTGTGTAGGCTTTGAAATGCAACACTACGAAACTTTTCTGGGACGTATGGCCTTATTCTGCCTGTACTCACGTCACAATAAAGTGTTGCTTCAGGATTGATTTGCAGTTTTTGAAATTGAAGCGACGTGTCAGACTTCGTCAATAGCTCAGCTAATTCTTTATCATTAGCCTGCTCTTCAGCCATACATGAATAGTCAATGGAAGTTAAGTGGATGTCGTTTATTCTTGATAAAGCGTCGGCCACGATATTTTCAGATCCAGCAGTGTGTCGAATGCATAATTTTCCTGTCCACCGCCGATAGACGATTGCGATTATCATGCTTTCTGATTAGTTGTTAAACCGAACGCTTCTTAAGTCATTACTGGTTGAACTTGGTTTCTTATATAATATCTATTAATTTCTATATAATCTAATTAATTTATAACTGTAATATAATAAATATTATAGTAATATAATCTAATTAATTTCTATATAATCTAATCTCTATCTAATCTAATATTTCTATATAATCTAATAATATACATATTAATTTCTTATATTATATCTTCTTATATCTTCATAATCCTCTAAAATACCGGAAATGACTTAAAAAGCGTTTGATTTTACAAATAATCAGAAAGCGTAAAAGTCCCAATCGTCGATCGGCGGTGGAGATGGAAATTATGCGTGTCGAATATCTGTGCTGAATTGCGAGATGAAGTCTAGATGCTTGAGCGGCCACGGAGAACCTGAATCTGATTTTTTTGAAAAGGCAAAGTTTAATAGTCGATGGTCAGTATATATTATAAATTTCCTGCCTTGCAGACTGTGCCGAAAATGTTTAACAGTCGAATAGATTGCAAGGAGTTCTCTGTCATAGGTGCTGTAATTTTGCTCGGTAGCACTTAGCTTTCGAGAAAAAAAGCCAAGGGGTTGTAAATGATTTTCATTTATGATATTCAAGACAGCCCCGATAGCAGTGTCGAAAGTATCAGCACTCAAAGTGAGTTTTTGATAAGGAGCGCGATAAGCAAGAGTTGCACAATTTATTAAATCTTTTTTACAAGTTTCAAAAACTTATGTCAAATCATCAATCCACGGTACTGAACGTTTGTCATTCATTTTAGAATCTTTAAGCAATTCATACAAGGGGGCTTGGGTTCGGGCAGCGTTTGGAATAAAACGACGGTAAAAATTTATCATAGCTAAAAAACGTCGTAAATCGACAATTGTCTCGGGTTTTGGGAATTCAGTTATGGCTTGTGTTTTTTGAGGAAGTGGCTGAACCACTGAAGGTGTTACGAGACATCCAAGGAAAGAAACTAAATTTTTCCCAAGAATGTATTTTGCAGGATTTAATTTTAATCCATGCTGCTGAAGGCGATCAAGAACTTGCCTAAGACGGCATTTATGCTCTTCCTCGTTTGCGGAAGCAATGAGGATGTCATCCAAGTAAGGTATACAAAAATCTAAGCAGTTTAACACCTGATGTATGTACCGCTGACAGGTTTGTCCTGCATTTCGAAAGCCAAAAGGTTTATAAACAAACTCAAAAAGACCAAAAGGTGTAGCCACGGCGGTTTTTGGAATATCATCAGGGTTAACAGGAATTTTGCGGTAAGCGCGCTAAATCTAAAGTCGTAAATATTTTTTTCATAAAACATTTGCGTACAGTCCTGTATATGGGATAAAGGATAACGGTCTGGGATGGTAGCGGCATTCAGACGTTGATAATCACCGTAGGGACGCCATCTGCCATTGGCTTTGCGAACCATATGGAGTGGGCTTGACCATGAACTTTTTGAAGGGCGCACGATGCCCTGCGCTAAAAGAAATTCCAATTCTTGGCGAGCAGCAGTGAGAAGTTCAGGAGATAAGCGACGCGGAGTTTTAACCTTAACTGCAACCCACTGTGACTGTGTCAACGTTAATATTACTCAAAACTTATACACTGAAATTTTAACTGCAACCTTCCAAAACTTGGATTGTCACAACAACTCAACTCTATGTTTTTCAAACACATTTATATCTGTAACCGTATCCTTCTAGGGCAGTTCGATTACGGCTGCTATCAACGCCCCCTAGATAAGAAAGCCGTGACACGCGTCACGAAAATGTCGGCGATTTTACAAACCATCATGCGTAGAACGATTGGAGGCGATGTTGAATAGTGATTGGTCGACTGCCTGAGACGATGTAGGAGGAGCTTAATGTACTTGAAGAGGGTATTTTTCATTTCGTTGAAGATTCATAAGATCGTCTGAACTTGCATCAGATGTTTGCTTTATTTTTAATGATGCTTAGAACATATTAAACGTGTCTAACAAAATACTATTAACTTAATCCAATTAAAAGAAAACAATCCATATGTACAAGTATAATTTGAAACAGCAAATCAAATACTTCTAGCTCTTGTATTTTCAGAGCTCATTATCTAATTCAACTCCTGTTTTTTTTTTTTTTTTTTTTTTTTTTTTTTTTAAGAAAAATAAAACTGATATTTTAATTGTAAAGGTTAATGAAAACTAATTTAAATTTGTAGTAGCTTGTGTACATTTTTAAGGGAAAAAACTATACGTCCAGCTTAATTTATTGATACATAACAAACCTTACATAAAGTAAAACGTATTTCATTTATAAATTATTATATTCTTTAATATCTATAATCCATAATTTCCAATTTTCAAATAAAGATTACATGTTTACATTTTTTTGTAGTTTTTATTTTAAATTTTATTTATAGTAAATACTCACTACAATTAGATAGAATTAAACAAAGAACAACATATTAAACATTATTTCACAAGAATAAATTGAAAGCACAGCAAATAAATGTTAGCTTTTCTGAATGTTTATTATTATTTTTTTAATCATCATAATTGAATTAATAAACGAAAATAAAATTACTAGGTCGTTAAACATTTTTTAACTGTGTTATTTCATAAAATAAACATATACTTAAGCAATGCCTAAAATCCATACGCCTAAAATCCATGCAACTTCTAAGCCGTTTAAAATACACATACACATGTATATTTATTTTTTTATTTAAATAATTTAAACTGGTTTATTACAAAACATAAACCCTTCAATATGTAATAATAGTAATACTCACAAAATGTGTAGTGGCGCCATCTGTTCGTAAAATGAAGCATTAAAACAAAATAAATCCAAGATATGAGATTTTAGTTTCGGAGCGATTTTTTAAAAATCCAGGATAAGTAAAGGTTTTCTAAGCATAGCTCTTAAAATCCTTAATATTTGGTTAAAACCAATTTTTAAAGCGATTTGAACATCTTAATTCAATGATACCTAACCCCCCCTTTTTTTTAATAACAACCTTTAAGATATGATAGATCTACCAAACAAATACAACATTAAGAATAAATATGAATTCTGAAATTAAATTGCATTAAAATACTTTTTATTAAAAATGAGAGCTATAATAATGAATTTGATAGATTTTATGCAGTTATGTTCAAGTAAAACCTCCCCCCCTCCCCCCCCCCCAATATAGTTTTAAACCTGGGGTTGCTGAAGACCCAAATTACTGAATTAATGCATAATGAATAATAATCTTGAAATTTTAGACCAGCACAGTTATTGAACTAAACAGGAATTAATTATGACATAAAAAAAGGACATGCTGTGATTTTAAAATAAGCAATTAATCATTCAACATTTTTTCCCCGCAAAATTAAAATAATGATAACTATATTTATTATTACTAGTGTTAGATAGATTTATCTCCTTTATTTTCACTATTATTTTTTTAAATACAGTTGTGAAAAGATGCCGTTGTATGCTTTATTTAATCTATTTATAATAATTTAGTTTGGTTGTTATTGTTTTTAGCCTAAATGTACCAAAATTAACATGTAAAATCTTGAAATCAACACAATCACTGTATATGATTTTCTGCTATTCCAATTTTCATAAAATTCTTGAGATCACGATGACATTAAAATATATATTATTGATGTAACCGACATATACATAATAAATAAATAAAAAAAAGAAGAAACAGAAATAAATACAAAAAGTCCTAGCTTCCGGATTTTAATAGCGACCAAAAAAGTAAGAGTTAACATACTTGTTCATTTAATACGCTTTAACTCCTCCCCTCAATATCAACGTAACCATCTTTCAGCCAATCACCACTCGACACCGCCTCCAATCGCTCTACGCGTGATGTTTTGTAAAATCGCGAAAATGTCATACCAAGCAGGCAAAACAAAGAAAAAAAATCGAACAACTTGCATGTTTCGATTTTGATGCATCGTGGAATTATTAACTATAAGTCGTATAGAATAATTATTAATTCTATGAGCCAATGAAATCGAAACATGCAAGTTGTTCGATTTTTTTTTCTTTGTTTTGCCTGCTTGGTATGACGTTTTCGTGACGCGTGTCAAGGCTTTCCTATCTAGGGGACGTTGCTGCTATCCTTTTGTATTTTAAAGTTAATATAATGTTGTTTTGTTAGTAAAAGTTTGTCGAATCATTTTATTATTTACCTTCACTGAGACATGCTCTACCTTGTTCAAAGAATCAAATTATTATCGTTTGTGGTTGGCTGAAAACCATCAGCCACCATAGTGGTGACCCATATAGTGAATCGAGCGCGCCTTGCTACAATCGCACTCCATCCAGAAGACGGCTCTTCGTGACATGAGAAACCTAAAAAAATCATCTGCGTGGAGGAGCTTCGTAATACAGCTTGTGGCGTTATTTCGCAAAAGTTTTTACCACACGTGTGTATGAGATTAAGGTGCCTGAGTTATCTTTTTTGGTCAATAAGCTTATTATTTTTTAAAAATTTATTCTTTTCAGTAGGCATAATCTTTTTTTACAATATTTATATATTGTATATTATTGTATATTGAATATTGTGTACAATATTATATATTTTCTGTCCGATTGCTAATGAGATACAAATGAGTTTATTTATCTGTTACGGGTGCTCTAATTCCGCTCATTATAATGAATCACTTTAAAAAGGCAAGAATACATTTTATTTTATGTGCATTTTAATTACTTATTGCGTGTTATTACACTATCTACCAATAATTATTTGGACACCTATATCTGCGGTACTCATACACGTCACGCTCTCCATCGTTAAATATGCTATCGGAAACAACATTGGCATCAGTCGCATGCAAGATGCCAGGAAGTACAGAGTTATCTGATTTCGAGAAAAGTGTAATCATCGGCTACCACAGGGCCGATGATTCGCTTCTGCTGCTCGCCAAGAATTGGAATTTCTTTTAGCGCAGGGCATCGTACGCCCTTCAAAAAGTTCATGGTCAAGCCAACTCCATATGGTTCGCAAAGTCAATGGCAGATGGCGTCCCTACGGTGATTATCAACGTCTGATCCAACGTCTGGCCAACGGCTGATCCTTAAGGGACATATCTAGCGAGCTGAATTACCTAAAATCGACTGTGACGTAAGTGATTCAGAAGTGGAAGGTGATCGGGGATTGTCACAATATGCCCAAAGTCGGCAGACCCACGGAACTGGGAGATAGAGACCGACGGGTGCTGTCTAGAGAAATTTGGAATAACCGCGATACCAATGGCACACATACGCCAAGAGTTTCATCAGGCATCCGGGTGTGTTGTTTCAATGAATACCATCTGTAACGAAGCTCATCTGCTAGCTTTTCATGGTCGTGCTGCCACCCATAAGCCTTTGATCATCAAGTCCAACCACGCTCCTGGGTTAAGGTGATGCAAAGCACGTCGACAGTTGATCGTACAGCAGTGGAAACGGGTTCTCTGGAGTGATGAATCAAAGTTCACCCTCTACCGTTCGGATGGTAGGGTCTGGATCTGGCGTCTGCCCATAGAACGCCTCCTGCCAGAATGCATTGTGCCCACAGTTAAGTTCGGCGGAGGGGGGAGAATTTTGGTCTGGGGATGTTTTCCCTGGTTTAGTCTGGGACCCTTGATCCCAATTCGTGGTAAAATCAACACCGACGCCTACTGTACTATTTTGGATGACAGTGTGCTTCCTACGTTATGGCAGTTCTACGGGTTGGACCCATGTTACTTCCAGGATGATAACGCCAGCTGTCATGTTGCGAGGTCCACCATGGATTGGTATGGTGAAAATGAGGTTGATCGACTGGATTGGCCTGCCCAGAGCCCAGGCCTGAATACAAACGAAAACCTCTGGGACGAGTTTGACCGTCGAATTAAAGGGTCCGACAACCGTCCAAAATTACTTACCTTTCTTCTCCAAGCCGAATGGAAAAAAAAATACCATTAGCTGTCTACAAGGTCTTGTAGAAAGCATGTCCAGGAGAGTTGCGGCTGTAATTGCTTTTCTTGGAGGTTCTGCTAACTATTGAATGTGAATAAATGTTGTTTTTCTTTACTGTATTATTTTATCTGTATTTATCTAGTATATAATTTATGATGGGAAATGGCGGTACTCTAAGCGAGACCGCCGATCAGATTTCTTATGTGGGAGTTAAACCCCCTCCATTCTGGAAGACAAATCTCTCATTGTGGTTTTTCCAGCTTGAAACCCAATTTGCATTAGCCAACATTAAGTGTGAGCTAGCAAAATTTAATCATGTTGTAGCAGCAGTCGATGTCGATATTCTGACGTTAGTTAGTGACATCATTGTAAATCCCCCAGGCGATAAACCGTTGAAGAAGCGTTTAATTGACTCTTATTCAGAGAGTGAAGAGTCGCGAATCCATATGTTACTGCAGGGTGTGGAAATCGGTAACTTACGCCTATCTCAATTACTCTCTCTCGAGTGCGTACTCTAACAGGCAATACTGTGGGGGAATCGCTGCGCTAAAATCCCTCTGGCTCTCGCGTCTCCCCAAAACTTTGCGCAGTATTGTCGGCGCATTGAGCGATGCATTACTGCAGCTAGCTTCCGTGACCGACAAAATCCATGATTTGACAGCGTTTCCGCAGATCAATGTGACTGTGAGTGCACCCACACCCACTAGTTCTCTGGAGGCGCAAATCGCACAGCTGACGCGACAAGTTAGCGAGTTAAACCACCACACTTGTTTGTATATAAGAAACAGTGGATAGGTTGCCAGAAAATATGTTGCCAAATTGCTTTCTCTCGCCAAAGACATTTTCTCTACTTTGCCAAAGCCCTCTACTGAAAAAGTTAACCCTTCAAAATATCTTATTAGTCCTTTTATGAAGTCACTGAACCATTTACTTTTAGCAACATACCTTTCAACAGTACCAGATTCGGACATTTCACTGTCAGAAATGGATACTCAAATTCCACAAAATTTTCTTCGTTTTTGACGAAACTGTTTCCTGGGAAATGCTCCGAGCGAATATTTCGTCAAATCGAGTAAATTTGTATCCTCAAAAAAGTAAGGAAATTAATTTCGTCAAATTGCTTGTTCGAAAGTATAAAAAAAGGCAGGTGGCGCCATCTATTGACAATTTTAGAAGCATCTGTAATTGACAGGGGAAAAATAACGACGCAAGTCTTCAATGGGATTCGAACGCGCGATCTTTGGTGTGGGAGACCACTGCCTTGCTTTCCTCGCCAGCGAGACCTTGCTTGAATTTGATTTTAAATGTATCTACCGGATGTGGATGTGTGTTCATATTTTTAGAAAGTAGATTGTATTTTTATCGGTGCTGCTATAATTTTTGCATGTTTTAATTAATAAGGCTAGATTATTATCATGTTTTTTCTGGTTAATAAATAATTAGAATATGGCTTGATTAATAAAATTTATTTGAGAAATTTCCTTTGTTCAATGAATGATTAGAATATGGTCTAGTTAATTTGTTGGCCAGAAAATATAAAGATGATGGGGGTTAGGTTTAAAATTTTAACACGTTACTGTAGAGGGGAAAGGAATCAGTTATGCATATTTTAAATTTGATTGTTATATGAGTATATTTCTTAAATAAAAAAGAACTCCTAATTTTTTTTTAACGATTTTGTAACAACAAAAATAATCTGGCCGTGAATGGGGAAAGAGTTTCGTCAAATATTTGAGATTTTCCATTTCATTAAAAATCACTTAATTTTGAGACGAAATTATTATAAACAAGAACGAAAAATCTTGCGTCAAGCATAGATTATGTAACACTTTCCAACGCTTCCAAAATAATTTTACGAATCATACTCTTCAATAAGCTAAAAGATAACATCTAAGTAATCCAAATACTTTTATTCAGCCCTGTATAGGATCTATAGATTTGTATATATACTACATAGGATGCTAAATTTTAGTTCAGTTAGGAAACACGTAGCACAGTTTAAAATTCTCCGTCTGGAGTTAAATAATACGGAAATGTTTTCCCGAACTTTTGTGCTTCCCTGTATAGGATCTACAGAATTTATACACACCACGTAATAGACAAAAAGCGATTTAAAATTAAAATCGCGTTTAGTAACTTAAAACGCACTTCCAGGAATTATTGTTAACATACAGTAGAGAATTCTTTTGTGTGTCCCTGTAAATGAACGATGACTGCTATACACACAATATTCTGTAGTAAGTCTCTTGTAATGAACCTTATATAAATTTCAATGCGTTTAAAATAGGGAAACATTGTTTAAATAAAGCGCAGACGATTTTTCTCCATAGACGTAATGTAACGGAATTCTTTTGACTGTCCCTGTAAAGTAAGTATAAGTACTATGCTCACCCTATTCCATATTAAGCTTCTTCTAATGCACCTTAGTGATATATATAAATTTCAATGCGTTTAAAATAGTGAAACATTATTTAAATAAACCGCAAATGATTTTTCCCCATAGACCGCAATGTAACGGAATTCTTTTGAGTGTCCCTGTAAAAAAACTATAAGTGCTACATACTTCCGTTGAAATAGGGAACATGCTATAGATAATGATTATAACATATAAAAATTGCAGGGCAATCCGAGCATATTTACGGGAGTTAGAGCACGGACAGACGGCAGACGGCCAGACGGCAGACGGCCAGACGGCCAGACAAACCGAAGTCATAAACACTTTTCAACTAGGTTGGAAAGTGTTAAAAATGATGAAATATAGCTCAAGAATTGTTGAATCGTCAAAAGTGAGAGTTTTATTTTTGACAGTGGGGAAACAGTTTCGTCAGATATTTGAGGTTTCGCGTTTCGTCAAAACCCACGTGACACTGTGATGAAATGATTGTCAAAAATAACGAAATGAAGCTTAAGGATTGCCGAATCGTCAAAATTAAGTGTTTTATTTCTGAGAGTGTTCTTTAGTCTGTTTGTTACAAAACTTCTCCCATTTTCTTAAGACACACTGTCAAATTTTTCTTTTTCTTTATTAAAATGATATTTTATTTCATCTCCGGAGTCCTTTCAACATGTTTCACTTTCAACATGTTTCACTTTCAACATGTGATTAGAATCTTTCTTTGGAAGATTCTTTCACATTCTTAACAACATTTTTATCTTTCACTTCACACTTTTAGTGGCGTTTTTGAAAAAGTTAACAAGACTTTTCGGGGAATATTCCAATATTTTCTACTCTTTTGTCAAAACTATTACTGATATCCTTTACGAAACTCTCAAAAAACAATCTTTCAAACATCCAAAAGAGTACGTTGCGTAGACGTATTTTGATGTTAAAAAAAAATATTGAACTAACTTAACTGATCGATTAACTGACGAATTGGGATAATTTTTTAAAAAATGTCAGTTAAAAGTACATGAATTGAAAAGATTTGTTAGATGACAAGATAATACTAATTTTTTTCTTTTTTTTAACAGCATAAGTTGTGACGCATACAATAATGGTATAACAATTAATGACGTATTTAAATGTATTTAAAGAAAAGTTTTTCGCCGTAATGTCAGAGAAGGCTATGCCTCCTGAAGCCCCATTTAACATAATTTTTAAACAGATTAACATAAGAGAAACACAGAACTAAAAAATTTCTTCCACGGGGAGGGAGGGTTACGGAGGGTCCCCCCCCCCCCCCACCTACACGCCTATCCCGTTATCAAATCCGTAAATCCTTTTTTTTTTTTTTTTTTTTTTTTTTTTTTAGTTTTAAAACATCTGAGAATAATAATAATAATAAAATCATTATTTATATTCCCCATTTTAAACAAACGCAGTTTTGGCAGCAAACTTTTCTAAAATCTTGCCCCTCCCTGGATTTTCTTATATAAGCGTCTATGACTTTGGACTATGTTTTTCATTATTTCATACAACATAATTACTGAAGTAAATATCTTGCAACTGCCATGTCAGACTTGTCGCAATAACACTGCACTACTGATAAAAGGTTTGCAAATGCAACATAACTGAGTCCAAACTCCTTTTATTTTCTGGATTTTTGGAAAATAAAGCACCACTTTGGGAAATGTTTAAAGATTTTGCTCAAAAGTTGCAAAAGATTTTGCAAGATAAGAATACCTTTTTTTTTTTTTTTTAGCAAAGAAGAAGTTCAATAATATGGACATCTGTGATGGTTCGCACGTTTTACAGATAATAAATTGACATTGATCAATCATTCCACGCACTGGACTCTGAACTGAATGATTCAACAGCTTCTTAAAACAGCCATAAATTACAGAGGATACTTTGACTGTTTCTATTCTTTTATTGTCTGAAGTAAGTACCACTGCATTTATTTTATTGTTAGTTGTACAAATCACATTTTTATTCATAATAAACCTCCTATACTGATTAAAAAATCAATTAAAAATGAGAACCTGAGTCTACGCATTTTGGATAGATTTCGTAAGAAGTCAGGGGTCGATGCAGGTTTTTTTTCTTGGGGCCCATTTTGTGAAAAGTAAAGGTTATTTTTGTGAAATTTATTATATTTTTGTGAAAAATAACATTTTGTAATGAAAGTTGAAATCCAGTTATACTCAAATTCGAACCAAGCATTTATAAACAAAAACTTTTTTAAACCCTTTTGCTGAAGTTTTCCTCTCTGGTGAACTTGTTTGTTTACAAATTACACATTTTAAAACATCACAAAATAATAAATAAATAATAAATAGTCAGTTTTTATGGAATAGAATTTTGTGAAGGGACTCCATTTTATCTAATTGATTTTTGTGAAGGGGCCCATTTTATCAAATTGATTTTTGTGAAGGGACCCATTTTGTCAAATTGATTTTTGTGAAGGGCCCAATTTGTCAAATTGATTTTTGTGAAGGGACCCATTTTATCAAATTGATTTTTGTGAAGGGCCCCATGTTATTAAATAGATTTTTGTGAAGGGGCCCTAAATAGGCCCCAAATTTTTCCTGGATCGACCCCTGTAAGTACTACCTATTACATTCTCCCCTATGTTGGAATTTTTGAAAAGTTTTTGCAGATCTACGCCGATTATGACCTATAGAACCCAAAACTGCCCCCCAGTTAAAAACGTTATCTATCTATCTATCTATCTATATATATATATATATATATATATATCACTTTTTTATGGACATATTAGTAATTTCTATAACCCTGCACATATCTCTTCCAAACGGATACAGAAAATCAAGGGACAGAAAATCTCAGTCAAGTTCGTTAATGAGCAAAATCGGACCAGGGAAGGATTTTTCTGAAAACAGAAAAAAAAAAACCCATAACTTCTTAATTATAATATATATCGAATCACTTTAAAATTATTATTACTTCTAGGAAACGGGCAAAAAAATTATATATGACAGATATTTTATATCATTAAAAATGGCCTCAAGGAGCGATAAAATAGGGGTTTAAGAAGAAAAAAATTCATAACTTCGTCAGTTCACAAGATATCAAATCCGCTTAAATTTTAAATCTTCTTAATATTATCTACAACTTTTTTACTGACATGATTTTGATAGGACCAACTCTTACAGCAAAATAATAATAATAATAATAATAATAATAAATAAATAATAAATAAAAACAAAAAAATCCCTGATGGCTCCACCTACAGGCACAGGTAGATTCCGAAGTGGGCAGTCCCAACTGCCGCATCACGGCAAAAAGTTCCTTCTTCTTCAATTCTCAATGAGCAGGCGTCCCATGGTCTGCGGCGAAGACGCGGAATCCACTGTCATGAATTTCCAGGTCCTTAATTGTGCTTGCCTTAGGGATAGTGGAATTGATACTTAGAAACTATCCTACCAACGAACGTAACCGTAGACTAAAGATAAATTTAGTTAATGGTCTAATTTTTTTTAATTTCGTACCTTTAGCAATTAATAAGACTAAATAATTGAATAAACACGGGAGAAGTTTTATAATTATTTACAAAATAATTTGAGTATAATGGGGGAAAAACTCGTCATAAGAGGGCAGATAAAATTGTTAAACTGAGTTTATCTCTAATCTTGATTTAGTTTTTGTTGGTTAAATTACTACTTAACTTCGAAATCTACCTGAGCCTTTAGGCCGAGCCGGCAGCGATTTTTTTTTTTTTTTAATATACAATAATAGCGAATAAGTTGTATAAAAATGTAGTATATACATTAACCCCTTGGGGACGAGCGACACCTATACGTGACGCATAAGATGCTCAGAATCCTCGATTATTCCCACCAGTTACTTTTTATTGTAAGCTTTGCCTTATTTAATGACAACATTTCTGTGATTCAATTAGGCGAAAATTTCCGTTTTGAGAAACCGGTGTTAAAAGATTAAAAATTCTGTAAAGGACGCTCCTCACGAAGGGGTTAAACAAAAGTAAGTACGAGTGTTTTTCAAAATTGAGTATTAAATAGTGCGAGTGCACTAAGTAATTTATATTAATAAAACAGTTTGTGAGTCTGTCTGTCTGTGATGGATATGGACACTGCTACGACATCGGGCATGGCAGTACTCTAAGGTGTACCCAAGAATCCCCTGAAAAGATTTTTCAAAATTCGATTTAGATTTCTAGAAAAATAAGTTGACATATTTTACTGGATTTTTGACTAGGTATTTTCTTTCACCATTCGCATCTTTGTTTTTAAATATCGCACAATTTAAGTTTTTACTGCACATAGTAGAACAAAACCCACGTTTTCGGATAAAGTTTTCTCAAACTGCAACGCAATTTACGAATTTTTAATGATTAATTTAAAAAAAACAACTTTTTATTAAAAAAAATTCAAACATGTAATTATTTTACTTTCTTCTGTCTTTACAAGAAGAAAGTATTGGATTCATAAAACATTTCGACTTCCGGTTTTCGACGGATTTCTACGTTTTAGAAGGTCCTGAATACGATTTGACTGTTTTTAGAAAATCAGTCTGATTTTTTTTTTCTAAATTTTGTAAAAATAAAAAATGCCAAACCATTCATCAATTTTGGTACTTATAGTAGGAATTCTCAAGCTTAAGGGAAATTGCTTCCTTCTCGCGCAGTCGTAAGTAAAATGCTTCAAATTCATGTATGAAAATGCACGTTTTCTTTAAAAAATGACTCAATTTCAATGACGGATTATCGCAATTTTGTTCATTTAATAGTTTCACTTCTTGGTTTATCCTTGAAAATTCTAAAAACTTTTCTTTGTGATGTGGTATTTTAATATAAGCCTAGGCTGAAAATAAAAATGAAAAATACATCTGCTTTAAGCAATCATTGTAATATGTTACATTTTTATGGATGAAATTTGCCAATATACTTTTACATGTCATAATCATCCGTGGAAGCGTTGCGTCTTTTTATGTGTAGGCTTGATGGGTACTTTTTTTCACTTTCTCCGTGCGAAAAATTGGTTTACTGCTAGTTAATCATAAAGTGGAATTTTTTTCCAAGTTCATTTTTTTCTCATGTAATTATTGACATATTTTTTCGGTAGACTTCCCTAAATATTAACTTTAGATTCATAATTCGGAAACATTTACCCCCCTTCTTTTTTTAAATTCCTACTATTAGCTCACACTCTCTCTATATATATCTTGATCAAATTTTCAATCGTTAATAAAATGTTTTCTATTCATCCACTCAAGTTCAAATAAATGTTTTTAAACTTGTAGTGGATGACACTTAATACAGTTTTTTCAAATATTAATTCATTAATTAAATTTAATTAATTAATTTTAGTTTTAAATAGGAGAAAAAATTCCTCCCATTGTTTTCATAAATGAAATGAAAGATTTATCTTAAATGAGTGATGCCACAGAAATAAAATACCGCAACGATGATTATAAAATAATGTTCAATAAAGATAGCGTGGGACATTAATGCTGCACGGGTTTATTTTATATATTTATGATTAAAAAGTAGGAATTGACTTAAAATTTTTGTTTATGATACTTGTTCCAGAATTTAAATTATTTACAAGTATTGGTTTGAAAATGAGATTGAATTACTAACTGGCCACTTATACCAGTAATTGATCACATCTTTTTCAGCGTAAAAATAAAATCAAAATATGAATGTTCGTATTATAAAACTATCACTAACAGGCATGTATACGTGATCCATAAGTCAGAAAACACTTTAAAAATCTATAATTTATAAACTAATAAAAGATTGAAAGATGCCGTTTTCGATATTTAAATGACAATGTAGAATGTCCAGTAAGGTTGTTTTTTATGCTCTTAACTTTTGAACGACAGCTACAGTTAAAAATATAGTTCGTAGGTATAGTACGCTATTCGATGAGAATGCTTACAGCACCTCCGCCGAGCGGCAAACTAAGGAATTAGCTTGCCGTTCTTAAATGAAGAAAAAATTCTCACCGTACAAAAATATAGTAATTTTTGTGCGGAATCACAATGGTTTCGTAATACCGATACAGATGACGTTGCAGAGAAATCCCGTGGTGAACTGAGCCTGTACTGCTGCTTTGTGATCATTCTAATAATATATAGCGAGTAAGTTGCGAAGTCGGGAAAATTGCGTTAAGGTGGGTAAATACAAGGATGTGACAGAGTGGCTTGGGATTTGCTCTCGATCACACAGTGCCTGATTTGTTTGTGTATGGATGTAGACTTTGGATGTAGTTTTCGGGAGGGGGTGTTTCTCGTACTCTAACTTGAGTTAACTGATTGAGGTGACCAGGAACATGGACTAGGCTGTTTATTTCAACACGCAGGCATTAACGATGATAGAACATCTTCATGATCAAGTATGCAATAATTATTCTCATTTTCCACGATGGCAATAATCGCGTTTACAGGGCTGCATACATACGTGACTGATTTAATGGACACTCAGGTTTCAGGCACCATATTGCCCCTCGATTGGCCTGCGAAATCATTTGCTCTTAACGATATACAAATTCGTGGGACTATACCTGCAACAGCAAATAAAACGCCTGCAACAGTATGCCCGAAATTTAGTGATCTTATATGAGCTATCCATGATCGAGTAGCATCAGCTGCATAACTTATAGACTCCCGTTCTCTCGAATACAGATTATCAAGGTTATTGGGGTTATCAAGGTTAGAGGCGCTATTACACGGTATTACAAGGATGAAATGTCTCAAAGTGTGATTTTGTTCCGTGAGCTTATGTAGGTATGTTTTAAGATACATTTGAGATAAGTATATAATATATAAATAAGAAAAATATGTATGTAAATATAGAGATAATGCATTAAATATGAAGTATAAAAATATTTATTAATCTTTACTACTAGGGCGCGGCGCGCAAATGAAATCTACCAATAATGCAGGTTTTCTTTCGTTTTTACGGTTTTGTTCATCTCAGGAAACCCTATTACTCCCGCTCCGTTGTCTGTCCGTCATAGAGCCATTCTCAAAAACTATATAACTTACAGAGTTGAAACTTTGTGTATATAGATGAATACCAGCTGTAAAGAGCTAAAAATATTAAAATTTGAAAAATTCGTATTATTTTAATAAATAGAGATAAAAAAAAAAAAAAAATCTAACATCCTTTTCCTATTAAATTGAAACATTTTTCGTTGTAACAGATGCCAAAAATTTAAAATCCACATTGAAATTCTTTCTACAATAATTAGTTTTCTATCACACGATTTCCACGTGAAAAATTAAAATGAAATAAAAAATTTCACCAATTGAAAAAAAAAGATAAATATGAAATAAAATTTATTGACGTCATAGTGGTAATAAAACGGAAAATGTCTAAGATTTCTCAATAATACAAGGAGTATGAGTATGTGTATGTACACAAAGCAGATTAATATCACGTCATTAGAGAATTAAAAAGAAAATCTGACGTCGTATTGGAAGTTTAACGAATTTTTCAAATGTTTGAGAATAATACAAAGCGAGTATCAATATGACATATGAGTAATAGAGAATAGTAAATATATGAGTTTGAGAAACGCATTGAATCGTGATAAAAATCCGATTATGGAAATATTCGCATATTTTAACATTTTGAAGGTGTAACAATTTGTTTAATTTTGAAATTATTTTTTTAAGTATTGCATTTAGTCCGTATTACGGATATTTTTATGACAGAATATAATAGCGGGCTTCGCCCGCTATTTGGCTGGTTTAGATATTCGAAAAAACGAAAAAATAGACCAGTAAATTTTTACTTTATAAAAAACATGACTTTTTTTTTGTTGTTGTTGCTAAATGAAGTTTATTTGAATTTATTAAAGAAAGGATAAAGTGTTTTGAAAGGAATATTAAACGAAACCATTTGAGCGATCTTCGATCACACTTACCCACTTGTTAGGGTTTCGTCCATCTCACGAAACCCTATTACTCCCGCTCCGTTGTCTGTCACAGAGCTATTCTCAGAAACTATGTAACTTACAGAGTTGAAACTTTGTGTACATAGCTGAATATCAGCTATAAAGAGCTCAAAATATTAAAATTTTAAAAATTCGTATTATTTTAATAAATAGAGATAAAAAATCAAAATTCTAACAGCCTTTTCCTATTAAATTTAAACATTTTTCGTTATAGCAGATGCCAAAAATTATGATGATTCTTTCGATGAAATTCTTTCTTTATTATGATGATTCACGATGAAATTCTTTCTATAATAATTAATTTTCTATCAGACGATTTCCACGTATAAAATGAAAATGAAATAAAAAGTTTCACCAATTGAAAAAAATATTAATATGAAATAAAAATGATTGACGTCATAGTGGTAATAAAACACAAATTTTCAAAGATTTCTCAAGGAGTATGAGTATGTGTAGGTACACATAGCAGATTAATATCACGTCATTAGAGAATTAAAAAGAAAATCTGACGTCATATTGGAAGTTTAACGAATTTTTCAAATGTTTGAGAATAATACAAAGCGAGTATCAATATGAGTAATAGAGAATAGTAAATAATGAGTTTGAGAAACATATTGAATCATGATAAAAATCCGATTATGGAAATATTCGCATATTTTAAAATTTTGAAGGTGTACAACATGTTTAATTTTGAAATTATTTTTTTAAATATCGCATTTAGTCCGCATGACAGATATTATTATGACAGAATATAATAGCGGGTACACCCGCTATCGGGCTGGTTTAGATGTTCGAAAAAAAAAAAAAAACGAAAAAGTTTTACATTATAAAAAACATGACTTTTGTTATTGTTGTTGTTGTTGCTAAATGAAATTTATTTGGATTTATTAAAGACAGGATAATGTGTTTTGAAAGGAATATTAAACGAAACCCTTTGAGCAATCTTCGATCACACTTACCCACTTATTTAACAAATGTGTTTTACATTAGATTATATTAAAATTTTAACGTTTTATTATCTGGAAAGTATTTATAGCATACTTCTGTTATCTATTGGAGATAATTATTAATGTTGCAAATCCATGGGAGAATTCACAGATGTGCAAACGTTTTTCTTTCAATTCTAGTGTTATCATTATATGGCAAACTTTTGAAACCTTAAACATAATTATTCCGTTTTCACAGGTTTTACTGTATTTATCTTGAAAAATAGTCATTCTAAGTAGGATCGAGACTGTATATCTGAGCAGAAATAAGAGCGAATAGATGAATCAGATAACTGTTGCTGATTTGTGATTAAATATTTTGTTAAATACGTTTTTCGAGGTTTTTTTTTTTTTTTTTTTTTTGGGGGGGGGGGGGGGCGGAGGGGGGGGGGGCGGGGGGCGGAGGGGGGGGGGGGGCGGGGGTGTTTTATAAATTATTTTTACTCTTTTTGCATTTTAGCGATCGGATTTCAATCTTTTTACAAAATATAGAAATATAGTACATTTCCCCCTCTTCTCAAAATCATTTTTTTAGAAGTAGACATTTACGGTGTGATAATTAGCCTGATAGCCATATTAACAATTTATGGGCTCTAGGCACTCACGGACTCGTTTGAGTAGTTGCCGTATTAACAGTTTATAGACGTTAAGTGCACAGATTTCTTTTAAAAGTATTGTCGTTTAAACGATTTGTGTATGCAAAGTTTGAAATGTTTGTCGTTTTAATGGTTTATGAAACGCGAATCACACAGTGCCCCGTTATAGTGATCTCCATATTAACATTTTATGGCTGCGAAGCGTACAGGCCTCGTTATGTTGATCACCTTGTTAACAAAATATAGGCACGAAACACACAGGGTCCAGTTACAATGATCGCCATACATTTTTAGTTATCAAAAATTTTATTTATCTTACCCGGAAGCCCTCGTCCTAGATTATCACGGGCAACGTCGGGTGGATCTGCTAATTTATTTATTTGTACCCATTACTAGCATTTAGTTGTATTTTTACACGTTGCGGATAGTTTAATTTATTTGTAAATAAAGTGTTCATTAGAGCATAAACTTTCTGAAGCATAAATAATCCGTCAAAGTTATTAATTCTACAGTTTCAAAGACGTTTCTACTTTTAAGTGAAGAAATTCACATCATGGAAAACAAAAATTATTTGCATGGATGATCGGTTTCCGACTTTTTAAGCAACTAAATAACACTTAATCATAAAGTGACAGACAGCAACAACGAAACAGAACAAATGCGAGTAGGACTCGCACCCTGAGAGTTCCGTATCTTTAGTCCATATTACCCGCAAAGATTAGTGAGTACCTTGTTTCTTTACAAATACTACGGGATCCAACCCGGGTTTCCCGGGTTACAGAATATAGGAGAAAAATTTTTATTGTTATTATTATTGTTGAAAACTCATATATTTTTTTTACATTTAATATATATTTTTTAATTGTCCACTAACGACACCAAAAATCATTTTTGCATGAAAAATAGCGATTATGTATTCAAATAAAGATTTGAAATTTATTAAAAGCTATACTTTCGTGATATATAAGCCGGAAACAAATGCTGAACAATTTATATTATTTTAAGTACAAACGTACTTATTTTCGTAATCATCTGCATGCGATACAGATAGATTAAAGAAAAAAAAAAATCATGCTTGAAAATTATTTTAAAAATTATACATATATAAAAAAGAGTAAATTGCGATACAGTTTTCAAACAAATTGCGTTTGAAAGTACATTTTTTCCCCTATTCGATGATGCAAAAATTGAAAATGTGCGAAGTTTAGAAAATTGCAGTAAACGCGAAATTTAATCTTCTGGTGTAGCCAACATCAAAATGACGTCAGCATTACGCATGGACACGTTTGTCCTTTATAATATAGATAGATAGATAGATACAAAAATAAGAACTGCCAACTTATACTCAGATGCTCCTTGTAAATGCTGTATCGTAACGATGTAATTTATTTATCTAATAAATCTTAACCAGATTTGTTTGTAATGAATTTTCTCTTGGGAACCCCAGGACCCCGCCCTTCAAGATCTATAATATAATATATCTTTTACGCTATATAAGACTTCCTTCGCGCCAAATTTCAAGATTTTAGGTCAGCGGTAAGTACCCTATAGGTTTTGATAGCGAGTTATTTGTATATATATATATATAAAAAAAACCATTGTTTTAAGGCCAAAATTTTTTATTGTATTGAGTTAGAAACTCAAAATTTTTACAAAACATATTAATTTCAACTTGATACCTTTAGCCGTTCCCTAAGAAAAAAAAGAAAAAAAAAGAAAGAAAAAAAAAGTTTTGACAGACGGTCAGACGAGTTTGTTAGGTAATAAATCGACATAAAATTATAAATTCATGATTTTCAGATTTTTTATAAGACCATCCTTCGTGCCAAATTTCAACATTCTAGGTCAACCGGAAGTACTACATTGTAAAATTTTTTAGCATTGAGTTATAGGAGCTCGACCTTTTTCAAAACAATGGGGCCGTGTATCTTATTTGATATTAATTGCAAATATTAATAACAAATTGTCGTATTGGAGTGCAGTTTTCACCGTATACAGCTTGAAAAAGTGTTGGATTTTTTGTGACAAAAGAAGCAAAAAGTTAAAATTAGCTATTTTTTGTTACAAAAATTCCGACCATTTGTCAAGTTTATCGTGCAAAACACACCCTGATACAACAATTTGTTAATTTTTCTTTTTAACCATTGGGAAAATGGTTGTTGTTTTCGGTTCGAGAATGGACCTCTCGGCGTCGTCACTTTATTTTTTTAAGCGTTTTTAACGAAATTCTGTAACTTCAGAAGAAATTTTTTTTAAGCGTTTTTAACGAAATTCTGTAACTTTAGAAGAATTTTTCTTTGAATAGGCAATAGAAATGCATAAAATCGTTACAAAAATGTTAAAGTTACAAAAAGGGTAGATGCAAACTCTCAGATATGAAAAAAAAAAAAAAAAAAAAACGAATTCAAAAATTGACGGCGGATGAGAAATTGTCTTATAAAGCAAAAAATGTGATCTTACACTTTAATTTCCTCAAAATACCTTTAGCTCAGACATCAATCTAAACGAGAGTTAAAGTTATTGTAGGAAGGACCCGACAAAATATTAAGGTATATATTAAGGATAAGGTATAGTAATGAAAAATGCGTTTCAATAACTGCGGCGATTGTTTTTTTGCGAGGACAGAGAATGCCAGGATCTCTTCAACTATAGTAATGAAAAATGCGTTTATTTGTAGATGGTTCCGATGAATATTTTTGAATAATTAATATTTTTAATTAATTTGAAAATTTGTTTTAAGCTTTTGGAACATTTCCCCAATGGTTGTTGTGTAATTTGTTAAATTACATTTTTTTTTTTTTAATTTATAAATGTTTTAAAAGTGGAAGGACTTATGGGGTAACCAGTAGGTTCTCTTCATTCTCGCACGCATTCTTTGTTAACACTTTCCAACATAGATGAATGTGTTTATGAATTCAGTTTGTCTGCGCTCTAACTCGCGTAAATATGCAATATACACGGATTTGTATGCAATTGATATATGTTATTGAGGTTAGCTGTGGCATGTTCGGTATTGAAATTGAAGTGCGTAGCATATATAGTTCGTTTACAGGGTCAATCAAAAGGATTCCATTACACGTTACATTATGATCAATGGGGAAAAAGTCGTGTGCAATGCATTGTAAAAAAAAAAAAAAAAAAAAAAAAAAAAACCCGTTGATTTCATAGAAAAAAACTGTCAGCCAGGACATCAGTAAAAATACGTTCATTTTACGGAAATAATCTGTATTTATTACGAACTTTGTTATTTTAACGGATTCTACTCGTAAGATCGTATTAAATACATATTATTTCCGGAAAATAAACTGTTTTTTGCTGACAATTTTTTTCTGTATAATCGACAGATTTTTTTTTCCAGTGTATATTTTAATGATCTTAGACTATTTCTAACATATTGAAACTTTTATACATCACAGAGGTGCACTACAAGATGCTTATGTTAGAATATGGTGTGCATAGCATGTATCGTTCATTTACAGGGACACACAAAATAATTCTGTTACAGTACTCTCTATGAGTGATAATTGCTCGAAGTGCGTTTTAAATTGTGGTATGTGTTTTTAAATTTAACTAATTTTTCGCATATTTCTTGATGTGTATACATTCTATAGATCATATACAGGGCTGCACAAAAGAAGTCGAGTACATTCCCGCTTATTGATAGAAATTGCTGAAGGGAATTTTCAGTGTACCTCAGAAATGCATATCAATTTCATTATGTTTGAAATAGTGTAACATCATTAAACATTATACACCGCAAACGATTTTTCCCCCATAGACCATAACGTAACGGGATTATTTTGAGTGTCCCTGTAAACGAACTATAAGTGCAATACATACTCCATTTTCAATAGCGAACATGCCACAATAATCCTTAATAACATATATCTATTACATGGCAATCCAAGTATATTTACGAGCAGTAAACAGTAGAGTGTATACTATACAGCTTTATTTCAGAAATAGAGGGAATAGAATAGGTGTATATCATCGTATACACTCCACTAAACCCCTGTTTACGAGAGTTAGAGCACGGATAGACGGCAAACAGACAAACCGAAGTTATAAACACTCATAAATTGATAACCGTTATGTTTACCTCGAATATATCTTCATCTTGAATGAATTATAATTGTGTTGTTAATTAAATATGAATATTATTATTTCAGATTTCCATTTGGAAAGAAGAATGCTGTCGTTAATTTGCGTCCTCTCTTTATTCCTGGGTAATGTATTGAAGCTTTTTAGAGCTATAATTTTGCATTGCAACTGTATTGCTATAATCGGGGCTTTACAAATTTGATAAAATCTGGTAGCAAGTAAAAAAATCTAGACGCCATTAAAAGTTTTTTTAATGATTTAATTGAGAAAAAAATAATAAGAAGAAGCATAGCATAGAAGTATTATTTACCATACACCGCTCTTAATTAAGGGACAGTGATAGGGAGCTTTCGATTTTTACACGGTTTGTCGAATATCTAATGAAATTCTTGACAAATTGTTCTTGAAATTCTAGGATGTAAAGCACATCATGTTTGACTTCAAGAACAGTAGAAACAGTATACTGCAATTAAAAAATTAATATATTGAATTCGCGAACTATACTAAAGGGTTTTTTTTTTTTTCATGATTTGGTAGTCAATTCTACAGAGTAACTCATATAAAAAGACCAGTCAAATATCGTGAAAACTCAGAAAGATACGAGCAATACAGTGAGAAAATTGACAAATTCACGCGAGTTTGTCAATTAGCTCACTGTATTGCTCGTATCTTCTGAGATTTTACGATATTTGACTGGTCTTTTTATATGAGTTACTCTATAGAATTGACTACAAAATCATGAAAAAAAAAAATCTTTGCTATAGTTTGCGTTTGCGCAATTATAAATTATTTCATACTAATGCTCATATCTCATCAAATATTCAATATATTAATTTTTTAAGTGCAGTACACTGTTTCTACTGTTCTTGAAGTCAAACATGTGCTTTACATCCTCGAATTTCAAGAACAATTCGTCAAGAATTTCAGTAGATATTCGACAAACCGTGTAAAAAGCGAAAACGTCCAGTCACTGCCTCTTAATTTTTTGGACAGCAGTGTAGTTTAGAATAGTGCTCAAACTTTATATATACCAAGTTTTGTATTTAAAATTATCAAAACTACATATCTCTGGAAAAAAAAAAGTACTGTAAAGGCTGAATTAACGGCATGTTCGGGAAAATGCTTATTGCAGAATGCTACAAATGTCCGGATGGTTGACTACTAAAAAAAAATCTATATCTGATGATGTGCCTATTTTCGCATTAGATTAAATTTTAAGTGCTAAAAAGGCTGGATTAATACTATTTCTTATTGTTTTATTGAAACATGTACCCCACCACACACATACATTCTAATCACATGATATGTCAGCTGGCTAGAGTGGAAAAGAATTTCGTTTTCTGTGTATAAGATGGAAAATGCCTTTTAAACTTGGTTTTCCCATTAAAAGTGTGAAAAAGAGGAATTTCACCTCTTGCCGCGCACTAATAGGAAGGGGGGAGAGGGAAAATGCCGCTTGTGCTCATCTCTAAATTCAATTTTTGTACAAAAAAAAAAAAAAAAAAAAAAAAAATTAATAGTTATTCTCAAATAACAACAACAACAAAAAAAAAAAAACAAAAAAAAAACACGCCAGCTTAAATAATTTGGTCGCCAGATAAAAGAACTTGGTCGTCAGTGGCGACCGCATTTGTCAAGCCCTGGTTATAATGATCTACATTTTTCTTTTCTCTCAAATCGTAATATTCTTTCATCTTAAAAATAAATTGTTTTTCAACAGGAATTCCCCTATTTCTTCAAGAATCAACCTTGAGATTAATCTAGAAAAGCATAATAAGAAAAATACCCAGGAAAACATAAAATAATAATCTAATGAAAGTCACAGAGAAGCTTTTCAAAATAAAATCTGTGAAGTCACAATGAAAAAAAGATATAGGTATTACACAATCCGCTCGACGGAAAACATTTAAAAAGGAAGCAGACGATCATTAAAAAACAAAACAAAATAGGATGATTAAGGAAGGATGCAGCTAACAGCCTGACAACGCATCACTCTTTAACAGTAGTTAAAAATCTCTGGGCTTTTACACAAGAGGGCTTTACAAATCAGATTTATAGAATGGTTACATAGAAAAAAATTACAGGAAATTCAGGTCTATTATGTGGGTGTTTTGTTCGATTCCGGGATAAATTGAGTGATAACAAGGGACTGTATTGTCTATAAAAAATGTAATTATTGAGTACTTATGTAACAAATTCGTAGGACGAATAAAATTATTGTGCTTTGGAGGGGAGATAAAATGGGCATATTGATTGCTAGTACGGTTTTGAATGGGGTGGCAATCAAGCAGCCTGAATTAAATAAAAAATAATGGATTGGCAACACTGGCTTAGCGGTAATTTACAGTAAAATAACTTTAAAAAAATTAAAAATACACAATTTAGCCAATTTTAACTAATGCATTTTGAAGAATCTATAAAAACTCATTTTTGCATTTATGGGAGTATACAGGGTATTCCCAAAACATTGACCTCGGCTGTTATTCCTTAAATATTGATCATAGATATATATCATAAATTACAAAATTACTTAGAAAAACAAGGTACAGAATTTTATGAAATCAATTTCAATTTTCGGTGGATTAAATTTGAAGAAATACAAAATAAAAAAAATTATACCCCCTCCCCCCTACAAAAATATTTACCAATGAGTAAAATAAGCCTCATACACTAATAAGGTCATGTACAAAATTTCCGCATTTTGATAAAAAGGTCAGAGATATGTTTAAACAAAGTTAGTGAGGGGTTAATAATTTAATAACTACATCATCACAATTATTTATTTATGCAATCATTTTCTTTCATAATTTCTGTACGATCCTTGAAACGCGATCATCCAACATGATTTTTCCCCTTTGCAAACTCTCAACCAGGCATTGAGTGGCTTAGGTCAGCATTTATGTATTTTTATATATATGTGGCTTTATATGATTAAAATGCTGAATTTTTGTATATGACAGTGTATGGGGAACATTTTACTCATTGGTAATTTTTTTGTTTGGGGGCCTTTTAAAAATTTAGTACTTCTACTCATAAAATGTCGAAATCATTGAATGACACCAGAATTTACAAATTTATTTGAAAATAAGTAAAAGCTTTTCTTCATGTACTTAATAAAAGGAACAATTTCATTCCAAAATTCTGGTGCCAATGGGGCATTAAAGAATTAAAATTAAGTGGTCCAAAAATTAACCACCGCCTTCAAAGAGTAACACCTAGTCAAGCGGCAAAGGAAACAAATAATTTGTTTTTAATTTTTCTCCCCATTAAGCAATTAATTTTTTTCTTTGACTTTAATTTTTATTTCATTTTATAAAAATAAAATAAATGCATTAAAAGTTATTCCGTTCTTCTGATGCCTTTTTGTGTGTGTGTCTGTTTGTTTGTGTGCCTTGTGCTGACTGTTGTAGCTTAAATGTGACTTATCTGAAATAATAATTAGCCGTCTTTAATTAAATAAAATTCTTTATAATGATTGGACAAAGGAATTTTTGAATTTATTTTTTACAAAATGGAGTTTGTCTGAAGAGAAAATAAAATTTTTATTAAAAGACTTTTTTCATGATTAAAAAAATAGCCTTCATTCAAGCACTGGATAATTCTATAAGAAAAAAGTCCTTCCGGCCTGTACCGGGAGGAAAAGGTAGCTTTCCTATATCTTCGTTTTAAAATTTTAGCTAATGCTACACGAAAACAGCAAGTTAAAATGCAAAGAAACGTTTACAAAAGATTCGTTAATACTGAATTTGAATAAGAATTTCGCCAAATTATTGAGCAATAGCCAAATTGGCTTCATTTATAGACTTATTTTGGTTGCCAAATTTGGCGATATTTCGCCAAATGTCACAAATTTTGTCGCCAATTTTGGCGCTAAAGGATATGAATATATAGTTTTATGCGTATGATTGGGAAAATTATAACAACAATGAAAGAAAATAATTTGCGAGTAATCGCGTTAATGTGCTGTTTTGTTTCAAAATGTCAGCCACCCTAGAATTTCAA
Organism: Maratus michaelseni; assembly: GCA_963931845.1. Lineage (NCBI taxonomy): Eukaryota > Metazoa > Arthropoda > Arachnida > Araneae > Salticidae > Maratus > Maratus michaelseni. The sequence continues at coordinate 95,201,309 of OZ007597.1, read as the reverse complement.
ACTGCTCTATCTCAGCTATTTTTTAAGATAGAGGTAAACAAAAAAATGCTCTGGAATCCTTGTATCAAGGCCTAAAACGTAATTAAAAAATAAATTTGAATTTTTAATTTTTTTGTATATTTATTTTAGTTTTAAATTTTTAAATGGCCGCCATCTTGAAACAAAATGGCGGACCAAGCTGGCCAACGAACTCGGTCGAGACATTGGTGACCTTAATACACACAATTAGTTTCATCAAAATCGATTTATAAATACGAGCGTTATCGTATGACATAGGTCAGATATATATATATATATATATGGATATATCTATATATATAAATCAACATTTGAACGGAGGGTGGTGTTGGGGTCTGGGGGTCATGATCGGTGAAAATATATCGAAATTTTCCGGAACTGCTTTCCTCCGAACGGCTGCAATAGGTAGCTTTATACTTTTTTGTATTGAAAGCTACCTAAAAGCTGACAAAATTAGAAACGATTCGATTCAGTAGCTTTAGAGTAATCATAGTCACTGATTTGAAAAATGCACTCTTTAGAAAAACGAGTATAAAGTGCTGTGTTATAATTATAGTATACTTTTTTTTTTTACTTACATAGAATCCTTTATTCCAGCACAATAAAGTAGTCCCCCTTCATTTGATAATGCCTCTAAAACAAAAAATCATTTTTCTAAATTTATGACTAGTTGCGACACCTAGGTAGACAACAAGACAAGGTAGATTTTTTTTTTTCGGCAAATGTTCTACTAGAGCATTCATATACACTAAAAACCCCATATTCTAAACTCAATAGATCCTGTTATCCAATTTACATATGAAGTTGAAAATAAATTATCTTTTCTTGATGTGTTAGTTACTCGTCAGCTTAATACATTTGACACCTGTGTATATCGTAAACTGTTTGCAGTCTCACCACCCTTTCTCAGAAAGCCTCAGCTTTTCATTTCTTTATTAATAGAGCAATTTCGATTTGTTCTGATAATGATTCCCTTGTTACAGAATTGAATTATATTAGATCAGTTGCTATTAAACGTGGTTTTAGTTTGTCTTATATCAACCGTTTAATTTTTCGTTGTCTAAATAATGGTATTAGTAATCCCGATTCTTTTGTTGTTCCAGTATCTTTTTCTAACCTCATTATTTTGCCATTTTACAATAGCATTAGCTACAAAATAGCTAATATTTTAAGAAATTATGATTTTAAGGTAGTTTTTAAGCCAGTTAATAAACTAAATTTTTCACAGTTAAAGGATAAAATTTCACATCAAAACTTTTGGGGCATTTACAATATCCAATGTCAATGTGGTTTGTCCTATATAGGACAGACTAAACGACAACTCCGTTTCAGACTCAATGAACACAGAAATTATATTAAGAAAAAGGAATTACAAAAATCCTCTATTGCTTGTCACTGTTGGAGTGAGGAACATAATTTTAACTTTGATTCACTATTATTAACAAATGTAACACTCCATTAGATTTAGACTTCTTTGAAGCAGTTTATATTCATAAATTTCGTAACTCCCTGGTCAACAATTTTTCAAGCGTACCTTACATCTCACCTTTCTGGGTTGAGTTACTGGTGATAGTGAATCACTTCCGGCTTAATCTCATTGGTGGCTCGTGTGTGATGAGTTTTTCGGTGTGTTGTTGTTTTCATTTGGGTTTCTTGATTCAATTTCATGTCTTTGGGGGGGGGGGGGGGATAAAATAATGTTTAATTTTTTTTAATTCACACTGAGGATGTGAGTTCAAGTTACTCACGAAATGTACGTCTGTCCATTGTACTATTGTTTGATATTGTGTGTTAAACATTGGTGTTTTTAGTGCATATTTATCCACACAAGTTTTTCTTCATAATAGAGCATTCCTAACCGTGATGTGAAATTAGTGGCACTAAGTTCAGACAGATTTTGCATTTTTGTAGTTTTAACATGTTTGATATAGACATCCTGTTTAAACATGCTCTTAATAAAAAAAATAGGCAAAAGATACATTAAAAATAAATTTTATTGTACAATCTTTGATAAATAAAGAAAGAGATATCTAATTTTATCTTTATATCCCTTGCGTCTCAATCAGCTAACCAAAATGCTGACACACAGTTCTACAAAACGTAATTTAAAATGAGAAATTATATCCAACTCTTGCTGACTTCACTTTTGATAAAAGAGACAAAACCAGGGGATTCCAGATCAGCAACGAATTTCCCTGTTCGACATTTCCAGGTTTTCTATACCAATAATAATAATAAAAAAATTGTATCAAGATTTTGTGATGTTACACACAAAAAATCTTAAAAGTTGTGAATTTGAGAGTGGAACTTTCACAACTGATTCTGAAGCACAAATTATCGATTTGTTACAAAATTTTTTGCAAAATTTACAAATTGTTGAACATTTTACATGCTAAACATTTTGCAGATACACACTTTTAGCATCAGGTTCTATCCATTTTGTCAAATCAGGATGAAATTCTTTATCACATCTGTAGCTATACAAGTTCATTAAAAAATATGTAAAATATTTAAGAAAGGAAATAAACTAAATAATGTTCATTTATTTGGTAATTAAGTATTAAAAAAAATAGAATTTGTATAAAATTCAAAATGTAGAAAGAGTTAACAATGCCCCTGGATAAGTATTGTTTCTATGGAAATATCAAAACTTTTTAGCTTCATGAAGACTTTTTTTCTTTTGACTTTCTAACATTTTACAAGCACTGCTAATACCACTGTAATCAGTAATATTGTACTGTTAGTCTATTTTTATGATTTTTGGACATTTTTTTGTTAAGAACCCTACAATAATTACAAACAGCAACCCAATCTGTTTATCATCTTAGGAAATACAATTTTGGCTACTTTAGATACAGTAAAACATATTTCTAAAAATATATTTTACTAGACAATAACATCAGGGCAATTACTGCAATCTTTCTACCATCCTCTTCTAGATCAGTATTGATTAAAGTTTACAAAATCCAATTTTGGCTATTTTATATACTTTAGAGCACATTTTCTTAACATCTTTTACAAGACAATAACATTAAAACGATTACTGTGATCAAATTTATTTAAATTAGACTTATTTACTTAATCAGATTAAAAAAAAAAAAAAAAAATTCTTAAATAAATTTTCCTCAAACATAAAATAAAATTTAGTAGCTTTAGATGGATTTGAATTAAACATTATTACAAATAATCAACTATTCAAATAGATTTTTTTTAAAAGCCTCATTGACAGATTTTACTTACATGATTAAGGTTAATAAATATTAGTTAATTTTTGCTTTAAAAAATATTTTGTCTGGTGGTAAGAAATTTCCCTTTCTTATTTTTTACCTTCTTTTCTACATAGGCCATGCCCTGGCAGATCAATCAGCCAATCTATATATGGATACTGTCATCAACACAGCTCTACAAAATGTAATTCGAAGCGAGAAATTAGAACCAACTCATCTTTCTGACTTTACCTTCGACTACAAAGACAAAAAATGGGGTGTTACAGTCCATGGAAAAGCTGAATATTCTGAAGGATCTTTGAGTGGATTATCAAAAATTAAACGATATTCCGAATGCGATGGACCAAGAAACATTTCTAGTAGTACAACCATCAATTGCACTTTAGTTTTCCAAAGCTTGGAAACAAGTCACAAAGGAAAAGTTAAATATGGCGTCCTACCTAAAGTTACCATCCACGCTAAAGGAAATCTTCAATTAGTCAAGATCAAGGTTGGAATTGTTAAGTCATTCAGCGAGAGAAATCCACAAGTCAAATCCTTTTTCTTTAGTACCACCGGATCAATGAACACAGATTTCACAGGATTAGGTCCACTGAACAAACAGACGAAGGTTCTGCAGGATAATTATAAACGTGCTGTTGAAACTGAAATACTCAATGTAATCAAAAACAGATTTCAGTATGCTCTTAATCTAGCAATGGCTTCTGTACTAATGCCAGTTCGTTAAAAAAATGTGTAAAACATTATAAGCAAAAGGAAATAAACTAAATAATGTTCACTTTGGTGATTACTTATTTAAAAATTTCAAAGGTTCTTAAATAATAATAATAATAATTGTCCAATATTAAAAAATTACAGAAAGAGGATAAAATGTCTCTAGACAAGTGTTGTTACTATGGAGTAACCAAAAGTTTCTCAGCTCATAATGAGGACATGAATTGTTTTTTAGTTAGTTAAACTGTTTTAGAGCATTTTGAGCACCACTGCAATAGAAATATTTCACGGTTCATTCATTTTCGGGATTTTTTGGACACCTGTTTTTGTTCAGAACCCTAAACAGCAATCCAATTTATATACCCTCTTCTGTGATACTATATATCAGACCTGATCAAATTTACAAAATATAGGTTGGTCCTAAACCAACTGGCACATTTCAAAATTCAATATAAAAACAAATTAGCACTTGAATATGGTTTGGACTGAAATACTTTAAATAAGAATCCAAGTCAAAACTTTCTCGTTTAATACTGTTGGATTGATGAATATCAATTTCACACGATTGGGTCCAACGAACAAACACACAAAGGTTCCACAGGAAAATTATAAAAGTGTTGTTGGGCCTGAAATGCTCAATGTAATCAAAATTAGGCTTAAATAAAGTTCCCTCTAGGGCACTTTTTAAGAGCACAGAACCCTGCTTTTTTTAAAATAATGAAATTTGCACTTAGTTGTACCCAGAGACCTCTCTTAAGAATTTTCTCATATCACAATATTTCTAAATCTGTGTGCATGAGAACTTGCAAAAATAACAGAACTTCCTCATTTCTTTAGGAAAAACACAGGGGACTATTAAATCCCATTGCAATTTAATTGTAATTTTTTAATTTATAAATCACAGAATCATTCGAAATTAATGTTACTTTATTTATCATACCTAAAAATTACATGTTATTGTTGCTAAATGAAATAATACATTTCCTCTTGTCCTTTTATACACACTAGTGCCATTTTTAGTGGCTAGACTAGCACTCTGCCCTTTTTTTTTCTAGACTCAACACTAGATTCCAATATGCTCTTATTTGGGCAGTACCTTCTACAACCACGTTAGCTCAGTAAATAATAAGTGGAGTAATAAAGCAAGTTGGAAAAGCGACAAATGAGGTGTGTTCATACTGCTATTATTTCAGTGAAATGAATTATATTGTCTGTTATTATGATACTAGCCGCCACTGGCGACCAGTTTGGTCTCCCTTAAATGTATGTTAAACATTGCAACACGTTACATTTATTCATAATTTAATTTTCCCTTAATCCTTCGCCAAATCGGAAGATTCTAATAGACAAATCATGAACTTTTGCGATCATGGTAGCATTTTGCATATTTTTTGGGCATAAGTGTCACATACGTACGTTGGCACGATTTTTCCCCCCGCCAATTTGGCGAAAACTTTGTTATGGAAATTGTTATTTATTTACTTTTTTTTTTTTTTTTTTTTTAGTTCTATAAATTATTTTTGATATGTATATCAACATTTATTTACATCAAACTATCATTTATTTATTTTTATTTCCTTTTTTAATTATGAGTATTTTTGTTAGCCAGGAGCAGATGATAAATCGCCAAATATTGTTCCTATCACCATCATTCATACTACATTAATTTAATTTTAAATTATAAACCTGTCACTCATTTCATTTAAAATACTTAACTTTAATCTAATATGCTTATATTACATAAATTTAAAATACTCACAGTTTTCATTTAAATAGAAAATAAATAAATAAGAAATAATATCATAAATCAAAACATTTGATTTCAAAATCAAAGTATCGTTTCTAATTTGTACACGCGATAAATAAAAACTGTATTAGCGATTTTAAAAATGCTAAAAATCTGATTCATTAAATATTATTACCTGAGTTCAATTTACGTCAAGAAAAGGTCCCGAAGGAAGTTGAGTTGTATAGTACATAATTGTGGTAAACTTTGATTGTCTCACAGGTGCGAATTATTTTTTTGATGCGAGGCAGCAGTCCAAAAATTCATTCGTGGAGAACTTGCTTTGCGAATGATTACCGCCATGATTTAATATTTTAAATGTTCACGACGAATCAATCTTTTTTTGTTTACTTTCATGAATAGAAAATTTGAACTGCGAACCTAATTTTGACTGAAGTTATTGCAGAATATATACATAATTGAACGCAAGTCATCTCTCAAATATTAATTTATTTTGAACGATCTTTCTTAAAATGTAACTTTTATCCAGTTTTATTCGAAAAAATAATTTTGAATAAAAATGGCCGCCTGGCATATGAAAAAGTGAAACGGCCATCCCGGAACTGTTGATGACAGTCACATGACTTACGCTTTTATTTTAGAAGATGATTAATTTTTGTAATAAAGTAAATACATTTTAAGGTGGCAACATTTTATCTTTTTTTGACAGTTGCTGAAAATTCCAATGGGCTTTGAAAATTTCAGAGCTTGAAATCCATATTTAGACTATTTTTCCATTAAAATTCTATTTATCTGGAAACATCTATCCAAAAACTGTCGGTTGATTATAGGATTGCGATCATTAAACAATTTTAGTGTACAAATAGGGTTTTGGCAACCTATAATCATTACATGTTGTGAAATATCACTAAATTAATTAAATATGACTATAACTTGGTCATAAAGGCTATAAAATGTCATATACGTCATATGTGACTATAACTTGGACTTAACTATATGTTAGATAACTTGGTGATACACCTCAGTCGCTTAACGATTAATCCTTGGAAGCTGGTTAACAAAGAAGTACTGATTTTTAAAAAATTTAAATTACTTAATACATATTTTTATTAATATCTTTTTAAGTTTTGATTAGATTTTCATAAAATTTGAAATGACCCAACAAAATTCTGCAACGATTATATATATTAAATTTCAAACCATTCGGTTGGGTAGTTTTTGTGCTGTTATTCGTGGACGGACGGAGAGACAGCCAGCCGGATGGACCAGATAATGACTATAGGTGCTACGTATTTATATAATTACGAACGTACCTAAAAAGGAGATACAGCAAATAATAACCATTTATTTGGTGATTATTCATTCAAGAAATTGCTAAGAGCAATCAAATCTGTCCCCCATCATCTCATGCATTATTTTTTACTGTTCAATATTGACCAAATACAATTTTGACTATTTGATAGTTTTGAATACAATTTCTAATATCTTTTATAAGCAATAACAACAGGGTGATTACTGGGATCAAGTTAATTTAAATCCTGTAACATCTGATACTGACACATCTTTCTTAGGAAATACTAAAGTTATTTCAATATTTTTTTGGTATTATAATTAGTCTTTCATTCTTAAGCTTAAGAATGAAAGCAAAGCTTAAAGCAAAAGTTTAAAGCTTTTAAAATTTCAAAGCTTAAAGCTTTGCTCAAAGCAAACCTTAATTAGCTTTTAAAATTTTAATCTTTTTTTTTTCTTTTTGGGATAATCAATACCTTTTTAGTAATGTTAATTAAAAAAAAACAGAATTTGTTGTTTGTAAAATCGCATAAATATTGCATTTCTATTTCCTGTTGAATGATCAATTTATAACTTAGACTGCCATAACTAAGAAAAAAATTATTGAAATCTCTTAAGTAGTTTCCGAGAAAAAAAGGGTTTAAACATCAATTGTTTTCCATACGATTTCACAAGTGTTATTGCTTCCTTAAGAACAAAATTTTCATATTAATCCGAAGAAAAAAAAGTTTAAAATGTATCATATTTAAACATTTATATAAAATTATGTGTCAACTGTATATTATCATACCTCTATTTAAATAGATAAAGTAACTTCTTCCAAAAAGGCATACAATTAAAAAAAAAAGAAAAAAAAAAAGAAGAATCCTTATCAAGCATTTTTATAAATTTTTGATTGGGTAAGACTTCAATCTTCTGACATAAAATACCACCATAGAACTGTGAATGAGGATGAACAAAGTACTTTTTTCACACTTCCTATTCCATTTTCTGAAATAAGAGTTCATACTTAATTTTATTCTATTTAAAATACTTCTAAAATGTATGAGTTAAAGTAATAATATAAAATGAGAGTAATAATAAGCATTTTATTTCTAGAATTAGTTATGATGAAAATTCTTACTGCTTAGTAAATTAAAATTATTTGCAAGATTTAATTTTTCTACTCATTTAAAAAAAAAAAAAATCAAATATCAGTTGATAAGGGTTTGATTGTTATATTAAAGATGTCAAAGAAGTAAAAGATACTCTGATTGCTTTTCAGTGCGAGAAAAGAAAATAATAAGAAACAAATGTTTGATGCAGTTATTTTATTTTAAAATACAAATAACTTTTCATGACAAAATATACAAACTTCAGGCATTCTTCAATCACAAGCAAGTAGTTCATCTAGAATTAAAACTCATATTAAGAACTAAACAATGCAGCCAACAAAACAGGAAACCTATCGTGTTTTTTTTATAAAACAAAGCTCTAAATCTAATTACATAATTAAAAGAAAAAAAATCTAAACAAAACAGAAATATTAACAAAGTCTAAAATTATTTGCAAAATACCAAATATATTTCAATTTAGTAATAAAGTATTAATAGTATAAAATTAGAGTAAAATAAATTTTACTCTTTTGTATCATTTCAGTAGAGGGGGAAGAAAAAAAAAAAACAGGCAACAGTAAGAAAGAATTGATGAAGAAGGAGAATCTTTTCTAATCTACACTGCACATTTTCCAGTCTTCAAAATCACAGTATTTATTAAATAATAATAAACATAATCTGTTCTTTTCCACCTCTATCCAATGTCATCAGAAAATTATCATTAACAAAGTTTTTGGTTTAAAACATATAGCTTACAACATACAGAGAAACATTTAACTTTTTGCAATAAAGTTTAAAAATGTTAAAAGAAACTTATTTAACTTTTAGGAATAACTATGGGAGTTTTTAAAAATAATTACTCATTTCAAATCTAATAGATTTAATACTTAAATAAAATTTTAAGAAAAGCTAAAATAAGAAATTTATTACATTTATCAATTGAGGGTAATATCTTTATACATACAATAGTAAGTAATACGGAAAAATATATAACATTAAAAAATGAAAGAACATAAAACATGGGATAAATATGTTGCTAAGCCAAAAATAAATATATTTTATTTATAAAAATTAAATAACAATTACAATAGACCTCTTAAGGACTATAAAGAAATTTAGACAAAATTAGGATTATTATAGCTTGTGTTATTTAATGAGAATGTAGGTTATTTATGAGCTGTTGAACATTTAACAAGTAAAAATAAAATGATTAAATAAGAACTTACTAAATTTGAAAAAGATTATAAGCAAGTATAAAAACACCTTAGGAATCATAATTTTAAAACATGAACAATTTAAATACCAAAACAGTCAAAATGAAATTTACAAACATCTAAAAAGAATTTAATACAGAAACATAACAATCTATTGCAATGAAGGGCATAAAACAACAACGTATCTGGTACAAAAGTATCACCAGGTTATAACACTTGAAATGCATAAGATTAGGTTTCATAACAAAGTATAAAAATAAAAAATAACATAGTTTCAATAATTGGCATTCTTCTAAAGAATACAATTGGCATTCACACAAATCTCTATACATACAATTACAGTTAAAAATAAATATAAAAATTCAAATTATGAAGTTTGAAATTTTTATAGTTATTCATTGTTACATTCTTCATATCAAAAGTGCGACAATATAAAAGTGTGACAATTGTGAAGATAATGAATCAGTTTAAAAATAGTGGAATACTTTAGAAATAAGCTACATTGTATGTTTAAAGGGGCTACAATAAACTTTATACATAAAAAAAAAGTCTTCAACTTCTTACATAGATTCTCATACTTTAATAGTAATTTCGGAACATTGTGCAAAAATCCTCATTGTTACTAGTTGCTGCACATTCAAATAAAACTGTCTTATTAAACCACTTTACCATTTAAAACTTTGCACTTACTCTAAACATTTGAGGTAAGATCATTAAATACATAACCGTATATTCATTTTTGAATACTATATATTAAAACCAAAAATACAGTTGATTTTGTTAAATGCATTTGAAAAAATAAGATTTTTTAATTAAAAGAAAATGCTTGCTTTTAAATTTAATCAAAATTTATTGCAAATATTTTTGTTTTGTATTAAAAGGTAAATGTGTGATAAATTTATTTGGAGAGATTTTTTATAGTATATACTGAACTATTAATTTTATTATGCATGTAACATTTATTGTTTTCCTTTTGTAGATACAATATAAACTTTTGAATTTGTAACTTTAATATTTAGCAATAGTTTTACAAATTTAAACTGCTAGTAATAACATTACACATAACATATACACTTTATGTACAAAACCAAATTAAAAAGAAAAAAAAAATCCTTTATCATCTTGTTTCAGGTTTAGGAGTTAATATGGCCATGTTTGTAATAATTTAGACTGACTCAAGGTTACTGCAGCCCCTTAAGGTTCATTTGCCAGTTTTTACCAATGGTCATGAGGGATGTATTAATATTTTTCAAATTTCTCAATGGAAAATTTAAATTTTTAACTTTTTCTTTCTGCATATTCTTTTTAAAGAATGATTTTTTGCAGTGTAATTGACAAAATGTTTCTAAAAGTACAACTGAATTTTATAATTAACGTACTAAATTCTTAGTGAAGCTAGTAAACTGTCAAATAAAGCAGCAAAGAAAAACTCTTAAGAAAAAAATTATGAATGCATTCTAAACCCACAAGTAGAAACATTGGAAGAAAGAATTTGAGATTTGGCTGCTGAGGATCCTCAATAGAAAACAAGGAATACAATTAATAATCCATAATTCAGAAAATTAATAAATGAATCAAGAAAAAACAACAACAACAAACTCAGTAGTGTTATTATATAACGCTGAAATCATACTTGTTACAAAAATTTATATTAATAAACAATTAAGAAAATCCAAAAGTGCCCTTAGATTTCAAAAAATGAATAACCCTTAATTTACCATCAGATACTTCTATTTACTTGCATACATTTCTGGGAAGGAGTACGATCATAAAGGTTATCTGAAAAGCTGAATATAACACCGCAATCCATACAATCTCTTGATGATGTAAACAATGTTATCTAAAAAACATACAACTGCTACACTTCAATGATAAAATATTTAATTTTATGAATAAAAACACAATTTCGAAAGTAATGAAACATTTTAAATTCGCAAAAAAGATACATAGAAATATGAAAAGTTTAATAAAAGTATTACTTTCCATTTGTTGAAGAAACTCATTCACTTATTCACTTTGGTGAAAGAAGTTCAATTTTTTTTATATTTCATAAGTATCCCTCTCTCTTTTAAGTAAAATAAAGTTATTTTTAAAGAGATGATCTAAAATCTGCAAAAACTCTGGCCAAAAGATGTGGAGGTTTGAGAGTATGTACTATAATAGAGGCATGGAAGTTAAAGTAAAATTGAATTCAGAAGCTGCTTTTAAACGATGTGTACATAATTTTGAAGAGAGGAAGGTTACAGTTTGGTTTTAAATATGCTACTATAAGTAGTCCAAAAATATATATATTAATCAAATTTAAATCAGCATTTCCTAAATTCTCATTAAATTTTATCTAAAAACTTATTTAAAAGAGAAGGAGAGTATGATTACTTTGTAATTAGAAACAATTTGAAAAGTGCATGTTTATTAAAACATAAATGTATCAAATAAGATAAGACAGTAGAAAACTTTCTGAGTGACAATATTCATTTAACAGAAAAATAAAACACAACATGCTTGAAAAAGCAATTCAAAAGCTTTGCCAAAAGGGGAAAAAAATATCCTTTGCATGCAATTTAGCATAGTCATATGTAGCATTTTAATAATTATTTTAATATTACTGAAATGTTACATAAAAACACTAAAATTGCACCTTAGGATGCAGTAAAACTGCTGCCAGTTGTTACAAATATTTAAACAAAAATTATTGCAGAATAATTACCAGGGGTCTGTCCAGCCTTTTTTACAGGGTCCTGTTTTTGTGAAATTGTGCTTTTTATATTTGTGAAAAATCTAATCATAATGTTGCAAATTTGAAATAGTCGTTATATTCAGGTTCTTATTTATGCATTTTTAAGAAGATATATGGATATAAAATACATATATTTTCTTTATATATGTAAAAGTGACATGTCAGATTTTACATTTAAATGATTAATTTGTGAAATGTTTGGTTTAAAGATGGAACATTTTTGTGAAAAACCTATTTTTAAGACAAAGAATTTTGTGAAGGGCCCTGTTTTAGGGAAAATAATTTTGTGAAGGATCCTGTTTTAAGGAAAATAATTTTGTGAAGGATCCTTTTTTGAAATGAAAAATTTTGTGAAGAGTCCTTTAAAGGACCCAATTTTTTCCTAAACAGATCCCCGATTACTGTTACCATTTTCAGTATAATTAACTTGGATAGTTACAAGACATGCAAAATATTCAAATACGTCAATAATAGCTACATATCAAGCCATTGTGCTGCATTTAAATTGCATAAGGTCTTTCGATTGTTTTTTGGGGAAAAGAAATCTAGTTTTATTACACATTTCAAGTTTCCAGCACTAACAATTCCAAATAAACCTTAATTTAAAAGGTTTTTAGAATGTTTTTCACTCATTTCACCTTTTTAACTTTTGAATTTTCTAGAAACCATTCTTAGAGAACATTTACATCTTAAAGTAACTACCATGCAAAATTTCAAGTTTTTAGCTCCAACAGTGTAACAGAAAACACACTTTTAGAACATTTTTTGTTCTTGCAGCCTTTTCTATTTCAAAATTTTTCGAAACTGTTCTGTTTAAGCATTTACTTAGCATCCTGAATATGGGAATACATAGCCCTCCAATTTTAGTTGCAGACATCTAAGACAGGGTGTCAATCGATGTCATTTCTTGTACTGTTTAAATCATTTAATTGATTTTTATAAAAGAGAGTTTTGTGATGGCCACAACATACTAATTATGATGATGAAGGTGAACATAAAATGAATCTTATAACTTTTTATTCAACTGTATTAGGAACATTCATACACCACTTCAATTGCAATGCTATATAAATTTATTATTATTATGATGATGATGATGAAGGTAAACATAAAATTACTCTCATTCAACTCTTTTATTCAATGTATTGGCAATGGAGAATTTAGAAAAATTCTGATAACTTTCTGCATACAAGAAACAAACTAAATCCATATTGTACACTTATTTTTAAAATGACAACTAAGAAAAGAAACAAAATAGAAAAGTAAAAAATGTTTTCAAGTGTGATTTTTTTTTTTTTTTTTTTTTTAAATGGATCAGAAATTGAATTTCACATTTTTAATATGCAGTATCAAAGTATTTTCTTTATATTGAAAATCAGTTATCATTGATTAATTACTTGAAGATTTGTAGACAACGGTGCTGTGCAGTGCCAAATGAGGAATAGAAGTTAAAACTCTTCTACTTTTGCCATTCTTAAAAATAATTAAGTACACTTAAAAAGGTGGGATTTTTGTTTAATTACTATTATTTGGTTTCACTAATATCAATATCCCAAAAACCGCATTTTATTTGATCAGCTTCAGAAATGAATGTGTTGTATATTAATTAAAATGACACATATTTCAGATCTTAACAACTAAAAGTTTTATCACTAAAAGATAAATTTTGGCAACTGTTCTGTCAACAGTAAAACAAAAAAAATTCCAGGTAGTACCACCATCAAGGAGGTCTTTGAGGATTTTACATCACATTACACATATCTAACTTAAGAAATATACAAAATTACATAAAAAGTAAAATAAAAAAACTCCACTAAAATTTTTATAATGTACATATGCAAAAAAAACTTGAAATACTGATATCAAACAAGACAATCTAAACTGAAAGGAAAAAAAAGAATACAGCAATTCATATATTATTTTGATTCGGATACTACACTAATTTTGTCATAGGCACATGGAATGAAATAACATATAATAAAGGAGTAAAGGTAGAAAAAAAGTTACGTCACAATCGGATATTCAGTTTTTGGAATGTTATTAATTTGATAAAACTGTATCTGTCTGACAGTCAAACTTATGAATTCTTCTTCTGAAAATTCCTACATTAAACTACATTTAGAGTATTATTGTTTAATGTTATCTTAAAAAGTGAAAATAGATTTTCTAAAAATAAACATCATAAGGTATATCATTTTAATATAACAGATTAATAAGAAATAAAACTGCCCAGTTAAACTGAGGGCATTGAGCTCACAGGCTATTCACACTAATTGTATATTATACTCTTATTTCAAAGAATTTGAAATATGCCCCTCGAAAAATAAAGAAATCAACACTATATTAAGGGGGGGGGTCATCCCCCTGTTACCCCACTCATAGTTAACTAATGAACCCCTTAAACTAATCAGGGAAGTCTCTAATTACAATGAATATATATACAAAATTTGAAGAAAATTGGATAATTCTGCATGAAAAACCCATTTATCTAAATTAAGGGGGGATTAGCCCCCCTTTCCCCCTTTATACCTAACCAATGAACCCCCAAAACTATTCAGAGAAGCGCATTATTACAATGAACCTATATACAAAATTTGAAGAAAATCGGATAATTCTGCATGAAAAACTCATTTATCTAAATTAGGGGGGAGGGGGTGTTATCCCCCTTTCCCCCTTTATACTTAACCAATGAACCCCCAAAACTATTGACAGAAGCGCATTATCAAAATGAACCTATATACAAAATTTGAAGAAAATCGGATAATTCTGCATGAAAAACTCATTTATCTAAATTAGGGGGGAGGGGGTGTTATCCCCCTTTCCCCCTTTATACTTAACCAATGAACCCCCAAAACTATTGACAGAAGCGCATTATCAAAATGAACCTATATACAAAATTTGAAGAAAATGGGATAATTCTGCATGAAAAACCCGTTTATCTAAATTATGGGGGGGGGGGGTTAGCCCCCTGTTTTCCCTCTTTATGCTTAACCAATGAACCTCCAAAACGAATCAGGGAAGCGCCTTATCACAAGGAACCTATAAACAAAATTTAAAGTAAAACGGCCAGTTCTATCAAGAGTTATCGCGTTACGTACATACATACAGAACCGGCGGGCATATAAGCTCTCAGGCTTTGATAGCCTGTGAGCTAAAAAATAAATATTTTAAATTATTTTTCTGTTGTTATTTAAATCTGATAAAGTTAGTTATAAAGATAAATAATGCAAGTCATATATGTCAATTTTAAATAAAAGATTTAAAAAAAAAATTAAATTAACAACTCCAGATGTTTTTATAGATCAGCTAAAATGAAATAAGCTGCAGCTAAATTTATAAACTAGAGTCATTCTATCCATTTTTAACAGTAATTAAAGTAAAACATTATGCTTTTAAATGAAATATAATTTAGACATTTTACATACAAATTAGAAAAATTAAGCAAATAAAATAAATGTTTTTATTCGACTTTATATTTATCTTATTTAAACACAAAATAGAAAGACACATGAAAAATCTTGTTATGCAAAATAGTATAAAAAAAAATTATGCCTGACAGTCAAAAGATTCAGATATAGCAAGCAGATCCAAAAACTGTCCTTTGTCCTCTAAAATCAAATGTATTATAGAAGGAAAATGTTTAGAAAGCTTTTGAATTATTAAAGAAATTTTCATTTTAGGAAAATATTTTTTTAAAAAGTAGATTGAATAGTGGTGTTGGTATTAAGAAATTAGTTAATATAGACATACCAAGTAGTCAATTTACTAAATCATTATATGTTTTTTAAAGACAAGTTTTAAAACTAAATTATTAATTTATATTTATATATGAAAACAGATGAAATTAATCCAGGAATAATAGAATGAAACAGCAAGTTCAGTACCACATGATATCAAGGGAAAGAAAAACAGAGATGATATTAAAATTAATGTAATGAGGCTAAATTGGCATAATATTAAAAGCAAGTGATTTTGCAGTGTCCTTTGTAACTGGAAAAATCCAGTACAAACTTGTCCAAGAATCTTGTTTCCATACTTAAAATATTGTATTTCATTTTAAGGTTTGTAGACATTAAATAAAAATACATGTAAAAAGGTATCTTTAAGAATAACCTAAATAAATTCTATCACAAATAATTCAATGACTAGGCAAAAAATTTGATAAAAGACAACTAAAGTTATTTGTAGTAAAGACATTATAAATTAATTTTTATCGTCATTTTATCAGTGAAGATAAACAATAAGGAAAGGTTTTAAACACCATATATATTTAGAATTAATTTCTAAGCAGCATACATACAAAAAGAAGTCTGCATAAAATTAAACGAAATCAATATAAGTTCAAAATATTATATATGTCCACTGTATTGTTTTAAGCCAACAGCTTACAGTAAAAAATATACACAACTATTTTTTTTTAATGGAATAAAATTCACTAAATATCCACAGAGGAATAGCAGCGTCTGTGCCAATATGGTTATTCAAATTTAGGTACATTGCCATTTTATCTTCATATTGGTCCATCAATGTTGCTCACCTTCATAGTAAAATGATAAATAGTTTTATAGAATAGCAGCACAAACACAACATATAAACCTGAAAGAATAATATAAAATCATCTTAGAGTAATGCACATAAACTGATTTAGCATTTTAAACAACAATAGAAAGTGATGGATAAAGAAAGAAAGAAAGAAAAGATTCAAATTACAGTGAACTTTTGTGTTGGGGAGAAAATAACAATCAATATAAAAAATTTCCGTTATGTGCAGCACCTTGAAAATTCAAATGATTTTAAACTTGATTAATCCTGGAATGTTAATTTATTTTATGGATCTATTAAACTCAACACAGTAACAATAAAAGAGAAACTTAAATTACATATCTATAACAATAAGTACAGAAGTGTGTTTGTCCTATGTTCAGAAGAGATCGCTGCACACAGAGCTATAAGATTTGGCAGGTGGGTACATGTATGTCTGAAATTATGCACCTAGAAACCAGTTTCAGGATCTTTTGATACTTAGGTGAGATTTAATTAAAACCACAATGAAACATCACAAAATGATGAGCTTTCTTTATTCTACTGACTACACCTGCTCTTCTCTGGACTTCCACAGAATTTCACAATGAAAGGGAAACATTTGTTATTTTTTCTGCATTTTAGAATTGATATTCCTCCCCCTCCCCCCTCCTTCCCAATAGAATTACCAAAATAAAAAAAAATATGAAAATTTACTTCATACCTTTCCGGTTCCAATGGTATCTTTCATTAAATAAAATATTTACTATTTCAAAAAACATTTTTACCAAGCGTTGATTTGCATCAGTTTTTCATTTTTCTGCAATTTGAAACTGATGCATCTACTTCCAGGATGAAAATACACAAAAGGAAAAAAAAAAAAAAAGGAAAAAAATTCTACCCTTTCCTTTCTAATGATATATTTAAAAATATATATATATATTAATATTTATGATTTAAATTTTTTTTTTTCCAAAGTTCAATTCATGTTTTCAGATTCTTTTGTCCAATTTCTGTTTTTTCTAGAGTTTAAAAATGTGTATTCATTTCTGCGGTAGAAATATAAAAAATACCCACTTATTCAGCGTACTTTTCTGGTTCTGGCAATATCTTTGGTTTAAAAAAATATTAATATTTACTTTTTCAGAGGTCGATTCACTTCTGTTCCTCCAGCTTTAAAATGCCACCTCCTTTTTGAAGATGAAAATACAAAAAACAATTATTTCCAGGACTTTTCTGGTTCTAACAATACCTTTGTTTTAAAAAAATTTTAATACAGCAGAATCTCGTTATAAAGAATGACATTTCAACAATTTTTTCAGTTTAACAAATATTTGAATTAGAAAAAAAATACTATTCTTTGCCATTATAAATATATTCATTTTAACGAATTTCAGATTAACAAATTTTTGAAAGTCTAAAAAATAATACTCATTTCAGTTTAATGAATGTTGAATTCACAAGAAAAACAATCTTCAAACTAGAATTCTGAAAGATCTTTTACCACCTCACGATCTTTGAATTTTCAGCGTATCTCGACAATTACCCCCCTCCTGTTTTGAGTACTTCATTGCGCATAGTAGCATGCGAAATTCCTCATCTTAAGCTCCGATTCATCTTGGCAATTACCCCCTCCCCTTTTCCAGGAGAAAGAGTTCACGACCTTTGAACCAATAAGATTTAGTTATCTACTTTCTTTTTTTACCTTTGGGAGAATCGTCGATCTGAACACTGTAAATTTCGAACTAATTTCACCCCTTTCCTACCTGGCATCGATACATCTTTCAACCATCGCGTTTGGCGAGTGGTGACCATTAAGTTTGCCGACTGAGAACAATAAAGTTAATCACCACGTTTTAAGTGTTACTCAATGATTGGCGAGTGCTAATTTTGTGCTATATTTACTGACGCAGTCAATGTATGGCCAGGCTTACCCCACGACTTTTTACACTTAGGGTTATCGTAGTGTACCCATTTTTCAATCGCCAGTTCCATCAGCCGTTGAAGCAGCTGTTCACACGTGAAAAGATGCCATTCGACGTCTCGGCTTCAATTCATATGGCACCAATGCACTTGCTTTAGAATCATTCCAAATGCTTTCAAACGTTCAGCTAGCATCTGACATGAGTCTTCATGAAGTAATACGTCCAATCCTTCATCTCCAAATTTATTTGATGCACCCGAGTACTCTTTATCTTCAACATCAAAATATTTATTTTTGAAAAATCTAAACCAATCTCTGCATGATGTTTCTGACAGACCACAGTTGTCTGTTGTAAGTCGCAACAAGAATTCTGTGTGCTTCAGCTGCAGATTTTTTTTTAATAAAGTAGTGCAGTAAAATTCCCTGCAAGTATTCTTTTTCTGGTGTGAAATTCAACATGTTTAACACTATGAAAAAAAAAATGTTGTTTACACTTCGGCAAAATGACATACACTGAATTTCAAACTTGCTTATAGTACTTCTTTAAAGATGCATTATAATCTTAAACTACATGCACACAGTTCTGTTAAAGCCATCTGTTGGAAAACAGCGAGAACTTATTCAACCTCCCAATAAAAAGGTTGCACAGAAAAATGAAAGACAACTAAGAAAAGTCTCAGATTAGTGTGTTAATGTCAATGGAGTTATATGTTTTATCACACAGTCAAAAATAAATAAATAAAATAATAATTAAAGTTAAATTTAAAATGAAGCATTAATAAAACACTTACAAGTATCAACAGCATATATAACTTTATACTTCTTCTGAGCATAGTCTAATGTGGTAAACTGTAAAACAAAGTGTACGAGAATGAGTTAATTAAAGAAATAATCATAAATTGTCCTTTTCTTATTACATACATTTTAATAATTACATAATATAATACTTATTAATTCAATAGAAGAAAACTAAAAGAATTCAAAGTATATCAAAATGGAATTTTACTTTGACCTTGAATAAAAGTAATTTTTACTATAAAATTTAAAGTATATCAAAATTGAATTTTATTTTGACTTTGAATAAAAATAATTTTTAATATAAAATTATTCACAAACAGTTTTTAGTTAAAAAATTCAGAGCAAGAATATACACAAAATGGTTGTAAAAAACAACTGCAAATAACTTGAAAGGATAAATAATCTCTCTATACTAAAAATAAAAAATGAACTACTGCTGCCACTGCTATCATAATTAAATTTATTGTGACCGTTTGACTTTCTTAGCTAATATTAAGAAAACTACTGCATATAAAAATGTGAAAATTGGTAGGAGAAATGTTTGATAAACATGCTAAAGCAAACAGTTTTTAAATCAAATAATTATTTTAATAAAATAATTGTTGAAGTGGGACAAAATAGTTCAATTAAAGTTTTATAGGATCAAAAACTATGCATAGTAATTTAACCTTCTTTCACAGGCGCATACTTGATGAGCTTGCGATGCACAGTGTTCACTCATTTTTCAAATTTCATTAGTTTGACGTTTTTTATTCAAATTTTCTTTTTTACTTAACCATTTTAAAGAAGCTGATTTTCAAATGTGTAATTGATTGATCTTTCTTAATAAACCACAAAAAGAATTGTCAGCTGTCATGTCAACAATGGATGCAGCCTTGAGCATCGACAAATCCTGCAGTCGAAGAGAAATGAATGACAACCAGACTACAGAAAATCACCACTGTCCGTGATACATCATTCAATCTTTTGTAATCATTGTAATCTTTTTTAAAAGAGAGCAAATTAGTGTGTTTTTAGAGCCTGCAGTGTCTAGATGGGATTTTAAAATTAAAAATACTTACTGTAACTATAAAAGCGACAGCAAGAATTAAAAATGCACCAATAAGGTACATTATACCACGACTCCTGGCGTACTGTGGTCCAACAGATGAGCTGCAGAATCAAAAAATATGTACCAGTTAATATCAATATTTAGAAAGTATACAGTTACTAAAAAGGAAAAAGATCAAAAACAAACTTACACTTTTCGACAATGAGGACATCTCGCAAGAGCATTTGTCAAAGTGTTAAACTGGTTTAAAAAAAAATGATTATAAATAAATGGTCACAAAAACAATTTAAATAAATCATGAATACAAAATGATACTTTTTTTTTTAAAGTTGAATAACAATCGTCATTTTATACTTCCTTGTTATATTGCCTCTTGTAATTACGATTACGCCAAAGTTGCAATTATGATTTCGCCAAGGTTGTCGACAAGCTTATATATATGTATGTCAAACACTCATATATATATGTCATAAACATCATATACGTCATGTTTATATCATATATACATCATATAGGTACATGAGTGTTTTTAGTGAAGGATATAATTTGGTTATATATAGCAATACATCTTGGTCACTTGGCAATGCATCTTGATCATTTGACAATATACCTCAGTCGCTTGGCGATTCGCCCTTGAGGGCTGCTATAACAAGGAAGGACCCATCATTTTGATAAGCACAAAAACATTAAAATTATATGAGGATGTCAACAATGTAGTTATAATTTTCTATTGAATAACTGCCAACTCTGGTGAAAGAAAAATTAGAATGATCATGCATATAACACAATTAATGACATATATAGAAAATTAACAGAGAAATTGTAAAATTTCTAATAAGAAAACAACAAACAGAAGAGAATTTTCATAATTGAATTGGTAGTTTTCTTTCCTTCATTGCAAACCTTACTAGGAAAAGCAGCATGACAGTTGCAGGAAAATAATGTAATTGAATTTTCAAAGCAATTTAATAAAATACAATTATTATATAAACTTTTTTCAAAGAGAAACTCACCTCACAAACTTTAAAATTACATAAAAATCTCTTTTTTCTGTAAGTTGGAGAATAGAGATTGGATTCCTAGATGAATTAAGTCATTAACACTTTTTAACTAGCTTGGAAAATGCAAAAAATAACTGATTAAGGGTCCTGTCCCATCATGTGAAAACACGGGCTCACTAATGTTAATCTATGGTACAGTTATTTTATAAAATCTTGTTTGCATTTCAATATTTTAAAAGATTTTTTTCTTTCTTTTTTTCTTTTTTTTTTTTTTTTTTTTGCATTGGATACCTGAGATTGATCTTTACAACGTCCCGCCCGCTTTTTACTTTTTCGATCTTCTTTGCAGATTTTTAACTTTCGGAACCACTTAAAAATATTAAAATGCAAACAAGATATTGTAAAATAACTGTCCCATTGGATTAGTGAGCAGGTGTTTTCGCATGAGGGGACAAGACCTTTAAGTAGTGATGGTAAAAAATACAGTATTCAAGCTTTAATAATTCAAAAATTATTATTCTCAACACTTTTAATGCTGCTATACATGTGCATAAAAACTCAGAATAATTGGAATATGCTTACAATTTCTACCTAGCAAAACATTTGAAATTTACTCAGGTAAAATAGAAACAGATCCAATGAGTTGTGAAATTCGTCATAAGTTTTTTGATGTCATAAAAATGGCTTTAAAAATTTAAACACAACAAATGTGCGAGAAATATTGTGTAGTTTTATTTTCTTTCAGGTTTCAATAAAATGAGTTTAACATAAATGCATATTGTGGGTACAGAAGGATTGAACCATTGTAAGCCTTGGTGAAATGTTTGATGACAGATGAGAAGATTTTTTTCTTTTAATCCTTATGGAACAAAAGTTTCATGACCAGTTGCATGACCATTCATGATTAGAGTTGAATGTTTATCACAGAAAAAATAAAAAGAAAAAAGGCCAAAATCTGCAAAAAAATTGTGAAATTTTCATCAGAAAAAGAAAAAAAACTAATTGAGGTAATAAATATTAATATTGTTATAAATTATCTAAAATATTTATCCAGGAATTTATAATAATATTTAGGCTTTCATTGAAAAGTAACATTACGTTTTAGAATGTTCCTAATTTAAGCAATAACCCTAGGCAATTAATGGTGTTCTTTTTTGTCATGCATGAAGAGAAAATAGAATAAATTTCTTTACCAGTGGTTTGAAGAAACTGAATGAAAACACAGAAAAATAAAAACTCTTTTGATGAGTTAAATCAGTCTTTATTGTAAACTTAAATTTGAAGTTATCTTATTCCCCCTTTGGCCACTCTTCTTAAAAAGTTAAAAGGCTGTAATAATCTTTCTAGTTTTTGAAGGAAAGTTTATAAATAGAAGCAGTGCAGTGAACATCTTTAGAATTTTAAATTTAAAACATGGCAAGCTCTTAATATAACACTATGGCATCACCCCTGCACAATATACTTGAAACTTTAAAATCTGCATATTTAATCAGAGCCAAATAACTCCCTCTAATGCCAAATCCATTAGACTAAATTCTGATTAAATTTTGTCAGTCGTCATGTTTTTAATACTAAGAAAAGAGGCCAACAAAAGTACGGAAAGGGATTCTTTAAAATCATTTGATAACTATAAACAATGAAAAATTTTCGAAGATCAAATAAAAACAGTCCAAAACTAAAACTATTTTTTTTTTTTAAATATGTGATTGAGACACAAACGTGATGAAAACCATGCCTCAGAGAGGAACTGATGGAAAGCCAAGCTCTTCAATAAGAGGGAAAATGGTGATGGAAGATGAAGTCGCAAGATGCTGGAAGGAAAAGCAAGGTTGCACAGGAAGTGCCAAAAATGCTGAGCAAAAGCATCAGTAAAAAGAAAAAGCCATATTTAAGGCTTCATGTGCCATCAAAAGCGAAGCACTGATAGAAAGGGAAACACATAAAATAGTAGTGATGTGAGTATAAAATCACACTAATAACATTTAATTTTCAGAAAGACCAACTGTCTCGTAGAAATCGTAGAAATATTGGTAGTGAAGATAACCAGATCTACCTTCTTATACAGATATCTGGCCACTTTCCATCATAAAGATTTAACTGTTGATTCCAAACTGTTAAACAAAAACAAGGTTAAAATTTACATTTTAAATCGACAAATTTTGAAAGTATATTATTAAAAGATCACCAATAGACAAAGTGCTTCGAGTTTTCATTTTAAATTACAAAGCACCTGAGTAAACTTCAAGGCAAATTTCATAATGTTATCTTGTTATTTGATAGTATAGCGATTTCAAATAGAATTTACTACTTTGATAAAACAATTTTCAGAAAGAAAATTTATTTCATTTTTTATGTTACCAGGCATTACAAAAATCATCGAGTGGAAAGTTTTAGAATATACTAAAAATGTATTGAAAAATGTATTGAAAATCAGATTTTTGAAAAGTGAAAATATATGGATATGAGATTTTCCAATTTCTATAATTATTCACCAATTGACCGATTTTTTAAAGTATAGTATGCAATTAGGCATATTTTAGCTATGTTCGGTGTGTACTTTTATACATCATCTTTGGGTAGCTACCAACCTTGTTGTTATTTTTCAAGTCACATAAACATAATTTGAAACATAAAATGTATCGAATAAATAAAATCAAATAAGTAGTCCATAGATACAACACAATTTATTAAATACATTTGATCTTTGATGATTCAAAATACGTTTATTTTTATTTTTTACTAAAAGAAAACATGGAAGATTGACAGCTATGCTTTTGCTAGATCAAGATTAACACACCAGCGTGTACAATCATTTTTTTTTTTTTTTTTTTTTATTTAAATAAGTACAATTTAGAAAATTCAATTAAATTTTATAGATTTGGTTGATAAACGGTAAATTTTGAATAAATTTTCTTAAAAATAAGATAAAATAAACTATATGTATAAGAATAACTTATAATTTTGGAAAATTGCATGAATAGTTCTTTAACATGACTGTGTTGTACCTGCTAATTGTGCAATGGTAATCATATTATCTACTTTTTTTTATGTGGCCCGTGGCTTTGTATGTAATGTTTAATTTGGCCCGCGGCGGTAAACGAGTTTGACATGCCTGCCTTAGAATGAAAGACATTGGGTGGAGTTTCCATTTTTCTACTGTTCTGGATGAGGTATCTGTCAACATAGTCAATATTGTGTATATTGTTGAACCTCGTTACATAGAAAAAAGGAAAAATTTCATTTTCAGAGAATAAGGTTCGAATTTTTTTCTAACTACTCTTCTATTTCTTTTATTTTTTATTGAAACGTATATGTCATGATTCAAATACATTATTTGAATTATAAAATTAAATTTCCCTGTGTTTTTTTTTGTTGTTGATTTTCACTGGTTTTTAGACAGTTGGCAAAGTTACCCTGTTTCCCAGGTAACTTTGCTAACACGGTTTTATGTGCAAAAAGAAAAAATATATATATAGAAATTCTTACTTAAGTTAACATGTTCCCACATATTTTTAAACTAGAGTTCAAGACTAACGGTTTAAGATGATTTTGAAGCATTATTGAACATCATGAGGAAGGAAAAGATGGGTAGGGAAAAAAAATGTGGCAAAGTTGTCCTGGTTTACGGTATATTGCATGCATTATTTCACAGAGAAAGCCTGATTGTTATTGTAGCAGATATAAAAAAAGAACACTGGTTTACAAATTAAAAAAAAATTATATACTTTCAATGAAACAGCTATTTTCTTATTATACTACCTCCTACTAATGAAAGGCGGTATTTGAAAAAATCTATCATGTCACATTTTTTTAATTTTTACATTTTTCAATATTCACATTTTTAATTCTATAATACACTGGTGGAAATTGAATTATGAAAACACGGTTTTTTAATCAAAACATTTATAATATTAACTAAAAATGAATGAATTTTCATACATTATATATGCTATGTACAACAAATAATTTAGAAAAATAAAATTTCATACAAATTAATAAACTAAAACATAACATCAAAAATTGGATTTTAGTAACATAAAAATATGGAAATTGATTTATGAAATGCCACATTTAATTGAAATTAATAATTAGTAAAGCCGCCTTTATTCATTAGAGTTTCTTTTATTCTAGATGGCATTGATAAAACAAGATTTTGGATGTATTTCTGATCAATTAGTTTCCAGTTTTGACAGATTGAAGCTTTCAAATCTACAAGTGATGTGTACTGCATCCCATTTGCATAAACCATTCGAACAAGCTGTCCCCAAACGTTTTCGATGGGGTTCAGATCAGGAGTAATAGGTGGATGATCTAAAAGAACAATATTCTGTTCGTCAAACCAATCTTTCATTGTATTTGAAATGTGAATACTTGCATTATCTTGCATGAAGATATAATCTAAACCATAATATTGCCATGCAAATGGAAGAAGTGAATTTTCTAAAACTAAACTATAATCAAAAGAATTCTGGCGACCGTTTAAAAATACAATTTCACTTTTGCCATCATAAGCAATCGCTGCCCAAATCATCAAACTTCCGCCACCAAAATTTCTGCTGAATGTAGATTTCGGTTCTTTTCGGAGATCTCTCCAATAATACCTCAAACCATCTGGGCCATCCAAATTAAATCTTTTTTCGTCAGAGAAAATGACTTTCTTCCAATTGTCATCCATTGACATGTACTTCTCGCAATACTGCAAACGCATCTGCTTGTGACGCAGAAGTAACTTCGGACACGGCTTCATTTTCGACCATTTCAAGCTCCGTGAAGAATGTAAAATTTGCCTAACTCTTCTAGAAGTAACAGGCAGGGATAGATCTGCACAAATCTGCTTTGAACTGTGACCAGCTTTCGATGCAAGTTGAAGAATCCCCCTTTTCTGTCTCTTGCTTAAACGTGGATTACCTTTTTTGTTAAAATTTTTGCCATAATTTGCTGGATCTTTTCTATAGTTATATATCACACCAACAGATCTTTTAATTAATTTACTAATTTCCGGAACAGACTTTCCACATTCTAAAAATGCGTCGATTTTACCTCTTTCTTCTTCAGACAAAATCTTTCGTTTACCCATCACGAAAATTGTAAATGAAACATATTGCTTTCACTGTACAACGCTTTTTATGTCTACTTTGCAGGTCACGTTACTTTGTTTTATACAAATTTTTGTCACATTGCTTCGGAATAATCAATGAAATATGATATTTCATGAATCAATTTCCATGTTCACATATTACGAAAATTTAATTTTTGACTTTTTGTTTATGTTTAATATTATGTGTGAAAATTTATTTTTGTAACAGATTTGTCATACGTACTATGTATATCCCATGAAATTTCATTCATTTTTAATGAATATTATAGAAGTTTTTGTCAAAAAACCGTGTTTTCATAAATCAATTTCCACCAGTGTATATCTATCACGTCACATTCAACCTACCCACATTGTCAACTTGGATTCTATATTCTAGTTTTCTAGTGTTTTTGTGAACTAAAGTGGTTTTGTTTTTGATAAAATGTCTAATAGAGTCTGTAAATTAAATTCTGATCGTTTTTGTTACATTTGTGGACAATTTATATTCGCAATAAAAGGAAGACCGATATCGGAATGTCTTAAAACAGCATATTTGCATTATTTTGGATTCTCAGTGAGTAATCAAGATAAAAAATGGATCCCACATGTTTTTTGTGAAAGCTGTAGGCTTACTCTGATATGCTGAGCTTCGGGAGAAAAAAAGTATCTTCAATTTGGATCACCAATTCTGTGAAGAGAACCTTCAAATCACGAAAATGACTATTATTTTTGTTTTACAAAAAATAAACATAAAATTCAATATCCTGACATTCCATCAGTCTCAAAACTGATATCACAATTGGAAACTCTGCCACATCCCGTATGTCCATGTATGTTAAGTGCGAGTTGCCAAGATAGTGACGATCTGTTTGTGGAGGATGAAAATGATGAGTTCGTAATTGAAGATGATAAAAACGCCACATTTAATAAACCAAAATGAGTTGAACGACCTTGTGCGAGACTTGCAACTATCTAGATCTAAGGCAGAGATTCTTGCCCCTTGTCTACAACAGTGGAACTTATTGACACCAAATAGCAAAGTAACTTATTACCAAAATCGAAGTAAAATTTTCAGCAGTTATTTCACTAAAAAGGATGATTTTTGTTTTTGTCATTATATTCCCGGACTTTTTAATGCGATGAATCAAAATTATGATCCAAATCAATGGCATTTATTTATCAATTACTCTAAATATAGCTTGAAAGCTGTATTACTTCTTAACTGTAATATAAAATCATCTTTACCAATGGGCCATGCCATAAACAGTAAAGAAACCTATCAAACAATGTCTCTTTTAATAAAAATGATGCAATATAAACAGCCCAACTGGAAAATATGTGGCGATTTAAAAGTAGTTAGTATGTTACTGGACTTACAGGGTGGGTATACCAAATATTCATACTTTTTGTGAATGTGGGATAGTCGAGCTAAAGAACACCATTACATAAAAAAATAATGGCCTGTCCGAAATGCATAATAAAAAATTTTGTCAAAGCCATAGATAAAAACAGTGTTGCTTTTAAATATTTACACGAAAATTTTCCAAGTATTTCAGATGCAAAATTAAAAGAGAGAATTTTTATCAGTCCACAGATACGTAAACTGATGCAAGATAAGGACTTCGACAAACTTATCTACTAATGAAAAAAATGCTTGGAATTCCTTTAAAACGGTCATCCATGGATTCTTAGGAAATCATAAAGATGAAAATTATGAAAAAATATTGCTGTTTTATTAAAAAACTATCATGCAATGGGTGTGACCATGTATCTGAAGATACATTTTGTCCATTCGCACTTGGATTTTTTCCCTGAAAACTTGGGCGCCGTGAGTGACAAGCAGGGCGAGCATTTTTGGCACCAAGACCTTTTTTTGAAGACAGACACAAAGCTTTTTGGCACGAAAGTATGTTAGGAGACTACTGCTGGTCTATTTTAAGAGAAACAAATCAAGGAAATTATAAAAAGTAAAATTAATCATTTCTATTTTTTTCTTTATATATTTCATGTTATTTTTTAAACTAGACGTGACAGATTTTTTACAATAGTCAGTGCACTAGAATCTATAAAAAAATACATATTTCGGCGAAAGTATATAAACCGTGTAAACCAGTGGAATTAGTACATTTTCAAACGAGTAGAATCATGTACCGTCTATTCAAAATTAAGAGACTGTAAATAAATAAAACCATGTGCTTACTCTATTGGCAACTTTTAAAATGTGTTGGCCATGCCCAAAGTTATAATCATTGCTTTGTTATAAAAGAAAATATAGTTTCTTTTATTTTGATCTGTATTTGTTTATAATCGATAAATAAAACAGAACAAAAAAAAAACTGTTTAAGGTCATACCAAAAAAGGAAAAAAAGAGATCTGAATAAAGCTGAGAAGAAAATTATTTTAAATATGTGCAAAGTGATATTACAATTAAATTCTGAAACTGAGATAACTGATGATGATATTTTGATAAAAAGTTCATAAAAATCTCAAAATAACAATTTATTTCTGTAATTAATAGATCAATTAAATTGTAATTGTTAGCTTGATTAGTTGAATTTTAAACATTAAATAACTGTCAACAAATTTATTTTATTTATTTAATTTCTCCAGAAAGAGTAGGAATAATTATTTACTTTTATAAAATTCCCAAATAAGTGGAA
Source organism: Maratus michaelseni (assembly GCA_963931845.1). Taxonomy (NCBI): domain Eukaryota; kingdom Metazoa; phylum Arthropoda; class Arachnida; order Araneae; family Salticidae; genus Maratus; species Maratus michaelseni. Next base: position 95,172,236 of record OZ007597.1, on the reverse strand, counting down.
AAACTAAAACTCCATGTCATAAATTGACAACCCTTATGTTTATTTAGAATCTTTCTTAATTTTGAATGAACTGCAATCACATTTTCATGTTATTTTTATTACATAACAATTTAAACTATTAACAGTCATGCATAATCACTTTTCTTGATGGTAAGGACTAGTCCTTTGGAATACAAATGGTATTAACTCAAACTGTACTTGAAAGAGGTAGTACTTTTATAACATTCAAAAGCAACAGAATTTCTAATTATCTTGCTTCTATTCATATCATTAAGTTGCAAATCTAAACTTGTAAACTGCTAATTTTCTCATTATGTTACAATTAAACCGTATAAACAAAAATTTAGTAAAATACTAGCTGACAGGCCCAATATTGCCCAGGCCCGTGATAACCTAAAACAAACCTTAAATTTGTATGATTTTATATCTTTAATCTAATTTTGCATAAAATTATATTTTTTAATGAAAAATTCACAAAAAAATATTGACATTTAGTGATAAAAGCGCTCGTAAGAAGACATTTTCTTGTTTTTCCATGTAGTGTTGTTTCACAGTTTAAGAAAAACAGTTCTTGTCGGAATTCTTTGAAATTTTTATCGTTATAAATATAAGAGTTTTGCAGCTCATATAAAAATTTCATGAAAAGATATTGATATCTAGTTGTAAGATTTTTTTTTCCAGTGTAACTTTTAACATAAAAAAAATTAAAATAAATAATAGTTCTTATCGTCTGCACTCTCAGAAATTTTAATCTATTATAAATATAACTGTATCCAAGCCCTCTTTAAAATTTCATGAGAAAATATGCATAGTAGCAAACAGTCCAAGCATTTTTAACAAATATTTTCCCAGATTTTATTATTTTTGTAATTTTTTACTTGTTTGAACATTTCAAAATTTTTGTATGTGATGTAAATCTGGTTTGCTGAAATGAACTAAAAATATTGTGTCAAAATACTGACGAAGTGATCTGCAGTAAATTTTTTTTGAAAGGGTTAAAATTTTTGTATTTTTCTCAGCTTTAAACAGGTATTTTTTGTGAATTAGTGAACCTGAAAAAGAGCCCTAGGGGAGTGTTGCCAAAAGGGAGAAAGAGTCAACTACAAAAACAACCCTTTATGAAATATTTTTTTCCAAGGGTAAATAATATTTTTTCAAACTGACTGTGGTGTTTAAAAGATAAAAGTATGAAATTTCAGAATAGGTTTTTTTCCCCCGTATCCGAAATAATTTGGCCGATGGGCTCTTAAGACAAGCGGCAAAAAAACATTTGGTTCTTTCCTTTTATGTGCTCCAGAAAGAGTCAACTACAAAAACAACCCTTTATGAAATATTTTTTTCAAAGGGTAAACAATATTTTTTCAAACTGACTGTGGTGTTTAAAAGATAAAAGTATGAAATTTCAGAATAGGTTTTTTTCCCCCCGTATCCGAAATAATTTGGCCGATGGGCTCTTAAGACAAGCGGCAAAAAAACATTTGGTTCTTTCCTTTTATGTGCTCCAGAAAGCAGGCACTGAGCATGCATGAGCACATCTCTGCTGATTTGCAAAAAAAAAAAAAAAAAAAAAAAAAAAAACTTTTTAATTAATATCTTAGTTAATTATCGAAAAATTAAAAATCTGAGTCTCAGGTGCATCAGGACCTGTCTTGGACTATCTTCACAGAAATTTTCAATAAAAGGACACACAAATAAAATATTACATACTAAATTTTTGCCATTATTCAATCTTGATAATAAATATAAACTTATCATGAAACTTACTAAAAAGGCGCTACGGCAATGGGCACAAGATACTTGACACATTCCAGGCACACAGGGAGGGTGTGGATTTGCTGGCAGAGGAGCCAAATTTAAGATTCTTTTGCTAAAAAAAGTTAAAAATTTGTTAATTCATGCAAAAATATTTAGACTAAGTTACACACATTTCTGAAATTTCTAATAAAAACATTGAAAAGTAGGATACATAAATTTGTAATTGAGATTATCATTAACAATAAAATAAATACAATCTTTTATTACAGTAATATATTATAAACATGAATGAAAGGGCCGTAGTAGAGCAGCCTTTGTTATATGGCACCAGTCCAAAGACAACAGAAAAACATGATATAATTGAGGACTGAGAAAAAATAAAAAAGGGATAACTTGGAAATGTTTTATATTTGTCTCCAAATATTAATTTTTATGCATATTACAATTTTTTTAATAAAATTAACAATAGTGCACTATACTATTTTGTTGTAAATACTCAGAATATGTAGAAAAAAAGTTTTTTTCTTCTTTCCAAAGGATACATAAAAAGCAAAAAGAATATATTCGAATGAATATATTGTTCAATATAATTTATGCATATAACAAGATATCTTAAATATTTATATTCTATGGTTTGTAAAGATGAAAAATGTAAAATGTTTGCATAAATATGTATGTAATATTCTTTTTAAAGATTTTTAATTGTAGAATAATGTTGGTTAAAAATATCAGCATTTTTTGCAGAAATTGAATTGTGCTGGGCCTGATCTCATTGATTTTTGCCCTGCCTTGGAATAAACTGCTTTTAACAAGCCAGGTCTGAAAATTTCTGCCCATGCAGACCTGGGATTCTGTTAAAGTTTTTGGCTATTTAATATAGATTATAATTAGAAAATAGTTATTAATACTCTATAAGTTTTATTTTATGTTTAAACAAGAGTTTTTACTTTTTTTTTTTTCACGGTGTGAAAATACTCCTTGACTCCAGATGAATGAATTTAGCATTATAAAAGTACAAAGACAAACATGAAAGTACAAAAAACATTTACACACAGAGGGATAGGGGGAGAAACATGAAACATTCTAATTTTTATTTCGAAACATATTCAATAATAAAATGTGTAGATAAAGGACAAATTATATAATAGGAAATGACTAATTTTAATAATATTACTATTGCAAATAAAATTTTTATAGTATGATACAAAAATCTTATAATATGCAAAATCACTTTGTGAATGGAAAAAAAATTACTTATAATGACTTCAGAAAATTAATACAAGGTTTTTAAATTTTATTTAAAAATATAAAACATGAACAAGCTGATAAAATGTTAAGATATTTTTCATGCATGAAATACGCTTCTAGGAATGTTAAAAATATATCTGGTTTAAAATATACTTCAATTTTTTAAAGAATACATTCTGAGTGATTTTATAGTTTCTAGTAGGTTGTCGATGATTTAAATCACAATTTTAAAGAAGTTCTTTTAAAAAATCCTTGATTAAAATCATACATTTTAAATTTTTAAAAAGGATGTGAATTTTAAAATCTAAGATAACAAAATTTGCAATGTTTCTAAAAATATTTTGCCTATGTTAATAAAAGAAAGAAAGATGTTTGTCTGTCAGTGATGGCTAGGGAAATCTACTGCATAAGCATATTTCACGAGTGACTAAATTCTTGAATGCACCATGCTCCTCATTGGCTGAAAGTGAAAGAACCCTGACGTTAGGAATTTGAAGCTCTTTTCAGGTATGATCGCAAAGTGCCCAACTCAGGGTTGCATCTGTGGGTTATTTGTTTATATTTTCATGTACACGTTGTTGAACACTGATGATGGTAGACAGAGGATTATTAATATTTTAATAACAGGGAGGATTATTATTATTTTGATAATGGGGTATTGTTATACATTAATTTCTTCTTGTGAAATGCTGGTAAGAATCATTGATATAATTGTTTTGTTGGTAAGTATTTTGATTACTAAAATCTTTTCTTGCTCATGCATGGTATTGTTTATCTATTTTTAATTTTGGTTTTATCTAGAATCTCTTGTCGATAACTAAAGTTTAGCTATAATATATGCTTAATAATACGCTCGATAATTTTAGATAATAATTTTCCAATTTGTGGGAAGAAACAATGCCATTTACTCACTCTTATTTTGAATATTTGTTACATAGAGACGGATTAAAAATAAATTATAGAATCTGGCATCCTTCTCATATTGTTTTGAGACTTTTTTTTTTAAGCGAGTCTTTGGTATTGTAGTTATTCTTAAAAATTTGGATTGGAATTTTATTTATTGGAATCTTGTGGTTTTTAAGAAAATGAAAAGTATATCTTAGATGGTAGTAGGATATATCCTAGTTGTATACAATATTTTTTATATATTCTTTTTCAGCTGAAATATATAAGCTTTAAGTTGCATCATCAGCATTTTGTGCACTGTGAAGTATATGCATAGAGGTCCCTGTGATCCAATGACAAAGATTACTAATTAAATATACTATCCAGCTAGTACCACTTTTAACAGCATTAAGGGGTGTTAAGTGTGATTTTGAGTGTGCTTGCTTTTTGACCCTGCTTTTGAGCATGTACTTGCTAGATTAAAATTATGGAAGTTTGATGGCAGTGGACGACATAGATTCATGACCATGGGCAAGTTGTTTTGATGCCAAAGATATTTGAGGCTGGTCACCAAATTTCTGTTCAGGTAAGAAATGAACCTTTTTTTCAGTCTTTATACTTATTCTTTAAATTTTAATCCTGTTATTACAATTTATCTTATTTGTTTGATTGTTTATCAAGTTTATAAACTCAGGTCTTGATAATCCAAAAATGTCGTCTGTAGATTTGTTAAAGATTAGATTCAAATAATTATTTTTTGCATGGGTTTAAATAATAAAACTGCATTTTAATGTTGTATAAAGGAATATTACACATTTATTGCTTTACCTTTCCATCCTTTTAAAAAAAATTATTATTATTCCTTTGTAAATTAAAAATATAAATAATTCATTTATTTACTTATTTTAACAAGAGTTACATCAGTTGCATCTAATTTTTATATGTAACAGACAAACAATTAATTTATCTATTTCTCCTCCACCATTTTAATAAACACCAGGTGCAATATTTTGATGTCTTCATTGCCATATACATGTATGCCTATATTGTATAGTTTTTCATTTCCATGTATATAATTTACGCAAATACAATTATTTACTTTGTAATTTCTATTTTCTTTCTGAAATATGACAATAGTTTATTTTCTTTTCGATAACAACATAAAATAAAAATTAGTCTTTATGTTTCATGATGAAATTAGTTTCATGAGAGATTCTGCTTGGGAATCTTATTTTTTCTCATCCCAGTTCTGCATTCGTAACTCTTGAGCAGCCCATTACTCACTATATCACTCTGCCATCAAATTACACACATTTCACGAAAAAGTCCCCCTCTCTTGGGGTCAAGTTATTTTTGCTCCCTTAAATTGCTTTTGCTATTGGTCTCTGCTACGAAATGGGAAATGATCAAAGCTTTCAAAACAATTAGACACTAATTTCAATTTTAAGAAAATGACCAGATGACGTATTCAATTCTTTATAAAAATGTGAGTTATTTTTTGAAAAATACGAAAGTGCTTTGAAAGTCTAGCAGAGAAAAACAGACCATTTTTCAGCATAAATACATTTTCATCTCTAATTATACACGAACACCATTTCTGATGCTTTCTTAGTCTTCATTCTTATGTAAGTTTTTATGTTTTTGTTTTATAATTTAAATATTGTTTAATGCCCCTTGGAAGATAAATCAGTAAATAGTTGAACATTAAATGTGTCTGTTGATTTCAAATTATTTGAGCAACTATCCATTTTCAATAATTTACCCCTATTTCACGAAGTCGTCTATATAACAAAGTTTTGGTAGTGATTTAGCAACTTTATTAATAAGAGATTCTACTGTTAGTAAGTTTTTATCAGGCAAAAAAGCATTTAATTTGAAATTGATAAACCTATCATAATTCACATTGTTATAGCTTTCTAAATGAAAGCAAATTAATTAAATAATCAAATTATTCACTCTTTTATCTATCTATCTATCTGTCCATATATAACAACCTCCTTCTTCTACTCTTACAAATAAACATGTAACTGCAAATTTTAGTTAAAGGAGAATTAAAGAATAGCTGCTCAACAGCTATTGTGAAATAGTGTATAGTGGAAAAAACTAATTAGTATCAAAATGTTAAGCATAGCAATCAGTTCATGTTGAAAGAATGTTTTTACTTTTGAACTCATACACAGCAAATAAAGAAATAAGTTGGGAATGGAACAGGGAAAATTGCTTTTTTTTTTCTCCTCCCAATTCAAAGCACTAAATACCAAATACCTGTTGTGCGGGTAAGAATAACAACAGTAAAATTGAAAATGGCTATCATCTTTATACAAACTATAATCAACATTGAGGTAGGCTTTTTATAATTTAGCTAACAATACCTATGATATCACTGACCAAATTGTAATGCACTTTACATAATGTCATCTCATTTCATAGAAAGCAAAGTCTTTCAGTTGAATATTTTGCTGAACTATCTTTAGTTATTTTTTAAATTATGTACAAAAATCTGAGTTTGGCTTTTAAGTGAAATACATTAAATTTATTATTGAAAAAGTGTAAGTGTACATAGTTTATTTTCCTGATCCCGAAAATGCAAATTTTGTGAAAATCTGGCAGTAAACTTTTTAATTTTCACCAAAAACTCATCCGCTTTGAATCAAATGGTCAAAATATTTGAGGAGGTGGTATTAAATTTATTTCCGCTTCGGCTCTAATTTCTGAAAGACAAAGAGTTACCACAGGAACAATTTAGTGTCATCAATTTTTAGAGTGATTTTGCATTTCATATTATTTTTTGACGGGACCGGGCAATGCCAGGCGGATCAGTTAGTATATATATATATATATATTACTTAATTCTTTCTTTTTGTTTGATTTTTTTAATATAATATATAATATTTAACACACAAATTTCCTATAAATAATTTGACTTTTGTTAAATCTATCAAATGTTTAATCATACATATAAAATTCTAGCACAAGAACTATAAAAATTAATCTATTGAGAAATACTTATCAAAAACTTAACGAATCATGCCAATGTTCCCAAACGAGAACATACCTAAAATCATGAATAAAATTTTTTTTTGTTGGAAAATTTCTTCTTCCATTGTTTAAATAGATGCATTTTAGTCTTATTTTTACAAAGAAATATTTTTTTATACCTGGAACAAAGTGTCATTTAAAAGGCTAAAAAAAAAAAAAATCTTGATTTTGTTTTACACATTAGTTTCTAATGAATAACCATTTGAAAATGAAAGATTATGAACAACTGAGAAATTCTAACAAACAAATACAAAATGACTGCAAAATTTTACTGAGAATGTAGATAGCAAACTGTTTTGAACTAAAAAAGAGATTATTAACTAAAAAGAACATGTTTGAAGCATAAAATAAAACCTACCAGTTATTTCTAGGGCATGATATTCTTTGAGAACTAGATTTGCAAATTAGAAGACACTGACATGGACAACGAACGTATTTTTTTCCAGGCGGGGCACTTTTTATAGGCTGAAATATAAAGTAAAAAAGAATTTTTTGAAAAATCAATGAATGAATAAAATTAATGTAGAAAGAAGTTAAGAATGGATATATTTAAAAAAAATGAACTGAGCATCATAACATTAACACAAGATAAAAAAAAAAACTAATGAATAAATTAGTTCATTCATTTACCCATAAGTAAAGCCATTTATTTACAAGCATCATACAGTAAATTAATAAAGTAAAACATCCATAATGGACATTCCAAAATAGCAGGCATCTTTATTTGGTGAGCAGTTTTTCAATCCCCAAGGTCTATGTGCAGGTTTTTACCTCTGAATAATGGACACCTGTAAATAACAGACGTGTGCAGTCTGAACCAGAGTTGAATTCAGGAGGTAGCCAACAGTGGGACCCCCCCCCCCCTCAGGACATGCTCCCATGAAGATTTCAGATTTATGCTTTTTAATATTAAAAAGTGCAATCCCCCCCCCACACACACACACACAGGAACTCTATAATGCCCCCACTGGTGTACAGAAATCCTTCCCAGGGGAAAATATCTGAATTCGACACTGATCTGAATGTGTCCACTACTTACAGGTTTTACAGTACTTTGAAAAGAAGAATATCAAGAGGAATAGAAATGAAGAATGATAATAAGATTTAAGACAAGATATGACAATTTATTAATAAGAATTTTTTTAAAATACAAATGTTTTTACAATGTTCTTTTGCAAATTACTTCTTAAGTTGCATAATTTTATTATACAAAACACAAACCACAACTGCTCTCTGTCAAATATGAAATGCGATGTTATAGTATGATGTATTGTAATGAGCGCTTAAACAGCTGACAGTAGATTACATTCTTGCACAGGACTCAATTAGAAGCAATTGGTGAGACTGGCTTTGGTTTTATTCTCATATCATGTATATATTTTAAAGTTGTCAAAGTATTCATTAATAATAAATGTGTCACTTTTAAAATGTTACAATACAAAGGCTTTGGCAAATATTATTGATTGCTAATTTATGTGCTTAAAGTAGTTATTTAATAATGTTGTTTCTATTTTAGTCAAATCTGACAAGTTACTGTAGCTTTTGTACTATTTATGAAACTTTTTTGGCATGTCTTCTTGGTAACATTTCTTGATTTTGACCAAACACTGACTCATCATGAATCAAATGACCCACACATTTGAAGGGGTCATATTGAATTTACTTCTGCTTTAAAGACATCTCTTATTTACTTTCTGACAGAAGAAAGGGTTACCAGAGGAAGGGTTTCGTGCAGTGATTTTTAGGGCGTTTCCACATTTTGTACTATTTTTTTTATAAGACTGGGCCATTCTGGGCAGCCCAGCTAGTCTAAAAATAAAGGGTACTTCTCTATTATCTCGTCGACCACTTTTCATAACAAAAAACTATCGCCAAACTGTCATGCCAAATAAACGGGAGAATGTTGCCATTGGAATATCAAAATAAATAAATAAATAAAATATAAGAATTTAAGGACACAAGTTTTATTTTAATTAATGAAATAACTAATAAATCAGTAAAACATAATGAAAAATACATGCAAATGTTGAATTAAAAACCACTTGATGTCATAACAAACACGTATAATGTTTCTGACATCAAGTAAATGGGACTGCATTTTTGGCGTTTAATCTCACAGTTTGGCGATAGTTTTTTGTTATGAAAAGTGGTCGACGGGATAATAGAGAAGTACCAAATAGAGTTAGTTACCATCATTCAAGCTTTTAGATATTAGAGTTTAATCTAGGAAAAAGAGATTTGTAGCTTTTTGGCTAATTGCAGCCAATAACTGTTAGCCAAATAAAAATAGCTTTAGCCAAGAAAAAAAACTTTTATTTATACAAAATTTCTGTATAAATGAGTATTATTTGTAATTATACAATATATAAACATTACACCACTCTGTAAGATTGACCCTCTCGAGATTTGGCCATACATCACACATCAAATGCTTTTTTAAATGGAAATTCTTTTCAAACTTCCCATTCCAAATTAATCACCATTAAGTTACTTAAATTTTTGATTGTCAGTCTATTTCTCAAGTCAGTTTTTGTTATATTCACAAGACACAATCCCCTTTCACAATCTGCTGTAGACAACAGAATTGTTGCTACAAATTCATACAAAGAAGTCACATTGGGAAGCATGTCAGTAATGCCATTTTTATGGAAAAAGAATACAATCAGCTGGTTTCATTTCTTTACCCCTTGTAGCCAGAACCTGCCTGAACAACTTCCATTCATCAATCGTTTTGGTTTCATTTCTTAAGTTGGGATCATCAACAAAAAATAAACAAACTCTTTTAATTTCCTCAATACTTGTTTAATGCAAATGACGTCATACTATTTGCCGAAACGTCAGTGAAGGCTTACTGTTGAGACCCGAAAAGTTTTTGGTTTCTGTCTGTTTGTCTGTCTGTTCCGCGATAACTGCCGTAAAAATGATGCGATTAGTTTGATTTTTGGTAGGTATGTTGGTCAGATACCCGGAATTAGCTGTATAGTTTTTAGTCACATTTGGTTCATTCGTTCGGAAAATATAGAACATTTCTTTTTTTATCATAATGCTTTCCTATGGGAATTCAGACGATTTTGAATTTTTTCAGTCGTTAAAAATAAAAAGTCGCATTTGATTAATGTATTTAAACGGTAAGTTATGAAGGCTAAAATTTATCAAGTCAGGTCTTAAATTATTCAAATTAATTTGAAATTTTGTTAATACATTCGTCAGATTTTTTAAATTAGGTGTATAATTTTTGGTGCAATTTTATACATCTGTTCTAATAATATAATACATTTTATTCTATCATTTTCTGCAATTTTTAAAATGCATTTATTTTTATTTTCCTCTTTAATTTAACCGTAACCTAGCAACTAAATTTTAAAGAATATCAAAATAATAAAATTCAAATAATTCAGACTATTTTGCCCCAATATTTTATTGGGTGATTTTAATATTTTATTGAAATAAATGAGAATTTATTTTGATACAAGCTACCTTTTAACTACAGAATGATAACCGAAGCATTTTTACATAAGATATTATTTATTTCTGGAAGAGATGTGGATTATTCGTGGTTGAAAATTAGTATTATTTTTAAAATAGGATATAATATCTCGTACAACGAGATGGTTAATCTAAAGAAATTAGCGTAGTAAAACGCATCCATACAGCCTGAAATAGCACAATTACTGGAAACTGAGTTCATAAAAAGTTATCACAAAAAATACTTTATAGCGCCAAATCACGGTTGCTATTTAGTGAATTGACAGTGGGCACGATTATGAATGATTACACAATAGGTTTAAAAGTTTTCAAATAAGCCTATTTTTGAGAGATTTTAGAATGCTATTGCCATCGAGTTAGAACAAGATGTACGTATGTAAAATAAATATTATAGGATGACCATCAAAACTGTTTTTCCGAAACAAAAATTGTAATAACACTAGATTTCTGCAATAGATATAAGTGAAATACAGTAGATTCAGTTTACATTTCCATAAGTTGCTTTTGTACACGAGATATTATTCAACTTATCTATCAGATGCGAGTGTTTCGTGGTTGGCAGGTAAGTAAATATTGCTATTTAGGTACTAGGATAACATGAAATTATTTTCTGAATTTTTGCTTATCCTAATAAAACCACTGTGTAAAACGAAATCCAAGATATACTAGAATCATTCACAGAAACAGTAGGAAGTCACGAATATAAATGTAATAAGATTACGGGGGGTTCAGGCACATAATATTATGTTTCACTGTAATATATGTATAACAAATATATTGTTATATATTTGTGCTTCATAATATTATCGTGTGTGTTCTAAATAAAGTGTAGAAGAAATGTATTGTTTTAATCTAAAAAATAGAATAAGAAGTTCATAAGAATGTCAGAATATTATTGCATAAACCGTGTTTAATTTAACGTTTTTAATTTCTGAAACCTTCGAATTATTTTATATGCGAATTATATATGTAATAATTGCCGAAACGTCAGTGAAGGCTCACTGTGGGGACGCGAAAAGTTTTTGGTTTCTGTCTGTCTGTCTGTCAGTCTGTCGGTCAGTCTGTTCCGCGATAACTGCCGTAAAAAAAGTTTGATTAGGCTGATTTTTGGTGAGGTACCCGGAATTAGCTGTATAGTTTTTAGTTATATTTTATTCATTCGTTCGAAGAATGTAGAACATTTCTTTTTAGTCAACAAATATAGAACAGTCATCATATCATCATGTTCTATATATCAAATATAGAACACTCTTTTTAGTCTTTTTAGAAAGTCAGACGATTTTTTTTAAATTTTAACATTCAACGAAAAGAAAATGTCGCATTGGGATAATTGTAAATGCTAAATTATGGATTCTAAATTTACGAAATGGAGATCTTAATTAAATCCTATCGCTTTGAAAATTTGCCAATATATTTATTAGAATTTCGAAATTAATTGAATAAATTATTAGGACATTTTATGCATTAATTTCGAAATATATCAAACATTTTAATTTCTCATTTTTTACAAAAGATTCCAATGCATTTTTTTTCTCTCTTTTATTAAATGGTTGCTAAGCAACTCTATTTCAAAGAATATCAACAAAGGAAAATTCAAGTGAATCGCATTATTTTGACGCGAAATTTTATTAAAAATAGCTAATTTTCGGGTTACATAAGTTTTTAATATGCTTTTTTAAATGAAATAGATGAGAATTTATTTTAACTACTAAAAAATTATTACCAAATCGGTTGTCCAAATGAAAATAATAAAAACGTTGAATGCGTAAATTGAATATAGGTCACATAAGAAGATACAGATAATGTTAAAAATGAGGGATTTGTAGAGCTGACGTTGAGGCCTCTGACCTGTAGATTTACTAGTTGTAAGATGCTTGCACAGAGAGGATGAGACAAATTTTGAAGTGAGTTGCCAGGACAGAGGCAGTTTGAAATTTTTTTTCACGCAGCAACTGCAGGTTTACGAAAGGCAGGAACAACAAAGTGGAAATGATATATATTTTTTTGGCTGTTGCTATTTGGCTAATCCACTAAATGCTTTGGGGGCAAAAGGTGCTTTCAGTTAGCTTTTTGGCTATTTGGCTAGCTCTAGATCAGCCATACTCAACCTTTTCTTCTGGCGGGCCACAAACAAAGGTTTGCAATGTTATGCGGGCCGCAACACACTTAAAAAAAGGGTAAATAAAATAGAAACATAATATAAGTAGTATAACAAAGCTAGTATTATAAGTAGGGTTGAACGTTTTTCGCGGAAGAAATGTTACCAAAACATTTTAACACCACTTATTTCAAACAATAAACTTCGTAGTATGTTTTTACTGAAAATGTTGTAGAAATAAGCCACGAAGTTTGAAATAATGGTGTACGAATTGTTTGATGCCAATCATTTCCGCGACAAACTTTCAGCCCTAAAAAGAAGTATTGGCTATATACAGGGCCATAACCAAAAACCAAATAATATAACTAATAAGGATTCAACTTTGTGTATTCATATTTTGTTAACAGCAAGGAGATATCTATTTGATTATATATATTTATTATACATTATTTACAACTGCGGCCAAACGCACCGCTACTTCGTACATACTGGCTTCACTGCTTTACATCTCGTCTCCGTAACTCTCCTGCAAGAGATATTCAACTCCAGACTAGCAGCGCCATCTCTGTTTATAAATGGATACTAATCATCGAGATATGACACCCCTCCCCTCGTAGTTCAAACGAACCACTGGTTTAATCTGTCTGTTGCTTCTTCGAACAGGTTGATTGTCCTTTTTATCAGTCTTTATAGGTGTACTCCTCTGCAAGTCCACATCATTGTTTATCACGGAATTGTCCTTTACATTTTTATCTATAGTATCATCACAATTATTATTCACAACTGTACCTGTTACAATATCATGTGAAGACTGAGATTGGTTAGATTTTTCAGCATTCTCGGCATTAATTTGCTCTTTATTATTTACATAATATCCAGAAAACTTATTTCTCTTAACTCTATCATAACTATCGAAATCAGTGTTTTGTTTATCAAACTGACCCGTTTTACTTTCCTCTGACGTTTCATCACTTATTTCTCTGTTGTGTCTCAACTGATTAACATGACGTTTACACATTATTCCGTCATCTCTATTTACTAAAACCCATCTGCTCCCCAATAATTTTATAATTTTTCCCTTAATCCATTTCTCCCCTTTTCCAAAGTTTTTAACAAAAACTGATTCATGAAGATTGTATTTATGTAAGGGTTGCTGTATTTTAGGTTTGGATGGTAATACCAAGTGTAGAGCTGTTCGAACCGACCTTCCAAACATTAATTCTGCGGGAGTCTTACCAGTGACAGAATGTGGGGTAGAATGATTTTCCAATAACAATCGTGCTATTGACAAATTTATGTCACCCTTATCTAGCTTTTTAAGACAATTTTTAACAGTTTGAACATACCTTTCTGCCTGTCCATTCGATGATGGATGATATGGCGGAATAGGTGTATGTATAATTCCATTTGACTTAAGAAAATCTTGAAATTCATCACTTGTAAACGCACGTCCATTATCACTGACTAATTCAACGGGCAAACCAAATGTAGCAAAAATTCTACGTAGTACTCTAATAGTTGATTTACTATCAGCACTGGGTACCACCTGTGCCTCTAACCATTTAGTATAAGAATCGACCACTATTAAAAATATTTTACCCTCAAAAGGACCGGCAAAATCTATGTGAATTCTTTCCCAAGCAAATTCCGATTCCCATTTTAAAGGTTTCATTTTAGGATTATCCCGAGCAAACATTTGGCATCTACTACAAGAATTAACCATTTGTTCAATTTCTTTGTCCATATTAGGCCACCAGATCACACCTCGAGCTTTAGCTTTCATGCTAGATATACCCTGATGAACGGAATGTAATAATTGTAACATTTTTTCGCGACCTTCATCTGGTATAATTACTCTATGTCCCCATAATAAACAATTTTCTAAACACGAAATTTCCTCACGTCTACGAAAATATGGTTTATATTCCTCAGATTTAACCGTTTTTGGCCATCCATATAACGCCCACTCTAAAATTTGTTTTGTTACTGGATTTTCAGTTGTCCACTTTGAAATCGTTTTAGAAGTAACAGGCCACTCATTACTATTAGAAACGAACATTATTTCCGATGGATTATTTACTACATTTACAGTTTCTGGAAGGGGTAATCTACTTAATGCATCCGCATTTTTATTATTTTTACCTTCGCGATACTCAATTGTATAGTCATACCCTGCTAACATTAACGACCATCTCAGCATTCTGGGTGATAATGTATCAGGTACTTTTTTTACAGGATCAAACAATCGAATTAAAGGTTTGTGATCAGTTATAATTTTAAACTGTTTACCTGCTAAATATTGATGAAATTTCGTTACACCAAAAATTACAGATAAAGCTTCTTTATCAATCATAGCATAATTTCTTTCAGTCTTATTCATTGTTCTAGATGCAAAAGCTATTGGTTTCTCTTTACCCTCAACAATGTGGCTTAACACACAACCACTTCCATATTCAGATGCATCACAGTTTAAAACAACATCTTTGTTTATATCATACAATTCTAAAACAGGCGATTTACATAAAAGTTGTTTAACTTTCTGAAATGCTTTTTCATGCTTCTCTGACCATGTCCACTTTACATTATTATCTAATAATCTATGCAAAGGTTCTAACACATCTGAAATATTAGGTAGGAAGTTTCTATAATAAGAAATTAATCCCAAAAATGAACGTAATTGAGAAACATTAGTAGGAAAAGGAGCATTCAAAATAGCATCAACTTTTTCTGGAATAGGCTTAATGCCTTCCTGTGAAATTTTATGTCCTAAATAGCTAACTTCCGAAACCATAAATTTTAATTTTTCCTTATTTAATCTGATACCATGCTCAGAAAAGCATTTCATAACACATTCAACTCTTTCAGAATGTTCGGATTCAGATCTAGCACTTATAATTACATCATCTAAAAATACACCAACATAGTCAAATTTCTTTAATATATTTTCAATTTTTCTTTGAAAAATACCTGGTGCACATTTTACACCAAAAGCTAGTCTTAAAACGTTAAATAAACCTTTATGAGTATTTATAGTTAAAATTTTACTACTTTCATCATCAACAGGTTGTTGTAAATAGGCATCTTTTAAATCAAACACAGTAAAGAATTTTCCACCTGCTAATTTAGCAAACAATTCTTCCATTCTTGGAAGAGGATAATTATCATTTTCAGTATTAGAATTTACTGTTGCTCTATAATCACCACAAATTCGAACAGTACCATTTGGTTTTGGAACAATTACTATAGGACTAGCCCATTCAGAATAATCAACAGGTTTTAAAATACCCTCATTTGTTAAGCGTTCCAATTCCAAATCAGTTGCTGTTCTCAAAGAAAAAGGAACAGGACGAGATTTTAGGAAAACTGGTTTTGCATCATTTTTCAAATTTATTGAAACGGGAGGACCTTTGATCGTACCGATCCCGTCAGCAAAAACATTAGGAAATTTTTTTATTAAATCATCTTTCGAAATACTTTTGATCATGTTTACATTCGGCCAAAATAATTTTGATGCTTTCAACCAAGTTTTGCCAATTAAACTCGGACCTTCCTCTTTAATCACTAGCATTTTTAAATTAGGTATACAATTATCATCAATCAAAACATTTACATTTAATTCACCTAATACAGTTAAAGAATCTTTAGTATACGTTTGCAGTTTAATATTAGATTTAACCAAAGGAGGCTTACCTGAAAATAATTTATCGGCAATTTTTTTACTTACGATCGTATGAGCTGCTCCGGAATCAATTTCAAAATTAACTTTAATCCCATTAATTGTAACCTCTTTTTCCCACAAAACATTATTGCACTCATCCCTCATAACATTTAGGGAATATTCTTGAACAGTTTTAATTTTACTGTTCTTTTTCAGTTTTTGATTTACTGTAGAGAAGTTCCGGTTCCTGCAACAAATTTTTAAATGTCCCACTTTGTGGCAAGCATGACACTCTGTTGATTTAAATGGACACTCAACAGGCTTGTGATTTCTAGCACAACGATAACATGGTTTATCTTTATAACTGTTCCGGTTTCCAGGTGCATCCATCCCTTCTTTCGGCTTCGACGAATACTGGTATACTTTCGTTTTCTCCATTCGGGCATCTTGAACTTTATTTACAGTTGTTCCTCCATTAATCTGTAGTGATTTCACTCCAGCTTCTGCTGTTTCGAATGATTCCGCGATTTCTACAGCTGTTTGGAACGTTAGATTTTTCGTATCCAACAATTTTTGCTGTATTTTCTCGTCTTGAATTCCAAACACTAGCTGGTCCCGTAGGCGATCATTTAAAGTCGTTTCAAAGTTACAGTATTCGGATAACCGACGCAAATCTCTCACAAAGTTGGCTATGCTTTCCCCTTGCTTCCGTAATCTTTTTTGAAACTTGAACCGTTCAACTATTTCACTTGGACAAGGTGAAAAATGTTCTTTCGCCTTCTTTAAGAGATCATCATACTTTATCTCTTTCAGCGAAGTCGGTACTATGATATCTCTCAATATCGAAAATGTTGCAGTTGCAACAGAGCTTAATAATATATTTTTCTTCTTATCCGCATCTTTAATATTATTAGCAGCGAAGTAAAAGTCAATTTTTTCAACATAAATTGACCAGGGCACGACCGAATTGTATTCTTCCAGGCGTCCCAGAGAGATCACTTCCGTTTCAGCCATTTTCTTTTCTTTTCTTCTTTTTTTTTCAAAAAATCTGCAACATTTATTTAAAATCTTGGGTTCATCCGCATCGTCGCCATTAATAAGGATTCAACTTTGTGTATTCATATTTTGTTAACAGCAAGGAGATATCTATTTGATTATATATATTTATTATACATTATTTACAACTGCGGCCAAACGCACCGCTACTTCGTACATACTGGCTTCACTGCCTTACATCTCGTCTCCGTAACTCTCCTGCAAGAGATATTCAACTCCAGACTAGCAGCGCCATCTCTGTTTATAAATGGATACTAATCATCGAGATATGACAATAACAATGCAGAATTTACAAGTTCTAAAGGAACTAGTCGTTGGGGGCCATCGTAATACTTACCCATCATGGATATGCATAATGTAAAATATTAAAATAAAAAATGTGTAAACTACTTATAAAATGCATTGCAATTCGAATAAAATCGTGGCTTGATGACGTCATAAACTTCGAAGGCTCGATTACTGAATTGCTTAAAAGAAACATCCTTATAAGTCCAAAAACAATAATCCTATTAACTAGCGGTTTATTGCATCTGATTAAGCGTCTCATTTCCAATTAAAATATATCTTTGAATTGAAATTTGGATAAAATACAGTGTCATGAAAAATCGAAGAGTGTTGGAAATAGGATTACAAATATCTCGGTAACTCATTATCCGATCGACTTCATGCTATATGCAAAATTTACGTTTTTTTTATTGTCTTTTGTATTCCTCCTTAAAATAAACAATTTCGAAAATTTTTATATACGTTTTATCAGAACGAATATTTCGAGAGTCCGAAAAAAATAGTTCCGTTTAATCGAGGTTATGAAATTCAATAGGCTTCTTCCCATTATTACATACTAAGTACATACCAAATTTCAAGTCTCTATCTCAATTTGTTCGGGAGATCGAGCGTTTACAGACACACAGACGGACGGCAAATTTTTTTTTTTCTAAAAATGTGTTTTTTGGAATCTCCAGTGTCTGAAAGGTGTAAATCCGTCAAAATTTTTTTTTCGATTTTCAAAACGATTACAAGATTTACTCTATACTACGTATGATGGGTAAGTAAAAAGTGGGAGATTTTCTTATCTGTCTATCTTTTCTATCGGTCTTTTGCTCAATGCAAAAACTTTTTATTTAATAGTTTTTTAATTTTAGATATAGTGCAAATATAACTAATTTAGAATAGTTAATTTGATTAGTGTTGAAGATTAAGAAATGTATACATCACAGTATAGCGAAAGTAGGACCTCATGCAAAAAGAACTTTTGACTAAGGAAACGACATTTAAGATGTTTTAACATAATTTAAAATTAATTAGAAATGACAGGAGAGATTTCGGTTTCTTATGAAAAAATATAAAACAACAGTGAAGGTCTTAAATACATTTTATGCACATCTCAGTTATTCTTATAAATATGGATTAATGACTATGTACTTTGGGCCGCACACAAAAGGTCGCCGGGCCACATGCGGCCCAAGGGCCGCAGGTTGAGTATGGCTGCTCTAGATTAAACCCTAGATATAATTTATTGCAAAAATGGGGCAGGGTGTATTTAATGTAATGGAAAAAAGGGTGTGTGGAGAAACAGACAGAGTACTGCACCCTTATGAAAATGCACAAGGGGAGCATTAGTTATCATCACATTAAAATAAAGCAATTAAGAAAAATAGAGAATATAAAAACAACATTTAAAATGTACAAAAATGAATATTTAACAATAAAATAAAATGTCTCCAAATGTAATTTATTGAGAATTAGAATGAAACTATACTTACAGTAGCTTCATTACAACTGCTACATTTCACTACATGCTGGTCTCTTCTTCCTGAGATATCTATCATAAAGCCACACACTTTACAAGTAATCATAGGAACACCATGAGGAGAGGGACTATACGGTGGTGGTAAATCATCAGGTCCAATAGGAGGTACTGTAACATATGTCGCCTGACATTCATTCTGTAAATCTATATGCATAAAAAATGAATTTTAAAAGACATATATTAGTATTTTTATGAGCATATTGTTAACATAATTTGTAAATGGAAGGCAAATTTTATTTAAAAGTAAGTTACAGATTTCTGCAAAGCAAATAGATAATAAATTACAATTACAAATTAGATATAAAAATTCAACAGATAAATTAATACATTGCAACATTTTAATAACTTAAAATTACAAATTAATAAAAAATTCAAGTTATTTTTCCATTAACCGAGCACAGGCGATAAATCAAAAAATATTCTATTAAATACAGAATGTGCCAAAGTATGCACGCTAAAATATGTAAACTGGCTCTGAAACTGAAACATTAAAATATTTTAAACATTAAAAAATAGAAAACAAAGAGCAATAGTTTTTTTCTTTTTTAATATGATTTTATTTGCTATAATATTGAATTTATGGGGCAATTCCAAATGTGACGGAATGACATTTTGAGTTGTAGAATTAAATTAAAGCAATTACCCTGAAGCTATTTTCAAATGAAAGTTGACTTTTCAGTTTGCACATGACTATTATTGATTAAAAGATTATGAAACAATTTTTTTAACTATTTTATTCTTTCATTTTTGAGTAATTTCTTATTGTGTGGCGGAATGACATTTTTGCTACCATTATGCTATATGATTTTTGCAAATTAAGAAGCCATCCAGTTTTTAAAATAATATATATCTTAAATATGATGTATAAAGCAATATAAAATTATAATTTAGAGTAGGGATGCACCGAATATTTGGTATTCGGCCATATTACCGAATATTCGGTTAGGCCGAATATCAAACTATTATGTCTGCTTAATATTCGGCTTGGCCGAATATCAAACTATTCGGCCTGCCGAATATCAAAATATTCGGCCAAACCGAATACTTAAAAAAACTTTTTAAAAACCCACAATTTCTACTTTTAACTGTCAATTAATAAAGATATTCAAAATAATTAGAAATAGTATCATATTTCAATGAAGGAGAATGCTTTTATGTTATTTATTCACTGTTTGAAAAGTATCACTTATGAAAATTAACCATTAATGATAACCTTCATAGGAATTAATGATGTACAAATAAATGCAAGTTCCTGAATATTGTCTAGTAAATGATCTGTTTCTTGCTTTTTCGCAAACATCATGTTTCTAAACAAAATAAAAAAACTTTCACAGGTGATAATAGACATCAAGACAGACAATTTTTGTCCAGGAAACCAGTATCACAACACACTTATTCAATAAAAAAAAAGTGCATCTCGCTCCAGGTCAAATTAGAATTTCCGTTTGTTACTTTAATAATATTGAAGATATTGTAACTATATTTTCTATTTAGTTACTTTGATTTCTGTGAATCATGAGAAGTACTGGAAATTGCCACCATTCATATCTAAACAACACTGAGCTAGATAATCCTTTATTGAGACTTCCTTTATGCAGTTGACAGTACTACTTATAGCTGTGTCACTGGCCAAAATTCAGCCACTTCCAATAATATCATATTTGTTACAAGCAAAATTAATATGATGCAAATCTACCTAAAATATCTTCATTATTGTTAAAGATGTGACCGAAAATTCAGTTTCATCTTGTGGTGACATATACCCTGTGTTTTTGATTGAATGTATTGTATGTTTGATGAAATAAGTGGATTGAGATCAGGGTTCGATTTAGAAAAAGAAATTTGCATAGCAGTAACTGCTATACAAAGTCAGTTTTGAATAGCAGTTAGACACTTTTGTATAGCAAGTAAAAAATAGCAAACGTAACTTTTAATTCTTGAAAATTTACAACAAAATTAAGATAAATTGAAAAATTTCTTTAACGCTGATATCTGTGGATTCATCCACCACTAGATATATAATTAGCAGATTTCAGTTCCAAATTAAAGTCCTCCTTAAAGGTGTCTGCAACACACTGAGAGAATTGGTATTTCTTGTCATTCAAATATGTTCCCCCTAACTGAACACCATGCTTCTTTTCTAATTGTGTAATTTCGGGAAACAATGAGAATGGAAGTTCTTGCTTGACAATTAAATATGAAATATCTATTAATTTGCCAACTTTATTTCCTTCTTTAATGCTAGCTAGAAACATAGCTTACCCAATTGGTGTGTAGCCATTATTTTTTTTTGCACTGTCTGGCTTGTGTTCCAAGTTCACTGCCGTAAAATGTATGTCACTTTTGGAATGCGTGACAATATTGTCTTTTTTTTCAGACTGGCTACAGTAATTCCTTTTGATAAATCCTGGGTTGAAATTTTGTTTCATTTTCAATTTGTCATCAAATTTCGAACATATAATATACATCATATTGATATAACATTACTTTTCCCATCTGTTTCAAAATCTAACCATTCTCCAACGGAATCAACAGTTTTTTTTTTTCCAATTTGTAACTGTTTCCAGTTTAACTATAGCCATATTATGAAAAAAAACCAAAAAAATTTACATACTATAGCAAACATACATAACGATATAAAACACAACAGCAATGAGAGCACTTGGGGAGGGTGAAAAAAGAATGTATGTCATGTAAAAACACCTTTTAAATCTGAGCTTTAACTCGTAAGTGTACATGGCATAACAAAGAGTGTGATAAATATGCATCGCAATGATTGCGATTTAATGCATCTCTTTGGTTGCACTTTAGTTAAATTTGAATCATCGCAAATTGCGATGCAATACCGCTTAAATCGAACCCTGATTGAGATAATGTTTTTTTTTTCAAAAATGTTTGCCTTGACCACATTATCTATGCAGAAAGTTTGTTCCAAGATGTATGAACACCCTGTATGTTTACAATCTCTGAATATAATAGCTTATTCCAGACACCTACTCTCTGGTTCATTTAAAAACTTCCTTGCCAAATCAAAAGGAGCAAGAAAGTTACCCTTGCTGATTTGTCACCATTGTAATATATCGTATTGTTTTACTTTAGTCCCTTCCTGACAAATAAACACTATATCAATGTAAAATGTTTCGCCTAATTCATTCAAAATTTTTCTTTGATTTTAAAGTATTTGTTTCAGAATATAAGAACATTTTATAAATTTGTTTCAGAATATAAGAACATTTTATAAATTTATTTTAATTCACAGAAGAAACTACGAAGTTTAAAGCTTTATTAAAAAAGTTTTAAGACTATCCTCTTTTTAAGTTAAAACTCAAAGCACAGATCTTTTTTTTTTTTTTTTTTTTGTATGTAAATATTACTTGTAAAAAGGTCTAGTTCATAAAATGATAGTATCTGTGTTCAATATGTAAAATTTTTTTATAATTTAACTTTTAATACTTTTAAACTCTGAAATATAAAAATATTCGGCCGAATAGTTACTATTCGGTTGGCCGAATATTCGGTATTCGGCCTCACTGTTACTATTCGACCAAAATCACTATTTGGTGCATCCCTAATTTAGAGCAACCTACTTGTCCCAGGGTTGTAGTTATTAACTGTTATTTGAAGTGATGGAATTATTGAGATGGAATGACTGAAAGTTTCTTAAAACATTTATTAAAAGAAAAATCGAAACAGATGCTTGACACTCACGTAACGATTTTTGGTTGGCGTGATTTTCAAGCCTGCGCCAAACCAATAACTTAATACTATGGCTAGGTTGCCATTAAAGGAAAAAATCCCCTAAATTTGGCGACTGTTTTCCTTTTTATAACAGATTTTTTTTTTTTTAAACTGTGCGTGAGTGTATGACATCATAGCCGAAAAATCGACTAAACTAATAAATTTCAGAATTTTTTTACTATCCAGAATGATTATAAGAGAGAGAAATTACATTATATTAACTATTCATATGGGGCAGCTTTTTAAAAAAACATATGGAGCATGATTACCTAGTTTATTTGTATTCATTATTATCAAGTATATATGGCTTTAAGACTATTGTAAACCATTTAAATATTTTACTACATGCATTCATTTATTAAGAAAATACATAATAAACAACAATTACATTCTTTTTCACAGTTCTTTTTTTAAGAATACTATTTGTACAAAACTGCAAATATTTTACTTTTCAGCTATTATAACATTAAACGTTTTGAATCAAAAACATTAATTTGAAAAATTGGGATTTATTTCAATATATTTTTTAACTCAATTTATAAAAATTATTAATATATTTTTTTTTAAATCAAAGTTGACACTTTTATGGAATTGCCCTATGCTGAATGCTTGGTTAATCCTCACATCAGATTTAAGAATTTTGATAAGAAATAATAATAAAAAAAAAAACATGAATGTATTGAGAACAGATTGACCGACAAAGATTTAGTTAGAAAACAATATCTTTTATTAACCTTTTACCTGATTTTTAATTTATTTTGTCAAGTTGACATTTATTATATTAAGGAATTATGTTTGAAAAATACAGTAAAAGAAGACTCTTGAAGAGATTCATCATTTATGTATTTTTAATTTTATCTATTGTTTACAATGTTTTGATTATGATAGTGAATTAAATTATACTATTTCATGATGTTTCTTAACATTTTAGGCAGGATTTAAAAAATTTTTAACAGTGGGAATTTGCCTTAGAGGTCTGCACGGGCTGGCATGTCTACAAAAATTTAAATAGTCTGGTGTCAGGTTTGGTACAAAAACTAAAAGTTTGAGCCCAGATCAGCTTGTTATAAAATCTAAAAATTCGGCTCTGGCCTCATTCAATTTCTCATGCAAATATTCAATAACAATTTTTGGTATGGAAAAATATTTTAAAGTATATTTTCTAATGAGGAAATGCACACATTGAAACAATTTCAATTTTATTGTATTTTAATAAGGGGGAGGATACATACATGTGAATGAAAACGGTAAATTAGGTTCAAGGAGAAAAAGAAGGTGAATCACAATTTATACAAAATTTCCCCCCCAAGTTCCTGGATTTTTTTGTCATTAAAATAGCATAGTGTACATAATACATGACTGTGCAAATATATATGAGTACTGTATTTACTTATAATATATATATGAGGGCACAGATGTCATATACGCACCACGTTGACGCGATTCCCCCCCCCCCCCCCCCGGCCAATTTGGCAAAAACTTTTTTTTTCAATATTTTAGTTACAAATAGCATACAATAACAGCATGTGATTGTTTATTTCAATATAAAAATAAAAGAACGTAATAAATGAAATAGCTTCTATTATATTTTAAACAAGGAAATAAAAATATATAAATGAAAGTTTGATATAAATAAATATTGATATACATAATAAAAATAATTTATAGAAATAAAATAAAAAATAAAAGTAAATAAACAATTTTTTTTTTCGCCAAATTGGCGGGGGAAAAAAATCTCACCAACGTGGTGCGTACATGACATCTGTGCCTATATGAGTAAATACAGTATATTACACTATATGCAAACGCATTTATGCATTTTCATTACAATATAACAAGTGACAAGAGGAATGTTGATTTAGACATCTTATGAAAAATATGTGAAAATAAAAAACACAATGAAAAAAATCTGAAACTATTAAAACACATTATATCAAAGTTATTAATAATATATACATTTGTTCATTTTGTAAAACTGAAGATCTGGCTACAAATACAAAGTAATATTATTATTTTATTGTATGAACATGCTGGAACCAAAATAAATAATTCCTTTAGAAATTTCAGTGTTTCTTAAGGGATGTCAATGAATAAAATTTTGCACTATGAATATGAAATACAGGTAAGAGATTCAAAGTACATGAACTAATGTCTACCGCAGATTTTAGAATTATTTAATGTTTAATAATTTGGTTTTAACCACAAGAAAGTTGAGATCAGGATATTATTGGCAAGCAAATTTAATCTAAATGATCCTCAAGAGACTCATATATTAGTACAATCACAGCTTTAAAATCAATAGGTAAAAAGTGACAACATAAACAAATTGACAATTAAAATCATGCAATCTGAAATAAATTTTATGATGCAAATAAAGAAATTTTACCATCAGAAGATTCTCCATACTGAGGCGGAGTTGTGTCTCCTTGATTATTACCTAACAGGGGGGACTTTTCAGAAGCCATTTGTTAAAATTAAGAATTTTTTTATTTTACAATTAAAAACTCTACGGCCTAAACTAAAGTCAGCTGACTCTCAAGATGCCAAACGCTGCGCGTCAGTCATAACTATTTTCAGTAGTAGGAAATTATTATGCATGATTTTTTTTTTTTTTTTACAACTGATTTAAAAAAAAAAATCTATACATGTAAACACTTTGAAACTGATAATTTTTTTATAAATATTTCAAAAGTTTTTTTTTTTTTTTTTGTATCTATATGATTATTTTATGTTAATTAAAAATAAACACTGACTCATAATAGTTAAAAATGACATGATTAATTTTATTTATGAAGAAAATGGTGAATGCTTATTATTTCGACATCAATTTGAATTCCATTAAACAATACAAAAATAATGCCTTACATCACTGGAGATAAATCTATATTGAATTTGGCTGCTATAAGCAAATTTAATATGAAAAATTCCTTATTTTCTTTTCATTTTAAAACTTTTTTATTATTTTCATAAAATCATCAGTTAACTGTGCTGAATTTTCGTACGGAATTATTTGAGTTGAATTTGGCAACTGTTTGAACTTTCGAATATTATTGTTTTTATTAAGATAATTATCTAAATTCTAGATCTCTTTCTTTGTTGTTCCCACATTAATACTTTATTTAAATTAAGAGGTATTTTTTAATAAATCATAAAGTATTTTTTTTACAATTATATATATTTTTATTAAAAAAACATTGCAGCTGCCAATGACGTCACAATAACTGTTTTTAAACAACTGCAATGGTGCAGTCACGTGATCAAAACTTTATCGGTGATTGGTTGTTTCTTGTAGGTCATTTGTTTGTACTTCTACGTGTAATTGTGTTCGTGACGGGGAGAACAGGAAAGGCGAAGAGCGAAGGATGTTCTTGATGTTTTGTTGATCGTGATTAGTTGCTAATTCCTGTATATATGTATAGTCATCTATATCACAGATCGTTTAGTTAAATTTATGTCTGAATTTGGAGAGCCTGAAAATCGGACTGAGTCTTCCATATAAAGGGTGAATAAGCAAATTCCATTAAGTTATTGATCGATTGTTTATTTGTCAGTGTTGCACCAAAGTGTGTACGTTTGACGTGGATGTACTGGTTGTTGTTTTGAATTATATTAGATAACGTTTTATATTGTTGAGATCGGATATTAAATGCAATCGAGTGATTAAATAGCAGCTTTGTTGTTAATTAACGAAACTGAATTCAGCTAGCTAGTTAGTGAGAAGAAGACGATCCGGACGCCATCTTTGCTTTATGCCAAGCTAAGCGTCCTTTGGTTTTGAAAGACTTCAACTTTTTACAGTATCAAAAGAACAATTTTTTAAAACTGTTTTCATCTCTGCTTTTAACGAGAATGATGGAAGTAATGAGTTCTGATTATATTGGCTTTGCCCATCAAGGAGTTCCACTTGATTTAAGTGCTGCTTTATGTAGTTTTGCTACACCACCTCGTAGAAATCAGCATGCCAATAAAAGAATGGAGTCCCAGTTCAAATATTGCTCACCACCATCATCAAGGGCACCAAACGGCTACAATAAGGCATCTTCAAAAGCATCCATGACCAGGAATAGTCCGTCCAGACTATCACCCAGTCAGCTTCATCACGATTTCTATGCTGGTGCCAAGTTTGGAGAAAGGCCTCCACCAACGGAATTGCCAAAACCTCCTAATCACTGGATGAGTGGAAATGCGCATGAATCAACAGAGCAGAGCTGTATTGAGATGACAAACACCTTAAAAGTTTTACTTAAAGTACAGTGCTAAAGTGTGTCAACTCTGCTGAAAATCAATGTTATACTGGCTCATGAATCTTAGGGTTGGATATTTTTTCAAAAATAAATTAGGCTGAGTCAAATAACCTAAGAAAGCTCAAAGAACTCTGAATGGTATCTATCAAAATTTAATATACAGTTTATTAGGACATGTTTAAGAGAAAAAAATATTGCCTAAAAATTTCATGTCTCATCACCATAATTTAAATAATGTAATTCTTTAATATGTGATATGTCTGGTGTTTTACCTTTAATAGAAAATAATTTTTTAATGCTATTTTTTATGTTTTGCTGATGTAAAGTAAATGTCATTTTTCAATAATAACTTACGAGGGTGAATCAAAATTATTTTGTTAGTTGGCTGAGGCTGATAGACAACCCTAAGCATTTATTATGATGACTTTAATACATAAAAACAAATTAATGTGAAAACATAGTATTTTAAGCAAACAGGTTTTGAATATAGGATATTTCTCAGGAAATCTTTAAATGCAAAATTCAACAATCTAATCTAAACGTTTTTAAAATTTTAATTATTTAGATGTGCCTTCTCTTAATCTTTTTTATTTTCACTGCCACCTTTTAGAATCAATATGAAAAGAAAGTGTCTTCATTTTATGATACTACTAAAAAAAAAATTGTGTAGTTTTAGTTATAATATATATTTATACTATATATTCAAACCCTGTTTAGCTATGACACATTTTTGAACTTATGTGCAAATATTTTGTTTTTTAAATTTTAAGTTACAAAATCTTTTGCTATAGTTTTTAACACTTTTCTAAGTATTGATTCAAAAATGTGTCCATTTTTTAATCCTAATGTTACTATTTTTCTCTTTCTCCATGTTAAAGCTTCAGAAATGTCTTTAAAAAAAAAAAAATCTCACATATAAAGTAATACTTGAAGTGTTGCACAGTTTTATGACTGTCTAATGTTAAAATTTTCTTTTTTTTTATTGTTACTAAGCTTTACAAACAAACTTATGAAGTTGAAGTTATTGCTATAAATTAATATTTATTTTTTAAAAGATGATTGGCATTTAAGAAAATTTAAATCTTATATTGCATTGCTAAATTTTGAACTGTGCTGTTCTTTGAGTATTATAGGGTAGATGTGCCAGTAATGGACCCCCTTCCAGTAATGGGCCACTTTCAAAGTTTTTGATTTATAAAAAAATAACCAATAAAAATTTAGCCTTTTATATATTTTTTCATAATTCCTCCTTGCTTGTTTTATAATCTGGGTTATTGTTGACACTCTTAATCAAACCAATCAGGAAGCAGAAAATAATGTTTCACAGTTCCACAGATTTTCTGTGAAAATCTTAATGAACATGCTAAGAGCTGGCTTCACTTAAACAACTGATATCTTTTTTATTTTCTTGAAAAAATTGCATGTTTTTGTTTAGACAATAATAGAAAACTTTGAATTTTACATACTAATGGCAATTTACAAAATTTCATTTATTTTTCAGGTTTTAGGACCATGGCCCATTACTGGAATGATTAATTAGTCAATTTCCAGTAATGGACACCCCATGTGGACATTACTGAAAAAGCAATTTCAGTAATGTTCATAGTGCATATATTTTTGTTATTTAACTGAAAAGCTAAGTAGTCAAATTTTAATTTTTTAATTTTACTTACCAGACTGTAATAATACATTTTTTTTTATTAATTTCATGTAATTAATAATTTTTTTTAGATTGCTATCAAATTATTTTTTTGTAAACCGTACCTTGCATATTTTATAATGTGGCAATTAACACCCATCAGCAACAACACCCATGTGGCAACTAACACCCACAGGAAGCAGACAATAATCTTTAAGGGCATGGAAAAATGAGGGGCTCATGGGGTTCACACTTTCCCCATTTAAAAAAAGACAAATTTTTAAATCATAAAGAGTGCTTAAAAATTTATTTTCTGTCTTAAATGTTTCATTATTCAGCTCGGACAAAAGAACTACATACATAAAAAATCCCTATAATATTAAATTTATAGTAGCAATGAAAGTAGTAAATCTGCAGATCAGGGGGCTCAAATGTCAGTTCTGATATTTTATTTTGAAATAATTTTATTTAGCATTTAAAAAACATTCAACCTACACTTTCATTTATTTGATATATTTTATACAAATTGCTAAAAGTAATATATAAAGCAGTTTTAGGAAGTTTAACTGTTAAGAATAAAAAGAAATATGATTCCATGCACTGGTACTTCAAGACACTTAAAAAAAAAAAATTTTTCTTTTGTTAAACTAACCCTTCTAAACCCCCTCCCCCCCCCCCTCAATGACTTAATAATTTGATAGATATAATTCTTTGAAAGTTAGTATTTTAAACCTTCTATCTAAAATAATTAAAATATTGATCTTGTGATAGTGACAATAATTAATTTAAACAGTGAATTATTCTCATAAATATTTTATTAATTATTGATATCCTAATTGTTAAATTTATTTTAAAATGACTATTTTATTTCATTAATATGCTTTCATGAAATTCTGGTTTTAAATACAATCATAAAATCAATTACCTATTTTTTGTGGGGTGTCCATTACTGGGTGGCCCATTACTGGAAGAGAGGTGGCCCATTACTGGAATTTAGGGTGTTTTGATTTATTTCTGTTATTTACAATTAAATTTTGATCCACATTGGGAAATGTGACTATGAGCATGATTAAATATTGTTGATAGATTAATATAATATTAAAAAAAGTGGACTATAATAATTATAACTATTAATTAAAAAATAATTTTTAAAGAAATTCCTTAAGGGTGTCCATTACTGGCACATCTACCCTATATTCTTTTTATAGACTATCATAATATTTCTTAAAAAAAAAAAAAATAATGGTGAACAAATCATTCAGTGTATAATAAAAATACGACACTAGCAGTTTAAGCTAAAGTCTTATCTACTGAAATAGTGTGCAATCCCGGTGATGGCTGCTTCATAAAAGTTCTCTTTCAAGAGTATTTAGTGCCACCACTGATATCATTACTAAAAATAGTATTGCTGTTTTTTAGCTCTGTATTGTTTACATTTTTTGGTTAGTGATAGTATAATTAGGTTTAAATTAATACTTCACTTATTTCAAATGATGGTCACTGGTTGGCCTAATTTTGTGATACAAAATAGTGGTGCGATTTTTTCTGTGTGCATGTAATCATACAGAACTTTGTGTATATAGATAATCGGCTGATTATCAGACTGCATTTATTTCATCTCACATCATCATCATACATTTTTCAATTAAGGGAAGAGTTAATTTGCATATAATGTAAAAATAGAGAAAAAAATACTTGTGAATTATCTGTATTAGTCTCCTCCCTCATCATAGTTTTTGATATTGAAGTTTTATTTCTGAATTATAAGAATCTTGATGATTAAGAAATAATTGTTTCTTAATATAATTTATGTTCAAGAAATTGGGAAGTACTGATCCTATTTAAATTTGTTTTGTATATTACAGCTATTTTAATGCAGATCTGACCTTTTATTATTCTGTTTTTAATTTATTTCTAGTATTTTAAATATTATAGATATTTTAACAAATTAATATCTGCCTTAAAGTGTATACATTTAATTTGACAATCTGCCAGTAAAATGTAGTTGTAAGGGCAAAAAAAAAAAAAAAAACTTTTTAATGACTAAAATGAAACAAAACCGGATAGTCATTTAAGTAACTTTAAAAAAAAAAAAAAAAAAAAAAAAAAAAAATATCTCGTTCTTAAAATCATATGAACCTTTAAGAGATAAATAAAATTAAAGAGTGAGGGAGAAATACAGTGATTACTTGTTATGTTATCTCAAAAAAGAAAGTTATACATTATTTGAAAACTATGCAATGTGGTGATAATAGTTTTGTGCAGTGAAATCCTCACCACATATTTTGATATTAATAATTTCTTACACAACAGATGATATTAACCTATTTTTGGTAATGGAGTCTGTAGGTACTTATTGTCAAAATATTTTATTTGTATAATAGTTTTGCATAAATTTGGGACCATACTTTACGTAGTAATCATGTTTCACACATGTCTAATTTTCCATGAAATTGGGAACAAATATTACTGCTAAAATGCATTTTGTATATCAGCAGTATTGTTAATATAATTACAAATATCGCATGCCTAGTCAAAAGAACTACTATACTTTCTTTAAAGTATGGGTGGATACCACTTGGTCTTAACATAATATCGTTAGCAGAAATGTATTGGGCAATAAGCTAGGGAAACACAAAGTTTTAAGTGGCTAAATGCTCGGTGAAATTTTTTTCTTTTTAAAAGTTGTTTTTGTATTATCTTGAATTTATTATTGAAATTTTTAATTTTCTTTTATTAAAAGAAAAAAAAAAAAAAAAAGGTACTCTTTGGTTAGCCGGGCGCCAGTGATATATGTGTGTATATATATATTTGCATATGTATTACATGTACATATATCACCGGCACCCGGCTAACCAAAAAGTACAAAAAAAAAATGTTGAAACTATTTTTTTTGTTGTTGTTGTTGCTTTGTGATTTAATAAATCTTTAAATTTATCATGCATAAAAAATATTCAATTATTTATTTGTTCAGTTTGAAAATATTTATGATGTTATTTGAGATTAGTTAATTATTTATGCGTTGGTTTAAAAAAAAAAAAAAAAATCCATTTTTGATTTCACTGCATTAAGACTATATATTTGTGAGGATATTGCCATATTTTGCTTCAGGAGTTACACAAGATGCTTATATGCAAGTTAACTCTTCATCAAATCATTTCATATCATGGTATGCTCAATGCAAGTTCAGTGTGTGAATGTTTTATCAATATTCTAGAGATATATTAAAATAAATACAGAATAAACAATGAAACTAAAAGAAAATGATACATTTCTTTCTTAATTGCTTGGGCATGCTACTTAAATAAATAACATATGTATAAACAGAATACTCAGTCTTAGATATTTAAAACAACTGTGTGAGATTTTTTTTATCTTTTTATTAAATCTTTATTTTACAGGTATCAACATTCTTTTTTTTTTTTTTTTTTTTTTTTTTTTTTGTTAAATTTCATGAAACTTTTTTTAAAAAAATCTATAAAAAAAAGAAAAAAAATATATACTGTATTGATTGTATTTCGACATGACTGAAGCTTTAACATAAATTTCATGTGCTATAAAATATTGTAAAATGTGAATATATGTATGATATAAATGTATTTTTATTCCCATATAAAAGAAAAAAGAGGTTTTTATAGCCTATAATATTGAAATGTTCAGTTATGTTTTGTCATGATTTTATTTTGAGAATTGTTTATCAGAAACAGGTTTTGTTTTGAAATTTGTTTTTTCTTTCAAAATACAATCTGTTGCTGTTTTATACAGTCTCGTTACAATTTTTGTTTCTTTTGCAATGGGGTTTAGTGTTAGTGCCCCTTGTTGGCTTGCTTGTCTAGTCACGAAGACCTTTATTTCTGTACTAAGTACATATTGTGGAATATATTTTTATCAGCTTTTGTAAACTAGTGCCAGCATCAGAGGACTGTTAGCTGTGATATTCATCTTTTCTCTCTATTATGGAACAAAGTCAAGGAAAAATCCTCAAACATCGCTGCACATGAAAGAAGATATATCTCCGTGGTGATCCTGGAATCAAGTCCGGTTGGAGATGGTTGTGTTTTTGTACTTGCCCTTTGACTGTGAATGCAGCTTCCTTAGTTTGAGTATTTTCTCACAACATTCCACAAATTCATAAACATTATCATTCAACGCACATGTCCAGAGTTTTTAAACATGTGGTTTGTTGTTGTGATCTCGAGTTTTAAACGGTGCTGATGTATTAATCAAAGTGCTTTGTGACCTGCCATTTAGAGAAATGACTCTTGCTATATATCATGCCATCAAGAGACACTAAGCATCTATGCCTTTGTATGATTGAATTTTGTATTTTATACTATGTATTTTTCTCTTGCCAAAGACTTCTTTTATCTTTCCTATCTTTTCCCAAACCTTTTTCCCCTCCTTCTCATCTTTTTGTTTCCCTTTTCTGGGTCCACTAGGGCTCTTAAATGGTGATAAGGTGATCTTCATATCGTCCAATAATCGTGCAATTTCAGATATCGTACATTCACAAAGGTAGATATCAACCTAAATCGTTTTGCTTTTTAAAATGACACAACTCAAAAAATGTGATTTTTGATAGTGATATGCATTATTTTGAAGAACTTCCTAACCTGTCATTAAAAGTATGTTTTAAATATCTTCAAAAATGATTAAATTTGAGGTTTTTATCATCTTTGCACATTTGAAATATACTATTCATAATAAATAAATTTCTTTTAATAATTTCTTTAGATCCTCAGATATAAAAATTTTGAATTAATTCCTGATCCTTTATAAATTAAAAATAATTTTTCATGTTTTTTGGAAAAAACTTTAAGTTGTGTCATTTTATACAAAAATTTGCAATAGTCATATAGAAGCAAATTCTTTGAGATAAAAGCTGGACAGACAAACATTCCTTCGCTCTAAAGTTATCAATTTAAATTTTGTTTTCAACTTTATTATTGTATGAGTTTTAATTCGGAGCAGAAAATATTGAATTTTTCCAAACAGCATAGGATTTATTAATCGCACGAAACAAAAGTAAATGTTAATTTGATTAGTATAATCTAAACTAAAAAAGTTTATTAGTAATTAAAATAGATTATTGTAATATTCCTGTGATCAATTTTCAATTGCATTTCTTATTTATTAGTTATGTATTTAAAAACAATTTTAACTAAGAAAACTTATTATACAGAGTGAGCTAAATGCATAGGGCAGATTGCAAAGCATACATAACATGCTGATTAAGGATGCAACAAATAGTCAATTTGGTCAAATAATGAATATTTAGCTAAAATCAAGGCAGAATATTCAACCTTGGCTGCCGAATGATGAATTCATTTTTATCTGGAAGTAAGGTATAATAAGCACTCAAACTCACATTCTTATATACTTCATGGTTAAAATGTATCATTTTCTTTTTAAAAACATAAAGATGAACATTGAAGGATTTTAAAGCAATAGAATAAGCTTAACCAAACACCTTAAAAATCCATATTGAGATGAATATGCATTTGCAGATTATTTTCCCTATAAATGTAAATGCTATACAATGTTTATGCGTATATAATGCACATACAACTTTTTGGTACGGAAAAATGAAAAAACATTTTGCATTTAAGATGCAGCATTTTAATAACACCAGAAAATTCTGTAAAAATCTTTATTTTATTTATGGTTTTCCCTTTTGGTTATTTTTTTGTAGTTTTAAATATAATTTAGTTTTACATAATTTCTGATTTAATTTTTGGCATTTTCTATATGAAAAAAAAATAAAGACCAGGAGTAAAGGATGTCAAGTGGCTAGTATTTTAATTATCTTTTAAATTAAATTTACAAAAAAAAAAGTTATAACCTTTTTTTTTTTTTTTCTTTTTTTTGTTCTGAAGTAATCTGATTGAATTCTGGAAAAAAAAAAAGATGCAGTTCTGGTTTTCTTCCATCAAAAATAGTTGTTTTTTCCACGTTAAAGCCATGCCATAATGTACATCCTGGTATAAAGTACAGCAGGTATAGATAATAAAATTGCTAAAATTTGGTGGGGAGGGGGGAGGAGCATTATGTACGCATAAACCCTGAAGTACTGTGTTTACAATATGCTGGTGTTAATTAATCTCGTAAACACAGTATTTCAGCGAGTGGATTAGGCCTGTAGTGTTGATTGAGTTAAGGGGTGTTTAAGCAATCTTCTTTGATTCTTTGAATCCAGTGTTATGCTATGGAGAAATTAAAACAGGTGGCTATTCATTACTTAATAAATATATTGAAATTTTATTTTTACCATCAGAAAGTATATATCTGATGCTGATGTACTGTGTTTTTAAAAATAAGTTTTTTTAAGAAGATGATAAATTTTCCTTAATTAAAAAAAGTGAAAATTTATTGTGTTTCTAAAATTACTTAAAATTTAAAACAATTTTTGGAAGAAAAAAGTACGTCCCTATTGGATATAAACTTTCTTATCGTGAGAATGAAATTTTTTCGATATATTACGCAATATGTATATAGGTAATGAATGATCGCCTGTTTAAATTTCTTCATAGGTTAACATTAGATTTTTGGTTGGAGAAGATTGCAGAAGCATCTACTTAAAACCACTATGGGGACACCACTTAAAAATAAAACGAGCCATGTTACCTACCCCAGTGGTGGTTTGGAAACGGTAACGTTTTCTCTTATTTTTTTCTTTCAGAAGTTTCATTCATCAAAATTAGGAATACATGTTATACATTATATTTATTATGTAATTAATAATTACAGTAAATTCTGTCTAACAAGTACAGGGCCAAGCTTGGTAAGCACAGATTTTGATTATTTTTATATATGTTGTAGGATAGAAGTCCGTTAGTCTCGGGTTCAACGGATTTTATACAACGCTCTTTTGTTCTTAAGAAATAGGGAGATATATTATAACATAACTGAAATGTACTTACTTTGTAACGAAATTGTTGCATTGGTTGTAGCTCGGTTGTTATGACATTTGCTCGGTTCGAGACCAGAACGTGCTACATTTGTTTTTCTCATTTTTTATTTTATAAATGTACTTGTAATTATAATTAAATTGTAATAATAATTTCAATTAAAAATTATAATATTGTGCATTAATTATAATGTTAACCTATTTCATTTTTTATTTGTAACTAAATTGTTGTATAAAACATTAAACGATTAAATATTTTTAAAATCTCTTTTAAAATGTATTTCATATTCTTTATCGATTCAATGATATTGAACAATTGTGTCAATTCGTGATTCTAAAGAAACATTTATATATTCCCTTATACTATAGTTATAGAATCTTTATTTTAATGATTCAGAAATTTTTATTTATAAGCTTAAAAAATGTTTTTATATATGAGAAATACTATTAAAGGTTTTTTTTTTTTTTTTAATTGATATTCTTTTATTTATATTTTTTTAATGGATATTCTTTAAATGTTTTGAAATAATTTGTTGGTTATTTGAATTCTAAAATAAAATTATGTTTTTTAAGCCAGTGTTTTATTTATTTTTTTTTTATTTCACTTATTGAATGTATAAATAAGATATCTAAATTAAGGTAATTAGTTTCAAAATATTTCGAAATTGTTCATGGAAATATTACAAAGCAAATTTGTATCTCTGCTTTTGGTGCATGTGTAGTGTACATATACTCTCAATCTTGTTGGCTTACTACTCATGAACTCTAGCTATTCAGTAGAGATGAGACGGGCTCTATTTCACATAATTTTAATGTTATTTTGATCAGAATGAATAGAAGTGGAAACAGAAATCTTATTTTCTTATCTAATATTAGAATGTTACTTTAAAAGAAAATTTACGATATTTGCAACGCGACTGACGACTGGGTGATATGGCGCCAATGCGAAGAGGCTCCAGTAATATTTGTCGCTAGATTTTCATTTGTGACATTGGGATATTTTTTTTATTGGACAGTTTATTTTATTTTTTTAGAGATCTAATGCGAAATGAATTTTTTTTAATTCTTAGTCAATCTGCATTAGCTAAAGTTTGCAAATTTTTAGTCTTTTATTGTGTGCAAGTCATACTCGCTCTTCATATGAAGACAACGTTAGTGATTATATTTTTAATTGTGAACTCTGCTGATGCTAAAGCTCTGCTCTGCACATTTACGAAGTCACTTTCATTTGTAAGTAGATATAACTGTCATATATTGTTATTCCTATAGAAAGCAATCTAAGAATGTTTCAACTTTTCCTGTAAAAGCACAGGATCTTTCAGATACCGGTGTCAAACTTTTAATTTAAGCTGATTTTCAGGAAAATGAAATATTGTTTTAATTAAGGAATCAATTATAAGTTACGATATAAACCTTTTATAAGAAATATGAAACATTGTTCGATTCTTCTGCATAGAAATAGTAATTTCTGCAAATTTTTTTCATTTTTTCATAAAACTCGCTTCGTTAATGTGTCCATCAGATTTGCTTGTTGGGAGAGAAAAATATTTACATCCTTTTAAGGAAGTATGTTTTTATTTGATACCAAACTTCTCTTTTGATAAGATAGAATGTAAATTTCCATAAAATTAATTATGTGCACCAGATGAACAGTTATTTTCACGTACGAAGTTTTTTAAAAATGAGTATGCAATTTTTTTCGGGCTCGGGTGGGCTTGGATTTAAAAATCATCGGACCCGGGCTCCGAAAAGAGATCCCGAATTCATCTCTACTGTTCAGATCTCTAATGCGACATCATCAGTGTTCTCCAACAGAAAAAAAACAGAAGAAAAACTTTTTGGGTCTGGTACAATGGAATTTAAAATCAAATTCTAGAAATTTGAGGGAAATACAGTTGAACCTCGTTTGAATGTACTTGCTTACTGTGAATAATTTTTAACATTAATTATTTTCCCAATCTCTAGTAAAATTAATACAAAGATTTAGTTACTGATAACATGAACTCAGAGTTGCTCACTGGTTTAGAAAAAGAAGGCAGGATGCTGTTAGTGGGTAAGAGGCATTTTTTAGATCTTAAAAGCAGGCTGGTCACAGACCTGGAAAATATGGAAATTTTCAGGGTTCATACGGACCTTAAAACTCCTTACATTTTGATAGTCCTTAATAAGGATCCTTAAAGTCCTTATTTTTTAACATGAGTTTAATATTTAATGCGAGTCCGTAAAATATTTTTAAAAAAATCGCCAAACATACATAATCTGCCAAGTATGGCAGCTCAAAATTAGCTTTATAAGCAAAAAATATGGTATCTTGAAAAGGAGGTATTGCAGTTGGAAAGTATGGCCGATAAAGCTGAAACAACTAAAGACATTGAATTATTTATCAAATCAAACAATTGTAGAAAATCTGCTAAAGAAAAAAATGATGAAATTTCCTTCCTATCCAAAAAAATTGATGCTAAAAAACAGATAGCCAACTAATAAAATGTTTGATTTATATTTTTTTTTTGTATTTATTTTCATTTTGTAGCTCATTAAAAAAATGAGTAGACAAAAATTAATTAGGAAGGGTAATTACGTTTTATTATGTAAAATTTCAACCTTGTGATTAAATTTTAATATAAGTAAGCATACTGTTTTTTATAACTTTAGAAAGTCATTATTTTTCTTTTAGCAAACTCTGTATGAACTCTGATTTTGTTATTCTTGAATTATCATGGAAATACCAGAGAAATTTGGTGAAAATCAGGTATATTTTAACATTTATTTACTGTTCATGGCAATCTAGAAAAAAAGACAAAATATGACAGATCCAGGAATGTTTTGATTTTTTTCAGTGACTCTTTGAATTCTTGCCACATTTTCACAGTTGGAAGGTTGCCAATCCACGTGAATTTACCTTCTATCGTGAATATTGCCTTGTGTGGGTTCTAGTGTTGAATTAAAGTGAGTCTCAAATGATCTACTCAACAAGGTAAAACTCTGACTCATTTTTAAATGCCGAGACATTAAATTGGCAGGCCTGGCTATTGAAGCGATTTGGAATTGAAATGAGTTTTCCATTTTTTGGTAAATAAATCACTTATCGAGTTATAAGCGATTTGTGTCATGTGACAATACATTTTTCTTCTTGTCCTGCACTGGGGGTGGTTTTCTGTTCTGGGAGTCATGATCGGTGTAGGAGATCTGCAAAAATTTTCCAGAAACTCCAACTTAGGGGAGAATGTAATAGGTAGTATTTCTTACGAAATCTACCCAAAAAGTGGAGCAACGTCATGAAACTGATGAAAATAAAAATGCTTTTCGAGTGTAATAATTTTAAGTTTTCTTTCTTTTTTACATTCATATGCTAATATATTTTTCAATTAAAAGTGTTTGTAAATATTTTTTTTTCTTAAATTGGTAAAAATGGAAAATTTTTAAAACACTAATTAAATCTTTATTAAGATAATGAAAATTTGAAAAAAAAAATTACAAAAATTAGACAAATTGAAAAACACACCACAATCTAGTCCTGCATATGCTTGCAAAATGTGGTTAAATTGCTATGCACAGTTTTTGATCCTATAAAACTTTTTTAACTGGACTACTTTGACCAATTTTAACATTAAATATCGCTTAAAATAATTCTTTCATTTAAAAGATGTCTGCTTTAGCGTGATTATCTAACATTTCTCTATAAAACTACCAGATTTATTGTTTTTATATGTTTTTTTTTTTTTTAAATTTATTATTATGATCTGAGAAGGTCACAATGAATTGAATTACGACAGCAGCATTAGTTACTTTTTTTTTTTTAGAATAGAGAGATACTTATAAAAATTAATTTTATTTTGTTACAGTACTAGCTATGGACTAAATTGCTCCATGACTTCAGTTATGCACAAACATTTTACGACTTGAAACAAATGAAAAATACAGGGCATCTCACTATCAGCCAAATCCATATTTTTGTTCATAACTGTAATGATGATTAAAATACTTTAGCGGAATTTTCAGTAGACGTAACTTTGCTTTCTGTAAAATGCTAAAA
The DNA here is from genome assembly GCA_963931845.1 of Maratus michaelseni. Classification (NCBI taxonomy): domain Eukaryota; kingdom Metazoa; phylum Arthropoda; class Arachnida; order Araneae; family Salticidae; genus Maratus; species Maratus michaelseni. The sequence goes on along the minus strand of OZ007597.1, from coordinate 95,132,640 downwards.
TGTAATGAGACTGCAAGAAGTGGCCATCATCCACGTCCAAACAACACTGAGTTAGTCTCTCCGAAATTCGAAAGGTTGTACACGGTGTCTCTGGCTGAATTACATCGCAATTCCATACAGAAAGCAGAGTTGTTCTGATGGATATTTCACTAAAATATTGTCTTTATTGCTATGAGTTATGAACGAAAATCCAGATTCAGTTTAGTGGGAGACTCCCTGTATTTTTTATTATGAAAATTTGCGACCTTAGTTTCTTACATAAAAATTGCTTGCCTTGATATATATATATATTATTAACTCTTGCAGTCCAGTTGCACTCTGTATATGGCTCAATCAACTATTTTTTGCACCAAAGATGAGCTAGATATATCTATATATATTTGAAAATATATAAGACCATCTGTCGCTTCATATTTGTCTATATTCAAATCGAATTCAGAAATTTATATGGCGCACTAATTTTGTCACCTTTGTTAACTTGAAAAGATAAAGGTTATTTAATTAATTAACAATTACAGTAAAATCTTGTTATAACGAATTTCTGGGGACTGCCGATTAAATTCGTTATACTGAAAAATTCGCTAATGTGAAATTCCAATATGGCGTTTTCTAAAATAAAAGGAAATTTGCATTCACATCGAATAAAAATATATAGTATTACCACACTTATATTAAATTTTGGTTAACATCGAAACTTGTCAGTAAACAATAAATATACATAATTAATGAATTGTAAACTTACTAGTTAGGAATAAGATAATTATTAAGTTTCAAGGTTTTAATCGTAACTATTGTAAAAGAATTCTAATTTATCTTATATACCTGACGGATTCAAAACCTCCACTGATATCTGCCGTTAATGTTACTTTATTTCTTTACAAAAACTAGTCGTTGGGGGCCACCGTAATAACTTAACCCATCATGGATATGCATAATATAAAAAATATGAAAATAAAACAAGTGTAAACTATTTATAAAATGCATTGCAATTCAAATAAAATCCTGGCTTGATGACGTCATAACTTTAAATGCTCTATTACTGAATTGCTTAAAAGAAACATCCTGATAACTCCAAAAACAATAATCATATTAACTAGTAAATCTACAGATCAGAGACCTCAACGTCAGCTCTACAAATCATTGTTCATTAATCTCACTAATTTTTAATATAATCTGCATAATATTTGATAGCCTAAAATTAAATTTTTTAACGTTATTTATACATTTATAAGAATATAAGATTTATTGAAAGGTCCAAAAATTTTAGAAGTATCACATTAAACACAATTTTATGTCGGATAAATGATAAGATAAACTACTTATTACTGTATTTTTTTTTTTTTTCAGAATAAGATTACATATCTTCAGGGGGGCTCCGCCCCCCTTAAACACCCCCCCCCCCTCCTTGTCACTTTAATTTTATATTATCAATTTCCAGTAATTGTGCGCTTTCATTAATCGAGTATACAGTGTCTCACAAAAGTGATGGGACACTTGTGCTTTATAAAAAGAAACTGCAATAAAATAAATAAACAAACATGTGCAAAAATTTTTTGGGTGTGTTTCATATTTAGAGTTAGTAACAATTATTACATAACATACATTTTGTCAAAATATTAAAATATTAATTTAGTAAAAATACAATTGTTCAGAACGGAGCAAAAAATGGCTCACATAAGTGATGGGACACTTACTTTTCCATCAAATATTTATCCAAAAATTTTACTTTTTAAAAGGTTTTAATATTTTGTTGGATTTCCTTTTACTTTTAAAACATGATTTAATCTTTTTGGGATGGATTCGACTAATTTTTTTGTGATTTCTGGAGTGATTTTACCCCATTCTTCTTGAAGCACCGATTTTAGTTGTTGTTTTGAAGAAATGGTGTGTTTGCGAATTCTTGATTCCAATTCTTGCCAAATATTCTCTATGGGATTTAAGTCTGGAGATTGTGGTGGTGTTTTTATTATTTCAGGACAGTTATATAGCAGCCAGAGTCTAACGTTCAGAGCAGTGTGCTTGGGGTCATTGTCCTGGTAGAATTTAAAATCGTTATGAAGGTTCAATTTTCGTGCTGAAGATTTCAAATTTTGCTTTAAAATATCAATATACTTGTACTGATCCATTATACTGTCAATAAAAACAAGATTACCAACTCCAGCGGACGACATACACCCCCATACCATAACTCCTCCTCCACCATGTTTTACTGTTGGTACCAAGTTCTGTTTGCGAAATTCTTCCCTGGGTTTTCTCCACACCAAGATTCTACCGTCAGAACCAAATATATTAAATTTACTCTCATCAGCAAATATAACTTTATTCCAGTAATCAGAATTCTTATTTATGTTGGATTTTGCGAAAGCTAGTCTGAGTTTTCTATTCTTTTCACTTACGAAGAATTTTTTCCTGGCTACTCTACCGTGATATCCAGCAGATCGAATTACCCTTCTAATAGTCTCAGGATTAACAATTATTCCATATAATGCTTGTAAATCAGCAGCAACTTTTGAAGCACTAATTCTTGGATTTTTTTTAATATTTCGAACGATAATTCGCTTTATTCCATTGGATAGCTTTGATGGTCGGCCAGGTCTTCTTTTATCCTGAATCATATGATTCTTTTTATATCGTTTAATGATATTGAAAACTGTTGAACGACTCAAGTTAACTGTTTCAGCAGTTTTTCTAATAGATTTTCCACGTTCAATATGCAAATGAATAACTAATTTTCGAATTTCAGGCGAAGTTTCTTTTCGTTTAGCATTCATGGCTACACAGAGCTAAAAAACACAAAAATTCCAAAACAAACTGGAGAGAAATACTGCAGACGATTTTATCAATTATTGCCAATTGCTTTTAAGTAAAAATAAAACCCCAAAAAATATTTTTATTGCTTATTTCAGGCGATTTTTGTTGCATATATAATGGTGTCCCATCACTTATGTGAGCTATTTTTTGCTCCGTTCTAAACATTTGTATTTTTATTAAATTAATATTTTAATATTTTGACAAAATGTATGTCATGTAATAATCTTTACTAAATTTAAGTATGAAACACACCCACAAAAAAATGTGTACATGTTTTTTTAATTTATTTGATTAGTTTCCTTTTGTAAAGCACAAGTGTCCCATCACTTATGTGAGACACTGTATGTCTGAGTGCATTTACTATTTTAATTTCATTAAATTAACCATCTCTTTATACAGGAGGTTTTATCCTATCCTTAAAAGAATACTTATTTTTCAACCACTAAATATCATATGTTGCTGAAAATGAATAAAATTCCGTGTATTAAATATGTTTATACAAATGTAAATTTCTCTTATGAGACTTATATTCCATTTTCACATTCAACGTTTTTATATTTTTCGTTTGGAATGCCGATTTGGTCATCTTTCTTTAGTAGTTAAAATAAATTCTCATCTATTTCATTAGAAAAAGCATATTAAAAAATTAAATCATCCGAAAATTAGCTATTTTGTTAATAACATTTCGCGACAAAATAATTCACTTGAATTTTCCTTTGTTGATATTCTTTGAAATATAGTTGCTTAGCAACCATTTAATGAAAGAGAGAAAGAAAATGCATTGGAAATTTTTGTAAAAATTAGAAATTAAAATTTTCATATCTTTCAAATTAATGCGTAAATTTTCCCAATAATTTATACAATTAATTTAGAAATTTTAATAAATATATTCGGAAATTTTCAAAGCTATCAAATTAAATTAAGATATCCATTTCGTAAATTTAATATACATAATTTAGCATTTACAATTATCCCAATGCATGATTTTCTTTTCGCGGAATGTTAAATCTAAAAAATCGTCTGACTTCCCATTGAAAAGCATTATGACCTAAAATAAAATGTTCTATATTTTTCGAACGAATGAACCAAATTTAACCAAAAACTATACAGCTAATTCCGGGTACCACGCCAACATACCCACCAAAAATCAACCTAATCGGACCCTTTTTGCGGCAGTTATCGCGGAACAGACAGACAGACAAACAAACAAACAGACAGAAACCAAAAACTTTTCGGGTCTCAACAGTAAGCCTTCACTGACGTTTCGGCAACTAAGAGTTTACTGCATCGAATTAAGCGTCTCATTTCCAATTGAAATTTGGATGAAATACAGGGCCATGAAAAATCGAAGAGTATGGAAAATAGGATTACAAATATCTCGGCAACTCATTATCCGATCTACTTCATTCTTTATGCGAAATTTATGTATTTTTATTGTCTTTCATATTCACTCTTTAAAACAAACAATTTCGAAAATTTTTATATACCTTTTATCAGAACGACTATTTCGAGAGTCCGAAAAAAATAGTTCCGGATAATCGAGGTTACTGAAATTCAATAAGCTTCTTCTCATTATTACATACTAAGTACATCCCAAATTTCAAGTCTCTATCTCAAATTTTTCGGGAGATAGAGCGTTACAGACGGACGGCATTTTTTTTTTTTTTTTCTAAAAATATGTTTTTTGGAATCTCCAGTGTCTGAAACGTGTTAATCCGTCAAAAAAATTTCGATTTTCAAAACGATTATAAGACTTACCCTGTACTACGTATGATGGGTAAGTAAGTTTTTAACACTTTCCAACCTAGTTGAAAAGTTGTTCCAAAGTTCCTAGTTGCCTAATTGTTCCAAAATTCTAGTTTTTCAATAGAGACTTTTTTTTCTTGTTAACTCAACATTCGTAAAACTGAAATAACTTTTCATTTTAAGCTTTCAATAAATTTGTTAATTTGAACAATTCGTTAAAGTTTTTATAATATGAAAGCATAGTTCGTTTTTTAACAGTCCAAAAAATATTCGTTAAACTGAAAAATTCGTTAAAGTGATATTCGTTGCAACGAGATTCTACTGTATTTCTAAATTTTACACTGCTAAAGGATTAGCTGTTTTTCTGATAAGCGAAAACTGCAATTAATAGATTGAAAACATTTTAATTATTTTTTTAAATAATAAAACGGAGGGGGGGGGGGGGAAGAGCAGTGCCAGCTGCAAATAGTTGATTGCCCCAATATTAAGGTAATTTTATGCTACAAAAAGTTTGTGTGTTACTGATCCAAAACTGTTGTGAAACACTGGATTAGATAGATATAAATTTTATGTTTTACATCAAAAGTAGTTTTTACAGCGTTATTACTTTTTCTTTATATTATAAAGGAAAGGGAATATTGGTTTTGCTGGGAAATATTTTTCATTTCCTCCTCATTTTTATCGGAAATCCGTTTAGAAGGAGAATGTTCTGCGATACATCCTACCTTTCTCCCTCTCCTCCATTGTCTGGAAAAACAGCTGTAAAGAATTTGAGCTTCGACATCCAGCTGCACTATGTGTCATTCTAGCATTTCCTGTGAGTGCACTTAACTGCATACCTTCCCTCGCTATTTTTGCCTTGAAGACTAGCAGACGCCGAATTCTATTGTACTGTGAGCTGAAAGTTCGGACAGTGATGAAGTGGTAAGGCGTTACCCAAAAAGGGGTCTTATGCTTTGATCCTTGCCGAGTTCGTGGGGAAGAGTTCATCTGCGAAAGAAGCGATCTCTGCACACGATTTTTAGGTTTGCGCCCGAAACTTTGCCCTTTGTCTTAGAACGTCCAATGACGGACTTAGTGAAAACGAAACAGAGGGATCTCAAGGCTGCTAAGAGGCTGGAGAGTTTCGAGGGGCCCGCCTCGACAAAGCCCCCGCCCCCAGAAGAAGTCCTCCTGCGAGAATGAAAAAGTGAGAGAGGACAGTTTTTGGAGAGATCGAAAAGGAGAGTGTTGACTCTCTGGAGAAGGGAAAAGGAAACGTGAGTTTCGAACTCAGCGTGGTGTAAGCGCTAGTGAGGTCCGACCTCGAGAATTGATACAGCAGGTATCCGGTGAAAATCCCAGCGAAGTGAAAAAGCACACCAAGTGCGAGAGTGAGAGTTCTTAGACTCAGAATTAACGAGTATTAGTAGATCTTCCGAAGAGAAGGAACGGACGAGCCTTGGTCCGAATGAACTTTGTTTTGTAGTCACGACTGTCTGTAATGTTTAGAGACTTTTGTTTGTTTCAGTTACACTTGGAGTCAAGAGGTCATTAATTTATAAGCGATTGACTCACGAAAAATAATTAAATGCTGTAATTAACTTTCTTGTACATATTTTCATTAGAATTAATATTGGTATGCAATAAATTCTATTTTCTAATTTATACGAGAAATTCTCTGTGCCAGCGATCCGATCTCGCTACCACTCACCATCTTTTATCGGGTCGGTATAGAGGAGTTACTACAACTGGTGGCTTGCGGTGATGGATTAATTAGCAAAAATTAATGACATTCTCTAAAGACAAAGAGTGGACTCTGAAATTTAAATCATCAAAGTGCTCCAAGAAAGAGTCTCCTTGTGACTTGTGACCTGAGTCTCCTTAGACGCCCCTGTGGATCATCACAGCATCAGAAAGAAAAATCTACCAAGAATTCTGGAGAGTGTTCCCCCATCAGAAAGAGAAATCTATCAAGAATTCTGGAGAGTGTTCCCCCATCCGGAAGAGTCCCCATCCGAAAAGTGTGACAGAGAACCCCGTCTGTGCTCCCGAGAATCTCTGAAGTCTGTGCTTTTGACGCCCTGAAAGACTCTTAGTAATGAAGGTAAGCTCTTTTTATATTCAGAGTGGCTTTAAGTGTTAATAGTGTTTATATAGGTGTTGTAGGCTTTAAAAAAAAGTTGTATGTTTATTTTTGTGAGAGTAAATTTTTGAGAAATTTTTCCGGTAGAAAAAAAAAAAAAGCATTATGAGATACTTCCGAGATTACTGTAACTTATTTAATAGACAAATTTTGTAGTTAAAATTAAATTATTGTTGAATTAATTTAATGCAAACTGAGAGTTGTGCAGTGTTACAAAATTTTAGCTGAATCTATAAATGAGAGTTCATTGAAAAAAAAAAGTATTGAACGCATTTCATATTTTACGATAACAGAGTTGATTTTATATGTTTTTTGTGAATTATTCTAAATTTTTTTAAGAGTGGATGCAGAGATTAAGACCACCATTGATTTAAAAAAAATAAAAAAATAAAGGAATTGAATGAGACTTTTGCAATTTAAAATATTTTTACTGTGCTTTTTGAAATTGAAATTGTTGTTTTGTGTAAAATTGATCCCATATGTATTTTATAACCAAATACCAAGGTGAATGTAGACGTTAGGATAGAGTTGCTTATCTTTATATGTTGCATATTTCCTATATTATTGCTAAGCGTACTTTTTTATGAGCGTATATTTTGGTAATATTTTGACGCACTTGGTAGGATTTGATTTAATCTTATTGTATTGTTTTATATTTGTGGGAAAGATAATTTCTAATTGTATACTTTAAAAATGTCGGAGCTTAAATATTTTAGGAAAGCTGATTTGCAAACGTTAGCTTACGAATTTGAGGTCATTTTAGAGGAAAATGATACTGTACCGAAAATTATAAAAAAAATAGAGTCGTCAGAGGGATTTGAGAAAGAGCTAGCTTTAGCACAAATTAAACTTATAGAAAAAGATAGGGAAAATAAAGTGGAGCGGGAACATGAGTTAGCTAGGTTAAAAGCGACGCAAGAGTCAGATGACCGGAGTACCGCATCTAGTAGCATCTCAGTTAGAACGAGTAATTTACCCCTAAAAACAATTATGCATCGCTTTGATGAAAAGAATTCGGATATTTCGTTGTTTTTGAATTTATTCGAGAGACAGGCAAAAAAATGTAATCTAAATTCGGATGAGTTGGTGACGAATTTACTATCATTATTACCTGTGGGAATGGCCGAGTTAATTTTAAGAGAACCCGAAGACAAAATTGATGATTTTCAATATGTGAAAGAAAAACTGTTAGAACGCTATCGTTTGAATGCAGAGACATACCGACAAAAATTTAGTCAACATCCACGAAATCCTAATTCAGTTTGGAAGGATCTGATTTTCGAACTTAATAGTTTTTTAGAAGGTTGGCTGTCATGCTTACAAGTTTCGGATTTTGAGGGTTTGAAAAATTTGCTTGTCACGGACCAAATCAAACGGAGAGCGTCTCCAGAAATGCGCGAACATTTTATAGATAACTGGGCGGAGATTAAAGATCCCGAAAAGTTAGTGAGGCTTTTAGATGCGTACGAGGCAATCAAGCGCCCGTCAAAAAAAACTTGGAATACGAAACTCCCTTTAGAGAAGAAATTTGAAAGACCCAGAACTTTTGAAAATGGGCGAAACAGTAACAGAAATCCGGAGACTAACTTTAACTGGAGGGATCGCGATGATCATAAAGAAAGGGAAAGGGTTTATGAAAAAAGGCGAGAAGTTAAGTGTCATGCGTGTTTTCAAAGCGGTCACTACAGAGTAGATTGTCCAGAAATTAAAAAGAGAGATGTTGCGCGGGTCGGTCACTTAATAAGTAAACCGACACTTGAAAAAACCTTCTCCCCTTATTTGAGTAAAGTGTTAGTGAATGGAATTCAGACAACTGCTTTAACTGACACTGGGAGTGAAATTGACATCATCGCATACGACTTAGTCAGTCAAGATAAATTGAATGGAGATCACGTTTGGATTAAGACTCCGCTGGACAGTAAATTATACTGTCTACCCATAGCAGAGGTCACTTTAGAAATTGAAGGCGTGGGGGTTATTGAAACGAAAGCGGGAGTTAACAATAAAGATTCAGATATGTTTTACTATTTGTTGGGTAATCACACTCAAAAATTGTTAGAACAGGCGAAGAAAAAACCCGAATTGATGAATGCAGTTTTGACACGAGCTCAAACGAGAGAAAAGGGTGGCCCAGCTCCGAATCCGGTAAATAAACAAATTATGATTTCCGAGGGGGAAAAAGAAATTTCTAGCGGAAATGTTGAAGCGGAAACTTTGATTTCCGAGGAAGGAAAAGAAGAGGATATTTCTAGCGGGAATGTTGAAACGGAAACTTTGAATTCAGTAAAAGAAAGAGAAGGGGGAATTTTTCGCGAGTGCAGTGAAGCGGAAGCGTTGAATTCAAAACTAGAGGGTGAAAATCTAGAAAGCCCTACTGAACTTGTCAGTGTAGATAAGGGATTATCGCCTTTGCCGATATGTGAGGAATCTTCGATCTTAGCAAACATTGAAAGAGGGGTTAGTAAAATGGAAATTGACAGGTATCCATCTCTCGAAGAGATTAGAGGGAAAGGGGAAATTGAAGAAACGCATTGTAATGCAGGAGATTCTTTAATAGTGGCAAAAGCCAGAGATAATCGCATGAGTGGGGGAATGCGGGTGCTTGTCCCATTGCATTATAGAGTGGATATATTTGGAGCGTGCCTAGAAAAAGTGTCATTACACTTAGGGAAAGGGAAAGTTAAAGGAAATGTGTCAAAATACTTGGACCTTGGGAAAAGATTGATAAGCGATTTAACTACCGCATTTCTAAAAAGGTTCGGTGTTAAATTGAAAAATCCGAGAGTGTGTCGCACAATAAGCGGTAGTATTGCATGTTGGCATCGAAAAGTTAGAAAGCTTTTGAAAGCGTTAGTATTTGGAGAATGGATAAGAGAAACGGAGGAAAATAAATTCGTGAAGGGATGTGTGTTTAATCTCACGAACAGGTTAAAAAGAGGTCGAGTTTTAGCCGTTGAAAATGTGTCGGAAAAACGAGAAAAGAGGAAATTTTGGTTTGACAGAAAGGCGGTAAAACGGAAGCTTAATGTGAAAGATGAGGTTTTAGTTTTAACTACCAGAAAGCCAATTAAAATGTCAGATAGTCGGGTAGGGCCGGGAAGAAATGACTCAATAATTACGGAAACGAATTATATTGTGAATGTTCCTGGGAGGCGACAGAAATCTCAGATTTCTCACGTGAGTTTAGTAAAGCCTTACAGAAAACGGGTGGAGTTAGCAGATATCTTAATGCGGGAAATAAACGCACTTAAGAATTTTTGTTTACCGTATCTAGATGATATGGCGATTTTTTCATATAGTTGGGAGGACAATATGCGTCATCTAGAAATAGTATTAAAAAGTGTTAATGACGCGAAACTAAAAATCAAATTGGCGAAATGCAAGTTCGCTCAGAAAACCGTAAAATATCTTGGGCATATTGTAGGTGAGGGTAGACGGAGGCCAGCTGAGGCGAAAGTAAGGGCAATTAAGGAATTACCGGTTCCGAAATCGAAAACTGAAATTCGTAGATGTTTGGGAATGGCTGGATATTATTCCCGGTACATAAAAGATTATGCAGTGATTGTAGAACCATTAACGAGGGCGCTTAAAGGGAAAAATAAAAAAGAAAAGATTGCATGGAGCGACGAAATGGGAAAAGCCTTTGAGACTTTGAAAATGAAGTTTCCTGAAGAACCGGTGCTTTACGCTCCTAATTTTCAGAAAGAATTCATTGTACAAACTGATGCTAGTGACTTAGGTATTGGCGTGGTTTTGGCTCAAAGAGAGGGATCGGAAGAGCACCCCATAATATATTTAAGTCGAAAATTTACTGATAGTGAGAAAAGTTTCTGCGCCACTGAAAGAGAGTGTGCAGGGATTATTTTTGCGATAAAAAAGTTAAGGCATTATATTGATGGACAAAACTTTTCTATCGAAACCGATCACAATCCTTTGGTGTTTCTAAAAAGAAATTTTGGAAATAATCCCAGATTATTAAGGTGGTCCTTAGCTCTGCAACCTTATAATTATGCCATTTCTCATCGCGCAGGCAAAGACATTCCGCATGTTGATTGTCTGAGTCGAGTTTAAGGAGATTTCTTGATAAACTTTTGTATATAATTATTTTAAGATTTTTTATTTTCTATTTCACTGTGTTTTATTTCATTCTATGTTCATGATTTCTTATCAGAGCGCGAAAAAAAAAAAAGGAAGGTAGTATTATCTTATTCATGTATGTTTTATTTCTTGCCACTCTGATGTAATTTGAGCTTGCAATTCTTTATCCGACTCTTAGAGATTCTTAGTGTTTCACCCTTAAGAATCGTTTGAGGAGGAGGTGCTGTAAAGAATTTGAGCTTCGACATCCAGCTGCACTATGTGTCATTCTAGCATTTCCTGTGAGTGCACTTAACTGCATACCTTCCCTCGCTATTTTTGCCTTGAAGACTAGCAGACGCCGAATTCTATTGTACTGTGAGCTGAAAGTTCGGACAGTGATGAAGTGGTAAGGCGTTACCCAAAAAGGGGTCTTATGCTTTGATCCTTGCCGAGTTCGTGGGGAAGAGTTCATCTGCGAAAGAAGCGATCTCTGCACACGATTTTTAGGTTTGCGCCCGAAACTTTGCCCTTTGTCTTAGAACGTCCAATGACGGACTTAGTGAAAACGAAACAGAGGGATCTCAAGGCTGCTAAGAGGCTGGAGAGTTTCGAGGGGCCCGCCTCGACAAAGCCCCCGCCCCCAGAAGAAGTCCTCCTGCGAGAATGAAAAAGTGAGAGAGGACAGTTTTTGGAGAGATCGAAAAGGAGAGTGTTGACTCTCTGGAGAAGGGAAAAGGAAACGTGAGTTTCGAACTCAGCGTGGTGTAAGCGCTAGTGAGGTCCGACCTCGAGAATTGATACAGCAGGTATCCGGTGAAAATCCCAGCGAAGTGAAAAAGCACACCAAGTGCGAGAGTGAGAGTTCTTAGACTCAGAATTAACGAGTATTAGTAGATCTTCCGAAGAGAAGGAACGGACGAGCCTTGGTCCGAATGAACTTTGTTTTGTAGTCACGACTGTCTGTAATGTTTAGAGACTTTTGTTTGTTTCAGTTACACTTGGAGTCAAGAGGTCATTAATTTATAAGCGATTGACTCACGAAAAATAATTAAATGCTGTAATTAACTTTCTTGTACATATTTTCATTAGAATTAATATTGGTATGCAATAAATTCTATTTTCTAATTTATACGAGAAATTCTCTGTGCCAGCGATCCGATCTCGCTACCACTCACCATCTTTTATCGGGTCGGTATAGAGGAGTTACTACACAGCCATCCATGCAATGTACTATAGCGACAGAAGGAAATCCGGCATATGGATTCGGCTTACGTTACGTATAGATGTAGACCTTGGTTCCAGGGTGTTTCAGATGTATAGTGGGAAGTCCCAACAAAACATATGCAGAGACATGGAATCCATGTGAAGAGGTTTTCAACTAATATTTGTTCGCGGACCGCAAATGACCATATGAATTAATTAGTGGACCGCATCATCTTTACCGTAGCAACAATTTCGCATGAATAGAAAATTACGTTATTTATAATACATTATTAAATGAGCGCCATTGAATTTGTAAGAATTTACTTTTGTTTACGGTTAGACACTTCTCATTTATCAGAGAAAAAAATTACTTTTATTAAATTGATCGTTGTAAAGAGCATCTGAAAAAAAAAAATGTATATTAGGTAGCACTATAAGTATTGATTACAGTTGCCGCGATTTAACGAATTTTGGCGTAGCAACAATTTCTTTCGCATGAATAGAAAATTATGTTATTTAAATGCATTATTAAATGAGCACCATTGACTTTGTAAGAATTTACTTTTGTTTACGGTACTTTTGTTTATTTCTCATTTATCAGAGAAAAAATTTACTTTGATTAAATTGATCGTTGTAAAGAATATCTGAAAAAAAAAATAAACTGTTCTTTAGGAAGCACTATAAGTATTGACTACAGTCGAGCCGCGATTTAACGAATTTTGCCGTAACAACAATTTTGCATGAATAGAAAATTACGTTATTTAAATACATTATTAAATGAGCACCATTGAATTTGTAAGAATTTACTTTTGTTTACGGTTAGACACTTCGCATTTATCAGAGAAAAAAAATACTTTGATTAAATTGATCGTTGTAAAGAGCATCTGAAAGAAGAAAAAAACTGTATATTAGTTAGCACTATAAGTATTGACTACAGTCGAGCCATGATTTAACGAATTTTGGCGTAGCAACAATTTTGCATAACTAGAAAATTACGTTATTTAAATACTTATTAAATGAGCACCATTGAATTTTTAAGAATTTACTTTTGTTTACGGTTAGACACTTCTCATTTTTCACAGAAAAAAATTACTTTGATTAAATTGATCGTTGTAAAGAGCATCTGAAAAAAAAAAAAAAAACTGTACATTAAGAAGCATTTTAAGTAGTATTTATTACAGTCGAGCCGCGATTTAACGAATTTCTCGATTTAGCGATTTTCTTTGTGGTCCCGACGAAAATGGAACAAAAATACTTCGATTTAATGAATTTAAAAAAAAATGATAGTTTGAAGAAATTTTCTAATATTTATCAAAGATTTCCAATATTTCTTACCAAGATTTTTTTCACTATAGATTTATAAAATATTTGTACGAACGACAAATCATGCGTCAAACATAGATTATGAAACACTTTTTTACACTTCCAGAATTTCTTTAACAAAACTTTGCCATTTAATAAAGTGAAAGACGGTGTCTAAGTAAACAATTTAGAAAAAGCTTAGCAAATTTGAAAACACGAATTCCTTTGTGTAGTCCTGTATATGATCTATAATTTGTATATATACTACATATACGCTAAGATTTAGTTCAGTGAGGAAACGCAGAGCACAGTTGATAATTTGAATAAATGAGATTTTTTCTTAATTACAATGCTTGTGATTTATAAGTAGTGCATAGAAAAAGAATCATGACGTATACAGTGTATTTTCTTAAAGCAATAAATGTTTAACATCATCATTAAGGTAAATGAGCATTATTATTTTTGTGAATAGCTTTTTTTTTTAACTAGTTCTATTGTATAAAAAAAGTCCTTTGATTTTCAAGATTTAGCGAATAATCTCGATGTAACGGACGAAGTTGCTAGTCCCATGTATGTTTCTAACGTGTAATTCTGCAGATCAAGAGAGTCGCTGTCAACTCTGCGTCTCTTTTTTTGGTAGATTTCGTAAGAAATACTACCTATTACATTCTCCCCTAAGTGGGAATTTCTGAAAATTTTTTGCAGATGTACACCGATCATGACTCCCAGAACCCAAAATTTTATCTATCCATCTATGTCATTTTTTTTATGGACACGATAACTTCAACAATTCTTTACAAATCTCTTCCAAACTGATACATAAAATCAAGGGGCATAAAATCTCGGTCAAGTTCGTTAATGGGCAAAATCGAACCAAGGGGAGGGGGGGGGGGCTTTTTGTGAAAACAGAAAAAAATCCATATATTCTTAATTATGCTACGAAATCGAAATCACCCTCTCGTGGAGATCCAGCCGTTAAGCATAGGAACTTTTCTCCACGAGGGGAAATGTTTATTGAAAATTCATATTTTAGAATACAGATGATGTACATTACATCAGAGATTAAAGTAAAATTAGTACAAAGTTAGTTTTTACAATACTGGTTGAGATCACACCATTTCTTAATATCATTAAAAAAAAAGAAAAAAATATATATATATAAGAAAAAGTATAAAAGAAAGTAATTAGAGAATTTATCAAAAGACTACTTAATCATAGCACAACAAATAATTTTGCATGGTTCAAGCTGTAAGCTGAATTAGGAACCGTATGAGTACAAAAATGTGAACAGTATGTGAACTATAATATACAAATTACAAAAACAAAATATATTCTATTAAAAAGTATTTTACAAATGTAGGAAAAAGGATCATAAATGCTTTTTATTAAAGGAGAAATGTTTATTCAGAATGTTGTAATTTTCTTTTAGTTTATCATAGTTTAAAGGATCAAACAGAGTTATATTTAGATTTTGTCTTACTGTGGCATTTTTATTGAAATTGAAAGTATATCTCATTAGAGGACAATTACTATATATGTAATGTAGAGCAGTTCCTGAGCTGTTTTGTCATATACATGTTGGGGAGGAGCGTTTTCCTATTTTATTTAAAAATGATGGAAAGCTACCGTGTCCACTAATGTAGTAAGTAAGCTAATATGACTGGTTTTTTGCAAATAAAGTTCAGATCCACTTTTCGTAAAATTTCATAAGTATCTCGGCCTTTTAATGAATATGACCAATCCTGCTGCCAATCTGTGACTATTTTTAGTCTAAAAAATAATTTGACTTTTGAAAATGGGAATAAGAGAATTTCCATCTCGTTGTAACGATCATATTTGTGATAGCACCTTTTGCCAGTAAATCTGCTCGTTCATTACCCTCTGTTCCAGCGTGCGATTTGGTCCATGCAACTGTTACTTGTTTTCTGGGAATTGACAATAAAATGCTATATATTCTAATTATTAAATAATTTCGTGGAAACACTATTTTTAAGGCTTCTAGTGATGAGCGGCTATCCGTTAAGATGAGGAGATTTTTATATTGTGAAGATGCGAACCAGTTTATTGAGTGTAAAATGGTATTCAATTCTGCTTGATAAATTGAGTTCTGGTTATGTAGTCTGATTACATAATCGTAAATATATGTATTCTGGTAGTTTACTGTAAATGCTGATGCAGTACCTTGCTCCATGAGGGAGTCATCTGTGTATATTTTTAAGTCATAGTTATTTAACGTTGTTGTGGAAATTTCATCAAGTATGTCTAAATTCTTTAATTGATTCTAATTCGGGAAATTGTACGTTTTCTCTTTTAGCATTAGATTGGTTAATTTGTATATTTGACCTTTATCATTCAAGATTCCTCGTCCTACTTTTACTTGGTAGCAATTATAGTCATTATTCAACGTAATATATATTGGAGGAATGCCAGTTAGAACGCATAGTGCGTCTGTGGAGATACTCCTGTATACTTTTATTAAATTTAATAGAGCAGCTCTCTGTATTGATTTCAATCTCCGTGTTCCGTGGCAAATTAAATAAGGAAACCAAACCTCATGTCCATAAGTAATCTGTTTAAAAACTACCGTTTTATACCATATTTTCAAAATATCCGGGTTGATTCCGTGATTAAAAAAATTAAATCTTTTGAAACCAAGTATGAAGTTTGAAATTTTAGATTTCACATAAGTTAGATGGTCTAGCCATTTAAATTTAGAATATAATACTAAACCTAAATAAGTTAAGTTCTTCGTGATATTTATTCTAATGTTTTGCAATTTGAATATAGGTTTCCTGCGAGTCAGAAGATATCTACCAAATAACATTGCTTTAGTTTTTTGAGTTGAGA
This sequence comes from Maratus michaelseni, assembly GCA_963931845.1. Classification (NCBI taxonomy): domain Eukaryota; kingdom Metazoa; phylum Arthropoda; class Arachnida; order Araneae; family Salticidae; genus Maratus; species Maratus michaelseni. The sequence continues at coordinate 95,116,526 of OZ007597.1, read as the reverse complement.
TTTGTAAATTTAGAGAATTGCATAGATCAGAAAAGATTGTGATTTTTGAATTTGCTGTTTCTTCGAGATTGAAGTCACATATCTAACGAACAAATTTTGTACACAAGTTCATTTTTGATGAGAATGTTGATTCATCAAGTTTCAGAGTAATATCTTATTAGGGGCAAAAATAGTCTTGTGTTTTTGATTGAAATTACATATCTAACGAACCGATTTATTGAAATTTTGCACAAAGTACACTGTCGATAACAATGCATTAAATTTTTGATTAAAAGCATATTATTTAATTATTTAATTTATATTTCTTATTAAATGGTAATTTTGTTAATTTTTAAAATCTTAATAGAACATGACTAAAAATTTTCGTGGCATACCGGTTAAAAACGGCTGCTTTGGATATTCAAATAATTTGGTTTTCATAGCATTTTATTACATGTAAAAATAAAATAAAAACCACCTGCTTTTTAAATCATTTTATTTTTAACAGAGAACATTTTATTACATTTAAAGAACAAGTGAGACTTTCAGAGACATTTAAGAGAATATTTTACAAAGTCAATATATATTTTAAAATAATTGTCTTATGATGATTTATCTTTTCAAAATAGCTTTTGTGAAGAAAAATATTGGAGCATATCAGACATAAATATTTAAAGTATTGGAGGAATTACAAGAATATTTTGATTAACAGAATATTTTGATTATAAACAGAATGCTGTATTTTGATTATTAACAAAATACATATTGCACTTTAAAATTGATTTTGGCCTTTTTATAACGAAATCGTTTATTTAATCGCGTCCTAGTAAAAAAAAAAAATTGTCAAATCATTTGTTTAAACGTATATTTTATAACTAATTAATCAAAATACTTTGTGATGTATCTATGTATACTAATATCTGAAACGTAGAGAAAATAAAAATTATATTTACATTTGTTCAAAACTTCAAAATGTATAATTAATGTTAATTATGATAATTATAGCCTTCAAGGAATTGTAAACATTAATATTAATAGTAGTTTAGAATTATGATGAAAAACTAAAAATTAATTTAATTGTGAATTATTTTATAATCAATTTGATTTCAAGAAATTCTAAACATTAATGGTAGTTTAAAATTAATGATGGGGAATTAATTTAATGATGATAAGTATTTTGCAGGGAATCCTAAATATTGGCATTAACTTATTAAATTAAAAACATGAACCATGTAAAATGAATCACAATTCATTACTCATTACTAAAAGAAGTGTAAAATAAAATAAAAGTTTTAAAACATTAAAACCCTTCTATAGGTGTTAACATTTTCGTCGGAGTCCCGAGCACTTTCGACCAGAACCTGGCCATCATCAAGAGGTCGAAAATGTGAAACTTCTGATATTTAGCCAGTGTACATTCCGGAAGTTAGAGAATTTTTCTCATTTTCACCCTCTTGATGATGGCCAGGTTCTAGTCGAAAGTGCTCGGGACTCCGACGAAAATGTTAACATCTATAGAAGGGTTTTAATGTTTTGAAACCTTTATTTCATTTTACACCTATTTTAGTAATGAGTAATGAATTGTGATTCATTTTACATGTTTTTAATTTATATACGAAGGGGAATTTAGTGTTCCAACATTAAAAAAAAAAAAAAAAAAAAAAAAAAAAAAAAAAAAAAAAAAAAGAATAATTCTATATCTTTAATTTATTGACACTAACGTTAGTTTAGAATTAATGATGAAGAATTAATTTCTTAAAATTAATTTAGGGATACTAAGTACTTAAAAAAAGGAAGAACATTATTTCAAGAAATTATTTTGTTATTAATGATTATTATTTCACGTTATATTGTTTAAAATACACATCTTGTTATTACTTCTTAGTAAATATTATTATATCAGTATTGTCGAATATTCAAGATTAAATGAAACTGTTAATTTAAAATGCGATGTGATATAGTATTTATTGATCTGTTGATACAGTATAATAATAGATAAGTTTCGAAAACGTTAGTTAAATAGGTTTGATTTCGATAAAACTCGATTGGAAGAACTGGATATTACTAATGAATGAAAAATACCAGAAAAAGTTAAAATATCTCATCATTATTTATTTGGTAGACTATTATTTAGAAATAGTTCTGCTAATTAACTATATGTTTACATTATTCCTTGTAGAATAAATTGCGAATACTAATGATTTTGAACCGAAAAAAAATGAAGTTTCGGTTATTTTACTATTAATGATTTAGTCTAAGAACAGAATTCGTAAAAAAAGAAAAGAAAATGGAAAATTATCTTTTAGTAAATTTTTATTGGTCCCTTAATTTCGTTGTAATGATATTAGATTTTAAAAATAAATACAGCTCCCATTTTATACATGTTAATGCTTAACTTAAGATTATATATTTTTAAAAAGTTGCTGTCGCAATTTATGGAGATTTTGTGAATGCGTTATTGAATGTTAATTTATTATTTTTTTTGTTTGTTTTAATAAACTAGCTTTATAATATACAATTTTTTTTAAAGAGTATAGTAATTATTTTCATTTATAAACTATTTTAACATTTTTCAGAATGTATTTCATATGTATTAATGATCTCTACGTTACAACCATTGCCAAAGCTGCTAATATTTCCCCTTTTTTAATTAAAAAAATAGCTAGAAAATTTATAAATTAAAATGTATGTCGTTTAAATAACAAACCTTAAAACTTTCCTCTCTTTAAAAGCTGACCGCTTAGGTAAATTTAAAATTATTTATAATCTTAAATAATTGTTGTGCTGTAATTGTGCAGAAAACGTTTATAGATAAAATTCCTTTCATCTCCATTAGAATGCAATTTCGTTATAAAAGGGCTTTAGTTATAACATCACCATCTCTTCAAAAAACATAAAACTTGTACAATATAATTAACAGCATTTCATTGAACAAAAGAGAAATGCTTTTAAAAACAGTCAGACATTACGTTAAAAGTATCAAATAAATCAAAATACAAATATCACACGTCTTCAATTGCATCGGATGAAAGGTTCATATCGCAAAATGTTTAAATATTCCTTTGAAGTATTATTTAAGTAGATCTAATATATTTTTTAAAATAACAAAAACTTTCCTCTGTTTAAAACCCGACCCCTTAAGTAATTTAAAAATTATGTATAATAAAAAAAAAAAAAAAATTGTGCTGTAATTGTGCAGAAAACTTTTACTGATAATCTTTTAATCTATTATAGCAATGCAATCTAGTTATAAACAGGTTTTTGTTATAACATTATTTCTTCAAAAGAAAAGAAAAAAAAAACTTGGACAACATAATTAACAACATTTCATTGAACGAAAGAGAAAAGTTTTAAAAAGATTCATACATTACATTAAAAATATTGAATAAATCAAAACACCACTATCACAAGTTGTCAATTCCAAAAGATGAAGGGTTCAGATTAATAAATTGTTTTAAAATATTACTTTGTTCAACAAGATCTAATATCTTTTTTAAAATAACAAGAATTTTCCTCTCTTTGAAACCTGTCTTCTTAAATAAATAAAAAATTATGTATAATCTTAAACAATTTTTTGTGCTGTAATTGTGCAGAAAACTTTTACTAACAATCTTTTCATGTTTTATAAAAAAAACTGCAATCTCGTTATAAACATACTTTTTTTTTTTTAATAATATTATTAAAAAAAAAAAAAAAAAAAAAAAAATCTTGAACAACATAAATAACATTATTTTATTGAATGAAAGAAAATGTTTTTAAAACATTCATACATTACATTAAAAATATCGAATAAATCAAAAAGAAATATCACACGTTTTCAATTGCATAAGATGAAAGGTTTATATTAAGTTGTTTAAATATTCCTTTGAAGTTTTGTTTAAGTTATCTTTTTAAAAATATCAAGCACTTTCGTCTCTTGAAACGTGTCCACTTAAGTAAATTAAAAAAATTATGTATAAATTTAAAAAAAAATTGTGTTGTAATTGTGCAGAAAACTTTTACTGGTAATCTTTTCAACTGCAATCTCGCAAACATGCTTTAAAAAAATATATATTTCTTCAAAAAAAACATTAATTTATTTTTTTTTTAAAACATAATTAACACCACTTCATTGAATGAAAGAGAAAATGTTTTTAAAAGATTCATACATTACATTAAATGTATGAATAAATAAAAATACAAATATCACACGTCTTTAATTGCATAAGATGAAAGGTTTATATTATTAAAGATTCCTTAGAAGTTTTGTTCAAGTGGGCCTAATATCTTTTTTAAAATAATAAGCACTTTCGTCTCTTTGAAACCTCTCCCCCTTAAGTTAATTAAAAATTATGTATAATCTTAAACAATTTTTTGTGCTGTAATTAAGAGAACTTTTACTGATAATCTTTTCATCTTTTATAACACTACAATCTCATTATAAACAGGATTTTGTTATAAAATTATTTCTTCAAAAAACATGAAAACTTGGATAACATAATTAACAACCTTCTAAAGGGTTCAGGTTAACAAGTTGCTTAAATATTCCTTTAAAATTTTGAACAAATGGTTCTAATATATTTTTTAAATAACAAGTTTTAAAATCAGACTCTTAAGTAAATTTAAAGTTATTTATAATTTTTTGAACGAATTTTTATGTTGTAAATGTGTGGAAAACTTTTATAAATAATATTCTTTTTATGATCTATAACACAGTAATTTCGTTATAAACAGGCTGTATTTATAGCAATATTTCTTCAAAAAACATTGACGAAAAAAAAACTTCGCACATTATAATTGATAGCATTTTACTTGTCGCAAGAAAAACATTTTTAAAACATGCATACATTACTTTTTAAAGATAAAAAAGAGGAAGAAAAAATCAAAATACAGATACATAGTTGCCAAATTTTATACTTTTCTAATACCACTAACATCTAACAGAATTTTTTACGTTACTTAATCGCAGATTTCGGCGAATAAATTAGGCAAAATCTACTATTACATTTTAGTGGTAAAAGAAAAAGCGTAAAATTTGACAGATATTACATGTTTTCTAATTGCACAGGATGAAAGGTTCAGATTAATTAATCTTCTTTCCTTTAAATAAAAAAAAATAAAGTTACAATTTGTCATTTTAATGAATATGTTGTTGGATGCTTATTTAGCTTTAAAAAAAAAATTTAAAAAAAATAATAAAAAATAAAAGAAAGGAACTTTTACAAACGTGTAATTTGGTTTAAAGTTTTATGTTTAAATATTTTCATTTTATAGCAGTTGATCCTTTTCAGAGATAATTCATTTGTATCAATATTACAGATGTAACGATGAAGTTTTCCTTTCCCTTAAATAAACGTAGAATTTAAGTAAATTTAAAGAAATTTGGTGCTTTAAAACATTTTAGATTTTTTTGTTGTTGTTCTATAACACAGCAATTTAGTTATAAACAAGTTTCCGTTCTAACTTATAAAAACATTATTTCTTCCAAAATAGGAAAAAAAAGTGAACAACATAATTTACAACCTTTCATTTGAACGAAAAGTAAGTATTTTGCTTTTAAAATATTCATAAAACGTTATTATTAAACATCAAATAAATGAAAATACAAATACCACATGTCTTCAATTGCATAAGATGAAAGGTTCAGATTAATTAATCTTCCTTTCCTTTAAATTTTTATTTTAAAATATGAAGTAGTTGGATAATATTCATGTGTAATCTATATTACAGATGGTGAAATGATTTTTTCTCCTTTAAAAAAATGTAAAGGGCGAATAATTTAAGTAAATTATTTTTTTTTTTTTTTGTAAATTTTAAAGAAATTTTGTACTATTGGTACAGAAAACATTTTACAGCCCAAAGTTTTTTTTTTTTTCGTTCTATAACACCGCGATTTCGTTATAAACAGGCTTCTGTTATAACTTATAACATCATTATTTCTTCAAAAATTGAAGAAAAAAAAAGTGGACAACATAATTTACAACATTTCGTTTGAACGAAAGATAAATAACTTTTAAAACATTCATAAAACGTTATATTAAACATCAAATAAATGAAAATACAGATATCACATGTCTTCAATTGCATAAGATGAAAGGTTCAGATTAGCTCAAATCTTTCCTTTTTTTTACATTTCTGTGCTGCTCCTGGTTCGTTGTTCTTTTTTCTCAGCGGGCCGTTATTTTCTGGTATCCGAAATGGCTTCCATGCCTTCAAAAAGCGAGAAAAGGTCCCATTCTTTCTTGTGCTGCGGGTCGTAGAATTCCATGTTGCTTTTTAGACAGTTCGTGATGATGGCGTCACAGATGCAGATGGTCATTTTGCATTGGTCTTTTTCATCCTCTATAAGGGGAAAGGAAACAATAAATTAAATTAAAAAAATCAAACAACCCGGCTGCGTAAAAAACAAACTAACTAGGAAACATCGGGCGCGTCCAGTACTGTCACCGGTACGTAACCGGTAAGTTCGGTTAGTTACCGAAGCGTTCAGTGCTGCTAACCGGTACGCAACCAGCGTCGTTCAGTGGAAGTAACCGAAGTGACCGGTAAGAGACCGAACTAACCGAAGAATAATCTCGGTTAGTTGGGTCACGTGATCGGTTACATTGAAAATTTACGATGATGTGATACAGATGTAGTTACGATGATGTAATACAGATGGCGCTACAAGTAAATAATACCTCTTTCGTTCAGTAGGTCTGTCGACCGGTTAGGAACCGGTCACTTACCGCCCCGGTAAGTAACCGGTCACATTGGTCACTTTGGTTAGGTCTACTGGACGCGCTCATCGTCTTCATTTTGAAAGACCTATCCAATGATATGCCGCTCAATATGGTGCATAAAATTTTTGTTGTCTCTACCACCATTTTGTATTTTACGGCCGCCATTTTGAATTTATGAAAACAAAACCTAGCCTATAACCATCGGATGGTTAAGACGAATCGATAGAGACGCCATTCATTAAAATCCATCCAGCCGTTGGGATGTTTCGAGGGTATAAAGAAACCCACATACCCACCCACATACATACATACCCAGATACGCGTCAAACACATAACCCTTCTTGGCAGTCGGGTAAAAATAAAATATTAAGTTGCTTCTTATGAGCATAAAAGTTGGGAATATATTATGAAAGGTATTAAAATATTAAAATACACATGCTAATATCAACATGCTGACATATTGCAGTATTACATTGCAAAAAAATTAAATGTATAAGCAAGCTTTATTGTGGGGGAGAGATAAAATCTATACTAATAAAAGAAAGATGTTTTTGTGTGTGTCTGTCTGCAATTTCTAGGAAAATCTACCATGCGTAGAGGTCTGAAAATTTGTATGAGGATAGTCCAAGACAGGCCCTGATGCACCCGAGACTCAGATGTTTCATTTTTTTGTTAATTAGCCGCGATATTAATTAAAATCCATAATTTTCATCGCAAAATGTTCCGAAAACCTCCTAGCTCCTAGAACGGCGCCATCCCGGAGAATCAATACAAAGCAGAAAAGATAGAAAAATGAGAAAGCGGCTTTCCCCCCCCCCCCCCCCCCGTCTTTCGAAACGATGAAGAAGTTACTTCAATCTTCAATGAGCCAGACGGGAAAATGCTTGATCAAATTAACAATGGGAGACTGGAATGCTAGAATAGACAGTATTCTTCCGTTCGGTTGAAGGCTATGAAAAACCAGCTGTTTGGGAAACATTGAAAAATCGGTCCATTTGAAAGCATTATGTTGTTGACGAATTCGTTTATTTTTTATTCTGCTACTGAAACGATATAAATGTATGCAATAGATCTGAACAATATAAGAAATATTCATTCAATTTCAGATTAATTTTGTCTTAATTATCGAATTTATTAGAAATATAATGTTAAAACAAATTAGGTTATAGCCAATGTCTATAAAAATAAGTGAAATGTCACGTGTTTAAATTGAGGTTTGTTTATAATTATAAATTAAACTTATTTTACGTAAATATACTTTTATTTCATGATTTTAATGTTAATTTTTAGTATTCAGAAAAAAAAAATCATTTAAATTTTGAAAATCATGCTTTGTATCAAATTTTTCATTAATTAATAATTAAATAATGAAATAATGAATTATTTTTTTTTTTTACGTTAATTTGCTTTCTGAGGTCATAAGTGTGACAATAAAATAAAATGACTTAGAAAAATAGCGAAAAAACTTTCGTGAATACAAAACGTAAACAAACGATCACGCCGGCATTTTACCTACTGTGACGTCACAGGAATATTGTCCAAGAAAGAAAGAAAGGGAAGTTCGTAGTTGAAAATCATGGATATGGGATGTGAAACGAAAGGGGAAACAGACTGACTGAGTTTGCAGAAAGTGAAAAAAAGTATATCATTATTTATTTTTATTTTTTTTTTCCGAAGCCACAAAGAAAATTGACTAGGAGAAGTGCAAATGGAGCAACAAGTGAAATCGACTACATCCTGACAAACATAAAGTATCTTGTTCAGGATTGTAGCGTTCTCAATAACTTTCAAACAGGAAGCTATCACCGATTAATTAGATTCAAAATGCTGGTAAATACTAAAGTAGAAAAAAAAAATGGAGATATAATATCAACTGATTTCTTAGATTGTTGGGATAAGTCTCCAGAAACATAAAGGAAATTTTCATTTGGAAATTAAAAACCGTTTCGAAGTACTGCAGTCAATTTTGGAAGTGTTAGTGTTATTTTCTCGGTAGTCAGTAATTTTGCGCTTTCTAAAGCAATATAAATTATAAATTCAACTTTCGGAACAAAAGATAGGTAAGATATTTGCTTACCTCTATTTTCCAGCAATCGTCCTCACTATACCGCTAGGCCATGATCGCCAGAATTTGTATTAATCCATTTTGCTTAGCACACACTCACTATATAATCCTTGTTATGTAGGATATCCATGTAACTGATTAAGTAATGTTAAAATATTATTAATTAATAAAACATATTCATAATACTGTTAAATTATTTAATTTACATAGCTTACATTTAATAGTTACATAAAATTTAGTTTTAAACATTATTTCAATTTAAGTTTAAGGGAAAACGACATAATGTCCGTTTCCATCGCGAATTAAAAAGAATCTCTCAAAGTTCTATTAAACAGAGATGCAACAGTCTTAGTCCTTATATAGTGACATCATTTTTAAGTTTTTTCATTGGATGGTAATGACGTAAAGTCAATTTACGTCACTAATACGTATTTTAGTCTTTCACTTCCTTGTTCAGAGCACGTGCTGTAAAAACCTCTTCATCTTGCATTAGGCACTTTCATTTCCTGTTTGAAATTCTAGATAATTACTTTTTATCGGGATGAGTTTTTAAATGATGTAAATAAACTGTCATAGAAATTAATTCCGGATATTAATCTTTTGATATATTACCAACAATCTCCTCCTTAATCTCTGGAATTTGATTTCTTAAGTTTAAGTTATTTCTGTGAATTTCAAAGATAGGTTTGGGAGTGGGCTTGGTTAGGATGTCCGCTATCATGTTCTTTGATTCACAGTAATTTACATTAATTGTACCATTGTCCTTTAGGTGTTTAATGGAATTATACCTTATATCAATGTGTTTCGTGCGACGGGTGTATTTTTCTGATTCGATCATTTTTATGCAGGACTGGTTGTCCTCATGCATAGTTATGGGTAATGTCTGTTCTAAGTTAAATTCTTCTAAGAGTCTAATTAACCATAAAATTTCTTGTGATGCATTTGCTGCTGAAATATACTCGGCTTCAGCACTTGACATGGCTATGATTGATTGCTTTTTGCTGATCCATAAAATTGGGTTTTTCCCTAATAAAAATAGGTTTCCGCTGGTGGACTTTCTAGTTTGTACGTCTCCAGCCCAGTCTGAGTCACAGTATACTTCAAGAGTTGGTTGCTTTGTTGTATTTATTTCTAATTTAAAGTTTTTAGTGTGATTTAAATAGGAAATCACTCTTTTAGTTGCTTTCCAATCCTTCTGTGAAGGGTTTTCGTTTTTTCTACTTAGGATGTTAATCGCAGCTGAAATATCTGGTCTTGTGACAGTTGAGATATACAAAAGTGCGCCAATTGCCTTTCTATAATCGATGTTGTTTGGCAATGGTATTTCTTCGTTATCAAAATTTAAATAGCCTGTTTCCATGGGCGTTTCGTATGGTTTCGCATCTTCTAATTTAAATTTTCTAACTAATTCTTCAATTTTACCTTTTTGATTCAGTTTATATCCTTCGTTTGTTTTTTCAATTTTAATCCCTAGGTAGTAGTTTAATTGACCTAAATCCTTTAGTTCATATTCAATCTTAAGTTTTTGTATAATTTCTTTAATTTCATTTTCTTTTGCTGATATTAATAAATCGTCTACATAGACGATAATATATGCTTTACTGTTTTTAGTATTACGTATGAATAAACACGTGTCTGATGTTGATGGTTTGAAATTTAACTTTTCTAATGATTCTGAAATTTTTATGTGCCAGGCTCTAGCTGCCTGTTTTAAGCCGTATATAGCCTTATTTAATTTGCACACTTTGTTTTCATGATTAGGTTTGACATAGCCTTCCGGCTGAGTGATGTATATATCCTCATCTAAATTTCCATACAAAAATGCTGTTTTTACATCGACATGATTTACGTCTAGTTTATGATAGGCGGCGGCTGCTAAAAAAGTTCTAATTGTAGTATGTGAAACCACTGGAGCAAAAGTTTCATAGTAATCAATACCAAAATTTTGCGAATAGCCTTTCGCCACTAAACGCGCTTTATATTTTTGTATTTTTCCTTTATCGTCTAATTTTGTTTTGAAGAGCCATTTCGAACCTATTATTTTTGTATTTGGCGGGGGGTCAACTAATGTCCAAGTTTTATTTCTGTTGTGAGATTCTATCTCCTCCTGTGTCGCTTTGATCCAGTTTTCTTTTTCTACTGGGTTTTCCATGTTTATTATTTCCTGCCAATTTTTCGGTTCATTAATATTTTCATCTTTAACCATATAAATTAGTCTATCTGGGGGAACCCCTTTATTTACTCTATCTGATCTTCTTGGTTCGGTTTGGTTTAGTTCAGATTCATTCTGATTATCATTTTCATTTGAAATTTCGATTTTTATCAGATTTGGGTTTTCCGATTTTTCGTTTTCGGCATTAGTGTTTTCATCTAAATTTAGTTCTAGCCGTTTTTCTTTATTTGAATTTATCGGATAGTTTTCTAAGAACTTCGCCGTTCTGGCTATAGTGATATCTTTGCCGCTCGTATAGATACGATATCCTTTGGAATAATTATCGTATCCCACGAAGATCCCTTCTACTGCTTTATTATCTAATTTCTGTCTTTTTTGCTTGTTAATATATGCATAAGCTTTGCAGCCAAAGACTCTTAAATATTTTAGATTTGGTCTTCTGTTTGTCCATAATTCATATGGAGTTTTTTCGTTGGCTTTAGTCGGCAGTCGATTTTGTAGGTGATTTGCGGTGCATATCGCCTCTCCCCAGAAATGTAATGGTAAATTAGAGTCACTTAACAATGTTCTTGTCATTTCAATTAATGATCTATTCTTTCGTTCAGCAATACCATTCTGGCTGGGAGAATATGGTACTGTTAGCTGTCGCTTAATTCCATTTTCTTTTAGAAAATTATCAATATTAGAATTTCTAAATTCTTTGCCATTATCAGTTCTGAGTTCTGTAGGCTTTTTGCCAAACTTATTGTTGACCAGTGCAACATATTCCTTTAATTTTTCAAATACCTCACTTTTATTTTGTAGTAGATAAATTATAGTAAATCTAGAGTAATCGTCTATGAAGGTTAAAAAGTAATTTTTCCCCCTATTGTTGGAGTTTGAATAGGACCACACACGTCTGAATGTACTAATTGCAGAATTTTATTTGCTCTCAATTCCGTTTTCTTTGGGTAAGGTGCGTCAGTTAATTTTGCTTTAATGCAAGGCTCACATTCGGTACTATGGGAACAATTATTTATGTTTATTCCGCATGCTAATTCCTTCGTCATTAATTCTTTAATCGACGCGACATTTTTATGTCCTAATCTTCTATGCCACAGTTCTATGCAATTTTTATTTTTGCAATTAGTTATCATGTTTACAAAATTTTCATCTGTGTTTATGTTTGTTTGCTGAATTTCATACAGATTATTTTTTCTTATCCCTTCTAAGCGTATTGATCCTTCATATTCTAGAAAACATTGATTATTTTCAAATGTAATTTTGCATCCGTTTTTCGTAGCTTTAGCTACCGAAAATAAATTTGTTTCAATTTCCGGTACTAGTAGAACATCTTTTAATGTTATTTCATGTGTTCTACCGTCGGATGTTATTGTGGTAATATTTACATTACCTGAACCATAGGATTTTAATTTATTGCCGTTGGCAATTACGACGTTGGTATGTTCTTTATTTGTAAATTCATAAAATAAATTTTCATTATTTGAAATATGGGAGGATGAGCCAGAATCGATAATCCATGCGTTATTTTTCGATTTGTTCGTTAAAAATGCGCAATTTTTCTTTTCTTCGGTTCCGAAATAAGCTGTGCTTTTTTCTTTCGGTTTATTTGAGTCCGCGCTTCTTAAATTATTTTCGTCTTTTTGAAAGACTAGCGAAGAAGAGAAATGTTTTTTGTTGTTTTGTTTAAAATTATTTGTTTTATGTTTGTTATGCCAGCAATTAACTGTGTTGTGATTTTTTAGTCTACAAATCGTGCAGTATTTTTCTTCTTTTTTAAAACCTGTGGTTTTAAATTTTCTTTCAGCTCTAAAGGCTTTGTTCGAATTATCACTGTTATTAGAATGCTCGTTTCTTTTATTAAATTCGTCTGTTAATTTACTCTTTATAAATTCTGGAGTTAATTCGTCTTCCTGTCTGGCTTCTAATGCGGTTATGAGGGTGTCGTATGAAGGAGGTAAAGAGCAGAGCAATAATGCTGAAATATGATTTGCTTTAATTTCTTCGCCTATGGCTGATAACTTATCAATAATTTCTAATATCTTTGTTATATGAGTTATCATGTTGCCTCCTTCTGATAATTTCGTTCCGTAAAGTCTCCTGAGGAGAAAGAGTTTGCTAGAGAGATTTGATCTCTCATGGATGTTTTTAAGCGTGTTCCATGTGTCCCGTGCATTCTGTAAATGCTTAATATGGATGATTTGATTATCCTCAATACTTAAATTAATCAAGGCTCTTGCCTTTCTATCTTTCTTCGACCATTCCGGGGTTATTGGATTAGGTGGGTCGTCTGTGACAACTTCAAAGAGCTCTTCTCTTATCAAGAGCATCTCCACCTTGAATTTCCAGTTTGCATAGTTACTGGAATTTAATTTTTCAATTATACTTCCTTCTTTGAAGGTTGCCATTTTTCTAATTTAGAATATATCTAAAATTAATTAATTTCTTTTAAGTATTCGAGGATTCTAGGACACTTTTTTTTATTTTTTATTTTTATTTTTTTTATATACTTAAGAATTTTTCACGTCTCAGAATCTTTGTTAGTGTTATTTTCTCGGTAGTCAGTAATTTTGCGCTTTCTAAAGCAATATAAATTATAAATTCAACTTTCGGAACAAAAGATAGGTAAGATATTTGCTTACCTCTATTTTCCAGCAATCGTCCTCACTATACCGCTAGGCCATGATCGCCAGAATTTGTATTAATCCATTTTGCTTAGCACACACTCACTATATAATCCTTGTTATGTAGGATATCCATGTAACTGATTAAGTAATGTTAAAATATTATTAATTAATAAAACATATTCATAATACTGTTAAATTATTTAATTTACATAGCTTACATTTAATAGTTACATAAAATTTAGTTTTAAACATTATTTCAATTTAAGTTTAAGGGAAAACGACATAATGTCCGTTTCCATCGCGAATTAAAAAGAATCTCTCAAAGTTCTATTAAACAGAGATGCAACAGTCTTAGTCCTTATATAGTGACATCATTTTTAAGTTTTTTCATTGGATGGTAATGACGTAAAGTCAATTTACGTCACTAATACGTATTTTAGTCTTTCACTTCCTTGTTCAGAGCACGTGCTGTAAAAACCTCTTCATCTTGCATTAGGCACTTTCATTTCCTGTTTGAAATTCTAGATAATTACTTTTTATCGGGATGAGTTTTTAAATGATGTAAATAAACTGTCATAGAAATTAATTCCGGATATTAATCTTTTGATATATTACCAACAGGAAGAGTAGTAATATGATACAGTAGCGAACAAGAAAATAACTAAGAAATTTCAAAGGAGATAGTCGGTGAATCACAAATAAAGCAGAGAAAGAAAATAACAGAAGAAACAAGAGGATTGATGAAGAAACGCAAAGAATTTAGAATGAAGAAAATCGATCTCAAATCAAGAGTTAAATATGCAGAATTATGGAAAGTACGCTACAGAAGATATCAGAAAATTTAACTGTGATCTTGTCAAGAAAGTTCTAGAAGATTAAAAAAAAAAGTTTAAAATTAGCTAAGCGCAAACTGTGTGTTGGAATAAAAGGTATTTTTGCATTGAAGAGGGCAGATGAACAATGGCCAAAATCAATAATAAAATCGTAAGTATTGTCGAAAAATTCTATAACGATTCTACATAAATGTGAAGATGAAACAGAAGGCATCCTATCTGATCAGAGAAAAAACATAACAGATGCTGAAGAGAATCGCAGTGATGACAGATGAAGTTTTAAAAGGCATTCGATGTATGAAAAAAGGCTCTGGCAAAGATGGAGTCACATTTGACCTTATCAAAGAAGCAGGAAAACAATTCGGAAAAATGCTGCCATACTTTTTTCCAATCAAATGTCTGGAGAAGTCAGATGTACCAGAAGAATGGAATAATGCCGTAATGGTGCTACTTTATAAAAAAGAGGAGAAAGAAAAATTTAAAAACTACCGTCCGATTACCTTAAATTTAGTGATTTATAAAATTTTCATTACAGTTTTAACGACAAGACTTGAATCTGTTCTAGACTCATCTCAACATACAGAACATGGAGGATTCCGAAGTGGATTTAGCACAATGGATTATATTCAAACAGTAAGAGAACTCATAGAAAAGCATAAGAATTATAATTTACCTATCTGCCTCGCTTTTATTGATTATGAAAAAGCATTGGATTCTATCTGCATATCATCAGTAGAAAAATGTCGGGAGGACATCGGTATAGACAAACTTTATATCAATATTATAAAGAAGATTTACAAGAAAACAACAGCAACCATCCGTATGGACAGGGGAAAAGCAAAGATTGGAAAAGGAATTAGACAAGGAGACACCATTTTCACTAAGCTTTTAACTGCTGTCTTCTATTCTGCTGCAATATTTTCAAGAAGCTGGATTGGGAAAGCAAAGGAATTAGAATGAATGTCTAAGTCATCTCCGGTTTGCTGACGACATTTTAATTTTTTGCAACAGCCTTGAAGAATTGAAAGATATGTTAAAAGATTTCGCAAAAGCTAGCATTAACGTGGGATTAAAAATAAATTTAGAAAAGTCTAAGGAGATGTTCATGCACACACAAAAAAGATTGTCTACATTAACACTGAGCTTAAGGAAGTGCAGAGTTATGGGTAATTTTAGACAGGAAATGACATCGGACAACAACATCATGAATGACATCAACAGAAGAATAAGAAATGGATGGAGTGTTTTTGGGAAGAACAGTATTATTCTGAAGAGTAACAACATGCCTCTCTGCTTGAAAAGAAAATTGTTTAACCAATGTGTTTTGCCTTTACTAACATGGGGCGGAAATATGGACGCTAACAAAACAAATGATACAAAGAGTACAAACAACACAGCGAACTATGGAAAGATGTATGCTAGGCATAACTAGAAAATATAGAAAAATAATAACTTGGATAAAAAGTCTGACGAAAGAGTTCGACATCATCGAGAGAATTAAATGGTTGAAATGAAAATGGACTGGGCACATTGCAAGAAGACAAGACAATAGATGGAGTACATACACACTACAGTGGTATGCCAGAGATGTGAAACGACCAAGAAGACGACTTTAGGTAAGACGGAGCGACGAAATCAAAAAAGTAGCTGGAGTTAATTGAATGATCAAAGCACTAGACAGGAAACAATGGAAAAATCTAAGGTTGGTTGATTTATGACGGCCGATTATCTACTCGAGGGAGATAGACCCTAGGGGGAAGTGCCCTCCGTGGGAGTCTAAGGGATACTAACCCGTATTTACGACAAGGGGAAAAATCTAAGGAAAACGTATATCCAGCAGTGTATTGAAAAGGTTGTTGTTGACGATGATGATGATAATATTAATAAATTAATCCTGGATATTGTCAATAATATAAAGTCTGAAAACAAATTTAATTCGCAAAAGAAAAAAAAAAACACTTCATATTCTTCAATATTTTTCAAGCATTTTTGAGAAATTAAAATATAGCCTTAAACGTTTCGATATCTGCTTAGTAGCCAAAACTCTTCCGAAGTTAAAGGATATCATTTGCATCAAAATTCGCCCAATTTATTTTGAAAATTATTCAGGAGTATATGAAATTCCATTTATTAAAACCGACGGATCACAGAATTATTATATTGACATGATTAGCAGGAAATGTAGTTTAAAAAAAAAGGAACACATAGCTGATTTGATAAAGCATAATATAAAAACCACAGCCCTTGCAAGATTATATAACCAAGATGAAGCAGTCCAAATAAATAACAAGGAAAGCAAAATAATTTTTCCTCTAATCTATACTATCCATCCATTATAAGAGAAACTATAGAGATCGTAATACGTAAGATTTTAATAATTAACGATACAGCATCATTTAACGTACCAAAATTACGGGATGAAGCATTAAAATAATAATAATATTATTGCATAATCTGAGAGAGAACGTAGAAAGCGGGAATGATGGGGCATTTCGTAATCATTGCATTATAGATTGTGCAAATGTTGAATATTCAAATTTGTCTTCATAACGGCTTCGGAAAAACCGAAACATGTTTATTTAAACATTTTTGTTTAACACCTTTTAAGAATTAATGGAAGTCGAGCGACCTTGGGGACGAGCGACACGTATACGTGACGCATAAGATGCTCAGAATCCTCGATTATTCCCACCAGTTATTTTTTATTGTAAGCTTTGCCTTATGTAATCCTAGCATTTCTGCGATTCAATTAGGCGAAAATTTCTGTTTTGAAAAACCGGTGGTAAAAAGATTAAAAATTCTGTAAAGGACGCTCGTCGCGAAGGGGTTAATGTCTTCTGAAATATTATCTCAAATATTAATATTTAATCAGATGTCTCGAAATACTTAATGCAAATTTCTTCAACTGTTTGCGATCATCTGTTAAAAACTACGTAAATCACTATCACTCTATCAGATACATTGCTGTATATAATTACATTGTTTCTAGAACCTTCCAAATAATAAATAAAAAAAATTCAGCGTCATGCTGTCAACAATCAAAACATTGCGCAATTCATCTCGAAAAAAGAAACACATATTGAATCAGCTACCATTAATCAAAACTTAGTTTTAGTAACGTCAGCTGAAGCGTTATCGATGCTGCTCGCTTGAACGTTTTTGTTTTTGTAACTAGTTTAATATTGTTATCGTTCACGTACGTCAGATAAAATTGACGCGAGAGCGTTTAATAGCTGACCTTGAGGACTTGCTCCGGAAAAAAGATTGTTTGATATGAAATATGTATGCTAATTATGGATTAACTCATAACGACAATAACTGATAGCGGAATTGGATTAATTGCTTACACAGTGTTTTAGCTTTTAAAATATATATATATATATTATATAAATACGTCAAAGTGACAAATCAGATTAGTTTTTTACAAGAACGAAAAATCATGCGTCAAGCATGGACTATGAAACACTTTCCAACACATTCAGAATACCGTAACAAAACTTCACCGTTTAATAAGAGGCATTTAATAAGAGTTTTATAAGCACCGTTTAATAAGAGTTTTACGTAAAAAATTTGGAAAATGCATAACACATTTGAAAATCTAATTTCAGCAATTGACATGAATATTCGGAAAATTATTCGAATTCTTTGTGCAACCCTAAGCTGTATAGATTTGTATATATACTACATAGCATTCTAAAATTTAGTTCAGTTAGGAAATGCTGCTGACAATTCCCCCTTCACCAATTTCCACTAGTAAACGGAAAAGTACTGGGATTTTTTTGTGCAGCTCTGTACATGATCTATAGAATTTATACACGCCAATATGAAAAAAAAAATAATAATAAAAGTGACTTTTAAAATCGCGTACCACAACTGAAAACGCACTTCCAGCAATTATTGTTCATAGACAGTATTGTACTGAAATTCTTTTGCGTGTCGCTGTAAATGAACGATGAATGCTATGGTAAGCATCTTGTAGTTCACCTCAGGGATGAAGGTATATCGATTTCAATATGTTTGAAACAGTGTAACATCATTAAAAAAAAAAAAGATTTTTCCCTATACACCATAATGTAACGGAATTATTTTGATTATCCTGGTGAACGAACTGTATAAATACTATACATTTAATTTTCAGAAACAAACAGGCTATAGTAAACCTCAATAACATTGTATGGAGTATATTTACGCGAATTAGAGCACGGACAGGCAGAAAAACCGAATTCATATCAAACTAGATTGTCATATGCACGTTTGCCGTCGCTTTGCTGGATCTCTCATTCGCTGGCTGTTTCATTGCCGGGGATTGGCGAAGAGCATAAAATAGCCTCAAACCCAAAATTCCATATGCATATTTTAATTTAAAAAAAAATCTAAATTAAAATTTAAAAATCTGGCAGCGAGGTACACTTTCCGGTGACAGCATCTACACATAACAAAAATTTCAGAGTCCTAGGTGTTATAATTGCGGTGAAAACCGTGGGCAGGCAGACAGACATCTACTGTTTTATAGAGATAGAGATGGGATTATCCTGTCGACCACTTTTCATAATAAAAACTATCGCCAAATTATAACGTCCAAAGAAATGGAAAAATAGTACCATTCTAAATTTTTAAATAGTTGCAGATAGGAAATTTAATTAATTTAGAGATAAAAACGTCACTGAAGAATATGGTGCTTTTATATCAGAGTAGCGGCATGCCAGATAAAATTTGATTCGTTCAGACGATTTTGGACAAAAGTTTCGTTTTTAAGAAATAAATATAAGAAATAATTTAAATAACTATAAGAAATAATTTAAGAATTTAAATATAGGATTATTAAATGAAATCATAAACGAACGGATGTTTTTTTTAGATACTGCATCCTCTTTAATAAAAAGCTATGAGTTGCTGACGACTGGGAATTTCGATAACCGTTGCCACAGATTAAACTCGGAAAATTAAACATTTGAAGTTACTGAAAAAAATAATAGCTCGAAAAGTATTTGTCAGAAAATTGTTAGACAAACTTCGTTAGAAAGGTAAAAAATTGTATTTTTCTTGATCTATGTTTCAAATTAATGATTATGCCGTTTTTTAAATATTGAATTAAAAAAATTACCAAATTTCACAATGGAGTCCCATAGCTAAATCTTCACGCGTTAACTAACTGCCATGTGTCTTGACGTATACTGGCTATATATAGCACGAGTCACAAATTATAGCAGCCCGCAGCCTTACTATTCTGTTAAAATATAAAAGTGAATTATGATGCCACGAGTGCATGATTTTTATTTAATTTTAATATAATCATCTTAGAAACAAGGTTTTGAAATTTTTTTCGAATGGGACTAATAAATTGGCCAATACTGTATATTATTCTGAGTTTAAAAGAGGAAAAGTGGGGAAGCGCTTTATATTATTTAGGTTTCCTCAGGAACTTTTGGTCATAATTGAAAGTTTAATATATCAAAAGTCAGAAATTAAATCGACATTAAATCGGCAATAACTATAACGATAATATGTCCTTCAGTTCGTTTAGATAGATTTTCATTTAAAAATATAAAATCATTCAACATTGATTTTAGGTATTTTTAAGGTTATTATCACGGGTACGGGCAACGCCGGGCATATCAGCTAGTTTATAAATAAAATATAAATATTTATTTCACAAATTTAATACGATACATATAAAAAAGTTAATATGGGCTGTAAGAAACAAGATTTTAATGCATATCTCAGCAATATTACCAAAATATGTTAACAATGATTACGAAGCTGAAAAAACGAAAAAATATGAAATTCGATAATATTGCGATCACTATATTGCATATATGAGCGCTTTACGCACATGAAAACAAACAAACAAAAACATCACTGGATGTAGTGACCTTGCTGTATTGGAATCCCTCAAAAAATACAAGAAATTCGTTAATGCCGCGTTAACACCGCATGTATGATTGTTTCGCGTACATGAAAACAGAAAAAACAAGTGGGTAAGCGTGATCGATTATCGCTCAAAGGGTTTCGTTTAATATTCCTTTCAAAACACTGTATCCTTTCTTTAATAAATCTAAATAAATTTCATTCAGCAACCAAAAAAAAACAATGGCACTCCGGGAGTGCCGACAGAAGTGAAAACTTGAACAATTACGTGTGTATTTTTTGAATCGTCAGGAAACGTTTTATTGCGCAGGAAATACTTTTAAATGAAGTGTTTTTTTTTTATTCATTATTACAAACTACTACTACAAAAATTATATTACAATTTTCATTTAATGCGCTATTGTACATGAAAAATAATGCATATTATTTTACATACAAAAATTGCAATCTATTGCTTAAAACGTAAATTTACAAATAAATGAAATATAAAATTTAATTAATTGGTATTCTTTGAAATGAATACCAATAAAACTTATGAATTTTCATCCACAATTTAAACAACTCTAAATACATTCATCATTTCTTCCATGAGATTTAGTTTCATATCTTTTGTAATACCATTTATCTGCAAAATAGGGTTCCCGCTGCCTATCACTCCAAAAATGATTTCTTTGCTGCCTGTCTTGTTTACGGTATTCGTGAACATTATGCTTTTTTCTATCTTCATACTGCGCGTATTGTTTGCGGTGTCTATAATTTCTATCAACAAAGTTTTATTTTCTATAACTAGGGGGCTCTGCCCCCTGCTCGCTACGCTCACCAACCCCCCGTTCTGATTTCACAGCCTCTTAAAACCTGGTAATGTATCCTGTTTTAAAAAGAGGATGATGATGATATCACGAACGGCGACTTTCTTCTGTAATCAGGTTACAATGCTTTTTCATTTAACTGGTTATAATGCTTTTTCATTTAATTCATCTTTTTTATTTTTAATATTCGTGTGTAAACACAATTTTTATGACGTAATTTTCTTTATTTCCTGCTTTCAACACGTGATCATTTAATTATTATTTTATACTATCATTATTGTTTTTAATAGTCTCGCGCAAATACATTTTTTATTTGAGATAAAACATAATCCTTTGCACTTATTTAGAAATTAGCAACAATATAAAAAAAATGACTTTTCCAATAAAAGATTTTTTACTCGATTTTTAAGGATTTTTTGAGTTTTTATTATTGTCCGACCGTGATAATTTTTTTAATTTCTGAAAGCTTGTTATATATCGCGTCTGGTGGTATGATTTTCGAATCCGTAGGATGGCTAGAAAAAAAGTAATAGCTCCTCAAAAAAGTCCCTAGTAAAAAAGCGATGAGAATAACCCGGAATATCTACGCAGAATTTGATTGGTTCATTTCGTTTTTGGCTCAGTTCCAGATTACTTTTTTTTAATATAGAAGGAAATGATTTCACTTCATTTCCGTATCGGTAATCACGTTTCTTAAAACTTTCGTGAAATATTTCATTATTTTCATTTTTTTTTATATTACTTCCGTCTATTTTTCTCGCGCTCGTTAAATTATAATATTTTCAGTGTTTTGTTATTTCATTTTCATCTTTTGATTTGGTCTCGCGAGTTGAGTCCCTTTTATCTGTTTTCACCGCGCGTGCTAAATTTATCTTGAAATTATTTTCTGAATTATTTTTATTTACAATACCAATCATTTCGCTTTCTGCACGTGAACTATTTCCTTTTGATACTTTCGCTTCATTGTATGAATTGGCAACATATACAGCGGTGTCGGTAACAGGTCGCGAATCTAATGGTTTTTTCCCATCTCAAAAAATGCCCAACGCGCCTAAAGAAGTTTTCACTTCAAAAAAAAAAAAAAAAAAAAAAAAAAAAAAAAAGTCATGTTTTTATAAAGTAAAAATTTACCGGTCTATTTTTTCGTTTTTTTAAATATCTAAATGCCCGCTGTTATATTCTGTCTTAATAATCTGTCATGCGGACTAAATGCGATATTTAAAAAAATAATTTCAAAATTAAACATGTTGTACATCTTCAAAATATTAAAATATACGAATATTTCCATAATCGGATTTTTATCACGATTCAATATGTTTCTCAAACTCATATATTTACTATTCTTTATTACTCATATTCATACTCACATTGTATTATTCTCAAATATTTGAAAAATTCGTTAAACTTCCAATATGACGTCAGATTCTCTTTTTATTTCTCTATGACGTGATATTAACCTGCTTTGTGTACATAAACATATTCATACTCCTTGTATTATTGATAAATCTTAGAAAATTTCCGCTTTATTACTACTATGACGTCAATCATCTTTATTTCATATTTATCTTTTTTTCAATTGGTGAAACTGTTTATTTCATTTTCACTTTTCACGTGAAAATCGTCTGATTGAAAATTAATTATTGTAGAAAGAATTTCATGTGGATTTTTAATTTTTGGCATCTGCTATAAACGAAAAATGTTTAAATTTAATAAGAAAAGGCTGTTAGAATTTAGGTTTTTTATCTATATTTATTAAAATAATACGAATTTTTCAAATTTTAATATTTTCAGCTCTTCACAGCTGATATTCTGATTTATACACAAAGTTTCAACTCTGTAAGTTACATAGTTTTCTAGAATGGCTCTGTGACAGACAGACAACGGAGCGGGAGCAATTAGGGTTTCGTGAGATGAACGAAACCCTAAAAACATCCCTGGATGCAGCAATGCCGTTGTCTTGGAATCCCCCCAAAATACAAGAAATTCGTTAATGCTACGATCACTATACCGCATGTATCATGTATGAGAGTTTCGTGCATATGAAAATAAACATGGATGCCGCGACCTCGTTGTATCGAAATCTCAAAAATATACAAGAAATTCGAAAAAATATCACTAAAGCGTCAATTATCAGTAACTTTCAACTATAAAATTTACAATATATTAATGAAAACAGAAAAAATAATCTTGAATATTTATTTATTTACAATAGTTTTCTTAATTATCCCTCTTGGCAGGAGGATAAAACGTTTGTGACGTCAGTTTAGACTGATCTATTGTACATAACTATGCATTGCAACATATTTTCAATGTTTTTTCTCTTTTACTATTATGGCGCCACCGTTTAATGACGCAATTGCTATTTTAATTAACGAAAAAACTAATAAATCAGTAAAACATTATTAAAAATACAGATAAACGTCGAATTAAAAACCACTTGATAACGTAACAAACACCTGTAACAGCGCCCCTGAATAGTAGGACTGAGCGCTGACAAAAAAATGTAAGCTCTCGTAGGCGGAATTTTTCAACGTGTGTGCGGTCCCTTGAAATTGAACACCAATAATTTCTAAAAGTTTTCTCCGCCTTATTTTTCTGCGATTCAGTAAGTCAAAGAAAACTTTTAGAAAATACTGGTGTGTAAAATCAGGGGTCCGTATAAAAACTTAAAAACAAATGCCTACGAGCGGATTCATTTTTGTGTCCCATTCAGTGGGCAATACGTGTAACGAATATGACGTCAAATGAATGTGATGTCACAATCATGCATTTTTGGAGTAAATCCTATAGTTTGGCGATAGATTTTTTTTAAAATTGGAAAGTGATTGAAAAGGTAATGGATAAGTACCGCTATTTTTTTCTTCAGATCTCTGAATTACTCAGACTATTTCTAATTGCTGCTTACCTGATAATGACTAGGACCAGAGCAAGGCTATTTTTTGTTTAGATCTCGGAATTACTCACACTATTTCTAATTGATATTTACCTGTACCCCGGCGACAGGCTTAAAATCCATAAAATCTCGCAATGACCTTGGGCTAAGCATTTTTTAGATTGCTGCACAACAAGGTCTGTTGTATCAAATGATTTTTTTCATCACAGTGTTCAGAGATAGATGTGGTATACCGTCAAATCAGTTTGCAATATGAAGCCAGTTATCGCTGAAATCACTCGGCCTAAACAAGACAAGCACCTGGAACAAGGGCTGCATTCATTGAACGGGAAGAGGTTGCACGTGGAATAAGGGCTGAATTCATTGAACGGGGAGAAATTTTCAAAGCAAGCCTCAATTGTTTGGGCCGACTTTAGAGTTATATTTTTAGCTTCACCCCCAAACCAATATATTTCATCCATATTTATTTATTCTCTGTGGTTTTCATGGGCGCGAAGCGCTCATACACGTATTGGTGACCGTGGATTTAACGAATTTCATGCATAATTGAGATTGCGTGAATTTTGAGTGGCTCCCGATTAGGGAAAATTCGCAGTTTTTATTTATGCTTATGCTTGGTTGGAAGCGGGAACTAATTTTTTTTTTTTTTTTTCTTTTTAAAATATGACAACATATTTTTTTTTTACATTACTGCTTTATATTATGGTAACTAACAAATAAAAATCGTATTATTGAATCATGTGGGAAAAAATAGGCGAGATTAAAGAGATAAAAAATATGTTTTAAGATATGGCAACAGGAAAGAAACAAAGCATTATTTAAATTATTTATTATAAATTAATATTAATTTGTTAATTGAAAATTATGTTCTGGAAATTTGAAAATACTGTATTGTCATCGCAAACTCTCAACCGTATATACATTATTTCTAGAACTCTAGAAATAAGGAAGTGGATGAAAACACCATTACAAAATTCCATCTTTAAATCCATGAAGTAAGTTAAGTTAAATAAAAGCTTGTAATAATAGTAAACACCTTACCGCACACTGCTGTCTCATCGTCTGCTACGTGCCATTTGTATTCTAACTGGTAGATGCTTTTTTCACCATGGTCTTTGCAAACTCCTGACTTAGCGATGTCATAACAGATGTCGTGGTTCTGGCAACATCTATCAAAAGTTTTAAATAGTTGCATCTATTAGTAAGTAAATATAAAGGGTGATACAAAACACACAAAATAAATAAGAAGAACGAAAAATCCTGCATCAGGCATAGATTATAAAACACTTTCCAACACTAAGAGGATACTATTAGGAGGATCATCTCATTTTCTTTCCTAGAATGAAATGAGATATCTAAATAAACAACTTAAAAAAAAACTCATAACTCAGTAAAAATCTATTTTAAGTAATTGCTGTCCATCTGGTAATGTATGCGAAGTCTTTCGTGCAGCGAACCATATAATTTATACACACCACCTAATACACTCAAAACTAGATCAGTTTAAAAATCCCAGACGGCTCGGCCTATAGGCACAGGTAGATTTCGAAGACGCAGACCGTGGGGCGCCTGTTTATTGGGAATTGCAAAAGAAATTACCTTTTTGCCATGATGCGGCAGTTGGAACCGCCCACCTCGAAATCTACCTGTGTCAAGTAGGCGGAGCCGACAGAATTGTTTTTTTATTTATTATTATTATTATTATTATTATTTTGCTATAAGGGTTCGTCCCATAAAACACTTGTCAGTATAAAAGTTGTAGATAATAATTAAGAGGATTTATAATAAATTTAAGCGGATTTGATATCTTGTGAATTGACTAAGTTATGATTTTTTTTCTTCTGAAACTCCTATCCCGCCACCCCTTGAGGCCATTTTTAATGATATCAAAAATCTGTCATACATTTCGATACGTATCATAATTAAGAAGTTATGGGGATTTTTCTGTTTTCACAAAAAGCACCCCGCCCCCCTGGTTCAATTTTGCCCATTAACGAATTTGACCGAGACTTTATGTATCAGTTTGGAAGATATTTGTGCAGAATTTTTTAAGTTATCGTGTCCATAAAAAAGTGATATAAGATAGATAGATAGATAGATAAAGTTTTGAACTGGGGTGATTTTGGGTTCTGGGAGTCATAATCGGTGTAGATCTGCAAAATTTTCCCAGGAATTTCAACATAGGGGAGAATGTAATAGGTAATATTTCTTACGAAATCTACCTAAAATGCATGCCACCAGAGAATGCATGCCACCAGAGAATGCATGCCTCAGTCAGTTCTTTAACTGAATTTTTTTGTGTGTCTCTGTTAGTGTAAATGAACGATAAATGCTATGCACTCTATAAACTATAGGAAACATGCAATGCACTTCAGTAATTTCGTTATGTTTGAAGTATCATAACATCATTAAAATGTACCGTAAACTGTTTTCCCCATTGATCACAATGTAATGGGATCATTTTGTGTGTCCCTGTAACCGAACTATAAATGCCACTTATTCTATTCTCCTGAGAAAACATGTTCTAGCACATCTCAATGATGTTTATTAATCTCAATGTGTTTGAAATATCGTAACATCAATAAAATGCACTGCAAACGATTCCCCCCCCCCCCATAAATCGTAATGTAACCGAATTCTTTTGTGTGTCCCTGTATACGAACTATAAACGCTACATATTTCATTTTCAATACCGAACATTCTATAATAAACCTCAATAACATATAAAAATCTCATGGCAATTCGAGTGTATTTACGAGCGTTAGAGCACGGACAGACAGACAAACCGAATACATAAATTAGCTAGCTTAGCTATTATGTGACAGTAACTACAGCAGAAGTCCTTTTCGATAATAAAATGGTAACATATCGATAATAAATAGATGGATATTGATAAAGAAACAAATCGTGGCATTAAGAGTCTACGCTATTAAAGCGAAGACACTCGCTAGTTAATGTTAAACCAATGGGAACGTTTTGTTTCTTTCAAATTTCTCGTTTGCATTCCAATATTCTTTATTTTCTGTTATTTATTATTATTATTATTATTATTAAGATATCTGAGATCGATGTCTACCGGGTATCTTCGTACTTTTCCAATTTTGGTCGCTTTCCTTTTTTATTAACACTTTCCAACATAGTTGAAAAGTGTTTATACATTCGGTTTGTTTGCCCGTCTGTCCGAGTCTAAAGTCTATGTCCGAAGCATTGTCAATTAAGAAAAAGTATTGGAAGTGAGTTTTCAGTTTTGATATGTTTAACTAAACTTTTGCATACGTGGTGTGCATATATCCTATGGATCGTATACAGGGCTACTCAAATGTATTCATAAGTGTTATTAAGCATGAGCGTGAATTGCTTAAAGGTGTTTTTAAATTGAGGTATGCTCATTTATATTTTATACTAAGAGATGTTTGTAGAAAATAAATAAAATCATATACAGGGCTATGCAAAGAGCTGGATACATTGGCTGACTATGAATAGTGATTCCTGGAAGCGTGATTTCAGTAGTTTTAGAGGTGTTTTTGCCAGAATGAAATTTCAGCTTAATATATTGCTTGTATAAAAATTTGGATGTAATATACAGGGCTGAACAAAATAATTCAGGTACGTTTCTTTCTATTTGTTGAAATTACTAACGGTTAATTTTTTTAACACTTTCCAACATAGTTGAAAAGTGTTTATACATTCGGTTTGCCTGTCCGTCTGTCCGAGCTTTAACTCACGTAAATATACTCGGATTCTCATGTAATTGATATATGTTATTTAGGTTTGCTATGAAATGTTCGGTATTGAAAATGAAGTGTGTAACTTTCATAGTTCATTTACAGGGGCACTCAAAAGTATTCCGTTGCATTACGGTCTATGGGGAAAAATTATCCCCGGCGTATTTTAATTGTGTTACACTATTTGAAACATAATGAAATTTATATGCATTATTGAGGTGCACTATAAGAAAGTTACTTTAGAATATGTTACGTATGTGTAGCACTTAAAGTTAATTTACAGGGGTCCTCAAAAAATTCCGTTATACTATGGTGTAAGGGGAAACATATTTTGCGGTCACTTTTAATAATGTTACAATTTTACAAACATAATGAAATTTATTTGAATTTCCGAATCGTATTAAAATATACTTTATGTAAAATATTGAATGCAAAGCAATTATCATTTATTTACAAGATCACACAATAGAAATAGGTTATATAATAGTATACGGGGAAAAATTGTTTGCGGATTATTTTAAATTATGCTGTAGAATTTCAAACATGATGAAATCGATATACATATTACAGAGACTTACTACAAGATGCTTGCTGTAGAATATGATGTGCAGAACATTTATTGTTTATTTACAGGAACACATAAAATTTTTCGGATACATTACTGTATGCGAAGCATTGTCTATTAAGAATAAGTGCTGGAAGTGCGTTTTCAGTTATGAGATGCGTTTTTAAGTTTAACTAAATTTTTCCATAAATAAAATCATATACAGGGCTATGCAAAGAACTGGATACATGACTGGCTATAAATAGTGATTCCTGGAAGTATGATTTCAGTTGTTTTACGCATGACTTTGCCAGAATCAAATTTTAGCTTAATATGTGGCTTGTATAAAAATCTGTAGGTAATATACCGGACTGTACAAAATAAGTCAAGGTACGTTTCCTTCTATTTGTACAAATTACTGACAGTGAACTTTTATTTGTGCTATGAGTTTTCTTATTAAACTGAATTTTAGCATACTATGTAGAATATATGCAAATATATAGATCATATACAGGATTACCAAAAATATTTGCAGTACCTTCCCGGTTATGGACGGTAATTGCAGAAATCAGATCTTGAAATGTGTTATGTATCTTCTAAAATGTCTACTTAGCCATCTTCTCTAACTTATAAACGGCGATGTTTTTTTAAACTATTCTAAATATGTTGGAAAGTGTTTCATAATCTATGCTTAAAGAACTTTTTTTCTCCACACTCTTAGTTTCCGAATCTGTTCCGAAATTTAAAATGCCTTTAAAAAATAAATAGAAACAAATGAAGCGAAATTTGAAAAAAGTACGAAAATACCCGGTTAGACATCGACCACAGATATCCGCAAAAAGAAAATTCATCAAAGGTGATCAGATCTATATTATAAAGGACAAACGTGTCCGTGCGTAACGCTGACGTCATTTTGACGTCGGCAACATCAGAATCTCTTTTGCTGCAATTTTTTAAACTTCCAAACAGCGCGCATTTTCCATTTTTACGCCGTCGAATAGCGAAAAAACACATACTTTCAAATGCAATTTGTTTGAAAACTGTATCGCATTTTGTTTGGAAATTGTATCGCAATTTACTCATTTTGTATAGATTTTAAAATAATTTTCAAGCATTGATTTTTTTTATAAAAATCTATATATCGCGTGCAAACGATTACGAAAAATAAATCCGTTTGTACTTAAATTAATATAAATAGTTCATCATTTGTTTCTGGCTTATATTCGATAACGAAATTAAATCTTCAAAAGATAAACAGAATAATAAAATACAAATAAATTACAAATTTATCGAACTACGTGCTTAAACCACTGAAATTATTAGAATAAAAAAGGATGCTGTAAATAGAGATCTTTGGCGATTTCTTCGACTGTTTATTCCTGCCATGAGACCCATATAAAAGTATCTCTTTTAATAAATTTAAAAACTTTATTTATTATAAAAAATATTTATCATAAAACTTTATTATGAAAACGATTTTGGCACTGAGCAATCTGAAAAAGTATATTAATGTAAACACTATTAGAGTTTCCAATAAAAAAAATGGTTTTCACCTACATTCTGTAACCCGGATAGTCCGGGTTGGATACCCTAGTAACGATATGGGGTTGGGTGGGGGATCTTGATAAGAGAGAAGTACGTTATGAGGGGACGAAAAATGGCTACTTAAAATTGATAAAAATGAGAATCCGAAACTGCTACTTATGAATTATGTTAATCATACAATCTGTTAGTTAAACAAAATTCAACTGTTCTTAATTAAGTACTGAAATCAATTATATAAAACTAGTCGGATGTGGCAATCCCAAAACTTGCTTCTATCTCATAAAACGTTTCGCATACACCAAAAACGATTCAGCACCAATTTATATTAAGGTTTAACAGAATCTGAAGTTTGATGAAAATCCGTGCATTAGTTCTAGAGATATAGCTATCGTCAAAATCATGAAAAAAGTAGCATACCAGCGCCAACTGTTGGGCTATTTACACCAAAGGGTAATCAGCATCTATTTATGTCAATGTTTAAGAGAATCTGAGGTTTGATGAAATTCTGTGAATTAGTTCCTGAGATATACCATGAAAATCATGAAGAAAGTAGCATAGCAGCGCCACTTGTTGGACGATTTGCACCAAAAACTAATCAGCACTAATTTATATTAAGGTCACACTGAATCTAAAGTTTTATTACATTCCGTGCATTAGTTCTTTAGATAGAGCGTCCACAAAATTTTTGTCATATGCAGACACACAGACAGACATTTTCTAAAAACAGTTAAATCGTGTTCAGGACCTTCTAAAAACGTGTATAAATCCGTCGAAAACCGGCAGTCGAAAATTGTCATGAATCCAATACTTTCTTCTTGTAAAGATAGAAGAAAGTAATAATGTAAGATGGGAGAGTCTCTTAAGATATTTCATGAAGATAAAATTGCAGACAATCTAACTCTTTTGTGTCTGAGGTAAGTTGAAAAAGAACAATAAAGCATTTCTAGGCGTAAATGAAAAGATGTATGGCTATTTTGCATTCATTGAGTTACGTTAAAAACATAATTTTAGCATACATATTATCCTTTTGATAAGTTAAATAATGTGAAATAACTTATCCTTAGTAAGTTAATGCTCTATATTTTTGCTTTCTCCCCGTGAATAAGAATTCACTTTTATATAATAAGAATTATATGTTACAGAGGGGAGGGGCTAATCATTATTTTAAGATAATTTGGTCGAGCGCGGCCAAAATAAAAAAAAAAAAAATAATTTGGCGATAAATCTTGGTTGCTAGGCATCTTTGGGTGCCGCTATAACACGAAAATATCAAATTTACAATATATTAATGAAAACAGAAACAAAAATATTTTATCGGGTCCTTCCTACAATAACTTTAACTCTTGTTTAGATTGATGCCTGAGCTCCTGAGCTAAAGGTATTTTGAGGAAATTAAAGTTGAAGACCACGTTTTTCGCTTTATCAGACGATTTCTCATCCGCCGTCAATTTTTGAATTCGTTTTTTTTTTTTTTCATATCTGATAACTTGCATCTATCCTTTTTGTAACTTTAACATTTTTGTAACGCTTTTATGCATTTCTATTGCCTATTCAAAGAAAAATTCTTCTAAAGTTACAGAATTTCGTTAAAAATTATTCTAGAGTTACAGAATTTCGTTAAAAACGCTTAAAAAAATAAAGTGATGACGTCGAGATGTCCATTCTCTACCGAAAACAACAACCATTTTTCCAATGGTTTAAAAAAAACAAAAAACATTGGGAAAACACTGATCTAGAATAAAGATGATGAAAAATTCAAAAATTCTATTCTCTTCCCTTTTTTCATGAATGACTTATTTCTAGCAAAAACCAGATCCTATGTACTTGAGGATTTTTTAAATCTTAAATGAAATTTTATATTTAGCAACTCACTCAAAAGTTTGAAAACAAAAGACTTGACTCTGAAAGGAAAGGAAAAAAGAAAAGAAAAAAAAAAACTTCAACTACTCCAACTGTGCCGATTCTCTTTTAAGTTCTCAAACCGGTGAGAGATGAATAAAATTGATATCACCATAAAAGAAAGAAAAAAGGAAAAAAGAAAAAAAAAAAACACGAGTAGAGGAAAGAGAATATATTTTTTAGGTTAAAAGGTGACTTTGATGTTATAAAAAGAGACGGATGTTGCCGTAGGGCAGAAAACATTAAATACTGCAATTTCTGAAGGGTTTTTCATCATACAATGGCCGTTCTTTTCGAATGATGTTCCGCCGCGTTTTGATATTCTACTGTTTTTGCAGGAAATTACACAAAAAGCCATTTATTCCTTAAAATTAGTTATTAGTTTCGACTATTTTTGAAGAAAGAAATTTGGTTTCTTGATTTGTTTATAATAAGAATAAAAATGTGTTAAAATAGCAATACCACAGAAAACGAAATCTTTATATGACGGAATTCTGTCTTGAGGGTGTCTCATACCTTTTGAATCTTTATACCGCCAGTGAAAAGAGAGGTTGTTTCGAGTTCTCATAACCTTTTAAATACTTGTTGCAATTACACAAACCTCTGTAATATATTTACACCATATTTCAGGCTTTATAAAATGTAAAAATAAACACTTATAATATAATAATTAACAAAAATTCAGTTAATATTTCAAAATTTTTCACACGATATGTCCCAATCCACACGATAATTTAACTTAGAATTAATGTATGAACATACAACTTATGTTAAAATGACCACTAAATTCGATTTTATAGAATGAATTAATATTATTGGGATAGTTAATATCTCCATTATTTTTTAATGACTAATTAATTATTTTTTTCAATTTTTTTCTTATTTTTCAAACTTAATTGAACTTTTTAAATAGTTTCTGTCAATGAATTTATATATCATTAAGTCATTCTATAAAATAGAGTTTAAAGGTCATTTTAGCATAAGTTTTATGTACATATATTCATTCTAAGTTACGTTATCGCGCGGATTGTGACATACCTTGTTAAAAAATTTTGCAACACTAACTGAATTTTTTAAATATATTATATTATATTATAAGTGTTTATTTTTACATTTTACAAAGCCTGAAATATGGCTTAAATATATTAAAAAGCTTTATGTAATTTTACTAAGCATTTAAAAATTTATGAGAACTTGAAACCACATCACCTTTCACTGGCGGTAGAAAGATTTCAAAAGGTATGATACCCCTTAAATGGAAAAAAAAATTCATGATCCCGTGAAAAAAGAATACGATAGAACTATAAAAGATGGTGTGTACTTATTTATAATAAAGACCTGTCTATAACAAATTTTTTTCGGTCTTTGGAGATTCCGTTTTCATTTCAGCGAGTTTTAATATACATTGTTGGTTGGTTGAGTGTTTTTATTAGTAAAAAGTCCAAAGATGTTGAACCAGACGAGATAAAAAGTATCTATCTATCTATGTGTCTATGTATGTATATATATATATATATATATATATATATATATATATATATATATATATATATATATATATATATATATGTGTGTGTGTGTGTGTGTGTGTGTGTAACACTTAGGTACGTGGCGGCGAAAAACTGGCCATTTCTCTTTTACCGATGGCAATGAGTGGTTCGTTTTCACGAATTTAAAAGAAAAGACACTTTTTTTTAAAACTCACCACACACATGTAGAAAAATTTTCTGCATCCGAAAATCCAATTTTTGTAAAAACCGACCCAGACATTTGAAAAAAAAAAAAAATACAGTGCAAAGTCCAAAAAAAAAAAGAAAAGTGCATTTTGTTTTAGTTTTAAAAACTACATATATTTGTTAATGTATCATTGTTTAAATTTGGATGTGGGGGTGGGGGGAGGTTTGGTCGTAATTTAAATATCGCGTTAATGTTAAAGGTATATAGATTTGCTGTCTTCTTGCGGTGGAAGGTGGAACTAATTTATTTTTGAACTGCGTGCGCAGTTCGATGCCGTAGGTAGCGGGGACCCATGCCGGAGGTTCTTTTATAATAAAATGCGTCCTCCTGGCTGTGGAACTAAATGATTTTGCAGCGCGTGCGCAGCACGCCTGCTATAAGGCTACGGTGTTGGTTGGTTGATTTATGACGGCCGATTATCTATACGAGGGATATAGGCCCTACGGGGGCGTGCCCTCCGTGGGGGGGGGGGTCTTTCTAAGGGATCCTAACCCGTATTTACGGCAAGGTTCCAAGAACACCACGGAAAACTCCCAACGGATAGGTCGACGAGCGCGACAGGGATACGGCTGCGGGGACCCGTGCTGGGGGTTCGTTTGAAAAGAGGTTTGTTCAGAACAGAATGAGCCCCACTAAAATATGTTTTAATCATTCGAGGTTCGTTTGGAAAAATTGACCAGCGAGGCGGGCGTAGCCTGCTAGTCTTTTAAATTCCTGGGATCGAAACATGCAAAAAGATATAGTTTATCTACTTTTTCTTGTATCTTCATAAAATTATATATATATAAAAAAAGTATCAGGGGTTTATCCATAAATTTCAGAAAATAAAATTAAGATCTTACAAGGAAAAGTACTGAAAATTCTAAATTAGTCTCCTGTAAAATTATATTGAGATTTTAAATATAAAATAAACTTAGTTATTTTATACAAGATTTTTTTTTTTGGTAAATTTCTAAGATTTTTTGTTTTTGTAGATTTTTTGATAACAGAAAACGTCCCATTAAAACTTCGAAAAGTAAAATCTCTCTACATCTCGAAAACTTAATGAGTTGAATGAGCTGTAAATTAGAGTTTCGCATCAGGTCTAGTAACCCGATTTTACCCAAACCCGACCCGGCCCAAGGTTCGGGTAAAAGGTTCTTGTTGACCGGATGTTTCAAAACAAAGTCCTGAGAATTTTTTCAAATGAAAAAGGAAATAAAACTATATATTTGAATATTAATGAGCCCAGCAAACACATAATTGTCAGAAATGTCACGAATTGGTATAAGTAATATCATTATTGTCAGATACATCGATTTTCATGTAACATTCCGATAAATGTTTCATGGCAAATTAAAGTTTTATCAAATAAGTGGTGTCTGTACTGTAAAAAAATGGCGATAATCTTACGCGCCACAAAATCCGTGTCAATTACTAGGTATCCGATACCTAGACTACAAAGGATAGCGTGGCGTCGCGCCACTAGTTTATCGAAAAGCAAAATCCATTTGACGCCATGGATATGATAATTTTTTAACACCCGCCGATTAATCATCCATATACTATCATTGTCGTCTAGGCATTTATCTAAACCGCAGTGGCAACACACTCGACCTTCACTTCTGTCTTCAATGGCCGCGCGCGTTAGTTTGTTTGTGTACATCAAGATGGTCTGCAGAATATCCCAGTTTAAGTAAGTTTTTTCTCTAATCTTTTAGCTGTTTAGCTTTGAAATTTTGTATCTTTCCTTTTTTATAATGATTTAAGTCATCTTACTGAAGTAAATCTTTTGCGAACGTATAAAAACATATAATTAGGGTTACGTACTTGTTTAGCTTGAATTACATATTGAAATGATAAGTGATGCATGCTTTTTTAATATCTGCTTTCAAATCACTTAATTTCTTTCTCTGACTAAGTGAATAAATATCAAAGATTATTTTTGTTTTCATTAATAGTTATATAGTAAATTTTATTGTTAAAAGTTACTGATACTTGATACTTTAGTAATCGAGTTTTTCCAAATTTCTTGTGCGTTTCGTTTCGTTTGAGATTCAACTACTTCACTGCATCCAGTAATTTTTTGTTGTTGTATTCGTGTGCAAAATTCTTATACATGCACAAGAGTGGAAATTTGTTTTAGTAGTTTAACAGCCAAAGACCTGTTTTTACTAGTCAGCAAGATGAAATATAGGGTAGTAAAAGTTGGTTTTTAAAAAAATAACCTGTATTTTTTTTTTAAAACTTCCCCTTGCATGTTTTTTAATCTATGTTACTGTTGACTCTTTTAATCAAACCAATCTTTGGCAGAACATAATGTTTCACAGTTTCATGAGTTTTTTTGTTTTTGTGTGAAAATCTGAATTAACTGCTAAGAGCTTGAATTAATTTATTTATATATTTTTTACTTTCTTGCAAAAAATTGTATGTTTTTGTTTTGATAGTAGTCAGGGCTGGCAAGTTTCTGCCGGGGTTTGTTATAACCTGTTAAAATTGGCAAGGCAGAAACTAAGAAATAATATGAATAATTTTAGCAGCAATGATTCATAATTCACACATGTATTTGATATGTAAACAAATTAAAAATTAACACTAAAGATAACGAGTGTTAATCAAAGTAGCAAAATGCTTCAAAATGATCATATAAATATACTTTATTTATATAATACTAATTTTCTTTTACTTGAAAAACAGAAATTTTCATAATGGTAATCTGATGTTATATACGTTTAACTATTAATATTATTATTTGCAGTTACATTTCTATTTAAAAGTAAAAAAAGAAAGAAATTTACAAAAAATTCTATGATATTTTAACAAATCACTGTTCAGAGAATTTTTAAATAAATAATATAATGCAATAACTTAAAGGTTATCAACTATATGGAATATGGTTTATATATATATGGTTAGAACATTTTCAACTAACAGTCTTAAATTTAAAAAAAGATGTCAGATTTGTTCCTTTGAATACTGTATTTAAATGAAATGTTTTTAAATCCACAGAATTACAAGATCCACATATAACTACAGCTTCAAGTTAAAAAATTAGAATAATAGAAAAAAAGGAATTGTGAAGAAAAGGTTTTTTTATGTATCGCTTATACAAAAAGTAATACCTTTACATTTTATAACTTTATGCTGGAAAGAAGCTCAACTTTGTTTTTTGGCGCAATATCTATTGTGCCATAAATGCTTATTTTATGCAACCTTCTGAACAAATCAGGAAAATTCATAAGTATTCTAATTTTTTGAACCACCTATTTTAGTATT
This sequence comes from Maratus michaelseni, assembly GCA_963931845.1. Lineage (NCBI taxonomy): Eukaryota > Metazoa > Arthropoda > Arachnida > Araneae > Salticidae > Maratus > Maratus michaelseni. The sequence continues at coordinate 95,079,873 of OZ007597.1, read as the reverse complement.
CTAATATTTTGAATAATGAAATTTTACAAAAATTAAATATTCACTCAAAATTTAATATTTTACAGTTTTAGTTTTCCTTAACATGCAAATGCATTAAAACATCCACCGCTGTTTTTTTTTTTTTTTTTTTTTTTTTTTTTCAATTGTACTACAGTGAAATAAAGCTAAATGCTATTCCAAATACAAATGGAATTAATTATTCTAATTTTTTGATTTGGAGCTGTATAACATTTCTATGAGAAAGGTTTTTTACAGTTATTAAATTATGTTAAATTACAGAAAAGTATTTTGAGTAAGTATTGGATATAGTTTTCTATTTTGAATTTTAAACTGAGATTTCAAATGCTCTAATAATTGTTTATATATAAAATTACACGACCTTATTATAACAAATTTTATCTGTTACATTACTCATTTTTTCTAATACAAATATATTTATTTTAAATTAAAACTATCCACAGTATTTTATTTGTTATTTATCCTGAATAAAATATACTTAAGGAATTTAATACAGTAGAACCTCGATTAACCGAGCTTCGATTAATCGAGGTTTCTATTAACCGAGCCGATAACAAAGTCTGATTTTTTTTTTTTTTTTTTTTTTTTTTGTGAATGAGCCTTGAAAAATACCACACGTTTTAGTTCACTGTCCATGCTGCAGGCTACATAATTATTCTAAAGTGAAGAGAGGATGAATCCCAGCTAAGGGTAAACCCACCGACAGACGGAGAACTATTTGAGATTATTAATCGCATTAAGAGGTGTGAAAAAGTTTTGGAAGAAGACATTTCCGAATGGCTGGACGTTGAAAAGCAACATTCAAGTTTTCAAATCCTTAATGATGAAGAAATTATACAAGCCGTTAATTCCTATTGAACATTAATGATGCTGACAATGAGGACCAGGACTTTGAGGATTCAAGAACTATAAGTCATACTGAAGGTGTTCAAGCACTAACAACTGCCCTAAAATATTTGGAGCAAAGAAGCGATGTTGCGCCGATAGATCTTCTGCTGCTCAAAAATTGGCGTGATCGGACAGCCACTGATAGAAAATCTGGACTTAATTTAGAATAGTTAAAAACATTTCAATTTGCTTTTTAAAATTTACTATTTTTAGTTGATTTCCTTTTTAAATTTGTTCAGCTGTGAAACATAACTTTATATATATTTATTTTTATTATTCAAAAAACGTTTTACTGTATTTTATGCTAAGAGCTGTTAAATTCGCGACCACGGTTAGTTTTTATGCACAATTTCTATTAACCGAGATTTCCGATATCCGAGGTACTAGCGGTCCCAATTAGCTCGGATAATCGAGGTTGCACTGTACTACCTAAAAAAGTCCCAGATTTTGACATGAAATGTATTTATGCCAGTTTCTGCCGGTTATAACCATTTTCTGCCACTGGCATGGCAGAAACCACTTTCTGCCGGCAAAAACACAGCCCTGATAGTACAGTGCAACCTCGATTATCCGAGCTAATTGGAACTGCTTGTACCTCGGATATCGGAAATCTCGGTTAATAGAAATTGTGCATAAAAACTCCCCCTACTCGCGAATTTAACATCTCTTGGAATAAAAAACAATAGAACGTTTTTTAAATTATAAAAATAAACTTATATAAAGTTAGTCTTTTTAAAGGCTCATTCACGAAAAAAATAAAAAAATCCCTGACGGCTCGGCCTACAGGCACAGGTAGATTTCGAAAACGCAGACCGTGGGACACCTGTTTGTGGGAATTGTGGAAGAAATGATATTTTTGTCTTGATGCGGCAATTGGAAGCGCCCACTTCGGAACCTAACTTGTTTGCTGGCGGAGCCGGCATGGATTTTTTTTTTTTTTTTTTTTTTTTTGCTATGAGGGTTAGTCCTATAAAAACTTGTCAATATAAAAGTTTTAGGTAATATTAAGTAGATTTATAATAAATTTAAGCAGATTTGATATCTTGTGTTGTGAATTGACGAAGTTATGAATTTTTTCTTCTAACCCCCCCCCCCCTCCCCGCACTCCCCCCTTGGGGCTATTCTTAAGGATATCAAAAATCTGTCATACATAAATTTTCGGCCCTTTTCCTAAAAGTAATAATAACTTTAACGGATTTGATACGTATCATAATTAAGAAATTGTTTTTTTTCTGTTTTCTCAAAAAGCCTCCACCCCCCATTCCTTCCCCCTTAGTTCGATTTTGCACATTAACGAACTTGACCGAGATTTTATGCCCCTTGATTTTATGTATCAGTATGGAAGAGATTTGTGCAGAATTATTGAAGTTATCGTGTCTATAAAAAAGTGACACACACATATATATATACAGTGTCTCACAAAAGTGATGGGACACTTGTGCTTTATAAAAAGAAACTGCAATAAAATAAATAAACAAACATGTGCAAAAATTTTTTGGGTGTGTTTCATATTTAAAGTTAGTAACAATTATTACATAACATACATTTTGTCAAAATATTAAAATATTAATTTAGTAAAAATACAATTGTTCAGAACGGAGCAAAAAATGGCTCACATAAGTGATGGGACACTTACTTTTCCATCAAATATTTATCCAAAAATTTTACTTTTTAAAAGGTTTTAATATTTTGTTGCATTTCCTTTTACTTTTAAAACATGATTTAATCTTTTTGGGATGGATTCGACTAATTTTTTTGTGATTTCTGGAGTGATTTTACCCCATTCTTCTTGAAGCACCGATTTTAGTTGTTGTTTTGAAGAAATGGTGTGTTTGCGAATTCTTGAATCCAATTCTTGCCAAATATTCTCTATGGGATTTAAGTCTGGAGATTGTGGTGGTGTTTTTATTATTTCAGGACAGTTATATAGCAGCCAGAGTCTAACGTTCAGAGCAGTGTGCTTGGGGTCATTGTCCTGGTAGAATTTAAAATCGTTATGAAGGTTCAATTTTCGTGCTGAAGATTTCAAATTTTGCTTTAAAATATCAATATACTTGTACTGATCCATTATACTGTCAATAAAAACAAGATTACCAACTCCTGCGGACGACATACACCCCCATACCATAACTCCTCCTCCACCATGTTTTACTGTTGGTACCAAGTTCTGTTTGCGAAATTCTTCCCTGGGTTTTCTCCACACCAAGATTCTACCGTCAGAACCAAATATATTAAATTTACTCTCATCAGCAAATATAACTTTATTCCAGTTATCAGAATTCTTATTTATGTTGGATTTTGCGAAAGCTAGTCTGAGTTTTCTATTCTTTTCACTTACGAAGAATTTTTTCCTGGCTACTCTACCGTGATATCCAGCAGATCGAATTACCCTTCTAATAGTCTCAGGATTAACAATTATTCCATATAATGCTTGTAAATCAGCAGCAACTTTTGAAGCACTATTTCTTGGATTTTTTTTAATATTTCGAACGATAATTCGCTTTATTCCATTGGATAGCTTTGATGGTCGGCCAGGTCTTCTTTTATCCTGAATCATATGATTCTTTTTATATCATTTAATGATATTGAAAACTGTTGAACGACTCAAGTTAACTGTTTCAGCAGTTTTTCTAATAGATTTTCCACGTTCAATATGCAAATTAATAACTAATTTTCGAATTTCAGGCGAAGTTTCTTTTCGTTTAGCATTCATGGCTACACAGAGCTAAAAAACACAAAAATTCCAAAACAAACTGGAGAGAAATACTGCAGACGATTTTATAAATTATTGCCAATTGCTTTTAAGTAAAAATAAAACCCCAAAAAATATTTTTATTGCTTATTTCAGACGATTTTTGTTGCATATATAATGGTGTCCCATCACTTATGTGAGCTATTTTTTGCTCCGTTCTAAACATTTGTATTTTTATTAAATTAATATTTTAATATTTTGACAAAATGTATGTTATGTAATAATCTTTACTAAATTTAAGTATGAAACACACCCACAAAAAAATGTGTACATGTTTTTTTTAATTTATTTGATTAGTTTCCTTTTGTAAAGCACAAGTGTCCCATCACTTATGTGAGACACTGTATATTTCTTACAAAATCTACCTAAAAATAAAAAAAATCAGACTTCGTTATTGGCTCGGTTAACAGAAACCTCGATTAATCGAAGCTCGGTTAATCGAGGTCTTGATCAATTTGTACATTAAAGTTTTTCTATGCTGCCTATCTAGTACCATCCCCCCTCCTCCCCTCCTTTCCAAAAAATAGCCATTTATTTAATTAACATTTTTCTTTTGAAACAATATAATTTATTTAAAAATATCTGAATAATTACTATCTCAAAAAAAAAAAAAAAAAAAAAAAAATCTGGAACACGAATTAGTCGTTTTTCCTCTCTCTATGCTACTTTACAAATTTCAATACAGCATTCCAAGATAAATAAATGTTCTTTCGTGACAGATATACAAATTTCTCTAATTTTTTTTTGCTGCAATCGATTGACAAATTTAGCGATTTTTCTCATGCAATCAATGGATGAATTTTGCTATTTTTTTCCCATGACTGACGAATTTCAGGATATTTTCCTGTTACCGATTGCTGAATTTTGCAGTTTTTCTTGTGACCGATAAGTAAATTTTCTGGGGGAAGGGGGATTTCTTGCGATCAATAGACAAATTTCTCGATTTTTTATGCATCTTAATTAAAGGTAAAAATATGCAGTCGCCACTCGTCGATTAAACTTTAAAAACTGACGATTAAAAATATGGAAAGAACTGGCCAAATGGAGGATTTCCCGATTACCATTTTTCCCTAAATTTCACGATTTTTCAGCGTCCGTTCGACGAAATTCGTAATTTTTATGTGTCCGTTCGAAGAAATTCATAGCTTTTATGCGTCCGTTCGAAGAAATTTACGATTTTCCGTGCGTAATCGCCGAAATTCTTGATTTTTATGCGGCAATCGATTCGTGATTTTTACACGGCAATCGACAAAGTTCAGGAATTTTACACGGCAATCGACGAAGTTCAGGAATTTTACACTCCTGAATGACGAAATTTGATTTTTACATAGCCGATCGACAAAATTCATTGTTTTTCTGCGCCTGATCGACGAAATTAGTTATTTTTATGCACACGATTGACAAAATTAATGATTTTTATGCGGCGATCGATAAAATTCATGATTTTTTACACGCTTGGTCGTAAAATTCATGATTTTTACACACTTGGTCGATAAAATTAATGATTTTTACGCGCCCGATTGACGAAATTCATAATATTTATGCATTCGATCGACAAAATTCATGGTTTTTATACGTTCGATCGACGACATTCAGGATTTTTACACTCCCGAATGACGAAATTTTATTTTTACGTAGTCGATTGACAAAATTCATTATTTTTCTGCACCCAATCGTTGAAATTAATTATTTTTTACACGCACGATCAATGAAATTCGTGATTTTTAGGTGGCAATCGATGAAATTCATGATTTTTATGCTTTCGATCGACGAAGCTCATGATTTTTACACAAGCAGTCGATAAAATTCGTGATTTTTCCATGCTCAGTCGATGAAATTCGTAATTTTTACGTGCCTGATAGACTAAATTCGTGACTTTTACGCATTTGATCGACAAAATTCATTATTTTTACACGTTCAATAGACAAAATTCAGGATTTTTACATTCCTGAATGACAAAATTCGATTTTTATGTAGCCGTTTGATGAAATACATGATTTGTATGTACCGATAGATAAAATTCATAATTCTTACGTTCTCGATCGACGAAGCTCATGATTTTTACGCTACTTAATAGCTACTTGATAGCTACTTAAGCATGTTGTGTAGAACTATGCTGTTAACTTATTTAAAATAGATTGGAAATTAATATCTCAAGTTTATTCAAAACAATATAAATTAAAATAGTTTTTTTAGTACATAAATTACTTTTTTACTGTAAAGTCATTGTATTTAAAAAAAAATAAATATTCAGTGACATAAATGTACCTACTGGCTACTAAAGAAATTATTCTCCTTAGCCAGTAATTGGCTACTAAAAAAATCAGCCTACTGGCCAGTGGCTACTAAGCGAAATTCCTTATTTTCACCTTTTAAACTTAATGGTGAAACTTAAAGGGCTTTTTCTTGCAATCGTAGATGGATTTCACAATTTCTTTTTCTACAACCAACTGCTGAATTTTGCATTTTTACACGCAACCGACAGATGAAGTTTGTCATATTTTCTCGTGACCGATAGTTGAAGTTTGCGATATTTTCCTGCAACCTTTTGGTGAAATTAATGCCAGCAATTTTTGCAAATTCAAAATAATTTGGCACATTTCCAGCTATATAAAAACGGACAAGGCACATTCACAACTATAAAAAAAATCTGACGGCTCGGCCCCTACATGCACAGGTAGATTTTAAAGATGCAGACCGTGGGGCGTCTGTTTATTAGGAATTGCAGAAGAAATGACCTTTTTACCATGATGCAGCAGTTGGAACTGCCCACTTTGAAATCTACCTGTGTCAAGTAGGCAGAGCTGGCCGATTTTTTTTTTTTTTTTCCTGTAAAGGTTGGTCTTATAAAAAACTTGTCAATATAAAAGTTTTAGATAATATTAAGAGGATTTATAATAAATTTAAGCGGATTTGATATCTTATGAATTTCCCCCCCCCCCCCCCCGTCCTCTTGAGGCCATTTTTAATGATATCAAAAATCTGTCATACATAAATTTTCGACCCTTTTCCTAGAAGTAATAATAACTTTAAACAGATTCGATATGTTTCATAATTAAAAGTTATGGGGAATTTTCAGTTTTCACAATACCCTCCCCTCCCCCCCACCAGTTGTTTATTGGGCATTATGTGGTGATATATCTTTTTTTTTTTTTTTTTCGTGCTAAGCGGTTAATGGGGAAGGATCTTATTTTGATTATGTAACATGATAAATATAAACTTTTTGTGTAGGTATATATTTTTTTAATTGAAAGTTTTGGTTTTCTGGACTTGTTTTTAATCAGATTTTTAATGCAGTAAAAACATGAAATGCCTCATATATGCTTAAATCAGGGTTGGTAAGTTTTTTTAATGTGGTGGCATAAACTCGTTTTAAATATGGTTAAAATTGTCACTTCAAAAACCTAATTTTAATAAAATATCATTAAAGGAATTATTTAGTAGAGTTGGATAGACTTTAATCTATAAATTCTAAATAAAATGCACAAATACATTCTTGAAACCTATTTGTAGAGGATACGGTTGGTTAACTGCAGCATGATAATTAATTTTTTTAATAAAACTTGCCTAATTCTTTTTTGATGAATTATTTTATTGTTGTTATTTGTTAATGCATGTTTTTAATGATAATTCATGCTTTTTAAAGATAAAATTTTACATTCTAAATGATTTTAATAGATTTTGGTATTTTATATTAAGTTTCTATTTTTGTCAGGGTTCAGGGATGTATATCCAATATTTTTGATATTTTCAGTTAAAACAAATGTAAAATAATTTTTTAACTGTTATTGGCTATGTCGTTCTGTAGATAAAGAATTTTTGTCTTAGTGTCTTTTTTAGCTCTCCTCCCCCAAACTTTACCAAGCTGAATTTTTAAATGTAGAATCAATAATTGTCGGACAATACTTATAAAAGCTGCTGAAAGTTAAACTATGTAATTTAGATAAACTTGCACCTACATTACAAATAATTTTTTCTGGTTTTCGTTTTGTTCAGCTAAGCAGACCATATTTATGTTGAAATATGACAATAAAAACAAATTATGTTGTATAAAACATAAAATTTTCTTAAACTGATTACTAAATCTTAATAGTTTGTTTTTTGTGAGTGTAAAAAGCAAATTGTGTCTGCTGTTTTCAATTAGTTGATCATAAATTTTGTTAAGAGCCTACACTAGTCACGGGAAGAAACGCTCAATGTAATGTTAAGTCTATGGGAAGGTTCTAGAGTGATTTCTCGCTCTCATTTTAATATTTTTAAACTATTTTTTTGTTAGGATAGCTGAGATCAATCTCCAAGATTTTACTTTTTCGATTTTTGTTGCAGTTTTTTTTATAAGCGAGTATTTTTAATTTTGGAACCGGTTCTGAAAGTAAAAGTAACTTTGTATAAAATAATGGGAACTGAAATCAAAGAAGTAAAAACTAACAACGTTGGAGATTGACCTTGGAGATTAGATATTCTTCAACGAGATACTGCTGCAATTGTTGATGCATGTCATGTTTGGTCAAGTTTTCTTTAAAAAAAGTTCACTTAAGCTGCATATTGAAAATGTGTGTAATAGGAATGGATCAAATCATGAAACCATACCATTTTTGGTTTAATTTTGCATCTTAACCGTAAGGGTGAAGGGTTGACTGATGCACAAATTGATTCAGCTTGCACATAGAATAGATGGATGTTTACCTGTATGCTGGTAACATAAATCACATTTCTTAATAAGGGTGTATAATTTTAAATTCAAAATAAAATTTAATTACAATATTGCAATTTAAACAAACTATTTACACTAGTTTGTATCTGAAATAGCAAAAACTGTTTCTTCTGATCTTTGATAAAAATACATTTGTAACTTTTTTTTTTTCAGATTCTCTTTTACTTCAGCCTATGATAGCAAAGATGCCCATAATGCAACCAGGAAAATGAGTTCCTAACTTCAAATATATTAGACACGAAGTACAATGGGATCGGAAGTTTTGTAAAATGTTCATTCCAGGAATACAAGCACGTCATCGAGCTTGTTGCAGGTTTGTCTACCTACCGAGACTTGACATGTCTCCTAATTTTCACACATTTTCCTGCATTCCTGATTTTTGACATATTTCTTTTGATTTTCTTACTCTGTTCTTTTGACTATCAAAAGCTGCCTCAAATAAAAATTAAAATCTTCACTTTTGTTTTTTATGGGATTATGTAGAAAAAAAAAAAAATTCCTCAGTTCGTAGTTAATCTAAATATGATATGCTTGAATTTTTCTACATTTAAGAAGTAGTATATATTTTTTTCTTGAGTAAAAATGATAGTTAATCTTCTAAGACATCCAAGCACAATTTTAAATTAAACTTCTACTAAACAAGCTTGTATTTTTAAAAAATGTTTTTTACCAAAAAGCTTTCTGAAATAAAATCTGATTTTTGGGTTTCAGAGCGTGTCAAGTCTGCCTACCTAAAACTTCTTGACATAAGTATTAATTTTTAATAAGTTTTGTAGCGAAATCGATGCTTCAAGAGGTGGGCAGGGTGTGTCATTCTGTAAATCTTGTGGCAGTAACTTTTGTTGTTTGGTGCAAAATTTGTTCTGCTGTGTGATTTGCAAATCTTAACAACAAACCTCAGCTACAGTCTATTCTCTATATGGTCAAAAGTCGTATATTTTTATCCCCATTGACACTTGCTGCTAAAATAAAGTACTAATCCACCAAAGGATTTAATTTGGTTTCTGGTAACATTTGTCTATTTACTCATTATGTCTTCATATTTTACCGCCAAGTTTTTTATTTGGAATTGCTTTATCTATAGACAAGGTTTGAAATTCAAATTTTCCTAGGAGGGTAGTCTCCCTCCCAACATTTATAAATGGAGGGGAGTTTAACTGTTTGGAAGGAAGAAAAATAATCTATCCCACTATTTTATATGCTATTTGAAGAATCACATTAATACAGACATGACAAAAAGCTTTTAAAAAATTGAAATCTAGAACTCAGAATAATTATGTACATGTTTATTTATTATACATGATTATTATATATATTATATACGTGTATATATATGTCTATTTATATTTTTAAAAAAGGAAGAAAGTCGAGCTCTATATATATACACAACAATCTCTATATTTTTCAACGCTCATCAATGTTATGGACCTTTTAACAATTGGGTTGCTAAATGAATTTCTGATTTTATTCGATTTTGTGCACTGGTCTTTCACTTGTGACAGGCCAGCACAAGAGCAACTTTTATGACTTAGGAAAATATTGGAAACTTATAGTTATGTTCTCTTTAAAAAAATTTCAGAAACTTTACAAAATCTTATGTGTCTTTATTTTTAACTACTTGCATGAAAAATACATATTCAGGGTGATGACATCAATATCAATTTCTGAATAAAATTGTTTTATTATATCTTTAATGAAATATAGGTAAAACCTGAATCCCTGGTATTTTCTTAGGTTCTATATGCATTGAAATTTTAAATAGATCTCCATAGTTTGAAAGGGAAACAGTCAATTTATTTTTTCTGTTAGATGAGAAATGCTTGTTGACTTTAAAGCTGTTCTCAAATCCAAAAGAACTACTTTCTGACACATTTCTAAATTCATTTTTGTTTGCAAATACATGAAATTGCCAGGTGTTCTTATTCAGAAACTATGTATTCAGAAGTCATTTTCCATTTTTTTTAGTAAAGGCCGAAGATTTTTCAGAAAAAAGTCAATGTCAGCTTTTTGAACCTAATTCTGACGCACAAGACAGGGAAAAAACATATCGTCACGTAACAAGATTTGCGTACAAGTTGATAAGTAATTTATTTATCCAAAAACGCTATTCGATTCCAAATTGCTTTAATAGTCAGGCCTGCCAATTAGGTACCTTTTATGTTTAAAAATGAGTCAGAAAATTTAGCATTGTTGACCAGGGAATTTAAGAACTACTTTAAATTGTCAAGTCCTAATTTCTGTGAATTGCAAGGATAAACTAGTTTGTTGTTTTTAAATGTTTCCTTAAAGTTCAGGAAAAAAAAAATTACATATACACCACAAGTTCTTTACAGTTCTAATATCTGTATCATTTCTGCTTAGTGCTGTCTAGGCAAATTTGGTTGGGTGCAGAGCACGGTGGACCTTACTGCCCTTTCGGTTCTTTTCCTTTTTCGGTAACAGAAAAGAAAATCGTGAAATACTGTTGGTTGTCGGAATGTCAATAGGTCAAGGAAAAAAATTGCCAAAATTACTTGATCAGTTGTGGGGGGAAAAAAACCCAAAATTCGTTGATTGATTTCATGGAGAAAATTATGTATTTCATCGATCTGTTGCAGGAAAAGTTTTTAACTACTTGCCTCCGTTGCAAGAAAAAACCCCACCATTCGTTAATCGGTCACGGGGAAAATAACACAAAATTAGTCAATTGGCCACAGGAAAAAAAAAAAATCTCGAAATTTGTTGATCTGTTCGGAAGGGGGGGGGGGGGGGGGGGAATGCGAAATTAACCGGCTTGTTACTGGTAAATATCGCAAAATTTGTCAATTGGTCATAAAAATTTTAGACTGGTTTTGGGAGGGAGGGAGGGAATAAATCGCGAAAATTTTCAGTCGAACGCGTCGTCAGGGAAAATCGTGCATCATAAGTCGAGCAAAATATCACAAAAATTGCCCATTTATCATGGAAAAAAATCGTAAAATTTGTCAATTGGATGCGTAAAAATATCTCAGTTCGTGAGCTGGTTGTGAAGAAAAATCCCAAAAATTTTCATTCGGATGCAGCGAAAAAAAATGTTAATTTTTTTTCAATCTATCAGTCAGAAAAAATCATGAAATTCACCAATCGGTTGTGGGGGGAAAATCGTGAATTTCTTCAATCTATCTTTGGAAAAAAATCATAAATGTTGTTGGGCGGTTTCTTGAAAATATCGCAAAATTGTCAATCAGTCGCTCGAGGGGGAAAAAATTACAAATATTTTCAGATGAACACTAAAGAAAAAAATCATTTGTAAATCATGTTGGGAAAAGAAAGCATGCAAATCACCGATCAGTCATGGAAAATATCACAAAATTTGTCAATCGCTCATGAAAAAATATTGCAAAATTTGTCGAAAGGATGTGGGGAAAAAATTGTGAATTTTGTCAATCTGTCGTGGGAAAATCCTTGCAAAATTTGTTGAACGGGCATGAGAAAATATTCGTCAGTCAGTTGCGGGACTTGATCATCGCTTCAAAAAACAAATTTCTTCGAAAAATGGTAATTCTTTTTTGGGCAATACAATTACATATTAAGAGTGTGCTATTGGAGGGTTAAGAAACAAATCTATCAGTAAATACTGTTTGATATTAATTTATATCCAAATAGAATGGTTGCTGCAAGAATAGTAAATATTTATGCACTGTATGATTATGCATAAATGTTATGTACAGGTTTGTTATAATTAAAGTTACCCTGCTTAGACCTGGTTGACAGATATCGATAAAACTTGGAATATAAGTTATATGGGGGGGGGGGGATTGCAAAATTCACAGTTCTATTACTGAAAAAGATTGCAAAATTTCTCAATTGGTCGTGGGAAGAAAGTCGTGAAATTTTTTGACCGGTTTTCAGTCGAATGCAAGGAAAATCGTGAATTTTGTCACTCTCGCAAGAAGAAAATGTGCAATCAGTTGAGCAAAATATTACAAATTTGCCAATCTATCACAGAAAAAAACAAGCCGACTCAGACTCCGGCTTTTTTTTTTGTTAGACAGTTTGAAGTGAAATTAAACCAATTCTCAATATACTGCCTGGCATACTTTGTAGATGAAAACTAGAAAATTTTACTAGTTTGGCAATAATTAATCTTTATTTTATTTTATTTTTCTCTTCCATCAAAAAATTTTTCTGCCCTGGGGAACCTTATTACTCTACTTTCCCTTTTTCAAGGCCACGAATCCGAAATAGTAAAATTTCTGTTTTGTTTTCTTCTTTAGGTTTCGATAATTGGAATTTTTCGGGTTTGTGAATATGAAATTAAAAAATTAGTAAATCATTTGAGCATTTCTAGTTGAGCAAGTTTACTGGCAGGTATGCCCAAAAAGCTATTGCATCTGATGATAATTTTGCACTAATTAATGAGTTAACTGTCCTAAGGGATCATCTCATTTCAGCATTTAATTAGCAGAATTACTTTGCTTCTGAAAGTGTTATATATGCTCAGGCCTTGCAGTGCTCCTATATTTCCTATAAATTTGAAAAAGTTCCTATTTTTTCAGCCCTTTACCCTCACAATTATTTTTTATTTAGTTGTGAGCCGCAAAGTTCTACAATCCAGATGTGATTGCACAAATTTCGTCAATCCTACGAAGAAAAAAAAGTTCATTTGTTAAGTCTGCGGCAATATTGGAAACTTCATCATTTGATTGCGAAAAATAATTGTAAATTTCATCGATCGGTTAAAAATAAATCTGGATTTTCGTCAATTTATCTCAGAAGAAAAAATATGGATTTCATCTATCGGTCATTGAAAAAAATTGCCAATTTTGTTAATCGATGGCTGATAAAAATCATGATCTTAGTCTATGAAGTGGTAAAAAAAAAATAATTTCTCCAGTCAATCGCATTAAAAAATTGTTGATTTTGTCAATCAGTCATTGTAATATATCGGGAAATTTGTCGATCAGTTGATAAAAATCATAAAAATCCTGTAAGTTTTTCAGTCTCACCAATCAATTGCTGAAATGAATCTCAAAATTTGTCGACCATTGGTTAATAAAAAATCTCAAATTTCGGCAGTCACTCGCTGTAAAAAAAAAAAATTTCAATTTTGTCAGACAGCCATAACAAAAAATTAGCAATTTCGTCAGTCAGCCATAACAAAAAATTACCAATTTCGTCAGTCAGTAGTTGTTAAAAATTGTAATTTTCAGCAGTCGTAAGTCACAAATTTCAGCAGTCGCTGTAAAAAAAAAAAAAAAAAATCATTCATTTCGTCATTCAATCGCAGCAAAAAAAAAAAAAAATTGCTGATTTCATTAGTTGGTCATTGAAATGCATCAGAAAATGTATGATCGTTCATTATTAAAAATTGCAAATTTTGGCAGTCGTTCACTGTTTAAAAAAAAAAAAAAAAAATGCATATTTCGCCTATCGTGGGAAAAAAAATCTCTGATTTCATCAGTCTGTCATTGAAATATATTACAAAATTTGGCAGTCACTTGCGACAAAACCAAAGTCTCAGATTTCTTTCTGTAGCTTTCCGAAATAAAATCTTATTTAAAGCCCTATCTTACCAAAACTAATTTATTTGTCTTGTTAATTTATATGCAAATAATGTACTAATATTGTATTCTTAAATATTTTCTAGCTTCAGTGAGACACAACAAACTGTTTGAAGATGCTGCTGTTAGTGACATTCAAAGCTGGATAGCCAAGTGGCTGCAATATGCAACAGATAGAGAGAGAGTTGGGCTGTCGAAAAAAACAACCTAATGTATCAGAAAATTCTGATTTTAATAAATAAATAACCATGTATTTGTATTGTCTTTCTCTTTTTTTTCTTTTTTCTTTCTTTCTTTTTTTTAGATCTTAATATCAAAAAAGGATTTTTTTAAAGTTTATTATACTTTAGCCAAAAATGTAAAATACTTTATACAATTTATTTCTCATAAATGTTTCTTTTAAGTATATCAACAATTTTAAATTATCTGCATAAACTAAAAAAGAAAAAAGTCAGTTTTTATAAATAGCCTTGATAATAGTTTTTCCTGTTTAATTGAAAATAAATTGTAAGGTAGTTTATCAGTGAAGCTAATCTAAAAAATAAAAATGAAAGTTCAAGCAATATTATTGCAGTTTGAAGACAAATTTAAACTTTTAAAGTATTGTTAAGTATGTAAACGATGCCATTTTAGAGAAACAAATTTTATTTTTGGCATAAATATTTTCAAATCTTCAATTGTTACTAATTTGTTCTATGCATTTTGTTTTGGAGCAGCTTTTAAGTGTTCTTAAGGTTGAATTGTGAAGCAACAGAGATGTTACTGTAGTGATGACTATAGTACATTTTATGATGAATGTGATCAAGTTAATCATGTGGAACATAAGTGAAATATAAATAATTACACAGGCAGGTGTGGGAGAATTATCAGAAAATTTTATCGACAATGATTTACTTCACTAGCCAACAAGATGCAAAATACAGTTGAACATTGTTATGACAAGATGTAAGCAACTGAAAAATAAATAGTTTATTATTTTACAAATAATTTAATATTTCTTTTATAAAATTGAATTGTACACAAGAGGGAAAAGTTTAGTATAGGATATAACTTTAAGTACAATATTTTGGTTTGTAACTTTTATTTTTTTAAACATGTCTTGTTTTTTTTTATTTTTTTTTTATTTTCAAAGACTGCCTAAAATTTCACTCACCCTGTCAGAAAATCCTCCTGCCTGTTGTGATTAAAATGTATTTCTCCACTCTTATAGGGGCATATGTATAATTTATGTAAAAGCGAAGCAAAATCAAATATGTCATCCTGATCATAGTCCAAACTGTTTTAGTTTATGTAAATACGTGAAGATATTTGATACGAAAATAATACATATTAATGAAGGTTATAAAACAGGTGAATTTTTGCATACTAAATATATTTCTGGTAATTACCATCTGATTATTTGGAAAACTACAGCCAAAAGAAAAAAAAATCAAGTTTTGTATGTTTTTGACCTTGCCATTACCATTGTTATTGAAACAATTTTACTCTTTCAAAAAGTACATTAAAAGTTTCCTACTAAATTTTCTTTTTAACAAAGAGAAAGTTGCATTAACTATCTTGCCAGGAATTTGATCAGATTCCCCCCCCCCCCCCCCCAATGCTATCCCATTTTTATAAACTTTTATATCTATTTATAGCTTGTAAAGAATTTAATAAAAATTTGAATTTTGTTTCTTCAAGATTAATCGATGATTTAAGCTATTTACAATCACTACGTTTGATTACTACTGAGTACTACTTATTACTTGTAAAAAATTTAATAAAAATTCGAATTTTATTTCTTCCAGTTTCATTGATAATTTAAGCTATTTACAATCACTACGTTTGTAAAGGATTGAATTTGGTGGTTCTAGATAGAGAAGATGTTTCAATGGAAATTTCTAGGATGGATTTTTCTAGATATAAATTGGGAAAGTTGAGTCTGCATGGGATAAAATAGAAACACGTGGCGTTTAGAAGAAAATTTAATATCATGGAAAATTAAGTGTGTAGTAGTTAACATTCACATTTTGCATAGTGTTCAAATTTGTGCAAGATAAATGTTTAACTATTTTATTGGATTTTAAACCTGTATCATCCCCCCCCCCCCCTTTAAAAATATTTGCTCATATATAACTAGAAGGGATGAATGACAATAATCGAAAACAGCAGATTAGCAACTGTACACTGTTAAAAATTTTCAGCTTTTGCTGCATAGTCACTCCCCTGCTTTTATAGACTGTCTTTATTTTGACCAATGAAAACACTCCGTAATATATAGTAACATAACCATTTTCTCTAAAAGCGGTGGAGTGTCTGCAGCAAAAGCTGAAGATTTTTAACAGTGTATGCTATACTAATGGTTATCTTTATAAAAGCTTTATTGCTTGAAAACTACTGAAATATAATAGACATATGAATATACATTTAACAAGTGTTTATTATATTGTTTTTCACCATGAAGCTGTGTTATGAACTGAAAATGAAGTATGTCGTTTGAGATATTTACGTTGAACAACATAATTTTTTTTTAATTAAAATTGTCAGAATTTATCAATATTTGTTTAAAATGAAACCCTTTTCAAAATTTAGTTCTAGTTTATTGCACTGGATATGATGAACATGGCCGATCAAAAATATGAAACTAAGTGAAGAGATTTATATAAAATATTTAAAAAAAAGATTGCTTTCTCTAAGTATATCTGTATTAAGCTAAAAAAAATTGAAGTTAAGTATTACACCATAAAATAAGGTAACTGCAAGGTCTTGGGGGGGGGTTCAGTCCTAACATTTCAAAATATGACAACATAAGCTTAATTCTGTACTATAAAATTAGTTTAGAGAAAATCGTGCAACTATTTAAGATTCTGAAACTTAAATGTGCATATGAATACTTATATAGATATAAAAGATTTTTTCAATTATATAACTCTTTCAAGGGTGATGACTTATGAAGCCACTTAATTTTAATTACAGAATGGTACCAGAATTTCGATTTGATAAAAAAAAAGTTCATGAAGCATGTGAAATTTAGCTTTTTTTTTTCCAAATTTGTAAATTCCGGTATCATTCATTCATTTTAACATTGTAGCAATCGAAGTGCTTTGCCCCTGAAAGGGTTAAAACAGTTTCGATACTACAAAATGTGTAATTAAATAGATTAAAAGTATTCGCCGACATACATATAAAATGTCATTCGATTGGCACAAGATCTATATTGTCATATGTGCATCAAAAATGCAGTTCAAAATGATTACCATTGGATATCAATAATACCACATTTGTGCCATTATTTTAACATTTTTATGCCTGCAATCTCGGAATTCCTACGTATTTGTATCAATTACGTATCACCTATATCTCCGATTTCCGTTGTTGTGCCATATTTCTGGCGCAATGTCGATAACCCATCAAAGTATCGCCAAAGATATCGAATGAGTGGACAGAATCGATACTTTTTGGTTATGATTCGCTGTTATCGAAATAACACCTCCAGTACTTGACGAAAGATACTATTTTTGTGCCAATCTGTTAGTTCTGTGCTAGCTGGGAGAGTATATGTATTCATTTTTATACAAAAAAAGATAAAATTGATATTAGAGCTATAACTGTAGACTATTTTTTCTGATAATTGAGGGCAGCGTTGAATTCAGACACTTTTCTCCGGGAGGGATTTCTGTGGCTCCGGGGGGAGGGGGCATTATAGAGTTCCGGGAAGGGGGAATGTATGTACCCCCTGTATTCAACACTGATTGAGGGGGGTCGGGGCAAGAAAGTGCCAAGCCACAATTTTGGTGAAATAAATCTAACACTTTAATACGTTGCTTAATATTGTAAATTATACTATCAAATAAATAATTTGCTTCTAATGTCACTTGGAGTGGCAGCATATTTGACAGGTTTCGTTTTTGCCCCAGATGTTTATGCCCCAAATGAAAATAGCTAATTTACAAAAAACGTAATAGTAATATCATTAAAGTAATGCCATATTCTTACTTAGAATATCTCAAATGTTACCAAGACATTGGCGAAAAACTTTAGGTTATATTTCTTGATTTGAGTATTTGATCAAATTTTCAAATTGAAATATCTCAGAAGTTAAAAAAATGTGACTTGGCACTGTCTTGCCCCGACCCCTTCAATTGTATCAAAATATGGATTAATTTTCTTTCACTTCGGGTTCGAGTTATGTAAAGGGTTCGAATCGGTTTCGGGTAAACGAAACATTTTTGTCTGGTATGGGTCGGGTTGACTTTAAGCCAAAATTTCGGGTCGGATTGCAGAATTGTACTGGAAATTTACACATTCATATTTTTGACGATTGTAGTCCATTATATGTAAAAATTAATATCGGTCATAATTCATAATTAAAAAATATATATATGAATTTAATAATAATTTTCCGAATTAAAAATAGGTTTTTAACCGAAAAAAAAAAATGCTTGGAATATGTTTGTGTCTATTCATTATATCTTATTAAAAGGGGGGGGGGGGGGAGGGATTCACTCAGATGATTTTTAAAGAAGATATAAATCAAAGTTTGTTACATGTATTTAACATTCGCTTAGCAATCTCAAATTTGGCATCTTGTAACTCTATGATAATATAAGAAAAAAATACATAAACTATACCTGTTACCGGGCTGTTTTGATTCATGAAACTCAAGTGTCAAAAGTGGATATTACCGTTTGAAAAATCAAAGCTTTTATTGTTTTCAATATGTAAACGACACTTATTTCAAGAAATGAATTCCTTTTCGGAAAGAAGACACAATTCCCTGTCGAATATTACTTCTCTCTTCAATTCTCTGCAATAATTTGGGGATAAAATAGCATGAGATTCCACCCCCCCCCCCTTTCTTTCTGAGCGACTGATCATTTGAGCTGTAGATAGTAAGCAAACAATAAATAAATAAATAAATAAATAAATAAAAATCATGTATCAAGCATAGATTATGAAACACTTTCCAAATCATTCAGAATACTGTAAAAAACTTCCCCCTTTGATAAAGTGAAAGATGATGTCAAGTAAGCAATTTGAAAAACACATCATACATATGAAAACCACATGTCATCAATTACAGTCAATAATCGAAAAGGTATCCGAATAATCGAAAAGTACTTTTTTGTTCAGTCCTGTATAGGATCTATAGATTTGTATATATACTGCACAGTATTCTACAATTTACTTAGTTAGGAAACTGACTAGCACATTTGAAAATTCCCCTACAGCAAATTCCACCAATAAACGGAAATGTACTAGAGATCTTTTGTGCCGTACTGTATAAGATCCATAAAATTTATACACGTCGGATAATATGTGAAAAATTCACAACTGAAAACGCACTTCCAGCAATTATTATTGATAGACAGTACTGTAACTAAATTCTTTTGTGTGTCCCTGTGTAAAGGAACAAGGAATGCTGTCCACACCTTATTCTATAGTAAGCATCTTATAGTGCACCTCGGTGATATATATCAATTTCAACATGTTTGAAATAGTATAACATTATTAACCTTCCTACCCTGAATGGGTCGAATCGACCCACATCTATAATTTATTTAATTCGATTCAAACTAAATTTTTTTTCATAAAGTAAGTTAAATAAATACTACATTAGATTTACGTTAAATAGATGTGCTAAATCATTATTAAAAATAAATTCTGGTGTGAAATGTTTTTATAAACGTTGAGTAAAATTTCAACAGGATACGAAGGTTAAAGTACACCGCAAACGATTTTTCCCCATAGACCATAATGTCACGGCATTCTTTTGAGTGTCCCTTGTAAATGAACTATAAATGCTACACACTTCATTTTTAGTACCGAACAAGGCATAGTAATCATCCTCAGCATACTATATCAATTGCATGGCAATCCGAGTACATTTACGCGAGTTAGACTACAAACAGACTTCACACCAGCCATAGTCAACCTTCTTCTCTCGCGGGCCACAAACATTATGTTTCCGACGTTAGGCGGGTACACACTTAAACTATAGTCGTTGGGGGCCACCGTAATACTTCCCATCAGGGATATGCATAATATAAAATATGAAAATAAAATTTATAAAATGCATTGCAATTCGAATAAAATCCTCGCTTGATGACGTCATGAACTTTAAATGCTCTATTACTAAATTGCGTAAAAGAAACATCCTTAAAACTAACACAAAAAATGATAATCCTATTAACTAACGGTTTACTGTGTCGGATTAAGCGTCTTATTTCCAATTAAAATATATCTTTGAATTGAAATTTGAATGAAATACAGGGTCATGAAAAATCAAAGAGTGTGTGGAAAATAGGATTCCAAATATCTCGGCAACTCATTATCCGATCGACTTCATTCTTTATGCAAAATTTATGTTGTTTTTTTTATTGTCTTTTATATTCACTCCTTAAAATAACCAATTTCGAAATATTTTATATACCTTTTATCGGAACGAATATTTCGAGAGTCCGAAAAAAATAGTTGCGGATAATCGAGGTTACTGAAATTCAATAAGCTTCTTCCCATTATTACATAATGAGTACATACCAAATTTCAAGTCTCTGTCTCAATTTGTTCGGGAGATAGAGCGTTTACAGACACACAGACAGACGGACGGTAAATTTTTTTTCTAAAAATATGTTTTTCGGAATCTCCAGTGTCTGAAACGTGCAAATCCGTCATTTTTTTTTCTATTTTTAAAACGGTTACAAGACTTACCCTATACTACGTATGATGGGTAAGTAAAAACAATAAAAAAAAAATCCCTGACGGCTCGGCCTACAGGCACAGGTAGATTTCGAAGACGCAGACCGTGGGACGCCTGTTTGTCGGGAATTGCGGAAGAAATGACCTTTTTGCGATGATGCTGCAGTTGGAACCACCTACTTCGAAACCAAACTTATTTGCAGGCGGAGCCAGCAAGGTTTTTTTTTTTTTTTTTTTTTTTTTTTTGCTATAAGAGTTGGTTCTATAAAAAACATGTCAATATAAAAGTTTTAGATAATATTATGAAGATTTATAATAAATTTAAGCGGATTTGAAATCTTGGGAATTGACTAAGTTATGAATTTTTTTCTTCTAAAACCCTCCTTCCCCCCCCCCCCCCCTTAAGGCAATTTTTAATTATATCAAAAATCTGTCATACATAAGTTTTTGGCCCTGTTCCTAGAAGTAATAATAACTTCAAACGGATTCGATACGTATCATAATTAAGAAATTATGGGTTTTTATTCTGTTTTCACAAAAAGCCCCCCCCCCCCAATCCTCCCCCCTTGGTTCAATTTTGCCCATTAACGAACTTGACCGAGATTTTATGCCCCTTGATTTTATGTATCAGTTTCGAAAAGATGCGGCAGTTGGAACAGCCTACTTCGAAAAATAACTTGTTTGCAGGCGGAGCCGGCAGGGATTTTTTTTGTTTTTAATTTTTTTTTTGCTATAACGGTTGGTCCTATAAAAAACTTGTCAATATAAAAGTTTTAGATAATACTAAGAGGATTAATAATAAATTTACGCGGATTTGAAATCTTGTGAATTGACGAAGCTATGATTTTTTTCTTCTAAAACCCCCCCTTTGGGCCATTTTTAATTATATCAAAAATATGTCACACATAAATTTTCGGCCCTTTTCCGAACGAATGAATCAAATGTAACTAAAAACTATACAGCTAATTCCGGGTATCTCACCAACATACCTACCAAAAATCAAACTAATCGCATCATTTTTACGGCAGTTATCGCGGAACAGACAGACAGACAGACAGACAGACAAACAGACAGAAACCAAAAACTTTTCGGGTCTCAACAGTAAGCCTTCACTGACGTTTCGGCAAATAGTATGACGTCATTTGCATTAAACAAGTATTGAGGAAATTAAAAGAGTTTGTTTATTTTTTGTTGATGATCCCAACTTAAGAAATGAAACCAAAACGATTGATGAATGGAAGTTGTTCAGGCAGGTTCTGGCTACAAGGGGTAAAGAAATGAAACCAGCTGATTGTATTCTTTTTCCATAAAAATGGCATTACTGACATGCTTCCCAATGTGACTTCTTTGTATGAATTTGTAGCAACAATTCTGTCTCATACCTTTTGAATCTTTATACCGCCAGTGAAAAGAGAGGTTGTTTCGAGTTCTCATAACCTTTTAAATACTTGTTGCAATTACACAAACCTCTGTAATATATTTACACCATATTTCAGGCTTTATAAAATGTAAAAATAAACACTTATAATATAATAATTAACAAAAATTCAGTTTTTATTTCAAAATTTTTCACACTATATGTCCCAATCCACACGATAATTTAACTTAGAATTAATGTATGAACATACAACTTATGTTAAAATGACCACTAAATTCGATTTTATAGAATGAATTAATATTATTGGGATAGTTAATATCTCCATTATTTTTTAATGACTAATTAATTATTTTTTTCAATTTTTTTCTTATTTTTCAAACTTAATTGAACTTTTTAAATAGTTTCTGTCAATGAATTTATATATCATTAAGTCATTCTATAAAATAGAGTTTAAAGGTCATTTTAGCATAAGTTTTATGTACATATATTCATTCTAAGTTACGTTATCGCGCGGATTGTGACATACCTTGTTAAAAAATTTTGCAACACTAACTGAATTTTTTAAATATATTATATTATATTATAAGTGTTTATTTTTACATTTTACAAAGCCTGAAATATGGCTTAAATATATTAAAAAGCTTTATGTAATTTTACTAAGCATTTAAAAATTTATGAGAACTTGAAACCACATCACCTTTCACTGGCGGTAGAAAGATTTCAAAAGGTATGATACCCCTTAAATGGAAAAAAAAATTCATGATCCCGTGAAAAAAGAATACGATAGAACTATAAAAGATGGTGTGTACTTATTTATAATAAAGACCTGTCTATAACAAATTTTTTTCGGTCTTTGGAGATTCCGTTTTCATTTCAGCGAGTTTTAATATACATTGTTGGTTGGTTGAGTGTTTTTATTAGTAAAAAGTCCAAAGATGTTGAACCAGACGAGATAAAAAGTATCTATCTATCTATGTGTCTATGTATGTATATATATATATATATATATATATATATATATATATATATGTGTGTGTGTGTGTGTGTGTGTGTATGTGTGTTGGCAAAGGGTGGGAATCGGGGACTTCTATATGTATACACACCTTCAAACCCAGGACGCACACTCAACCCAGGACGTCCTGGGTTAGAAAAAATTTTTATTTTGCGTTTTTATTGTTAAGTGATGCATTTTTAGTATAAAGACATTAACAGGGGCAATTTTTTTGTAGGTCCTCATTTGCGGGCATAGGCGTAACTAGTGGGGGGGCCGGGTGGGCCGTGCCCACCCCAGGTAGTTCCAGTGCCCACCCCAGAATTTCAAGTTCACGTGAAATTTTTATGACTGCGATATGGTCAAAATTTTAATTTTCAAATATTTGAATGTTTATACCAACAAATTATACTATATATTTCTGATTTGAGAACTAATGTAACGAAAACGGCGCGCACGCATATATAAGTATGTGTGTGTGAGGTATAAAAGAAGCAACAGACAAAGAAAATCCTATTAGTCTTCTACATTCTTTGCAACAGTTATGTGACCCGGAGTCTATAGGGTTCCAAAAGGAACAAAGTGAAATATTATCTGAAAGCTCTAAATCTGAACGAGAGTTTTCTTTTTTGTCACGAGGTGATGGGGAAAAAATCAGTTCCAGATGTCCAGTTCCGTATTCTTCCAACTAAGTCAAAAAGTATCATCTGCTGTGGTGACAGAAGGGGTAGTGGGGGGGCACAGGTGCCCGAACGGTTTTTTTTCTTACAAAATAATGACCAATTTAAAAAACAGGATATAATTGACAAACTACTGATCAATTAATTGTCTGAGTGATGAGACACGGCAAAAGTCGTAAATGAGAAGATCATTGCAGGGGGCTTTACTTTGAGGGTTAAGGTAGGGCGAAATTTTTGCAATTTGCCTGCATATGTAAGCGTGTGGGGTTATTTCCCTTTTCCAAGTTTGCATGCGTAATTATCAGTGCGCAAATAAGTTCTGTAGTTTTGGAAATTTTTGTTTGCATTGCAGCATGCTGCTTCATGGATCGAGGCTCTTTGCTTCATGTTTCTGAATGTACTTTTTGTGAGTAAATTTTTCCTTATCAATCTTTGATTTTCTGAATAAATAGAAAGGCTTAGTAAAATAAGATGTTACGTAACAAAAATAAAATTTTGAGACAATTTAAATGAAAGCTTTTAGTTGCAATTTTTATTTTATTTTTGTTCTTGAACCTTGTATTTAGTAAGTTAACGAGTGTAGTACTAACCTCTCTCAGAAAAACTTAGCAACATTTAATTTTCTAATATGAAAATTATTAATAATATTTATTTTTATTAAAATATTAACTTTTAATAAATAATATATCAGATTTTAAAGATTAATTAAAATATTGGTATTTTACCTTTACCATATTGTGAGAGAGGTGCGTAGCAAGTTTTGAAATTTAAATTGCTGTAATAGTTGCGATTGCGAAAAGAGTAGAGATGTTAATGACGAATATTTACACAGCATATCCAGTTAAATTATCATAGAATCTTTCATTGGGAAGTAGAATTTCAATTCATCAACACTAGCAATCAGGGCCCGCTTAAGACATAAAAGTAGGGGAAGCTCGACGTTACTCTGGAGCCCTCCTCTACCAATTCCTTTGTTATTTACTGAATCCATTTTTGGTATGCTGGAACAATTTTATCATCAAAATTTCGAGTAAACAACAATTTAAAAGAGCGAGCTTCTTAGATAAAAATTTCGTAAGGAAAAAATGCATTTTTTACCCTAATTGATTGGGTTTTTTTTTTTTTTTTTTGTAAAAAGTTATTCTGAAAAGTAAATTTGGGGGCCCCTTTGTATTTGTTTGTGTAAGCACGGGCTTCCCGGGCCTATTCGGTAAACAGGCCCTGCTAGCAATTCAAATACCAATTCAGCTTATGTCCCAATCTGGTGAAATACAAATAATTTTTCAAACGATTTTGAGTGTGGGAGGGACCTATTTCTTCAGTTTTAATATCTTGTGCAGATTAAAACAAATTCACTGCACCCGACTTGGTTTATGAACTATCTTTGATGGGATGAAATTACTCAATGTATGAACGCATATTTTGCTTGCAAGTTTTAGTGGATTTTAAAATAATCCGTATTCGGGCTATTTGGTGATACTATAGAATATTCGGTCAAACTCAAGATATTGTACAATATTTTCAACAGACTTATTTTGCTTTCTGTGAAATATGATAGCACTACGAGAAGTGCTGGAAATTGCCAAATTTCACATCAAAACTGTAAGCTAGACATTTCATTATTCAAAATGCCAGTTAACGCTACATAAATTGAGTACTTCAGTCACTTCCAATCTTTCATATTTCATAAAAAGCTTGTTAACATAACGTTAACATATCTTTATTATTGTTAAAGTTATGAACGAAAATTCAGGTTCAATTTGTAGTGGGTAATTTGTATTTTTTGTTTCACTTTACTGTATTTTAATAGAATAAGTGGATTGCGATGCTGTTTTACTGTAGAAAAGGTATTTGTCTTGACCGCACTATCTCTCCTGAAAGTTTCTTTCAAAATTTTAGGAAAATACTGTATGTTTGCAACTTCCAAAAATGATCGCCCGCTGTGGTGCATTTAAAAAAATCATTGATAAATCAAAAGGAGCAATAAGTTTTTTTGCCGAGTTGTCAATTGAATAGAATTTTTTTTCTTACTGGCTTACTGTTTCTTTCTGACAAATAACGCTATATAACGGTAAAATTCCTTAAAAATTTCTTTTCAATTTTAGAATATTTATTGTAAAATATAAGGAGCTCTTATAAATTTATTTTAATTTAGAGAAGGAATTATGGAATTTAAAGTTTCATTTATTAAAATTTTTTAAGACCATCCTCTTCTTAAAAAAATAACTCAAAGCTTTTTTTTTTATTTTTGTGTGTAAAGTTTACTTGTAAAAAGGTCTCATTCCTCAAAACACAAGTATTTGTGTTAAATATGGTGTACAATTTACTTTAAAGTTTATTTTTTAATACTTTTAAATCTTAAAATACAGGAATATTAGGCCTACCGAATTTTCAGCATCTGGTTTACAGATGTCGAATATTCACTATTGGATCAAAATCACCAATCGATGATCGATGCATCTCTATAAGCACCTTTCAAATGTGATAGAAATAATTTTGAAGAATACTTTTGTTTTCCCATGAAAAAAAAAAGTAAAAAATGCTTTTTTATTTATTTATTTTGGGCGAAAATTATTTTAGGTAAAACTGTTTTCCATGGGAGTTCTCTTTCATCAAATCTCTTTCTGCTGAATTCTGATGGAGCTAATTAATTTTAAAATCAATCCACTAGTATAGAAATCATCGTAGTTTTACAATTATAATGTACTATTAAAATTTAAGAATATATATATATTTTAAACTTTAAAATACCTCTGATTTCTTTTTCTTTTTTTTTTTCAAGATTTTATACACTATTTTATGTGATATGTCAACTTTTGAAAGGACTATAACTTATACAGTATCGGATTTAAAAATTGTGTTCTTATAAACGTATTTTGCACATGTTAAAAATTGAGGATTTTATGCAATAAAACAGTTGAGTATCGACTGAATTTTAAATAAAAAATGGATCGTTTTCAGTACCGGTTTCGAAGATGAAAAAATCCTCGTAAGAAAAAAAAACTGCAAACATATAAGAAAAAGTAAAATACGGTCTGTGTAGAGATTGACTTCAACTATCCAATGAAAAAAATAAAATAAAAAATCATTTAAAAATATGAAAATGCAAACGAAATATTGGATGTTTTCGCGTAAGTGAAGTAACCCCCCCCCCCCCCAAATCCTCTTAAGAGCTCAATCCTACATCCTCCCTTTTCATTTAAAATAAACGATTTATGTGAATACTGTAAATTAAAGGTGAATCAAATTGAAGTCATATTTTAATTTTTCTTGTCAGAATCTCCGCAGCTGACGTATCATTTTTACTGCAGCTAAAGAAAACATTAATTGTCTTTTGCTTATTTAAATGTATTCGTCCGTCAAAATAAAAACTCTTTTTCTTCCACTAATCAAAATATTCTTTTTCACATTTTATAATTTTTAAACAAATTTAGAGTTTACATTAATGATTTCAAGAAAAATGTTCTCTAATTTTTTCGTTTATTCATTCTTAAAATAAATAGATTCTGTTTACTTTACCTGCATAAAATTACGGTGATCGGAAAATTTCTACATTTTAGACAGGTTTCAGTTGTATATACATTTTTCAGACATGTATAAAGTATATCTATATGGTATTCGTTCTATCGGAACCACAAAATTTTTCTCAAGACAGTTTTCTGTAATAGACACAAAGTATATATATTAGACATATATATACTATATATTTAGATATAGAGTATATATATTAGACGTATATATATAGAGAGACATAGATATTTCAACACTTTGCTGTTGGAGAAGTGGAATTCGGTAAGAATCAAAACATTCATTTTTTTAAAATGAATTTTGGAGAAGTAATAGTTTAAGTGCTGTGTTTAAAACCGGGACATTAAAGCGATGTATTGGGACACCCGGACATTATGCCTAAAATTGGGTCTTTCTCGGAACCTCTAGTCATCTTAAAAATTTCAATGTCACAATGAATAGCAGTGGTGCCGACTTATATGGGCCCGTGGGGCTTTACCGTAGGTCCCGCCCAATAATTTGCTCCCATGACCCACCTAATTTCCCTTGTTGAACTTCACTACGTATTTATTTAAAATTTTAAATCTCGGAAACAAATTTCATTTTGTTGACGTTGAAAAATAGCATTGACATCCGTAACAGAGACATCAAGAGCACTAAATGTTCTCCAATACACATATAATTATTAAATTTCTCACAACAGTTCAATTTCCTATATACTTTATCAGCAGTATTGCTGTCGTATGTAAACCAAAAGGTAAATGCTAGATTCATGTGAACTTTAATGACTATGCTATAGATTTGCTTAAGAAAGAGAATGTATGCGGAGCATTAAAAAAAATATATTCTAAAATGTATACGGCGAGTAACTTCGTTTGCCTTCCACCTTTTGATCAGTGAGTGAACATTATCTATATTTTAGTGTGCCAATCCTGATATTCATAAAGCTCATAAATGACTGAAATGCTTCTTGTGTTTTTAATTTGTATTGATATTTATAATATTATAGTAAATATTAACGTTATTATGCAAAAGAATTCACGAATAACATAAGCAAATAATAAAATATGCCGTGCTATTTTGGTTAAAAAATTTGGACCCATACAATATATTTCAAAAGTTGGCTCCATTGATCAATGACATTCCTAACTAATAACCTTGATAATAAGTTGTTTCTAATTTTAAGTCAAAATTTTCTTTAAATTAAAGAGTTCGGTGTCATTGCAGTTTTTTTTTAAATATTCTTGCACGCATCAGTGGCGGAGCCAGAATTCGGCTCTATGGGGAGGAGAGGTTGAATTGTTGATAATGGTGGTCGCTGGTTACTTGAATCACCAGCTAATCGAATCAGTTTAGCTAATGAAGTGATAATCATTTTTTTTTTCCTCGGAGAGTAGAATCAGTAGTTACGTTGACCATAATTCATTTCAGCAACGTTTACGA
This sequence comes from Maratus michaelseni, assembly GCA_963931845.1. Classification (NCBI taxonomy): domain Eukaryota; kingdom Metazoa; phylum Arthropoda; class Arachnida; order Araneae; family Salticidae; genus Maratus; species Maratus michaelseni. The sequence continues at coordinate 95,051,302 of OZ007597.1, read as the reverse complement.
TATAAGAGTTAGAAAACATAAAATGCACCAATGAAATAACAAAATATTGTTAGATTAATATAGTGTTTGAAACATGAGGAGGCAAACTTAAGAAATGGAAATAGTACAGCACACAATTTTTTGAAAAGAAAATCGGGAATCGATTTTTAAATCAGAAATACATAGGATTTCATTCCAAGACAATCCCGAATTTAGTAATAATAACTTTAGTAATAATAAAGCAATTTTAGCAAAATTTTCAATAGACTTACTTTGCTTTGTATCAGATGTAAAATAACACGAGAAGAGGTAGAATTTATTATAATCCACGTCCAAACAAAGCCAAATTAAGTATTCCATATTTTAGGATGTAGTTGACATTAAACGCGGTATCGTTGACTGAATTACTGTGCACTTCCAGCACTTTATTTGACATCTAATTTCGTATACAGTATATTAAATATTTCGTTAAAATATCTTCATTATTATTAAAGTTCTCTAAAAATACTTGGGTTCGACTTGACTTCCTATATACTATATTTTTCACTGAATGAATGGATCGCGACCTGGTTTCCTATACAAAAATCTTTAATTGTAGTGTGCTCTACCACCTTTTACAGATTGTTCTACTTTTTTTAAAAAAACACATTGTGTATGTGTTCTTTCTAAATATTATTTGTTTTTAACCTTTTTCATGATGTTAGAGAATATTTATCTATTAAAACACACATAAATAACGCCTGCATTCAAGTCTAAACATACACACAAATATTATACACACATACAAACTATAAATACAATAAACCCAACAAGTGTGAAAAATTAGCCAGAGACAGGAATCGAACCTGGGACCAGAGCATACAAGGCTAATGCTCTAACCACTGAGCTACCCCGGCCAATACCTGGGTCTGCAATTTATAAGTGAGAAATTGCAGAACCAGGTATTAGTAATACGTGAGAAAATAATGTAATATATTTACAACCGACAGTGTATATGCTAAGAAGGTAACTTTCCTATAACGGATATTTCTGTTCTCCTATGCGATTCCGTCTTAGAAATTTTTACGATACAATAAGAATTTTTCAGGTTTTTAAGTTTTCAAGCCATGAAATATGGATTAAAGTTATTAATAACAACTGAGTCATTTGCATACAAATCGAGATCCAGTAACAAACTAAATATCTCAGCACAAAGCGTTTTTAAAAAAACGAAGAATACAAACAACATGAAAAGAATAACTAAAATATATTTTTTTGTCAGAACTCCTAGTCTTCCACAACTTCAAGTCTAACTTTTAGCTTTATTATTATTATTATTATTATTTTTTATACATACATATTTTTTTTTACAATCCGGATTGAACTTTTAACTTTTATACCCGGCTGAGCCGGGGCAAAAAATTTTCTACAAGTCGGGTCGCGCTCGAATCTAGAAACTTCTCCGGTGCAGATCTTAACAGAAAGTCTGAAACTGAGAAAGACCTATAAAGCATATATTTTATGTTTTTTTTTTTTTTTTTTTTTTTTTTTTTTTTTCCTGGAAGTTGTTGTCCATTATCCTTTTGAACATGGAGCAAAGACAGAAATTCAATTTAAAAACTATCCACTGTATAATACTCAAAGCGTATGACGGCCGAAATGATCATTCTTTTACTCTAAGATGTCTCAAAAATGTAATCGCTACTCTTTTTCAAAACAAATGACCGTTTTCACTTAACCAGTGCATCTAAGATCTAATATACGCTTCCACAGTTTAAATATAATATTCGCGGTCTAATTAAATCACGTTGTTGAATATAATTTGATTCAACAAAGCTGCGAATTTCAAATAAACTAAAAAAACTTAATATTAACTTTAGTTTCGATTCATAAAAGCGTCTAATTTGCTTAAATAGTGATTCATATAAGCGGCAATTATAATAATTTTTTTTTAGCTCTGCTCCCCCCCCCCCCCTTGGGCTGTGCCACTGGACGCATACATACATACAAAAGACTTATGAAGTTGGGGGGCCTGTGCCCACCCCACAAAATAGCTGTAGTTACGCCTATGTTTGCGGGTATTTTAGAGAAAAGTTCCTAGCACAAATGTGTATCGCAGAGACGAGTGTGTATGGTCGAAAATGGTAGGTCCCCATTTGTACAGTAAAATTACATGTTATCAGATTTATGAAGGACAGCTGTTAAACAGGTTTCGAAACGAGGGGAGGAAAATACTATTTACTACGTTCGAGTATTTTATAGTAATTTGTGCCTTTTTTTGCACGTATTTTCTCAAGTAGTTTTTAGAACACACATAGTTTGGGGCTACGTCGATTTCTTTCCTTTTTTTAATTTATTATTTTTTGATTTTTTGCAAAGAGTAATCGCAACGTAAAATGGTTAATTTAATTTAATGATAAGTTATTTATAATTATTTGGATAGTTTTTATGAAAACTAGGTGAAAAGAAGGAGGAGGGGAGGGGAAGGGGGGGGGGTCCTTCCTCTTAATTTTGCGCTTAAACACGTTTATTTCTCAAGATAACTAAATTGATTAGCTTCCAATTTTGTGTACCTATAAATTCGATAATGATGTTTCCAGAATTAAATTTCGGGCCCCACGATATAGTATGTTTCATGGATAGTTTTTATAGAAACTAGGTGAAAAGAATGGGGAGGAGGGGGGGGGGGGGTCACGACAGTTCTTACGTAAGCATTAAACAATGAATTTGGTGGTTTAAACAATGGTTTGTTTAATGCAATAAACAACAATATATTAAAACCCTTTTGTATTTTTTGATATCACAATCCCTATATGCCTATTTATATAAATTTGTATGATTAATAATGTAATTTATTGGTAACTTTTTATCTGTCAAGAAGTCTTGATGTATAAACTGTCATAAAATCTCACGTAAGCAAAGGGGGGGGGGTCTAGCATTTGCTTATATTTTCTTACAAGGGGGGGGGAGGGGGTACAAAATGACTAAAAATATGCGTACGTAATACTTGAACGGCCCCTTTTGCTTAAACACGTTTATTTCTCAACATTATTTACCGATTAGCTTTCAATTTTGTCTCTGCATTGATAAAGATCTGATTCGATAAAGATGCTTCCAGAATTAAATTTTGGGGTCCCACGGTATAATGCAATGGGGGAAATTTGCCCTTTTAATTTTACTTAAACACGTTTATTCATTGATATTATTAACAGATTACCTACAAATGTTGTGCACGTATATATTGAGTAAAGATTCTTTACTGAATAGTTTATAGGGAAAATAAGTGAAAAGAAGGTGAGGAGGGGGGGGGGGGGGGGGGTCTTCATCTTAATTTTGCTTAAACACGTTTATTTCTCAACATAACTAACCGATTAGCTTCCAATTTTGTATACGCATAAATTCGATAATGAGACTTCCGAATTAAATTTCGGATCCCTCGGTATAGTGTAAGGGGGGGGGGGGACACTTGTCCCTTTTAATTTTACTTAAACAGGTTTATTCAGAGATATTATTAATCGATTAGCTTCAAAATTTGTACACGCATATATTGAGTAAATATTCATCTATGAATAGTTTTTAGGTAAACAAGGAAAAAAGAAGGGAGGGGCAATGATTTAGTTTATTCAAAAAAATTAAGCTGCAGTGTATATTTTAGATAAATTTTACACAGATTATCATTAAAAACAAGCTTACATATTTTAACTTAAGATTGTCTGAAAAATTAGGGATATTTTAATTGCAATAATGAAAAAAAAAATATTTCAATGATATAGAAAGAGTGATAATTATTTTGAAGAGAGTCGTATTAAAAGAACGAAAGAAATGATCTCATTTTACCTTACTCTGTAGCAAACCATTATCTAAATAATGCATTTTATTATTATTTTATTTTTTATTTTTTGGTTAAAAGCTAATAAAGTTCTTTATGTTGCTTTCAACAATTTTAATGGTTTATTTGATGGTGGAATTTTGTTATTTTATATTTTCTAATATTACTGTCTTTTCCTTCTTTATCGATTTCTGTAACTTGTGGATTGCTATTGCCATATTAAATGTAAATAAAATAAAATAAAATAAAACCTTATTTTTAATAGGGATTTTTGAAGATCTTCTGCAAATAATATTATATTGGAATCTTTTAAATACAATTTAATACAGAATTTGATATAGAAAGTGATTCGGATGATTTAGAGTACCAGATTTAAAAATTTTAAATTTTCATTTCAATTAAAATTTTAAGAATGATAAAATTAATATTTTAAATAACAATCTGAAAATGAGACTTTTGAAAAAGAAGACGACTTTGAAGATAATGGATAATGAATCGAAACTTATAGATATTAAAGTTTCTGTTTGGAAACAGCTGAAATAAATGAAAATACATAGAGGAAATAATTTATCTCAAGTTGACGTTAATCCTATTTAAATTCCTTATTTAAAATCAGAATAGCTGCATATCCGAACTAATATTGGTCCCGGTCCCAATTTCTTGTTTCTGGAGCTTCCGATAAAACCAAAATAGTTTCTACTGAAAAATTCTTCGAAAAAGCAGGAAAGGTGAGTTCAAAGGATCCGTTTTCTTACTGCGGTCACTAAATGATCAGTCAAGCTGTCAAAGCGATCATTAAGCAGGGAGATAAGGTAGACTAGAACTTAACAAGATTTCCAACAGTTTTAAACGTTTTCCAGATTGAAGGAAATTTTATTATATTTACAAATGGCTTATCCACAGACATACTAAAGTGTTGGGTAGAATACGTGAAATTTTTGTCATATCATTGAGACGCTTCGAAATATTTTAAATTGTGACATTTTCGTGACTCGTTGTGCATTTAAATGCAGAAGTGTATTATTCATCCTCTGCTAAAGGGAAAAAAAAAAGCAAAAGAATAATTCAAAACTAGCGAGTATGCGTTTGAAAGAGATAATTTCACATTTTTATTGAATGTTGGCCCCTGCCCCTACATACAGCGTATAAATATTAATCGACCATTCTGTGCAACAGAATGAGAAAAAAAAAAGTATTTTTTTATTATCATTTATTTATTGCTTGACTGAGTGTATACTTTTCTTTATCTTTCATAATATGAAATGAAATTTTTAAAAAAATTTGAAAACTCCTACAGAAATTTGATTCAAAACGTCAATTTTCGCAGCATTTTTTAAAAGACCCCTGCCTTTGTAGAAAAATGGATAAACTATTCGATTTAGAGTTTCTGAGTAAAAGATATCACGAAAATATTACATGTTTCCGAACAAAAATTATTTCAGAAATGAGCAATGTACTCTTTTTTATTTATGCCAGTTTCCAACGTTGTTCAAAATATTATGCATTTATACATGGCCAAGTTTCGAGGCAGCCCGCAAAGTTTGGATGTCCCAAATAGTTGCAATTTTATTATTGTTTACTTTTTCTTTTCTCTTTTATTCGAAAAACATGTATATTTTAAAATACTTCATTTCACAGCTGTTAAATTTGGCATAACTATAATGTTCCGTATTGAAACAGAAATAATAATAATAATAATAATAATAATAATAATAATAATAATAATAATAATAATAAATAACAATAAAAAAGTCAAACAAGATTTTGATGGTGTAATTAATCATTTTGCCAACATCATAGTAGAAAAAAACATTTATTTAAAAATATTATATATACATATATGTTAGAATAACTGTAATGAACGTTGCCTCATTTTTTAATAGCAAAAAATTTATAAAAAAAATAAAGAAAAATAGAAAAATATATAGAATATATATCTGAAAAAATTGCACAAAGTATCATAATAGCTTTTCTTTGATAGACATTCAGATATATAATTTAAAATGCGACGAATTGAACAACAACAAAAAATAAGGACTCTGAGATTAATGGATTTAAATCGTGGAAGGCAGCACAGCAACTACTTTACAAAATAAACTTACAATGGTAATGTCTGGTTTTCAACCAGACATTGTCACAAATTGATATAAAAAAATATATTTATATTTCTTTTCTACTTTTTTGCATATGGTAATAGTTTAAATTATTTTTCTAATAAATACTAAGAAAAACTAGTGTCGTCAGGTGTCTCAAGTAAATCGGGGCTCCAAATACTTTGGACACCAGTATTTTAAAGTAAATTTCTTCGCTTTATATAACAGCAGATTTATCAGCAATTAAAGATAGCGAAATATTATGTAAGAAATTAGTGGTGTCCAGAGGAATTGGAGCCCCGATTTACGCGGGACACATGGCCATAGGTGCAGAGTTTTGAAAATTATTGATGGGGCTGAACTCAAATGTAACTATTTTCCACACAAATACGTATATGTGTGTAATATAGATTGATTACCAATTTAAGACAGTTCTCAAAGAAATATTTTTCCCTGCTCAACAAACTTTCTAAGAAATTTTCTGACTGATGTTTGAACATAAAATCATTATACTTACAGGTTATGATTATTGACGTGATTTGAAAGTAAACAGTTTTTTTTTCGATATTTTTCCTTTTTTGCGCTATCAGTTCAGGTATTCTTTTCAGAGAGCCAATTTTGACAGATTTTCTGAAAGATCGTGTGCCTTTACCAAAAAAACGAAGAAACCAGCTGGATAACATAGTATCTTAATAAGAGCAAGTTTTAATTTCATAAGTTTGCGAACAAACATGAATTAAAATATTTGACAGAAAGTAGCCAATTTGGATTTGAGAACAGCCTTAATGTTGGTTCTTAATTTCCCTTTAAAAAGAAATTAAACAGAATTATATATCGTCAAATAAATCACAAGTTGAATAAAACGTTATGACAATGTAAAATTTTTAATGTATAGTTCTGTTTATAAAAAGTATATACTGGCTGCTATTTGGTAATCGTTTATAATGAAATCACAACGTAAGTTGACTTTGAATAACATCTCCTTTCGGATTATGTTTTTTTTTTTCCCCTTCTGTCTTTGATATGGCCATTTGACTATACGAATTCAAACGTTTAATATTTTACTTTAATATAAAAAATATATATATAACTTAAAGAGAACAACAACAACAACAAAAATCTAATGTCGTTTATCTCTGTAACAACAGAAAAAGAATATAAAAGACGCATACAAAAAGAATCCATCTTTGAAATTATTGGTGGGGGTCAAGCCCCATGACCCCATACAACTCTATTCCAATGCACCTGGCAACACTAAGAAAAACTTAGCCCGTAAAGATCTTGGTTATATTAAAATTGTTAGCCTTTAAAAGTAATCAAAATTGTTTTTATTATAAAAATAAACGAAATTATAAAACAAAAGTTTCACTTCCAAAAGTTACTTCTAGAAAGAATAAATAAATTAAAATCCCTGCCGGCTAGACCTATCATTCACAGGTAGATTTCGAAGTTATATACTAATTTCACCAATAGAAATTAAATAAAAATTAGAGATAAATCCAGTTTAACAATTATCTGATTGCTCTTGAAGAATTTTTCCCCCCATTATACTTCATTTAAACTGTGTAATGATTGTTTCATTAAATGAGCCATACACTATATATTAATTTCTGATTTTTTTATTTTTTTATTTATTTATTTTTATTTATTTATTTATTTATTTATTTATTTTATTTAATTTATTTATTTATTTATTTATTTATTTATTGAGACACGCCGCTTTTAATAAATTAAGACGAAAATGAACAAGTTTATTGAAAGTAATAAAGCCAATACGGGCCTGTTTAATAAGTGAGGCGAAGAAACATTCCTTTTTGTTGTTTATTAATTATTTTTTATTATCTTTTAGCAACCAGCTGCACCTTCACAGAAGTGCCATCAAGTTTTAAAATAAGTGTTTTTTGATTAAAAGGTTACTTCACTCACACGAAAACCTTCGCTCGCTAATGTTAATCCTATAGAACAATTCTTTTAAGGTGGTTCTCAAATGACCTGCTCAGCAAAGCGAAACTTTCTGACACATTTTCAGACGCATTTTTCAACGCAAAGGCATGAAATCGACATGCCTGACTATTAAAGCGATTTGGAAGCGAAATAAGTTTTCCATTTTTTGAAAAATAAATTACTTCTCGTTATAAGCTATTCGTGTCACGTGGCAACGCATTTTTTTCCAGGCTCGCTTAACAATATACAGATATATGTCTAACATACAAACAGGAAGAAATATCGGCCTGAATAAGAATACATGAATGTTTTATATACATAATAATATTGGAGTTCTCGAGAGTGTGGGCAAAAACGCTTTTTCGGGTGAAAGGAAATGAAGAATTTAAAACTTTATACATTATTTTTAGCAAATGAAAACAGTTTTTTTAATATAATATCAGAGAATTCTTTCAATCTGTGGAAAAGTAGCATAGTAGAAACTTTTTTACAGGCACAAAATAAAGTTATCGAAAATATTACAGATTTTAAGGAATTCCGAGTCGATAGTAATCGAAATATAAATATTTAATGTCATTTTCAAAAAAAAACATATGATATAAAAGCATGGGCACACGAGGTACTTGTCTAGGGCTCATAAATTTGGAGGCCCCCAAATCTATATATTTTAAATCGATCAACAGATGAACTGTATCTAAGTGATACGTATACGTGGCTCTGGTAGAGGACCTCATAAGTTTGTCTGTGTGGAGGGGGGGGAGGGGGAAGATCCAAATCAGTCGATAAAAAAAAAAAAAAAATAAGTTGTTGAGCTTTATTATTAACAGAGTTTTATATTGTATAATAGAAAGATTATTAACCCGGAAAACCCGTTGTTAAACGTCTGTGCTTGTATACTTCATAATGCATAAAATTTTGACATCGCGACTTACTGGGATCATGAAAATCACGTCTGAAAATTTATCCAATCAAACATGCATTTAAAAGTTATAAGGGTATTGTCATGTATTTTCTTTTTGCCTTGCAACTGGTAACTCACATCTTTCTAACACATTCACAAGGAGATTATATATTTAAAAGTGTGCAATTTGTATTTATTACTATTTAAGGTGTCATGGATTCGAACAACGGAAAAATTAAAGGAATAGATTAAAAACTTCTTTTTATAAATTTATTTTGGAAAGGAGGGGGAATACCAAAATTCCTGCTTACTCCGAGTGAGTATAAATTATATTTTCTTTCGCAGTGAAGAGAGAATGGAATAGGGTGAAAGGATTCTTTCACAATTGGGGGGGGGGGAGGTATGACTTTTTTGTTACTTTATTTACGTCTCAAACAATTAAAAAAGTTGGAAATTGTACGTTAAACGTGGAATATGAGGTTTGTTCGTCTTATAACTAGTTTCACAATGTAAAAAAAAAAAAAAAAAAAAATCATCCTCATTATTTTAGTGAAATGAATTATGTCGTCTGCTAGGAGCGAAATGATCATGCTTCTTCTTATTATTATTATTACGTATGCCACGTTTACAAATGCGAATTATTACCTCCATGGCTTAATATTTGTATGACTCATAATGAACGAATCTCCTGTGTTTATTTACTCTAATGGATTGAAATATTCGGTTAACCTAATTTCCACCGAAGTTATCTCAGAATCTCTATATTGTTGAATGTAACTCATTCACAAGCAAACAATTTTTGTGGACGAGCTTTCTAAAAATGTAACTTTTATGTAATTTTATTCGAAAAAAATTTTTTTGAATAAAAATGGCCGCTTGGCATATGAAAAAAGATGTGGTTTGCCCGTATTTGTTTTCATCAGTCTCATGACTTGCGCTTTTATTATATACATTACGTATGGTAGGATTTAACAGAATAAAGAAAACTTTCATTAATAACTTTTTAAGTTTTGATTCGATTTTCATAAAATTTGAAATGACTCGACAAAATTCTGCAACGATTATATATATTAAATTTCAAAGCATTCGGTTGGGTAGTTTTTGCGTAGTTTGTAATTTCCAACTAGATAAAAAAACACGTCTGGTAGACTAAAAAATATATGTTTCCAATCTTTAAAAATAAACAAATAAAAAATATATAATTCAGAATTTTTTTTTTAATGTGTTTTGTGATATGAGTGATAATAAATGTGATTGTAATGTTAATGATTATAATATTAATGTATACTGAAAAAAAGGAAAAAAAGAAAGAAAAATAATTAAAGATATAAAATTGACTGAGAGTTTATAATTCAATATTGTATCTATACATGCATGATATAGTGAGTAGCACTCTACATTGTAAAACTATCTTTTCTCAATATTTGCTTCAGGCATATTTTTCTCTTACTTTCCCATAATGGACCACACTGAAAAAAAAATCTAGTTTCTTATTTTGTTATTAAAGTAACAAATATTTTGTAAAATATCGTCAAATTTGCATTTTGAATAGAATTTTTTAACATGACAATTACGAAATGATGGTTATCTGCGAGCAATATGCTATAATTGAAGATTTATTAAATGTGTAAAAAAAGTATAAAATCTTTTCTATTTTTTGTTATGTAAATGCTATTACTTTTAATATGTGAAACAAGGTTATTAATGTACTAGAAATTTTGTGTGGTTGAGCTGGTTAAAATTAATCATTTAAATTGTCTCTAAATGTGGCCATGATTTCGTTTGTCTGATTGCTTTATTCTCAAAAAGTATATATATATATATATATATATATATATATATTTATATATATACATGTATCATAAAGTTTTTTTTTTTTTTTTTTTTTTTTTTTTTTTTTTTTTAGACTAAAAGTGAGACATTTTGCTACACTATGAAAAGTACCTAATTGAATATTGAACACTCTAAATTATTTTGTAAGGTTTTAACTGAATCAGTATTAAGAAATGGTTTATAGTTTATACTCCGTTATATATTTAGCTAACTATACATTTAATACAGTACATTTGCTTTCATTATAGAAGGATCGTTTAATACTGCATAAATAAAATTCATGAATAAATGTGAATTTCATTCACAATTATTTAGGAATTTAAATTTGACAATCCATAGTTAAAATCAACACAGATGGATTTAAATTATTCGCGAGTAATAATTTGTGTTTCATGTTTTATTCATTTTATTGTTTAATTTTTAACCATTTCAATATTTTATTCTTTTAATTAAGAAATACATCCAAAATTCTCATTGTGAAAAATATAACAAAAAGTAAAAGTCATAGAACCATCTACAATATCATATAAACAAAAAACAAAAAATATTTTTACATATGTCACTTTCTTGGATAAAATTTTAAACTTATTTTAGCCTGAAGCAGGTTTCCCTCACTCCCCACTTGACACGAACCTGAAAGTCTACTCGTTAAAGAATTTTAAGGAAAGCATTTGGAGAAAAACTGGATTATCCACTTTATTCCTGGTATAGTGAAAGGGGATGCTGCATTTTCATTTGCCGTTTCCGCAATGGTGTATATTTGGTTATTATCAGTAGAAAAACTTCTTGAACCTGCAAAATGTACTTTAATTTAAATATTGAATGCCTAATCTACTAGAATGAATTGAATGTAAAAACTCTGTATTTTATTAATTTTTTTTAATCTGTTTTTTGAAACACAAACAAAGAATAAAGTTATAAATAAAAATATTACTTATTGATACACCCTTCAATTAGCATAACTACCCATTTTTATGAATTTTCTATGATTAATTTCAAGAATGTTTAATATTCAAACTGGAGTTGCGGTGGGATTCTGGGGGCGGTTACAACAACGAAATCTGTTTTCAGGTTTAGATTGCGAATACGAACTTTACAAACATTTTTTTTAAGGGAAACGAGTGTCAGTAGTGTCATATAAGAAAAGTACTAAATAAATCAATTACATATTCCATCGAATACACAACTAGTTTGTGTTCCATTGAAATATTAATATACATTGAAATTCGTCTAAAACAATGAATTTCCCATAGTACAAATCTTCAAAAACTGTAACAAAATTCCCAGTTTGAAATTGAAAGCTAATCGGTGTGCTATTAAATATTCAGTGGGGTACAAGTTATGTATCCTTCTCCATAAAAAAATTTACAATACAAATATTTTAAATATATATATAATGATTATAAAGATGCAAAACTTAGAAATTCTGTTTATTTATTTATTTATAAAAAATAATATTTTATGTAAAATTTAGATAAAATTATTAAACAAATTTATATAAACTTTATATAGTTAATATTTATTTAATATAAAAAATTTTACTGGGATACTTAACAAATGAATATAATATTTTCTTTATTCGCCCCTTTCTTTTATTTATTTATTTATTTATTTTAAACACTCATTGAAAATTATTTTATTGATTTTAAGTTCAAGTTTGATGTTAATGATATTAATGTATACTGAAATAATAAAAGAAAGAAAATAAATCAAATAAAGGGATAAATTGGACTTAAAATATAATCCCAGTTTTGTTTGTCTATTACAAATAATATTGTTTATCTACATATATGTCGCGTACAGAAATTTGATTCAATATGCCCACTTTGACAGCATTTTCTTAAACACCCCCTTCCTTATCGAAACATGGAAAAAACTATTCAGTTTCACAATTAATGAATAAGAGCACTTGCCGATTCCATGTGTTTATGAATAAAAAGGAATTCATTTATAAAAATTTGTGTTTCGCAGGTAATTTTTCTACGTACCTTTTCGCTTAACTTTTCATTAAATAAACATCATTCTGCATTCAAAAATTTTTAAGATTTTTTTTTTTTATGTGTAAACAAATTCAGTTATTTTCCTTTTTTCTTTCTTTCTTCTTAACCCATTTCTCACATGAGATTCGAACTCAGCAGTGGAGTATCAAGTATTTTGAATTCGTGGAGGAGGGAGCCTGAAAATGAACTAAATCGTTCCCCAAATTAGAATAAAACTCACATTTCGGGGTAATAGACTAAAGCTTTTTTGCCCCTAGATTACTATACTATCATGGTTCCAAAAGGGAAGTATCAACATAAATTAAACCTGCAAACAAAATCGAAAAATTAAAAAGTGGCGACTATAGAAATTGATCTTAATTATCAAATGCAAAGAAAAATATTGCTTCAAAATATTAAAATGCAAACGAGATATTTTAACGCTGTTCTCAAATTCAAGCTTGTTACTTTATGACATATTTTTTAATTCATGTTTGAGCGGAAACGCATGAAACTGGCAGGTGTTATTATTCAGAAACTATGTAATTGGAAAATATTTCCCAGTTTTTGTTAACCCTCTAAGCGTGTGGAACGTAATATTCCGTTCACTAAGCTCCAGGTTTCACTGCAATATATGCAATGTTTAAGATAATATAATTCTTTAGATTTAATGAATTTTCAAAACATTGAAGAATGATTAATACTCTCAAGGATTACATTCATATTTGTAATTAAGTTCTATTTATAATGCTGAAAGAATCATATTTTTTTAGCATTTAAAACAAAATACAGAGAATACAACTTTACAATTTTACCCTTTTTCAAAACGCTCAGAGGGTTAAAGGCAGAACATTTTTTAGAAAATGCTGTCAAATTCGACCTTTTGAACCAAGTTATTGCTGTGCTTGCGCAAACCTGAAAAAAAAAACGCGTTCCCACGTAACACGAATTATTGCGATACGACTTTATTTTGTGCCAGTAAAAAAGTTTCTACTATGCTACTTTTCCACAGATTGAAAGAATTCTCTGATACTATATTAAAAAAACTGTTTTCATTTGCTAAAAATAATGTATAAAGTTTTAAATTCTTCATTTCCTTTCACCCGAAAAAGCGTTTTTGCCCACACTCTCGAGAACTCCAATATTATTATGTATATAAAACATTCAAGTATTCTTATTCAGGCCGATATTTCTTCCTGTTTGTATGTTAGACATATATTTGTATATTGTTAAGCGAGCCTGGAAAAAAATGCGTTGCCACGTGACACGAATAGCTTATAACGAGAAGTAATTTATTTTTCAAAAAATGGAAACTTATTTCGCTTCCAAATCGCTTTAATAGTCAGGCATGTCGATGTCATGCCTTTGCGTTGAAAAATGCGTCTGAAAATGTGTCAGAAAGTTTCGCTTTGCTGAGCAGGTCATTTGAGAACCACCTTAAAAGAATTGTTCTATAGGATTGATGGTTTGTTTGAGAACTGATGTAAGAGATATTTAACGAATTTTATAATCTTTAGTTTAATGCAATCTGTGTTAAAATATCAAAAACATTTGTTACTGTATTTTAAAATTATTTCCTAACTGTGACATAAATTTTAAGCGGTATCTATGAATATTTAATGAATATTATTTTTTTATGAGCAATTATAGTAAAATTTATATGCATTTTCTAAATAAATAAATAAATATAAGATTATTATTTCTATTTTCTTTTTCTTTCTTCTTTAAAAGAATTTAAAAGAAAAAAAATATTTAAAAGGAATTTAAGGAATTTCTTCTGTGAAGGTAAAAAAAAAAAAAAAAAGAAAAAAAAAGAAAGAAAGAAACAACACAATATCATTTTCTTCATTGGAGAACCCCTTTGAACAAGTATTTATTTATCACTTGAAAATATCCCTGAATTTTTGCAGATGTTAAACAGATGTTTTTTAGTATCTAGAGCGATTTGCACACCTTCCCAGTCCTTTGTTTAAGATTCTTGCTGACATGTGGCCAGGTCCCCGAAAGCTGGTCAAAAGATGCGACGCGTAAATGGCTATGGTAAAATTCCGCTGAGATGAATAAGAAAAGTATACTAGACAAATTATTAGAACAGATGTGTCATTACTCCGAGTTTAAATTGCAGTTTTTTTTTCTTTTATTATTATTATTATTATTATTATTAAACAATATAATAAATTTATTATGCGTTGATGCACTAACATTTCTCTTGCTTTTAATATTCCATTGCAGAATATATAATTAAGTTTAGAATATTCTTTTTTTTTTTCTTTAAATATGAATGAATAACATTTTTAATGTTGATTTTATAACAAACTAGCGGCCCTCCCTCACTTTGCTTCGGGTTAACCTTGAAAACCTTCATCTCTTTGTGTTTTCTGTAGACCTTTTTAATGTGTACAATAATTAGTTCATTATTTTGATAAATCTTGTAGGGTTCAGCCTGCGTTTGCAATGTATAAGCGGAAAAAATGAAATTATTTACGACATCACATTAAAAACCTCAAAAATAACAGTATTTCTCCACTATTTAATGGATTTTATTATACATATAAACCTTCCTCTTGAATCACTCTATCTATTAAAAAAACCCGCATCAAAATCCGTTGCGTAGTTTTAAAGATTTAAGCATACATAGGGATATAGGGACAGAAAAAGCGACTTTGTTTTATACTATGTAGTGATAATTAAAAGTAGTCTCAAACTTTTCTATTAAAAATCTGATAACATCGATTTTCATAAAAATTTTAATTTTTAAATGTAATAAAAGTTATTGCAGCTAAACAATTGTAAAATTTTAACCAAAATAATATTTCGATTTAAGTATAACTAGCGGAGTTTCGCGCTTCGCTGTTCCTTTTATTCCAAACGGTCCCGAATTAAACTAACTGAGGATTGCACACCAACTATTGTAATTGTATTTTCTTCATTTCGCCGGAACAGTAAAAAAATTCCGTTTAAAGAAGGAATATGTTGTATACATGCATTAAAATATGTTGAGTTCAGATTATTGAATATTGATTATACATATCCTTTAAAATATGATAAATAGCTTGGTTTAAGCCATTTTTTAAATCACGAATTTTAGTAGATTTGAGATTTTTAATATTTTTCAACGCATTAAAAAATATGATAACTTCAGTATATTTCTGTGGTCACTAAATGATCAGTCAAACTGTCAAAGAGATCATTACGCAGGGAAAGACTAGAATTTAACAAGATTTGCAACAGTTTTAAACATTTTCCACATTGAATGAAATTTTACTATATTTACAAATGGCTTATCCATATTCATACTAAAGTGTTGGGTAGAATACATAAAATTTTTGTCATATCATTGAGACGCTTCGAAATATTTTAAAGTGTGATATTTTCATGCATTAAATGAGGGGAGGGATTTAATAAGGAGCACACTACAAAATATTTAAGAGGGAAGAATGAAGTGTCGTATCATGTTTTCATGTTCATTCTTTAAAACCTGTAGTAAGGCACAGGAGTTAGAGGTGGGATGGGATGATTTACCATCATGAGACATGGATTTTAAGATTTGTTGTCAAGAAAAAGACAATGAAGAGAGTGAGAGTCAGCCTGTGAAAGAATATACTATTATGAGATTTTCTTTAAAGATATAATGGGCTCAGAATAATTGTAATCACTTTTTACCAATAAAACAAACTTTTGAAAAAAAAAATTCGCTGTGCATTTAAATGCAGATGTGTATTATGCATCCTCTGCTAAAGGAAAAAAAAAACTGTAAAAGAATAATTCAAAACTAGCGAATATGCGTTTGAATGAGATAACTTCCCATTTTTATTCAATGATGGCCCCTGCCCCTACATAGAGCGTATAAATATTAATCGACCGTTCTGTGCAACAGAATGAGAAAAAATAGCATATTTTTTATGATCATTTATTTATTGTTGACTGAGTGTATACGTTTCTTTATCTTTCATAATATGAAATGAAATTTTTAAAAAATCCTGAAAACTCCTAGAGAAATTTGATTAAAAACGTCAATTTTCACAGAATTTTTTTTAAGTCCCCTGCCTTTGTAGAAAAATGGATAAACTATTCGATTTACAGTTTCTCAGTAAGAGGTATCACGAAAATATTACATGTTTCCTAACAAAAATTATTTCAGAAATGAGCAATGTGCTCTTTTTTTTTTTTTTTTTTTTTTTTTTTTTTTTTTTTTTTTTTATGCCAGTTTCCAACGTTGTTCAAAATATTATGCATTTCTACATGGCCAAGTTTCGATGCAGCCCGCACAGTTTGGACACCCCAAATAGTTGCAATTTTATAAATGTATACTTTTTCTTTTCTACTTTATTCGAAAAACATATATGTTTTTAAATAATTTATTTCACAGTTCTTAACTTTGTTTTAACTATAATGTTCCACATTGAAACTGAAATAATAATATTAATAATAATAAATAAATATCAATAAAAAAAGTAAAACAAGATTTTATGGTGTAATTACTCATTTGGCCAACATTATAGTAGAAAAAAACATTTATTTAAAAATATTATATTATATCATATTTATGTGTGACTGTAATGAACGTTGCTTCATTTTTTTAATAGCAAAAAAATAAATAAATAAATAAATAAATAACACTCTCTCTATATATATAGAATATATATCTGAAAAAATTGCACAAAGTAACATAATAGCTTTTCTTTGATAGGCATTCAGATATACAACTTAAAATGCGACGAATCGAACAACAACGAAAAATAAGGACTCTGAGATTAATGGATTTAAATCACCGAAGGCGACACAGCAACTACTTTACAAAATAAAATAACCAGACATTGTCACAAACTGATATAAAAAAAATATATTTATATTTCTTTTCTACTTTTTTGCATATGGTAATAGTTTAAATTATTTTTCTAATAAATATTAAGTAAAACTAGTGTTGTCAGGTATCTCGCGTAAATCGGGGCTACAAATGCTTTGGACACCACTATTTTAAAGTACATTTCTTCGCCGTATATAACAGCAGATTTATCAGCAATTAAAGATAGCGAAATATTATGTAAGAAATTAGTGGTGTCCAGAGGAATTGGAGCCCCGATTTACGCGGGACACATGGCCATAGGTGCAGAGTTTTGAAAATTATTGATGAGGCTTAACTCGAATGTAACAATTTTCCAGACAAATACGTATATGTGTGTAATATAGATTGATTACCATTTTAAGACAATTTTCAAAGAAAGATTTTCTCTGCTCAACAAACTTTCTGAGAAATTTTCTGACTGATGTTTGAACATAAAATCATTATACTTACAGGTATGATTATTGATGTGATTTGAAATTAAAGAGTTTTTTTTTTTCCTGATATTTTTCTTTTCCTGCGCTGTCAGTCCAGGAATTCTTTTCAAAGAGCTAATTTTGACAGATTTTCTGAAAGATCTTGTGCCTTTACCGAAAAACGAAGAAATCAGCTTGAAAACATAGTATCTTAATAAGAGCAAGTTTTAATTTGATAAGTTTGCGAACAAAAATGAATTAAAATATTTGTCAGAAAGCAGCCAGTTTGGATTTGAGAACAGCCTTAATGCTGGTTCTTGATTTCCCTTTCGCAGAAATTAAACAGAATCATATATAGTTTTATAAATCACAAGTTGAATAAAACGTTACGACAATGTAAAAATTTTAATGTATTTTAATGTACTCTTTATAAAAATTATATACTTGCTGCTATTTTCGAATCGTTTATAATAAAATCACAACGTAAGGTGACTTTGAATAACATCTCCTTTCGGATTGTGTTTTTTAGGGTTTAGTTCATCTCGCGAAACCCTATTACTCCCGCTCCGTTGTCTGTCTGTCACAGAGCTATTCTCAGAAACTATGTAACTTACAGAGTTGGAACTTTGTGTATATAGCTGAATATCAGCTATAAAGAGCTCAAAATATTAAAATTTGAAAAATTAGTATTATTTTAATAAATAGAGATAAAAAACTAAAATTCCAACATCATTTTCCTATTAAATTTAAACATTTTTCGTTATAGCAGATGCCAAAAATTAAAAATCCATGATGAAATTCTTTCTACTATAATTAATTTTCAAATCCGACGATTTCCACGTGAAAAATGTAAATGAAATTAAAAGTTTCATCAATTGAAAAAAAGATTAATATGAAATAAAAATGATTGACGTCATAGTGGTAATTAAACTGACATTTTCAAAGATTTCTCAATACTACAAGGAGTATGAGTATGTGTATGTACACAAAGCAGATTAATATCACGTCATCAGAGAATTAAAAAGAAAATCTGACTTCAAATTCGAAGTTTAACGAATTTTTCAGATGTTTGAGAATAATGCAAAGCGAGCATCAATATGAGTAATAGAGAATAGTAAATATATGAGTTTGAGAAACATATTGAATCATGATAAAAATCCAATTATGGAAATATTCGCATATTTTAACATTTTGAAGGTGTACAACATGTTTAATTTTGAAATTATTTTTTTTATATCGCATTTAGCCCGCGTGACAGATGTTATTATGACAGAATATAATTGCCGGCTTCACCCGTTATCGGACTGGTTTGGATACTCGAAAAAACGAAAAAATAGACTGGTAAATATTTACTTTGTAAAAAAACAAAAAAACATGAGGGGTTTTTTTTTTTTTGGTTGCTAAATGAAATTTATTTGGATTTATTAAAGAAAGGATAAAGTGTTTTGAAAGGAATATTAAACGAAACCCTTTGAGCGATCTTCGATCACACTTACCCACTTGTTTTTTTTCCCCTTCTGTCTTTTATATGGCCATTTGACTATACGAGTTCAAACATTTAACATTTTACTTTAATATAAAAAATGGAATTTAAAAAGAACAACATCAACAACAAAAGCCTAATGTCATTTATCTCTGTAACCACAGAAAAAGAATATAAAAGGCGCATAAAAAAAAGAATCCATCTGGGAAATTATTGGTGGGGCTCAAGCCCCATGAGCCCATACAACTGTACACCTATGCACCTGGCAACATTAAGAAAAACTTAGCCCGTAAACATCTTTGTTATATTAAAATTGATAGCATTTAAAAGTAATCAGAATTGCTTTTATTATAAAAATAAACTAAATTATAAAACAAAAGTTTCACTTCCAAAAGTTACTTCTAGAAATAATAAATAAATTAAAATCCCTGCCAGCTAGGCCTAACAAGCACAGGTAGATTTCGAAGTTATGTACTAATTTCACCAATAGAAACTTAATCAAAATTAGAGATAAACTCAGTTTAACAATTTTATCTGATTGCTCTTGAATATCTTTTTTTTTCCATTATACTTCATTTACACTGTGTAATGATTGTTTCGTTAAATATACACTATATATTCAATTCTGATTTTTTTTTTTTTTTTTTTTTTTTAATTGAGACACGCCACTTTTAATAATGTAACCCTATATACAGTATCTCTGAGAGTTGTCAAAAAATTATATCTTTCCAATGATACTCTTTTACTGCCTTGGTGGCGATTAACGGAGATGTGGTGTATTTTCTTCTACAACACCCCCTTTTTTGCTGTAGAGTTTGTTGCTATCAAAAACTTGTCAATATAAAAGTTGTAGATAACAGTAAGAAGATTTATAAAAAATGAATTTAAGAGGATTTGATGTCTTGTGAATTGATGAAGTTGTGAATTTTGTTCTTCTTAAAACTCAATTTTTGGCCTCTTTGAAACCATTTTTAATGATATAAAAAATTTGTCATACATAAATTTTTGGCCCTTTTGTTAGATGTAATAATAACTTTAAGCCGATTAGGTATGTGTCATAATTAAGAAGTTACGGAGCTCTTTCTGTTTTCGCAAAACCTCCCCCCTCCACCCCTCCCCCCCGAATTTGCCCAAGAGCTTGACCGAGACTTTCTACTCCTTGATTTTATGTGTCAGTTTGGAAGAGATTCGTGCAAAATTATGGAAGTTATGTCCATAAAATAGTTATATTTATAGATAAAGTTTTGAACTGGGGGTGGTTTTGGGTTCTAGGGGTCATGATCGGCGTAGATCTGCAAAAATGATTCAGAAATTCTAACATAGGGGACATTGCAATAGGTAGGGATTCTTGCGAAATCTACCTACAATGCAGTTAGATTGATTTTCACGAACAATAAATTCTGAAAAAGTGTTACAATTTCCTTATTGGCACTGACTCTGATAATAACTGAGTTTCTTTAAAAAAGTGAGCATAAATAAATTGTGTGAGCTTTAAATAAATTTAAATCTAAAAAAATTATCATGACAAAAAAAAGACACAAAAATAAATTTCTGAATCGAAACTGAGAATTTAGTCTGTAATATAAATATTTGTTAGGCTATTATCAGTTTTTTTTTCTTTTTCTGCGAGCGAAGGGGAAGAGGTTACTGCTCTGATATTATAAAGTATAAACGAAAAAAATGACGTCTCAGTTTATTTTTATATCAGCAATTTTTTATATTATATTGGGCTGTATTCATAATTTAATTTAAAATTAATGAACCCCTCGTGAAGATAAATGAACTCTCGTGAGTAAAAGAAATACCTATTCGATTTCAAATAGCTTCAATATAGTCCTTCCCTCAATAAGCAATCTTTTATGTTACATTGGGCTACAATAATAATTTATTTTTTAAATAAATAAGCCAATCCCCTCATGAGCAATAATAATAATAATAATAACTATTCAATTTCAAATAACTTCAATAGTCATTCCTGCAAGTGGCATGACATTTGCATATTAGTTTGCAAAGGTGTCAGAAAGATCATAGTTGTTGAGTGAAGGAGTGTTATGGAGTCGACTTCTATAACCAAAAAATTTATATCCGAAATTTTATATCAAAGCATCTTTGGACAACCATTTTTATTTCTGCTGCGCGTTGCTTTTTCTCTTTCTTTTTTTCTTTTATAGAAAAGATACGTTACGAAAGGCGCAGATTTGGGCAATTGAGAACAGGCTTTAAACATGTGTCTAACGTATGTTTTGTAAATGTAGTCAACGATAATCATAACATTTCCTTCAATTCATCGCTTCAAAAATCACTGAGCAATCTGTTTTGCGGATTATATACTTTATTTTCAATGCAGTGAAGGGATGAAGATATTTCTATTCAGCTTTCTTTCGACCCATGGTTCGGCTTACATCAATGGAGAGAAAAGTAGGAGGGAAGACGATTAGGCATTTTTACATGTTTTTTATCATTTAGCTTTGTATTTTTTCTTGAGCTTTTTTTTTTCTAGAGATTCTAGTCTTTCTCTTTATTTATGGAAGGCTGCGATGAAATATCCGTTTTAAAATTTTATCTCATAGCAAAGGATCAAAGGATGCAGGAATAAAATAACAAGTGGGTAAGTGTAATCAAAGATCGCCCAAAGGGTTTCGTTTAATATTCCTTTCAAAACACTTTATCCTTTCTGTAATAAATCCAAAAAAATTTCATTAAAAAGAAAAAAAAAGTCATGTTTTTTATAAAGTAAAAATTTACCAGTCTATTTTTCTCGTCTTTTCGAAAATCTGAACCGGTCCGATAGCGGGCGAATCCCGATATTATACTCAGTCATAATAATATCTGTCATGTGGACTAAAGGCGATATTAAAAAAAAATCAATTTCAAAAATTAAACATGTTGTATAGAAACCTTCAAAGTGTTAAACTATGCCAATATTTAAAAATCGGGTTTTCATCATGATTCAATACGTTCCTCAAACTTATACATTTACTATTTCTCTAATACTCATACTGATACTCTCTTTGTTTTATTCTCAAACTTTTGAAAAATCCGTTATGACATCAGATTAATTTTCTTTTTAATTCTCTAATGACGTCATATTAAGCTGTTTTCTGTATTTACACATACCCATACTCCTTGTATTATTGAGAAATGTTTCAAAATTTCCGTTTTATTTCCAATATGATGTCCTATTAATCTTTTTTTTTTCAATTTGTGAAACTTTTTATTTCATTTTCATTTTTCACGTGGAAATCTTTCAATAGAAAATTAATTATTGTAGAAATAATCTTATTGTGGATTTTTATTTGCTGGCAACAGTTATAACGAAAAATGTTTAAATTCAATAGGAAAAGACTGTTAGATTTTTTTTTTTTTAATCTCTAATATATTAAAATAATACGATTTTTTCGAATTTTAATATTTTGAACTAATTAGTAGGTATTTAGCAATAAGTACACAAATTTTCATGCTTGAAAGTTATATAGTTTCTGAGAACGGCTCTGTGACGGATAGACAACAGAGCGGGAGTAATAGGGTTTCGTGAGATGAACGAAACCCTAAAAATGAAAGAAAACACTTAGTGACAGATTACATTTACGTGTTGAAGTATTTTCGGAGCAACATTGTGTTTTAGTTCTTTAAAAGTTCAATGACTGTTCAAAATAATGAATAAGTGCCAATAAATTTGTTAATTTTGTAAAAATCCATCATAACGAATCATAACCGAAAAAAAAAATGTATCTTAAGGATGTTATCAAAAAATCCTGGAAGAAAGGGCACCTGCAATTTGAGAAAGATACGCAAAAATCCAAAAAGATTTAATTCCTCATAGAAACAACGTGGCACAATGATTTGACTTTCACCCACGTGTTACTTGTGGCAAAAATGCTAAAAAAATTTCTGGATAGAAAGAAGGGAGTAGGAGGAGATACGAGAAAAATGTCTGTGCAGTTCATATTCTTCACACATCATACCTTTTTCCCTTTCACATAACACTTTAATTTTTTTTTCTTTTTAATGTGAACTTTTTTCTTGTATTTTGACACTTCTGTAATAAACAAGTTGGAAATTGTACGTCAAACGTGACAAATGAGGTGCGTTCGTACAATAGCTAGTTACATAAATATTCAGCTCTTTTCTGATTTTTAATTCTGTGAAATGAATTATATCGTCTGCAGATTAATTTCTGTCATAAAATAAGTATCTCGGTCGCTTGACGATTAAACTTCGAAAGCTCCTATAACAAAAAAGCACCGATTTAAAAAAAAAAATTCAAATTTCTTAATAAATATTTTTATTAATATCTCCTAAAGTTTTGATTCGATTTTAATAAAATTTGAAATGTCTCGACAAAATTTTGCAAAGATAATATATTTTAAATTGCAAACCATTCGGTTGGGTAGTTTTTGCGTTGCTATATGCGGACCTACGGACCAAACGACGACTATAGGTGCTACGTATCCATATACTTAAAGCTAACCTGCTTTTTAGTTTTTCGTGCAAAAATGCCTTTTATAGGCATGCGCGAGCATTCAGCTAATCAGCTAGAGGCTTTTACTATCTTCAGACGCGATATTTCAGCCAATGAGGTGAAGGCTTTTTCCTCTCTCTAGAAGCGTATGTGGATTACTACGACTCCATTTGGTTGTTCGGTTGTTGAAATTTTATGGATTTCTTTTATTAAGGTATTTTTTCATTTTACCGTATTTATTTTCTTTTTAAGTCGTATGTATTTTATTACTTTGAATTTTTTATAACTAACCCTTTTTTTGAGAGAGAGAGAGAGAGATTTCGTGGCACGAAATTCCGCGAATCGTTTCCGATGTAAACAAGTGTAAAATTTCAGTTTTTTAAACTTTTAATATGTAATTCTGTGTGATATGATTAAATTCAGGTTTTCTCAGCGACGATCACAGTATTTTTACGAAAATTTTTTTGTATTAATCAAGCTTTTTTGGTTATTAAGCATAGCTAAACACGAAAGAAAACTTTGTTATTTTAAGATTTTGATGTGAATTATTTGCGTACATTTATAAGGCGAGTTTCACTGAATAATTCAAGAAAAAAAAATCTCATCATTATACATATTTAGTTACGCATTATTAATTATTTACTTGGCCTTTACTTTTAATATTTCAAACTTACAGCTGAATGTAACTATTAAAACATTTGAAATACTGTATTCGTAAAATGAAATTTCAGCTTAAACACTCGACAATTACTTTTACTTATGCATTATTAATTATTTACTTGGCCTTTAATTTTAATATTTCAAACTTACAGCTGAATGTAACTATTAAAACATTTGAAATACTGTATTCGTAAAATGAAATTAGCTTAAACACTCGACAATTACTTTTAGTTATGCATTATTAATTATTTACTTGGCCTTTACTTTTAATATTTCAAACTTACAGTTGAATGTAACTATTAAAACATTTGAAATATTGTATTCGTAAAATGAAATTTCAGCTTAAACACTCGACAATTACTTTTAGTTATGCATTATTAATTATTTACTTGGCCTTTACTTTTAATATTTCAAACTTACAGCTGAATGTAATTATTAAAACATTTGAAATACTGTATTCGTAAAATGAAATTTCAGCTTAAACACTCGACAATTACTTTTAGGTTAAATTAAGGTTTTTTCAGTGACGATCACAGTATTTTTACCAAATAATTAAAAGTACTACATGCATGCATCTATCTATCTATCTATCTATATTAGAAATTGTGCAGGTTTCTGGTCACTGTTTTGTTTACATATTTTAAGCAAAAATTTCAATTTAATAATGCACTGAAAATTATAATGAATGCTTACAATTAAACACAACAACACAAAACAAAAAATTTCACAAAAACACATTATTTCCCCGATATTTTCCCACAACTAATCAATAAATTTCATGATATTTTATTGCGATTTTAAACCACGAACTTTAGTACTTTTCTGTTTTACGGACACTATGCCAAAATGTATGTATGTATGTAAATGTATGTATGTATGTTTGGCGACAATGGTGTACATATAACGGAAAAGTGCCTGAATTATTATTTTTATATATATATATATATAAAATATGAACATAATTGGCGACACAGCAAGTTTTCTGGATTTCTCCCTGGCTCTCTAACCACATTGTTAACAAAACAAAAAATTCACGAAAAACACAGTATTTCCCCGATATTTTCCCACAACTAATCAATAAATTTCATGATATTTTATTGTGATTTTAAACCATGAACTTTAGTACTTTTCTGTTATACGGACACTATGCCAAAATGTATGTATGTATGTATGTTTGGCGACAATGGTGTCCGTATAACGGAAAAGTGCCTGAATTATTATTTTTTTATATATATATAAAATATAAACATAATTGGCGACACAGCAAGTTTTCTGGATGTGAAAGGCGGAGATGAATTTCATTCATTCAATGACCTTTTTAAAAGTTTCAAGTTTGGATTGAGTGCACATGAACATAGAAACCGATACCTATTTCTATGTTTATGATTGAGTTATTTGGATATCTTTTCGTATAGCACAGAAAATCATTTCTCCCGCTTTCGTAATACAGATAAATTCTGGTGTATTTTTTCTTCTTCTTTTTATATCATAAGTACTTTTCTACTTTAAATTTTTTTAACCTAATAGTAATTGTCGCGTTTCTAAGCTGAAATTTCATTTTTCGAATGCAGTATTTCAAATGTTTTAATAATTACATTCAGCTGTAAGTTTGAAATATTTAAAATATTAAAAGTAAAGGTCAAGTAAATAATTAATAATGCGTAACTAAATATGTATAATGATCAGAATGACATATTAAAATGTGTACAGAATGACATGAAAATTTTAAAAAACTGAAATTTTGCACTTGCAACTTAATTGTAAATTTCATTGTTTACATTGGAAACGATTTGTGGATTTTAAGAATTTGCGGAACTTCGTGTCACCAAACTACTAAATCTCTCTCTCTCACTCTCCAAAAAAAAAAGGGTTAGTTTAAAAAAATTCAAAGTAGCAAAATACATACAACACAAAAATAAAATAAATACGGTAAAATGAAAAAATTACTTTAATAATAGAAATTCATAAATTTTCAACAACGACATCAAACGAACGCGACAGATCGACGAACATTGCGTTTTTTAAGCGACTGATCGAAGAAGTTTGCGTTTATTCCACAATCGATCGATAAAATTTTTCTTTTTTCCCTGACTGATCGACGAACTTTGCATTTATTCCGCAATCGATCGACGAAATTTGCTTTTTTCCACAACTGATCGACGAACTTTGCGTTTTTTCCGCGACAGATCAACGAACTTTGCGTTTTTTCTGCAACAGATAGACGAGCATTGCGTTTTTTAAGCGACTCATCGACGAACCTTGCGTTTTTTGGGGACAGATCGACGAACTTTGTGTTTATTCTGCAATCGATCGACGAAATTTGCTTTTTTTCCCCGACTGATCGACAAACTTAGCGTTTTTTCTGCGACAGATCGATGAACTTTGCGTCTTTTCCACGATCGATCGGTGAATCTCAATCAAGTAAAATCTAAAGTCAGAAATTTATTTAACAACCTAATTGTTAAGGGTCCCTAACACATTTAATGGAACTTGAAAAATACACTGCATATATAAAACTTAACATTCTTCCCTTTTTTATAATAAAAATAAACATTTTACATAATCATTCTCAGTTGACTTAATTTTTTCAATGGTATTTTGTCATGTCTGCATTAATGTAATTCTTTAAATAACACGTAAAATAATAGTGGGGTTTAAAATTTTTTTTTCTCCCTCCCAAACATTACAACTCCCCTCCATTTAAAAATGTTGGTAGGGAGACTCCCGTCCTTGGAAAAATTGAATTTCAAGCCCTGCCTATAATATGTTTGTGTGTATTGAGGTTTGTATAGATGTTTGTGTGTGTGCTGTTTTTAATAAAGACAGTTTCATTTTTCACAAGAACCTTTCAAAAAATTCACATTCTTTGCGCAATCCTTTAACAAAATTTGCATTTTTTTTCGTGATTCTTTAATGAAATTCGCATTTTTTTCTGTATCTTTTTTTTGTCAAGATTCACAATTTTTTCAGCTATCCTATGACGTAATTCGTGTTTTTTTTTCAGCGATAATTTGACGAAATTTGTGTTTTTTCTGCGATTTTTTTTTTTCACGAAATTTGCGTTATTTTCCATGATTCTTTTATGAAATTTGTGTTTTTCTGTGATCCTTAGACGAAGTTTTCTTTTTTCGCAATGCTTTGATAATAATCACATTTTCTCTGCTGCCTTTTGATAAGATTCATGAATTTTCAGCAATCCTTCGATGAAATTCGCGTTTTTTCAGCAATCTTTGAAGAAATTCGTATTTTTCTCGCGATACTTTAACGAAATGTGCGTTTTCCAGCGATTTTTTGATAAAATACATTTTATTCCGCAAATTTTTAGACGAAATTTGGTGGAATTTCCTGTTTTGCGATTCTTTGACAAAATTTGCTCATCTTTTGCGTAAATCACGTTTTTCTGTGGCCTTTTAACAAAATTCACGTTTTACATGATCCTTTGATGAAATTAGTGTTTTTCCTGTGATCATTTGACGAAATCTAGGATTTTTTTCCCGCGAAGATTGATTATATGTTTTTAGTCTGCAGGTGCCCTAAAAAGTTTGACGCCAAACAAACAAAATTCATCCTAAAGAATTATTGTTTCGTTTCTGGAAATGAACGACTGTCAACTCATTGGCTGAATTACAAAGGGTGAAATGTGTAGGCACTGAGTATCATCTATACTATTAACAGAGTTTCCCCCAGGTTTAAAAAGGGGCAAGGTGCTGCTGGTGAGAAAAAGGGCACTTTTTTTATTCTTAAGGGCACTTTTTGGATTTTTGAGGGCACTTTTCAGAATCTTAAGGGCACTTTTTTAATTGTTAAAGCTTAAAGGTATTCTTTTGGTTTTTAAAGCCACTTTTGATATTTCAAAGTCAAAACACTCTTTTTAAGACAACATTGAGTCAGTTTTTATTATGAAACCAAATTTTTTAATGCAAAAAGGAGAAAGGGCACTTTTTTTACTGAGAGCAAGAAGGGTGCTAATTATTTTGCTGGAGGGGGCAAGAAGGGTGCTAATTATTTTGCTGGAGGGGGCAAGAAGGGTGCTAATTATTTTTATGAGGGGCAAGAAGGGTGCTATTTTGCAAACCAAAGGGCAGGCAGGGTGCAGCACCCTTCTGAAACTGTCTGGGTGAAACACTGCTATTAATGTCGGTAAACGTCTGTCTGTGTGTGTGTTGTTGTGTCTGGCGTCTGTAAGCACAAAACTCTGCATGCAGACGATGGACATAAGTGCTTTTGGTATAAAAAAATTCGGAAGGGGAGTTTTTAAAATTCACATTTTGCAGGAGAAGAGGGGTGCGAACGAATTTAAAAAATGAGTCCGCATCAATAATTATGGCGGCGGGGGGGAGTATGTTTTGCCCACACGGGGCAGAGACTTTTCTTTGCTGACACCACTCATATGATATATCGTTCGAAAGGCCTGTGACTGCCTTTTCATGTTATGCATCTGTGTGGTCCATCCCCCCCCCCCCCCGTCAATTGGGGCACTATTCTAAATTTTGCACATACCACTCATGTTATATATCGTTAAAAAGGTCTGTGACCGCTTAATCATATTATGCATCTCCGGTGTCCATCCCCCACTTTGCCCCCCCCCCCAAGGGGGTACTTTTGTAAATTTTGCACAAACCCTTCATGTTACGTATTGTTGGAAAGGTCTTTGACTGCTTATTCATGTTATGCATCTCCGGGGTCCATCCCGCCATTTCCCCCCTTTTAAGGGGGGCACTTTTCTAAATTTTGTTGACACCCCTCATGTCATATATTGTTGGAAAGATCTGTGACCGCTTAATCATATGCATCTCCAATGTCCATCTCCCCAATTTGCCCCCCCCCCCAAGGGGGCAATTTTCTAAATTTTGTTGACACCCCTCATGTCATATATTGTTGGAAAGGTCTGTGACCGCTTAATGATATTATGCATCTCCAATGTCGATCTCCCCAATTTGTCCCCCCCCTCCCCCAAGGGGGTACTTTTCTAAATTTTGCAGACAACCCTCATGTCATATATCGTTGGAAAGGTCTGTGACTGCTTAATCATATGCATATCTCTGATGTCCATCTCCCCACTTTGCCCCCCCCCCCAAAGAGGTACTTTTCTAAATTTTGCACACAACTCTCATGTCATATATTGTTGGAAAGGTCTGTGACTGCTTAAACATATTATGCATCTCCAATGTCCATCTCCCCACTTTGCCCTCCCCCTCCCCCAAGGGGGTACTTTTCTAAATTTTGCAGACAACCCTCATGTCATATATCGTTGGAAAGGTCTGTGACTGCTTAATCATATGCATATCTCCAATGTCCATTTCCCCACTTTGCCCCCCCTCCCCCAAGGGGGTACTTTTCTAAATTTTGCAGACAACCCTCATGTCATATATCGTTGGAAAGGTCTGTGACTGCTTAACCATATGCATATCTCTGATGTCCATCTCCCCACTTTGCCCCCCCCCCCCAAAGAGGTACTTTTCTAAATTTTGCACACAACCCTCATGTTATATATCGTTGGAAAGGTCTGTGACCACTTAATCATATTATGCATGTACCGTGTCCATCCCCTACTTTACCCCCCCAAGGGGGTACTTTTTTAAATTTTGCACACACCCCTCATGTTACATATCGTTTGAAAGGTCTTTGACTGCTTATTCATGTTATGCATCTCCTTGGTCCATCCTGCCATTTCCCCCTTCCCAAGGGGGCACTTACCATTTACTTGCACAACAGCGCTAAATGTGTCAAATGAAAGAAATTCCGCGAGTGCATGTGCCAGTGAAACTTAGCCAATTGCTGTTCTTCAACCTAGCTTTAATTCAAAGTGGGTTTTTTATTTATTTGAATTATTCTGCAAAAGTTTCAAACATTTTAAAGCAGCTATGAATTTTATTTTTATGGTACTATCAAGTTTTTTGCCGTCAAATTTTGACGGGTTCCATCTAGTTTATATAATTACGAACGCACCTAAAAATGGATTCATTACAGATTAAAAAGTTATAATTTCCTCTTTCTTCTTAGGGTTCCGGAGCCAAATTGGCAAAAACGGAACACTTATGATTTCGTCATGTACGTCCGTCCGTCCGTATGTCACAGCCTTGTAACTAATCCGTTATTGCATGAATTGCGATGAAATTTCATATGAAGGTGTGCCATGCTGACCGCCAAACAGATCTGTAAAAAAATACACCTGAAAAAATTTTCTTTGCATATCAGATCGAGTATGGTATTGTTCGAAAGATATTAAAAAATGCAATAATTTTTGCAATAGAACATATACAGTGTCTCACAAAAGTGATGGGACACTTGTGCTTTATAAAAAGAAACTGCAATAAAATAAATAAACAAACATGTGCAAAAATTTTTTGGGTGTGTTTCATATTTAAAGTTAGCAACAATTATTACATAACATACATTTTGTCAAAATATTAAAATATTAATTTAGTAAAAATACAATTGTTCAGAACGGAGCAAAAAATGGCTCACATAAGTGATGGGACACTTACTTTTCCATCAAATATTTATCCAAAAATTTTACTTTTTAAAAGGTTTTAATATTTTGTTGGATTTCCTTTTACTTTTAAAACATGATTTAATCTTTTTGGGATGGATTCGACTAATTTTTTTGTGATTTCTGGAGTGATTTTACCCCATTCTTCTTGAAGCACCGATTTTAGTTGTTGTTTTGAAGAAATGGTGTGTTTGCGAATTCTTGATTCCAATTCTTGCCAAATATTCTCTATGGGATTTAAGTCTGGAGATTGTGGTGGTGTTTTTATTATTTCAGGACAGTTATATAGCAGCCAGAGTCTAACGTTCAGAGCAGTGTGCTTGGGGTCATTGTCCTGGTAGAATTTAAAATCGTTATGAAGGTTCAACTTTCGTGCTGAAGATTTCAAATTTTGCTTTAAAATATCAATATAATTGTACTGATCCATTATACTGTCAATAAAAACAAGATTACCAACTCCAGCGGACGACATACACCCCCATACCATAACTCCTCCTCCACCATGTTTTACTGTTGGTACCAAGTTCTGTTTGCGAAATTCTTCCCTGGGTTTTCTCCACACCAAGATTCTACCGTCAGAACCAAATATATTAAATTTACTCTCATCAGCAAATATAACTTTATTCCAGTAATCAGAATTCTTATTTATGTTGGATTTTGCGAAAGCTAGTCTGAGTTTTCTATTCTTTTCACTTACGAAGAATTTTTTCCTGGCTACTCTACCGTGATATCCAGCAGATCGAATTACCCTTCTAATAGTCTCAGGATTAACAATTATTCCATATAATGCTTGTAAATCAGCAGCAACTTTTGAAGCACTAATTCTTGGATTTTTTTTAATATTTCGAACGATAATTCGCTTTATTCCATTGGATAGCTTTGATGGTCGGCCAGGTCTTCTTTTATCCTGAATCATATGATTCTTTTTATACCATTTAATGATATTGAAAACTGTTGAACGACTCAAGTTAACTGTTTCAGCAGTTTTTCTAACAGATTTTCCACGTTCAATATGCAAATTAATAACTAATTTTCGAATTTCAGGCGAAGTTTCTTTTCGTTTAGCATTCATGGCTACACAGAGCTAAAAAACACAAAAATTCCAAAACAAACTGGAGAGAAATACTGCAGACGATTTTATAAATTATTGCCAATTGCTTTTAAGTAAAAATAAAACCCCAAAAAATATTTTTATTGCTTATTTCAGACGATTTTTGTTGCATATATAATGGTGTCCCATCACTTATGTGAGCTATTTTTTGCTCCGTTCTAAACATTTGTATTTTTATTAAATTAATATTTTAATATTTTGACAAAATGTATGTTATGTAATAATCTTTACTAAATTTAAGTATGAAACGCACCCACAAAAAAATGTGTACATGTTTTTTTAATTTATTTGATTAGTTTCCTTTTGTAAAGCACAAGTGTCCCATCACTTATGTGAGACACTGTATTATCATATTATCAGTAGCGTATTTTGCGAGACATGAGCCCCCATATTCGTGAAAAAATGTGTGTGTCCCCCACACCCCTCTAATTTCTAAACCTTATAAACGAAAAACCTGAAACAATTCATGGTTATGACATTTAACAAGGTCTTTCACCGAAAATTGTTTTTATCAAGATATAGTCACAATTTCTTTAGAATTTTAGCCTATTACCAACAAACGTAATTTGTATTAAAAAGCTAAGGAAGTAAACCTTTAACTTATTATACTATTTTATTCATATCTTCCAACCTTTCTTTTAAGCTATTTTAAGCTATAATTTGTTATTTTATCTTAATTAGTCCAAAAGTTATGAGAATTTAAATATTTAATGTTAAGTCTAAAAGCGAAAAAGAATAAATAAATTTGTAAACAATCTACGTGTTGCCATAAAATTATAACAAACACTCAATTTTTACGACTTTTTCCAATTTATTTTTTGATTCACTATTTTAACCTTTTCAATAAACTAAAAATGCAATATCGTCTGCTATTTGATTTTAATAGAAGGTTTTAATATAAGTTCTAAAAAAAGAAAGAAAAATTACGTTATTATTATTTAATTAGAGTAAAATATAGGTTTTTTATGAGTGAAAAAGCACCTTTTCTTTAAAACAATTCTATTTTAATCATCAATAAAAAGCCAAAGTGAATAAAATTACTTTTCTTCTAAATATGACGTCATTTTCGCAATATTGGATTGTTCGGAAAGTTGTTTTGTTTTTTATCACAGAAAACAATGCTATAAAACCAAAAAACTTTCTGAACGATCCTACAGACAAACTTTTAAAAGGAAAAACTTTTTCCGCGAAACTCGCCAAGGATTTTAATTTTAATTTTTGACTAAAGATATAATGTTATAGAATTACATTAAAATAAAATAACTAATAAATAAAGTATTAACATATAAAATAATAATAATAATGAAGCTATGGAACCCTAAATTGGGCGTATTCCCATGCGCACCTACCCAATTTATTTATTTTTCTTTCTTTTATTTTTATAGACTGAACTATTTGGCTGAATTTACGAAACGTTGTACATTCATTATCTATTAAATTAGAAAAAAAAAAAAATAGTGTGAAAATTACATGTAGCACAGAATGGTCAAATTGTATTAGATGTAGCTGAGGGGGGGGGGGGGGGAAGGTAAAGTTTTTTTTTACTTGTACCTAATATTGAACCAAAGCGAAAAACGCATTCTGTCAAATCAACATGAAAATCATCTCTTTACGTATGCGTCAACGTTTTTTCTTTCTTTTTTTTTTTTTTTTTTTTTTTTTTTTTTTTTGAAGGCTTCTACCCTCAGAAATGGGAAACATGATTGATTAAACCAGCCCTCACCTGTTTAACCTAGGAGGATTGAAAAGGGTTGATTGAAAACGGATGAAGCCGTATCATTGCACTGAAAGCATAGACCTTCTAATTTATTTTTGCTCTGAGGTTGAAAGCTAAACCTTTTTTTTAAAAAAATTACTCATGTTTTCACAACTACATATGCATATTTTTTTGCGAAATTTTAAAGAGAGCTTGGACACAGTTATATTTAAACCGATTAAAATGCCAGAGAGTTTGGAAGATTCGAACTTTTTTCTTATAATTATTGCTATGTTAAAGAAGCTGACGTGAAAACAAATAAACAAACGAAAAAGCGAGAAGGAAACATTTCGTTTACAACTAGATAACAATATTTTTTCAAAATTTTTTTACATGGGCTGTAAAATCGTTTTATTTATCATCAATAAGGATTTCAAAGAGTGCGGACAGAAATAACTTTTTATTTTAAAACTATTAAACGACCCTGGGTTAAAAAGAAACAAAAAAAAAACCAAGAAAATAAGCGTTTTTATCACTAAATATCAATATTTTTTCACGAATTTTTCATTTAAAAATATAATTTCATACAAAATTGAGAGTTAAAGATATAAAATGATAAAAAATTGATGTATTTTTAATTTTTTATTATCACGGGCACAGGAAACGCCGCTCGGAGGTCAGCTAGTTACTTATTAATTTTTTAAATATACTGTGGGAAGTAGGAGGAAGGAAACTTTGTGCATTTGTAACTTACTACTACTAATATTAAAAAAATACTTGGGGTTTAAATATAGTTGGATTTTTACTGTGAGGAGGTCAGAGGAAAGCATTTTAAAAATATATATATAGGCATTTTTATATCCTACTTTACAGCTTTACCTATTCAAATACTTTAAACAAAACTTAAACGTATGAAATTTTCAGGTATATTTTTTTAAAATAGAAAATCAAATGACGTTTTCGTTTTCTATAAAGACAGTAGTTTTTGAGAAAAAGCGTCCAAATGAGCATTCGAGCCAATTTTTAGCGAAAAGTAATGAAAAATTGCACGGTTGAAAGCCCGTCAGAGGAATCTTGAGTTATGTTATATTGACCGAAAAATAGAAAATGTCATTCGACTTTTTTTTCATTTAAGTCATCATGACTCCAAATTTCATTCACTTTCGTAAAAGGCTTGAAAAGTTCTTTAGAAAGTTTTGCTTCATTCAGCGTGTATTTGAAAACAGCCGTAATTATTTTTTTTATGGATGTAAATTAAGCCTTGTACATTCATTTCCAGACAGCTTAGAAATACCTTTAATATTTTTAAATGTACAAAATGTATTTTTTTGTGATGAAAAAAGTGAAATCATACAAGTCTTACTTACAAGTCAGATGCTTACTATTAATAACTTAAAATTTCATTTGATTTAAAGAAAAGAAAATCAAAAGGCGGAAAAGAAAGAAAAATAAATACATTTTTCTTCTACTCTGCTCTTTATTTCTCTTCCCCCTTCTCAGTTATATCTAAATTCCAGAGTATTTTTTTAAGTGAATAAATAATAATTACACAAAATTTGGTTGAAATTGAAAAAAAGGAAAAAAAATAGATAAAAAAGAAATCCCCCCTTTCCTTAGGTATTCAGCTATATTTAAAACTCCCTACGGGCACGCACAGTATTTTTTCTAGACATTTAAGTAATATTGTACAAAGTTTTCTTGGAATCATTAGAATAGTTAAGTATGGAAAGAAAGAAGGATAAAATGCGTATATTTCCCTGTGCATCCCTAAATACCTGTGCATATTTTGCTGCCATCCCTAATGAAGGAGGATTCAATGATACTGAATTTCTAAAACATCATCCATATTTGACATGTAGTCGTAGTGTCTGGTGCGATAAAATGCGTATAAAAATGAGGTTTTTCAAGTTTGTATGTCGATTGCAGAAAATCATATTTGATTATATGTATTTATTTTTCGGATTACTTACATCATGTTATTTGGATGTAAAATAAGCCATAGCAAATTATTTTCCAATTTATCAATTTAATAAGTTTATATTCATTTTACCTCACCAGACCCTGTATTCTTATATGTAATTTTTTTTGATAACGTCTTGCAAACACTTTCATCTTTATATAGAACAGTCATAAGCTACAAGTAGAACCCCCCCCCCCCCCAACCGTAAACCATCGACTTAAGGAGAAGGGCTAAAAGTTAAATTCCTCTCTTTGAAATAAATTTACCAAAAAAAAGGGGGGTTCTCCTCGTCCAGAGAGGAAAAACAGAATAATGAGATAAAAATTTTGAGCGGCCCGTCTCAGAATAAAAGATGTTTCTACATTAATATAAATGAATGTTACACTTTTCTTCTGTTGCGAAAAACAATTAGCAATTTATAAAAAATCTGTGATTTATTACAAGTTTACTAACATTTAAGAACGTTGAGATGTAATTTTTCTTGGGAGGTTTGCTTTCTTTATTATCGAAGCGGCTGTACTTTTGAATACATCCCTTCTAGAACACTGGTATCCACAATACTGCCAGAGAAACAATTCGAAGGTTCGAACGCTCTTAACATACATCATTCAAGTAACATATGTTGCCAATCGTTTGCAAACAGTCAACAAAGCTTTTCTCCTCTCCCTCTTTCTTTGAGTAAAAGGTTGTTTCAAAGAAGAAACTATCCTAAATTGTTTGTTCTTATCATAACACAGGGACCAGATATTTAGATGTTTACTATTACAAAAAAAAAAAAAAAAAAAAAAAAGAAACATGTTTGAGTATCTTATATTAAAAGAACTGTTATCCTCAAAGTATGTTCTGTCAAAATGAAAGTGTCATATTCCCTTTAGAACTACTTCGACAGTTATCCTTCAGTATTTTAGTTTTGGATTGTATTCAATAACTAGAAGGTTATCCATAGATAAATAATGACATTTATGTTATTTAACGGATTAATTTAGTAGTGTGTTGCTAAGTAAATGTACATAAAGAATAAAAATGAATTTAATTAATAAAGTTTCATCTGAATAAAATTTTTAAACTCATTTATCTCCGTTCGTGATTATTAATATTTTTGATTTCTTCAAGATGATAAATCTTTATCAAATGAGTATGGAATTGGTTTAATTTCCTTCAAATAAAAAATTATATCATATATAAGAGATTTAAGGATAAGATATTTGCAATATTTTTAATACTTTTTTGTCTAAAAAAACATGACATTATTCGTGTACATTATTTAATGTTTTTTTTTTTTTTTTTTTTTTTTTTTTTTTCATGTAAGATTTTGGTTCAGTTATTTTTCTTTAAATTTATTTACGTTAAAGAAAATACGATCCTTAAGTTTGTTGAATAAGTTACTATAAAAATATATACATAATTAAGAAAAAACTAAGTGTAGGATTCAAATATGCATAGTAAATATTCTAAATTTTTTCAATTTAAAAATTTAAATTTCTGTTTTTGTTTTTTAAAATAATTTTTATGTGTGATTAGATTCATAATAACGAAAAAATTTTTTTAACATGAATAATAATAATAATAATAATTAATAAAATTGAAATTCCATGTCCACACAAATATATTATTATTATTATTATTATTATTATTATTATTATTATATAATGAAATTTCTGTAATCCCATTAAATGTTATATGAAATTTCCATAAGAAAAATAGACAACGATTTATAATAGATATATTTTATTTTTATTAAAGTTTAATTTACTTAGCGAATAATTTAAACTTCTGAGTGGCTGAGGAACAGTACATCGGAACATATTTCGAAACTTTAAATGCATACATTAGTGTGTAAACATAAAATAAAATTTTAAATATGAATTTGATAGGAAAAAATTTGACAAAACGTCTTATATTTACAAGATTAGTACCATTTTTGCTGTGAAATAATTTTTCGACTTTCCAGGGCATCCAACCTCTTGTCATCTCTGCACACCATCTTCAGAAATAATATGTTGAGTATATTTAATTTAAAAAAATGATTAATATCATCAGAATTTTATCATTCTTCTAATTTATTATTATTATTATTATTATAAAAAATGGGGCAAAAACGTGATTTTCAAATTACTTTTAATATTTTAATTTAAATCGACATTTCAATTATTTTTGCTTTAAAGTATTACAAATACGAATATCTAAAAACCAATTTCTGGAAATTTCAAATTTCTTTCCCCCAAAAAGGGACTGAGGAAGAAAACGCGATTTTCATAAATCGTTTCGCATTTCAAACAAAAATAGGATTCATAAGCTTCTTGCTTAAAATTATTAAGGAGACAAATACCAAAACACTAATTTCTGGAAATTTCAAAATTCGCACTCCAACGAGGGAGGGGGTGGGGCGATACAGTTTTTTACATTTTTCTTTATATTTCAATTAAGGAATGATATAAAATTCTTGGATTAAAATATCGTAAGGAGGAATACCTAGAAAATCAATTTCAAAATCAATTCCTAGAATTTTCAATATTCCTCTTCTAAGGGAAGGAGGTGGAGGGGGGGGGGGGAAGAAAATAGAGATTCAGAAGACACTCTTGCCTTAAATTATTCCAAACATGGATAGCTAAAAACCAATTTCAGAAAATTTCAATTTTTGCCGGGACAAAAAAAAAAAAAAAAAAAAAAAAAAAAAAAAAAAAAAAAAATACTATATTCATATACCGCTTTTTTTTTTTTTTTTTTTTTTTATAAGAAAATTTAATTATTCATAAGATTTTTGCTTTATTTTGAAGAATTAATTCTTCATAAAAGTTAAAATTATGGTACAGAGTCTGCATTACGTCCTTGCTAGCCGATATGTATCACGTCCTGGCTCTCCGGTGTGTATTTCGTCCTCGCTCTCCGGTGTGTATTACGTCCTGGCTTGCCAGCGGATCATGGCTTACTTATATGTACGTCTCTGTTTGCCGGTGTGCATATTTGTTCTGAGTTCTCATGTGTAATATGTCCTTCCTTGACGGTATGTATCAGCCCTGGCTAGCTAATCTGCATTAGGCCGTCAATTGATGGTGTTTATTGCGTCTTTGATTGCCAGTTCGTTTTCCGTTTTCGCTTGTTGCTTAAGTACCTGCTTTCTTACATGTATTTGTTAATTTCTCACTTTGAGAATTGCAAAACGTCTTTATTTACTAATGTTTAAAGTTTTACATATACAAATACCAAAAAACTAATTTCTGAAAAGTTTAAAATTCGCCCGCCTCCCTCACATGTGAGAAGGTGCAATACTATTGTTCCCATTTTTCTTCATATTTCAATTTATAAAAAGATATTCATAAAATTCTTGGTTTACAATATCACAAGGGCGACTACCTAAAGATCAATCCTTGGAATTTTCGAAATTCCTCCCAAAAGGAGTGGTGGTGTGGGGGGGGGAGGAAGGGGGAAAGCGATTTTCAAATTGCTCTTAATATTTCAATTTAAATCGAAATTTCAATTATTTTTGCTTTAAAGTATTACAAATACGAACATCTAAAAAACAATTTCAGTGAAATTTCATATTTATTTCCCCCAAAAAGGGATTTAGCTTTTTACGTTTTTCCTTATATTTAATAAAGAAATGATATTCATAAAATTCTTGGTTTAAAATACCGCAAGGAGGAATACCTAAAAATCAATTCCTACAATTTTCAATATTCCCCCTCCGAAGGAAGGGAGGAGAGAAAAAAGATTTTCACATATATTTTCGTATTTTAAAGATTGTAGACATTCATAAGACTCTCCCCTTAAATTATCACAAACATGGATAGTTAAAAACATATTTCAGGATTTTTAGAATTTTGCATCCCCCCCCCCCTTCCCGAAGTGAGGAAAATGACAAAAATAAGATTTTCATATATCGTTTTTTATTTGAAAGGAAATATAATTATTCATAAGATTCTTGCTTTATTTTGAAGAATTAATTGTTCATAAAAGTTAAAATTGTGATAGAGTTGTGTATTTCGTCCTCGCTTGCCGGTGTGTTTTAGTCCTGACTTGCCGGTATGTATTACGTCATGGGTTGCCGATGTGTATTACGTCTTCGATTGTCGGTGTGTATTACGTCTCTGTTTGCCGGTGTTCATTTGTTCTTACTGTTTCGGTGTGTAGTATGTCCTCGCTTCTCGGTGTGTATTAAGCCCTGGCTAATCTGCATTAGGCCATCTATTGACAAAGTTTATCACGTCTTTCGTTAACGGCGCGTATACCGTTTTCGCTTGCTGCATGAATTAGGTCCTTGCTTACCTGTATTTGTTATTTTCTCACTTTTCGAAATGCAAAGCGTCAGCATTTATTGATGTTTAACGTAGTACAGATACAAATACCGAAAAACTAATTTCTGAAATTTTTAAAATTTGCCCCACCACAAGGGGGGAATGGGTCAATACTATTGTTTCTATTTTATAAAAATATATTCATAAGATTCTTGATTTACAATATCACAAGGAGGAATACATAAATATCAATTCTTGGAAATTTCAAAATTTCTCCCCAAAGGAGAGGGGGGGGGGGGGTTGGGCAAAATCGCAATTTTCATATTACCCTTAATATTTCTATATATTACAATTTAAATTGAAATTTCAATTATTTTTGCGTTAAAGTATTCCGAACACGAATATCTAAAAACCTATTTCTGGAATTTTCAAATTTCTTTCCCCAAAGGAGGGGCTGGGGACAAAAACACGATGTTCATGTATCGTTTCGTATTTCAAACAAAAGATCGAATTTATAAGTAAATTATTACGCAGACAGATATTAAAAAACAAATTTTTGAAAATTTCAAAATTCGCTCTCCAATGAGGGAGGGATACAGCTTTTTACATTTTTCATTATATTTCAATTATGAAATTATATTCATAAATTTCTTGGTTTAAAATACAGCAAGGAGGAATACCTAAAGATCAATTGGAAGAATTTTCAATATCCCCCTTCCAAAGGAAGGGGAGAGAGAAACAAGATTTTCACATATATTTTCGTATTTTAAAGATTGTAGATATTCATAAGACTCTCCCCTTAAATTATCACAAACATGGATAGTTAAAAACATATTTCAGGATTTTTAGAATTTTGCATCCCCCCCCCCTTCCCGAAGTGAGGAAAATGACAAAAATAAGATTTTCATATATCGTTTTTTATTTGAAAGGAAATATAATTATTCATAAGATTCTTGCTTTATTTTGAAGAATTAATTGTTCATAAAAGTTAAAATTGTGATAGAGTGTGTATTTCGTCCTCGCTTGCCGGTGTGTTTTAGTCCTGACTTGCCGGTATGTATTACGTCCTGGGTTGCCGATGTGTATTACGTCTTCAATTGTCGGTGTGTATTACGTCTCTGTTTGCCGGTGTTCGTTTGTTCTTACTGTTCGGTGTGTAGTATGTCTCGCTTGTCGGTGTGTATTAAGCCCTGACTTGCTAATCTGCATTAGGCCATCGATTGACAAAGTTTATTACGTCTTTCGTTGCCGGCGCGTATACCGTTATCGCTTGCTGCGTGAATTACGTCCTTGCTTACCAGTATTTGTTATTTTCTCACTTTGCGAAATGCAAAGCGTCATCATTTACTAATGTTTAACGTATTACAGATACAAATACCGAAAAATTAATTTCTGAAATTTTTAAAATTTGCCCCTCCACAAGGGGGGAATGGGTCAATACTATTGTTTCTATTTTATAAAAAGATATTCATAAGATTCTTGGTTTTTTTTTATACCGCTAACCAGGCCCCTACCTGCCCGGCATGTATGCCTAGCTTAACGGGTTAGTACCTGGTTGCGTGGCGAAAATCGCCTGATCACAGCATGGCTGTGATCCACCTAACTATAGATTTGTTCACATCGCTGCTGTGCTTGCTCTCTTGTGATTTGCTACCGTTATCTTTGTTTGCCGGTTCAAGGTTTCTGTTTAACTTTGTTGATTTGACAGATTTAATAGGTCTCGTAATTTAGAACCTTGATCAGGTGACGAGACCCTCACCTGACTAGGCACCCCCAGAGGTATAATTCACAGGTAACTTGGAGGTCTTTGCACCCACGACGGATTTTACATGCACCAGGTGCCATTAGCGTACATAG
Source organism: Maratus michaelseni (assembly GCA_963931845.1). Lineage (NCBI taxonomy): Eukaryota > Metazoa > Arthropoda > Arachnida > Araneae > Salticidae > Maratus > Maratus michaelseni. The sequence continues at coordinate 95,009,549 of OZ007597.1, read as the reverse complement.
ATTTACATATTTACCATATCTGTTGGCTTGTCACGTTCATGGTGGGTTGTCGCTGTAAAGATTCTTGGTTTACAATATCACAAGGAGGAATACATAAATATCAGTTCTTGGAAATTTCAAAATTCCTCCCCAAAGGAGAGGGGGGGGGGGCAAAATCGCAATTTTCAAATTACTCTTAATATTTCAATGTATTAATATTTAAATTTAAATTTCAATTATTTTAGCTTTAAAGTATTTCAAACACGCATACCTAAAAACCAATTTCTGGAATTTTCAAAAATATCCCCAAAATTTCCCCAAAAGTGGGGCTGGAGACGAAAACGCGATTTTTATGTATCGTTTCTTATTTAAAAAAAAAAAAATAGAATTCATAAGCTTCTTGCTTATATTATTATTACGGAGACAAATACAAAAAAACTAATTTCTGAAAATTTTAAAATTCGCGGGTGTGGTGGGGGGTGGGGGGAATACAGCTTTTTACATTTTTCATTATATTTCAATTAAGAAATGATATTCATATATTTTTTGGTTTAAAATATCGCAAGGAGGTATATTTAAAAATCAATTCCTAGAATTTTCAATATCCCTCCTCGAAAGAGATGGGGGGGGGGGGGGTTGGGTTGGGTTGGGTTGATTGTTGACGGCCAATTATCTACACTTGGGATATAGGCCCAGGGGGACTGCCCTTCGTGGGGGTCTTTCTAAGGGAACCTAACCCGTATTTACGCATGGATAAATCCACGGCTCGAAGAAAACCACGAAAACTCCGAACGATTAGGCCGACGGGCGCGATTGGGATCGAACCCAGCACCTCCCGTCTACCAGCTTCGAGTGCCGAACCTCTCAGCCACTGGTGGGGCTGAGAGGGGGGGAGGCAGAAACAAGATTTTTACATATATTTTCGTATTTTAAAGAAAGTAGACATTCATAAGACTCTCCCCTTAAATTATTACAAACATGGATAGCTAAAAACCAATTTCAGAAATTTTCGAATTCTGCATCCCCCCCCCCCCTCTGGAAGTGAGGAAGGGGACAAAAATAAGATTTTCATATATCGTTTTTTATTTGAAAAAAAAAAATTAATTATTCATAAGATTCTCGTTTTTTTTTTTTTTTTTTTTTTTTTTTTTTTTTTAAAGAATTAATTGTTTATAAAAGTTAAATTTGTGTATTTTGTCCTCGTTTGCCGGTGTGTTTTACGTCCTGGCTTGCCGGTATGTATTACGTGCTCGCTCTCCGGTGTGTATTATGTCCTGGCTTGCCGGCGTTTATTACGTCCTAGATTGCCGATGTGTATTACGTCTTCGATTGTCGGTGTGTATTACGTCTCTGTTTGCCGGTGTTCGTTTGTTCTTACTGTTCGGTGTGTAGTATGTCTCGCTTGTCGGTGTGTATTAAGCCCTGACTTGCTAATCTGCATTAGGCCATCGATTGACAAAGTTTATTACGTCTTTCGTTGCCGGCGCGTATACCGTTATCGCTTGCTGCGTGAATTACGTCCTTGCTTACCAGTATTTGTTATTTTCTCACTTTGCGAAATGCAAAGCGTCATCATTTACTAATGTTTAACGTATTACAGATACAAATACCGAAAAATTAATTTCTGAAATTTTTAAAATTTGCCCCTCCACAAGGGGGGAATGGGTCAATACTATTGTTTCTATTTTATAAAAAGATATTCATAAGATTCTTGGTTTTTTTTTATACCGCTAACCAGGCCCCTACCTGCCCGGCATGTATGCCTAGCTTAACGGGTTAGTACCTGGTTGCGTGGCGAAAATCGCCTGATCACAGCATGGCTGTGATCCACCTAACTATAGATTTGTTCACATCACTGCAAATATTTATACACTTTTCAGAACACTTTTTAGAACACTTATTTTGTCCCCTTGTTTAGCACACTTTTTGGAACAGTTTTAGAACACTTCTGAGACTTTCTAGCACACTTTTTGAACACTTTTGGGAACACGTTTGAGAACACATTTTTGTCCCCTTTTTCAGCACACTTTGTAGCGCACTTTTTGGAGCACTTTTCAGAACACTTTTGAGAACACTTAATTTGTTCAGCACACATTTTGAACACTTTTGGGAACACATTTGAGAACACTTTTCGGAACACATTTTGTCCCCTTTTTCAGCACACTTTGTAGCGCACTTTTTGGAACACTTTTCAGAACACCTTTGAGAACACTTAATTAGTTCAGCACACATTTTGAACACTTTTGGGAACACATTTGAGAACACTTTTCGGAACACATCTTCCGTGTTTTATAGAAATTTTTATGTCGTTAAAATAAAATTTATAGGACTAAAAAAAAAAAAAAAGGTACTTCGCAAGGACAACCTTATAAGGGACAGGTACATTTCGGCATCTTTTTTTTTCATTTCTGAGTGAGTTTATAGAATTTGCCCAGCCCTACCGAAGATCGGAATCGAACGCATAACGTCCGGTGTACTAACCCGATGACCTAGACCCCGACGCTATGACCCGTCGCGCTTTTCGCTCAAATGCTGTAACTTATTTGAATCGCTTTTTATGATGCAAAGATGACTTGAGATTTCATCTGTAGATGGATTTTTCCAATGTTTTTAATATTTTCTTTTCATAATTTTCAATAATTTACTGTATTATTTGGTGTGCCTTATAACAGATAAATTTTAATTTATTATGTATTATATGCATAAAAAAAATGTATTAAGAGTAATAATTGCTTCTTTTTGCAACAGAACTAACTAGTGTTGAATTCAGACATTTTTCTCCGGGAGGGATTTCTGCTGTGTGTGTGTGTGTGGGGGGGGGGGGGTATTGCACTTTTTGATAATTAAAAGTATAAAATCTTCCGGGGGGAGGATATTTTAATTTTCCTGGGGATAATGTCCCATCTGGGCCACCCCCAGAATTCAACAGCGGTACCAACATTTTCTTTTTTCGAACGTATACTTTTTTTTTATTATTTGCCTGATTATCTATTTATCAATTCCAATAAAAACATCAATTATCTTAATCAGACTTATTTATTACATGCTATTGAATTTTTTTTTTTTTATCTCTTATTTAAAAAAACTGACGCAAATAAACGATTTTATAATAAATTAAATTATTATATTTCAGCTATGCTGAGAGCTTTTGCGTACGGTTCTGTTAAACATTATATTTTTAACATTACATTAAAAAAATAAATAATAATAATAAAAATAAAAATAATTAATGACTTTGGGATAGGTAAGTTTAAATATGGACTAACTGATTTATTTTAAATTAAATTAGTTTAATTTATAAAAATATGAACTAGCGAAATAAATTAAAAACGTTATAAAATTAGAAACTTGATTTTTATAAAAGTAAAGAAAAAACATCAACTAATTTTATAAATTTAAGGAAAAAATTGTAAACTTTGTAAAATTATAAAATAATAAATTTTAGCGTAATTCATAAATTTGTAAGCCAAAACAGTTTAGTTTAATACCAATTTGTATAGCTATAATTTGCAGAGATATTATGTTATGAAACCTTTAAATAACACAATATTGCCTCACATTAATTAAAAAAGATAAATTAAAAAAAATAGTGAAACAAAATCATAAATTTGAAGTACTATAAAAAAAAAATAAGTAAATTTAAAAAATAAGTAGATTAGATTTTTTTTTTTTTTTTTTTTTTTTTTTTTTGTAATTTATAAAAATAAAATAAATTTCTAAATATTTCATTAAAAAATATAAATATTACTATTATTTTCGTAATACATGGCCTCGATTAGAATTAGCCAGCTGGTCGAGCCGGGCCAGGCCTGTATCCTAGAAGAACTCTAGTAAATATAACAATCTTAATTCGCATTTCAAAAAAAAGGCGATTTCTGTACTCAACCTTTAAACGTCATTTACGGAAATTGTACTGTTTTGAAAGAAATACGGAAAAAATCCATTAAAATTACGGAAAACTTTCTGCATATTTACGGATGTGAAGTTTCTTTAACGGAACTAATATCATTTACGGAAATTGTACTGAAATTTTGGAAAAATGAAACTTCTACGTAAAATTTTACGGAAAATCTCGTATTTTCCCGGATTTTTTTAGAGTGTATATCGTTCAAACGACAATCACTATAATGGTTCAATTGGTTGGTTGGTTATTTGTTACGGCAAATTATCTGCGCCAGGGATATAGAACGGTGGGAGGGGGGAGGGTGCCTTCCATGACGGACCTTTCTAAGGGATCCTAACCCGTATTTACGCAAGGCTCGAAGAAAACCACGGAAAACTCCGAACGGTTAGGTCGACGGGCGCGACAGTGGTTTGAACCCAGCACCTCCTGTCTACCAGCTTTGAAAGCAGAACTTCTGAGCCACTGGTGGAGCCACTATAATAGGACCCTTAATATAACGAGCTCATGTGCGCTGTAAAATAAATTTTAAAGTTTAACTTACCCAAGTAATAAAAATAATGATCTTGAAATCCGCATTGATTGCGATCAAGGCTTCTTAGTAACAAAGTAGGTTGTAACAAAGCGTCGTTGTAACAAAGAAAGAGATGATTTAACAAGTGCGTCCAAATGTGTTCCAAATCTGTTCTCAAATGTGTTCCCAAATGTGTTCCCAAATGTGTTCCAAATCTGTTCCCAAATGTGTTCCAAATCTGTTCTCAAATGCGTTCCCAAATGTGCTCCAAATGTGTTCTCAAATGTGTTCCCAATCTGTTCTCAAATGTGTTCCCAATCTGTTCTCAAATGTGTTCCCAATCTGTTCTCAAATGTGTTCCGAGTTTAGATTTAACAAATATCCTGAGCAGAACCCTTTCGGTACACTTTTCGGAACACTTTCTTTATAGCGGAACACATTCGGAACACATTTCAGTACACATTAACTGGAACACATTTTTTGAATCAAAGTGTTCCAAATGTGTTCCCAATGTGTGCTGGGAATTTGCAGTGTGTGCTTGCTCTCTTGTGATTTCTACCGTTATCTTTGTTTGCCGGTTCAAGGTTTCTGTTTAACTTTGTTGAATTGACAGATTTAATAGGTCTCGTAATTTAGAACCTTGATCAGGTGACGAGACCCTCACCTGACTAGGCACCCCCAGAGGTATAATTCACAGGTAACTTGGAGGTCTTTGCACCCACGACGGATTTTACATGCACCAGGTGCCATTAGCGTACATAGATTTACATATTTACCATATCTGTTGGCTTGTCACGTTCATGGTGGGTTGTCGCTGTAAAGATTCTTGGTTTACAATATCACAAGGAGGAATACATAAATATCAGTTCTTGGAAATTTCAAAATTCCTCCCCAAAGGAGAGGGGGGGGGGGCAAAATCGCAATTTTCAAATTACTCTTAATATTTCAATGTATTAATATTTAAATTTAAATTTCAATTATTTTAGCTTTAAAGTATTTCAAACACGCATACCTAAAAACCAATTTCTGGAATTTTCAAAAATATCCCCAAAATTTCCCCAAAAGTGGGGCTGGAGACGAAAACGCGATTTTTATGTATCGTTTCTTATTTAAAAAAAAAAAAATAGAATTCATAAGCTTCTTGCTTATATTATTATTACGGAGACAAATACAAAAAAACTAATTTCTGAAAATTTTAAAATTCGCGGGTGTGGTGGGGGGTGGGGGGAATACAGCTTTTTACATTTTTCATTATATTTCAATTAAGAAATGATATTCATATATTTTTTGGTTTAAAATATCGCAAGGAGGTATATTTAAAAATCAATTCCTAGAATTTTCAATATCCCTCCTCGAAAGAGATGGGGGGGGGGGGGGGGTTGGGTTGGGTTGGGTTGATTGTTGACGGCCAATTATCTACACTTGGGATATAGGCCCAGGGGGACTGCCCTTCGTGGGGGTCTTTCTAAGGGAACCTAACCCGTATTTACGCATGGATAAATCCACGGCTCGAAGAAAACCACGAAAACTCCGAACGATTAGGCCGACGGGCGCGATTGGGATCGAACCCAGCACCTCCCGTCTACCAGCTTCGAGTGCCGAACCTCTCAGCCACTGGTGGGGCTGAGAGGGGGGGGAGGCAGAAACAAGATTTTTACATATATTTTCGTATTTTAAAGAAAGTAGACATTCATAAGACTCTCCCCTTAAATTATTACAAACATGGATAGCTAAAAACCAATTTCAGAAATTTTCGAATTCTGCATCCCCCCCCCCCCCTCTGGAAGTGAGGAAGGGGACAAAAATAAGATTTTCATATATCGTTTTTTATTTGAAAAAAAAAAAATAATTATTCATAAGATTCTTGTTTTTTTTTTTTTTTAAAGAATTAATTGTTTATAAAAGTTAAATTTGTGTATTTTGTCCTCGTTTGCCGGTGTGTTTTACGTCCTGGCTTGCCGGTATGTATTACGTGCTCGCTCTCCGGTGTGTATTATGTCCTGGCTTGCCGGCGTTTATTACGTCCTAGATTGCCGATGTGTATTACGTCTTCGATTGTCGGTGTGTATTACGTCTCTGTTTGCCGGTGTTCGTTTGTTCTTACTGTTCGGTGTGTAGTATGTCTCGCTTGTCGGTGTGTATTAAGCCCTGACTTGCTAATCTGCATTAGGCCATCGATTGACAAAGTTTATTACGTCTTTCGTTGCCGGCGCGTATACCGTTATCGCTTGCTGCGTGAATTACGTCCTTGCTTACCAGTATTTGTTATTTTCTCACTTTGCGAAATGCAAAGCGTCATCATTTACTAATGTTTAACGTATTACAGATACAAATACCGAAAAATTAATTTCTGAAATTTTTAAAATTTGCCCCTCCACAAGGGGGGAATGGGTCAATACTATTGTTTCTATTTTATAAAAAGATATTCATAAGATTCTTGGTTTTTTTTTTATACCGCTAACCAGGCCCCTACCTGCCCGGCATGTATGCCTAGCTTAACGGGTTAGTACCTGGTTGCGTGGCGAAAATCGCCTGATCACAGCATGGCTGTGATCCACCTGACTATAGATTTGTTCACATCGCTGCTGTGCTTGCTTTCTTGTGATTTGCTACCGTTATCTTTGTTTGCCGGTTCAAGGTTTCTGTTTAACTTTGTTGAATTGACAGATTTAATAGGTCTCGTAATTTAGAACCTTGATCAGGTGACGAGACCCTCACCTGACTAGGCACCCCCAGAGGTATAATTCACAGGTAACTTGGAGGTCTTTGCACCCACGACGGATTTTACATGCACCAGGTGCCATTAGCGTACATAGATTTACATATTTACCATATCTGTTGGCTTGTCACGTTCATGGTGGGTTGTCGCTGTAAAGATTCTTGGTTTACAATATCACAAGGAGGAATACATAAATATCAGTTCTTGGAAATTTCAAAATTCCTCCCCAAAGGAGAGGGGGGGGGGCAAAATCGCAATTTTCAAATTACTCTTAATATTTCAATGTATTAATATTTAAATTTAAATTTCAATTATTTTAGCTTTAAAGTATTTCAAACACGCATACCTAAAAACCAATTTCTGGAATTTTCAAAAATATCCCCAAAATTTCCCCAAAAGTGGGGCTGGAGACGAAAACGCGATTTTTATGTATCGTTTCTTATTTAAAAAAAAAAAATAGAATTCATAAGCTTCTTGCTTATATTATTATTACGGAGACAAATACAAAAAAACTAATTTCTGAAAATTTTAAAATTCGCGGGTGTGGTGGGGGGTGGGGGGAATACAGCTTTTTACATTTTTCATTATATTTCAATTAAGAAATGATATTCATATATTTTTTGGTTTAAAATATCGCAAGGAGGTATATTTAAAAATCAATTCCTAGAATTTTCAATATCCCTCCTCGAAAGAGATGGGGGGGGGGGGGGTTGGGTTGGGTTGGGTTGATTGTTGACGGCCAATTATCTACACTTGGGATATAGGCCCAGGGGGAGTGCCCTTCGTGGGGGTCTTTCTAAGGGAACCTAACCCGTATTTACGCATGGATAAATCCACGGCTCGAAGAAAACCACGAAAACTCCGAACGATTAGGCCGACGGGCGCGATTGGGATCGAACCCAGCACCTCCCGTCTACCAGCTTCGAGTGCCGAACCTCTCAGCCACTGGTGGGGCTGAGAGGGGGGGGAGGCAGAAACAAGATTTTTACATATATTTTCGTATTTTAAAGAAAGTAGACATTCATAAGACTCTCCCCTTAAATTATTACAAACATGGATAGCTAAAAACCAATTTCAGAAATTTTCGAATTCTGCATCCCCCCCCCCCCCTCTGGAAGTGAGGAAGGGGACAAAAATAAGATTTTCATATATCGTTTTTTATTTGAAAAAAAAAAAATTAATTATTCATAAGATTCTTGTTTTTTTTTTTTTTTTTTTTTTTTTTTTTAAAGAATTAATTGTTTATAAAAGTTAAATTTGTGTATTTTGTCCTCGTTTGCCGGTGTGTTTTACGTCCTGGCTTGCCGGTATGTATTACGTGCTCGCTCTCCGGTGTGTATTATGTCCTGGCTTGCCGGCGTTTATTACGTCCTAGATTGCCGATGTGTATTACGTCTCTGTTTGCCGGTGTTCGTTTGTTCTTACTGTTCGGTGTGTAATATGTCCTCGCTTGTCGGCGTGTATTCTGCATTAGGCCATCGATTTACAAAGTTTATTATGTCTTTCGTTGCCGGTGCGAATACCGCTTTCGCTTGCTGCGTGAATTACGTCCTTGGTCACCCGCATTTGTTATTTTCTCACTTTGCGAATTGCAAAGCGTCATCATTTACTGATGTTTAACGCATTACAAATACAGATACCGAAAAACAAATTTTGTTATGTTAATTTTTGTTATGTAGTCTAATAAATAATACTAAATAAACAAAAACTTATGCGTCCGTAACATTTTTTTAATTTTCGACCTTTCGAAAGTAAAGAAAAAAAAAAGATTTCCTTCACGTATACTTAGAAAAAAAAAATTATAGTACAAAAAATTAATTTTAATATATATTTTTGTCATTAAAAAAAAAAAATGCTTTTTTTTAAATGACAAAAGTGTAGATATTTTCTCATTTTAAAATAATTTTTAGAAACATTTTTTTAATCTCATTCATGACAGTTATGTCTTAATTTAAAGAATTAGATGTATTATTTATTCAATCTAGTATGTTATGGCTATAACACTACTTTTCTCTATATAAATGTAATATATTAATTTAGAAACATATTTGAGTTATTAATTTAAAAACATATTTGAGAGCACGACCTCTTGAGTATACATAATCTGATACATACATAAAAAAATGAATGAGCTTACTTTCTTATGATACATAATTCATATATTAAATTTCATGTAATTTCTCCAAATAGATGTCGATATGTGTGAATCTCAGTAATTATGAAAAAACAGTGCAGAATTATAAGGATATATATAAACACAAATGTCATTTCTTATAATGAGCATTTCGTATGTTATTTTTTGTGTAATTCCATGCAATATAATTCCAAGCCTTGATTTGACTATCGCAAAAATGATAGAAAAAAGAACAGTATAGCAGCACCCCTAGTAACTTATGCGCACAAAAATTGCAGCAATGGTTTTTTTAATTGAAAGTACCTTGTATGCAAAATGTTGTGCAATTCCATACAATAGAAGCCGAGATCTGCCTATCCCAAAAATTCTGGAAAAAGGTGGAACAACAGCGCCACCTGTTCAGCGATATTCGCCAAAATCTAATCAGCTACAATTTATATTAAGGTGCAACTAAATGTAAAATTTCCTGAAATTCTGTCCATTAATTTTTACACTAGCGGGCTGCAAATATTTCTGTCACACACAGACACACACAAAGACCCACAGATCTACAGCAGACAGACAGAAGTTTTTCCAAAAATAGTTAAATTATGTTAAGGATAACCCAAAACGTATAAATCCATCAAAAACCGGAAGTCGAAAATTTCGCGTTTCCAATACTTTCTTCTTATGTACATAAAAAAGGTAAAAAAAAATGAATTTAATGAATTTAATGATTAAATACTGAAATATATTTTTTTACACTTATAAATTTTCAGAATGTCCGGTGTTGATTGTGTGTATCATAACAGTAAATGTCCTCAATTGACTGTAAAATAATGAAGTCCTGAATTGATTGTGTGTATCGAGTTCACTGTGTATGTAGGTATGTATCAATGTCCCCATTTAAATTGCGAAAATACATTTTGTGAAGTTTTGAAATTTTCTCAAAAATCAAAGTTGATTAAGATTTAATGGAGTATAAATAATAGTTATTCACCGAAAATAAACACCGAAAGTCGAAAATTTTTGCGATTCCAATATTTTTTTTTTATGTACATAAAATAAGATAAAAAACATTAAAATGAATTTAAAGGTTAAATGTTGAAATATATTTTTTACACTCATAAATGAGCAACGTGTAAATTATGCAGTAGCATAAAACTTTTTCAGAATGTCCGGGGTTGATTGTGTGTATCATAACAGTAAATGTCCCCAATTGATTGTAAAATAATGAAGTCCTGAATTCATTGTGTGTATCGAGTTCACTGTGTATATAGGTGTGTATCAATGTCCCCATTTACATTGCGAAAATACATATTAGGAAATTTTGAAATTTTAACAAAAATCAAAGTTGAATCAGATATTATGGAGTATAAGTAATAGTTATTCGCCGAAAATAAACTTTTAAGTCTGTTATTTTTGAAGTCCTGAATTGGCGGTGTACACACAAAGTCCTGAGTTTGCACGTCTTGCCAACCTATGTGTGTGTGTGTGTGTGTGTGTAACACTTAGGTACGTGGCGGCGAAAAACTGGCCATTTCTCTTTTACCGATGGCAATGAGTGGTTCGTTTTCACGAATTTAAAAGAAAAGACACTTTTTTTTAAAACGCACCACACACATGTAGAAAAATTTTCTGCATCCGAAAATCCAATTTTTGTAAAAACCGACCCAGACATTTGAAAAAAAAAAAAATACAGTGCAAAGTCCAAAAAAAAAAAGAAAAGTGCATTTTGTTTTAGTTTTAAAAACTACATATATTTGTTAATGTATCATTGTTTAAATTTGGATGTGGGGGTGGGGGGAGGTTTGGTCGTAATTTAAATATCGCGTTAATGTTAAAGGTATATAGATTTGCTGTCTTCTTGCGGTGGAAGGTGGAACTAATTTATTTTTGAACTGCGTGCGCAGTTCGATGCCGTAGGTAGCGGGGACCCATGCCGGAGGTTCTTTTATAATAAAATGCGTCCCCCTGGCTGTGGAACTAAATGATTTTGCAGCGCGTGCGCAGCACGCCTGCTATAAGGCTACGGTGTTGGTTGGTTGATTTATGACGGCCGATTATCTATACGAGGGATATAGGCCCTACGGGGGCGTGCCCTCCGTGGGGGGGGTCTTTCTAAGGGATCCTAACCCGTATTTACGGCAAGGTTCCAAGAACACCACGGAAAACTCCCAACGGATAGGTCGACGAGCGCGACAGGGATACGGCTGCGGGGACCCGTGCTGGGGGTTCGTTTGAAAAGAGGTTTGTTCAGAACAGAATGAGCCCCACTAAAATATGTTTTAATCATTCGAGGTTCGTTTGGAAAAATTGACCAGCGAGGCGGGCGTAGCCTGCTAGTCTTTTAAATTCCTGGGATCGAAACATGCAAAAAGATATAGTTTATCTACTTTTTCTTGTATCTTCATAAAATTATATATATATAAAAAAAGTATCAGGGGTTTATCCATAAATTTCAGAAAATAAAATTAAGATCTTACAAGGAAAAGTACTGAAAATTCTAAATTAGTCTCCTGTAAAATTATATTGAGATTTTAAATATAAAATAAACTTAGTTATTTTATACAAGATTTTTTTTTTTGGTAAATTTCTAAGATTTTTTGTTTTTGTAGATTTTTTGATAACAGAAAACGTCCCATTAAAACTTCGAAAAGTAAAATCTCTCTACATCTCGAAAACTTAATGAGTTGAATGAGCTGTAAATTAGAGTTTCGCATCAGGTCTAGTAACCCGATTTTACCCAAACCCGACCCGGCCCAAGGTTCGGGTAAAAGGTTCTTGTTGACCGGATGTTTCAAAACAAAGTCCTGAGAATTTTTTCAAATGAAAAAGGAAATAAAACTATATATTTGAATATTAATGAGAGTATATGTATTCATTTTTATACAAAAAAAGATAAAATTGATATTAGAGCTATAACTGTAGACTATTTTTTCTGATAATTGAGGGCAGCGTTGAATTCAGACACTTTTCTCCGGGAGGGATTTCTGTGGCTCCGGGGGGAGGGGGCATTATAGAGTTCCGGGAAGGTGGAATGTATGTACCCCCTGTATTCAACACTGATTGAGGGGGGTCGGGGCAAGAAAGTGCCAAGCCACAATTTTGGTGAAATAAATCTAACACTTTAATACGTTGCTTAATATTGTAAATTATACTATCAAATAAATAATTTGCTTCTAATGTCACTTGGAGTGGCAGCATATTTGACAGGTTTCGTTTTTGCCCCAGATGTTTATGCCCCAAATGAAAATAGCTAATTTACAAAAAACGTAATAGTAATATCATTAAAGTAATGCCATATTCTTACTTAGAATATCTCAAATGTTACCAAGACATTGGCGAAAAACTTTAGGTTATATTTCTTGATTTGAGTATTTGATCAAATTTTCAAATTGAAATATCTCAGAAGTTAAAAAAATGTGACTTGGCACTGTCTTGCCCCGACCCCTTCAATTGTATCAAAATATGGATTAATTTTCTTTCACTTCGGGTTCGAGTTATGTAAAGGGTTCGAATCGGTTTCGGGTAAACGAAACATTTTTGTCTGGTATGGGTCGGGTTGACTTTCCAAAATTTCGGGTCGGATTGCAGAATTGTACTGGAAATTTACACATTCATATTTTTGACGATTGTAGTCCATTATATGTAAAAATTAATATCGGTCATAATTCATAATTAAAAAATATATATATGAATTTAATAATAATTTTCCGAATTAAAAATAGGTTTTTAACCGAAAAAAAAAATGCTTGGAATATGTTTGTGTCTATTCATTATATCTTATTAAAAGGGGGGGGGGGGAGGGATTCACTCAGATGATTTTTAAAGAAGATATAAATCAAAGTTTGTTACATGTATTTAACATTCGCTTAGCAATCTCAAATTTGGCATCTTGTAACTCTATGATAATATAAGAAAAAAATACATAAACTATACCTGTTACCGGGCTGTTTTGATTCATGAAACTCAAGTGTCAAAAGTGGATATTACCGTTTGAAAAATCAAAGCTTTTATTGTTTTCAATATGTAAACGACACTTATTTCAAGAAATGAATTCCTTTTCGGAAAGAAGACACAATTCCCTGTCGAATATTACTTCTCTCTTCAATTCTCTGCAATAATTTGGGGATAAAATAGCATGAGATTCCACCCCCCCCCCCCTTTCTTTCTGAGCGACTGATCATTTGAGCTGTAGATAGTAAGCAAACAATAAATAAATAAATAAATAAATAAATAAAAATCATGTATCAAGCATAGATTATGAAACACTTTCCAAATCATTCAGAATACTGTAAAAAACTTCCCCCTTTGATAAAGTGAAAGATGATGTCAAGTAAGCAATTTGAAAAACACATCATACATATGAAAACCACATGTCATCAATTACAGTCAATAATCGAAAAGGTATCCGAATAATCGAAAAGTACTTTTTTGTTCAGTCCTGTATAGGATCTATAGATTTGTATATATACTGCACAGTATTCTACAATTTACTTAGTTAGGAAACTGACTAGCACATTTGAAAATTCCCCTACAGCAAATTCCACCAATAAACGGAAATGTACTAGAGATCTTTTGTGCCGTACTGTATAAGATCCATAAAATTTATACACGTCGGATAATATGTGAAAAATTCACAACTGAAAACGCACTTCCAGCAATTATTATTGATAGACAGTACTGTAACTAAATTCTTTTGTGTGTCCCTGTGTAAAGGAACAAGGAATGCTGTCCACACCTTATTCTATAGTAAGCATCTTATAGTGCACCTCGGTGATATATATCAATTTCAACATGTTTGAAATAGTATAACATTATTAACCTTCCTACCCTGAATGGGTCGAATCGACCCACATCTATAATTTATTTAATTCGATTCAAACTAAATTTTTTTTCATAAAGTAAGTTAAATAAATACTACATAGATTTACGTTAAATAGATGTGCTAAATCATTATTAAAAATAAATTCTGGTGTGAAATGTTTTTATAAACGTTGAGTAAAATTTCAACAGGATACGAAGGTTAAAGTACACCGCAAACGATTTTTTCCCATAGACCATAATGTCACGGCATTCTTTTGAGTGTCCCTTGTAAATGAACTATAAATGCTACACACTTCATTTTTAGTACCGAACAAGGCATAGTAATCATCCTCAGCATACTATATCAATTGCATGGCAATCCGAGTACATTTACGCGAGTTAGACTACAAACAGACTTCACACCAGCCATAGTCAACCTTCTTCTCTCGCGGGCCACAAACATTATGTTTCCGACGTTAGGCGGGTACACACTTAAACTATAGTCGTTGGGGGCCACCGTAATACTTACCCATCAGGGATATGCATAATATAAAATATGAAAATAAAATTTATAAAATGCATTGCAATTCGAATAAAATCCTCGCTTGATGACGTCATGAACTTTAAATGCTCTATTACTAAATTGCGTAAAAGAAACATCCTTAAAACTAACACAAAAAATGATAATCCTATTAACTAACGGTTTACTGTGTCGGATTAAGCGTCTTATTTCCAATTAAAATATATCTTTGAATTGAAATTTGAATGAAATACAGGGTCATGAAAAATCAAAGAGTGTGTGGAAAATAGGATTCCAAATATCTCGGCAACTCATTATCCGATCGACTTCATTCTTTATGCAAAATTTATGTTGTTTTTTTTATTGTCTTTTATATTCACTCCTTAAAATAACCAATTTCGAAATATTTTATATACCTTTTATCGGAACGAATATTTCGAGAGTCCGAAAAAAATAGTTGCGGATAATCGAGGTTACTGAAATTCAATAAGCTTCTTCCCATTATTACATAATGAGTACATACCAAATTTCAAGTCTCTGTCTCAATTTGTTCGGGAGATAGAGCGTTTACAGACACACAGACAGACGGACGGTAAATTTTTTTTCTAAAAATATGTTTTTCGGAATCTCCAGTGTCTGAAACGTGCAAATCCGTCATTTTTTTTTCTATTTTTAAAACGGTTACCAGACTTACCCTATACTACGTATGATGGGTAAGTAAAAACAATAAAAAAAAAATCCCTGACGGCTCGGCCTACAGGCACAGGTAGATTTCGAAGACGCAGACCGTGGGACGCCTGTTTGTCGGGAATTGCGGAAGAAATGACCTTTTGCGATGATGCTGCAGTTGGAACCACCTACTTCGAAACCAAACTTATTTGCAGGCGGAGCCAGCAAGGTTTTTTTTTTTTTTTTTTTTTTTTTTTTTTTTTTTTTTGCTATAAGAGTTGGTTCTATAAAAAACATGTCAATATAAAAGTTTTAGATAATATTATGAAGATTTATAATAAATTTAAGCGGATTTGAAATCTTGGGAATTGACTAAGTTATGAATTTTTTTCTTCTAAAACCCTCCTTCCCCCCCCCCCCTTAAGGCAATTTTTAATTATATCAAAAATCTGTCATACATAAGTTTTTGGCCCTGTTCCTAGAAGTAATAATAACTTCAAACGGATTCGATACGTATCATAATTAAGAAATTATGGGTTTTTATTCTGTTTTCACAAAAAGCCCCCCCCAATCCTCCCCCCTTGGTTCAATTTTGCCCATTAACGAACTTGACCGAGATTTTATGCCCCTTGATTTTATGTATCAGTTTCGAAAACATGCGGCAGTTGGAACAGCCTACTTCGAAAAATAACTTGTTTGCAGGCGGAGCCGGCAGGGATTTTTTTTGTTTTTAATTTTTTTTTTTTGCTATAACGGTTGGTCCTATAAAAAACTTGTCAATATAAAAGTTTTAGATAATACTAAGAGGATTAATAATAAATTTACGCGGATTTGAAATCTTGTGAATTGACGAAGCTATGATTTTTTTCTTCTAAAACCCCCCCTTTGGGCCATTTTTAATTATATCAAAAATATGTCACACATAAATTTTCGGCCCTTTTCCTAGAAGTAATAATAACTTTAAACGGATTCGATACGTATAATAATAAAGAAATTATGAGGATTTTTCTGTTTTCACAAAAAGCCCCCCCCCCCTTTTCCCCCCTTGGTTCGATTTTGCCCATTAACGAACTTGACCGAAATTTTATGCCCCTTGATTTTATGTATCAGTTTCGAAAAGATGCGGCAGTTGGAACCGCCTACTTCGAAAAATAACTTGTTTGCAGGCGGAGCCGGCTGGGATTTTTTTTGTTTTTAATTTTTTTTTGCTATAACGGTTGGTCCTATAAAAAACTTGTCAATATAAAAGTTTTAGATAATATTAAGAGGATTTATAATAAATTTAAGCGGATTTGAAATATTGAGAATTGACGAAGTTATGAATTTTTTTTCTTCTAAAATCCCCCTTCCCTCCCCACCTTAAGGCAATTTTTAATTATATCAAAAATCTGTCATACATAAGTTTTTGGCCCTGTTCCTAGAAGTAATAATAACTTCAAACGGATTCGATACGTATCATAATTAAGAAATTATGGGTTTTTATTCTGTTTTCACAAAAAGCCCCCCCCCCCCCATCCTCCCCCCTTGGTTCGATTTTGCCCATTAACGAACTTGACCGAGATTTTATGCCCCTTGATTTTATGTATCAGTTTCGAAAAGATGCGGCAGTTGGAACCGCCTACTTCGAAAAATAACTTGTTTGCAGGCGGAGCCGGCAGGGATTTTTTTTGTTTTTATTTTTTTTTTTTGCTATAACGGTTGGTCCTATAAAAAACTTGTCAATATAAAAGTTTTAGATAATACTAAGAGGATTAATAATAAATTTACGCGGATTTGAAATCTTGTGAATTGACGAAGCTATGATTTTTTTCTTCTAAAACCCCCCTTTTGGGCCATTTTTAATTATATCAAAAATATGTCATACATAAATTTTCGGCCCTTTTCCTAGAAGTAATAATAACTTTAAACGGATTCGATACGTATAATAATAAAGAAATTATGAGGATTTTTCTGTTTTCACAAAAAGCCCCTCCGCCATTTCCCCCCCCCCCCCCCTTGGTTCGATTTTGCCCATTAACGAACTTGACCGAAATTTTATGCCCCTTGATTTTATGTATCAGTTTGGAAGAGATTTATGCAGAATTTTTCGATAGATAGATAGATAGATAGATAGATGGATAGATGGATAGATAGATAGATAGATAGATAGATAGATAGAGTTTTGAACTGGCGGTGTTTTTGGGTTCTGGGAGTCATGATCGGCGCAGATCTGCAAAAATTTTTCAAAATTTCCAACTTAGGTGAGAATGTAATAGGTAGTATTTCTTACGAAATCTACCTAAAAGAGTAATTAAAATAGCAAGATAACAAAAGTAGTATAACATAGCAATATAACAAAGTCAATATTATCAGTAGGGTTGAACGTTTGTCATGAAAGATATGTTACTAAAACATTTTAATACCACTATTTCCAAACACTAAACTTCTTGGTAGATTTCTTATTGCAAATGTTATAGAAATAGGCCGTAAAGTTTGTTGTTTAAAAATAGTATCGTAAAATTTTTTTGATGTCATTCTTTTCTAGCAGTACTAGCTATATAATAAGTATAAAACATTATAATATAACAATGCAGAATTTTCAAGTTCTAAAGAAACAAAATTAGGGGATTTTCTTGAATAAATCAGTCTTTTGTTCAATGCATAAAATTTATTTTCTTTTAATTGTAGAAATATATAGCACAAATTTAACTAATTTCGAATAATGTTTGATTAATGTTCCAGAATAATAAATGTATACAACACTATAGAACATATAGAATTACATGTAAAAAGAACTTTTGACTGAGCAAACGGTATTTAAGATGTTTAAGCATAATTTTAAAATTAATTATAAATAACAGGGCAGATTTTGTCTTTCCATGAAAATATATAAAATAATGGTGCAGGTCTTAAATAATTTTTATGCACATCTCAATTTTATAAATATGGATTAACGATTTTGTGTCTCAGGCAGCACATAAAAGGTCACCGGGTCGCAGGTTGAGTATGGCTGCTTGAGACAGACAGAGACACCGAATTCATAAACACTTTTGAATTATATTCAATAAAAAGTTAAAATTTCAGTGCAAATTCACCTTGTTTAATAATTAAAATTCATAAAGATACAAATAAATGTACATTATTGCTTGAATGTGCGTAAAAACATACATAAAAACATTTAAAAGCCCATTAAAGTCCTTTTAAAATCAAAACGTTTTCAACCGAACTTACTCGGTCATCATCAGTGAAAAACTAATAGTTAAGTTGAGTTGTTGTCGCTTCTTGAAGTCTTGAAGTAAAATGGTTTGTTCCGGGCAAGCTAGAAGACGCAAAGAGACAACAACTCAACTTAACTATTAGTTTTTCACTGATGATGACCGAGTAAGTTCGGTTGAAAACGTTTTGATTTTAAAAGGACTTTAATGTGCTTTTAAATGTTTTTATCTATGTTTTTACACACCTTCAAGCAATATATTTACATTTATTTGTATCTTTATGAATTTTAACTTTTGAATTATGTTGGAAAGTGATAAAAAGAACAGTAAACAAAAATTATGGTGACTGATTTTTTTACATACTCGTCAACAGGATCAACGGGTTGCCCTTCTCCTCCAATGCCACAGTAATTCCCGTATGGTACGAACTCTTCTCCTTCTCTGCCGGTGACCGCCTTCACCATGTCGTTTAGGTTCATGATACTGCGTCGATATCTTGAATTCGTCTTTGTAGCCTCATCTGCAAAAGAGATATTTCACGTATATTAGGTGTATGAATATGACTCCGCCCCTTTTCGAGTAAAGAAAATATGCTTGTTTTTTGTCAGAATGATAGAGAAGTTTTATTCAACTTTTTCGACACCAGAGCCACCTTTAAAAAAAACGCCCGCAGCTTTGGTCATAAAAAGTTTCCATAGTAACACATTCATTCACTTTTGTACCTCATGGAAACTTAGCTCCCTTTCAGAAAAAAATAGACGACCTTACTTTCTTTAACAAAACTGTTTTATATTTTTTGAAAATTTCTTAAACGACTAATGAATGTTTGCTCCATATAGAGATATAAAATAGGATTCGATTGATAAGGTATGAAATAGAAATCGATGGATAAAACACTAGGTCCTCATTTTCGGTGGAAAGGAGATTTGAAAAATTCAAAAATCACTGTACGGATTCCGAATAAATTTTATTGAAAAGTTGATAAATTTAGAATATTGAGCTACAAAATTTATTTTGGATTGCTTTTATGAATGGGTCAAAATCGTTTCAAAATTTGGAAGATCGATGAAATACACGATTTTTTCTTTTGAATATAAAATTACAAACTAGCCGTATGTGCCAATCCAAAACTTTCTTCTCACACATGTGAATATTTCAAAATTTGCTATCGCAGCGCCAATAAAAAGTAATATTTTTCGTCATTCTGTTGTACGTAAGCCGCTTCCGAATCCGGGTTACCTGGATGCGGAGCACCCTTCGCTGTACGAACAGCCAAAGTACAACATAACTAAGAAAAATCAAGAAAATCGTACAAAAAATCGCTATAACAGCGCCCCTTCCGGCGGAATCGCCCCCAAATTCAGATGGAACCTGCAGACCGTAGACAAAAAAAAAAAAAAAAAAAAAAATGAAATTCGGTTAAATTCTATACATAACTTACACTTTTCGATGAGACAATAATAAAAATGGAACGAAAATCGCTATCATAGCGCCCCCTTCCGCCGAAATATTCCCAAATTCAAATGGATCCTGCTAGCCATAGCGAAAAACATAAAAGACATTTTTGTTCCAATTCTATGCATAACTTCATATACTTTTCGATGATACAATAATGAAAATGGAACAAAAATTTGCTATCACAGCGCCCTCTTTCGGCGGAATATTCCCAAACTCAACTGGAAACTACAAGCTATAGTAAAAAAATATAAATAAAATTTAGTTCAATTCTGTGCATAACTTCATACACTTCAAAGCGTAAAAAATGCGTGTACGAACTCCGAAAAAATTTTTTGGAAATACGACAACAATTACTTTAATGTGCTAAAAGATTGAAACTGGATTCCTTTTATTAATGTGGAAAAATTGCCACAAAAGTGAACTAGTCGCTGGGGGTCACCGTAATACTTACCCATCATGGATATGCATAATGTAAAATATTAAAATAAAAATGTGTAAACTACTTACAAAATGCATTGCAATTCAAATAAAATCGTGGATGGATGACGTCATAAACTTTAAAGGCTCGATTACTGAATTGCTTGAAAGAGGTTTTTCCTTATAACTCCAAAAATAATAATCCTATTAACTAGCGGTTTATTGCATCTGATTAAGCGTCAAATTTCCAATTAAAATATATCTTTGAAGTGAAATTTGGATGAAATACAGGGTCATGAAAAATCGAAGAGTGTGGAAAATAGGATTCCAAATATCTCGGCAACTCATTATCCGATCGACTTCATGCTTTATGCAAAATTTATGTTTTTTTATTGTCTTTTATGTTCATTTCTTAAAATAAACAATTTCGAAAATTTTTATATACCTTTTATCAGAACGAATATTTCGAGAGTCCGAAAAAAATTGCTCCGGTTAATCGAGGTTATTGAAATGAAATAGGCTTCTTCCCATTATTACATACTAAGTACATACCAAATTGCAAGTCTCTATCTCAATTTTTTCGGGAGATAGAGCGTTTACAGACACACAGACATCCAGACACACAGACACACAGAAGGACAGCAAATTTTTTTTTCTAAAAATATGTTTTTCGGAATCTCCAGTGTCTAAAACGTGTAAATCCGTCAAAATTTTTTTTTCGATTTTCAAAACGATTACAAGACTTACCCTATACTACGTATGATGGGTAAGTAAACTAGTCGTTGGGGGCCACCGTAATACTTACCCATCATGGATATGCATAATGTAAAATATTAAAATAAAAATGTGTAAACTACTTATAAAATGCATTGCAATTCAAATAAAATCGTGGCTTGATGACGTCACAAACTTTAAAGACTCGATTACTGAATTGCTTGAAAGAGGTTTTTCCTTATAACTCCAAAAATAATAATCCTATTAACTAGCGGTTTATTGCATCTGATTAAGCGTCAAATTTCCAATCAAAATATATCTTTGAAGTGAAATTTGGATGAAATACAGGGTCATGAAAAATCGAAGAGTGTGGAAAATAGGATTCCAAATATCTCGGCAACTAATTATCCGATCGACTTCATGCTTTATTCAAAATTTATGTTTTTTTATTGTCTTTTATATTCATTTCTTAAAATAAACAATTTCGAAAATTTTTATATACCTTTCATCAGAACGAATATTTCGAGAGTCCGAAAAAAATTGTTCCGGTTAATCGAGGTTATTGAAATGAAATAGGCTTCTTCCCATTATTACATACTAAGTACATACCAAATTGCAAGCCTCTATCTCAATTTTTTCGGGAGATAGAGCGTTTACAGACACACACACACACAGACACACAGACACACAGACGGACGGCAAAATTTTTTTTCTAAAAATATGTTTTTCGGAATCTCCAGTGTCTGAAACGTGTAAATCCGTCAAAAAATTTTTTTCGATTTTCAAAACGATTACAAGACTTACCCTATACTACGTATGATGGGTAAGTAAAACGCTAAAAATCCCATAAACAATTTAAATTTAATAAATCTGGTAGAATAATCCAAAAACTGGCTTCGAGGTGCAAAACTACAGCCATAGAGGAACCTTCCTGCCAAATCTTCTAACACTACGCGCAGAACACAACACACACACACACACACACACACACACACACACACACACACACACACACACACACACACACACACACACACACAAACTTCTATCTTTATTAATAAAGAATTTCCCCCATTGAATGCTTTTTGCACATAATTTATTTGTTTTAATGTTTTCTTTGTTTTTAGGTGCGTTCGTAATTATATAAATACGTAGCACCTATAGTCGTCATTTGGTCCGTTCGTCTGTCTGTCCGCATATAACTGCGCAAAAACTACCCAACCGAATGGTTTGAAATTTAATATATATATATAATCGTTGCAGAATTTTGTCGAGTCATTTAAAATTTTATGAAAATCGAATCAAATCATAAAAATTTATTAATATAAGTTTTTTTTTTTTTTTTTTCATTTTATCAAATCCTATCATAAGTAATCTATATAATAATAGAAATGTTAAATCATGTGACTGAGGAAAGCAAATACGGGCTGACCATTTCTTTTTTCATATGCTATATATTTTGGAATAAAATTGCATAAAAGTTACATTTTTAGAAAGATCATTCAAAAAAATTATGTGTTTCAGAGATGAGTTACATTCAAATATGTATAGATTCTGAGATAACTTCAGTTGAAATTAGGTTGGAAGACGAACACATTAATCCATTAAAGTAAATAAACACAGGAGATTCGTTCATTATGAGTCATAAAAATATTAAATCAGGGAGGTAATGTAATCATTCACAAAGCAAGATCTCCATGGTGAATTTTGAAGCGCTGTCTGGTGTCGAAGAAAAATTCGCATCTGTAAACCTGGCATACGTAATAATAATAAAAAAAAAAAGCATGCTCATCATTTCGCTCGTAGCAGAGGATATAATTCATTTCACTGAAATAATAAGGATGATTTTTTTTACATTGTAAAACTAGTTATAATACGAACGCACCTCATTTGTCACGTTTAACGTACAGTTTCCAACTTGTTTAATATTCACATGTAAATATATTTTTCAATGGAAAAGTGCTTGAAATATTATTTAGTTTTTTTATGACATAGTTTTCTCCCATTTAATTCGTTTCACAAGTAATAATTTAATTATTTTAAAATTTTCTTTCTCTTTTAATATTTAAGTGTAATTATACTTTTCATTGTATTATTTGTGCTAAAAAAATGGCAACAATATATAAAAAAAAAAGACTTTTTCGAAATATATAAAATAAATCGCTGATAAAGATTGGATACTACACACCAGAATCTAGTCCCTCATATGCTTGCAAAAGATGGTTAAATTACTATGCATAGTTTTTGATCTTGCAAAACTTATTTAACTGAACTACTTTGACCATTTTCAACATTTAAAAGGCGCTTAAAATAATTCTCCCATTTTAAAAACCGTCTACTTCAGCGCGCTTTTATCGTACATTTTCCTATAAAACTACAAGTTTTCATGTTTTTTTTTAAAAAATCCAAAGTTTTTTAAAATTATTATTATGATCCGAGAAAGACAAAAGGTCACAATGAATTCAATATACGGCAGCAGCGTTTGTTATTGTTATTATTATTTAACATTTTCTAACATAGGTGAAAAGTGTTTATGAATTCGGTTTCACTGTCTGTCCGTCTGCCCGTGCTCTAACTCTCTTAAATATACTCTGTCATGACATGTTTATACATTGTTGAATTTTACTATAAAATGTTTGATATTGAAAATGAAGCGTGTAGCATTAATAGTTCATTTACAGGGACACACAAAATAATTCCATTTCATTATGGTCTATGGGGATAAATCATTTGCGGCGCATTTTATTGATGTTACGATATTTCAAACATAATGAAAGTAATACGTATTACTGAGAAGGACTATAACATGCTTTTACCGGTATATACGATTAGTGTCATTTATAGTTCAATTACAGGGACGTACAAAATAATTCTTTTACATTACGATCTATGGGGGGAAAATCGTTTGCGGTGCATTTTGAACATGTTATGATACTTGAAACATTATAAAATTTTAAAAGGATCACTAAAGTTCAATACAAGTTATTTTCTATAGATTATGGAGTGCGTAGGATTTATCGTTCATGTACAGAGACGCACAAGAAAATTAGGTTAAAGGCCTGACTATGATCGGTAATTGCTAGAAGTGCTCTTTTCGCTGTGATATGTAATTTTGAGCGTATTACGTGTTGTGTACAAATTCTGTAGATCATATACAAGGCTGCATGAAAGACTCCGAATATATGCAGCAATTGATGAAAATAGTGTTTTACTGAGTTATCTATATATTTAAAACGCTAAGCGATTTCTTTCGACAATCCGTGAGAACAAACTACTGCCTCAAATTACATCATTCTTTTTTTAAATGAAAGATATTTGGACACAGATTTGTTATCGTGCATTCGTTTGTTCGAAAATTTAATTAATTAGCTGTAATTTTCAATTAAACATTTACTTCTGCTAATGACGTCATAATCGGAAAACGCCCACTGTTGCAAGGCATAGAGTTTACTCTCTGAACTCAGTGGTTGCGATGATATTAAGAGAAATAATGAACATTAATGCTCGCGGCTTTTAGGCCGAATTTTTTTATTTGCAAGTTAAATTTCCCTAAAAATATTTATCCGCGTGTTTTCAAAGCGAATAAAACTTCATATTTATTATGACGTCACGAGAATATTGTCCATTGGGTTTATTTTATCATTATGCATTATAACTTTGCTGATGCTATTTTTTCATTCCAATTAAATGCAAAATATATTTTTATTTGTATGCATGGTGTTTAAGCGTTAAAGTAACGGATATGAAGTACGTGTGAAAAGTTTGCGCAGGTGAAAATCACGTTATGCTTACCTCGATATACATTTTGACATTGATAAAACTGAAGAGAAAAATGTATTGGTTATGATTGTGTCAACATGACTTAATTTTAACTGATTTTTCCACTCATAATTATGAAGTTTAGAATTGGAGCCGTCATTGATTTCTTCATCTTGATTTCATACCTTGATTACATGTTACCAATTACTTTTTTTTTTAATGATAGGTTAGAAGATTTCTTTTTTTAATAAACAAAATCACAAAAGTAAAGGATTTCAGGAAATTTAAAATGATTAAAAATAGTGTTATGGTAGAAAAAAAATCTTGAAATAACGATTGTATTTTTAGCTAGAATAAACAATGTAAGACTAATATTTCATAGGAATTATTTTGGTAATTTTATTATAAGTTCATTTAACAGTTCCTTATTAGCGCATATTTCTTTCCCTGTGAATTTCTCTTTCGATGTCAAAAAAACGGTTTTCAACTTTTGGACGCCAGCCAAAATACAGTGGCAATTTTTAGAAATGTACAACGGTTGTGACAACAAACGGCGCTATCGCTTTAGCTTTTATCGCGGTTACATCACTTCTAAATACTCCAAATTTCTATTTTCTACTACATTTTACAACATTTTACAAATACAATTCTTACATCATCAATTAGAAAAAAAATTAGATTTCGATTGAAATTTATTTGAAAACTGCCGCTTAATTTAACGATTTTTAAAATAATTTTCAAGCATGAAAAGTTTTTCAATTCTATCTTATCAATGACCACCAGTTTGCTTCAGTAATGTAAAATAGCCCCTGGGAAAGTTGCCACAATTGAAAATAGAATTTCCAAACCATCATAAAAAGTGAATAATAATAATAATAAAAACAGTGATCAATCATAAGATCAGATTATCCATAAGATAGAGCATTTTAGCGCTAAACAAAAATCTGTCAAAAAAAAAAAAAAAAAAAAAAAAAACTATTTTTAGTTTATGAACATAAAATTGATATGTTGAATTCGTTGATGTATATTTTCCATCAGATATCAGAATATGCTAGGATTTGTATTTTTATATTTTATTACATTTGCCAACTGTGTAAGAGGAAAAATATCCTCGATTGTGATGGAAAAGGGATAATCATCCTGATTATGTAAATGAACCGAAGAAAAAATACAAATAAATTACACTTGAAAACATTAAAAATCTCCCTCATCGGCCGACTGATTTATTACTGTAAACAAATTCTTCATCTTTACATAAAAACTGATTAGCTTAAAACAATGGATACGTTTTAGAAGATATGGATTTGAAACGAACAATGATTAAAGAGGACATTTTAAAACTTTTAATTTAAACATTTTAAAACTTTTTTAAGGTCAAATTTCGACGGTGCTTTTGGGCAGATGCAATGCACATGCGCATAGGAGCTCATTCGGTTGCATTATCACAGGTGTGTGTGGGGGGGGGGGGAGATGTGTTCTTTATTTACTATGTTCTTTTATTTACTGAATATGACATGACCGTAGGGATATACTATTTGTATATACTTCATAGGTCCATGAAATTTTTTTCTTGCCGTGGGGAGTATGGTGACAATGTCAAACTGATTTGCATTACACAGTTGTTTACGGATTGTTTGTTGGGAGTTTGCATCGGAAATAGTACTGTATTTGACTGGAGAAAAAAACTTTAAAAATAAAATATTTGAAAGGCTGTTTCATACGCACCCCTTTTTAAATAATAAAGAAGCTTATTTTACTGATATTGTTATAGTATTTTTTTCCGTCATATTTTGACGGGTTCCATCTAGTGTATTTTTGAATTGCTTATTTAGATGTCTCATTTCATAGTATGAAAAAAAATTTAATTTCTTAATAATATTCTGTTAGTGTTGGAAAGTGTTTCATAATCGATGACGGATGCATGATTTTTCGTTCTTGTTTAGAATAGAGAGATTACTAATGAAGATCAGAAATTTTGTGGACCCCTAGTAAATGTGGGCCAAAGGTAGGTGCTCAGCTTAACCTGCCGGTATAAGAGGCCATTCTGTACGAAAGAAAATTATTTTCTATATCCAAGTGAAGTCAAAAACACGTTTTTAACATAATAAGAACAGGCTTACGTATTCCTAAGAAACAAAAACAAGTTCATCGACCGGGATTAGGCTAGTTTTAAAACTGTTATGAGAGGCCCAGCTATTTTCTGGAAAGACTGGTCATACAAGTGCTGGGAGAAAAGTAGAAATATCTGTGCCGATCTGTCACATCCTAGACAATAATTTTCATCATTCTGTTTCATATGCATCACGTGTTTTTTTATTTTGACATTAATCATGCTGATTTCTTAAGAGATGATATATTTAGGTTAGTTAAAAATATAGGACAGGCGAAATAAGAAATATTAATAACATATCGATGTATAAAAAAATACACAGTGCCAATGTATAGACCAGTGATTTTGACATTTTGAGCCACTGTCTTAAGTCGCAATCAAGGCCAGATTAAGGCATCTGTACACAGTGCAGGAATTCAGGGCTTCCAAAATTAGGGGTCCCCAATTATCTATATTATAAATCAAAAACATATCCGTTAGTAAAGCTTACGTAATATTAATGGTAGCAACATCTGACAAATAAATTTCACTTTTACTGCAATTGTTTTAACTTTTAAACATCACACAATTTAAATTTTTACACCATTCAATAAAAAAGCTTCTAAATGTAATTTGTGTGAAAACTGTATATCAATTTACAATTTTTTTTTTTTTTTTTAAGGTTTTAAAAATAATTTTCAGGCATATGTATTTTTATGTCTATCGCTATCGCTTGCAGCCAGATTTCAGCCAGTTTGCACTTAAAACAATATAAATATTTTAGCATTTGTTTCCGGCTAATATTCCAAAACGGAATTAACATTTCATCAATAAATAAAATAATATAAATAAAACATAAATTTAACATGCACGTAATCGATTTATACGTGCTTAAACCAATGATATTATTAGAATCAAAAACGTTGTTTTAAGTAGCAAAATCTTTAGAATTTTCTTCGACTATTAATCCCTGGCATGCAGCCAATACAAAAGTATCGCTTTTAATAAAATTCACAACTTTCTTTAAATACATTGATACTTTTCATATGAAAATGCTTTTTAGTGTTGTTTAGTAAGCAATCTAAAAAAAATATATATAATAAATGTAAAAAATCTATTAAATCTATTAGAGTCCCTCCCCCACATCCCACCCAAAAAAAGGGTTTTCACCTATGTTCTGTAACCCAGGAAGCCCGTGTTGCATCCCCCAGTGTAGATAGATTGATATAAAAAGAAAAAAAATAATCATTATTTACATAATTTTATGTTGTATACTATAGCAAGATACGAATATCGCGATTTTTTCCCCCATGCTTTCCAAAATCCATTTACACCGGTTTAATTTTTATTATGAGTGATCCTGTTACTGAGTTTTTGTACTCGTATATACAAGTTTAACATTCTGTTGCTTTTGAATCAAATGTTTCTTGGCAACTCCACTCTCCCTTTTTTAAGGATATTAAATTAAATATGTTTTTATAAGCTTTGTGTAATTATTTAGTTTGTAACCAGCTTTTGAATCAAATGTTCCTTGGCAACACCACCCCCACTTTTTTAAAAAGGATATTAACTGAAATATATTTTTATAAGCTTTGCGTAATTATTTAGTTTGTAGCCAATTTTTGTAAAAAATATCTATTTATGATTATACTTAGCAGTTACATAATAAGAACAAAAAATCATGCGTCAAGCATAGATTATGAAACACTTCCCAACACTTCCAGAATACTGCGACAAATCTTCAAAGATTAATAAGGGTAAAGATGATGTGTAACAACCTTTCAGCTTAAGCTCAACTAGCTCCGCACATGTGTAAGTTAATGGTAATTGCTGAAATTGTGTTTTGAAATGTGTTATGCTTTTTTCAAATTGTGTAAGTTAACAATTTGAAAAACGCATAACACATTTCAAAACCCAATTTCAGAAATTACTATTAATAGTAGGAAAATATTCGAATTTTTTTCTGCAGCCCTGTATATGACCTATAGATTTGTATATATACTACAATAAAAACGTGTTAAAATTTTATTCTGTTAAAAAACACATAACACAGTTCAAAATTCCCCTTCAGCTGTTTTCGTCAATAAACGGAAATGTACTCGAGATAGTTTGTGCAGCCCTATATATGATTTATAGAATTTATACACAAAGTAATATGCAAAAAAACTGTTCACTTAAAAACGCGTACCAGAACTAAAAACGGACTTCCAGCAATTATTGTTTATAGACAAAACTGTAATCGAATTTTTTTATGTATCCCTGTAAATGAACGAAGAATGCTATGCACACCCGATTCTATAGTAAGCATATTGTAGTGCACCTTATAATATATGACTGAGGTGCACTACAATTTGCAGTGTAACATGATTAAAATACACCGCAAATGATATTTCCCCATACATCGTAATGTAACGGTATTCTTTTGGGTGTCCCTGTTAACGAACTGTAAATGCTACACACTCCATTTTCAATACCAAATATGCCATAAAACTCAATAACATATATCAGTTGCATGGGAATTGGACTAAATTTACACAAGTTAAAGCACAGACAGACAAGCGGCAAATAGACAGACAAACCGAATTCATAAGCTACATAGTACATATTACGCAGAGAGGGGTTCCTCAACAAATCTGTGCCAATGCCTTTTCTGCATTGAAGTTGACAATGCATTTTTCAAAATAAAGTGTATAAAATGTTTTCGGAACATTTTTGTTTGCTAGGATAATTACTTTTTATGAGTTCCAAAGTTCTATAGAGAACCTTTTGATCGTTGAACACAATATTAATAGAGAATATGAAAGAAAACATTAATCGGAAACACAATGTAAGGGGAGGCAGACGACAGTGAAAATGAAGCTGATGATGATTATATATATCAAGTACCGAATATTGTGTTCAACGATCAAGAGGTTCTCTATAGAACACTGAAACTCATAAAAAGTAATTAGCATGAGTTTCAATGTTCTATAGAGAACCTTTTGATCGTTGAACACAATATTCGGTACTTGATATATAATCATCATCAACTTCATTTTCACTGTCGTCTGCCTCCCCTTACATTGTGTTTCCGGTGAATGTTTTCTTTCATATTATAATTTTTTAATAGCGATATTTTTTTCTTGTCAACTCAACATTTGTAAAACTGAAATAACTATTATTTTTAAACTTTCAACAAATTCGTTAATTTGAAAAAAATCGTTAAAGTTAATATTTTTATAATGTGAAAACATAGGACGTTTTTTAACAATCCAAAAAATATTCGTTAAACTGAAAATAATTGTTAAAGTGATATTCGTTGTAACGAGAGTCTACTGTAATCAGTTTTTTTAATACGAAATATCGGTTTTTCGGATGCTATCAGTTCTAAAAAAAAAAACAAGAACGAAAAATCATGCGTCAAGCATAGATTATATAGCACTTTCCAACGCTTCCAAAATAATTTTACAAATCATACCGTTTAATAAGCTAAAAGCTAACATCTAAGTAAACAATTTAGAAAACGCATAACATATTTAAAAACATAATTTCAGGAATTTCCAACATATACAATATTCAGAAAAATATCCGAATACTTTTATTTAGCCCTGTATAGGATCTATAGATTTGTATATATGCTACATAGGATGATAATTTTAGTTCAGTTAGGAAACGCGTAGCACAGTTTAAAATTCTCCGTCTGGAGTTTGTCAATAAACAGAAATGTGTTCGCGAACTTTTGTGCTGCCCTGTATAGGATCTACAGAATTTATACACACCACGTAATAGACAAAAAGCAAGTTAAAATTAAAATCGCGTTCAATAACTTAAAATGCACTTCCAGGAATTAGTGTTAACAGACAGTAGATAATTCTTTTGCGTGTCCCTGTAAATGAACGATGACTGCTATACACACAATATTCCGTAGTAAGTCTCTTTTAATGCACCTTAGTGATCTATATAAATTTCAATGCGTTTAAAATAGTGAAACATTATTTAAATAAACCGCAGACGATTTTTCCCCATAGACGTAATGTAACGGAATTCTTTTGACTGTCCCTGTAAAGTAACTATAAGTGCTATGCACACCCTGTTCCATATTAAGCATCTTCTAATGCACCTTAGTGATATATATAAATTTCAATGCGTTTAAAGTAGTGAAACATTATTTAAATAAACCGCAAATGATTTTTGCCCAT
Source organism: Maratus michaelseni (assembly GCA_963931845.1). Taxonomy (NCBI): domain Eukaryota; kingdom Metazoa; phylum Arthropoda; class Arachnida; order Araneae; family Salticidae; genus Maratus; species Maratus michaelseni. The sequence continues at coordinate 94,978,516 of OZ007597.1, read as the reverse complement.
AGACCGCAATGTAACGGAATTCTTTTGAGTGTCCCTGTAAAAAAACTATAAGTGCTACACACTTCCGTTGAAATAGGGAACATGCTATAGATAACGACAATAACATATAAAAATTGCAGAGCAATCCGAGCATATTTACGGGAGTTAGAGCACGGACAGACGGCAGACGGCAGACGGCCAGACAAACCGAAGTCATAAGCACTTTTCAACTAGGTTGGAAAGTGCTAATAAAAACATTTTCAACTGAGTAACAGAATTTATCCATGCAAGAGTAACAAAAAAATTTAATTTTAATATTAATGTTCTTAATTTAGCATGTTTGTCAGTTGAACAGGAAAATAATTACTTGAGAATTGATAGCATCTGAAAAACCGATATTTTGTATTGAGAAAAACGATTAATGCTCTGTGAAAGCTACTCGAAAACTTCTCTTTTTAACACTTTCCAACCTGGTTGAAAAGTGTTTATGACTTCGGTTTGTCTGCCGTATGGCCGTCTGCCGTCTGTCCGTGCTCTAACTCCCGTAAATAGGCTCGGATTGCTCTGCAATTTGTATATGTTATCGTCGTTATCTATAGCATGTTCCCTATTTCAACTGAAGTCTGTGGCACTTACAGTTTTTTTACAGGGACACTCAAAAAATTCCGCTACATTACGGTCTATGGGGAAAAATCATTTGCGGTTTATTTTAATGATGTTACACAATTTTAAATGCATTGTAATTGATATATATCACTAAGGTGCATTACAAGAGGCTCACTACAGAATAGTGTGTGTATAGCAGTCATCGTTCATTTACAGGGACACACAAAAGAATTCTCTACTGACTGTTAACAATAATTCCTGGAAGTGCGTTTTAAGTTGCTGAATGCTATTTTCAAATGAACTCACTTTTTGTCTATTACTGGGTGTGTATAAATTCTGTATTTCATATACAGCGCAGCACAAAAGTTCGAGAACACATTTCCGGTTATTGACAGAAACTCCAGAAGGAGAATTTTAAACTGTGCTACGCGTTTCCTAACTAAACTAAAATTTATCATCCTATGTAGTATATATACAAATCTATAGATCCTATACAGGGCTGAATAAAAGTATCCGGATATTTTTCCGAATATTGTATATGTTGGACATTCCTGAAATTACGTTTTTAAATATGTTATGCGTTTTCCAAATTGTTTACTTAGATGTTATCTTTCAGCTTATTAAACGGTAATGATTTGTAAAATTATTTTGGAAGCGTTGGAAAGTGTTACATAATCTATGCTTGACGCATGATTTTTCGTTCTTGTTTATTTTGTTTTTACTGACCCATCATACGTAGTACAGGGTAAGTCTTGTGATCATTTTGAAAATCGAAAAATTTTTTTTGCCGGATTTACACGTTTCAGACACTGAAGATTCCGGAAATCATATTTTTTGAAAAAAAAAAATCGCCGTCCGTCTGTGTGTGTGTCTGTAAACGCTCTATCTCCCGAACAAACTGAGATAGAGACTTGAAATTTGGTATGTAATACTTAGTATGTAATAATGGGAAAAAGCTTATTGAATTTCAGTAACCTCGATTATCCGGAACTAGTTTTTTCGGACTCTCGAAATATTCGTTCTGATAAAAGGTATATAAAAAGTTTCGAAATTGTTTATTTTAAGGAGTGAATATAAAAGACAATAAAAAAGAATAAATTTTGCATAAAGAATGAAGTTGATCGGATAATGAGTTGCCGAGATATTTGTAATCCTATTTGCTACACTCTTCGATTTTTCATGACTCTGTATTTCATTCAAATTTCAATTCAAAGATATATTTTAATTGGAAATGAGACACTTAATCCGACGCAGTAAGTCGTTAGTTAATAGGATTATGAGTTTTGGAGTTATAAGGATGTTTCTTTTACGCAATTCAGTAATAGAGCATTTAAAGTTTATGACGTCATCAAGCCACTATTTTATTCGAATTGCAATGCATTTTATAAATAGTTTACACACGTTTTATTTTCATATTTTATATTATGCATATCCATGATGGGTAAGTATTACGATGGCCCAAAACGACTAGTTTAAACGGGGAGCAAAGAAAGAAAAAAAAAATTGAAGAATATAGGGTTTTGTCAGATAAACAAAACCCTAAAAAGCATGCATTTTTATCACCGAATTAAAGAAAAAAGTAATAGCCATTCAACTAGAAATAATGTCTTCTTTCAATTTATGTTAAAAAATAAGCTTAAGGGGTCATCTCCATAGTAAAATTGTACCAAATTCTAACATTTTAAATACGAACACCTTTTTGACATCATATGCGGATATTTCCTTAAATTTTGCTTTAGAATACCAAACTAGAAGTCATTGGGTCAAATAGTTTAGGAATTAAGTAGGTTCAAAGTTTGGAACTCCTAATTTTAAATTAAGTTGCAATCGTTGCAAAACAGATTGCAATGCGGGTTGATTTTAATCATAATTGAAAAACTACTCGTCGTAATGACCTGTAATTTTGGATTCGCATATTTGAAGCTTCTAGAAATCAATTTCTGTTTAAAAAAATTACGCATTAAAAATTTTACATTGATTTAAAAAAAATTAATTTTTGAAAATTATATTAATTGTAATCTATAATTTTTTAAAAGATAAATTGATTTTTAGAAGCTAAAAATATGAGAGTTCAAAATTACAGGTCATTAGACGAGTAGTTTTTAATTTATGATTAAAAAAACAACCCGTATTGCAATCTTTTTTGCAATGATTAAACATGAGTTTAACATGAGGAAATTGAAACTTTAAACCTGCATAATTTGTAAAATACTTGACTGAATAACTTTTCGTTTAGTATCCTAAAATAAAATGTATTGAAGATTCGAAATATGATGTGAAAATTAACATGTTCGTACTGAAAATTTTAAAGTTTATTAGAATTTCAGTATATAGACGACCCCTAAACAAAATTTTAAATTTAGAATGAATTTAGTAGACGTTATTATTAACCGACTGGTATCATTACACATTCTATAAGATGATTTGCGGCAGAGTTGGTAGGGGATATCCTTTTTTTTTTTTTCACGACTGCGCAAGAGTTCTAAAAATTAGTTATGCGTTCCCGATGACAATAATTTTTAGCTCACAGGCTATCAAAGCCTGAGACCTTATGTGCTCGTAGATTCTGTATGTACGTACGTATGTATGTACGTATGTATGTAGGTAACGCGATAACTCTTGATAGAGTTATCCGATTTACTTTAAATTTTGTAATATATAGGTTCATTCTGATAAGGCGCTTCCCTGATTACTTTTGGGGGTTCATTGGTTAAGTATAAAGAAAGGGAAGGGGGGCTAATCCCTCCTTATTTTAGATAATTGTGTTTTCATGCAGAATTATCCGATTTGCTTCAAATTTTGTATGTAGGTTCATTGTGATAAAGCGCTTCCCTGATTAGTTTTAGGGGTTCATTGGTTAAGTATAAAGTAGGGGAACGGGGGGCTAATCCCATCCCTTTAATTTATTGTCGATTTCTTTATCTTTCGAGGGGCATTAATCTTTGAAATAAGAGTATAATATACAATTAGTGTTAATAGTCTGTGAGCTCAATGCCATCAGTTTAACTGGGCACTTTTCTTTTTATTTCAGAATTTAATTATAAATTAACAGATTACTTTCAATTAAATTTTGATTATACGTTGAGAAAACAATTTGAAAATCCTAGATATTTTTAAATAATTTTCAAGCATGGATTTTTAAAAATCTATCAATCTATCAACATTATCATGTTAGTCTGTCACAATAATCTACAGTAACATTTGCAGTAATATAAAACTGATTTTCCCCCCTTTCTTGTTGACGGTTTAAAAAAGACTAAGCAAAACTTAAATTTTTTTTTAATAACAATGCATTAATTTTGAACCTTTAACATATGATTTTTACATGGGAATACGTTGTCATATAAAGAGCATGAATTCTTGACGAAGAATTTGGCGTATTTCTACTTATAAATACATGTAAAGAAAAGTGTGTTTTAAAAAAATTGCAGCATTGTGAATAATATGACGTATTTATCGTAAAATATTAGTATGAAGCATAAAATTTTAATTAAAAAATATTGCGCCAGGGAATGGGTCTCAAAATTATCGAATTACCTCAAAAATATTTCTGGTAGACTTTGTTTATGTTTATGCAGTACAAAAGATTTCTATTTTTTATATTTCAACATTTTCTCTTTCTCTTTAAACATTTTCTCTTTATCTTTAAACCCTCCTTCAACACGTTAGTATCGTTATCGTATCACTTCATCAATTTATTGATAGATTAAAAGAAGACTCCATGGAATACTACTTATTCAAGGACATTACCAATTTCTTATTTTGCTTTAAAAGTATTTATTGTTAATATTGTTTTTTATGTATAAAAATGGCAACAGGAAAAAATACACAAAAATAATATTCTTATGATTTTTTTTTATACCGCTAACCAGGCCCCTACCTGTCCGGCATGAATGCCTAGCTTGACGGGTTAGTACCTGGGTGCGGGGCGGAAATCGCCTGATCACAGCATGTGATCCACCTGACTATAGATTTTTTCACGTCGTTGCTGTGCTTGCTCTCTTGTGGTTTGCTACAGTTATCTTTGTTTGCCGGTTCAAGGTTTCTGTTTAACTTTGTTGAATTGACAGATTTAATAGGTCTCGTAATTTAAAACCTTGATCAGGTGACGAGACCCTCTGCGTTACGATGCTTGTTAAAAGAAAGACTGTTTTACAGATACCAGGGATCCAATCACTACCACCTAGACGAAATAATACCACAGACCGCTGCTTTTTAGGTGCGTTCTTAATTATATAAATACACAGAACTATAGTCCGCCTGTCTGTCCGTAGGTTACCGCACAAAAACTACCCAACCGAATGGTTTGAAATTTAATATATATAATCGTTGCAGAATTTTGTCGAGTCGTTTCAAATTTTATGAAAATCGAATCAAAACTTTAAAAAATATTTAATAAAAGTTTTCTTCATTCTATCAAATCCCATAATACGTAATCTATATAATAAAAACGCAAGTCACGTGACCGAGGAAAACAAAAACGAGCTAACTCATATGCAAGCGGCCATTTTTATTCAAAATTATTTTTTCGAATAAAATTGCATAAAAGTTACATTTTTGGAAAGATCGTTAAAAAAATGTTTCTTTGAGAGATGAGTTACATTCGTAGATTCTGAGATAACTTCGGTGGAAATTAGGTTAATAGCCGCATATCTCAATCCATTAAAGTAAATAAACACATGAGATTATTTCAACGTGAGTCATAGAAATATTAAACCATAGAGGTAATCATTCGCAAAGCAAGTTTTTTCTGGCAAATTTTGCAGCGCTGTCTAGTGTAAAAAAAGAAAAAAAAATCGGATCTGTAAACGTGGCATAGGTAAACAAAATAAATAAATAAATAAATAAAGGAATGCTTATTTTGCTCATAATAGACGTTTTAATTCATTTCACTGAAATAATAAGGATGATTTTTTTTTACATTGTAATAGTACGAACGTATCTCATTTGTCACGTTTAACTTACGATTTCCAACTTGTTTCAATTTTCACAGTTTAACTTCGATTTTTTTTATGGAGCCAGTCAGTTTAACTTTTTAGATACTAGTAGAATTTTGTTTCAGTTGAAGCTCTTGTACTACGGCTAGAGACTAGGAACAGGCGAATTTTAATTATAATAGTCCCGTATATAAATTTTAGTACAGAAACAGTGTTCTATTTAATCGAGCCTTTTATTCATCTTTTAATTAAACGGTATATCAGAGATCACTCCCAGTAGCTATGCGACAATTTTTGTTACAGCAGTTAAGAGTTAAATCTATAAATCGCGTGATACATATTAAGTGAAATAGATTTTTTTTTTAATTTATAAAAATATAAACTTCTAAACCTTTTTACTTACGTTCGTAATTATACGCACCACCTATAGTCGTCGTCTGGTCCGTCCGTCTAGCCGCATATAACAGCGCAAAAACTACACAACCGAATGTTTTGAAATTTTATATGTATAATCGTTGCAGAATTTTCTCGAGTCATTTCAAATTTTATGAAAATACAATCAAAACTTAAAAATACATTAATAAAAGTTTTCTTCATTCTGTTAAATCCTATCATACGCAATTAATTCAATGATATCCCATGATAGGTAATGATTCTAGATTGCCATGGTGATTACGTCCTATTTAAGATAGAGTTAAATTATTTCGTATTGCTGAATTTAATTTAAAAATCAAATTTGAATACTAAAATTGTTTAATAAAAGCAATCCTATAATCAACTGACAGTTTTTTGGATAGATGTTTCCGGAGAAATAGATATTAAAGGGAAAAAGTCTAAATATAGATTTCAAGTTCTGAAATTTTCAAAGCTGGGTTTAAGTTTCCCATTGGAATTTTCAGTAAATGCCAACAAAAGATAAAATGTTGCCAACTTAAAAAGTACTTATTTTACTAGTAAATCTTCAGATTAGAAGCCTCAACGTCAGCTTTAAAAGTCAATGTTTTTTAATCTCACTTTTCATAATATTTAACATGTTACAATCCGCAAACTAATTTTTTTAAATTACTACATATCTATTTATATGCATATAAATTAATTCGAAGGTTTCAGAAATTAGAAACGTTAAATTAAACACGGTTTATGAAATAATATTCTGAAATTCTTATGAACTTCTTATTCTATTTTTTAGATTACAAAAATACATCGCTCAGGGGGGGGGGGGGGGCTCTGCCCCCCTGAACCCTCCGGAATCTTATTACATTTATATTCCTGATTTCCCATTGTTTGTGTGAATGATTCCAGTCTATCTCGGATTTCGTTCTACACAGTGGTTTTATTAGAGTAAGCAAAAATTTCGAAAATAATTTCTTGTTATCCTAATACCTAAACAGCAATATTTACTTACCTGCCAACCACGAAACACTCGCATCTGATAGATAGGTTGAATAATATCTCGTGTACAAAAGCAACTTATGGAAATGCAAACTGAATCTACTATATTTCACTTATATCTATTGCAGAAACCTAGTTTTATTACAATTTTTGATTCGAAAAAACAGTTTTGATGGTCATTCTATAATATTTATTTTACCTAAGTACATCCTGATCTAACTCGAGGGCAATAGCATACTAAAATCCCCTCAAAATAGGCTTATTTGGAAACTTTTAAACCTATTGTGTAATCATTCATAATCGTGCCTACTGCCAATTCACTAAATAGTAACCGTAATTTGGCGCTATAAAGTTTTTTTTTTTTTTAAATAACTTTTTATGATCTCAGTTTCCAGTAATTGTGCTATTTCAGGCTGTATGGATGCGTATTACTACGCTAATTTCTTTAGATTAACCGTCTTGTTGTGCGAGATATTATATTCTATTTTAAAAGTAATACTAATTTTCAACCACGAAAAATCCACATCTCTTCCAGAAAATGAATAATATCTCATGTAAAAATGTTTCGGTTATCATTCTATAATAGTTAAAAGGTAACTTGTATCAAAATAAATTCTCATGTATTTCAATAAAATATTAAAATCACCCAAAAATATTTTACTTTGCGAATAAAATACTGTAAGCAAAATAGTCTGAGTTACTTGAATTTTATTATTTTGATATTCTTTGAAATTTAGTTGCTAGGTTTACGGTTAAATTAAACAGGAAAATAAAAATAAATGCATTTTAAAATTTGCAAAAAATGATAAAATAAAATGTATTATATTATTAGAACAGATGTATAAAATTGCACCAAACATTATACACCTCATTTAAAAAATCTGACGAATGTATTAACAAAATTTCAAATTAGTTTGAATAATTTAAGACCTGACTTGATAAATTTTAGTCTTCATAACTTACTGTTTAAATAGATTAATCAAATGTGCAATTTTATTTTCAACGAATGAAAAATTTCAAAATCGTCTGAATTCCCATAGAAAAGCATTATGACATAAAAAGAAATGTTTTATATTTTCCGAACGAATGAATCAAATGTAACTAAAAACTATACAGCTAATTCCGGGTATCTCACCAACATACCTACCAAAAATCAAACTAATCGGATCATTTTTGCGGCAGTTATCGCGGAACAGACAGACAGACGGACGGACAGACAGACAGACAGACAGACAGAAACCAAAAACTTTTCGGGTCTCCACAGTAAGCCTTCACTGACGTTTCGGCAATTACGGAAATTAATCATATCATAATAACAGACGATATAATTTTTTTTTTCAGTGAAATAATAGCGATGATTTTTTACATTGTCTTTTATTGGATCTTTGCGCATAGTATAATTTTAATGTAACAGAATTGTAATTAATTGTTTGTAAAAGTGTGTTGAAGGAAATTTCATAAGATAAAATTAATATCTATAATATGAAAATTTGCAAATAAAATAAATTTTATATTCAGACTTTTTTGCATATGAGTGCAAAAGCTATTGCACCATGATGTGAATACTTATAAAACTAGTAATAATACGAACGCACCTCATTTGTCACGTTTGACGTACAATTTCCAACTTGTTTAAACTTATGGAATTACTTAATAACTTGTTTAAATGCTATATAGAAAATTTTGAACCTTTTTGAAAATGTGCTTCCTTAGAAATTCAAAATTGAAATTTGATTTTGAATTTCAAAACTTTCCTTTCAATTTGTTTTTCTTTCAACTTTTCTTTCCACATTGTGCAATTAATAAAAAAAAATAATTTAAAATTAATTTAATTAGTTTAAAATTACATTGTATAGTACATTATAGGAAAGCTCTTTAAAAAAATACTGGAAAATGACACCTTTTGAATCTATTTATCTTAATTAGGAGAGCTGCTATAGCATTTTAAAATACATTTGGGTGTTTTTTTTCAATTTGTGACAACTTTGCAAAGCTGTATTTTCAAAACGTATTGTAATATTAAACTAGTCGGATGTGTCAATCCAAAACTTTCTTCTATCTCACACAGGTTTCGCATACACTAAAAAGAATCAGCACCAATTTATATCAAGGTGTAACTGAAACTCAAGTTTTATTAAATTCCGTGCATTATTTCTTGAGATATGACTATTGCTAAAATCGTGTAAATCTTGCAAAAAGCAGCACAGCAGTGCTACCTGTTGGGAGATTTAGACCAAAATTGAATCAACAACAACTTATGTCAACGTCAAACTGAATCTGAAGTTTGAGGAAAATTCGTTCATTAGTTCTTGAGATATAGTTATCCTGTTAATAATGAAAAAGTACTATAGCAGCGTCACCTGTTGGACATTTACACCAAAAGCAGCGTCTATTTATGTCAAGGTCAAACAGAATATAAAGTTTTATGAAATTTCGTGCATTCGTTCTTGAGATATAGCTATCGTAAAAATCAGGAAAAATGTGGTATATCTGCGCCACCTGTTGGGATATCTAGACCAAAACGTAATAAGCGTCTATTTATGTCAAGGTCTAACTGAATCTGAAGTTTGATGAAAATGAGTGCATTAGTTCTTGAGATAGAGCTATTGCGGAAATCGCGAAAAATGCAGCATAACAGCGCCACCTCTCGGGCGATTTTCCCCAAAAACTAACAGCCCCAATTTATATCAGGTACTAACTGAATATAAAGTTTTATTAAATTTCGTGCATTAGTTCTTGAGATATTGCGCCCACAAAATTTTTGTCACATACAGACAGACAGACAGACAGACAGAGTCACAGACAGACATTTTCTAAAAACTATCAAATCTTGTCCAGGACCTTTTAAAACGTATAAATCCGTCGAAAACCGGAAGTCGAAAATTTTCATGAATCCAATACTTTTTTCTTGTAAAGATAGAAGAAAGTAAACAAAAAACAATTGATACTTTTCTCAATCTATAAAAAGACTACTTCTGTAGACAATCTCATTAAAATCTGGTGATACAATCACTGTATTTATTTGATACGGAATGACCCAATGCAAAATGTTAACCAATACCGCACGACTTTTATCTCAATTCTCTATGTATGACAAATTTCAAATTCTATAATGTAATCGCGTGACTTATTACGATATTTTTCGGACATAATATTTTTAGATATAAAAGTTTTTATTATGCCTCCAGGTATGTTCTGCCCTTAGTATATAACTCCAACCTTTTAACAAATCTTATGATGTCAAAATCAAAATAGCAAACACACGAAAGAAACAAATGAAAGAAAATATCACACGACTTCTAGTTGATATGTTTTTAAATAACTTATTCTTTGAACATGAATTTCCTTCTAAAAGAATAATCGCCCTACAAATTGCTAAGAAGAGAGTGGGGGTGGGGGGAGGGGTAAAATAAAATGAAAAAAGATTACTTTTGTATTGAATAGCGTGTGCTTTTCGTATTTATTCAACATTCACATAACGCCATTAAATAATAACATTTCAAATTTGTAATGTAAGTGGTTTATTGGGATATTTTTGGGGTGTAATTTTTATAGATAAAAAAATTCTTATTATGCTTCTAGATATATGTCTTTTTGTGGTGTTCTGTACTCATTTAAATAATCTTAAGTAAAACCAAATGAAAAAATATACGAAAGAAAATAAAATGTTAAGGAAATTGTCACGCGATTAACCTGCGGCTGATACGTTTCTGATAAATTTATTGTTTGAACATGATTTTGCTCCTAAGAATAATGGAGTTAATAAATTACTTGAGGAAAAATATTAAAGGAATAAAATAGAATAACATTTAAAATTTGTAATGTAAGCACGTCGTTTAATGGGATATTTTTTCGTGATATTACATTAAGATATAAAATTTCTTATTTTACGCTTCTAAACACGTTCAGTTTTCATTCTACACAATTCATTTAAATAATCTCAAGTCATAAAGAAAAGGAAAAAGTCAAGGCAATTGTTATGCGACTTCAAGTTAATAATTTTATTATTATTATTATTATTCATTGTCTGAACATGATTTTGCTTCTGAAAATAATAGTCTTGAAAAAAAAGTAGAAAAATAAGATAGCAAATAAAAAAAACGTGTTTTACGCATTGATTAGTGTGCACTTTTCATGTTTATTTATGCATTGATTATATATATTATGTGCGTGCAGCATATTCAGAAATATGTGCGTGCAACAAATTGAGAATTATGTGCCGTAAAACCTGCTAAGACGGAATCTATAGGGACAAAGTAAAGTTCCGTTTCTGACAGGTTTCTGTCTTAGCAGGTATAATTATATGGTGTTACTTCCACCAGAGAAATAAATTTTTCTGTTTAAGGCTGAATTCCATTATAGACAGCTTCCGTTTTCACAGGTTTTACTGCATTTAATTTGGTAATATTTTGATAAAAGTATGGTTCTATGACAACTTTTGACGGAAAATTCTAGAGATCGATTGAAAGTTCGTTTTCGGCGAACATTCGGTACATACCGAAATCATTGTCAGATCTCATAAGTGGCCTTCTAATGGAAAATTTTAGAGTGTCAAACTTGTTACCAAAACAAGATAGAAAATATTACATGATATCCATAAAATAAGAAATATTACAAAATTAAAAAAATTGAATGTTTGATAATTTTAAGAGGCTTTTAAACACACCAATAATGCGTCATTAATTTATATTTATGATTTTTGATATATAAATTGCCAAATATATATGTATATAACATAAAGAGTATGCATTTAATTTTTATTTTTATAGAAACTTGAAACTATAAAATTCTGTGTTAAATTTCACTGTCAGTTGCACCACATAAATACCCCATGCTTCAGTTCATATAAAAATTATTCTTATTTCTTCAGTTCCCAAGTAAAAAATTAAAAAGTAATAGAGAAAAAAAAACTTATCGTTATAGTATGATTATCCTAAAACTGAAACAATTTTATCTTAAACTCATCAACAACCAAACATTAACTTATATTCATGATTTGGATGAAGTACTTGATGATTATTTTGATTGAAATCTTTGAATAGAATGTAATATCTAAGAGTCAGTTACATATACAACTTCGTAAAAGAAGTGTATGAAAATTTCTCTGGACTTTATTAGTTTAGTTACTACTTATGAATGTAAAGATTATATATAGTGACAAAAAAAGAAAGAACAAATCGTTAACAATCGAACAAATCATAACAAGCGCTATATTATATTCATGGAATAATTTTATCTTAAACTCATCAACAACCAATCATTAACTTATATTCCTGGTTTTGGATGACGTACTTGCTGATTATTTTGATTGAAATCTTTGAATATAATGTAATATCTAAGAGTCAGTTACATATACAACTTCGTAAAAGAGGTGTAAGAAAATTTCTCTGGGCTTTATTAGTTTAGTTACTACTTATGAATGCAAAGATTATATATAGTGACAAAAAAAGAAAGAACAAATCGTTAACAATCGAACAAATCATAACAAGCGCTAAATTATATTCATGGAATAATTTTATCTTAAACTCATAAAAAACCAATCATTAACTTATATTCCTGGTTTTGGATGACGTACTTGCTGATTATTTTGATTGAAATCTTTGAATAGAATGTAATATCTAAGAGTCAGTTACATATACAACTTCGTAAAAGAGGTGTAAGAAAATTTCTCTGGGCTTTATTAGTTTAGTACGAATGTAAATATTTTATATAGTAAAAAAATAAAATAAATAAATAAAGAACAAATCATCTTCATCGGATGACCTACCCAAAATTGGAACAATTTTACTTTCAATTCACCAACAAAACAAGAAGCGCTAAATTATATTCATGATTTTTTATGAACTGCTCGTCAAATGTCAAAAACAAAAACTAAGGAGTAGGGAGAAACCCCCAGTTATTGACACCTAACCAGTAACTGACACTGCTGTAGAAATCTAAACTCAACTAAGCATTTTCTTGTAAAAATCCGCAAAGTTATGTCATCTAGTGGTTACTTATTTCTCTTAACTGTTATAACTTATTTTGCAGCAATTTATTTTTCAAAAAAGGGATGGTGTCAGTTACTGGAGATATTGACAATATTTATAACAAAAATTAATTTTTAGTAATAAAAAGTATAATTTTTCAAAATTTTGTCAACAATAATTTTTAATGTATCTTTACTATACTTTCAAACACAAAGATAAGCATAAAATATATTTATATAACTTTGTAATAGTGATTTGAACAAGAAAAAATCCTTGAAGTGTTAGTTACTGGGGGTATATGTTTTATGATTATTTTGACTGAATTACTTAAATATTATTTAGTATTAAATTATATTACATTAGATAGTATTTATATTAGATTTAAATAGTATTTAGTATTAGATTTATGATTATTTTGGTTTTAATACACTATGTACTTAGATATTACATGCTATACGGTAGGCGTATAATACCTAAGAGTCAGTTACACTAGCTTCATAAAAATGACTTTATATATTTTTTCTGATTTCATTAGTTTAATAACTAATTAAGGATTTAAATATTATATATAGTAAAAAGTCAAAGAGAATTTCACCTTCATAGGATGATTAGTCCAAATCGGAAACAATTTTACCTTTAACTCACTAAAAATAATTAAGTTACATGATTTTTGATGAACTGCTTCTTAAATGTCAAAAGCAAGAACGGGAAGTATATATTTTTATGATTACTTTGACTGACTTACTTACACTTAAATATTAGTTAGTATTAGAGTACATTAGATTATATAATATTAGTATTAGATTTAGATAATATTTGGTATTAGATTTATGATTATTTTGGTTTGAATACACTATGTACTTAGATATTACATGCTATACTGTAGGCGTATAATACCTAAGAGTCAGTTACACTATACAGCTTCATAAAAGGAATTTAGATTTTTTTTCTGATTTCATTAGTTTAATTACTAATTAAGGATTTAAATATTATATATAGTAAAAAATTAAAGAGAATATCACCTTCATAGGATGATTAATCCAAATCGAAAAAAAAATTATCTCTAACTCACTAAAAATCATTAAGTTACATGATTTTTGACGAACTGCTTGTTAAATGTCAAAAGGCAAGAACGGGGAGTATATATTGTATGATTATTTTGACTGACTTACTAACACTTAAATATTAGTTAGTATTAGAGTAGATTAGATTATATAGTATTAGATTTATAGTATTAGTATTAGATTTAGATAATATTTATTATTAGATTTATGATTATTTTGGATTGAATACACTGTATATTACATGCTATACGGGTGGAGTGTAATATCCAAAAGTCAGTTACATATACAGCTTCATAAAAAGTTTTTTTCTGATTTCATTAGTTTATTACTAATAAAGGACTTAAATATTATATATAGTAAAAAATTAAAGAAATAATCATATTCATAGGAAGATTGATTCAAAATTATAACAATTTTACTTTTTATTCATCAAAAATCATTAAATTTTATTCATGATTTTTGATGAACTGCTTGTCAAATGTCAAAAACAAGAACTGGGGAGCGTATTGTATATATGTTTTGTTATTATTTAGATTGAAATCCTTGAATAGTGTGTAACACCTAACAACCAGTTACATCATGCGATAATTCCATGCTTTAATCTTTTATAGAAAAAATTATTACCTTTGGTTTCTTTAGCTTCATATAAAGTGCTTATCAGCAGAAGCCCTACGAAAATCCAACCGGCAGACGACATTTCCAGTTCCTTTCTTCTCAGGTAAACAAAGTGCGCTTGCGTTCTGAGTTGTTCCGACGTCATTTATATTGATTCGAAGGATGCGCCTTGGCAAACGATTCTATACGATATTTTTTCAATGCTAAAAGAGAAAAAAAAAAGCAATATAAAATACTAATACAATCATGCAACATTTTCTAAAAGCCCTAAAAGCCTTGGCAAATAGAATTACATAAAAATCGTGACTTAAAAACGTTTTCTTTAAAAATATTTGCGCTATGTTTTAGCAGCAAGGCCTTCACTTATTATTTATTTATTTATTGTATTTTGCTTTTCAAGCATTTGAATTGATGATAGATATTAATATGATTCGTTTTACTGTTCTTCCATCATTATATTGCTTCTGTCATATCTGGTTGATTGGTTAGGGGTGCTACGCACAATTTTTTGCAAATGACAGCAAAGCAGACCGTGATCTCCGTTTAAGAGAATTCTTTAAAAATATTTTTCCTTTCCTTAACAACATGAAACTTTCCTAAACATTAAAGGGCTCATTTTTAAACCTAACAGCATGAAATTGGTAGGCATTATTATTGAGGCGATTTAAAATGCGTGGTGATTTAGAAAAAAACCCTTTTTCTTAAATTGGTACTTTAAAAGACTGCTAATTTAGGTTCACAAATATGATATAAAATTACTAGCCCCATTAAAATATCAATTTCATTATCAGCAACCTAAATTCACGCAATAACAAATTGAAGAGCATTAAACAAGTGAATGTTCACCAAATCTTCATTTTTTGTTTACTGTAAGGAGTTTAAGTTAAATGATTCTGAAAATGTCTTACTCTCTTAGCGACACTGTTTTGAAGGCATTTTGTAAACTCGGATGAAAATATGAAATTTTATGAGGAAATAAACAGCTGTGCTGACATTTATTGGTTTTGTTCCACATATAGAAATAAAGTAAAAATATGAAAAAAAAAAAAAAATCAAACTGTTTAGTTTTTATGACGAAAAGAATAGAGGTCCACATTTGTGCAAGATGCGAGCTTGACTGTTACTTTTGTCTAAATGTAATTAGTAGAGAGTTTTCAAAAAAGCATGCCATATTTGTGCAAGATGCGAGCTTGACTGTTACTTTTGTCTAAATGTAGCAGTAGAGAGTTTTCATAAAAATATGCTGATCGTAAATGTCATAACGTCAGAATTTGTGGTCTATGTCAAAAACGTTAACTTTTTGCATAGAAATTTACGGTATTTTACAGAGACAGTAGAAGATAACGTTTGCTGGCTTTTGACATTTCCCTGTAAAAGAACAATCTGTTAGCCTAGTCAGTTTATGTAACTACACGATGACGTCACAATGGTGACCAAAAGTTGAATTCATCAAAGCGTCACATTATAATTCTTCAGTGGCTATCACTTCGCGATTCCACTGTAAAATCACCGTGGTCGATTTTTAGTTACTTTCATTTCGTCAAAAGAATGGGACCCAACACAATGAGTTGGATGCCACTTATTTTCTATGCCACATGCAGGGCTTGACAAATGCGGTCGCCAGGTCGCC
Source organism: Maratus michaelseni (assembly GCA_963931845.1). Taxonomy (NCBI): domain Eukaryota; kingdom Metazoa; phylum Arthropoda; class Arachnida; order Araneae; family Salticidae; genus Maratus; species Maratus michaelseni. Next base: position 94,962,324 of record OZ007597.1, on the reverse strand, counting down.
ACTGGCTACCAAGATTTTTGATCTGGCGATCCAGTTATTTAATGTTTCGGGCGAATTTTTGTAAAAAAAATTGACATAAGAAATGAACACAACTGGCATTTTTTCTCTCCTCCACCCCTACTCGTGCGCGGCAAGCAGTGATCTTCCTCTTCTCTCGTACTTTTAATGGAAGAACTAAATTTAAAAAGCATTTTCCAACTCATGCACAGAAAACACACCATTCTTTTCAGCTATAGCCAGCTAGTATATGTCACTTGATTAGAATGTTGGTAGAAGGGAGGGGATATTTCAATAAAACAGTAAGAAATAGTATCAATCCAGCCTCTGTGGTACCTAAAATTGGATACGATACTAAAAAATGCTCAAGTTTTTTGTAAGTTTAAAATCCGATTTTTGTGTTTATAGAAGTTGTTAACATATAAGTGATTATAATTTTTATAAGTTTCATTAGAAAACATAGTTTATATTTTTCTAAATCATGTACTATTCTAAACTATGTAACTAATAATTCTGAACTATGCTTGTTATTATTTTTTTCTCAATTAATTCATAAAAAACATTTTTGAAAATCAATGACGGGGAAGAGGGTGAGAGATAAATATTTTTTACTGGCGTCTAGTATTTTTGTCTGGCTACCAGATTTTATCAAATTTGTAACGGCACATGACGATAAAAAGACAAAAAAATAATTGCTTTTTTTTCACTTCTTTCACATTTTGGTCATACAATGGTTACTACACTATTTTGTGATAAACCAATTAATTTTAAAATGTACAATCATAGAAAAAAAGAAGTATACCACCGCACTGACTCTGCAATCATCATATAATATAACTGATAGCAATCGATCAGTAATAAAGTCTACTTATTAATCCTTAACTACTGTTAGCGGTCTCACAGATAAACTGTTAAAATTGAAAACTAGTCGTTGGGGGCCACCGTAATATTGACCCATCATGGATATGCATCATCTTTGTTCGCTAGATAGAGTGTTTAAAATCGTGGCTTGATGACGTCATAAACTTTAAATGATCTATTACTGAATTGCGCAAAAGAAACATCCTTTTAACTCCAAAAGTGATAATCCTATTAAATAACAGTTTACTGCGTGCGATTAAACGTCTCAATTCCAATTGAAATAGATCTTTGACTTGAAATTTGAATGAAATACAGGGTCATGAAAAATCGAAGAGTGTGGAAAATAGGATTCCAAATATCTCGGCAACTAATTACCCGATCGACTTTATTCTTTATGCAAAATTTATATATTTTTTATTGTCTTTTATATTCACTCCTTAAAATAAACAATTTCGAAAATTTTTATCGATCTTTTATCGGAACGAATATTTCGAGAGTCCGAAAAATATAGTTCCGGATAATCGAGGTCACTGAAATTCAATAAGCTTCTTCTCATTATTACATACTAAGTACATACCCAATTTTAAGTCTCTATCTCAATTTGTTTGGCAGATAGAGGGTTTACACACACATAGCCAGGTGGACGGCAATTTTTTTTCTTCTAAAAATATGTGTTTCAGAATCTCCTGTGTCTGCAACGTGTAAATCCGTCAATTTTTTTGTTTTCTATTTTTAAAACGATTGCAAGACTTACCCTAAATTGATTCCTAATATAAATTTTTCAGAATGCTTATTTTAAAATGTATACTTATATTTTCTTTAAAGTTGTTCTCAAATCCAAAATAGCTAATTTCTGGCATATTTCTAAATTCATTTTTATTCGGAAATACATGAAATTGGCAGGTGTTCTTATTCAGAATAGGGTAGATGTGCCAGTAATGGACCGCCTTCCAGTAATGGGACATCTTCAATGTTTTTGGTTTATAAAAAAATAACCAATAAAAATTCAGCTTTTTTTTATTTCATTAATATGCTATCTTTAAATTCTAGTTTTAAATACAATCATAATATCAATTATCCATTACTTTTTGTGAGCTGTCCATTACTGGAATTTAGGGTGTTTTGATTTATTTCTGTTATTTACAATTAAATTTCGATTCACATTGGGAAATGTGACTATGAGCATGGTTAATTATTGTTGGTAGAGTAATATAATATTAAAAAATATTGAATATAACAATTATAACTATTAATTAAAAAATAATTTTTAAAGAAATTCCTTAAGGGTGTCCATTACTGGCACATCTACCCTATATATAATCGAATGGCGTTATCCATTTTTTGGTAACGGCAGATGATGTTTCAGAAAACACTATCAAAGTCGGTGCTTTGAACCAAATTTCCGACGCGCAGCGTCAGAAACGGGTAAAACGTGACCGAAATTGATCTTAAGTATTACATTTATCTAAAAATGGAAAACGCTATTCATTCCAAATAGCTTTAATAATCAGGCATGCAAGTGCCATGCGTTTAAAAGTTTGTTCATAAATGTGTCAGAAAGTTTCGTGACACTGAGCGAGGGGAAATATGGCAAAGTATACACATTTAAAAACTTCAATACTTAACAGCAAAATAGCATAGTTCTAATTATTGTCAATATTTTTGATGGTTACATAAAACAAACAAATGGAAGTAGAAGTTAATATAAAAAGTTGTTATTTGCACAATAGAATTTCATATTATTGAAATATTTACTTTTATTATAATTTTTAATGGATTCATCTATTATTTTTATATTAGTATGCGTTTTTTACATTTATAATTTTCTTCCTTAACGGCTACAATAGCCGGTTTCCCAATCAGATGCAAAGTTTTAATTTGAATACGAGTTGCATCAATAAAAATGATTGCTGATCGTCGATCTTATCCGTATTTGGTGAAATCTTGTTATCCGAATCTATGCGAAATCATTTATCAGGTTCGGTCGGGTTGTGGGCTTACAGATTTTTTGTTGTTGTTGTTGTTAGGTTAGGGTAAGAATACGGGTTGAATCGAAATATAGTTTCAGTCAACCATCATTCATGTTCAAGTATTCATTCAATCATGTTCAAGAAGTATATAACCGGATTCGTGTATAACTCTAGATCCGAGCCGACATCAGAAATTCTATCGTAACACAATTTCTGATAAAATCTGGTTACTCGGTCTATTCTATTCCATACAAGACTTACAGTAAAAACATTACACCCGACTCGGGTCAGATCGGGTTCACGAAAATCAGGTCACACGACAACTAATCCAAATCTATTCTGTAGCCAAACAGATCGATCCAAAAAGATCGATCCGAAGTTTCTGGATTGGATTCGGGTGAAATCTGGTCTCCCGACCCGGTGCAGTGTCCTCACAAACTTGAACCATAGAAAAATTTTGATCCGAACAATCCGTATAGTATTCGGATAAAATCTGGTCACCCTATCCGATGCAGATTCGTCACATTTTTCACATTGAAGTCGCACGGTGACTTCACAAAGTAGTCACATTGTGAGGTCACAGAAAGCCTTGAAAACGGCCATAACGACCTCGCATTTAGGTCACAATGACTTCACATCGACGTCACTTGACGTCACGACGACGGTCACAAAGTCACAGTGTGACTTCACAGTGACGTCGCCTTGACGTCACCATGCCTTACGGTATACTACGTATATGGGTAAGTAAAAAACAGCTAACTTCTAATTTTCAGCTTAACTATAGATACGGGTGAAATTTTGTTTCGTTCGGAGCCCTAGTACCATCGCTAGAGAGTAAATTTGTCACAGCAGTTAAGAGTTAACCCTTAATTGTGACAAAAATTGTCGCATAAGTACTGTGAGCGGTCTCAGAGACCGCTTGATCGAAAGATGGATAAAAAGCTCGATTAACTCATAGGATACTGTTTCTGTATTAAACACTTTGTACAGGACTATTATAATTAAAATTCACGTACTCAGAATTTTCTAGGCATAGTACTAGGGCTCCAAACGAAACAAAATTTCACCAGTATCTATAGCATGGACATAGTACTAAAGAAGGATTTCTAACGAAATAGTGTTAATATCGTGTCGCGACTTTGGAACTAAATGACAGCTGCACAGGTACGGCTCTGTGCAGTCGGCGAGAATCCCTGCTAAACCAGCGCCACCTACAACATCAAACCGAAACTATATATCAGATACCTACCCGAAGACAGACGATTTAAAGAAGTATAAGAGGAGTTCTATGAAGAAGCAGACGAACTGGTGACGTATGGAGAAGCTGTCCTACATTTGCGCCACCTGTTTGAGACATTTTTCAAGAAACGATTTTTTTCTTGGAAAGGCCATTTCGTTAGAAGTCCCGATCTAGTTCTATGTTCATGATCATAGTTAAAATGAAAAACAGAAGTTAAACTATGGAAATTAAAAAAGCAGCTGTCTGTGAGACCGCCAACAGGAGTTAAGAGTTAAGAAACCACAGTCACGCGAAGACACTCGCAAGCTAATGTTAGATAAATGACAGCGCTCTTTTCAAATATCTCGTTTTCATTTCAGTATTTTTAAATGCTTTATTTTGCATATGATAGCCGAGGTTGATCTCTAAACGGACACTTTTTTACTTTTTCGATTTTGGTTGCAATTTTTTTTTCATACTTTTTACTTTCGCTACATGTTCCGAAACAGAAACTGATCGCATAAAAAAAAATCTACAAACAAAATCGAAAAAGTAAAAAAGGACCCGGTTAGAGTTTGACCTCAGCTATGGAAAAAAATCATTTAAAAATATTCAAATGCAAACGAGAAATTTGAAAAGAATGCTGCCATTGGTTTAACATTAACTTGCGAATGTCTTAGAGTAGGCTCTTAGTACGATACTTAATTTTTTTCTTAGGAGGTCGTCTATATACAGAAAGTGTACCAAACTCTAAAAATTTCAATACTAACACCTAACTTTGACATCATATTTGGTTCCTTTAGTTAATTTTACTTCCGATACCAAACGGAAAGTTATCCGGTCTAGTAGTTTAGGAATTATCCAGGTTTAAAGTTTCGAACTCTTAAGAGCCTTACGCTATACTCCATATTTCTCAATAGGCGTTTACCCTTGAGAGCCACCCTGACCGGTTGACATGGAAATCACATATGGTACCGTCTTATATATTTTTCTCACTCCATTTCGACTTTGTGATCATGTACAGGGAGTCTATGGGGAGGTTCTTTACAGATTTCTCGCTCGCATTTTGATATTTTTAAATGATTTTTTTTCCATAAGATAGCTGAGATCGACCTCTAACGTTGTTAGTTTTTGCTTTTTCGAGTTTGATTCCAGTTTTTTTATATAAGAGTACTTTCACTTTCAGAACCGGTTTCAAGCGGTTCCAAATTTTAAAATGTCTTCTTATATAAAAAAAAAAAAAAAAAAAAAACTGTAACCAAAATCGAAAAAGTAAAAACTAACAACGTTTGACATCGACTTCAGTTACCCTATGCAAAAAAATAAAATTAAAATAAAAATAAAAAAATAAATAAATATTAAAATGCGAGCGAGAAATCTGTAAAGAACCTCCCCATAGACTTAACATTAGCATGAGTGTTTCTTCCCGTGACTAGTGTAGGCTCTTAATGTTAAATTCGTTTTAAATCAATGCAAAACCTACTGCAATGTTTTTAAAGCATAACTCAAAAGATTACTTTGCGAAAAGAGCTGTAATTTTGGATTTGCATATTCAAAGTTACTAAAAACCAAACATTAGGAGTTCCAAACTTTAAATCGTTATAATTCCCAAGCTACTTGACAAAATGACTGCCGTTTGGTATCCAAAAGTAAAAACATGTTGGAAATTGTACGTCAAACGTGACAAAAGAGGTGCGTTCGTACTATAACTAGTTTCTGTGAAATGAATTATATCGTCTGCTATTATGATATGATTATCTTTCGTAATAAAATAAGTACATTTTAATTTGGCAACATTTTATCTTTTGTTGACATTTACTGAAAATTCTAATGGGAAACTTAAGCCTAGCTTCGAAATTTTTAGATCTCGAAATATATATTTAGACTCTTTTTCCATTTAATATCTATTTCTACGGATATATCTATCCAAAAAACTGTTGGTAGATTATAGGATTGCTATAATTAAGCAATTTTAGTATACAAATTAGGTTTTTAAATTCAGTAATACGGAAATAATACAACTCCATGTTAAGGCGGTATTCAAAAGAAATATTTTTCCACGCTCAACAACTCAAAATTTCGAGGCACATTTACAGACTCATTTTTAAAAATAAAAAAATGAAACTTGGCGGCGTGATAGTTGAAGAAATTTATAAGGGCCCCATGTTTTTATTTTTCGTTCAATTAATTAGAAATTGATTTACAAACAATTATTTTCACAGTACGATATTTTTTTTTTGTTTCCAGCGGTATCACTTCGGGAAATTCAGTTCAAAATGTCCACTTTGACAGCCTTTTTAAAAATATATTCTGCCTTTATCAAAAAATCGATACAATACGGACATTATAAAGTTTCTGAATAAGAGAACCTGCCAATTGGATGCATTTTAGAGAAAAAATGAATTTACATATGTGTCTCAAAATAAGCATTTTGGATTTGAATACACCCATCAACATGGCAACCTAGGATCATTACCTATTATGGGACATCACTGAATTAATTACGTATCATAGGATTTAATAGAACGAAGAAAACTTTTATTAATATATTTTTAAGTTTTGATTCGATTTTCATGAATTTGAAATGACTCGACAAAATTCTGCAACGATTATATATATTAAATTTCAAATCAATCGGTTGGGTAGTTTTTGCGCTGTTATATGACGGACGGACCAGACGACGACTATAGGCGATCCGTTTTTATATATTTACGAACGCACCTAAAGAGTCATTAAAACTACTTAGATTTCGTTACTTATAATTTTCTGATTGATTTGAATATAGCCATTATTCGCAATGTATTGTTCAAACCGCTATAATAAATATTTTTAGTCTATAAATATATATCTGTATGTTTATTTTTCATAAAACTTATTTCATTAATCAGATATACTCTATATTTTACAGCTTTAACTTCTGTGTGTTTGATAAAAGTAAAAGTTATTTCGTTTAAGACTTGGGATGTATCGTTTCATTTTGTAATGAATCTAAATATTTAGGTAAGTAAAATTTACTTATTTACATAACATGAAAATCTGCTTCCGATAATACCAAGAATCTGGTTTCTAAACTTTTACTTACAAACAACACTTACCTAATCTTTAAAAGTCAATCTCATATTCTTAACGAACAGGGCTTAATTTGTTAAGCCCACCGGAGCCCGACTCCAGTACTTCTCTGTATTTAGTAAATATTTAAATATTGGACAGAATTCACCGGAGCTCATAAACAATGTGCTCCGGAACCCAGTGCCATAACACTTCCGAAAGACGAATCCTAAATTACCCTTTCCTTTCCGTCTCATCTCCAATCTTTTACCTTCTTTTGTACCAAAACACTTATAAGTGACGTAATGTGTCGCTCACGTAAGAGATGGATATGAATTGGTCTATTTTTATATCAATCATCGGGGTTAGGCAGGCTCGAGCGCAATAGGTCTTAAATTCAAAATTTTATTTATATCCATTTCAAATCTAAAATGATTTGAAATGGACATAAATAAAATTTTGAATTTTGCTATTTTGATCAGAATGGGTAAACAGATAGTCTTTTTCAATTCTGCATTGCTGCGAACTATTCTTTTTTTGTGTTAATACCATTTTCGAATCATAATCCTGAGCTTATTTATTCGCAGAATTCTGCGATTAATTAACATTAAGATTAGGCAAAGGTTTCTATTTGAAAGTAGTAATAACTAAATAGTGGAATAGTTTATAGCTAAATATACGCAAAGTAGATGTATTTAAAGTTTTTATTTTGCTAAATTAAAAAAAAAAACAATGCTTTAAGTTTTAAAAATGTATGAAATATAAATATGCAGATTGGAGTGACGGCGGAGCGGGGGTGCGTTACGGGTGTTAGTACTGCAGAGTATTAGGGCTCCGGTACTTTCTTTTCTTAGAAATTAAGCCCTGTTAACCAAAATATCAAAGTTACTTACCGCAGATATATATTCATGAAAATTAGAACGACGTGTGTTTTATATCATCCATGATTAAAGACAATCTAAAGACATGCAGTTATCGCAACCGTTATAAGTTTTAAATTAAGTTAACCGTTATACGTCGCCATATCAGACTTTTATGCTAATAATAGCAATTACTTATATTTGAATATAGAGCCGTAATCTAGAACTTCAGGAAATAATCAGGTTATCAGGTTATACAAATAGTAATAAATTTATATGAATAGAGAAAAAGAAACCCTTTAATATTCTCATTATCTCAACTTCAGATATAATATATTACATTAATAGCCTGCACTAATCACGGAAAGAAACGCTCAGGCTAATGTTAAGTCTATGGGAAGGTTCTAGCGCGATTTCTCGCTCGCATTTTAATATTTTTAAATGATTTTTTTTGCATAGGATAGCTGAGGTCAATCTTCAACGTTGTTAGTTTTTACTTTTTCGATTTTTGTTGCAGTTTTTTTTATAAGCGGGCATTTTCTATTTTGGAACCGGTTCTGAAAGTGAAAGTACATAACTGGAACCAAAATCGAAAAAGTAAAAACCAACAACGTTGGAGACTGACCCCAGCTATCCTATGCAAAAAACATCATTTACAAATATTAAAATGCGAGCGAGAAATCGCGCTAGAACCTTCCCATAGACTTAACATTAGCTTGCGCTTTTTTTCGCATGACTGATGTAGGCTCTTAACAGTATATATTGACATGGAAGTCATTTAGAAGTGGTTTGTATATATCCCATTAATTTATATTACTTCAGCGACATTATATTAAAAGCATTCAGTTGTAGTTAACGCTTTCATATCTGACATCCCATTTAAAAAAAAAAAATACACATCTTCACATTTATTATTGTTAGAGACAAAGTCCTATTGCTTTCATTAAGGATTTTTCGGCACGCACCGAACGAAAGCAAAGGCACACACTAGAAAAAATTAACAATCGTATAGTAATTGCATCAGAGGATGACGTCATACGCTTAGAGAAAAACATGGGTCAAAGAAAAATAAACTGAATACATAAAAAATACAATTTAATCTAACATAACAGAGCATACAGCATACTTTTAGACTACATGTGAAATACTACTGCTTCGATCGGTCGCTGGTGTCTTTTTCTTTTAAACATTTCAATTTTGCTTTTTAATTATAAATATAAAAAAAAAACCTGTGCGAAGATGTAATACTTTATCTTTTTTTGTATTTTTTTTTTTTTTTTTTTTTTTTTTTTTTTTTAATAATCATTGTTGAGCACGATATAATGCGGTATTTTTATTTTTGTGACAACGTTGATTTGGGAAAAACTCTCATTTCTTTTATGATAACAATGCCGATTTACATTTTATTTAACTGCAATTTTTAATCAATAAACGTGTTTTAACGAAATGTGATTGTACTTTGTCAGAAGCCGGTTCAAAAACCTTTCAAATGATACCTCATTCATTGTTGTATGTTTTGTAAATGCATAAAAAAAAGGGATGTTGACAACTGAAATAATATGTATGACTATAAAAGAAAAATCTCTTAATTTCAGTGGTAATTGTCATTGTTATTCTACAAAATAAAAAATAAATAAATAAAAATTACCGACATTACATTAAATACATTCAACGGCATTTAACTATGGGAAAAAAACTTTACTTACATATTTCTTTTTCAGTTCAAACAGCCACAAATGTCGGAGAAAAATCTACTATTCACAAAATGCAATACGCAACAAAGCACATAAGAACGGTACAAGTGGCAATATATTTTGTGAAACTTTTACGAAGTACTATTTATAAGCATCATAGGTTGACAAAAGTTTTAAACCATAATCCGAATATTTTAATGTTAATCCACATTATCACAAACAAATTATTTAAACCTTTTTAAACTTTAATTATAAAGTCTAATTGACATTAGCATGATAAGACACGATTGCTTACATTGGTATTAATAATTCCCGCTCTTTTCAACAACCTTGAAAGTAAAGTAATCGACGATATTATCGACTTTAATTGTTTGTGCGGACTTAATAGTTAACGCGCATCTTTAATCAACATTCTCACAACACGCTTATTATTGTTATCCTTTAATTTTTGAATGTTTTTAATGTTTTTAATTTATAATTTATAATTTTCTTGTTTAAAAATTGTAACACGTATTTTTAAAATCTTTAGTTAATTTCCAGATCAGTCGATTTGGTCTGTAATTTCTAACAAAGGTTGTTTATATTAAATTTAGACGCATTGAAATTCTACAGAATGGATTACAAGAGCGAAGTATCATGCAACACGCATTTAATTATGAAACACTTTCCTAAACAATCAGAATATTGTAACGAAACTTCACTTTTTAACACTTTCCAACTTATGGGTGAAACCCCCCAGTTATTGACACCTACCCAGTAACTGACACTTGAGCAAAAATCTAACTCAAATAAGCATAATATAATACAATCACTTGTTAACTTTAATTTAAAGTTGATATCGTGGTAATCTCCCGGTTTATGTTTACCATTTTCGAAAATATGCGAGAATATTGTACTTATCACTAGATCTGAAGATGTCACCGATAGAGCGAACGAAACACATGTAATCTACATTAAAAAAGGTATTTTTAAATATTTCGTGTTATGTTTTTATAACTTTAAGCATTATTAGACTTTAATTCAAATGAGCATTTTGTTGTAAAATTCTGCAAAGTAATGTCATCTAGTGGTGAATGAGACACTTATTTTTATTTGGGAGTCAATTTATTCTCCACTAGAAGAAATTCAATGAGGAAGAAACTTTTGAGAATATATAAAGTGGCATTTTGAAGCCACCATCTTATTTCTAAATTTAAGGAATTGTTTTTCTAATCTATTTGTAACGCAACCATCCTAAACTTTTTTCTTAAAGTTATACTAGTAGAAATTAGTTTAAAGATGCATATGATATATTAGGGCCATGATTTAGGGTTTATAGTTATTTAGTTTAGCTTAATGGAGGGGAGGGGGGGGGCAGTTATTTGTTCCTAGAATTTCATTTTAGTAGTCTCTGACAGAGGTGTTAATTATCGGTTATATTAAAGAAAATTGAAATCTATTATTTAAATTGTTTAAAAATGCATAATAATACGATAAGTACAATTTATCTTGTAGTAATCACCATTAAAGTTTAAGTTGTTTTACCAGCGTCTGACTCCAAATGTCAGTTACTGGTTCAAAACTGTCAGTTATTGGACATCTGCATTACTAATAATACAGTACTAAATATTACTGCTATATACTCTTACTATATACTCTGCATTACTAATAATGCAGTACAGCTTACTAAATCCCACTTTTTATAATAAATAGTAAGCTATTTTGTTTTTGTAATAAAGAATAAAGTTTTTTTAAAGCATTTTAATCTTTAAAAAAAAAATCCCTGACGGCTCGGCCTACAGATACAGGTAGATTTCGAAGACGCAGACCGTGGGGCACCTGTTTATTGGGAATTGCAGAACAAAGACCTATTTGCCATGACGTGGCAGTTGGGACAACCCACTTCGAAATATACCTCTGCCTGTAGGTAGAGCAAGCGGATTTGATATCTTGGGAATTGACGAAGTTATGATTTTTTTTCTTCTCCCCCCCCTCCCTTGGGGGCATTTTTAATGAAATCAAAAATATGTCATACATAAATTTTTGGCCCTTTTCCTAGAAGTAATAATAACCTTATACGAATTCGATGTCTATCAAAATTAAGAAGTTATGGGTTTTTTCTGTTTTCACGAAAAAAAAAAAAAAACATTTGTCCCCCCTTGGTTCGATTTTGCCCATTAACGAATTTGATCGAGATTTTATGCCGCTTCATTAACCGACTCAAAAAAGGAGGAGGTTATTAACCGACTCAAAAAAGGAGGAGGTTATCAATTCGACGTGTAGGTATTTTTTTTTATTATGTATGTACACCGATTACTCCGAACTATGCGTCCTATTTATGTGATTTTTTTTTTATTTGAAAGAGAATACTCTCGAATTGGTCCCATTTAAATTTTATTAAAATTGGTTCAGTACTTTTTCAGAAATTCAACAAAAACGAAAAAAAATAAGCATTTTAAAAATAGTTAATTTGTTGGGCAGACGACTTTCATTTAATATCATAAAATATTCTATTACGTGAATTTGCAAATAATAAACTTTTTAACCAAAAATAGAACCGACTTCAAAAACTACTAAAAGTAAAAAATAATTTTTTTTAGATAATAGTTAATAAGAAATTAAATTAAGAGCATTGTATTTACCATGCATATTATTATATTTATGTACATTAATTTGATTTTTTGGAGTCGGTGCCAGCCAAGCCAAGTTAAAGCCATATTACCATTTTTAAACATTTCATCTAACGTTATACATGTATATTTTCAAATGAGATTAGCAACTATATGTCGACAAACATTGTTTTGGAAATTAGTTAATCATTTAAATCATTGTATTTTCTACCATTTGATGAGTTATATGCATTTTTTTTGTCTCGTTTTTATGTAGATATAATTTATACGCGTGTTACGATTTATATTTGATATTTTGTTTTGAATTTTGTACTTGGCTTGGCTGGCACCGACTCCAAAAAATCAAATTAATGTACATAAATCTAATAATATGCATGGTAAATACAATGCTCTTAATTTAATTTCTTATTAACTATTATCTAAAAAAAATTATTTTCAAGAACTACTACAAATAGTAGTTCTTGAAGTCGGTTCTATTTTTGGTTAAAAAATTTATTTTTCACTTTTAGTAGTTTTTGAAGTCGGTTCTATTTTTGGTTAAAAGTTTATTTTATGTATGAGTTTGGAAGAGATTTGCGCAGAATTATGGGAGTTATCGTGTCCATAAAAAAGTGATATAGGTAAAGTTTTGACCTAGGGGTGGTTTTGGGTTCTGGTAGATATGCAAAAATTTTTCAAGAATTCCAACTTAGGGGAGAATGTAATAGGTAGTATTTCTTACGAAATCTACCTAATAAAGAGACAGTAACTGGTTCACTTTTTGTCGGTTATTGGTGTTTAAAAGTAGGGATGGTGTCAGTGTCTGGAGTGTTTGACCATATTTATGAATAAAATTAATTTTTAATAAAATGTATAAGTTTTCAAAATTTTGCCAACAATATTTTTTTAATATATCTCTACTGTCCTTTCAAAAGCAAAAGTAAGTATAAAATAGATTTATATTTTTGTAATTGTGATTTGAACAATAAAGAATGCTTAAAATGTCGGTTACTTGGGGGGTTTCACCGTAGTTGAAAAGTGTTTATGAATTCGGCGTGTCTTTCTGCCTCTGTCCATAATCTAACTATAATATACTCTATGTACTCTTAACTATCTGCGTAAGTATACTCGGATTACCACGCAATTGGTATATATTATTGGAGTTTACTATGGCATGTTTGGTATTGAAAATGAAGTGTGTAGCATTTACAGGTCCTTTATAGGGACACTCAAAAAATTCCGTTACATTACAATCTATGGGGGAAATCTTTTATAGCGTATTTTAAAGATATTACACTATATTTCTTTTAAATGCTAAAAAGGTGTAAATTAACAACATAATATACTGTAAAATAAGTTTTATTAGATTGTTGACATGTTTCGGCTCACTCCGAGTCCTTTTCAAAAACAAATGAGAATATTCTATTATTGTACGGTCTTTGAAGTAATTATTTGAAATGCTATCATTTAATTTTCATGTATTTTTTTAAAAATACGCACGTTATCTTTTATTTTTACTTGGTTGTTTATTTTCATATTTGTAACCATGTAGTAACTTGAGCCACAATTTCAGTAAGTTAAAAGATGCTGCATCGTTACCTATTGTATTTTTGCGTGTTTCTATCTCGATGGTTTCTCTTTATATGGATGGATAGTATAGACTGGAGGGAAAAAATATTTTACTTCCATTGAAATTTATTTATATAGATGGTTTCTTCTTAATGTAATCTTGCCAGGGCTGTGGTTTTTCTATTATATATTTAATATCAGCTATATGCTCCTTTTTTCTGTAATTAAATTTCCTGCTTGTCATACCAATATATTATTATATGCCAATTATAAGTTATTATATTGCTGTTACACTATTTTAAACATATTTAAATTCATACATATCACTGAGTGCATTACCAGGAGCTTACTGTCGAATATGGTCTGAAATGCATAGAATGTACCGTTTATTTACAGGGACACTCAAAAGTATTTGATTATATTACTTCTATGAATAATAATTTCTGGTAGCTCCTTTTCAGTTGTAATACGCGTTTTTAAATGTAACTAATTGTTTGCATATTAATTGATGTATATAAAAATTCTATAGATCATATACAGGCTGCTCAAAATATCTCGCTTACATTTCCGTTTAATGACGGAAATTGCTTATGGGGAACTTTCAACTATGTTATGTATTTCCTGACTGAGTGGGTTGGGTTGGGTTGGGTTGATTATTGACGGCCAATCATCTACACTTGGGATATAGGCTCGGGGGGAGTGCCCTTCGTGGGGGTCTTTCTAAGGGAACCTAACCCGTATTTACGCATGGATAAATCCACGGCTCGAAGAAAACCACGAAAACTCCGAACGATTAGGCCGACGGACGCGATTGGGATCGAACCCAGCACCTCCCGTCTACCAGCTTCGAGAGCAGAACCTCTCAGCCACTGGTGGGGCGTATTTCCTGACTGAAGTAAATTTTAGCATACTGTGCAGTATACAAACAAATCTATATATCATATACAGGCCTGCACAAAACAATTAGGATAGTTGTTCGACTATTGGTAGTAATTGCTGAAAATCGGGTTTGCAAATGTGTTATGCGTTTATTGTTTACTTAGTAAACTGAAGTTTTGTTACAGTTTTTTAAAGGGTCATGTAACTTTTAAAGTGTCAAAAATTTGAATTTTTTTTATTGTTAGCTTATAATTAAATATGATTATTTTTAGAACATTTTAAAATAAACGCCCGGCAAAAATTCTCTTTAGAAGAGGGATTGTGTCTAAAACTTTTTTTTTATATTATCAAGGGGTAGCTTGATCTTCGAAGTCAATTTTCTCAAAACGGCGATTTTTGTTGATTGCGCGCACATTTTCTGAAAAATGGTTGGTTAGAATTTCATCAAATTTTGATTGAATATCTTAAACATACAGATGCACAAAATGAGCTATTATGTTTCTCAAGTAACAAGTTTAGAATTCATGACTACGGTTGCATAAAAAAAAAAAAAACTCGATATTTCGAATTTCTCAAAAAAAAAAAAAAAAAATTCTCAGGATCTACACATTATTTTTTTCATCGTAGGTCATTTTGAGAACACATATGTACTCATTAAAAAAAATGTGGCTGGTTTTAGCAATTCAAATGTGAAAAATCATGCGCGCAATACATGCAAGAATAATTTTTTCGTAAAAATGTTATTATATTTTTAAATAAATTTAAAAGTTTTATATGAATATACATTTTTGGAAAATTTTAATTTATAAAATAAACCTTTATGAATACGTATTTTAAATTTTATAATTCAAAGTCAATTAGTTACGGAGTTACTACACTATATTTCCAATGATGATCGGTCACTTGCGATTTTAGACGTTTTGTTAAATATCTGGAAAGATACATGAGGAATTATCCTGAAACTTCAGGAGTGTAAACAACATGATAAACGTCATATATTTCCGCGAAGATTTTTTTCCCGAAACCCCATAAGGGGCCGTCAACAAATTGAAGAAAAACGAATATCTTTTGGATAACCCTGTAAAAACTAATATTGCAAAAGCATTCAAACTGTAGATTATGATTAAGTGGCTTATTGTAATAATTTGGGTTCCTTTTTATGAAGATAGCATGTATACTCGAAGAGAAATTCAGGTTTTTATAAAAACAGTCCCAAATTTTACCAAGTTTTTTGCTTATAATTTGCCGAGTTTTTAATATAAAAACAAGTTTTTTTCAGAAAATATGACAAACAAATTTATACACAATATCCTGTAATCAGAATTAAAAAATAATAAAAATTGTATGAAAAATGAGCAGGTTTACTAAATATTGTTTCACTGCGCATGCGCGAATTCAATCAAAATATACTGTGCATAATATATTAGCTAAATGTATAGTCCAACTTTTATGAAAGTCTCAAAAACATAGCTTGAAAATTCTGATATTAACGTCGATAGAATAAGCTCGAATTTCGCTGTTCCCAAAAGGAAGCAAAAAGATGAGGGGTTGTATCCAAATGTACTAGCTTATCAAAGTTGACATAATAAGAATGAAGTGTCTCTCATTCTATATTACATACAACCCCTCATCTTTTTGCTTCCTTTTGGAAACAGCGAATTTCGAGCTTATTCTATCGACGATTACTATCAGAATTTTCAATCTATGTTTTTGAGACTTTCATAAAAGTTGGTCTATACATTTAGCTAATATATTATGCACAGCATATTTTGATTGAATTCGCGCATGCGCAGTGAAACAATATTTAGTAAACCTGCTCATTTTTCACACAATTTTTATTATTTTTTAATTCTGATTGCAGGGTATTGTGTATAATTTTGTTTGTCATATTTTCTGAAAAAAACTTGTTTTTATATTAAAAACTCTCCAAATTATAAGCAAAAAACTTGGTAAAATTTGGGACTGTTTTTATAAAAATCTGAATTTCTCTTCGAGTATACATGCTATCTTCATACAAATGAACCCAAATTATTACAATAATCCACTTAATCATATTCTACAGTTTGAATGCTTTTTCAATATTAGTTTTTACAGGGTTATCCAAAATATATTCGTTTTTCTTCAATTTGTTGACGGCCCCTTATGGGGTTTCGGGAAAAAATCTTCGCAGAAATATATGAAATTTATCATGTTGTTTACACTCCTGGAGTTTCAGGATAATTCCTCATGTATCTTTCCAAATATTTAACAAAACGTCTAAAATCGCAAGTGACCGGTCATCATTGGAAATATAGTGTATAATTCTTATGAAGGTCCCTTTTTCATGTATTTTGAGATTTCAAAGGTTACCTGACCCCTTAATTGTGTTAGAAAGTATTTCATAATGTATGCTTGACGAATGATTTTTCGTTCTTGTTCATACAAAGAAAGGATATATCAAACAAAACATTTTATAACATGCCAAACATGAGTGCACGCACTCATGTTTGGCATTTTGCGCCAGCAATAAAATTACAGTCAGTTTAAAATAGTATAACACCAATGAATTTTATTTTCAAGCAATAAACACCCAAATGATAATTTATTGCAATTATGTTAGGCAACTTTGTATCTTTTCCTAACTTAGATCAGCCATACTCAATCCATAGATTAACATACAAGATAAGGCAGTTGCAGCAAAATCTGTAATGGCACCAATAATAGCGTCACTAGTGACAAGGGTGGAAAACTAAGAAGCTTCCGAAATTTACCCATGTGTATGAAATCTATTTATGCTCTATGTTTTTAATAGCTATTCTTTTCGGTTCGAGGCAGACTATTCTCTTGAAATTGGTCGCTGGTGTGTTAAGTTTCTTTTTAAATGACTTCATTTTATTTTTTATTTTATTATTATTGGAACAGTTCTTTTCAGAACTTTTCTTAATGATGTTAAAATATGTCATGCTGGATCATGTTTGCATACAAATCGGAATTTTAAAACTTTCGTTTTTCGCTTTTCCTACAAAGTTGAAAATGTAAACATGTAGCATTTAAAAGAAGAAAGATCATAATAAGATGGACGTTCAAAAGGAAAAATATTCCGTCTATGAGACGTTTCTTCCCCCTTTTCACCACAGGTGCTGTGCTGCGATCGTCATCGCGTTACCATTACGCCCTGCAATCGTGCCCTATATCTTTTATATTAATCTATGTATTCAAACTCCTGACTATATAGATCGCGGGCCGCATGTAGGTCACTTACCTTTTATGTTTGGCCCCTGACGTAATCATTAAACCATAATTTATAAAAATTCGAGATGCGCATATAATGTACTTAAGACCTTCACTGTTGCTTTTATTTTTATGAGGAGACAAAATCCGATTTAAAATCATGTTAACTAAATAAATAACATTTAGGATGTTTTAAAAGTTCTTTTACATATTGTTCCATTTCCACCATTTTACAGTGGTGTATTACCGGGTGTTTCATTGGGTAGTCACACAGGCTTCGTAACGTTTCTTGAATATTAATAAATACAGCAATTTCCGAATGGCAATCTTCTTTTCATTAAATTCCACTTTTTTTTTGTCTTTAAACAGGGCCAATATTATTTAAATATACCAATATTCAGAGAAAGTGGTGCTCTAATTTAAGAAACTAACAAACTTCTGTAACTAATCAATGAAACACCGGTATATTTTTTAGTCTTCAGTAATGATCAGACACTATTTAAAATTAACTATTTAACAGCGTTACTTAAGTACAGCGTTAAGTTAGAGTTACTTCTAATCAATTTAAAATCATGTTAAAACATTCTGTATCTCATGTATTCATTTAAATGTTATATTTACATGTTACAGTGGTGTATACCGGATGTTTCACTTGGTTACAGACTTCATAACGCTTCTTGAATATTGATAACTACCACAATTTCCGAATAGCTATCTTTTCTGTATTAAATTCCAGAATTTTTGTCTTTAAACAGGGCCAATATTATTCGGAGAAAGTGGTACTCTAATTTGAGAAACTAACAAATTTCTGTAAGTACTCGGTGAAACACCGTGTATTGTTCAATCTTCAGTAATGATCAAACACCTTTTTTTTAATTAACTATTTAACAGTGTTACTTGAATACAGCAGTAAGTTAGCGTTATTTCTAATTAATTTTAAATGATGTTGAAAACATCCATAATGCCATGCATTTAGTTAAAGGTTCTTTTTACATGTTGTTCCATTTTCGTTATACAGTGGTGTATTCACTGGGTCTCTCTCTTGTTGGTTTCTCCATATTCCGGGTGTGTTGAAGTTATGTCAATATTGTGTAGTTTACATTAATTTTGCTATATTGCTTTGCTACGCTATTGTTGTTATTTTACTATTTAAATTATTATAGGGTCACAGGACTTTTAAACTTTCAAAAATTAGTTTTTTTTTTTTTCAAAAAAATATATATTAAATAATTTTTTCTGAACATTATAAAACATACCACATTAAAAAATACCTATAATTACTCGAGTTATAGCCTAAAACGTACAAAGCCCCGAATGTAAACAAGTTTAAAAGTATAACTTTTGAAGTCAGTTTCTCAGAATGGAGGTTCAGAATGAATTTTTTATCCTAAATATGGCGAACTCCCATTCAGTACTTGGCGATATTCGCCTTGTTACATTTGATTAGACGAGAGAAACAAGTTAAACATTAACTTGGCGATAATATCATGCTCGCCAAAGTGCTTCTCCCTCCCCCCCCCCCCCCGCCCATCGTGTATAAACTTTACAGAGGCTGTATAAATTCGGGATAAGTTTTTATCAAAATCATAATTTTAATATTTATTGATTTTGATGTGACTTATTTATATGATTTTACATGTAATAAATAAATTTGGCATTTTAATTTTTTACTAGATGGAACCCGTCAAAACTTGACGCAAAAAATACTATAACAATATCAGTAAAATAAGCTTCTTTATTACATAAGAATGTATATTACGTATGAAACAGTCTTTCAAATATTTTATTTTAAAAGTTTTTTCCCCAGCCAAATACAGAACTATTTCCGATGCAAACTCCAAACAAACAATCCGTAAACAACTGTGTAATGCAAATCAAAATTTGACATTACCGCCATATTCCCCTTGGAAGAAAAAAATTTCATGGACCTATGAAGTATCAAACAAATAGTATATTCTTACGTTCATCTCATATTCAGTAAATAAATGAACAAAGTAAATAAAGCACACATCTCCCCCCCTCCTGTGATTATGCAACCGAATGAGCTTCTATGCGCATGTGCATTGCATCTGCCCAAAAGTACCGTCGAAATTCGACGTTAAAAAAGTTTTAAAATGCTTAAATTTAAAATTTAAAAATGGTCCTCTTTAATCATTGTTCGTTTCAAATCCATATCTTCTAAAACACATCCATTGTTTTAAGCTAATCAATTTTTATGTAAAGATGAAGAATTTTTTTACAGTAATAAATCAATCTGCAGATGAGGGAGATTTTTAATGTTTTCAAGTGTAATTTACTTGTTTGGTTTCTTCAGTTTCTTTACATAATCAGGATGATTATCCCTTTCCATCACAGTCGGAGATATTTTCCCTCTTATACAGTTCGCAAATGGATCTTTAAAAAAAAAAATAAATAAAAATACAATTCCTAGCATATTCTGATATCTGACGGAACATATGCATCAATGAATTCAACATATCAATTTTATGTGTTCAACATAAACTAAAAAGAGTTTTTTTTTTTTTTGGACAGATTTTTGTTTAGCGCCAAAATGCTCTATCTTATGGATAATCTGATCTTATGATTTATCACTGTTTTTAATATTATTATTATTCTCTTTTTATGATGGTTAGGGAAATCTATTTTCAGTTGTGGCAACTTTCACAGGGGCTATTTTACATTATTGAAGCGAACTGGTGGTCATTGATAAGAGATAGAATTAAAAAAACATTTCGTGCTTGAAAATTATTTAAAAAGTCGTTAAATTAAGCGGCAGTTTTCAAATAAATTTCAATCGAAAGCTATTTTTTTTCCTAATTGATGATGTAATAATTGAAATTGTAAAATGTAGTAAACAATAGAAGTTTGTAGTATTTAGAAGTGATGTAAGCGCGATGAAAGCTAAAGCTATAGTGCCGTTTGTTGTCACAACCGTCGTACATTTCTAAAATTTGCCACGGTATTTTGGGTGGCGTCAAAAAGTAGAAAACCATTTTTTGACATCGAAAGAGAAATTCACAGTGAAAGAAATAGGACTTTGCGCTAATAAGGAACTGTTAAATTAACTTATAATAAACCTACCAAAATAATTCCTATGAAATATTAGTCTTACATTGTTTATTTTCCAGCTAAACATACAATCAATATTTCAAGTTTTTTTTTTTCTACCATAACACTATTTTTATTTAATAATTTTAAATTTCCTGAAATCCTTTACTTTTTTTATTTTTTTATTAAAAAAGGAAACCTTCTAACCTATAATTTAAAAAAAAAAAAAAGGAATTGGTAACATGTAATCAAGGTATGCATACAAAATGAAGCAATCAATGACGGCTCCAATTCTAATCTTTATAATTAAGAATTGAAAAATCAGTTAAAATTGCGTCATGTTGACACAATCGTATACATTTTTCTCTTTAGTTTTATCAGTGTTAAAATGCATTTCAAGGTAAACATAACGTCATTTTCACCGGCGGAAACTTTTCGCACGTATTTTATATACGTTACTTTAATGCTTAAACATCATATATACAAATAAAAATATACTTTTTATTTAATTGTAATGAAAAAATGGCATCAACAAAGTTATAATGCATAATGATAAAATAAACCCAATGGACAATATTCCCGTGACATCACAATAAATATGAAATTTCATTCGCTTATAAAACACGCGGATAAATATTTTTACCGAAATTTAACTAGCAAACTAAAAAATTCTGCCTAAAAGTCACGTGCTTTTAATATTTATTATTTCTTTTTTATTCTCGTAACCACAGAGTTCAGAGAATAAACTTTGTGCCTATCAACAGTGGGCGTATCCAAATTGCCGATTTTATGACGTCATTAGCAGAAGTAAAAGTTTACTTGAAAATTACGGCTAATTAATTAAATTTTCGAACAAACGAATGCACGATAACAAATCTGTGTCCAAATATCTTTCATTTAAAAAAAGAATGATGTAATTTGATGCAGTAGTTTGTTCTCACGGATTGTCGAAAAAAATCGCTTAGCGTTTTAAATATATAGATTTCTATTTAATAAACCTTTTCAGGCTGTACTTAAACTTTTGAGACAGACTTTACGCACCAAATAACACATTAAAATTCAGTTCACCAGAAAACGCATATCATTGCAAGTGTTTTACAAGGGAAGAAGAAAGAAAAATCATGCGTCAAGCATAGATTACGAATCACTTTCAGAATACTGTAATAAAAACTTCACCGTTTAATAAGGTTCAAAATTATATTTAAGTAAACAATTTGGAAAAAAGCATAAAACATTTGAAACTCCATTTCGACATTTACCATTTAGAGTCTGAAAAGAATTCAAATTATTTTGTGAACCTCTGCATATGATCTATAAATCTGTAAACCTCTGCATATGATCTATAAATCTGTGAACCTCTGCATATGATCTATAAATCTGTGAACCTCTGCATATGATCTATAAATCTGTGAATCTCTGCATATGATCTATAAATCTGTGAATCTCTGCATATGATCTATAAATCTGTGAATCTCTGCATATGATCTATAAATCTGTGAATCTCTGCATATGATCTATAAATCTGTGAATCTCTGCATATGATCTATAAATCTGTGAATCTCTGTATATGATCTATAAATCTGTGAATCTCTGTATGATGTTACGCTAAAATATAGTTGATAGGAAACGCTTAACACAGTTGAAAATTCAGTTTCTTCAATTTCCATCAAAGAAAGGAAATGTTTTCGCATTCTCGCGATTTCCGCACCCCCCATGCATTATAACGTAACTGAATACTTTTGAGTGTCCCTGTAACCGAATCATAAATGCTATACACTTCATTTCCAATACCGAACATGCCATTAGGAAATCTCAACAACATTTATCAATTACAAAGCAATCCGACTATAATCACAAGAGTTAGAGCTCGGACAGACATATTAATCAAACACTTTTAAACTATGTTGCAAAATGTTAGAAACACCCGGTCGTTATGGTTATCAATCGCAGAATTATGCTGTGGAAAATACATCAGGATATTTAAAATGAAATTGTAATAAGATATACAATGTTAATCTTTGTTTGTGGCGATTTGAGATTAAAACCCAAGATAACCATTAGAAGAAAACTTAACAGTTTAATACAAAGAAATTAATTACGCTAATTCTGCTTGTTTAAAAAGATAAGCTTGTCTGTATTAGAGACTTTTTAAAGTGATTACCATAAATAAACCATTTTCCTATTTATTACGCAGCTGTTAAAGTACCGATTGTATCTGCTGTTATCTATGTATTCAAGAATAATCAATATAATTTGTCGTTTAAATAAATATCTAAATAATTTAGAAGTACTTTTTCTATCTTCACTTTCTATCTTCAACTTTTCTATAACGCTGTTAGCAACATCACAGACCGCTGCATTTTAGGTGCGTTCGTATAATTATATAAATACGTAGCACCTACAGTCGTCTAGTCCGTCCGTCTGTCCGCATATAACAGCTCAAAAACTACCCAAACGAATGGTTTAAATTTAATATGTATAATTGTTTCAGAATTTTGTCGAGTCTTCACATTTTATGAAAATCTAATCAAAACTTAAGAGATTTGAAAGTTTATTAAATCTTATACATAATCTCTATGATGTAAACGCAAGTCATGTGACTGAGGAAAACAAATACGGGCTAACCACATCTTTTTCAATATGGCAAGCGACCATTTTTATTCAAAATGAATTATTTGAATAAAATTGCGTAAAAAAATTACATTTTTAGAAAGATCGTTCAAAAAAATTGTTTGCTTGAGAGATGTTACATTAAAAAATGTATAGATTCTGGGATAATTTCAGTGAAAATTAATAGATTCAGATATTCGGCTGTTAACCTAAAGTAAATAAGCAAAATATACATTAATCATGAGTCTTAGAAATATTAAACCATGGAGGTAATCACTCGCAAAGCAAGATCTCCATGGTAAATTTGCAGCTCTGTCTGGTGTCGAAAAAAAAAAAAATTCGCATCAACATGGCATACGTAATAAGAAAAAAAAAAGCATCCTCATTTCGCTGATAGCAGACGATATAATTAACTTCACTGAAATAACGATGATTTTTTACATTGTAAAATTAGTTATAGCACGAAACAAACGCACCTCATTTGTCACGTTTAACGTACAATTTCCAACTTGCTTCAGTTTCCGTAGTTTAACTTTTAATTCAGTTTTACTTAAAGATACTAGTGAAGTTTTGTTTCGTTTGTAACCCTAGCACTATCGCTAGAGACTTCTGAATAGGTGAATTTTAATAGTTCTGTATGTAATGTTTAGTACAGAAACAGTATCCTACACTGTAAAAAATGACCAATGTTTCTTAATTTATGAAAATGTACTATATCCACGAACAAAAATATAATCTTCTGAGTTATCCAAAATTCCGAATAGCGTGTTCCATAGTCTTTTGAATCCCCAGAAACCAATACACTTCCAAAATTTAAAGATTTATAAAAGCAAAGTATTTTTCAGAAAAGTTTCCGAAGGGTTTTTATAGTGTATTAGTGTCTTCAGCCTGGAATACCTGTTTTTCGAATGCTATCAATTCTCAAGTAAACATTTTCATGCTCAAAAAATATGTTTAACAGACAAACATACAGAATTAACAATAACATTAAAATTATTTCTTTACTCTTTCACGTATAAATTAACTTATGCGGCTGAAAACGTTTACTTGAGAATTGATGACATTCGAAAACCATGTATTCCAGGCTGAGGACACTAATTACACTATAAAAACCCTTCGGAAACGTTTCTGAAAAGTACGGGCAGCGAAAAATACTTTGTTTTCGTAAATAACTCTTTAAATTTTGGAAATGTATTGATTTCTGGGGATTCAAGAGACAATGGAACACGCTATTCGGAATTTCGGAAAACTCAGAAAATTATATTATATTTTCGTTCGTGGTTATAGTATATTTTCATAAAATAAGAAACATTGGTCATCTTTTATAGTGTACGAGTTAATCGAGCCTTTTATTCATCTTTCCATCAAGCTGTCTCAGAGACTGCTCACAATAATTATGCAACAATTTGAGTAACAGCAGTTAAGTGTAAACTAGCCACTTAGCGTGAATTAAATTGTTAGAGTTGCTATTTACGAGGGTGGTTTGATAGGTTCTCGGCCTGACAGTGAAAACACAAGATTTGACATAATTTCATATTTTTCAATTTAACCTACTTGCAACTCAATACATTTAAGATACACTTGTTTGAGAATTCTTTAGTGCAGCCCTGTACGAGGGTGGTTCGAAAAGTCCCCGGACTGAAAAAGAAAATGCAAGATTTTTTTTTATAATATTTCATTTTTCAACACCATACATTTCAGATGACTCCTGAAAAATGTTCATTCTTTGGTGTTTTTTGTCGAAGTTCAATAAGCGCGGCACGCATCGAGCGGAAAGCTTTTTCATACCCAAAACATCGTGGACACGAGATGGTGGGCTATCGAGATGTTTGCAATGTCAGCAAGTTCGCGTATCTTTAATCGGCGATCATTTAATCCGGCATTGTGAATTTGAGACTATTTCGTCGGTCATAGCGGTTTTTGGGAGTCCTAAGCGTTCATCCTGAATCGATTTCCTACCATGTTTAAATTCAGCAGCCCACTTTTTTATCGTCGAATATGAAGGACAAGAATCCTTTAAGATGACACTCTTTTTGCATGTTCGTGGGGGGGGGGGAGGGGGGTTAAATATTTTATAACAAAGTATTTTATGACCGCTCGAACTTCAATTTTTTCCATTTATCGAAAAATTGAAAAACTTTACTTTATCGCCCAGCAATAACCAATAAACTCACGCGTCTGAAACTTGGCGGCATGTTATCTAAAGGGATACTTTACAAACATTGTTATTTGGTCACACTTGTTCCATTTCTGTGTTAGGCCGAGAACTTATCAAATTGCTCTCGTAAATGATAGTCACGCGGAAACAATGACAGTTTTTCCAATTTCTCATTTGCATTTCAATATATTTTTTTAAACTCTAGAAATAGATTTCTGCGAAAAATTCATAGATTGTTTCAAAATTTTTATGTTTGAAGTTTTCGGGGGGGAAAAAAAGAAATTTTTTTTAGCAGCTTTAACTTTGAGAATCCAAAATTACAGCTTATTTCGCCAAGTAGATAGAGCTGCGCTTAAAAAATACCCGTATTGCAATCTGTTTTGCAATGATTGCAAATGAATTTAACATTAGGAGTTCCAAACTTCAAAATTTCGCAACTCCCTAACTACTTTACGTTGACCGAATGACTTAACTGAAAGTGCCAAATATGTCAAGACTAGGTATTTATATTGAAAATTTCAGAGGTTTTTTCTTTTTTTTTTTTTTTTTTGGGAGGGGGGGGGGGAGACTTTTCAATGTGAAAAGTTTTCCTAAGTTTTATTTATAGCATTATAGCATAGATAAAAAGATATATACTATCAAATGTGTTTTTTTTTTTTTTTTTTTTTTTTTTTTTTTTTTTTTTTTGGGGGGGGGGGGGGGAGAACGTTGGGACAATTTGTAGATTAAATAGTTTTTTTCGGATTTTACTATGTTTTATGAGCTAATAGAAGCAAATTAGATGTTACTAGACGATCCCCCGCAGAACATCTGCACTCTAGTGTCTACCCTTTTAAATACTATATGCATATTAGAATACGAATTTCGGCATTATATTTATAAATACTACGCATAAAAACTTCACTTAGAACTGGGTACTTTGAAATTAAAAAATATATATATACATCATAAGATACGGACGCCATTTAGAAATATGAAAACAGAGGTACTTTCAGTATCATGCATATAAAAACATTTTTATGCACACAATAGTTACTGGATACGCTTTAAAATTAAAAAAAGTGTATACATATTATATTAAAAGTATCTACACCATTCACAATTATCAAAATATTTTTATCTCTTTTTTCAGCATCGAAAACTTCTTCATGCACACAATTGTAAATTTCAAAGCTCATATATACTACATAGTAACTGAATCAAAATATCTAACTCTTGAAAGACTGACCATTAGCTAAAAACTGGATTTGACAAATCTAAGCAATTTCTTTCAAAAGTTTGACCCTGGGATTTATTTATAATAATTGAAAAAGCTAATCGGATACTAAATTGTATACGCTGAAATGTAAAAGGCATATTATTCTCTGATGGAATAAATGGTATTAGAGGGGTAAGAAAAGTTTCATTAATATTGAAATCAATTTATTTTGCTTCGATATCATTATTCTGTAAGATACCAACTATAAGTCTTGCACAGACCTTTAGAAGGTATTAAATTTCTTGATAACATTATGATGGCCCCTGGCCTTCATTTCAGTTTATCAGGTGGCATTCCAATTGGTGTTAAAATGTTTAAAAATTCTCCAGTATATGCAAGTTGATCTTGTGGATCATAATTTATGATCATGTCAATGCTTTCATAAACCCTTTCCGTTCCTAGCATACATTGTAAAACACGATTTTTAATTTCAAGTGACAAATTGTTTGTCGCTGTTAGTATGGCTCTTCCTTTAAGCTTTTGAGGTGTCACTGTCATAAAACCGATGTCACTGAAAAGTTGATGCACTGAATCATGTATATCTGGATAGCAAATTGGGGGCAACTTAATAGTTTCCCCACCCTCTTTGACATTCGCTAAACTGTAACAGCCACCTTGCTAACTCTCTCTCTCTGTTATTACGTACTCTCGGGTACGTATATTTTCTGTAAGTTTCAAAATTTAAAACAAGGTCTATGCATCTTTATGCAAATGCAACGCTAAACTGTTAGCGATCTTGAATCTCTAAAACTGAGAGGTAGGACATGACGAAAATCTCCACTCTATAAGATTATTTTATTCATTTATTATTATAGATTCCATATTATAAATCACAAATATGTGCATCAGTAACATTGACGTCATAAAGATGCGGACAACAATGAGGTTAAATTGCATAAGGTAAACAATGGAGCTAATGTTTAAATTGGTAACAAAATGGCACGTTTTTTGGTTTGGATTTCGCACTTTATTTTCTTTCCTTTAGAAAGTAGCTAGTTTTTTTGCAAAAAATAAGAAAAAATACAGCCCATTACAAAAATCGCATTTTCGATGTAGAAAATTTTTCTACATAATGTGTGATGAGTTTTAATATCGATACCTCAAATACTTTTCTTAATATTTGCAAATTAGTGAAAACAAACTTGTTGCCACCGGCAAAAAACAAATAATCGCGATTTCTGTGCCATGTACGTTAGCGTAATATATATAGATTTTTCACACCAACTTGGGTACTGCATACGGCGTGTCGCATTATAATCACACTGGATAAATTGTCGCATAGCTACTATGAGCGGCCTCGGAAATCGCTTGATCGAAAGATTAATAGAAGTCTTTATTAACTAGTAGGATACCGTTTGTGCAACTAAAATTTTCGTACAGTATTATAATTAAAATTAATCTATTCAAAAGTCTAGCGATAGTACTAGGGCTCTAAACGAAGCAATCTTACTCGCATCTAGTTAAACTGGAAATTACTAGTTAAACTGAAAATTGAAAAAAGCAACGGTCTGCGAGACTGCTAACAGCAATTAAGGGTTATATTAGAATAATCTCAAACTTTTAAACAGTATTAGGTAGATTTAGTAAGAAATACTACCTATTGCATCCCCCCCCCCCCACCTCAAGTTTGAATTTTTGAAAAAATTTAGCAGATCATGACTCCGAGAACCCAAAACTACCCCCAGTTCAAAACTTTATATATCCATGTCACTTTTTTTATGGACACTAACTCCCATAATTCAGCACAAATCTCTTCCAAACTTACATAAAATCAAGGGGCATAAAATCTGTCAAGTTCGTTAATGGGCTAAATCAAACTAAGGGGGAGGGATTGGGGGCTTTGTGAAAACCGAACAAACGCAATAATTCCTGAATTATGATACGTATCGAATCCGTTTAAAGTTATTACTTCTAGGAAAACGGCCAAAAATTTATGTATGACAGATTTTTTTATATTAAAATGTCCCCAAGGGGGAGGGGAGGGGAAAAAATTCATAACTTCGTCAATTCACGAGATATCAAATCCGCTTAAAATTTTTTTATAAATCCTCTTATCTACAACTTTTATATTGACAAGTTTTTTTTATAGGACCAACCCTTATAGCAAAAAATTAACCAAAAAAAAAAAAAACCCTGCCGGCAACGCCTGCAAACAAGTTAGGTTTCGAAGTGGGCGGTTCATCGGTTCCGCATCATGACAAAAGAGTCATTTCTTCCGCAATTCCCAACAAACAGGCGCCCCACGGCCTGAGTCTTCGAAATCTACCCGTGCCTTAGGCCGAGCCGTCAGGGATTTTTTTTTCTTTTTCCATTTTACAAAAATTTTCACTTTTGAAGTTCTGGAAAAATATTCTTCCAATAAAATTTTATAAAATTTGCAGTAACAGGGTCCCCTTCCATTCAACCATATTCGTCGATTTGCATATTCGTCTAGATGTTTATTTAAGAAGCATCTCTATTGCCTCTAGATTGCGCATCCTCAACTTTATTATACATTTGTGCCAATAGCATAATAAAAATATAAAGATGTTTTCCTATCGATGAGACCAATTTCTCTCATTGCAAGATCGTACTAAATTAGAGTTTAAAAAAGTTAAATATGTCAGAAGAAAATAAATTTAAGAGTTTCGATAAACAATTATTTCTTATTTGAACGACAGTTAAGTATTGGGTTACCGTAATCTCATTTTCAACGCGGAGATTAATCCTACTAACATTTCTGCACCAATTATTCTATTGATTTTAACCCAACTTGTACATTAGAGACTAGTCATGATTGGAGCCAAGAAAATATTGGCGTAAAATGAAGAATTTGTTTTGCATCCCTTTTAATGCAAAGCTCGTCATGTAATTTCATAATTTTCGGGTCATCCCATATCAGCGAATTCCAATACAGACATTGTATGCTGAGAATTTATCTGTTCATTTATTTTAATGTTAGCCTTTTCCTACAGGAAAATAATGCATATATTGAAAATTAATTGGAAGATACGAGGAAAAGTCCCAATATAAATATAACTTACAATGATGATATTCATACTTCAAAATTATTTCTCAACATATTCTCCACCAATATTTATGCACTCATATCACCAGCTGCATAACATTCTTTGGGTTGCTGTCTCAGCCACATTAGGACTTCAAGTTGAACCTTTTCATCATCTGTGAACATCTTTCAGCTTCAACATCCACCATCAGCTTCGATTTAGCCCCAAGCGATTTTCATCTGTTTAGTCCACTAAAAAACCATTTTGGAAGCAAGATTATGTTCACAGATGAAAAGGTTCATATATATTGCATAAATATTGGTGGAGAATATGTTGAGAAATAAAAATAGTTTTGAAGTGAATATGATTGTAAGTTATTTAATTATCTTTTGTGGCTTAATGACTTTCCCTGGTATACTGAAGATGCAGAAATTTAATCTTTAAACTACTATCTATATACTCCACTGAAAATACTTATCCTTTAAATTTAAACTACCTTTGCTACAGCTGAAAAATAACAATACATAAATAAGGCATAGATTCGAACAGTGTTTTATTTATTAAAAATTCACAGCTGTTCGTATGATAAATATTTCGAAGACGCACAATATTCTATTTCACAGTTCGACATCAAGGTTTGTCAGGTCAATCCACAATCTTCGCAAATAATCCTAGCATTAATAGTGCAATTATTTTGCGTCTTTCTAAAGCGGCAGAGTCTCTTATGTTCGATGAGTTATAGCTATCCAGATTGCGCTTAAAACAATCGACGACTGTTGAATCACATTCGCAAAGAGTGATTTTGCATAGATCACCATAGTCCTCTGAAAAAAAAAAAAAATCATGCGTCAAATATGGATTATGAAACGCAGCCCGAATACTTTAACAAAAATTCGTTTAATAAAGGTGAGAGATGTCCAAGTAAACAAGGGATGACAATTTGGGTTTTCAAATGTGTTGCGTGTTTAGATTTCAGTATTTACCATCAACAGTCTGAAAACATCCGAATTTTGTGCAGCTCTGTATATGATCTATCGATTAGCATACTATATAGTATATACTAAAGTTCTTAGTTCAGTTAGGAAACTTTTAGCATAGGTTAAATTCCCTTCAGCAATTTCAGTCACATTGAAATGCATCTTTTGTTCAGCCCTGTACATCTACAGAGTTTATATACACCGACAAAAATTAGCTTAATTTAAAATGTATAAAACTTAAACTTCCAGCAATTGTTTTTTGACCAGTATTGTAACCGAATTTTTTGTGGCCGTGTAAATGAACGATGATTTCTATGCACATCGTATTCTACAGCAAGACTCATTTAATGCACCTTAGTGATATATTTCAGTATGTTGAAAATACAGGCATTAAAACTCCTAAAATGCATTTTTAGTGCAGAAACAATATCCTACGAGTTAATAGCATTTTATTAGTCTTTCGATCAACCAATCTCCGGCTGCTCACACAGTTGTGCAACAAATTCTGTCGTAGCAGCTAAGGGCTAAAATAAGAGTTTAGACATGAGTTAAGCAGCTTTTCTTTACGTATAGTACGCAAGTTTGGCATTTTCGACGAACAGCAATTTTTGCTGAATATATCTGTACGTGTCTAAGGAAAGTTAATAAATGAGATAACAGGGCCATTCCATTGTGACGGGTGCGACACCTGGACAAGATTTTAAGAGTTTATATCTATATTTTGGGAAATAAATTAGCTAAGAAATCCCTGAAAAGTATTTTAATTATGTTTTTCCATGCATATACTTGCATAATTAGGCAAACTTCAATAGCTTTCAATTAAAAAAAAAAAAAATTAACTTGTGACGGGGTGACTGTCTCTGAACAAGAGTTTTCACTTGCATACGCATTTGTTAAAATTCCTGTGAATATTTAAATATGTCATTAAAAAATTTCTCTAGTGAAAGAGATTCAAATTAAACTTAATACGTAATTTTCATAAATTTTAATTATTTTAATGTATAAGAATTTTTTTTTCCCTGCTGTGACGGGTGTGCAAAGTGTACAATTTGAAAGTTTACCAAAAAAAAAAAAAAAAATTGTGATCAGTATAGACAAACTCAATAGTAAATATACAAAAGAAAGTTAATAAAACTAACATCTAACATTTATGCAGTTAGTTTAAAATTTGTAGTGCCCCCTACTCATAAGTGATAAGGGAGCTACTTTTTTTTTTTTTTTTTACAATAGCAGAAAATTTTTCGATTGAGATGTCATCTTCCTCTGGCCAAATCCAGTATGGCCCATTGGCTTGCATGTATTTTAAGCTTGTTTCTTCCTTACGGAAGTTGATATTCAAGACATTAGCATAGTACAAGCTATTACGCTTTTTGCTACTGGCCAGGAAAACCAAAACATAATCACCAATATTTAAATCCGATATTTTCAAAATCTTTCTGGGGGGAAGATTCCCAATTAGCAGCGACTGTCACTTCCCTCAGTGTTGATTTGGCAGTCTTTCTTATCAAAAGTATAGTATTATCACTACTTATCTTAAAGTGGCGATAAGACTTTATGCCTTCCCATCTTTCTGTCAGCATTTGTTTAGTTCCTAGTATTTTCACTGCTGAGACATACAATGCCTTTATTGCACCAATCTCCTGAGCACATTTAAAAAAATCCAAAGCAGAATTAACTTAAAAGTTAAATTGCTACCAACTCGCAATTTGCTAAAATAATTCGTATATTTGATTTATCTTCTCTTTTTTGGCGAATTGGCCTTAATATGTTCAGAAACAAGAATGATTCAACCTTACACTTCATATAAAAAATATTTAAATATATTTCAAAGCAATTTAAAATGTCACCCGTCACAAGAATTTTACCACCCCCGTCATAAGGATTGTCACACCCGTCACTAAAATTTCACAAAATAAAAATTTAATGAATTAACATTTTGTAGTTATTTAGACTTGCAATAGTTACTTTCCGGAAGTTTCATGTATTTTCATTGAAAAATGCATTTTGTATAATAACTTAAGCATCTTTTTTGTGACGGGGTGACAGAGACAGTAAATATATTTGTATTAAAAATCGGGTCTTAAATTTTTGAAAAATTAAGCGTTTCAAAAGGTACACAAAGGTCACAAATAGTAATATATGCACATATTGAAAATGCTGCTGTTTTAAATACTGCTTCTGGCAGAATGAAAATACCCTATTTTATATGCCGAAAGTATTTCAAAATTTTCAAACTTTGAGCCTAGATAAATTAAAAAATATTTTTAGAGCTTACTTCGCTGCAATTTCATATGCGTCATATTTTTACCTTTAATTTGATATATTATTTGTAGTAATAAAAGACTATTTGAAATTTCAACCCTCATGTCCACTTTTTCATGGAAATGTCCTACAGTCATTTTCTGTCGTAGACATTATTTCGCCTTAAAACTTTAGTGTACGGATTCTTCGGAGACTTTAAGACTGAAATTAGACCTATTTTAGGGTATTGCTTTAGACAGTTTACTGTATTTCTTACCACATTCTACAAGCTTTTTGTCAGCGTTGAAATGCCATCCATAACTCTGAAAATAGGCTATATCCTTGCCCTTACCCTTACAAGGTTCCCTTGCCACTACATCATAGCATGCATCGTGATATCGACAGCACCTGTAACGAAATATATTAATTCAACTTACACAAATTAAAGTCTCGTGAGCTTCGGAAAGAGCAAATACATGCATTTTAAAAATATACAGGGCTAGTCAAAAATTTATACATATGACTGTTTAACGGGTCATAACGTTCCAAATCTCTTTTCAGAGTAATTGGAAATTAGTGGACCAAGATAACTTTTGAAAAAAGAAAATACTAGTTAAGTATAAAATGTAGAATTACCAAAACAATATTAGTGAGTTTCAGGTAAATCCACCTACGAGACTTACAGTTCATCGGATGCACGGTCAAGCGAATGGTTCTAGTAAACGTTTCAGTACCTTAATTGAGCAAAAATGCGCTACAACATCGAATGAAACGTTTGTTGAAGTTTATGAATGAATAATCCACCGTTATCAGCAAGCAGTATTGACCAGAATGGTAATTTTGAACATCTGCAGTTGGGAGAAAAGTTCATTATGTATGTTGGCAGATGGCAGCGCAACCATTTCTCCAGCGGTAAAAAACTGTTCGCGGTAGCCAGATGAAACTATGTTGTTGGACATGCAAGACTTATTTGACTGTCGCTGAATGTAACGAAAGTTACGGAGACAATGTATTGTCAAACGACGATTACTTGAATCTATTCATTTTAATCTGTATATAGTTTTTTGTAAATATCTTAATACAATATCTTAATCCAATTTAAGTATCTGTATTGACTTATTTAAAGAACTCACCATGACATGTATATATAGTATATTTGGTTTTCGGTTTTTGCTGCGTCACTCGAGATACTACCGTCTCCGATATATTTTGAAATTTAAATATAAACTATAAGAATAAAAAAAAAAGTAGAGTTATAATCATTCAAAATGTGTATATATTTTTCTAACGCACCCTGTATATTGCTATACAATTGAGTCGGAACGTAGATTTTCATACTTATATATATAAAAAAAAAACAAGTAATGACAAAAGAATTTCTCAAAATAAACTTTGTCTATACTGATGAGTTCGGGCTTTTAATGCCAGAGACCACCCGTGCTCAACGATTTGAAATCAGAGTTAAAAATACAAGTCTCAGAAATAGATAAAGGAGCGTCTTTAATAGTCATTTGCATTAAAGTTCTAATTTCTCTTCTTACATTTATGAGCATTTGTTAAGCTGCTTATAGAAAATCATAAAATGATTAACAGGTATGTTGCTGACCAAGCATAAAAACCGTACGTCTAAAAGAATACGTAGTCATTGAGAATGAATTACTTTGACGAGATTACATTTTGAAAACTTATAAATTCAGCTCTACAAAAAAAATTTATTCAAAACTAGCCGACACTCCCGGCGTTGCCCGGAACTCGTGATAAATTTAAACAAACCTCAAGTTTGTACGATTTTATTATCCAACAAGGATTTTGCATGAAATTAAGAAAAATTCGCGAAAAAACTTCTTTAATGATAAAGCGCTCATAAGCACACATTTTTGTTCCCCCCTCCCCCCCCCCCCATGCAGGGTAGTTTCATAGTTGAAAAATAGTTGTCTAAACTCCGAAATTTCTATCTTAAATGTAATGGTTTTATAGAATAAAAATTGTGAAAAAAATATTGTCCAGTTGTAAAAGAATTTTAGCGTCGCGTCGGCTCCTTTAAGGCTCCCGTTGAGCATAATACATTACCGCCGTTGATTAAATTTTTACTTTCTTCTATCTATAATAGAAGAAAGTATTGTAATCGAAATTTTTTTCGACTTCCGGTTTTCGACGGATTTACACGTTTTAGAGGTCAGAGATTCCGAAAAACATGTTTTTACAAAATGTCTGTCTGTCCGTCTGTGTGTCTTCATTGTACCATCTAAAAGTGTATGATGTTATGCTCCAAATTGAACCAAATTTTTTTTCTATGTTTTTGGCTATGGCAAGCAGGTTCTATCAGAATTTGGGGATATTTCGACGAAAGGGGGCGCTGTGATCAATATTTTTGTTCCATTTTCACTATTGTATCATCAAAATGTGTATAAAGTTATGCTTCAAATTGAACCACTTTTTTTTCTCTGTTTTTGGCAATGACAAGCAGGTTCTATTACAATTTGGGGATATTTCGACGAAAGGGGGCGCTGTGATAGCCATTTAAAGATTTAAAATTCAAAACGATGTGCAAATTTAAAAAAAATAGAAATCCTAAAAAAAAAATTTCTTTAAATGTTCGGCCTTGATCCGGAGAAATTTTTGTTTTGCTTCTATCTTAAAAAATGGCTGAGATAGAGCGGTTTGAAATTTTAGGGTGGCTGACATTTTCAAACAGGACAGCATAATTCATCCATAAACGGGTTTAATTTATGAGTTTTAGTTAATATGGTTTCGGCAAATTTTCTTTCATTGTTGTAACTATTAATCCTATTATATGCTTATCACTATATATTTATATTCGCCAACGTCAAATTCTCGCCAAACTTGGCGACAGTTTGCTGAATATCGCCAAATTTGGCGACCAAAGCAAGTTGCCATAAATGAAGCCAACTTGGCTGTAGAGGACTAATTTGGCTATATTCTCATTCAAATTCAATGTTGACGAGAACTGGGATTGAATCTTTTTTATTTAGGTTCCACGCATTTTACCTTCGTGTTTTCCAGTAAAATTAGCTAAAATCGTAAAACCAAGGAATAGGGAGGCTATCTGTTCCTGTTCGGTTCAGGCCAGAAGGCTTTTTCGTAGTTTAGTATACGTCGATTGTTCGCATCCCTGTAACCCGACGATTCACAAGCTTCTGACGTACAACAGAATGACGAAAAATATTGATTTTATTGGCGATGTGATAGCGAATTTTGAAGTATCAACATGACTGAGATAGAAGAAAGTTTTGGGATTGGCACATCCGACTAGTTTATTTTTGTTGCCGTTAGATGATATTTACAATTTTGGAACTCTAAAAACGGGGAGGTATGTTTTCATTCATAGCTTTGTAAAAAATTATCCATGAAAAATTCTGAAAATTTAATTACTAATGGCTGCAGCTTAAACCTTTAACTTTTCAGCTAATTATTTCATAATTTTATACCAATTAGGGAATGTAAAAATCAGCGAAATGGACAGAGGCTTTTAATGAAAATCTAAGCAAAATTGCTAAAAATGTCCACGCCGTATAAACTCCACCCATCTCGTATCGATTCATGAGAAAGGCTACTTTCCCCTTACCTACTCCAGAGGGGTGAAGGGAAAATGCTTCTTTTCAAATAGATATCTGGTATTTTAAACTGTACTAAACCTTAGACATTATTTCAAAGCAAAATCGAGGAGTTATTTTCTCTATAAAAAGGTAACAGTATTTGCGGATCTTTGCAAGTGTACGTTACGTTTAAAAGAATTTTACCATTTTTAAAAATATTTTATCCAATTAAAATGTAATATTGTTTTAATTAAGAAAAAGTTCATATTCATTAAGAAAGAAAATCTTAAAAAAATAATTTACAATGAGCTGTTATATACACAAACAGCTAACCTGCCCGTGTCCGTCCAAAAATAGCACGAAATTAGAAAAACCAATACTGGACTATAAATTTTTTGTAAGATCGGATTTGTGAACGAGCCTTAACGAAAAGCCAAACTCTATACATTCTACCATATTTTTTTTTAATTCATTTTTTTTCGTAAACTCATATTGGCAGGTATTCTTATTCAGGAACCTTGTAATCTAAAGACGTGAAGCAACATAAGACAATAGAAGGGGTAAAACCACTGGAAATTTGTGCGACTATGGATGACCACTAAAGTAAATTTAGTTCCCTTGTATTCCAGGGTATTAAACGGTGGATAACGCAGAGCTACCATTTTAAACTTTCTATTTTTAAGTATACTCGCCATATAACGCGCATCCCTATTTAGCAAAAGAAACCTTCACAGATATGTAGCATGAAATTACAATAAAGAGCATTATAGAAAGTATACTGGTACAAACACTGAAAATAAGTCAATGCGAAGAGACAACATACACCAATGCCAAATCCACCTGCGTGAATCCCCACAAAACGTCCGAAATTGATTTCGTTTATTCAAATAATCATGTCTTCTCTGTTAAAGGCGGTTCTATGAATCATTTGTACAATGAATCACTTGTAAACGCAAAGGCGTAAAATTGGCAGGACTGACTATGGGAGAGATTTGGAATTGAAATGAGTAAATTCTTTGAAAAAATAAATTACTTTGAGTTATAAGCGATTCGTGTCACGCAACAACTTTTTTTCCCCCTTGCTTCGGCGCGGAGAGCATTCGTTTCAAAACGTTGACTTTGACAGTATTTTTTGGAAGATCTTCTGCCTTTATCAAAAAATAGAAAACTTGTTTCGATTAAGTTTCTGTATAAGAATACCAACAATTTCATGAGTTTCCGAACAAATATTAAAAAATAAGTAGCCAGTTTGGATTTGAGAACAGCCTTAGGGGGATGTGCATTTATAACGTTATAGGAGATGTTCTGGCCCTTGATATAGCAAAATCTCTAGAGGAGGGGGGGGGGGGGGGATTTTATCTTTTGATATCGATATCATTTAATCCAACGAAAAGTTTAGTAACTATCAAAAGTATTTGGTCTTGTCTATTTTTATGAAAATACCAAGTCATTAAATGCTTATAAAATTAATTTCATCCAAAAATGTGGAATACCACATTGTTCTGCATTATGCGCAATAATCCCGCTGTTTCAAAAACCAGTGTACAAAACAAGTTCGAAATACCTTCTATTTAATAAACAAGAAAAATTATTTGTTCTCCGGTTTTATTTAAGAAATTCTGCTTATTCCCTTCAGGGGACAAGCGCAAGAACACAATATTTCTGTTGAATGCACTATTAAATACTTCCAAATAACCATCTCTTGTTATGTATCAAATAACACAACAGTATTCTATTGACCAAGTAATGAGAAATAAACGTGTGACCGACCATATATTATACATCACTGGGAACGTACAAAAAGAATATTTTTAAACGTAAAAATAAAAATTGGACATTGATAGTTTTTTTTTTTTTTTTTTTTTTTTGGGGGGGGGGGGGGCGATGAATGATAGCGTATGATATCTTAAGTAGGGCAGGGGCCTAAAATTACCCAAAAGTTGTTAACGTTATATATGTACTGTACGGTACCTAACACAGAAATAGATTCATGTTTAAGCTTTCATTTTCATACCTGGCATATAACGCACATCTGCGATTTGTTTCAAAAGTGCGCGTTATAGGCCGAAATACACGGTAATTAAATTTCAAAATCAAATTCCCTTTTACCACTCGCATACACTAATAAAAAGTACCAACCAAGTTCCACACTGGCCCTCTAACGAAAATTCTGCTTAGGGGCTGTCCATAAATGTCACTTTTTCTCAATATTTATATCCCCTCCCCCCTTAGGCACAAAGTGTCACTTCACCATAATCCCTCCCCCCCCCCCTTTGTCACATGTCACGCTATATTACATAGACATATACTTTGAGTTCAGAAACAAAGCACTACGTTATAGATCATGTTTCAAATTTTATTTTTCAACTTTAACTAAGTTTTAATGACATTTGTGAGCCTAACAATGAAAATTATTCGTGTATTTATTTTGTATAAAATAACATTAAAGGTTTACGACAAAAACATACAATAAAGTAATACAATTAGCAATAAAATATTTATATTTTTTTTTTTAAAGAAAGGAATATAAGTGAAAACAAATCACGTGAAAGTTGTTTTAGTCAGATTAAAAAATACTCAAATTCTGGTAATCTCTATAATAAAACTAAGTCATGTGACTGTCCTCAACAGTTCCGGGATGCCGCATCGCTTTTTCATATGCCAAGCGGCCATTTTTATTCAAAATTATTTTTTTGTATAAACTGCATAAAAGTTACATTTTAAGAAAGATCGTTCAAAATAAATTAATATTTGAGAGATGACTTGCGTTCAATTATGTATATATTCTGCAATAACTTCAGTCGAAAGATTCGCAGTTCAAATTCTCTATTCATAAAAGTAAACAAAAAAAAAAGATTGATTCGTCGTGAACATTTAAAATATTAAATCATGGAGGTAATCATTCGCAAAGCAAGTTCTCCGCGAATGAATTTTTGGACCGCTGCCTCGCGTCAAAAAAATAATTCGCACCAGTGAGACAATCAAAGTTTACCATAATTCTGTGCTATACAACTCAACTTTCGGACCTTTTCTTGACATAAATTGAACTCATGTAATAATATTTAATGAATCAGATTTTTAGCATTTTTAAAATCGCTAATACAGCTTTTATTTATCGCGTGTACAAATTAGAAATGATACTTTGATTTTGAAATCAAATGTTTTGATTTATGATATTATTTCTTATTTATTTATTTATTTTCTCTTTTAAATGAAAAGTGTGAAGTATTTTAAATTTATGTAATATAAGCATTTTAGATTAAAGTTAAGTATTTTAAATGAAATGAGTGACAGGTTTATAATTTAAAATTAAATTAATTGTAGTATGAATGACGGTGATGGGAACGATATTTGGCGAATTATCATCTGCTCCCGGCTAACAAAAATACTCATAATTAAAAAAAAGAATAAAAATAAATGATAGTTTGTTGTAAATAAATATTGATATACATATCAAAAATAATTTATAGAATTAAAATAAAAAATAAAAGTAAATAAACAACAATTTCCATAACAAAGTTTTCGCCAAATTGGCGGGGGAGGGGGAATCGCGCCAACGTGCGTATGTGACATTTGTGCCCAAAAAATATGCGAAATGCTACCATGATCGCAAAAGTTCATGATTTGTCTATTAGAATCTTCCGATTTGGCGAAGGATTAAGGGAAAATTAAATTATGAATAAATGTAACGTGTTGCAATGTTTAACATACATTTAAGGGAGACCAAACTGGTCGCCAGTGGCGGCTAGTTTAAAAATAACTTCACAATTTTATCTGCTGATTTTAATTATTTTATTTTAACCAAAACGTGGGATGTCACTTCTTACCCCCTCCAACCCCCTTGTCACAAACTGTCACAATTTCATGATCCCCCCCCCTCCCTCCCTCCAAGCGCGACAGCATTTATTGACGGCCCCTTACCCCCATGTCAATAAACTACTTACTCGTCGATTTTATCTACTGGCTGTAGAGTATCTCCTGCGTTCCCAAATCCACAATAACGGCCATAGTGAAGGAAATCGTTGACAGTTCTACCGGTAGCAGCATAAGTCATCTGCAACAAATTTAACAAGTGACGAGGTTGTCTCGAAAGAGTTTTATTGACGTTACCTGCAAGGAAACAGTATTTTTGTAAACATGACAGTTTAAAATCAAAAGCTTGCTTAACTTTTTAACTGCTGTGATAAATTGTCGCATAATTACCGTGTGCGGTCTTTGAGACTGCTTGATCGAAAGAATAATAAAAGGCTCGATTAACTCCTAGGATACGTTTGCCGTACTAAATTAGGTACAGGACTACAAATCTATTCAAAAGTCTGGCGTTAGTATCGGGCTTCAAACTAAACAAAATTTAACTATTATCTATAGTTAAACTGGAAGTTACAGGTTTAACTATGAAAATCGTAAAGAGCGACAATCAGAGACCGCTAACACCTTTAAGACCTGAAGAGTTTTGGTAGAAATTAAAAGCATATAAAAATTCTATTTGATTGAAAAGAAATATTTAAAAAAAAAAAAATTACGTTGTCAGGCTATGTCAAGGAGGATCTACACAATTGTGTGGTGCAGGCTAAGCTTTAAATCACAGGGAAAGAGGAAATTGTTTTTTTTTTCCCCCTTACGATCACCTACACAATTGTGTAGGTTAGCTCTTAAAGGGCTAACAGCAGCACGTTAACCCTTTAACTGATCTCAAGCTATTTTAAGGGGGGTAAGATACCTTTCCACGCGTCGAATAAGCAAAAATATCACTATGTTCCAAGTTTCAAAACTTGTGCAATAAGTCAAAAAAAAAAAAAAAAAAAAAAAAAATCTAACTTCATTTAAATATAAAGCTGAAATTTATATTTAAAAATATATATATACTTGTAAATTCATAAATAAAATATTTAAATAAGTTTAAAAATATGCATGATAAGAGAAAAAAACATGTCTTGCGCGAACAGTTACTAAAAAACTATGCATGGAAATAAATTTTCACCACATATTCATTACTGTATTATCTACAACTTCACGAGAAAAGGTAAGAATTCATTTTTTTTTGTACTTTGAAAATATTTACTTAAATTTTTTAATTTAGTCAATATTTTTTGCAAATTTTCTGGTTTTAGTATAAAAGGTAACACTTATGTATTTATTTTCACCAAAAGTTCCTCTTTATATGCATATTTTCAGATTTTATGCGCGCAAGACTCGTTATGTTTTTTTCTCTTATACCATACATTTTTAAACTTATCATTTCAATAGTTATTTATGAACTTACCAGTATATATTTTTTAAATATGAACTTCATATTTAAATGAAGTTTGATTTTTATTTGACTTATTACATGAGTTTTGTAGCTTGGAACAGAGATTTTTGTTGCTTTTTCGACGTGTTCAAAAGGTATCTACACCCTTAAAGTTTAATGCACGCAGCAATTTGTTTTGATAGAATAAACAAAATTGGACTTCTCTGCAGATTTATTTACATTCGCAATGTATAAAAAATTACACTGAAGATTTCAGAATATTCTACTCTTAACAAATAGTAACAGAGTTAGCTGGAAAATAATTCCGAGTGAATGAAAGTTTATTCCATATTACATGCTTTAAACAAAGCAATTTAATGATAAATGTTTGACCTAAAATCTGGGAAAAGTCACAAAAAGTAGCACTGAAATATTAAGAGATTTAGTAACACTAAATGTTTCGATCAAACCCATTAAAATTCCACCTGTATTAGTTTGCTAATTTGGACTTTCTTATTCTAGAATGCTCTTAGGATTTTTCTTCCTATTCAAAACACTATATGCAACTGTTTAAACTTATACACGTTTGTAATCTTAAACATTAAAAAAAAAAAAAAAAAAAAAAATGTTACTTTATATTATGGAACATTCCCCCCCCCCCCCCCAAAAAAAAAAAAAAAAAAACACATTTTACGCACTCCCCACCCTTTTAGCACCGAAAAAAGGGGGGCACAAAATTAGAGTAATACATTAACCCTAGTGCTGTTGTCAGCTTCGCAGACAGCTGCTTTTTTCCTAATATTCACAGTTAAACTTCTAATTCAGTTTGAGTTTGGTTGATTTGATTTATGACGGCCAATTATCAACACGAGGGATATAGGCCCTGGGGGAAGTGCCCTCCATGGGGGGTCTTTATAAGGGATCCTAACCCGTATTTACGCCACGGTTGAAAGAAAACCACGGAAAACTCCGAACGGTTAGGTCGACGAACGCGACAGGGGTTTGAACCCAGCACCTCCCGTCTACCAGCTTTGAGAGCAGAACCTCTCAGCCACATAATTCAGCTTGGAACTGATGTGTTACACCGGTGTTTGAACTTTCGTTCGCTTTCCAAGCCCGCGCCAAGCTACTATTTTCCGTCGCCATCTTGGAATCATGGCAAACACAACATTTATATATAACAACGTATTAGAAAACACAGAAAAGCTTATTTTTACACAGGAATCAAAGTAAACCAGAAATTCATTTTTTTACAACATAAATTTAAAAATTGAATATTACTTGAGTCATTTCACTTTTTTGAAGTGCCCTATTATATCAGAATAATCATTAAATAGTTAAAATTTTAATTTAACACAAACTATCAGATAAAAACTTGTACTCCAAAATTAATATCCATTGGCACAGACGACATTTTAACCCCTTGGGTACGAGCGACACGTATACGTGACGCATAAAGTGCTCAGAATCCTCCAATATTCCCACCAGTTATTTTTATTGTGAACTTTGCCTTGTTTAATCACAGCATTTTTAAGATTCAATTAGGCGAAAATTTGGTTTTTGAAAAACCGGTGGCAAAAGATTCTGTAAAGGCCGCTCGTTGCGAAGGGGTTAACAGCCGTCAATAACCAGTTCACTAATAATTG
Organism: Maratus michaelseni; assembly: GCA_963931845.1. Classification (NCBI taxonomy): domain Eukaryota; kingdom Metazoa; phylum Arthropoda; class Arachnida; order Araneae; family Salticidae; genus Maratus; species Maratus michaelseni. Next base: position 94,918,717 of record OZ007597.1, on the reverse strand, counting down.
AAGCAACAACGACAGATTTAAACTCAAAGCTCGTCTAGAACAACCTCACTCGCCAGTGCATAATAATCGCATGACAATTTTAAACCATCCATTAACTCAACAATTCTACAAATTTTTCTTTCTCTCATATACAGTTCCATAACCAATCACGAAAAATAGAACGCCCTTTCACAACCAATCACGCGCTTTTTCAAATTTTCATCATCATTCACGTAATACACATAAGCACAATTATTGCCCTTAACCTCCACGCAAACAAGGGTTACAATAACAAATTTTAACACCAATCTATAATAATATTATAAAGAACAAAAGATTGTTTTTTTGTTTGTAAGGGGTAATCTCTGGAACTACTGATGCGATTTCAAAAGTGATGGTGGTAAATTGATGGCGACAATCCCTGCTCCAACATAGGCTATATTTTATGTCAGTGCCACTACCCCCAGGGGGAGTGCAAGAGCGAAAAACGTTCTAAAATTTAGATTTTTTTATACTGAAGGTGTTAGAATCATGAAATTCGGTATGGTAGTTACTTAAAAAGATGTAAATGCTCTCCAAGAACAAATTCTAAAAAAATTCTGAATTTAAAAAAGGGTGAGATGAGCGAAAAGCGTTCTGAAAACATTCTAAATTACAATTTCTATGGAATCTCTGGAACTAGAGAACCATTTTTCAAAACTGATGGTGGCAAATTGATGGTAACAGTCCCTGCTGTAACATAGGCTGTATTTCATGTCGGTGCCATTACCTTCAGCGGGGTGAAGAGGGAAAAACGTTCTCAAATTTAGATTTTTTTATATTGTAGGTGTTAGAAACCTGAAATTTGGCATGGTAGTTACTTATAAGTTGTAAATGCTCTCTAAGAACAAATTCTTTAAAAAAATCTAAATTTAAAAAAGGGCGAGATGAGCGAAAAGCGTTCTAAAAACATTCTAAATTACAATTTCTATGGAATCTCTGGAACTACAGAACCGTTTTCAAAAGTGATGGTGGCAAATTCATGGTAAAAGTCCCTGCTGTAACATAGGCTTTATTTTATATCGGTGACACTACCACAGAGGGGGCGGGGGTGAAAAAGCGAAAAAAGTTCTAAAATTTAGATTTTTTCGACATTAGTGTGGCTTAATTAGTAATTTTTGAATTATCTGTGGCAGTAAAATTTACTCTAATGAAAATAGGCCAACGAATGCCACTTGGCTTTTTTCAAGAATTACGCGAGCAAAGCCGCGGGTTTTGCTAGTAACTTAAAAGCATAATAGCGCTTAAAAAGAAAAAAATAGTCCCCAAAGTTTGGAGACTTCTTTTAACAGATTAAAAGAAAATGTGCGTGAGTAAAGCATCATAGTCTTCAGTTTAACTGTAGACAACACTAAAAAATTGCAAGTGTTTCTTAATCTACGAAAATATATAATCTCTAATACATTTATAATATAAACTTATCCTTATCAACCAGGATTCTGAAATGAGTTTCTTTATCTTTAGAAACCTCAGACATCAATAGCATTTCGAGATTTAAAGAATCATTTATAAAAACAAAAATTTCTCTTGCTGCCCGTAATTTTCCCAAAACGTTTACGAGTAGCTTTTAAAGTATTAATCAGTTTTCTAAGCCCGGAATATAGTTTATTCCGATGCTATCCATTCTCAAGTACACATTTTCATGTTCAACCAATACGTTTAACAGACAAACATGCAAAATCAACAGCGTTAACATTAATATTAAAATTATTTCTTTACTATTTCCTGTATAAATTAACTTATGCAGCTGAAAACGTTTACTTGAATTGATGACATTCGAAAAACAGGTATTCCAGGCTGAGGAAACTGATTAATACACTATAAAAACTATTCGGAAACTTTCCTAAAAAATACGGGCAGCAAACAATGCTTTGCTTTTATAAATAATTCTTTTAATTTTGGAAATGTATTGGATTCTGGGAATTCAAAAGACAATGGAACACGCTTTTCGGATTCTCAGATTATATTAAATTTTCGTTAGTGGTTATAGTATATTTTCATAAAATAAGGAACATTTATCATTTCTTACAGTGTAGTGAAGCTTAGTTTGGATCTCTAGTACAATCGCTAGAGACTTACGAATAGGCAATTTGTTTTTATATTGTCCCGTAGATAATTTAATACAAAAACAGTATCGTATATCCTACGAGTTAATCTAGCCTTTCATTCATGTTTTGACTAAGCTGTCTCAAAGACCGCTCACAGTATCCGACAAATTGGGCTATAGTAGGTTAAGGTAGATTCTAGAAAGCTCTTTATAAAAATAATATTGTGGAAGATTGCATTAAAAGTACAAAATATTAACATTGCATGAAAAACCCTTTAATCTATAATTTACACTAAACTGCATATATTGCAATAGATTTATTTAATATTATAAAATTAGAACTTTAGTAAGAGTTATAAAATTCTATTGGCAAGTTTTAAAATACCTTTTTCCTCAAGGGGTTGGTCAGTCCGATCTCAAATAACCCTTGCTAATGTTAAAGCCTATGGGAATGGAATGAATTTTTTTTTTAAATATCTCGTAAGGAAATTTACTTTTCTGTGTACTCTTTTTAAAGGGATGTCTTTTCTAGCTGTCAAAATACTTCCAAAGTGTATGCATAATTTTATCTGAAGTGTTAATCTTACTCGCAGCTCGTGCAATTTAAACAAAATAAATTAAGTACATGTTTTTTAAATAAATTTGACAACAGAAAAGGGATCCTTTAATAGGTTGTGTACAGAAAAAAAGGGCAAGTATATAAATATCATGGATTACCGAAATGCATGCTTAATTTTATCTGAAGTGTTAAAATCTTACTCGCAGCTCGTGTGATTTAAACACAAAATAAATTAAGTACTTGCTTTAAAAAAAAAAATGAAAACAGAGGGGATCCTTTAATAGCAGTGCACAGAAAAAAAAGTCAAGTCTATCAATATCATGGAGATATTTTTAAAATAAGAATGTATTACACTCCCATGGGTTTAACAACAGCGAGGAAGTTTTGATATCATACAGACCAGTACCCTTAACTGTTACTCAATTACTTTTTAAATTAAAGTAAGTTATTAGACCTTATGGGCGTGAAAATAGCTCAACGTGTACGTTTATTTACTCTATAAAGACAATTTGATCATGTAATTAGATTTTAATCTACTTTGTCTAAAAATCCGAAGTTACTCTTCGTGTATTAATATAGTATCTACAAATTTCCTGTACTCCCCCCTCCCCCTCATTAACATAAAACCTAAAAATAGAAGCTATTTTGTCAAATTTTTTTAATAAATTTGAAAGTGCTTAGTAACGAAAAATCGCGATAGTCATTATCGTGGAATAAAGAAATAAAAAGAATCTTTAAAATGTTTTTAACGTAGTTAATTTTTAAAACTCAACGCCTGTTAAAGTGTTTACATCATCGATTAATTCTAAAAACAGATAAATGAGGATCAAGGGCATATAGCACGCGTTTTAATAAAATCTTAAGAGGATTTTCGAAACAAGTGCTTCCTTTAGACGCTTTTCATTAAACCTCGAGGAAATAATTACCTCCAGTTTCTGCTGCTTCAAAAGGACTAAGGATAAGAAGCCCTATTGAAACCAAAGCAACAAACATCTTCAATCTGGCCTTTCGTGACAAAGAGGGAGAAAGAGAAAACGTAATCTACTTTTAGCGATTGACGTAGCTTATATTGATTCTCGTCAGACTTAAAATGTCAAGCTATCAGACACGATGACATCCATCTATACGCGGAAAAAACTACGTAGTAGTAATGATTATGTACAAGATCGAGTTAAAATTCTAAACTTCGTTTATTGTGAAATGTGTGTCGCTGTCACTTTTCTTGCGAAACTTACAAGATTTTTAAAGAACAATAGATTTCATATATTACGAAATTATAATTTATATACATTCAAAAATTTTTAACACGATGCTTTTTAACAGGCAAATCTGAAGAAATTTGTGCCAATCGCTGTATGTCTTTCATTTTGTCGTTTCGCTTTGTACCAATCGCTGGTAGCGGCCAGCCACCTTTTGTGACGTCATAATAATGAATGAGCAAGCCCGGTATCTAGTGTAGCCCTGGTATTATGTGGAAATTTCGAAATTTCTCAAAACTTACAAGTTTCCTTTATTCGCTAACCTTGTTTCGTACAATTTGATTGAATCCCCGCCGTAGTGAACGGAAGTGCGAGGGCAAATGAAAAAGACAGGCTATCGCACTACCTTTCGCGTTCGACGGCTAAAGTCACATGATGCTCTTTTCTTGCACCTGCATTCGATCATCACGTGACTCAAGCGGTCTGAAAAAAAAGAGACGTGTAACACACCGCGGCAGCCTGTCTGTTTCGTTAGCCTCGCGAAAGTGACAGACTGCGGTACCTCCACTATTTCATTGTTGGTCACGTGAACAATGACAGGCTGATTTCCGCCAAATGTCGAACTGCCATGTGATCAAGGTAGGCTGAAAATTCGGTGATCGATGTAATACCGCGGCCTGTCACTTTCGCTGGCTGCGATCCCTGCTTAAAAGTATTTCTGAGGATTATGTATCGTTTTTAAACAAACACAAATTGGGACTGTTAATTAATCTTATGGACTAGAATCCTTTATAAGAGAGTGGTGAACACGCACAGAGAGCATGCTCACGCTGAAGTTTTTGTCCAACATGTTGCGAATCACGTGGGTGGCTGACATTGACGCCGATTCGGCACGCGAGCAACCCCCAAGTGACGCAGTAAAAATAAGTTCAGTAGCACCTAGATTTCTGCTCGAAGAAGAAGAAAGAAATGCCTCTTCCTGGAATTTGATCTCTCGAATGTCAATTATGGGGCCTCCGTGGCCGAGTGGTTAAGACACCATTCCGCTAATCGCTTGTGAGCGTAGGAGTCAGGTCGGCGGGTTCGACTCCCGCCAGCTCCATTGCACACACTTTGTGGAGCTCCCGGATGTAACTCTCTGGTGTTGTAAATTTCCTTGTGGCTATCTCGTCCCTGTATATTGACGATGACTTATAACAAGGCAACACTAGATACCGGGCTTACTCATTCACTCTCAAAACGTCACAAATGGTGGCTGACCCCGACCAGCGATTGGTCCAAAGCAACGCGCCCATCGTTTTGTGCCAATCGCTGTATGTCTTTCCTCCTAGTCAGCCACCTTTTGTGACGTCATCATAATGAATGAGCAAGCCCGGTATGTAGTGTAGCCCTGCTTATAAGCGGGCACTTGATGTCAAGCACACAAGTCAGATGTATGTTCTCAATAAACAATAAACAATAAACAATGTCAATTATTTATGTTCTTCATGTGTGTTCGCCTTTTGTGTACGTTGAATAAAAAAGCAAGAAAAGGAAGAGTATTAGAATTTTTCGTATTGTACACTTCAGCATCTCAAACTAAATTTTAAATATAAGAGTATTTCAACAGTTTTTAGGGTTTCGTTCATCTCACGAAACCCTATTACTCCCGCTTCGTTGTCTGTCCGTCACAGAGCCGATTCTCAGAAACATATAACTTACAGGCATGAAATTTTGTGTATATATAGCTGAATAAGTACTATGAAGTTCAAAATAATAAAATTTGAAAAAAATCGTATTATTTTAATATAGAGAGATAAAAAAACAAAAATCTAACAGCCTTTACTTATTAAATTTAAACATTTTTCGTTATAGCAGTTGCCAACAATTAAAAATCCATAATAGAATTCTTTCTACAATGATTAATTTTCTATTGAAAGATTTCCACACAAAAATTAAAAAATAAAAACTTTCACCAATTGAAAAAAAATATTAATATGACGTCATATTGGTAATAAAACGGAAATTTTAAAACATTTCGCAATAATACAAGGAGTATGAGTATGCGTAAATAAAGACAGCAGCTTAATATGACGTCATTAGATAATTAAAAAGAAAATTAATCTGACGTCATATTGGAAGTTTAACGGATTTTTCAAATATTTGAGAATAATACAAAGAGAGTATCAATATGAATAACAGAGAATAGTAAATATATGAGTTTGAGGAACGTATTGAATCATGATGAAAACCCGATTATGAAAATATTGGCATATTTTAACATTTTGCTATACAACATGTTTAATTTTGTATTTTTTTTTTTTTTTTTTTTAACATTGCATTTAGTCTACATGACAGAGTCTAATAGTGGGCTTCGCCTGCAATCGGGCCGGTTCAGATTTTCGAAAAAACGAGAAAAATAAACCGGTAAATTTTTACTTTATAAAAAAACATGACATTTTGTTTCCTTTTTTAGCACTTTCCAACCTAGTTGAAAAGTGCTTATGACTTCGGTTTGTCTGCCGTCTGCCGTCTGGCCGTGCCCTAACTCCCGTAAATATGCTCGGATTGCTCTGCAATTTTTATATGTTATTGTCGTTATCTATAGCATGTTCCCTATTTCAACGGAAGTGTGTAGCACTGATAGTTTTTTTACAGGGACACTCAAAAGAATTCCGTTACATTGCAGTCTATGGGGAAAAATCATTTGCGGTTTATTTAAATAATGTTTCACTATTTTAAACGCATTGAAATTTATTATATCACTAAGGTGCATTAGAAGAAGCTTAATATGGAATAGGGTGTGCATAGCACTTATAGTTACTTTACAGGGACAGTCAAAAGAATTCCGTTACATTACGTGTATGGAGAAAAATCGTCTGCGGTTTATTTAAATAATGTTTCATTATTTTAAACGCATTGAAATTTATATATATTACTAAGGTGCATTACAAGAGGCTTACTACAGAATAGTGTGTGTATAGCAGTCATCGTTCATTTACAGGGGTACACAAAAGAATTCTCTACTGTCTGTTAACAATAATTCCTGGAAGTGCGTTTTAAGTTACTGAACGCGATTTTAATTTTAACTCGCTTTTTGTCTATTACGTGGTGTGTATAAATTCTGTAGATCTTATACAGGGCAGCACAAAAGTTCGCGAACACATTTCCGTTTACTGACAGAAACTCCAGAAGGATAATTTTAAACTCTGATACGCGTTTCCTAACTAAACTAAAATTTAGCATCCTATGTAGTATATATACAAATCTATAGATACTATACAGGGCTGAATAAAAGTATTCGGATATTTTTACGAATATTGTATCTGTTGGAAATTCCTGAAATTATGTTTTAAAATATGTTATGCGTTTTCCAAATTGTTTACTTAGATGTTATCTTTTAGCTTATTAAACGGTATGTTTTGTAAAATTATTTTGGAAGCGTTGGAAAGTGCTACATAATCTATGCTTGAAGCATGATTTTTCGTTCTTTTTTTTTGGGGGGGGGGGGATGAAATTTATTTGGATTTATTAAAGAAATGATAAAGGTGTTTTGATTGGAATATTAAACGAAACCCTTTGTGCGCTCTTCGATCACACTTACCCACTTGTTAATGCTCTCTCTTTCTGTGTATTTACATTTTTGGTGCCGATAATTTTATAAAAGAAGTTGATGGAAATAGAGAAGGTCTACTATATAGGAACTATATAGGTCTACTTTAGAGTGGCCCTTATTTTTCAACTTTCTAAAAGTTTAGCTCCCACCCCCCAAGATTGTTCCAATTAACAAAAAAACAATGTATGCAAATTTTTAGCTCAATTAGACAACTACAAGGCGACCCACATAGACCATGAAATTTTGAAATTATTGCCCGAAAAAACATTTTTTCAGGTAAAATACTTTTAACTCATATATAATTTTATCTTAAATTAAAAAAACTGTCCAGGCTTATTCATAGCATTTAAAAGGTTACGTTACCATAAATATAAAATAGAAAGCAATTTGCAAAGTTGGGTGCGGAGCGCAGGCGTAGGGAAACACCTGCACTCAACATCGGTGGCGAAAGCAGTGGTGGTGACGATGACAGTAAAATTTCTTCTGTCATTGATCAGAAAATATCAGAAACAGCAACAACCGCAGCATCAACAGCAGTTTCAGCCACTTGAGGTACATTGCAATTCTTTACTCCCCGTCTTTCTGAAGTTTTTGATAGATGCAAAATCACTGACCGAAATGCGGTTTACATATTAATGGCTGCTGCAGAAGCTTTCGGGCGTGATACTGAAAACCTGGTAATAAATCACACTTCTTTTCAACGCCTTAGAAAACAATTTAGAGAGGCAAAACACACAGAAATACAGAAAAAAATTATCCTAAATGACTGTCAAGAATTGATGTTGCACTGGGATGGAAAGCTGCTCCCAGCACTCACAGGAATTGAAAAAATAGACTGACTGGCAATAATAGCAACTTTTCAAGGCAAGGAGCAATTGTTGGGAGTCCCTGAAATCCACCCATATTCAGAAGTAGAGCAAGCCATGGCTGTTTACCAAATAGTAGAGAAATGGGGAATAGCTGACAAAACTCAAGCACTTTGCTGTGATACGACAGCAAGCAACACGGGTTGAAGACACAAATCTGGAAAAAATGTTCAATCGCGACCTGTAATACTTCTCTTGCCGTTACCACATGTATGAGTTATTTTTGAGGAGCTGTTTCGACTCACTGATGGGTGCAACTTCTGGTCCAGACATGGCATTTTTCAAAAAATTTAGAGAAATTTGGACGAAACTGAATAAGAATGTTTACATGACTGATAGCACTGAAGTGCCAGATGATGTCCGCTCTACCCTTCTTAGATTTCTTGAATACCACCATTCTATGCAGAAATAACAGCGAGGTGATTACCGATAATTGTTGGAGTTAACAAGGATCTTTCTTGGTGGCATTCCGATGAATGGAATATTCTTTCGTATGCCAGGAGCTATAAGTCATACTAGGTGGATGTTAAAAGCAATTTATGCATTTAAAATATAGATGTTTCAAGATCAATTTCAATTAACCCATAGGGAGAAGTGTTCTATAAGAAGAATATGTATTTTTATTGCTCGAGTGTATATTCGGGCCTGGTTTATATCATCCGAAGCAATAAAAGCACCTTATCATGATTTCCTATTCATGCGTCAACTGATATCAGGATTGATCAGGATATTGATACAGAAATCACTCAAGCTGCATCTAAAAAATTCTCCAACCATCTGTGGTACTTAGCTCCCGAAACTGTGGCTCTATCTATATTTAAGGACAATGTTCCGATAGAGATTAAGTCAAATATGGCTCAAGTTATGCTGGAAGCAAATAAAGGTTTTGACCGGAAGAAAAAGGCCGGAAGAAGAAATAAACCGAAAAGGTATATTATGAACCAAAATGATTCTTCTTTCTTTTCAAACATCGAGTTTTTGTCTTTTGTAACTTCTGATACAAAATATTTCTTCAGGAGATTTTCTATCAGCAAGCACCGAATTCCTCAACAAAGATCCTTCAACATGGAAGGACGATCCTAGCTACAAAAGTGGACTTGAAAAACTTGAGAAGACGGCTGTTGTGAATGATGTGGCAGTAAGAGGTGTCAAACTCATTCAGGATTACAATAACATTCTCACAAAAAATTAAACTGAGAAACAATTTGTTTTACAGATCGTTAGCGAAAACCGTAAGAAATACCCAACTACCACTAAATCCTCTCTTCGGAAAAAATAATGTTCAATCTCTAGTTTTCACACAACACTAAAAAGTGGTCACATTGTTCAGTGTGGACACTGTTCATATTATGTTTTTGATGCTATAGCAATTATTGTTGTAAATAAAAACGTGTTTCTCTTATAGCGGTTGTGAGCTTTATTAAAAAATCCTAATATTTAAAAACTTTTTGACGATTTTTTTGGAATTTTTCAAATTAAATATTGGTAATTATGATTTAAACATTTTTAAACAACAGCTGGGATTGGTTGCTTGGATGTGTCTACCCGAACTTCTGTGAGAAGAAAAAATTTGTCAAGATAGGGAAGAATATACTGTTTTTGAACGGAATTACTCTTTGAGTATGCAATGTTACAACTTCAAGGCATTTGAGGGTCGCCTTAAAGCTTTCCGATTGAGCTAAAATTTTGCACAGCCCTTTTTTTTGTTGATTGGAACAGGATTAGTCTGTGGAAGCAGGAAAATTTTTACTTTCAGAAAATTGCCTATTGCTAAGGGCCACTCTAAGGAACACTATATTGGAGGGCTTCCTGGGATAAACGACAAACGTGAGATTCTTTCAAATAGATATATATCTGAACGAAGATTGGTGAATTCAACGAAGAAATTAAAATCTATGAAAAAATTTGAAGAATATGCTAAGGTTTTCTGAGAATGTGAAGAAGAAGGTGTCATCAGTAAAGTTTCAAATGAAATACTAAAGGTTCCAGCACATTTTTTACCTCATCATCCCGACAGCAAACCAGATAGACACAGTATAACAGTGTTAGACCCGTTTTTGATGCATCGTGTAAAGTAGGGAGGTCACCTTCTTTAAATGATTGTTTCTTTAAAGGACCAAATCTCATTGAACAAATTCCTGCAGTGTTAATAAGATTTCGTGAGAAATCTATTGGGGTTGCTACCAGTCTCTGACTATCGCACGGGCACCCGGGGCCCATGCCCTGGGCACGAAATTTTTGAGGGGCATGAAAATTTTCATAATTTCATCTAAATTTCCATTAAAGCAAATCATAATTGTGCCAATGTTTTTATTTCTTTTAGGACTTTTGTTTGCACTCAGTCAGTATCAGTTTGGTTTTATCATTTAATATCAATAACATCATTAATAAGTAGACTTCTTATCAATATTTTCTAGTAATTGATGTACTATACAGTACATCAAGTTATTCAATTTTATCATATTGCACATTTATACGAAAAGTGACACAACTGAAAAAATGTGATATTGGAGATATTAATTCGATAAAATTACAAAATATATCTCAATCTATGGTTAAAAGCACATTTCAATAAATAACATAAAGAATAATTTATATTTATTCCTGGAACTGTTTTTTAATTTTCCGGAAAACGTAATTTTTTGAGTTGACACTTTTCGAATAAGTGTGCAATATATAAAAAAAAAAAAAATCAGTAAATCAACCAATCTAAGAGGGCACGAAAATTGAAAGTGTTCTGGGCACAAAAACTTCCTAGTCGGGCCCTGGTTGCTACCCGATATAAGAAGAGCTTTTCTTCAAATTGAAGTCAAAGAATCAGATCGTCATTTCTTGCGATTTTTGTGATGACCTGTGGTGTGCGATTTTGTGGAATTCTGACGAGTTTCAGGTTTATCAACACAATAGAGTAGTTTTTGGAGCCACTTGTAGTCCATTTTTACTTAGTGCAGTTATAAGATATCATTTGAGTAATGTTGATGAAGAAAATAAACAGATAGCAGAGAAACTTATGAAATCATACTATGTAGATAACTGCGTGACTTCACTCAACAGTGTGCCTGAACAAGAAAATTTTATTTCAAAATATACAGAAATCATGGCTGACGCGAAAATGGAACTAAGAATGTGGGAATTCGGGCCAGTTAAAGAAGACAGCAGTTTCTTTAGCAAGAAAGAATTGCTCAACAAAAATGTAACTACAACAGTTCCGGTTTTAGGGCTGAAGTTGGATATAATGGAGGATAGTTTGAAGTTTGCTCATAAATTTAGTGATGAAATAGAAAATCTGTCTAAAAGAAAGATATTAGGTATAACTCAGGGGATCTTCGATCCAATTGGTGTTTAGCCCCGTCATTGTTGCCAGCCAAACTGATAATTCAAGAAGCCTGGTCAACGAAATTAGATTGGAATGCTCCACTTCCAGAAGAAATCCGGAATATTTTTCAACGAGAACGAAAAATCATGCACCAAGCATAGATTATGAACACTTTCCAACACAGCCAGAAAACTGTAACGAAACTTCAACGTTAAATAAGGTGAAAGAAGATATGCAAGTAAACAGTTTAGAAAATATATAACACACTGAAAAATGCAGTTTTCGAAATTACCTTCCAGTGTCAAAAGAGTAGTCGAATTATTTTGTGCATCTCTGTATATGATCAATAGATGTGGATATATAGTATGATAAAATTTAGTTCAGTTAGAATATTCACATTTAGCAATTTTCGCCAATCGATGGAAAATGCACTCGAAATCTTTTGTACAGCCGTGTATATTATCTGAAGACTTTTGAACACACCACCTATTAAGCTAAAAGGCAACTTAAAACTCACTTGCAGCAATTACCAAACGTAAACGATAATGTATCTTTTTAGCACTTTCCAACCTAGTTGAAAAGTGCTTATGACTTCGGTTTGTCTGGACGTCTGGCCGTCTGCCGTCTGGCCGTCTGCCGTCTGGCCGTCTGGCCGTGCTCTAACTCCCGTAAATATGCTCGGATTGCTCTGCAATTTTTATATGTTATTGTCGTTATCTATAGCATGTTCCCTATTTCAACGGAAGTGTGTAGCACTTAGTTTTTTTACAGGGACACTCAAAAGAATTCCGTTACATTGCGGTCTATGGGGAAAAATCATTTGCTGTTTATTTAAATAATGTTTCACTATTTTAAACGCATTGAAATTTATATATATCACTAAGGTGCATTAGAAGAAGCTTAATATGGAACAGGGTGTGCATAGCACTTATAGTTACTTTACAGGGACAGTAAAAATAATTCCGTTACATTACGTCTATGGAGAAAAATCGTCTGCGGTTTATTTAAATAATGTTTCACTATTTTAAACGCATTGAAATTTATATAGATCACTAAGGTGCATTACAAGAGACTTACTACGGAATATTGTGTGTATAGCAGTCATCGTTCATTTACAGGGACACGCAAAAGAATTATCTACTGTCTGTTAACAATAATTCCTGGAAGTGCGTTTTAAGTTACTGAACGCGATTTTAATGTTAACTTGCTTTTTGTCTATTACGTGGTGTGTATAAATTCTGTAGATCCTATACAGGGCAGCACAAAAGTTCGCGAACACATTTCTGTTTATTGACAAACTCCAGACGGAGAATTTTAAAATGTGCTACACGTTTCCTAACTGAACTAAAATTTAGCATCCTATGTAGTATATATACAATTCTATATATCCTATACAGGGCTGAATAAAAGTATTCGGATATTTTTCCGAATATTGTATGTGTTGGAAATTCCTGAAATTATGTTTTTAAATATGTTATGCGTTTTCCAAATTGTTTACTTAGAAGTTATCTTTTAGCTTATTAAACGGTATGATTTGTAAAATTATTTTGGAAGCGTTGGAAAGGGCTACATAATCTATGCTTGACGCATGATTTTTCGTTCTTGTTTCCTAATATTCACAGTTAAACTTCTAATTCAGTTTGAGTTTGGTTGATTTGATTTATGACGGCCAATTATCAACACGAGGGATATAGGCCCTGGGGGAAGTGCCCTCCATGGGGGTCTTTATAAGGGATCCTAACCCGTATTTACGCCACGGTTGAAAGAAAACCACGGAAAACTCCGAACGGTTAGGTCGACGAACGCGACAGGGGTTTGAACCCAGCACCTCCCGTCTACCAGCTTTGAGAGCAGAACCTCTCAGCCACATAATTCAGCTTGGAACTGATGTGTTACACCGGTGTTTGAACTTACGTTCGCTTTCCAAGCCCGCGCCAAGCTACTATTTTCCGTCGCCATCTTGGAATCATGGCAAACACAACATTTATATATAACAACGTATTAGAAAACACAGAAAAGCTTATTTTTACACAGGAATCAAAGTAAACCAGAAATTCATTTTTTTACAACATAAATTTAAAAATTGAATATTACTTGAGTCATTTCACTTTTTTGAAGTGCCCTATTATATCAGAATAATCATTAAATAGTTAAAATTTTAATTTAACACAAACTATCAGATAAAAACTTGTACTCCAAAATTAATATCCATTGGCACAGACGACATTTTAACCCCTTGGGTACGAGCGACACGTATACGTGACGCATAAAGTGCTCAGAATCCTCCAATATTCCCACCAGTTATTTTTATTGTGAACTTTGCCTTGTTTAATCACAGCATTTTTAAGATTCAATTAGGCGAAAATTTGGTTTTTGAAAAACCGGTGGCAAAAGATTCTGTAAAGGCCGCTCGTTGCGAAGGGGTTAACAGCCGTCAATAACCAGTTCACTAATAATTGAAGCAACAACGACAGATTTAAACTCAAAGCTCGTCTAGAACAACCTCACTCGCCAGTGCATAATAATCGCATGACAATTTTAAACCATCCATTAACTCAACAATTCTACAAATTTTTCTTTCTCTCATATACAGTTCCATAACCAATCACGAAAAATAGAACGCCCTTTCACAACCAATCACGCGCTTTTTCAAATTTTCATCATCATTCACGTAATACACATAAGCACAATTATTGCCCTTAACCTCCACGCAAACAAGGGTTACAATAACAAATTTTAACACCAATCTATAATAATATTATAAAGAACAAAAGATTGTTTTTTTGTTTGTAAGGGGTAATCTCTGGAACTACTGATGCGATTTCAAAAGTGATGGTGGTAAATTGATGGCGACAATCCCTGCTCCAACATAGGCTATATTTTATGTCAGTGCCACTACCCCCAGGGGGAGTGCAAGAGCGAAAAACGTTCTAAAATTTAGATTTTTTTATACTGAAGGTGTTAGAATCATGAAATTCGGTATGGTAGTTACTTAAAAAGATGTAAATGCTCTCCAAGAACAAATTCTAAAAAAATTCTGAATTTAAAAAAGGGTGAGATGAGCGAAAAGCGTTCTGAAAACATTCTAAATTACAATTTCTATGGAATCTCTGGAACTAGAGAACCATTTTTCAAAACTGATGGTGGCAAATTGATGGTAACAGTCCCTGCTGTAACATAGGCTGTATTTCATGTCGGTGCCATTACCTTCAGCGGGGTGAAGAGGGAAAAACGTTCTCAAATTTAGATTTTTTTATATTGTAGGTGTTAGAAACCTGAAATTTGGCATGGTAGTTACTTATAAGTTGTAAATGCTCTCTAAGAACAAATTCTTTAAAAAAATCTAAATTTAAAAAAGGGCGAGATGAGCGAAAAGCGTTCTAAAAACATTCTAAATTACAATTTCTATGGAATCTCTGGAACTACAGAACCGTTTTCAAAAGTGATGGTGGCAAATTCATGGTAAAAGTCCCTGCTGTAACATAGGCTTTATTTTATATCGGTGACACTACCACAGAGGGGGCGGGGGTGAAAAAGCGAAAAAAGTTCTAAAATTTAGATTTTTTCGACATTAGTGTGGCTTAATTAGTAATTTTTGAATTATCTGTGGCAGTAAAATTTACTCTAATGAAAATAGGCCAACGAATGCCACTTGGCTTTTTTCAAGAATTACGCGAGCAAAGCCGCGGGTTTTGCTAGTAACTTAAAAGCATAATAGCGCTTAAAAAGAAAAAAATAGTCCCCAAAGTTTGGAGACTTCTTTTAACAGATTAAAAGAAAATGTGCGTGAGTAAAGCATCATAGTCTTCAGTTTAACTGTAGACAACACTAAAAAATTGCAAGTGTTTCTTAATCTACGAAAATATATAATCTCTAATACATTTATAATATAAACTTATCCTTATCAACCAGGATTCTGAAATGAGTTTCTTTATCTTTAGAAACCTCAGACATCAATAGCATTTCGAGATTTAAAGAATCATTTATAAAAACAAAAATTTCTCTTGCTGCCCGTAATTTTCCCAAAACGTTTACGAGTAGCTTTTAAAGTATTAATCAGTTTTCTAAGCCCGGAATATAGTTTATTCCGATGCTATCCATTCTCAAGTACACATTTTCATGTTCAACCAATACGTTTAACAGACAAACATGCAAAATCAACAGCGTTAACATTAATATTAAAATTATTTCTTTACTATTTCCTGTATAAATTAACTTATGCAGCTGAAAACGTTTACTTGAATTGATGACATTCGAAAAACAGGTATTCCAGGCTGAGGAAACTGATTAATACACTATAAAAACTATTCGGAAACTTTCCTAAAAAATACGGGCAGCAAACAATGCTTTGCTTTTATAAATAATTCTTTTAATTTTGGAAATGTATTGGATTCTGGGAATTCAAAAGACAATGGAACACGCTTTTCGGATTCTCAGATTATATTAAATTTTCGTTAGTGGTTATAGTATATTTTCATAAAATAAGGAACATTTATCATTTCTTACAGTGTAGTGAAGCTTAGTTTGGATCTCTAGTACAATCGCTAGAGACTTACGAATAGGCAATTTGTTTTTATATTGTCCCGTAGATAATTTAATACAAAAACAGTATCGTATATCCTACGAGTTAATCTAGCCTTTCATTCATGTTTTGACTAAGCTGTCTCAAAGACCGCTCACAGTATCCGACAAATTGGGCTATAGTAGGTTAAGGTAGATTCTAGAAAGCTCTTTATAAAAATAATATTGTGGAAGATTGCATTAAAAGTACAAAATATTAACATTGCATGAAAAACCCTTTAATCTATAATTTACACTAAACTGCATATATTGCAATAGATTTATTTAATATTATAAAATTAGAACTTTAGTAAGAGTTATAAAATTCTATTGGCAAGTTTTAAAATACCTTTTTCCTCAAGGGGTTGGTCAGTCCGATCTCAAATAACCCTTGCTAATGTTAAAGCCTATGGGAATGGAATGAATTTTTTTTTTAAATATCTCGTAAGGAAATTTACTTTTCTGTGTACTCTTTTTAAAGGGATGTCTTTTCTAGCTGTCAAAATACTTCCAAAGTGTATGCATAATTTTATCTGAAGTGTTAATCTTACTCGCAGCTCGTGCAATTTAAACAAAATAAATTAAGTACATGTTTTTTAAATAAATTTGACAACAGAAAAGGGATCCTTTAATAGGTTGTGTACAGAAAAAAAGGGCAAGTATATAAATATCATGGATTACCGAAATGCATGCTTAATTTTATCTGAAGTGTTAAAATCTTACTCGCAGCTCGTGTGATTTAAACACAAAATAAATTAAGTACTTGCTTTAAAAAAAAAAATGAAAACAGAGGGGATCCTTTAATAGCAGTGCACAGAAAAAAAAGTCAAGTCTATCAATATCATGGAGATATTTTTAAAATAAGAATGTATTACACTCCCATGGGTTTAACAACAGCGAGGAAGTTTTGATATCATACAGACCAGTACCCTTAACTGTTACTCAATTACTTTTTAAATTAAAGTAAGTTATTAGACCTTATGGGCGTGAAAATAGCTCAACGTGTACGTTTATTTACTCTATAAAGACAATTTGATCATGTAATTAGATTTTAATCTACTTTGTCTAAAAATCCGAAGTTACTCTTCGTGTATTAATATAGTATCTACAAATTTCCTGTACTCCCCCCTCCCCCTCATTAACATAAAACCTAAAAATAGAAGCTATTTTGTCAAATTTTTTTAATAAATTTGAAAGTGCTTAGTAACGAAAAATCGCGATAGTCATTATCGTGGAATAAAGAAATAAAAAGAATCTTTAAAATGTTTTTAACGTAGTTAATTTTTAAAACTCAACGCCTGTTAAAGTGTTTACATCATCGATTAATTCTAAAAACAGATAAATGAGGATCAAGGGCATATAGCACGCGTTTTAATAAAATCTTAAGAGGATTTTCGAAACAAGTGCTTCCTTTAGACGCTTTTCATTAAACCTCGAGGAAATAATTACCTCCAGTTTCTGCTGCTTCAAAAGGACTAAGGATAAGAAGCCCTATTGAAACCAAAGCAACAAACATCTTCAATCTGGCCTTTCGTGACAAAGAGGGAGAAAGAGAAAACGTAATCTACTTTTAGCGATTGACGTAGCTTATATTGATTCTCGTCAGACTTAAAATGTCAAGCTATCAGACACGATGACATCCATCTATACGCGGAAAAAACTACGTAGTAGTAATGATTATGTACAAGATCGAGTTAAAATTCTAAACTTCGTTTATTGTGAAATGTGTGTCGCTGTCACTTTTCTTGCGAAACTTACAAGATTTTTAAAGAACAATAGATTTCATATATTACGAAATTATAATTTATATACATTCAAAAATTTTTAACACGATGCTTTTTAACAGGCAAATCTGAAGAAATTTGTGCCAATCGCTGTATGTCTTTCATTTTGTCGTTTCGCTTTGTACCAATCGCTGGTAGCGGCCAGCCACCTTTTGTGACGTCATAATAATGAATGAGCAAGCCCGGTATCTAGTGTAGCCCTGGTATTATGTGGAAATTTCGAAATTTCTCAAAACTTACAAGTTTCCTTTATTCGCTAACCTTGTTTCGTACAATTTGATTGAATCCCCGCCGTAGTGAACGGAAGTGCGAGGGCAAATGAAAAAGACAGGCTATCGCACTACCTTTCGCGTTCGACGGCTAAAGTCACATGATGCTCTTTTCTTGCACCTGCATTCGATCATCACGTGACTCAAGCGGTCTGAAAAAAAAGAGACGTGTAACACACCGCGGCAGCCTGTCTGTTTCGTTAGCCTCGCGAAAGTGACAGACTGCGGTACCTCCACTATTTCATTGTTGGTCACGTGAACAATGACAGGCTGATTTCCGCCAAATGTCGAACTGCCATGTGATCAAGGTAGGCTGAAAATTCGGTGATCGATGTAATACCGCGGCCTGTCACTTTCGCTGGCTGCGATCCCTGCTTAAAAGTATTTCTGAGGATTATGTATCGTTTTTAAACAAACACAAATTGGGACTGTTAATTAATCTTATGGACTAGAATCCTTTATAAGAGAGTGGTGAACACGCACAGAGAGCATGCTCACGCTGAAGTTTTTGTCCAACATGTTGCGAATCACGTGGGTGGCTGACATTGACGCCGATTCGGCACGCGAGCAACCCCCAAGTGACGCAGTAAAAATAAGTTCAGTAGCACCTAGATTTCTGCTCGAAGAAGAAGAAAGAAATGCCTCTTCCTGGAATTTGATCTCTCGAATGTCAATTATGGGGCCTCCGTGGCCGAGTGGTTAAGACACCATTCCGCTAATCGCTTGTGAGCGTAGGAGTCAGGTCGGCGGGTTCGACTCCCGCCAGCTCCATTGCACACACTTTGTGGAGCTCCCGGATGTAACTCTCTGGTGTTGTAAATTTCCTTGTGGCTATCTCGTCCCTGTATATTGACGATGACTTATAACAAGGCAACACTAGATACCGGGCTTACTCATTCACTCTCAAAACGTCACAAATGGTGGCTGACCCCGACCAGCGATTGGTCCAAAGCAACGCGCCCATCGTTTTGTGCCAATCGCTGTATGTCTTTCCTCCTAGTCAGCCACCTTTTGTGACGTCATCATAATGAATGAGCAAGCCCGGTATGTAGTGTAGCCCTGCTTATAAGCGGGCACTTGATGTCAAGCACACAAGTCAGATGTATGTTCTCAATAAACAATAAACAATAAACAATGTCAATTATTTATGTTCTTCATGTGTGTTCGCCTTTTGTGTACGTTGAATAAAAAAGCAAGAAAAGGAAGAGTATTAGAATTTTTCGTATTGTACACTTCAGCATCTCAAACTAAATTTTAAATATAAGAGTATTTCAACAGTTTTTAGGGTTTCGTTCATCTCACGAAACCCTATTACTCCCGCTTCGTTGTCTGTCCGTCACAGAGCCGATTCTCAGAAACATATAACTTACAGGCATGAAATTTTGTGTATATATAGCTGAATAAGTACTATGAAGTTCAAAATAATAAAATTTGAAAAAAATCGTATTATTTTAATATAGAGAGATAAAAAAACAAAAATCTAACAGCCTTTACTTATTAAATTTAAACATTTTTCGTTATAGCAGTTGCCAACAATTAAAAATCCATAATAGAATTCTTTCTACAATGATTAATTTTCTATTGAAAGATTTCCACACAAAAATTAAAAAATAAAAACTTTCACCAATTGAAAAAAAATATTAATATGACGTCATATTGGTAATAAAACGGAAATTTTAAAACATTTCGCAATAATACAAGGAGTATGAGTATGCGTAAATAAAGACAGCAGCTTAATATGACGTCATTAGATAATTAAAAAGAAAATTAATCTGACGTCATATTGGAAGTTTAACGGATTTTTCAAATATTTGAGAATAATACAAAGAGAGTATCAATATGAATAACAGAGAATAGTAAATATATGAGTTTGAGGAACGTATTGAATCATGATGAAAACCCGATTATGAAAATATTGGCATATTTTAACATTTTGCTATACAACATGTTTAATTTTGTATTTTTTTTTTTTTTTTTTTTAACATTGCATTTAGTCTACATGACAGAGTCTAATAGTGGGCTTCGCCTGCAATCGGGCCGGTTCAGATTTTCGAAAAAACGAGAAAAATAAACCGGTAAATTTTTACTTTATAAAAAAACATGACATTTTGTTTCCTTTTTTAGCACTTTCCAACCTAGTTGAAAAGTGCTTATGACTTCGGTTTGTCTGCCGTCTGCCGTCTGGCCGTGCCCTAACTCCCGTAAATATGCTCGGATTGCTCTGCAATTTTTATATGTTATTGTCGTTATCTATAGCATGTTCCCTATTTCAACGGAAGTGTGTAGCACTGATAGTTTTTTTACAGGGACACTCAAAAGAATTCCGTTACATTGCAGTCTATGGGGAAAAATCATTTGCGGTTTATTTAAATAATGTTTCACTATTTTAAACGCATTGAAATTTATTATATCACTAAGGTGCATTAGAAGAAGCTTAATATGGAATAGGGTGTGCATAGCACTTATAGTTACTTTACAGGGACAGTCAAAAGAATTCCGTTACATTACGTGTATGGAGAAAAATCGTCTGCGGTTTATTTAAATAATGTTTCATTATTTTAAACGCATTGAAATTTATATATATTACTAAGGTGCATTACAAGAGGCTTACTACAGAATAGTGTGTGTATAGCAGTCATCGTTCATTTACAGGGGTACACAAAAGAATTCTCTACTGTCTGTTAACAATAATTCCTGGAAGTGCGTTTTAAGTTACTGAACGCGATTTTAATTTTAACTCGCTTTTTGTCTATTACGTGGTGTGTATAAATTCTGTAGATCTTATACAGGGCAGCACAAAAGTTCGCGAACACATTTCCGTTTACTGACAGAAACTCCAGAAGGATAATTTTAAACTCTGATACGCGTTTCCTAACTAAACTAAAATTTAGCATCCTATGTAGTATATATACAAATCTATAGATACTATACAGGGCTGAATAAAAGTATTCGGATATTTTTACGAATATTGTATCTGTTGGAAATTCCTGAAATTATGTTTTAAAATATGTTATGCGTTTTCCAAATTGTTTACTTAGATGTTATCTTTTAGCTTATTAAACGGTATGTTTTGTAAAATTATTTTGGAAGCGTTGGAAAGTGCTACATAATCTATGCTTGAAGCATGATTTTTCGTTCTTTTTTTTTGGGGGGGGGGGGATGAAATTTATTTGGATTTATTAAAGAAATGATAAAGGTGTTTTGATTGGAATATTAAACGAAACCCTTTGTGCGCTCTTCGATCACACTTACCCACTTGTTAATGCTCTCTCTTTCTGTGTATTTACATTTTTGGTGCCGATAATTTTATAAAAGAAGTTGATGGAAATAGAGAAGGTCTACTATATAGGAACTATATAGGTCTACTTTAGAGTGGCCCTTATTTTTCAACTTTCTAAAAGTTTAGCTCCCACCCCCCAAGATTGTTCCAATTAACAAAAAAACAATGTATGCAAATTTTTAGCTCAATTAGACAACTACAAGGCGACCCACATAGACCATGAAATTTTGAAATTATTGCCCGAAAAAACATTTTTTCAGGTAAAATACTTTTAACTCATATATAATTTTATCTTAAATTAAAAAAACTGTCCAGGCTTATTCATAGCATTTAAAAGGTTACGTTACCATAAATATAAAATAGAAAGCAATTTGCAAAGTTGGGTGCGGAGCGCAGGCGTAGGGAAACACCTGCACTCAACATCGGTGGCGAAAGCAGTGGTGGTGACGATGACAGTAAAATTTCTTCTGTCATTGATCAGAAAATATCAGAAACAGCAACAACCGCAGCATCAACAGCAGTTTCAGCCACTTGAGGTACATTGCAATTCTTTACTCCCCGTCTTTCTGAAGTTTTTGATAGATGCAAAATCACTGACCGAAATGCGGTTTACATATTAATGGCTGCTGCAGAAGCTTTCGGGCGTGATACTGAAAACCTGGTAATAAATCACACTTCTTTTCAACGCCTTAGAAAACAATTTAGAGAGGCAAAACACACAGAAATACAGAAAAAAATTATCCTAAATGACTGTCAAGAATTGATGTTGCACTGGGATGGAAAGCTGCTCCCAGCACTCACAGGAATTGAAAAAATAGACTGACTGGCAATAATAGCAACTTTTCAAGGCAAGGAGCAATTGTTGGGAGTCCCTGAAATCCACCCATATTCAGAAGTAGAGCAAGCCATGGCTGTTTACCAAATAGTAGAGAAATGGGGAATAGCTGACAAAACTCAAGCACTTTGCTGTGATACGACAGCAAGCAACACGGGTTGAAGACACAAATCTGGAAAAAATGTTCAATCGCGACCTGTAATACTTCTCTTGCCGTTACCACATGTATGAGTTATTTTTGAGGAGCTGTTTCGACTCACTGATGGGTGCAACTTCTGGTCCAGACATGGCATTTTTCAAAAAATTTAGAGAAATTTGGACGAAACTGAATAAGAATGTTTACATGACTGATAGCACTGAAGTGCCAGATGATGTCCGCTCTACCCTTCTTAGATTTCTTGAATACCACCATTCTATGCAGAAATAACAGCGAGGTGATTACCGATAATTGTTGGAGTTAACAAGGATCTTTCTTGGTGGCATTCCGATGAATGGAATATTCTTTCGTATGCCAGGAGCTATAAGTCATACTAGGTGGATGTTAAAAGCAATTTATGCATTTAAAATATAGATGTTTCAAGATCAATTTCAATTAACCCATAGGGAGAAGTGTTCTATAAGAAGAATATGTATTTTTATTGCTCGAGTGTATATTCGGGCCTGGTTTATATCATCCGAAGCAATAAAAGCACCTTATCATGATTTCCTATTCATGCGTCAACTGATATCAGGATTGATCAGGATATTGATACAGAAATCACTCAAGCTGCATCTAAAAAATTCTCCAACCATCTGTGGTACTTAGCTCCCGAAACTGTGGCTCTATCTATATTTAAGGACAATGTTCCGATAGAGATTAAGTCAAATATGGCTCAAGTTATGCTGGAAGCAAATAAAGGTTTTGACCGGAAGAAAAAGGCCGGAAGAAGAAATAAACCGAAAAGGTATATTATGAACCAAAATGATTCTTCTTTCTTTTCAAACATCGAGTTTTTGTCTTTTGTAACTTCTGATACAAAATATTTCTTCAGGAGATTTTCTATCAGCAAGCACCGAATTCCTCAACAAAGATCCTTCAACATGGAAGGACGATCCTAGCTACAAAAGTGGACTTGAAAAACTTGAGAAGACGGCTGTTGTGAATGATGTGGCAGTAAGAGGTGTCAAACTCATTCAGGATTACAATAACATTCTCACAAAAAATTAAACTGAGAAACAATTTGTTTTACAGATCGTTAGCGAAAACCGTAAGAAATACCCAACTACCACTAAATCCTCTCTTCGGAAAAAATAATGTTCAATCTCTAGTTTTCACACAACACTAAAAAGTGGTCACATTGTTCAGTGTGGACACTGTTCATATTATGTTTTTGATGCTATAGCAATTATTGTTGTAAATAAAAACGTGTTTCTCTTATAGCGGTTGTGAGCTTTATTAAAAAATCCTAATATTTAAAAACTTTTTGACGATTTTTTTGGAATTTTTCAAATTAAATATTGGTAATTATGATTTAAACATTTTTAAACAACAGCTGGGATTGGTTGCTTGGATGTGTCTACCCGAACTTCTGTGAGAAGAAAAAATTTGTCAAGATAGGGAAGAATATACTGTTTTTGAACGGAATTACTCTTTGAGTATGCAATGTTACAACTTCAAGGCATTTGAGGGTCGCCTTAAAGCTTTCCGATTGAGCTAAAATTTTGCACAGCCCTTTTTTTTGTTGATTGGAACAGGATTAGTCTGTGGAAGCAGGAAAATTTTTACTTTCAGAAAATTGCCTATTGCTAAGGGCCACTCTAAGGAACACTATATTGGAGGGCTTCCTGGGATAAACGACAAACGTGAGATTCTTTCAAATAGATATATATCTGAACGAAGATTGGTGAATTCAACGAAGAAATTAAAATCTATGAAAAAATTTGAAGAATATGCTAAGGTTTTCTGAGAATGTGAAGAAGAAGGTGTCATCAGTAAAGTTTCAAATGAAATACTAAAGGTTCCAGCACATTTTTTACCTCATCATCCCGACAGCAAACCAGATAGACACAGTATAACAGTGTTAGACCCGTTTTTGATGCATCGTGTAAAGTAGGGAGGTCACCTTCTTTAAATGATTGTTTCTTTAAAGGACCAAATCTCATTGAACAAATTCCTGCAGTGTTAATAAGATTTCGTGAGAAATCTATTGGGGTTGCTACCAGTCTCTGACTATCGCACGGGCACCCGGGGCCCATGCCCTGGGCACGAAATTTTTGAGGGGCATGAAAATTTTCATAATTTCATCTAAATTTCCATTAAAGCAAATCATAATTGTGCCAATGTTTTTATTTCTTTTAGGACTTTTGTTTGCACTCAGTCAGTATCAGTTTGGTTTTATCATTTAATATCAATAACATCATTAATAAGTAGACTTCTTATCAATATTTTCTAGTAATTGATGTACTATACAGTACATCAAGTTATTCAATTTTATCATATTGCACATTTATACGAAAAGTGACACAACTGAAAAAATGTGATATTGGAGATATTAATTCGATAAAATTACAAAATATATCTCAATCTATGGTTAAAAGCACATTTCAATAAATAACATAAAGAATAATTTATATTTATTCCTGGAACTGTTTTTTAATTTTCCGGAAAACGTAATTTTTTGAGTTGACACTTTTCGAATAAGTGTGCAATATATAAAAAAAAAAAAAATCAGTAAATCAACCAATCTAAGAGGGCACGAAAATTGAAAGTGTTCTGGGCACAAAAACTTCCTAGTCGGGCCCTGGTTGCTACCCGATATAAGAAGAGCTTTTCTTCAAATTGAAGTCAAAGAATCAGATCGTCATTTCTTGCGATTTTTGTGATGACCTGTGGTGTGCGATTTTGTGGAATTCTGACGAGTTTCAGGTTTATCAACACAATAGAGTAGTTTTTGGAGCCACTTGTAGTCCATTTTTACTTAGTGCAGTTATAAGATATCATTTGAGTAATGTTGATGAAGAAAATAAACAGATAGCAGAGAAACTTATGAAATCATACTATGTAGATAACTGCGTGACTTCACTCAACAGTGTGCCTGAACAAGAAAATTTTATTTCAAAATATACAGAAATCATGGCTGACGCGAAAATGGAACTAAGAATGTGGGAATTCGGGCCAGTTAAAGAAGACAGCAGTTTCTTTAGCAAGAAAGAATTGCTCAACAAAAATGTAACTACAACAGTTCCGGTTTTAGGGCTGAAGTTGGATATAATGGAGGATAGTTTGAAGTTTGCTCATAAATTTAGTGATGAAATAGAAAATCTGTCTAAAAGAAAGATATTAGGTATAACTCAGGGGATCTTCGATCCAATTGGTGTTTAGCCCCGTCATTGTTGCCAGCCAAACTGATAATTCAAGAAGCCTGGTCAACGAAATTAGATTGGAATGCTCCACTTCCAGAAGAAATCCGGAATATTTTTCAACGAGAACGAAAAATCATGCACCAAGCATAGATTATGAACACTTTCCAACACAGCCAGAAAACTGTAACGAAACTTCAACGTTAAATAAGGTGAAAGAAGATATGCAAGTAAACAGTTTAGAAAATATATAACACACTGAAAAATGCAGTTTTCGAAATTACCTTCCAGTGTCAAAAGAGTAGTCGAATTATTTTGTGCATCTCTGTATATGATCAATAGATGTGGATATATAGTATGATAAAATTTAGTTCAGTTAGAATATTCACATTTAGCAATTTTCGCCAATCGATGGAAAATGCACTCGAAATCTTTTGTACAGCCGTGTATATTATCTGAAGACTTTTGAACACACCACCTATTAAGCTAAAAGGCAACTTAAAACTCACTTGCAGCAATTACCAAACGTAAACGATAATGTATCTTTTTAGCACTTTCCAACCTAGTTGAAAAGTGCTTATGACTTCGGTTTGTCTGGACGTCTGGCCGTCTGCCGTCTGGCCGTCTGCCGTCTGGCCGTCTGGCCGTGCTCTAACTCCCGTAAATATGCTCGGATTGCTCTGCAATTTTTATATGTTATTGTCGTTATCTATAGCATGTTCCCTATTTCAACGGAAGTGTGTAGCACTTAGTTTTTTTACAGGGACACTCAAAAGAATTCCGTTACATTGCGGTCTATGGGGAAAAATCATTTGCTGTTTATTTAAATAATGTTTCACTATTTTAAACGCATTGAAATTTATATATATCACTAAGGTGCATTAGAAGAAGCTTAATATGGAACAGGGTGTGCATAGCACTTATAGTTACTTTACAGGGACAGTAAAAATAATTCCGTTACATTACGTCTATGGAGAAAAATCGTCTGCGGTTTATTTAAATAATGTTTCACTATTTTAAACGCATTGAAATTTATATAGATCACTAAGGTGCATTACAAGAGACTTACTACGGAATATTGTGTGTATAGCAGTCATCGTTCATTTACAGGGACACGCAAAAGAATTATCTACTGTCTGTTAACAATAATTCCTGGAAGTGCGTTTTAAGTTACTGAACGCGATTTTAATGTTAACTTGCTTTTTGTCTATTACGTGGTGTGTATAAATTCTGTAGATCCTATACAGGGCAGCACAAAAGTTCGCGAACACATTTCTGTTTATTGACAAACTCCAGACGGAGAATTTTAAAATGTGCTACACGTTTCCTAACTGAACTAAAATTTAGCATCCTATGTAGTATATATACAATTCTATATATCCTATACAGGGCTGAATAAAAGTATTCGGATATTTTTCCGAATATTGTATGTGTTGGAAATTCCTGAAATTATGTTTTTAAATATGTTATGCGTTTTCCAAATTGTTTACTTAGAAGTTATCTTTTAGCTTATTAAACGGTATGATTTGTAAAATTATTTTGGAAGCGTTGGAAAGGGCTACATAATCTATGCTTGACGCATGATTTTTCGTTCTTGTTTCCTAATATTCACAGTTAAACTTCTAATTCAGTTTGAGTTTGGTTGATTTGATTTATGACGGCCAATTATCAACACGAGGGATATAGGCCCTGGGGGAAGTGCCCTCCATGGGGGTCTTTATAAGGGATCCTAACCCGTATTTACGCCACGGTTGAAAGAAAACCACGGAAAACTCCGAACGGTTAGGTCGACGAACGCGACAGGGGTTTGAACCCAGCACCTCCCGTCTACCAGCTTTGAGAGCAGAACCTCTCAGCCACATAATTCAGCTTGGAACTGATGTGTTACACCGGTGTTTGAACTTACGTTCGCTTTCCAAGCCCGCGCCAAGCTACTATTTTCCGTCGCCATCTTGGAATCATGGCAAACACAACATTTATATATAACAACGTATTAGAAAACACAGAAAAGCTTATTTTTACACAGGAATCAAAGTAAACCAGAAATTCATTTTTTTACAACATAAATTTAAAAATTGAATATTACTTGAGTCATTTCACTTTTTTGAAGTGCCCTATTATATCAGAATAATCATTAAATAGTTAAAATTTTAATTTAACACAAACTATCAGATAAAAACTTGTACTCCAAAATTAATATCCATTGGCACAGACGACATTTTAACCCCTTGGGTACGAGCGACACGTATACGTGACGCATAAAGTGCTCAGAATCCTCCAATATTCCCACCAGTTATTTTTATTGTGAACTTTGCCTTGTTTAATCACAGCATTTTTAAGATTCAATTAGGCGAAAATTTGGTTTTTGAAAAACCGGTGGCAAAAGATTCTGTAAAGGCCGCTCGTTGCGAAGGGGTTAACAGCCGTCAATAACCAGTTCACTAATAATTGAAGCAACAACGACAGATTTAAACTCAAAGCTCGTCTAGAACAACCTCACTCGCCAGTGCATAATAATCGCATGACAATTTTAAACCATCCATTAACTCAACAATTCTACAAATTTTTCTTTCTCTCATATACAGTTCCATAACCAATCACGAAAAATAGAACGCCCTTTCACAACCAATCACGCGCTTTTTCAAATTTTCATCATCATTCACGTAATACACATAAGCACAATTATTGCCCTTAACCTCCACGCAAACAAGGGTTACAATAACAAATTTTAACACCAATCTATAATAATATTATAAAGAACAAAAGATTGTTTTTTTGTTTGTAAGGGGTAATCTCTGGAACTACTGATGCGATTTCAAAAGTGATGGTGGTAAATTGATGGCGACAATCCCTGCTCCAACATAGGCTATATTTTATGTCAGTGCCACTACCCCCAGGGGGAGTGCAAGAGCGAAAAACGTTCTAAAATTTAGATTTTTTTATACTGAAGGTGTTAGAATCATGAAATTCGGTATGGTAGTTACTTAAAAAGATGTAAATGCTCTCCAAGAACAAATTCTAAAAAAATTCTGAATTTAAAAAAGGGTGAGATGAGCGAAAAGCGTTCTGAAAACATTCTAAATTACAATTTCTATGGAATCTCTGGAACTAGAGAACCATTTTTCAAAACTGATGGTGGCAAATTGATGGTAACAGTCCCTGCTGTAACATAGGCTGTATTTCATGTCGGTGCCATTACCTTCAGCGGGGTGAAGAGGGAAAAACGTTCTCAAATTTAGATTTTTTTATATTGTAGGTGTTAGAAACCTGAAATTTGGCATGGTAGTTACTTATAAGTTGTAAATGCTCTCTAAGAACAAATTCTTTAAAAAAATCTAAATTTAAAAAAGGGCGAGATGAGCGAAAAGCGTTCTAAAAACATTCTAAATTACAATTTCTATGGAATCTCTGGAACTACAGAACCGTTTTCAAAAGTGATGGTGGCAAATTCATGGTAAAAGTCCCTGCTGTAACATAGGCTTTATTTTATATCGGTGACACTACCACAGAGGGGGCGGGGGTGAAAAAGCGAAAAAAGTTCTAAAATTTAGATTTTTTCGACATTAGTGTGGCTTAATTAGTAATTTTTGAATTATCTGTTGCAGTAAAATTTACTCTAATGAAAATAGGCCAACGAATGCCACTTGGCTTTTTTCAAGAATTACGCGAGCAAAGCCGCGGGTTTTGCTAGTAACTTAAAAGCATAATAGCGCTTAAAAAGAAAAAAATAGTCCCCAAAGTTTGGAGACTTCTTTTAACAGATTAAAAGAAAATGTGCGTGAGTAAAGCATCATAGTCTTCAGTTTAACTGTAGACAACACTAAAAAATTGCAAGTGTTTCTTAATCTACGAAAATATATAATCTCTAATACATTTATAATATAAACTTATCCTTATCAACCAGGATTCTGAAATGAGTTTCTTTATCTTTAGAAACCTCAGACATCAATAGCATTTCGAGATTTAAAGAATCATTTATAAAAACAAAAATTTCTCTTGCTGCCCGTAATTTTCCCAAAACGTTTACGAGTAGCTTTTAAAGTATTAATCAGTTTTCTAAGCCCGGAATATAGTTTATTCCGATGCTATCCATTCTCAAGTACACATTTTCATGTTCAACCAATACGTTTAACAGACAAACATGCAAAATCAACAGCGTTAACATTAATATTAAAATTATTTCTTTACTATTTCCTGTATAAATTAACTTATGCAGCTGAAAACGTTTACTTGAATTGATGACATTCGAAAAACAGGTATTCCAGGCTGAGGAAACTGATTAATACACTATAAAAACTATTCGGAAACTTTCCTAAAAAATACGGGCAGCAAACAATGCTTTGCTTTTATAAATAATTCTTTTAATTTTGGAAATGTATTGGATTCTGGGAATTCAAAAGACAATGGAACACGCTTTTCGGATTCTCAGATTATATTAAATTTTCGTTAGTGGTTATAGTATATTTTCATAAAATAAGGAACATTTATCATTTCTTACAGTGTAGTGAAGCTTAGTTTGGATCTCTAGTACAATCGCTAGAGACTTACGAATAGGCAATTTGTTTTTATATTGTCCCGTAGATAATTTAATACAGAAACAGTATCGTATATCCTACGAGTTAATCTAGCTCTAGCCTTCCATTCATGTCTTGACTAAGCTGTCTCAAAGACCGCTCACAGTATCTGACAAATTGGGCTATAGTAGTTAAGGTAGATTCTAGAAAGCTCTTTATAAAAATAATATTGTGGAAGATTGCATTAAAAGTACAAAATATTAACATTGCAGGAAAAACCCTTTAATCTATAATTTACACTAAACTGCATATATTGCAATAGATTTAATATTATAAAATTAGAACTTTAGTAAGAGTTATAAAATTCTATTGGCAAGTTTTAAAATACCTTTTTCCTCAAGGGGTTGGTCAGTCCGATCTCAAATAACCCTTGCTAATGTTAAAGCCTATGGGAATGGAATGAATTTTTTTTTTTAAATATCTCGTAAGGAAATTTACTTTTCTGTGTACTCTTTTTAAAGGGATGTCTTTTCTAGCTGTCAAAATACTTCCAAAATGTATGCATAATTTTATCTGAAGTGTTAATCTTACTCGCAGCTCGTGCAATTTAAACAAAATAAATTAAGTACATGTTTTTTAAATAAATTTGACAACAGAAAAGGGATCCTTTAATAGGTTGTGTACAGAAAAAAAGGGCAAGTATATAAATATCATGGATTACCGAAATGCATGCTTAATTTTATCTGAAGTGTTAAAATCTTACTCGCAGCTCGTGTGATTTAAACACAAAATAAATTAAGTACTTGCTTTTAAAAAAAAAAAATGACAACAGAGGGGATCCTTTAATAGCAGTGCACAGAAAAAAAAAAATCAAGTCTATCATTATCATGGAGATATTTTTAAAATAAGAATGTATTACACTCCCATGGGTTTAACAACAGCGAGGAAGTTTTGATATACCGACCAGTACCCTTAACTGTTACTCAATTCCTTTTTAAATGAAAGTAAGTTATTAGACCTTGTGGGCGTGAAAATAGCTCGACGTGTACGTTTATTTACAAGACAATTTGATCATGCAATTAGAATTTAATCTACTTTGTCTAAAAATTCGAAGTTACTCTTCGTGTATTAATATAGTATCTACAAATTTCGTGTACTCCCCCCTCCCCCTCATTAACATAAAACCTAAAAATAGAAGCTCTTGTCAAATTTTTTTAATAAATTTGAAAGTGCTTAGTAACGAAAAATCGCGATAGTCATTACCGTGGAATAAAGAAAAAAGAATCTTTAAAAAATTTTTAACGTAGTTAATTTTTAAAACTCAACGCCTGTTAAAGTGTTTACATCATCGATTAATTCTAAAAACAGATAAATGAGGATCAAGGGCATATAGTACGCGTTTGAATAAAAACCTTAAGAGGATTTTCGAAACAAGTGCTTCCTTTAGACGCTTTTCATTAAACCTCGAGGAAATAATTACCTCCAGTTTCTGCTGCTTCAAAAGGACTAAGAATAAGAAGCCCTATTGAAACCAAAGCAACAAACATCTTCAATCTGGCCTTTCGTGACAAAGAGGGAGAAAGAGAAAACGTAATCTACTTTTAGAAATTGACGTAGCTTATATTGATTCTCGTCAGACTTAAAATGTCAAGCTATCAGACACGATGACATCCATCTATACGCGAAAAAAACTACGTAGTAGTAATGATTATGTACAAGATCGAGTTAAAATTCTAAACTTCGTTTATTGTGAAATGTGTGTCGCTGTCACTTTTTTTGCGAAACTTAGAAGATTTTTAAAGAACAATAGATTTCATATATTACGAAATTACAATTTATATACATTCAAAAAATTTTAACACGATGCTTTTTAACAGGCAAATCTGAAGAAATTTGTGCCAATCGCTGTATGTCTTTCATTTTGTCGTTTCGCTTTGTACCAATCGCTGGTAGCGGCCAGCCACCATTTGTGACGTCATAATAATGAATGAGCAAGCCCGGTATCTAGTGTAGCCCTGGTATTATGTGGAAATTTCGAAATTTCTCAAAACTTACAAGTTTCCTTTATTCGCTAACCTTGTTTCGTACAATTTGATTGAATCCCCGAAGTAGTGAACGGAAGTGCGAGGGCAAATGAAAAAGACAGGCTATCGCACTACCTTTCGCGTTCGACGGCTAAAGTCACATGATGCTCTTTTCTTGCACCTGCATTCGATCATCACGTGACTCAAGCGGTCTGAAAAAAAGAGACGTGTAACACACCGCGGCAGCCTGTCTGTTTCGTTAGCCTCGCGAAAGTGACAGACTGCGGTACCTCCACTATTTCATTGTTGGTCACGTGAACAATGACAGGCTGATTTCCGCCAAATGTCGAACTGCCATGTGATCAAGGTAGGCTGAAAATTCGGTGATCGATGTAATACCGCGGCCTGTCACTTTCGCTGGCTGCGATCCCTGCTTAAAAGTATTTCTGAGGATTATGTATCGTTTTTAAACAAACACAAATTGGGACTGTTAATTAATCTTATGGACTAGAATCCTTTATAAGAGAGTGGTGAACACGCACAGAGAGCATGCTCACGCTGAAGTTTTTGTCCAACATGTTGCGAATCACGTGGGTGGCTGACATTGACGCCGATTCGGCACGCGAGCAACCCCCAAGTGACGCAGTAAAAATAAGTTCAGTAGCACCTAGATTTCTGCTCGAAGAAGAAGAAAGAAATGCCTCTTCCTGGAATTTGATCTCTCGAATGTCAATTATTTATGTTCTTCATGTGTGTTCGCCTTTTGTGTACGTTGAATAAAAAAGCAAGAAAAGGAAGATTATTAGAATTTTTCGTATTGTACACTTCAGCATCTCAAACTAAATTTTAAATATAAGAGTATTTCAACAGTTTTTAGGGTTTCTTTCATCTCACGAAACCCTATTACTCCCGCTTCGTTGTCTGTCCGTCACAGAGCCGATTCTCAGAAACATAACTTACAGGCATGAAATTTTGTGTATATATAGCTGAATAAGTACTATGAAGTACAAAATAATAAAATTTGGAAAAAAATCGTATTATTTTAATATAGAGAGATAAAAAAAACAAAAATCTAACAGCCTTTACTTATTAAATTTAAACATTTTTCGTTATAGCAGTTGCCAACAATTAAAAATCCATAATAAAATTCTTTCTACAATGATTAATTTTCTATTGAAAGATTTCCACACAAAAATTAAAAAATAAAAAGTTTCACCAATTGAAAAAAAATATTAATATGACGTCATATTGGTAATAAAACGGAAATTTTAAAACATTTCGCAATAATACAAGGAGTATGAGTATGCGTAAATAAAGACAGCAGCTTAATATGACGTCATTAGATAATTAAAAAGAAAATTAATCTGACGTCATATTGGAAGTTTAACGGATTTTTCAAATATTTGAGAATAATACAAAGAGAGTATCAATATGAATAACAGAGAATAGTAAATATATGAGTTTGAGGAACGTATTGAATCATGATGAAAACCCGATTATGGAAATATTGGCATATTTTAACATTTTGCTATACAACATGTTTAATTTTGAAATTTTTTTTTTTTTTTTTTTTTTTTTTTTTTTTTAACATTGCATTTAGTCTACATGACAGAGTCTAATAGTGGGCTTCGCCTGCAATCGGGCCGGTTCAGATTTTCGAAAAAACGAGAAAAATAAACCGGTAAATTTTTACTTTATAAAAAAACATGACATTTTTTTTCTTTTTTAGCACTTTCCAACCTAGTTGAAAAGTGCTTATGACTTCGGTTTGTCTGCCGTCTGGCCGTCTGCCGTCTGTCCGTGCCCTAACTCCCGTAAATATGCTCGGATTGCTCTGCAATTTTTATATGTTATTGTCGTTATCTATAGCATGTTCCCTATTTCAACGGAAGTGTGTAGCACTGATAGTTTTTTTACAGGGGCACTCAAAAGAATTCCGTTACATTGCAGTCTATGGGGAAAAATCATTTGCGGTTTATTTAAATAATGTTTCACTATTTTAAACGCATTGAAATTTATATATATCACTAAGGTGCATTAGAAGAAGCTTAATATGGAATAGGGTGTGCATAGCACTTATAGTTACTTTACAGGGACAGTCAAAAGAATTCCGTTACATTACGTGTATGGAGAAAAATCGTCTGCGGTTTATTTAAATAATGTTTCATTATTTTAAACGCATTGAAATTTATATATATTACTAAGGTGCATTACAAGAGGCTTACTACAGAATAGTGTGTGTATAGCAGTCATCGTTCATTTACAGGGGCACACAAAAGTATTCTCTACTGTCTGTTAACAATAATTCCTGGAAGTGCGTTTTAAGTTACTGAACCCGATTTTAATTTTAACTCGCTTTTTGTCTATTACGTGGTGTGTATAAATTCTGTAGATCCTATACAGGGCAGCACAAAAGTTCGCGAACACATTTCCGTTTACTGACAGAAACTCCAGAAGGATAATTTTAAACTCTGCTACGCGTTTCCTAACTAAACTAAAATTTAGCATCCTATGTAGTATATATACAAATCTATAGATCCTATACAGGGCTGAATAAAAGTATTCGGATATTTTTACGAATATTGTATCTGTTGGAAATTCCTGAAATTATGTTTTAAAATATGTTATGCGTTTTCCAAATTGTTTACTTAGATGTTATCTTTTAGCTTATTAAACGGTATGTTTTGTAAAATTATTTTGGAAGCGTTGGATAGTGCTACATAATCTATGCTTGAAGCATGATTTTTCGTTCTTTTTTTTTGGGGGGGGAGGGTTGAAATTTATTGGATTTATTAAAGAAATGATAAA
The DNA here is from genome assembly GCA_963931845.1 of Maratus michaelseni. NCBI lineage: Eukaryota > Metazoa > Arthropoda > Arachnida > Araneae > Salticidae > Maratus > Maratus michaelseni. The sequence continues at coordinate 94,883,704 of OZ007597.1, read as the reverse complement.
GGTATTTTGATAGGAATATTAAACGAAACCCTTTGTGCGCTCTTCGATCACACTTACCCACTTGTTAATGCTCTCTCTTTCTGTGTATTTACATTTTTGTGCCGATAATTTTATAAAAGAAGTTGATGGAAATAGAGAAGGTCACTATATTGTAGGACTTCCTGGGATAAACGACAAACGTGAGATTCTTTCAAATAGATATATATCTGAACGAAGATTGGTGTGTTCAAAGAAGAAATTAAAATCTATGAAAAAATTTGAAGAATATGCTAAGGTTTTCTGTGAATGTGAAGAAGAAGGTGTTATAAGCAAAGTTTCAAATGAAATACTAAAGGTTCCAGCACATTTTTTACCTCATCATCCCGACAGCAAAACAGATAGACACAGTATAACAGTGTTAGACCCGTTTTTGATGCATCGAGTAAAGTAGGGAGGTCACCTTCTTTAAATGATTGTTTCTTTAAAGGACCAAATCTCGTTGAACAAAATTCCTGCAGTGTTAATAAGATTTCGTGAGAAAGCTATTGGGTTTGCTACCAGTCTCTGACTATCGCACGGGCACCCGGGGCCCATGCCCTGGGCACGAAATTTTTGAGAGGCATGAAAATTTTCATAATTTCATCTAAATTTCCATTAAAGCAAATCATAATTGTGCCAATGTTTTTATTTCTTTTAGGACTTTTGTTTGCACTCAGTCAGTATCAGTTTGGTTTTATCATTTAATATCAATAACATCATTAATAAGTAGACTTCTTATCAATATTTTCTAGTAATTGATGTACTATACAGTACATCAAGTTATTCAATTTTATCATATTGCACATTTATACGAAAAGTGACACAACTGAAAAAATGTGATATTGGAGATATTAATTCGATAAAATTACAAAATATATCTCAATCTATGGTTAAAAGCACATTTAAATAAATAACATAAAGAATAATTTATATTTATTCCTGGAACTGTTTTTTAATTTTCCGGAAAACGTAATTTTTTGAGTTGACACTTTTCGAATAAGTGTGCAATATATATAAAAAAAAAAAAATCAGTAAATCAACCAATCTAAGAGGGCACGAAAATTGAAAGTGTTCTGGGCACAAAAACTTCCTAGTCGGGCCCTGGTTGCTACCCGATATAAGAAGAGCTTTTCTTCAAATTGAAGTCAAAGAATCAGATCGTCATTTCTTGCGATTTTTGTGATGACCTGTGGTGTGCGATTTTGTGGAATTCTGACGAGTTTCAGGTTTATCAACACAATAGAGTAGTTTTTGGAGCCACTTGTAGTCCATTTTTACTTAGTGCAGTTATAAGATATCATTTGAGTAATGTTGATGAAGAAAATAAACAGATAGCAGAGAAACTTATGAAATCATACTATGTAGATAACTGCGTGACTTCACTCAACAGTGTGCCTGAACAAGAAAATTTTATTTCAAAATATACAGAAATCATGGCTGACGCGAAAATGGAACTAAGAATGTGGAAATTCGGGCCAGTTAAAGAAGACAGCAGTTTCTTTAGCAAGAAAGAATTGCTCAACAAAAATGTAACTACAACAGTTCCGGTTTTAGGGCTGAAGTTGGATATAATGGAGGATAGTTTGAAGTTTGCTCATAAATTTAGTGATGAAATAGAAAATCTGTCTAAAAGAAAGATATTAGGTATAACTCAGGGGATCTTCGATCCAATTGGTGTTTAGCCCCGTCATTGTTGCCAGCCAAACTGATAATTCAAGAAGCCTGGTCAACGAAATTAGATTGGAATGCTCCACTTCCAGAAGAAATCCGGAATATTTTTCAACGAGAACGAAAAATCATGTACCAAGCATAGATTATGAACACTTTCCAACACAGCCAGAAAACTGTAACGAAACTTCAACGTTAAATAAGGTGAAAGAAGATATGTAAGTAAACAGTTTAGAAAATATATAACACACTGAAAAATGCAGTTTTCGAAATTACCTTCCAGTGTCAAAAGAGTAGTCGAATTATTTTGTGCATCTCTGTATATGATCAATAGATGTGGATATATAGTATGATAAAATTTAGTTCAGTTAGAATATTCACATTTAGCAATTTTCGCCAATCGATGGAAAATGCACTCGAAATCTATTGTACAGCCGTGTATATTATCTGAAGACTTTTGAACACACCACCTATTAAGCTAAAAGGCAACTTAAAACTCACTTGCAGCAATTACCAAACGTAAACGATAATGTATCTTTTTAGCACTTTCCAACCTAGTTGAAAAGTGCTTATGACTTCGGTTTGTCTGGACGTCTGGCCGTCTGCCGTCTGGCCGTCTGCCGTCTGTCCGTGCTCTAACTCCCGTAAATATGCTCGGATTACTCTGCAATTTTTATATGTTATTGTCGTTATCTATAGCATGTTCCCTATTTCAACGGAAGTGTGTAGCACTTATAGTTTTTTTACAGGGATACTCAAAAGAATTCCGTTACATTGCGGTCTATGGGGAAAAATCATTTGCGGTTTATTTAAATAATGTTTCACTATTTTAAACGCATTGTAATTTATATATATTACTAAGGTGCATTAGAAGAAGCTTAATATGGAACAGGGTGTGCATAGCACTTATAGTTACTTTACAGGGACAGTAAAAATAATTCCGTTACATTACGTCTATGGAGAAAAATCGTCTGCGGTTTATTTAAATAATGTTTCACTATTTTAAACGCATTGAAATTTATATATATATATATATATCTAAGGTGCATTACAAGAGGCTTACTACAGAATAGTGTGTGTATAGCAGTCATCGTTCATTTACAGGGACACGCAAAAGAATTCTCTACTGTCTGTTAACAATAATTCCTGGAAGTGCGTTTTAAGTTATTGAACGCGATTTTAATGTTAACTTGCTTTTTGTCTATTACGTGGTGTGTATAAATTCTGTAGATCCTATACAGGGCAGCACAAAAGTTCGCGAACACATTTCTGTTTATTGACAAACTCCAGACGGAGAATTTTAAACTGTGCTACATGTTTCCTAACTGAACTAAAATTATCATCCTATGTAGTATATATACAAATCTATAGATCCTATACAGGGCTGAATAAAAGTATTCGGATATTTTTCCGAATATTGTATATGTTGGAAATTCCTGAAATTATGTTTTTAAATATGTTATGCGTTTTCTAAATTGTTTACTTAGATGTTAGCTTTTAGCTTATTAAACGGTATGATTTGTAAAATTATTTTGGAAGCGTTGGAAAGTGCTATATAATCTATGCTTGACGCATGATTTTTCGTTCTTGTTTTGCGTAGACTTGTATATGAATTTATTTATATTCCACAAACTTCTATTAGTCTACTAAATATAGTTCAGCAGGAAAATGCGTAAACACAATTAAAAACTACCCTTAAGCAATTCACTCCCATAGTCACTAATACTTATGACTGTGTAGCCCTTGTGTAGCACTGTATATGATGAACCGAGTTTATAAACATACACGTACTATGAAAAAAAAATTGTTAGATTAAAAACGCAAACCAAAGTTGTAAATGCACTTATCACACATAGACTGTAAATATCGCACATGTACTGTAACCAATATCTATTGTGTGTCCCTGTAAGTAAACGCAATGCACACAAGAGATAAATTTATAGTGCACCTCAGTAATGCATATAATTTTCATTATGTTTGAAATAGTGAAATATCACTAAATTACACTGCAGACGATTTTTCCCCATAGAACGATGTGTTACATAGTTCTTTTGTTTGACCCTGTAAATGAAAAATAAATGATTTGCACCCCATATTCTAAAAAAAAGCATGTTTTAATGCGCTTCATAATTATATATCAATTTCATTGTGTTTTAAATGACGTAGCGTCATCAAAATGAAATTGAAACGATTATTCCCCATTGACCGTAATGTAACGGGACACTTTTGACTGTCCCTGTAAAAAAACTATAAGTGCTACACACTTCAGTTGAGATAGGGAACATGCTATAGATAATGACAATAACATATAAAAATTTTAAAGCAATCCGAGCATATTTACGGGAGTTAGAGTACGGACAGACGGCCAGACGGAAGACAAACCGAAGTCATAAACACTTTTCAACTAGGTTGGAAAGTGTTAAAAATGGTACAGTGGGCTCAAATATTTAAATAACGTGAAGATAGACATGTAGGCTATGGTTGTAAAGAAAACTGGTCTATTCATACATTTTGTGATGCGAGTAACAGACTTATGCAACAGCAGTTTTCTTGCGTTGTGAAGATAAAGACACAGTTTTTGTAATAATTTTAGGAGCTAAGTCTCGTCTTGCACCAAAGAAAAGTATAACCATCCCAACGTTTAGAACTCCTTGCTTGTGTTTTAGGAGTGAGATTGACTAACTTTGTTTTGAAAGCCTTTAATGGTATTTCCATACCAGTAAAGTACTGGACCGACTCTTCGACAGTTCTCGCTTGGATCCGAAGAAATTATCAATGGCGAACGTTTGTGGGCAACAGAGTTCGAGAAAATTTTAAACTTTCTGATTCTCAACTATGGAAATTTGTACCTGATCATCTGAAACCTGCTGATCTACCTTCTCGAGGATGTAATCCTAAACAGCTACTGAAGATGAGATGGTGGAAGGGACCAGAATGGTTGAAGTTTTTGGAAGAAAATATGCCACAATCAGAAATAAATCCCAACGAAGAATTAGTAATGACGGAAAAGAAGAAAACTACAGTATCTACTCTTTTATGTTCTAATTCACATGAATTTATGATGTATAGTAGAATTTCAAAATTCGGTATATTTATAAATGTGTTGGGTGAAGAGATCCATATTGAAGTGCAGAAATAGAAATAGATCTTTTCCATCAGAGTTGTCCACCGAAGAGAAAGAAGATGCGAAAAAGTTACTCTGGTCTAGAATACAATCTGAAAGTCTTGGAGATACCACTGATGCAATAAAAGGATTGAAGGTTATGAAAGACCAAGAATGATTGTTAAGAGTGAAAACAAAGATATTAGAGAGAGATGACGAGTTTTCATTCAGATATCCAATTTTATTACCATCAAAAAATCATGTAGTCAATTGTGTGATTCAAGAATGTCATTTAAAGAACTGTCATGCTGGACTTCAAACAGTTGGATCCATTTTAAGAGAATAATATTGGATAATTTCTTCTAGACGCAACATTAGAAGTCAACTGTCTAAGTGTTACAGATGTAAAAGATGCTCTGCAAAACCATACACTACACCCCCAATTCATCTACCTCTAGATCGACTCAGAGATTCCAAAGTATTTGAAGTTGTAGGAACTGATCTATTCGGTACTCTTTTCGTAAAGCAAAGGTCTAAAGTTTGGGTTGTACTTTTTTACATGTGCAGTATACAGAGCAATACATTTGGAACTTGTATCCAGTCTTTTAACGGAAGGATTCATTCAGTCATTTCGAAGATTTATATGCAGAAGAGGAAGGACGACCACTATATACTGTGATAATGGCACAAACTTTAGAGGCACAAATAACCTTTTAAAATCATTGGATTGGAAGGAAATAGTTTCTTCTTCTGTTCATCCCTCCAACAGCAGCTTGGTGGGATGGATAGTGGGAGCGCCTGATTAGATGTGTTAAAATTCCCTTGATCAGAATACTCGGTACTTCAACTTTAACTTTTAAAGAACTTATGACTTTCTATGTGATGTCGAAGCAATAGTAAATAAAAGGCTTCTAACCCATATTTTCGAAGAAACAGATAAATTTGTACCTTTGACTCCATCATCATTTTTACAAGATATTGAGGTTATAGGTGTTCCTGATTTAGATAGAGTAGATTCAAGTAAACATCAATCCAGATACAAACATTGTCAAAATATTAGGCAACAACTCAGAAATAGATTCAGAAATGAATATTTGGAAGAGTTGGTCCAAAAATCAAAAGAGAAAGGACAAGTTCTCAGACAAGGGGAAGTCGTCTAATCGAATTAAACCAGAAGAGACTTCATTGGCCTATAGGAAAAATAATTAAGATTTTCCCAAGTCGAGATGGAGCAGCTAGCGTGACTGAAGTTAAAACAAGTTCAGGAACATTAGTGCGTCCACTTCGCAAACTCTACCCTTTAGAGATAAGTCCTGAGGACCCTATAATCCAGGTTGTGGAAAATAGTACAACTAGAAGTGGTAGAGAAGTAAAAAAACCTGTGAAATATGAACTTGTAAGAGTACTCTGAACTGACTTTTTCTAGAACTCTGAACTGGCTTTTTCTAGAACTCTAAATGTTTTATTATTTATTTGCGTTTAATTATTATTTTTATTATATTTATGCTTTTTTATTTTGAGTTAGTATGTACTTTGATCATAAGTGATCGTAGGTTTAATTTGGCTTCCACCGAAATTAAAGGTGGGAGTATGTTAGGAATCGGTAAATTAATATTTTTTATACGCACGGCTTTGGCAAAAACGCCTATGATATGAGAATCATATATTAATTTTAACCTCCCCTATCCTTCATTTAAATTATATTTTCCCCCTTCCTTTTTCAAAATTTAATTGAGTTATCTTTAACTACAAACAATAATCCCGCTGTAATTTATACCCTTTCCCTTTTCATTTTCACTTGTGCTCGATCACTAATATCTCACGGCTTTTCGATTAAAATAAAAAGAAAAGAATTAGATCAGCACACATGCATTTTTGTAACTTACTTTCCGAGACCAAACTGATAACACAATGTGTTCATAACGCATTTTTGTGGCCACAAAGTCAGTTAAAAGTTATGTGAATCTTCCATTCGGCCCAAATGCATGCCCTTATTTGGTAGTGGTAATAACTCAATCACTCACACCCAGGTCTAAAAATATAGTCTGATTGTTAAATGCACAAGTTGTTTTGTCTCTCAAAAATTCCAGTCGCGTGAGAAAATGTTCGTCGGTTATAATCTTCATGGCGATACTAAATTTCGAAATGAAGTGCATTCTTATGCCAAAAATCTAGCAACCTGGCTCAGTAAATACCATTAGTTATGCGGCATTCCGTTTGAAATTATTCTCGCCTAGACACTCTGTAGCAACCCTATTTTGGCGAGATTCTTGTCAGTGCCACTCCAAGTTGTTTCGTGGAAACAACACACTCTGCTCCCAGCCTTCCTGCTGTCAATATCATCTATCCCTGCTGTGTGCCCCTCCTCGGTACTTCCCCGGGTGTAGCGCGAATGGATAGTATTTACCCGGCGTGAGCCCGGTTACTCTGAACCTGGATTTTCATCACCCTTTGGTATTCTGAATAAAAGCAGTATATGGACTTATCATGTGTACATATTAATTGCCATCGAATCTTACAAAAAACACCAAAGTAATATCTTCAACTCAATATGGAAAATCAACACCATAAAATATCTGGTGCTTAGACCAGGTCTACACCCAACGGTTAATACCGAGGAGGGGGTCCCTGTAGAATTAAAAATTTACTTGCGAACTTTCCCTTCTGATGTATTCCGAATTTGATACTATTCTCCAGCGCCTTTCCTACAACTCTCATATTTGGATTATCAAATGAATGCCCGGCCTGTCAACGCCCTTTCCAGTTCATCTACGTTCCATTTCACCATCTTGCCGGACCCAATGGACTGATTGAAATTTAGCCTGCACCTTCTTGTGTCTATAGACTATCCTGTGCTGTGGATTATCATGTGAAAATTTTTTTGCTACGGCAACTGTATGCTGAAGAACTTCCTGCTTCATCTTGATCCTGAATAACAAAATCTTAAGCTTCACCTGCATTACTTTGGCAAGTTATTATGGATAATCGTAAATATCTACAAGTCTCCTGTGTGCGTGTTTACTCCCGTCCCTGTGCAACGCAGTGCCGCAAACTATAATCCCAGTCTCCTATTTCTTTTTATTACGAATTTACTTTCTGCAAAATCTGCTACATTTTACGATCCTCCTAATGAAACTTTGAAACTGTGCATTCGTAACTTTACGTTTTTCTCTCGCCTTCGTGTGATGATAAATTTCGTGATTCGGCATTCCCATTCATATTCAATGGACTTCGATCTACATTCAGCTCAGCGATAAACTACATTTTATAGTTCTGTGTTTTCTTTTTTTTTTCTCTCTGCAACTGAGATTCACACAAACTGAAGAAAATCAGCTGTTTAAGACTTCAGCTGATAAGAATAACAAATTAACATGGAATGAACAGTTTGCACGCATTTTTTTTTTCTTTCTTTCTTCTCGGGTACAAAAAAAAACAGCGATAAAAACTTAGTTAATGAATAAGTGTTCTCTCTTCGTCGTTACGATGTTTTCTTTTTTAAATAAGCTGCATCATTTACTTTTTTTTAAAAAAAGAAAAAAAAGAAACAAAGTCGTTTATCGGAATTTTTTCTTTGTTCTGCAAGGTAAGTTATTCTTTTAGAGAAACTTTATGTCAACAATGTGTAATATTTTGTTGAATTATAAAAGAGAATAATAATAATAATCGATAACTTTATTTTAAACTGATATATCATATTAAATTGAACTGGCATTTTGTTTTGTTTTTTGTGTTTGTGTATTTTGTTTTATAATAGGAAAAATTCAGGTTAAAAGTATACTACAGGTATTGTTTAAGTAAATATCATTTTATTATTAATGCAGTTACCACAAGAGACTTTCGTTTTAATTCATAGTTATTTTATATGTATTAATCATGCATTATAATAATTATTAAACAATTTGAATCGTATTTTCTGTTTTTAATGTTAATTTTCTTGCTACTATTGATTGGTAAGTTGGTAAAATGCAGTTCTGTATATAAAATTACACAGTAATCTCATAGATATTTAAAAGAAAAGAAAGAAAAAAAAAATAAGTGAATAAATCAAAGAATTTTTTTGCATATTATTGATTAATTCTAAAATTTTTTGTTCCTTTTTCCTATTATGCAATAACACTTTTTCAAATATTGAACGTATTATTATTATTTTGAAAGGAGAAATGATAAATCTATATGCATTTCTTTTAATATTTTTATGAAGGCTTTTTTTTTCTTTAAAAGAAACAACATTCATATAACATATGATATAATATTTATTTATTCATTTTTGCTCTCAAAGGTCTGCTTAGACATCACATTTTTTATGACTAAAAATTTATTTAATATACACTGCATAAAATTTTGATTTTTATAACAATGCAGACATACATTTTTTTTGTTATACAGTTCATAGATATTTTTATTTTTGTTGCCTTCTTCAGAATGAACGATTCACTTGTATATATGCATTTGCATAATTTTTCCAGATTGTAGGTTCTTTTGAAAATTAGAAAATCTTGTGGTTGAAATTAAAAAAATATATATAGATAATAATAAAATAAAGAAGACTATATATATATATTTGGTGTGAATAATTGTTCATTCTGGAGATATACGTTTTTTTTGTTTTTCATAATAAGAGAGATTGCATTCATTTTATTTATTCATTTATTATATTTTTTTGCTTATGAGTAATTTTTGCAGTAAATATTTTCTGGTAAGTTACTGTGAATATTTTAGGTAAACAAAATTTTCCCCACCTGAATTTAAATTTTTTCTTAAGGTAAAGATTTATTTATCTAATAAATTCTTGCAAACAAAATATTTATATTTGCTCACTCGTTAGCCAAACATGGCCAGTAAACTAACTTTTAAAGTCACTAATTTTGATGGTGAATCCACTTTGTTAGATTTCTTTTTTAATCAGTTGCGAACATTGGCTCGCGTACAAAAATGGAAGCAGGACGAAACGATTCAATTTCTGGATAGGAAACTGACAGGCCCAGCGTTAACATTTTTCACTCTGGAGTGAAGTCCAGAGATATATAAATCTAACGATTTGGATTTTGTCGAAAAGCAATTCAGAGCGTTTTTCGCTCCCCCGAGTAAAACTGCTGCGCTGGTTGAATTTAATAACTTATTATTATTACCAGAGGAATCAATTAGAAATTTAGCGCATCGTATTAACACACTCACTGCTCGCGTACATGACACTATAACAGATGGAACGGCCCTTGATAATATTAAATTTACAAAATTTATTTCGGCAATTCCCTCAAATTTACGAATTAAATTACAGGAAGAGGTAATTTCTAATTACAAACAAGCGGTAAATAGGGCACAAGCATTGCAAGAGATCATGCAGAATGAGAAAATCTTGCCGCCCTGCGCATCATCTAGCTCCGCAGACTCGATCGCTCTTCAGTTGAAATCTTTGAACGAAAAGATTAATGCCTTATCGTTAACAGGTAGCGAGGACAAAAATAACACCCATAATCAACCCTCTCGCTCACAAAACTCGCATGATCAGTATCAAAAGGATTTCAAAAAAAGACATACTGGTCATAGCTATGTCTGCACAACACAAGTAAACAAAAAAATCGAACTCTCCACCCACTTGTCAGTTGTGTTTTAAACGAGGCCACACTGCAAAATTTTGTTTTAAATGGAGAAGATCTAATGCGAATAAAGGTGGATACCAAAATTACAAATTCAATCCAAATTTTCACAGAAAAAGTAATCAGAAAGGGGAATCTTTAAACTATTAAGGAGATGTAATTTAGCTGATGGCTTTGCATCTCAGGATAACATTTTAACATCAGCAACTTGCCCTACATTCCCATGGTCGTTTGATGAAACTCTTCCAAAAATTTCTAAGGAAAGGCTAGTCAATTCGGTCGCTTCACAGACCACAACAAACATAAAAATGACCAGGAATGGGTCGTCACAAACAGTTCACAGATCAACTGAAAGTTCATCGCAAACTGTATCGCCAAGTGACGAAAAGAAAGTTGAAGTGATTTCAAATGTGAATAATAGTTCCCCAACACTTCCCCTTATAAAGGCCTCTATAGCGAGAACTGACACAGTTTTACTTTTAGATACAGGGTCGACAATTTTACAGGGTCGACAACCCTTTTATCACAGTCCCTTTTCGATTCTATTAAGGACAAACTTAAATATAAAAGATTAGGCACAACAGTTACTCTTAAAACCGTAAATTCCGATGTGGATTTCACCGCATGTATAAAAGCATCAATCAGAATTCACCACAAATCTTTTAGTCACAGCTTTTATATTGTCGACATTCCCGATACGTCTAGTTTTCAAGGTATATTAGGATTCGATTTTATACACAAACACAGGATCATAATTGATGTTCACAAAAATAGAATGTCAACAAATGAATTTCATGTGCCATTACTTAGCGCGTCAGCTGATGGCAAAGACGTTAATCTTCTAAGTGAACATGTAAACTCTCCGTCAAATTCATTCAAAACGATTCGCCTTGCACATAAATTAAAACTTGAACCACATGAGAAAACATGGATTTCCATCGACACTGATTCATTAAACCCTTCAATGCAGTACTGTTTTGAAAGTACTATTTCTAATAAACAAATTATTTGTTATGACAGTCTGCTAGGTAACAATAATGATGTTGAATCGGTCGATCAGGAAAATCATAACAAACACCTACAAAAATCACATGTATACATATTCTTACAAAATTCTTCTAACAAACCCGTACACATAAACAAAAATGCACGAATAGGAATTTTATATGAGGTCTCGGAAATTATGGAACCATTTAAAAATGACAATTTTTCACAGACCATGATGTCATGCGATAACATCAACAACTTCAATATTCAACCTCATGATAATTTACAACAGTTTATTTGCAATTACATTCAAGCTTCAGATGAGGTCTTAAAAAAAGAAAGGAAGATTTAACACTACAAGACTTCAAATTGGAACATCTAGACACTCAACAAGCAAAAACCTTAGGCTCATTATTGTTAAAATACTACAGTTCTTTTTCTAAATCAATGAAAACATTAGGTCACACAGACAAGGTTGTTCCAAATCTCAAATTCATTAATGACTACCCAATCAAACAGGCCCGTAACTACCGATGGGGCAGCCGGGGCACTGCCCCGGGGCCCCCAAGCACGAGGGGCCCTAAACTGATGGTTAAAAAATTATTGTATTTTAATATCTAATCTAACTTCCTATAAAATACCCAGCACCCAGCTAAAAGTTAATAATTAAAAAAATCCATTAAAACGCTAGAGTAAATGTTTCTGCGTGTCCGTTCATATACTCCATACGCTTCGCATGCAAAAGCAGCTAAAGAGCAGACAGCAGAATGTTGAATCGAATGTGTCATGTCGCGTCAGGTGCCTGCCGAGTGATGAATCAAATGTATGCTGGGATGTGCTGTGAGCTTGTGCTATTCGTGATGATTCATTCGTTTGCTAACTGCTCATCAATATAGGGCTGCCAGTGCAGTTGAGAGTCGCAAAGTAGTGATAGTACTCGTGTAGTTTATCACTTAGTCTTACTTTGCTTGTGTTGAGATAATAGTTTATATTATGAAACGAATTCGGCACCAGCCAAGGGAAAAAAACACAGACTCTAAAAAGAAGAAACTTAGAGGTTGCAAAAAGTTTGAAGAAGTTATCAACATGGCTGGAAAGTGGAAACCACTCGACAGGGAATGGTGATAGGAAAGGTATGTATGGTTTGCTTTATTGAGTGTGACATGTAATTCCTGTAAAAATAGTACAGTCAAACTTAAATAATTCGAACGTTTATAATTCGAAATCGTGGATAATTCCAATGTTTCTGTCGGTCCCTTGACATTCCTATAAAACACAATCAGTGGTGGATTAAGCACTCAAGAGGCCCAAGGCGCAATTAAATTTTGAGGACCCTCCAAAAACTAGGTTGAGCAAAAAGGTTCTGGGAAATTTGTGAAAGTTGCGTTGTTATGCGCAAATTAACAACAAAAGCAACAAGGACTATTCTTCAAAGTAGAGACCATCATATTCCACGACATTCTCCATCGTTCTGCCAGATTCCGATTTACTGGAAGTACCATGCGGCTCCTTGGAATCGAAAAACTTTTGACATGCTTCTTCAACTTCACGAGCAGGGAAGACCGAGCTATGCTCGGTCAAAATTAAATTTGAGTTCAAATATCATGACCCATGACCAAAATGACCCGCTAATAGAATTTTCTCGAACATGTGACTTAGCCCAACAGTCTTCTCGTGCCCGAAAACCATTGGATGCAGAATTTAGTGTAAATTGAGCCGCTTTTTAGATCTTGACCCACAATGACCCGGAAATGACCTCTTAATCGAATTTTCTCGAACATGTGACCTAGCCCAATGATTTTCGCGTGCCGAAACTCGTAGGATACAAAATTTAATCAAAATCGTTAGAGCCGTTTTTTAGATAAAATTAATTTGACCAGTTTTCACCCAAAAATGACCCACTAATCGAAAGTTCTCGAACATGTGACCCATCCCAATAGTCTTCTCGTACCCGAAAATAGTTGGATACAAAATTTCGTCAAAATCGTTTGAACCGTTTTTTAGATACAATTAGCTTGACCATGACCCAAAATTACCCACTAATTGAATTTTCTCAAACATGTGACCTAACCCAATGGTTTTCTGGTGCCCCAAAACGGTAGGATACGAAATTTCGTCAAAATCGTTAGAGCCGTTTTTAAGATAAAATTTGCATATACATATACATATATATATATATATATATAACCACACACAAGATTTGCTCGTATTAGAATATATGATTAAAGGATTCAAATCGACGACCTTGGAAAAGTGTTGCATTGATCGAAAGAGGCCATAATCTGTTGGAGCCACGTCTGGACTGTAGGCGGGGTGTGAAAAAATTTCGACTCCGTTCAACTGTGCAAACTCGTCCTTGGTTGTCTGGGCCACGTGCGGTTTGGCATTATCCTTCTGAAACAAAGCGCGCTTTCGGCGGACCAATCTTGGATACTTCTGCACCAATTTGTCGTAGATGCGATCCAACTGATGTCAGTAAAGCTTGGCATTGATGGCACAACCATTTGTAACCAACTCAAAATGAAAAGCCGCTTCTGCCCAAGGTCTTGCGAGAAGAAATACTTAATTCATTGGAAAAGAAAAATTTACTTGGATTTGAGCAAATGTCGTGGATAAGGCTACTAGGGGTGCAGTCATGAGTGGGGCATACAGTGGAGTGCAGCAGCGTATTAAAGAAAAAGCCCCACACACATACTTTATACACTGTGCTGCACATAACCTTAATATAGTATTAAAGAATGCTGTGGAAGGAAACCGAGTGGTCTGCTAGTTTTTTTAAACCATTCAAAGTGTGTATTGCGTTTTTGGTCATAGTATTTTGCGTTGGCAAGACTTGAAGTCAGTGTACGACATCGAGGATCAGACTGATTTACTGAATTCGAAAGTAACGCTGAAAACTCTTAATCCAGCTCGCTGGGCTGGTAGGCATGAGGCGTGTATGCACTGAATCACAGGTTTTGTGACGTGTTGAAAAGCATAACTTTGACTTCCAGGAAAAGCAAGGAAAGAAATGAAGCACAGCAGCTAAAGAACAAACTTGAAAGTTTTGATTTTGTATTGCGTTTGGTTGTCCAGTGTGAAGTTTTAGAGTTTCTCAACCTCGTATCAAAATCCTTACAATCTGAAACCATGGACCTGTTGTACGCATATGAGATATTGGGTAATTTATTGTTAAGGATAACCGAAATACGTTGAAACTTTGAAGAACTTGTTTCTACAGCATCAGCTGTTTGTAGTTGATGGGGAATAAATAAAGAATTTCGCCAGAACAGACTAAGGAAAGTGAAAAAACACTTTGATGAGTTCTGTGAAGACGAGAGATTAATACACCCAAAACCTTGTTTCCGAGTCACTGTGTTCTATCCAATGGTAGACACACTTTGTACTCAACTTGATCACCGTTTTGAAGTTATGAAAGCTGTTCTTGACACTTATCAAGTAATACAACCAGTTTTTTTAGCCAATGCAAGTGAAAGTGATATTCACAAAAAAGCAGTTGATTTCGTTAATAAGTTTCTAAATGATGCGAGTCCAGCCTTTCCTTCACAATTATGTTCAGTGAAAAATTCGTTTCAAAACAAACTGGAAAAAATTAAAAGTGTTAAGGAATTTGCTAATTATATAATAGTCGACCACAGTTCGCTTTCATCAAGCTATCCAGATGTTTGCACAGCATGCATCATGTATTTGACTGTTCCTCTGACAGTAAGGCTGAACGGCCCTTTTCTAAGCTTAAATTGATCAAAAATTACTTGTACAATGGCTCAAGAAAGACTCAGCAGCTTAGCTTTGCTTTCAATTGAGAATGATCGAGCTCATCAAATCAACTTTGATAAATTAATTGGTGAATTCGCTTCTTTGAAAGTTAGGAAACAAATGTTTAAGAAATAATCAAATGTAGCTAATCTTTAATCTTTTCAATCGACACAACTTTCCATGCATCAGTTACTGATTCCTTGTCTTTTAAGCAAAGTATGCATTTTAACAAACTTAATTTACATCTATTGTAACTATGTCTTTAATCTTCCTTAAACTTTTATTTGGAAAAGTCATATTTTAAATTATCAATTAAAAGTTTTCCGTTAGTTTAATCTAGTTCTAAATAATGACTAACTAAAATGTAAGTATTTTTTTATTATTATTATTCCCATTCATTTGAATAAAAATTATGTACGTTTATTTTAGGCGTTTT
Source organism: Maratus michaelseni (assembly GCA_963931845.1). Classification (NCBI taxonomy): domain Eukaryota; kingdom Metazoa; phylum Arthropoda; class Arachnida; order Araneae; family Salticidae; genus Maratus; species Maratus michaelseni. The sequence continues at coordinate 94,868,139 of OZ007597.1, read as the reverse complement.
CTGTACTATAGCTTCCTCAAACCATTAAATTGTTTTCATTCCTGTTATAGGCTTTTTCAGTAAAAAATGATTATAGTATTTCTGTATTTGTACTCAAAAATTAAACTTATTAAATGTTACTGTTTTAAGCTTTTTATGTTAACAACAGTGTAGCGAATATTTTACCATGTATTTTTAATGTGTGATTTTATAAATTTTTAATAAACATATACTCTTTTTAGAAATTGTACTTTTGTAAGTATTTTGCTTTTGTATTATTCACCTTATTCTTTTTACAACCATACGCACTAAATATTTAATTTCCAAAACTTGTATCATAAAAATAATCCATTTAACTTAATTGTATAAGCTAGATAGATAAATACTTGAACATTTGGCTTAGTGAACCTTTTGTAGCTAGTTTTGTTATCCCCTAGTTTTGTTGTAGTTCTTTATCTATTGGTTCATTGCATGGACCAATAGATAAAAACAAATTTTTGTCGAATTGGAATAAGCCCCCATGCATATAAAAAGAAAAAAATATTGAGGAGCCTCACTATGAAGTTTTGCCCCGGGGCCTCGAAGTTTATAGTTACGGCCCTGCAATCAAAACACTACCTTTTCCGGTACCACAATCATTACACCAAGAAATGAAAGAGCAAATAAATCAACTTCTTGAAGCAAATATTATTGAACGTAACTGTTCAGAATGGGCATGTCCTATTTTGCTGGTTAGAAAGAAGTCTGATGGGTCTGCTAAACAAAAATAAAGACTGGCTCTTGATTTAAGAATGCTAAATTCCGTCTTTCAGAGATCTTCATATCCACTTCCCTTCATATCCATTTCAAATTTATCTGCATATAAATATTTCACTTCGTTAGATTTTCAACAGGCTTATCATCAGATAAATTTGCCTGAAAAATATCAAGATCCACTTACATTCACATGCATATACGGTACGTTTCGTTTTAAAAGGTTGGTGTTCGGATTAAAGAATAGCAGTAGTTTCTTTCAAAATTTAATGGACACTATTATTGATGAATTAGAAGTGGAAGGTATTTTTGCATACCATGACGATTTAATCTTTGGCTCTAATTCTTTTGATGAAACATGTGCAAAATTACAGAAAGTATTGGAAATTTTATCGAAATATAATTTAACTCTCTCTCCTAACAAATGTTCGTTTCACAAAACTGCTGTTGACTACTTAGGTTTCCACATTGAAAATAATTCCATTTCTCCCGTCCAATCAAATACTGTCAAAATAAATTCTTTTCCTACTCCGACAACAAAAAGTCAATTAAAAAGGTTTATTGGTCTGGTTACATTTTACAAATCTCTAGTGCCTTCTTTTTCAAAACTTATCCAACCACTTATCGATCTCAGTACACCAAAAACAACATTTAAATGGACTCAAAAACATAAGAAATTATTTGATCAAATGCAACAGGTGTTCTTTAATTCTCCCATGGTTCGTTTACCTGATTGGTTAAAAACTTTTTATGTAAACACGGATGCGTCAATTATAGCCATAGGAGGTGCTCTGTTACAGGAACATGAAGGACAATTGCTTCCCATTGCATTTTTTTCAAATTCGCTTAAACAGTCTGAAAAACGTTATCCAGCACTAAAACTAGAACTAATGGCCATTTACAAATCAGTAATCGCTTTTAAATACTACCTATATAACAGATAGTTTGTAATTTTATCCGATAGTGCTCCTTTAAAAAAATACAAGAAAACAACTAATCCCGCTGATATAACAACTAGATGGTTAACAGAATTGTCAGAATATACATACACTTTTGATCACATTCCCGGTTCTTCTAATGTACTTGCAGATTATTTGCCCAGATGCTCTTTCGAGAAAAACACAGCTGATATAAATTCCAACCCAGAGCTTATCAATGAACCATATGCTGTGCCAATTGTCGATAATGATCTATCAGACACTAATAATGATCATTTATCATACAGTACACATTCTCTAAATTACTTAGTTATTGGTAACAAGGATCAAAAAGACCCTTTATTGGAAATTTCAAATGAAACATTTGTAAACGAACAAAAGAAAGACACAAAATTATCCGAAATTTACAACGAAATTATGCAAAATGGCTCATCGAAGCAATTCCCTATGTACTTCATTCATCCCGATTCAAAAGTTTTAATGTTAAAAAAAGAAAACATTTGTAATGACACCTTTTCTTACCACATTATTGTCCCAAATTCATTAAAAGCAAAAGTTCTAACAATATGTCATTTTTCGCATTTTGGATTAACAAAAACCTATGCATTTGTCACAAAAAAATATTTTTGGAAAGGAATGTATGCTGACCCTTTAAATTTTGTAGCGTCTTGCACAAAATGTTTACTGGCAAAACATCACAAAACTCCACTTGCTCCACTACAACCTACATACACACCTACGCATCCAGGAGACACAGTCAGTGTTGATTTGGTCGGTCCCTTTAGTAATGGACAGTCGGTATTGACAGTAATTGACCATTTTTCTCGACACCTAGAACTCTTCCCGTTGCGTACCATCACTTCTGAAAAGATAATTAAATGTTTATTCAGTTACATAACTATCTTTGGAAGACCTTCTATAATATTGTCATATTTGGGAAAACAATTCACTTCACACATATACGACAAATTTAATGACACATTAGGCATAAAGGTACGACATTCCAGCGTTGCGAGGCCACAAAGCAATGCCGTGTCTGAGCGCGTTAATAAATCAATTAAATACTCTGTTTCGACTTTACTTCAAGAAGGTCACACTTTTGAAAATGCTTTATCAATTCATAAATCTCTTTATAATGGATCTCTACATTCCTCCACAAAATATTCTCCCAACTTGCTTCACTTTGGAAGAGAACTATCCTTAATATTTGATACCTATGACCATAATGTCAATCAAGTTCTAGACAAAGATTTTGAAGCTTACAAATTGTTACAGGATTTAAATTCTATTTACAGGAAAGCATATAATAACATCAAAGACTCTCAAAACAAAAGAAATGATCATTTTCAAAAACGTGCTAAACTAAGAAAAATTATGAACAAAGATATTGTATATTTAAAATCAGTAGATAAGTTTAAACCAAAATATTCTGGACCTTACATTGTTATACACAAATATTCACCTGTCTCTGTTTCCATCAAACGCTTACATGCACCTGATGATTCTGCTTTTAGAGTACACATTGATAGGTTAATCATCGCTCCCCCAAGAAGCGATCACTTACTTACAAGTCATGATGGTTACAATAATATTAACTTTCCAACTTATTCAACACGTTATAATTTAAGACCTAGAAAATAGCTTATAATTTTATAATTGTTGTATTTTGTGCAAATTTTTGGTTTTGTTCACACTTGTGTATATTGATGTACACAATATACTGATGTTATATTTGATGTTTCCTTGTGAAAGTTCTCGGCTGGTCCAAGTTTGTTTCATCAAGGGAATGTCAGGTATGGCAATCTTGTTGTGAACATTATCTTTTATATTTATGGGGAGTTTGCACATATACACTTAAAAAAAAATCTCCTTCTTAACTTTTTGTCATGTCATTTTTTAATCTCATAAATAGTTATAAACATAATAATAGTAACATTAATTGCACTAAAATATTTTTTCCTCTTAAAGTCAGTTTTTTTTTAATTTTATTAATGCTAATTAGGTAAATATTTTACCTCATGACTTATTTTTGTTACCGAACTTGACAAAACTCTCTCTCATTACTCTAGGATTGACTTTTATGCAACATACACTAGGTGTATACATTTTTTTATATTTTTCTAATTAATCCCTTTCGGAGTGGTGATCTGTTCAAAATTATTGCCCTTAGGATCTTCCACCCCATTGTAATGAGAGACACATTCGAATTGGTATTCCAATTCACCTTAAATCCCCTGTCAAAATGAGTATACGAGACTGCTCCTCAGTTTGTTGCATTACTGCTGCGGGAGCAACGGGTCTATGTTGTGTCAGCAATGTGGACCTCGCCCTAAATATTCCCTCCACAAATAAGGCAATAGTCCTAAACTTGCGCCATTACACTTGTCCTTAGACAAGATTTAGGGCAGGAATTTTTTTTTTGGATCGTGCGTCACTTTCCCCATCCTGTCCTGTGCGAATGCACAAATTTTTACCCTTTTTAAACCCAAATTTTATTCATTTTTATCTTCATCACCTTTTCATATTTCATTTTTTTACACATGTATAACTATAACTGTAACTGTATTTTATATTTTATATCCTGTATTTGAATTTATATATTTGATGTTTATTTTATGTAAGATTATATATATCATTATTTTGCATTATGTTCGAACAAAGAAAATTTTATTGTATTGTAGTTGCAACTTAATAAACCTTATATGTTCAGAGTTATGAACATTTTAAAATTCAGTTTGCATGCTTATGACCAGCTGTCAATAAAAATAAATATTAGTTGATGATAATGCAACTTTTCTGGTCATAATTTGGTCATCAATATATATGTAGAGTAGTTAAAATACTATAAGTTCCGGAACAGCAAAAACAACAGCAAGAACAACTTCTACATCTACAAAAAAAAAACTGTTAAGAAGCCATGGACTCAAGAAATAAACTATAGTGTACACTATGATGACCAGTTGCAGAAAAATTTTGGTATACCATATATATTTTTTTATATTTGTATGTGTTTATATTTTTATCTTATATTATGCATTAATTATATGTAAACTTTCAGACGGAGTATGCCTGCAATTTAAACCCTAACAAATTATTCTTTTATCTGAGCAATCGGGGGAAATATATGATATGAGAATCATATATTAATTTGAACCTCCCCTATCCTTCATTTAAATTATATTTTTCCCCTTCCTTTTTCAAAATTTAATTGAGTTATCTTTAACTACAAACAATAATCCCGCTGTAATTTATACCCTTTCCCTTTTCATTTTCACTTGTGCTCGATCACTAATATCTCACGGCTTTTCGATTAAAATAAAAAGAAAAGAATTAGATCAGTACACATGCCTTTTTGTAACTTACTTACTTTCCGAGACCAAACTGATAACACAATGTGTTCATAACGCATTTTTGTGGCCACAAAGTCAGTTAAAAGTTATGTGAATCTTCCATTCGGCCCAAATGCATGCCCTTATTTGGTAGTGGTAATAACTCAATCACTCACACCCAGGTCTAAAAATATAGTCTGATTGTTAAATGCACAAGTTGTTTTGTGTCTCAAAAATTCCAGTCGCGTGAGAAAATGTTCGTCGGTTATAATCTTCATGGCGATACTAAATTTCGAAATGAAGTGCATTCTTATGCCAAAAATCTAGCAACCTGGCTCAGTAAATACCATTAGTTATGCGGCATTCCGTTTGAAAATATTCTCGCCTAGACACTCTGTAGCAACCCTATTTTGGCGAGATTCTTGTCAGTGCCACTCCAAGTTGTTTCGTGGAAACAACACACTCTGCTCCCAGCCTTCCTGCTGTCAATATCATCTATCCCTGCTGTGTGCCCCTCCTCGGTACTTCCCCGGGTGTAGCGCGAATGGATATTTTTACCCGGCGTGAGCCCGGTTACTCTGAACCTGGATTTTCATCACCCATTGGTATTCTGAATAAAAGCAGTGTATGCTCTTATCATGTGTTACTATTAATTGTCATCGAATCGCACAAAAAAACACCAAAGTGATATCTCCACTTCAATATGGAAAATCAACACCATAAAACGCCGCTGTGATATTTTATTTTATTTGTTAAACGCCGCTCGTTGGTATAGAAACGTAGTTGTTTTCATTTCGTAGTTGTTTTCTTTTTACATTTTTATCTCACGAGAAGAGGTTAAAATTTAGGGAAAAAAGTTGGCATCTGCTTTTATTGAGTAGTTAGAAAGAATTTTTTGTTGTCTGTAGCTATGAATGTTATTTAGAAAAATTCTGTCTGTTTTCCTGAAAAAAGCATGACGAGAATTTAATAGTGTAGATAAAAAACATATTTTAGGATGATATTTTTTGGTGTAAAGTACGATGATCCGATTTCAATGTAAAATTAATCTATAATTTTGTAAATATGTAAGTAACTGTCAGTATCAACATCTCTTCGAATGTTCCATATCTATTATTTCTAAGTATGTAAATAAATATTGTGATAATCAAAACAAGTTTGAACAGTTAAATATTTCGAACCCATCATTATGTTTGATAACATGCAAACATTTGGCGCCCGGAACAGGGGATTATTGAATAACGATATTGAATTATTGAATTGTTTTTATAGTATATCATAAGAGACGGTAGTCTCTTGAGTGACGCAGCGAAAAACCGAAAACCGTAAGCCCAAAACCGAAGATTCCGTCACTCTCATATATACAGCTAGCAGGACATCAAAGGAAAATCGAAACGCCGACATTTAATATCTCAGTAAATATGAGGCATACCGTTTCGATTTTTTCACATTAGTCTTATATCTATGGCCTAACTCTATCCTGAAATTTATAGATTTCTACATGCAGTAGATTTTGAGATCTGGAAACCAATTTTTAAGCGAAAATGGAAAATGTAATGGTGTAATGGGCACAGAGGTGTTATCTCGAAAATGGATCGAACGATTTTTTTTAAATTAATATATTATATTAATCGCTTTTAGATGAAGAGAGTAAGATTTTGAGCTAACGTAGGAAAACTCTTGTTTTTTATATAATCCAGCTTCAAAATCGGACTCTTTTCTTATGCTTTTTCTGGTAGACTAACATTAAAGATTTTCGGCCTTTTCACCCTTTTTTATTCCTGCGCGGTCAGGATATTCATGGGTATCACGGTTATAGTTAAAGGCGATTTCGCAATCATATCTGGCTGAAGAACTATTTAGATTTTTTTTTTTTTTTAATACGAAAACAGTTTTTAATGCAATTTTTAATATGTAATATATATGTATTAAATTAAATTATTGTTTGTATATTTTTCTTTTTTGTTATAATAAAGAATTTCTTATATCAAAATCTTCATTAAGTCGAAAAATATTTAGATTCCTTGATTAAAATATTGAAATATTTTATAATTATACATATACAATTTAATTGTTATTTATATTTAATTTGTGATTTTTTAAAGGAAAAAAAAGATTAAGATTTTTTTTTATCAATTAATTTGCGTAACAAGGAATCATTCAAAATGAATCAATCATCAGTTTGTTTTCTTCGTGTGCGATGCGATTCGCTGCTATGAACATTTTTTGAAGTGTTGAAAATCAAATTTCACAAATACTTCTAACTTCTATTAACAAATACTTCATGAATATATTTTTAATTCCATGTTGTTTATGTACGATAAAAAACACGTTTGTAAGCTTCTGTTTCATAGTATAAGAATCCAAACATTCAGTGAAATGCGTATATTTGATCAGCTATATAAACAAATGAAGAATACAGTACCTTTTTTTTTTCAATTTCATTTCTTAAATTTGCATTTTAAAAACAAATAATAAAGAAATATGTATTTATCTTCTAATATTTATTTTCCTAAGTCAGAGAAATGCAAAGTTCTACCATTGTTTTTTTTTTTTTTTTTTTTTTTCTAGTGAAAGTTTATTTTCAAATGTTAAATATAGATTTTACTTAATAAATCACGAAATCAGTCGTCAGTTCTCGGGGCAATGGTAGACGTGGCATTGGAAACCTAAAAATCATGAGAGAGGGTAATATCTTTAAACAAATCTTGTAGCAAAGTATTCAGTAGTATCTTGCACCAAATATAAGAAATTGAAAAAAAAAAAAAAAAAGGTACTGTATTCTTCATTTTTGTTTATGTATTGTCAAAGCTATGCATTCTATCGAATGTTTTTATTCTTGAAATAGACTATTTAAACAGAGATAGAAGTTTACCAAACTTTTGTTTCTTTCTTCATACATAAACAACATGGAATTAAAAATATATTTTTGAAATATTTGTTAATTAAGTTAGAAGTATTTGTGAAATTTGTTTTTGAACCCGTTAAAAAATCTTCACAGCGCATGGAAAAATAGAAACGCTATAGAAGGATTTTTTTTTTCTTCAGTTACCCTGAAATTAAAACAATATATATATATATATATATATATTTTTTATTTTATTTTTTTTTTTTTTGGGGGGGGGGGGGGGGGGGGTTTCAGGAGTGCAAAACGTTCATATTTACTGATTTATTAGTTGTTTGTTTTCTTTTTAAAATTAAAATAATGTTGTTAAATAGCAACATCATGGTGTAGAAAAAAAAAACATTAAAAAAATGTGATGCATCGTTATGTACGAGAGATCAGTTTCAACTGACATTACAAAAATTTATTCACAAACTAAGACAGATAATTAAGAAAAATAGGTTAAATCCTAGAACAAGCGAGACGCTTGGCGTCATCGAATTTAGCGAAGCGATAAATGAGTTTTCTTGTTACCGGTTTATTTCTTACATTTTTTCCACGCCTTCTGTGCTTGGTTCTAGCATGAGCAGAATGCATGGTTCTGAAAATTGAGCTGGTTTTTGAGGGAATTAGATTTGATTGGTTGGTTGACAGATTAGAATATTCTATAATAGAGTTCTATTGTCTGTGGGTTGGTTTGTTGTGTGTCAGATTTGTTGAATTATGTTTATGAAATGTGTTTTATGTCATAAAGGATAAATCCTGTGAAATATTAAAAAAAAACGAAGGATGAGAAATAACGGTAAGTGCATTTTTGTTGATTTTATATGATAAGATGTATTTTAAGCACTTTAGAGATTGCTGTAAACCGATTTTTGTGCGAACATTACTGACCGCAGCTTGAATGGATTTCATGCATTCTAGGGAGTGCGGAATATAGCAATTTTTGTGCATCCAGGATTTTTTTTTTCAGTTAATGTACGCGAAGCATACAAATATATACATATATATATAAATTATTAACTGCTGTTTGAATGAATTTCATGCATTCTAGAGATTGCTGCACAGGGAGTTTCATGCATCCAGGATTTTTTTTTTCTGTTATGTACACAAAGTGTACATATATATGTTACTAACTGGTGCTTGAATGAGTTTCATGCTTTTGAAAAATCAGAAATCTCTAGATTCTCCCCAATCGTAACCTGTGTTCTTTGTAGCAGAGAATTCACTACTTACACAGTTTCTATGAAAATTTTTTCACGAAGTAAACATTGATTTTATTCCGTTTTGTGACAATTTACAAAGTTTTAGCAAGGAGGAAAAAATAGCTAAAAATTATTAAAAATAGAAAAATCTGGAGGAAAAAATTGCTAAATGTTTGTATGTAAAAATTGAAATATCCAGACGAAATATTGCTAAAAGTTTGTAAAAATAGAAAATCGTGAAGAAAAACTTGCTGAAACTTTGTAAATAATTGTAAAACGAAATAAAATTTATGTTAAAATTGTATAATAAAGCTTGCCGTAAGCAGTGTGTAAGTATCTGCTTGCTTAAGCTTAAAAAGCATTCGTTCTGATTGGGTAGAATTTGGAGGTTGCCGATTTTTTGGTTGACGTGCGTAAAAAAAATAGCCAAATCGGATGTTTTGCTTGTTCTAGGATTTTGCCCAATATATTTGATTAATGAATTCATCGATTGATACTTTGGCTTAATTAGGTTTGAATTGGCTTAGTAATTTGAATCTTATCATGATGACGTTTTGATTTTGCATGTCCCTGTATAAAAAACTCCTCAATGATATTTGCAAGATAAATACACTGTCACAATTAGATTCAAATTGGTTCAGCATTTCAACAGTGATGGTAAGGATTAAAAAAAAATTCATATTTTTTGCTTTTGTGTGTACCTTTTAAACAAACTGTAAGAGCTAAATGCTTGATTAGCTAACTCATTGATGATGCGGCTAAGTTTAGGGATTCACCCTCAGTTAGCCATCTTGTTTTTAAATCCAAACATTTTAACTTTTATTATTAAATATAAATCAATCAGTCAGTAAAATTAAATAACATGCTTATAATAAGTAAATATGAATGAAAATTATTTTGGAAATGAGAAACAAAACAAATATGTTTTGAAGTATAGATAAAATGCTTCAGTGATTAATTTGTAATCACTTCAGCATTTTATCTATATTTTAATTATAATTAGTGATCTTCTGTGATTATGTAACATTTCAGCGATGCTGGATTGAATCCCTGAAGCATTTTATCTATTTCGAAAAACCGAAGTCAGAGAAATGCAAGTTTTGTGCATCCAGGATTTTTTTTTTCAGTTAATGTACGCGAAGCGTACTCACACACATATATATATATATATATATATATATATATCTCAATTATTAACCGCTGTTTGGATGAATTTCATGCATTCTAGAGATTGCTGCACAGGGAGTTTCATGCATCCAGGATTTTTTTTTCTGTTAATGTACGCAAAGAGTACATATACATGTTACTAACTGGTGCTTGAATGAGTTTCGTGCATTTGAAAAATCAGAATTCTCTAGATTCTCCCCAATCATAACCTGTGTTCTTTGTAGCAGAGAATTCACTACTTACACAGTTTCTATAAAAAATTTTTCACGAAGTAAACATTGATTTTATTCCGTTTTATGACAATTTACAAAGTTTTAGCAAGGAGGAAAAAATAGCTAAAAATTATTAAAAATAGAAAAATCTGGAGGAAAAAATTGCTAAATGCTTGTATGTAAAAATTGAAATATCCAGACGAAATATTGCTAAAAGTTTGTAAAAATAGAAAAATCGTGAAGAAAAACTTGCTGAAACTTTGTAAATAATTGTAAAACGAAATAAAATTTGTTTATTTTGTGAAAAAGCTTGCCGTAAGCAGTGTGTAAGTATCTGCTTGCTTAAGCTTAAAAAGCATGCGTTCTGATTGGGTAGAATTTGGAAGTTGCCGTTTTTTTGGTTGACGTGCGTAAAAAAAATAGCCAAATCGGATGTTTTGCTTGTTCTAGGATTTTGCCCAACATATTTGATTAATGAATTCATCGATTGATACTTTGGCATAATTAGGTTTGAATTGGCTTAGTAATTTGAATGTTATCATGATGTCCCTGTATAAAAAACTCCTCAATGATATTTGCAAGATAAATACACTGTCACAATTAGATTCTAATTGGTTCAGGATTTCAACAGTGATGGTAAGGATTAAAAAAAAATTCATATTTTTTGCTTTTGTGTGCACCTTTTAAACAAACTGTAAGAGCTAAATGCTTGATTAGCTAACTCATTGATGATGCGGCTAAGTTTTGGGATTCACCCTCAGTTAGCCATCTTGTTTTTAAATCAAAACATTTTAACTTTTATTATTAAATATAAATCAATCAGTCAGTAAAATTAAAAATCACAAAATTCGTCAAATGATCTCGGGAGAAAAATAGTGAAATTTGTCTAACAATCGCGGAACAGAATTGCAAAATTCGTCGAATGGCAGTGGAAAAAAAGTGCACAATTTGTTCGTTTATGGAAAAAGTCGTGAAATTCATTAATCGATAGTCGATAAATCACGAAATTCATCAATCGATAGCAGAAAAATCACAAAATTCATTGATAGTGGAAAAATCACAAAATTTATCAACTGGTTTCAGGGGAAAAAAATTTCGAATATCGTCGAATGGCTTCGAGAAGAAAAAAAATCACAATCCGTCAAATAATTTCTTTGAAAAAATCGTGAAATTCGCCAAATGGTTTTGAAATTTGTCGAGCGACAGTGGGGAAAAAATCTTTTTCCATTGAATCATCGCAATTGGAACTATTAAGTTTGACCAGTGGTGGCAGTAAAGTCAGTCGGCAAATTTTCAGTATTACTCGCCGATTGGCGAATGGCAATTTTGTCCTATATTTTTATGCACTTTATCGATGAAATTCATGATTTTTTACACGCCTGATCGATGAAATTCAAGATTTTTACGCACCCAATTGATGACTTTCTTGATTTTTATGCATCCGTTTGCGAAATTAATGATTTTTACATGCCTGATAAACAAAATTCATGATTTTTATGCATGTGTTCAACAAAATTTATGATTTCCCTTCTCCCGATCCACAAAATTCATGTTTTTACTGTGCCTGATTAACAAAATTCATGATTTTCAACTGATATGCTTTCCATCGGCCAATTAATGAAATTCACAATTTTTCTTCTCTAGACAATGGCGAAATTCGCAAATTATTATTTTTTTTTTTTACCGTTCGTTGAAATTTACAATTTTTTCACAAACATTCGATGGAATTCTTGATTTTTCCAAGCCCAGTTGTCGAAATTTGCGATTTTCCATGCCTATCGACAAAATTCATAATTTTGCAGAACCGATAGACAAAATTCATAATGTTTTCCTATGATCTATGGACAATTTGCAAATTTTTCCTGCAACTGTTCGTTGAAATTCTCGATCTTTCCACGCCATTCGAGGAAATTCGCTGCTCGATCCATGAAATTCACGATTTTAAGTGCCTTATCGACAAAATTCGCAGGTTTTTTCAATTGATTTACAAAATTCAAGATTTTTTTTTTTTTTGAGTGATTGACGAAATTTGCAACTCCGGAATTACTGATTTTGGCATCTCTGGTTTCTGTTGACCGATTATTGAAATTTGCGTTTTTTTTTCTAGCGACAAAATGGCGAAATTTGTGATTTTTCCATGCCCATTTGACAAAATTCGCATCCAGTCGATGCAATTCATGATTTTATGCGCCTGATCAATGAAATTCATATTTTCCTACGATTTATGGACAAAATTTGCAAATTTTTCTCACGAATTATTAAGGAAATTCGAAATTTTTGGATAGGTTGGCATGTATGGTCTCTGCGGGCCACCAGTTATCCATCACGGGCCACAGGTTGTGCATTCCTAATCATGATGCAGTTTGGCTCATTCGACTCGACATCGATAGAACTTACTGATTTTAGTTTCACCACCAGGGGCAGTTATGTTCATATAGAACAGAGAGCGCCCCTGGCAGTGGAAGGGGAAATTAATGGATTTTGGAGCTAACTCAAGTTCTATGGGTCCCATCACAACATGGTTTGATTCATTCAACTTGTTTCAAGTTTGACCACCAGTGGGCGCATTCCCATCTTAGGTTCTATGGCCCCGATCATGACAAGGTATGGCTCACTCAACTCGAAATCGACAGCCTCAAAAATTTCAGCTGTTTGTATAGAACAGAGTGCGCCCCCTGGTGGTGGAACATGGAACTAACAGATTTTGCAGCTAACTTGAGTTCTATGGGTCCCATCACAATGCAGTTTGATTCATTTGGCTCGACATCGATAGGATACATCGATTTTAGTTCCAAGTTTCACCACCAGGGGCGCTATCCTATCTCGTGTTCTATGGACCCGATTACGGTGAGGTATGGCTCATTCGATTCGAAATCGACAGCCTGAAGGATTTCAGCTATGTTTGTATAGAACAGAGTGCGTCCCCTGGTGGTGGAAGATGGAACTAATGGATTTTGCAGCTAACTCGAGTTCTATGGGTCCCATCACAATGCAGTTTGATTTATTAAACTGGACATCGACAGGATATATAGATTTTAGTTACAAGTTTCACCACCAGGGGGCGCTTTCCTATCTCGGGTCATATGCGCCCCATCACGACGCGGTATGGCTCATTCGACTCGAAATCGACAGCTTCAAAGATTTCAGCCATGTTTGTATGGAACAGAGTGCGCTCCCTGGTGGTGGAATATGGAACTAACGGATTTTGCATCTAACTCGAGTTCTATGGGTCCCATCACAATGCAGTTTGATTCGTTCGACTCGACATCGGCAGGATATATCGATTTTAGTTACAAGTTTCACCACCAGAGTGTGCTTTCCTATCTTGTGTTCTATGTGCCCCATCACGACGAGGTATGGCTCATTCGACTCGAAATCGACAGCCTCAAAGATTTCAGCTATGTTTGTATGGAACAGAGTCCGCCCCCTGGTGGTGGAAGATGGAACTAACGGATTTTGCAGCTATCTCGAGTTCTATGGGTCCCATCACAATGCAGTGTGATTCATTCGACTCGACATCGACAGGATATATCGATTTTAGTTCCAAGTTTCACCACCAGGGGCACTTTCCTATCGGGTTCTATGGGACCGATCACGACGACGTATGGCTCATTTGACTCGGAATCGACGGCCCGAAAATTTTCAGCTATGTTTGTATAGAAAAGGTTGCGTCCTTTGGCGGAGGAAGATGGAACAAACGGGTTTTGCCATGCATTTTCATCCTTCTAATTGTGTTACTCTCTCGCTGTATAATTTAAAAGTTGAGTCTTGGATTCCTCTCCCTGGACCACCACCCTCATATTTTATTGGGGTCCAAGGGTTCTTTTTTAGCATTTCTTTAAAATTTTATTTTAATGATTAATTTATACTCTATGCTTAATTTCGACTAATTGACATTCTCATCAATAACCTTAAAAAAGTAATGATATCAGTACAAAAACCCTTAACGGGTTAAAAGTTGTGACGCAGCACTTTCTTTTGGCTTTATGAATTTTAAATATGGGTCTTAAAAGCAATGATATCAAATTTAAGTGACGCTATGTTAATAATTATTTTTTTAAATCATAATTTTCTTTTTAGTTTTATTTATATTCACAGGTGCAATTATTATCTTAATATGAAAAAATATATAAAATTTATTCGCTGATGCTTTTTCATTCACATCTCTCATGAATTCAAAATATGGGTTTTAAAAGAAATGATATCAAAATTTGAGTGACACCTTGGCGTTAATTTAATAGGACTCTTTTAAAATTCAATTTAAATTATTTTTGGTTTGTCTTCTAAAGTATATTTACACATACAAACAATACTTTTAATTTTTCAATACACTTTTAAATATATTACTTTCACTGAGCCTATATTATGTATTGAAATGTATTTATTTCAATAAATTGATTTATCTTCTGTGCCACGCTATCCAAAATCATAAGTAAAATTTATGTAAATGATTATTTTGCGTCATAGTATCCAAACAAAGGGAAATGTATTCAAGTGGATAATATGACGCAAAATAATCATTTACATAAATTTTACTTATGATTTTGGATAGCGTGGCACAGAAGATAAATCAATTTATTGAAATAAATACATTTCAATACATAATATAGGCTCAGTGAAAGTAATATATTTAAAAGTGTATTGAAAAATTAAAAGTATTGTTTGTATGTGTAAATATACTTTAGAAGACAAACCAAAAATAATTTAAATTGAATTTTAAAAGAGTCCTATTAAATTAACGCCAAGGTGTCACTCAAATTTTGATATCATTTCTTTTAAAACCCATATTTTGAATTCATGAGAGATGTGAATGAAAAACCATCAGCGAATAAATTTTATATATTTTTTCATATTAAGATAATAATTGCACCTGTGAATATAAATAAAACTAAAAAGAAAATTATGATTTAAAAAAATAATTATTAACATAGCGTCACTTAAATTTGATATCATTGCTTTTAAGACCCATATTTAAAATTCATAAAGCCAAAAGAAAGTGCTGCGTCACAACTTTTAACCCGTTAAGGGTTTTTGTACTGATATTGTTTTCATTGAGTGCATTCTACTACAACATTCTGTAATATGAATCAATTAAAGAAAAAACGTACACCTGTACGCTGCGTTCGTCATTTAGTAGAACTTTAAATACATTAAAAGAAAAAATTAACGGAGACACGTTAGATAAAGGTAGTGTTTTAGACGGTTTTACGAAATTAGAGAATTTGATTAAGGAAATTAAAGCTATAGATGAAGCTATAATAGAGGTCATGGTAGATGACGATCAATGCGATGAAGATCGAGTATCCCATATCTATTATTTCTGTAAATAAATATTGTGTATAATCAAAACAAGCTTGTATAGTTAAATATTTCGAACACATCATTATGTTTGATAACATGTGCTACAGTTTGGCGATAGTTTTTTTTATTTATTTATTTTTATTTATTTTTAATAGAAAGTGATCGACGGGATAATGGAGAAGTAACAGGGGGATTTTTCTACATTTTATAGTTATATTATGAAATATATATTTTTTAATTTGCTGAATCACTTATTTGTTTACTTGGGAAGAATCCCATAACCTGTGCTGGTTGGCGCGATTGGCAAAAAAATCCAAAATCGAGCCAAAAGTGGTGTGATGTCATATAGATAAAGTTAGGGCTCCTATTATACAGGCTGAATCATCAAGCATTTTTATGCCCACTTACCGTTTGTTGCCCATTGATGCCTATGAGGCGAGAAATGTTTAAACGATTATCGAGTTACAAAATCGCTTAAAATGGACGGTTGTTTCGCATAAAATTGTTCTAATCTGTCAAGGAGTGGATTTAGAATATTTAAATTCACTATAAATGAAGAAAGGCGGAATAATTTGTCTATAAATGCTAGAAGAATAGATCAGAATTGAAGAATTTCGCCAAATGCCACGCCAACCAAATCACTTGTATACAATAAACCGGTTCTTCGAGTCCGATATGGTATATTGCAGGACGGGTGATAAAAGCCTAATTGTTAAAGAGAGAGAAAAAAATCTTATTCACGTGAATTTGACGTTTTTACTATATGGAATTTTCTATACATTTTTAATTGAAAGGGTTTTGTTTAATGTGGTTTTCAAATTCCCTGCTCAAGAACGCAAAACTTTGATATATTTTCTGGCTCATTTTTAAACGAAAGGGAATAAAATTGGCAGAACTTACTGTTGAAGTGATTTGGAATCGAATAGCGTTTTCTAGTTTTTGACAAATAAATTACGTATCGAGTAATAAGCGATCATTGTCACGTGACGACAAACTTCTCCCTTTTTCGCGCTGCCGCGTCAGGAATTCGATTCAAACTGTCCACTTTGACAGTATTTTCTGAAAGATCTTAAGAACATCTGCTATTTTCATGTGTTTTTGAACAAAAATGAATTCAAAAATATGTCAGAAAGTAGTTTCTTAGGATTTGAGAACAGAGGGGAGGAGGCGAGGTCGGTAATTTCGAAAAGGGGGAATTTAAATAATTGGTTATTTATTGTTGCAATAAAGTAATAAATGAGTAGACAAAAAAAAATAAGTTTTACAAATTTTAAACTTTTACGTACTGAGTTGGTTGAAATTTTTGGATTGTAGGGATGTGGAGAGGGAGGGGGGGGGGGGGGGGATTGAGAGAAATTGAGATAACATTAAAAGAAAACAGAAATTATTCGAAACCCGGAAGGTTCTCATTCTTCATCATTATTATTATTATTTTTTTAATAAGGATTATTTTACATGCGATTAAATTGTAAAAACTGAATATCTAACATACGAAATTTATTCCCTAGAATATCCGCCTTTTAAGACTCTTTTATTAATAACAAATTATATCACAACTTAACTTCATACTGAAAGTAATAAAAATATAAGAGTCCAATGCATGAGAATATATATTTTCACATTAAATCAAATTTAGAATTATAGTTAAATTTATATTGCCATTCTTAATTATTCATGTAAAGCAAAACAATAAATGTTAATTGATGAAAATGAATTTTTAATTTTAATATATTATTATACAAAAGCATAATTACATTTTTTTTTTTACTTTTTAATGTATGGCGCTATTAAATATCTTATCTATTTATTCTTATATTTTTGCTTGTGATTAAGTAACTAAATTCACTCGCCATCTACGCGATAAGACGTCAAGTCAGGCGTCCGCTTGAGCAACTAAATGGAGGCGTGAGTCAGCACGGTGTATAGGAGCCTTAGATAAAGTCTATTCCAGTAGTTAAAAAGCAACCCCAAAGGCTGAAGGTTGGAACAACCACATCAAACATTTATCGCCAAAAACAACTTGCCAAACCTACCAGCACAGTATATGGAACTCTTCCCGTTTACTTTTCATGCGTTACATTAGTGAAGAATATCACTTCTGTTATTCTTTTTTAAATATTCCCTACTTATATAAAAATAGCTTGTGTTCTCTGTGTTGTTTTGCATGAACGTTGTAAAATTTAGATTATTAGATTTTATCCAACTTCTGATCATAACTGCTGATGAAGCAGTCATTTTTGATGATTTTTCTATTACCTGTAAAATGTTTGTTTTCGGTATAGCCCGAACTAAGAAATTTCCGATCGATCAAATAATTGTATTTTGTTGAGCATTAAATATTCTTATTTTTAATCTTAGAATGAAACAATTATCATGGATTTAATTAATTTTGTAATATGCGGTGTACTTAAACAATTTTGAGTATTCGGTACAAATGTCGCAGACGCAACGGGGTTTCTTTTTGGTGTTTTGCCTACGCAGATGGCACTGTTGCAGTCAAAAGAGCCATCTGCGCTGGCACTGCAACAGCGCCATCTGATTCATCGCGGTCGACCTCTACCCCATGGTGTATCGGTGTCTCGCACGTTCGCGTTCACCTGCTGTGTCGTATTTCGCCCATAGCCGTTCAACGCTTCGTCCGTATGCAAAGCCCTGATTTTTTCCTGGAGGTCTTTTTGAAGCTTATAAAACGGTATGACACAACGTCAATATACTTGGTACTTATGTGGAAAAATAAAGTTATGTGTCATCTTTAATGTCTCATTAAATTTTTTGATTTTCATACACAACTCTGTCCACAGTCGCCAGGGGAAACTTATTTTCCGACTGCCCCTCGTATATATGCGTATACACTATATTGCCAAAGGTGACCGGTCACTTGCGATTTTAGACGTTTTGTTAACTATCTAGAAAAATACATGAGGAATTAACCTGAAACTGCAGGTGTGTAAACAGTATAGTATAGGTTATATATTTCCGTGAAGATTTTTTCACGAAACCCCATAGGGGACTGTCAACAAATTGAAAAAGAACGAATATCTTTTGGATAACCCTGTAAAAACTAATGTAGCAAAAGCGTTCAAACTCGAGATTATTAATAAGTGGCTTATTGTAATATACTGTGTTCATTTTTATGAGGATAGCATGTATACTCGTAGAGAAATTAAGGTTTTTATCAAAATAGTCCCACATTTCGCCTAGATTTTTGCTTATAATTTGCAGCGTTCTTAATATAAAAAAAAGTTATTTTTAGAAAATATGACAAACAACATTGTACATAATAATCTGCTATCAGAATTAAAAAATAATAAACATTGGATGAAAAATGAGCAGGTTTACTAAAAAATGTTTCATTGCGCATGCGCGAATGCAATCAAAAATATAATATGCATAATGTATTAGCTAAGCATATAGAGCAGCTTTTGTGAAAGTCTCAAAATCATAGCTTGAAAATGCTGAAAATTATCGTCGATAGAATAATCTCAAAATCCGTTGCTCCCAAAAAGAAGCAAAAAGATGAGGGGTTGTATCAAATATCTGTTGATTAGTGCCAAGATAGCGTACACAATATTGCACGTACTATAATTGGATACAACCCCTCATATTTAAGGTGTGCATATACAATAGCTGCTTTTTATTTCAATAAATATTATCTTAAGAAATTTAAGAAATAACGAAAAATAGCAATTAATTCATTAACACCTATAATTACGAGATAAAAAAAAATATTCGACAGCGTTAATATCTACATATTTCTCTTGCGTGGCAGAGAAATAGGGCTGAATTTGTTGCTTCACATTTGGCAACAACCGTAGTAACGTAAAGTTAATTTGCCTTATTACATTCCACCAATCAGAAGCGCGATTTTACGACTGAAACTTGCGTCATATTTAAAAAGAACGAGGCTAACGAAAAAGAAAGGCTACCGCGGTGCTTTACGCGTATCTTTTTTTACAGACCGCGGGAATCACGTGATGCTCGAATGCACCAATGCAGGTGTACGAAAAGAGCATCACGTCACTCTAGCGGTCTGTAAAAAAAGATAAGTGGAATGCACCGCGGTAGCCTGTCTTTTTCGTTAGCCTCGTAAAAAGAAAAATTTCAATGGTTTTCATAAAATGTAAACATTAAAATGATTGCGTTTATAATTATTCACTAATCGCTGCAGAGCAAACAAATTTATTAAAAAAATATATTAAGTAATCTGCGTACATAAAATAACAGTAAATAATCTATTACACCAGCCGAACTCAAATATTATTCATCATTTTTCTTCAAGCAAAAACAGAAAATGCTATTGATGAAATGCAAAAAAGCCTAGAACAACTATCCACTATCTAATTAAAAAAGTATAAATCAGATGAAACTGGAAAATAAGCCTAGAAGTAGTCGCCCTAAGAAACCGTCTGAGACTGATGGATTATGAGAGAAAGTAAAAATAAGATCCTGAGTCAATGCGCCCAAGTTAGCAAAAATTGCATCAGACTATATGAACTTTAGTATTACTCCTCAAACAATTCGAAACATTTTGAAAAAAGTGAATTTTCATTCATGATCTGCCTATGGAAGAAGTTATATCTCCAAGAAAAACAGACTCGTTAGACTAGAGTTACTAAAGCGCAGGTTAAAATTCCTGTAAATTTCCGGATGTATGTTATATTTGCAGACGCATCGCAGTTCAATCTTTTTGGATGCAATAGCAAAATTTTAGTGTATAGAAAGCCAAATACAGAGTTCGCGGAAAAGAATATGGTGTCCACGGTAAAGCACGGTGGTGGGAATGTATGGGAGCTTCGGGTGCCGGAAATTTAATTGTAATAGAAGGTACTATGACCCAGTACTCATACATTGATGTCCTCAAAAAATGTTTGCAACAAAGTGCAAATAAATTGGGTCTTGCGCAAACTAATAAGTTTTACCAGGATAATGATCCTAAAATACCGCCCTGAATAGAATACACGAATTTGGTTGCTCATCTGCTGCGAATATCATTAAAACTCCGGCTCAGTCTTCAGATTTAAACCCCAAAGAACATCTGTGGGGTCATTTGGAAAATAAATTACTCTAACTTCATTTTTCTTCTAAAACGGAGATGAACGAAGTGTTGATAGAAGAATGGCAAAAAAAATGACAAAAGTTATGTTGCAGTTAGTCAAATCGATGCCAAATCGTTTAAAAGATGCGACTCGCCGCTCAGGAAAAGCTACAAGATATTAGCATTATCACTTAACATAAATTAATAATTTCAAAGTTACTTGTCAATACTTTTGTTTTGTCATTACGAATGGTGATGAATTACTTGCTATTGTTAAAAGTTTAACAAACCACTGATTGAAATAAAAAGTAGATGTCATAATGTAAATTGACTGCTAGAATGTATTTGGTTTTGTTAATTTTAATAAAGATACAAGACAAAACATTGAAAACTGACGGAGAAACCTTTCTATGCAGTTAATAATCTCCACGTGTTGTGAACTATCGAAAGAACACTTAGAACATGTTAAAAACCAGATCCCAATTAACTATAAGTACTTCAAGTGATAACCGTACCTGCAAACCAAGAGTAAAACCAGAGACTGTCGAAACTGATCAGCTGAGAAACTCTGCAGACCTCCCTACTTAAGTAGGTTGAATTCAACCTACAGCTGATGCCCCGCGCGTGTTGAACTCAATAACAATTTCCCTCAGAATCTAAAATGTAGTCGAACCGTTAAGACGCCCTTGTATATATCCCAAATATAATGTAAAATTGGAGCACTTGTATGCAGACTCCAAACGCGATTTAAATGTGTATATAAAGCAAAGAATTTCAATAATAATACTATATTCAAACCTAATGGATCTACTACTTACTTCGTGCAAATTGTTATATTTCTACTAATACTATTTCTTATTCAAATACAGTGAACGATGAATATTCAAAGGAATAAATATTTGGATTACCGTGGATATTCTCTGCGCAAAAAGGAAAATTTCAGGTAAGCTGAACAAACCTTTTTTACCATTATCGAAAGAAGAAAATGTATATTAAAATATGAAGACTGATATAACAATTTATTAAGATAGAAAATTAATTATGCTACCGACGGTTCCCCTAACAAAAACTACATGCCGAATACTTATTAAAAGTGTCGTCGGCTTAGATACATTTTATCACTCAGAGGGGGCGAACGCCACATTCCCCTTTCCTTTGATCTGCCATTGGCTAACAGGGTTTACCGTACTAACAAAAATGAAATCTAGAACAGTCATTCTATATTAAATCGATTTAACTCAACATTTTCGAAATTTTATGAGCAACAGCAGAGTTTGAAGTATTTATTTTCTTTATAAACACTGAAGCTATTTCAGTATTCAGTTTTGTCAGCTGCTAAAGTATAAACTGATCATTCGACGAGAAATAGCGATAACAGATTTCGGAAATTCAGGGTTCAAATTAACCCTTAACTGCTGGCGTATCTAGGATTTCTTTTCTTTTCTTTTTTTTTTTTTTTTTTTTTGGGGGGGGGGGGGGGGGGGCTTAAATTTCGATGTTGTTCCGAGTCTTACGAAACATGTTGAACTGCGTTGTAAAACAGAAATAATGTTTGACAATAAGGTCGTAGCCAAAGGAAAACGGGGGGAGGGGGGACGTACAGGGCCGAACTCTCCCCCTCCGCACCCCCCCCCCCCCCCACACACACACACACGCCAAAATAAGTCGAAGAGTGATAACGATGGATTGTTTCATATACTTTCATTTAAAAGAAAGTCATTGTAGCTTACAATCTATAAAGTTGTCTCCTTCTCCTCTAAATTCTGGCTACGATTCTTGTTTGACAATAAATTAATTTTGCTTGGGACAATCTCAAACAAACAATTTTTTTTCTATTTTAAGATCAATTCCCTATTACTGGCAAGACACGCGAGACACTTTCGTAGAACGTAGAACTCCCATATTTAAGGGGCCCAAAAATTTATGGTGTTTCTAATCACTTTTATTGTAAACAATCTTAATAGAATAAGAAATTAAAAATTCCTAGATTCATTACACAACTTATGTAAGCTAAAATTGTCGGCGATATAATTTTTCTTCTCATTCGAAGATTTAAGTTTCTCACAATACGCCCAACTTATTTTAGCTTCTTCATATGAGTTTTAAACTTGTTTAAAAATGTTTTAATTTCATGACTATCTTATTTATAAAATAACATTTTCTTTGGGTTGCGTATGTTTTTAAAGTTCGTGCGGCATTAGTTCATGTTTATTTAGCATCATATTTGAGTCTGTCATGTTAATTTTTACGAAAAAAATTTCAATAATAATCCAGCTTCAGTTCACATTTATTCTCCGCTTTTCACTTAAATGGGTGCATTACATAGTTATATTCATACACTTCTCATTCACAGTATTTGTAAAAATGTGATAATCTACGATTAGAGCCAAAAATATTTTCTGTGGCTAAGGCCCCAAAATTTTGATGGTCAGGCTCTGTTCAGGATAAATTTTCTTTTCAGAATCTCTTTAATACCAACAAAATTTTAATTCATATTCTTAAGGGTAGCAGACATTCCTTCTTGATCTCCCTCTTTCCTTCTTATACATGCCCATGGAATTTTGATCAAACTTATGGCTATTAACTTTCAAGAAATATACGTTAAAAAAAAAAAAAAACACAAATTTGTGAAGGAAGGGACAAGTTAAGAATTAATTGGAAACTAAACATCAGATTTCCTTTTTTTTTTTTTTTTGTTAATGTTATTGAATTATGGCTAACAATATTACTGGACTTTTTAAACATCTCTGGTTTTGGGGACTTCTTTGAAGAGCCTTCCTTGTGAGAGTAATCCAAACGACTTGCCATAAAATAGGCTCAATTTATAGATACTCTGTACATTCAAAACGTTAACATTTATGCGAATTACAACAGTTTTTAGAATTGAAGAAAATTTTTAAGAAAATATTTTGAATAATATGTACATGGATTTTTTTTTTTTTTTTTTTAATCCGAAAAAGAATCCGAAATACTAAAAAATCTGTTCTTCAATACCCAGTGCATGGATTAATTTTGCAAAATTTTCTTCTGTATAAGCAAAATCTCCGAAAATATATTTACACCATTTCAACTTCGAACAAATATTTAATTTGCTTCAAAGTAAAATTGTAAGAAAATTTATTTTTAACCAGCGCTTATTATTAGATGGGTACGTTAACTGTGAAATAATTTATTTAATATTTCTTTTGTTAAAAATTTTCCAAATGGTAAAAATGCCGATACTAAAGTGTATCATGACAAAATAAGAGAGATAAGAACACTATTAATAATATTTTACTTTCATAGAAAAATAATTAAGAATTTTTATCTTTTGCTGGATCATTCGATCACTGAAATATTGAACAAGTTGGAAATTGTACATTAAACGTGACAAATGAGGTACTTTCGTATTATAGCTAGTTATATAACGATTCAGATCTTGATTTTTAATTCTGTGAAATGAATTATATAGTCTGCAGATTAATTTCTGTAATAAAATAAGTATCTTGATCGCTTGACGATTAAACCTCGGAAGCTCCTTTAACAAGAAAGCATAGATTAAAAAAAAAAAAAATCTGAATTTCTTAATAAATATGTTTATTAAAATTTTCTAAAATTTTGATTCGATTTTCGTAAAATCTGAAATGTCTCGACAAAATTCTGCAAAAATAATATATCTTAAATTTCAAACCATTCGTTTGGGCAGTTTTTTCGCTGTTATATGTGGACAGACTGACAGACTGACTAGAGGACGACAATAGGTGCTACGTATTTATATAATTACGAACGCACCTAAATAGGAATCTTCCTTTAAGGCGGCTCTCAAATGATCTGCTTATCAACGCGAAACTTTGACACATTTCTAAACGCAAAGGCATTAGATTGGCATGCCTGACTATCAAAGAGATTTGGAATCTAAATGAGTTTTCTATTTTTCGATAAATAGATTACTTATCCAGTTATAAGCGATTCTGGTTACGTAAAGACTCGTTTTCCGCGCTTCTCAGGTTGCCGCGTCGGGAATTGGATTCAAAACGCCAACTTCGCGACAGTACATTCTGAAAGATTTTTTCTGCCTTTACAGAATGAGGGAAAGTGTTTCGATTGCAAAGTTTCTGAATAAGAAGACCTGTCAATTGCATACTTTTTCGAGCAAAAATGAATTTAAAAATATGTCAAAAGCAGCCACTTTGAATTTGAGAACAGCCTTAAATCTAGAAAAGCGCGTAACGTTAAAAAAACCTAGTTCGCTAGTTAAAAAACCAGGAACAAACAAATCAGCAGGAGATATTACTTTTAGTATTACTACTGGGCATCTTTAAAAGACCCTTCCAAAACCGAAAATCAATAATCTCGCTTGACATTGTCATTTCACAAAAAATTTTCCAGTTCGTACATTTGCCGATAATGTTTTTAAAATGATCAATTTGACAATGCCTATGCGGAAACACTACACAGCGCAAGATAAGTAGCGCTAAAATATAAAGAATGTTTCTTTTTCAAACGAGATCTCGTTTATCTACCAGACTATCTTTTGTGAAACGGCAAAGGAACAATACCATTTAGACATTATCTACATGATGCTGGCCTATTCTACATATATGGTGGACATATGGATGCATTCTACCCTTATTATACGCATACCAGAATTATACGCGAAGCATTACGTTGCATCGAAATTTTTTCAGAACACTGAAAAAAAAAATTATCCCAAAAATGGGAGATGTTGGTGATTTAGGAGATTTCCTGATCTTAAATCTTTTACGTTCCAAAAATTGTTTTCTCTCTCAAAAAAAAAAAATTCACGCATACATTATATTTTCGCACAATTGAAATTCATACAGCTGTTTATAAGCTGTATCTTTTGTTTTCTTTCAATCCAGGAAATTATTACTAAATGAGTTTGAATAAAAATATATAATTGGACAACCAATAGAACAGCAAAGATTTGAGTGGAGGAAATTGAATGTCGAAATTTCCTGCTAGAATATTAAAAGTCTAATGAAATACGTAATTTTTCTTCTTGTGTAAATAACAGCATAAAGAAAAGCACAAATAACCAGAATAAAATACGAGGGGCAGTCTGAAGATAAGTTTCCACTGGCGACTGTGGACAGGTGTGTAAGAAAGACAAAAAATGTAATGAGACATTAAAGATAAAACATAACTTTATTTTTCCACATAAGTACCAAGTACATTGAGGCATTTGTCATACCGCTTTATAAGCTTCAAAAAGCCCTCCAGGAAAAAAAAAAATCAGGGCTTTGCATACGGACGAAACGTTGAACGGCTATGGGCGAAAGACGACACAGCAGGTGAACGAGCAAGACACTGATACACCATTGGGTAGAGGTTGACCGCGATCAAGCAGAACAGTGCCATCTGCCATCCCCCCCTATGCTCATCATTCACACCAATCAAAGCGCACATCCAAATTGCTCCTACATCAGCATCATTCCACCACAGCCTGCTGTGAGAGAACATATTTCTGAATCATCTGATGCCATCTCCATAGACTGTTCTCATAGAGATGCGAGGTAAACGTGGGCATTACGCCCCACGTAGGCATTCTTCAGTAATAGTCTGATGAAAATCAAATTTATCTCAAAGAGGAAAAAACGACACCTTTCCCCCCCCCCCCACGAGATTTTAGACTATTTCGGGAAGGGGAGTAACCCCATCGGCCCCGTTCCCCTTTTTAGGTATGCTCCGATGTAGACTAATATGGGGCTAAAAATAAGAATAGGTAGTCTGTTGTATGACAAAAAAAAATTCTCAAAGAAGAAAACAGCATTCTTTTCATGAGAGTATTTCGGGAGGGGAGAAGGCCGTAACTCCATCAGCCCTCCCTCCCCCTTTTTATGCTGCGATGTCAATGTGGACCAATGGGACTAACGAGAATGGCTAGTCAGCTGTATGACCCCCTCCCCCCCCCTTAAAAAATACAATATAAAATATACAAATTTATCTAAAAAAGCACCTTTTTCTTCATTTTACTTTTGATTAACCCGTCAGCACACGCGCTGGGAAAAAATCTACCCCAGCTCAGAATCCTTACTTAAAATGTGAGAAACTCGTTATCATTCTGAGCTTTATACTTCTTTTTCAAGGAAGAACGTCGTATATAAGACGTTCTTGCTTGAAAAAAAGGGTAAAGCTCAGAATGATAACGAACGAGTTTCATAAGACGTTCTTGCTTGAAAAAAAGTATAAAGCTCAGAATGACAACGGACGAGTTTCTCACATTTTAAGTAAGGATTCTGAGCTGGGGTAGATTTTATCCCAGCGCGTGCGCTGACGGCTTAATTTCGGGGGGGGGGGGGGGGGGTGCTGTGTCTCCATCAGCCCCCCTCCTCCCTTGAATACGCCACAGACAAATTGTCACATACGCACTGTGAGCGGTTCCGAATACTGGATTAAATAAAAGGCTTTATTAACTCTTAGGACACCATTTTTATACTAAACTTTATGTACAGGGCTATTAAAATTAACATTTAGAATTCTCTAGCGACAGTACTAGAGCTCCAAACGAAAGAAAATTGTATATACAGTTAAACTGAAAATTCCCAGTTAAACTGCGAATACCTAAAAAGCAGCAGTCGGGGACCGTTAACAGCAGCTAAAGGTTAACATTACTGAAAAGAAATATTCCCAGAAAACCGAACTAAAATGGAACTTTTTAAATAGTTTCAGAGGGAAAGTAAATAGCTCGTCCCCTCTTTTGATTTCCCAATTTGTTGACCCCTCCCTCCCCCCCCTTTAAGATCATAATTGTCATTTTATACATTAGTTTTATGCATTTAAAAATATTTAAAAAGAGTAGATTCACACACAGTATGGTTTTAAATTTATTAAAAAATATTAAAAATCACAGCTGCTCGTATGATAAATATTTCGAAGACTTCTCATAAAACTTTCTATCGAACTGTGAAGTAGATCATTCCTCAATCTACCTTTTCTTGGTAATATAGGTAAATCATGGCGGCCGTTTCATTAGAAGTACGTTCTCTCCAGTTCGATGCATTATAGCTATCCAAGTTGAGCTTTAAACATCCGGCGACAGTGGAATCGCATTCGCAAAGAGTGGTTTTGCATAAATCACCGTAGTCTTCTGCAAAAGAAAAAAAAAATTACATTAACAAGAACGAAATATCACTCAAGCTTAGATTATGAAACATTTGCTAACACTTCCATAATATTTTAAAACTTCACAGTTAAATAAGGTGAAAAATTATGTCTAAGTAAACTATTCGAAAACCTATTGCATTTGAAAGCCTAAATTTCAGGAATTGCTGTCAATAGTCTGAAAAATATTTTAATTCTTTTGTGCAGCCCTGTGATCTATAGATTTGCATGTGTACTACAGTGCATATTAAAATGTAGTTCAGTTCGGAAACGCATAGCAGTTATAAATTCAACAATTTCAGCGAGTAAATCGAAATGTACTCAAAATCTTTCGTTCTGTCTTGTATATATTATGGATCGAATTTATACACACCAAGTAATAGGTAAAAAGTTTAAAAAGCGTACAACTGAAAATACACTTGCAGAAATTGTTCTTGGACAGTACTATAACCTAATTGAGTATCCGAGTATGTAAATGAACTCTGAATACTATGCACACCGTATTCTATATTAACACTCTTAAATGAACTTCAGTGGTATATCAATTTAAATATGTGTTTGAAATAACTTAATATCAAAGTAAACAAAATCACAGAATAACATCACTAATTATAATCAAAATACAGATAAAATGATTGATACAGATACAAACTAAAGGCTTAATTTTCCAAAACTTGCGAGAATATTTTGTTTATCATTATATACAGGGTGTCCATAATTAAACGACCCTACTTTAAAGTTGTCTACAGACGAAACTATTGGTCAGAAAGTTTAAATTTTGTGAATGACATAAAGGAATGGGAATTCGTTTAAGCGAAAAAAAAATTGGTCAACATTTCGCCACCAGGTGGCGTTTTATATGAATTGCACATTTAGCACACATTTACGATAGTTTACATATTTTATTACAACAAACATGTTCCACATAACGGCCATCATTTTCAGCTACCATCTGGCATCATAAGATAGCATCTTCCACAGTTGACTGCAGTGTGTTCTGGGAAATGCTAACATGTGAAAAAAGTTTTGTTCAACACATTTCGTTGCAAGAAATTCTGTAAACTATCGTAAATGTATGCTAAATGTGGAATTTATTAAAAAACGCCCTCTAGCGGCAAAATTTTGAACCAATTTTTTTTTGCTTAAACAAATTCCAATTCCTTCATTATGTCCTTCACAAAATTTCACAACTTTGACCAATAGTTTCGTCTGTAGACAAGGAGACTCCTCACCCATCTTATGCAAAAAAGTTTGTTTGAAAATATTCAAATTTAAACGAGAAATTCGAAAACAACCTGTCCATAGGTTGGACATTAGCGAGCGGGTGTTTTCAAGTGAGTGAAGAGTCCCCCTTAAGCATTTTAATAAACTACAAATACTTTTAGACCGCAATGCAACTGAATTCTTTTATGTGTAAATTTATAAGCGCAACATACTTCATTTTCAATAGCAAACATGCCATAGTAAACCTCATTAACATATCATTTGCATGACAATTCAGTATAAGAGTTAGAGCACGGACAGACTGAATTCTAACAACTTTAACTATGCTGGAAGAGTGAAAAAGGAAACAGAACTCATAACTGGGCATATATCTAAAAAAAGGTACAGCACCACTTTGTCGGGTTCACAATTTTTTAAGGTGTCGTAGGACTTTAAAATCTTCAAAATCATTCAATCTGAAAAATTTACATTAACAATAGAAATTCTGAACAATAAAACAAAATGAATAAATAACTCTTAATAGTTAAATATGGAATGTTTCCAAATAGAAGTCATTTTTCTCAAAATGTGATTTTTGGGCACTGCGCGCAAGGTGGTTAAAAACTTCCCGAAATTTAGGATATAGTGTACGGTAGGCTCTCTAAAGTACACGTAAATTTTAACTTTTTGTAGAAAAAAAATGTTAGTGTTCTATTAAAAACTTTTGAAATTTTAGTATAAGCGAGATACAGGTTTTGTTTTTAAAACAAATGCTGTAAACAAACACTTAATTTCAGTGCAAGCACAAAATTTTAGTATAATTATATTATAGACCTAATATACTAGACACCAAATTAGCAACCTTTTCTAGGCTCCAAGATCACCTACCTACCCACCAGATGTAGAGCGCCAAACCGTTTTCTCAGACACGAACTGCTATAAACGAAAAAAGATTCTGCCAATAAAATACTGTGCAATTATAACTTCGAAAATAACCTGTATAAAATGGAATTTTTTAAAAAGATGTTTGCGTTTTCCTCCAAGAAGGTTATATTGTATCATACTTACTGTAGGAGGTCCGCATTGAAATAATTACCGGTGCCCGTGGTCTGTGTACGGCCCTGTCCACAATAAAATTCTTTCAACAATATTTTTTATTGTACTATTTCCACGGTGAAAAATTAAAAAGTTTCAACAATTGAAGAAAAAAAAAAAAAATCAATGATGTCATATTGGTAATATAACCGAAAATTTCAAAAATTTCTCAATATACATGAAGTATGGATGTGTGTACAGAAAACAGATTTATGACGTCATTAGAGAATTTAAAGAAAATTAATATGATGCAGAGCTGCCAACCTCTCAATATTCCGTAGTAGGTGGGTTAATTTGATCCAGTTAAACAACGCTTCAAACCAGAAAAATTATTGGATTAATCTTTATTTAATTTCAGGTTTCTACGTGGAATTAATTTAATCTCTTCAAAAAAATTTCTTGTGCGAAACGTATTAAACCTGGCTCAAATTAACCCACATATTACGGAATATTAATGAGAGGTTGGCAGCTCTGTATGATGTCATTTAAAGTTTAACCGACTTTTTCAAAATGTTGAAGAATCATACAAAGGCAGTATCAATAAGAGTAATGGAGAAAGAAAGTAGATATGACGTCAGCAGGTGAACATAACGTCATATGGGTTTGGGCAACACCGGCTCTATTACAAAGCCAGGTTTCAGAGGAAATACTGGTTTGCTGACGTCATCAACCTCGGTCATAAAGCAAGTCACAATATTCTCCCATTCCGTACTTGTTCATAGGAAAGTAACATAGTACCGCGCGTTTCAGATACAACGTGTTGGGAAATCAAACTGTTTTGAATTCTGATGTTAATTTAAAGTAGTTCAATTCAAGATCGGATTGCTTTTAATTAAGGTAAGTACTTATTTACAGTATATATGTGTATTTTTATGAATATTAACAATGTTGATCATTATGTATTAAAATATGCTTAACTTGTCGTTTCTGCGCGAGTAGGCTTAACTTTACAGCTTTGTCCGAAGCTCGTGTTGTGAAAATATTTTATAACGTTTGCACTATTTATTTATTAGTAAATAATCTCGCACAACAATTTTTATGTATTATTCAGTATTCAATATGAATTTGCGTTAATTGTAAATTTAATACTTTTTAGTTAAGACCTACCTTTCTTTTCATACATATCAATGGAAAATTGTGCATAAATAATTTCACATACTTCATATTTGCTCGCTTAGCTTTTAAATTTAGTACAATTTATGTAAATATGTTTAATATTAATATGAATCTAAATCAGAATACCCTTTTTAATGATAAAGGAAATTTACATTTTGATAAATTCACGATTGTTTCATTCTCATGCTTTTCTTTTTCCCTTTTATTTATTTTTTCATATTTAATATCTTCCATTGCTAATATATATATATTACATACATATGTAAGTGTACATTGTAAATTTTTGAACATGACAATATCAACTTAATTAAATGCTTCTTATGATGTCACTAATTCACAGGCAAAATTTTATCAATAATATCAGTAAAACTGTACTATAATGTACTGTCTGTCATACGATAATTACATATTCGATTTATTTTGCCATATTAGATAGTTTATACATATATAATCTACAATAAAACTCACCAGATAGTGTTTAATTATTATTAGAAAATATTAAATATATCAAGGGTAATATACCAAGCAAAATTTGGTGAATATTTAGGGCCACTTCACAAAATTCTATTTAATAAAGCAGGATCCTTCACAAAAATCAATTTAATAAAATAGGCCCTCCACAAAACTCAATTTGATAAATTGGGTCCCTTCACAAAATCACAAAATTCTTTATAATAAAACAGGTTCCTTCACAAAATTCCTTTTTATTCCATAAAAACTTACTATTTATTATTTATTTATTATTTTGTGGCATTTTAAAATGGGTAATTTGTAAACAAATAAGTTCAACAAAGAGGAAAATTTCAGCAAAAGGATTTAAAAAGTATTTTTTAATCTTGGTTCGAATTTGAGTAACTGGATTTAAACTTTCATTACAAAATGTTATTTTTCACAAAAATGTAATAAATTTCACAAAAATAACCTTTACTTTTCACAATTTTATTTAAATCAAATATCACATTTAAAATGTGTAGTAAATAATTGATAAAAAATATATGTTATAATGATAAATGTTATATTAAAAATGTCTTTTAAAGGACCCCCTTTTCTTTAAATTTCAGAACAGGGCCCTTCAAAAAAAATTTTATCTTAAAACAGGACAACTATATATTTAAAATTTCTTAATAGTAAAATAACTCCGTTTATTGGTGATTATAAAAGAAAAGCATATATGGAAAAATAAATCAAGTATGTAATTATCAAATGACAGACCGTGCATTACATTAAGTTCTTACCTTACACTTTTCACTAACTAATATAATTCTGAATATGAATTAGTGACAGAAGAAGCATTTAATTAAGTTAATATATTCATGTTAACACATTTACAATTTAATCTATGTATAAAAAAATATATAAATATTTTAGTCTACTCTTGTAGCAACGACAAAGTAAACATATTTTAATAGATAATGATTAACATTGCTAATAAAATTGCATGTATATACTCTAAATAAGTACTTATTTTAATGGAAAACAATTCAGTCTTTAATCGAAATATTAATTTTCTTGAAAATGTGCTAGAACTCAAATATGAACTTTAATTTACACATTTACCAAAAGAAAAAAAAAGGTGTTATAAAAAGTGTCTTTCATGAAATGAATATATATTTATAACACATGAAGCAAATAAAATACTTAATAGAAAAGAAAAAATAATGAGTTAAATGAATATTTTTCTTAATATTGAATTCTTAAAAAAAATAAAATAAGACTTATACTTAGGAATTATACATATTTTATATAACATGAATATTTTTATTGTACATTTTACGAATTATGAAATATATATTTTATGAATTATACACATTTTATTTCTTTTAAAAGACATTAAAAAAGCAGATGTTAGGGGGGGGGGGGGGGGGGAGGGTTAAAAATATTTTTTTTCTTTAAAAAGACAATATAATGAAATCTTTCAAAAGTATTGAAATGAAAGTGTCTTTCCTGAAATCTTTCAAAGTATTGAAATGAAAGTGTCTTTCCTGAAATGAATATAACATATGAAATGGTTACATGAAGCAAATAAAATGTAACTTAAAAGGAGAGAAAAAAATAGTGAATTACATTTATATTTTTCTTATTCAGTTGTTAATAATAATAAAAACTGATATTTATGAATTATTCATATTTTATTTTTATTAAGAGACATGAAAAGAAGGGGGGGGGTTAAATTTTTTTTTAATCTTTAAAAAGACAATATAATGAATGTTTTTAAAAGGATTAAAATGAAAGTGTCTTTCCTCAAATGAATATAATATTTATAACATATGAAATGTTACATGAACGTATATACATGGTTATATACACTATACACTCTAACTTATGGCTGAAATAAGTTTTGGGACGAACTCTGAAAGTTATGATGACGAATGGAAAATAAACCGAGTTCGTCATCCTTGACCGAGGTTAGTGACGTCACTGAGTGTCCCCGGGCTTTCTTAATAGAGCCGGTGTTGGTTTGGGGAACTTATTTAATCACGATGAAAACCCGATTACGAAAATACACATTAACATTTTGAAGTTGTCTGTATAACATGTTTCATTTTGAAATCTTTTTCTACACAAACATTCTTAAAATTCCGGACAACGCCGGGTACTTCAGTTAATAGTTAACAGCAAAAAATGTCGAAGGCTGAATAATTTCGGAGCACGAGAATATTTTCAGTCGTACAGTATCAAGTCTTAACCCATTTTAGGCCAAGCAAAGTAATTTTATAAAATTTTATTTGCATTGAAATTTGCTTAAATTACATTCATTAAGACACTAAAGAAGTTTCGTGCATGAAAACTATTTTATTTAATTTGACGTTACCATTATTAGTTTACCATTAATAAATTTACCATTAAATTAAAAAAAAGTTTTCTTATGGCATTTGTTTTATTTTTATTTACAGAACTTGCAACTTTACTCCATTATAAAAACATAGGATTAATCTCAAGTGGAATAATTATAAATTTTCAAAAAGTCGAATTTGCCAATAACCGTTTCAAGTAAACTCCAGCGTATTTTGAAAATTTCACAACAGAAAGTGATTACTTCAATTGAATTACTAATATTTTATAGATGTCTCCAGAACCCTTAAAAATAGCAGAAAAATTAAATATTTGAAAAATATACGTCACAGTGTTAATAAAAATATATTGAAATGGTGCGCTTACGCACCTTTGGCCGAAAATGGGTTAAACAAAGTTTACTGTGTATGGATTCTTCCGAGACTTTAAAATCAGAATTGAATTTCAGTCTTGGAGTCTGCTTTAGACAATTTACTGTATTACTCTTACCACATTCTATCGTCAACGTTTTATTGTCAATATTCCATCTGTAATTCTGAAGTTTGTCTATATCCTCATTTACAGCAGCCTTGTGTTTACAAGGTTCCCTTTTAGCTACATCGTAGCATGCATCGTGGTATCGACAGCACCTGTAAAGAAAAATGTTAAAGCAAAATAAAATTAAAGGAGACTGTACTAATATAATAATGGTAGAAATTGATTTTCGCACTTCTTATAAATAAAAAGGCAAGTAATGACAATGTACCGGGTGGTTATAATACAAGTATCTCTATTTGGAGTCGTCTGTGGCTTGAAAGCATAACCCGAATGAAACTAAAATCTGTACAAGAAGGGGTAAGAAGAATGGAACAATAAAAATTGCAATAATCACAGACCGATTGCGTTATTGAGTGCGAAATGTAATGTGTAATACAAGAGGAAAGAATTATGGCGTAAAACCGGATGGCATACCTAATTTGTTGGAAAATATCACAATGTGATTACGTTTTCGCATGGCGGTGCCGATCACGGTCCGGTTCCACATGGACAATTTGATGGAAGACACAATCCAGGCGGTGCACGACGTGTTCAACTGCGGAATGTAACGCATCAGGAGTGATGTTTCACACATGTTGCAATATGCGGTAAAGTCATTGAGGTTTGTGACGCCTCCATAGTACACAATATTACAGATTACATGTCACACTCAAAAGCGCCATCTGTCGCCAATTATTGCAATTAATTTTTTTATTATTCTATTCTTCTTCCCCTTTTCGAATAGTAAGTGTACCAATTTTGGTTTCATTCCGGCGATTCCTTCAAGCTACAGACAGCTCCAAATAGAGATACTTATAACCACTATTTCAAATACATTCTCCTCAAAATAACCGTTGTCCATACTGATGAGTCTGGGCTCTTTAGACCCAAACAATTTGCTTTCGAGCCCGAAAGTACGCGGCAGAAAATGACATTTTAAAATTTTTAAATTCATATTTTTAACAACTTTCATAAGTATTAATCCTAAATATTTTCTTATGACTATAAGTTTTGCTATTTTCGTTACAAAATAGCAAATTTATTTATACCCAACCACTAGCAGAAATCTGCAAAGTCTCAATTCTTTTAAAACATAGTACATCTGGCAGAATTCACTTGTTTTCCAGCAATTCAAACAGAAAGAGAATTGACAAGGACACCCACTGCTTCTTTGTTACTAACATCGACCGTGCAAATATTTAAGAATCTGAACATTTCTATCCCTCAATAAAAATTAAATTCCCTTTCAAAAACTTTTTTAAAGGACTAAATACCAAGAAATTTGGTACTGAGAAACAAGAACTCTTATGAATTTGTGATAAAAATTGTCACTAGTCATAGCCCGAAGTTCGATGTAAAATTAAAGCCCGAGCCGGGTCGAGCCCGTCGTATATATACAGTCTTTACATCTTTGCAATGTTGCGTAAGTTTTAATTTTTGTTTACAACTCAATATCGCTAAAAATGGACATGCTTGATACATACAAGATATTTACTCATCCACTTTTTCCTCTGAAGCACAGTTTAAAATGGAATTACTAAAGCATTTTTTACAGACCTCTTATGCATATTAAAGTTAATCTAGTAAACTTTAACTGGCAAAAAAAAAAAAAAAAAAAAACTAACGACACATTTTTACAAATTCTAAATATTAAAAGATTTTGGGATCTTTATATAACGTATGTTTCTATTTTTGTGTATATAAGATCAGATACGATGCTTTCACTGTGAAATAAGAAGTTTCCAGGTTGTCTTATTTTGGCATTTTTATAATGACTTAGCATAATCATTCGTAGACTCCGATTAAGTGACGTTGTTTGTATTGATATGTTTGTTTACGCATTTTAAAAATTTTTAAATGCTATAGTCATAACTCTGATGAATGAAATTAGCGCTGCAGTTCGCAGCCTTGTCTAACAAATAAGAGTGAAATATGGCAGCCAGGATATCGTTGGGATAGCTCAGTAGGGAGGGCGTCGGCACGGAAAGCCAAAGTACCCAGGTTAGAGTCCTGGTACAGGCATATTTTCGCTCTGTTGGAAAAAATCAACTATGATACTTCAACCATTTGATATTTAAATTATCTTACGTTATATACATTATATGATTATATATTAGCTAAGTATAAGATATTATATTGCAACGTTAAAATATTGGCGAGGAAAAAAGGATTGGCGAGATTTAAAAAACTTTGGCAATCACTGGCGCCCAGCTAACAAAAGCGCCTAAAAGGGTTTAAGATTTTAAATACACAGCAAGTTTTCGAATTGCAAAAAAATCAATTCAGATTTTTATGCCTAGAGAAAAAAAAAAATTGTTTCCAATACTAATTGAATATATTTGTTGCTTATGTACCTCCAAGTTAGATATTACAGTTGTATAAACTTTTTATGGTGCACACTGTAGTGGACGTGGCATTTAAAGGGCGGGCAAAATAGAGTTTTTAAAACACTTCATTGTCATACTGTTTCAAAACTTCACTCAAATTTACTAGATGCTAAAGCTTATTCTTAGAAAAGAAAAGTCTGATATGCCACACCCAGAACTTTAAATATGTATGGGATGGAAAAATGTTTCAAAACCATGAAAGGGGGGGGGGGGAGGTAATCAACGGGTAATATAAAAAAAACTATTACAAATATGCAAATTAAGAGATATTTGACAATTCAGTAAGATTTTTTTTTTCAACAACTACGGCGCCTGTTCCAAAAATCTAATAAAATTAGCTATCGCAGCACCACACTTTTCAAAATTATATAAACCTCTGCCTCCTATTACATCTATAGAAAGTCAAAATATTCAAATTCTTCACTTAAACTGCAGAAATAGAAAATTCAACTGCGATCTGCTGGTGATTGCTGAAAACATTAAATTTGGCACAGTTTTATGCATAACTTCACACTTTTGGACGATACATTAATGAAAATGACAAAAATCGCTATCACAGCCCTCTTTCTGCTAAATATCCCAAATTAAACATACCTGCTGACCATAGGCAAAAAACAAATAACTTTGGAGATACGATTTAGATATATTTGAAAGTATAACATTAAAATGCACCCCAAATGATCCCCCCCCCCTCCCCATAGATTATGGGATTGGATCCTTTTGAAAGTCCTCGTAAACGAGTTATAAATGCTTATTCTATACTCCTATGAGAGCATCCACTCAATCTATGCAATTTCGTTTAACAATATACACCGCAAACACCTCCCCCCCCCCCCCCATATATCGTAATCCAATTTAATGCTTTTGTGCGTTCGTGTGAATTATCCATCAATGCTATACTTTCATTTTAAATACCGAACATTAAATTTCATGGTAATCTGAGCATATTTAAGAGCGAATAAGGGCAGCCAGTAGACAAACTGAATTCATGAACACTTTTCAACTATGTTCGAAAGTTACAAAGCTGGCTTTTTAAAAGGAGATAAAAGAGCGCCTTTTAATATAGTCATTTTGCATTAAAGGATGAGGGTCCATAAGCCGTGTTTTTGGGCCCATGAAATAAGATTAAACTCTTTTCTTATACAGACTTAATTATTTCGCTTTTTAATATTAGAAGGTTTATCCTGCAAGATTAACATTTTTTGTATTGTTAGGATTTATGACTTACACAAGCTAGTTCGTAGTTTGATGAAAAATACGCAATTTCTCCTTATTTTACCTCATTTATATGAGCGCAATCGTGCAACACCATCTTCTTTACATATTATAAAATATGTCAAAATGTACAATATATGTAACAATAAAAGTGTTGCAAAGCTGCGCTCATAGTATATTAAAAATAGAGGTAAATTAGGCAAAATTGAGTGTTTTTCATCAAAAACTACGAATAATACGAACTTTGAGCTTGTGCAAATTATATAAATCTGAACAAAATGCAAAAAAAATATAGTTGAAATCGTACAGGATAAACCTTCCAATATTAAAAAGTGAAATAATTAAGTTAGTATAACAAAATAGATTTTTAGTCTTATTTCATGGGCCAAAAACACGGCTTATGGACCATGATCCTTTGTCTTAATTTCTCTTCGTACATTTGAATTTCTTATACGCTGTTTATAGAAGATTATAAAATGATTAAGTAAAGGTTTCCGACTATTGGAAGGTAAAGACAGTACATGTCTAAAAGAATAAGTCACCATCGAGAGAATGCATTACTTAGACTTTTTTAAAAATGTAATCTCGTTTAAAATTTAAGCTTTACAAAAAACTAATTTTAAAAGTTATTCGAAATTGGCAATAATCTCGGCTTAAGGCTCTTCTCAAATCCAAAAGAAGCTACTTTGAGCAATTTTTAATTCCTTTTTACTTACCCATCATACGTAGTATAGGGTAAATCTTGTAATAGTTTTGAAAATCTATAAAAAAAAATTGACGGATTTACACGTTTCAAAACACTGAAGATTCTGAAAAACATTTAGGAAAAAAAAAAAAATTGCCGTCCGTCTATACGCTCTCTCTCCCGAACAAATTGAGATAGAGGTTTTAAATTTGGTATGTACTTAGTGCGTAATTATGAGAAGCTTATTGAATTTCAGTAACCTCGCTTATACGGAACTTTTTTACGGACTCTCGAAATATTCGTTCGGATAAAAAAAGGTATAAAGTTTTTCGAAATTGTTTATTTTAAGTAAATATAAAGAAAAAAAAATTTTGCATAAAAGAATGAAGTTGATCGGATAATGAGTTGCCGCGATATTTGTAATTGTATTTTCCACACTCTTCGATTTTTCATGACCCTGTATTTCATTCAAAAAGATACATTTTAATTTGAAACGAGACTCTTAATCCGACGCAGCAAACAGTTAATAGGATTATCAATTTTGGAGTTAAGGATGTTTCTTTTACGCAATTCAGTAATGGAGCATTTAAAGTTTATGACGTCATCAAGCCACGATTTTATTCGAATTCCAATGCATTTTATAAATAGTTTACACATTTTATACTATGCATATCCATGATGGGCAAGTATTACGGTGGCCCCCAACGAATAGTTATTCAGAAACTGAAGAAAATGGCAGGTGTTATTCAGAAACTCACCGAAACGAGTCATTTTATGGTAAAAGCAGAAGATTAGAGACAATACTGTCAAAGTAGGAGTTCTGAACAGAGTTCCCGAGGCAGCCGAGCCACAAATGGGAAAATACTGTCACATGACCAGAATCTCATGTAATTTTAAGTAATCTATCCAAAAAAGGGGAAATTCATTTAGATTCCAAAACGCTTCTATAGTCAGGCCCAGCCATACTCATTTTTTTTCTGCGCGGGCCGCAAACATAAGTTTATGACTGAGTTTATGACCTGAGTTTATGACCACCACACCGTGTGACAAACGGAACAAGGATTTCGTCCCGATATTTCACAGTCAGAATTCTTCCATGGCACACATGGAATTTACTGCGACCAAAAGAGATTGCAGCCCAAACCATGATTCCACCTCCTCTATAACTGTCTTTCAACAATGTTACATAGGTAGAATCTGATGCCTTGTTCTCTCCAGATCAACACATGAACTGAATCACTCTCCAAAGCAAACCGGGACTCATCTGTGAACAGTAACGGAAGACCATTGTGTGTTCCAGGTAACGTGCTCTCTTGGCCAACATAAACGGGCACTTCTGCGTTGTCGATTAAGAGAGCCACACATAACGGGTCGCCTTGCACAGAGTCCTTAATTGTGAAGACGTCTATGCATCGTAATCGCAGGTATTGCCATCCCTGTTGCTTTACGATGGTCTGAAATGAACTGAGCCACAGTAGTGATGCTCCTCCTTAGAGCCAAAAGGAGCTAGAAAGCGATCTTGTACAGGGGGTTGTAACCCATGAGCGGTCTGAAACAAGTGTACTTGATACTGAATTTTTGGATTCAAATTGATCGCGGAGCCTTTGGACCACATTACGAGATACAATAACACGTCTAGCAGCATCAGCTTGTGATAACATTTCCATCCATCAGATTGTCCGCCATTTTAAAGAATCAAGTAAACGACATCTCCTAGACATGGACAACACTATTTTAGTACCAACAATTCAAGATCAACCATAAAAAAAATTACAAATTTCCAAAGCGGGATATTCTCAGTTCCTACTGACAAACATACAAGTATCCAATACATTAAAATAGTTGAGATGATATTTTTTCATAAGATTTTATTGAAGTTACTTATGATCATTCATATAAACCATTTTTACTTTTATTTTCATTCTTTTAATAATGAGCATGAAAAAACTGGTTGTAACTTAATTTTTGGAGGCCAGTTATCTCCAAGAAAAACAGGCTCGTTAGACTAGAGTTGCTAAAGCGCAAATTAAAATTCCTGTCAATTTCTGGATGGATGCGATATTTGAAGACTAATCGAAGTTCAATCTTTTTGGATATAATAGCAAAATTTTAGTGTATAGAAAGCCAAATACAGAGCTCGAGGAAAAGAATATGGTGTCCACGGTAAAGCACGGTGGTGGGGGGAGTGCCGCTATGGGGATGTATGGGAGCTTCGGATGCCGGAAATTTAGTTGTAATAGAAGGTACCATGACCCAGTACTCGTACATTGATATCCTTAAAAAATGTTTGCAACAAAGTGCAAAAAAATTGGGTCTTGCGCAAACTAATAAGTTTTACCAGGATAATGACCCTATACATACCGCTCTGAATACACGACTTTGGTTGCTCTTCTGAAAAGGAGATTAACGAAGTGTTGATAGAAGAATGTCAAAAAAGCGACAAAAATGTTACCTTGCAGAGTTAGTCAAATCTATGCCAAATCGTTTAAAAAGACGCGATTCGCCGCTGAGGAAAAGCTACAAGATATTAGCATTATCACTTAATATAAATAAATAATTTCAAAGTTACTTGTCAGTACTTTTGTTTTGTCATTCATTACGAATGTTAATGAATTAATTGCTATGTTTTGTCATTGTTAAAAGTTTAACAAACCACTGATTGAAACAAAAAGATATCATAATCTAATGACGTCATAACAAAAATTAAATCTAGAACAATCATTGTAGATTAAATCGCTTTAACTAAATTTTTCGAAATTTTATGAGCAACAGCAGAGTGAAGTATTTTCTTTATAAACACTGAAGCGGTTTCAGCATTTAGTTTTGTCAGCAGCTAAAGTATAAACTGATCATACGACGAGAAATAGCGATAACAGATTACGGAAATTCTGGGCTCAAATTAACCCTTAAGTGCTGGCGTATCTACGATTTAATTTCGGGGGGGGGGGGGGGGACTTAAATTTCAATAACGTTCCGAGTCTTACGAAACATGTTGAACTGTGTTGCAAACTGTCAAACATGATTAATCAAACAACCAGAGGAAAACGTGGGCGGGGGGGGGGGGGGAGGTACGAGGCCAAACTCGAGCAACCCCCGCCCCTCCCCCCCCCGCCCGCCGAAATAAGTCTAAGAGTGAAAATTGATTGTTTCGTATACTTCATTTTAAAAAGTCATTGTAGCTTATAATCTATAAAGTTGTCTCCCTCTCCCCTAAATTCTGGCTACGATTCTTGTTCTACAATAAGTTAATTTTGCCTGGGATAATCTCAAACAATTTCTCTTCTATTTTATGATCAATTCCCTATTACTGGCAAGGCGCGAGAGACACTTTGCCAGAATCCACATATTTAAGGGGCCCAAAAATTTATAGTGTTTCAAATAAAGTTTATTGTAAACAATCTTAATAGAATAAGAAATTAAAAATTTCTAGATTCATTACACAACTTATGTAAGCTAAAATTGTCAGTGATATAATTTTTCTTCTCATTCGAAGATTTAAGGTTTCTCACAATACGCACAACTTATTTCAGCTTCTTCATATGAGTTTTAAATTTGTTTAAAAATGTTTTAATTTAATTTTATGACTATCTTATTTATAAAATAGCATTTTCTTTGGGTTGCGTATGTTTTTAAAGTTCGTGCGACATCAGTTCATGTTTATTTAACATCATATTTGAGTCCGTCAAGTTAATTTTTACGAAAAAATTTATAATAATCCAGCTTCAGTTCACATTTATTCTCAGTCTTTCATTTAAATGGGTGCATTACATAGTTATATTCATACACTTCTCATTCAGAGTATTTGTAAAAATGTGATAATCTACGATTAGGGCCAAATATTTTCTGTGGTTAGGGCCCAAAATTTTGATGGTCAGGCTCTGTTCAGGATAAAAACTTTCCTTGCAGAATCTCTTTAATACCAATAAAAATTTAATCCATATTCTTAGCAGGGTAGCAGTCATTCCTTCTTGATCTCCCCCTTCCTTTCTTATACATGCCCATGGAATTTTGATCAAACGTATGGTTATTAACTTTCAAGAAATATACGTTATAAAAACTCAAGTTTGTGAAGGAAGAGACAAGTTAAGAATTAATTGGAAACTAAAACATCAGATTTCCTTTTTTCCTTCCCTCAGCAATTTTTATTTTTTTCTCCCCCCTCCTCCCCCCCCCCCCCCCACCAATCGGTATATTATTGATAAATTTCATCAAAAAAATGGTATTTATTTTTCTAAAGATGTGTACTATTCTAAACTATGCAACTAATAATTCTAAACTTATTTTTTCAATTAATTCCTAAAAAAATCTTTTTGAAAATCAATGTTAGGGCAGGAGGGGGGGGGGGGATATTTTTTACTGGCGACTAAATTTTTTTGCTGGCTACCAGATTATGAAATTAGTAAAGCCATGCGCCCATGTCAATCTACTTACTCGTCGATTTTATCCACTGGCAGTAGAGTTTCTCCTTGATTCCCAGGTCCACAATAACGTCCGTAGGGAGTGAAGTCTCTGGGATTTCTACCGGTGACTGCCATTGTCATCTGATACAAATTCCAATAGTGACGAGGTTGTCTCGAACGAGTTTTATTGACGTTACCTGTAAGGAAAGTATAATATTTGTAAACATGGCAGATTTAAAATTAAAGGCTTGCTTAACCTCTTAACACATGCGACAAATTGCGTAACTACTGTGAGCGCTCTTTGAGACCGATTGATCGAAAGAGCAATAAAAAGCTTTATTAAAGAGCCTACGCTAGTCACGCGAAGAAACGCTCAAGCTAATGTTAAGTATATGGGAAGGTTCTTGCGCGATTTCTCACATTAACATTTAATTGATTTTTTTTTTACATATGATAGCGGAGGTCGATCTCAAACGTTGTTAGTTGTTACTTTTTCGATTTTTGTTGCAGTATTTTTACAAGCGGGCATTTTCAATTTTGGAACCGGTTCTGAAAGTGAAAATACCCTTATATAAAATAACTGGAGCCAAAATTGAAAAAAAGCAAAAACTAACAACGTTAGAGATCGACCTCAGCTATCCTACGCAAAAAAAAAAAAGCAATTTAAAAATATTAAAATGTGAGCGAGAAATCGCGCTAGAACCTTCCCATAGACTTACCATTAGCGTGAGCGCTTCTTCCTGCGACTAGTGTAGGCTCTTAAGGGTCCTCTTCACGCACTTGAAGACACCCGTTCGGCAGTGTTAATCCTATGGGGCATTATTTTTTCTAGTATCTCGTTTACATTTCAATATTTTTAAACTATTTTTTGCATTGGATAGCAAAGATCAATCTATTTCCGCCGTTGATTACTTTCTATTTTATTTGCGGATTTTTTTTTTTTTTTTAAACGAAGATACTTTTACTTTGGATACGAAGATACTTTCACTTTGGAAACCGGTTCCGAAAGTAAAAGTATCTTCGGGGGGGGGGGGGAATCAAAAAGTAATCAATGACGGATATAGATTGATCTCTGCTATCCAATGCAAAAAAAAATCTTAAAGATACTGAAATGCAAACGAGATTAGAAAAATAATGTCCCATAGGATTAACATTAGCGAGCGGGTGTTTTCAAGTGCGTGAAGAGGACCCTTCCTACCTCATAGCCTCATAGGATACCACCTACCTCATAGGATACTGTTCCTGTACTAAACTTTATGTACAAATCTACTAA
This sequence comes from Maratus michaelseni, assembly GCA_963931845.1. Classification (NCBI taxonomy): domain Eukaryota; kingdom Metazoa; phylum Arthropoda; class Arachnida; order Araneae; family Salticidae; genus Maratus; species Maratus michaelseni. The sequence goes on along the minus strand of OZ007597.1, from coordinate 94,823,549 downwards.
AATCTATTCAAAAAGAATAGCCTAGTGATAGTATAAAACTACAAACTAAACAATATTTCACCAGTATCTATAAACTGGAAGTTAACTATGAAAATCTAAAAACGCAGCGGTCCGCCAGACAGTCAACAGCAGTTAAGGGTTAACGCTTAAAAAGGGATGGTGGACTTTTTCCATCACAGATATGGAATTTTGTGCATATATACATTTCACCATAAGTATATAGAATAATTTTTAAAAAATGTTTAATCTTAATGTAATTTTAAGATTTAAAAAAAATTTAAATGGTTTAAACCAAAAATTTTTAAATGCTCCTTGCGACTTAATTTAAGATATTTCCTCAATTTGGATCACTTAAAACTATTACAAACAAATATCTGCATCAGTTATTTAATCCCTTAAATAGTTAATTTAAGATTTTTTCCGAATTCCATTCAGATTTTCAATCAAAATTTTGCATTTTTAATAAGTTATAAATCAAATTTAATTATCTTAACGAAGTCTAAATTGTAAAATGCATGTATAGTTTCTTTGTAAACAGTATTCTTCCTTATCAATTTCATGAATTTTGAATGAAAATTAAGACGTGTGGAGCATTTCAAAAATCTTTAAAAACGTGCAAAATCGGTATAGAGAAAAACAGGTATAAAGTTTACGAACGCATCGAAAAATTGATTGCGTACATAATTCATACGTTTGTACCTTTGGGAAAAATCATCGCCTCTGCATGCAATTTCTCAAATGGTTCAATACAAACTGAATAATAATACACAAAAATAAATTTAGAGTTTTACGTCGATTTTTGATCAAATAAAAGGTCCACGGTCACCGTAAGTGTTGGCGATCTCGCAGATCGCTGCTCCCCCCACCTCCCCCAATTTTTACAGTTTAACTAAATTTCCAGTTTAGATACTAGGGAAATTGTTTAGCGAGGAGCTCTAGTACTATCGCTAGACTTGTGAATAGCTGAATTTTAAATATAGTCATGTACTTAAGTTTTTTTTTTTTTTAATACAGAAAAAAGTATCCTATGAGTTAATCTCACCTTTCAATCAAGTGGTCTCAGAGGGTTCTGCGTCAATTCGTCGCCGAACAATTCGTCGCCGAACAATTCGTCGCCACGAAAATATATTTGAAGGCTATGATAAAAGTAAAGATAATTTAGCAAAATTTAATGATGTAATTGTTAGTTATAATTCTCTATATCTAAAAAACAAATTATCATTAAATACTTTTACTGCATTATATTTAATTTTATCATCATAGCCTTCAAAAACATTTTCGTTGCGATGAATTGACGCTGCGACGAATTGTGCCGCGACGAATTGTCACAATAGTTAAGGGGTTGATCAAAAAGAAATGTGCTCCAAACAAAGCAATTGCATACGAAATTTTTGCCCTCAAGTTTGGGAAACATCAATAAAAGGCGCCTAAACATTTTCATTTTTAAACAAGTCTGAAATTTTACGTCAAACGTGACAAATGAGGTGCGTTCGTACTATAACTAGTTTCAGTGAAATGATTTATATCGTCTGTTATGAAATTACTAGCAGACTACGCCCGCTGCCGGTCGGTTTCTCCAAAAGAACCTTGAATCAAACAATATATCCGAATTTAAACCTTGTATTTTAAAGTAATCCGTACCTTTACCTGGAATATCCTAAAATAACATAAAAACGGATACTTATTTCACTAAGTTATGTTTTTTTAATACGGTTTATTATTACGTTTACAATTTATTACCTACCGTTTTCCATTGATTTATATGTTTTATAGCTACATTTTTTAATAACGTGAATTAACCTATATTATTCACAACTGAAAAGAAATGACTCATCTAGTATTTGTCGAGAATTAAAAATCATGCACTCGTGACATCATAATTCACTTTTGAATTTTAACAGAATAATACGATTACTATAATTTGTGACTCGTGCTGACACATTGCTGTTATTTTTTTACGCGCGAAGTTTTCGCTATGGTACTCCATTGTGAAATTTGGTAATTTTTGAAATTCAATATTTGAAAACAATTACCTAATCAGTGGATTTGAAATTTATGTCAAGAAAAATACAATTTTTTACCTTTAACGCAGTTTGTCTAACAATTTTGAGAAATACTTTTCGAGCAATTAATTTTTTCAGTAACTTCAAATGTTTAATTTTCCGAGATTAATCTGTGGCAACGATTAGTGAAAATCCCAGTCGTCAGCAACGCATATCTTTTTATTAAAGAGGATTAATTTCCGTAATAAAATAAGTACATTTTAAGTTTCCAACATTTTATCATTTGTTGACATTTACTGAAACTTCCAATGGGAAACTTAAACCTAGTATTGAAAATTTCAGAACTTTAAATCCATATTTAGATTTTCTTTTCCCCATTTAGTATCTATTTCTCCGGAAACATCTAACCAAAAGCTGTCGGTAGATTATAGGATTGCTATAATTAAACAATTTTGGTATACAAATTCGGTTTTTAAATTAAGTAATACGGAAATAGGACTCCATTTTAAATAGGACGTGATCACCATGGCAACCTAGTTTCATTACCTATCATGGGATATCGTTGAATTACGCATGATAGGATTTAATGATACATCTTGGTCGCTTGACTATTAATCCTCGGAAGCTGCTGTAACAAAGTACCACCAATTTTTTTTTTAAAAATTCAAATTACTTAAATATTTTTATTAATCTTTTAAAGTTTTGATTAGATTTTCATAAAATTTGAAATGACGCGACAAAATTCTGCTAAGATTATATATTAAATTTCAAATCATTTGGTTGGGTAGTTTTTGCGCTATTATATGCGGACAGCCAGACTGAACGACGACTATAGGTGCTACCTATTTATATAATTACGAACGCACCTAAGAGAAAGATTTAGTGACGCTAAGTTTCTATCAAACCCACTAAAATTCTTCCAGTATTACTTTACTAATTTGGACATTTGCTTATTCTAAAAAGCTCTTAGGATTTATTTTCGCCTCATTCAAAAACTGTATGGAACTGTTGAAAAATCTTATGTACACGTTTTTAATCCTAAAATTATTAAACATTAAAAGTTTTGTTTTTTTAATTCCTTACAGAATACATAGTCATTTATCTTAAGTTCTTTTAAGAAGTATGAACAACAAAAGAAAATCTTATACGCATTCTCTCCTTTCAGCACCGAAAGAAAGGACACAAAATTTGAGTAAATGGCTGCATTAACCCTTAAAAGGAACGGTGGACTTTAAAATTTAATTTTTCATCATAGATATGAAATTTTGTGCAAATATACATTTCACCATAAGTATATAGAATACCTTAAATTTTTCTAATCCATATAATTTTAAGATAAAAAATAAAATTTATAAGCCATATTTTAAAATGCTCCTTGCGTCTTAATTTAAGATATTTCCTCGATTTGGCATTTGGATCACTTAAAACTATATTACAAACAAATCTGCCAGTTATTGAATCCCTTGAATAATTAGAGTTTTTTCCGAATTCCATTCAGATTTTTAATCAAAATTTAGCATTTTAATAAGTTATAAATCAAATTTAATTATCTTAACGAAGTCTAATAGTAAAAGGCATACACACTTTCTTTGTAAACAGTATCAGGATTATTCCTTATCAATTTCATGAATTTTGAACAAAAATTAAGACGTATGGAGCATTTCCAAAATCTAAAAAACGTTTGTCAATACAAATTTTACAGGTATAAAGTTTACTAAAGCACCGAAAAATTGATTGTGTACATAATTCAAACGCTTGAAAACTTTCCGAAAAATCATCGCAGCTGCATGCAGATTTCCTCAAACGGTTGAATACAAACTGAAGAATAACAGAACACACAGAAATAAATTTAGATTTCTAGGTCTCTTTTTGATCAAATAAAGGTCCCCGGTCTCCTTAAGTGCTGTTACTGGTCTCGCAGACCGTCGCTTTTTTTTTTATCTTCACAGTTTATCTTATAGATGCTAGTGAAATTTTATTTAGTTTGGAGCTGTAGTACTATCGCTAGATACTTCCAATTAGGTGAATTTTAATTATACTCATTCTGTACATAAAGTTAGATTAACGCACGTGACTGTTTTTGGTGCTTAAAATTTTATTCATTTTTCCGATCAAGCTATCTCAGAGACCGCTCACAGTATCTATGCGACAAAGGATTAGGGTCCATAAGCCGTGCTTTTGGCCCATGAAATAAGGCTAAAACTTATTTTGTTATACAGACTTAATTATTTCGCTTTTTAATATTTGAAGGTTTATTCTGCACGATTTCAACAATAGTTTTTGCATTTCGTTCGGATTTATATAACTTACACAAGCTCAAAGTTCGTATTATTCGTAGTTTTTGATGAAAAATACGCAATTTCTCCTAATTTTACCTCAATCATTTATATGAACGCAATCGTGCAACATTTTCTTCTTTACATATATTGTACATTTTCATGCATTTTATAATATATGTAAAAATAAAAAGTGTTGCAAAGCTGCGCTCATAGTAAAATTTTAAAAATATTAAAAATTGTGTTAAAATTAGGAGAAATTGCGCGTATTTTTCATCAAAAACTACGAACTTTGAGCTTGTAAGTTATATAAATCCGAACAAAATGCAAAAACTATTGTTGAAATCGTATAGGATAAACCCAATATTAAGAAGTGAAATAATTTAGTCAGTATTACAAAATCGAATTTTAGTCTTATTTCATGGTCCAACAACACGGCTAATGGGTTGGGTTGATTATTGACGGCAAATTATCTACACATGGGAATAGGCCCAGGGGGACTGCCCTTCGTGGGGGTCTTTTTAAGGGAACCTAACCCGTATTTACGCATGGATAAATCCACGGTTCGAAGAAAACCACGAAAACTCCGAAGGATTAGGCCGACGGGCGCGATTGGGATCGAACCCAGCACCTCCCGTCTACCAGCTTCGAGAGCAGAACCTCTCAGCCACTGGTGGGGCCCACGGCTAATGGACCCTGATCCATTTGCTACTGTAGTTAAGTGTTAAGGTGAATTCTACAGATTTCTTTCTAAAAAGAATATTGTGGCAGACTGCATTAAGAACTTCAAAAATAATCGTTAAGCAGTCACAAGTTTAAGTCCAATTTAAGTCTCTCATGTAAACTGCATATATTGCAATGTATATTAGATATTTAAAATTTAGCAAGGAGTTATTTAAAAACTTGCAGGACAATTATGTTTACCTCATTTTTTAAGGCGGTAATCATTCAAATCTCAAATTCTCCTCCCTAATGTTAAACTTGATGTAGTAAACTTAAAATGTAGGCTTTAAGTGGAATTCATTCTTAAATTCCTTTAAAATAAATTAATATTTCACTTTCTTCTGTGTACTCTTTTTAAAGGATGCTTTTTTCATATTGCCAGTATTTCTAAAATATATGCTCAATTTTATCCAAAGTAAAATCTTACTCAGCAATTTAACACAATATATTAAAGGACTTGTTTTTGGTCCATGAAATAGGACAAATTTGATTTTGTTATACGGACTTATTTCACTTTTTAATATTAGAAGGTTTATCCTGTACGATTTCAACAAAATTTTTTGCATTTTGTTCGGATTTATAAGTTTTACACAAGCTCAAAGTTCGTACTATTCGTAGTTTTTCTCATGGAAAATACGAAATTTCTTTTGATTTTACATCAATTTTTAATATATTTAATATTTTACTATGAGCAACACTTATTTTTTACATACATTGTACATTTTGATGCATTTTATAATGTATGTGAAGAAGAAAGTGTTGCACGATTGTGCTCATATAAACATTTGAAGTAAAATTAGCAGAAATTGCGTATTTTTCATCAAAAACTACGAATAATACGAAATTTGAGCTTGTACAAGTCATAAATCCGAACAAAATGCAAAAGCTATTGTAAATCGTACAGGATAAACTTAACATTAAAAAAGTGAAATTATTAAGTCAGTATTACAAAATAGAGTTTTAGTCTATTTCATGGGCCAAAAACACGGCATATGGACTCTGATCCTTTTATAAATATTTTGAACTACTAAGGTGGGGGGGGGGGGGAGGGAGGGCTTTTAAATTGAGTATAGAAAAAACTTTTATAAGATCTCCTTGGGAAACTTAAGATTCATTCCTTTCCCATAGGTTTAACATTAGCGACGGAAATTAGATCCGACTGGCCAAGCCCTTTAAATAAGACTTACCGATTATTTTTAAAATGAAAGCGAGTTTTACGCTGAGCGTGAAAGTGTGCATCTCGATGTGTACATTCGATGTGATTATTTCACTAAGTTATGTTTTTTTAATACGGTTTATTATTACGTTTAGAATTTATTACCTATCGTTTTCCATTGATTTATATGTTTTATAGCTACATTTTTTAATAAACGTGAATTAACCTATATTATACACAAGTGAAAGGAAATGACGCATCTAGTATTTGTCGAGAATTAAAAATCATGCACTCGTGACATCACAATTCACTTTTATATTTTAACAGAATAATACGATTACTATAATTTGTGACTCGTGCTGACACATTGCTGTTATTTTTTTACGCGTGAAGTTTTCGCTATGGTACTCCATTGTGAAATTTTGTAATTTTTGAAATTCAATATTTGAAAAATGGCCTAATCAGTGGATTTGAAATTTATGTCAAGAAAAATACAATTTTTTACCTTTAACGCAGTTTGTCTAACAATTTTGAGAAATACTTTTCGAGCAATTAATTTTTTCAGTAACTTCAAATGTTTAATTTTCCGAGATTAATCTGTGGCAACGATTAGTGAAAATCCCAGTCGTGAGCAACGCATACCTTTTTATTAAAGAGGATTAATTTCCGTAATAAAATAAGTACATTTTAAGTTTCCAACATTTTATCATTTGTTGACATTTACTGAAACTTCCAATGGGAAACTTAAACCTAGTATTGAAAATTTCAGAACTTTAAATCCATATTTAGATTTTCTTTTCCCCATTTAGTATCTATTTCTCCGGAAACATCTAACCAAAAGCTGTCGGTAGATTATAGGATTGCTATAATTAAACAATTTTGGTATACAAATTCGGTTTTTAAATTAAGTAATACGGAAATAGGACTCCATTTTAAATAGGACGTAATCACCATGGCAACCTACTATCATTACCTATCACGGGATATCGTTGAATTACGCATGATAGGATTTAATGATACATCTCGGTCGCTTGACTATTAATCGTCCGAAGCTGCTATAACAAAGTACCACCAATTTAAAAAAAAAAAAAAAAAATCTAATTACTTAAATATTTTTATTTATCTTTTAAAGTTTTGATTAGATTTTCATAAAATTTGAAATGACGCGACAAAATTCTGCAAAAATTATATATTAAATTTCAAATCATTTGGTTGGGTAGTTTTTGCGCTATTATATGCGGACGGACAGACGAAACGACGACTATAGGTGCTACCTATTTATATAATTACGAACGCACCTAAGAGAAAGATTTAGTGACGCTAAGTTTCTATCAAACCCACTAAAATTCTTCCAGTATTACTTTACTAATTTGGACATTTGCTTATTCTAAAAAGCTCTTGGGATTTATTTTCGCCTCATTCAAAAAGTGTATGGAACTGTTGAAAATCTTATGTACACGTTTTTAATCTTAAAATTATTGAACATTAAAAGTTTTTTTTTTTAATTCCTTACAGAATACATAGTCATTTATCTTAAGTTCTTTTAAGAAGTATGAACAACAAAAGAAAATCTTATACGCATTCTCTCCTTTCAGCACCGAAAGAAAGGACACAAAATTGGAGTAAATGGCTGCATTAACCCTTAAAAGGAACGGTGGACTTTAAAATTTAATTATTTTAATTTTTCATCATAGATATGAAATTTTGTGCAAATATACATTTCACCATAAGTATATAGAATACCTTAAATTTTTCTAATTCATATAATTTTAAGATAAAAAAATAAATAAAATTTATAAGCCATATTTTAAAATGCTCCTTGCGTCTTAATTTAAGATATTTCCTCGATTTGGCATTTGGATCACTTAAAATTATATTACAAACAAATCTGTCAGTTATTGAATCCCCTTGAATAGTTAGAGAGATTTTTCCGAATTCCATTCAGATTTTCAATCAAAATTTAGCATTTTAATAAGTTATAAATCAAATTTAATTATCTTAACGAAGTCTAATAGTAAAAGGCATACACACTTTCTTTGTAAACAGTATCAGGATTATTCCTTATCAATTTAATGAATCTTGAAAAAAAATTAAGACGTATGGAGCATTTCCAAAAGCTAAAAAACGTTTGTCAATACAAATTTTACAGGTATAAAGTTTACTAAAGCACCGAAAAATTGATTGTGTACATAATTCAAACGCTTGAAAACTTTCCGAAAAATCATCGCAGCTGCATGCAGATTTCCTCAAACGGTTGAATACAAACTGAAGAATAACAGAACACACAGAAATAAATTTAGATTTCTAGGTCTCTTTTTGATCAAATAAAGGTCCCCGGTCTCCTTAAGTGCTGTTACTGGTCTCGCAGACCGTCGCTTTTTTTTAATCTTCACAGTTTAACTATAGATGCTAGTGAAATTTTATTTAGTTTGGAGCTGTAGTACTATCGCTAGAGACTTCCAATTAGGTGAATTTTAATTATACTCATTCTGTACATAAAGTTAGATTAACGCACGTGACTGTTTTTGGTGCTTAAAATTTTATTCATATTTCCGATCAAGCGATCTCAGAGACCGCTCACAGTATCTATGCGACAAAGGATTAGGGTCCATAAGCCGTGCTTTTGGCCCATGAAATAAGGCTAAAACTTATTTTGTTATACAGACTTAATTATTTCACTTTTTAATATTTGAAGGTTTATCCTGTACGATTTCAACAATAGTTTTTGCATTTCGTTCGGATTTATACGATTTACACAAGCTCGAAGTTCGTAGTTTGATGAAAAATACGCAATTTCTCATAATTTTACCTCAATCATTTATATGACCGCAATCGTGCAACATTTTCTTCTTTACATATATTGTACATTTTCATGCATTTTATAATATATGTAAAAATAAAAAAGTGTTGCAAAGCTGCGCTCATAGTAAAATTTTCAAAATATTAAAAATTGTGTTAAAATTAGGAGAAATTGCGCGTATTTTTCATCAAAAACTACGAAAAATACGCACTTTGAGCTTGTAAGTTATATAAATCCGAACAAAATGCAAAAACTATTGTTGAAATCGTATAGGATAAACCCAATATTAAGTGAAATAATTTAGTCAGTATTACAAAATCGAATTTTAGTCTTATTTCATGGTCCAAAAACACGGCTAATGAACCCTGATCCATTTGCTACTGTAGTTAAGTATTAAGGTGAATTCTAGAGAATTCTTTCTAAAAAGAATATTGTGGCAGACTGCATTAAGAACTTCAAAAATAATCGTTAAGCAGTCACAAGTTTAAGTCCAATTTAAGTCTCATGTAAACTGCATATATTGCAATGTATATTAGATATTTAAAATTTAGCAAGGAGTTATTTAAAAACTTGCAGGACAATTATGTTTACCTCATTTTTTAAGGGGGTAATCATTCAAATCTCAAATTCTCCTCCCTAATGTTAAACTTGATGTAGTAAATTTAAAATGTAGGCTTTAAGTGGAATTCATTCTTAAATTCCTTTAAAATAAATTAATATCTCACTTTCTTCTGTGTACTCTTTTTAAAGGATGCTTTTTTCATATTGCCAGTATTTCTAAAATATATGCTCAATTTTATCCAAAGTAAAATCTTACTCAGCAATTTAACACAATATATTAAAGGACTTGTTTTTGGTCCATGAAATAAGATAAATTTGATTTTGTTATACAGACTTATTTCACTTTTTAAATATTAGAAGGTTTATCCTGTACGAGTTCAACAAAATTTTTTGCATTTTGTTCGGATTTATAAGTCTTACACAAGCTCAAAATTCGTACTATTCGTAGTTTTTCCATGGAAAATACGAAATTTCTTTTGATTTTACATCAATTTTTAATATATTTAATATATTACTATGAGCAACACTTATTTTTTACATACATTGTACATTTTGATGCATTTTATAATGTATGTGAAAAGAAGTGCTGCACGATTGTGCTCATAAATATTTGAAGTAAAATTAGCAGAAATTGCGTATTTTTTATCAAAAACTACGAATAATACGAAATTTGAGCTTGTACAAGTCATAAATCCGAACAAAATGCAAAAGCTATTGTAAATCGTACAGGATAAACTTAACATTAAAAAAGTGAAATTATTAAGTCAGTATTACAAAATAGAGTTTTAGTCTATTTCATGGGCTAAAAACACGGTATATGGACTCTGATCCTTTTATAAATATTTTGAACTACTAAGGTGGGGGGGGGGGGGGGGGGGGGAGGGCTTTTAAATTGAGTATAGAAAAAACTTTTATAAGATCTCCTTGGGAAACTTAAGATTCATTCCTTTCCCATAGGTTTAACATTAACGACGGAAATTAGATCCGACTGGCCAAGCCCTTTAAATAAGACTTGCCGATTATTTTTAAAATGAAAGCAAGTTTTATGCTGAGCGTGAAAGTGTGCATCTCGATGTGTACATCCCCCCCCCCCCCTATAAAACCAATTTGATCATGGAATTTTAAGTTAATCTGCTTAGTCTAAAAAAAATCGCAATTTTACTCCTCGTGTATTAATATGGTATCCACCCATTCTCCATACTCTCCACCCCTTGTAAGTTTAACAAGTTGGAAATTGTACGTCAAACGTTACAAACGAGGTGCGTTCGTACGCACGTTTTAGAATTAAATTCATGATATCCCGTGCGTAGAACGGGCTAAACAGCTAGTTAAGTATATATTTTATGACACTGTTCATACAAATATCTTAACTAGTTATATAAATATTCAGATATATATGTATCAGCTAGTTATATAAATATTCAGATCTTGATGATTTTTAATTCTGTGAAATGAATTATATCGTCTGCAGATTAATTTCTGTCATAAAATAAGTATCTCGGTCGCTTGACGATTTAACATCCATCAGAAGCTCATATAACAAAAAAGCACCGATTTTAAAAAAAAAAATCAAATTTCTTAATAAATATTTTTATTAATATCTCCTAAAGTTTTGATTCGATTTTAATAAAATTTGAAATGTCTCGACAAATTTATGCAAAGATAATATATTTCAAATTGCAAACCATTTGGTTGGGTAGTTTTTGCGTTGTTATATGCGGACAGACAGACGGACGGACCAAACGACGACTATAGGTGCTACGTATTTATATAATTACGAACGCACCTAAAAAGTGGACAAAATCTAAAAGAAGAAGCCCTTTTCTAATCAAAATTTAACAGATCTGAAAGTGTTTACTAAAGACAAATCTGTACAGTTATTACTGCTGAGTAATGAAATAAAAAAAAGTAACTTAAAACATGTTTTATAATGTACTTAATTTTTTCTTTTAATTCAACGAACGCCTGTTAAACTATTTACATTACAGATTTATTCTAAAAACAGCTAAATGAGGAACTTCAAGGGCATATAGCTTTTCAATAAAAACCTTAAGAGGATTTCGAAAAAAGTGCTTCCTTTAGACGCTTTTCATTAAACCTAGAGAAAATAATTACCTACAGTTTCTGCTGCTTCGAAAGGACTTATGACAAAAAGCCCTATTAAAACCAAAGAAACAAACATCTTCAATCCGGCCTTTCGTGACAAAGAGGGAATTGAAAGAAATGTAATCTACTTTTTCTTCGATTGACGTAGCTTATATTGATTCCCGTCAGGCTTCAAATGTCAAGATATCAAATATGATGCCATCCATCTATAAGCGATGAAAAAAACTGCGTGGTAGTAATAATTATGATGTACAAGCTCGAGTTAAAATTCTAAACTTCGTTTTTTGTGAAATTTATGTTTTTGTCACTTTTTTGTGAAACTTACAAGATTTTTGCAAAACAATAGATTTCATATATTATGAAATTATGACTTATATGCATTCAAATAAATTTTTGAAATGCTGAAATTTTTGCACAATGCTTTTTAAGAGGCAAATATGAAGAAAAAATTTTATGATGTCATATATTATGTAGATTCAAGAAATCACCTTTTATCATTTACTAAAAAAAGAAAAAAAAAAAAAAAAAAAAACTTTAATTATCCAAATAGATTTTTGTAATTATAGGAAAGACAGACTTAATTAAAAATCTGTATTATGTGAAAATTTCGAAATTTCTCAAACGTACAAGTTTCCTTTATTCGCTAACCTTGTTTCGCACAATTTGACCAAATCCCCGCCATAGTGAACGGAAGTGCGAGGACAAATGAAAAGAGACAGGATATCGCACTACTTTTTACGTTCGACTGCTAAAGTCACGTGATGCTCTTTTCTTGCGTACCTTCATTCGATCATCACGTGATTCAAGCGGTCTGAAAAAAAGAGACACGTGTAACACACCGCGGCAGCCTGTCTGTTTCGTTAGCCTCGCGAAAATGACAGGCCGCGGTACTTCCACTCTTTCTTGGTTGGTCACGTGATCAATGACAGGCTGATTTCCACCAATTGTCGAACTGCCATGTGATCAAGGTAGGCTGAAAATTTGGTGATCGATGTAATACCTCCGCCTGTGTTTTTCGCTGTCTGCGATCCCTCCTTTTCTTATTGGTTTCAAACGTGGCAAACCTATTCATTCGTGGCAAACCTATAGGTTTGCCACAGTTAGGAAACTTCCATGACTTGACATTACCGCGGCTTACGTTATTCACAGCCTGTTCATGACTTTTAAAATGGCACACGGTGTGGATCGCGACCTACGTTATACACGGCCGGTGCATGACGTTTAAAACGTCACATGAAGTGGATCTTTTTTACTCGGCGATTGGTGCAAAGCGGCGCAACCCCCGTTTTGCACCAATCGCCTTATAAAAAAGATCCACTTCGTGTGACGTTTTAAACGTCATGCACCGGCCGTGTATAACGTAGGTCGCGTGTGGATCATCTTTACACGGCGATTGGCACAAAACGATGGGCGCTTTGAACCATTCGCCGTGTAAAAATGATCCACTCCTTGTGACCTTTTAAACGTCATGAGCCGGCAGTGTATAACGTAGATTGGGACATTACTCGCATGGACTAGTTCGATTAGACCACGACCAACGAAATACACGGCCGATTCATGTCGTTTTAAACGTCACACGGCGTGGATCAAGTTTGTACGGCGATTGGTACGACGCGGCGCGCCCATGATTTTGTGCCAATCGCCGTGAAAGATGATCCACTCCGTGTGACGTTTCAAAAGTCGGGAACCGGCCGTGTATTTCGTTGGTTGCGATTAGACAAATGAGAGAAGTTAACAAACATTATCTTGGTGATAAACTTGGGGGAGTGCATTGCACCACCTCGCTCTTGCGGCTGTCCCAGCATGTGACCATAATAATGGTATGTAGGAAAGGAATACACCTTTTAGATAAATTGGTTTTTTTTTGCCTTTAATCTCATTTATTGAAAAAGTACAAAGTACTGATTATAATGGGATAAAATGCCTTTTAACAACAGCGGTTAAAATTAATCTTGCTGGTGGGGGGCCCGACAGCATTACACACACTGCACCCCCTCCTTGTGGCCAACCTTTTATATCATCATACAAATATAAGTATGAATACATAATTAGATGAATGTGTTTTTGTTTTTAATCGTATTTACTCTAAAAATACAGAAAAAATTTATTATAATAAATATAGGGGCCTGGTTGCAAAGGACTTTGGGATCCAAATTAACCCTAAAAAAGCTAAAAAAACTTTTAATCTTTTTGGTGTTGGAGGCTGGGTTTTATATTTTATATGCGCGGTGTCTTAGTGTATTACGCACACTGCATATACCATACAGTGGGTGCGTATGAATACATATTTAAATATTTTTTTAAATCTTACTGTAAAAGTTCAAAATATTATTCATAATAAGTATAAGAGCCTGAGTGCAAAATTGTAATTCATATTAACCGCCCCAAAACGTTGAAAATGAAAATATTTTAATGTGGTTGGGGGGGGGGGGGGTTCTATAAGTCAGGAACAGTGCATTACTATACTATAAGTGGCATCCAAGTTATTGCCAATAGGTTGTCTGAGTGAATTGTGCCATCGAGTTGTCGTTTAAGTAGCTCAGTTGGAAGAGCATTTTTAATGTCAGTCAAAGGTTCTAGATTCGATTCCCGGATTGGGCACCTTTTTCACTCAATTGGAAAAATTCGAACTTGTCTAATATATTTACAAATCAGTATAATAGTGTTAAAATAATAAAAGTTTATCCGACCTGTACTGGGAGGAAAAGGTAGTTTCCCTATCTTCTTGTTTTAAGAATTCAGCTAGCTTTATTCAAACGCACGAGGCTAAAATACATGAAACCTGATTATAGAAAATTCGCAGTTTTAGTCAATATTGCGTTTGTATGGAAATTTAAAAAAACTAAGTCATGTATCGCGAAGTAGATTTGATTTGCGGCGACCTATTTCATTCGCAAAATTTGGCTATATTTCACAGTTCCGGAAAATTTTGGTAAATTTTCACAAATTATGACCCACAAACCCCTCCGTTCAAAGGTTGATATACGTATATATATATGTCATGCAATAGCACTTGTATTTATGAACCGATTTTGATGTGACTAAGCATCTGGGGACTTCCAAGGTCCCAACCGAATTCGTTGTCTTGTTTCAAAATGTCAGTCACTCTAGAATTTCAAACTACGATATCTCAGCCATTTTTTAAGATAGAGGCCAAACAAAAATTGCTCCTGAATCCTTATATCATGATCGGACACTTAAAGGGAAAAACTTGAATTTCTAATTTTTTGCACATCTTTTTTATTTGAAATATTTAAGTGGCCGCCATTTTGCAACAAGATGGCGGATGAAGCTGGCCAAAGAACTCAGTCTAGATCTTAGTAAGTCCTGTCACATCCAAATCGGTTCATACATACGCAGACCTGCCAAGTCTCCGGCTTTTTGGATACCAGTAATTTAGTACAGAAAATGTTGTTTTATTTAATCGGAGCATTTTGCGATTTAAAAGAACAACATTTTCTCTAAAATTTTACTGTTGTGCAAAAAGCCGGAGACTTGGCAACTCTGCATACGAGTGCTACAGGTTGACAAACTTTTGTCTTATTTCAAAATGTCAGCCAGCCTAAAATCTCAAATTTCTGTATCTAGCTATTTTTTAGGAAGAACCTAAACAAACTATGCTCCGGAATCCTCGTATGAAGTCAGAACTGTTAAAGGAAAAAATTTCTGAATTTCTAATTTTTTTTACATCTTTTTGAATTTGAATTTTTTAAGTGGCCGCCATTTTGAAACAAGATGTTAGATGAAACTGCCAACGAACTCGATCAAGACCTTGGTAAATTCTGCATACATACTCATATAGTCACATTCAAATCGGTTCAGAAATACGAGTGCTACAGCATGACAATCTGTTGGCTTGTTTCAAAATGTCAATTTTAGTTTAAAAAGTCCTTCCGGCCTGTACCGGGAGGAAAAGGTAGCTTCCATATTCCATGTTTTTGAAAATGCCACTCATTTTACTCAAACACCCGAAGCTAAAATGCTTGGAACCCGATTATAGAAGATTCAATCCCGCTTTTCGTTAATACTGAATTTGAATGCTAATTTCAACATGAGAGTTACAGTTTAACAAAAATCAGATTGTTTCAAAATATCAGCCAACCTAGAATTTCAAATAGCTATATCTCAGTCATTTTTTAAGATAAAGCCAAAACAAAAATGCTTCGAAATCCTTGTATCACAATCTAACACTTAACGGAAACAACTTTTTCGATTTATAATTTTTTTATACATCATTTTGAAATTATAAAAAAAAATGCAAAAATTTTAACTGGCCAACATTTTGAAACAAGATGGCGCATGAAACTAGCCAACAAGCTAGATCGAGACCTTGGTATGTCCTGTACAATAAAACTGCCATATCTCAGCCATTTTCTAAGATAAAGAAAAAACAAAAAAAATGCTCTGGAATCCTTGCATCACGATCTAATACGTAACGCAGCATGTCCCTAAATGGACTTTGTGCCATAAAACCCCATTCAACCAACAAACCAATCATAAAGAGCATTTCCCGAGAAAATAATGGTGGCCTTTTAAATATAAAATGTCTGCACGGTCCGATTAAGCCATTCATTCGGGACAGTAAAGATTCATTCAGGTCAATATTAAGAATATTCATACAATGAAGCAAACTTGGATGGAAATGAATCTTTATAGCACTAAACCTTCATTACATAGTAAACATCTGAACGTAGAATGTCGCATTTTAAATTACTGAAAATTTCCATAGAGCACTAACCACTGTTATAACCTATAACAAGGAAGACCAACATTTTTAAGTACGCGTGCCAAAAATTCGAAAACAATATCTATCACCATTGTAACATGCCTAAAGTTTACAAAAAAAAAAAAAATGATATTGCAGCATAGGGCTGCTTATACGAAAGAGAGGGTTCAACTCCATGTGGTCCCGAATCAATCCGGCTTATGCGCAGGAGGATGACTGAGAGTCTGGCCGAGGACGCCGTGGCTGCCGGTTTCGTTTTCGAGATTGTGCTAAAGCGGGGTCTGCGAGGGGGGCCGTTACCAACATAGCACTACTTCCGGGTCCATGAGTGTGCTCGATTTTTGTTGACTATGCCTAGTCGATCTAAGGACCTGACCTGTCGGGGTAGCCGACTCAGGTACGGCATCGTGCAGCTTGTGCTTCACCGTTTTTGATCCACAGGCTAGCCGAGATGAGTCCCTCTCTCGGCCGGTCTGAGGGCCCTGTATGGTCGCCAGAGACATTCCGTTGCAGGTTGGAGCCGGTTGTGGGGTGGCTTCTGGTTAAGGGCTTGGAAAGCAAATGGTCGTATCCTGGCGAGGATGAGCAAACGGGCTTGGCAGGTACTAAGGTCTGGCCGGATTAGTTTTCGCTTTCATCCTCAACTCTGACATACGACGTCCTACGCTTAGTCATCTTGGGCCGCGACGGTGGTGGGGGACGAACTTTTCTAGATTTTTAGTTTATCCTAGTTAAGTGTAATTAACCTTTTATTTGTTCTGTTTGTCCGTTCTCTGGAAAGAAGTCGAGAGGTGACCTTTGTAGGTGCTCCTCGATTCCAACCTGGGTAAAGCAAATTTCGGAAGGGAGCCCTTGATTAGTTTCAAGATCTCTGCCCTCCCCCCTCGGGAACCGGATCTGATCCGGCCCCTTTAGTACATGTAAGAGGGAGCCTCTGTCGCAACGTCCGAATGTCTTGAGTAGATTGCAGGGTTTATGCCGGGTAGCCGACGGGTGCCATGAAGACCCGGTGTATCCGCCGTGTGAGCATTACGACCATAAGGACGGTCTGCTTGCCGGCGTTAGCGTCGGCGTTAGCGTGCTTAAAGCTTCTCCCTTCAGAAACGGGAAACCTGTTTAGCCCTCACCAGTTTAGCTTAGGGGGATTGAAAAGGGTTAATTGAAAATGGATGGAGGCGTAGTATGGCCATTGCGTTGAGAGCTAAGGCTTTTTTTTTTTAACTATGTTTTCACTACTAAATATGCATATATTTTCGCAAAATTTTAAAGAGAGCTTGGATACAGTTATATTTATAACTAATTGAAATTTCAGATAGTTTGGAAGATGAGATCTATTTTTTTATTACTATGTTAAAGGAGCCGACGAGAAAGCAAACAAACAAGCAAAAAAGCGAGAAGAAAACATTTCTTTTCACCTAGATAACAATATTTTTTCACGAAATTTTACACTTGCTGTAAAACCATTTTATGTATAACGAATAAAGATTTCAAAGAGTTCGGACAAAAGGAACTTTTTATTTTAAAATTATGAAACGACCCTACGGGAAAAAACAAGAAAATGAGCACTTTTATCACTAAATATCAATATTTTTTCGCGAATTTTTCACTTTAAAATAAAATTTTATACAAAAGCGGGTTAAAGATATAAAACATAAACAATAAAAACTTGATGTTTTTTAAGTTTATTATCACGGGTCCGGGCAACGGGTCAGCTAGTTAATTTTTAGCTTATTAATGCGACATCTAACTTATAATAGTCCCAGATGCCTTAAAATGCATTAATAATTTATTAGGATTTTTGCTTTTGGGCGTTTGATGGCTTAGGTTTTATATTGTGTTCATATTTTCTTATTTTAGTAATGTTCATAGCACAATTGGGTCAAGAAAATATTTATCTGTTCAGCAGGTTTATTTATGTTAAAATACTACTACATGTTATTATTAAAAATGTGCGATATATATATTTTAATTTGTTCCAAAAAATTCCTTTCTTCACTCACTATGAGAATAACCACAGATTAAATATAAGTAATCAGCACTTGGTGGGAAACGAAAAGGTTTCTAATTACAGCCGGGTTTGAAATCGACCGTTACATTTGTATATCTAGATTCGACAGAACTTTATATTAGTATTTTAATAAGCCATCATCGCCGCATAATAATTTATTAACATTTTTGCTTTTGTACGTTTGATAGAAAATGTTTTTTACCGTGTTCATATTTTCTTATTTTAGTAATATCCATGACAAAATTGAGTTCGTTTGTCCTTTTATTGAAGTGGTTGACAAATGAAATTCATTTGAAGTAATAAAACCTTTATAATTTATCTATTAAGGCAAAGTGTTTACTTAAAATAAATGTACAACGTGAAATAGCACCAAATTAAAAATATATAAATTGGCAAACAGCTGTTTCGGAGCCTCTAAAGTTCCAGCATCAGTGCCAATTCAAAAGATCAAAACTGATTTAAAAGTTTAAGCCGTGGGAAAAAAAAAAAAAAAAAAAAAAAAAAAAAAGGGAGCCGCCATTCAATCTTGGCGCGTGCGAAAGACGCTGGCATATTTTACATGGCTTAAACTTTTAAAGCAGATTTGTTCTTTTGAATTGGCACTGATGATGGAGCTTTAGGGGCTCCGAAACAGCTGTTTGCCAATTTATATATTTTTAATTTGTGCTATTTCACGTTGTACATTTATTTTAATATAATGGCCCAAAGTTTAATCCACCTTTTCAGAAAGTGTTTACATGTCGCAATTTTTTGCTTCTGTATGTGTACGATCAAGAAAATATTTATTCGTTTAGCACAACGCTGCCTAAAATTTTTTCTCTTTCACGTACCCCGTGCTTAGGCTTTTCATTTCGGAGTACCTCCTATTTATCATTAACACCCATGCGTACCTCTTTTCACCCACATATTATTAAAATTTTCATCTCCCGTGAATGAAAATCCATATTTCAAGAATTAATCTTTATTATATTTTCTATTCATTAAGGAAGCACTAATGTTTTCAATTTTATTTAAAGTATTAAGTTTATCAGTCATCAGAACAAGCCTATTAACAGCTAAGCTCAGGTTCTCTTGCAATTCTAAATAATCAGATTGTTTTGAAGAACTTTTAACCCTTAATTGCATGAGTTTTTCTTTCACAATTGTATTTTCTATACATATATTAAATATTAGACACCAGAAATTTTAAGATAGATTTTTAATTTTGTTCAGCAGCATAGTTCACGGGAAATTTACTGGATTAATATTTCTATATAAATATAGTGGTGGCGAAGAAGTTGATTTATTTATTAAGAGTTAAATAAAAAGTAATGGAAATTTACATCACTATGCAATTAAGGGTGAATTCCCGTATCATCAGGTTGAATCCCAATCGCAGTTGCAGTACTCTATGAATTCCGAATTTCAACGAGTTATCCATTTTAAACATAAAAACAAATCATTCAAATAATAAGTAAACACTTCAAATTAAATATTCATTAAAGGGAAAGTAGCTTTCCAATTAATATAGGTTAATGATATAACTCCGCCTATTCGAAAACGAAAATAAGCGCCTGCTTTTCAACACGTTTTAAAATAAAACATTAAAACCAACAGCTCTGGCGTAATTTAGGAATTCTGCAATTAGTATTAAAAAGGAACAATAAGATAAAACAGGTTGGAATGGAACATAGTATAATGATCAATGGAAGTTTTCGCGAAGATTGGGAAAAATATATAAGTACTCTTGAAAAATGATTAACAGTGGGCGGAGCTAATGACATTGAATTATCAGGTCTAGTGGGCCTTTACCCTCATTTTGAGTGTAACACATTAGAGTTACACATGAAACTAACTTTGTAACCCGAAACTAACAACTTTCTATATGTTTTTAGTTACACCATTTTTGTGATTTCCGCCATTACCGATATTATTTTTACGTATCCTCAGGGGTACGCGTACCCCAGGTTGGAAACCGCTGATTTAGGACGATTATTAAAATAAAAATATACAATATATTTTTTAATTTCATTCACTATGATAATAACCACTGATCAAATATGTCATCAGTACTCAACGGGAATCGAAGAGGTTTCTATTTAAGAGACGGGTTTCCCATCGACATACTAATTACACTTGTTTAATATGTAAATATTTCAGAACATTTTTCTAATATTAAAATTTTCATTGATGCGTAGCTTATGTTTATAAGCCATCATCATTGATGCTTAGCTTATTTTCATAAACATAAAAGCAACCACATGAAAGACAACCAGTCGAAGTCGTGTATTGTATTTTTTTATTATAAATATTTCTTTGAAACTTTTCCGGCATGAAATCCTGAATATTTTAAATGTTTTACAACGAAAATCTACATATTCCTCAGTTGACTTTGAATATAGAATTAAAAATTTCTAATCACTTTTGCAGTAATAAATTCAAATATTCGTCTGAACAATAAGCGGTATTCTGCAGTGCGGACTGGCATAGTTTTGATTAAAACTTTAAATACATGCTGTGTCCTACTGTTGGTACTGTGGTAATAAAGTTACACTAAATGAAAATGTTTCCAATTTTCATGAAGAGAGTTCACGCTTAGAGAGCCTCACATTTTTTCACTTGTATTAACTCATGTTTGTTTCAGCAAGTATCATGTATTAAGGTCGATTTTACCTTATTTAAAAAGTTAATGCATTTATATCATTTTGTCTATATTTATTTTTTAGATTGTAAGAAATTTTATATTAAATCCATACATTGTACGATATTTATTGACGCATTAACTTAAAAAACCTATCTAGAAAACCATTTAATGAAATACTTTCAGAAGAGGGTGGAGCTTCTCCTATTTTAAAATTATGATTTCATACAAAATCACCAGTTAATAAAGTGTTAAATATGTTATTGAGTTTTAAAAAGTAGAAAAATTATTAAACACAAAAAAGATAAAGCTTATAAAGGTCATAAATTTATAAAACATTGCTGATTAATTTTTATTTTGTTCACGCTTAGAGGGCCTCACATTTTTTCACTTGTATTAACTCATGTTTGTTTCAGCAAGTATCATGTATTAAGGGCGATTTTACCTTATTTAAAAAGTTAATGCATTTATATCATTTTGTCTATATTTATTTTTTAGATTGTAAGAAATTTTATATTAAATCCATATATTGTACGATATTTATTGACGCATTAACTTAAAAAACCTATCTAGAAAACCATTTAATGAAATACTTTCAGAAGAGGGCGGAGCTTCTCCTATTTTAAAATTATGATTTCATACAAAATCACCAGTTAATAAAGTGTTAAATATGTTATTGAGTTTTAAAAAGTTAAAAAATTAGTAAACACAAAAAAGATAAAGCTTATAAAGGTCATAAATTTATAAAACATTGCAGATGATTTTTTTTTTTTTTTTTTTTTTTTTTTTTTTTTTTTTTTTTTAAACATGGTCACCTTATGAAGCAGTATTAATCGAAAGTAAATGTGTTATCATGCCTGAGTCTGTAAGGAAATTTCTCTCTCGGTCGCCATAAAATCCTCTCAATCTCCTCCAAAGATTTGTGTTAATTTATGAGCTGCATTATAAAAATTTCGTGTGGAATCCCAGAGAATGAAAAAGAGAGAGGAGAAGATAACCTTGGAGTCTCACCTTGGATTTTCAAATTTAATTGATTAAATTTGCTTTGTCTCTGATTATTTTTTTAAAAAGATAAAATTTATTTTTCTCTAGTGATTTTAGAATAACTAAACACTGAAAGAAAATGGAACCAAGAATTTTTCTAGTGTGGCCTTTATCCCCTTGAATCCCCTCTGGAAGACAATTTTTAATTCCCTTTTCAAGTCAACGTTCACGTGTTTCAAGTTTAACTTAGAAGGAGTGTATAGAGAGACCCCCCCCCACCCCCCTCTTTTACTA
This sequence comes from Maratus michaelseni, assembly GCA_963931845.1. Classification (NCBI taxonomy): domain Eukaryota; kingdom Metazoa; phylum Arthropoda; class Arachnida; order Araneae; family Salticidae; genus Maratus; species Maratus michaelseni. The sequence goes on along the minus strand of OZ007597.1, from coordinate 94,801,292 downwards.
AAAAAATAACAGACTATTTCAATCCTTCATTTTGAAGAAAAAAAATTGTTTAGAATATTACTTTGGAACATTTAATCTTTTCTAATTATTACATTTCTGTATTGCTTTTTGTATAGATATTTTTAAAAACTTTCTTGCACTTCTTAAAAAAAAAAAAAAAATCTTTGTTTAGATTATCGCATGTCTAAATTTTGCATTTAAAAAGAAAAACGCAATAGGCTGGGAATCACAGGCATATCTGTTTCTAAATTTTGTCCTTTCCTGGGTTTTTCTTCATTCTGTGACATACTTAAGTATTTTAATGCTTACTATTTTAATAATATCAGAGGTGGGCGTGACCTTTCCCTGTATGCCCCTGCGTACGAACATGTATGCTTGTGCTACTTCCGTCTAATTTCAAATGTTGGACTGATCTCACCCTTCCTTATATAGGAAAGGCATGTTTACAAACAAACAGTTCCACCAACCAATCTACCACCACATTTTCTTCGTAAGTGATAAAAACAGAACAGAAAAAGAACGAAAAATTATGCTTCAAGCATAGATTATGTAACACTTTCCAACACTTCCAAAATAATTTTACAAATCATATCGTTTAATAAGCTGAAGGATAACATCTAAGTATACAATTTGGAAAACGCATAACATATTTTAAAACATAATTTCAGGAATTTCCAACATATACAATATTCGTAAAAATATCCGAATACTTTTATTCAGCCCTGTATATGATCTATAGATTTGTATATATACTACATAGGATGCGAAATTTTAGTTCAGTTAAGAAACGCGTAGCACAGTTTAAAATTCTCCTTCTGGAGTTTCTGTAAATAAAAACGGAAATGTGTTCTCGAACTTTTGTGCTTCCCTGTATAGGATCTACAGAATTTATACACACCACGTAATAAACGAAAAGTGAGTTAAATTTAAAATCGCGTTCAGTAACTTAAAATGCGCTTCCAGGAATTATTGTTAAAAGACAGTAGAAAATTCTTTTGTGTGTCCCTGTAAATGAACGATGACTGCTATACATACAATATTCTGTAGTAAGCCTCTCGTAATGCATCTTAGTGATATATATAAATTCCAATGCGTTTAAAATAGTGAAACATTATTTAATTAAACCGGAGACGATTTTTCTTCATAGACGTAATGTAACGGAATTCTTTTGACTGTCTGTGTAAAGTAACTATAAGTGCTATGCACACACTATTCCATATTAACCTTCTTGTAATGCGCCTTAGTGATATATATCAATTACGATGTGTGTGAAATTGTGTAACATCATTAAAATAAACCGCAAATGATTTTTCCCCATTGATCGTAATGGAACGGAATTCTTTTGAGTGTCCCTGTAAAAAAACTATAAGTGCTACACACTTCCTTTGAAATAGGGAACATGCTATAGATAACGACAATAACATATAAAAATTTCAAGGCAATCCGAGCATATTTTCTTGAGTTAGAGCACGGACAGACGGCCAGACGGCAGGACAAACCGAAGTCATAAACACTTTTCAACTAGGTTGGAAAGTGTTATAAAGCTTATAAAATCTTTTAATATAATGATTAACATGTTTCGAACGCTCAAACAGCGCCATTATTAAAATCTACACGACAAACAAGTTATTCTCGCAAAAATATTTTTGAAAATAAACTTGAAAAACATAAACCACGCAATCATATGTGTAATAAAAGCAGGGCTTAAAATAGTCAACTGTAAATAGAAAAATTAATATTTCTGGATTGCTTTTTTACAACTGAAAAACATCTCGTGCCAAATTTTAGGTAATTCAAAAGAGACTGATTCATTGCATATGTTCTCATTACGCATACTACTCAGTGGTGGTATTCAAATAATTTAATAACCAGTTCGCTACCCTAGGGCTCCCAACACATTTTTAGCCCCCGAAAGGGGAACATATATATATATTAATTTCTGAGTAATTGTGGGTTCCGCGGACCCGAGAAAGAGAAGCAAAAAAAGCCAAAAAACAGAACATTTTTCAATTTTTGCGTAATTTTGGGGTCTCGCGCGCTTGAAGAAACGTCCATAATTTTGCAATTTCTGTGTCCCGCAGGCCCAAAAAATCTGTGAAAAAGAAAGAAAAGATAACGAAAATTTTAAGATTTCAGCGGCATTTGAGATTCTGCAGTCTCAGGAAAAAAAGTGCAAGAATTTTGCTATTTCGACATTACTTTAGCAAAACCTGAAAATATCCGAGAGAAAGGAAGAAAAAACGATGAAATTTTACTTTTTCGCATTATTTCGCGTCCAGTGTACAAGGGGAAAAGAAAAAAAGGGTGACCATTTAACAATAGCTGCTTTATTTTCGGAACGTACGGACGCTGGGAAAAAAGAGCAAAAATTTCGCAATTTCCATGTTAAATTAGGTTGCGCAGGTCAGAAATATCTAAGATAAAAGAAGGGAGGAGAGAATGAATCTTTACTATTTCTGCGTTACATCGGGTCGAAGGGGGAGGGGGGAGGGAGGTATTTACAATTTCTGGGTCCGTGATACTCGTAACACGCTAAAATTTTACAATTTATGCGTTATTCTGTGTTAAGCAGGCCGAAAAAATTCGAATGAAAGGAAGGAGGAAAACATTTTACTATTTCGACGCCCGTTGCCACGCCTACACGCAAAGCAGAATTTTACGATCTTTGACGTTTCTTTGGGTCCCGCTGATCCGAAAATATCCGGGAGGGCAGAAAAAAAAGCGACAATTATGTAAGTTTTGCGTTATTTTAAGTCCGTGAACTTAAAAAGAAAAAAAAAAATCCAGACATTTGTTTTTCTACATGCTGTAAAAATTAATGGTGAAAATGGTTATTTTACAACATGCTGTAAAAGTTAATGATGAAATGGTCGTTTTTTGCCGTTTTTATAAGATATTTTGCATTTTACCATCCTATCGTATGAGATTTCCGAGACCCTGCTCACTTCCAGACTGCATCTTATAGCGAGAGCGCATGAAGTCTGGCCGTGCCCTGGTGCACGCGCATTATCTATGTGCAAGTGGAAAAATAGGCTGCACGTACAGACAAGCGGCAGGTGGAAAAATTTGCGTTTTTTGTTAAAAATCATAATGTCGGGCAGATTTTCTAGCACCATAGAAAGTTTGTTAAAAAAAAAAAAAAGATTTTTTTTTTTTTAATGAAACTCTGAATTTTTTTTTAATACTGAAAACGAACGGAGAAGAACATAAGAACGGACTCACTATAAGAAACGAACTTTAAGGAGAAAACGAGACTGTTTGGGAGCGCTGCTACCCCAACAACTTTTTCATTCCTAAACGATAAAGAAAAATGATGTTTCACACAAAGATTATGAAACAGTTTCCAAATTGAAAGAAGATTGTTACGAAATGTTGATCTAAAGCTAAAAAACTGTCCCTGTCACAAGCTTTTCGAACCTCACGTATAATTAAATTCATAATTTTAATATTTGCGGACCACTAATAAGAATCTTTTTAAAGCATACATACATTTGTTCATTAATGGTCAAAGAATTTCCAATGTTATTAATAAAAAATGCATTTTTTAATGTAACAAAATTATAAATGCTTATTTAATTAAAAGAAAATTAAAAGAAACTTGGAATCTGAACAATCTTTTATGAAGATACTCTACAGAAATCCAGTGCATTTATCTTGTCGGAATCCAAGACGTAACACTAAGATGAATGAGGAAATGTCAGTGTGTTAGAGGATACGATATTGAACAAACGGATATTTTAAAGAATTTAGATTTGTGATTTCAACATTACTAGTGCCATTTTAATAACCATTCGCCGAACTCAACAAATTTTATGTAACGGTTCTACCGAAACGGCTGAATCCTGCCACTGATACTACTTCACAATGCGATCTTTCTATCGATTCATGTGTGTCCTATATTGTTGCCCCATTGGTCTAATTTTCATTGAATTGTTACTTTGTGGTCGCATTTCTTGTTGGATTCTATTTTTTTTTTTTTTTTTTTTTTTTTTTTTCATAACAAGTCTGTGCCTAATGACTGGCAAAAAGGGATCAATCATTTCGTGCTTTGCGCAGTAATCGAAATCTCCCCGGATTAATCGAAGGATCGTCTGAAGAAAAAAAAATACAGCACTAACTGAAATTGCATAAAGCGAGGAAAACCTGTTACTTCACCAAGTTGAAAAGTGAAAAAATAAAATTATAAATATTGTCCTGAATAAAATAATTTGTAAACTTTTCTGAGATATAATTTTACTAATACGTTTTCTAAAATACCGAAGTAAATTCACGCGAACATTAGATGCAATGAAAATAGAAATCTAGTACCTTAGCGTAGATGTTTCTCATATTAATCCAGTTTGTCGGGCAGAATCAGATATTCAATTTAATAGTTCTTTCTTTTACACAGCATAAGTTAATGTATGATTTGCATTTTAATCAGCATCATATAATCCTCCATAAAAGCGGCTGATTTTATTAAGTGATACAAATGTGCAACTTCTGTTGTATTTTGTTTTATTTGTCCCAAACAAAAACATGCAAGGTATTGCATTATTCGCTCTGCCGTTTTAGAAGTACATAATTAAAAAGCTTGTCATGAATAGAACAAAAAGATTCGTATCACTGTATTTTATAAAAAAGAAAGAAAAGGAAGAAAAGAAAAAATAAAAAAGTTTTGTAATGTAGAGGTAGACCCAAGTGTACAAATATGCTCATGCCAAAGCGATTCACAGTCCATTAGTTACTGCGAACCTGAAAAAAAAAAAAAGACATAAATAAAATGAAAACGCGTGTAGGGTCAGCACCAAGGACTTTTATCACTTACATTCATATGAAACACGGATGGGCCATCATTCCCATTACACACACTAGTAAATAGGAGAAAAATGATATTTATAGATGTCAAAATATATTTCATAATTTTAAGTGGTGCGAAAAGAATGCAATTTACGTAAAGTATTAAATGTAGCAGGGGTGGTTGTGGGTTCATAGAAAAATAACTGAAGTTTTAGCGAGAAAACGTTTCTATATGGAGAAAAGGGAGAGGGAACATATAATTTATTACAGAGAGGTCAAATTATGAAAAATATGAATTTAATTATGTTTAGCAATCATATGAAATTGATATTTTAGTCTTATTTTATGAGTTTAACCATCAGAAAAACCGGAATTTCGGTAATGAAAAAAAAAAAAAAACCTGAATTCAGGTATATAACCTGAACACAATCACCCCTGATATAGTGAGAAAATATTTCATTGAAATTATTAAAATATTTCTTGTTCGTCTATTCATTTTTAGATTGAACACGAGTATTCAATAAAATACATATTACAAACTAAACCTTAACTTTATTTATCTCTAACTATAATAAAACAAGAACGAAAAATCATGCGTCAAGCATAGATTATGTAGCACTTTCCAACGCTTCCAAAATAATTTTACAAAACATACCGTTTAATATGCTAAAAGATAACATCTAAGTAAACAATTTGGAAAACGCATAACATATTTAAAAACATAATTTCAGGAATTTCCAACAGATACAATATTCGGAAAAATATCCGAATACTTTTATTCAGCCCTGTATATGATCTATAGATTTGTATATGCTAGGATGCTAAATTTTAGTTTAATTAGGAAACGCGTAGCACAGTTTAAAATTATCTTTCTGGAGTTTCTGTCAATAACGGAAATGTGTTCGCGAACTTTTGTGCTGCCCTGTATAGGATCTACAGAATTTATACACAACACGTAATAGACAAAAAGCGAGTTAAAATTAAAATCGCGTTTAGTAACTTAAAACGCACTTCCAGGAATTAGTGTTAACAGACAGTAGAGAATTCTTTTGTGTGTCCCTGTAAATGAACGATGACTGCTATACACACACTATTCTGTAGTAAGCCTCTTGTAATGTACCTTAGATATATATATATAAATTTCAATGCGTTTAAAATAGTGAAACATTATTTAAATAAACCGCAGACGATTTTTCTCCATAGACGTCATGTAACGGAATTCTTTTGACTGTCCCTGTAAAGTAACTATAAGTGCTAGCACACCCTATTACATATTAAGCTTCTTCTAATGCACCTTAGTGATATATATAAATTTCAATGCGTTTAAAATAGTGAAACATTATTTAAATAAACCGCAAATGATTTTTCCCCATAGACCGCAATGTAACGGAATTCTTTTGAGTGTCCCTGTAATAAAACTATAAGTGCTACACACTTCCGTTGAAATAGGGAACATGCTATAGATAACGACAATAACATATAAAAATTGCAGAGCAATCCGAGCATATTTACGGGAGTTAGAGCACGGACAGACGGACAGACGGCCAGACGGCAGACGGCCAGGCAAACCGAAGTCATGAGCACTTTTCAACTAGGTTGGAAAGTGCTAAAAAGGAAGTTTGTGAGTGTGGACTGTGTTCTGAATAGACCGCTGCATGCAAAACTACAAAATTTGGTGGGAAGGTATGTAGTTTTGCTCGTCGAAGCCCGATTTTGGAATTTTAGAATAGATTTTTCTTTATTTAATTTTCTAGGCGATTTTTAGCGTTTTTTCACGTTTTGCAGCGAGTTTTTCATATTAGTAACAGGAATCCGGTTCCTTTTCAGCCCAATATAGTAAATTTTGTCACCTTTTCAATAAAGTTTAATTAAAAAACGTACAGCGATTTTTGAATTTTTGGCGCTTTTTTTTTCCTTTGCCACTAAGAAATTTTACTCGAAATGCTTGATTGGTTCGTTGATTGCCTATATTTCGGCCTCAGCTATGTCCCAAATTGTCATTTTTAGCATTTTCCAGCCTAGTTGAAAAGTGTTTATGACTTCGGTTTGTCTGCTGTCTGCCGTCTGTCCATGCTCTAACTCCCGTAAACAGGCTCGGATTGCCCTGCAATTTTTATATGTTATTGTCGTTATGTATAGCATGTTCCCTATTTCAACTGAAGTGTGTAGCATTTATAGTTTTTTACAGGGACACTCAAAAGTATTCCGTTACATTACGGTCTATGGGGAAAAATTATTTGCGGTTTATTTTAATGATGTTACATAATTTCAAACACATTGCAATTGGTATATATCACTAAGGTTCATTTCAAGAAGCTTAATATGGAATATGCTGTGGATAGCACTTATAGTTACTTTACAGAGACAGTCAAAAGAAATCCCTTACATTACGTCTATGGAGAAAAATCGTTTGCATTTTAATTAAATAATTTTTCACTAATTTAAACGCATTGATATTTATATATATCACTAAGGTGCGTTACAAGAGACGCAGACACTAAGGATCGACAGAGACGACCACCTGCGTATCGCCTTGTCTATGTTACTTACTAAATTAACTTTTGGTAAGGGATGAATGTGGTATTATATCATGTATTACTTTCCTGTGGCAACACTTGGTTTTCTGTATCTGCGTTTAGCAACACTTTGTGTTGTTTTTACTTTGAGCATCACTAATGTAGCATGTATGCCTCGTGTTATTCTAGTTTATTAAAGCCTAGTTTAGGTGTTAAAAATGCTATTATTGTATTACAGTGTGCTTCTGTTTTCCTTCGCTAAGCACCTGTGTGAAACGCTGGCACTGTGGAGCCATTCACGTAAGATTTCTTTGGCAGTTAAGGGATTAAGGGGTTAATCCATGATAGGTAGCCTACGATGACAGGACATTATTATCATCGAAGGCTATGGTTGAGACATTCACAAATTGTTTTACATTCGAAATTTCGTTATATCTTCCGTTGAAAATTCTTTTGAAACTCATTTTCCTCATTCAATTTAAAGATATTGTCTGTTTAGCTCTTCTTTCAAAAAAAAAAAAAAAAAAAAAAAAAGATAACAGAACTTCACGGAGGAAGAGATATGGAGACGAAAGAGCGTTAAAATTTTATAATACAGCTTTTCTCCCAATACGTGGCGCTACGATATATACGATGCGGGCTAGCACTTATGCAACGCTTTTCAATACGAAAAGCAAAAATTTAATTAATTTTTTTTTCTTTAATGGAAAATTTGAATTTTAAGAAAGACAAACAAATAAGAATTTCAGTATGTACAGTTTTCTTCACACGATGCATATATTTTATAAGTTACTCGGCGTTTCGATTGCTTCTTAAAACTTTTTCAAATAAAAGATCATTCTGACCAAAACCATAAGGAAAGACATTTAAAAACATTGAATATTTGGTAATCGGGTAACATTGTAGATGATATACTGAATGGGCGTATAATTTTTTGAGTTTAAGAGTATTATTAAAATTTTCTGGAGCGAATTTTAATCTCACGTATATTGATAACCTTTGAATTATTTAATAACTCATAACTTTTGATATTATGCAATTAATAAATGTACAATTAAAAAACAAATTTTTATCTTTATTATTTGGCAAAAAGAAAACTTGAGCAAATAATAGGTCATTGTCCAGGCACTAATTTTTGGAAAATCGTAAAGAATGACTTTCATATAATCTTAGTTATGAATGGTCTCAAAACTCTTCTTTTTTTCACACATAAATGCTACCCCCTTCATATACACTGCCTGCTACAGATAGAAAAGGTAATGAACGTACCTGACAAATTGAAAATTACACAGTTATTAAAAACGTATATATGCTTAATACTTTTTTTTATTAAAGAATATTAAATTTCTTATTTAAATGAGTTATTTTACCTATTATTTTCATAACTTAAATGGTATTGATATTTAAATGATTTAAAATCTAAAAATCTGAAAAAAAAAAATTGTTGTTTTTTGGTAATAATAAATCATCTAAGTTACAGAACCCCCCCTCCCCACTCCAGAATGGACATTTTAAAATGTTTAAACTTTGCTTTAAAAAATGATTTTCATAAAATCTTTTGATTTAATTGAACAGCTGAGTATAAGTTCTTATAAAATAAGTTCTTGAAAATAAGTTCTTGTACCTACACTTCTGAGTGAAGCCCCAAAATAATTTTTATTCTACACATGAATTAACTTCATGGATAAAATAATAACTCTGATGTCTCGAGGCCCAAATTGATCCAGACCCTTCATATAGTATACATCACGGAGGATATTCCTCCGTGGTATATATATATATATATATACATTTTTTAAAAAAATACATTGTTATGAAACTAAGGAGCACATTTTAAGAATTCTTTATTTGATTAAAATGAAATTTTTAGGACTCCCCCCCCCCCCTTCCCATGCACAAAAATATAAAAATAAAATTACAGATATTTAACTTCTTACAAATACCTCTAACTTATAAAATTCAGGTTTAAATGTAGTTTTATAAATTTCTGTTGTAACTGCCCTTTTATCTATGTAATATGAAATTTTGATTTAATTGTCTGAGTGCAACGAAGACTCATACACAGCGCAGTATTACTTTGCCCCATATATAGCTACGATGGATATTAAAGCCTTTCGTCAAGCATAACTCAAAAAATATTTAACGGATTTCGTTCAAATTTTTACAGCAGGTACCTATAAAGGTGACAACGACGTCTATTTATTACCAAGAATAAATGTCAAACCGTTTGGAAATTATATTAAAAAAATAGATAAAAAAGCACAATTAAAGTACATACGTGACGAACATTTTGTGCGTACGTCATTTTCATCGGCGGGAGATTTTCGTAGACAATCGGAATTGAAAAGTTCATGGAGTACATGGAGCAAAAAAATATGTACGCACTAATATTCAGCACAATAAAATATATTTCAATTTAGTAGAAATCGAAAATTAATCTGGATTTTTTTCTGTTTGAAAGAAAAACCCCGCAATAACTTGGCAGACTTGGTATTAGAGATTTGGCGCAAATCTCAGCAATAGCAGCTTTTTTTATTTCGCGTGTGTAAATTAAAAAAAAATTCTTTGGCGTTTAAATAAAAGGTTATTTCTTTTTTTTCTCTTTTTAGCATTTTAAATGGGATTAATGAAAGGCATGTATTTTAAATTAAATGAGTGAAAGGTTTATATTTAAATGAAAAGAAAAAATGTTATAGGAACAATATTTGGCAATTTATCAACTGCGCCAGGATAACATAAAAGTACCAATATATCAAACGGTATGTAGTACGTGAAATGAAACAATTATATTATAATCACCTATCGTACAAGAAAAAAAAACTAATATTCTGCATTCAGAGGAAAAAATCCATCTCCTGTGCCGTAAGATTTGGCGAGTTCTTTTTTGGTGATAAGTTTTTCGATGTGATTCTTGGGATCTGCAGGATTTGGCTTACTTTTTCTAAATCTTATTTTTTTTGCAGATGTAGTATTATGTAAATATATTTTTTTGCAGATATTTTTCTATTTTGTATATTTGGCATTCTATTTTGTATATTTTCTATTTGGCATTTGGAAAAGAGATTTTTACCTTTTTATCTGTGCCTTCGGAAATATTAAAAAATAAAAAAAGATTTACATATATCAAGCGTATAATGTTATGTTTTGCATTTTTATACGGACCACTTCTCCATTTTTAGATTTTAAATGCTATTTATTATTTACTAGCCGTTTATTAATTTTTACAATTTACCCCCCCCCCCCCTGACTATAACAATTATTTATCACAAAAATGCCTCTTCGGTTTGTTAAATAGTTTGTTTATGTATTTTCATTACTTATTAAAATATCGAATATGGTGATAAAATTTTATTTTAGCATCGTGCTTAAATTTTTAAGATGGTGCAAAAACATGCTTTAATAAACGTATGCTTGTAAATATTTGAAAAACATGTTTTACCGCTCTCTTGAAAAATTTTGTAAGATGCTAAAACTACCTTTTGGCACCATTTAAAATTTTTTTCGCCAACCGACATAGGATACGAAACTTTTCCCCATTCAGATACACAGGCAAGGCTGGTCTCAAACAAGAGTAAAGCTAGCAACAATATTGTTTTAACTCTATAAGAGTTACAATAATGATAGTAAATGCTCCGATTGGCTTTGGGCCCAATTACGAAAGTTTCTCTTAAAAGAAACTGTAGAAGAAGTCTTTTACATTTGTTTAAAATGAAGCTCGCTCTACAAGGTATTAGTTAATATTACAAACAACACTAATGGCATGGAGGCAAAAGTTTTAATTTAAATGTATATATTTGAAACCTTTCCCCCTTCCCCTATCCACCCCCCCAAAAAAAGAAAAGGAAAGAAAGTTACATTAATGAATTTAAAATGGCTTTAAGCCACGCTTTCTGACATAAGCAATTGGCTGCAAACGCGATAACGAAACTTTCACTTAACTTAATAACAGGTAGCTAATATAGCCCTCAGGGTACTTTGCAGTTATACAGACCTTGTGGTTTTTTTAAAAAGCTTGAGACAATTCAGGTTTAAGAAGTTGAGATTTACTGTCAAATGATATAAACAACTATGAACACAAAATTGATGAATTATTATTCAGGTTTATGTATGTATTTAAAAAAAATTGCGTCTGATTACACTTATTAGATAAATTACTTCTGTTTGCATTTAATAACTGATAAACGGCTTCTGTATATTAAATGAATTGTTTAAATATTGGGAAGAGGTGGCGAGAGGTAGAAAGACGAGTAAACAAACGGGTAGGGAGACAAGTAGCGACATAGGTAGGCTGACGGGTAGCGAAACGAATAGACAGACGGCTAGAGAGAAAGATAAAAAGAGGGTTGACAGAGGGGTAGCGAGATGGGTCACGAGACGGGTAGAGACACCGGTAGACAGGAATGTAGCGAGAAAGGTTGCGAGACGCGTAGCGTGGTAGATAAAGAGACGAGTAGAGAGATGAGTACAGAGACGAGTTGACTGACGGATAATGAGATTGGTAGCGAGTCGGGTACAAAAACGTGGACGGGATTGTGACGGGATAGTGAGACGGGTATACAGACGAGTAGAGAGACAGTAGATGGGTACGGAGATGGGTAAGAAGATGGGTAGAGAGGCGTATAGCCAGACGGGTAGCGAGACAGATAGACAAGTTGTGAGACAAATAGACCAATGGGTAGCGAAGTGGATAGAGACACGGCTAGACGTACAAGTAGTTAGACGGATAGACATACGGTTAGAGAAATAGATTGGCGTGTAGCGAGACGAGTAGAGAAATATAGAGACAGCTAGCGAGACGTGTAGAGAGATAGACAATCGGTTAGAGAGACGGGCAGAAGAACGGATAGGAAAACAGACAGATTGTGGAGAGACAGACAGACAGGCAAAAGAAAAGTATGCGGATTGGCGCAGTAAAGGCGCAGTGGGCAGAGCCTCCTAGAGAATAATCAAAAAGTATCTGTTAAGCTTAACTTTGTAATATATATAATTTTTAAATTTTGCCGATATGGTGATGTAATGTAAAAGTTATTTTACAGAAGTCATCGAAAGATTTTTTGTACACTTTAATAGTAATTTAGACTATAGTTTTGCAATCTGGTTTGTAGAAAAGCATGCTATCAATGTGGTTTGAAGTGTAAGAGTTTCTATAAACAGTTATACAAATAATCATATATATTATTTCCCCTCTCAACATCCCTTTTTCTCAGAAAATACGAAACGCAGAACGACGAATGAGATGGCATATGAAAGGATTTTGAACTGGCTTCTGACATAGCACACTTAACAATTCGTTAAAACATGTTTTTGATTAAAATTTGCTGAAAATTTAAAATTAAATCGCATTGTTTTCATAAAAGAAATGAAAGGTTTTCTTTAAAGTATCGTTGCCACAAAAATAAAATACCACATTATATGATGCTCAGCAATTATTATAAAAAACACCGCACGGGTTTATTTTATATTTATGATTAAAAAGCGAAATTGAAATTGAAATGTTTAGATTTATATTTCTATGTCCCATTTTTTCCAGAAGCGGATGACGTCATCCTGTAATGCAGTTACAATACGATTGTTAATTTTTTTTCTCGCGCGTGCATTTTGCAATCTTGGGTCAGTTTTTACTATAACTTTGATGGAATAAATTAGATGATATTCTAGCTTGACTAAAAACTAAATGTTGTTTGCAGATATTTTTATCCTTACTTTTTCTTTAGATGTTTAAACCTGCATCTAAGAAATATTACATATTGATAAAAAATGGTACTTCTCTATTATCCCGTCGACCACTTTTCATAACAAAAAACTATCGCCAAATAAACGGGAGAACGTTGCCATTGGAATATCAAAATAAATAAATAAATAAAATATAAGAATTTAAGGACACAATTGTTATTTTAATGAATGAAATAACTAATAAATCAGTAAAACATAATGAAAAATACACGCAAATGTCGCGTTAAAAACCACTTGATGACGTAACAAACACGTATAATGCTTCTGATATCAAGTAAATGGGACTGCATTTTTGGCGTTTAATCTTACAGTTTGGCGATAGTTTTTTGTTATGAAAAGTGGTCGACGGGATAATAGAGCAGTACCTAAAAATTATTAGATTTCAGTGCAAAATCCTCGCACGGGCCCTCTGGTAGATATATAATCAAGGAAGAAAATTTTTTAATTTACACACAAAAAAAGGTGCAACAATGAAATTAAATTTGCGTTAAGCCACGCTTGATAGAATAATCTATTGGCTGCAAATCCAATTACGTAACTTTAAAAAGCTTGGCGTTTTAAAAGATCCGGCGTTTTTTTTTTTTTTTTCAAGTTTTGCGCAATACGCGCTTAAGAAAATGAGATTCTTTGCCACATGTTAAAAAAAATTATGACAACACATCTGATGAACGGCACTTCTTTTTTATTTTTTTAACAGTGTATATGAATTTATATATGATATTTTGTAATTCTATCATTTAATTTGCTCTTTTTCTTTATATTGTAATTATTAACCCTATGTTCTCAGCAATATCACTCAGACTCATTCCCTTTAAGGGAAATCCTAGTTGAAAAGCTAAGTAATTGAATTAAATTATTAAATTGCACTTATATGAATTTAATAGGAACAAAAAATTTCTAAATAGCTGCTTTTAATTTATTTCATTTGGTTAATAACCTTTTTAACTATTCGACCAGATTAAGTACTGTGAAGTTTCTTTTTTCTTTGGTCACACTATCAGAACTTGTATTACATCCAGGAATAAAACCCCAATCCAATACCATCTTAAACATAGTATATAATATAATTATAAATATAGTATATCCAAAATAATATTGCTATTGCTGTAATTAAAAATAAACGAATAAAATATTTTCAGATTTTAACATATACTTCAATGATATTCTGTTAAAAGTCCGCCTAGATAATTCATGTAACTGAAATAATAACGATGATATAATTTTACATTGTCTTGTTTTAATTATTTGCGCATAGTACAATTTTAATGTAACAGAATTGTAATTAATTACTTGTAAAAGTGTATTGAAACTTAATTTCGTAAAATAAAATTAATATCTATTACATGAAAATCTGCACATAAAATAAATGTTGTATTCATGCATTTTTTCATAAGAGTGCAACAGCTATTACACCAAAAATCTGAATATTTATAAAACTAGTTTTAGTACGAACGCACCTCATTTGTAAGGTGTGACGTACAATTTACAACTTGTTTAAGTGCGTTGCAGCCCGCCTAACGTCGTAAACATACGTTTGCAGCCCGCAAGAGAAAAAAAAAAAAAAAAAAAAAAAAAAAGTTGAGTATGGCTGCTCTAGAGTGTGGAAATTCTTCGTTATTGTAGTATAACGTTTTATAGTCATTATACAGCTAATACTAATTATATTAATTTTGTTATACTGCTTTGTTATATAACTTTGGTAATGTTACTATTTGAACTACTTTTTTTTTTTTACGTTATTATATAGCTATAGTGTGTGTGGCTGTTAACAAAGCAAACTTATGACTGCGGCCCGCGCAGAAAAAAGGTTGAGTATGGCTGGCCTAGATACACTTGCAGAGCCCTTCATTTTTGGAAAAAAATAACTTGCGATTTCGTCAATTGATGCTATTTATGTGTCCCCTCCATCCATCTTTATCCGTCAGCCATGGTATTGCTCGAATTAATACAAAATGATAACATTATAAATATATTCATTTCACACCAGTAAAAATTAAATATATTAATAATACCACTATACCTTGGACTAATGAAGCAAAGTACCTGGGGGTCACCCTTGACCAAAGACTTTCTTTCAAAAAACATATCCTCACCATCAGGGGGAAAGTCGCTGGAGCTATGATTGCACTAAAACCTCTCCTTAATAGTAAAACACTGGCTATCCATAACAAACTTCTCCTTTATAATTCCTGCATTTTACCAATTATCACCTACGCCTGTCCGGTCTGGGGCTATATCTGCAAATCCTCCATGAAAAACCTCAGCCAACTTCATAACAAAAATCTGCGTACTGTCAGAAATGCCTCTCGCTATCTCCGTAATAGCACTGTTCGCAAAGACCTCAAAACTACCACATTAAATAAAAGAATCAACCACCTTGCCAAAAAATTTTATGAAAAATTATATGACCTCCCTAATGATATAATCGCAGAATTGCCGGATTATGACGCATTCGAACCACATCACCGCAAGCGTCCAAAATATTCTTGCATTATTGATTATGAGCATTAGTGCTCACCATCCTGCAAATTTCTCTCTCTTACTTTTATATAAATTTGTATTTTCCTATTTAAACTTATTCCTATGCTATACATTATAATAATAAAATTTAAATATTAATAAAAAACTTTTGTAAAAATAATAATAATAATAATATAAAAATGTTTGTTCTTTTTTAAGTGCTATTTTTGTTAAAGCTTAGCTTTGCCTGCCTTTTCCACCTGGCATTTATGTACTGTTTTCGAACATGTTCCGAACCCTATTTTACACTTTTTCAACTTTTTTCAGTAGTTAATTTTAACTACAGCTATACCATTTTACTTTTTTTCCATTTATTAGACTCTATCCGTAATCTCTATAGCTTTACCTTTTTATTCCCATTGTTTAATTTTTCTTCTATTTTTAATTGTTCTTTCTTTTGTAGTTAATACTACATTTAACTTTTCCCAACGGCTCAATATTTACAAGACAGGTTACTCACATATAGACTGGGCGTAAAGTTGATCGCAACTCGGAAGCCCCTTAACCGACATCAACTGTTCGGCCACATTCGTCTTTTTATTAAAAGTAGCTGGTAGAGTTTGAATAACGAGTGAGCGCCTGAATGGCACTAAGTTCTCCTCGTTGAAGTCTTACAACGAAGATGAAGATTTGGGTATATTCCTCTAGTATTGGGTCACGGCCTAACTCGATCGTTCTCCTTCCTCTTATACGGCCGTAACAAAAAGTCATTTTCCCTTTGTTCAAGAGGAATAACATTTTCTCCCCGGAGAAAGTAGGGGGCGCTATTACTTACCATGGCTAATGGAGAATTTCCTTATTCTCGCCTTTCACTCTTGTATTTTCTTAGATATAACGTAAATGAAATTGCGTGTTCTTATTTTTCTTTTGTTGAAAATGGTTCATTGCTGTGTTCCACATTGTGCTTCAAATTCAGAGAAAAAAAACAACCTGGAATTTCTTTTCATGAATAGGCGCTTTTATTACCGATACACCAGCAATCAGTAGAAGTACAGAGCAAAATTTTCGAAATATGTGCTTTATAAAATTGCTGCGGCTCTCAATTTATTTGTAGATTTAAACTGAATTTTAATGTTCGAAATTACAAACCACTAAATTAATTTCTTTTTAATTGCTAGCACCACCAAGAGTTAATCTGAAGTTTGCAAGTATTGCCACTGTTAGCGGATAAGTAATCTTGTAAGAGTAATTCAAGAAAATTTTGAATGAGAATCCTGCTTATCAAACATAGAAACAGATCAATGTGATGCAACCATACTTCAGTTAATTGCCAATCAGGATAGAAGTGGATTGTCTTATCCTAAACTACAATTCATCAGTCTAATTTCCACAATTTTAGACTGAATTTTACTAGAATTTTA
Source organism: Maratus michaelseni (assembly GCA_963931845.1). Taxonomy (NCBI): domain Eukaryota; kingdom Metazoa; phylum Arthropoda; class Arachnida; order Araneae; family Salticidae; genus Maratus; species Maratus michaelseni. The sequence goes on along the minus strand of OZ007597.1, from coordinate 94,784,383 downwards.
GGATTGTACCAATCCTAAAATCAAACGGAATCGTCGAAACTATTTATGAATTGATATTTACTGTATATTTCGCTGTAAAAATTATCAATGTTTAAAGTCTAATCAAGAAATGGAATCTGCATATACCTTATAGATAGTGTAAAAACTCCGGCGGGATTTATAAAATTCGAACTGGTAGCTGTGGCTAACCGGAGTAATTACTATAGCTGATTTTTAAAAGAAATATTTCTTTTATTTGTAACATCAACTTACAAAACATTCCTCCGATAGATTTCGGTATTAACATAAATTAAGGAGTGCGTGAGATGCGGTGATTATAAACCATGCGATAGTCTTTAAGTCTCTCCTTTCGATCTCTTCGCTCGAAATACTCTTGTTATAGACTTTGATTTAGACCTCCGAATGAGGCAATACAATTTAACTGGACAGGGTGTCCTTGGGGATGCCTGGATGGCTTCTCGGAAATCTCTCTCACAGATCGGGGCGTCTGTTTCCTCCGGCTTCCCCTGCGCTGCTCGTTTCTCCGCAATGCTCGGCTTCTTAGGGTCACGTCCTACCCTTTTGCCTCCAAAAAACCATCTCAATCTCGTCTTCTCTACTTCCTCCAGCCTCCGAAAAAAGGGGGGCTGGGGAGGGTTCTTCCCGGCCTCTTAAACTTACGGCAGCCTATTGTTGTGGATATCTGGTTCTCATTCGCAGATTTTAAAGGACTTCCCTTGGCGTCCGATAGTCTCTGGGAAAACCTCTCCATCTGCGACCTCACAAGTAGAATAAATAATTAGTTAGCGTCGGATAGTCGCCATGCCGTCTCGAGTATTGTTCATAAAATGTCCACACCATTCAGCATAGGAGATTGATCGTTCCTTTTGATCTGACCCGACAACTCCGGGGGTCGATCGGTCACAAGTTACCTACGCTGGGATATTGGGAAAATGTCACAGCATTACCCCCTCGAGCAGATGAGATTTTTCAAGCATTTGGAAAATCTTACATCATTACTGGTGCGCTAGCCTTCCATATATACCCAACACACATGTTAATTCTCAATAGAGGCTTACCTTAAACATTATTATTCACAAGTTTATAATACACTTTACAAACTCACATCGTTAAATTAAATTTCAATATTCATTGCATGATTCAAATACACAATTATTTCAATTACAAAATAAAAAAACTATATACAAAATTACTGAGTGGAATGTTATTCATTCAATTCTACTTAAACAGTCTACATGTGGAATTCGGTATACCTGGCCGATAACCTAAGGACCTGCGAATATCCTGCCTTTTACCACAATCTCTAATTAGTCGGAAATCATTTCCGGCGTTGTTTTTCAACTGTTTAACATCGCTGCCTTTTATTTCGTTATGCGGCGATATGTATCCTGGGGTTTCTAAACAATCAGAACCGAAAACCGTTTTTCGCTTCCTTCCTAACGCACAATAACTGTTTACCCCTTTGGTTGTTTTTGTCCCGAAGATTTAAACCTAAAATCTTCCTTTCGTTTTAAGACTGTGTCTTTATTTTTTTCCCCATGCTTACTTTCCAGGATTTCATTCCTTAAATAAAACACCCTCGCTCTTTCTTTATAACCCCTCTTCCTTCATCCTTGATTTGGGTGTCGCGTGGATCGGGGTCGTCGCGAATTTCGTTTTAATGGAAGATTCACAATGCGTTACTCCTGCACGTTGGCTAAGGGGAAAGGGAACAAAGCCTTTCTTTTCCTTCCTGTCCGGTTTTCTCACTTCATTCTTTTGATAAGCCGAAACTAAGCGGTTCGTGGGGTTGGGGGGAATTGAGTGGACACTCCTGTGCCTTTTTTTCGGTGGTGCACTCCCAAAGCTAACAGGCGGTTTCGGTTTCATTCTGTCTAACAAATTTTGTGTTTTGCTTCCCAATAAATAATAATCCATTTTTATGTCAGCATCGACAACACTTGCTCTAGTCCTAATTCTTTTTCCTAAATCACACAGATTAAGCTCTATTTCAACGAGGGGTAGACATTTTAAATCATTTTGTAACGGTTGTTTTACCCACACGACTCTTCCTGTGTATTGTTCTTGGGTTACCTGGTTGGCACTAATTAAATCTAGCGACGTAGCCGTGTCTCTAAAAATTTTCATTTCTTTCCCATTTATAATCCCTTGTGTTAAATGGGGCTGGAACATTTCGTTTAACTCATCGAGGTCAGCCAACCGATTAACCACTTCAGGTATTTCACTACTCCATTTTAGTTCGGGGCAAAATTTGCGAATATGAGAAAAACTACCACAATGGAAACAAGACCTGTCTTTTCGCTTATCAAAAATTACATCTCTATCTTTTTTATCTTCCCTCTCCCTTCAATTTCTTTTCATTTCCGCGTTTTGGGGTTCTGTCTCTGGTCTATCAACCAATCTGTTTCCCTCAACCTGTTTGCCGTTATTTGGATATCTAGGCGGGGACTGTTTCATCTCTGTTCTTCTAACCGCCTCATAATGATCTAGTTTTTGGGTTAATTCCCCGGGCGTCATTAAATCACTCCAGGAATCTATGAAATGTTGTCTCATTTCACTAGGGACTTTTCGCTTGATCTGGTCGGATATTATCAGATCTCTCAGTTGACTAAATTCGGTCACCTGAATCCCTTCTAACCACTGGTCAAAATAATTAGTTATTTCGTAAGCGAAATCTTTCCAGCTTTTTTCTGAAGCCCTATTCGTTGTCACGAATTTAATTCTAAAATCTTCCGCGCTGATTCGGAATTTTTCTAACAATTTCCTCTTTACGAATTCGAAATTATCTGCCTGCTCTGTAGGTTCTCTCAAGATTACTTCTGATAACTCAAAAGGTAACATCCCCAAAAAAATTTGTAACCCATTGACTTTTCTCGATTTGGGCTCTCGAAGCTTGTCGCTCAAACAAGTCCAAATATAAAGAAATTTCTGTTTTTCCTAATTCAAATTTCGGTAAAACATTTTTTAAGATAATTTTTGGTTCTTTCTCTATCTGGCTAGAAGATAATGTAATTGTATCACTTTCACGTTCTGCTCTGATTTTAGCCAATTCAAATTCTTTATCGGCCTTGTCTTTATCAAGACGAGCCTTCTCTAGCCGATCATCCTCAAAAATTTTCAACTGGCTTAGGGCCATTTGTTCTTCATAGTAAGGCGCCTCCGTTATTTTTTTTACTAATTTCGGAATCGTATCTTTAGGTAAGACTTCTATTTCTAATTCCGCAGCTAAAGACTGCAAATCACATCTCCTGAAAGCTGCTAAATTCGCCATATTTACAATTTTGAAATCCTGGCACAATAATTTACCCTACTCTATTTCATACATAAATGCACTGTAAAAATTCAGAATTTTGACCCCACCACACAATATAAACAATAATTACAAACAAATAAAATACACCGAAAAACATAAATTCATGAAATTTTGACCGCAGGTCACAGATTTTTAAAATTTTGAATTACAAGCAAACCAATTCCACATATAGACTACAATTTGCCAAAAAAAAACCATATATATCCTTAATTTGACGGAATTACTGACAGACCTCAACTTAATCTAACAACTTATTTAAATTCAAAATTTAATTCCTAAGCAATCTTCAACATAAGAGAACAAACACATTAAAAATTATGGCCGAAAAATACAATTATCATAATTTGCTTTTCACTAAAAAAAATTTTTTAATTAAAAAAATATTAAAAGAATTTTTCAATTACTAGAAACAAGATGAATTTAAAGTTTGTTACACTTTTCATTTACCTACAACACACAAAAACATCTGTTGGTAATTAATATTTAAGATTTTTACTTATATTACCGAACACAAATAATTAAAGAAAAATTGCTTCCTGTCCAAAATTAAAAATATACACACTAAGCCTCCACTGAGAATAAAACAAGTGCTCACCTGGGTATAGCTCTGTCTGCGATTCTCGGCGGTGATTCTGCTTTCTTTTCTCTCCACACTGTCAGCAAAGTTCGGATGCTTCTGGTTCCTGGTTCAGCGGATGCAGTTTCAGATCAGCTCGGGTCTCTGCCTTGGCTTTGGCGGGTCACTTTCGGGTCGGTGGATCTTCCTCGATTCAGCGGAATCTGTCTCTCTATCACAGGATTCTGTACGAATTCGGCGAGTTGTCCTGCTCTGCCCCGATTCGGTATGTAGATTCAGGTTCCCAACGGCTGGTGTAGATTCTGAAGAAATTCGGCGAGTTGTCCTACTCTGCCCCGAATTTATAAAACTTTGTCACGCACGTTTCTTTCACCACTTTAAATCCCTTGAAGCTGCCACCATCTGTAAAAACTCCGGCGGGATTTATAAAATTCGAACTGGTAGCTGTGGCTAACCGGAGTAATTACTATAGCTGATTTTTAAAAGAAATATTTCTTTTATTTGTAACATCAACTTACAAAACATTCCTACGATAGATTTCGGTATTAACATAAATTAAGGAGTGCGTGAGATGCGGTGATTATAAACCATGCGATAGTCTTTAAGTCTCTCCTTTCGATCTCTTCGCTCGAAATACTCTTGTTATAGACTTTGATTTAGACCTCCGAATGAGGCAATACGATTTAACTGGACAGGGTGTCCTTGGGGATGCCTGGATGGCTTCTCGGAAATCTCTCTCACAGATCGGGGCGTCAGTTTCCTCCGGCTTCCCCTGCGCTGCTCGTTTCTCCGCAATGCTCGGCTTCTTAGGGTCACGTCCTACCCTTTTGCCTCCAAAAAACCATCTCCCTCTCGTCTTCTCTTCTTCCTCCAGCCTCCGAAAAAAGGGGGGCTGGGGAGGGTTCATCCCGGCCTCTTAAATTTACGGCAGCCTATTGTTGTGGATATCTGGTTCTCATTCGCAGATTTTAAAGGACTTCCCTTGGCGTCCGATAGTCTCTGGGAAAACCTCTCCATCTGCGACCTCACAAGTAGAATAAATAATTAGTTAACGTCGGATAGTCGCCATGCCGTCTCGAGTATTGTTCATAAAATGTCCACACCATTCAGCATAGGAGATTGATCGTTCCTTTTGATCTGACCCGACAACTCCGGGGGTCGATCGGTCACAAGTTACCTACGCTGGGATATTGGGAAAATGTCACAATACATTTATATATACAAGCATGGTGAATAGATTTATGCATTAATATTTTAAAATTCTGAAAAAAAATTCTGTAATTTCTGTTGCCCAATATTCTAAAATTTCCACGAAAACTATTCTCTTATAAATGGAGTGCATGATGTTACAGCAAAAAAGCTTGTTCATTGTATAAAATAACGAAACCTCTAAAAATTGTTATTATTTTGTTTACCTCTACTTTATGATCATCACCTACAGTATTTAAATTTACTGAAAATGTCCGCAATGTACAGACACACACACACACACACACACACACACACACACACACACACACACACACACACATATATATATATTCTAAATAATTAACAATCATTTAAAAATAATCCATGTTTTGAGAGAAAAAAATCGATATGAGTTGATTGCCGGATATTGGCGAAATAGGTTTTCTTATTCTGTTGATATTATAAAACATGTAAATACATTTTTATTTTTATCATATACATACTTTTATACCATGAGTTTCCAGAATTAGAATATAATATTTAATTTTATATGTAATTCTATTATATTTCTATACGCTTATATATTTCAGATCAGCACCTATAATGGTTAAATTTATTGAAAATTGTTTTGAATGTACATATATATAAATATATTTTAAATAATTAAGAATCGTGTAAAAATAATCCATGTTTTGAGAAAAAAAAATCGATATGAGTAGATTGCCAGATATTGGCGAACTTGCTTAATTTTCTTACTATTATGAAACTAGTAAATGTTTTTAAAAAATTTTACTGTGTATTTTACGCTCAGAATTATCAATGTTTCAAGTAATCAAGAATTTAAACGTGTATAAATATAGAAATTTACTTATAAAGTTTGTTTTGCATTTATAGTAGCGTGTTATTTAAACTATTTTTAATTACTTAAAGAATTGTATTTAGTTATTTTATCTCTAAATCTTATTTTTACTTACCCATCATACGTAGTATAGGGTAAGTCTTGTAATCGTTTTGAAAATCGAAAAAAAATTTTTGACGGATTTACACGTTTCAGACACTGGAGATTCCAAAAAACATATTTTTAGAAAAAAAAAATTGCCGTCCGTCTGTGTGTCTGTGTGTCTGTAAACGCTCTATCTCCCGAACAAATTGAGATAGAGACTTGCAATTTGGTATGTACTTAGTATGTAATAATAGGAAGAAGCCTATTTCATTTCAATAACCTCGATTAACCGGAACATTTTTTTTCGGACTCTCGAAATATTCGTTCTGATGAAAGGTATATAAAAATTTTCGAAATTGTTTATTTTAAGTAGTAAATATAAAAAACAATAAAAAAACATAAATTTTGCATAAAACATGAAGTCGATCGGATAATGAGTTGCCGAGATATTTGTAATCCTATTTTCCACACTCTTCGATTTTTCATGACCCTGTATTTCATCCAAATTTCAATTCAAAGATATATTTTAATTGGAAATTTGACGCTTAATCAGATGCAATAAACCGCTAGTTATTTGGAGTATTATTTTTGGAGTTATAAGGAAAAACCTCTTTCAAGAAATTCAGTAATCGAGCCTTTTTATGACGTCATCAAGCCACGATTTTATTTGAATTGCAATGCATTTTATAAGTAGTTTACACATTTTTATTTTAATATTTTACATTATACATATACATGATGGGTAAGTATTACGGTGGCCCCCAACGACTAGTTTCTTGTTTGTAGTAAAGATAAATCTGAGGCTAAAGTTACATACGATATATATATATATACCTTTTATAATGAATACATTGCAAAGATTTTTGTATTTTTATGTATAGAAGTAACCTTTATTAAGCATTATTTATGGTAAGTATACCGCGCCATCTACCGGCGAAAGTAGCCTTTAACGATTCCGAAACTAAGGGGTAATTGTGACGGCCGTATGAGGAAAGGAGAAAGATCGAGCTTGGCCGTGATTGGGTATATTCTCCAAAGAAATAGAACATGAAGAATGACAGCTTCCGTAGGGCTAATGTAAAACTGGGACCTGTACGCTTATGCCGGGTAAAGTGTTGCTGCAAAATAAACTTTACAGGGCTGAAGTGCAGCGATGCATGCGTGCGCACTTGACTCGAAACCAGAATAAAATGTCTGCGCTTTTTTCCATCATTCATACTGTGACATATCCGCTATAAGCTTCAACTTTTTTCTGTTGTAAACACACGACTCAAGGAGGTAATGCTCTCGCTCCGCCCCCCACTTCGATTTTATATATAATGAAAGTCATTTTTTCTTTTTAAATATCAATATTATTTTATTTCTATTTCCATTAAAAATAAATATCTATATGAAAAAGTTTGGCTTGCATTATATCTTAAAAGAAAAAACAATAAACAAAATTGTTAAGCAATAAATTGAACAAATATATATTTTTTCTTTTAAGAATTTTTTTTTTTTTGTCTCTTTTGCAGATGGTATGAAATAAATTCTTTTTGTTTTATTCTGCTAAAAACAGAAACAAAAAACAAGATATTTCAACTTCGTGTATTTTCTTTTTAATGGGCAATCGAAACTGCATTTTCAATTAATTGACAGCTGTATCTCTGTGAATCATTACTTTTAAGAAAAAAAAAATAAATAAAAAATTGGTGTTTTATCGTATTTTTTTTAGATTCAAATAAAATACTCTGCCTTTCAATGGATCAGTTGCTCATTCACTCAGAATAATATTTTTTGAGATTTTTTTTTCTGTTTTAAATATTAAAGAAAATTTATACCACAAGAGCCAAAGTTATTGTTTCATCCAACTGCTTATCATTGCAATTTTTGAAAGTCAATAAATATACCATAATAAAGAAGAAAAAGAAATTCCTTTTATTTATTTTTTTCAATAAATGAATGAGAAAGCAAAGTATAATTTTAGAATTTTTTTTTATTTACAAGTTGTAAAAAATGGAATGGATTGTTTAAAAGATTATCTTCTTGTAAATGTTAAGCAATAAACTGAAAAAAATATTTTTTTCTTTTAAGACATATACAGTTTTAACTCTTTTTCAGATCGTATAAAATAAATTATTTATGTTTTATTCTGCTATAAAACAAAAACAAGATATTCATGTGTTTTCTTTTTAATGGACAATTGAGACTGCATTTTCAACTGACAACTGTATCTCTGTGAATCGAAAAAATTAGATAAAAATTTATATTTTATCGTATTTTCTTAGATTCACTTAAAATACTCTGCATTTGAACGGATTAGCTGCTCATTCACCCAGAATAATATATTTTGAGATTTATTTATTTTTTATTTTATTTTTTCCAGTTTCAAATATTAAGCAAAATTTATACTACAAGAGCCAATGTTATTGTTTAATCAAATTCTTTTTCATTGCAATTTTTGAAAGTCAATAAAAGTATCATAATTAAAAAAGAAATTCCTTTTATTTTTTCAATAAATGAATAAGAAAGCAAAGTATAATTTTAGAATATTTTCTTTTTATTTATAAATTGTAAAAAATGTAATGGGTTGTTTGAAAAATTATCTTCTTGTAAACCTTGGAAATAGAAGATGAGAGTATTACTATAAAATTGATTAGTAAAGCTTAAAATGGAATAAAACACAAATGTTATCAACTGTACATTTTTGTTTCATTATAGAGCAAATTTATTATTTTTTAAATTATCAAGCTTTAATGTGCTTTTGTAATGGATATATATATATAATTTGTTTACTATTTCTATATTTTTCAGTGCTATTTACCTTTCTTGTGCTCTCTTTGTCACAGTCAGCTGCACATATCCACTGTTAATGTAATTTTTTATTCTTTGTTCACATACAGTTAATGTCATAAACAAAATTATAGAAAATAGTGATTAAGTATTTTCATTAACATCTTAGAATCGCATGAAATAGTAAATTTACTTATGTGAAGTCAGCATATCAATACCGAAGTAGCAAAAGGCTTTTAGAAAACTTTTCACCTTTAATTTAAATATTTTATGTTAATAATAAATGGTTTTTCTTATACAGCAAATTTAAAAATGAAATGCAACATTACATTAAATATCAATTTTTCTCGAGTACAATATTACAAGTAAAATAAACTTTCTTTTTCCTATTTTAAAAACAAGTATTTTCCTTTTTGCACTAACTCAATCTCCCTTTTAATTTTCTTTATAGTTTTGTATTCTAGTGCTATTAATATTATATAATATTTATATTAAGTATGTTTGAGAAGTTCAATAAAGATTTCAGTTCAGTTTTATTAAATTGTTAATCTGTTTAATATATCATTTTAAATAGAGCGTAAGATTATTTTATATCAAATAATTAAAATATTCTAAAGACCTTTTCAATAAAGTATTTTTTGCACAATGCATTATAAAGCAATTGTTTATTCTTAGGAATACTGTATAAAAAGCATATTCAGTTAAAATAATTAAAAAAATTATTAAATATCTTTGGCTTGGCTTTTAAATACGTTGAAGCTGGCTGTTGGCTCGAAGTCTCAAAACAGATAAGAAAAGGTGGAAAAACAAGCGCGGGAGAAAAGCGCGGGCTTTTCTTATTGTTTTCGTCTAGAATGCGCGCGCATGTCAAGGTCGTCAGAGGTTTAGCAAAGTTCCCGCCTTGCCACGTTCAGGCCGCGTCATCCTGTATGGTTGTTTTCTCCTCATATCCCAAGCCGTAATTTTATGATAAAGCTAGTGAAAGATGGCGACAGTTACGCTTTTTCTAAGCTGTAGTTCTTATCTATTCTATATTCTTTGGTCTAGCGACCGATTTCTCAGTATGCCGAAGACATTGAGTATTGATTGGGTCGTGGACCCAAAGTTATGACGAAGCTAAATCTCTACGCGATAGTTTGCTTGGAGACAAAACGGTTCTAACAGAGGCTAGTGAGGCAAAAGTAGACACGCTTATAGAATTTTATCTTCTTGCTATTTATCTAGTAGAAAAAGAAATTCTTAAGTGCGAACGGCAGCAAATAGTGATGCTAAAGGAACACAAATCTGCCAAGGAGCCAGGCTAAAACTCAAAAAGAGAACCCTCACCCAGGAGCTTGATGAGCTAAAAGGAAAGACTGGCAGGGACACGGAAAACCTGGAGTTCATGGACACACATGTAGATAGCACCACTGACAAATCGCAGGTAGGTGATTTCAATTCTGGAAGCTCCTGCACCTCTGAAAGGGCTCCTAAGCGTAAAGCTGCCCAAGATAATCTTAATGAATTTTCGTTCCAAAAGAACAAAATTTCAAATATTAATCCAATAATTCCCTTACGTGATAGTTTTTCTAATCTCAAACAAGTTATGCTGCACGATAAAAACGTGCCAGCAGCTTCTCCTAGTGTTGACAAACGGATCCCTAACCCAAAAGTAAATTTCATCACTACAGATTTTAAAGATAATAACAAAAGAGAAATTTTAGATAAATTAGCAAATGAAGGTGGTTGCAGATTCACGGTTAGACCCACTGGTGCATTCTTAAAAATATTTCCTGCCACACCGGCAGATTACCAAAAAGTAATTAAACAATTAGATGATCTTCATATCCAACATTTTTTATTTCCAGAAAAATCAACTGCCCCCCCTAAAGGTTGTTATCAGAGGGCTTCATATAGATAGTGATGTTGAGGAGATCAAAGCTGATCTTGCTGCCTTAGGTTTCCCAGTCCTTAAAGTTAATCAATTAGAAAAATTCACCACCAAACAAAAAATGCCCCTATTCCAAATCCACCTAGAGAACTCCCAAAAAGCTAAAGAAATATTTAAACTAGAAACCCTTAATTATAACATCATTAGAGTCGAAAATTATTTAAGACCTTCACGCACAATACAGTGCTATAACTGCCAATATTTTCATCACGTGTCACAAAATTGTAAAATGCAAACTCGGTGCGTTAAATGTGATAGTTTTCATAAATCCACTGAATGTGATAAAGGTAAAGGAAAAATAAATGAAGTTAAATGTTGTAATTGCGGAGGGGCGCATGCCGCCAGCTACCGAGGTTGCCCTAAATTCCCCCAAGCCCGTAAACAATTTAATTCAAATTACGTAAATCCTAACTATTCTTTTGCTAATATTGCCCGAATCCAACCCGAACCCGAAATTCCAAATTCTAACAATGATACCTAAAATTCAAATTCAGGCCTAAATAATCTTAACGACTTAAATGAAGTATTAAATCAAATAGCTAAAGAACTCAAAATACAAAATTTTTCAGATCTTATTACTAAATTCAAAAATGTGTTAACAAAAATGCAGCATGCTCAGAGCGACTACGATGAACTCTCAATCTTTATGCAAGCCCTTAGTCAACAACCTACTTCGACACCATAATGGGGAGTCGAGGGTGCTTGAGTATTATTTCATGGAACTGCAATGGCCTTCAGGGTAAAATTAGAGAGCTCAGGGAATTTGTACAAGAGCATGGCCCTGATATTTTATTACTCCAAGAAACCCACTTGAGACCTGGCATTAAATTCCGTATTCCAAATTATACCATTTTTAGAAATGACTTCATTAATCAAAACAGCGCGCGACCAATTCGGGTAACCGCTGTTTGCGTCAAAAACAACCACCCCTTTTTTTCTGCTACCCCCCCTCACTCCGGACTTAATCGGCGCCAACGGTATCTCAGTCAAATTTCCTAATGCACCAACACTAACTTTTTTCTCAGTGTACCTCCCAGCCGGCGAGCGCGCGAGTGACATTTCAGCCAATCTGAAATCTCTGCTTGACTATGATGCCAACACCTTTGTCATTGGTGACTTCAACGCCCACCACACCTCTTGGAACTGTCGGCAAAATAATTCTTATGGCAATTGCATTTTTGATATCCTACTTAATACAACTGCGGACATAATTTTTCCGGACATCCCCCGTTTCGACGACCACAGTAGCAGCACCATCGATTTTGGAATGTATAAGGGTTTTAATTTTACTAAAAACAACTGATAACTCTACCACTAAAATTATTGAAAACGAATTTTATAAGCTTGATCCACATGTCCGCAGACTAACTACTAATAAAAACCGTGCTAGGAAAATTTTTCAACGAACGCATAGCATTTTAGACAAACAAATAATGAATAGAGCTCAGCAAGATCTGAAAAACTACCTCTACAAAAAACAACAAGCGAGCTGGACTTCCTATTTGGAGAATCTCTCACCAGAGGACGCCACCATATTTAAAGCAGCGAGAAAATTCAAGAGCTCTAATTCAATCTTCCCCAGAATCCTTATTCCAAATTCCCAAGACTATGCGTACTCTAATGAAGATAAAGCAAATGCAATTGCGAGTAGTTTTGAAGTTCAGTTCCAAGGAAATCCTATTGTTAATTTGGACACTCAGAGAGAGGTTATTGATACAGTTAGAAACTTCTTGAGCACTATATCACCCGAACCCAACTTTTCGATTTCCAACACTGATGTCTTAAAAGAAATTAATAAACTTAAAAATAAAAAATCCCCTGGCATCAGTGGTATTACAAATGAAATGCTCAAGAATTTGCCACATTCCTATATTCCAAAAATCACCCTATTAATTAATAATATTTTTAAATTAAATTATTTCCCTCTTTACTGGAAAACTGCTATCACCGTCCCTATTCTAAAACCTAATAAATCTCCTAACAAGCCCACTAGTTATTGTCCCATCGCCCTCCTTAATTCTTTAAGTAAGCTGACTGAGGCATTTATTGCAATAAAAATTGATCAACATCTTAATGAAAATAATATCATCTCGCCAAATCAATTCGGATTCAGAGAAGGGCTCTCTGCTACTCACCAAGTTTATAGACTTGTGGAGCATATCACCACTGGAACCCAATCTAAAAAATTTACTGCAGCAGTTTTCCTTGACCTCGAAAAGGCGTTTGACAAAGTATGGATTTTCGGCTTAATTTTTAAACTTATAAATATGATTTCTCTCCTTACCTCATTAAACTAATTTATTTTTATTTGTTAGACAGAAATTTTCATGTTCGTGTTAAAGACGAACTTTCTAGGAAAATTTTTGCTTTTTTCGGAACTCCTCAAGGTAGCAAAATTTCACCAAAATTATTCAATATTTTCATTAACGACATGCCAACTTACCCCAATACCCAAATCGCTAAATTCGCAGATGACACATGCATTTTTGCTACCAACAAAAATAGAAGATACGCCATTACTCCAATTACCCGCCACCTCAAAATTCTTTTAATTTGGTTTCATCAATGGCGTATAGCGATCAATATTGATAAAACAGAAGCTATTCTTTTTTGTAAATCCTCGCAGGAAACCATTTACAAATTTAAAATTAAATTAAACAATATGGATCTGCCATTGTCCTCAAGCTGTAAATATTTAGGTATTATTTTAGACCGTAAGCTTACCTTCAAAAATAATATTTATGCTACCAGAAACAAGTTTCGAGTTGCAAAAAATAAATTATTCCCACTTTTAGCTCGAAACAATGGACTTTCCATCAAAAACAAATTTCTCTTGTACTCTTCCTATCTTCGACCAGTCCTGACATATAGTTGCCCAATTTGTTCTTTTGTGGCGAAAAGCCACATTAAAGTACTTAATCAAGCTCAAAATTCCACCATTCGGCTTATTTATAACATTCCTTACTATTTTCGAAATTATCACTTTTATAAAGAAATTGACTATCCCAGGCTAAATACGCCGCTGAAGTGTGACGTTTCAACATGGCGCTGGGCATAAACAGATCGAAGTGCCCATTAAAATCACATGGACGTAAAAAATAAAATCTTCTAGGGATAATAATTTTCATATTTAAGAACTTTCAGACACTGTTCTGCAAAGTTTAAAGTAGGCTTTTCATTATGAATTCACCAAACTTCTAATTTTGTGCTATACATTTGAATAATTTATTAAAAAATCAACTCCGGTTAGACAAACATGGCGGTTTTTTACATCGTCTGTGAATCGAGGATGTTTACATTCATGTCTGTCAAGATGCATTTATCTCTCTTTACTTATAAGTAATTTAATGTTTTAATTATAAGTAAAGAGAAAAGCATATTAAAATTAATAAGTTATTAGATTATTTTTAATAATTTACATATTATAATACTTTAGATATTTAATATATTAAAATTTAGTATTTTAATTTAATATATTATATTATTAATTTAATAAAGTATTAATTTAATATAATTCATCAGGATATTATTTATATTTACAATATTAATTATTTATTAAGATTAATACTAATTATAATTATAAATATTTTATTATTATTAATATTAATTATAGTTTTTAATACTAAATAATTCTTTTAAAATATTAAATATAATTATTAAATAATTAATATTTTAGTTCATATTGTTATATTACAATTATTTTTGATTAATAATAATTAAATTATGTTACTATGATAAATTGAATTTATAATTTGTAATAATATTATTATTTATGTTATTAATTTATATTAAATATAAATATATTAATATAATTATAAATATTGATAATAATATAATATAAAATTATAATATAATCTATAATAATAATAATAATTTAAACATATTAAATTAAATATATATTACATTAAATTAAATATTCATATGAATAATTCATATAAATATGAATAATTATTCATATACATATGAATAATTATTCATATAAATATGAATAATTAATACTAATAACAAATAATTATTTATCATTTTAAATGATTAATAAATAAAATTGAGATTAATAAATAATATAAAATTAATTATTAATAATTTTAATAATTATTATTTAATTATATATATATATATATTTAATATAATTAAATTAATAATTTTAATTAATAATTATTTAATTTTATATATATATAATAAATAATTATTAAAATTATTAATAATAAATTTTATATTATTTATTAATATCAATTATATTTATTAAACATTTAAAATGATAAATAATTATTTATTATTAGTATTAATTATTCATAATATTAATTTAATGTAATATATAAATAATTTAATATATTTAAATTGATTTAATATTTAATTTAATATAGTATATCATTTTAGTATTATAATTTAATATATTATATTTTATATTTATTTATATTATTATAGTACATCCTATTTTATATATTTAATATATAATTTATATACTTAATTTAAATATTATTTATAATTTATGTATTATAATAATTTATAAATTATAAAATATCTTTAATAATTTTTTTAAATATAAAATTAGTAAAATTATTATTTTAAATTAAATAAAAGTTTTACTTATAAATAGAGAGAGACAGAGATATCTTGATAGACATGAATGTAAATATCACCCATTCAGCTGATGTAGCCGTGTTGTTTGTCTAACCAGAGTTAAGCTAATGACTTTTTAATAAATTATTCAAATTTAAAGCACAAAATCAGAAGTTTGTGGAATTGATAATGAAAAGCGTACCTTAAACTTTCCAGAACAGTGCCTGAAAGTTGTTATATATGAAAATTATTACTCCTAGAAGATTTCATTTTTTACGTCCATGTTATTTCAATGGGCACTTGAATCTGTTTATGCCCAGCGCCCTATTGATGACGTCACGACTTCAGCGGCGTATACTTTTAAGCAAAATTTAAACGTTAACTTTCCAAATTCTATTGAAAATTCTGATAATAATAATCTTAACAATCTCCCTAACTATGACATTTTAGACAGCCATAATCGTAAAAGACCCAGGATTGGAATTATTTTAGATTCTATCAATTAATAGCTTTTATCTTTTTGGTGATCAGCAATTGCTGACACATTTTAACATCTGTACTCTTCAAAAACAACTGCTTGAATCCAGAAATTCGGTTGGTCGGATCAGCGGGCTAGCCCCGCCTCCGGAGGGCACCCTAATATCATATATTCTAATACGAGCAAATCTTGTGTGTGGTTATATATATATATATATATATATATATATGCAAATTTTATCTTAAAAACGGCTCTAACGATTTTGACGAAATTTTGTATCCTACCGTTTTCATGCACCAGAAAACCATTGGGCTAGGTCACGTGTTCGAGAAAATTCGATTAGTGGGTCATTTTGGGTCATCAAAGGACAGGGTCAAGCTAATTCTATCTAAAAAACGGTTCAAACGATTTTGTCTATGTTATGATACATTCCATTTCTACTTTTAAATTCAATAGTTTTCATTAATTATTTTATTTAAATTAAATATTTAATCCTTATTAATCATTAATTAAAAGTTTTCATATTAATTAACATTTAAATTAATTATTTAATCGTTATTATTTAAACAATCAATATTTTCTATCTTTTTAAAATTAATCTTTTTAACTTTTCTGCTAAGATATTATTATTAATTAAAATCAACTTCTATAATTAAATCACTTTTTAAAAATCAATAATCACTTGTAAATTAAATTATAATCATGCATTTAAATCTCTGGATAGAGAATTAAAGATTTCCGTTTGTTGACATCGATTCCGGTAAAGTACCGCGATTTTTATTCTAAGTTAAAATATATAATTTCTACTTTTTAAATATTAATTATTTTTGTTTTAAACTTGATTCAAAAGATTAAACATAATTATTTAAGCAGTCTGCCAAAATTCTAGCAAGATTCAACGTAAATCTTGGCAGATATGATTTTTTAAACATTTTCTCTAATCTCAATGTTTACTTCGATTGTTTTCGGAGTGATGACTGGCCATTTTGGATCGCATCTTCGTGCGTTCAAAAAACAACAACTTATAGAGTACGATCGTCACCCATTTTTGTTTAAGGGTCATTCAAGTACTCCTCCAAGGTTAAGGGGTGCATTTTCAGTGGAGAAAAAGGGGAATTCAAATTCTTTCTAGAACCTTCGCGAACGAGCGATCTTAATTTCCGCCGCTTGTTGCTAGGGTGGAGTTGTTTTCAGTTCGTTCGTATCGGTTGCGTGTAGAGTTGAGTTGTCGATAACATACTTTTGCGAGACGGCGGTTGAGAGTTAAGCGGTACGAAACGAGATAGAGGAATTTTCGAGTTTTCTGATTGGATAGTTTGGCTGTTAGGTGAGTTGACTTGGTAGAGTTTGAATTCAAACATTTTTAGTCAGTTGCTGCTCTCCGTTGCCGTTGGATGTAGGTGCAGGAGAGGATAAAAAGCCGTGTTTGGCCGAAAGGCCAGGCACTTGTAAAATTTCGATTGTTTTGGGAACTTCAAGTGAAGATGATGTCAGCAACGTATAATTTTAACTGATAAAATTTCCTCATCGAGAATAGTTTTTCTTTATCAAGTTGATATTAAAGTCTAAAAAAAGATGATTTATTAATACCGTAATGTGGCGTCTACAGCGAAACAATTTTCAGTAATTTCATCAATATTTTAAGTGTCATCAAAGTACTGCAATTTATCTGTTATACGTATATGATCTTCGTTGGATTGGGCTGTCAACATTGATAATGTCCGTTAGTCATTATGACTTCATTCATTAGATGATCTTACCGCGCCTGTTGATGTGATAATTTTCCGCAGTTGTAACAATTCTGCAATTATAAGAAATAAGATTCCCAGTGCAGACAGCATTTTCAGGATGGCAGCCAGGCAAACTCACCATTTCTTCTACCAGTGAGATTCTTCATTAAGTCGACTTCTTAAAGATGATTCATCCATTTTCGATGGAAGAATATTAGCATTCCAGATCCTTCAGTTTCAACTCGTATAGTAATTATATTTTAATTTGAACTATCAACTTATAAAACTTTTTTCCCTATAGTATAAAATATCAAGTAAATCTCTATGAACAATTAAATATAAAGAACATTTTCAAAATTATCTTAAAATTGTTGGTATGAAGGATTCCTTAGAACTGTATTAATTTCACATCGAATTGAACTGATTATAAATTAATAAAAATATAAAAGGTATATCAGCTATTAATTTAATTCTTATCATTGTGTCTTCTGAAGCTTCATTTGATGATATGATTTATAAGTATGTATGTGCATCATCAAATAAAATTACTTGAAGTGATTTACTTGTCTGTGTGCAATCTTCTTTTAGTTGGGTGAGTCCTTTTTATATTTATTTTATTTTTCAGATTTGAATACATCTAAATTTATTTGCTATAAGGCAAGGTTCAATATAATATAATTTTTCAGTTTAATCCTTAACTTCTAATATTTTTGAGATATCTTTTCAGTACTAGATTCAACTTCGCATTTTTGGTGCTTCCACTATACGCGCGACCTGTATTGGAGAGTTGGAGTAGGATTTAGGGCAAACATTTATTCTATTTTTCTGTCTTAATTTAGGCATTTTAAGAATCTCTGTTTGCTTTATCTCCTGGACCGACTTTTCATTACAGTCTAAATTTTGTATCTTACCATTTTCGGGCGCGAGAAGACTATTGGGCTGGGTCACATGTTCGAGAACTTTCGATTAGTGGATCATTTTTGGGTCAACCCGGGTCAAGTTAATTTTATCTGAAAAACGGCTCTAACGATTTTGATTAAATTTTGTATCCCACGAGTTTTGGGCACGACAAAATCATTGGGCTAGGTCACATATCCGAGAAAATTCGATTAGTGGGTCATTTTTGGGTCACTGTGGGTCAAGCTAATTTTATCTAAAAAACGGCTCAGACTATTTACACTAAATTTTGCATCTTATGGATTTCGGGCAGGAGAAGACTGTTGGGCTAGGTCACGTGTTCGAGAAAATTTGATTAGTGGGTCATTTTGGTCATGGGTCATTATGGGTCAAGCTATTTTATCTTAAAAATTGCTCAGACTAATTACACTAAAATTTGCATCCTATGGTTTTCGGGCACGAGAAGACTGTTGGGCTAGGTCACATGTTTGAGAAAATTTGATTAGTGGGTCATTTTGGTCATGCGTCAGGTTATTTGAACTCAAAGCTAATTTTGACCGAGCATAGCTCGGTCTTCCCTGCTCGTATATACGATCAGCGCCATCTCTCTTTCCCTCCATTTTGTGGAACTAAGAGCACTCGGCAGCACCAGCAGCTGCCGGTGCCGCTCTCTTGATGTTTTTAAGCCGCATCCTTATGCTGGCATAGTTAATTAAATCAGAATCAAGCAGTTTTCACCTATTTTAGAGTCTTTTCCATGTTCTATCATAAAAAATGAAAAAATCTTACAAAAACATTCAAAAAATTTTATAAAATACAAAAATATATATTGTTGTCGTAATGCTATCCTTAACCTTCCTATGTTTATTTTGTGATTATTTTCTATGAGCTCCTAATTTATTTTGTTATTAGTGATTGTTTTTTGTTTTTCATGCTTAACCCCCCCCCCCCCCCCCCCCCCGGTGCTTCCAGTTTTTATTGAATCACTACCATTTTAATCCTTCATTTGCTAAGTTCTGCGGATGTGTGGCATCTGGCCACAGGCTCCTCGGCTCAAATTTGTTCGAAGTCGGTACGCCGATTCTTCTCAGATCAAAGGGAAATGATGAGTCGGATTTCATGCTACTGCATGATACGTGCGACGCCAATTTTGTTACGCAAATTGCACGCAGCCGACTGATCCCTTTGAGAAGAATTCAAAATTTATTTTAATTATAAAAGTGTGGATAAAAGAAAACTGTCAACCTCGAGGCCATGTTTAAGTACCTCAAAAGAACTTTCAAATTTGAAAATGTCATAGTTATGCTCAAAGCTGGATATAAATATAGCTAATATGCCGCCACGAGTTGTAGTGGGCGGGGCAAGCCGCGATTAGCTTTTGATTCTGTTTTCATGGCCTGAAATGTAATCCTTGAAATATTCGTCTATTTCGCCGTCTTATGACAGTAACGACAATGAGAAAATTTCAATCCTGTCATTAAATAAACTCATAGATTGGTGAAATATTGAAATTTCTAATGAAACTAATCAGATTATATATTTCTTTTAATTTTTAATCTTATTTATTTTCTGTTTACTTTTTATAATTTATAATGAAGGGAAGAAAACGAATATTTTAAAAGAGATTCATTTCTGAAACAGTGGATATATTTTGTAAAATGTAGAATTTAATGTGTTCCAACAATTTGTTTTGATGGAATTTTTATTATATGGGGATTATAATTGCAATAAACTATTGAACACGTTGTCATTAAATAAACTCGTAGAGTGATGAAATAGAAGATTCTCTTAGTAGATTCTCTTCAAATTATTTCTTTTAAAACGACTTGATTTTAATTATTTCTTTTACTATTACTAAAACAACAGTTCTTTTCGAAACCGTTTTAGTACGTTTAAACGTGTTAAAATATGTCAGGGCTGCCTTAAAGAAAAATTATAATCAAAATCAGATAATTAGATAAATTGGTTAATATTTTGATATTAACATATATTGTTAGTGATTTCTAATCCGGAGAAAATGCGCTTTTCAACGGTATATTTGACATCATTGGTTAGGTTCATAATACCACAAATATTTATAACTTTATTAAAATAAACTTTATTAAAATAACTTTATTAAATAAAAAGGCAAATTGTTTTTCCAGACATCTGTTTTTCTACAGGCTGTAAAAGTTAATGATGAAAATGGTTATTTTACAACATGCTGTAAAAGTTAATGGTGAAAATGGTCATTTTTCGCCGTTTTTATAAGTTATTTTGCATTTTACCATCGTATGAGATTTCCGAGACCCTGGGGCACGTGCATTATCTATGTGCAAGTTGAAAAATAGGCTGCACATACAGACAAGCTGCAGGTCGAAAAATCTGCGTTTTTTGTTAAAAATCATAATGTCGGGCAGATTTTCTAACACCATACAAAATTTGTTAAAAAAAAACAAAAAAAAAAAATTTTTTTATTAAATTCTTTGAAATTTTTTTCGTTACTGAAAACGAACCAAAACACATAAAAACGGACTCGACTATAAGAAACGAACTTTAAGAAAAAAAGGGGACTGTTTGGGAGCGCTGCTACACCCAATGACTTTTTCAATCTTAAACGATAAAGAAAAATTATGTTTCTAACAAAGATTATGAAACAGTTTCGAAATTGAAAGAACATTGTTACGAAATGTTGATCTACAGGTAAAAAACTGTCCCTGTCACAAGCTTTTCGAACCTCACGTATAATTACATTCATAATTTTAATACTTGCGGACCTCTAGACTAATAAGAATCTTTTTAAAACATATGTACATTTGTTCATTAATGGTCAAAGAATTTCCAATGTTATTAATATAAATGCATATTTTAATGTAACAAAATTATAAATGCTTATTTAATTAAAAGAAAATTAAAAGAAACTTGGAATCTGAACAATCTTTTATGAAGATACTCTACAGAAATCCAGTGCATTTATCTTGTCGGAATCCAAGACGTAACACTAAGATGAATGAGAAAATGTCAGTGTGTTAGAGGATACGATATTGAACAAATGGATATTTTAAAGAATTTAGATTTGTGATTTCAACATTACTAGTGCCATTTTAATAACCATTCACCGAACTCAACAAATTTTATGTAACGGTTCTACCGAACCTGCTGAATCCTGCCACTGATACTACTTCACAATGCGATCTTTCTATCGATTCATGTGTGTCCTATATTGTTGCACCATTGGTCTAATTTTCATTGAATTGTTACTTTGTGGTCGCATTTCTTGTTGGATTCTATTTTATTTTATTTTCATAACAAGTCTGTGCCTAATGACTGGCAAAAAAGGATCAATCATTTCGTGCTTTGCGTAGTAATCGAAATCTCCCCGGATTAATCGAAGGATCGTATGAAGAAAAAAAAAATACAGCACTAACTGAAATTGCATAAAGCGAGGAAAACCTGTTACTTTATCAAGTTGAAAGTAAAAGAAATAAAATTATAAATACTGTCCTGAATAAAATAATTTGTAAACTTTTCTGAGATATAATTTTACTAATACGTTTTTCTAAAATACCGAAGTAAATTCACGCGAACATTAGATGCAATGAAAATAGAAATCTAGAACCGTAGCGTAGATGTTTCTCATATTAATCCAGTTTGTCGGGCAGAATCAGATATTCAATTTAATAGCTCTTTCTTTTACACAGCATAAGTTAAAGTATGATTTGCATTTTAATCAGCATCACATAATCCTCCATAAAAGAGGCTGATTTTATTAAGTAATTCAAAATGTGCAACTTCTGTTGTATTTTGTTTTATGTGTCCGAAACAAAAACATGCAAGGTTTTGCATTATTCGCCGTTTTAGAATCGCCGTTTATATCTGCCGTTTTAGAAGTACATAATTAAAAAGCTTGTCATGAATAGAACAAAAAGATTCGTATCACTGTATTTTATAAAAAAGAAAGAAAAGAAAAAATAAATAAGTTTTGCAATGTAGAGGTAGACCCAAATGTACAAATATGCTCATGCCAAAGCGATCCAAAGTCCATTAGTTACTGCGAACCTGAGAGAAAAAAAAAATAATAATAATAAAGACATAAATAAAATGAAAACGCGTGTAGAGTCAGCACCAAGGACTTTTATCACTTACATTCATATGAAACACGGATGGGCCATCATCCCCATTACACACACTAGTAAGTAGGAGAAAAATGATATTTATAGATGTCAAAATATATTTCATAATTTTAAGTGGTGCGGGTAGAATACAATCTACGTAAAGTATTAAATATAGTGAGAAAATATTTCACGTTCAAATAAATAATAATATAACAATAAATAAAAACTCAGATCCTAATTTTATACAAAGGTGAAATATTTCCACTGGTGATAAAGATCTCGTGTTTTAAGGTAAACGTGCCCTTTCATTCGTAAAGCTTAAACATTTTTCTAATGACATCATTTTCAACCAATTTTCATTCCGCCTGTGCTGAAATAAGACTAATTAAAAAAAATAATAAGAAGAAAAAACTATTTTACTAAATTAAGTTACATTCTGGAGGCCCGGACTGGCCCGCCGAGCAACCGACCCGCGCGTCAATGCGCCTTGATAGAGAGCCAAGAATTCAGCCTGTCTGGCACCAAAGAGCGTCGCTTCTATTTCAAAATATATATTACTTATTTTTTCTTATTTAGTTTTTTTGTAAAATCATTTATTAAATATTTGTCTGAAATTTGTAGGCTTCGTGTATTCGTACATAAATTCAAATTCTGTGATTGTAATTTTCCCTGTATAAATGTTAATTATATAGATTTTTGCGCTTGGTGTACAAAAATTTTTATAAAGAATATTTTAGGTAAGGCAAACATTCTTTTTTGTTACAAATTACATTTCAACATATGTAAACGGCACTGTTTCAATATTGTCTATAAATGTGGTAATCAGAACGGCTGTCAGCTATTTTGTAAATACGTTTGAACAGGGCTGTTCAAACGCGGCGTCCTTTGAAAGGTTCTTTTTGCACTCCTTCGATTATACCCTGTTGCTAAGATTTTTTTTTTTTTTTTTTTTTTATACAGTATACAGAATCCGCGTTACGCAGAGTATAAGACGGAAATCTGTCTTACATAGACCTTTAGACAAAATTTACTTTATAAAAACCTGTTTTAAAGATACTTTGCTTTAATATCAAATCAGTAATACTAATATTTACAAGTTTCTTAATATTATTAGCAGCATTAAGATTTTTTATCCTCCTGCTGCAAAAAAAAAAAACAGGTTTAAAAAGGTTTAATTAATCATAACATTCTTATTTATTACGAAAATTCTGTATACTTAGGATCATATGGTAGCCACTCACGAGTTAATGTTAAACCCAATGGCAATGTTCTTTACAAATTTCTCATTACATTTCAATACATTACATTTCTCATTACATTTCAATATTTTAAACGATTTTTTTTTCCTTGCATAAGATACCGCAGGTTGATGGCTAAAAGGTTATCTTTATTCTGTTTCGATTTTAGTTACGGTTTTTTTTTTTTTTTTTTTTTTTTTTAAGGACGCTTTCAATTTCGGATCCAGTTCCTAATTTGAAAGCGTCCCCAGAAAGAAAATCTGGAATGGTAATGGATGCTATTGGTTTCTACTCGTTAAAAAAGTTGCGCCCTCCAAAAATCCAAGGGCTGCGCATTTGACAGTGGCCAAGTACGACCCTGCTTTCAGTAGCAGTAGCAGCTCTTCAGGGGGTTCACAATAACTTTTCTACCAGAATTTTTGTATATAAAATTTTATCTGTTTTAATCGTGGGATTTTCTACGATTAAACAAGGAGAACTCTTACAAGAACTTACAAGGAGAACTTACTTGCTCCAGGGCGCTGAATATGTAGCTACGCCACTGAATCAAGATCTTCTAAGAGACTCTGTAAACGAAACGTATATGGTTCAATGCCACTTTACAATAGAGAGTTTAAATGAATCGGATGTAGTAACATATTTGAAATTCTTGTGTTCATAGCCACTTTGACAAAAGTTATGCTATTTACTATTGTTTTTCTCTGTGTTAAGTACAGGAATCAAGTACTTCAACGTAAAAATTCGCTAATTACACAACTATTTAGTCTTATTAAAAAATCTTTTGAGTTACCCTGTAAACGAACAGTAAATTCTACAATTCTGTTTTACGTCAGGAAGCTAACTTAAGTCGTTCTTAGTAACATATTTTAACATCATGCGCATACGTTCTTTTTGAAAAGAGTTAGACCATTTAATATTTCTTTGCTTTATCTTAAGTATATGAATAAATCACTTTAAAGTGGTATACATAAAAAACTAATTAATATTTTTACACGAAATATTAAACATTTGAACTACTCATAAAAACAATTCAAATGCTGCAAACCACGTAAAAATCGGATAATTACACAACTCTTTAGCCCTTTATCAAAAGATCTTTTGTGAGACCCTGTAAATTAACCTTAAATGTTACTATTTTTTTTATAATAGGAAGCTTACTTGGGTCGACTGTAATAACATATCTTAATATCATGTGTATGCGACCATTCCTAAAAGAGTTGGGTCATTTATTATTTTTTTGCTCTATGTTAAGTATAGGAATCAATAACTTTAAACTGATATAAATAAAAAACTAATTAATATTTTTACATGAAACTTACAAAGGTTTGAACTACTCATAAAAACAATTCAAATGACGTAAATCGCGTAAAAATCTGATAATTACACATTGCTGTAGCCCTGTCAACAGTTTTTGGTCTGAACAAGATTTCAAAAGTGCAAAAAACAGCACTTTTAAAATCGCATTTACTGAAAACCTATTCGACGAATTTTGTTTTACTTTAGATTTCTTTGTCATGTGGCACGCCCCATTCCATAGAATCAAGAATTTTGTTTCTATCATAAATAGAACGCGAGATATAGATGTGTCAAAAACCCGTTTTGTCCCGTCCGCAAAATATAAACTAGACAGAGTTAAAAAAAAAAAAAAAAAAAATTGTAAAATCGTTTGGCATCCATTGGCGGAAATTCCTTTCATTTACGGTTCAATGCATTGCTGTTTCTTATGCTTGGCGAGAAACTCTGTCGAGTTTCTATGATAATAACAGAACTTCACGGAGGAAGAGATATGGAGAACAAAGAGCGTTAAAATTTTATAATACAGCTTTTCTCCCAATACGTGGCGCTGCGATAGATATGAGGTGGGCTAGCGCTAATGCAACGCTTTTCAATACTAAAAGCAAAAATTTTTTATTTCTTTATTATTTTTTTTTTTTTTATGGAAAATTTGAATTTTAAGAAAGACGAACAAGTAAGAATTTCAGTATGTACAGTTTTCTTCACACGATGCATATGTTTTATAAGTTACTCGGCGTTTCGATTGCTTCTTAAAACTTTTTCAAATAAAAGATCATTCTGACCAAAACCATAAGGAAAGACATTGAATATTTGGTAATATGGTAACATCGCAGAAGAAATACAGAACGGGCGTATAATTTTTAGAGTTTAAAAGTATTATTAAAATTTTCTGGAGTGAATTTTAATCTCACGTATATTGATAACCTTTGAATAATTTAATAACTCATAACTTTTGATATTATGCAATTAATAAATGTACAATTAAAAAACAAATTTTTATCTTTATTATTTGGAAAAAGAAAACTTGAGCAAATAATAGGTCATTGTCCAGGCACTAATTTTTGGAAAATCGTAAAGAATGACTTTAATATAATCTTAGTTATGAATGGTCTCAAAACTCTTCTTTTTTCACACATAAATGCTACCCCCTTCATATACACTGCCTGCTACAGATAGAAAAGGTAATGAACGTACCTGACAAATTGAAAATTACACCGTTATTAAAAACGTATATATACTTAAAACTTTTTTATTAAAGAATATTAAATTTCTTATTTAAATGAGTTATTTTACCTTTTATTTTCATAACTTAAATGGTATTGATATTTAAATGATTTAAAATCTGGAAATCTGGAAAAAAAAATTGTTGTTTTTTGGTAATAATAAATTATCTAAGTTACAGACCCCCCCCCCCCCCCCCTACTCCATAATGAACATTTTAAAATGTTTAAACTTTGCTTTAAAAAATGCTTTCAATAAAATATTTTGATTTAATTGTACAGCTGAGTATAAGTTCTTATAAAATAAGTTCTTGAAAATAAGTTCTTATACCTGCACTTCTGAGTGAAGCCCCAAAATAATTTTTATTCTACACATGAATTTACTTCATGGATAAAATAATGACTCTGATGTCTCGATGCCCAAACTGATCCAGACCCTTCATGTAGTATATATCACGGATGATATTCCTCCGTGGTATATATATATATATATACATTTTTTTTTAATACATTGTTATGAAACTAAGTAGCTCATTTTAAGAATTCTTTCTTTGATTAAAATGAAATTTTTAGGACTCCTCCCCCTTTCCATGCACAAAATATCAAAATAAAATTACAGAAATTTAACTTCTTACAAATACCTCTGACTTATAAAATTCAGGTTTAAATGTAGTTTTATAATTTTCTGTTGTAACTGCCCTTTTATCTATGTAATAAAAATTTTTGATTTAATTGAAAAGCTAAGTAATTGAATTAAATTATTAAATTGCTCTTACATGAATCTAATACGAACCAAATTTTTCTAAATAGCTGCTTTTAATTTATTTCATTTGTTTAATAACCTTTTTTATTATTAGACCAGATTAAGTACTGTAAAGTTTTTTTCTCTCTCGACTTTTTTTTTTTTTTTTTTTTTTTTTTTTTTTTAGGTTACACTATCAGAATTTGTTTTACATCCAGGAATAAAACCCCAATCCAATACCATCTTAAACATAGTATATAACATAATTATAAGTATAGTTGTTATGTAAGTATCGCCTGCAGCGAGCTAAAGCTGAATGTTCCTTGGTTTCATGTGCTCCGAATTCATGTAAGTTTCTTTTTCTTACTTTCTGCGTTTGGCAACACTCAGTGTTCTGTTTTCTTCTTGTTTTTTTGGAATGCGATAAACGATGTTATAGAATAAACCGTGTGATGGCTCGCTTTTCTTTTTTTATGAATAAACCGCATTTACAGTCCACTATGTTGTGTTTTTAGTTAAGAACCAGCAGTGTGTGTGTGTAGTGAGAAACGCAAAAACAATAGTATATACCGTAATTTTGCGCGTAAACGTCGATTTCCTACCAGAATTTATTTTAAGTAAAATGTGACTTCCTTCTGCTTATACATTTTTCCATTTATTAGACTCTATCCTTAATCTCTTTTGCTTTACTTTTTTATTCCCATTGTTTGATTTTTCTTCTATTTTTAATTGTTCTTTCTTATGTAGTTAATACTACATTTAACTTTTCCCAACGGCTCAATATTTACAAGACACTTTACTCACAAATAGACTGGGCGTAAAGTTGATCGCAACTCGGAAGCCCCTTCACCGACATCAACTGTTCGGCAACTGTTCGCCACTTATTTCACTTCTGATTTTCAATAAAATTTCCGGTTTGAAAAAGACTTAACTAGGGTGCGGCGCATATGCGCGTAATTACAGTAATTGTTATAATTAAAAATAGACGAATAAAATATTTTCAGATTTTAACACATACTCCAATGATATTCTGTTAGAAGTCTGCTTAGATACACTTGCAGAACCCTTCATTTTTGGAAAAATATAACTTGCGATTTCGGCAATTAATGCTATTCATGTGTCCTCTCCATCCAGCTTTATCCGTCAGCCATAGTATTGCTCGAATTAATACAGGATGATAACATTATAAATATATTCATTTCACACCAGTAAAAATTAAATGTACATTATGAATCTTAAAAATATAAGTTTCGGAGACATTCCTGATTCTAAGTATGAAGAGTTCAATTAACGAGTGAGCGCCTGCATGGCACTAAGTTCTCCTCGTTGAAATACTACGATCATGGTAATAGAATACCTCAGGTAGGGGAACGCTGTGTTAGGTTTTTGACTCCGAAATGAAGTTTGGTAATGCGCGAAATCTCGTGTAGTGGCCGGAGCGCCATCTGTGTCAGCAATCAAAGTTCAGCAAATCGAAAACTTTTTTTTTTTTTCCTCAAGCTGCATTTAAAAAGAAATTCTGTGATGTTTTTTAATTAATAAAACAGAAAACGAACTATTTTAAGAGTTTGTAAAATATTTATATTAAATTTTACAAACTGCAAATAATATATATTTTCACTGTAATATTAAAAAGGAACAAAAAATATTCATTCTTATTCAAAACAAGCCTGGAACTCAAATATATCTTTTTTTTTTCTTTTAAATTTTATTGTACTTCGCTATCCGGGATTTATCACGTAATTCTCGTAAATATTTTATAGAATAACTTTTTTTTTCTAATTAAAACAAATGATGATGTTTTTATATGCTTTTATTTATTTTTTAAAATAAATAAAATATGAAAACCAGGACTATTTAGTTTAAGAATTTGTTAAATATTCATACTAAATTTTACAAACTGCAAATAACAAAAAATTATATGTATTTTCTTCCCAGCTGTATTATTTAAAATGAGTAAAAAATATCAATTCCTATTCAAAACATTTATTGGAATAAGGTAAATTTTGATAGGATTAATTTTATTGTACTCAAACTCTAGATTAAAAAAAATATTTATGCCTACTACAAATGTAAAGTAAATTTGAAATTTGTAGCAATTGGGCCCTAGGCCCCCGAATTTAGCATGTAATTTTCATTAGAGATGATATTTTATACTATTAGAGTAGGATAATAATAAATATATTTATCTAAATATTTATTTACATACTCCCATCTATACTTTGAGGCATCAGAAATGCTCAAATTTTTGTGACAATACAGGAAAGGGAAACCTAGAAAAGAAAAAATAGTGTTTCCTATACTGCTGGATTATTGTAATTTTATTCTTATATTTAATGTAATATAAATTCAAATACAACTAGCTTTTTCTGTAAATTAATACACATGTATAATATGAATCATTTTCTACATTCAAGACTTGCTGTCAATAACTTCCTATTTAAAATACTTTTTTTTTTCAAAATCAAAAAATAATTTGATGTCTATGTGTTTATTGCATTTGATCAAGATATTTTGGTAAAATAAAAAACTTTTGTGCCTATGTGTGTATATTTAAATAAAGATTACACAAGAAAAATTACATATCTTTATTTAAGGAACAAACATTATTTAACAGAAATAATTAACAAACATTTATTTAACAAAGAAAAATACCAAAAATATAATTTCAAGAATTACTCGGCTACAAACATTTAAAAATCACAGCATTTACCTTAAATTAAAAAAAAAAAAACTATATAAATATATATATATATAATTTCAAAAAGAAGCACAAAGGCCATCCATTTTATTCAGTTAATTTATCTGTTGCACCCCCCCCTCCCTTTTTCTTTTTTCCTGGAAGGGGTGGATTCATTTTTTGAATTGGTGAAAACATAATTTTTAACTGTGTTTCCTATCTGAACTAAATTTTTGGCATTTTTTACTGTGCTAGATGAGCTATGCTCACAGAAACAACGATGGATTTCTTATACCCAGTTCTTTATTCTGTCTTTCGACTTTCTTATAACCTGTGTCACATCCATATACAAAACAGTTCCGAGCCATATTAAAATATAATGTAAAATTAATATTTTATTAAAGAAATAATAACGCACTCCTATAGCAAACAATGTTATTTTGACTCAGCTAAAGATCGCAGCGCCACATGCGGCCACTTCGGCGTTAGGCTCAAGTTTGCAAGGAAGATGCCATAGGGGAAAATTCTCCTAATCTATTTATATCTCCCTGACTACGATGAAGATTTGGGTATATTCCTCTCCAAGCTGGATATTGGGAATCATTCCTTTTCCATCTCACAACGCTTTTTACGGGTACTTTCTCAAAAAGGGACTTTTTGTCCAAATCCATTTGCTACTTAAGAAATCTTCCGGCATGAAACTTTGAATGTTTGAATATTCCAAAATGTTTTACATGGAAAATCTACTTATTTCTCAATTAAATATAGAATTAAAAATTCGAAAACTCTTTTGCAGTAATAAGTTCAAATATTGGTCTGAACTTGTGCATTGAAGTGCGGATTGCCATTCTGCCTCTGCCCCTCTGACGACAAAAAAGGATGGACTATTTCAGTTCTCCATTTTGAAAAACGTCGGTAGAAACTTATTTTGGAACATTTAATATTTTTTAATTTCTTAATATTTAGAGATATTTCTTTTTATGTTGATATAAAATAATTCTTAGTTTAGCGTATTTCATGTTTCATTCTGCTTTTAAGAGCACATTATTTATAATTATGTTTATATAAGCCAAAAAGAACTTTGTATGCTGCTCTTTGTTTTTTTTTTTTTTTTTCAGTTACTCCAGTTACTTCCACCGGCGGTCATTTTATTTTTAGATGGTCACCTGGGGGCAGTTGACTTGTCAGTGTGGCCGAAGCTGTGGGAACACGTTTCCCCCATTTTCAGCAAGTGACAATTGACACATTGCCAAATACAATGGAATCTGTCACTCCAAACATTCATGTGCACTAGCTACATTCAAGAAAAGGAAAAATAATTATCACCAACCTAACCAGGTTTTACTACCTTTTTCTGATTATTGTGCTATAACGTTTGATAAAATAATTATAATTCAACAAACTGTATTGCATAATATTTTTGATTAAATTATCCTCCCAGTGGTATATTGCTTTTATGGTTTTACTAAGAAATATTTGGTGTTATGATCCGTCAAACTTCAAAAAAGCATTTTTCCCAAAAGGTGTCCACAATTTTGGCCACCACTGTATATATGTACATTGCGAACATTTTCAGTAAATTCAAACATTGTAGGTGCTGATCATGAAATACAGGGGAACAAAAAAAAAAAAAATAATTTTTACAGTTTCATTATTTTAGAGAATGAACAAGTTTTTTTCTGTAACATCATGCAATCCATTTATGAGAGAATAGGTTTTGTGGAAATTTTAGAATATTGATTGCAGTAATTACAAAATATTTTTTTTCAGAATTTGAAAGCGTTAATTCATAAATCTATTCACCATACTTATATATTATAAATGTATCTATATGTATATGCAGATTCCAGTTCGTGATTGTACTTTAAACATTGATAATTTTTATAGTGAAATATACAGTAAATATTATAAAATTAAAATTAAGTCAATTAAAAAAATTTTCTTGATAAAGAGTTTGTATATGCAGATGAATTGGCTTCATTTGTAAAATTCCTTGTCAAATTCATGAAGTTTTGAAGGAAATTCATGAAAAGAAATTCCATGTATTTTTTTTTCTCTAAATCTGTAGTATGGAACACAGCAACAAAACATTTTCTACTAAATAAAATGGAATTTCATTTGCATTATATCTAAGAAAACACAAGGGGGAAATGCAAAGATAAGGAAATTCTCCATTAGTCACGGTGGGTAAAAGCGCCACCTACATTCCTCCGGAGAGAAAATCTGATTCCTCTTGAACAAAGGGATTTTGACTTTTTGTTACGGCTGTATAAGGGAAGGGGAACGATCAGGGCCCTCGCTAAGGGCGAGACGAGGGGGGGAGCCTCCCCCACCAAACGTTCCCGAATGCTGTACACTTATCAAATTTGTTTAAAACTTTAATAAAAACTATAATATACTTTCTATTTCTGATAGAATTGGCAAAAGTTCTAAATCTAATTGGGAATATTATTAAACTTTTTACAAATAAGAACTATATTACACTTTCTAATTGTGGTAACTTGGAAAAATTATAAAACTAGTTGGCAAGCTTGTTGAATTGGCGAAAACTATTTATTTTTGCTTCTCAATGAGTTGGCAAATACTGAAATTTGACTTGGCAATTTAAGGTCCTCTCCCCCCTCAATAAAAAATGTTAGCGATGGCCCTGAGAACGATCGAGTTTGGACGTGTCACAATACTTGCCTAGACAAATTCAATTAGACAACACGGAGGTATCTTTCTCCGTGTTAGACGAGGAAGACAAGTCAAGAAACATTAGCTTGGCGTTTATAGCAGGTTCGCCAAGATTTTGGCAAAAATTCTTTCGGCCGATCAAATTCTATTTCTCGTACGTCGCTACGTTCTTATTTGTAAAGGTACTCTAGTTTAAAGTGATACACACGTTTAATATACAGTAAACAATCATATATTAAAATATTTGACATCAATCAATAAAAAAAAATGCACTGTTACTGTATGATGTCTGTTTTTAGTTTAAACCCTTCCGTGTTGTATTAAAATTGTGATATAAGAAATACATTCAAAAACGTTCAGTGGTTGTTGAAAAAATGCTGATATACTACAAACATACATACGTATATAATGGACGAAAATGGAAGTTTTTTTTATGTTGCTTAATAAATAAATAAATTGAAATACAAATCATTGACTCAGAGAATGTAGTCCACGAGTATTTTTTTCATACGCACTGAAGTTTTGAAATACCATTCAAATATAGCTTTAGAAGATTACTTCCCGATAAATAGAAGTAAGAAAGAAGAAGAAATGTACATGGGATATGTATAGTGCATAATTACTTTTAATTTCTAAAAATCTTCTATCTTTTACAATATTTTAAATATTCTCAAATCAATACATTCCCCGACAATGATATGTAAGAAAAAAGCTAATACTCACTTGTTTTGTTTCCCCGAAAACACATTTAATAAAAAGAAAAGTGCCCAGTTAAACTGATGGCATTGAGCTCACAAGCTATTCACACTAATTGTATATTATACTCTTATTTCAAAGAACAATGCTTCTCAAAAAATAAAGAAATCGACAATAAATTAAGGTGGGATAATCCTCCGTCCCCCTTTATACTTAGCCAATGAACCCCCAAACTAATCAAGGAAGCGCCTTATCACAATGAACCTATACACACAATTTGAAGCAAATCCGATAATTCTGCATGAAACACCTATTTATCTAAATTAAGGGGGGATTAGCCCCCGTTTCCCCCTTTATAATTAAGCAATGAACCCCTAAAACTAATCAGGGAAGCGCCTTATCACAATGAGCCTATAAACAAAATTTGAATAAAATAAGAAAATTCTGTATGAAAAACTCATTTATCTAAGTTAAGGGGGGATTAGCCCCCGTTCCCCCCTTGATACTTAACCAATGAACCTCCAAACCTAATCAGGGAAGCGCCTTATCACAATAAACCTATAAACAAAATTTGAACCAAAAAGGATATTTCTATCAAGAGTTATCGCGTTATGTACATATGTACATACATAACCGGCGGGCACATTAGCTCTCAGGCTTTGATAGCCTGTGAGCTAAAAATTAATTTAGAGCAAAATGTCATTATTTTACACAGAGGTAACATTATTTCGAATTATATAGAAAGGTTCGGGGCTTCTAGCAAGACTCCAATTGGTGCGGGGCCCTGGACAGACGCCCCGTTTACCCGATGATTGTGCCGTACACTGGCCATAAGTACTCTTCAGTTAATCGTACAAAGAAAACAAAAACTGTTTTGGATAGTAGTCTTTCAAATAAAACAATAAAAAATATTCGCGATGTTTCTACAATTGGCTATTTACATTAATCAGTTAATTACAAGAATATGGCCAATTCATAAATAAAATGAAATCGATCGATCCAAATATTTATAGAAAATTTTTTTCATTTTTAATTAGATTTATTTTTTACATTTTGTTTCATTTTTTATTCTTTTATACTTTTAATAAAATCAAAATGAGCCATCTCCTCGAAGAGTCTCCGGTGCAAAAAGCATTTTGGGGGCCCAACATTTATTCAAAGATGATGAAAGTTTTTTTAATCTCCTATCGTGCGTGTGTGTGTGACAAGAGGAGAGGTATAAATTCAGGTGTGAACAAACCTTTTCAGAACTATATATTTTTCAATTTTTTTTTTTTTTTAATATGTCGTTGGGGGCATTTATGCTCTTTCTAGCCGATTGTAACCGCGTTTTCCCCACACAAATATTAGAAGTCAATTTTTTACCAGAGTACAGTACCATCTATCGGTGACAACTGACATATTTCAATACGTATTAGTATGCTACCTCTGTAATACATTAACGTATATATTACGGAGGTAGTGATCAGTAAATAGCGTAAACAAATGCTGTATTGAGAATATTTATATGGAAAGTTAAAATATATAGCTTAAAAAATAAACTTTGTAATTAATTTCTAGAATTTCAAAAATGTATTTATTATATTTTTCTTTCATATAAATAACAATTTAAATTGCTGTAGTAACTGATATTTTTAATCTAAAATATTTATAATACTTTTATTTTTAATATAAAAGTTCTTTTCGTAATTAATTATAATATATAAATTAATAACACTGTCTTTATTTATAAATAGATTTCTATAAAAAAATAAAACAAACAATGCTTATGGAGTGGAAATATTTATTAACACTTTAAAATTTAATTAATAGATCAAAAACTATGAGCAAGTTTTAAATAGATTATTGCAAAATACCAAGTAGTGGATTAAATTAAAATTACTTGTAGCAATTGATAATACAAATGTGAAAGAAATGAAACACTGGCTTGAATATTACTAAATTAAAAGGATTTTAAAATGAAATTGCAGAGTGACGTTTGAGGTCCCCGATCTTGCTAGTTTCATTATTACAATAAATTAAATTAATATTTATAGTATTTATAGCTTAAAATCTTTATAAATGATAAAGAGTATGAGACGGATCATATTATTAGCTTTTCTATTGCTTAGGAGGTTACTTCGCTCACGGGAAAACACCCGCTCGCTAATGTTAATCCTATGGGACAATTATTTTACAATATCTCGTTTGTATTTCAATATTTTGAAATGATTTTTTTTTTTTTTTTTTTTTTTTTTTTTTTTTTTTTTTCACCGGATAGCTGAGGTAAATTTCTGCACAGGCCGTTTTTTACTTTTTCGATTTCGGTTGCGGGTATTTTCATGAGGATACTGCTACTTTCGAAAATGTTTCCGAAAGTGAAAGTATCCTCATTTAAAAAACTGTAAACAAAATCGAAAAAGTAAACAATGGCCTGCATAGAGATCGATCTAAACTATCAAGTGCAAAGAAAATCATTTAAAAATTTTGAAATACAAACGAGATATTGTAAAATAATTGTCCCATAGGATTAACTTTAGGGAGCGGGTGTGTTCCCGTGAGTGAAGTAGCCTCTTAACACACATTTAAAATCTGGAAAATAATCTACTATTTTAAAGATTTAAATTTTTTCTAGAGTTGGTCTTTTTCCTTACAATTATTATTATCTGTTGATTTTTGGCAAAAAATTGTCACATAGGGTAGTAGAAATTTATTTCAAGATATGGGCACACAATATTTTCTTATGACTTTCATCATTTATCAAAGGACATGAAAAATGGGGTTTTTCATTATTGTAGGCCTAAATACAGCCATTAAAACTTTAATTATGTCCTTTTCAAGTCTGTCAATACTAAATAAATTGTTGAGAAATCCTTGATCACATGTTCTGTGGGCGGAGTTAAGCTCACGGCGCGCGTTACGTAATGTGACGTAACCCCGAACTGATTAGAAAACAGTTTTGTATTTTTTACTTGGAATAATTTTGTATCTTAAATATGGAGCATCTTGATTGCTCTCCTGGAATTTATTATTATTTAAATTACTCTTTTGTTAAGTTTTATTGTTAATAAAAAGAAGAAAGACTACAAGACTTTTAATGTGAAATCATGATCGACACAGCTCTCCCAGATACATATTATTTTGTTTCTTCTTTCGACAATACGTGTTTCTGACACCTGCTGATACTATCATATTTTTTATGGCGTCACGTAACCCGGGAATTGCAAGAAATTGTTCTGAGTTCGTCATCGATGTGACTATATAGGAAAAAACATTTATCGAAAGTTTTTATTTTTCTCTTCTCGTGGACTAAGCTCTGATAAAAGGTACTGTAAACTTTATTATTATTATTATTATCATTCTAAAATGGAAAAAATTGATAAGTTAAAATCAAAACGTAAGCTTGCTCGAACTTCATGCACGAAATTAATTTCTTCTATTGATACATTTATTCAAAGTATTGATAATCAAAGTGACAATGATAAATTTAAATTATCAGAATATTTAATAAATTTGCAAGAAAAACAAGATGAGCTTAAAAATTTAAATGAAAAAATTGAAGAATTAATTGATGATGAAACGCAATTTGAAAACGAAATTCAAAAGTCACTTGAGTATGATGAAGCTATATCTGATTCGAAAACCAATATTAGAGGTAAATTAAAACAGTTTAAGGTCGAGCAAGCTGAATCTGTTAAAAGTAATAACAGTATTTCTAATTTAAATAATGCATCACAGAATCCTGTCAATTTGCCCAAACTAAATATAACCACCTTTAGTGGTGATCCAAGTAAATTCTTGGAATTTTATAATAGTTTTGAAAGCGCTATAGATTCAAATGAATCATTAACTACAGTTGATAAATTTTTATATTTGAAATCTTTCTTAAGCGGTGAAGCTTACAAATCAGTAGCTGGTTTTGCTTTAAAAGAAGAAAATTATAAGTCTTGTTTAACCTTATTAAAAGAAAGATATGGAAAACAAGACCAGTTAATTAGTTGTTTTGTTAATAAACAATTAGAAATCGAACCTGTTAAATCTTCATCAAATATTAAGGGGCTCAGACATATTTAAGATGAAAGTGAAGTCAGTATTAGGAATTTGCAATCTATGGGTATTGCATCAGATAAATTTGGATATATATTAATACCTATATTGTTAAAACAATTGCCACATAATTTAGTGGTAGAATTTCACAGAAATAGGGATCCTAAGAAAATGGGTGATGTAGGGGAATTAATGAAATTCATCAAGTTTGAAATTGAATCTATGGAGGCTGCAGATCTAGTGTCAGGAATTTCGTTGAAATGTCAGGAAACGTTTCATTCGAAAGCTGAATATTCTAAAGAGAAATTTAAAATAAAAAATAATTTCCCGACAGCAGCTGCATTAAGTACTGTTACTAAAGGTGTTTGCATTTTTTGTAATTCTAATTCCCATACTGGATTAGGATGCAAAATCCTAACCAATGAACAAAAAAGATTTAAGTTAAAGGAAGACGAACGCTGTTATAAATGCCTTTTCAAACACTTACAGTCAGCTTGAAAAGTATAAATTCAACCCTGTCAAACATGTCAAAGCACACAACATAATCACTTATTTTGCCTACAAACAAAATGTAAGAAATTAGTTGAAAATCAAGATCCAAAATCAAAACAAGCTAACCAAATTCCTGAAAATGAAACAGTAATGCAATCTAATCATAAGTCGAAAAAATTGAGAAATAATTATATCACTCTACTGGAAACGGCTTGTGTTCAGGTGGAAAGTGGATCTAAAAAATTATTTGCCAGAATACTATATGATTCTGCGTCCACAAAAACATTTATTCGGAGTGATTTGGCAAAGGCATTAAATGACAAAATCTTAAGAAAAGAAAAACTTTTCATTTACACATTTTCTAACAGAAATCCTACACAAAAAGAATTTGAATGTGTATTAATAACCTTGAGAAGCAGATATCATCCGTATAATTCTGTTAATGTTGAGGCATTAATTACGGATGAAATCTGTGGTACCCAATTATGTCAAAATATTAATCCCGGGTTCAAAACCTTATTTCAAAGGAATATCAATTAGCTGATTTATTCGAGGTAAATTTACCAGTTCAAATTTTATTAGGAGCTAATTATATTTATGAAACATTATGTGGATCGCTTACCAAAATAAACAAGCAATTATACTTTCAAACGTCTATTTTCGGAACAACATTAGTTGGACAAATGCCAGATAATTATTCGATGAATTCTATTTCTTGTTTAAATGTAATTTGCTATTCGAAAGAAGGAGATTTAACATGTTTAAATGTTTCGGGTGAAAATTTAAATACACAATTAAAAGCATTTTGGGAACTTGAAGCAATTGGTATTATTGAAAGTAATGAAAAGAAAATTTCTAATTATGAAGTAATAAACGAGTTTCAAGAAAACTTAAAATTCGTGAATGGTCACTATGAAACACGTCTTTTATGGAAAAATTCTCGTGATTTGCTTAAAAATAATCTTGAAGTAGCAAAAAAGTGGTTTTCTAGTTTGGAAAATAAATTCCTGAGTCATTATTCAAAGAATACAATTCTATTTTGCTTGACAAAGTTAATGAAGGTATAGTAGAATTTTGCCCTAAAAGGTTTTCCGAGAATAACTGTTACTACATGCCCCATAGACCTGTCATCCGAGAGGATAAAATTACAACAAAAACTCGAATTGTTTTCGATGCTTCCTCTAAACAAGCGGATTCCTAATCTTTAAACGAATGCCTGAATCCGGGTCCTAACTTGAACCCAAATGTTCTGGATATTATTTTAAAATTCCGATTACACAAAATTGCCCTTTCAGCTGACATTGAAAAAGCCTTTCTCCAGATATCTATAGCGGAAGAAGATCACGGAAAAATTACTTAAGATTTTTATACTATGAAGATTTTGACAAAAATAAAGAAATTGTCCCCTATAGAATGACTAGGGCTACTTTTGGTTTCACCTGCAGTCCGTTTATCCTTGCCTGTACTATTAAAAACCATATCAATAAATATAAAGACTCTCACAAGAAAACATTTGAAATCCTTAATTCGTCCCTGTATGTAGATGATTTGTTTACCGGAGAAAATGATGTTGTACAGGCTTTTAATTTATCTAATGAAGTTGTTGATATTTTGAAAGAAGGGGGAATGAATTTAAGAAAATTTGAAACTAATTCCGAGGAGCTTAGAAAAAGATGGATTGATAAGAGCATACCTATTTCTAATTCCGATCCACCAAATAACTCTCTAAAAGTATAAGGCTTAACTTGGAACAATAATGAAGATAATTTGGGACTAGAACTACGTCCATTATTATCAAAATTAAATAATGATTCTTGTACAAAACGGAATGTCTTGAAAATTGCAGCCATGTTGTTTTACCCGGCTGGGTTAATCACTCCTTTTATTATTCGAATTAAATATTTATTGCAACAATTATGGGTAATGGTCATTTCATGGAATGAAAATTTTTCTGGTGAGTTAGAAAATGATTGGAAAACTTGGATTTCAGAAATACAGGATCTCTCACAACTGAAAATTCCCAGATATTACTTTAGCACTCTGATCATGGAAAAGGAGAGTCTCCAGTTACATATATTTACAGATGCTAATCCTAAAGCCTTTGGCGCAGTAGTATACTTACGATATCTAAAGAAAAATTTAAAACTAGTTTTGTCATGTCTAAATCTAGAGTTGCCCCCTTGAAGAAATTAACTCTCCCTCGTCTTGAATTGATGGGAGCAGTTATTGGTGCAAGACTTGCAAATTATCTTTAAAATATTCTCCAGGTATTCCAGTTTGTTTTCTGGACAGATTCGGAAATTGTCCTTTATTGGATAAAAGGCTCAAAAGAAAAATGGAAACCATTCGTCGCAAATAGAATTTCTGAAATTCATGACTTGTCTGATCCTAGTTTATGGAGACATTGCGAAGGCAAACTTAATCCTGCCGACCTAATCACTAGAGGTTGTTCAGGAAAACAATTGGTCAATTCTCAAAAATGGTGGTACGGTCCCGAATTTCTTTCCTTGCCTGAAGATCAGTGGCCCAGAGTTAAAATACCCGCAACTCAAGTGTCTAATGTTTCTGAAGAGCGGTCTCGAAAAGCAGAAATTATTTCTTGTGTAGTTAACACAAATAACGTTGATAAAATTCAAATTTTAAATTTGTCAAGGTATAGCTCACTGAAGAAATTGTATCGAGTAACTGCATGGGTATTTAGATTTATTTCCAATATAAAACTAAAAACAGAAAAACGAAATCTTGTGGAATTATCAGCTGATGAAATAAAAAATGCCGAAAATTTTTGGGTAAAGCTTGTTCAAGAAGAAAGTTTTCCTGAGGTTATAAAAAAAATGCTTAAAGCTTAACAAAAATATCCCTAAAGAATCCAACCTTTTGCAGCTAAATCCTGTGTTGTCAGAAGAAGGATTACTCTTGGTACGAGGGCGGTTACAAAAGGCTAACTTGCCATTTTATGATAAACATCCTATCGTGCTTCCTCCCAAACATAAATTTACTGAATTGATTATTAAAGATTCCCATGAAAGGGTTTTGCATGCAGGAGTGTCAGACACACTGGTACAAACTCGTGAGAAGTTTGGGATTTTGAGAGGTAGACAGTGCATAAAATCAGTCCTCAACAAATGCACAATCTGCAAGAAAATAAACTCTCGTCCATTGACTTACATTTATTCTGAACTAGATGAACCATTTCCTCTAACACCTGCTCATTTTATTATAGGAAAACGAGTTTTGTGTTTACCAACTATAAAAGTAAACGATTTAACCTTACCAGCAACCAAACAAACTTTAGTGAAACGTTTTCGTTTACGTGAGACTATTTGAAACCATTTTTTGGAGGCGGTGGAAGAATGAATATCTCCCCAACTTAAAATCTGCTCACTGCACGGATCAAAATAAAACATCTTATATCAAGATATTTTACTGATAATTTTATATTGACTTTTCTCCTAAACTTCTCTTAACATCTTTACTTTACCTCGTCTGGCATATTTTTGTTTTTTTTTAACTATGAACTATTTTTACTTTTATACTTTAACTAGTAAATTTTCATTATTTTATAGAGATATTTAACACTATCCTATTTTATGTAGTCAATTGGACTACGGCTAGACATTTCATATGGCTCTCTCAGGATTTGATATACACCTACTCAAAGCCAGGGTGTGCAGTTGCTTCGCAACTTGGAAGCCCATTGAACCTATCACAAGTTCAAGTTCTTATATCAAGATAGATGATGATGTGCTTGTGCATGATGAACATTTACCTAGAGCTTTCTGGAAGTTGGGAAAAATTACAAAAACATTTGTTGGAAGAGACGGAAAAATAAGGTCTTGTGAAGTGAAAACAAACAATTCAACTATTAAAAGACCAATAAATCTGTTGTACAATCTTGAAATTAGTGACTTAAAAAACTGAAAAACTTTTTCATTTTATTTTTTCATTTAGAGACTAAAAATTTTCTTGATGACATTTGTATTGGACTTTAACTTCTCTTACTTATCCGTTTTGAATTTTTCTGAAATAATTATTTACCTGATAATAGAATGTACATGAATAATATTTTTAACTGTTTCTTTTTATATTTTTAGTAGAAGATACAATTGTAATTTGTTTTTGTGCTCATTGAAGAAGGTATGTAAGTATCACTGGAATATATATATTTGCATTGTTTCTTGAATTTAATATTTGAAATTTTCTTGTGTTCATGACTTAATCTAGATAGTATATCAAACTTTAATTTCCAGGACTATATATTATTTGTATCTTGACCTGAATTATTTTAAATTTAAAGAATTTATTTTATATTTGACTGTCTTCTTGAAATTCTTGGGCAAAACTTTAAAAATGTTTTGTTTTACTCACTTGGTTTCATTCTTGAATTTTATTATCTTGGATATATTATTATTATTTTTAATCTTGGAATAGATTTTGATCTTGAATAATATTTATATATGTTAAATTGTTTACTTGAATACCTTAATACTATTTTTAATTTGAAAATTGTATACAATTTAGATAATTGAGGTATTATTTGTTAATTGAAAACTAGGTTACTTGTATTGATGTTATATATATATATATATATATATATATATGATATTATATATGTATGATGTACATTTTTTGAAAATTTTTGAAAAACAGTTTTGTATTTTTTACTTGGAATAATTTTGTATCTTGAATATGGAGCATCTTGATGCTCTCCTGGAATTTATTATTCTTTCAGTCTAATATCTTATTTAATTTACTGTTTTGTTAAGTTTTATTGTTAATAAAAAGAAGAAAGACTACAAGACTTTTAATGTGAAATCATGATCGACACAGCTCTCCCAGATATATATTATTTTGTTTCTTCTTTCGACAATACGTTTTTCTGAAACCTGCTCATACTATCATATTTTTCATAAATATTTTAAGGTGGTATCCAACAAAATACTAGGTTACAACATCCGCCACAGTCTATATTTTCTTGTACCGTTCTTGTGAGGTAGCCAGCAATTACAGAAAAAGTTGCCACTTTTATACAATTTTGCGGTAACGCTACCATTTTCTCCAACTTTTCTAAATGATCAGCCAGTATGCTTTGGTAATAGGAAACGGCTTGGTTGAAATCTGCTGGATCTTGCTTGTTTCTGAGATTTTCAGGAAGTGTTTTGGTGGTTTTAATTATTCCCACTTTTAAAATTTTTGCTATTGCGTTACTTGCTGCGTTTGTCAAATCATTGCATCCATCGAGTCTTCTGACATAGCCAAAAAAAGACTCAATGTCATCACTGGAAATTTCCATGTTAAAACGTAATGGAAACCGTTATCCAGAAGATATGTGACAGTTTCGACTGTTGACTTGGTAGTAAGCACAATCGCTTCATATCTCTCCATGCTAAAAAATTCTAGCTTGATATTCTAGCTAGATATCGCTTTCAGCCATATCACTCGACGAATGTCAACGGGAAATTTGTGAAAAAAATATTTTCCTTATTTTTGCTTGATGAACGGCAAAAAGGGACACAACACGACGGCATTTTAAAAAGAAAACATTAATTTTCGTTTACATGTGAAATTTCAATAAAAAAAATACAGTATCACTGTAAAAAATAATAAAAATGTAGATTTTAAAGACACTTCTATGAAGCTATCAATGTAAATATTAGAACGGAAGGTCCCATACGGTAGCGCCATCTATCAGGGTTAGCCGGCTTCCATTTTTGAATCAAAAACGTAAAGCATTTATTATTAAGGTGGCAATGGATCCAGATGCGTTGCCCCCACCACACACCTATTCCTCTTATGGCTAGCCCTAATCATTGATAACTAGTATTGACATCTATTTCAGAATGTTTACACTCCGAAATTTTCCGCTATCAAGTCATCTTGTGGCTGGAATTTTTTGAAAATCACTGTCCGTAAAATAACAATTTCTACATATTTCATACACAGAATTCAATAACATTTTCAATTACATATTCCATTTGATCAAAAATGTTCTTTTGGGTTGCCTTAATGGAAAAGTAAAAACAAAATCAGATAATTCGATAAATCTGTTTTTTTACATGCTGTAAAAGTTAATGGTGAAAATGGTTATTTTACAACATGCTGTAAAAGTTAATGATGAAAATGGTCGTTTTTCGCCGTTTTTATAAGATATTTTGCATTTTACCATCGTGTGAGATTTTCGAGACTCTGGTGCACGCGCATTATCTATATGCAAGTTGAAAAATAGGCTGCACGTACGGACAAGCGGCAGGTGGAAAATTTGCGTTTTTTGTTAAAAATCATAATATCGAGCAGATTTTCTAGCACTATAAAAAATTTGTTCCAAAAAAAAAAAAAAAAAAAAAAAATTAATTCTTTGAAATTTTTTTCGTTACTGAAAACAAACCAAAACACATAAAAACGGACTCGACTAGAAACGAACTTTTAAGAGAAAAGGGGACTGTTTGGGAGCGTTGCTACCTCAATGACTTTTTTATTCTTAAACGATAAAGAAAAATGATGTTTCTAACAAAGATTATGAAACAGTTTCCGAATTGAAAGAACATTGTTACGAAATGTTGATCTAAAGGTAAAAAACTGTCCCTGCCACAAGCTTTTCGAACCTCACGTATAATTAAATTCATAATTTTAATACTTGCGGACAACTAATAAGAATCTTTTTAAAACATACGTACATTAATGGTCAAAGAATTTCCAATGTTATTAATATAAAATGCATTTTTTAATGTAACAAAATTATAAATGCTTATTTAATTAAAAGAAACTTGGAATCTGAACAATCTTTTATGAAGATACTCTACAGAAATCCAGTGCATTCATCTTGTCTGAATCCAAGACGTAACACTAAGATGAATGAGAAAATGTCAGTGTGTTAGAGGATACGATATTGAACAAATGGATATTTTAAAGAATTTAAATTTGTGATTTCAACATTACTAGTCCCATTTTAATAACCAGTTCGCCGAACTCAAAATATTTTATGTAACGGTTCTACAAAACCGGCTGAATCCTGCCACTGATACTACTTCACAATGCGATCTTTCTATCGATTTATGTGTGTCCTATATTGTTGCACCAATGGTCTAATTTTTATTGAATTGTTACTTTGTGGTCGCATTTCTTGTTGGATTCTACT
Organism: Maratus michaelseni; assembly: GCA_963931845.1. Taxonomy (NCBI): domain Eukaryota; kingdom Metazoa; phylum Arthropoda; class Arachnida; order Araneae; family Salticidae; genus Maratus; species Maratus michaelseni. The sequence continues at coordinate 94,739,697 of OZ007597.1, read as the reverse complement.
TTATTTTATTTTCATAACAAGTCGGTGCCTAATGACTGGCAAAAAGGGATCAATCATTTCGTGTTTCGCTCAGTAATCGAAATCTCCCCGGATTAATCGAAGGATCGTCTGAAGAAAGAAAAAAAATACAGCACTAACTGAAATTGCATAAAGCGAGGATAACCTGTTACTTCATCAAGTTGAAAAGTGAAAGAAATAAAATTATAAATACTGTCCCGAATAAAATAATTTGTGAACTTTTCTGAGATATAATTTTACTAATACGTTTTTCTAAAATACCGAAGTAAATTCACGCAAACTAGATGCAATGAAAATAGGAATCTAGTACCTTAGCGTAGATGTTTCTCATATTAAGTAATTCAAATGTGCAACTTCTTTTGTATTTTATTTTATGTGTCCCAAACAAAAACATGCAAGGTTTTGCATTATTCGCTCTGCCGTTGTACTGAATCAAATGCTTCAGAATCCAATACCTGTTTGTCCTATCTGAAGAAAAAATTTCACGAATTTAAGTTGATTTCTATTTAACGAATTTTCTTCATAACGAAGTTTTTAAGTGTAACGATGAGACTTCGTTAGATGGAAGTTCCACTGTATTTTGTTTTATGTGTCCCAAAAAAAAACATGCACGGTTTTGCATTATTTGCTCTGCCGTTTTAGAAGTACATAATTAAAAAGCTGTCATGAATAGAAGAAAAAGATTCGTATCACTGTATTTTATAAAAAAGAAAGAAAAGGAAGAAATGAAAAAATAACTAAGTTTTGTAATGTAGAGGTAGGCCCAAGTGTACAAATATGCTCATGCCAAAGCAATCCAAAGTCCATTAGTTACTGCGAACCTGAGAAAAAAAATATATAATAATAACATAAATAAAATGAAAACGCGTGTAGGGTCAGCACCAAGGACTTTTATCACTTACATTCATATGAAACACGGATGGGCCATCATCCCCATTACACACATTATTAAGTAGGAGAAAAATGATATTTATAGATGTCAAAATATATTTCATAATTTTAAGTGGTGCGGATAGAATGCAATTTACGTAAAGTATTAAATATAGTGAGAAATTATTTCATTGAAATAATTGAAATATTTCTTGTTCGTCTATTGAATTTTAGATTTAACACGAGTATTCAATAAAATACATATTACAAACTAAAGTAACCTTAACTTTATTTATCTCTAACTATAATAAACAAGAACGAAAAATCATGCGTAAAGCATAGATTATGTAACACTTACCAACGCTTCCAAAATAATTTTACAAATCATTACCGTTTAATAAGCTGAAAGATAACATCTAAGTAAACTATTTGGAAAACGCATAACATATTTAAAAACTTAATTTTAGGAATTTCCATCATGTAGAATATTCGGAAAATTATCCGAATACTTTTATTCACCTCTGTATATGATATATAGATTTGTATATATACTACATAGGATGCTAAATTTTAGTTTAATTACGAAACGCGTTGCGCAGTTTAAAATTCTACTTCTGGAGTTTCTGTCAATAAACGGAAATGTGTTCGAGAACTTTTGTGCTGCCCTGTATAGGATCTACAGAATTTATACACACCAAGTAATAGAAAAGTGAGTTAAATTTTAAATCGCGTTCAGCAACTTAAAACGCACATCCAGGAATTATTTTTAACAGACAGTATAGAATTGTTTTGTGTGTCCCTGTAAATGAACGATGACTGCTATAAACACAATATACTGTAATAAGCCTCTTGTAATGCATCGTAGTGATATATATAAATTTCAATGCGTTTAAAATAGTGAAACATTATTTAATTAAACCGCAAACGATTTTTCTCCATAGACGTAATGTAACGGAATTCTTTTGACTGTCTCCGTAAAGTAACTATAAGTGTTATGCACACACTATTCCATATTAAGCTTCTTGTAATGCGCCTTTTGATATATATCAATTACCATGTGTTTCAAATTGTGTAACATCATTAAAATAAACCGCAAATGATTTTTCCGCATTGACCGTAATGTAACGGTATTCGTTTGAGTGTCCCTGTAAAAAAACTATAAGTGCTACACACTTCAGTTGAAATAGGGAACATGCTATAGATAACGACAATAACATATAAAAATTGCAGGGCAATGCGAGCATATTTACGGGAGTTAGAGCATGGACAGACGGCACACGGCCATACGGCAGACGGCAGACAAACCGAAGTCATAAACACTTTTCAACTAGGTTGGAAAGTGTTAAATACCGAAGTCATAAACACTTTTCAACTAGGTTGGAAAGTGTTAAAAAAGAAGTTTATGAGTGTGGACTGTGTTCTTACCAGACCGCTGCACGCAGAACAACAAAATTTGGTGGGAAGGTACATCTATGTTTGTAGTTTTGCTCGTCGAAGCCCGAGTTTGGAATTTTAGCATAGATTTTTCTTTATTTAATTTTTTAGGCGATTTTTAGCGTTTTTTCACGTTTTGCTGCGAGTTTTCCATATTAGTAACAGGAGTCCGGTTCCAATCTTTCAGCCCAATATAGTAAATTTTGTCACCTTTTCAATAAAGTTTATTTAAAAAACGTACAGCAATTTTTGAATTTTTGGCGCTTTTTTTTCCTTTGCCACTAAGAAATTTTACTCGAAATGCTTGATTGGTTCGTTGATTGCCTACATTTCGGCCTCAGCTATGTCCAAAATCGTCATTTTTAGCACTTTCCAACCTAGTTGAAAAGTGTTTATGACTTCGGTTTGTCTGCCGTATGGCCGTCTGCCGTCTGTCCATGCTCTAACTCCCGTAAATATGCTCGGATTGGCCTGCAATTTTTATATGTTATTGTCGTTATCTATAGCATGTTACCTATTTCAACGAAAGTGTGTAGCACTTATAGTTTTTTTACAGGGACACTCAAAAGAATTGCGTTACATCACTGTCTATGGGGAAAAATTATTTGCTGTTTATTTTAATGATGTTACACAATTTCAAACACATTGTAATTGATATATATCACTAAGGTGCATTTCAAGAAGCTTAATATGGAATATGCTGTGCATAGCACTTATAGTTACTTTACAGGGACCGACCGTCAAAAGAAATCCCTTACATTACGTCTATGGAGAAAAATCGTTTGCATTTTAATTAAATAATGTTTCACTATTTTAAACGCATTGAAATTTATATATATCACTAAGGTGCGTTACAAGAGACGCAGACACTGTGGGTCGACAGAGAAGACCACCTGCGAATCGGCAGGACTATGTTACTTACTAAATTAACTTTTGGTGAGGGATGAATGTGGTATTATATCATGTATTACTTTCCTGTGGCAACACTTGATTTTCTGTATCTGCGTTTAGCAACACTTTGTGCAGCACTAATGTAGCATGTATGCCTCGTGTTATTCTAGTTTATTACAGCCTAGTTTAGGTTTTAAAAATGCTATTATTTTATTACAGTGTGCTTCTGTTTTCCTTCGCTAAGCACCTGTGTGGAAAACGCTGGCACTGTGGAGCCATTCACGTAAGATTTATTTGGCAGTTAAGGGGTTAAGGGGTTAATCCATGATACGTAGCCTACGTTGACAGGACATTATTATCATCGAAGACTATGGTTGAAACATTCACAAATTGTTTTACAGTCGAAATTTCATTAGATCTTCCGTTGAAAATGCTTTTGAAACTCATTTTCCTCTTTCAATTTAAAGATAGTGTCTGTTTAGCTCTTTAAAAAAAAATAATAATAACAGAACTTCACGGAGGAAGAGATATGGAGACGAAAGAGCGTTAAAATTTTATAATACAGCTTTTCTCCCAATACGTGGCGCTACGATAGATACGTGGCGTTACGATAGATACGTGGCGCTACGATAGATACGAGGCGGGCAAGCGCTTATGCAACGCTTTTCAATGCAAAAAGCAAAACTTTAAAAAAAATTTTTTTTTTTTAATGGAAAATTTGAATTTTAAGAAAGACGAACAAGTAAGAATTTCAGTATGTACAGTTTACTTCCCACGATGCATATATTTTATAAGTTACTCGGCGTTTCGATTGATTCTTAAAACTTTTTCAAATAAAAGATCATTCTGACCAAAACCATAAGGAAAGACATTTAAAAACATTGAATATTTCGGAATATGGTAACATCATAGAAGAAATACTGAATGGGCGTATAATTTTTTGAGCTTAAGAGTATTATTAAAATTTTCTGGAGTGAATCTTAATATCACGTATATTGATAACCTTTGAATTATTTAATAACTCATAACTTTTGATATTATGCAATTAATAAATGTACAATTAAAAAACAAATTTTTATCTTTATTATTTGGAAAAAGAAAACTTGAGCAAATAATAGGTCATTGTCCAGGCACTAATTTTTGGAAAATCGTAAAGAATGACTTTAATATAATCTTAGTTATGAATGGTCTCAAAACTCTTCTTTTTTCACACATAAATGCTACCCCCTTCATATACACTGCCTGCTACAGATAGAAAAGGTAATGAACGTACCTGACTAATTGAAAATTACACAGTTATTAAAAACGTATATATACTTAAAAATTTTTTTTTTATTAAATATTAAATTTCTTATTTAAATGAGTTATTTTACCTTTTATTTTAATAACTTAAATGGTTTCGATATTTAAATGATTTAAAATCTGGAAATCTGGAAAAAAAAAATGTTGTTTTTGGTAATAATAAATCATCTAACTTACAGCCCTCCCCCCTTCCCACTCCAGAATGAACATTTTAAAATCTTTAAACTTTGCTTTAAAAAATGCTTTTCATAAAATCTTTTGATTTAATTGAACAGCTGAGTATAAGTTCTTATAAAATAAGTTCTTGAAAATAAGTTCTTATACCTGCACTTCTGAGTGAAGCCCCAAAATAATTTTTACTCTACACATGAATTTACTTCATGGATAAAATAATGACTCTGATGTCTCGAGTCCCAAATTGATCCAGACCCCCTTCATATAGTATATATCACGGAGCATAGATATTCCTCCATGGTATACATAGATATATTTTTTTTTTAAATACATTGTTATGAAACTAAGTAGCACATTTTAAGAATTCTTTCTTTGATTAAAATGAAATTTTTAGGACTCCTCCCCTTTTTCATGCACAAAATATATAAATAAAATTACAGATATTTAACTTCTTACAAATACCCCTAACTTATAAAATTCAGGTTTAAATGTAGTTTTATAATTTTCTGTTGTAACTGCCCTTTTATCTATGTAATATAAAATTTTGATTTAATTGAAAAGCTATGTAATTGAATTAAATTATTAAATTGCTCTTACATGAATCTAATAAGAGCCAAATTTTTCTAAATAGCTGCTTTTAATTTATTTCATTTGTTTAATAACCCTTTTTATTATTAGACCAGATTAAGTACTGTAAAGTTTTTTTTTCTCTCGACTTTTTTTTTTTTTTTTTTTTTTTTTTAGGTCACACTATCAGAATTTGTTTTACATCCAGGAATAAAACCCCAATCCAATACCATCTTAAACATAGTATATAACATAATTATAAGTATAGTTGTTATGTAAGTATCGCCTGCAGCGAGCTAAAGCTGAATGTTCCTTGGTTTCATGTGCTCCGAATTCATGTAAGTTTCTTTTTCTTACTTTCCGATTTTGGCAACACTCAGTGTTCTGTTTTCTTCTTGTTTTTTTGGAATGCGATAAACGATGTTATAGAATAAACCGTGTGATGGCTCGCTTTTCTTTTTTTATGAATAAACCGCATTTACAGTCCACTATGTTGTGTTTTTAGTTTTCAGTGTGTGTGTGTGTAGTGAGAAACGCAAAAACAATAGTATATACCGTAATTTTTGCGCGTAAACGTCGATTTCCTACCAGCATTTATTTTAAGTAAAATGTGACTTCCTTCTGCTTATACATTTTTCCATTTATTAGACTCTATCCTTAATCTCTTTTGCTTTACTTTTTTATTCCCATTGTTTGATTTTTCTTCTATTTTTAATTGTTCTTTCTTATGTAGTTAATACTACATTTAACTTTTCCCAACGGCTCAATATTTACAAGACACTTTACTCACAAATAGACTGGGCGTAAAGTTGATCGCAACTCGGAAGCCCCTTCACCGACATCAACTGTTTGGCAACTGTTCGCCACTTATTTCACTTCTGATTTTCAATAAAATTTCCGGTTTGAAAAAGACTTAACTAGGGTGCGGCGCATACGCGCGTAATTACAGTAATTGTTATAATTAAAAATAGACGAATAAAATATTTTCAGATTTTAACACATACTCCAATGATATTCTGTTAAAAGTCTGCCTAGATACACTTGCAGAACCCTTCATTTTTGGAAAAATATAACTTGCGATTTCGGCAATTAATGCTATTCATGTGTCCTCACCATCCAGCTTTATCCGTCAGCCATAGTATTACTCTAATTAATACAGGATGATAACATTATAAATATATTCATTTCACACCAGTAAAAATTAAATGTACATTATGAATCTTAAAAATATAAGTTTCGGGGACATTACATTCCTGATTCAAAGTATGAAGAGTTCAATTAACGAGTGAGCACCTGCATGGCACTAAGTTCTCCTCGTTGAAATACTACGATGAAGATTTGGGTATATTCCTCTCCAAGCTGGATATTGGGAATCATTCCTTTTCCATCTCACAACGCTTTTTACGGGTACTTTCTCAAAAAGGGACTTTTTTTCCAAATCCATTTTCTACTTAAGAAATCTTCCGGCATGAAACTTTGAATGTTTGAATATTCCAAAATGTTTTACATGGAAAATCTACTTATTTCTCAATTAAATATAGAATTAAAAATTCGAAAACTCTTTTGCAGTAATAAGTTCAAATATTGGTCTGAACTTGTGCATTGAAGTGCGGATTGCCATTCTGCCTCTGCCCCTCTGACGACAAAAAAGGATGGACTATTTCAGTTCTCCATTTTGAAAAACGTCGGTAGAAACTTATTTTGGAACATTTAATATTTTTTAATTTCTTAATATTTAGAGATATTTCTTTTTATGTTGATATAAAATAATTCTTAGTTTAGCGTATTTCATGTTTCATTCTGCTTTTAAGAGCACATTATTTATAATTATGTTTATATAAGCCAAAAAGAACTTTGTATGCTGCTCTTTGTTTTTTTTTTTCTTTTCAGTTACTCCAGTTACTTCCACCGGCGGTCATTTTATTTTTAGATGGTCACCTGGGGGCAGTTGACTTGTCAGTGTGGCCGAAGCTGTGGGAACACGTTTCCCCCATTTCCAGCAAGTGACAATTGACACATTACCAAATACAATGGAATCTGTCACTCCAAACATTCATGTGCATTAGCTACATTCAAGAAAAGGAAAAATAATTATCACCAACCTAACCAGGTTTTACTACCTTTTTCTGATTATTGTGCTATAACGTTTGATAAAATAATTATAATTCAACAAACTGTATTGCATAATATTTTTGATTAAATTATCCTCCCAGTGGTATATTGCTTTTATGGTTTTACTAAGAACTATTTGGTGTTATGATCCGTCAAACTTCAAAAAAGCATTTTTCCCAAAAGGTGTCCACAATTTCGCCACCACTGTATATATGTACATTGCGAACATTTTCAGTAAATTCAAACATTGTAGGTGCTGATCATGAAATACAGGGGAACAAAAAAAAAATAATTTTTACAGTTTCATTATTTTAGAGAATGAACAAGTTTTTTTCTGTAACATCATGCAATCCATTTATGAGAGTACAGGTTTTGTGGAAATTTTAGAATATTGATTGCAGTAATTACAAAATATTTTTTTCAGAATTTGAAAGCGTTAATTCATAAATCTATTCACCATACTTATATATTATAAATGTATCTATATGTATATGCAGATTCCAGTTCGTGATTGTACTTTAAACATTGATAATTTTTATAGTGAAATATACAGTAAATATTATAAAATTAAAATTAAGTCAATTAAAAAAATTTTCTTGATAAAGAGTTTGTATATGCAGATGAATTGGCTTCATTTGTAAAATTCCTTGTCAAATTCATGAAGTTTTGAAGGAAATTCATGAAAAGAAATTCCATGTATTTTTTTTCTCTAAATCTGTAGTATGGAACACAGCAACAAAACATTTTCTACTAAATAAATAAAAAATGGAATTTCATTTTCATTATATCTAAGAAAACACAAGGGGGAAATGCAAAGATAAGGAAATTCTCCATTAGTCACGGTGGATAAAAGCGCTACCTACATTCCTCCGGAGAGAAAATCTGATTCCTCTTGAACAAAGGGATTTTGACATTTTGTTACGGCTGTATAAGGGAAGGGGAACGATCAGAGCCCTCGCTAAGGGCGAGACGAGGGGGGGAGCCTCCCCCACCAAACGTTCCCGAATGCTGTACACTTATCAAATTTGTTTAAAACTTTAATAAAAACTATAATATACTTTCTATTTCTGATAGAATTGGCAAAAGTTCTAAATCTAATTGGGAATATTATTAAACTTTTTACAAATAAGAACTATATTACATTTTCTAATTGTGGTAACTTGGAAAAATTATAAAACTAGTTGGCAAGCTTGTTGAATTGGCGAAAACTATTTATTTTTGCTTCTCAACGAGTTGGCAAATACTGAAATTTGACTTGGCAATTTAAGGTCCTCTCCCCCCTCAATAAAAAATGTTAGCGATGGCCCTGAGAACGATCGAGTTTGGACGTGTCTCAATACTTGCCTAGACAAATTCAATTAGACAACACGGAGGTATCTTTCTCCGTGTTAGACGAGGAAGACAAGTCAAGAAACATTAGCTTGGCGTTTATAGCAGGTTCGCCAAGATTTTGGCAAAAATTCTTTCGGCCGATCAAATTCTATTTCTCGTACGTCGCTACGTTCTTATTTGTAAAGGTACTCTAGTTTAAAGTGATACACACGTTTAATATACAGTAAACAATCATATATTAAAATATTTGACATCAATCAATAAAAAAAAATGCACTGTTACTGTATGATGTCTGTTTTTAGTTTAAACCCTTCCCTGTTGTATTAAAATTGTGATATAAGAAATACATTCAAAAACGTTCAGTGGTTGTTGAAAAAATGCTGAAATACTACAAACATACATACGTATATAATGGACGAAAATGGAAGTTTTTTTTTATGTTGCTTAATAAATAAATAAATTGAAATACAAATCATTGACTCAGAGAATGTAGTCCACGAGTATTTTTTTCATACGTACTGAAGTTTTGAAATACCATTCAAATATAGCTTTAGAAGATTACTTCCCGATAAATAGAAGTAAGAAAGAAGAAGAAATGTACATGGGATATGTATAGTGCATAATTACTTTTCATTTCTAAAAATCTTCTATCTTTTACAATATTTTAAATATTCTCAAATCAATACATTCCCCGAGAATGATATGTAAGAAAAAAGCTAATACTCACTTGTTTTGTTTCCCCGAAAACACATTTAATAAAAAGAAAAGTGCCCAGTTAAACTGATGGCATTGAGCTCACAAGCTATTCACACTAATTGTATATTATACTCTTATTTCAAAGAACAATGCTTCTCAAAAAATAAAGAAATCGACAATAAATTAAGGTGGGATAATCCTCCGTCCCCCTTTATAATTAGCCCATGAACCCCCAAACTAATCAAGGAAGCGCCTTATCACAATGAACCTATACACACAATTTGAAGCAAATCCGATAATTCTGCATGAAACACCTATTTATCTAAATTAAGGGGGGATTAGCCCCCCGTTTCCCCCTTTATAATTAAGCAATGAACCCCTAAAACTAATCAGGGAAGCGCCTTATCACAATGAGCCTATAAACAAAATTTGAATAAAATAAGAAAATTCTGTATGAAAAACTCATTTATCTAAGTTAAGGGGGGATTAGCCCCCGTTCTCCCCTTGATACTTAACCAATGAACCTCCAAACCTAATCAGGGAAGCGCCTTATCACAATGAACCTATAAACAAAATTTGAACCAAAAAGGATATTTCTATCAAGAGTTATCGCGTTACGTACATACGTACATACATAACCGGCGGGCATATTAGCACTCAGGCTTTGATAGCCTGTGAGCTAAAAATTAATTTAGAAAATTTTTTTCATTTTTAATTAGATTTATTTTTTACATTTTGTTTCATTTTTTATTCTTTTATACTTTTAATAAAATCAAAATGAGCCATCTCCTCGAAGAGTCTCCGGTGCAAAAAGCATTTTGGGGGCCCAGCATTTATTCAAAGATAATGAAAGTTTTTTTAATCTCCTATCGTGCGTGTGTGTGTGACAAGAGGAGAGGTATAAATTCAGGTGTGAACAAACCTTTTCAGAACTATATATTTTTCAATTTTTTTTTTTTTTTTAATATGTCGTTGGGGGCATTTATGCTCTTTCTAGCCGATTGTAATCGCGTTTTCCCCACACAAATATTAGAAGTCAATTTTTTACCAGAGTACAGTGCCATCTATCGGTGACAACTGACATATTTCAATACGTATCAGTATGCTACCTCTGTAATACATTAACGTATATATTACGGAGGTAGTGATCAGTAAATAGCGTAAACAAAGGCTGCATTGAGAATATTTATATGGAAAGTTAAAATATATAGCTTAAAAAATAACTTTGTAATTAATTTCTAGAATTTCAAAAATGTATTTATTATATTTTTCTTTCATATAAATAACAATTTAAATTGCTGTAGTAACTGATATTTTTAATTTAAAATATTTATAATACTTTTATTTTTAATATAAAAGTTCTTTTCATAATTAATTATAATATATAAATTAATAACACTGTCTTTATTTATAAATAGATTTCTATAAAAAAATAAAACAAACAATGCTTATGGAGTGGAAATATTTATTGACACTTTAAAATTTAATTAATAGATCAAAAACTATGAGCAAGTTTTAAATAGATTAATGCAAAATACCAAGTAGTGGATTAAATTAAAATTACTTGTAGCAATTGATAATACAAATGTGAAAGAAATGAAACACTGGCTTGAATATTACTAAATTAAAAGGATTTTAAAATGAAATTGCAGAGTGACGTTTGAGGTCCCCGATCTTGCTAGTTTCATTATTACAATAAATTAAATTAATATTTATAGTATTTATAGCTTAAAATCTTTATAAATGATAAAGAGTATGAGACGGATCATTATTATTAGCTTTTCTATTGCTTAGGAGGTTACTTCGCTCACGGGAAAACACCCGCTCGCTAATGTTAATCCTATGGGACAATTATTTTACAATATCTCGTTTGTATTTCAATATTTTGAAATGATTTTCTTTTTTTTTTTTTTTTTCTTTTTTTCACCGGATAGCTGAGGTGAATTTCTGCACAGGCCGTTTTTTACTTTTTCGATTTCGGTTGCGGGTATTTTCATGAGGATACTGCTACTTTCGAAAATGTTTCCGAAAGTGAAAGTATCCTCATTTAAAAAACTATAAACAAAATCGAAAAAGTAAACAATGGCCTGCATAGAGATCGATCTAAACTATCAAGTGCAAAGAAAATCATTTAAAAATTTTGAAATACAAACGAGATATTGTAAAATAATTGTCCCATAGGATTAACTTTAGGGAGCGGGTGTGTTCCCGTGAGTGAAGTAGCCTCTTAACACACATTTAAAATCTGGAAAATAATCTACTATTTTAAAGATTTAATTTTTTTCTAGAGTTGGTCTTTTTCCTTACAATTATTATTATCTGTTGATTTTTGGCAAAAAATTGTCACATAGGGTAGTAGAAATTTTTTTCAAGATATGGGCACACAATATTTTCTTATGACTTTCATCATTTATGAAAGGACATGAGAAAATGGGGGTTTTCATTATTGTAGGCCTAAATACAGCCATTAAAACTTTAATTATGTCCTTTTCAAGTCTGTCACTACTAAATAAATTGTTGAGAAATCCTTGATCACATGTTCTGTGGGCGGAGTTAAGCTCACGGCGCGCGTTACGTAATGTGACGTAACCCCGAACTGATTAGAAAACAGTTTTGTATTTTTTACTTGGAATAATTTTGTATCTTAAATATGGAGCATCTTGATTGCTCTCCTGGAATTTATTATTATTTAAATTACTCTTTTGTTAAGTTTTATTGTTAATAAAAAGAAGAAAGACTACAAGACTTTTAATGTGAAATCATGATCGACACAGCTCTCCCAGATATATATTATTTTGTTTCTTCTTTCGACAATACGTTTTTCTGACACCTGCTGATACTATCATATTTTTATGGCGTCACGTAACCCGGGAATTGCAAGAAATTGTTCTGAGTTCGTCATCGATGTGACTATATAGGAAAAAACATTTATCGAAAGTTTTTATTTTTCTCTTCTCGTGGACTAAGCTCTGATAAAAGGTACTGTAAACTTTTTTATTATTATTATTATCATTCTAAAATGGAAAAAATTGATAAGTTAAAATCAAAACGTAAGCTTGCTCGAACTTCATGCACGAAATTAATTTCTTCTATTGATACATTTATTCAAAGTATTGATAATCAAAGTGACAATGATAAATTTAAATTATCAGAATATTTAATAAATTTGCAAGAAAAACAAGATGAGCTTAAAAATTTAAGTCTTGTTTAACCTTATTAAAAGAAAGATATGGAAAACAAGACCAGTTAATTAGTTGTTTTGTTAATAAACAATTAGAAATTGAACCTGTTAAATCTTCATCAAATATTAAGGGGCTCAGACATATTTATGATGAAAGTGAAGTCAGTATTAGGAATTTGCAATCTATGGGTATTGCATCAGATAAATTTGGATATATATTAATACCTATATTGTTAAAACAATTGCCACATAATTTAGTGGTAGAATTTCACAGAAATAGGGATCCTAAGAAAATGGGTGATGTAGGGGAATTAATGAAATTCATCAAGTTTGAAATTGAATCTATGGAGGCAGCAGATCTAGTGTCAGGAATTTCGTTGAAATGTCAGGAAACGTTTCATTCGAAAGCTGAATATTCTAAAGAGAAATTTAAAATAAAAAATAATTTCCCGACAGCAGCTGCATTAAGTACTGTTACTAAAGGTGTTTGCATTTTTTGTAATTCTAATTCCCATACTGGATTAGGATGCAAAATCCTAACCAATGAACAAAAAAGATTTAAGTTAAAGAAAGACGGACGCTGTTATAAATGCCTTTTCAAACACTTACAGTCAGCTTGTAAAGTATAAATTCAGCCCTGTCAAACATGTCAAAGCACACAACATAATCACTTATTTTGCCTACAAACAAAATGTAAGAAATTAGTTGAAAATCAAGATCCAGAATCAAAACAAGCTAGCCAAATTCCTGAAAATGAAACAGTAATGCAATCTAATCATAAGTCGAAAAAATTGAGAAATAATTATATCACTCTACTGCAAACGGCTTGTGTTCAGGTGGAAAGTGGATCTAAAAAATTATTTGCCAGAATACTATATGATTCTGCGTCCACAAAAACATTTATTCGGAGTGATTTGGCAAAGGCATTAAATGACAAAATCTTAAGAAAAGAAAAACTTTTCATTTACACATTTTCTAACAGAAATCCTACAGAAAAAGAATTTGAATGTGTATTAATAACCTTGAGAAGCAGATATCATCCGTATAATTCTGTTAATGTTGAGGCATTAATTACGGATGAAATCTGTGGTACCCAATTATGTCAAAATATTAATCCCGGGTTCAAAACCTTATTTCAAAGGAATATCAATTAGCTGATTTATTCGAGGTAAATTTACCAGTTCAAATTTTATTAGGAGCTAATTATATTTATGAAACATTATGTGGATCGCTTACCAAAATAAACAAGCAATTATACTTTCAAACGTCTATTTTCGGAACAACATTAGTTGGACAAATGCCAGATAATTATTCGATGAATTCTATTTCTTGTTTAAATGTAATTTGCTATTCGAAAGAAGGAGATTTAACATGTTTAAATGTTTCGGGTGAAAATTTTAATACACAATTAAAAGCATTTTGGGAACTTGAAGCAATTGGTATTATTGAAAGTAATGAAAAGAAAATTTCTAATTATGAAGTAATAAATGAGTTTCAAGAAAACTTAAAATTCGTGAATGGTCACTATGAAACACGTCTTTTATGGAAAAATTCTCGTGATTTGCTTAAAAATAATCTTGAAGTAGCAAAAAAGTGGTTTTCTAGTTTGGAAAATAAATTCCTGAAAGATGAGTCATTATTCAAAGAATACAATTCTATTTTGCTTGACCAAGTTAATGAAGGTATAGTAGAATTTTGCCCTAAAAGGTTTTCCGAGAATAACTGTTACTACATGCCCCATAGACCTGTCATCCGAGAGGATAAAATTACAACAAAAACTCGAATTGTTTTCGATGCTTCCTCTAAACAAGCGGATTCCTAATCTTTAAACGAATGCCTGAATCCGGGTCCTAACTTGAACCCAAATGTTCTGGATATTATTTTAAAATTCCGATTACACAAAATTGCCCTTTCAGCTGACATTGAAAAAGCCTTTCTCCAGATATCTATAGCGGAAGAAGATCGCGACTACTTAAGATTTTTATACTATGAAGATTTTGACAAAAATAAAGAAATTGTCCCCTATAGAATGACTAGGGCTACTTTTGGTTTCACCTGCAGTCCGTTTATCCTTGCCTGTACTATTAAAAACCATATCAATAAATATAAAGACTCTCACAAGAAAACATTTGAAATCCTTAATTCGTCCCTGTATGTAGATGATTTGTTTACCGGAGAAAATGATGTTGTACAGGCTTTTAATTTATCTAATGAAGTTGTTGATATTTTGAAAGAAGGGGGAATGAATTTAAGAAAATTTGAAACTAATTCCGAGGAGCTTAGAAAAAGATGGATTGATAAGAGCATACCTATTTCTAATTCCGATCCACCAAATAACTCTCTAAAAGTATAAGGCTTAACTTGGAACAATAATGAAGATAATTTGGGACTAGAACTACGTCCATTATTATCAAAATTAAATAATGATTCTTGTACAAAACGGAATGTCTTGAAAATTGCAGCCATGTTGTTTTACCCGGCTGGGTTAATCACTCCTTTTATTATTCGAATTAAATATTTATTGCAACAATTATGGGTAATGGGCATTTCATGGAATGAAAATTTTTCTGGTGAGTTAGAAAATGATTGGAAAACTTGGATTTCAGAAATACAGGATCTCTCACAACTGAAAATTCCCAGATATTACTTTAGCACTCTGATCATGGAAAAGGAGAGTCTCCAGTTACATATATTTACAGATGCTAATCCTAAAGCCTTTGGCGCAGTAGTATACTTACGATATCTAAAGAAAAATTTAAAACTAGTTTTGTCATGTCTAAATCTAGAGTTGCCCCCTTGAAGAAATTAACTCTCCCTCGTCTTGAATTGATGGGAGCAGTTATTGGTGCAAGACTTGCAAATTATCTTTAAAATATTCTCCAGGTATTCCAGTTTGTTTTCTGGACAGATTCGGAAATTGTCCTTTATTGGATAAAAGGCTCAAAAGAAAAATGGAAACCATTCGTCGCAAATAGAATTTCTGAAATTCATGACTTGTCTGATCCTAGTTTATGGAGACATTGCGAAGGCAAACTTAATCCTGCCGACCTAATCACTAGAGGTTGTTCAGGAAAACAATTGGTCAATTCTCAAAAATGGTGGTACGGTCCCGAATTTCTTTCCTTGCCTGAAGATCAGTGGCCCAGAGTTAAAATACCCGCAACTCAAGTGTCTAATGTTTCTGAAGAGCGGTCTCGAAAAGCAGAAATTATTTCTTGTGTAGTTAACACAAATAACGTTGATAAAATTCAAATTTTAAATTTGTCAAGGTATAGCTCACTGAAGAAATTGTATCGAGTAACTGCATGGGTATTTAGATTTATTTCCAATATAAAACTAAAAACAGAAAAACGAAATCTTGTGGAATTATCAGCTGATGAAATAAAAAATGCCGAAAATTTTTGGGTAAAGCTTGTTCAAGAAGAAAGTTTTCCTGAGGTTATAAAAAAAATGCTTAAAGCTTAACAAAAATATCCCTAAAGAATCCAACCTTTTGCAGCTAAATCCTGTGTTGTCAGAAGAAGGATTACTCTTGGTACGAGGGCGGTTACAAAAGGCTAACTTGCCATTTTATGATAAACATCCTATCGTGCTTCCTCCCAAACATAAATTTACTGAATTGATTATTAAAGATTCCCATGAAAGGGTTTTGCATGCAGGAGTGTCAGACACACTGGTACAAACTCGTGAAAAGTTTGGGATTTTGAGAGGTAGACAGTGCATAAAATCAGTCCTCAACAAATGCACAATCTGCAAGAAAATAAACTCTCGTCCATTGACTTACATTTATTCTGAACTAGATGAACCATTTCCTCTAACACCTGCTCATTTTATTATAGGAAAACGAGTTTTGTGTTTACCAACTATAAAAGTAAACGATTTAACCTTACCAGCAACCAAACAAACTTTAGTGAAACGTTTTCGTTTACGTGAGACTATTTGAAACCATTTTTTGGAGGCGGTGGAAGAATGAATATCTCCCCAACTTAAAATCTGCTCACTGCACGGATCAAAATAAAACATCTTATATCAAGATATTTTACTGATAATTTTATATTGACTTTTCTCCTAAACTTCTCTTAACATCTTTACTTTACCTCGTCTGGCATATTTTTGTTTTTTTTGAACTATGAACTATTTTTACTTTTATACTTTAACTAGTAAATTTTCATTATTTTATAGAGATACTTAACACTATCCTATTTTATGTAGTCAATTGGACTACGGCTAGACATTTCATATGGCTCTCTCAGGATTTGATATACACCTACTCAAAGCCAGGGTGTGCAGTTGCTTCGCAACTTGGAAGCCCATTGAACCTATCACAAGTTCAAGTTCTTATATCAAGATAGATGATGATGTGCTTGTGCATGATGAACATTTACCTAGAGCTTTCTGGAAGTTGGGAAAAATTACAAAAACATTTGTTGGAAGAGACGGAAAAATAAGGTCTTGTGAAGTGAAAACAAACAATTCAACTATTAAAAGACCAATAAATCTGTTGTACAATCTTGAAATTAGTGACTTAAAAAACTGAAAAACTTTTTCATTTTTTTTTTTTTTTTTCATTTAGAGACTAAAAATTTTCTTGATGACATTTGTATTGGACTTTAACTTCTCTTACTTATCCTTTTTGAATTTTTCTGAAATAATTATTTACCTGATAATAGAATGTACATGAATAATATTTTTAACTGTTTCTTTTTATATTTTTAGTAGAAGATACAATTGTAATTTGTTTTTGTGCTTATTGAAGAAGGTATGTAAGTATCACTGGAATATATATATATATATATTTGCATTGTTTCTTGAATTTAATATTTGAAATTTTCTTGTGTTCATGACTTAATCTAGATAGTATATCAAACTTTGATTTCCAGGACTATATATTATTTGTATCTTGACCTGAATTATTTTAAATTTAAATAATTTATTTTATATTTGACTGTCTTCTTGAAATTCTTGGGCAAAACTTTAAAAATGTTTTGTTTTACTCACTTGGTTTCAATCTTGAATTTTATTATCTTGGATATATTATTATTATTTTTAATCTTGGAATAGATTTTGATCTTGAATAATATTTATATATGTTAAATTGTTTACTTGAATACCTTAATACTATTTTTAATTTGGAAATTGTATACAATTTAGATAATTGAGGTATTATTTGTTAATTGAAAACTAGGTTACTTTTATTGATGTTATATATATATATGATATTATATATGTATGATGTACATTTTTTGAAAATTTTTGATGAACCCCCATGTGTTCATGGTGGGGCAGGATGTTGAGAAATTCTTGATCACATGTTATGTGGGCGGAGTTAAGCTCACGGCGCGCGTTACGTAATGTGACGTAACCCCAAACTGATTAGAAAACAGTTTTGTATTTTTTACTTGGAACAATTTTGTATCTTGAATATGGAGCATCTTGATTGCTCTCCTGGAATTTATTATTCTTTCAGTCTAATATCTTATTTAATTTACTGTTTTGTTAAGTTTTATTGTTAATAAAAAGAAGAAAGACTACAAGACTTTTAATGTGAAATCATGATCGACACAGCTCTCCCAGATATATATTATTTTGTTTCTTCTTTCGACAATACGTTTTTCTGAAACCTGCTGACACTATCATATTTTTCATAAATATTTTAAGGTGGTATCCAATAAAATACTAGGTTACAACATCCGCCACAGTCTATATTTTCTTGTACCGTTCTTGTGAGGTAGCCAGCAATTACAGAAAAAGTTGCCACTTTTATACAATTTTGCGGTAACGCTACCATTTTCTCCAACTTTTCTAAATGATCAGCCAGTATGTTTTGGTAATAGGAAACGGCTTGGTTGAAATCTGCTGGATCTTGCTTGTTTCTGAGATTTTCAGGAAGTGTTTTGGTGGTTTTAATTATTCCCACTTTTAAAATTTTTGCTATTGCGTTACTTGCTGCGTTTGTCAAATCATTGCATTCATCGAGTCTTCTGACATAGCCAAAAAAAGACGCAATGTCATCACTGGAAATTTCCATGTTAAAACGTAATGGAAACCGTTATCCAGAAGATATGTGACAGTTTCGACTGTTGACTTGGTAGTAAGCACAATCGCTTCATATGTCTCCATGCTAAAAAATTTTAGCTTGATATTCTAGCTAGATATCGCTTTCAGCCATATCACTCGACGAATGTCAACGGGAAATTTGTGAAAAAAATATATTCCTTATTTTTGCTTGATGAACGGCAAAAAGGGACACAACACGACGGCATTTTAAAAAGAAAACATTAATTTTCCTTTACATGTGAACTTTCAATAAAAAAAATACAGTATCACTGTAAAAAATAATAAAAATGTAGATTTTAAAGACACTTCTATGAAGCTATCAATGTAATTATTAGAACGGAAGGTCCCATACGGTAGCGCCATCTATCAGGGTTAGCCGGCTTCCATTTTTGAATCAAAAACGTAAAGCATTTATTATTAAGGAGGCAGTGGATCCAGATGCGTTGCCCCCCCCCCCACACACACACCTCTTCCTCTTATGGCTAGCCCTAATCATTGATAACTAGTATTGACATCTATTTCAGAATGTTTACACTCCGAAATTTTCCGCTATCAAGTCATCTTGTGGCTGGAATTTTTTGAAAATCACTGTCCGTAAAATAACAATTTCTACATATTTCATACACAGAATTCAATAACATTTTCAATTACATATTCCATTTGATCAAAAATGTTCTTTTGGGTTGCCTTAATGGAAAAGTAAAAACAAAATCAGATAATTCGATAAATTGTTTACCTGAATAGACTTATTCCCGAATTAGCGACATTATGTGTAAGAGCTTATTTGTTTCGAAAGTTTAACTATAGGTAATAATTAAAATATATTCTAAATTACATTATTAATTTAAAACACTCACACCACTATTTTGTAAAAGTTTCTTTTAATGGAAAATTCGTTCACAATTTGTATAATTGTTTAATTTTCCTTCACAGGCTATCAAAGCCTAAGAGCTAATGTCTCCGCTGGTTCTATATGTACGTACGAATGTATGTATGTACGTAACGCGATAACTCTTGATAGAAGTATCCGTTTTCCTTCAAATTTTGTATATAGGTTCATTCTGATAAGGCGCTTCACTGATTAGTTTTGGTTGTTCATTGGTTAAGTATAAGGGGTGAACTGGAGGCTAATCCCCCCTTAATTTAGATAAATGGGTTTTCATGCAGAATTATCTCATTTGTTTCAAATTTTGTATATAGGTTCATTGTGGTAAGGCGCTTCCCTGATTAGTTTTCGGGGCTCATTGGCTTTGTATCAAAGGGGAAATGGGGACTAATCTCCCTTTAATTTATTCATGCAGAATTATCGGATTTCCTTCAAATTTTGTATATATTTTCAATGTGATAAGGTTGAACCTGATTAGTTTTGGTGTTTCATTGGTTAAGTATAAAGGGGGGGACGGTGTGCTACTCCCGCCTTAATTTATTGTCGATTTCTTTTTTTTTCTTATCGAATAATGTTCTCTTTCAGCGATAATATATCTGAATTGCCATCTACCAAAATGTAGTAATTTATGAATTTCAACCTTCAAGAAAATTCAGAGCAATCTCCCGAGCTCTTGAAAGAATGAAAGAAAGATGGGAGAGGAAAGGGCGTTTCAAATACCGTCTCTTTATAAGATTTACAAATGGGACATGGAAAGAATGGAGCATAGAAGAAAACCTCTTTCTTTAAATCTGGGCTTTAGGTCATATTAACCAGCAATTTCATGCCTCTTATTGCACTATTAAAATGAAACAGATATCTGAAATTCATAGCTCGAAAAATGCAGTGATTATTGCAATAATAGCCGAACCTTCCCTGGTAGAAGCGAAGTGATAAGTTGCATTACTGTGCGTCATTTATGTCCTTTGGTATTCCAAGTTCTTTAGAGGCTTGGACTTCAGTATTGTGATTTTGTCTTTAAAAAATGACACTCACAAAAATAAGACTGGAAGTTTTATGTTAATTTTACAGTATTAAGTTTATTTTAGCATTGAGATAATTTTAGAGCAATTGAAAGTAGTAATTAGCTTAATTAGGTTTGTGTTTTTAAGATTTTTATTATCTTCATGTGTCTTACGAGTAATGGTTAATACGCGTACTTTTATAATTCCCATGTTTCTCTTATTGACCGAGCTCGACTGTATATTGTACTAGATTTCACTTCATAAATTACAATTTTTTAGTAATATAAATTGCAGCTTGTGAACAATTCCTTATCATGAAGTTCCTTTCAGAAAACTACTGAAATGGAGTGCACTACTTTGCCGGTAACTTCTTTAATTTTCATTATGTTCTAATGACCTTTCTATAGTTTGGCAGCTATACAAAAGCCTCCCACTTTCACCTAAGTACAATACGAATAATATGAGCTAAGTATTCATTTTACCTTTAATATACCAATTCTACCTTGTCAACGTACTTTACTAGGCTGGGGTTTTCTGAAGACCAAAGCTAAAACAAAACATCCCCTATGTTTAACATTAAATTTAATGGATAAATTACCAAAATTTTGTTTTTTTGGTTTCGGAAGGTCAGTAGTACACCAAAAAAAGTTCTTATTTCAACAGGATCTCTTCGGTTATCTGAAAATTCGTGTCGGTTGGGAAAATCAGTTCGTATCGGAAAATTCTGTCCGTTAATTATAGACAAACAATGGAACAATGTAGTTAGCAAGGTGGAATACTTAGTTGCGTACCAACTGAATTTCCAGGTTATAGGTAACCGACTTGCGAGGCAAAAGAGAGCCGTAAGAAAATTAAAAAGTTAAAAATTAAATAATAATATTTTTGCCACTGTAGCCTATTATCATTCAAAATATCTATCAGAATTTTCTACAATAGTTTTCTGTTTGTTTATTGACAGATATTTCGTGATTAAATAAGGCACTTTGAATTTAAAAAAAAGGCTAAATTAGTGAGAATCTTAGTCTTCAACTAAGTGTTAACATTCGCGACCCCTGACGAAAATTCGGATCATTTGGATATCTGTTACTCCACCTACATTTGCATTTTATATATACACTAGCTATTACCCGTGACTTCGTTCACGCAACATTAAAATAATAATAAGTACATTAATTAAGCAAAATATTTCACTCCCGATAATTAAAAACGTTAATAATTAACTAACTCTTTATCACATTTCATAGGAGTTACTTACGGTATTTTTTTGTTATAGGGACCTTGACATAACTCAGTCTTAAAAAAGTGAAATTTTGTGCCAAATTATCGCGAAAATGAAATTGCAACCAATGCAAAAAGGAGGGCCAAATAAAATCGTGGAAATAGACGAATTGGGTAAAAACAAATGTCAATTTTACCTGATAAACAATTTTACTTTTAACGCCTTTGTGAAACGTTTTAACATCCATCCTTCAAAAAAACATAATTGGAAATAGTATATGCTTTTTATTCAATTCTGCCTCCTTAGTATAATGTATAGCTGAAACAAATCTTGTTTTCTAAATGACAGTATGTTTGTTGACAGGCAATTTTTGTTCTCCCGAATAAATTGATTCATGAAATTTGAATATGTGAAAATATAATTTTATTTTTCGGATAATTTACTGAAATCAAGATTTTTGTGTGTTTTTATTCAAAGTGAAAATAAATTCTGTTTTTCAGTTTTAATGAGAAAATGGTGTAAAAAATATACTGATCTGTTTTATTTCTCCTTTTTCATACACAAATATGGAGTATGTTACTTTCTGTTTTTAGAGAAACTTCATTAAAATTTACCAAAAAAAAAAAAAATTGGTATCTATTTTTTTTTTTTTAATTCTGAGAGTTAAGTCTTCGGATCAATGATAACCGGTATTAAATAAATCGCGTTGCGTTCGATAGTCTAGGAGTAGTTGTGAAATACAAACGCATGGTCAGATTTTAATATAATAAATTCGTATTCATTTTCCTTTTCTTAAAATTATGTGATTTTTAGCAGAAAACTCTCATCTGTATATAATGGATACTCATGCTTAGTAACCAGTGTAGACAAAAAAAAAAAATTTTAAATTTTTCGTTATAAATATGGCGTGAAACTCATCTACTTTATATGCTTACTGATCCGTGTATTATTAATGTAAGGAATTGATTCACATTCATTTTAAAACATATCGGAAAATTCCCGTTTTATTTCAAATATATATTTTTCCAGAGAAATCCCTTTTTAATGACATAATACTTGTTAATTTTCTTTTCCAGGCAATTAATTTCAATACTGGCATAGGGGAAATTATGTTATTTTAACGAAATAAGGTACTTTTCGGTTAGCCGGGCGCCAGTGATATATATACATGTATATATACACACACACACACATATATACACATATCTTCATACATATATATATACATACACATATATATATACATATATGTATGTATATATATATATATATGTATACACATATGTATTTATATATGTACATATATCACTGGCGCCTGGCTAACCGAAAAGTACCCGAAATAATATTAAATCTTTAGGTTTTATCAACAAAAATGGAACTATTAACCTTCGTCATTTTTTTTTTTTTTTAGGTAATCGAAGTATTTTTTTTAGTTTTAAGAATGAAAATATCTATTTCTCACTATCCATGACATTATTTTCGACATGGATAATATTTAAAATTTCTTTTTACTTTTTAAAAATTGAAATAAAAAATACGGTATAGTTATATTAGCCGTGCGCAGACGATAAAACGCCACGTATTATTACCATACAAAAGAAAAAAAAAAAAAGAAAAAAAGTGAAGAAAAAAACAAGATAATTTTATTTCACCAATCAAAGCATATCCGCTTTATTTTCCATGTAGGACGTCATATTAGCCTGTTTCCTATGGTTACGCATATTGAAACCTTGTATTATTATCAAAAACTAAAAAAAGTACGTTTTATTTCTAATAATATTATTTAATCTTTTTAATTCTTTAATTTATTTCATTTTCATTTTTCACGTGAAAAGTTTTCAATTGAATCTAAATTGTAGAGTAAAAATTATGATTCCGGGTTTTTAATTAGTTTTGGCAACGGTAAAGTAAATTTAACCATTTTAAAATATTATACGAAAAAATGTCCATTTATTCTCTATGAAGATAACGAAATTTGGAATTATTAAGAAAAATATTTGAATAAAATTAACAAAAACCAACCTATGTTCATTTGAGGGTTATAATCCACCTATATGCAAAGATACAGGATCATTAAATGCTCCATTTTGACGCTGGCTTCAGCCTAACATTTGCACACAATCAGATTTATAATATTATTACGATTACGATTACGATTACCTCTCAAAAATCTACACAATATTTATATTTATACAATCATTGTACTGTGCATGCAACTACATCGAGTAGAAACAGTAATATTTTTATACACATCGTGTGTAATATAAAAAGGAATACAAACATACTTTTCTGTTAAATAATAAAACATCTCAAGAATCTCGAGGTGGGTGGGTTTACTCATAAAAAAACAAAGCGAAAATTTTAAACTGAAGCATAGCTCACCTAAGTTGCCTGAACTGGATAACTGTCGAAAAATTAAGGAGGGAGGGGGGGGGGGAATAGACATTCAGTTTATTCTTTTGAAAAATGATTATTCATTTACTCTATGAATATATTAATAAAACATATTTTTTATCAGGATGTTTTGTAAAGAATATTTTTTCCGAAAATCAGAGTGCATTTTTAACCATTTTAAATATTTTTGCTCTTTTGTGTCAAAAAGAGGCGTGTCTAAAATATTTGCTTGTGTTTGGATGCGTATGTTTAATTTTAACATCATCATTTAATTACACTAGTTTACATGACTTTTGTTCATGAAAAGAAATATATACTGTTAAGTTACTTTAGTTATCTACATTTAGGAAAAAATATTTTTAAAAATCCAGCACGTCAGTTTTTTGAAATATTTATTAAGAAGATTTTTACAAAAAACTACATCTAAATAAACAATAGACAGCTAAAAATGGGTAATTTTTATTCTTTTTTTATAAATATTTTCATCTGTATCTCTCACAACAGACCAACAGTAGTCACCTAGCATATTTTGGTCCCAAAAACCTTGATAATTTTGCTCAAATGATTTAAAATGTTGGTGAAATCGCTCACCATGTTCATCACTCATACCACCAAGATTTTACAAGAAAAAATTTAAATGGGAATGCAAAAAATGAATTTTTAGTGACACACTTACACCAATACACTCGTAATTTTGCAATAAATTTTCAACAATCTCTTTATAAATGCTAACTTTTATAATAGGAGCAAGCAATTTTCACTGTTGCAGCTTGGAGCCAAGTAATTCCGCTTTTGACTTAAGACAACTCCAAATCTTTTATAAGATCGTTGAGTTCAGACTGAGTTATTAAATGTAGACTGTTCTCATCATCGACAAAGTTATCTGAGCTTGATTGTTCACTGTCACTATGCTCGTGCATTGTAATACTACTTTGATGTATCTGTGTGAGTTTGGTCACTTCTGCCAGGTGATATGGGAACTGGTAAATTTTCTGAATGAAGGACCGGCTTAGTCACTGATGGAACGTCTGCATATTTTATGCTATCTTTATTTTTTGAGTTAAAACCAAAAGTTTTTGTTAAACAAAAGTAACAATCGGTTACATGGTTAGTTGGCTCCCTCCATTGTTGGCTTGTAGTTTACCAAATTTCAGCGATCTGTTTTTACCTGATAACCAGGAGCTGAGGACCAATCTACAATTAGTGCAAATCACATGAGGAACCCAATTTTTATCTTGATTTGACACCGGAAATCCAAAATAATGCAAATAGGCTTCTTGCAATGGTTTTGTTATAGGAAAACCACGATTTAATTGAACAATTTTGCCACAAACATAACAAAATCGGTTTGGATGTAGTTTACACACTCTAGATGACATTTTTATATAAAAATAAGACTTTTGAATTGTTAGAAATAATTCCTCATATTGGATTCAATTAGAATCTCTGCAAGCACTCGAAAACACAGATGTTCAAAAAAGAAAATGCAGCAGACGTTTTTCCTCCACTTAGTGAAATATCTCATGAACAGATCCGCGAACATAAATATCTTGTTGACTATTACATCCAATTATCTTCAAATGCTGTACCCAACTTATCATCTTTAAAAGTGATAGTGAATTAATGACTGTTTTATTTTATATCATCAAATAATGAACAAAGTGAGTGAAAACATAGAACTTGTATAATTGGTTAAACAAATAAGAAATCACAGCTAATTAGTGGTGTATTATATGTGCTTCGTGATGTGCTCCTCTATTTGTGAAATATGCCAGAAAACTCCAATTAAAGAGAATCCCATGACTCTAAAAACAGTTCAAGGACTAAAAACAAGAACATTCTCTTTCTTTTGGACTGAAAAACATTTAAGTTAGTCTGCCTACAAAACTCAACCGGTCAACACATTTAAAAAGAGCGAATGGCTCTTGTAATTTCTAAAATATGAATATCTTTTTGTAACTTACTAAATTTAATCTAAAATTTAAATTCAATTAACTGTAAAATTACGTAATATATATTTTTTGCTTATACACAAAATGACTTATTATTTTAGTCAGTTCTTTTTTAGAAACGTAGTCACAAACAACTATAGTGATTTATTACGTGCATTGTGAACTTGCCCTGGAT
This sequence comes from Maratus michaelseni, assembly GCA_963931845.1. Classification (NCBI taxonomy): domain Eukaryota; kingdom Metazoa; phylum Arthropoda; class Arachnida; order Araneae; family Salticidae; genus Maratus; species Maratus michaelseni. Next base: position 94,713,433 of record OZ007597.1, on the reverse strand, counting down.
TACATTCTATCTTGGATATTACTATGGCGATCATCGAAAGAAAAGGTAGGACAATTCCATTCTCATTTCCCAATTGTTGATCAGTCTCAGTAGGTATTTACTTTCTGAAAAACCAATTCTTTGAGATAACGCGCAATCGAACTTACACTTCTAAGAGTGATCATGAGACTGATAAATTGTCTTAAAGATTGTGTTTTAAAGAGTAAAGATTTCAAAAACTAAATTTAAAAATCACTTAGCATTGATTTAAAAGAAAGAAAGAAAGTATATATATACATCTCAAGATTTTTATAGTTTACTGAAAAAATAAAAACTCATAAAATTAATAAGCAAAACTGTAAATAAAATTAATCGCAGAAATGGCATCTATTAAAGAGACCCAACTAATTGAAAAATTAAATTCAAATAATTATTCGACTGGTAAATATTGTCTTGTCTATATCGACTTGTCAAATAATTATTCGACTTCTTTGAAATTCAAAGTACAAATGTTATTAATTAAAGAAGATTTATCTGAATTAATAATAGATGAACCGCCAACCCCCATAACAACAGAATGGCAAAAAAGGGATAGAAAGGCATGCGCGATCATAAATTTAAGCATCGAAGATGCTCAGATCGTCCATGTAAAAAATTTAAACACATCCAAACAAACTTGGGATACATTAAAAAATATCCATGAAAGGGCCAATCTTTCAAGTAAATTATATTTACTTAGAAAACTATATAGAGCTAAATTACAAGAACACGGAAATATGCAAAAGCATATAACACACATTCTTGAAATAATAGACAAACTCTCCGCAATAGGGGAAAATATAAGTGACTCGCACATTTCAGCATTACTACTGTGCTCTCTTCCAGCGAGTTATAATACTTTAATAACAGCTCTCGAAGCTAGACCGGAAACAGAGTTAACACCTGACTTTATAAAGAATAAACTCGTCGACGAATATAATAAACGAGTAGAAAACTCGGAACAAACCGACAATTCGGCAAAAGCGTTTAAAACGCAGAAAAAGTTCGTAAATAACGACTACAAAAGGCAGAATAAATTTTGTACGTACTGTCGACAAAATAATCACAATTATAAAGAATGCTGGCACTTAAAAAACAGAAATACACAAACAGCTACACCGAAACAAACATACAAACCAAAAAAGAACATCATCCCATATTGCGAATAGCAAAGAAATATTCACTGAAATAAATAACACCGAAAAATCATCCGTAATAATGGCGAACGGAAACACACTCAATTCCTACGGATCCGGTGAAGTTATAATAATGACAAAAACATCGAACGGTGACTCTAACAAAATAAAGTTAAAAAATGTCTTATATGTTCCAGACTTAGAAACAAATCTAATTTCAGTGAGCAAAGCGACACAACATGGTTATAAATTAATTTTCGAAGACGAAAAATGCATGCTATCCTGTAACGGCAAAACGTATCTGGAAGCAAAAAAGAAAAATAACTTATATGAAGTAATACTCTTAGAAAAAGATATCCCAAACACAGCGAATATCGCATACGATTGCAAAAATAAAGAATGCCTAGAACTTTGGCACAAACGCCTAGGTCATAGGAATTATGAAAGCATAAAAGAAATGACGAAAAACAAATTGGCCAACGGCATTAAAATAAACAAATGCAGTCATGCAACTCACTGCGAAACATGCATCAAAACTAAAACTAGCGACGCACCTTACCCGAAAACATCCGAACATAAAACGACAAGGGTACTTGACCTGATACATACGGATCTCTGTGGACCAATAAGAACAACCTCTTTAGGGGGGAAAAGGTATTTTGTCACCTTTATTGATGACCATTCAAGGTTTACCATAATTTATCTGCTATCGCATAAAGATGAAGTATCAGAAAAAATAAAGGACTATACAGAAATGGTTCAGACACAATTCGGAAGATATCCAAAAGCTATTAGATCTGATAACGGGGGAGAATATATAGGTAAAAATACGGAGGATTTTCTAAGAAAAAGAGGAATAAAACACCAATTTACTGTTCCATATTCCCCAAGTCAGAATGGGATTGCCGAGAGAAAAAATAGAAGTTTGATAGAAATGACCCGAAGTATGCTCTCTGAAGCAGGGTTACCCCACAGATTCTGGGGGGAAGCGATAAATACCGCTACACATCTACAGAACAGACTACCCACAAAGGCAACCAATAAAGCTCCGTACGAAATTTGGTTCAAAAGAAAAGCAAACTTACATTACCTTCGAGTATTTGACTGTAAAGCTTATACATACATAAACAAGCTACACAGAACAAAACTAGATGATACAGCTAAAGAAGGAATTTTCATGGGGTATGATAATCATTCAAAGGGATACCGCATTTTTACTAAAGATAATGATATCATAATCTCCAGATCAGTAAAATTTGTGGAAAATAAAGTGAACAATTTAAACGAAATAACTAATGAACAGGAACACTTAATCGAAGATAGAAAATACATTGAAACTGAAATAGGTGTTACACCCTGTACACCTGACGCGCCCCAACAACCAGAAATCCCTCAACTTCGTAGATCCGAAAGATCCAACAGAGGCGTACCACCAGATAGATACACTTATGACAATTTTATAGGAATAGTAAACAACTGTGAAATAACGGAACCTGAAAGCTGGAAACAACTTATTAAATTAAATAATCCGGTAGAAAAGAAAAATTGGCTTAAAGCCACAGATAAAGAGATAGAATCCTTAATGAAAAATAAAACTTGGGATCTAGTTGATCCTCCTTTTGATAAAAAAAAACATAGGAAGCAGATGGATTTTTAAGCGTAAAACTGATAGTTCAGGAAATGTGCAAACCCAGAGCCGTAACTAGCCATTTCCGGGCCCTGTGCAAGAATTCGTATTTGGGCCCCTTAATTAATTAGGTTTGGAAAAATGAAAAAAAAAATACGTCACAATAAAATTTTATATTAAGTTTTATTTTTATTGCACTTTTCTGGCTTTCATTTCGGCAAATTCGTTAATAACATCATCATAATTAATATTTTTAACTATATTGTATTCTATTGAAATAATAGACAGATTGGATAAACGTTCTTGTCCGATAGTTGATCGTAAATAATTTTTTAATAATTTCAGCTTGCTAAAACTTCACTCGCACGAAGCAATAGAAATGGGAAGAGTTAAAAATATTCGAAGGGCGACACTGATATTTGGGTAAGATTCAAGTAAACCAAAATCATGAAGAGTCTGTAGAATATCAAGCGGAGATGCAGTTTGTATGTTTTGTATAAGAGCCGTTACTTCAAACTTAAAGCTTTCAATTTCACATGTGAAGTCGTACTTTTTTAAATCTTTGCTGTACTTAATAGCGAGATCTGCAGCCGATTTTTTTTAAGTCAGCGACACTCATATGTTGTAAAGACGAGCCATACAGAAAGCAAAAATAATCACAGATGGTTCTCATTTTTTCATAACGCAAATCTATCTGAGACAACAGAGTGTCAAGAACACTGTACATTTGTATTTTAAATAACTCTTCAGCTGTTAATTTACTTCCTTCATCTGATGTTTCATCTATTTCCATTTTCTTCACTCTTCTTTTCCTTTTATTAAGAAATTCCTTCTCTATATCCATTTTTTCAGTCAAACTTTGTGCTTCCTGGATATTTTGTTCAAAACCTGTATCTCGAAGCCCTTGTAATATGTACTACGTAAACCAGCAATTAGTTTTGTTCCAATATCTATAGACAAATCTTTTTGTTGTAATGCTTTGTTTGTTCGATCGATGCATTGTAGAATTTTATTCCATATAGAAAGTGTACAGATAAACCTATAATTAATTTGCAGAATCAAACTTTGTGCATTTGATACAGCTTCCGGATTCGAAAAATCGTTTGTAATCATTTGAAGTCCTTCCATTACTTCAGGTAATTGTAAATACAGTGCTTTTATTGCTCTGGCCTTTGATGACCATCTTGTATAAGAAAAACTTTTAAGTGATATTTTTAAGCACTTCATTAAAGTTTCCCAACGAATTGTTGAGGACGAGAAGAAATTAAACAACCTCTGCACAGTACCAATAAAAGCAATCATTTCTGGAGTTGTAGATGCACCGTGGGCACCGGCTAAATTTAGATTATGAGCTGCACAAGGTACAAATATTGCTAAATCATTAATTTCCAAAATACGTGCACTTACTCCCTTATACTTGCCAGCCATATTGACACCGCTGTCAAATCCTTGCCCTCTGCAATCCTGAATGTCTAATTTATCAACATTTAGTTTATTCAAAATTTCAGATGATAAACCTTCTCCCGTTTTTGCATGAGATTGAATAAAGTTTATGAAGCTTTCTTCAATCATTACCTTCCCTTTACAGTCAACATGGACATATCTTATAATCTGACTCATTTGCTCTTTTCTTGAAACATTAGGAGTGCAGTCGAATAAAATTGTGTAGTACTTTGCCTTCTTAATTCTGCAGATGATTTCATTTCTAGTTTTGTCCCCAACTAATTTTATTATTTCATTTTGTATAGTGGGTGAGAAATAAGACACTGAACCCTTTTTTTGTTTTTCAATATGTTCCTTTAAAGTACTATTATAATGGCTAGCAAATTCAATCAAATTTTAAAAAATGCCACAATTTGGACCTCCAATAATTTCATTTGAACCTCTAAGAGCAAGATTATATTTGGCACAGAATAGAATAACATCCAATATTATTTTCAATATTTCACGCCATATCATTTTTTCCTTGTCAATGGAATTAATTACATAATCATCAATTGCATTTCCTGATTTTATATTCTTTTCCATTACTTTCCATTTCACATACGAAAATCGATGTTCCGTTGAATTTTCGTGTCGGGGAATAACCGGATGAAGATATTACAGAAGAGAATACAACGAACAGATTATTGAAGAGATTTATAATATTATTGAAGAGATTTATGCCTCCAATCATAAAAACCTTTTTGTGGGTCTGAAAGATTATACGATTTTTGCCCAAAAAGCATGCAAGGAAAGCAAAATACTGCATTTTGATTAACGGAATATAAAATCCATTTTCTTTTAACAGTTTCTCCGTTAATTTGTTTAACATAAAACCAGTCTTTTGTAAATTTTCGACCTGAATCGTCTACTTTTAACGTATTAAAGTTAATGTTGTCGCCTTGATCTGCACCATGTGAGACAAGAGAATGTATTAATTTACCAGTAACGGCAGGCCAGGTATGGGGATCGTTGTAATTAAGCAGTATTTCTTCTGGAACAGTACAGAACATATTTTGTTCGGTATTATCAGTTTGTGAGACAGTACTTTGTGCAGGCTCGTCCTCTTTTGAATTATTATGGGGCAAATGTAGTGAAATACCTTGTGAAACAGAAGAATATTCGGTAATATCAGTTTGCGAGACAGTACTTTGTACAGGCTGATCCTCTTTTGAAGTAATATGGGGCCGTTGTAGTAAAATACCCAGTGAAGCAGCAGAATGTTCGGTATTATCAGTTTGTAAGACAGTACTTTGTGCAGGCTCATCCTCTTTTGAATTATAATGAGGGTATTGTAGTAGAATATCTTGAGAAGCAGCAGATTGCTTTTCTTGCAATGGATCGTTTTTGTTACTCGGAGAATTGTCGTTAATTGAAGAGGTAGATGCCAAATGTAGTGTTTTTTTATCACCTTGTGAAGTAGTGCTAGATTTGACCTCTTCCATCCACACTTCCTCTATTCTCTGAGTTTTCGGTTTTTAGCCATTTACCAAACTGTTGCGACATTGATTTGCATTCTTCCAATTTTCGTTTCCTTATATTTCTCTTTTGTGCACCTGACAAATGCTTAGACATTTTTAAGCTAGAAAACAAAATATTATTGCTAGCATGTTGCCTGTACAAGTATAAAACTGTTATAACGTACATAAACTACTTTTTGTAGAACGAATGCAAGCGTGTGACGAAATATCACTTGCTTGGATGCCTTTTATTTGCCATATTTCGATGTTTTTTTCCAATCAAACATTTCTCAGAAAATATTAAAAATCTAAAAATTTGTTACACATGAAATTAATTATTAAAACGTCGCCATAAAACTCAAATGTAAAAGGAATCGTAAAAGGTTTCAAACATTTAAACAATAAATCCTCTCGTTTAAAGCGATGAAAAAAAAATAGAAGCAAATATTTTTTTTTCTACCGCCAGTAGACAATTCTAAAGTCGTGACCATTTGTCTGCTATCCAGATTGATTAGAAAATGGGATGAAATCTATCAAGCAAAATATAGGAAACGTTTAATTAACGATGTTGAAATAGCAGATAAAAGTCTCCAGACAACAATTTCATTCACAGATTTAAAAATAAGCGAGTAATTTTAGAACTTTTAAATCAAATCAGTTGGTTGATTCAGATAGAAACAGGGCTTTTTTAGAATCCCTCCACGAAACTCTAACAAAAATGGGCCCTTTTAATTATTCCTTTAACACTTAATAAAATAATATATATAAAATATAATATATTCAATAAAATAAAATATTTAATGATTTCTTTTAATAAAACAATCCCCTTCACAAAATTTAATAATATAATAAATTACATAAAAATAACATTTTCTTGTTTTATAAATTGAGAGACAAGAAAGAAAAAAAACCCTGCTTGGACCCTTCAAATTCGATATATGTTTACCTTTAATAAGATTTAAAATAATAATAATAATAATAATAATAATAATAATAATAATTAAAATAATAATTCTTCTACAAAAGTTTTCCAAGATTATATACATAAATATTTTCAATGATTTCACTTACCTTTAAATTCTGGCCTTAAATTTCTTGGTACTTCTTTTTCTTTGAATAAGAAATACAAATTAAAAATATCAAGAGACATTAGAATTAGATAAAAGAGTAAACTGTGCCGTTATAAAGCACGACCACTTAATAAAATCGATTTCCGTGCTTATTTTCGCTTTCCGCATAAAAACATAGATGTCGGTGGAAGCAAAAACAGAATAGAATTCGAGACAGGTTCAATGTTGCCAAATGACTAAAAGTAAACTTTACGTGAAATAAGGAAAAGAAAATACCCAAGTTTTTTTCAAAAAATTTTATTGTTCCCGAACATTTATTTCCCCACGAATTACTTGTCCTCAAAATTTGACAAAACTGGCTTTCGGAAATGAATTTTCTTTCATAAGGTTAATGATGATATGTATTGAAATGGTTTGCAGTGTTGGAAAACGAATTCAGCGTACATGTTGCTTAGGATTTTTTTTTTTTTTTTTTTTTTTTTTTTGCGTATTTTGATTTTCGGAATCAATGCTTAATTCTGAAGTCTGCCGATAAAAGAAGGGGGAGGGGTTGGGATTGTCCTGTAATTTAGATTTTTTTTCCTTCAGTGGTTATCGTTCAAATTTTTCGAATTTTTTAGGAATTAAAAATATGATGTTTCCTTAACCATTTTATGAAACAATATGCATATTTAATGGTGAAAACGTAAGCCAAATCCAGCGAAATATCCCACTTTTTTCGCCGATTTTTTCTTAGATTTTATTAATTTTTTAAAAAATATTTGTGCTCCCCCGAATGTTTCAAAATTTTTGTAGTAGCTGTAAATCCAGTCTGCCGATATGCTGTAAAAAGATTGTGTCGAAATAGGGACGTTTATTTACTTTTAATGTAGAAAAAATATCGCTTCCGAAAGGTAAAGTGACCTGCGGTCGTGAATTTTTTAAAAGAGTTAAAATTTTCCTATTTTTGAAAACCGATTGCACTGACGATTATAAGAAAGTATCGGCATTAAGGCATATTTTTTGCTCATCGGTGCCCCTAAAACTGCGACCTGGGAGGTGGCGGGTGTGGAACGTTGGCATATTATGGGAAATGTTTACTGCGAAAACGACTCTTTTTTGCAAACATTTTTCAAAGGGCTAACAACGATATTTTTTCGAACTAATTGCAGAATTTGAGACGTAAAGGTACTAATTTTAAGACTGTATCTTCCATATTTCAAATGGTTTGGTTAAAGGAAGTTAAAATAAAACGATAAAAAACGGCATTTGGTAAAAACATAAGCGAAAACACAAGTATACGTTACTGTATTCAAACTATAACCGAGCATAAGTTTGGCAGGTACGTAGGTAAGTTGAAAATATCAGTTCTATATTAATTCGAATGTTCATGTTGATAAGCAGAGACATCTAGAATCTAAATAACACAAAACTTAACCGTCAAATCGCGCAGTAGAAAGGCAGAAATTTCTTTTTCAATTAAAAAATATAATTTCTTATGCACATCATTTTGCCCCTCCCCCCTTTCAGATGGGCCTTGTGCGGCTGCACCTGTTGCACCTGCTTAGTTACGGCACTGTGCAAACCTATAAGGCACGTTTAGTTGCCAAAGGTTTCAGTCAAAAATATGGGGAAGATTATCAAGAGACCTTTGCCCCAGTAGCACAAAACAGCACGATTAAAGCACTCCTTTTAGCAGCAGCTCATAAAAATTTGACAGTGTGGCATATAGACATTGATACTGCGTTTCTTCATGGCAATTTAAATGAAGAAATATACATAAATCAACCTGAGGGATATGTTGATGAACAATTTCCTGAAAAAGTTTGCAAGCTCAAAAAGGCAATATATGGCCTTAAGCAGGCCGCCAGAGCTTGGCACTTAAAAATCGCTGAGACGCTTGGTAAATTAAACTTTATCCAAAGTACAGCAGACGCATGTCTTTTCACCAGAAAAGAAAAAGATCATGCTTCATACATAATAATTTACGTCGATGATATTCTCATTGCGAGTAAAGATGACACAATAGAAGAAATCGTAAAATCTCTAAAACAAGAATACCAATTAAAGGATTTAGGCCAAATTAGAAACTATTTAGGTACTCAAATTCAAAAATTACCTAACGGCTATTCTCTTGACCAAAAACTTACAATTGAAAACTTAGCAAAGAAATTTAATCTCGAAAACGCCAAACCGTGCAGCACGCCAATGGAACCAGGATATAATAAATTAAATGACGATGACAATTTGATGCCGAATAATGTTAAATATCGACAGGCAATCGGTTCGCTTCTCTATATCGCGACCATAACTAGGCCTGACATTTCGGCCGCTGTCAATATATTAAGCAGACGAAATGAGAATCCTCGCGAGAAGGACTGGCAAGCAGTCAAAAGAATTATAAGATATCTATATCATACTAAAGAACTGAAATTAATAATTGATATAAATAAAGAACCGATATTAAAAGTATTCGCTGACGCCGATTGGGCGGGCGATACTAAAACCAGAACGTCGACATCTGGTATTTTATACATGTTAGGTGACAATCCAATTCAATGGACAACAAAAAGACAAAATTGTATCAGCTTATCTTCAGCAGAGGCTGAATATGTTTCAGCCGCACAAGCTAGCCAAGAAATTATTTGGCTGATAAAGTTATTAGATGACTTAGGACTTCATCAAGAAAAACCCATTGTTCTATTTGAAGGCAACCAAATTACAATAAAAATGGTAGATAACGGAAAATTCACGAAACGCACTAAGCATATTGACGTGCAGTTTAATGCAATCAAACAGTACAGTGAAGAAGGCATTATTGAATTGAAGTATCTTCCTACTGAAAATATGATAGCAGACACACTTACCAAACCTCTTCCCAAACCTAGCTTCATTAGACACTGAAATGCATTGAAAATTTTAGCTGAATCCAAATTAAGAAATTAAGTTGGAAACTGTTAGAAATAATTCCTCATATTGGATTCAATTAGAATCTCTGCAAGCACTCGAAGACACAGATGTTCAAAAAAGAAAATGCAGCACACGTTTTTCCTCCACTTAGTGAAATATCTCATGAACAGATCCGCGAACATAAATATCTTGTTGACTATTACATCCAATTATCTTCAAATGCAGTACCCAACTTATCATCTTTAAAAGTGATAGTGAATTAATGACTGTTTTATTTTATATCATCAAATAATGAACAAAGTGAGTGAAAACATAGAACTTGTATAATTGATGAAACAAGTAAGAAATCACAGCTAATTGGTGGTGTATTATATGTGCTTCGTGATGTGCTCGTCTATTTGTGAAATATGCCAGAAAACTCCAATTAAAGAGAATCCCATGACTCTAAAAACAGTTCAAGGACTAAAAACAAGAACATTCTCTTTCTTTTGGACTGAAAAACATTTAAGTTAGTCTGCCTACAAAACTCAACCGGTCAACACATTTAAAAAGAGCGAATGGCTCTTGTAATTTCTAAAATGTGAATATCTTTTTGTAACTTACTAAATTTAATCTAAAATTTAAATTCAATTAACTGTAAAATTACGTAATATATATTTTTTGCTTATACACAAAATGACTTATTATTTTAGTCAGTTCTTTTTTAGAAACGTAGTCACAAACGACTATAGTGATTTATTACGTGCATTGTGAACTTGCCCTGCATTACATTCTATCTTGGATATTACTATGGCGATCATCGAAAGAAAAGGTAGGACAGTTCCATTCTCATTTCCCAATTGTTGATCAGTCTCAGTAGGTATTTACTTTCTGAAAAACCAATTCTTTGAGATAACGCGCAATCGAACTTACACTTCTAAGATGAATCACACGCTTGTTTACAAAATAAAACGATAAACGTATTTAAACAATTGCAGGTAGATAAAAAACAAAGACCTCCATATCTCAGAATTGTGACGTGCTACAAAAAATAAAAATATATTTTTTTAACTACCGTCCATAGCCAACATAAATAATATATGTTTCATTTCATGAATAATTTTTTTTTTTTTTTTTTTGTAAACTAGTGTTATTATCTTTCATGTATAACACGTTTTATTTTTAACACTTTAGAAGTTTTAGTAGGTAATTCCGGTATTGTGTTACTTGAGGTTCTTAAAGTAAATATTGCATTAATATCTTTTTTTTTTTTTCAATTCAGAGAAAAGTTTGTCAAAAATTGATTTAAAAATATACTTTTATAATCAGATACTTAGAAAATCTTCTATTTTAAGATTTAAAAAATATCAATAGGAAGTTTCTTGAAATAAGTTGGATCAATTAAAATTTTTTTGAAAATTTATTTATGTTCAGTAATATTAAATTTTAACGAATTAAAAGTTTATTATGAGTAAAATCTTACGATTTAAAAAGATATAATACTGAACATTAAAATAGCTAATTCATAACTGTTTTTTTTTTAACAGCCAATAACATAAGATAATAAAATTATTTATTAGTTGGAAAGTATAAGAGTTGAAATGATCCAATTTTTATCCAAAAATTATACATAATATTAGGTTATATTACTTTCAGTTTTTTCAAAAATATCTGATTTTTCCATAATCCCATAAGAATTTTAGCCTATCGAATTCTTGAAATCATGTATATCTATATACTGACGTATAACGTACGCTTATATGTATATACGAGTATTGTCTGTATTATAGTGATAATTCTTGGCGAAGGGATTTTTTGGAAAATATAACACAACATGTATACTAATAACAGTATTTATATTTCCAAACGAAATATCTGTATCCGCACACTAAAACATTAGTTGTCACAATGAAAATATTTATTACTTTCATTTTCATCATTATTATCAGTGGTATACATTAAAATTTCTATAAAAGCCAATTCTGGTAAGAACAGCACTTACATTTCTACAGGCTACGTTAATATATACTAATTATTAATACTTAATTATTAATTTTATCGAGTATTAACAGTGCAGGAGTATGTACGGGAGCCAGGATCAAACCTGGGAACCCACGGGCAGTAGGTGAGATCTTAAGTGCCGAGCAAAAAGCTAGCTCGATCGCTTCCTGTGAGATACCCGTTTTCTACTACCCGTAGAAGATGGCGTCGCCACAGTACTCCAACTCTACCCCAGTGAGGAGAATGTCCTGTTGACGTTGAACGAGCGATGATCACTCGTATTGCGCAACGTTTGCCAGGTTGCTGCTGTCACGGCGTGCGCACGTGTGACCCTGATATGTGCGGCGTGACAGGCTTTCGTGCTAAGAAAGTTGTCATAGGTTTTGCTTGCTGGGGCGTTTCAGTGCTGCAATCTGTTGGATTCGAGAGCTGATGATGTCGGTGAAGGTGCGTGTTCGTTTGCCCAGGGTCACCAATGCAGGAGTATGTGCGGGTGCCCGGATCGAACCTGGGAACCCACGGGCAGTAGGTGAGATCTTAAGTGCCGTCAAAAGGCTAGCTCGATCGCTTCGTGCGAGATACTCGTTTTCTACTGCCCGTACAAGATGGCGTCGCCACAACAGTATGATGCTAAAATCAATTATTAATAATCTTATTAAATGAATATTTTACAGGTTTTTAATATGCAAAGTGCATAATTTCCTTGGAATTTTCAAACAATATGTCTACGCTATTTAAGATAATAAATTTTCTATTTAATTACTTAGATTGCAGAATTCATAATCAACTCGTATATTCTCAGAATTTTAAACCTTCTTCTGTGTTTAAATACGGATGAAATTAGTATTTAAAAATTGTTGTATACTGTAGTACGCACCGTGGATATCTGTACATAATTATTACAAAATTTAAATTTACATAAGGCTTCTGTAATATTCAATTTTTAATGTGGAGATTCTAAATCTGGAATTTTTCGCAGGCGCCTGGGCAACAGCAATTGGCAGACCACTTTTTAAATTTTCATTTGTCAGGCTTGTATTTATTTTCCTTAGCCTTCATGCCATTCCAGATTTCAACTAAAATAGTACAAAATCATTTTATAAAATATTGTTAAATTTGGAGTATATCCTAAAGCTAAGTTACCAAATGTGTACAATATATAATTCAAAAGTCTATGTCTAGTTGTGGGGACGCATGAAATGAACTTCAGGGCCGCGCTGTGAATACCTCTGCTGTAGATGGCATAAAAAATTGCCCACTCATAAACACTTTTCTTTTATTAATCATTTCATACCACAATTTTGTAAAAAATTATTTGTATATATTAAATTAAATGATTTTGGAAACAATAGCATTGAAGTTCGATGATTAAATTAACGAGCGAGCGCTCTTTGGGGTATGCTCCTCGTATCTTTATGAAATAGAAGTCAAACAGACATAAAATCCCGCCATATCCCGTCATTTTCAGAAGATGGTGTCAATGTCAGCGTTTTGAGCCGACTTTTTTTTAGATACGGCAGACAGGGAAAGCTCATCTTTGAAAACAGATTCCCATTCCATACTGGGAGATAGCGATGATTTGACGTGTAGAAAATTTACTTTCCTTATTTAATTTATAATATTTGATTACTTTTCAAGTAAATCATTGAATCGCCAGATTTGGCTGTTTCAATTCTAAAAGTCTGCAGATGATTATATCTTTCATATTTAAATACAATGTTTATTGATATAGATTAATTATATATTTTCGAAACATACTTGGACTTAATCTGTGTTTGTCAGAAAATTTAGTGGGGGGAGGGGTAATGTTCATTATTTTCTATACCTTATTTTCTATTTTTATTTCAGAATACAAATTTGTCCATGGACGTGCGCAAAATTTTCGTGGTTTTTTTTTGGGAGGGGTGGGGGGTGGGGGGGGGGGGGGGGAGAGATAGTTCGTAGTACTTGTCTTCGGCAACGGAACAACAGGGAAAAGTTTTCAATAGCAGTTTGGAAAAAAAGGAAAGAGGGAAGCTCTCCTATCCCCACAAAATTAGTAAGAATGTATTTACCCCTGTACTTTTAGTTTAAAGAAAAGCACTGTAGCTAAAAGCCTAAAAGGAATCCTCTCCCTATCCCACCCCCCTCCCCACTCAAAAGAAAAAAAAGAATCCCGGCTATGAATTTGAATTTTTAATACGTATTGAACACAAAAAGGATAATTCACATAGCTTATTCGCGGTTTTGCGACAGCTGCCATTTTTCGAAAACAGTGAACAGTTTTCACTTAACACGTACATCTATTATGCATTAAATCCATTTCAAATATAATAACGACTGTTTAAATGAAACATATTTCTTGAATGGAATCTGATTCAACAAAGCGGCGGATTTCGATTGAGTGAAAAACACTAATACTGATTTTGGTTTTGATTCATAAAAGTGAAATGGCTAAAATGATTAATTAGTGAAACAAATAACCTGCAAATACTGTATTTTTGTAATTTCTTGAAGAGGTTTTAATACCGAAAACCCCGCCTTCGTTGCGCTACTGAGGAAAATCATTTTTCTCCTTATTTGTCAAATAAAAATGAATCGTGTTCGGTGTTTATTATGTAACAGAACTCTTTTTAGGAAAATCATAAAAGAAAATAAAAAGAAATATTTTTACCTTTTAATATTTTTACCTTTTACCTTGTAAGTCTATTATTATTTAGCCACAGATTTTGAAAGCTTACATTACAATAATAATAAAAAATTCTAATCGCAATAAACTTATAACAATGAATACTAAAATTCAAAAGATGTGCATTCTTTATGAAACCGAATAAAAAGTTTAATGAAAAAATTTAACATGTTTAATAAAGATAAGATTCTTATTATTTAGAATTCTTCAATTTTTATGTTTAAAGCAAAAGCAAAATTTAAAAATAATCTAATTATATCCTTACAAATTTTATTCCAATTTCAGATTCAGTATAAATTTTATCCCAAGAATTATAATATAACTTTTAAAAAAATGACTATAAAAATTTCAAAATCAAACATTTTTTTTTTTTCTCACTATGTTTTTAAAGCTGTTCTCAAATCCAAAGGAGCTATTTTCTGACACAATTTTGAATTCATTTGTATTCGGTAACGGATGGAATTGGCAGGTGTTATTCATCAACTGTGTTGTCGAAATGACTTTTCTATTTTTTGGTCAAGGCAGAAGTTGTTTCAGAAAATACTGTCAAAGTCGCTTCTTGAACAGAATTCCCAGAGCGAGAAAGGGAGAAATCGTGTCGTTATGTGACACGAATCGCTTATAACTGGACAAGAATTTATTGTCAAAAAGTGGAAAAATCATTTCGATTCCAAATCGCTTCAATGTCCTCTGCTCCCAGTATTTTTTTAAGAATGTACATAACATATCCAATGTTACTATTGTTTGGGAATCCTTTTCCGTCTGACCAGTGTTCAATTCAGGGAGTGGCCCGGGGGGTGGGGATTTCCCCCTGGAAGATTTAAAATTTTATGCCTTTAAAGGTTAAAAAGTGCAATTTCCCCCCTGGAACTCTACAATGTCCCCCACCCTCTCCCCCAGGAGCCAGAGAAATCCCTCCAGGAGAAAAGTATCTGAATTCAACATTGCGTCTGACGATATATTTTACGAGTGCCTTTACAAAAAGGACTTTTTTCTCCAAAATTCTTTTCTCGTTTAAATTTTTTTCTGTATGAAACTTTGAATGTTTGACTATTCTAAAATGTTTTACAAGGGAAACCTACTTATTTTTGAATTAAATATACAATTAATAATTAGAAAACTCTTTTGGAGTAATTAATTCAAATATTGGTCTATATATAGGGTTGATCTTAGCCCTACTTTGCACGTTCTTGCGTACGAACATGTTCTCTCAATAGTGTACGAGTTGCAAGAATAAAATCAGAACGAATCTTTGATGTCTTGACTTAGAAATCTTCCAATTTATATTATCTAGAGATTCAAATCTTTCACCTCTATCGCTTAAATTTCAATGTGTTGCCCGGGCACGTGATAATAAATTAAAAAAAAAAAAAATCAAGTTTTTATTATTTCATATCTTTAACCCAATTTTATATGAAATATATTTTTTAATGAAAAATTCGTGGAGAAATATTGCGCTTATATATTTTTTTCTTTTTCGTGGGTCGTTTTATAGTTTTAAAATAAAAAGTGATTTTTGTCCGAACTCTTTGAAATCTTTATTGTTGATAAAAATAACGGTTTTACACTTCACAGCCTGTGTAAAAATTTCGTGAGAAAATATTGTTATCTAGTTGTAAAAGAAATGTTTTTTTTTTCGCTTTTTTGTTTGTTTGTTTGTGTTCGCGTCGGCTCCTTTAACATAGCAATTAAAAAATTGTTCTCATCTTCCGAACTCTCTCACATTTCAATCGGTTATAAATATAACTGCATCCAAACTCTCTTTAAAGTTTTGCAAAAAAATATGCATATTGAGTAGAGAAAACATAAGTTAAAAAAAAAGATTTGGCTTTCAACCTCAGAGCAAAAATAAATTAGAAGATATATGTTTTCAATGCAAGTTACGGCTTCATCCATTTTCAATCAACCCATTCCAGTCCCCTAGCTAAACATGTGAGGGTTGGGTTAATCAATCAGGTTTCCTGTTTCTGAGGGTAGAAGCCTTAAAAAAAACGTTGACGCAAGCGCAAAGAGACGATTTTCATGTGGATTTTACAGAATGCGCTTTTCGTTTTAAATATATAGATAACATATATAAATTAATTACATGGCGATCCGAATAAATTTATGCTAGTTAGAGCACAGCCGAAGTCATGAATACTTTTTAACTATGTTGGAAAGTGTTAAATATATAAATATACTAGTTCACCGGTGCAAGGTTTTCGCATTGCAATCATTGAGATTATTTGCTGATACGTTTTTTATTAGCTTTTCGTTGACTAATTGTTAATTAAATAACATTTTTTAATGAAATGTGAGAATACTATGTCAAAAGGCTGTTCCAAAAACTTTCATAAGATTCCTCATTTACCGTTGTGCTTTTTGTATATGCATAGAAAAGTTAATAATATGCAAAATATACATTTTGTATACCGAAATAATATATATTATAAACGAGATTAGGACACCGTCTACTTATTTCATTTAAATAGATATATTAAAAAAATTTATATATTTTTTTAATTTTAAATACCTATATAAATGCTTTTGGTGTAATTAGTAGGTAATCTATCATCTACCTATCTATCTATATCTATCTATCTGGCTATATATCTATATCTATATCTATATCTATATATATTTATTTATCTATTTATCTATATCTATATTTATCTATCTATATCTATCTATCTATATATCTATATCTATATCTATATCTATTTATTTATCTATCTATCTCTATCTATATTTATCTATCTATCTATATCTATATCTATCTATATCTATAATCATCTATCTATATCTATATCCATCTATCTATCTATCTATATCTATCTATCTATCTATCTCTATCTATTTCTATATATATTAAACTGTTAGAGTTTTCAATTAAAAGCGATTTTCATCTATGTTTTGTACATTTGGCATTAAGTATTATTTTCTGTAACCCAGACTTCCCTTTTTGGATTCCATGTATAAATTAATACTTTTTTTAAATGTAAAAAAATGGTATTTCTATATTTTAATAATTTCTTTATTGTGTTGCAATTGTTTAGAAATAATTTTTTTTTTCTTATTTATGTAAAATATGTAAACATTAATTAAAAAGCCAAAAACTCCACATTCATATATTTTGAATTCTGGAAATCTTATTTGTATTTAAAGATTTTAAAATAGAAAATGATGAATTTAAAAAAAAAAAAAAAAAAAAAAAAAAAAATTACATGTATTTAAGAACAACTAATAGAAAATATAAAATATTGTGAATTATTGTAGTGGATTATACATTAATACTTTAATGGGAATATCACCTTTGGCGTAAATCAGATTTAAAATCTCAAACAAATAACTTAAAAAATATATAATAAAATAAAATAAAATATATAAATAAAAAATAAAGTTTCTTGAGTTCACTCTTTCTTTATTCATTATTTGAATGCAAATAAACGCTTATGTTAATAAAGTAACGTTTATTATTATTATTATTATTATTATTATTATTATTATCATTATTATTATTATTAATATTATTGTTTAGGAGAAACCGGGGCTAATCGATATAAGGCATAAGTTAACATACAGCATCTATTTTCTACCGCATTGACGTCAGTGCACTGCAGTCGTTACCCAGCAACCCACAACTGCATTTTCTAAGACTCCTATATTTAGTAATTGTAGAGGCTCTAGTTATTTTCCGCATCTACTACAGTTTCATTGTGATGTCAAGTCCCAGAAAGGTCTGAAGGCATTTGTTGTTTTGTGAAGCCCTGATGAGGCATTACCAGCGGATGTACTATATACAAAGGTATATAACGATCGCATTCATGTACTGCAATTATTTGAAAAACTTGATAGGATAAAGGAATAGCCACCTCTTGTCTCAACAGGTCTGGTGGGGTTAGTTGACAACCAGTTGGTGGGACATGTTGGCGTAGATGACATGATTTGTAGGTGAAACTCACAAGAATAAACAGAATAAAGGTAAAAAAAAAAATATTGAAAATACGACATCTGAAGATACCATGTCAGATGTAATCTGCTATGTCGACAGCGAAGATAGCTTACGCTTTCCTAGCAAGGAAGATGAATATGAACCCCGATCTTCCAGATTTACAGAGTACCTACGCCACAACCTGCAGATGACAAAAACATGAACGTAAATCAGGGGAATTATTCCATTAAATAACAGGGGAATGGCTTTGAGGTGGTTAAGTAGGGCATAGGTTAATATACAACAGGATGGAAACTAGCTTTTTTTCACTGGGGGCAAACATGGATTTTGGTGCCCCGCCCCCTCCATCTTCCTCAAAGTAAATTTGCAAAGAGCATTTTACTATGTTTCTAATAACCGACCTATTTTAAAATTAAAAATATGCATTCAAATACATAATAGTGAGCTATGTAATCAGTTTTGTCAAATATTTATAAAACCTGTGAAACCGGAGTCAAAAGGAACTGGGAAAAAATTCCGTCTTATACAGATTTTCGTCTTAGCAAATAGAATTGCTGGTATTTTTTCTATTGTGACCATGTAAATTTTTCCTTTAGACAGGATTCTGTTAAGTTATGTACACAGATTTCATTTTCAGAGATTTTATTGTAGTTGTACTATTACATTGCAATTAAGCCGGCGTTTAAAGTTCTGTAGTGATATAAAGTCACAATCGCTGAAGAACTGGAAAAAAAAAAAAAAAAAAAAAACAGGATTTTCTGTAGGTATAACAATGAATTCCAATACCGTAAAATATATGTGTGCTATACACAGCCAATTTCATGGAACTATCTCGTCCTATTAATAGACTGATATGTCTAGATTTTTTCCTGAACCTAACGCTAATTATCAAAATTATAATAGTGACCTACAACAAACGCCCCCCCCCCAAAAAAAACAACAACAACAACAACAAAAGAACTAAGTATTATATTTTGTGAATTTTACAACCCGTAGTGTTTAGTGACTCAGTCAATGTCAGTTCTTCTTTTGGATTTTCAAACTAATAAACATTTTTTCCCAAATTTTATATATATATATATATATATATATATATATATATATATACACAGGGTGACAATTATTGAACTATATGAAATAAAACATAAATTATTTAAAAACTACTGAGTGCACAAACTTTATTCAACATGTAAACGTTACTACAGATATTCGGATTTAGGTTATGACATGTTCGATATGGCTGCCATCATTGGCTATGATGTGGCGCAGACGAATACCAAAATTCTGCATGGCCCGCTGGAGTGTCGGAGCATTGATGCTGTCGATGACCTCCTGAATGGCAGTTTTCAGCTAAGGTATGGTTTTGGGAATATTTCTGTAGACATTGTCTTTAATGTAGCCCCACAAAAAATGAGTCACATGGGTTCAGATCCGGAGAATATGGTGGCCAAGCAAGTCCCATTCCAGTGGCCTCTGGGTACCTCAGAGCCAGAATGCGGTCTCCAAAGTGCTCCTCCAATACATCAAACAGTTTCTTGCTCCGATGGGGTCGAGCACCGCCTTGCATGAAGCACATCTTGTCGAAATCAGTGTCACTTTGGATAATGGGGATGAAACCATTTTCCAAAACCTTCACGTATCTTTCAGAAATCACCGTGCCGTCAACGAATACCGGACCAATTATTCCGCGACTGGACATTGCACACCCTACAGTCACCCGTTGAGGGTGGAGAGACTTCTCGATGCGCTATTAGGCACGATTTACCGTGACATTTTCACTTGCAAATGGCGGACAACAACAAGTTGCGTGCGCTTGCGCATACTAATTCCCATCATGCCCTGCGGCTAGCCACGAAGCTTGAACTTCATCACACAAACCATAGAATAAACAATAAACCAGAAGGAGCATGTAGGGTGCTTTCGTCGGTCATTTGTTAGGGGGATTCTGGGAAGGTGTTCAGACAGAATGGCTTGCAACCCTCCCGATATTGGCGAAAATTTGGCTTTTATCTTGGCTTAGACATTCCTACTAACCGTCGCCTCACATGATGGGTTTGCCGGTATTTCCGCTTTTGTCTTTTGTCATTTTATTCAGTATGACAGAGCAAATAGTGTGGTATTTAGAGTATTTTTCTTAGAAAACTAGTCTCGAATGTGAGTTCTGGTGTGCACTATGTGTTGAAACCATCTTAAACTTGGGTCTTATGATTTGGCTATACCTTTATTTACATCTGATCTAATCAAATGCTGCTAATGGATAAATATGAATGCTCTTAAATCTAACAGTTTTCTAGCATCATTTTCAGTAAATAGTTGTTTCAAAATAAATTTAACCCTTCTACTAGTATGGTATATAATGCAGTTAAATGTTTATATTTGGAAAATATAATAAAATTTTAACTTCAAAAATTTCTTTATTTGTAAAATTTAAAAAAAAAAAAAAAAAAACTTTTGCCTTTTTTAAAAATAATTCCATGAATGTTGTATTAGTTATGAACTTTTTTTTCTATGGTTCCTTTAAATTGTTTGCCATCAAGTTTTCCCAGGTTCCATGTAGTATTGCTCTTAAAGCACTATCGATCAAATGTTTAAAAAGTTTAAGTAATAATTTATAATAGAATTAAAATTATTCTTTAAATTAATTTAACAAATTATTCCTTCAATAAAGATTTTCATAAGAAAATGATTCTATGGATAGTTATTTCATAAAGATATAACTGTTATGATAATGTTTTAAAATGTAAGCAAATAAATGATTTAAAATTCTACAAATTTCAGAAATTTTATATGCCCTTAATCACAAGGTGAGCATATGTTTAAGAGAACCATATATTCTAATAAAACTAAAACATACTGATTAAAAAATTTGTTTAGAAACATTGTAATTATATAATTTGAGAATTGAATTATTGATATTAAAAATTTGCTTTTCTGCGAAAAATCTGAATAATCTTTGAGAAAAAAAATTATGTATCAACAGTGGTGAAATGGTTAATTTTAACTGCTATTGAGTTTCACATCTTTTTTTTTTTTTTTTTTTTTTTTTTTTTTTTAATGGCTGGATTTAAGAATTATAAACTAGTCAAATTCTTTTTATCAAATGATATTAAATTTTCCTCCAACCATAATTAGAAAATGGAATAAAGTTGATTTGCTTATTAGTCTTTATTTGGAACTATTTTAAATAATCTGATCATTTGTTTTAAGTAATTGTTGCTGTGAAATAGCAAAACTGAATTTTTCTGCACAATGTTGAATTTATTTTATATGAAATATATCGAAATATAGAAGAAGAACTAATGTTGATTAGCTTATTTTATTTATATAAAAATATATGAAATCTTCTCATTTTTTTTTATTGCTGTGAATTTGTGAAACTGAATTTTTCAGCACACTGTTTGTTCATTTTTTTTATATGAATCTTTTGTAAATATAGAAAAGGAACTAAAGGTGATTAGCTTAGTTCGAAGAATTATTTTCTGTATATTAAAATATTTGAAATCATCTCATCATTTGTTTTATTTGATTGTTGCTGTGAAATTGTAGAAGTGAATTTTTCTCCACAGTGTTGCATTTCTTTTATATGAATGTTTTAATAAATATTTATACAATAAAGTATTTCAATGTATTTAGTTTCCTTATTTGTAAATATATAAACACCAGTGGACCCATGCAAATATTTCCCACTGCAGTCAAATATTTTTTAGATGCAAGTTTAGACTTCAAAAAAAAAAAAAAAAAAAAAAAAAAAAAGACTAAAAGTATTTCCTAAACAACATTAGTCAAGCTAGAATATCATCTAATTTATTCAACCAAAGTTAGTAAAATCTGCCCAAGGATAAGCAAACGAAGGAAAAAAAAGTAATTAATTGTATTTTAACTGCATTAGAGGTTAATCATCTCATAGATAGAAGAAGGAATATAATTTATATTCATTCTTCTATGAATCATCTGTTTTGGAAAAAACATGGGAGAAGAAAAAAAAAATTGAGCATTTGAATTTAAATTTTGCTTTTTAATTATAAATATAATATAAACGTGTGCAACAACTTTGTCCCACTTTAACTTTATTCGAACATATATTTTTTATTTTAATCTTTTTTTTTTCTTTTTTTTTATCTTCTTCTATGGTATCCATAGAAGAAGGAATAAATTATTCCTTCTTCTGTGATGGTATCTCATTTATCGTTTTGTATTTGTTTGGAAAAAGGGATGTTGACATCAGAAATAATAAATATGATACATTTTATTAGTATTTCATAAAATGAAACGATTACTTTAAATCCTTTTAACTAAATAAAAATTATCCTACTCAGTCCTATTCAGTCCTTTATAAAGAATAAATTTTACTTTTTTTTTTATCAAAATCATCAGAAGAAAAGGGATTTTAGTTAAATTTAAATAAGGGTTTGGTTTAAAATTTTAAAATCTGGGAATACAATCAATTCTTAGTTGATATTACGAAGGTGAAGGGGGGGGGGGTGAATGTATGTGTTTATTTTATAAGTAGCCAGCGACTGATTTACAAATTTAGGGGTTCTGGGCACAGATGTTTTAATAATTTTGTGATATTTAATGATGTTTCTTCTCAATTTTTTAACAGTAAAAGTTTTTATAACATACTTATAATCTTAAGTGTTCTATCTCGCTGACGATTTTTCAATCTTTCGTCAATTTTACATATCCAATGGTAAAATTTATTTTTAAATATTGAAATGCAAATGAGATATTTAAAAAAATTTTCCCATAGGATTAACATTAGCGAGCACGCGTTTTCGCGTGAGTGATATAGCCCTTAAAAGTTATTTTTACATGAAAAAAAAAAACATATTAATTTTGTTTTTTAATAGTTTAAAACTTCAGATTTTGGCTAATAATTTAAAAGTCTTTCGTAGCATTTACGGGTCCCGGAAAATCGGGGGCCCTCGGACCGTGCCCCGAATGCCCTGCCATAAATCAGGCACTGAAAGTAGCTGCGTTACAGCATAATAAAGCGTTATAAAGTTTTAAAATATATCGAATTTAAACTTATTCTTGAACAAAGTTCTTTTTTTATGAGTTATTTAAAGAAATTAGACAGGAGTTCTTTATTGTCATAAAAATAAAGATATCAAATATCGGAAAATTGAAAATATCGAATTAAATATTAGTTATAAAAGCAACCAATTATTATTTTTTAAGTATTATTTTATTGGTATTTAAGAAGAACTCCCCCCCCCCCCCTCCACCCCATAACAAAAAGAAAATATACGTAACTTTAAAAACAAAGCTTTAAATAGATTGCATTATGTTTACACTCCTTAGATAACATATCCTTCGCAAAACAGATGTAGCAAAATCAAAACAAACGTTTAAATAAATGAGAAAATATCGAGGGAAAAAGGTTGCCAAAGCAGCGATAAGTAGGCCATGCTATTCCCCACCTTTGAAATAGTTTCGGAAAATAGCGTAAAAAAAAAAAAAATCGGTGGCAAACGCTGAAAGAGGAGAAATGGACGAAAACCCCCTACATCTTCCTTCTCGTTCTTGTTTATTCTATGACACAAACCGTTCAGAAGTTATGACGGTTTAATTTCATATAGTTCAATAATTGTCACCCTGCATATATATATATATATATATATATATATATATATATACAGGGTCATTCATAATTCCCTCCGGGGTTTCGAAACGTTATAGTAAAAAAACGAAGACGAATATGAAAAAAAGAAACATATGAAATTATTCCGAAACTATTCAAGTTTTACTTACATACATTACAGGTGTTCTATGTGTGAACCCTTGGTCACACGGCATACATCCATGCGATAGTCCAGTTCCTGCCATACTCTACTCAACATGGTACTGTCTATGTTATTGATAGCACGTGTTATCCTTTCACGCAGGTCAGCTAAATCACGTGGCATAGGTTGTACAAAAACCTGGATAACACGTGCTATCAATAACATAGACAGTACCATGTTGAGTAGAGTATGGCAGGAACTGGACTATCGCATGGATGTATGCCGTGTGACCAAGGGTTCACACATAGAACACCTGTAATGTATGTAAGTAAAACTTGAATAGTTTCGGAATAATTTCATATGTTTCTTTTTTTCATATTCGTCTTCGTTTTTTTACTATAACGTTTCGAAACCTCGGAGGGAATTATGAATGACCCTGTATATATATATATTGTATCAAACAACAAACCAAACGTTCATTTGGCGCCCCCCTCTGCCTTCATTTCTGGTGCCCGGTGCGAATATGCATTTTAGTGTCGGCTCTGATATACAAGATAGGATACTTATAGTAAAACCTATTTTGGCAGCTACATTAGCGCCAGTGATGACAAGGATAAAACTTACAAACTTCCTAAAACCAAAGTATATGAAATCTGTTTATGCTCTATGTTTTTAATATACATTCTTTTCTCTTCAAGACAGACTATTCTCTTCAAATTGTTTCTTTTAAAACGACTTCATTTTAATTATTTCTTTTAATATTATTGAAACAACAGTTCTTTTCGAAACCGTTTAAGTATGTTTAAACTTTTAAACATGTTAAAATATCTCAGGGCTGCCTTAATGAAACATTAAAAACAAAATCAGATAATTCGATAAATTGTTCGCCTGAATACACTGAATTAGGGACATTTTGCGTAAACAGAGCTTATTTGTTTCGAAAGTGTAAGTATGGGTAATAATTGAAATATTTTCTAAATTACATTATTAATTTAAAACACTCATACCACTACAAGTTGTAATTTTCCAACTGGACAAAAAATGTCCGGGCCAGGATTCGAACCTGGGATCTCTTGGCTGAAGCTGCCACGCTCTACCAACTGTGCTATCCCGGTCGAATCTGGAGGGCATAATTCATCCAGTTAAACATATTGATCATAGCATCTGGTCTGATATTTTAATCAGCTCAACAGAATAGATCGCAGGTAATGGAACTCCAGTAAATGCTGGATACGTGATTACATTAGATTATTTTTAACACAATTATAATTCTACTAAAAATAATTAATTGTGTATATATAATTGTGTTAAAAATTGTGTGAATAATTGTGTTAAAAATAATCTACTCATACCACTATTTTGTAAAAGTTTCTTTTAATGGAAGTTTCGTTCACGTTCGGTTCACCGATCCTTCTCAGATCGAAGGGAGCTGATGAGTCGGATATCATGCTAATGCATGATACGTGCGACGCCAATCTTGTTACGCAAATTGCACACAGCCGACTGATCCCTTTGAGAAGAGTCCAAAATTTATTTAATTTATAAAAGTGTGAATAGCAGAAAATTGTCAACCTCGTGGCCGTGTTTAAGTACCTCAGAAGAACTTTCAAATTTGACAATGTCATAGTTATGCTCAAAGCTACTAGCGGCTCTTTCGAAGAGTGTCTCACTATGTAGTGGCATGGCTTCCTGCGATCTCTAGGGATCGTAGGCAGCCATGGTAGTGGCCTAGTCCATTAATATAGTTGGTGGGGACAGAGGAATAGAAGAGACCGAGATATTTAGCCAGCCCCTATCCTCGGCTACCGGCTAAGTACCTTACAGTCTGAAGAGCGTTGATCGCACGCAAACAAAAACATTGATCTTTCGTACTGAAAATAAAATTTTGTTTGATGCATTTTACATTATTTCGTGTTATTATTTTGCATATGCTTATGTTATGATCAGTTTGCTAGTAAATTTTCATAGGGGACATTAATTATACAGCCTATTTTTTAATAGTTTTACGCAAAAACTTTAATAGCTTTATTAATTTTGTGATTTATTATTTGCATATTGGTAATAAAATAATAAATTTTATGGTAAAAAATTAAGTTTTTATTTTATTGTGATTAGATATTTTTTTATATATTACAAAATACCCTTTTTTTTTTCTTTTTCTGGTGGCTTTCGTGCATTTCATTTGAAGTATTAAATTTTCATATTGTAAACAGAAATTGCATTTAAGACTTTTGACTTTTTTTTCTTCCTTTACACAAAGTTCTTTAATAATTCCGTCAAACATTTATTTAAAAATTATTACAGACAAACATTTCTTCAAATCACTACACTATTTTTATTTTCAAAAATCTTTAATTATCTGAATTTAGATATGATTAATGAAGCACAAATATTTAATTTTTCTTATTATTTTTGTAATGATATGATGCATTTTATAAATTTGTTTTCATAAGTTAATTTATCATTATAAACATTAGGCCTTTTTTTTTTTTTTTTTTTACTATATATCCACCTTTTGATTATTTTTATTGGTAGTAGTAGATTTTTGTGGGCAAAGTTTATGGAAAACTGGGACTATTTCTTTTTAATGAAATGATTATTTATGATTTGAATTTTGTATAATATAACCAGTATTTTAATTTCATTCTTTGAATGTCAACACTGAGCATTTTTTTAATATTTCACGGGTAAGAATTTGTGGTGTTTCCATTTTATATAATTTTTATTCTGCGTAAATTCCCCCTCTCCCCCAGAACACAAGTTTAAAAACTCAGCAATCTTTTAAAATTTTACAGTCCATTTTTGTTAATTTGTTATAAAAATACATGATTATTAATCTAAATCCCCCACCCCCCTTCCTACACACACACACACCACTCTTCACACAGCAAAAGATATTTTCTAGATTTGAAAAGGGCAGAGCAAAATATTATTATTATTATTATTTTTTTTTTTTTTTTTTTTGTAATTTGAATGTTTACACTCCCTTTGTTTGATACTTATCATTTTTATTAAAATAGTGATATTTTTCATTTTAAATATTAGTAACTAAAATTTTTTACAGCACAAAACTTTTTTATTATATCATCCTATTATATTAGTTTAAATAGTGCAATTACAAACAGGATGTTTATGTGAATTAATATGTATTTACACTGATGCAATAATAATAATAATAATAATAAAACGCTGATCAACGCATGTACAATAACCTCAAATGTAAAATTTTAGTAGAACCACATGCCGATGTCAGGAGCTAGGATAGACGTTAATTCTCCCGGGCTCCCCTTTTCTTCTGTTCCCACCTTCTATTATTGTTAGTTCTAAATGGACTAATCCACTTCATAGTGAGCCACTCTTGGAAAGAGCCGCTAGTCTCAAAGCTGGATATAAATAAAGCTAACTTGAACTTGTGATAGGTTCAATGGGCTTCCAAGTTGCGAAGCAACTGCACACCCTGGCTTGGAGTAGGTGCATATCAAATCCTGAGAGAGCCATATGAAATGTCTAGCCGTAGTCCAATTGACTACATAAAATAGGATAGTGTTAAGTATATCTATAAAATAATGAAAATTTACTAGTTAAAGTATAAAAGTAAAAATAGTTCATAGTTCAAAAAAAAAAAAATATGCCAGACGAGGTAAAGTAAAGATGTTAAGAGAAGTTTAGGAGAAAAGCCAAAATAAAATTATCAGTAAAAAAATTATATAATAATATATATATATATATATATATATATATATATATATTTTTTTTTAATTAAAGAGAAAAATTTTGAGGTAAGAATTATAGCTCGGAAGGACTATTCATCAAGAATAGTGGAGTACCTTGGTTTTTTCCGGTTGGATGGACTGCAAGCATCGTAGTCAGGTAGCTCATAAATGAGTTCATTTGGAATGTGATTAATGTCATTGTAGAATTTTTTCGCAAGGTGTTTAATGCGATGTTTGAGTGAAGTCGTTTTCAGATCCTTGAGGATTGTGGAATTTTTGAGGTATCTAGACCCGTTCCTGATGTAACGGAGCTGTTTGTAATGGGTACTAGAGAGGCTGTTCATACTGGTTTTGCAAGTGAAGCCCCAGATTGGACATGCATATGTGATAACAGAGAGAATGCAAGCATTATATATTAAGAGTTTGTTGTGTATGGAGAGTGAGTGACTGCGAAGAAGGGGGGCGAGGGTTTTGGAAATTCCGGCGACTTTACCGCGGATATTAAGAATATGCTTTTTAAAGGTAATGCGTTTGTCAATGGTAACTCCCAGGTACTTGGCATCGTCAGACCAGGGAATGGTAGTGTTTTTGATGGTTAATCTATTAGGAGTGGAGAAGGTTCTAGAGAAGTAAACAGCAGTAGTTTTAGATTCGTTTATCTTAATGCGCCATTGATCACACCATTCCATGAAGATGTTGAGGTGGTGTTGTAGATTTTTGTAAAGATTGTATGGGTGATGTGCAGTGCCATAGAGAACAGTGTCGTCCGCATAGAGTGCGAGTGATGTGAAGAGTGTGCGTGGAATGTCATTAAAGTATATTATGAATAAAATAGGGCCAATGACTGAACCCTGAATAATACCACAGAGTATTATGTGTAGTAGAGAAAGTAAGTTGTTTACACGGACATAGAAGTCACGATCACCAAGGTAAGAGTGTATTAAATGGATAAGTCCAGACGGGAACTTAAGCCGAATTAATAAATGAATAAAGCTAATATGCCGCAAAGTAGCGCCACGAGTTGCAGTGGGCGGGGCGTTCCACGATTAGCTTTTGATTCTGTTTTCATGGCCTGAAATGTAATCCTTGAAATATTCGTCTATTTCGCGGTCTTATGACAGTAACGACAATGAGAAAATTTCAATCCTGTCATTAAATAAACTCATAGATTGATGAAATATTGAAATTTCTAATGAAACTAATAAGATTATATATTTCTTTTAATTTTTAATCTTATTTATTTTCTGTTTACTTTTTATAATTTATAATGAAGTGAATAAAACGAATACTTCAAAAGAGATTCATTTCTGAAACAGTGGATATATTTTGTAAAATGTAGAATTTAATGTGTTCCAACAATTTGTTTTCATAAAATTTTTATTGTATGGGGATTATAATTGCAATAAACTATTGAACACGTTGTCATTAAATAAACTCGTAGAGTGATGAAATAGAAGATTCTCTTCAAATTGTTTCTTTTAAAACGACTTCATTTTAATTATTTCTTTTATTATTATTGATACAACAGTTCTTTTCGAAACCGTCTTAGTGTGTTTAAACATGTTAAAATATGTCAGGCTGCCTTAATGAAACATTAAAAACAAAATCAGATAATTCGATAAATTGTTCGCCTGAATAAACTTATTCTCAAATTAGGGACATTTTGTGTAAACAGAGCTTATTTGTTTCGAAAGTGTAACTATGGGTAATAATTGAAATATTTTCTAAATTACATTATTAATTTAAAACACTCATACCACTATTTTGTAAAAGTTTCTTTTAATGGAAGTTTCGTTGACGCTCTGAGTGTCAAGTTTCTGCATATTTCGACTGCTGCGTGTTCGGGCGAAGTTTGGAAAGGGGGCGAGTTATTCCCGCCCTCTTGCTATCCAGTATCTTCAGTTGTGGCTTTGTCGGGCGGCGCTTGGATAGGAGGCGTGTTATTCCCGCCTTCTCCACTGCTGGTGTTCGTCGCGTGGAAAATAGGCGTGTTACTCCCGCCCACCTGATCTCTGCTAATCTTCCGTGACTGCTCTTTTGAATGCCATGGCCATGAAAGAGAACCAACAGCTTGACGACCTTATAAATGGAATCATAAATGGATATGTTCCTGCGGACTGGTTACGAGAATTCAACGCCTTCCCTACTCTAGATGAGCAAGTGAACGATGTTTTTCGAGAATTTTTATCCGGTATAGATGAAGAAATACAGTCTCTCCAACAACGAAAGGACTACAACGACACCCACAAGGCTCAGGTAAAAGACCTCTGTCTTTTTGCTATATCTATTTTGGGGGAGCCATCTAGATTAGATGTAATTGATTTAGCCTGTAGAACTGGTTATATTAGATTTCTAGGGAATAACCAATGGGAAAAACTCCAAATTCTAAAGAATTTTAGCTCACATTCTAATCCCCCCCGTAGAGGAAAAAGAAAAAATTCTGAATCTGAAAATCCAATTCCCCTCAAAAATAAATTCGGAAATCTAAATTCCGAAGCTAATCTTGATAACCATGATCTTATGGATCAGGAATCTGCTCAAGATGGTGCTGCAAGCACCGATGTTGAATGTTCAAAAAACGACAAGCACCCCTTCTTTATTGAATTCAAAGATATGGATTGGCGCAAAGTTGCCCAAGAGATAAAAGCCCTTGATTCTGATAATCCTCCTCAAGTCAGCCTCTCCGGGGAACTTCTAAAAGTTCTACCCAAATCTGTCAGCCAATTTAGAGATATCCAAAGATACCTAACTGACAAACATATGAATTTTAACAGCCTTAACTCAAAAGAACTTCGACCAAAAAAAATCTGTATTAGGGGAATTCCCCCCAACACAGACCCCCAACTTATTATCGAAGACCTTGGTAACCATGGATTTAAGGCCACCCGAGCTGTCATGCTTAAGAGTCGAAAAACTGGCAGAGGTATGCCAATTTACATGGTCAACGTCCTCTCTTGCACTAACTTTGAGAAGATCTATAAAATTGAGGAACTTTGTGATATAAGTGTTCGTATTGAATACTTCAGAAACAACAATAACCCAAAACAATGTTACCGCTGCCAACGTTTCGGACACGCCTCCGAGACGTGCAGCCTAACACCAAAATGTCTTAAATGCTCAGAAGAGCACCTCACTGATAACTGCCCCAAGACAGGTAAAATAATTCCAAAATGTTCCAATTGTAACGGTGCCCATCCGGCCTCATACAGAGGTTGCCCAAAAAATCCAAACAACATTAAGAAAAAAAATACCCCAACACCCAACACCAAAACAAAACCGCAACACCAAAAACCAAATATAATTGCTGACATCGCAGACATTTTCAAACCCTACAACTACACCATTCATGATAAAACAAACGATATCAACAACAGTGAGACCACTATTGACGTGAATAATGATATCCAGGAAGCCCCAGTTGAGGACACTTCCAGTTACACCAAACAAAATAAAACACCACCTGTTATACAAAATAATTATACAAACACATTCAAAGATATGTTTGACACCTTCAAAGACATGAAGGAACTTCTCCAAATTACCAAACTCTTAAAACATTTAAAAAACATCGCCATCAAATCAAAAAATTGCAACAACCCATTCGACAAAATGTATATCATAATAGAAGAATTAGACGCCTTTTCTACGGAGCTCAACATTACCAATTATGAATAATTACAATAACAAAAATTTCTCTTCTCTTCTTATTTTCTCCTGGAATTGCCAATCATTGCAACCCAGGATTAATGAACTCCGCTCCTTTATTTCCATTAAGCCACAAATTGATATACTCTTAATCCAAGAAACACTTAACCCTTCCTGCAGTATCACCATCCCAGGTTACAAACTCCATCATACACCACGTGCCAACTCTCACTGGGGTGGCACAGCCATCTACATCAAAAATTATATCCCACATCACACAACTCAAAATATTCCACTCCCAGGCATTGACTACACCAGTATTGTCGTCAACTTGCCCCATGCCAAAATCAACTTCACATCTTTTTACGCACGACACGGGCGACGATACCCCATAAATGACCTGACACACATCATTACACAACACCAACACGCATTTATCGCTGGTGACTTCAATGCACATAGCAGGCAGTGGAACTGTCATTCCACCACTACCAGAGGTAGATCTCTTCACAACTTGGTTAGCCATTTCAATCTCAGTCTCCACGCACCTACTACACCAACACACATTCCTGTTGCTCGCAACCAGCACCCCTCTATTATTGACTTCGCCATCACCAAAAATCTTACCTTCCCTATCAACACTTCTGTTATTAATGACCTAAGCTCTGACCACCTTCCTGTCTTCTTCAAAATTGATCTTATCAACCCTATCTCTCCTCCTCCTTCAGTAGCTATTGACTGGAATAAATTCCAAAATTACATCAACAACACCGACCTTACCTACCCCACAATCAACAACACTACTGACATTGATAACACAGTTAATAAACTCAACAACATCATTTACAAAGCTCAAAAAGATGCCACTTACACCAAATTCAAAAATAATAACTCTTACATCTTGCCCACTTACATACATAATATCTGTAAACAACGCAACACACTCCGTCGACTCTACCAAAATACCAGAGATCCCACCCTTAAAACAGCTGTCAACAGGCTCAACAATAAAATTAAAACCCTTATTCAGAAAGATAAGCAAAAAAACTGGTCTAAATTTCTCGAAAGTCTTACTTGCGAGGATAACTCTCTTTGGCAAATCAAAAAGAAACTCAATAATAATTATACCCTTATTCCTCCCGTTACTGCCAATAATCAAACTGCGTATACTGACGAGGACAAGGCAGAATGCCTCGCTAGCTCATATGAAAGGCAATTCTCTCCGAATCCCTTCCTCGCAAGTCAAGCACACTTTAACAATGTCAATGATACTGTTAATGACTTCCTCTCAACCCCTCCTATCCCTCTCCCCGAAATTCAACCCATCATGATCCACAATATTATTCAAAAACTTAATAATAAAAAATCTCCTGGGTACGATAAAATTTCCAACTATACTCTTAAACAACTTCCTATCAACTGTATTCTCTACATTACGAAGCTCACTAATTCTATCCTCAAACACTGTTATTTTCCTAAACCCTGGAAAACCTCTATCATTTCTCCTATTCCTAAACCATCCTGCAATCTTAATGACCCAACTAATTTCCGTCCCATCAGTCTTCTCTCCTGTCTAAGTAAAGTCATCGAACGCGTCATTAGATCACAGCTCAATGACTTCCTTCACAACAACAACATTCTTATGCCTGAACAATTCGGCTTCAGAGCCAAGCACTCCACCCAACACCAACTTCTTCGATTTCTGGAATTCTTAACTGAAAACTTCAACGAGAAGAAGCCTACTGCTGCCATATTTCTTGATGTCGCCAAGGCCTTTGACAAAGTCTGGCACGCGGGCCTCATTTACAAATTAATTCGGCTTAAGTTCCCGTCTGGACTTATCCATTTAATACACTCTTACCTTGGTGATCGTGACTTCTATGTCCGTGTAAACAACTCACTTTCTCTACTACACATAATACTCTGTGGTATTATTCAGGGTTCAGTCATTGGCCCTATTTTATTCATTATATACTTTAATGACATTCCACGCACACTCTTCACATCACTCGCACTCTATGCGGACGACACTGTTCTCTATGGCACTGCACATCACCCATACAATCTTTACAAAAATCTACAACACCACCTCAACATCTTCATGGAATGGTGTGATCAATGGCGCATTAAGATAAACGAATCTAAAACTACTGCTGTTTACTTCTCTAGAACTTTCTCCACTCCTAAAAGATTAACCATCAATAACACTACCATTCCCTGGTCTGACGATGCCAAGTACCTGGGAGTTACCATTGACAAACGCATTACCTTTAAAAAGCATATTCTTAATATCCGCGGTAAAGTAGCCGGAATTTCCAAAACCCTCGCCCCCCTTCTTCGCAGTCACTCACTCTCCATACACAACAAACTCTTAATATATAATGCTTGCATTCTCTCTGTTATCACATATGCATGTCCAATCTGGGGCTTCACTTGCAAAACCAGTATGAACAGCCTCTCTAGTACCCATTACAAACAGCTCCGTTACATCAGGAACGGGTCTAGATACCTCAAAAACTCCACAATCCTCGAGGATCTGAAAACGACTTCACTCAAACATCGCATTAAATACCTTGCGAAAAAATTCTACAATGACATTAATCACATTCCAAATGAACTCATTTATGAGCTACCTGACTACGATGCTTGCAGTCCATCCAACCGGAAAAAACCAAGGTATTCCACTATTCTTGATGAATAGTCCTTCCGAGCTATAATTCTTACCTCAAAATTTTTCTCTTTAATTAAATATATATATATATATATATATATATATATATATTATTATATAATTTTTTACTGATAATTTTATATTGACTTTTCTCCTAAACTTCTCTTTACATCTTTACTTTACCTCGTCTGGCATATTTTTGTTTTTTTTTGAACTATGAACTATTTTTACTTTTATCCTTTAACTAGTAAATTTTCATTATTTTATAGATATACTTTACACTATCCTATTTTATGTAGTCAATTGGACTACGGATAGACATTTCATATGGCTCTCTCAGGATTTGATATACACCTACTGTTGTGATTTTATTAAATTCCTTTTTTTTTTTTTTTTTTAGTTCAAAGAATAAAGGGTGAGCTGCATTATAATTCATAATGTTCTAGTATACCCAGGTATCTGTTCTTTATTTTTTTTTAAGAACATATATCGTTAATTATTTGAGCACACAGAATATATTTTCTATTTTTGTTTCTTCAGAGGATTCTATGCTCAAAAAAATAACTTAGTTGATTAATATATTTTTTAATTTTTATCCACAAAATAACAACAACATTACATTAAAAAAAAAAAGGGAGACTTAATTAACTATAGGAACAGTTTATTTTTCTTTTGACGAAAATAGATATATTTTATCCTCAAAAATATGTTCACTGAATAACAATAAAAGGTTAAGTAAAATATATTTTTATATATAATACACCAATTGCTTTATTTGTGCGACAGAAACAGATTTAACTTGTAAAAAAAAAAAAAAAAGGTATATCAATGCGATGTAAAACCAAATAAGAACAAGAAAAATTATACTTATCAATAATCTTCATGTTGCTACCACTATTTTCTTAATACAAATTGTGAGAATTTTTAACGTGATATGCCAATATTAGTTTGGCTATATCCACTTCAACTGGACCAATATATATGTTAATTTATCAATAATTCCATCCCGTAACTAACCAGTGGAAAGCTGATGAATTTTAAACATTTTTTTCTTGAAAATTCGACGAACAAGACAAAATTAACCAGATTGAGGTCCACATCATACTTATTACAATATACAAGCTGACATAACATAATCTAATATGTATATGATGCATCTATGACACACAAAATTACGTATTTTATAATACACTCCATCTCCAACAACAAAACCAAAGAACAACTCCGAAATTCAAAGGAAATGTGAACCTATCATTGGCGCAAGGACAGGGTTGCCGTAACATGGAAAAACTCGCCAAACAGATGACAACTGCCAATACACGCACGGAAGCTTCATTGAGAAGATGTAAAAAAAAAATAAAGGAATGCCAACATAGGGCTAAATATATGCCAAAGGGAGGGTATAATTAAAATTTAAAACAAACGGAAAAAAATATGAATCTGATTTGTTAAAAATGAAATGAAATCAACCTGACGTCACAAAGACGAAATTGAAAATAAAGAATACTAAATAAACGTTTTGAAGCCGATGGGCTAAATAGGATAACTTAATCAAATAATAATTTTTAAACAAAAAGGAAAACTATGATTAAAGTCTGCCAGGCAAATAAAAAATAAATAAATAAAAGGAGAGAGAAGGGAAAACAAAAAATAAACTGCGCTATACGGAACCTGAATGTGGTAAAATTACCACACTCACCCACACCTCCACAAAAAAAATGGAGAAGGGGAAGTGCGAGGCACTAAAAGCACTTTCACAAGCCATTTTTTTTTTTTTAATTGAGCCAGAGATGGATAGGGGCAGAATGAATGATGGAGTCCAAATACAGCATAAAATATCAAGAAAATAACATACCACAACATATTTGTATATATCCTGTATCATAATGAGAAAAAGAATAAAGTAATTGTACCCAATTTTATAAGTCATAAATTATGTAACATGTTGACAGAAACAATATTTGCTTTTACAATTACATAACTATGTCAAGTAAAACCAACTTATGCTCTTTCATTTCTGTCTATGCAAACACTATATAAAACTTATAACTATAATTTTTTTCTAAAAAGAAATCTAATATAATACACAATACATAATACAATAACAAAAACTCAACTTTTACCAACACATTTTTTATGAAGATGTAGCTAATAGTTATTACACAAAAATCCAAAGTGAGATGGAATACCCTAATTTCACAATACACATTATCAATGCAAAAATATAAACAACAGTAAAATACACATTCAAACAATATAAAAGTTATAAATATTCACAAAATACCATAGTTAATTATTTTCAAAAAGTTTTTTGAATGAGTGGCCACTCTAGAGAAAAACCAATCTAACATAATTGGCAAAGTACTAAACAGACCTTATTCATAATACAACATTTGCCTAGGACTTTTTAATTAAATGTCATTCAGGTCATAATATAATATACATATATACAAAAGAAAGCAATAAAATTATGAACATACCATATATAATGTACCGTTAAGTTGTGCTTTCACAATTCCACTAGTAACATGATCCACTTGATAAAACCATGTAAATTACAATAGGAGACAAACTGATATTGTTAAATATTTTTTAACAAAATAATTCACCCATACTTTTTTTTTTTTTTAAACACAATAACTATGAGAATATTGCAAGAGTTAAATAGTAACATGTATTATATATTTTGATGGTGACCTATAGCAAGCAACATTATGTAAAGAAATGCAATAAATCAAAATGCTATTGTATTGTTATTACAATTTTAGCTTAAACATATTTTAAATATGAATTATATATTTCAAAAAGAAGAAAAGTTACAAATTTTTATTATTCAGAAAGTGCAAAATGCAGAGCTTGACATTATACAGTTAAGTGGACTGTTGATGGATAATTATTAAAAGGAAAAAAAAAAGGAATACTTATACAGCAGGTAGTCCACATGTCTGTGATAAGAGGAGTAAAAAAAAAAGACTTTCTGACCAGCAGAAAAAAGAGTTCTTAAGTTCTTATCAGTTCGATAGTGTTTAAGGCACGCGATCAAACACTATCAGCAGGCATGACTGGACAACAGCTGAAAGAGAAAAAAAAAGGTTAATAATACTGGAATTCATCACTGTGTGGCACAAATTTTGGTCGCTTAGGTCGTAGAGCATAAGAGGAGCTGGACTGTTGATTGGTGGAAGAGAAATTTTGAGATGTAGTTGCAGCTTGATTATTATTGTTACTGTCAGTTTGTGGAATTGCTTGTGTGGTATCTTGTAGTTTAGGAGCTCTAGGATGTAATTTTATTACTCGGTTGGTATGTATAAGGATAGGTGAGGAACGGCTGTCTTTTTGTGACACAATTTGCAGTAAAACAGGTGAAATTATCTTTTGCACTATGAATGGACCTTGAGGCTTTTTCTTGAATACATTAGGGAGTGTAATGAATACTGTGTCATTGACTTTTATATCTGAAAATTTGTGCTGTTGTCTAGACTTTTCATAGACTTTCTGACGATTTGTTTCATTATTGAGATAGGATTGATAATAAATTTTATCCAAGAGATCTGTTAATTTGTAGATGTCATGGGCGGTGTCAAGAATTTTCCAAGAGGGGTGACCTTTATAATTCATGTAAACATCATTAATTTCACGTCCAAAATGAATAAGATTAGGAGTGAATTTGGTGGCAGGATGTACTGTAGCATTGTATATTGATTGATGTATCTTGGCAGCAGTTTTGGTGTCAAAACCTTGTGAAGTCATAGTATTCAGTGATGATTTGATTTGAGAATTCACCCTCTCTGAAAGGCCATTTGCGGCTGGGTGGGCCACTGTGATGTGATTCAGCTTGATACCTAATGTTTTATTAAAAAACGAGAATATGTCACTAGTAAACTGGGATCCTTTGTCTGTCAATACTATATCAGGTCTACCATGGGTAGCAATGTAGTTTAAAAGAACATTGGTCACAGTTGGAGCAGAGATATTATTAAGAGTAGCCAATTCTAGATGACGAGAACAGTGGTCAATTATTGTTAGGACATTTGAGTGATTATTGAGAGGACCAACAATATCTAATGATATTTTTTGATTTGGAGCAGTTGGAACAGGAGCAGCCATAAATGGAGCAATTTTCTTCTTGCGATTTTTGTGAATAAGACATAGTTCACATGAATTAATATAATTCTGAGTATCAGCAATGATTGTTTTCCATGTGAAACGTTTTCGGAGGTTCTGTAAGGTTTTGTTTATTCCTGGATGAGTAATATGAGCAATGGTAAGTGCTTTGGGAATCAATGAGGTGGGTAAGACAGCACGATGCAGATCAATTTCTTCAGCAGGAAAAAAATTATTGTAGCAAAGAATATTGTTATCTGGATTGATATAATAACCCTTGTGTTTCTGGAGATTAATATTTTGTTGTAAATCAAGTATTATTTTATTTAAATTTGAATCTTTGGTTTGTTCACTTGCTATTGTTGCATCTGAAATTTCTAATAATGGATCTTGAGTAGATGAGTTTGCCTGTGACAAGCAATTAATTTGGCACTTATCTTCCTGTTGCTGTGGTACTTTATCCAGCTTTGTGGGATGTGATTCTACTAGTGATTTGATTGATTGAAGTTGACCATCTATTTCATCGTGTAGATCATTTATATTCATCGTTACTGGTAGAACTTCTTCAGAATTTATAATTTCAGGATTAGATGTCAAGTCCTGTGTAGGTGGTTGAGCAGTTCTGCTAAGAAAGTCCGCTAATACATTTTCTTTGCCTGGTATATGAGCTAAGGAAAAAGAAAATTGAGAGAGCTCCATGAGCCATCTGGTCGTGACATCTGCAGGAGAAGAAGAACTTTTGTAGTTGTCAAGTGGTTTAGCATCAGATAGAACGAGAAAATGTCTTCCAAAAAGGTAATACTTGAATGAGGTGATACCCTTGTATAATGCATACAATTCCAATTTTATGGCAGGGAATTTTTTTTCAGCATCAGACAAAGCCTTTGAAAAATATGAAATAGGCACCCTTAAATTATCTTGTTCCTGCATGAGGACAGCTGAAATCGCAGTTTGTGAAGCATCGGTATTAACAATAAATTCTTTATCCCAATTAGGTAGATTTAACACGGGCTTCTTAAAAAATAATGATTGTAGTGTTTGAAAGGCATTTTCATGTACAGATTGCCAACTGAACTTAGTTTTTGGCTTTGTTAACTCGAGTAGAGGGCTAATTAGATCTGCAAAGTATGGAATAAGTGATCGATAAAATGAACATACACCAATGAAAGCTTTAACTTGTCGCTTGGTTTTGGGATGAGGAAAAGATGTAATTTTTATTATGTTGCTGGAAATAGGAAAAATTTTATGCTCTTGAATGTGGAAACCTAAAAAGTCTATGCTGGTATGAAAAAATGAGCATTTCTCAGGTGATAATGTTATGTTGTATTTGATGAATGTATCAAGAAGTAATTTTAAATTATGGATCATTTCTTCAAATGAGTTGGCTCCAACAATAATATCGTCTTGATAAGCATAAGCATCTACACCAGATAATTGAATTATCGTGTCAATAAGTTGCTGGAATGTAGACGCTGCTGTGCGTAAACCAAACATTAATCGCTTATAGGTAAAAACGCCAAATGGAGTTGTGAACGACATTTTATCTTGTAGCTCTTTGGGCATAGCTATTTGCCAATATGCAGAAGGGAGATCCAGCGTTGTAAAAAAATTCTTTTTAGACAATTGAACTAGTAAATTTGGAATTTTAGGTAAAGGATAGGTAGATGGAATAATTACAGCATTTAGTAGACGGAGGTCTAAGGCGAGTCTATATTTTTGAGGCTTTGATGGGTCTGACTTTTTTTTAACCAATAACATGGGACATGCCCAAGATGAATTGGAACGCTCAATGATATCAGCTTCTAACATCTCAT
This sequence comes from Maratus michaelseni, assembly GCA_963931845.1. NCBI lineage: Eukaryota > Metazoa > Arthropoda > Arachnida > Araneae > Salticidae > Maratus > Maratus michaelseni. The sequence continues at coordinate 94,673,499 of OZ007597.1, read as the reverse complement.
TAATCTGTTTTAAGGCTTCTTCCTCTAATGCTTGTGGCACCGGAAATGGAAGAGATTTTATAGGATGCGAATTAAGTAGACTTATTTGTGGAATGACTAGGTCAGTATGACCAAGAGTACGCAGAGACTTCGAAAATGCTTGGGCTTTTCCACATAGCAAGGACAATAGAGTCTCTTTTTGTTTGCTATCAAGATGTTCTAATTTAAAGTCTGTAGGACTTAAATCATTTATTCTCATTTTTATAATGTCTTCTGATGGTTGGATTAAATTGCACATTTCATCAGCTTCATCATTAAAATTGTAAGGCTGAATATCTTTTTCATCAATATTTTCATATACACCCAAGACAGTTCCCTTGTTGAGGTGAAATGGTTTGTTTGAAATATTTTGTACTACAATCAGAAAAGAATTTTTTTTTATGGCTGATAAGGAATGGAGAGATTCCATAAATACAATATTACGGTTATTTAGTGTTGGAATAAACATGAAATGTTCCTCAGGTTGTGAAGAATATTGAGCTTGCATGTACATGCATGTGTTGGCTGGAATAGTTACTTTATGAAAGTTTGAAATTTTTAACTCATTTTGGGGGGCATTTGAACTTTCATGAACAATCCCAGAGCTGTCAATTTTTGTTTGCTGATGTTCACTAAAATCATTTACTGGTGCAGACATATTTATACTTTGAGGGTCCATAGTACAAGTAGAGGTATTAGGAACGTCATTTTTTTGACACATAAATACTTGTGCCTGATCCATATGAGAATCATTGGATATCTGGTGTTTGTTTACTAACGGAACAAGAATTTCTTTCAGTAGAATGGAATTAAAGGATGGTGTTATGGAAATACCATATTTACAAATAAAATCATAACCCAAAATGATATCAAAATTTCTATTACGTATGTTAGTAATATAAAATACATGATTGAAAAACAATTTGTCTATTTTGAAAGACAAACGAATACATCCAAAAAATTCAACTTGGGAGTTTATGGTCGAAATAGATACTTTTCGAGAGAGAAATTTATATTTTATAGTGGGTTTTAACCTATTGAAATGTTGTTGATCAATTAAAGAAATAATAGACCCAGTGTCTAACAAAGAAATAACATTATGATGTTGTACATTTAAGGTAATACAAGGAAGAGAGTCATTGTAATTAAATGTGCTATAAATTACATAGTTTTCAATGGCATCACTATCATTTTGGGATTCAACAACTAAAGTATTTGCGTTATCGACTTGAGAACAATTGCCAGAATTCGTAATATAATCATAAGTATTTTCATTTTGAAAAATAGTCTGTGATTCTGCATCTTTGAGCATACCATTTTTTGGTAAACATTGGTCATTTTTAAGTATACTCTCAGAAGATAAAATTCCTTGAGAAGTAACTCTATATAATTGAGTTTTTGAGGTATTTTCTGGCAAATGTGATGGAGGACAGAGTGCCAGATAGATCTGCCTCCTGCATTAGTTTAAACGCTTATCTTTAGAAAATCCATCATTATATTCATGAGTATTTTGTTGATTAGCTTGGTATTCATTAGCAGTATTTTGAAGCATGTTAACACCATTATGAGAGTTAGCCTGGTTCATATTTTGAACAAAATTTTTAAATTCAAAGCATGTTTTCATTAAGTGCCCCTGGCGTCCACAAAAAGCACATTGATTTACAGTCCTATGACGAAATGAATTACGAAGATTTCTTTTATAGAATGGTTTTTTAAACGTAATTTGGTTAACATTTTGTTTTGGATGATGTTTGCCATAGGAAGAGAAATTTCTATCACAAAATGACTTTCGTTTATTTTTAGTTTCAGAATGTTTATAATCAGATGCACCGGGATTAGGGAACGAATTATTTGAATGTTCCATATTATATACAGGTAAAGTGACAGGAGCAGGGGTGGTTGGTGATTCAGTGAAGTTGTAAATATTTTGTAATTGTTCAGCTCTTGAAAGAGCATTAGTAAAGTCAGAAATACCTTCCTCTAATAATTTTACGTGAATATTTTTGGGTAAAGCATTCATAAAATATGTGAATTTCAAAATTTGGAGCGAAGCATCATCAACTGTTGGATGAGCTAACTTTAGATTCTTGTTTAATCGGTATGAGAAATTTCTAACTGATTCATTATGTTCCAATTTCATCTTATCTAATGAACGAAAGGCCAAATTTTTGTTCTCCTTTGAAGCGAAAAACTGGATAAATTCAGTTTTTATGTCTGCCAATTTTTTAGTTTGAGTATTAAATTGTGAATCTAAATAAAAATGAAGAGCAGGGCCAAGGAGTTTCGTTTTAAACAGTGCTAGCATTTCTTTTTCGCTATAATTATTTAGCTGTTGAATGTCTTCAAGCTGGTCGAAAAAAAATTCGACAGTAGATGGATTACCATCAAATGGTTGAATATTTAGACTAATAGTGTTCTTGGATTTCGACATGTTGCAAAAGGTTTGTGAATTAAAACAGAAATATAGATAAAACACTCAGATTTTTTTTTTTTTTTTTTTTTTTTTTTTTTTTTAAACTTAGATTAATACCGGTTCTACTTCATATATGTATATTTATTAAGAACACAACTATATTCAAGAGCACAGCCTAAATAAACAAATTTTCTCTAAAAAAAAAATATTGGAAGAACATCTTTCTATTAAGAAGCCAGGCACAAAAAAAAAAACGTAAAATGATCTTGAAATGGAAAATAATCCATGTTCCATCATCAATGAGAACAACTTTCGTTTTCATTTAAAAAAAAAATTCTTCAGTATTTGCACACAAATAATAATAATAATAAATCCTCTAAAGAAAGTGGCCAAGGCACCAAGTGTTGTGATTTTATTAAATTCCTTTTTTTTTTTTTTTTTTAGTTCAAAGAATAAAGGGTGAGCTGCATTATAATTCATAATGTTCTAGTATACCCAGGTATCTGTTCTTTATTTTTTTTTAAGAACATATATCGTTAATTATTTGAGCACACAGAATATATTTTCTATTTTTGTTTCTTCAGAGGATTCTATGCTCAAAAAAATAACTTAGTTGATTAATATATTTTTTAATTTTTATCCACAAAATAACAACAACATTACATTAAAAAAAAAAGGGAGACTTAATTAACTATAGGAACAGTTTATTTTTCTTTTGACGAAAATAGATATATTTTATCCTCAAAAATATGTTCACTGAATAACAATAAAAGGTTAAGTAAAATATATTTTTATATATAATACACCAATTGCTTTATTTGTGCGACAGAAACAGATTTAACTTGTAAAAAAAAAAAAAAAGGTATATCAATGCGATGTAAAACCAAATAAGAACAAGAAAAATTATACTTATCAATAATCTTCATGTTGCTACCACTATTTTCTTAATACAAATTGTGAGAATTTTTAACGTGATATGCCAATATTAGTTTGGCTATATCCACTTCAACTGGACCAATATATATGTTAATTTATCAATAATTCCATCCCGTAACTAACCAGTGGAAAGCTGATGAATTTTAAACATTTTTTTCTTGAAAATTCGACGAACAAGACAAAATTAACCAGATTGAGGTCCACATCATACTTATTACAATATACAAGCTGACATAACATAATCTAATATGTATATGATGCATCTATGACACACAAAATTACGTATTTTATAATACACTCCATCTCCAACAACAAAACCAAAGAACAACTCCGAAATTCAAAGGAAATGTGAACCTATCATTGGCGCAAGGACAGGGTTGCCGTAACATGGAAAAACTCGCCAAACAGATGACAACTGCCAATACACGCACGGAAGCTTCATTGAGAAGATGTAAAAAAAAAATAAAGGAATGCCAACATAGGGCTAAATATATGCCAAAGGGAGGGTATAATTAAAATTTAAAACAAACGGAAAAAAATATGAATCTGATTTGTTAAAAATGAAATGAAATCAACCTGACGTCACAAAGACGAAATTGAAAATAAAGAATACTAAATAAACGTTTTGAAGCCGATGGGCTAAATAGGATAACTTAATCAAATAATAATTTTTAAACAAAAAGGAAAACTATGATTAAAGTCTGCCAGGCAAATAAAAAATAAATAAATAAAAGGAGAGAGAAGGGAAAACAAAAAATAAACTGCGCTATACGGAACCTGAATGTGGTAAAATTACCACACCTACTCAAAGCCAGAGTGTGCAGTTGCTTCGCAACTTGGAAGCCCATTGAACCTATCACAAGTTCAAGTTCCAGATACGCTGATTCCATGCTTAAGAGTCGCAAAACTGGCAGAGGTATGCCAATTTACATGGTCAACGTCCTCCCTTGCACTAACTTTGAGAAGATCTATAAAATTGAGGAACTTTGTGATATAAGTGTTCGTATTGAATACTTCAGAAACAACAATAACCCAAAACAATGTTACCGCTGCCAACGGTTCGGACACGCCTCCGAGACGTGCAGCCTAACACCAAAATGTCTTAAATGCTCAGAAGAGCACCTCACTGATAACTGCCCCAAGACAGGTAAAATAATTCCAAAATGTTCCAATTGTAACGGTGCCCATCCGGCCTCATACAGAGGTTGCCCAAAAAATCCAAACAACATTAAGAAAAAAAATACCCCAACACTCAACACCAAAACAAAACCGCAACACCAAAAACCAAATATAATTGCTGACATCGCAGACATTTTCAAACCCTACAATTACACCATTCATGATAAACCAAACGATATCAACAACAGTGAGACCACTACAGACGTGAATAACGATATCCAGGAAGCCCCAGTTGAGGACACTTCCAGTTACACCAAACAAAATAAAACACCACCTGTTATACAAAATAATTATACAAACACATTCAAAGATATGTTTGACACCTTCAAAGACATGAAGGAACTTCTCCAAATTACCAAACTCTTAAAACATTTAAAAAACATCGCCATCAAATCAAAAAATTGCAACAACCCATTCGACAAAATGTATATCATAATAGAAGAATTAGACGCCTTTTCTACGGAGCTCAACATTACCAATTATGAATAATTACAATAACAAAAATTTCTCTTCTCTTCTTATTTTCTCCTGGAATTGCCAATCATTGCAACCCAGGATTAATGAACTCCGCTCCTTTATTTCCATTAATCCACAAATCGATATACTCTTAATCCAAGAAACACTTAATCCTTCCTGCAGTATCACCATCCCAGGTTACAAACTCCATCATACACCACGTGCCAACTCTCACTGGAGTGGCACAGCCATCTACATCAAAAATTATATCCCACATCACACAACTCAAAATATTCCACTCCCAGGCATTAACTACACCAGTATTGTCGTCAACTTGCCCCATGCCAAAATCAACTTCACATCTTTTTACGCACGACACGGGCGACGATACGCCATAAATGACCAGACACACATCATTACACAACACCAACACGCATTTATCGCTGGTGATTTCAATGCACATAGCAGGCAGTGGAACTGTCATTCCAACACTACCAGAGGTAGATCTCTTCACAACTTGGTTAGCCATTTCAATCTCAGTCTCCACGCACCTACTACACCAACACAAATTCCTGTTGCTCGCAACCAGCATCCCTCTATTATTGACTTCGCCATCACCAAAAATCTTACCTTCCCTATCAACACTTCTGTTATTAATGACCTAAGCTCTGACCACCTTCCTGTCTTCTTCAAAATTGATCTTATCAACCCTATCTCTCCTCCTCCTTCAGTAGCTATTGACTGGAATAAATTCCAAAATTACATCAACAACACCGACCTTACCTACCCCACAATCAACAACACTACTGACATTGATAACGCAGTTAATAAACTCAACAACATCATTTACAAAGCTCAAAAGGATGCCACTTACACCAAATTCAAAAATAATAACTCTTACATCTTACCCACTTACATACATAATATCTGTAAACAACGCAACACACTCCGTCGACTCTACCAAAATACCAGAGATCCCACCCTTAAAACAGCTGTCAACAGGCTCAACAATAAAATTAAAACCCTTATTCAGAAAGATAAGCAAAAAAACTGGTCTAAATTTCTCGAAAGTCTTACTTGCGAGGATAACTCTCTTTGGCAAATCAAAAAGAAACTCAATAATAATTATACCCCTATTCCTCCCCTTACTGCCAATAATCAAACTGCGTATACTGACGAGGACAAGGCAGAATGCCTCGCTAGCTCATATGAAAGGCAATTCTCTCCAAATCCCTTCCTCGCAAGTCAAGCACACTTTAACAATGTCAATGATACTGTTAATGACTTCCTCTCAACCCCTCCTATCCCTCTCCCCGAAATTCAACCCATCATGATCAACAATATTATTCAAAAACTTAATAATAAAAAATCTCCTGGGTACGATAAAATTTCCAACTATACTCTTAAACAACTTCCTATCAACTGTATTCTCTACATTACGAAGCTCACTAATTCTATCCTCAAACACTGTTATTTTCCTAAACCCTGGAAAACCTCTATCATTTCTCCTATTCCTAAACCATCCTGCAATCTTAATGACCCAACTAATTTCCGTCCCATCAGTCTTCTCTCCTGTCTAAGTAAAGTCATCGAACGCGTCATTAGATCACAGCTCAATGACTTCCTTCACAACAACAACATTCTTATGCCTGAACAATTCGGCTTCAGAGCCAAGCACTCCACCCAACACCAACTTCTTCGATTTGTGGAATTCTTAACTGAAAACTTCAACGAGAAGAAGCCTACTGCTGCCATATTTCTTGATGTCGCCAAGGCCTTTGACAAAGTCTGGCACGCGGGCCTCATTTACAAATTAATTCGGCTTAAGTTCCCGTCTGGACTTATCCATTTAATACACTCTTACCTTGGTGATCGTGACTTCTATGTCCGTGTAAACAACTCACTTTCTCTACTACACATAATACTCTGTGGTATTATTCAGGGTTCAGTCATTGGCCCTATTTTATTCATAATATACTTTAATGACATTCCACGCACACTCTTCACATCACTCGCACTCTATGCGGACGACACTGTTCTCTATGGCACTGCACATCACCCATACAATCTTTACAAAAATCTACAACACCTCCTCAACATCTTCATGGAATGGTGTGATCAATGGCGCATTAAGATAAACGAATCTAAAACTACTGCTGCTTACTTCACTACTCCTAATAGATTAACCATCAATAACACTACCATTCCCTGGTCGGACGATGCCAAGTACCTGGGAGTTACCATTGACAAACGCATTACCTTTAAAAAGCATATTCTTAATATCCGCGGTAAAGTCGCCGGAATTTCCAAAACCCTCGCCCCCCTTCTTCGCAGTCACTCACTCTCCATACACAACAAACTCTTAATATATAATGCTTGCATTCTCTCTGTTATCACATATGCATGTCCAATCTGGGGCTTCACTTGCAAAACCAGTATGAACAGCCTCTCTAGTACCCATTACAAACAGCTCCGTTACATCAGGAACGGGTCTAGATACCTCAAAAACTCCACAATCCTCAAGGATCTGAAAACGACTTCACTCAAACATCGCATTAAATACCTTGCGAAAAAATTCTACAATGACATTAATCACATTCCAAATGAACTCATTTATGAGCTACCTGACTACGATGCTTGCAGTCCATCCAACCGGAAAAAACCAAGGTATTCCACTATTCTTGATGAATAGTCCTTCCGAGCTATAATTCTTACCTCAAAATTTTTCTCTTTAATTAAATATATATATATATATATATATATATATTATTATATAATTTTTACTGATAATTTTATATTGACTTTTCTCCTAAACTTCTCTTTACATCTTTACTTTAACTCGTCTGGCATATTTTTGTTTTTTTTTAACTATGAACTATTTTTACTTTGATACTTTAACGAGTAAATTTTCATTATTTTATAGATATACTTAACACTATCCTATTTTATGTAGTCAATTGGACTACGGCTAGACATTTCATATGGCTCTCTCAGGATTTGATATACACCTACTCAAAGCCAGGGTGTGCAGTTGCTTCGCAACTTGGAAGCCCATTGAACCTATCACAAGTTCAAGTTCAAGTTCAAGATACGCTGAATCTTCTGAGATCAAAGAGAAATGATCAGTCGGTTTTCATGCTACTGCATGATACGTGCGACACCAATTTTGTTACGCAAATTGCACGCAAGCTACTGATCCCTTTGAGAAGAATCCAAAATTTATCTTACTTATAATAAAATCCGAAGGCAAGAAACTGTCTGAAACTCTTCCGGGAACGACTACTCTGGTCTGCGAATCGACCATAGTTAAACAGCATGTTAGGCTTAATGAAAAACTTATGCTACATCCGATTCTGCTGTTTAAATATTTGTAAAAGCATATTAAAGCTTTTAAATCTTTTAATTTTGTTTAAAACCTTCAAAATCTATTACATAAAAAAATTGCATATCAACATTTCTGCAAACATTTTTTTCTGTCAGCACTTTTTTTTTCAGAAGTAGCGGTGATTTATTTCGTAGGGAGAAATTTGAGGCTGATTCAGTATATTAGCGCCATCTACTGGCGTATTTTGACATTTATTTCCATCGTAAAACTCATTATCCGGAATCCTCGGTACCAAAGACTTTCCGAGTCTTGGAATTTTCCGGATTTCGGGTCCTCCCGATTAACCTCCCGAAGTTCACGATTATTTGACAAAGTTCATGTTTTTTTTTTTTCGTGATTCTTTGACAAAATTTGCATTTTTTTCTGCTATTCTTTGACAAAATTTGCGTTTTTCTTCTACGATCCTTTGACGAAATTTCATTTTTTCGTAGTTCTTTGACGAAATTCGCCTTTTATTCACGATCCTTTGACAAAATTCGAGTTTTTTCTGAGATTGACGAAATTAGCATTTTTTTCGATGCTCTGACGAAATTTCACTTTTTTCGTGAACCCTTAAAGAAATTAGAATTTTTTTCGCAGTGCTTTGAAGAAATTTGGTTTTTTTTTCTATACCCTTTGAAGAAATTCATGTTTTTCCACGATTATTCGACGAAATTCGCGTTTTTTTTTTTATCCTTTAACCAATTTTTTTTCTTTTTTGTTTGTGATTTCTTGATGAAATTTTACATTTTTTTGGAGTCCTTGGAAGAAATTTGCGCCTTCTTCGCAAGCTTTTGACGGGAATCGCGTTTTTCTGCGATTTGTTAACAAAATTAGCGTTTTTTTTTTTTTTTTTTTTTTTTTCTATCTTGCAACGAAATTTGCGTTTTTTTCGATCCTTTGACGAAATTCCCGTTGTTTCCACAATCCTTTGAAAAAATTGTCTATTTTTTCTGCGAACGATAGACATAATTGATTTTTTTTCGGTGACGATCGTTCAAAATTCGAGACATTTATGTTCGAAATTATGGACTGAAGACTAAAATTTTCGAAACCGAATGCCTTAAACTTTTAGGAAAACTTGAACAGAATCACCCCTGATGAAATAAATACATAACTATTTTTGTTTCTAACGAATCGTAATATAAATTAATTTTAAACTAAAATTTGAGAGAAAAATTATTTGTTTTTAATTTCGGGAAGAGAGAGAGGGGGGAGGGGGTACCGCGTTCACTCGCCACCGAAGTAACAATATTTTAGTGATTAAACATTGAAACACAATGGACTGAAAAAAAAGTTAGAAATCGGTAAAATTTTCGAAAAATTTCAGAAAATCTAAAATTGTAGTAAAAATTTACAAAATTTTCGAATTTTTCTTTCCGGACTTCGGGTCTTTCCGGATTTTAGATTTCCGGATAATGGGTCATATATTGTAAAATGATTCTTTCTTATCAAACGTAATTAAAATATAAGAAATGCATAGAACAGCTTAATTTCCATTTAATTTTGCTTTTGTAATCAAACAATGAGTTATGTGGTGAGTCAAGCTGTTTAAAAACTCATTGATAACACTTTTTTACAAAAACTTTCGCACATGGATTATTTGTTAATATTTAATTTGAATGTTTTGTCCAATCGTTGAACTATTTCAGAAATTTAATACGGAGTAAAAAAAAAAAGAAAAAAAAAAGTATATAGTTATATATATATATATATATATATATATATATATATATATATATCCTCATTGTTTTTATTTGTAGAAATCATTTGTCATTTTTAAAATGTATTTTTCTACAATGCAAATCTTTCAATAATAAATCTTCATGCTGTTTGTTTGTATGAAGTCTTATGAAAATGAAACGCAGATTAACAATCCGTCATTTTTGACGGGGTTATATACTAGGTTTAATTATAAAAGTGTGGATAACGGAAAACTGTCAACCTCGTGGCCGTGTTTAAGTACTTCAAAAGAACTTTCAAATTTGACAATGTCATAGTTATGCTACAGTGCCTAGAAGTATGAGAAGAAGTGCCTAGAAGTCTACTTCTAGGCACTGTAGTTATGCCAAAGAAATAGAACAGGAAGAAAGACAGCTCTTGTAGGGCTAATGTAAAACTGGGACCCGTACGTTTCCGCCGGGTAAAGTGTTGCTGCAAAACAAACTTTACAGGGATGAAGCGCAGCGATGCATGCGCGCGCACTTAACTCGAAACAAGAATAAAATGTCTGCGCTTTTTTCAATAAATTGTCTGCGCTGTGAATCATTACTTTTAAGAAAAAAAATTAAATAAAAATTGATGTTTTCCGTATTTTTTTTTAGATTTAAATAAAATACTTTGCCTTTCAATGGATTAGTTGCTCATTCACTCAGAATAATATTTTTTGAGATTTTTTTTTCTGTTTTAAATATTAAAGAAAATTTCTACCACAACAGCCAGTGTTATTGCTTAATCTAACTGTTTATCATTGCAATTTTTGAAAGTTAATAAATATACCATAATAAAGAAACCGAAATTCCTTTTATTTTTTTTTTCAATAAATGAATGAGAAAGCAAAGTATAATTTTAGAATATATATATTTTTTTATTTACAAGTTGTAAAAAATGGAATGGCTTGTTTGAAAGATTATCTTCTTGTAAATGTTAAGCAATAAACTGAAAAAAATATTATTTTCTTTTAAGACATATACAGTTTTAACTCTTTTTCAGATCGTATAAAATAAATTATTTTTTGTTTTATTCTGCTATAAAAGAAAAACAAGATATTCATGTGTTTTCTCTTTATGGACAATTGAGACTGCATTTTCAACTGACAGCTGTATCTCCGTAAATCGAAAAAATTAGATAAAAATTTATATTTTTTCGTATTTTCTTAGATTCAAATAAAATACTCTGCATTTGAACGGATTAGCTGCTCATTTACCCAGAATAATATATTTTGAGATTTATTTGTTTTTAATATTATTTTTTCCAGTTTCAAATATTAAGGAAAATTTATACCACAGCCAATGTTATTGTTTAATCGAATTGTTTTTCATTGCAATTTTTGAAACTCAATGAAAGTATCATAATTAAAAAAGAAATTCCTTTTATTTTTTCAATAAATGAATGAGAAAGCAAAGTATAATTAAAATTTTTTTTTATTTACAAAATGTAAAAAATGGAATAGATTGTTTGAAAGATTATCTTCTTGTAAATGTTAAGCAATAAACTGAAAAAAATATTTTTTTCTTTTAAGACATATACAGTTTTAACTCTTTTGCAGTTCGTATAAAATAAATTATTTTTGTTTTATTCTGCTATAAAACAAAAACAAGATATTCATGTGTTTTCTCTTTAATGGGCAATTGAGACTGCATTTTCAACTGACAGCTGTATCTCCGTAAATCGAAAAAATTAGATAAAAATTTATATTTTGTCGTATGTTTTTTAGATTCAAATAAAATACAGTCGGCCCCGCTTAATTGCATACAGTTGGTTCCACTGAGTTATAAACTATCCTGCGCCGTCAGTCGCCCATGGGGGCACAGACGCGCGTAAACGGCCATTGCGCCCAAGCCTCTAAAGGGCTTATTACGCACCAGGAGCTTTGTCTCGCTCCGGTTTTGCGATCGGCCTGAGGCCGCTCCCCACTGCGGACCCCCAGGTCATTCTACCAGGTGTCGACCTCTAGGTCGCTGCACCAGTAATCCCGCTCATGGGAAACTTCCGCGTGGAACACACACATGACGAATCGCCGAAGAACCCCCGACGACTTCGTTCGCGAAACCCCATAAGGGGAAAGGTCCCTAAGTCACATGTCGAGTTACCTTGACGGCTCTTGCTTTCCCACGGCTTCCGAACGTTGACATACATGGAAGGGCAAGCAACTTGTCTCATCTGCCTCGAGGTTCACATGTTATATGCACTAAAAAAGAGCGGAAGGCGCCTCCTCCGGCCCAGAACCACGAGGAAATTCGGTTCTTTCCCATAGGAGGGATTCGGATAGGCTGTCCCTACGTAGTCTGGCGCGAGATTTAACCCCCCCCCCCCGCCAGGTGAAACAAGACGGTAATCCAGCGACAACTCCAGAACTACGAGATCATCCACATAGCATATCACTCAAAAAACGGAAGAATCTTAAAGACACCACTATCGGATCTCTAGGGGACGTGGAAACTCCCCCTAAACGCGCCAAACAGACGGGCCCAATCGAGATTTAGTAAAAAGAAAATCAAGAGACGTGCCACTCATCCGCCCGCCAGACATGGAAAGTCCTGGCTGGACGAGAGACGTGCCGGACTGGGTTTCGGCCCATGATTTGATTTCGAGCTCAGACACCGTCGTTTCACCGACGAGCCACCGGTCCGCACTCCGTGGCCTTTGCTCGAGAGAGATACGACCCCTCCCAGAATCAACGCAAGACACTTATCGCAGGCTGAGTGCCGTGCCCCTGTGTCATCGCGTTTTCTGGTTCGAACGGGCTGTCTCGATCCAGGGTTCGAAGGCGACTCCCAACTGATCCAGCCACAGAGGACTCGCAAGACGACCTACGGGGTCCCACTCCGCTACGGTCGCTAAGTTCTTCACTGGGAACCATGCAAGACGTGTTCATCAGATCCTGCCTGAGCCTTCGTCTCCTCATAGACAAGTTTTGCAACCGTCCGATCCGATTTAGTCAACCTTTGCTCTCGCGTCACCCCCCCGGCAGCTCAGTGCTCCGGGCACGAGAGATCGGTCTACGCGGTGTCTTTTCACCACCTTTGCCATCCCGAAGATCCCGCGGAACGAGCATCCCGTGAACCTGAGGCCTCTCGGCGACTACGACACGGGGAGTTCTGCGCAAGGGTTCCTCAAGGGACGGCATCAGCCTTCCTCCTGGAACACGAAAACCGCACCAATATGGAAGAGGGTGAAATTTCACCGGCTAGACAGACACCGCTTTTCAGCCGCCCCACCACGGCAAGGATATCGGATTCGTCGGCTGCTGCTCCCTCGTGTGGACTTCAGCTCCACCGGTCATCTTCCCGACTGAACGGGCCAATTCGGAGAAACCCAACGAAGCTTCCGCGCAATGCTCGGCTTCCGGTCACCTCCCCCACCGAAGGGGTCGGGTCAGAACCACCGAGAGGGAGCTCGGGGCGGTTCCACTGAGTTATATGCAATTACAGCTATTGATGTCGGACCACGTGGCGGTTGCAAATCCATTCAATCGACTGTTAACTTTAATTTGTATTCAGTAGCCATGTGTAATAGGAGAAAGCAATGGTCAGTAATTCAATTCCATAATTTAATAACTAAATTAAATTAACATCACAAACACATGGGAAAATTGAGATGAAACAAGTGCGTACTACATCGTACGAGTTCGTAGAATGAATGATTACCAAATCGGTTCACAACAGTGCAAGCAACATAGTTGCGGTTGTCGTTAAAGTTAATAACAGTTAATATTTCTTTAGCTGCACCATGGAGTTAGCAGTGTTGGTAAAGGCACTGCAGTACCTCCTTCCTAGTGAAATGTTACCTTACCTGAAGCGTGCAGGAAAATGGACTTGCCGTCCCGAACGGGTACGTTTAACCTCTGGTGTTTTCTCCAAATCTGGCTTGTGGACTTCAGGAGTTGGCTCTGGTACTTTGGTCGAAGGTGCAGATGTTGGCACCAATCCTTTGGAAGGCACAGTCGTTGATTCTGGACAGTTTAGAATAAATGCAGGTTTTAGACGATCGATAGATACAATTTTGGTTTTATCACCAACCTGTAGTTTGCAGACTTTGTCCGATCGTTGCAGAACAATAAACGGTCCATCGTACGGAGGTTTTAGAGGTGGCTGGACAGCATCATGTCGCACAAAAACTTGGCTGCAACTTTTAAGGTCTTTTGAGACAAATGTCCGACTCTTAGTGTTGTGGTTGCTGGTTGGAGATGGAGACACTTGCTGCATGACCTCTTTTAGGCGTGTCAGAAACTGGGCTGCGTTAAAGTCAGTAGGAGTTGGTGCAAAAAATTCTCCGGGCAATCTTAAGGCAGTACCGTACACTAGTTCAGCTGTGTTTGTTTTGATGGTATCTCTGAATGCAGTTCGCATCCCGAGCAACACTGTGGGTAAGACCTCTGTCCAACGGTCAGTTAAATGAGCTTTTAAGGCAGATTTCATTGTTCAATGCCAATTTTCAATTAAACCATTAGACATTGGGTGGTATGATGTGGTATGTATACGTTTAATTCCTAATAGTTTCATTAAACTTGCCATTAAAAGCGATTCGAACTGCCTACCCTGGTCAGATGTAACTAGTCTGGGAACACCGAAACGAACTATCCAATTTTCATAACACGCTCTAGCTACGGTATCAGCGTATATGTCGGGAATTGGGCAAGCTTCGACCCAACGCGTGAAACGGTCGATCATTGTTAAGCAATATGTATATCCCTGAGAAGGGGGAAGAGGGCCTACGATATCTATGTGAACGTGCTCAAATCTCTTATCCGGAATTTTAATGTTTTGAACCGGACTGTTGGTATGGCGATATATTTTTGATCTCTGACATGGAATACATGTCTGCGTCCAAATAGCAACATCTTTCTTTATATTCGGCCACACGAAACGAGATGTTAGGAGTTTCACGGTAGCTTTGACACCTGGGTGAGCTAAGTTATGAAGGATATTAAATGCGGTTTTCCGAAAAGCCAGAGGAAGATAAGGGCGAACGTTTTCTGTGGAAGTATCACACCAAAGTCGAATTTCAGTTTCTGGTAAAATCATATGCTGGAATTTTAAACCTGTCTTTGATGTGATTAGATCCTGCAGCTCAGTATCTGAACTTTGGGCTTGCGCAATTTTGGAATAATCCAAGGCATTTGGGAGTTCTAAGGCCTCAATTCTCGATAGCATATCTGCTGGTATGTTATCAGAGCCTTTTACAAATTGAATATCGGTACTAAATTGACCAATAAAGTCCAAATGACGCAATCGTCTCGGAGAACACTTATCTGCTTTCTGTAGGAAAGCGTACTGGAGGGGTTGATGATCGGTGAAAATTGTAAATGGTCGGCCTTCAAGCATGTGCTTAAAATGTCGAATGACGGCATAAATCGCATACAATTCGCGATCATATGTATCCCACTTCCGCTGAGACGGAGACAACTTCGCTGAGAAAAATGCTAAAGGTTCAACACTGGTCTCATTGTTAAGTTTTTTATACTGATTTAGTGAAGCACCCACCGCTGTATCGCTAGCATCGGTGAAAAGCGTTAAATGTGCTTCCGGATCTGGGTGAGCCAAGAGTGCAGCGTCGACAAGCTGTTTCTTGCAAGCTTCGAATGCTGCTGTTTGTGCTTCAGTCCACTGAATAGCAAAATTTTTCTTCTCCTTCTTAGTACCTTTCAGCATCTCATTGAGTGGGGCTTGAATATGAGCAGCGTGCTTTACATTCCTACGATAATAATTTAATAAACCGAGAAAACGCTGGAGTTCTTTTATGGTTTTGGGTAGCTCATATTTAACAATTGGCTCTACGCGTTCAGGTTGCGGCCTAATTCCGTTTTGATTTACCAAATACCCTAAAAAATATAATTCAGGGACCCCGAAAACAGATTTTTTCAAATTAATACGAATGCCATATGCAGAAAGTCATTTAAAAACACATTCGAGGTGCATTTGATGTTCCTCATCCGAACGCCTCGCAATAAGGATGTCGTCCAAATATACAAAAACAAAATCCAACCCCTGCAATACCTCATTTATGAACCTTTGAAATGTTTGGGTGGCATTAGATAAACCGAAAGGCATATATAAAAATTCGAATAAACCAAATGGGGCAGTAATTGCAGTCTTTGGGATGTCATCTGGGTGGACAGGAATTTGATGATATGCTCTAACTAAATCTACTTTTGAAAAAATAACCTTTGCATGCAATTGACTCGAAAAGTCTTGCAGATGAGGTATCGGGTACCTGTCCGGTATGGTAATCCGATTTAGGGCTCTATAATCACCAGTAGGACAAAAATCTTTTCCAGAATCCTTAGAGACAAGGTGTAAAGGACTAGGCCAATTAGTGCTAGGTCTGCAAATGCCTTGCTCCAGCATGTACTCGAATTCACGTTTAGCTGCAGCTAATTTTGCTGGATGAAGCCTACGTGGGCGTGCGAAAACTGGTTGCCCTTTCGTCAAAATTCTGTGTACGGTATTATGCTTAACTTCTTGCAATTTAGGATAGGGGCGTACCACATCATTATATTTTTCTAAAATATTCCGATAGGCCAAATTGTTTGCAATTAATGTAACCTGTGGCGTATTATCCGCCGATTTTGTGCCCCTGCTTGTTAGCTTAGTAAGGGGATCCCGAAGACATCCTGTTTGAGATCGATTAACAAACCATAGTGGCGTAAAATATCGGCGCCAATAATCGGTTTACTGATGTTAGCAAGAACAAACGTCCACTGAAATTTACGGCGTAAATTTAAGCTTACAGTTACGACTTTAACACCATATGTTTTAATCGCAGAACCACTTGCCGAGTATAAGTTAAGGACATCACTATTTGATTTTGAAATATTTTTATGATACGGTAATACGCAAACATCACTACCACTATCAACTAAGTATGTCAATTTAGAAACAGGGTCAGATACAAAAAGGCGGCTTTTATTGTTTGGTTTGAAATCAAATTGCGCCAGATTATGTGATTTCCCATCTAGTTTTTTTTAGAATTGAAGGAACACGGAGGTTTGCATCGCTTTGCAGATTCACCGAATTTCCAATGATACCAACACTGATTACGCGATTCTTTGTGTTGGGGTGTTTGAGAACGTCGTCGCCCGGAAAAAGATCTATTATTGAAATCTCTGCTTTGACGCTCGCGACTTCTAGAAAAGTGCTCAACTTGTTTACTAAGCTCCGCTATTTGCTCCCGTAACTCACTGAATTCCTACAGGGAAGTTTTTAAGCATTGTACTTCCTCAACCCCCGCGCCGACAGTTTCATGAATTTTATCTGCCATTAAGGCCAGTTTATCCAGACTGTCTTCCGAGACCGAAAGAATAGCTTGAGCCTGAGCTGGTAAACGTTGTAACCAGAGCGTTTTGAGAAAATCTTCGCCCAGTGTTGTCCCAGCTTGTTGCTTCATCTTGCGTAATAAATGGGAAGGTTTGTCGTCACCTAAGACTAATTCTGAAAGAACGGCTTTGATTCGCCTCTGTTCCGAATCGGAAAAATCAGAAACAAGCCGTGATTTAAGCTTTTCATATTTATCGTCTACAGGCGGTGTTAAGACTATATCGCTAACGTAACTTAAAATATCCGAAGTAAGAGCCGAAACAACACAATAATATTTTGTCGCGTCCTGAGTGATTCCAGAAACAGCGAATTGTGCTTCTATATTGGCAAACCATAATATGGGATGTTTGTCCCAAAAAGGAGGCAGTTTTGTGGGGTGTGGCTCGTAGAATGTTAGAAAGGAGCGTGAATAATATATTTATTTTCGTAGATAACTGTTTTTATAAAACTTATTAATTATCACAAAAATACAGCAGCCAAACGATATCATTTTATTCTTTTTCTTCCATTCTAATAACAACAAAACCTGGACCGTTGCCAGATTTCAAATCAAAAATGTTCCGATAATTTTAACAGCTAATAAATAAAAATAAAATAAAATAAATGGAACATGGAGTTAATAAAATGGATATTAAGTTGCTTTAAACTGAGTAATCGAGCCACTACAGTTTTAGGCCTACTTTACTAATGTTAAGATCAGTTGTAGTAGTCATGGCAAATTTAAATTTATAAGGATTTTAAAATTACAAGCTCTATTGCAAATTTACAAGGAATAAAATGTAAATGAAAAAGCTCAAATAACTAATCAAAATATGGGTAATATGAGGTCTTACCTGGATTTAACAGCGGCGATTCCTCGTCGATTGCCGCGCTCATCATTTGAAATCTCAGGTGGGTGAAATTAGTCACATGTCGCAACTTTCATACAGAAAAATATTCGGGAACTTCTTACGCACGGCGACGTTAACAACATCGGATGGAGCATTTATGTTATTCCTTATGTTTGGCAAAGATGAGAAGAGATTGCACTATAACATCCTCGTGTTCACTAGAGTTCAGGTCACCACTACAGCTATTGATGTCGGACCACGTGGCGGTTGCAAATCCATTCAATCGACTGTTAACTTTAATTTGTATTCAGTAGCCATGTGTAATAGGAGAAAGCAATGGTCAGTAATTCAATTCCATAATTTAATAACTAAATTAAATTAACATCACAAACACATAGAAAAATTAAGATGAAACAAGTGCGTACTACATCGTACGAGTTCGAAGAACGAATGATTACCAAATCGGTTCACAACAGTGCAAGCAACATAGTTGCGGTTGTCGTTAAAGTTAATAACAGTTAATATTTCTTTAGCTGCACCATGGAGTTAGCAGTGTTGGTAAAGGCACTGCACAATTAAGCGGGGTATGCATTTAAGCGAGGACAGCAATTAATGTAATCAGTATACGTTATTATTTGATTATATACCGCAGATATGATAAATATAATGGACAATAACAATGTACATAATAATTTAAAAATTAATTATTGTATTAATAATTTTAATCAATATTTTATACACTATTTATAGTAATATATAAACTAAAGTATAATGTATTATAACACTATTTACGTTACATTGTTCAATTTTTCATTATAATTTATTTGATTGATGGGAAAATTAAAATGTAAATAAAATAACAAAGAAATAATTTTTAAATCACACCTTTGAAAATAAATAAATTTCGGTGTAAATTCATTTTTATTTTTTCATTATTTGCCAACTAATCCTTTATTTGTTGCTTATAAAATAATCCTTTATAGAAGTTTGTTTTTTAATAGTTCGGGAGCTACATTTCTCTACTTCGTTTTCTAAAGAATAAACCAAATTGTAATCACCACCATGTACTTCAAAATATCTTCGAACAACACACAGAGATTTGTTAACATCAGAGAGAGATGGAGGAGGCTCTACACTTTCATCGTCACAATCATCGTCTGTGTTTACGCAGTTTTGAGAGGTTGCCACGATTTCTTCAGCACTAGGTTCATTTTCTGTTTGCTCATTTTCATCACATTTTACATATTCTGCAAAATCGGAAGCAGTAAGTTGCAGCAAACCACTATGATCATTAAATTCACTATCGCTGTTAAAATCATAAATCACCACAATCATCACAATTTTCTTCAGATTAAAAAAATTTTGCTTTTTTTGAAGCAATTTTCAATTGTTGTTAAAGAAACATTGTCCCACGCTTGCTTAGTGAAATGCATTGCATTATGCAAAGATATATTTTTTTAAATTGAAGAAAAACGTAGCAGTGATTGTTCTTCATCTAAGAGACGCACAACATATTTAAGGATTAGACGCCTGTAATTACTTTTAAACGATTTTATGATCTAGAGGTTGAATTTTGCATGTAGCATTAGCAGGAAGAAATTGTATGCTCACGTTTGAAAGGCGAACGTTAACTTTGTGGCTGGATACATTATCCATGAATAAAACAATCTTCCTGTTTTGTTTCACCATGTTGGAGTCGACTTTCATAATCCAGCTTTTGAAAATATTTCCTGTCATCCAGGCATTTTGGGAAGATGAATAATTGACGGGATTGTTTTTGACATTTTTTAAGCATCGCGGTTTTTTGTTGTTTCCAATCATCAAAGGAGTCAATTTTGTTGTTCCTGTTTGGTTAACACAAAAAAGTAGAGTGATTCGATCTTTTGCTTTTTTAAATCCACAATTTTTTCTTTCTTTTCTGCAATTGTACCTCCTTGCGGTTTTGTCGCAATTAAAGATATCATCCGATTTATAATTCTCCAAAATCGGAATTAATGTGTTGTCATACCACTCGTCAATGGCCAAATCATCAGTTGAGGCAGATTCTCCATGGGGATTTATAAATTTTAGATTATTTCTTTGTTGCCATCTGTAAAGCCAACCTTTCGAAGCATTGAAGTTTTCACCTTTTTCGCATTTTTTGGATAACTCATCCGCTTTTTCCATAATTACTGCTCCATTAATTAATGCACCTTTGGATCTTTTTTCCTGAAACCATTGCAATACTGCTCGATCCACATTTTCATAGTTCGAATTACGTTTTCGCTTTCGGTTTAAATTGGCATTATTTCTCCATTCCTGAAGAATATTTTCAGAGTTTTTACTTATTCGAGAAACTTGAGATTGTGAAATTCCAAATTCTTTCGCTATTTCCGTTTGGGATGTTTTTAATTTGATTTTATCCAAAACTTAATTTTATCAGAGATAGATAAATCTTTTCGTTTTACTTCCATTGCACCAACATAAATTAGAGAAATTTCTGAACTGGCGTTGTCAACGACAGTGCAAAGGGATTTTAAAGCTTGCTGACCACAATGGGAAACGCAGTTATCGTATACAATGAGGAGTGAAACACTGGCGTTCTATTGTTATTTTATTTTCTCGGCCGTCCCCATTGTATTTTCACCCACTCCAAGATTTTCCAAGAAGTAAACCACCCCCCATCATCTTCAGTCGCTAACAAAACATTTTTACAAAAGAAAGTATTTCCGTTCGTCCTACCTTCTAAATTCATCGTTATCACAGGAATTCTTAAAATGCGGATTACTAACACTCTAAGCATTTTGTATGCATTTTTCCATTTCCCCAAATAACTTACAGCTGTTCTCAAATGAAAACAGGCCACTTTCTGACACATTTTTAAATTCATTTTTGTTCAGAAACGCATGAAATTGGCAGGTTTACTTACTCAGAAACTAGAGTCTGCCAATTTTATGCTTTTGCGTTTAAAAATGAGTTAGAAAATGTGTCAGAAAATTTCGTAAGAAAAGTTCGCAGAAAATTGTTGAGCAGGTCATTTAAGAACCACCTTAAATCGGCTGTAGGCAAAATATTTTTTATAGAACTGTATTTTAAGATATATGTATGATAAAGAGATGTAAAAGTGTATTTTAGAAACAAACCGCGAAAAAAAAAAACATTAGTTTTATGAGTATTTTTGTGAAAATGCAGAAAACCCTCAGAAGCTCAGAACCTAGATTGGAGATATTTTATGCAATTAACCGGGGATTCTTATGCGATTAAACGAGTATATTTAACATTATCCTTACGGGGACCATTTCCGTTCCACGGCATTCTATGCATATAAACGGGGTATGCAATTATCCGTTACCCGATTAAGTGGGGCCGACTGTACTCTGCATTTGAACGGATTAGCTGCTCATTCACCGAGAATAATATATTTTAAAATTTATTTATTTTTTATTTTATTTTTTCCAGTTTCAAATATTAAGGAAATTCGGCTTTTATCTAGCCAACCACATTAATACAATTTTTAAGCTCCAACATTTTTCCAATGACTGGAAAAAAGCCGTCATTGTTCTTATTAAGAACCCTGGAAAAGACCCTTCTCTGGCCAGGAGCTATCGTCCGGTTAGTTTACTCCCTGTACTTAGCAAACTGACTGAGTATATTTTTCTTACACGCCTTCAAAATTTTCTTCATGACACTCCCGAACAATTCGACTTCAGGCCCAAACTTTCTACAACATAACAGCTGCTTAGGGTGGTCGAATGGATCCATGAGGATTTAGACAACTCTGAGAATGTTGGCTCACTTTTCATTGATGTCGCCGAACAGTCCGAACAGTAGAGCATCGTATGAGGGGCTTCCTAGTTGCAATCAACTTAACACCCAGTCTAGTGATAAAATGTCTTGCTTATAAAATTGAGCCAATGGGAAAAAGATAAACTTTAGTTTTAAAACTACAAGGAAAGGATAGAATTATGGTCAAAATTTAAAAATGGAGAAGGTAGATAAATTTGGAATATAAAAGTAAAGTTAAAAAGTTAATGGCTAGAAATTAGCATGAAAATTAAGTTAATAATAAAAAACAAGGTATAGTTGTAGTTATAGAAACTACTGTGGAAAATTGCATAAAAGTTACATTTTTAGAAAGATCGTTCAAAAAAATTGTTTGCTTGAGAGATGAGTTGTATTAAAAAATGTATAGATTCTGAGATAACTTCAGTAAAAATTAAGTTAAAAGCCGAATATCTCAATCCATTAAAGTAAATAAACAAAAGATTCATTCATCGCGAGTCATAGAAATAATAAACCATGGAGGTAATCGTTCGCAAAGCAAGATCTCCATCGTGAATTTTACAACGCTGTCTGGTGTCGAAAAAAAAATTGCATCTGTAAACAGGGCATACGTTATGAGAAAAAAAAGTCATCCTCATTTTACTCATAGCAGACGATATAATTTATTTCACTGAAATAATAACTATGGGTTTTTTTACATCGTAAAACTAGTTATAGTACGAAACGAACGCACCTCATTTGTCACGTCTAACGAACAATTTCCAACTTGTTTGATATGTAGTAATTAAAATTATTTAATGAAATAATTATTGTGAGTAACACAAAAATAGAACCAAATGATACTTATGGTACAAATGGAATTTTTGTAAAATCATATCATTTTTTCGATTTAAAAAAAGTTAAAGTAACATTTATTTGATGTGGATGAACCATCCAAACTCAACTATATCATATCTCTCATTATATAAGATTTTAATGAAGTTTGGCATGAAATAAATTTATGTAAAACCTTTTTATGAATAAAATACCACTGCAAATCGGAAACTCAGTTCGCAATTAACGAGAGGTTTCTGCGTCATAAAATATATTTTATCTCTCGAAAGTTTAAATTCACAATTCCTATCAAGATTTTTAACATTAACAATTGTAGAACAAGATTATTGTAAAATAAATAAATAATTTTAAAATGTGAAAGATTTAATTATGTCCAAAGGAGTTTGAATGTCAATTTCATAATTTAAAACTGCTCAAATGAAATAATATATTTTTGACCTGCTATCTTTTTTTTTTTTTTTTTTCAATAGAAATTTCATGGAGGGGAGTAAGTAAGCAAGTTAAGTCAAGTAAATTTGCTATAAAAATGGTCTTAGCTACTTTAATCAGATCAGATGGTTTAAATTGCGGTTTTAATTATTTGATATATTTTTAAATCATTGATTAAAATCATAATTTCTAAAAAGTTGTGAAACTATTAAAATAAAAAATAAACATAATTTGTAAAAGTTATTTTATCAACAGAATAAGTAACAGAGGCTTTGAAAAATTATTTACAGGCTAAATTCCTTATAGATAAGAAATATTTTATCAAATATAAAAATAATTAGGATACGAATGATTCTGAAGAACAATTGTAATTCTTTATAAATGAAATATATTTAAAGAATTTAATAAAAACTAAAAATAAGCAAATATGCAACATGTAGGTCATATAAAAATATTTTAAAATAAAATTACAAAAATGTATTTTTCTGATTTTTTCCAGACTGGTAAATTTTCTTTTTACATAATTCTTAAATAGAGATTAATCTTTATGAAATTAAATTATGAAGAAATATTTAATTAACTTGACTTGGGATTTTGACTATTTGAATATTTTCAATAGGTCTGTTCTGCTGTGTAAATAAAATTCGCCTGGCTTCATTTACAGTCTTCACTGAATTTGATGCGTGGTATGAAAAGACGACGAAGCACTGACTGAGTAAGAAATATTTGTCGTTTTCGGTGATGTTGTTAGGAACTTTGGAATAGACAAGAAAAAGCCTCGTCTACGTCTCAAATATCATCCATATTTTCCAAAAAGTAGATTTGCCGATACCTGCAAAACTAGACACCGTGTCAGCTCCTGTAAAGGCGTGGAAGAAAAGTAAAAGATCTGGAATTTCTTCTGGAACTTTCCTGTGCAACTCGTGGATGGGAGGGTTTTGGAGATTCTTTCCGCTTCCACACTCCAACAGCAGTTCTTCTAGATTTGGTAGTCTAGAGAAAGCATACATGGCAATCACTACAACATCACTGTCAACAGTTTCTGAGATCTTTGAATGTCCCGAGTATTCAAAAGAATGGTGAACATAAAGTAAAAGACGGGCATCCGCTTCTTCGTGGAATATGGGAGAAATGGCTTCAAAAGTACCCTTGCGCGAACTAATTACAGTGTCTCTGTAGGTGCAAATGACTTGTTTCTCAAATACTTTGTAACCAGGTGTAAATTTGCAAAAGTGAAAAAAAAATGAAAATATTCAACTGAGCCCTTTACACCCTAGAAATCATTGCAAGTACGACAAAATTTTACACTGTACGTAAGAATGATTTATATAACATATACAAATTTTAAAGATGTACCACAATTTCATGTTATTTCAAACAAAAAGTACGATTGTCGAATAAAAGACAGAAAAAAGGTTTTTTTTTTTTTCAACCAGGCTTTTTATACCATAAATATTAATATTTCTGCACCAAAATTATACGCGGATATCGTATATATATATTATATAATATACAAATTTTTTTAAAGCTTTAGTACAAAAATAAGTATTAAAAAAAAATACGGCTTGCAACCCCGGTCAATCCCCCCCCCCCCCCTGGGAGAGGGGATTTGAACCTCTAATCAATTGTCTCCTTTTGTTGTTGTTGTTGTTGTTGTTGATCCATAGTGTATATGTAAGCGCTATGAAAATTTCTTACTGGTATCAGGAAGTGAAATGTTTTGATAAAATTTGCCAATCGCGGAATCTCTTCCCCCCTCGGGGAGGGGATCTGAACCTCTGATCGATTGTCTCTTGGTGTTTTTTTGTTCCTTAGTATATATATATATATATATATATATATATATATATATATATATAAGTGCTGTTTAAAATTTTATATTGGTATCCGAAAGTGAAATGTTTTGGTAAAATTTGTACCCTAACTCCACTGACTATAAGAAGTATTTCACGAAAAATTAGTGATTGCTTTTAAAATATATAATGTGTGCAGGGTCCGACCAAGCCAAAGAGGCTTAGTGCCTAGTATTCTTTCGGGGCTGAGAATATTCATTCAGGGGCTGATAATATTCATTCGGAGTCGTATTAAGAATATCCAAACACTCAAAGACATTTGGAAGGAAATGTAAACTAAACTACATTACATAGTAAACTGGATGTCTTAAAATGTTACACTTTAAAGTACTTTTGATGCCTCGTAGAAACTTGATATAATTTCACTGAAAATTGTAGCCGAAAACTTGAGAACCTCTCACGGCGCACCAGTGTGTCACTTCTCACCGGTTGAGAACCACTGCAATAACTTATAATAGGGATGATCAACCTTTTTAAGTGCGCATGCCAAAAATGCAAAAACAATATCTGTCAATATTTTAACACGCCAAAAGTTTACAAAGAAAAAAAAAATATATTGCAGCATATGGCTGCTTATACGAAATACTTACTAGTTAACAAAATTGGTCGTTTTCATGCATTAAATAACTAAAATCAAAATGCGATTATTCTGTATATTGAGATCAGTCATTATTTTAATGAAAAATTCATTCATAAATATTCATTTAGTGATTGTAATAAAGAAAGAAATGTTATGAATTTTTAATTTGTTAATGCAGCATCTAACATATAATAGTCCCAGTTGCACTAAAATGTATTAATAATTTATTAGGATTTTTGCCTTTGTACGGTTGATAGAGAATGTTTTATACCCGGTTCATATATTCTTATTTTAATAATATCCATAGCAAAATTGGGTCCACTAGTCATTTTATTGAAGTAGCTGCCTAATGAAATTCATTTGAAGAGAATGTTTTATACGCGGTTCATATATTCTTATTTTAATAATATTCATAGCAAAATTGGGTCCACTAGTCATTTTATTGACGTGACTGCCTAATGAAATTCATTTGAAGAAATAAAACCTTTAAAATTCATACATAAAGGCAAAGTGTTTACTTGTCGAAAGCGTACTACGATTTTTGGCTTCTATATGGACACGATTAAGAAAATATGTATCCGTTTTGCACGATCATTAATAAAAATGTAAGGTATGTATTTCAATATGGTGCGATAAAATTTCATTCTTCACTGTCTTACTATTTGAATAACCAACGATTATGTATAAGTAATCAAATCAGCACTCAGCGCGAATCTAAAAGAATTCTAATTACAGATGAGTGCTCCATCAATCACTACATTACATATTGCTAGATTACAGTCACAGACCTTAATTAGTATTTTAATAAGCTATCATCATTTCTGGAAAGCTTATTTGCATGACAAAAATTACTACTATAAAAAAGCAAGTTAGCTTTGTTAATTTTTATAATTTATATTTAACGTTAAAATCTCTCCATGATGAATCTTCAAATATTCTAAAATGTTTTACAAGGAAATGAATCTACATATTTTTTAATTGAATATAGAATTTAAAAAACTCTTTTGCACTTAAGAATTCAAAAATTGGTCTAGACCAGTACAGCGGCTCCCAACCTGGGGTATGCGGCGGGGTACATGAAAATCCTATCGGTAGCGGCGGAAATCACAAAAATGATTTCACTGAAAACACATAGAGTTGATATTTTTGGACTATAAAGTTAATCTCATGTATTACTCCAATATGTTACACTCAACATGAGGGTAATACACTAATAATTCTATGTCACTAGCTCCGTCTACTGCGGATCATATTGCATGAGTATTTATACATTTTCCCAATCTCTGCTACAACTACCATTGATCATTTTACAATGTTCTTTTCCCACGCCTTATTTATTCATATTTCTAATTATGATTATAAAACGCCTAAATTACGCCAGAGCATCTGGTTTTAATGTTTTATTTTAAAACGTGTTGAAAAGCAGGCCCTTATTTTCATAGGCGGAGTTATGTCACTAACGTATACTAATTGAAAAGCTTCCTTCCTTTTAATGAGTATTTAATTTGAAGTGTTTACTTATTATTTGAATGAGTTGGTTTAGATTTGAAATGGGTAACTAGTTGAAATCTTGAACTCTTAAGAGTATTGCAACTGCGATTGAAATTCAACCTGATGATTCGGGAACTGCAATTTTTCGAAACAATTTGATTATTTAGAATTTCAAGAGAACATGAGTGCAGCTATTAATAGACATGTTCTCATAACTGATAAATACTGAATAATAATTCTTTGCAATACTTTAAATAATACTGAAAACATCAGTGCTCCTTTAATGAATAGAAAATATAATAATGAACAATTCTTGAAATATGGATTTGGCATTCACAGGAGATGAAGATTTTAATAATATGTGGGGGAGGCGAGGAGTGGGTGGTTATGATAAATAGGGGTGCTCCGAACTGAAAAATCTAAGCAAGGGGTACGTGAAAGAAAAAAGGTTGGGAAGCGCTGGTCTAGACCAGTCTTTTGTTAGGCGGATTGCCATAGTTTCCATTAAAATTTCGAATCAGATCCTGGTTATTCTAGGTACTGTGATCATAAAGTAACTCTAAGTGAAGATGTGACCTTGTGGAACAGTATTAATTCAATGTAAATGTGTTATCAAGGAGGAAAAGAAAGGAAGAAGAAAGTTTTGGAAGGAAAGTGTTTTCTTGGTCATCATAAAATCCGCTGCAACCCCTCCAAAGATTTGGTGTTTTGAGCTATTTTACGATTTACATATCAAAAATTTCGCTTGGGATTATAGAGAATCAAAAGGAGACAAAGGAGGATCCTTGCCTCACCTTCGATTTTGAAATTTAATTTATTAAATTTTCTTTATCTCTGAATCGAACTAAATGAGTAGAAGAGTTAATAAGAAAAACGATAAAATTTATTTTCCTCTTATGACTCGAAACTAATTAAACACTAATCGAAAAAGGAGAAAAAAAAATTGTCAGGGACGATCTGGCCTCCTGAATTACCCGTGGAAGACAATTTTTAATTTTTATTTTATTTTCAATGGTCGTGTGTTTCAAGTTTATCTTAAACTTGAGGGGGACTTTGCTCTCCTTGCCTCCTAATGCCAAAAAAAAAAAAAAAAAAAAAAAAAAAAAAAGGTGTGGTGGGGGGATATTTTAATTCTTCATTTTCAAAATTGTTGGTAGAAACGTACTTTGGAACATTTAATCTTTCTTAATTGTTAAAGTTTTATATTGCTTTTTATGTTGGTATTCTAAAAATAATTTCTTGCACGATATTATCTGACCAAACATTCTTACTTTATCATGTTTCATGTTTACATTCTTTGATTTTTTAAAATGGACTAAGCTACGAACACGAACCACAGGTCCACAGGCCCAACTGTGCCTAAATCTCCCCCTCCCCCCCAGTACTTTATATCTTGTTAATGTAAAAAAATTAGAGGGTGGGCGTAGGCCACCCCCACACTCCCCTGCGTACGTACTTGTTCTCCCAAGGTGTAGGAACTTCAAGAACAAAGTCTTGAATCTTTTACGCCTTGACTTAGAAATCTTCGCATTTACATTATTATAGAGAGATTCAGCTGTGAACTCTGTGATTGCTAATGACACACATATGAACTTTAAAAATAAGGACTCGATACCCACATCAGTCATGGATGCCATAAAATTAATGTTTAAGGATTTCTCACATCCAGACGAATCTGGGCTATCCTGGACGAATCTGGCGAACGCAGTTCACCCAGTTAACATTATTGACATCATCTGGTCTGTAATTTTAAACAGCTCAACAAAATAAATCGCAGGTAATGGAACTCCAGTAAACGCTGGATACGTAATTATACATGATTAATTTTAACACAATTATTCTAATTGGTAAATAAATCCTATGAGTTGTTGTAGCCTTTCCAACTGAGTGAAAAAAAGTCCCTTCCAGGACTCGAACCAGGAATCTTTTTGGCTTTTTCACTTTTTCACTCAAATGGAAAGTTACAACTCATAGGATTTATTTACCAATTAGAATAATTGTGTTAAAATTAACCAAGTGTTTTAATGTAATTTATGATCTACATTTATTGCCTATTTAATAGATTTTTATTTGAAGATTGTTTAAATGTACTATAGAAGATCAGAAACTTAGATTTATTTAGTAAATTTTAATGTATTTCAACTTCCCTTCCCCCCCCTACACCACCCCTGATAGGATAAGTTTTTCCTAAGATATTTTAATTATTTTAATATAATTTAGAATCTATATTTTCTGCCTTTCTGGTGGATTTTTGTTTGAAGATTGCTTAAATTTGTTTAAAAAGATCAGATAGTTATTAAATGTTAATGTATTTCAATTATATCAATTCGATTTTTAGGTAGATTTCGTAAGAAATACTACCTATTACATTCTTCCATATGTTGGAATTTCTGAAAAAAATTTGCAGATCTACGCCGATCATGATTCCTAGAACCCAAAACCACCCCCAGTTCAAAACTTTATCTATCTATCTATCATCACTTTTTTTATGGACACGATAACGTCCAAAAATCTGCACACATCTCTTCCAAACTGATACATAAAATCTCGGTCAAGTTCGTTAATGAGCGAAATCGGGCCAAGAGGGGGGGGGGGAGGGTAGTCTTTTTGTGAAAACAGAAAAAAACCCATAATTTCTTAATTATGATACATATCGAATCCGTTTAAAGCTATTAATACTTCTAGGAAAAAGGCCGAAAATTTATGTATGATGATTTTTTTTATATATTTAAAAATGGCCTCAAGGCTGGGAAAAAATGGGGCTTTAAGAAGAAAAAAATTCATAACTTCGTCAATTCACAAGATATCAAATCCGCTTAAATTTATCAGAAAACGTCTTAATATTATCTACAACTTTTATATTGACAAGTTTTTAATAGAACCGACTTTTACAGAAAAAAATTCCTTGCCGACTCCGCCTACAAACACAGGTAGATGGAAGTGGGCGGTCCCAACTGCCGCATTATGGCAGAAAAGTCATTTCTTCTGCAATTCTCAATAAACAGGCGCCCCACGGTCTGCATCTTCGAAATCTACCTGTGATTGTAGGCTCTATTTAATTAGTTAGATTGCAGAATTCATAATCCCCTCGTTTATTCTCGGAATTTTAAACCTTCTTCTGCGTTTAAATACGGAGGAAAATGGTATTTAAAAATTGTCGTATACTGTAGTACGCATCGTGGATATCTGTACATAATTATTACAAAATTTGAATTTACATAAGGCTTCTGTAATATTCAATTTTTAATGTGGAGATTCTAAATCTGGAATTTTTTGCAGGCGCCTGGGCAACAGCAATTGGCAGACCACTTTTTAAATTTTCATGTGTCAGGCTTGTATTTATTTTCAATAGCCTTCATGCCATTCCAGATTTCAACTAAAATAGCACAAAATCATTTTATAAAATATTGTTAAATTTGGAATATATTCTAAAGCTAAGTTACCAAATGTGTACAATGTATAATTCAAAAGTCTATGTCTAGTTGTGGGGACGCATGAAATGAACTTCAGGGCCGCGCAGTGAATACCTCTGTTGTAGATGGCATAAAAAATTGCCAACTCATAAACACTTTTCTTTTATAATTCATTTCATACCACAATTTTGTAAAAAATTATTTGTGTATATTAAATAAAATGATTTTGGAAACAGTAAAATTGAAGTTCGTCGGTTAAAATAACGAGTGAGCGCTCTTTGGGCTATGCTCCTCGTATCTTTATGAAATAGAAGTCAAACAGGCATAAAAACCCGCCATATCCCGTCAGCAAATTCACAATCACTCAACGTCCTACGCACTTGACGCCAACCTCTGTCGCCAAGCGCTTTGGCGAGAAAATTAACTTCGCGCATGCGTGGCATTTGGCCGGCAAACTCAAAATCGTACAATTGCCATTGAATAGATAGATTACAATTGTACATTCTACAACATTCCTCCTACCTTTTTACCTCGAGTTTTATCGTCAGCATTAAAATGCTTTAAAAATAAATGAAAGCTTTCATTTTTTAAAGATATTACAAAGATTCAGTAGCTCATAAAAATGGATCATTTCCTGTTTTGTAAACAGTTACATTAAATAAACAATAATTTTTTTAGAAAATAAGCTTAGAAAGAAGTAAAACTACATTTTATAATACATGATGTTATTTACATTTTTTACCTTTTATACTACTTTATTTAATCTCGAATAAACACGAATACTTATTTATTATATTTAGTTAAACGCTTTTTCCCTTTTAAATTATTCTCCCCCCCCCCCAAAAAAAAAAATCTTATATAGTTTGTTAAGCATTGATAGAATGAGATACATTCTAAAGGGGATAATACAGCACTGCAGTAACGCCAAATTCAATAAAATAATTAGGATCGTTAGGTTTTTACTTTTCAAATCCACCCTATTAAGTATACATATATATATATATATATATTTAAATAAATGTGTTAGTAGATTAGAGAAGAAACCTAATTGAGCATTCCAGTAATGGATATTAAATCTTAAAAATAAATGAAATTTTGTAAATGACCATTAGTATAAAAAAAATCTAGTTTTCTATTACTGGAAAAAAAAAAGAAAAAAAAACTTGCAATTTTTGTAAGAAAACAAAGAAGATAAAAATGAATTAAAACCATCTCTTAGCTTGTATGCATGATGTTATTAACATTTTTTACCTTTTATACTACTTTATTTAATCTCGAATAAACACGGATACTGATTTATTATATTTAGTTAAACGCTTTTTCACTTTTAAATTATCCCCTCCCCCGAAAAAATAAATAAATAAATTTTTAAAAAAATAAATTAAAAAAAAATCTAAACAGTTTGTTAAGCATTGATAGAATGAGATGCATTCTAAAGGGATAATACAGCACTGCAATAACACCAAATTCAATAAAATAATTAGGATCGTTAAGTTTTCACTTTTCAAATTCATCCTAATTAAGTATATATGTATATATTTAAATAAATTTGTTAGTAGATTAGAGAAAATACCTAATTGAACATTCTAGTAATGGATACCAAATCTTAAAAATAAATAAAATTTTGTAAATGACCATTTGTAAAAAAAAAAATCCAGTTTTCTATTACTGAACACCCCCCCACCCCCACCCCCCACCCCCACCCCCACCCAAAAAAAAACAACAACAAAAAAAACATGCAATTTTTGTAACAAAACAAAGAAGATATAAATGAATTAAGTAAAACCATTTCTTTGTTTGTTCAGTAAAAATTTCACTGAAAGACAGTGGAACTGTGAAGCAATATTTTATGTTTGACTAATTCAATAAGATATATTGAATATCAGATATTGAGATCAGATATATTGTATATTCAATAAGATATATTGAATATTATTCTCTATCCCTGGGTTTGAGTCTCGAATTGGTTTATCTAATGTAATAAGAGAGGGCACCACCATACACCATACACTCATGAAATGAAAAGAGATACGATTTCACGACCTCACGGAAATGTATTTTGAGCGGCTGTAACTTTGAGGTGTGTCGAATGATTTTTTTAATGGCACAAAAGCAAAACGAATAAAAGGTTGTTGAGATTTATATGATTTTCACTTATCTTATTGAAATATATAATTTTCACATGTTCTGAATGGCGATAATATAAGATCGGGTTAATTTTTGTTTATCGAATCGCCGTCGTTTGCGATACCACATTATAAAACATGCAAGGAAGCGTTCTGAAAAAAATAATAAAAAATGAATTTTTATTGGATATTTTTTTATAAAGCAAAAACTTTGAGGGGGAGGGGTCCATTACTGTTATGTCACATTTACCCTATTATCAATCAGCAACAAAACACTTATCTTAGCATTTCCTCAACAAATAATTAAGGTAAATATAATAAACTTTCATCTATTTATTGTGATCATTTTAAGAAAGGTAAAGTTATAAAGCGGATCTAAAACACATTGCACATGTTCACAATATATATATGCTTACATATGTATTATAATTAGTCACAAATACTTCTTACATAAACAAGAAATGCGCGGTCGAAATGTCGCAGTAGTTTCAACCGTTTGCAAATTCGTATAAGACACGCGAATGCGTGCTACAGTTTATTTTCTCGCCAAACCGTTTGGCGTCAAGTGCGTAGGACGTTGAGTGATTGTGAATTTGCATCCCGTCATTTTCAGAAGATGGTGTCAATAATGTCAGCGTTTTGAGCCGACTTTTTTTTAGATACGGCAGACAGGGAAAGCTCATCTTTGAAAACAGATTCCCATTCCATACTGGGAGATAGCGATGATTTGACGTGTAGAAAATTTACTTTTCTTATTTAATTTATAATATTTGATTACTTTTCAAGTAAATCATTGAATCGCCAGATTTGGCTGTTTCAATTCTAAAAGTCTGCAGATGATTATATCTTTCAAATTTAAATACAATGTTTATTGATATAGAT
Organism: Maratus michaelseni; assembly: GCA_963931845.1. Taxonomy (NCBI): domain Eukaryota; kingdom Metazoa; phylum Arthropoda; class Arachnida; order Araneae; family Salticidae; genus Maratus; species Maratus michaelseni. Next base: position 94,639,895 of record OZ007597.1, on the reverse strand, counting down.
TAATTATATATTTTCGAAACATACCTGGATTTAATCTGCGTTTGTCAGAAGATTTAGTGGGAGGAGGGGTAATGTTCATTATTTTCTATACCTTATTTTCTATTTTTATTTCAGAATACAAATTTGTCCATGGACGTGCGCAAAATTTTCGTGTTTTTTTTTTTTTTTTTTTTTTTTTTTTTTTTTTTTGGGGGGGGGGGGGGGGGGGGAGAGATAGTTCGTAGTACTTGTCTTCGGCAACGAAACAACAGGGAAAAGTTTTCAATAGCAGTTTGGAAAAAAAGGGAGGAGGGAAGCTCTCCTATCCCCACAAAATTAGTAAGAATGTATTTACCGCTGTACTTTTAGTTAAAAGAAAAGCACTGTAGCTAAAAGCCTAAAAGGAATCCTCTCCCTATCCCCCCCTTCCCCCCCCCCCCCTCAAAAAAAAGAAAGAATCCTGGTTATGAATTTGAAATTTTAATACTTATTGAATACAAAATGATAATTCATGTAGCTTATTCGCGATGATTTTGCGATAGCTGCTATTTTTCGAAAACAGTGAACAGTTTTCACTTAACACTCACAGCTATTATGCATTAAATCCATTTCAAATATAATAACCACTGTTTAAATGAAACATATTTTTTGAATGGAATCTGATTCAACAAAGCGGCGGATTTCGATTAAGTGAAAAACACTAATACTGACTTTGGTTTTGTTTCATAAAAGTGCAATGGCTAAAATGATTAATTAGTGAAACAAATAACCTGCAAATATATATTTTTTTAATTTCTTAGAGATGTTTTAACCCCGAAAACCCGCCTTCGTTGCGACAGATAAAAATTATTTTCCTCCTTATTTGTCAAATAAAAATAAATCGTGTTCGGTGTTTATTATGTAACAGAACTCTTTTTAGGAAAATCATAAAAGAAAATAAAAAGAAATATTTTTACCCTTTCTTTTGTAAGTCTATTATTATTTAGCCGCAGATTTTGAAAGCTTGCAATACAATAATAATAAAAATTTCTAATCGCAATAAACTCATAACAATGAATATTAAAATTCAAAAGATGCGCAGTGTTTATGAAACCGAATAAAAAGTTTAATGAAAAAATTGAACACGTTGAATAAGAATAAGATTCTTATTATTTAACATTCTTCAATGTTTATGTTTACAGCAAAAGCAAAATTTAACCCGTCAGCACACGCGTCCCTTTCCATTACGTTTCTACACGCGCGGGATAAATTTTGCCCCAATGGGTTTTCTTGTGTCAATTTTCCCCCGGTTAGATTATAAACAAAAATTTATATTTTAAAATAAACTGTAAATCAATAAAGGACATAATTTAAATTAAATAAAAAATTCTTTTATATTTAAAGCAAAAAAAAAAAAAAAAAAAAAAAAAAAAAAAAAATAGAATCTTGCACTAAGATTTTTTTTTTCATATTATTACATACAAAGCTTTTACAATCCAAATTCAGCCATGGAAATACAAAAAAGTATAAAACTGATTCATAGAAACTGTATGTGCAAGAGTTGTTAACGTTTAAAAGAAAAATCATATTATTATTTGCACACTGTATTTTTTACATAAACATTTGCATTAACATTTTCCTATCATTATGGGTTACATTATAACACGCGTGGGGTAAATTTCCTCCCACGTGACATTTTTATAGCAAAAGAATGGAAAATACATAACCGAAGGTGAATTCTTTTTGGCCACATCTTGATATCATTCAGCTTGAAAGGTAGTATAAAGCTCAGAATGATCACGAACTATTTTCGCACATTTTTATGTAATAGTTGTAAGCTGTGGTAAATTTTATCACAGCGCGTGTGCTGACCGTTTAAATAACGAGTGAGCGCCCTTTGAGGTATGCCCCTCGTATCTTTATTATGAAATAAAAGTCAAACAGACATAAAAATCCGCCGTATCCCGTTATTTTCAGAAGATGGTGTCAATGTCAGCGTTTTGATCCGATTTTTTGAGATATGGTAGAAAGGGAAAGCTCATCTTTGAAAATAGATTCCCATCACATACTGGGAGATAGCGATGATTTGACGGTGTAGAAAATTTACTTTTCGTATTTAATTTATTTATAATGTTTGTTTACTTTTGAAGTAAATCCTTGAATCGCCAGATTTGGCTGCTTCAATTCTAAAAGTCTGCAGATGATTATATCTTTCAAATTTAAATACAATGTTTATTGATATAGATTAATTATATATTTCCGAAACATACCTGGATTTAATCTATGTTTGTCAGAAGATTTAAGCGGGGGGAGGAATAATGTTCATTATTTTCTATACCTTAATTTCTATTTTTAATTTTAGAATACAACTTTGTCCTTGGACGTACGCAGAATTTTCGCTTTTTTTTTTTTTTTTTTTTTTTTTTTAAGAGAGGGGGGGGGGGGGGGAGGGGGTTGAAAATAGTTCATAGTACTTGTCTTCGGCAACGGAAAAACAGGGAAAGTTTTCAATAGCAGTTTTGAAAAAAAAGGATGAGAGGAGCTCCCCTTCCCCCACAAAATTAATAGGAATGTATTTACCCCTGTATTTTTAGTTAAAATAAAAGCACTGTAGCTAAATGCCTAAAAGGGATCCTCTCCCTATCCCACCCCCCTTCCCTCCTCAAAAAAAAAAAGATAATCCTGGCTATGAATTTGAATTTTTAATACTTATTGAATACAAAATGATAATTCATGTAGCTTATTCGCGATTTTGCGACAGCTGCCATTTTTTGAAAACAGTGAACAGTTTTCACTTAACACGTACATCTATTATGCATTAAATACATTACAAATATAATAACCACTGTTAAAATGAAACATATTTCTTGATTGGAATCTGATTCAACAAAGCTGCGGATTTCGATTAAGTGAAAAACACTAATACTGACTTTGGTTTTGATTCATAAAAGTGATGTGGCTAAAATGATTAATAAGTGAAACAAATAACCTACAAATACTGTATTTTTTTAATTTCTTGGAGAGGTTTTAACCCCGAATTTTTATCAGTAGCGCCTTCGTTGAGCTACTGATAAAAATTGTTTTCCTCCTTATTTGTCAAATAAAAATAAATCGATTTCGGTGTTTATTATGTAACAGAACATTTTTTTAGGAAAATCATAAAAGAAAATAATAAGAAATATTTTACTCTTTCTTTTGCAAGTCTATTATTACTTAGCCACAGATTTTGAAAGCTTGTAATACAATAATAATAAAAAAATTCTAATTGCGATAAACTCATTACAATGAATACTAAAATACAAAAGATATGCAGTGTTTATGAAACCGAATAAAAAGTTTAATGAAAAAATGTAACATGTTGAATAAAGATAAGATTCTTATTATTCTGCATTCTTAATTTTTTATGTTTAAAGCAAACGCAAAATTTAAAAATAATCTAATTATATCCTAACAAATTTTATTCCAATTTCTGATTCAGTATAAATTTTATCCGAAGAATTATGATATCACTTTTTAAAAATTGACTATAAAAATTTCAAAATCAAACAATTTTTTTTTCTTACTATGTTTTTAAAGCTGTTCTCAAATCCAGAGGAGCTACTTTCTGACACAATTTTGAATTCATTTGTATTCGGTAACGGATGGAATTGGCAGGTGTTATTCATCAACTGTGTCGTCGAAATGACCTGTCCATTTTTTGTTCAAAGCAGAAGATCTTTGAGAAAGTACTGTCAAAGTTGGCGTTTTGAACAGAATTCCCAGAGCGAGAAAGGAAGAAATCGTATCGTCATGTGACACGAATCGCTTATAAGTGGAGAAGAATTTATTGTCAAAAAATGGAAAACTCATTTCGATTCCAAATCGCTTCAATGGCCTCTGCTCCTAGTATTGTTTTAAGAATATACATAACATATGCAATGTTACTATTGTTTGGGAATCCTTTTCCGTTTGACCAGTATTTAATTCAGGGGGTGGCCCAAAGATTTAAAGTTTTATGCATTTAATGGTTAAAAAGTGCAATTTCCCCAGAGGAACTCTACAATCTGATTAGTTTTGGTGGTTCATTGGTTAAGTATAAAGGGGGGACGGTGTACTACTCCCCACTTAATTTATTGTCGATTTCTTTTTTTCCCCTATCGAATAATGTTCTCTTTCAGCGATAATATATCTGAATTGCCATCTACCAAAATGTAGTAATTTATGAATTTCAACCTTCAAGAAAATTCAGAGCAATCTACCGAGTTCTTGAAGAATGGAAGAAATGTGGGAGAGGAAAGGATATTCAAATACCGTCTCTTTATAAGATTTACAAATGGGACATGGAAAGGATGGAGCATAGAATAAAACCTTTATTTGTTTCTTTCTTTAAATCTGGGCTTTAGGTCATATTAACCAGCCATTTCATGCCTCTTATTGCACTATTAAAATGAAACAGATATCTGAAATTCATAGCTCGAAAATTGCAGTGATTATTGCAATAATAGCCGAATCTTCCCTGGTAGAAGGGAAGTGATAGGTTGCACTACTGTGCGTCATTTATGTCCTTTGGAATTCCAAGTTCTTTAGAGGCTTTGACTTCAGTATTGTGATTTTGTCTTTAAAAAATGACACTCACAAAGATAAAACTGGAAGTTTTGTGTTAATTTTACAGTAATAAGTTTATTTTAGCATTGAGATAATTTTAGAGCAATTAAAAGTAGTAATTAGCTTAATTAGGTATGTGTTTTTAAGATTTTTATTATCTTCATGCGTCTTACGAGTAATGGTTAATACACGGACATTTATAATTCCCATATTTCTCTTATTGACCGAGCTCGACTGTATATTGTACTAGATTTTACTTCATAAATTACAATTTTTTTGTAATATAAATTGCAGCTTGTGAACAATTCCTTATCATAAAGTTCCTTTCAGAAAACTGCTGAAATGAACTTTGCCGGTAATTTCCTTAATTTTCATTATTTTCTACTGACCTTTCTATAGAGAAGCTGCAATTAGCTGATCAACCACTGTACTTCACTTGGAGGTCAGGGTACTTCCACCAATCAGAACAGCCTATTTGTAGTGTGTGACCTCCAACATGACGTCAATTGCAAATGCCCTATAGTTTGGCAGCTATACAAAAGCCCCCCCCCCCCCCCCACCCTTACCTAAGTACAATACGAATAATATGGACTAATTATTCATTTTACCTTTAATATACCAATACTACCTTGTCAACGTACTTTACCAGCTGGGGTCTCTAAAGACCATAGCTAAAACAAAACATCCCCTATGTTTAGCATTAAATTTAATACATAAATTACCAAAATTTTGTTTTTTCGGTTTCTGAAGGTCAGTAGTACACCAAAAAAGCTCTTATTTCAACAGGATCTCTTCGGTTATCTGAAAATTCGTATCGGTTGGGAAAATCAGTTCGTATCGGAAAATTCTGTCTGTTAATTATAGACAAACAATGGAACAATGTAGTTAGCAAGATGGAATACCTAGTTGCGTACCAACTGAATTTCCAGGTTATAGGTAATCGACTTGCGAGGCAAAAGAGAGCCGAAAGAAAATTAAAAAGTTAAAAATTGAATAATAATATTTTTGCCAATGTAGCCTGTTATCATTCAAAATATCTATCAGAATTTTCTACAATAGTTTTATGTTTGTTTATTGACAGATATTTCGTGATTAAATAAGGCAATGATTACTACTTAAACGTTCAAGCAGATACTTTGAATTTTAAAAAAAGGCTAAATTAGTGAGAATCTTATTCTTCAACTAAGTGTTAACATTCGTGACCACTGACGAAAATTCGGGTCTTTTGGATATCTGTTTTTTAACCTACGAACGTTCGATTTGCTTTTTATATATACATTACCTCTCAAAAATCTACACAATATTTATATTTATAGAATCATTGTACTGTGCATGTAACTACATCGATTAGAAACAGTTGTATTTTTATATACATCGCGTGTAATAATAAAAGGAATACAAACATACTTTTCTGTTAAATAATACAACATTACAGGAGTCTCGCCGTGGGAGGATTTACTCATAAAAAGACAAAGCGAAAATTTTAAACTGAAGCATAACTCACCTGAGTTGCCTGAACTGGATAACTATCGAAAAATTAAGGAGGGGAGGGGGGATATAAATTCAGATTATTCTTTTGAAAAATATTGTTTCCTTTGCTCTATGAATATGTTAATAAAACATATTTTTTTATCAGGATGTTTTGTAAAGAATATTTTTCCCGAAAATCAGAGTACATTTTTAACCATTTTAAATATTTTTGCTCTTGTGTGTCAAAAAGAGGCGTGACTAAAATACTCGCTTGCGTTTGGATGCGTATGTTTAATTTTAATATCATCATTTAATTATTATCTTTCATGTGTAACACGTTTTATTTTTAACACTTTAGAAGTTTTAGTAGGTAATTCCGGTATTGTGTTACTTGAGGTTCTTAAAGTAAATCTATTACAAGGGCTTTCATTGAACCACGGGCAGTAGGTGAGATCTTAAGTGCCGTCAAAAGGCTAGCTCGTCGCTTCCTGCGAGATACTCGTTTTCTACTGCCCGTACAAGATGGCGTCGCCACAACAGTATGATGCTAAAATCAATTAATTTTATAATATGTAAATTTTAGAGGTTTTTAATATGCAAAGTGCATACACTCCTTGGAATTTTCAAACAATATGTCTACGCTACTTAAGATAATAAATTTTATATTTAATAGATTGCAGATTTCATAATCACCTCGTTTATTCTCAGAATTTAAAACTTTCTTCAGGGTTTAAATACGGATAAAAATGGTATTTAAAAATTGTTGTATACTCTAGTACGCACCGTGGATATCTGTACATAATTATTACAAAATTTAAATTTACATAAGGCTTCTGTAATATTCAATTTTTAATGTGGAGATTCTAAATCTGGAATTTTTCGCAGGCGCCTGGGCAACAGCGATTGGCAGACCACTTTTTAAATTTTTATTTGTCAGGCTTGTATTTATTTTGAATAGCCTTAATGCTATTCCAGATTTCAACTAAAATAGCACAAACTCTTTTTATAAAATATTGTTAAATTTGGAATATATTCTAAAGCTAAGTTACCAAATGTGTACAATTCATAATTAAAAAGTCTATGTCTAGTTGTGTGGCCACATGAAATGAACTTCAGGGCCGCGCAGTGAATACCGCTGTTGTAGATGGCATAAAAAATTGCCAAATCATAATAACTTTTTTTTTATTATTCATTTCATACCATAATTTTGTAAAAATTTATTTGTATATATTAAATTAAATGATTTTGCGAAGTGCACTAAGATTATACGACGTAGTTCTGTTAAAATAACGAGTGAGCGCCCTCTGGGCTATGCTCCTCGTATCTTTATGAGATAAGAGTCAAACAGACATAAAAATCTGCCATATCCCGTCATCTTCAGAAAGTGGTGTTGACATCGTCAAATGTCAGCGTTTTGAGCCGATTTTTTGAAATACGGCAGACAGGAAAAGCTCACCTTTGAAAACAGATTCCCATCCCATACTGGGAGATAGCGATGATTCGATGTGGAGAAAATTTACTTTTCTTATTTAATTTAAAATGTTTGATTACTTTAGAAGTAAATTCTTGAATCGCCAGATTTGGCTGTTTCATTTCTAAAAGTCTGCAGATGATTATATCTTTCAAATTTAAATACAATGTTTATTAATATAGATTAATTATATTTTCGAAACATAGCTGGATTTATTAATCTGTGTTTGTCAGAAGATTTAAGTGGGGGGAGAGATAATGTTCATTATTTTCTATACCTTATTTTCTATTTTTATTTCAGAATACAACTTTGTCCATGGACGTACGCAGATTTTTCATTTTTTGTGGGAGGAGGTGGAAGATAGTTCGTAGTACTTGTCATCGGCTACGGAAAAACAGGGAAATTTTTCAATAGAAGTTTTAAAAAAAAAGGAGGAGGGAAGCTCCCCTCCCCACAAAATTAGTAGGAATGTATTTAGTTAAAAAAAAAAAAAAAAAAAGCAATGTAGCTAAAAGCCTAAAAGGAATCCTCTCCCTAACCCACTCCCCTTCCCTCCTAAAATAAATAAATAAATAAATAAATAAAGAATTTTGGCTATGAATTTGAATTTTTAATACTTATTGAATACAAAATGATAATTCATATAGCTTATTCGCGATTTTGCGACGACTGCCATTTTTCGAAAACAGTGAACAGTTTTCAATTAACAGGTACATCTATTATCCATTTCAAATATAATTACCACTGTTTAAATGAAATATATTTCTTGAGTGGAATCTGATTCAACAAAGCGGCGGACTTCGATTAAGTGAAAAACAATAATACTGACTTTGGTTTTCATTCACAAAAGTGAAGTGTCTAAAATGATCAATTGGTGAAACAAATAACCTGCAAATACTGTATTTTTTTATTTCTTGGAGAGGTTTTAACCCCGAATTTTTATCAGTAGCGCCTTCGTTGCGCTACTGATAAAAATTATTTTCCTCCTTATTTGTTAATAAAAATAAATCGTTTTCGGTGTTTATTATGTAATAAAACTCTTTTTTGGAAAATCGTAAAGGAAAATAAAAAGAAATATTTTTACCCTTTCCTTTACCTTTTACCTTGTAAGTCTATTATTATTTAGCCACAGATTTTGAAAGCTTGCATTACAAGAATAATAAAAAATTCTAATCGCAATAAACTGATAACAATGAATACTAAAATTAAAAAGAAGTGCAGTGTTTATGAAACCGAATAGAAGTTTAATGAAAAAAATTAACGTGTTGAATAAAGATAAGATTCTTATTATTAAGCAGTCTTCAATTTTTATGTTTAAAGCAAAATCAAAATTTAAAAATGATCTAATTATATCCTTACAAATTTAATTCTAATTTCAGATTCAGTATAAATTTTATCCCAAGAATTATAATATGATCTTTTTAAAAAATGACTATAAAAATTTCAAAATCAAACAATTTTTTTTTCTCACTATGTGTTTAAAGCTGTTCTCAAATCCAAATGAGCAACTTTCTGACACAGTTTTGAATTCATTTGTATTCGGTAATGCATGGAATTGGCATTTTGCAGGTGTTATTCATCAACTCTGTCGTCGAAATGACCTTTCCATTTTTTGGTCAAGGCAGAAGATTTTTCAGAAAATACTGTCAAAGCAGAATTCCCAGAGCGAGAAAATGAGAAATCGTGTCGTCATGTCAAAAAATAGAAAACTCATTTCGATTCCAAATCCCTTCAATGGCCTCTGCTCCTACTATTATTTTAAGAATATACATAACATATGCACTGTTACTATTGTTTGGGAATCTTTTTCCGTCTGACCAGTGTTCAATTCAGGGTGAGGCCCGGGGAGGGGGGGACATTCCTCCCGGAAGATTTAAAATTTTATGGTTAAAAAGTGCAATTTCCTTCCCCCCAGGAACTCTGCAATGCCCCCCCCCCCCCCTGGACCCAGAGAAATCCCTGCAGGAGAAAAGTATCTGAATTCAACATTGCGTCTGACGATACATTTTACGAGTGCCTTTACAAAAAGGACTTTTTTTTCCAAATTCCTTTTCTCTTTTAAATTTTTTTCTGCATGAAACTTTGAATGTTTGACTATTCTAAAATGTTTTACAAGGGAAATTTACTTATTTCTCAATTAAATATGCAATTAAAAATTGGAAAACTCTTTTGGAGTAATTAATTCAAATATTGGTCTATATATAGGGTTGAGCTTGGCCCTACCTTGCACGTTCTTGCGTCCGAACATGTTCTCTCAATAGTGTAGGAGCTGCAAGAATAAAATCTGAACGAATCTTTGATGTCTTGACTTAGAAATCTTCCAGTTTATATTACCTAGAGATTCAAATCTTTCACCTCTATCGCTTAAAATTCAAACTTAGCTTGTCAGCATTTCTTAACATTTACGATGTTCTAGAGCACCAGCAGAACGAAACCTACTTGGAAATAAATCCCACAAAGCTTGGAAATAAATCCCGCCCAGCTTTTACCGGGCCCGTGATAATAAATTTAAAAAAATGAAGTTCCTATTATTTTATATATTTAACCCAATTTATATGAAATTATATTTTAAATGTAAAATTCGTGAAAAAATATTGTGCTTGTTTTTTTTTTTTTTTTTTTTTTTTTTTTTTACTTAGGGTTGTTTCATAGTTTTAAAATAAAAAGTTATTTTTGTCCGAACTCTTTGAAATCTTTATTGGTGATAAAAATAACGGTTTTACACTTTACAGCCCGTATAAAAATTTCGTGAAAAGATATTGTTATGTAGTTGTAAAAGAAATGTTTTCTACTCGCTTTTTTGTTTGTTTGTTTGTTTTCGCGTCGGCTCCTTTAACATAGCAATAAAAAAATTGTTCTCATCTTCCGAACTTTCTGACATTTTAATCTATATATATAAAAGAAAGTCCTTTCTGGCTAGATGATCAACACACAGCCAAAACTACTGAACCTACAAAGACGAAACTTGCAGGAAAAATACTTCTTAGTGTGTAGAGGCGCACTAAGACGGGATTTTCAAAAACTCCACCCTTAAGGGGGGTAAAAAGGGGAACAAACTTTTAAAAAATTCCCTAAAAATCGGGTATTATAGTTACGTGACAAATGATAACATATTTTAATGTATTTTTGTATGCTGAATCGAATGGTATCAATTAAATATTCATAAGTCAAATAGTTCGTGAGATATTGTACATTTTTCTAATTTGGCGAAGTCTTTGACGTCAAAGTTTCAAAATTTCTAACACTACAAGTGAGAATTTCTAAAAATACATCCGTTACTATAGCAATGGACGAGATTCAAGTTAAATCTTTTTGTTATTTAATTATTTTGTATATTTTTACAGATAGAAACATTAACTGCTGAATTGGGAATTGAATATTATTCTTACGGATATTTATGTAATTGTGTATTATTATTATTTCTACAAATTAAAAATTCACAATGTAAGCTGAAGCGAATGGTACCAATTAAATACTCCTAAGTCAAATAATTCGTGAGATATTGCACGTTTTTCTAATTTGGCTATGTCTTTGACGTCAAAATCTCAAAATTTCTAACAATACAAGTGATAATTTCTAAAAATACATCCGTTACTATAGCAATGGAAGCAATTCAAATTAAATATTTTTGTTATTTAATTATTTTGTTTATTTTTACAGATAGAAACATTAACTGCTGAACTGGGAATTGAATATTATTCTTACGGATATTTATGTAATTGTATATTATTATTATTTTAGCAAATGCCACGATTTAAAATAAAACGAGCTTACTAAAATAAAGTTTCGAAGGTCTGTTTAGTATTATATATTACTTCTTTATTTGTTTTCAGTCTTCAGCCATGTTTCCCTTTTTCTTTGGGTAGTTATTCATACGATTTCGGGCTAATTTTCCGTTATCGGATACTTCGCCATTTGGCGTATTAGCTACAATGTTGAAAGCATCGTTTATGTTTGAAGCGAAACCTTCACGATGAATCCTATTACAGAAAATCATATCATCATCTACTATGAGTATAAACCGCATATTCACATTTTAATCCGATTATTCATGATATTTTGGTAGGTTTTACACTGTTAGTTAGGTAATGTTTTTTGAAAAGTTTTAGCGTATAGCGTTTATTCTACGTTACTTTGTTATAGAGCTACAGCGGAAAGCTCTAAGATTAAGTGAACCCGATTATTAAAGATTACCTTTTTAAAAGAAATTCTACTGAACAAATTTTGATGGAAGTGATTTTTCAGGTATGGTTAATGACCCTATAACATATCCTTCTAAGTTGCTTACTGATAGAGGTAATGGGAAAGGTGAATACAATTATGAAAGATACATCTACTCTAATATAAAATAATAAATCCTAACTGACTCATAATCAACGCCGAGCCTAAACCATTGGTCCTAGAGCAATGAAATTTGGAAGACATATTTCTTACACAATGTAGGCACCCACTAAGAAGGTATTTTTGAAAATTCACACTTTTAGGGGGTTAAATGTGGGTTGAAAATGTTAAGACCTTTCGTCTTTTTGCCATATCTCAGCAGCAGTTTTAGGTAGGAGCGTGAAATTCAGGATAACAAATCTACTAGAAGATAGTTAAACACATATTTCACAGATTTTAAAAATTCACAACTTAAGGGGGTTAAATGGGGTGTCGAATGTTTTAGGTCATTTCGTCTTTTCGCCATATCTCAACAGTAGTTTTAGTTAAAAGCGTGAAATTCGGGATAACAAATCTACTAGAAGATAGTTAAACACATATTTCACAGATTTTAAAAATTCACAAACTAAGGGGTTTAAAGGGGGGTCGAAAGTTTTAGGTCATTTCGTCTTTTCGCCATACCTTAGCAGCAATTTTATGTAGGATCGTGAAATTCGGGATTACAAATCTACTAAAGAATAGTTAAACATCTATTTCAGGTGATTTTAGAAATTCAACCTCTAAAGGGGTTAAATGGAGAGTCGAAAGATTTCTCTTTTTCGCCATATCTTAACAGCAGTTTTAGTTAAAAGCGTGAAATCCAGGATAACAAATCTACTAGGGAGATTTTAGAAATTCAACCTCTGAAGAGTTTAAAGGGGGGGGGGGGTAAAAAAATTTAGGTGATTTCGCCCTTTTGCTCTATCACAGCAGCAGTTTTATGTAAGATTGTGAAATTCAGGATAACAAATTTACAAAAAAAAAAAAAAAAAACACGTATTTCAGCGATTTTAGAAATTCTACTACTAAGGGGAATAAATGTGGGTCGAAAGTTTTAGGTCATTTTGCCTTATTTCAGCAGCAGTTTTAAGTAAGAGCTTGAAATTCAGAATAACAAAACTATTAAAAAACAGTTTAACACATATTTCATCGATTTTAGAGATTTTGTAGCCACCATCGGCTTTGAACTTGATTATGGAAGATTAGACGAATGAGACAACTATTGCTGATTTGTGATTAGATAGTTTGTGCAAGACATTTTTCCAGGGGTTTTTTTTCGTTTATACTTATAAAAGTGTATAATCTGACTGACTCATAATTAACTCACAGCCATAACTACTGAACCTAGAAACATGAAAATTGGTGACAAAATAATTCTTGGTATGTAGAGGCGCACCAAGAAAGGATTTTTAAAAACTTCACCCCTAATGTGGGTAAAAAAAGGGACAAACTTTTTAAAAATTCTATAAAAATCGGGTATTAGAGTTATGTGAAAAATGATAACATATTTTAATGCATTTTTGTATGCTAAATCGAATGGTGGCAATTAAATGCTCCGAAGGGAAATAGTTCGTGAGGTATTTTCACATTTTTCTAATTTGGCGCCAAAATTTCTAACAAGTAATAATTTCTGAAAATATAGCGCGTCCGAGAAAGGTCTTTATCATTCTAAACATTAATAACAAATATACTAACAGGTGAAATGAAATGCAGTTTGCTGCAAAAGAATGCAGGAATCTGAGAGTTATTTTGCAGTTACCTTCAATGTAGTTGTACGTGAGCTCCGTTAGTAGCGCAAAGAATGTCGAGCCTGTGCTCGATTTTCCTCCAAGTATTTTTTAACATTTGCGGTGTAACAGTGAGAATTGATGAGTGATGATTTCATGATTTGTCATTTCGTACCTCAGTCAATTGGTACCAGAAAAAACTCTTATATTTCTTCATTCTTTTCCAGAAAACTGCATTCCCTTTCACCTGTTAGTATTTTTGTTATTAATGTTTAGAATGATAAAGATCTTTCTCGGACAGGCTGTACATCCGTTACTATAGCAATGGAAGAAATTAAAATTAACTACATTTTTCGAAGTTCCATAGTTTGTGAGATATTGCATATTTTTTAATTTAACGGTGTTTTTAGCGCCAAAACCTCAAAAAAATTATAACTTTACCAATGATAATTTCTAAAAATACACGTGTTTTTATAGCAACGAAAGATATTCAAACTGTCGATAAAACGCGTTGGACTTATTTTCATCGTTATCCTCTTTAATAAAACGCTACGCGTTCCACAGAGTTAACATAAATAATAGAGAGTAAGTAAACCGTAAAAACGGCTTGCAGTATGAAGCCGGTTATCGCTCAAATAATTTGGCCCAAACAAGATATTTCATTGGACAGAGAGAGGGTGCACGTGCACGTGGAACGAGGACTGGATTTTTTGGATGGAGAGAGGTTTTCAAAGCAAGCCGCCAGTTGTTTAGGCCGAATCTAGGGTTGCATTTTTGGCGTCACGCCAAACGTAAATATTTCGCCTCCAGTTCCTCTTTACTCCTTGATGCGTTGCTGACGACTGACTTTTTTGCTAATCGTTGCCACGGATTAATCTCGGAAAAAGAAACATTTGAAGTTATTGAAAAAATTAATAGCTCGAAAAGTATTTGTCAGAAAATTGTTAGACAAATTGCATTTGAAAAGTAAAAAATTGTATTTTTCTTGATATAAATTTCAAGTCTAATGATTATGTCGTTTTTCAAATATTGAATTTCAAAAATTACCAAATTTCACAATGGAGTACCATAGCGAAACCTTCACGCGTATAAATATAATGATAACGGCAAAGTGTCTTGACGTGTATACTGGATATAGCACGAGTCCCAAATTATAGTAGCTTTATTAATTATTCTGTTAAAATATAAAAGTGAATTATGATATCACGAGTTTATGATTTGTATTTAATTCTGGACAAATAGCATATTTTAGTCCTCCTCAGTGAGGCAAATTATTTTCATTACTTCATTCAAATTCAACGGAAATGATTTTTCCCCATAGACACCATAACGTAACACAATTATTCATTTTTTTTTTAAGTTGACCTATTCCATAATAGAGTCTACAGAGAATTGACCTAATTTGGAACGAAGTTTTTTGGATACCTTTTGGTACTTTTCCATTGTACCATCATCATGCCAAAATGTATGCTAATGCGCCATTTATTTCAACCCTGAATGTGCAAATAATTTTTATTTCAAACCGTGCCAAGCACTGTGACTCGCTATTTATTCAACGCAAATCTCTTTTATTATTATTATTATTATTAATTAATTGTAAGCATGCAAAATATTTTAATTTACTATTTTTTGAATCGTAAATACTGTTTTTTAAGTTATAACTTACATTTTTCGCTGATTCAAAAAGGAAATGTTTATAAACCTTTCGCAATGGATTTTGGTGGGACTTGCACTGTTAGTTATATAATTTATCAGAGATGGTTTTAGTATCTCCCATATTGTTCTACTTTGCTTAGTTGTAGAACTATTGCGGAAAGTGTGGCACAGATGTCATATACGCACCACATTGCCGCTATTCCTCTCCCCACCCCCCGCCAATTTGACGAAAACTTTGTTTTTGAATATTAACGTTGTAATTTATATTAACATTATAACATTAATGTTTTGAATATAACGTTATTTTATTTTCATATTGAAATAAAAAATCACGTGCTGTTATTGCATGCTATTTGTAACTAATGTTCAAAAACAAAGTTTACGCAAAATCGGAGGGGGAAAAAAAACGCGCCAACGTAGTGCGTATATGACATCTGTGCCGAAAGTTTTATAATCAGATGAACCCGATTACGAAAACATAGCCTTTTAAAAAGATTCTGCCGAATGGATTTTGACGGAACCTTCACTGTTAGTTAGATGAGTTTTCAAGGATGGTTATAGTATATAGCATATTATGTTATCGGTCTTTACCAAATCCTACTGTAAATGATCAATGAAAAGAGTTTGTCCTTAACAGCCCAATTTTTGTCTGACACATTAAAAATGTAATAACGCAATGGTGTTCGTATCATTTTCAGAAATGCAGGAGGACATTCCAAGTAAAGGTTCATATGGTTTTAAAACACAAGGTCAATATTTCGTTTGATTAAAGGTTCGTTAAAAGGAATTGACCAGCGTAGCGGGCGTAGCTTGCTAGTAGTTTATAAATATAACTGCATCCAAATTCTCTTTAAAGTTTTGAAAAAAAATATGCATATTGAGTAGTGAAAACAGGTGTTTTTTTTTTTTTTTTTTTTTTTTAAAGCTTTAGCTTTCAACTTCGGAGCAAAAATAAATTAGAAGGTCTATGCTTTCAAGGTAAGATACGGCTTTATCCGTTTTCAATCAACCCTTTCCAACCCCCCTTGCTAAACAGGTGAGGGTTGGGTTAATCAATCAGGTTTTCCGTTTCTGAGGGTATTTTCATGTATGTTTTGTACATTTGGCATTAAGTATTATTTTCTGTCACCCAGACATCCCTTTTTGAATTCCATGTATAAATTAATATCTTTTATTTATTTTTTCTTTAATGTAAAAAAAAAAATGGTATTTCTATATTTTAATAATTACTTCATTGTGTTGCAATTGTTTAGAAATAAATTATTTTTTTCTTATTTATGTAAAATATGTAAACATTAATTAAAAAGCGAAAAACTCCACATACATATATTTTGAATTCTTGAAATTTCATTTGTATTTAAAGATTTTGAAATAGAAAATGATGAAAAAAAAACAAACAACAACATGTATTTAAGAACAACTAATAGAAATTATAAAATATTGCGAATTATTGTAGTGGATTATACATTAATACTTTAATGGGAATATCACCTTTTGCGAAAACCAGATTTAAAATCTCAAACAAATAACTTTAAAAAATAAATAAATAAATAAAAAATAAATAAATAAAGTGACTTGAGTTCAGTCTTTCTTTATTCATTATTTGACTGCAAAAGAAAAAACGCTTATGTTATTAAAGTAACGTTTATCCTACAGCATCTATTTTCTACCACATTGACATCAGTGCACTGCAGTCGTTACCCAGCAACCCAAAACTGTATTTTCTAGAACTCCTATATTTAGTAATTGTAGAGGCTCTATAAATATAGTAGTAGTATAGTATTTTCAGCATCTACTACAGTTTCATATTTCATTGTGATGTCAAGTCCCAGAAAGGTCAGAAGGCATTTGTTGTTTAGTGAAGCCCTGAAGAGGCATTTCCAATGGTTGTACTACATACAAAGGTCAGTAACGATCGTGTTCATGTATTGGAATTATTTGTAAAACCTGCTAGGAAAAATGAAAAGCCACCTCTTGTCTCAACAGGTCTGGTGGGGTTAGTTGACAATCAGTTGGTGGGAATAGGGCTCCTATATAGGAGCCTTAGGGTAATATAGATGATTATTTATTTATTTTTATTTGTGAGCAAAGAATGTTAGAGATTATTTTTTTTTAAAATAAAGAGTTTTAAAGATTTGAAACCCTGGATACTGGAGGGGGGGGGGGCAGAAATTTCGGGGTAGGGGATAATTTATATGATATATTATTTATTGTCATTGGAGAGCAACAAATAGCACAAAATATTTTTATATACAATCAAATATTTTAAAATAATTTAATCTTCTTTGTATGCTGGGGGTGGGGTTTGGGCAAGGGGGTAGCGCAAATTTGGGAGGTTGGAGATGGGGTTAATTTAACTTATTATTTATTTATTGCTATTAGTGAGAATCAAAAATGGCAGATTTTTTAAATAAAGAATTTTGAAGATATGAAACTCCGTACGATGGGGAGGGGGCGCGAAAGGGGGAAGTATAAATTTTGGCTAGAGGGGGGGGGGGAGGTAATGTACATGATTGATCATTGATTTATTATTACTAGAAAGCAATAAATAGGGCATTATTACTATGGATGAATGATTATATATAGCAAATAATTTGATAAGTAATTTATTTATGAAAAAAAAAATGGAAAGCTCATTTCTATTCCGAATCGCTTCTTTGGTCAGGCCTGCCAATTTTATGCCTTTGCATTTAAAAATGAGCCAGAAAATGTGTCAAAGTTTCATGTTGTTGAGCAGGTCATCTGAGAACTGCCTTAAAAAATATACTAGCTGACCCCTGCCCGGCGTTTCCCGGGTTCGTGATAATAAATGATAATAAAAAAAAAATCAAGTTTTTGATATTTTATATCTTTAACCCAAATTCATATGAAATTATATTTTTTTATGAAAAATTCCCGAAAAAAGATTTCTATCTAGTGATAAAACCGCTCATTTTCTTGTTTTTTTTTTTACCCAGGGTTGTTTTTTAGTTAAAAAAAAAAAAAGTTATTTTTGTCCGAACTCTTGGAAATATTTATTGGTGATAAATGAAACGGTTTTACAGCCTGTGTAACAATTTTGTGAAAAAATATTGTTATCTAGTTGTAAAAGAAATGTTTTCTTCTCGCTTTTTTGTTTGTTTTCGCGTCGGCTCCTTTAATATATCAATAAAAATCATCTTCCGAACTCTCTGACATTTCAATCGGTTTTAAATATAACTGTATCCAAGCCTTCTTTAAAATTTTGTGAAAAAATATGCATAAAAACATGAGTACTTTTTAAAAAAAAGCTTTATCTTTCAACCTCAGAGCAAAAATAAATTATAAGGTCTATGCTTTCGAAACAATGCAATGGTAGGGCTTCACCCGTTTTCATTCCTCTTGCTAAACAGGTGAGGGTTGGCTTAATCAATTAGGTTTCTGGTTTCTGAGGGTAGAAGGCTTTAAAAAAAAAACGTTGACGCATGCGCAAAGAGACTATTTTCATGTGGATTTGACAGAATGCGCTTTTCGTTTTAAATATATAGATTCTATTGCAAAGTAATAGTGTATTGTGCCTGTATAGGTAATGCAATATATCTGTAATAAAATATAATGGTATATAATGGGCTGCAATACAATATAATGGTAGGGCTTCACCCCTTTTCAATCCTCTTGCTAAACAGGTGAGGGTTGGCTTAATCAATCAGGTTTTCCGTTTCTGAGGGTAGAAGGCTTCAAAAAAACGTTGACGCATGCGCAAAGAGACTATTTTCATGTGGATTTGACAGAATGCGCTTTTTGTTTTAAATATATAGATTCTATTACAAAGTAATAGTGTATTGTGTCTGTATATTTAATACAATACATGCGGTTTAGTGTATATTTATATATTATGTATGTTATATAACATATATATATATATATATATATATATATTATAACGCACGCACACACACACACACATATATATATATTATAAGAATTCTGCGATTAAATTCACTGTAATTTAAAATTTATGATCACAAGTTCTCGCTTCGTCGATCAACAACGCCAAACTTTCTGACATATTTTCTAACAAATACTAATCAATATGGGCACCGGCAAAATCAAACCTAAGTGCAAGATTGTACAGATTTGCCTAAGGCCCACAGTCTAGAATATAAACATGAAATAAACCAAACTAGGAGCTTTTTTTTTTGAGAGGGGGTGAGGGGGGGGGGAGGATATCAGTACCTAAAAGCACACACACACACACACACAGAGAGAAAAACATTATTGTGTATGAGCGATGAATGTTACAAATGCCGTTTGACTATGTTGAAACTTTTTCAAACACAGCGAAATTGAAATATTTTATTACAGCTGACTACAGCTCATTTCCTACAGAGAATAATACACATAACATTTATAATTATTTTAGAGATTCGCACAAAATAATTTTGATCTCTGCCACCCTCTTCCCCCCCCCCCCCCACCTCAACCTTCCTTTTAAGGCAAATTTTATATACATGAAGGTAAAATGGCAACCAGAATTAAAACTTTTGTTTTGTTCTTTTTGGTTGGGGGGAGGGGGGTATAGTTTCACTTTTTATTAGTATTTAATTATTCTAATAGCGCGCGCGCGCACACACACACACAAAAAGAATGATATATGAGCAATTAATGTTACAAGTGCTTTTTGAAAATGTTGAAACTTTTTCAAGCACAGCGAAATTGAAATATTTTATTACAGCTGACTACAGTTCATTTCCTACAGAAAAGAATACATATAACATTTATAACTATTTTAGATATTCACACAAAATAATCTGGATTTCTGCCACCCTGCTCCTCCCTCTCACCTTCCTTCTAAGGCAAATTTTAGATACATGAAGGTAAAATGACAAACCAAATTAAAACTTAATTTTTTTCATCTTTAGAGAAATAATGCATGGAGATTTTATCATCATCTGGATCAAAATAGTCTGCTCTACTGTTGATATTGCAGAAAGGCACGCAACACCTCATATTTGTTAAGATATAAAGCCAAAATTTAAAAAATTCAAATCATAGCACGCATTCCTCAAAGAGCAGTTTGTACGTCAAACGTTCGCTTCGAAAATCAACGCGCAGAAATCGGGTAACGGTCTCGGTCATTCTGAAATGTCAACAGGTACCTATTTTGGGGTTCCTTAATGAGTTTTCGTGACAGGGGTCTTCCGGTGCGGGAAGAAGTTAAAAACACGCCCTCGTCTTAATATATCACTATAGCTTGACAAACAGACAATTTTTTTTCACCCTGATTGGATGCAAAATTTCCTCAATGCAACGCCTACCCTGGTGGCAATAGCTTGAAAGAAATTTCTGAAAAACGACATCGATAAAATCTTTTTTGAGGAGAGGACCTTTAAGTAGGGCATAGGTTAATATACAACAGGGTCCAAACTAGCTTTTTTTCACAGGGGGCAAACATGGATTTTGGTGCCCCGTCCCACCCTCTTCCACAAAGTAAATTTACAAAGAGCATTTTACTAAGTTTCTAATAACCGACCTATTTTAAAATTAAAAATATGCATTCAAATACATAATAGTGAGCTATGTAATCAGTTTTGTCAAATATTTATAAAACCTGTTAAACCGGAGTAGAAATGAAATGGAAAAAAATTCCGTCTTATACAGATTTTCGTCTTAGCAAATAGAATTGCTAGTATTTTTTCTATTGTGACCATGTAAATTTTTCCTTTAGACAGGATTCTGTTAAGTTATGTACACAGATTTCATTTTCAGAGATTTTACTGTAGTTGTAGTATTACATTGCAATTAAGCCGGCGTTTAAAGTCCTGTAGTGATATAAAGTCACAATCTCTAAAGAACTGAAAAAAAAAAGAAAGAAAAAACACGATTTTCTGTAGGTATAACAATGAATTCCAATACCGTAAAATATATGTGTGCTATATACAGCCAATTTCATGGAACTATCTCTTCCTATTAATAGACTGATATGTCTAGATTTTTTCCAGAACGTAACGCTAATTATCAAAATTATAAGTGACCTATAACAAACGCCTCCCCCCCAAAAAACAACAACAACAACTAAGTATTATATTGTATCAAACAACAAAACCAAACGTTCATTTGGCGCTCCCCTCTGCCTTCATTTCTGGTGCCCAGTGCAAATGCACTGTGTGCATTTGCATAATAGATGTGTAATAATAGCAGCCAGAATAGATGTGTTTAACTATGGGTGCTCTTAGTGTCGGCTCTGATATACAAGATAGGATACTTACAGCAAAACTTATTATGGCAGCAACATTAGCGCCAGTGATGACAAGGATAAAAACTAACAAATTTCCTAAATCCAATGTATATGAAATCTGTTTATGCTCTATGTTTTTAATATATATTCTTTTCTCTTCAAGACAGACGACTCTCTTTAAATTGTTTCTTTTAAAACGACTTCATTTTACATATTTCTTTTATTATTATTGAAACAACAGTTCTTTTCGAAACCGTTTTAGTATGTTTATGTTAATATATGTCAGGGCTGCCTTAATGAAACATTAAAAACCAAATCAGATAATTCCATAAACTGTTCGCCTGAATAGACTTATTCTCGAATTAGGGACAGTTTTCGTAAACAAAGCGTATTTGTTTCAAAAGTGTAAATGATTGAAATATTTTCTAAATTACATTATGAATTTAAAACACTCATACCACTATTTTGTAAACGTTTCTTTTAATGGAAGTTTCGTTCACGTTTGGAGCAATGATTCTTCTCAGATAAAAGGGAAATGATGAGTCGGATTTCATGCTACTGCATGATACGTGCGACGCCGATCTTGTTACGCAAATTGCACGCTGCCGACTGATCCCTTTGAGATGAGTCCAGAATTTATTTAAATTATAAAAGTGTGGATAACAGAAAATTGTCAACTTCGTGGCCGTGTTTAAGTACGTCAAAAGAACTTTCAAATTTGACAATGTCATAGTTATGCTCAAAGCTGGATATAAATAAAGCTAATGTGCCGCAAAGTAGCGCCACGAGTTGCAGTGGGCGGGGCGTTCCGCGATTAGCTTTTGATTCTGTTTTCATGGCCTGGAATGTAATCCTTAATATATTTGTCTATTTCGCGGTCTTATGACAGTAATGACAATGAAAAAATTTAATCCTGTCATTAAATAAACTCATAGATTGATGAAATATTGAAATTTCAAATGAAACTAGTCAGATTATATATTTCTTTTAATTTTTAATCTTATTTATTTTCTGTTTACTTTTTATAACTAATAATGAAGTGAAAAAAACGAATATTTTAAAAGAGATTCATTTCTGAAACAGTGGATATATTTTGTAAAATGTAGAATTTAATGTGTTCCAAAAATTTGTTTTCATAAAATTTTTATTATATGGGGATTATAATTGCAATAAATTATTAAACACGTTGTCATTAAAAAAACTCATAGAGTGATGAGATATTTTAGAAGATTCTCTTCAAATTGTTTCTTTTAAAACGACTTTATTTTAATTATTATTATTGAAACAACAGTTCTTTTCGAAACCGTTGGAGTATGGTTAAACATGTTAAAATATGTCAGTGCTGCCTTACAGAAACATTAAAATCAAAATCAGATAATTCGATTAATTGTTCGCCTGAATAGATTTATTCTCGAATAAGGGACATTTTGCATAAACAGAGTTTATTTGTTTGGAAAGTTTAACTATGGGTAATAATTGAAATATTTTCTAAATTACATTATTAATTTAAAACACTCATACCACTATTTTTTGTAAAAGTTTCTTTTAATAGAAGTTTCGTTCACGTTTTCTAATTTCTCGCATGTGGGCCTTATATACAAACTAATTAGGCTTCAATTCCCTGCTAGACTTATACACCTTATTTTCTCTTACCTTAGCGATCGCATTTTTCGCGTCCGCATTAACAACATTCTTTCTAGCATTTTCCGTATCTTAGCAGGCATCCTCCAAGGGAGCGTCATCGGACCCTTGTTATTCAACATATACTTTAACGACATTCCTCGTTCACTTAACACCCACCTTGCACTGTATGCGGACGACACTACAATCTACGCTTACGCTCATCACCCATACACACTTTACAGGTACCTACAGACTCACATTGATGCCTTCTTAGACTGGTGCGACTTATGGCGCATTAAAATCAATGAAAACAAAACTGCTGCCGTTTATTTCTCTAGAAAACTAACATATCCCAATAGAATAACCATTAATAATACCACTATACCTTGGACTAATGAAGCAAAGTACCTGGGGGTCACCCTTGACCAAAGACTTTCTTTCAATAAACATATCCTCACCATCAGGGGGAAAGTCGCTGGAGCTATGATTGCACTAAAACCTCTTCTTAATAGTAAAACACTGGCTATCCATAACAAACTTCTCCTTTATAATTCCTGCATTTTACCAATTATCACCTACGCCTGTCCGGTCTGGGGCTATATCTGCAAATCCTCCATGAAAAACCTCAGCCAACTTCATAACAAAAATCTGCGTACTGTCAGAAATGCCTCTCGCTATCTCCGTAATAGCACTGTTCGCAGAGACCTCAAAACTACCACATTAAATAAAAGAATCAACCACCTTGCCAAAAAATTTTATGAAAAATTATATGACCTCCCTAATGATATAATCGCAGAATTGCCGGATTATGACGCATTCGAACCACATCACCGCAAGCGTCCAAAATATTCTTGCATTATTGATTATGATCATTAGTGCTCACCATTCTGCAAATTTCTCTCTCTTACTTTTATATATCTTATTCCTATGCTATACAAAATAATAATAAAATATAATTATAAATAAAAAAAAAATTGTAAATATTATATATGTTTGTTCTTTTAGTGCTATTTTTGTTAAAGCTTAGCTTTGCCTGCCTTTATCACCTGGCATTTATGTACTGTTTTTGAACATGTTCCGAACCCTATTTTACACTTTTTCAACTTTTTTCAGTAGTTAATTTTAACTACAGCTATACCATTTTACTTTTTCCATTTATTAGACTCTTTCCGTAATCTCTATAGCTTTACTTTTTTTATTCCCATTGTTTAATTTTTCTTCTATTTTTAATTGTTCTTTCTTGTGTAGTTAATACTACGTTTAACTTTTCCCAACGGCTCAATATTTACAAGACAGGTTACTCACATATAGACTGGGCGTAAAGTTGATCGCAACTCGGAAGCCCCTTAACCGACATCAACTGTTCGGCAACTGTTCTAATTTCTCTCAATGTTATGTTCTCTCATTGTTATGTCCGTGGGGGTGTGTGGCATTAGGCCACTGGTACCTCGGCAAAAGTTGTTCGAAGTAGTGGAATGCTGATTCTCCTCAGATCAAAGGGAAATGATGAGTCGGATTTCATGCTACTGCATGATACGTGCAACGCCAATCTTGTTACGCAAATTGCACGCAGCCGACTGATCCCTTTGAGAAGAGTCCAAAATTTATTTAAATTATAAAAGTGTAGGTAACAGAAAATTGTTAACATCGTGGCGGTGTTTAAGGCTCTCGTTGAGCAAGCGCGCGGGAATACGGTGCTAATGTTAAACCTATGGCAGACCATTGCGCTGATTTCTCATTGGCATTTGCATATTTTTGAATTTTTCTTTTTGCACATGATATTTGAGACCGTAATACATTTCCGCCGTTGATTACATTTTCGATTTTTGTTGCTGTTTGATTTTGATATTATTTTCAATTTTGAAACTCGAAAAACGGAGGTATTTTTTCATTCATAGCTTTGTAAAAATTTATCCATGAAAAATTCTGAAAATTTAAGCACTAATGGCTGTAGCTTAAACTTTGAACTTTTCAGCTGATTTTGTTTCCTAATTTTATACCAATTAGGGAATGTAAAATCAGCGCAATGGACAGCGACTTTTAATGAAAATGTAAGCAAAATCGCTAAAATGCCCACCCCGTATGAACTCCGAGCATCTTATATTGATTGATGAGAAAGGCTCCTTTTCCTTACCTTCTCCTGTCCAGAGGACTGTTCGTAGAGGGGTGAAAGAAGAAACCTATTTTCTTTTCAAATGCACATCTGGTATTTTAAACTGTACTAAACATTAGACATCATTTTCTCAAAGCAAAATTGAGGAGTTTTATTCTTTTCTCTGTATAGAGCACGGGCATGAGACGTCACGCTTCAGCTGCTGGGTTATTTAGGTGGCAGAAACTATCCCTATCCTAGTGTAATTTTCTCTAATAAAAGTGTATTAGTGAGCTTTTATTTCTCTGTGCTTTTTCGAATATATTTTTTAATTAGAGTTTTAAAGTTTTTAAACAGTGTTCTATGGCGGAACAGGCCCGGGGGGGGGGGGGGGGAGGAGAAAGTTTGGAGGAGGAGGAGATATTGTAGATGATTGATTATTTGTTTATAGTTATTACACGCTAACGAATACGACGACACTTTTTTTTTTTAAATATATGGTTTTAAGATTTTAAATTTTGTATGCAGGAGGGGGAAGGGGGAGGTAAGAAATTTCAGGGGAAAGGGAATAATGTATATGACTGATTATTTATTATTTATGGTCACTACAGAATAACGAATAGGACAGAAGATATTTTATATAAAAATAAAAATAACTTAAATATTTTATTTTTTATTGTATGCTGGGGGGGGGGGGGGGTAGCAAAGAGGGAGAAGCGTAAATTTGGGGAGTTAGTAATTTAGGGGTTTATTTATTTATTTTTTTTAATGAGTAACGAATGTAGCAATTTTTTTAATATTTGAAAATATGTGCGCTGGTGAGGGAGGGGGGACGAGGTAGTAGGAATTTCAAGGACAGGGGATAATTTATATGATTATTTTTTACCACTAGAAAACAATAAATAGAACAGAATTTTAAAAAAAGTTTAAATATTTAAAGAATATTTTACTCTCTTTTGTATGCCGGGGGGGGGGGGAGGTAAGGAGGGAAGCGTAAATTTGGGGAGTTAGGGGATAATTTAGGGGATAATTTATTTATTTTTATTACTGAATAACGAATGTAGCTATTAATTTTTTTTTTTTTTTAATATTTGAAAATATACGTCCTTGAGAGGGGGTGGGGCTAAGGAGGGAAGCATAAATTTGGTGTCTTAAGGGGTAATTTAGAGGATAATTTATTTATTTTTATTACTGAGTAACGAATGTAGCGATTTTTTTAAACAATTTTTTTTTTTTAAATATTTGAAAATATACGTCCTGGTGAGGGGGGAAAGGGGGAGTGGGAATTTCAGGAATGGGGGACAATTTGTATGATTATTTTTTGCCACTATACAGCAATAAATAGGACAGATTTTTCTTTTTTTTATGTGAAATAGAGAGTAAAAATATTTTATACTCATTTGTATGCTGGGGGGAGGTAAGGGGGGAAACGTAAATTTGGGAGGTTAGGGGGGGGTAATATAGATGATTATTTATTTATTTTTATTTGTGAGCAAAGAATGTTAGAGATTATTTTTTTTTAAATAAAGAGTTTTAAAGATTTGAAACTCTGGATACGGGAGGGGGGGGGGCAGAAATTTCGGGATAGGGGATAATTTATATGATATATTATTTATTGTCATTGGAGAGCAACAAATAGCACAAAATATTTTTATATACAATAAAATATTTTAAAATAATTTAAACTTCTTTGTATGCTGGGGGTGGGGTTTGGGCAAGGGGACAGCGTAAATTTCGGAGGTTGGAGATGGGGTTAATTTAACTTATTATTTGTTTATTGTTATTAGCTATTTTGGCTAATTTTGGCGAGAGGGGGGGGATGTACATGATTGATTATTGATTTATTATTACTAGAAAGCAATAAATAGGGCATTATTACTATGGATGAATGATTATATACAGCAAATAATTCGATAAGTAATTTATTTATGAAAAAAAAATGGAAAGCTCATTTCTATTCCGAAGCGCTTCTTTGGTCAGGCCTCCCAATTTTATGCCTTTGCATTTAAAAATGAGCCAGAAAATGTGTCAAAGTTTCATGTTGTTGAGCAGCATGAAAACATGAGTTGCATGAAAACATGAGTTCTTTTTAAAAAAAGCTTTATCTTTCAACCTCAGAGCAAAAATAAATTAGAAGGTCTATGCTTTCGAAACAATGCAATGGTAGGGCTTCACCCGTTTTCAATCCTCTTGCTAAACAGGTGCGGGTTGGCTTAATCAATTAGGTTTCCCGTTTCTGAGAGTAGAAGGCTTAAAAAAAAGTTGACGCATGCGCAAAGAGACTATTTTCATGTGGATTTGACAGAATGCGCTTTTTGTTTTAAATATATAGATTCTATTACAAAGTAATAGTGTATTGTGCCTGTAAAGGTAATACAATATATCTGTAATACAATATAATGGTATATAATGGGCTGCAATACAATATAATGGTAGGGATTCACCCGTTTTCAATCCTCTTGCTAAACAGGTGAGGGTTGGCTTAATCAATCAGGTTTTTCGTTTCTGAGGGTAGAAGGCTTCAAAAAGACGTTGACGCATGCGCAAAGAGACTATTTTCATGTGGATTTGACAGAATGCGCTTTTTGTTTTAAATATATAGATTCTATTACAAAGTAATAGTGTATTGTGTCTGTATATTTAATACAATACATGCGGTTTTGTGTATATTTATATATTATGTATGTTATATAACATATATATATATATTATAACGCACGCACACACACACACACATATATATATATTATAAGAATTCTGCGATTAAATTCACTGTAATTTACAATTTATGATCACAAGTTCTCGCTTCTTCGGTCAACAATGCCAAACTTTCTGACATATTTTCTGACAAATAACTAAGAAATATGGGCACCGGCAAAATCAAACCTAAGTGCAAGATTGTACAGATTTGCCTATGGCCCACAGTCTAGAATATAAACATGAAATAAACCAAACTAAGAGCTTTTTTTTTTGAGGGGTGGGGGGGGGGGGGGGAGGGTGAGGATATTAATACGTAAAAGCACACACACACAGAGAGAGAGAGAAACATTATTGTGTATGAGCGATGAATGTTACAAATGCCGTTTGACTATGTTGTTGAAACTTTTTCAAACACAGCGAAATTGAAATATTTTATTACAGCTGACTACAGCTCATTTCCTACAGAGAATAATACACATAACATTTATAATTATTTTAGAGATTCGCACAAAATAATTTTGATCTCTGCCACCCTCCTCCCCCCCCCCACCTCAACCTTCCTTTTAAGGCAAATTTTATATACATGAAGGTAAAATGGCAACCAGAATTAAAACTTTTTTTTTTTTTTTGGTGTGTGTGTGTGTGTGTGTGAGGGGGGGGGGGTTATAATTTCACTTTTTATTAGTATTTAATTATTCTAATAGCGCACGCGCACACACACACACACACAAAGAATGATATATGAGCAATTAATGTTACAAGTGCTTTTTGAAAATGTTGAAACTTTTTCAAGCACAGCGAAATTGAAATATTTTATTACAGCTGACTACAGTTCATTTCCTACAGAAAAGAATACATATAACATTTATAACTATTTTAGATATTCACACAAAATAATCTGGATTTCTGCCACCCTGCTCCTCCCTCTCACCTTCCTTCTAAGACAAATTTTAGATACATGAAGGTAAAATGACAAACCAAATTAAAACTTAATTTTTTTCATCTTTAGGGAAATAATGCATGGAGATTTTATCATCATCTGGATCAAAATAGTCTGCTCTACTGTTGATATTGCAGAAAGGCACGCAACACCTCATATTTGTTAAGATATAAAGCCAAAATTAAAAAATTTCAAATCATAGCACGCATTCCTCAAAGAGCAGTTTGTACGTCAAACGCTCGCTTCGAAAATCAACGCGCAGAAATCGGCTAATGGTCTAGGTCATTCTGAAATGTCAACAGGTACCTATTTTGGGGTTCCTTAATGAGTTTTTTTGACAGGGGTCTTCCGGTGCGGGAAGAAGTTAAAAACAAGCCCTCGTCTTAATATATCACTATAGCTTGACAAACAGACAATTTTTTTTCACCCTGATTGGATGCAAAATTTCCTCAATGCAACGCCTACCCTGGTGGCGGTAGCTTGAAATAAATTTCTGAAAAACGACATCGGTAAAATCTTTTTTGAGGAGAGGACCCTTAAGTACCTCAGAAGAACTTTCAAATTTAACAATGTCATAGTTATGCTCAAAGCTGGATATAAATACAGCTAATTTGCCACAAGTTGTAGTGGGCGGGGCGTTCAATGATTAGCTTTTGATCAGTGTTGGGCACGCTCGCGAAAAAAACGAACAGTTCAAACTCAAGTTCAATTTTTCAAAAATGAGCCAAGTTCACGTTCAAACTCAAAATTTTTCAAACGAACTCGCTCAACTCAAACTCAATTATAAAAATGAACAAAGTTCACAAAAAACTCGTTTTTTTTTTTTTTTTAGTGAATTTGAATTTTTTTGCAAAATGTATACATTTTAACGTCTGAATGTGAAAAATATTAATAACAGCAATTAAAATAATTTAAGACAGACATGAGTACACATAAAATAAAAATTTATAAAAAAATATATACTTAAAAACAGTTAAAAATACAAAATAGTAGACGTTTCGCCAAGCGACACGCAAGGCATCATCAGTACAAAAACAATCTATTGCATAACAACCACAGAACAAGGAAAAGGAAAGGTTTGAAATCAAGAAAAGTTGAAGTTATTTTAAAAACAGATAATATTCATTAGGGACAGAACGAGCTTCATTCAACGTCTGCGATCGCAATTGAGTGAACCAACTCTCAAGGAGTAATCGACCATGGTAGCTGTTACAACCTGATTTCAAAATACTGGCGTTCGCAATTAGCGGGATGTGATTCGTTTGAAGTGAATGCTGGACAATTTTTGAATTCGCCTAAAAGAACATACTAGTGCTTTAAAAAATAGTAATTTGAATTCAAAAATTGTCCAGCATTCACTTCAAACGAATCACATCCCGCTAATTGCGAACGCCAGTATTTTGAAATCAGGTTGTAACAGCTACCATGGTCGATTACTCCTTGAGAGTTGGTTCACTCAATTGCGATCGCAGACGTTGAATGAAGCTCGTTCTGTCCCTAATGAATATTATCTGTTTTTAAAATAACTTCAACTTTCCTTGATTTCAAACCTTTCCTTTTCCTTGTTCTGTGGTTGTTATGCAATAGATTGTTTTTGTACTGATGATGCCTTGCGTGTCGCTTGGCGAAACGTCTACTATTTTGTATTTTTAACTGTTTTTAAGTATATATTTTTTTATAAATTTTTATTTTATGTGTACTCATGTCTGTCTTAAATTATTTTAATTGGTGTTATTAATAATTTGAATTTTATCGTCCAAATTTACAAAATTTTGTGAACTAAACCTGATTATTCGATGCAAGGGTCTTCATGAGCCCGGCCCAATTTTCCTTCCCGACACTCGGTCCGAGTTTGGTTTGGGGATTACTTTTCTAGAGGTTCGGACCCAGGTGGGCCTAGACTAGATTTATTTTCCGGCCCACGTCGGGGCTGGACTGCATTTTTCTTGAGGTCTGAACAGGCAGAAATTTTCAGCCCCAGCTCATATAAAAATCATTTGACCGGCACGGCTCAGGCTTGTCCAGTAAAAATATCAGTAATATTTGGCCCGACCCAATTTTTTTTCAAAAAATGCACGGATTTTTAAATCGCTATTATTCCTGAATTAATACATATATATAGATGACAGCTCTAATCAATTTATTTCCTACTATCATTTTTTTTCAAAGCAATGTTTGTATAGATATAGCAGCCATTTTGAGTTAATGATGACTGGCTGCTCGTCAAGTACTTATAATCTTGTTCAATCTACAGTAACATTAGTCTTTTTCAGTGAGTTTTGCACATTATTTCATGATCTGATTTCTTTTTAAGTTGTATAATTGTTTATCTATCTTATTTCTATTTAAGTTGCATATTTATATATTTATTTATTTTGTTATTTGAACTCGTGTAGGTTATTAATTGTCTTGTTTCATATATATATATATGTTGTTAGGGGCTTAATATTGTTGATTTTAGGCATAATGCTGACAATAATTGATGAAATAACATACATTTACTATGAATATTCTTATAAAGCCCTTCTGTAGATTCTATAAGATATTCATAGTTTTCCATTGTTTATCCTATCAAGTATAATTCCTGCATTCCATTCCTTTTTATAATGTCTTATCCTTTGTTTTTCATATGTGTTTTCATTTTTAAATGTATATATATATATACACTATATTGCCAAAGTTGACCGGTCACTTGCGATTTTAGACGTTTTGTTAACTATCTAGAAAAATACATGAGGAATTAACCTGAAACTAAAGGTGTGTAAACAGTATAGTATAGGTTATATATTTCCGGGAAGATTTTTTCACGAAACCCCATAGGTTACTGTCAACAAATTGAAACAAAACGAATATCTTTTGGATTACCCTGTAAAAACTAATGTAGCAAAAGCGTTCAAACTCGAGATTATTAATAAGTGGCTTATTGTAATATACTGTGTTTATTTTTATGAGGATAGCATGTATAATCGAAGAGAAATGAAGGGTTTTTTTTAAACAGTCCCAAATTTTACCAAGTTTTTTGCTTATAATTTGCAGAGTTTTTAATATAAAAAAAAGTTATTTCCAGAAAATATGACAAACACAATTGTACAGAATACCCTGCAATCAGAATTAAAAAATAATAAAAATTGGATGAAAAATGAGCAGGTTTACTAAAAAATGTTTCACTGCGCATGTGCGAATGCAATCAAAATATAATGTGCATAATGTATTAACTAAGTATATAGAGCAACTTTTGTGAAAGTTTCAAAATCATTGCTTGAGAATTCTGAAAATTATCGTCGATAGAATAAGCTCGAAATCCGTTGTTCCCAAATGGAAGCAAAAAGATGAGGGGTTCTATCTAAATGTAGTAGTACGTGTAATATTGTGTAGGCTATCTTGGCACTAATCAACAGATATTTGATACGACCCCTCATCTTTTTGCTTCTTTTTGGGAACAACGGATTTCGAGCTTATTCTATCGGCGATAATTTTCAGAATTTTCAAGCTATGATTTTGAGACTTTCACAAAAGTTGCTCTATATACTTAGCTAATACATTATGCACATTATATTTTGATTGCGTTCGCGCATGCGCAGTGAACCATTTTTTAGTAAATCTGCTCATTTTTCATCCAATTTTTATTATTTTTTAATTCCGATTGCAGAGTATTATGTACAATGTTTTTTGACATATTTTCTCAAAATAACTTTTTTTTATGTTAAGAACTCTGCAAATTATAAGCAAAAAACTTGGTGAAATTTGGAACTGTTTTTATAAAAACCTTAATTTCTCTTCGAGTATACATGCTATCCTCATAAAAATGAACACAATATACTACAATAAGCCACTTATTAATAATCTCGAGTTTGAACGCTTTTACTACATTAGTTTTTACAGAGTAATCCAAAAGATATTCGTTCTTTTTCAATTTGTTGACAGTGCCCTTTGGGGTTCCGGGAAAAAATCTTCGCGGGAATATATAACCTATACTATACTGTTTACACACCTGCAGTTTCAGGTTAATTCCTCATGTATTTGTCTAGATCAGAGGTTCTCAAACTATGGTACGCGTACCAGTACTGGTACGTGAAGCTCTGGCTACTGGTACGCAGATGTCCGATACTGGTACGTGGAATAAAATACAAAAATCAGCATATTATTATGGAATTGGAAACGGCTTGTCTTTATTTACTTGGACATTTTCAAAAAAATTTCGAACGTGAATTAGGATCTGTAAACATTTTTTTTTATTTTCTTGTTATGAGAAATGTTTGTTACAGCAGACTTGCTGAAATTCGCACTCAACACTTATGATACAATCAGTTTTCCCGAATTAAAAACACAATTATTAGATTTATATAGATAAAAATTGAATTTTAGTAAAGACCTAATTTTAAAATGAATGAATGAATGAAGTACTTTTTATTAGCGGAATAACTGTTTTTAAACATGCTTTCAATTTGAATTATCTGAAGGTAAAGTCTGAACGCTTGGAAGTAGGAGGAACGTGTGTGAATAGGAGGAGTTAAAACAAAACAACATTCCAAGTGTAATTTATAAATTACACTTGAAATGTTGTTTTATTACCCATTATTCTTTTTGTACTAGAAGAGCGTCTATGAGGTGTTGAAATAAAAGTCTTATTTCAAACATAATTCATAAATTGATTCATTGTATTGATTGAAATACACTGCTCAAAACAATTAAAGGATATTGCAGTTTTAGGTGGATTTTGTATCTGGGAAACTTTTTAGCTGATTGATACATGGTCGACAGACATAGTAGGTTATATGAGAATAAATTACACATGTTTGGCAGAAAAAAATGCATTTTATCGCGCATTTGTGTACAAAAGGAAAAAAACACAATTTGTGCATATGAGAAAAAAAATAATAAGAAAAGGTGTTTTCTTCAAAGAAAATCATTTTCAGTAGGGGGAATGGTTTCCACGGGCGGCCATCAACGTTGATCACCTTTGAGGCATGGACTCAATGAGGCTATTAATGACGAGTTGGGGTATTCTGCCCCACTCTTCCAGAAGAGCTCTTTCCAGTTCTTGGAGAGTTTGTGGGGGTTGTTGGCGGCCAGAAACTCGTCTTCCTAGAGCGTCCCAAACGTGCTCGATTGGATTCATGTCTGGAGAACACGCTGGCCATTCCATTCGAACGATTCCTTCCTCGAAAAGGAAATCCTCCACCAGGTTTGCACGATGTGGCCTGCAGTTATCGTCCATTAAAATGAAGTTATCTCCGATTGCTGCAGCGTAAGGGACTACAATAGGTCTGAGGATCTCATCCCTATATCGGCGACCAGTCAGAGCTCCATCTCGAATGATGTAGAGGTCAGTGCGCCCGTCAATGGAGATGCCACCATACACCAACACTCCTCCACCGCCAAATCTGACACTTTCGTGCACGAACGCAGGATTATTCCTACTGCCACGGTCCCTCCAGATGAAAATACGCCTATTATCCGGATGCACAGAAAAACGGGACTCGTCAGAAAACAGAATATTGCTCCATTCATTTCTCCTCCAGTTGACATGCTCGGTTGCTCACTCCCTGCGGTCGCGACGATGCCTTGATGTTAATCTAACACATACCATCGGTCGGCGAGCATACAGACCTACAGCATGGAGCCGGTTTCGGACAGTCTGAGTTGAAATCGTGGTGCCTGTAGCCGAGCGAAGGTGTTGTTGGAGAAGAGTAGCGTTCATGTTTCGGTGTCTCCGAGCTGTTAACGCTA
This sequence comes from Maratus michaelseni, assembly GCA_963931845.1. Taxonomy (NCBI): domain Eukaryota; kingdom Metazoa; phylum Arthropoda; class Arachnida; order Araneae; family Salticidae; genus Maratus; species Maratus michaelseni. Next base: position 94,605,548 of record OZ007597.1, on the reverse strand, counting down.
AATACCGATCTTCATTGGGCGTTGTTGCCCGTCTACGACCTTGCCCTGGTCTTCGGCCTGCACATCCACTCTCCAAAAAACGGTTCCAGATCCTGGAAATGACACTTTGTGACACTTCAATGGCTTGCGCTACTTCGGCTTGAGTTTGGCCCCCTTCTAACCTACCAACAATTCTCCAAGCTTCTGAATCTGTCAAATGACTTCGCTGAGACATCGTACTCATCGAAACAAAGCAATCACTGAATGCCGATCATCCTTGTCTTCATTCTCTTTTATCCAGTTGAAAGTCAAATTTCATTCGCTGCCGCTGAAGCGACGTTTTTGACGTCGAACTCAAAATTTGCATACTCCACAGTTTGAAAACCAGAAAAATTTGCATTTGTGATTCTCTTCTTCTATTTTCGGCAAAAAAAATTTCGTTTATATCTTTATTTTATATAAAACTTCAAATATCCTTTAATTGTTTTGAGCAGTGTATTTTTCTTCTCTTGTACAAAAAGTGTTATAGTTTCCTCCTATTTCATGGAAATCAGTTTTTAAGAGACCAAGGTTATTTAAAATGGCCAAGAGAGGAAGATTATTCAAATCAAACAAAAACTGTGGTCATATGCAGCGGTATATACCATAAATGTATGAAGAAACTTGCAAGTGTTTGTCTACTGAGCGACATTACTGTCACATTAAAAGGTATCCAGATTATTAATACGGTTGTATTGAGCCTATGTAACTGCGCTAACTAAGCTTTAGATGAGAAATTCGCAGGACTTGATTAATGCAGAGGACGACTAGGCCATGGCCTAGGGCCCACCACTGATGGAGGGCCCCAAATTAAATAAAATTGTTTACAAAAAGTTTATTAAAAATGCAGTTTTTTCCAGTTATTTCTCCCAAAACCAAAAATGATTTTGATTAACTTGGTAACCATATCATAACTAAGAATAACCACCGAATACTCCCTCTAAAATTTTTTAGCCATTATCTTGGTTTGAAACTGGCTCCGAAAAGTTACTGTGTCTTGAGCTCCACGTGACCTTAATCGGGCTCTGGAAATTCGTTTCTCATTTGTGACACCCAGTCGCGTAGCCAGGATTTCCTTTCGGGAGGGGTCCACAATTTTTCTTCAGCTTATATATATAGTAAGACCTGCCAAGATAATATTGCAAAGAGTGGTAAAAAATTCCGTGTTAGACAGTTTTCCGTCTTAGCAGGTGTATGGTATTCTTTTCTATTTGACGAATGAATATTTCCGTTTCAGTTAGCATTCCGTTATAGGCACATTTCGTTTCCATTTCGTTTCCATAGAATTTGCTGTATATATAAAAATATAACTTATGTATGTAATATGTATACTAAAACCTGTCTATAGCAGATTCCTGTCTTAAACGGAAGCATTACATGGCCTTGATATGGATAACTATACAATTAAGTCTGCTGAAAACCTGCCTGAAACGGGATTTTTCACCGTTCATCTGTGATTCCGATTTCGTCTTGTCAGTTTTTATCCTACTTATAAATACAGTAAAGCCTGTGAAATGGAAACTTTCTGTAACGGAATCCTATCTCAAACTTAAAAGTTTCGGGATCCCGTAGAAACGAACAATGCGTCTGATTGAAATATAGTATGACAGGATTGACTGTGTGTGTATATATGCAATAGAAATATTTCGAGTAACTTTAAGAATTTAGATATTTCCTTATCAATCTCTTAATTAAAAAAAAATAGCATGTGTAAAATAAAGTAAGATCAATCTCTATAATTGTGGCTAATAATACAATGAAATTACATTAATATTTACCAAATAAAAAGATTTTACAAACACTATGATATAAAAAACTGAGCACGCACTGAAAAATGCATTTAAATCAAGTTTCATATAATATAAACATTTGATTACGTTAAAGTTATGATCAAAGGGTTAAGTTTATAACAGCATTTGGTTGAAATTTTTGTTTCAATTTTCATGCTTAATTTCCTGTCATTGAATTAAGAACTAGTGCTGTAATAGGTATAATGAATAATGAGTTGACACAATTGCCAATGCCGTCAGCCGTTGATTCACGATGGGTGTTTCTGAGATAAGTTTTTAATTTTTAAGAAAAAAATCTTGTAATTTTGGCTACAGAAACTAGTAATGTAACAAACACACGCAACAAATATAGTTGATGTTGGGAAAAATAATTTTGTCACAATTGTCTAAAACAGCCATAATTATTTTTCAAGTTTCACCGCTTTTGATACTAATGTAAATATTCGACCTCAATAGTTGTTTCCGATATCTGGTCGACTTAAAAGATGGTAAATTTTTATAAAAAAATTTATTACGATGGATTAGCACATCTTGGGAAGTATTAGATTGTGTAAAAAATAATGGTAGTTTCTGCTATTTTACTTTTCAACCAATTTATTTTAAGCGGTTGGAAATAATTTTAGGACGTACTCCAAGTTCAGCAGCAATCTTTCAGACTTTTGGTACGTAGATTAGCTTCAATCTTTGCTTTCAATTTCTCATTGTTAATAACCGAATGCCACCTACGACCTTCATATTCAAACTCTCATTGCCATCATGAAATTTCTGAAAACAATGTTAAACTGTGAGTTCACAAGTCGTACTTCTGTCAAATGTAATGTTGAATTCAGACATTTTTTCTCCAGGGGGTATTTCTGCGGAGGGTACCATTTTTCTCCTGAATCTCCTGCATACTGTGGAGTTCAAGGAAGGAGAAAGATTGCACTCCTAGACTATTAATAAGCATAAAATCTCAGATCTTTTGAGGGGTCATTTCGATGCTCCGGAGCGAATGCCGAACCCCCGCTTTTCTGCATTCAACGCTGTAGTGTGGTTGATATACAAGCCGTATCGTACCATTTTGAATTAGTAAAAAAATCGTACGAAATTTCCCAAAGTTCTACAACTGCCTTAAATATACCTGTACAATAGTGAAAAACAAAATTATAATACTAAATAAGTAGGTAAATACCTGCCCTTTAAAATAATATACAACAACGTAATATTCCATTAAGAGTTTATTAAAAATAGCTCAGGTTGAAAAGTTTAATAACAAGAATTACCATTATTTTGTACAAACCCAGAAGAACATCAAACTCTTTCAATATTCCTCTGTTCTTTTCTTTAATGATTAACGAATAACGAGATCAGAAATAAAAGTATCAAAAGCAGGAAAAAATTGATCTCTCGAAATATTCTTCAGGTTTGACATTGAACCAGACGTATCTGATGGTCAACTTGACAAGGAATATGTGTGACTAAAGAAAATTGTGTCAGACTTTTCTTTAGCAAAGGACTGTGTTCTCTTGAACAGGTCAGAAAACTTTTAAACACCAGTCTCCTCTTCCTTGCTTATTGATTAATGTAAAGTTACATAAAGTTGAAAAAGGACGTCCTCAGCATGGTTTACAGCAGAAGACAAATCACATTACGATGCAGGTATTTTGAAAGTGGCAGTGTAATGTTGAATAAGAATTCACAAATATCTAGTCGAAGAATAAAGTTAATTTTTTTTTAATTCCATCAAGCAGATTTAAAGTAAATGATAACATTGCTCGATATAAAATTATAAAATGAACAAAGATAAGGGTCGCAAAACTCTGATTAATTTGCTGTTATTGCATTCGTCTAATCTAAACTCGTCTTTTCCCGTAAGTGTTGGCAACAGTTGGTCCCATCGAAATCTCTGTTGAAGAAGTTTTGCGTTTAATCTAGTTACATTAAAATCTGTGAAAACTGAATCGTCAGGTATCCTTAAAAAAATCCGCTGTAGATAGATTTCCGTCATATCAGGTATACTTGTATAGTTATCCTTCCGTCATCGAGACCATGAAATGTTTTCGTTTACGAGAGGATTCCGTATTCACAGAAAACCTGCCAACAAGGAATCACAACCAGAAAAGGTTCCATTTTAGATAGGTTTCAAATCATAGAAGGTATAAATATGTAGTATTGTTTTTGTTGAACCTTGAACATTTGGTGTTTACGATAGCTCTCATCTTCACAGATTTTATTATAATACATCTATGCTTTTCAGAAGTATACTATAGAGTGGATACGTTTTAACAGTTTTGGAGGATGCTTGACAAAATGGGACGTGTTTATGACAAAAACCTGTCTTAAACGGAAAAATTTCATAGCTCCGGCGAAAGACATACCTTTTCTAAGACAAACACCTGTCTAAAGAGGAATGTTTCATTGCTTCTTTGCGATTCCGTCTTATCAGTTTTTAATATTGTTATATCTATGATTCAGTAAACCAGTTCTTCGTTCGGGGTTCGGGGGGGGAGGTCCGGACCCCCTGGACCCCCCCCCCTCCCCCTTGGCTACGCCACTGGTGACACCCTGCCACTGTATCTCACCAGAGAGGAAAGAAATGAACTTATTCAGCTCTCCTCTCCTGTGATGGATTACTGGAGTCCACATTCAAAAGGATGAATGTAACAGAATTTTCGCTGACGAGAATATCAGAGTACCATCTAATATCGTCAAAGTCTGTTTGCGTTTAGCACAACACATCTCTGTGAATGTGCTTCCCCCCCCCCCCTTTGTTATATGAAAAAAATTACAGGAATAAACTGAACATCGAATCTGACTTATGACTAAAACTTCTTAATATTGAGCCAGACATGAGGAAGTTGTGCTTGATAAAACAAGCCCACCCTTTTCATTAGCCTCCTACAACAGTATGTGAATCAGTGTGCGCCAATATGTCATTAAGTATTGCGGCTTTTTACTACACCAAAATACTGTATTTTGATATTGTATGCATTTTTAAAATTCACTAATGACATTACTTTTTACTTGAATGTTATTATAAAGCAGTCAATTTAGTAATATAATCATCCATTTTTAAATGCAATAAAACCTGCTATGACGGAAATACAAAAGACCGGAGAGATATTTCGGTTTAGACAGGTTTTTCTATATTAGATTTACGTTTGTTACCAGGTGGTACGCGGAAGTATGAACTTCGATTTAGTGGTACGTCGGTCTAAAAGTCTGAGAACCCCTGGTCTAGATAGTTAACAAAACGTCTAAAATCGCAAGTGACCGGTCACCTTTGGCAATATATATATATATATATATATATATATATATGTATTAATTCTTTTTTTACGTGTGCGGCGCGCAGTTAAAAACTCTACAGCTTTCAAAACTATTTATTTTGTACTAATTCATAAAATAAACTTCAATGTTACTAATTCACTTTATCTATGTCGCTGTTATCTATATTTTAAAATGTTCTAAATCTGTAGGACTCTTTTTCTAGAAACTCTGTTTTACAAATCGATACCAAGTAGATATCGAGATTGGATCCATCAGTTTGGTTGCAATTTTCATGCTTTTCTAGTATATACTATTTTATAGTCTCACACGAACTATTCAATATTCGAATTGTAAATATTTTTTTGCGCAATTTAAATCCTAAAATTTTTGTCTAAAATCCACAATTTAAAATTTGAACGGCCGACATTTTTTTTCAGGATAAAAAAAATCGATAAACCCATCCGAGGACTATAAAATATCGTAATTTTTAAGGTTTTTTTTTTTTTTTTTTTTTTTTCTGGCAGATAAGAAAAAGCAAATTCCGAGATTCATCTTGTACCGCGCGCGGAACGCTTCACTTTTTTGTACATCCCGGTACCAAAGACCTCCAGAGGTCCATTTTTCAACTATTTTCCAAATGAAACATTGTTTTTAAAACTTCAAGATATACTCTTTCATTTGCAAAAAAAATATATATTCCATAATTGCGTTAAAAAAAAAAGGTTGAAAAATTTTAGGCAATTTTACAAAAATTGTAAACATGCCTTAAGAAGTCCACCGCCTCTATTAAGAAGGAAAATGCGATAGGATTTTTTTCCTGGGGAAAAAATTTCATCACTATCATGAAAGCATATAGTACTGATGGTATAAGCTATAAAGGAGAGCCTAAAAATAGCATAAGAAAAATTCTGTAAATATTTTAATATGAAGATTCTTTGTAATATAATAATAATAATAATAGATTAAAAAATGATAAAAACATGTCTAAAACCTAAAACTGTGATACGTATGTATGCAAGATTTCTTTTGATGAAAAAATGTTTCCGTTTATCAGAAATAATAACAACTGGAAAATTAGATGTGTTGACTTTGGACTGCATAAAATATTTTGACTTTGTAAAAAAAAAAAAAAAAAGTGTGTGTGTGTGTGTGGGGGGGGGGGGGGGCGAGAAAGAAAGAAAAGTAATGAAAAAAAGAAAAGAATAGCCTAAATTCATTTCTACGTTTAGAAAATATATACAATATTAATTTTAAACACAAAACCATATCCCATTTAATGTAAGTTTGAAAAGAAAATACAAAATTTGCATATTGATCTTTTTTCATTGTGATACCTTTATAATAATACTTTGCAGTTTTCACAATAAAAATACAAATTTTTACTGATGTCATTTTCAAGGATGCAAATGCAAACATTTGCCTTTTGGAAATTTAATCCTTATTTTTGGAGCAGGTCTTTAAAAAATATGTGTTCAAATATATAAAATAGTATTTTGATTTTATCAATTGAAATTTACGCTTTCTTTTAAAAAATATAAACATTTTATCGAGAAAGTATGTATTTTAAGGCGAATACTCAACACATCATATATTCATATTAAAAATTCGTCTCTTTTTAATTTCATAGAGAAAATGAAATGCATCAAAGAAACAATAGTCCTTATTATCCCCCCTCCCCCCCTTATTATCCCCTATAATAAAACTGTAACTACCATTTTAATTTATTAAACAATTTCATTGATAAAGATTCGGAACTCACTCAAGCGCGGATCCAAGGGGGAGGTCATGGGGGTCATGAACCCCTCTAAACGAAGAAATTTCTATAAAATAATACCTTTTTTAATATAAATATATATAAAAGGTGTTGTGATATATATATTTTTTCTTCGTTAAAAATGCTAATCTTATTGATACATTCACAGAGTTATTTTTATACAGAAATGCATGAAAAATTGCAGTTATCGTTTAAGCATCAAAGAATCGAACAACGTTTTGTATTTTTTCTATAAATGTCGTACATCTTGAATTGTATCCAGTTGCAACCCCAAGACGATATTTCCATGACTGTTGAGCACAAGAAGTCGGCTTAAAATCTGAACTTTGGTAACATTTTCTAAAAAAAAAAAAAGGTAACTCTTATTTTTTGGCATCTGAATAGAACATAGAACCTACAAATTTTATACATTTGCCAAAGCTGCTATGGCTCAGGGAATTTTTCAGAGAAAATAGCAGTAATTTCTTATCGAAATTTTCGCTTAATCGCACGATCAAATATGGCGAATTTTTTTATAAAAAATTACTGGTATTTCCCCTGAAAAAAAATTCTGAACAGTAGCAACCCTGATTTGCGAATATATTGCAAATTTCATGCATTTAGAAATTAAAATGAATTCAGGTTAGGTCAGAAAATAGCCAATTTGAACTTAAGATACAAAAATTGTCATGAAGACATGTGACCCCCCCCTCCCCCTTCCTCTAAAATAGGCATGACCCCCCTCTAAATCGAGGGCTGGATCCGCCTCTGAACTCACTAGTATTGTTGGAAATAATAATAATAATAATAATTATAATAATAATAATAATTATTATTATTATTATTATTATTAAGACATATATAATAGTTTTAATTGATGTTTGTTTAGAATCGCAATTCATCCTAGTCCCTCTTATACTCAGAGAAGATTTCCATGCTTAATAAATTTCAGCTGCTTTGAAAAATAAAAAAATAAAATATTTCAAATCTCTTAAATTTATTGTGAAATACAAGAGATTATACTCATTAAATGAAGTTTGATATTTTTTGGAGGAAGCTATTTAAAGTATCGTAAGCCAGCAAGCAATACATATCTTTATAATTATTAAATGTGCATCATATCTCATATCCTATACGAAATGCATGTTTTTTTTTTGTCTTTTATTCTCAAATAGTAGTGTTTAAAGATCAATCAAACAAAACAAAATTAGAAATTCATTTAATAATATTTTATGTTTTATCAATATATGCATTCATGTCAAATATACAACTGTACAATAGAGTATATTTTAAGTATGTATTTCTCTGAGACACTTCATGTTATTTCTATTTCAATATACTGGTTTCAGATTTTGTTAATTTATATTAGCTAAAATTTTTCTAATAATAAATTTAATTTTAGAAATCGTAGCTGTTTTTATTTGAATGAACGATGTATTCCAAACTATTACTTTTTATGAGTTTCTTTAGAGTAGCTATTTTTATTTTAATGAATTGTGTTCTAATATAAAAAAAATATTTTTACGAGATATTTTTTTATGTTTTGTGTGTAATATTTTAAAATGTCATTTTTGTTTCCTCCTAGATTATCAAAAATATTAATTTTTTTAAATGAATTTCAGTAAAATATATTAAAAATAACTTGTAATCTTTAGCTTCTTCAATGCATTTATATGAAGACACTGACATTCATCGCGTAGCACCTCACGCATATCAATTTTAACTACCAACATACACTTTCATATAACCAATATATATATATATATATATTATATATAATTTTTTTAAAGACATTTCTGATAGATTTGGGATTTTTATCCGTTCGATTACGACATGTTGGCACAATACAAATATTCAGATGTTTAAAATATATATTTGACTTTCACAGAAATTAACAGTGAAATCCGGAAAACTCTTTGTTAATGAATAATGCAAGAGTATTCGAGAAAAGCTATTAAAAATCACTAGCAACCAGTTCCTGCGATACGCTCTGCGTGGGGTCAAATGGGCTGACTCAAAAGCAACCTTGAAAATAGAAAAAAGAGAAAACGTCGCTCCGAGTCAAATTCTCATCAGAGTATGGGAAAAAATATCCCACATCTAAGGATTTTGTTTGAAGCATGATTTGTAAAAAGCTTTTAAAATGGATAAGAAATTCACCAATTACTTAAAGCCTGTGCAACAAAGCACAAAACAAACGTGTCTGGCGCCTCGCCTTGTAATAGTACCGAACGTATCGAATCGACACGGTGTTGCTTATATAATTTAACCGAACATGTACATGACTTTTTGTCCTTGCACAGCGTGGAGTTTTCCTTTATATGCTTCCTTTTCTCTATTCTTTTCTTATACTAGTCTGTCTGGGACCAGGGACGAAGATATTATCTGTTCCACAAATTCTCCTATTTCTTCAAACGAGACCCACGGGGATGTTTATGTGGGCTGGGAGAATTTTCGATCCTAATTATAAGTGTTTGCGGTTATTCGGCTTTTATATTTTCATTATATTAAAACTTAAGTAGCCTCTGTAAAAAAAGAGGAAGTATGTGTGTGTGTGGGGGGGGGGGGTGGTTGATGTTCGCGGAAAAAATTATGTCATGTTGTTCATTCATACAAAATTTCAAAGTGCTGTGACAATCTGATCGCGAATTATCAAATTTTAAAATTAGCGTATTTTCATACGAAAGAAAATATGATTGCAATGAAGAAGTTAAAAAATATATACATTTTTGAGATTTCCAAAAATTATATATATTTTTTATTTAATTTATACAAAATAAAAAAAATGGATGCAAAATTGCCTCATGCTTTCTACACTTTTGTTTTAAAAGAAAAAAAAGAAGATTTTTTATTAAGTACGATTAGTAGTACTACGTTTGATTTAAGTACGTTTTGATTTAATTTTTTAAACATGAAAGATAATAATTAAAATTTAATTTAATTGCTTTACTTTCTCAATCGAAAAAGATACAGTTACCGTAAATTGAATTTCATTTACATCTGATTAGAATCCTGCATCGAGTCGAGCTACCCGCACCCGACCCGACCAGCGGTTCGGGTCGGGCTGACGTTATATATTTTCGTTGCTAGTCTGGTTTGGGTTAAGTTCATTTCTACTTTTTTACTGCAGGTCGGGTTGACTATCCTTTTTCGGGTTCGGATTAGATTTTGACTCTTGTGATTCGGGTTCGTGTTGACCAGATTTTTCAAAAGAATATCCAAAATATTTTTTCACAATAAAAATCTATATACAGTAAGATCTTCATAATGGATACTCCGGAAAGTACACATCTAGTCAGCGAACACTTTTGCAATTCCTAATACTTATATATTTATATGCTTATATCACTGAATATGGGCACCTCCCAATCTACACACGTGCAACATGTGTATGTGTGCATATACTATCACAAGTATCCTACATGTGTTTTTATGTGTATCAAAAATTAAATGTTAGCAATATTTTTCATATTCCGAGAGAAAAAAAATGTTCTTAACTGTACCGTAAAGAAAGAATAATCTATATTCATATTTTTAATAAATTTTATTTCTCATGCAGTAATTTGAATATATGCTCATTCATACTCAAAAACATATTTGTTTTCATCTGAAAGATAGTTGAGCTCAAACTTTTTGTGAAAATGCAAACATCCCGAATTCCAAAAGATCTAATTATGACTCGCAAGAATTATTCTAGGCTACCCAACCCCCAAAAAGAATATTACAATCATTAAAACCTGAAAACAGAAATTTATGTGTAACCTGACCCGATGCAAGACTCCATTCAATGATCCCGATGTCTCTACTTTTCAGAGGTTTTACTATGTTTGAATATTAAAAAATTAATTTTATGAATATCTGAATATTAAACACTTGCCTTTTTTTCTATAAAAACATAAAATTGGTAGTAGAGATATAAATGTAGGTCACTTTTCACAATTGCATTTAAACAGAATTTCCTTTCCTTTCGAGGGTTGCGGATCGAACTTATTCTTATTGTCGGGTTCGGGTCGGATTGCGGGTTGATTTCAAATAGAATTTTCGGGTTCGGGTCGGGCTCACGGTCTCGACCCGCGCATGGCTTTATCTCTGTCCGGGTTCGGGTCGAGATTTTAACCTTTTTCCGGGCCGGGCCAGTCTCGGGCGAAACTTTTAGCTGTTATGCAGGGCCGGATCGGGCCAATACTTTTTTCTCTACGTGCCAGGCTCGGGCCGAAGTTTTAACTTTTATACTGGGTCGGGCCAATATTTTTTTTTGTACGGTCCAGGCCGGGCACGGGCTGAACATTTAATTTTTATTCCGGGCCGGGCCGATTTTTTCTTTTATAGATCGGGCCTTGAATTTTCGACCCGTGCAGACCTCTATACCTTAGACTCTATTGTACAGAGACCTCCGTTTCAAAATACTGTTTCTATCACATTTCTTTCTATATATATCTTATTGCAAAATGTATTGATTTTTTAATGGATCTCTATTTGTATGTAACTATCTGAATTATTATTAATACATTAATCCATTTATCCATTTAAATGGCTTGGAGACTTAAAAATCTGAAAAATTCTATATCGAAAAACCTTCTAAGACGGAATCCCATAGGAGAGAAAAAAAATCGTTATGGTTTACTTCTTTTTTTACCATGTCTGTCATCTCTTGCAAAGTATTATTTATTTTCAAACGGATTATTATATCCATTTTGCACCGATCAAGAAATTTTTCCGTTTAAAACAGGATTTCATCATACACAGATTCTTATAATTTGTTTTACAGTACTGTATATCCTCCTTCCCCCGTTAGAAATATATACGTATTATTCTTTAAAGTAAATTTTAATTGTAGAATAATAGTAATTTTAAAATTTATGTATTTTCGGCAAAAATTGTTGATCCAAGGAGTTTGTTCCTTAAACAGATTTTTGCATGAATCAGACAGGGCGGATCAATGATTTTCATACAAGCAGGGTTGTTGTGACGACCATGCCAGGAAATTTCGGTCGGTGCAAACTTCTAGGAAAATTTAAGTACAGGACCAGAAATAAGCCTGGTTCGGCTCGGCCCGAGCCTCCAGAGAAAGCAAGACCCGGGCACGACCCAGAAAAACTAATGATCAGACTCGACCCGTCTCGAGTCCATGTAGGCATCTAAATGGCATTTGAATGGGAAAAATGGCTGGAAATTTTTTAAATAAATTATGAAAAAAAAATTGAGTTTGAGTTGTAAATTTCGTTCAAACTCACAGATTTTTTGAGCTTTCGTTCAGCTCACGTTCGTTTATCAAAAAGTGAGTCAAGTTCAACTCACATTCACAGAAAGTGAACTAAGTTCGCGAGTTTTCGTTCAATGCACGCGCTCATGCCCAACACTGTTCATAATATTGTTAAAATACATTTTAGATCATTTCAACATTAATAAACATTAAATAAATTATTATATATGCAGCTTAATAATTATTAAGCACAGCAAATTATAACATTGATAGCATCATAGATAATACATTTTAGATTATTTCAATATTAATAATATTAATTCAAATAAATTATATATTCAACTTATCTGATAAGTTACTTTAGTTTTTGTTGAATTTGATTTTTTTTTTTTAGTCTTTCTTTTTTTAGTCTCTGATACTTTCTGAAATATCAGATTCCTTGAAGGGAGGGGCCAGGGGTAACTGCTATTCTCTAGCATAACACTTATACATTTAGTGTTTACATAAAACACAAGTGCTTATGCAAGTTTATATAAAACCTAACTTACACACTTGCATAAAACTACACAAATTAATTAACTACAAGTTGTGTTTTTAGATTGATTATTTAACAGCATTTTATAAATTAAAAAGCTAATAACAAATAAACCTTCAGTTAAAAAATTAAAGGAATTAAATTATGAAAATCATAATTTTTGAATTGAGAATGGACATAGCTTTAACTGATTCTCTCTGATACAGACTGATTTTGTTGGAAAACTAACTTTATATGAAACAACATTAATAAATACACAACAATGTAATTTTGAGAAAATGACTTACTTACAAGCATCATACTTACAAATATTACTGAATATTCATGCCTTCAAAAATAATCATGCAAAATGCCTGTTGAAAAGATCACCATTTATAAATGTGTAAGTGAGATCAACATGTAGTAATTGTAATTGACAGGTATTCGCATAGCTATTGAGAAAAGTAGTGTTCGATTAAAAGCAATCTGTAATTTAAAGAAAAGATTATAATAATCATAATAAACTGATAAAAACAACAAGTATTTTTATTTTTATGTTAGCCAGATACTAGTGATATATATATATATATATATATATATATATATATATAGTACATGTTAAAAGGGCACCAGTGATAGATATACATGTATATCTATCACTGGTGCCCAGCTCATAAAAGTACCAAACAACATAAACAGTGTAAAATATATTTCAAAATCCTTCTTTATTATGTAACAAACTCAATATACATTGAAAAACTACATACAAGTCAATTACAGTCAATCATACAAGTTAATATACTTTATTGATGGACATTATATTTACCGCAGTCCCTGCTTGACAAATTTGGAAGCAAAAATAGCACAAGTCCAAGGCCCGAATTCAAATTTCTTGCAGAAGATCACAAATGACAGCGACTTACTAAACTGTAAAACTACACATAAGTGATCTCCTGAGAGCAATAAAATATACATTTCCTGGCACCAGTAGATTCACCAGAAAATCTCCCTTGCACCGTTCATGGATTTTGAAAGTTTTAAAACTTTTTCTGAAAAAAAATTATGAAGTTTTCCAACTGAAACCATTCTTTGTTGTAAAAGGTGGGAGGGGGGGGGGGGTTACAAAAATTCATGTAATGTACTACAGATTAATTATTAAAGAAAATTTCAAAAAATAAACATGTAATAAAACTTTTAAAATAATAAGGAATGGTTTAATAATTAGCAATAATAAATAAAAATGTAAAAACTGTTTACTTAAAAACATGTTTGTTAATTTTAAATAAAAGTTAAATTTTATATTTGTGTAGTTACCATATTAGATTAAGGGTTTTTTTTTTTTTTTTTTTTTTTTTTTTTTTTTTTTTTTTTTTTTTTTTGTGGGGGAGAGGGCGAAGAAACTAAATACAATCTAAAATCTCTGCAATATTTTAGATATATATTAGGATGGATTCATTGAAAAAATTAACACATTTAAAACTGATGAATAACAATGCAAATCAATGATTAGTCAATTATATGACAGTAACAGAGAAAACTGAGAAGTTAATTAAAAATGAATTATATGGCTAAAAATTTATTGGTACAGTTTTAAGATAAAGTTAAAAATTGTCAGTAACAATCCTAATAATATTATAAATCTGATTGTGTGCAAATGTTAGGCTGAAGCCAGCGTCAAAATGGAGCATTTAATGATCCTGTGTTTTTGCATATAGGTGGATTATAACCCTCTTATGAACATAGGCTTGTTTTTGTTAATTTTATTCAAATATTTTTCTTAATAATTCCAAATTTCGTTATTTTCATAGAGAATAAATGGACATTTTTTCGTATAATATTTTAAAATGGTTAAATTTACTTTACCGTTGCTAATACTTTATCGTTGCCAAAACTAATTAAAAACCTGAAATAATAATTTTTACTCTACAATTTAGATTCAATTGAAAAATTTTCACGTGAAAAATGAAAATGAAATAAAAAAAATTAAAGAATTAAAAAGATTAAATAATATTATTAGAAATAAAACGTACTTTTTTTAGTTTTTGATAATAATACAAGGTTTCAATACGCGTAACCATAGGAAACAGGCTAATATGACGTCATATACATGGAAAATAAAGCGGATATGCTTTGATTGGTGAAATAAAATTATCTTAGGTTTTTTTTTTCTTCAATTTTTTTTCTTTTTTTTTCTTTTATATCGTAACAATACGTAGTGTTTTACCGTCTGCGCACGGCTAATATAACTATACCGTATTTTTTATTTAAATTTTAAAAAAGTAAAAAGAAATTTCAAAAGAAAATGGTTAGCAAATGTCAATAATATGCTCCGCAATATTATCCATGTCGAAAATGATGTCATGGATAGCGAGAAAAAATATTTTCATTCTTAAAACTAAAAGAAATACCTCGATTACCTAAAAAAAATGACGAATGTTCATAGTTCCATTTTTGTTGATAAAACCTAAAGATTTAATATTATTTCGTTAAAATAACACAATTTCCCCTATGCCAGTATTGAAATTAATTGCCTGGAAAATAAACAAGTATTATGTCATTTAAAAGAGATTTCTCTGGGAAAATATATATTTGAAATAAAACGGGAATTTTCCGATATGTTTTAAAATGAATGTGAATCAATTCCTTACATTAATAATACAAGGATTATAGTAAGCATATAAAGTAGATGAGTTTCACGCCATATTTATAACGACAAATTTAAATGTTTTTTTTTTATCTACACTGGTTATTAAGCATGAGTATTCATTATATACAGATGAGAGTTTTCTGCTAAAAATCACATCATAATTTTAAGAAAGGGAAAATGAACACGAATCTATTATATTAAAATCTGACCGTGTGTTTGTATTTCGAAACTACTCCTAGACTATCGAACGCAATGCGATTTACTTAATACCGGTTATCATTGATCCGAAGTAAAAATATAAGTGTCCCCGCAGTCGTCTTTTTATTAAAAGTAGCTGATAGTGTTTGAATAACGAGTGAGCGCCTGCATGGCACTAAGTTCTCCTCGTTGAAGTCTTACAACGAAGATGAAGATTTGGGTATATTCTCCTGGATATTGGGAGTCATTCCTTTTCCGTCTCACGACGCTTTTTATGGGTGCTTTCTGAAAAAGGGACTTTTTTTCCAAATCCATTTTCTACTTAAGAAATCTTCCGGCATGAAACTTTGAATGTTTGAATATTCCAAAAGATTTTACATGGAAAATCTACTTACTTCTCAATTAAATATAGAATTTAAAATTCAAAAACTCTTTTGCAGTAATAAGTTCAAATATTGGTCTGAACTTGTGCATTGAAGTCCATATTGCCATTCTGCCTCTGCCCCTCTGACGACAAAAAAGATGGACTATTTCAGTTCTCCATTTTGAAGAACGTCGGTAGAAACTTATTTTGGAACATTTAATATTTTTTAATTTCTTAATATTTAGAGATATTGCTTTTTATGTGGATATAAAACTATCCTGCGAAGTCCACGGGGGTCGCCGACGCGCGTAAACAACCATCGCACCCAAGTCTCTGAAGGGCTTATAACGCACCAGGGCTTTGTCTCGCCCGGCGCTGCGATCGGCCTGAGGCTGCTCCCCACTGCGGACCCCTAGGTCATTTTACCAAGGTTGGTGACATAGGTCGTCACGGCAGTAACCCCACGTCTCGGAGGAAACTTCCGCAGAGACGAAACCTTGATGAACCGCCATGGAACCCCCGACGACTTCGTTCGCGAAACCCCATTGGGGGAGACGGTCGCTAGGTCATATGTCGAGCTACCACGACGGCTCTTGCTTTACCACAGCTCGAGGGGTGTGAGCAACCTACAAAGGTAGTCACGTTCCCTCTTGCAGTGGATCCTGAAAGGGAATGGATTAGTACAACAAAATATAAACTCTAAAACTCTAACAACAACTCTGACTAGAATGCTTAAAGCATTTCAAACTTCAACAACAAACTTAAACAACCACAACAACATTTATTATAAACAACTGTGACTAGCCCATATTATTACGTCAGGAAACTGTCGGGATGAGGCGTGCGTGCTCCACACAACATTGGTCGCGAAAAGTCAATAGAACTATTATTCGCTGGAGAGTGACGCACATTAATTCCAGAATGGAGTTGAAGAATGTGAGTGGAACCGCGACCTGCGTTACACACGGCTGGTGCATGACGTTTAAAACGTCACATGGAGTGGATCATTTTTAAATGGTGATTGGTGCAAAACGGGGGGCGCGTCATTTTGCACCAATCACCGTGTAAAAATGATCCACTCCATGTGACGTTTTAAACGTCATGCACCGGCCATGTATAACGTAGGTCGCGGTGGAACAGAGTAGACTGTGCAGAGACGACGTTGCTGGTGGACAGCAGTGGAACGGAAGGATGTTTTCTTTCCTTTGAGTTAAAATGAGTTTGACGAATCTATTTATGGCGGATCAACATGTGTAATGATGCTGTCATATACTTTTATGTAAATAGTCCACTTTTTAAATAGTATTTCTTCACAATATAATCCATTTTAAAAAGATCCACGCTGTGTTGTCTATTAATTTATGTGAAGGAGTGATTCAGCTCTCATATATATATGTGTGTGTGTACATTGAAAACAATTTTCAATAATTTTAACCATTATAGTTGCTGGTCTGAAATATATAAGCATATAGAAATATAACAGAATTGCATATAAAATTAAATATTCTATTCTTATTCTGGAAAGTCATAGTATAAAAGTATGTATGTGATAAAAATAAAAAGATATTTACATGTTTCATAATATCAACAGAATAAGAAAAGCTATTTCGCTAATATCCGGCAATCAACTCACATCGAATTTTTTTCCCCTCAAAACATGAATTATTTTTGGTTCTGCGTCAATTCGTCGCGCACAATTCATCACGACGTCAATTCGTCGCAACGAAAATGTTTTTGAAGGCTATGATGATAAAATAAAGACAATTTAGTAAAAATGTTTAATGATAATTAGTTTTTTAGATATAGAGAATTATAACTAACAATTTACATGCGATTATATCTAAAAAACAAATTACCATTAAACATTTTTACTAAATTGTCTTTATTTTATCATCATAGCCGTCAAAAACATTTTCGTTGCGACGAATTGACGTCGCGACAAATTGACACCACGACGAATTGACGCCGCGACGAATTGGCGCTGCGACAAATTGGCGCCATTAATTTTTATACGATTCTCAATGATTTAGAAAAAATATATGTACATATATATATGTACATTGCGAACATTTTCAGTAAATTCAAACATTGTAGGTGCTGATCATAAAATACAGGGGAACAAAAAAATAATAATTTTTACAGTTTCATTATTTTAGAGAATGAACAAGTTTTTTTCTGGAACATCATGTAATCCATTTATGAGAGAATAGGTTTTGTGGAAATTTTAGAATATTGATTACAGTAATTACAGAATATTTTTTCAGAATTTGAAAGCATTAATTTATAAATCTATTCACCATACCTATACATTATAAATGTATCTATATGCATATGCAGATTCCAGTTCGTGATTATACTTTAAACATTGATAATTTTTATAGTGAAATATACAGTAAAGATTATAAAATTAAAATCAAGTCAATTTTAAAAAAATTTCTTGATAAAGAGTTCATATACGCAGATGGTTTGGCTTCATTTGTAAAATTCCTTGTGAAATTCATGAAGTTATGAAGGAAATTCATGAAAAGAAATTCCAGGTATTATTTTTTTTTTCTCTAAATTCGACGTGTAGTATGAAACACAGCAACGAACCATTTTCTACTAAATAAATAAAAAATCGCAATTTCATTTGCATTATATCTAAGAAAACACAAGTGTGAAAGGTAAAGTTAAGAAAATTCTCCATTAGTCACAGTGGGCAAAAGCGCCACCTAGATTCCTCCGGAGAGAAAATCTGATTCCTCTTGAACAAAGGGATTTTGACTTTTTTTACGGCTGTATAAGGGGAAGGGGAAAGATTGAGTTTGGCCGTGTCACAATACTCGCTTGGACAAATTCAGTTAGACGAGGAAGATAAGTCAACAAACTTTAGCTTGGCGATAATAGCAAACTCGCCAAGTTTTCGGCAAAAATTCTTTCGGCCAATCAAATTCTATTTCTCGTACGTCGCCACGTTCTTATTTGTAAGGTACTCTAGTTTAAAGCGATACACACGTTTAATATACAGTAAACAATCATATATTAAAATATTTGACATCAATAAAAAAAAAAAAAAAAAAAAAAAAAAAAAAAAATCACTGCTACTGTATGATGACTGTTTTTAGTTTAAACCCTTCCCTGGTGTATTAGAATTGTGATATAAGAAATACATTAAAAAACGTTCAGTGGTTGTTGAAAAAATGCTGATATACTACAAACATACATACGTATATAATGGACTAAAACGGAAGTTTTTTTTTTATGTTGCTTAATAAATAAATAAATTGAAATAAAAATCATTCACTCAGAGAATGTAGTCCACGAGTATTTTTTTCATACGCAGTGAAGTTTTGAAATACCATTCAAATACAGCTTTAGAAGATTACTTCCCGATAAATAGAAGTAAGAAAGAAGAAGAAATGTACATGGGATATGTATAGTGCATAATTACTTTTAATTTCTATAAATCTTCTATCTTTTACAATATTTTAAATATTCTCCAATCAATACATTCCCCGACAATGATATGTACGAAAAAAGCTAATACTCACTTGTTTTGTTTCCCCGAAAACACATTTAATAAAAAGAAAAGTGCCCAGTTAAACTGATGGCATTGAGCCAACTCCCCCTAGAGATAATGCCTCAGGACTGGCAACACTGGATTGAATGACGTATTTGCAGATCGGCCATTCGCCCTTCCCTCCTTTGTGCTGCAGCATAAGGAGACGGAGAGTAAGCCATGCACGTTGTAGCGGCAACGTGCTTCGTAATCAGAAAGTTCTTGTCGTCTAATTCTAATTTGATAAAAGACCGGATTGCTTTCAATTAAGGTAAGTACTTATTTACAGTATATATGTGCATTTTTATGAGTATTAACTATGTTAATCACTATCTATTAAAATATGTTTACTTTTGTCCTTGTTGCACCATTAGGCTTAATCGCACAGCTTTGTTGAAGCTGGTAATGTGACAGACTTTTTTCCCAGGGTCCTGTTTTTGTGAAATTGTGAACAGCTTTTCATATTTGTGAAAAATCTAGACATAAGTATGTGAATTTGAAATTATCGTTATATTCAGGATCTTATTTATACATTTTTAAGAAGATACATGGATGTAAAATACATATATTTTCTTTATGTATGTAAAAGTGACAGGTCAGATTTAACTCTTAAATGATTAATTTGTGAAATGTTCGGTTTAAAGATGGAAAAATGTTGTGAAAAACCTATTTTTAAGACAAAGAATTTTGTGAAGGGTTTTATTTTAGGGAAAATAATTTTGTGAAGGGTCCTCTTTTAGAAAAATTAATTTTGTAAAGGGTCCTGTTTTGAAATGAGAAATTTTGTGAAGGGTCCTTTAAAGGACCCAATTTTTTCCTAAAGAGAGCCCTGAGTTGTTTCTCATTAAAAAAAATGTAAATTTTATTTATAAAAATAAGTTTTGAGAAATTCAGGATTGTTTCATTCTGATGCACCCCCTCCCCCCCCCTGTTTAATGTATTTTATCGCTAAAATATTGATATATTTTTTCATACAGAGATTAAATTATAAATTTATTAACTTAATTAAATGTTTCTCTTGTCACTAATTCATATTCAAAAATATATCAGTTAGTGAAAAGTGTAAGATAAAACTTAATATAATGTACTGACTATCGTTTGATGATTACATAATTGATTTATTTCGCCATATATGCAGTTTTTCTATAATCACCAATAAAAATCACCAGAGATATTTTATAGAAAATATTAAATATATATTTTTACTAATGTTCAAATGAAATTATTACGGCTAGCATTCAAATCTGCCTTTGCCTTAAATATACTACACTTAGCTAAAAAATGTTTTTTTAATTACTTATTTGTCATATAAATGCATGTTACATGTATACCACACTGATTACACCCTCTTCAAATAAGGTCTAAAAAACATCATAATTCCGATTACAATTTATTTTATTTTTATATTTATTATTACATAATTTATTATATTTTTGGGATTATATTTAGTTTATAGTATTTAGTTTTTAGTATAATAATCACATTATTTAGATGACCACGGTGAATACATAATTACATTCACATTATATGGATTTTTAGGTATTTATAATAAATATTTTATATTTAGAATTATTATATTACATAATAAAACATCTTTAGTTATATTTTGAAAAAAATATATTAATTACATTCATATGTGTGTGTGTTGTGTATAAAATGCAAATATCTAGCAAATTTTTTAGAGCTATCATTTAAATTTTGCAATTACTTTTGTGTTAAAAATATTTAAAAAACTAATTAAAAGTTAGTTTTTAATCTTATGATGTTTTGCATAACTAAAACAAAATATCTAAATATAAACCAAAACAAAATTATATCTTTTCAATTGCACATAACTAAAATATATATAAATGCAAATATTCAATCAAGTATTCAGCAGTGACAAAGTAAACATATTTTAATAGATAATGATTAGCATTGTTAATATTGATAAAAATGCACATATATACTGTAAATAAGTACTTTAACTGAAAGCAATCCAATCTTTAATCAAAATATTATTAATTTTCATGAAAATATGCTAGAACTCAAATATGCGAGCTTTCATTTGCACATTAACAAAAAAAAAAGTGTTAATGAAACCTCAAAAGATAGCTTTTGTTTTTCAATAAAAATAACTATGTTGTATTTCAAATTTTGTTACATAAAACAAATTTTTCTTGATACTAAATCCTACAGTCTTTTTTTTTCTTTTTTTGCACGGGTGTGAAAAGCAAATAGTGTGTTTTGAATTAGTTGATCTTCAATTTTATTATAGAAGTTTTAAAAAAAAAGAAAAAAAAGTCATTTAGAATTTTGTTTTATTGTGGTTGCAGGAATGGTAGGATGTTATCAGTTAAATCATTAGCCGATCTGCCGTGACGTCAAAATTGAGCTCTTAGGCATTATCTCTAGAGGGCGTTGATTGAGCTCACAGGCTATTCACACTAATTGTATATTATACTCTTATTTCAAAGCACAATGCTTCTCGAAAAATAAAGAAATCGACAATAAATTAAGGTGGGATTAATCCTCCGTCCTTTTTTATACTTAGCCAATGAACCCCCAAACTAATCAAGGAAGAGCCTTATCACAATGAACCTATTAAACCAAGAGACAAAATTTAAAGCAAATCCTATAATTCTGCATAAAACATCAATTTATCTAAATTAGGTGGGGGATTAGCCCCGCGTTTCCCCCTTTATAATTAAGCAATGAACCCCTAAAACTAATCAGGGAAGCGCCTTATCACAATGAGCCTATAAACAAAATTTGAATAAAATCAGAAAATTCTGTATGAAAAACACATTTATCTAAATTAAGGGGGATTAGCCCCCGTTCCCCCCTTGATACTTAACCAATGAACCTCAAAACCTAATCAGGGAAGCGCCTTATCAAAATGAACCTATAAACATAATTTTAACCAAAAAGGATATTTCTATCAAGCGTTATCGCGTTACGTACATACGAACATACATACATACATACAGAACCGGCGGGCACATTAGCTCTCAGGCTTTGATAGCCTGTGAGCTAAAAATTAATTTAGAGCAAAAATGTCATTATTTTACACAGAGGTAACATTATTTCGAATTATATAGAAAGGTTCGGGGCTCCTAGCAAGACTCCAATTGGTGCGGGACCCTGGGATGATTGTGCCGTACACTGGTCATAAGTACTCTTAAGTTAATCGCACAAAGAAAACAAAAACTGTTTTGGATAGTAGTCTTTCAAATAAACCAATAGAAAATATTCGCGATATTTCTACAATTGGCTATTTACATTAATCAGTTAATTACAAGAATATTGCCAATTCATAATAAAATGAAATCGTTCGATCCAAATATTTAAAGAAATTTTTTTTCACTAGCCGATCCCGCGCAGAGTATCTGCACTCTAGAAAAGTTGTATGAAACATCCGTAACAACTCTTTTAAATACTATATGCATATTAGAACACACGAATTTCAGCATTATATGTATAAATATCATACATAAAAACTTCTCCACTTAGGACTGTGTACTTATATATACACATCATAAAA
Source organism: Maratus michaelseni (assembly GCA_963931845.1). Lineage (NCBI taxonomy): Eukaryota > Metazoa > Arthropoda > Arachnida > Araneae > Salticidae > Maratus > Maratus michaelseni. The sequence continues at coordinate 94,582,751 of OZ007597.1, read as the reverse complement.
TATGGACATAATTTAGAAATATGAAAACAGAGGTATTTTTTCAGCATCATGCATATAAAAACCTTTGCATGCACACAATAGTTGCTGAATACTCTTTAAAATTAAAAGAGTGTATACATATATATATTGAAAATATCTACACCATTCGCAATTAAAAAATTTTTTTTCCTTTGCATCGAAAACGTTTTTATATACACAATTGTAAATTTCAGAGCTCGGAGATATCATTAATTTAACATTATTAAATATAACATTGACAAATTGTTTGTCGCTGTTAGTATGGCTCGTCCTTTAAGCTTTTGAGGTGTCACCGTTAAAAAATCAATGTTACTGAAAAGTTGCTGCTCTGAATCTTGTATATCTGGATAGCAAATTGGGAGCAACTAAATACTTTTCCCACTTTGACATTCGCCAACCTGTAACAGCCAACTTGCTAACTCTCTCTCTCTGTTTGAAGGGCACACATATTTTCTGTAAGTTGCATAATGTAAAATCTTCTCTTCTTTATGCACCTTGAAACTGTTAGTGATATTGAACTTCTAAAAATGACAGGTAAGACTGACTTGATGGAAATCTCCAGCCAATAAGATTATTTTATTCATTTATTATTATTATTTATTTGTTATTACTCAATCTATATTATAAATAACAAATATGTGCATCCGTAACATTGACGTCATAACGATGCGGACAACAATGAGATTAAACTGCATAAGGTACAACAATGGAGTTAATATTTAATTAATAACAAAATGGCGCGTTTCTTGGTTTGATTTCACACTTTATTTTCTTTTCTTTTTAGGAAGTAGCTACTTTTTAAAAAATAAATAACAAAAATTACTGGCCATTTTTTACAAAAATTGTACTTTCGAATGCAAAAAAAATTTCTACATATGTGTGGTGACTTTTAAAATTGATACCTCAAATACTTTTCTTAATATTCGCAAATTAGTGAAAACAAACCTCTCGTTGCCATCGGCAAATGATAAATAATCGCAATTTCTGTGCCACGTACGATAGCGTAATATATATATAGATTTTTAATTATGTTTTTTTTAACATTTTGTTTCATTTTTATTCTTTTATACTTTTGATAAAATCAAAATGAGCCATCTCCTCAAAAAGCCTCCGGTGCAAAAAGCATTTTGGGGTCCCAACATTTATTCAAAGATAATAAAAGTTTTTTGAATCTCCTATCGTGCTTGTGTGTGTGATGAGAGGAGAGGTATAAATTCAGGTGTGAACAAACCTTTTCAGAACTATATATATTTTTCCTAAAAGTTTTTCTTTTAAATATGTCACTGGGGGGCTGGACATTTATGCTCTTTGTAGGACTCAGCACTGCCTCTTTAATGTTAAATGCCGATAGTAATCGAGTTTTCGCCACACAAAAATTGGAAGTCAATTTTTTCCCAGAGTACAGTGCCATCTATCGGTGACAACTGACGTATTTCAATACGTATCAGTATGCTACCTCTGTAATAGATTAACGTATATATTACGGAGGTAGTGATCAGTAAATAACGTAAACAAAGGCTGTATTGAGAATATTTATATGGAAAGTTAAAATATATAGCTTAAAAAATAAACTTTGTAATTAATTTCTAGAATTTCAAAAATGTATTTATTATCTTTTTCTTTCATATAAATAACAATTTAAATTGCTGTAGTAACTGATATTTTTAATTTAAAATATTTATAATATTTTTATTTTTAATATAAAAGTTCTTTTCGTAATTAATTATAAAATATAAATTAATAACACTGACTTTATTTATAAATAGATTTCCATAAAAAAATAAAACAAACAATGCTTATGGAGTGAAAATATTTATTAACACTTTAAAATTTAATAAATAGATCAAAAACTATGAGCAAGTTTTAAAAAGATTAATGCAAAATACCAAGTAGTGGATTAAATTAAAATTACTTGTAGCAATTGATAATACAAATGTGAAAGAAATGAAACACTGGCTTGAATATTTTAAATACTAAATTAAAAGGATTTTAAAATGAAATTGCAGAGTGACGTTTGAGGTCCCCGATCTTGCTAGTTTCATTATTACAATAAATTAAATTAATATTTATAGTATTTATAGCTTAAAATCTTTATAAATGATAAAGAGTATGAGACGGATCATTATTAGCTTTTCTATTGCTTAAGAGGTTACTTCGCTCACGGGAAAACACCCGCTCGCTAATGTTAATCCTATGGGACAATTATTTTACAATATCTCGTTTGTATTTCAATATTTTGAAATGATTTTCTTCTTTTTTTTTCACCGGATAGCTGAGGTGAATTTCTGCACAGGCCGTTTTTTACTTTTTCGATTTCGGTTGCGGGTATCTTCATGAGGATACTGCTACTTTCGAAAATGTTTCCGAAAGTGAAAGTATCCTCATTTAAAAAACTGTAAACAAAATCGAAAAAGTAAACAATGGCCTGCATAGAGATCGATCTAAACTATCAAGTGCAAAGAAAATCATTTAAAAATTTTGAAATACAAACGAGATATTGTAAAATAATTGTCCCATAGGATTAATTTTAGAGAGCAGGTGTGTTCCCGTGAGTGAAGTAGCCGCTTAACACACATTTAAAATCTGGAAAATAATCTACTATTTTAAAGATTTAAATTTTTTCTAGATTTGGTCTTTTTCCTTACAATTATTATTATCTGTTGATTTTTGGCAAAAAATTGTCACATAGGGTCGTAGAAATTTTTTCAAGATATGGGCACACAATATTTTCTTATGACTTTCATCATTTATCAAAGGACATGAGAAAATGGAGTTTTTCATTATTGTAGGCCTAAATATAGCCATTAAAACTTTAATTGTGTCCTTTTCAAGTCTGTCAATACTAAATAAATTGTTGAGAAATCCTTGATCACATGTTCTGTGGGCTGAGTTAAGCTCACGGCGCGCGTTACGTAATGTGACGTAACCCCGATCTGATTAAAAAACAGTTTTGTATTTTTTACTTGGAATAATTTTGTATCTTGAATATGGAGCATCTTGATTGCTCTCCTGGAACTTATTATTCTTTCAGTCTAATATCTTATTTAATTTACTTGTTAAATTAAAACTATGTTAAATTACTTGTCAACTTGTCAAACTTGTCAAATTAAAATGTCACTGTTTTGTTAAGTTTTATTGTTTATTAAAAAAAGAAAGACTACAAGACTTTTAATGTGAAATCATGATCGACACAGCTCTCCCAGATATATATTATTTTGTTTCTTGATTCAACAATACGTTTTTCTGACACCTGCTGATACTATCATATTTTTCATGGCGTCACGTAACCCGGGAATTGCAAAAACTTGTTCTGAGTTCGTCATCGATGTGACTATAGGAAAAAATATTTATCGAAAGTTTTTTTTTTCTCTTCTCGTGGACTAAGCTCGGATAAAAGGTACTGTAAACTTTTTTATTATTATTATTATCATTCTAAAATGGAAAAAATTGATAAGTTGAAATCAAAACGTAAGCTTGCTCGAACTTCATGCACGAAATTAATTTCTTCTATTGATACATTTATTCAAAGTATTGATACTCAAAGTGACAATGATAGATTTAAATTATCAGAATATTTAATAAATTTGCAAGAAAAACAAGATGAGCTTAAAAATTTAAATGAAAAAATTGAAGAATTAATTGATGATGAAACGCAATTTGAAAACGAAATTCAAAAGTCACTTGAGTATGATGAAGCTATATCTGATTCGAAAACCAATATCAGAGGTAAATTAAAACAATTTAAGGTCGAGCAAGCTGAATCTGTTAAAAGTAATAACAGTATTTCTAATTTAAATAATGCATCACAGAATCCTGTCAATTTGCCCAAACTAAATATAACCACCTTTAGTGGTGATCCAAGTAAATTCTTGGAATTTTATAATAGTTTTGAAAGCGCTATAGATTCAAATGAATCATTAACTACAGTTGATAAATTTTTATATTTGAAATCTTAACCGGTGAAGCTTACAATTCAGTAGCTGGTTTTGCTTTAAAAGAAGAAAGTTATAAGTCTTGTTTAACCTTATTAAAAGAAAGATATGGAAAACAAGATCAGTTAATTAGTTAGTTTGTTAATAAAGTATTAGAAATCGAACCTGTTAAATCTTCATCAAATATTAGGGGGCTCAGACATATTTATGATGAAAGTGAAGTCAGTATTAGGAATTTTCAATCTATGGGTAATGCATCAGATAAATTTCGATATATATTAATCCCTGTATTGTTAAAACAATTGCCACATAATTTAGTGGTAGAATTTCACAGAAAAATGGATCCTAAGAAAATGGGTGATGTAGGGGAATTAATGAAATTCATCAAGTTTGAAATTGAATCTAGGGAGGCTGCATATCTAGTGTCAGGAATTTCGTTGAAAGGTCAGGAAACGTTTCGTTCGAAAGCTGAATATTCTAAAGAGAAATTTAAAATAAAAAATAATTTCCCGACAGCAGCTGCATTAAGTACTGTTACTAAAGGTGTTTGCATTTTTTGCAATTCTAATTCCCATACTGGATTAGGATGCAAAATCCTAACCAATGAACAAAAAAGATTTAAGTTAAAGAAAGACGGACGCTGTTATAAATGCTTTTTCAAACACTTGCAGTCAGCTTGTAAAGTAAAAATTTAGCCCTGTCAAACATGTCAAAGCACACAACATAATCACTTATTTTGCCTACAAACAAAATGTAAAAAATTAGTTGAAAATCAAGATCCAAAATTAAAACAAGCTAGCCAAATTTCTGAAAATGAAACAGTAATGCAATCTATTCATAAGTCGAAAAATTTGAGAAATAATTATATCACTCTACTGCAAACGGCTTGTGTTCAGGTGGAAAGCGGATCTAAAAAATTATTTGCCAGAATACTATATGATTCTGCGTCTACAAAAAACATTTATTCGGAGTGATTTGGCAAAGGCATTAAATGCCAAAATCTTAAGAAAAGAAAAACTTTTCATTTACACATTTTCTAACAGAAATCCTACAGAAAAAGAATTTGAATGTGTATTATTAACATTGAGAAGCAGATATCACCGGTATAATTCTGTTAATGTTGAGGCATTAATTACGGATGAAATCTGTGGTACCCAATTATGTCAAAATATTAATCCCCGGGTTCAAAACCTTATATCAAAGGAATATCAATTATCTGATTTATTCGAGGTAAATTTACCAGTTTAAATTTTATTAGGAGCTAATTATATTTATGAAACATTATGTGGATCGCTTACCAAAATAAACAAGCAATTATACTTTCAAACGTCTATTTTCGGAACAACATTAGTTTGACAAATGCCAGATAATTATTCGATGAAATCTATTTCTTGTTTAAATGTAATTTGCTATTCGAAAGAAAGAGATTTAACATGTTTAAATGTTTCGGGTGAAAATTTAAATACACAATTAAAAGCATTTTGGGAATTCGAAGCAATTGGTATTATTGAAAGTGATGAAAAGAAAATTTCTAATTATGAAGTAATAAATGAGTTTCAAGAAAACTTAAAATTCGTGAATGGTCACTATGAAACACGTCTTTTATGGAAAAATTCCCGTGATTTGCTTAAAAATAATCTTGAAGTAGCAAAAAAGCGGTTTTCTAGTTTGGAAAATAAATTCCTGAAAGATGAGTCATTATTCAAAGAATACAATTCTATTTTGCTTGACCAAGTATAGTAGAATTTTGCCCTAAAAGGTTTTCCGAGAATAACTGTTACTACATGCCCCATAGACCTGTCATCCGAGAGGATAAAATTACAACAAAAACTCGGATTGTTTTCGATGCTTCCTCTAAACAAGCGGATTCCTAATCTTTAAGCGAATGCCTGAATCCGGGTCCTAACTTGAACCCAAATATTCTGGATATTATTTTAAAATTCCGATTACACAAAATTGCCCTTTCAGCTGACATTGAAAAAGCCTTTCTCCAGATATCTATAGCGGAAGAAGATCGCGACTACTTAAGATTTTTATACTATGAAGATTTTGACAAAAATAAAGAAATTGTCCCCTATAGAATGACTAGGGCTACTTTTGGTTTCACCTGCAGTCCGTTTATCCTTGCCTGTACTATTAAAAACCATATCAATAAATATAAAGACTCTCACAAGAAAACATTTGAAATCCTTAATTCGTCCCTGTATGTAGATGATTTGTTTACCGGAGAAAATGATGTTGTACAGGCTTTTAATTTATCTAATGAAGCTGTTGATATTTTGAAAGAAGGGGGAATGAATTTAAGAAAATTTGAAACTAATTGCGAGGAGCTTAGAAAAAGATGGATTGATAAGAGCATACATATTTCTAATTCCGATCGACGAAATAACTCTCTAAAAGTATTAGGCTTAACTTGGAACAATAATGAAGATAATTTGGGACTAGAATTACGTCCATTATTATCAAAATTAAATAATGATTCTTGTACAAAACGGAATGTCTTGAAAATTGCAGCCATGTTGTTTGAGCCGGGTCAAACCTCCTTTTATTATTCGAATCACTCCTTTTATTATTCGAATTAAATATTTATTGCAACAATTATGGGTAATGGGCATATCATGGGATGAAAATTTTTCTGGTGAGTTAGAAAATGATTGGAAAACGTGGATTTCAGAAATACAGGATCTCTCACAACTGAAAATTCCCAGATATTACTTTAGCACTCTGATCATGGAAAAGGAGAGTCTCCAGTTACATATATTTACAGATGCTAATCCTAAAGCCTATGGCGCAGTAGTATACTTACGATATAAACATCTAAAGAAAAATTTAAAACTAGTTTTGTCATGTCTAAATCTAGAGTTGCCCTCTTGAAGAGATTAACTCTCCCTCGTCTTGAATTGATGGGAGCAGTTATTGGTGCAAGACTTTCAAATTATCTTAAAAATATTCTCCAGGTATACCAGTTCATTTTCTGGACAGATTCTGAAATTGTCCTTTATTGGATAAAAGGCTCAAAAGAAAAATGGAAACCATTCGTCGCAAATAGAATTTCTGAAATTCATGACTTGTCTGAACCTAGTTTATGGAGACATTGCGAAGGCAAACTTAATCCTGCCGACCTAATCACTAGAGGTTGTTCAGGAAAACAATTGGTCAATTCTCAAAAATGGTGGTACGGTCCCGAATTTCTTTCCTTGCCTAAAGATCAGTGGCCGAGAGTTAAAATACCCGCAACTCAAGTGTCTAATGTTTCTGAAGAGCGGTCTCGAAAAACAAATTATTTCTTGTGTAGTTAACACAAATAACGCTGCTAAAATTCAAATTTTAAATTTGTCAAGGTATAGCTCACTGAAGAAATTGTATCGAGTAACTGCATGGGTATTTAGATTTATTTCCAATATAAAACTAAAAACAGAAAAACGAAATCTTGCGGAATTATCAGCTGATGAAATAAAAAATGCCGAAAATTTTTGGGTAAAGCTTGTTCAAGAAGAAAGTTTTCCTGAGGTTATAAAATGCTTAAAGCTTAACAAAAATATCCCTAAAGAATCCAACCTTTTGCAGCTAAATCCTGTGTTGTCAAAAGAAGGATTACTCTTGGTACGAGGGGCGTTTACAAAAGGCTAACTTGCCATTTTATGATAAACATCCTATCGTGCTTCCTCCCAAACATAAATTTACTGAATTGATTATTAAAGATTCCCATGAAAGGGTGTTGCATGCAGGAGTGTCAGACACACTGGTACAAATTCGTGAAAAGTTTTGGATTTTGAGAGGTAGACAGTGCATAAAATCAGTCCTCAACAACTGCACAATCTGCAAGAAAATAAACTCTCGTCCATTGACTTACATTTATTCTGAACTAGATGAACCATTTCCTCTAACACCTGCTCATTTTATTATAGGAAAACGAGTTTTGTGTTTACCAACTATAAAAGCAAACGATTTAACCTTATCAGCAACCAAAGAAACTTTAGTGAAACGTTTTCGTTTACGTGAGACTATTTTAAACCATTTCCGGAGGCGGTGGAAGAATGAATATCTCCCCAACTTAAAATTTGCTCACTGCACGGATCAAAATAAAACATCTTATTTCAAGATAGATGATGTTGTGCATGATGAACATTTACCTAGAGCTTTCTGGAAGTTGGGAAAAATTACAAAAACATTTGTTGGAAGAGACGGAAAAATAAGGTCTTGTGAAGTGAAAACAAACAATTCAACTATTAAAAGACCAATAAATCTGTTGTACAATCTTGAAATTTGTGACTTAAAAAAACTGAAAAACTTTTTCATTTTTTTTTTTCATTTAGAGACTAAAAATTTTCTTCATGACATTTGTATTGGACTTTAACTTCTCTTACTTATCCTTTTTGAATTTTTCTAAAATAATTATTTTCCTGATAATAGAATGTACATGAATAATATTTTTAACTGTTTGTTTTTATATTTTTAGTAGAAGATACAATTGTAATTTGTTTTTGTGCTTATTGAAGAAGGTATGTAAGTATCACTGGAATATATATATTTGCATTGTTTCTTGAATTTAATATTTGAAAATTTCTTGTGTTCATGATTTAATCTAGATAGTATATCAAACTTTGATTTCCAGGACTATATATTATTTGTATCTTGACCTGAATTATTTTAAATTTAAATAATTTATTTTATATTTGACTGTCTTCTTGAAATTCTTGGGCAAAACTTTAAAAATGTTTTGTTTTACTCACTTGGTTTCATTCTTGAATTTTATTATCTTGGATATATTATTATTATTTTTAATCTTGGAATAGATTTTGATCTTGAATAATATTATGTTAAATTGTTTACTTGAATACCTTAATAGTATTTTTAATTTGAAAATTGTATACAATTTAGATAATTGAGGTATTATTTGTTAATTGAAAACTAGGTTACTTGTATTGATGTTATATATATATATGATGTTATATATGTATGATGTACATTTTTTGAAAATTTTTGATGCACCCCCATGTGTTCATGGTGGGGCAGGATGTTGTGAAATCCTTGATCACATGTTCTGTGGGCGGAGTTATGCTCACGGCGCGCGTTACGTAATGTGACGTAACCCCGAACTGATTAGAAAACAGTTTTGTATTTTTTACTTGGAATAATTTTGTATCTTGAATATGGAGCATCTTGATTTCTCTCCTGGAATTTATTATTCTTTTAGTCTAATATCTTATTTAATTTACTGTTTTGTTAAGTTTTATTGTTAATAAAAAGAAGAAAAACTACAAGACTTTTAATGTGAAATCATGATCGACACAGCTCTCCCAGATATATATTATTTTGTTTCTTCATTCGACAATACGTTTTTCTGAAACCTGCTGATACTATCATATTTTTCATAAATATTTTAAGGTGGTATCCAACAAAATTAAAATGTTAGTAAATTGAGGATTGGGATATTTTAATCTTCCTCTACCTACTTGAGAAATCCTGTAGTTAAGAGGAGAATCTGTTTGTTCACTAACTACTACACTGTTAAAAATTTGCAGCAAACTGTCCAGTCATTTGACCGTTTTTATAGAAAACGGTTACATAACCGTAATTTCAGTCTATTCTGACCGTATTATTGCCCATATTATGGTCAGAATATAGTTAAATTACGGTTATGTAACCATTTTTTATAAAAACGGTCAAATGACTGGACAGTTTGCTGCAAATTTTTAACAGTGTAGGTTACAACATCCACCACCGTCTATATTTTCTTGTACCGTTCTTGTGAGGTAGCCAGCAATTACAGAAAAAGTTGCCACTCTGATACAATTTTGTGGTAACGCTACCATTTTCTCCAACTTTTCTAAATGATCAGCCAGTATGCTTTAGTAATAGGAAACGGCTTGTTTGAAATCTGCTGGATCTTGCTTGTTTCTGAGATTTTCTGGAAGTGTTTTGGTGGTTTTAATTATTCCCACTTTTAAAATTTTTGCTATTGCGTTACTTGCTGCGTTTGTCAAATCATTACATCCATCGAGTCTTCTGACATAGCCAAAAAAAGACTCAATGTCATCACTGGAAATTTCCATGTTAAAACGTAATGGAAACCGTTATCCAGAAGATATGTGACAGTTTCGATTGTTGACTTAGTAGTAAGCACAATCGCTTCATATGTCTCCATGCTAAAAAAATCTAGCTTGATATTCTAGCTAGATATCGCTTTCAGCCATAGCACGTGACGATTGTCAACGGTAAATTGGTGAAAAAAAGTATTTTCCTTATTTTTGCTTGATGAACGGCAAAAAGGTACACAACACGACGGCATTTTAAAAAGAAAACATTAATTTTCGTTTACATGTGAACTTTCAATAAAAAAAATACAGTATCACTCTAAAAAATAATAAAAATGTAGATTTTAAAGATACTTCTATGAAGCTATCAATGTAAATATTAGAACAGAAGGTCCCATACGGTAGCCATCTATCAGGGTTAGCCGGCTTCCATTTTTGAATACATCCAGTGTTTCATTGGTTAAGTATAAAGGGGGAGACGGTGTGCTACTCCCGCCTTAGTTTATTGTCGATTTCTTTTTTTTTTTCTTATCGAATACTGTTCTCTTTCATCGATAATATATCTGCATTGCCATCTGCCAAATTGTAGTAATTTATGAGTTTTACCAGACAGAATTTCAACCTTCAAGAAGCCCCCGTTCAAGAAAATTCAGAGCAATCTCCCGAGCTCTTGAAAGAATGAAAGAAAGATGGGAGAGGAAAGGACGTTTCAAATACCGTCTCTTTATAAGATTTACAAATGGGACATGGAAAGGATGGAGCATAGAATAAAACCTTTATTTGCTTCTTTCTTTAAATCTGTGCTTTAGGTCATATTAACCAGCCATTTCATGCCTCTTATTGCACTATTAAAATGAAACAGATTCATAGCTCGAAAATTGCAGTGATTATTGCAATGATAGCCGAACCTTCCCTCGTAGAAGGGAAGTGATAAGTTGCATTACTGTGCGTCATTTATATGTCCTTTGGTCTTCCAAGTTCTTTAGAAGCTTTGACTTCACTATTGTGATTTTTTCTTTTAAAAAATGACACTCACAAAGATAAGACTGGGAGTTTTATGTTAATTTTACAGTAATAAGTTTATTTTAGCATTGAGATAATTTTCGAGCAATTAAAAGTAGTAATTAGCTTAATTAGGTTTGTGTTTTTAAGATTTTTATTATCTTCATGTGTCTTACGAGTAATGGTTAATACGCGTAATTCCCATGTTTCTCTTATTGACCGAGCTCGACTGTATATTGTACTAGATTTCACTTCATAAATTACAATTTTTTTGTAATATAAATTGCAGCTTGTGAACAATTCCTTATCATGAAGTTCCTTTCAGAAAACTACTGAAATGGAGTGCACTACTTTGCCGGTAACTTACTTAATTTTCATTATGTTCTACTGACTTTTCTATAGTTTGGCAGCTATACGAAAGCCTCCCACCTTCACCTAAGTACAATACGAATAATATGAGCTAATTATTCATTTTACCTTTAATATACCAATTCTACCTTGTCAACGTACTTTACCAAGCTGGGGTCTTCTGAAGACCAAAGCTAAAACAAAACATCCCCTATGTTAAACATTAAATTTAATGGATAAATTACCAAAATTTTGTTTTTTCGGTTTCTGAAGGTCAGTAGTACACCAAAAAAAAGTTCTTATTTCAACAGGACCTCTTCGGTTATCTGAAAATTCGTGTCGGATGGGAAAATCAGTTCGTATCGGAAAATTCTGTCCGTTAATTATAGACAAACAATGGAACAATGTAGTTAGCAAGGTGGAATACTTAGTTGCGTACCAACTGAATTTCCAGGTTATAGGTAATCGACTTGCGAGGCAAAAGAGAGCCCTAAGAAAATTAAAAAGTTAAAAATTATATAATAATATTTTTGCCACTGTAGCCTGTTATCTTTCAAAATATCTATCAGCATTTTCTACAATAGTTTTCTGTTTGTTTATTGACAGATATTTCGTGATTAAATAAGGCAATGATTACTACTTAAAAGTTCAATCAGATACTTTGAATTAACATAAAAAAAAGGTTAAATTAGTGAGAATCTTATTCTTCAAGTAAGTGTTAACATTCGCGACCCCTGACGAAAATTCGGGTCATTTTGATATCTGTTACTCCACCTACGGATGTTCGATTTGCATTTTATATATACATTACCTCTCAAAAATCTACACAATATTTATATTTATACAATCATTGTACTGTGCATGCAAATACATCGTGTAGAAACAGTTTTTTTTTTATATACACCGTCTGTAATATAAAAAGGAATACAAACATACTTTTATGTTAAATAATACAACATCTCAAGAGTCTCGTCGTGGAAGGATTTACTCATAAAAAGACTAAGTGAAAATTTTAAACTGAAGCGCAGCTCACCTGAGTTGCCTGAACTGGATAACTATCGAAAAATTAAGGAAGGGGGGGAGGATATAAATTCAGTTTATTCTTTTGAAAAATAATTATTCGTTTACTCTCTGAATATGTTAATAAAATATATTTTTTATCATGATGTTTTGTAAAGAATATTTTTTCCGAAAATCAGAGTGCATTTTTAACCATTTTAAATATGTTTGCACTTTTGTGTCAAAAAGAGGCGTGTCTAAAATACTCGCTTGCGTTTGGATGCGTATGTTTAATTTTAACATCATCATTTAATTATTATCTTTCATGTGTAACACGTTTTATTTTTAACACTTTAGAAGTTTTAGTAGGTAATTCCGGTATTGTGTTACTTGAGGTTCTTAAAGTAAATCTATATATTTAAAACGCTAAGCGATTTCTGCCGACAATCCGTGAGAACAAACTACTGCATCAAATTACACTATTCTTTTTTTAAATGAAAGATATTTGGACACAGATTTATTATTGTGCATTCGTTTGTTCGAAAATTTAATTAATTAGTCGTAATTTTCAATTAAACTTTTACTGCTGCTTATGACGTCTTAAAATCGGAAACTCTCACTGTTGCGAGGGATAGAGTTATTTTCTGAACTCTGTGGTTTGCCAATCTTTTTACATTAGCTAATATCAACTTGGTAATATTTTAACATTGTAATATTAAATCTTAAAAAACTTACTTAAAATTAGCTAAAATATAATCATAATAAAATATCTAAACACAAACATATCAATATGAATAACAAATTTCACGTAAAATATTCAATTTAAATTACTCCAATTGAAAGAAGATTTGGAGAGTTATATCCCTGACGCCCAGCTAACATAAAAGTACCAATTTTATTTTATTTATTTACACACATATTCAATTTTATTATAAATCACCAGGTTGCCATACAAAGCAAAAATCGTCATTTAGGCGCCAAAAATTAACCCCAGTTACAGCACCTAGAATACATTATGTTTATAGAATGACATACATGTATATATATATATACTTCACTCGCGCCCAGCTAACCAAAAAGTACCCCAAATTATTCGCCAAACTGTAGCGCCCAAGTGCGCCCAATATTCAAACAGAAGATGTTGCCATTAAATCTCAAAAATAAAAAAAATAATAATTAGGAAAAGCCCCATTTACTAAAGTATCATTTATCAGTAACTTTAAACCATAAAATTTACAATATATTAATGAAAACAGAATAAAAAATAATCTTGGATATTTATTTATTTATATTATTTCTCTTAATTATCCCTTTTGACTGTTGGATAACTGTTTGTGACGTCAGTTGAATTTTATCCGGGGCTGACGCAAAGGGCTACCGTGGTTGAAAGTCACGTGATAGTCGCGGTCTTACTCAAAACGTATTTTGACGCGCAGCTGTACACAAAGGAATTCCATTACTTTGGTTTTAATTCGTGTGCGTGTTATTATATATTCTTTAATTATAAAAACAAACGTATTTTTCATTGCGAATCTTTTATTTTACTTTAATTTTGTTAAGCTTTTCTTAAGTAGTAATGTTTAATCCATTTACGCCGAATAATCTATCGAATGTAAGTATTAATCATTTTTCCGCTTTAATGTAATATGCATAACATTTAATTGTGCAATGTTATATACTTTAAATCGTTGGAAAACAGAATCCCGGCAACTTTATGTGAAATAAAGTAGCTCAGTAAAATCGTAAGATTATTATTGAATATAATGTACCTTTATTGAAGTGTCGATTACATATATTTTTCTAAGGGAGGGGGTGGGTTTGCAGTTTCGGGTTTAGAACATTACACAGTTTCGGGGGTGATTTTTCGTTTCTAGACCATTAATAAATGTAAAATCCGAAATCATCTGTAGGGAATATCACCCCTTGAATTCGACATTGCATTACTAATCTTGGTGATGTATTTTTTTTTAACCTTTGCACTCATATGATAATGTTTGTTTTGAATTGTTTAAATATAAGTAAACATAATTTATTTTAAATGAATATGTCTTTACTTGTACTATTTATTCTAAAAGTTTTTCACTTATTAATATAAACAGGATAGAAATAAGTCGAAGTTTTTAATAAGTTCAGATTATTTTTAAAGATTTAATATTCAGAATACTACACCTGTAATATTATTACGGATTAACATTAAGAATATACTATATATATGATACTTTGCATTTTGGTTCCATTAAACAATTCATGATTTTTTTTATGTATACATGAATTAAATGTTATTTTAATTTATTTACTAGCAAACTGAATACACTCCACTAATAAATGTGCTAAATATTTAAAAAAAAAAAATTGTTTATAATAAAATATTAAATCAATAAATTCAGATTTTGACTGAACACAAAGAACAAATTGCCAGATATTGTAACTTTTACATAGGTACCATTTATTTTCAATTATGTTGTGTATTAATTTCTAACAATATAACTTTGTTTTACAAGGAAATCCGACATGCTTAATTGTAATGCAAATTTAAGACTTGCATACTTTCCCAAATAGATATTGTTAAAACAGTTTCAGCAATAGCGATTTGGGAAAGTAAATAAGTCCTAAATTTTCGTCACAATTAAGTGTATTGGATTTTTTTCTAAATCAAAATTCGATAGTCAGAAATCATATACGTTTTTTATTATAACATGTCTATACTAATTTTTTGCCACACAATGTCTGCTTATCATTTTTGTCATAACTTCTGTTTAAAGTATTTCCATATTTTCCTATATTTGTCTTTGGGTATGTACCATTACTCAGGACTGACATATATACAGGATGTCCCAAAAGATTGAAACACATTTTAATTTTTTTACATGATGGGGGTTATGTGGCAATGTAAATTGCCAAAGTGTTCAAAATTAAGTAAGAAATAAAATTATGTCAATGAAATACTTTTAAAAAAAATAATTTTGAAAAAGTTACACTTTAATTTTTTTTTCAATTTTCTTTAGACAAATTTGGTCATTTAGACATTTTTTGTGTTTTTGATGTAACAGATCATTGAAAAAAAATTGCATACACGCATATACCTTTAAAAGTATTTCTGGATTATTAATATTCTTAATATATGCCTACGTTAACTGTATTTACTGATCACTGTAACTCCATGTTAAATTCAAATAAATGCACTATACTTCATCTTCATAATAGTTGGTGTTAGGAAGATCTATTTAAATCAATATATTAGAACGATTATGAAGAAAGTCTTGTGATAACTATACAACATACTAGTATTTTAATTTAATATACTTAAAATTATGCCTGTGTTTTGAACTTTTAATACGATTTAACAATCATAGATCCGTTGCTTGGGAAAACTTTCGTTAAAAAAAAATATTAATTTTTAGATAGTTTGTGTCTTAAAATTGTTTTCTTTCTGTTATTAACTTCTATGCTCAGAGATAAATAATGAGCACATTTAATTTAAAAAAAGCTATCTTTGTACTAAAACTTTGAAAAGTTTATATATTATGTAAAGTATGTATCCAATGGCCATGCATAATTTTGGTAAAGAAATATTGATATTTGATTATAAAGGTCCGGTTTGAAAAAAACATTTTTTCCCCCTCAATAACTTAAAATTATTCTACAGCTTTGAGATTTGAATATGTTAAATAAATCATTCTTAAGTATTATATGTTAAATTATGTGTTAAGTATTACGTGTTAAAAATTTCTGTGTATTTACAGTGATTTGTAGGGTACAGGGAGCTCTTGTGTAAAATATACTTAGTTTTGTTCTAAAGCTTTGAAAAATTTATATATATATATAATATAATGTCCTATGGCTGGCTGCATGTAATTTTGGTGGAGAAAATATTGTTATTTAGAGTATAAAAGAACTGTTTGAACAAAAAATAAATTTTTTTAGCTTTTTATTTTTTTTTTCTTTGAAAATCATTCTTTTCTTAAATTGTTATTCATCTTTGAAATTTTTAAATGTTAATTAAATTATTTTTACGTAGTTTGTGTTATATTTGGGTGTATTCACAATGATTTTTAGGATATAAAGGGCTCAATTTTCATTATTTTTTCCCCTTTTGACTACTTTATATCTGGTTACAAATTAATTTATTTAATATAATTAAATTATCTTAATGTTTTTGTAAGATTTGATAATCATTATTCCGCTGCTTGGGAGCATGTAACGAATTTTATCAAATTAAAGAATGACTCGGATATAACAGTAATCTAAAATTGAGGCAATAATTTATTATGTCAATTGGTTTGCTTAGCTCAGCTGAGACCGGGAGCGTCACGTGACTACTCTAAATTGGGTTGGGTTGGGTTGATTATTGACGGCCAATTATCTACACTAGGGATATAGGCCCGGGGGGAGTGCCCTTCGTGGGGGTCTTTCTAAGGGAACCTAATCCGTATTTACGCATGGATAAATCCACGGCTCGAAGAAAACCACGAAAACTCCGAACGATTAGGCCGACGGGCGCGATTGGGATCGAACCCAGCACCTCCCGTCTACCAGCTTCGAGAGCACAACCTCTCAGCCACTGGTGGGGCCTACTCTAAATTGGAGAAGCGCGGTAGCCCGTCTTTCTCGTTAGCCCCGAATTTTATCGATTGTACGAAACTACGAATCACAACATTTTTTCAATGCTTTTTCTATTTTAATATCATGGTTTCGAAGATGTAATTTTTAAATTAATTAATGTAATAATTAATAAATTAGTAAAACATCATTATAAATACATTTAACGCCGAATTAAAAATCACTTGATGAGAACTTTTAGGCCGAATTTTTTAATTTGCAAGTTAAATTTCGGTGAAAATATTTATCCGTGTGTTTTATAAGGGAATAATAATTCATATTTATTATGAAGTCACCGGAATATTGTCCATTAGGTTTCTTTTATCATTATGCATTATAACTTTGTTGATGTCATTTTTTCATTACAATTAAATACAAAATATATTTTTAATTGTAAAATGGTGTTTAAGCATAAAAGTAACTGATACAAGGTACGTGTGAAAAGTTTGCGCCGGGGAAAATGACATTATGCTTAGCTTGAAATGCATTTTAACATTGATAAAACTAAAAAGAAAAATTAATTGTGTCAACATGACGTAATTTTAACGGATTTTTCAATTTTTAATTTTAAAGGTCAGAATTTAAGCCTTTATTGGTTGCTTCATCTTGATTGCATACCTTGATTACATGTTACCAATTACTTTTTTTTTTTTTTAAATTATAGGTTAGAAGATTTCATTTTTTTATAAAAAAAATTCACAAAAGTAAAGAATTTCAGGAAAATTAAAATTATTAAAAATAGTGTTATGGGGAAAAAAACTTGAAATAATGATTGTATTTGTAGCTAGAATAACTAATGTAAGGCTAATATTTTATAGGGATTATTTTGGTAGGTTTGTTATAAGTTCATTTAACAGTTCCTTTTTAGTGGCAAAGTCCTTTTTCTTCCACTGTGAATTTCTCTTTCGATGTCAAAAAATGATCGTCTACTTTTGGACGCCAGCCAAAACTCAGTGGCAATTTTTAGAAATGTATAACGGTTGTGACAACAAACGGCCTTATCGCTTTAGCTTTCATCGCGCTTACATCACTTCTAAATACTACAAATTTCAATTTTTTACTACATTTTACTACATTTTACAGTTTCAGTTCTTACATCATCAATTAGAAAAAAATTAGCTTTTGATTGAAATTTATTTGACAACTGCCGCTTAATTTAACGATTTTTTAAATAATTTTCAAGCATGAAATATTTTTCAATTCCATCTCAACAATGATCATCAGTTTGCTTTAATAATGTAACATAGTCCCTGGGGAAAGTTGCCCCAATTGAAAATAGATTTTCCTAACCATCATACAAACTGAAAAAATAAAAATAATAAAAACCCGTGATAAATCATAAGACTAGATTATCCAAAAGAAAGAGCATTTTGGCGCTAAACTAAAATCTGTCAAGAAAAAAAACTATTTATAGTTTATGATTAACATAAAATTAATATTTCCCCTGATAAATCATAAGATCAGATTATCCAAAAGAAAGAGCATTTTGGTGCTAAACTGAAATCTGTCAAGAAAAAAAATTATTTATAGTTTATGATTAACATAAAATTGATATTTCCCCTGATAAATCATAAGATCAGATTATCCAAAAGAAAGAGCATTTTGGCGCTAAACTGAAATATGTCAAGAAAAAAAATTATTTATAGTTTATGATTAACATAAAATTGATATTTCCCCTGATAAATCATAAGATCAGATTATCCAAAAGAAAGAGCATTTTGGCGCTAAACTATAATCTGTCAAGAAAAAAAACTATTTATAGTTTATGATTAACATAAAATTGATATTTCCCCTGATAAATCATAAGATCAGATTATCCAAAAGAAAGAGCATTTTGGCGCTAAACTATAATCTGTCAAGAAAAAAAACTATTTATAGTTTATGATTAACATAAAATTGATATGCTGAATTCGTTGATGTATATGTTACATCAGAATATTCTAGGAACTGTATTTTATTATTTTTTTAAAGATCCATTGGATATTTAACTGCATAAGAAGGAAAAGATCCCCGACTATGATGGAAAAGGAATAATCATCCTGTTTATGTAAAGGAACCGAAGAAGCCATACAAATAAATTGCACTTGAAAACATTAAAAATCTCCCTTATCTGCAGATTGATTTATTATTGTAAAAAAATTCTTCATCTTTACATAGAAATTTAGCTTAAAACAATGGATGCGTTTCAGAAGATATGGATTTGAAACGAACAATGATTAAAGAAGATATTTTAAAACTTTTAATTTAAACATTTAAAAAAAATTTTAACGTCGAATTTTGACGGTGCCTTTGGTGAGATGCAATGCATATGCGCATAGGAGCTCATTCGGTTGCATTATCACAGGGGGGGGGGGATGCGTGCTTTATTTGCTATGTTCTTTTATTGACTGAATATGAGATGAACGTGGGAATATACTATTTGTATGATATTTCATAAGTCCAGGAAATTTTCTTTGTTGCCGTGGGGAATATGGCGGTAATGTCAAACTGATTTGCATTACACACAGTTCTTTACGGATTGTTTGTTTGGAGTTTGCTTCGGAAATAGTACTGTAATTCACTGGGGGAAAAAACTTTTAAAATAAAATATTTGAAAGACTGTTTTATATGCACCCCTTCTTATGTAATAAATAAGTTTATTTACTAATATTGTTATTGTAATTCTTTTCCGTCAAGTTTTGACGGGTTCCATCTAGTATTGCATTAATATCTTAATTTTTTTTTTTCAATTCAGAGAAGAGTTTGTCAAAAATTGATTTAAAAATATATTTTTATAATCAGATACTTAGAAAATCTTCTATTTTAAGATTAAAAAAAGATCAATAGGAAGTTTCTTGAAATAAGTTGAATCAATTAAAGTTTTATTGAAAATTTATTTATGTACAGTATTATTAAATTTTAACGAATTAAAAGTTTATTATGAGTAAAATCTTACGATTTAAAAAGAGATAATACTGAACATTTAAATAGTTTATTCATAACTGTCTTTTTAACAGCCAATAACATAAGAAAATAAAATTATTTATTAGTTGGAAAGTATAAGAGATGAAATGATCCAATTTTTATCCAAAAATTACATATAAAAATGGTTATATTACTTTCAGTTTTTTTGAAGATATCTGATTTTTCCATAATCCCATAAGAATTTTAGCCTATCGAATTCTTGAAATTATGTATTGCTATATATTGACCTATAACACTAGTTTACAGTACATCTGTTGCCGAAAAAATTTTAGCTGTTGCTGACTACATATGATATGCAATTTTCAAAAATATAATTAGAATATTTTAATCAGTTCTAGTTTCTGAGTTTCAGCTATGTAGGTATTAAACAGAAAAAAAAAAAACATGTATTTACTAAGAAAAACCTTACAAAAAAATAATTAATCAATGAGTTCTAAAAAAATTCGTTTTAAAGCTCTTTTCCGATGTGTAGACTTTGAAAAATGACGTATCAGAGACCAACAATAGTCAGGCATCATATTCGTATCCCAGAAACCCTGATAGCGCTCTTCCATGACGCGTAAGTCCTGATGCATACGCTCTCCCTGCTCTTAGCTCATATCTCCTAAATTTTCCGGAAACCTGTCCAGGTGACTATGGAAGAACTGGAGATTTATGCTCATATTGCACCCCATATTTTTTAATTGTAGCAGAAGGTCTTCTACAAGTTCAATATAATTTTCAGATTTTTTATTTCCGAGAAAATTCTGCATCACAGAGACGAAAGCTGTCCAAGCCTTTAGTTCTAACTCAGTCATAGAATTTCTAAATTGAGTATCTTTCGTAAGTTGCCTGATTTGGGGGCCATCAAAAATACCGGCTTTAATCTTTTCCATAGTGAGCTGAAGAAATTTTTGGCAAATGTAAGAAAAGCAGCTCCCGTCTTTATCTAGTGATTTTACAAACTGTATCATGATGCCCAGTTTTATATGTAATGGTGGAAGGATAATTTTGTCACGAGCTACTAATGAATTGTGGACTATATTGTGCTTTCCAGGATCCATATTTTCTCTCAAGGGCCAGTTTTTTCTTATCCAATGCTCTTGTTTAGCTCTACTGTCCCAAAGACGTATAAAACAGGGAAACTTGGTGTAACCACTTTGTTGACCAAGAAGAATGTTGACCCTTTTTAAATCGACACAAATTTGCCTCTTATAGTCATTGTATTTTATTTTGTTCAAGACTAGCGAAATGTTACAATATTCTTCCTTTAACTTTGTACTGTGGGCAATAGGTACCCCAGTGTATTTATTCCCATTATATAATAGAATACATTTTAGGCTACGTTTTGAACTGTCAATGATTTTAAACGCCAGTCGTTTGGTTCGTATTGTTTCAAGCCCATTTTTATCGACAAGTTTTTGATATCTGAACAAAAGGTAATACCGTTTTCTTCTGAAAAATAACGCCGTAATTCTGTATTTCTTTCACGATAAAAACTTATTTTAGTATCAGAGGAAAGCAATTTTTTTTCTTTTAGTCTTGATGCTAACAATTTTGAAGCTTGTTTAGAAAGATTTAAATCTCTTACACGATCATCTAACTCATTTTGGGAAAAGCATTTTGGCTCATTTGACATACCTTCAAAATCAACATCATTTTGTGATGAGCTTGGTGCTTCAATGTCTTGTTCTAATGGTTCAGATATTTTTTTAGGCTCTGAAGAGTCAGGTGAACGCTGCACTGGACGTTGAACACAACTAGTACATGGGTACTGCCATTTAGCTCAATTTTTCGTGTTTAAACCGTTTACGTTTACGCTACAAAAATAAGAGTCTTCGAGATGATTTCGTGGTTCTCGCCAAATAGTCGGTGTTCCAAATTTAAAGGAACTTCTTTTACCACTTTTCCATAGTCTTAAATATTCCACACACGATTTACAAACACAATTGCGAGCCCAAGACTTCTCATTTTTATCAAACAGCATCCCAAAATACTCAAAATAGGTATTTTTCACCAACTCTGATATAACTTTTCTACAATTGTTAAACACATATTCTCCGCATATATAGCAAAAATGATCTGGATTGTTTAAACAACGTCTCCTTGAACTACTCATGACGCAAAAACTTGAGAAACTAATCTTAACACAGTAAAATACGCCTGTTATCGATTAATATATATGCTTAAATGATAAAAATCAAAAACAAAGTAACTCGAGCTGCTCAAAAAATTTTCCGGTTAGATTTGACAAACACAAGTCATAAGTGAACATTATCAACCATAGAATTCGCGGCAACAGACAAAATGTTTAATTTTGTATACTAGTGTAATGTACGATTATATGTATATACGAGTATTGTCTGTATTAGAGTGATAATTCTTGGCGAAGGGATTTCTTGGAAAATATAACACAAAATGTACACTAATAACAGTATTTATATTTCCACAGGAAATAGCTGTATCCGCACAGTAAAACCTAAATTGTTACAATGAAAATATTTATTACTTTCATTTTCATCATTACTATCAGTGGTACACACTAAAATTTCTATAAAAGCCAAATCTGGTGGGAACAACTCTTATATTTCTACAGTCTACGTTAATATATACTAATTATTAATACTTAATTATAAATTTTTATCAAGTGTTAACAGTGCAGGAGTATGTGCGGGAGCCTGGATCAAACCTGGGACCACAAAAGGTTAGCTCGATCGCTTCGTGCGAGATACTCGTTTTCTACTGCCCGTAGAAGATGGCGTCGCCACAGAACTCCAACTGCACGAGGAGAATGTCTTGTTGACGTGGCACGAGCGATGATCACTCGTATTGCGCGACGGTTGCCAGGTTGCTGCTGTCACGGCGTGCGCGCGTGTGACCCGGATATGTGCGGCGGGACAGGCTTTCGTGCTATGAAAGTCGTCATACGCTTTTCGTGCTGGGGTGTTTCAGTGCTGCCATCTGTTGGATTCGAGAGGAGGTGATGATGTCGATGAAGGTGCGTGCTCGTTTGTCCAAGGTCACCAATGCAGGAGTATGTGCGGGAGCCAGGATCGAACCTGGGAACCCACGGGCAGTATGTGAGATCTTAAGTGCCGTCAAAAGGCTAGATCGATCTCTTCCTGCGAGATACTCGTTTTCTACTGCCCGGACAAGATGACGTCGCCACAACAGTATGATGATAAAATCAATTATTAATAATCTTATTAAATGTAAATTTTAGAGGTTTTTAATATGCAAAGTTCATACACTCCTTGGAATTTTCAAACAATATGTCTACGCTATTTAAGATAATAAATTTTCTATTTAATTACTTAGATTGCAGAATTCTTAATCACTTCGTTTATTCTCAGAATTTCAAACCTTCTTCTGGGTTTAAATACGCATGAAAATTGTATTTAAAAATTGTTGTATACTATAGTACGCACCGTGGATATCTGTACATAATTATTACAAAATTTAAATTTACATAACGCTTCCGTATTATTCAATTTTTGATGTGCAGATTCTAAATCTGGAATTTTTCGCAGGCGCCTGGGCAACAGCGATCGGCACACCACTTTTTAAATTTTCATTTGTCAGGCTTGTATTTATTTTCAATAGCCTTAATGCCATTCCAGATTTCAACTAAAATAGCACAAAATCTTCTAATAAAATATTGTTAAATTTGGAATATATTCTAAAGCTAAGTTACCAAATGTGTACCATATATAATTAAAAAGTCTATGTCTAGTTGTGTGGCCACATGAAATGAACTTCAGGGTCGCGCAGTGAATAGCGCTGTTGTAGATGGCATAAAAAAATTGCCAACTCATAAACACTTTTCTTTTATTAAACATCTCACACCACAATTTTGTGAAAATTTATTTGTATCCTTTTTTTTTATGGTGGCCTTTGGCCTTTTACCGACTTTTCCAGTTGCTCGGTTTTCTTTCAATGTTATGTTCCTTCATTCGTTATGTCCCTGGGGGTGTGTGGCATTAGGCCACTGGTACCTCGGCAAATGTTGTTCGAAGTCGGCAATGTATAACAAATATTAAATCCACAATTATGTTTACAATAACGAGTGAACGCCCTTTGGACTATGCTCCTCTTATCTTTATGAAATAGAAGTGAAACAGACATAAAAATCCGCCATATCCTATCATTTTCAGAAGATGGTGTCAATGTCAGCGTTTTGAGCCGATTTTTTTTAGATACGGCAGACAGGGAAAGCTCATCTTTGAAAACAGATTCCCATTCCATACTGGGAGATAGCGATGATTTGACGTGTAGAAAATTTACTTTTCTTCTTTAATTTATAATATTTGATTGCTTCTGAAGTAAATCACTGAATCGCCAGATTTGTCTGCTTCAATTCTAAAAGTCTGCAGATGATTATATCTTTCAAATTTAAATACAATGTTTATTAATATTGATTAATTATATATATTTTCGAAACATACCTGGATTTAATCTGAGTTTGTCAGAAGATTTAAGCGGGGGGAGGGATAATGTTCATTATTTTCTATACCTTATTTTCTATTTTTATTTAAGAATACAACTTTGTGCATGGACGTACGCAGAATTTTCGTTTTTGGGGGGAGGAGATGGAAGATAGTTCGTAGTACTTGTCTTCGGCAATGGAAAAACAGGGAAAAGTTTTCAATAGCAGTTTTGAAAAAAAGGAGGAGGAGAGCCCCCCTGCCCCACAAAATTAGTAGGGTTGTATTTACTCCTGTACTTTTAGTTAAAGAAAAGAACTGTAGCTAAAAGCCTAAAAGGAATCCTCTCCCTATCCCACCCCCCTTCCTCACTCAAAAAAAAAAAAAAAAAAAAAAAAAAAAAAACGAATCTTGGCTATGAATTTGAATTTTTAATACTTATTGAACACAAAATGATAATTCATATAGCTTATTCGCGATTTTGCGACAGCTGCCATTTTTCGAAAACAGTGAACAGTTTTCACTTAACACGTACATCTATTATGCATTAAATCCATTTCAAATATAATAACCACTGTTTAAATTAAACATATTTCTTGAATGGAATCTGATTCAACAAAGTGACGGATTTCGATTAAGTGAAAAACAATAATACTGACTTTGGTTTTGATTCATAAAAGTGAAGTGGCTAAAATGATTAATTAGTGAAACAAATAACCTGCAAATACTGTATTTTTTTAATTTCTTGGAGAGGTTTTAACCCCGAAAACCCCGCCTTCTTTGCGCTACTGATAAAAATCATTTTCCTCCTTATTTGTCAAATAAAAAAAAAATCGTGTTCCGTGTTTACTATGTAACAGAACTATTTCTAGGAAAATCACAAAAGAAAATAAAAAGAAATATTTTTACCCTTTCTTTTCTAAGTCTATTATTATTTAGCCACAGATTTTGAAAGCTTGCATTACAATAAAAATAAAAAATTCTAATCGCAATAAACTCATAACAATGAATACTAAAATTCAAAAGATGTACAGTGTTTATGAAACCGAATAAAAAGTTTAATGAAAAAATTTAACATGTTGAATAAAGATAAGATTCTTATTTCTCAGCATTCTTAATTTTTTTATGTTTAAAGCAAAAGCAAAATTTAAAAATAATCTAATTATATCCTTACAAATTTTATTGCAAGTTCAGATTCAGTATAAATTTTATCCAAAGAATTATAATATCACTTTTTAAAAAATGACAATAAAAATTTCAAAATCAAACAATTTTTTTCTCACTATATTTTTAAGCTGTTCTCAAATCCAAAGGAGCTACTTTCTGACATAATTTTGAATTCATTTGTATTCGGTAACGCATGGAATTGGCAGGTGTTATTCATCAACTGTGTCGTCAAAATGACCTTTCCATTTTTTGGTCAAGCCAGAAGATCTTTCAGAAAATACTGTCAAAGTCGGCGTTTTGAACAGAATTACCAGGGCGAGAAAGGGATAAATCGTGTCGTCATGTGACACGAATCGCTAATAACTGGACAAGAATTTATTGTCAAAAAATGGAAAACTCATTTCGATTCCAAATCGCTTCAATGGCCTCTGCCCCTAGTATTATTTTAAGAATATACATAACATATGCAATGTTACTATTGTTTGGGAATCCTTTTCCATCTGACCAGTGTTAGTGTTAAATTCAGAGGGTGACCCGGGGGGGGGGACACACCCCCCGGAAGATTTAAAATTTTATGTCTTTAATGGTTAAAAACTGCAATTTCCCCCAGGAACTCTACAATGCCCCTACATCTGAAAATTCTTGGGAAAATCAGTTCGTATCGGAAAATTCTGTCCGTTAATTATAGACAAACAATGGAACAATGTAGTTAGCAAGATGGAATACCTAGTTGCGTACCAACTGAACGTCCAGGTTATAGGTAATCGACTTGCGAGGCAAAACAGAGCCGTAAGAAAATTAAAAAGTTAAAAATTAAATAATAATATTTTTGCCACTGTAGCCTGTTATCATTCAAAATCTCTAACAGAATTTTCTACAATAGTTTTCTGTTTCTTTATTGACAGATATTTCGTGATTAAATAAGACAATGATTACTACTTAAAAGTTAAAGCAGATACTTTGAATTTTTTTTAAAAAGGGCTAAATTAGTGAGAATCTTATTCTTCAACTAAGTGTTAACATTCGCGACCACTGACGAAAGTTCGGGTCATATGGATATCTGTTACTCCACCTACGGACGTTCGATTTGCATTTTATATATACATTACCTCTCAAAAATCTACACAATATTTATATTTATACAATCATTGTACTGTGCATGCAACTACATCGAGTAGAAACAGTAGTATTTATATATATATATCGTGTGTAATATAAAAAGGAATACAAACATAATATTTTGTTAAATAATACAAAATCTCAAGAGTCTCGCCGTGGTGGGTTTACTCATAAAAAGTCAAAAACATGCGGTTGCGAAAATTTTAAACTGAAGCATAGCTCACCTGAGCTGCCTGAGCTGGTTAACTACCGAAAAATTAAGGAGGGCGGGGGGGGGGGGGGGGGGTATAAACTAAGTTTATTCTTTTGGAAAATAATTATTCATTTACTCTATGAATATGTTAATAAAACATATTTTTTATCATGATGTTTTGTAAAGAATATTTTTTCCGAAAATCAAAGTGCATTTTTAACCATTTTAAATATTTTTGCTCTTTTGTGTCAAAAAGAGGCGTGACTAAAATACTCGCTTGGATGCGTATGTTTAATTTTAATATCATCATTTAATTATTATCTTTCATGTGTAACACGTTTTATTTTTAACACTTTAGAAGTTTTAGTAGGTAGTTCCGGTATTGTGTTACTTGAAGTTCTTAAAGTAAATATTGCATTAATATCTTTTTTTTTTTTTTTTTTTTTTTTTTTCAATTCAGAGAAAAGTTTGCCAAAAATTGATTTAAAAATATATTTTTATAATCATATACTTAGAAAATCTAGTATTTTAAGATTAAAAAAAGATTAATAGGAAGTTTCTTGAAATAAGTTGAATCAATAAAAATTTTATTAAAAATTTATTTAAGTTCAGTACTATTAAATTTTAACGAATTAAAAGTTTATTATGAGTAAAATCTTACGATTTAAAAGACTGAACATTAAAATAGTTTATTCATAACTGTTCTTTTTTTTTTTTTTTTTTTTTTTTTTTTTTTTTTTTTTTTGACAGCCAATAACATAAGATAATAAAATTATTTATTAGTTGGAAAGTATAAGAGATGAAACGATAAAATTTTTATCCAAAAGTGATATATAATAATAGTTATATTACTTTCAGTTTTTTCAAAGATATCTGATTTTTCCATACGAGTATTGCCTGTATTAGAGTGATAATTCTTGGCGAAGGGATTTCTTGGAAAATATAACAGGATTGAACCTGGGAACCCACGGGCAGTAGCTGAGATCTTAAGTGCCGTCAAAAGGCTAGCTCAATCGCTACCTGCGAGATACTCGTTTTCTACTGTCCGTACAAGATGGTGTCGCCACAACAGTATGAAGCTAAAATCAATTATTAATAATCTTATTAAATATGAATTTTAGAGGTTTTTAATATGCAAGGTGCATACACTCCTTTGAATTTTCAAACAATGTACACGCTATTTAAGATAATAAATTTTCTATTTAATTACTTCGATTGCAGAATTCATAATCCCTTCGTTTATTCTCGGAATTTTAAACCTTCTTCTGGGTTTAAATACGGATGAAAATGGTATTTAAAAATTGTTGTGTACTGTAGTATGCACCGTCGATATCTGTACATAATTATTACAAAATTTAAATTTACATAAATTTACATATTATTCAATTTTTAATGTTGAGATTCTAAATCTGGAATTTTTCGCAGGCGCCTGGACAACAGCGATTGGCAGACCACTTTTTTAAATTTTCATTTGTCAGGCTTCTGTGTATTTTCAATAGCCTTCATGCCATTCCAGATTTGAACTAAAATGTCACAAAATCTGTTTATAAATTATTGTTAAATTTGGAATATATTCTAAAGCTAAGTTACCAAATGTGTACAACATATAATTGAAAAGTCTATGTCTAGTTGGTCGGCCGCATGAAATGAACTTCAGGGCTGCGAAGTGAATACCGCTGTTGTAGATAGCATAAAAAAATGCCAACTTATAAACACTTCACTTTTATTAATTATTTCATTCCACAATTTTGTAAAAGTTATTTGTATATAATAAATTAAATGATTTTACAAAGGGTACCGACTAGATACAACCGGCGACGGGTGCAGAGTTTTCGTTTTGAAGAATAGGCAAGATCTGCTGTCTGGCGCTCTGAGTGTCAAGTTTCTGCATATTTCGACTGCTGCGTGTTCCGGCGAAGTTTGGAAAGGGGGCGTGTTATTCCCGCCCTCTTGCTATCCAGTATCTTCAGTTGTGTCTTTGTCGGGCGGAGCTTGGATAGGAGGCGTGCTATTCCCGCCTTCTCCACTGTTTTTGTTCGTCGCGTGGAAAAGAGGCGTGTTACTCCCGCCCACCTGATCTCTGCTAATCTTCCGTGACTGCTCTTTTGAATGCCATGGCCATGAAAGAGAACCAACAGCTTGACGACCTTATGAATGGGATCATAAACGGATATGTTCCTGCGGAGTGGTTACGAGAATTCAACGCCTTCCCTACTCTAGATGAGCAAGTGAACGATGTTTTTCGAGAATTTTTATCCGGTATAGATGAAGAACTACAGTCTCTCCAACAACGAAAGGACTACAACGACACCCACAAGGCTCAGGTAAAAGACCTCTGTCTTTTTGCTATATCTATTTTGGGGGAGCCATCTAGATTAGATTTAATTGATTTAGCCTGTAGGACTGGTTATATTAGATTTCTAGGGAATAACCAATGGGAAAAACTCCAAATTCTAAAGAATTTTAGCTCACATTCTAATCCCCCCCCGTACAGGAAAAAGAAAAAATTCTGAATCTGAAAATCCAATTCCCCTCAAAAATAAATTCGGAAATCTAAATTCCGAAGCTAATCTTGATAACCATGATCTTATGGATCAGGAATCTGCTCAAGATGGTGCTGCAAGCACCGATGTTGAATGTTCAAAAAACGACAAGCACCCCTTCTTTATTGAATTCAAAGATATGGATTGGCGCAAAGTTGCCCAAGAGATAAAAGCCCTTGATTCTGATAATCCTCCTCAAGTCAGCCTCTCCGGGGAACTTCTAAAAGTTCTACCCAAATCTGTCAGCCAATTTAGAGATATCCAAAGATACCTAACTGACAAACATATGAATTTCAACACCCTTAACTCAAAAGAACTTCGGCCCCACCAGTGGCTGAGAGGTTGTGCTCTCGAAGCTGGTAGACGGGAGGTGCTGGGTTCGATCCCAATCGCGCCCGTCGGCCTAATCGCTCGGAGTTTTCATGGTTTTCTTTCGAGCCGTGGATTTTCTCCATGCGTAAATACGGATTAGGTTCCCTTAGAAAGACCCCCACGAAGGGCACTCCCCCCGGGCCTATATCCCTAGTGTCGATAATTGGCCGTCAATAATCAACCCAACCCAACCCAAAAGAACTTCGACCAAAAAAAATCTGTATTAGGGGAATCCCCCCCAACACAGACCCCCAACTTATTATCGAAGACCTTGGTAACCATGGATTTAAGGCCACCCGAGCCACCATGCTTAAGAGTCGCAAAACTGGCAGAGGTATGCTAATTTACATGGTCAACGTCCTCCCTTGCACTAACTTTGAGAAGATCTATAAAATTGAGGAACTTTGTGATATAAGTGTTCGTATTGAATACTTCAGAAACAACAATAACCCAAAACAATGTTACCGTTGCCAACGGTTCGGACACGCCTCCGAGACGTGCAGCCTAACACCAAAATGTCTTAAATGCTCAGAAGAGCACCTCACTGATAACTGCCCCAAGACAGGTAAAATAATTCCAAAATGTTCCAATTGTAACGGTGCTCATCCGGCCTCATACAGAGGTTGCCCAAAAAATCCAAACAACATTAAGAAAAAAAATACCCCAACACTCAACACCAAAACAAAACCGCAACACCAAAGACCAAATATAATTGCTGACATCGCAGACATTTTCAAACCCTACAATTACACCATTCATGATAAACCAAACGATATCAACAACAGTGAGACCACTACTGACGTGAATAACGATATCCAGGAAGCCCCAGTTGAGGACACTTCCAGATACACCAAACAAAATAAAACACCACCTGTTATACAAAATAATTATACAAACACATTCAAAGATATGTTTGACAACTTCAAAGACATGAAGGAACTTCTCCAAATTACCAAACTCCTAAAACATTTAAAAAACATCGCCATCAAATCAAAAAATTGCAACAACCCATTCGACAAAATGTATATCATAATAGAAGAATTAGACGCCTTTTCTACGGAGATCAACATTACCAATTATGAATAATTACAATAACCAAAATTTCTCTTCTCTTCTTATTTTCTCCTGGAATTGCCAATCATTGCAACCCAGGATTAATGAACTCCGCTCCTTTATTTCCATTAATCCACAAATCAATATACTCTTAATCCAAGAAACACTTAACCCTTCCTGCAGTATCACCATCCCAGGTTACAAACTCCATCATACACCACGTGCCAACTCTCACTGGGGTGGCACAGCCATCTACATCAAAAATTATATCCCACATCACACAACTCAAAATATTCCACTCCCAGGCATTGACTACACCAGTATTGTCGTCAACTTGCCCCATGCCAAAATCAACTTCACATCTTTTTACGCACGACACGGGCGACGATACCCCATAAATGACTTGACACACATCATTACACAACACCAACACGCATTTATCGCTGGTGACTTCAATGCACATAGCAGGCAGTGGAACTGTCATTCCACCACTACCAGAGGTAGATCTCTTCACAACTTGGTTAGCCATTTCAATCTCAGTCTCCACGCACCTACTACACCAACACACATTCCTGTTGCTCGCAACCAGCACCCCTCTATTATTGACTTCGCCATCACCAAAAATCTTACCTTCCCTATCAACACTTCTGTTATTAATGACCTAAGCTCTGACCACCTTCCTGTCTTCTTCAAAATTGATCTTATCAACCCTATCTCTCCTCCTCCTTCAGTAGCTATTGACTGGAATAAATTCCAAAATTACATCAACAACACCGACCTTACCTACCCCACAATCAACAACACTACTGACATTGATAACGCAGTTAATAAACTAAACAACATCATTTACAAAGCTCAAAAAGATGCCACTTACACCAAATTCAAAAATAATAACTCTTACATCTTACACACTTACATACATAATATCTGTAAACAACGCAACACACTCCGTCGACTCTACCAAAATACCAGAGATCCCACCCTTAAAACAGCTGTCAACAGGCTCAACAATAATATTAAAACCCTTATTCAGAAAGATAAGCAAAAAAACTGGTCTAAATTTCTCGAAAGTCTTACTTGCGAGGATAACTCTCTTTGGCAAATCAAAAAGAAACTCAATAATAATTATACCCCTATTCCTCCCCTTACTGCCAATAATCAAACTGCGTATACTGACGAGGACAAGGCAGAATGCCTCGCTAGCTCATATGAAAGGCAATTCTCTCCGAATCCCTTCCTCGCAAGTCAAGCACACTTTAACAATGTCAATGATACTGTTAATGACTTCCTCTCAACCCCTCCTATCCCTCTCCCCGAAATTCAACCCATCATGATCAACAATATTATTCAAAAACTTAATAATAAAAAATCTCCTGGGTACGATAAAATTTCCAACTATACTCTTAAACAACTTCCTATCAACTGTATTCTCTACATTACGAAGCTCACTAATTCTATCCTCAAACACTGTTATTTTCCTAAACCCTGGAAAACCTCTATCATTTCTCCTATTCCTAAACCATCCTGCAATCTTAATGACCCAACTAATTTCCGTCCCATCAGTCTTCTCTCCTGTCTAAGTAAAGTCATCGAACGCGTCATTAGATCACAGCTCAATGACTTCCTTCACAACAACAACATTCTTATGCCTGAACAATTCGGCTTTAGAGCCAAGCACTCCACCCAACACCAACTTCTTCGATTTGTGGAATTCTTAACTGAAAACTTCAACGAGAAGAAGCCTACTGCTGCCATATTTCTTGATGTCGCCAAGGCCTTTGACAAAGTCTGGCACGCGGGCCTCATTTACAAATTAATTCGGCTTAAGTTCCCGTCTGGACTTATCCATTTAATACACTCTTACCTTGGTGATCGTGACTTCTATGTCCGTGTAAACAACTCACTTTCTCTACTACACATAATACTCTGTGGTATTATTCAGGGTTCAGTCATTGGCCCTATTTTATTCATAATATACTTTAATGACATTCCACGCACACTCTTCACATCACTCGCACTCTATGCGGACGACACTGTTCTCTATGGCACTGCACATCACCCATACAATCTTTACAAAAATCTACAACACCACCTCAACATCTTCATGGAATGGTGTGATCAATGGCGCATTAAGATAAAAGAATCTAAAACTACTGCTGTTTACTTCACTACTCCTAATAGATTAACCATCAATAACACTACCATTCCCTGGTCTGACGATGCCA
This sequence comes from Maratus michaelseni, assembly GCA_963931845.1. Taxonomy (NCBI): domain Eukaryota; kingdom Metazoa; phylum Arthropoda; class Arachnida; order Araneae; family Salticidae; genus Maratus; species Maratus michaelseni. The sequence goes on along the minus strand of OZ007597.1, from coordinate 94,549,776 downwards.
AGTACCTGGGAGTTACCATTGACAAACGCATTACCTTTAAAAAGCATATTCTTAATATCCGCGGTAAAGTCGCCGGAATTTCCAAAACCCTCGCCCCCCTTCTTCGCAGTCAATCACTCTCCATACACAACAAACTCTTAATATATAATGCTTGCATTCTCTCTGTTATCACATATGCATGTCCAATCTGGGGCTTCACTTGCAAAACCAGTATGAACAGCCTCTCTAGTACCCATTACAAACAGCTCCGTTACATCAGGAACGGGTCTAGATACCTCAAAAACTCCACAATTCTCAAAGATCTGAAAACGACTTCACTCAAACATCGCATTAAACACCTTGCGAAAAAGTTCTACAATGACATTAATCACATTCCAAATGAACTCATTTATGAGCTACCTGACTACGATGCTTGCAGTCCATCCAACCGGAAAAAACCAAGGTACTCCACTATTCTTGATGAATAGTCCTTCCGAGCTATAATTCTTACCTCAAAAATTTTCTCTTTAATTAAAAAAAATATACATATATATATATATATATTATTATATAATTTTTTACTGATAATTTTATTTTGACTTTTCTCCTAAACTTCTCTTAACATCTTTACTTTACCTCGTCTGGCATATTTTTTTTTTTTTTTAACTATGAACTATTTTTACTTTTATACTTTAACTAGTAAATTTTCATTATTTTATAGATATAAACACTATCCTATTTTTTGTAGTCAATTGGACTACGGCTAGACATTTCATATGGCTCTCTCAGGATTTGATATACACCTACTCAAAGCCAAGGTGTGCAGTTGCTTCGCAACTTGGAAGTCCATTGAACCTATCACAAGTTCAAGTTCAAGTTCAAAGGGTACCCATCCTGCAATCTTATTGACCCAACTAATTTCCGTCCCATCAGTCTTCTCTCCTGTCTAAATACAGTCATCGAACGCGTCATTAGATCACAGCTCAATGACTTCCTTCACAACAACAACATTCTTATGCCTGAACAATTCGGCTTCAGAGCCAAGCACTCCACCCAACACCAACTTCTTCGATTTGTGGAATTCTTAACTGAAAACTTCAACGAGAAGAAGCCTACTGCTGCCATATTTCTTGATGTCGCCAAGGCCTTTGACAAAGTCTGGCACGCGGGCCTCATTTACAAATTAATTCGGCTTAAGTTCCCGTCTGGACTTATCCATTTAATACACTCTTACCTTGGTGATCGTGACTTCTATGTCCGTGTAAACAACTCACTTTCTCTACTACACATAATACTCTGTGGTATTACTCAGGGTTCAGTCATTGGCCCTATTTTATTCATAATATACTTTAATGACATTCCACGCACACTCTTCACATCACTCGCACTCTATGCGGACGACACTGTTCTCTATGGCACTGCACATCACCCATACAATCTTTACAAAAATCTACAACACCACCTCAACATCTTCATAGAATGGTGTGATCAATGGCGCATTAAGATAAACGAATCTAAAACTACTGCTGTTTACTTCTCTAGAACCTTCTCCATTCCTAATAGATTAACCATCAATAACACTACCATTCCCTGGTCTGACGATGCCAAGTACCTGGGAGTTACCATTGACAAACGCATTACCTTTAAAAAGCATATTCTTAATATCCGCGGTAAAGTCGCCAGAATTTCCAAAAGCCTCGCCCCCCTTCATCGCAGTCACTCACTCTCCATACACAACAAACTCTTAATATATAATGCTTGCATTCTCTCTGTTATCACATATGCATGTCCAATCTGTGGCTTCACTTGCAAAACCAGTATGAACAGCCTCTCTAGTACCCATTACAAACAGCTCCGTTACATCAGGAACGGGTCTAGATACCTCAAAAACTCCACAATCCTCAAGGATCTGAAAACGACTTCACTCAAACATCGCATTAAACACCTTGCGAAAAAAGTCTACAATGACATTAATCACATTCCAAATGAACTCATTTATGAGCTACCTGACTACGATGCTTGCAGTCCATCCAACCGGAAAAAACCAAGGTACTCCACTATTCTTGATGAATTGTCCTTCCGAGCTATAATTCTTAACTCAAAATTTTTCTCTTTAATTAAAATAAAATATATATATATATATATATTATTATATAATTTTTTACTGATAATTTTATTTTGACTTTTCTCCTAAACTTCTCTTAACATCTTTACTTTACCTCGTCTGGCATATATATATATATTTTTTTTTTTGAACTATGAACTATTTTTACTTTTATACTTTAACTAGTAAATTTTCATTATTTTATAGATATACTTAACACTATCCTATTTTATGTAGTCAATTGGACTACGGCTAGACATTTCATATGGCTCTCTCAGGATTTGATATACACGTACTCAAAGCCAGGGTGTGCAGTTGCTTCGCAACTTGGAAGCCCATTGAACCTATCACAAGTTCAAGTTCAAATGATCAATAGGAAAATCAATCAAAAAAGGAATCTCAGATCAAAAGGAAATGATCAGTCGCATTTCATGCTACTGCATGATACGTGCGACGCCAATCTTGTTATGCAAATTGCTCGCAGCCGACTGATCCCTTTGAGAAGAGTCCAAAATTTATTTAAATTATAAAAGTGCGGATAACAGAAAATTGTCAACCTCGTAGCCGTGTTTAAGTACCTTAGAAGAACTTTCAAATTTGACAATGTCATAGTAATGCTCGAAGCTGGATATAAATAAAGCTAATTTGCCACAAAGTAGCGCCACGAGTTGTAGGGGCGTTCCGTGATTAGCTTTTGATTCTGTTTTCACGGCCTGAAATGTAATCCTTGAAATATTCGTCAATTTCGCGGTCTTATGACAGTAACGACAATGAGAAAATTTCAATCCTGTCATTAAATAAACTCATAGATTGATGAAATATTGAAATTTCTAATGAAACTAATCAGATTATATACTTCTTTTAATTTTTAATCTTATTTATTTTCTGTTTACTTTTTATAATTTATAATGAAGTGAATAAAACGAATATTTTAAAAGAGATTCATTTCTGAAACAGTGGATATATTTTGTAAAATGCAGAATTTAATGTGTTCCAACAATTTGTTTTGATTGAATTTTTATTATATGGGGATTATAATTGCAATAAACTATTGAACACGTTGTCATTAAATAAACTCGTAGAGTGATGAAATATTTTAGAAGATTCTCTTAGTAGATTCTCTTAGTAGATTCTCTTCAAATTGTTTCTTTTTAAACGACTTCATTTTAATTATTTCTTTTATTACTATTGAAACAACAGTTCTTTTCGAAACCGTTTTAGTATGTTTAAACAAGTTAAAATATGCCAGGGCTGCCTTAATGAAACATTAAAAACAAAATCAGATAATTCGATAAATTGTTCGCCTGAATAGACTTATTCTCGAATTAGGGACATTTTGCATGAACAGAGCTTATTTGTTTCGAAAGTGTAACTATGGATAATAATTCAAATATTTTTAAAATTACATTATTAATTTAAAATAATCATACCACTATTTTGTAAAAGTTTCTTTTAATGGAAGTTTCGTTCATGTTTGGTTAACCGATCCTTTTCAGATCAAGGGGAAATGATGAGTCGGGTTTCATGCTACTGCATGATACGTGTGACGCCAATTTTGTTACGCAAATTGCACGCAGCCTACTGATCCCTTTGAGAAGAATCCAAAATTTCATTTTAATTATAAAAGTGTGGATAACAGAAAATTGCCTACCTCGTGGCCGTGTTTAAGTACCTCAAAAGAACTTTCAAATTTGACAATGTCATAGTTATGCTTAAAGCTGGATATAAATAAAGCTAATTTGCTACAAAGTAGCGCCACGAGTTGTAGGGGCGTTCCGTGATTAGCTTTTGATTCTGTTTTCACGGCCGGAAATGTAATCCTTGAAATATTCGTCAATTTCGCGGTCTTATGACAGTAACGACAATGAGAAAATTTCAATCCTGTCATTAAATAAACTCATAGATTGATGAAATATTGAAATTTCTAATGAAACTAATCAGATTATATATTTCTTTTAATTTTTAATCTTATTTATTTTCTGTTTACTTTTTATAATTTATAATGAAGTGACTAAAACGAATATTTTAAAAGAGATTCATTTCTGAAACAGTGGATATATTTTGTAAAATGTAGAATTTAATGTGTTCCAACAATTTCTTTTGATGGAATTTTTATTATATGGGGTTTATATAATAAACTATACAATACAATACAATACAATACAATAAACTATTATAACTATTATACAATAAACTATTATAACTATTATACAATAAACTATTATAACTATGATACAATAAACTATTATACTATAAAATACAATAAACTATTGAACACGTTGTCATTAAATAAACTCATAGAGTGATGAAATATAGAAAAAAATAATTTCTGAAACATTGGATATATTTTTTTAAATATAGAATTTAATGTGTTCAACAATTTGTTTTAATGGAATATTTATTATATGGGATTAATATTTACAACAAATATTTTCTTACAGTCGTATTCTTCACGCCATTACAAATTATAAGATGCAAACAAAAAATAAATAAGATTAAACATTAAAAGAAATACATAATCTGATTAGTTTTAATTAAAAAATAAATTCCTAAAAAATCTTATAAGTACTGTAAGTACATGATGTTTTTGTTTTATTTCTATTTAAGAACTAATATAAAAATAAAATTTAGAGTTTGTATTATTCCTATGCAAAATCAGAAAAATACATTTTTGTAACTTTATTTTAAAATATTTTATTTGATCTACATGTTGCATATTTACTTATTTTAAGTTTTTAATAAATTCTTTAAATATATTTTAATTTATACAAATGGATAATTGTTTTTCAGAATCATTTGTGTCTTTGCATTATATCTAACTTAATGTCCCATAATTTAATTTTTATTTAAATTAAGTAACATTATTTAATTTTTTTTCTTTTTTTTTTCTTTTTTTTTTTAAATTTTTCTTTGGGAAATATAACTGTACATTTTCCAAAATCTCTCATGTACATTATTAAGTATATTGAAAATGTCAAATATTTAAATAGATTGATTTAATAAAAATTCATTTATTTTAAAAGTATTAAACAAGTTTAATAATAATAATAATGATACTTTATAATTCAAGCAACTTGTAGAACAAAAATTTAATAAATTAAGATTGCACATCCGAAATCATCTGCTGTTGAATGATATTATTAAGTGAAATTTTATAAAGCATAAAAGTATTAGGACACGTGAAAAAAAAATCGCTCTAAAAAATAAATGAATTAGTAACTTTGAATATATTAAAGTTCATATGCTGTATAAAACAAAATTCCGATTTTTAAATACATGAACTATAACATGAATATTATAAAATTGTTGAGCATCAAATGCATAAGAATGGAAACAAATAATAACCAAATGTCATTCTGTATTTATAAGAATAAAAATATGTTTAAAAAATTCGCATTAATTAATATGAACAAAACATATGCTCATAAAAGCTTAAATAATAAAAAAGATAAATGAAAACTCCAGAAACGCATTTTTCTAAATTCAATAAACTTTTATTTTCTACAACAAAGATCCCTACTCAAATTAAATTCTTATAAGAGAATGAACTTGTAGGGGGAAAAAAATGTATATGTACAAAAATAATGAACTTAATTATGATTACTTTAGATTTAATATAATAAAATTAATTAGCATACTTCCAAAACAGATTTACCAAAATTTCATCATCATCAGTGCATGTGCATCATTGCCTGAAAACGCGAGCATCCCATTTTCCTCTTCAAAATTGCCGGTTGACAAGCATACGTGGGCAGTTTCGCTGGTTGAGGCGCTCGCAGGGAATGTGGTATGAACTACAATTCCAGACTTTCCAATGTCTACTACGGCGCTCCAGTTCTTTCGTACAAATGTGTATTCGGCTTTTATCTGGCCAACCTCATTAATGCTATTTTCGAGGCTACCGAAAAAGACAGGCTACCGCGGTGCATTCCACATATCTTTTTTTACAGACCGCTAGTGTGACGTGATGCACTTTTCGTACACCTGCATTGGTGGATTCGAGTATCACGTGACTCCCGCGGTCTGTAAAAAAAGGTACGCGTAAAGCACCGCGGTAGCCTTTCTTTTTCGTTAGCCTCGTGCTATTTTTAAGTTCCATCATTTTCCCAATGACTGGAAAAAAGCCGTCATTGTTCCTATTAAGAAACCTGGAGAAGACCCTTCTCCGACCAGGAGCTATCGTCCGGTTCCGGTTAGTTTACTCCCTGTACTTAGAAAACTGATTGAGCATATTTTTCTTGCACACCTGCAAAATTTTCTTCCTGACACTCCCGAATAATTCGACTTCAGGCCCAAACTTTCTACAGCACAACAGCTGCTTAGGATGATCGAATGGATCCATGAAGATTTAGACAACTCTGAGTACGTTGGCTCACTTTTCATTGATGTCGCCGAACAATCCGAACAGTGGAGCATCGGTTGAGGGGCTTCCTAGTTGCAAGCAACTTAACACCCAGTCTAGTGATAAAATGTCTTGCTTATAAAATTGAGCCAATCGGAAAAAGATGAACTTTAGTTTTAAAACTACAAGGAAAGGACAGAATAATGGTTAAAATTTAAAAATGGAGAAGGTAGATAAATTTGAAATATAAATACTAAAGTTAAAAAGTTAATGGCTAGAAACTAGCATGAAAATTAAGTTAATAATAAAAAACAAGGTATAGCTGTAGTTGTAGAAACTACTGTGGAAAATTGCATAAAAGTTACATTTTTAGAAAGATCGTTCAAAAAAGTTGTTTGTTTGAGAGATGAGTTACATTAAAAAATGTATAGATTCTGAGATAACTTCAGTGAAAATTAAGTTAACAGCCGAATATCTCATTCCATTAAAGTAAATAAACAAAAGATTCATTCATCGCGAGTCATAGAAATATTAAACCATGGAGGTAATCATTCGCAAAGCAAGATCTTCATGGTGAATTTTACAACGCTGTCTGGTGTCGAAAAAAATTGCATCTGTAAACAAGGTATACGTTATGAGAAAAAAAAAGACATCCTCATTTTACTCATAGCAGACGATATAATTTATTTCACTGAAATAACAACGATGATTTTTCTACATTGTAAAACTAGTTATAGCATGAAACGAACGCACCTCATTTGTCACGTTTAACGAACAATTTCCAACTTGTTTGATATGTAGTAGTTAAAATTATTTAATGAAATAATTACTGTGAGTAACACAAAAATAAAACCAATTGATACTTATGGTACAAATGGAATTTTTGTAAAATCATATAATTTTTTCTATTTAAAAAAGTTAAAATAACATTTATTTGATGTGGATTAACCGTCCAAACTCAACTATATCATATCTCTCGTGATATAAGATTTTAATGAAGTTTGGCATCATATGAATATATGTAAAACATTTTTATGAATGAAATATTACAGTAAATCGAAAACTCAGTTTGCAATTAATGAGAGGTTTTTGTGTCATGAAAAATATTTCAATCCCCCGAAAGTTTAAATTCACAATTACTATCAAGATTTTAACATTAACAATTGTAGAATAAGAATTTCGTAAAATAAATAAATAATTTTAAAATGTGAAAGATTTAATTAGTTCCAAGTAAGTTTGAATGTCAATATCATAATTTAAAACTGCTCAAATGAAATAACATCTTTAACTTGTAATCTTTTTTTTTTTTTTAATAGAAATTTCATGGAGGAGAGAAAATAAGCAAGTTAAAAATCAAGTAAATTTGCTATAAAAATGTCCTTAGCTACTTCAATCGTATGATTTAAATTGCGTTTTAATCATTTGATATATTTTTAAATCATTGATTAAACCCATAATTTAAACTCTAAAATGTTGTGAAACTATTAAAATAAAAAATAAACATAATTTGTAAAAGTTATTTTACCAACAGAATAAGTAAAAGAGACTTTGAAAAATTATTTACAGGCTATTTTTTTTATAGATAAGAAATATTTTATCAAATATAAAAATAATTAGGATACGAATGATTCTGAAGAACAATTGTAATTCTGTATAAATGAAATATATTTAAAGAATTTAATAAAAACTAAAAATAAGCAAATGTGCAACATGTAGATCATATAAAAATATTTTAAAATAAAATTACAAAAATGTATTTTTCTGACTTTTTCCAGACTGGTAAATTTTCTTTTTACGTAATTCTTATCTTCATGGAATGGTGTAATCAATGGCGTATTAAGATAAACGAATCTAAAACTACTGCTGTTTACTTCTGTAGAACCTTCTCCACTCCTAATAGATTAACCATCAATAATACTACCATTCCCTGGTCTGACGATGCCAAGTATCTGGGGGTTACCATTGACAAACGCATTACCTTTAAAAAGCATATTCTTAATATCCGCGGTAAAGTCGCCAGAATTTCCAAAACCCTCGCCCGCCTTCTTCGCAGCCACTCACTCTCCATACACAACAAACTCTTAATATATAATGCTTGCATTCTCTCTGTTATCACATATGCATGTCCAATCTGGGGCTTCACTTGCAAAACCAGTATGAACAGCCTCTCTAGTATCCATTACAAACAGCTCCGTTACATCAGTCTAGATACCTCAAAAACTCCACAATACTCAAGGATCTCAAAACGATTTCACTCAAACATCGCATTAAACACCCTGCGAACAAATTTTACAATGACATTAATCACATTCCAAATGAACTCATCTATGAGCTACCTGACTACGATGCTTGCAGTCCATCCAACCGGAAAAAACCAAGGTACTCCACTATTCTTGATGAATAGTCCTTCCGAGCTATAATTCTTACCTCAAAATTTTTCTCTTTAATATTTAAAAAAAAAATTATTATATAATATTTTATTAAATAATTTTATATTGACTTTTCTCTTAAACTTCTCCTAACATCTTTACTTTACCTCGTCTGGCATTATCTTTGTTTTTTTGAACTATGAACTATTTTTACTTTTATACTTTAACAAGTAAATTTTCATTATTTTATAGATATACTTAACACTATCCTATTTTTATGTAGTCAACTGGACTACGGCTAGACATTTCATATGGCTCTCTAAGGATTTGATATACACCTACTCAAAGCCAGGGTGTGCAGTTGCTTCGCAACTTGGAAGCCCATTGAACCTATCACAAGTTCATAATTTTTAAATATAGATTAATCTTTATGAAATTAAATTATGCAGAAATATTTAACTAACTTGACTTGAGATTTTGAGTATTTGAATATTTTCAATAGGTCTGTTCTGCTGTATAAATAGAATTCGCCTGGCTTCATTTACAGTCTTTACTGAACTTGATGCGTGGTATGAAAAGACGACGAAGCTCTGAATGAGTAAGAAATATTTGTCGTTTTCGGTGATGTTGTTAGGAACTTTGGAATACACCAAAAAAGACTCGTCTATGTCTCGAAATATCATCCATATTTTCCAAACAGTAGATTTGCCGATACCTGCAAAACTAGACACCATGTCAGCTTGTCAGCTCCTGTAAAGGCGTGGATGAAGAAAGGTAAAAGATCTGGAATTTCTTCTGGAACTTTCCTGTGCAACTCGTGGATGGAAGGGTATTACAGATTCTTTCCGCTTCCACACTCCAACAACAATTCTTCTAGATTTGGTAGTCTAGAGAAAGCATACATGGCAATCACTACAACATCACTGTCAACAGTTTTTGTGATCTTTGAATGACCCCAATATACAATAGAATGACGAACATGAAGTAAAAGACGGGCATACTCTTCTTCTTGGAATACTGGAGAAATGGCTTCAAAAGTACCCTTACGTGAACTAATTACCGTGTCTCTGAAGGTGTAAATGACTTGTTTATCAAATAATTTGTAACCAGATGTAAATTTGCAAAACTGAAAATATTCAACTGAGTCCTTTACACCCTAGAAATCATTGCAAATACAACAAAATTTAACACTGTACGAAGAATGATTTATATAACATATAAAAACTTTAAAGATCTACGACAATTTCAAGTTATTTCAAACTAAAAATACGATTGTTGAATGATAGAGAGAAAAGAAAGGGGGGATTTTTTTTTCAACCAGGCTTTTTATACCATAAATATCAATATTTCTGCACGAAAATTAAATGCGGACATCGTATACATATTTTATATAATATACAAATTTTTTAAAGCTTTAGTACAAAAATAAGTATTAAAAAAAATAAAAACAAAACACGACTTTCAACCGCAGACAATCTCCCCCCCCCCCTCCCCCACCCCGCCAGTGGGAGGGGATCTGAACCTATGATCGATTGTCTCCCGATGTTGTTTTTTTGTTGTTGTTCCATAGTGTATATATAAGCGCTGTTTAAAATTTCATACTGGTATCAGGAAGTGAAATGTTTTGATGAAATTTGCCAACCGCGGAATCTCCCCCCCCCCCAGCCCCCCGATTATCTCCCGGTGGATTTTTGTTCCTTAATATATATATATATAAGTGCTGTTTAAAATTTTATATTGGTATCCGGAAGTGAAATGTTTTGGCGAAATTTGTCGCTAACTACACTGACTATAAGAAGTATTTCACGAAAAATTAGTGATTGCTTTCAAAATATATAATGTGTGCAAGGTCCGATCAAGCCCAAAGAGGCTCAGTGCCTTGTATTCTTTTGGGGCTGAGAATATTCATTCGGAGCCGTATTAAGAATATCCAAATACTCAAAGAAATTTGGAAGGAAGTGCAAACATAAACAGTAACTAAACTTCATTACATAAACTTCATTACATAGTAAACTGGAGGTCTTAAAATGTTACATTTAAAGTACTTTTGATGGCTCGTAGAACTTGATAAAATTTCACTGAAAATTTTAGCAGAACACTTGAGGACCTCTCACGGCGCACCAGTGTGTCACTTCTCACCGTTTGAGAACCACTGCAATAATCTACAATAGGGATGACCAACCTTTTTAAGTGTGTATGCCAAAAATGCAAAAACAATATATCTCAACATTTTAACGTGCCAAATGTTTACAAAGGAAAAAAAAAAAGATATTGCAGCATATGGCTGCTTATACGAAACACTAGTTAACAAAATTGGTCGCTTACATGTATTAAATACATGAACATAGTTCATGATTAAATAACTAAAATCAAAATACGATTTTTCTGTATATTGAGATCTGTCATTAGTTTAATGAAATTTTCATTCAGAAATATTCATTTAGTGATTGTAATAAACAGGGCTTAATTTCTTCGAAAAAGCAAGTACCGGAGCCTTAATATTCTGCAGTACTAACACCCGTAGCGTACCCCTCCCCCACTCCGCCGTCACTCCGATCTTCATATTTATATTTCATACATTATTTTAAAAATTTAAAGCATTGTTTTTTTATTTAGCAAAATAAAAATTTTAAATACATCTATCTGCGTATACTTAACTATCAATTAATTCTACTTTTTAGTTATTACTACTTCCAAATATAAACCTTTGCCTAATCTAAATGTTAATTAATCGCAGAATAGGAAATAGTGTTAACACAGAAAATGAATAGTTCGGAGTAATGCAAAATAGTATAGCAAAATATAAGCAAATATATAGCAGTATAGCAAAATATAAATACAGACTGTTTACTCATTATTCTGATCAAAATAGCATTAAAATGTTTTGAAGTGGAAATAAATAAAATTTTGAATTTAAGACAAATTGAGCTCGAGCCTGCCCAAACCCGAAGACTGATATAAAAATCGAGCCTGTTTCATCTCCACCTCTTACGTGAGCGACACATTACGTCACTTATAAGTGTTTTGATACAAAACAAGGGAAAAGATTGGATATGGAAGGGGAAGGAAAGGGTAATTTAGAATTCGTTTTTCGGAAGCGTTATTGCACTGGGCTCCGGAGTGCAGTGTTTATGAGCTACGGTGAATTCTGGCCAATATTTAAATATTTACTAAACCAGAGAAGTACCGAAGCTGAGCTCCGGTGGGCTCCGGCGCAAATTAAGCCCTGGTAATAAAGAAAGAAATGTTATGAATTTTTAATTTGTTAATGCAACATCTAACTTATAATAGTCCCAGTTGCACTAAAATGTATTAATAATTTATTAGGATTTTTGCTTTTGTACGTTTGATAGAGAATGTTTTATACCCGGTTCATATATTCTTATTTTAATAATATCCATAATAAAATTGGGTCCACTAGTCATTTTATTGAAGGGGCTGCCTAATGAAATTCATTTGAAGAAATAAAGCCTTTAAAATTCAAGTGTTTACTTGTCTAAAGCGTACTTGGATGATTTTTGGCTTCTATATGGGCACGATCAAGAAAATATGTATCCGTTTTGCACGATCATTAATAAAAATGTTAGATGTGTTTTTTAATCTGGTGCGATGAAATTTCATTCTTTACTGTCTTACTATTAGAATAACCAACGATTATATATAAGTAATATCAGTACTCAGCGCGAATCTAAAAGAATTCTAATTACAGGCGAGTGCTTCATCAATCACTACATTACACTTTTCTAGTATGCACAGACACAGACTTTAAGGAGTATTTAAATAAGCCATCATCATTGCTGGATAGATTATTTGCATAACGTTCCCTTACTTTAATTCGTACACTTAAATTGTGTTAATTTTATTTAATACATATTTCACATTAAAATCTTTCCGGGATGAATATTGAATATTCTAAAATATTTTACAAGAAAATAAATCTACATATTTTTTAATTGAATATAGAATTTAAAAACTCTTTTGCACTAACAAATTCAAATATTGGTTTAGACCAGCTGTTCCCAACCTGGGTTACGCGGCGGGCCTGCTGGGGTTACGTGAAAATTCGGAGTTTACCCATATCACGTCATCTGTGGGTAAAGAGAAGAAAAACACCAATAGGCGTGAAGAACAGCTTCCCCTTCGTCCAATAAACAGTCTTTTTCCGAAGGAAATTACCCTCAGAGGTGGGGTTGTTGCCACTCGTGGGTAAAGTCCAAAAATGATTTAACTGAAAACACATAAAGAAAGTTGATAGTTTTGGATTACAAAATTATCTCATGTATTACTTCAATATGTTACACTCAAAATGAGGGTAATCTATTCTATGTCACTAGCTCCGTCTACTGCGGATCATATTGCATGAGTATTTATACATTTTCCCAATCTTTTCTAAAACTACCATTGATCATTTTGCAATGTTCTTTTCCCACGCCTTATTTATTCAAGTTTCTAATTAGAATTACAGAACGCTTAAATTACGCCAGAGCTTCTGATTTTAATGTTTTATTTTAAAACATGTTAAAAAGCAGGCCCTTATTTTCATAGGCTGAGTTATATAACTAACGTATACTAATTGGAAAGCTTCCTTCCTTTTAATGAGTAGTTAATTTGAATTGTTTACTTATTATTTGAATGATTTGGTTTACATTTAAAATGCATAACTAGTTGAAATCTGAAACTCTTAAGAGTATTGCAACTGCCATTGAAATTCAACGATTCGGGAACTGCAATTTTTCGAAACAATATTATTATTTAGAATTTCAAGAGAACATGAGTGCAGTTGTTAATAGGCATGTTCTCATAACGGATAAATACTGAATAATCATTCTTTATGATACTTTAAATAATACTGAAAACATCAGTGCTCCCTTAATGAATAGAAAATATAATAATGAACAATTCTTGAAATATGGATTTCGCATTCACAGGAGATGAAGATTTTAATAATATGTGGGGGAGGAGAGGAGTGGGTGTTTATGATAAATGGGGGTGATCCGAACTGAAAACCCTAAGCAAGGGGTACGTGAAAGAAAAAAGGTTGAAAAGCGCTGGTCTAGACTATTCTTTTGTTAGGCGGATTGCCATAGTTTCCATTAAAATTTCGAATCCTACCCGCGATTTTGGAAATTGTGTTCGATTCAGCACCTTGGCGAAAAAGTTTGGTGAAAAACCTTGGCGAGAGTCCTGCGCGTAGGGTTGCACAAGATTTTCAGATCAGCAGCAGCAGCAGCATCTGGACTGGACGACTACATGTGCTTACCGCATGGTGATTGTGATTTTTGCTTGAATCCGTTAGCTTTATTTTTTCGTAATAGCTGAGTTCACAGTATCATTATTGGAGAGTCTAAACTATAATTTTACAGTTGACGAAAAATCCACAGCTAAACAATTTGCTGTTATTAGAACGTCCTTCCAAAATTCTGATGAAGTGTGCTCTTTTGTGCAAGAAATACAGAAAGCTACAAATACGAACTTTCGAATAAAACTTGCAAAGCCGAATATGTAAAGGTAATTTTTTAATATTGTTATTGCATATATAAATTATGTCGTTTTGTTGCAGACTTGCTTTGTTTTTCTGAAATTTAATATAAAATGAATGATTGGACATATTTAATATAAAATGAATGATCAGACTGATTGGAAAGGTTCTTATTTAATTTTGGAATAAGCATTCACATGTAATGTAAAAAATATATTTATTTTTATCAAATGCAGTTCCTTATTATTATCTATTGCGTGCAGAATTAGCATGTTTTTAATGCAGTGATATTTTACTCTGTTTTAACCATGCTTTTTGCTGTGATATCAAAACAGTGAATAGTGCTTTATTTCTACCTATACATTTCATGCAACATTTAAAATGGAAATATCAATTACTTATTCCAATGTTCTTGTCTTTAAGTCATCTGGTAAAACAACTGCTATAGAATAGTTTCAACAAATACTATGGTACTGTAAAAATAAATTCTTACATCCAATATAAAATATTGAATGTTATTAATAAATTAATTTAAAACCTGTGATTTTCAAATCGATATTCTTGCTCATTCAACTTAAATTTCTAATTATGTATGTAATGTAATAATGTATTAATTTCTTTCATTATATTATTAATCAATTATTTATTAAATTATATATAAAATTTAAAATAAAATAAATTAAAAATTATTAAATTCATTATATTATTAATCAATTATTTATTAAATTATGTATAAAATTTAAAGTAAATTAAAAATTATTAAATTCATTATATTATTAATACATTTCATTAATTATAGGGTGCAGTGTGTACTATATGTGTACTCTTGTATGACAACATGAAAATAAGAAATATTGTTTTCCTGATATTCCCCACTACCATGATTGCTTATCTTAATCTGATATATATATTTTAAACTTCTATCTTCTCTGTCATATAATTGACTGATCATAGCAATCTCTGTACATGATTTGCATTGTTATTCATCAGCTTTAAATGTGTTAATTTTTTCAATGAATCAATCCTAATATATCTAAAATGTTGCAGAGATTTTAGATTGTATTTAGTTTCTTAGCCATCTGCCCCCCCCCCCCTACAAAAAAAAAACACTCAGGATAACTACACAAATATAAAATTTAACTTTTGTTAAGGTGAATAAACATGTTTTTAAGTAAACAGTTTTTACATTTTGTTGTTATTACTAATTATTAAACCATTCCTTATTCTTTTAAAAATTTTATTAGTTGTTTATTTTTTGAAATTTCCTTTAATAATTAATCAGTAGTACATTACATGAATTATTGTAGCCCCCCACCCCTTCCCTTTCTCAACAAGGATTGGTTTAAGTTGGAAAACTTCATTTTTTTTTTTTTTTTCAGAAAAAGTTTGAAAACTTTCAAAATTCATGAATGGTGCAAGAGGGATTGTCTGGTGAATCTACTGGTCCCAGGATATGTTGCTCTCAGGAGATCACTCATGCGTAGTTTTACTGTAGTAATTGGCTATCATTTGTGATCTTCTGCAAGAAATTTTAATTTGGGCCTTGGACGTGTGCTATTTTTGCTTCCAAATTTGTCAAGCAGGAACTGTGGTAAATATAATGTCAATCAATGAAGTATATTGACTGTAAGTATGTAGTTTTTCAATGTATATTTAGTTTGTTGCATAATAAAGAGAGATTTTAAAATACTACATTCTACATTGTTTGTTGTTTGGTACTTTCATATTTCGTATTTTCATATTTCTCTTCTTTATTAATTAAATTGTTAATTTACTGTCTCCCTAAATCCATGAGAAAATAAGTTTATAAATTATGTAAAGCAATTAAACATTTAATTTGTTGCTTTGCTTGTAATACAGGCAGCTGAAAATTAATTCTTAAAAATGGAATTTAACTATTACTCTTCATAATTTATTTTACTCAAATTACTTTATTGTTTACTCCAAGTGATTTAACAAAAATGCAATTTTTGAAAACTGAAATTCAAACATTGTCAGGTGTGCATTGCTATTGACCATCCCAAAACTACAGCAGTGAATGTTTCGAGATAATAAATGCAAATGTGTTGTATGTTTTCCGATATAAGTTTAAAAAAAAAATTATTGAATATCAAGGGAAGGAGGAAACAGTGTTGAATTCAAGGGGTGGCCCTTGAAAAAATGTCCCCCCCTCTTCCCTAGAAGTTTTGAGATTTTATGCTTTTAATGGTCAAAAAGTACAATTTCCCCTCCAGAGCTTTATAATGTCCCTCCCGGAGCCACAGAAATCCCTTCCGGAGAAAAATGTCTGAATTCAACACTGGGGATAAGTTTTCTGATTTTTTATTTATTTACTGCATTATGTGTCATATTAGCCATAGTATTCCTGAAAATATTACATAAACGATTAAAAAAACATTAAAAACATACTAGAATAACAATTATAGTTGTCTTTTTTAAAGAAGATATTTAACATTGGATTTCCTTTAAACATGTCATTTTAATATAGACATATGGAACCTTGAAAGTAGCATTTTCGCATTTTATCTGTAAAAAATAAAGATAATACTGTAGTAGCTTCCTATTAAATTGCTCATTCAGATATAGCCCTATTTTTTTTATCCCCCCCCCCCCCCCAACTTGGGGAAAAAAATAAAGGTTTGTGCAGTAACACCACCACTTTATAATTTTATTTGATTACAAGAAATGTGTTAATTTTTTTTAAAAAAGTTTATGCATATACAAATACTTTTTTTTTACGTACATTTCGATATAATTCTACTTTTTTGCTTCTTTAATGAATGGCAAATGTGATAAAAAATATAATGCTATGAAATTTATAATCAGTTTGAAGTTAAAAGTTGCTTTAACACACCCTCCCCCCAATTCCCACTTAATGAATAATTCCATGCACTTTTTAAAATATTTAGTGAGTTTTTTTTCTGAAAACAACCCTATCATGCCAATTTTCTTTCCATCGATAAGTTTCTTTAACAGGGGTTGATCCAGGCAAAATTTGGGGCCTATTTAGGGCCCCTTTACAAAAATCAATTTAATAAAATGGGAACCTTCACAAAAATCAATTTGACAAAACTTGCTATTTATTATTTATTTATTGTTTTGTGATGTTTTAAAATGTAATTTGTAAACAAACAAGTTCACCAGAGAAGAAAACTTCACCAAAAGGATTTTAAAAAGTTTTTGTTTATAAATGCTTGGTTTGAAATTAACTGGATTTCAACTTCCATTATAAAATGTTATTTTTCACAAAAATATAATAAATTTCACAAAAATAACCTTTACTTTTCACAAAATGGACCCCAAGGAAAAAAAAAACCTGCATCGACCCCTGTTTAATTAATGAGTGGCTGTAACACATACTGCACTATAAATAAAATATAATATAGTAATATTTTTTCTTTTTATTGGAACTGGAGTTAAAACTACTTGTATTTCTGATATCTTCAAATCCACAGATATTCTTAGCAGTTTGAATGAGACATTTCTTTTCATCTCGCTGATTAATTTATGTATTTTAATAATAGACTGAAATTTGTTTTTCTTTCTTTTCTTTAAGCATGCCAGTGCTTGGCTTTGATGTTATTATTTTTCATTTTTTAATTATAATAACTGAAAATTATTAATAACTTGTTTCTCCCATTAGATTAATACATACCTGTTTTTGCAGGCTAATAAAATACAGTTTTCTGCTGAGTATCGTGCCATCATCATTAGCATGCCAAACTGTTATTTATGTATTTTATTTCTGATATGTAGTATATCATTATATTCAGTAATAAATTTGTTATATGATAATATTTATAATATAGAACAATATTTTGTTGTTTTATTTCTGTAACTTGAATTTTCAAATAAAGGAAGTTTATTAAAAATTTTCTGTTATCATTTGACTATAATTTTATTATAAATGATCATTTCATATATCTACTTGTGTTTAAATAACATAATGTATATTAAGATATTAAGAAAATACTCAAAGCATTTTTTAATTAAAAAAAAGGGGTTAAAAAGAAAGTTTATTTAAATTTTACTATTAAAATTTTTATTTTAATACTAGCAAATCCACTCGGCATTGCCCGGTCCCGTCAACAAATAATACGGAATGCAAAATCGCTGAACGAAACCCTTCTTCTGGTAACGCTTTGTCTTTCGGAAATTAAATAGAGAGATTTACACGAAGTGGAAGTAAATTTAATACCAGCTCCTCAAATGTCTGGATCATTTGATTCAAAACGGGTCAGTTTTTAGTCAAAAATTAAAAAAGGTTATTTTTAGGTAAAAAAGGTCCGATTTTCACAAAATTTACATTTTCGGAATCAGAAGAAAACTGAGTTTCGATTCAAATAATCCAATACTTTTCTTAATACTCGAAAATGAGTGAAAATGAATTTTTTTTCGTTTTCTGAGATTATCAAGTTGGTAACTTTCTTTTGCAGCTTCAATAAAAATACTTTGTACAGGATGAAAACAGAGTTTTTAAATCCACATCGTTCATAATGTTTTTGTTTATATTTTGAAAGTCCATTTTCAGGTTCAGACATGTTTATATTATGGATGTAAACAAAATTTTTTCTAGAAATATTGCAATTTTCTTTATAAAATATTTTATTTCCTCTTCAAGTTTAGTTTCCATTCTGTCAGCACTAGAATTATTACTGTCACGACACCAGAGGAAAGGGAAAAAAACTGTCTTCCTGTGACGACAATCGTTTATAACTCAAGATATAATTCATTTATTAGTAAATGCATCCGAATTTGGAAATATTCTTTTGAAATACTAAGAAATCAAATAGCGTTTCAGGTTTTCTGATAAATAAAAATTACCTCTCCGATAATGGTAATAAAAATTGCATATTGTGTCAATTTCCCAGGCACTACAGTCATATAAATGTTATCATTGTTTTGTAATTCAAGGAATATCAAATTTATAGGAAAATAAAAAATGTAGGGCCATTCTTTGACAAAATCCCTGCTGGCTCTGCCTGCAAACAAGTTAGGTTTCGAAGTGGGCAGTTTCAACTGCTGCATCATGGCAAAAAGCTCATTTCTTCCACAATTACCAACAGACAGGCATACCACGGCCTGCACCTTCGAAATCTACCTGTGCCTGTAGTCCGAGCCGTTAGGGATTTTTTTATATTTCTGAATAGATAAAATTTTCACTTTGAGCCCGACTCAGAAGGATTGTTATGAAAACAGAACCTGAGCCCATCTCATCTCTATTTCATACCAACTGTAGCATAATTAGCACAGTCAGCAAAAGAGACAAGCTCACTCCACCATTGCAACTACTTTTCAGTCTATTTTGATAACATAACAGTTCAACAATGTATGGAAATTAGTTTATCTTAATCATGTGAAATAGAAGTATTGTAGTTTGCCTCTTTTGTTGGCTGTGGATATTACGCACTGACATGCTCATAGAGCTCAAGATTACTTTGTATAAATGTAGAAGCAACTCTTTTGGTGAGAATATTCACAAATCAAACAGATAAATAGCACACTTTTAGTCACATTTTCTGACAAAAAAGGATTGAGCCAGCTTTCGTAGACATGCACAAAAACATGCATATTTTGATATAGCTCATAACTCAAGTTGTTTTTGTTTTTCACATCTTTCTTTAAAGGTTAATTTTATGCAGTTTTATTGAAAAAAATTAAAAATAAAATGGCTGATTTTAAAGGAAGATTATCATGATCCGGATGAGTTCACTCCGGAAGTGTTATAAATTTAGCACTATTATATATATATATACCCGTATACAAATACGTAGGGTGACACCACCCCGCCAGTAGTTGATCAAATTTTTGATATATTGTGCCATTTCAAACAGAAACCAGTTTTATATGTAGCACTAGACATAATATTTTTGTTTGAATATTAGTGCACCTGTTATTACATTGTTGTCAACCATCTGCTGTAAGAGAAGCCATTATATGAAATTTTTTTATTAAAAAGTATAAATATTTAGTTTTTGATTAGTTGGAGACAATTACAATAAGTTAAATTAATCCACTTCCATCTAGCTTATTTCAACTAATATTTTTATAAGAATTATTGTTAATCACAGGCCAATGATATTTTAAAGATTAATTTTTAGATTTTCGATTGATCAACCACTGGGAAAATGGCAATTTAAAAAACTATATATTTATAGTTTTGTTGGTATTTAATTTCAGCGGATTTCATGTTTGTCCATTATAAGACATTCATTAAGGGTTGTAGCCCTGTTTAATGAAAAATTATAAATTTTGTCGTTTGTCCAAAGTTGTATATGTAGGTAGGTATAAAGGAAAAAAAGCTGACTCATAGTGGAACTTATGCAGAAATGAAAAGCAGTATTGTCACATCTGAAAAGAAGATAATGATTGTCAAGGTTTCCTTAAAGCGCATACTTAAATTAGTTTGAAAAAAAAATTCCAATGAAACTATTTATGTAAAAAAATACTTTTATATATTTTAGGCTAAAAAGATACGATTTGACAAGAAACATTTTTTCTTTGCCAAATGCAAGTGATTTTAAGGCATTTGGAAATTGTTAAATAAATAAGTGTTTACATTCTTAAGGAACTTAAACAATCAAATACTTTATTATTTCTATTATGCTTATTGCTTATATACTATAACTTCTTAATCCAAAATGATCATGATAAGAGAAATACTAAGTACCCAATAGATAGTCTCGCTCGGTAGTTTTTTCAAAATATTTTTTTGTTAGTTTATTTGATTTAATATTTTTTTTATGCATGGATTTTTGCAATAGATTTTTAACCCACTTCTTGAGAGGCTAGAATTATATAAATTATGTACAAAGGTGTGTTTCCAATGACAATACATTTTAATATTTTTACAACTTAATTTTAAATTGATACATTAATATTAAGACATTTTTCAATTAGTGACCACGCGGATTAAATCACCAAATATACTCTGTAACTCGTGCAATTGTGTGGGAGTTGAAAAAAAAACAATGGATTTAATTATGTGACAAATGTTCACCAAAATATGCCAAAGCGCTATTTTAAAGAGTTAAAAGTAGAAAATAAATTATAAATAAAGAAGAGTGTAATGGGCGATTCCATCGTTATGTGTGTGGCTTTTAGAGAGTTTTTTTTTTTTTTTTGCAAATTGCGACAAATTTGAAAGTGAAATTTTTTAGATAAGCTTTATTTTTTTTATTGCTATTACAGGACACATACAGAATCATTTTTGAAGTGACACCTTTAGTCTAAAGTAATAACAATTTAAAAAAAAAAAAAAATAGAGAAAAAAATTCTGAGTTGAAAATAAAAACTAAAAGAATAATTGTTCTGAAATGTTTGGATTACTGAAGTGTCCAGAACAAAGATGTTATATTGTATAATACAGTATAAGATCTTTATAACACGAGTCTATAATTCTCTATATATCATACAACTTCTCAGACATAAACAATGAATTCTGTATTTAAGAAGCATTTGCATTCCCACATTGTTTAAAAAAAAAAAAAAAAAAAAAAAAAAATGCTGCTCTTTAAAAGACTAAATTTTATTCATTAGTTCAACTTGATCTCCTTAATTTGGAGCACTTTAATGAAATAATTGCTATTACAATAAAAAAATTTTAAAGGGGAAAATAATGAATTATTATATAATTATTTTGTCCAGACACATTTGGAACATGTTTATAAAGTAAATTTAACAATGAAATTTATAATCTGCACAACTTCTGCACCAAGGAATGTAATAAAGATATTGTACTGTATTTTGAGATATATAATTTAGGCTTATTTGGCCAAAATCACACTTCAATACATACTTTCAGTTAACTGGAATTCATCATATTCTTTATTCATGCAGAAACAAATGAAAGCATCAAAGATATTATAAACAAAAAAAGAAATCTTAAGATTGTTTTGCATACAGATCCAATACAACTTCTATTATAGTAAAATTTAGTGATACTATCTGGTTTTATTTTTATCACTACAAATAATAAACAGTTATTGTTATAACTAAGTGCTTTGTTTTGATTAATACTGCTACAACTGTTTGAATTATCAATTAATGTTAACATAAATAAAGAATACCTGGAGACACAATGGGCTGTTATTGGTTTACATAAGCAAGCACTTATGAGAATTAGATCTAATTAAAAAATCTTTTTGCACCATTCCCCCCCCCCCCCCACTGAAACAGAGTTTTGGCAAACTTTACTTAATCACCCTAATTATCTTATAAACAAGAAAACTAATTTGGTTAATGATAAATTCTGAGGCAAGAACAGCCTTTACTTAATCTCTATAAACAAGCAAAATGATTTTTTTTTTTTTAATTCTGCTTATTTTTTTTAATTTACAATTCATATGATATTTGTATATGATTTAGCAGACTGTTTTTCAAAATTCACTCATGTTCTATTTTGTTATAGTTCTAAACATTAAAACAGAAAAATTTGTCAAATAAAGTGATGTATATATTTTTTTAAATACATTTACAATTTAAACTGTTCTACATTTTCTGTTGTCACATGAAACATGTGGGAAATTTTAACAGGACTTAGGCAAACAGAATTAAATAAAAAATGCACCCTCCTATTGCTGCTCTTAGTTTAAAAAAAAAAAAAAAAAAAAAAAAAAAAAAAACGTTATTTCAAATACACTGAAAATTGAAAGCAAACAGGACAACCCATTTTAAAAAGCATAAAAACAAAACAAAAAAAGGGAAATTCTGTAAAACTATGAATAATTTAAATAACATTGCTCATATGCAAAACTTACCACGTGTTACTGAGCCATTATACGTAAATTTATTAATTTAAGCATAAAACTGTTCATGCAATTGAGTGTGTTTACTTTTGAAAACATATAAAACAGTTAAAAAATTGTCATTAAAAAGTAAGAAGTTAAATTAAAGATTCAATTTTTGTACTATAAAATAAGTAAATAAACCGATTTCTATTAAAGATATGATATTTTAAATCTTACTAATAAAACACAACTACTTGATAGAAAGAAACAAATGTAAACAACGTTATCGTTTGTAAACAAACCTATTTATGTACTACAGGCGCCATCTATTGGTTAATAATGAAACGTTATGGTTTCAAAATATGGTTGCATAAAGAATAAATTTGAATAATGATTATTTTGGTAAAAGAAATTCAAACATATGAAATGCTGGTGAAGCTTTTTAAAAGTAATATTTAAAAAAAAAAATTTCTAAATAAAATGATTCAAACAATATTATGAATGCAGGTTTTCAATTAATAAAATATTTTTTTTAATGTAATGATTAAAAACTATTATAAATGCTACTTTTTATTTAATTTATTACTGTTTTACTCTACAATATCAGAGAATAAACTCAGAATATTACAGAATAAACTCATCTCTAAATAAACTAGCCTAGATTAAAACTAATATTTCATCATATAGGGTAGATGTGCCAGTAATGGGCCGCCTTCAAAGTTTTTGGTTTATAAAAAAATAACCAATAAAAATTTAGCTTTTGATATATTTTTTTATTACTCCCTCTTCCATGTTTTATAATCTGGGTTATCGTTGACACTCTTAATTAAACCAATCAAGAAGCAGAAAATAATGTTTCACAGTTCCACTGTTTTTCTGTGAAAATCTTAATGAAAATGCTAAGAGCTGGCTTCACTTAATTAATTTATATATTTTTTATTTTCTTGAAAAAATTGCATGTTTTTGTTTTAATAGTAATAGAAAACTTTGAATTTTATGTACCAATGTCTATTTACAAAATTTCATTTATTTTTCAGATTTTAAGACCATGGTCCATTACTGGAATGCTTAATTAGTCAATTTCCAGTAATGGACACCCCATGTGGACGTTACTAAAAAAGCAATTTCAGTAATGTTCATAGTGCATATTTTTTTTTTTATTTAACTGAAAAGCTAAGTAATTACATTTAATTTTTTAAGTTTCACTTACTAGAATGTAATAATATTTTTTTTAAATCGTGCCTAGCATACTTTATAATACAGCAATCAACATCCAATTAGGAAGCAGAGAATAATGTTTAAGGGCACAGGAAAATGAGGAGCTCATGGGGCTCAAGCTCTCCCCATTTAAATAAAGACAATTTTTTAAGTCACATAAGTTATTAAAAATCTATTTTCTATCTTAAATGTTTGATTTTTCATCTCTGACAAAACAACTAGAGCATACATTAAAAATAAAATAAAATTATAGTAGCAATGAAACTAGTAAATCTGCAGATCATGGGGCTCAAATCTCAATTCTGTTATTTTATTTTGAAATAATTTTATTTAGTATTTAAAAAACATTCAATCCATACTTTCATTTATTTGATATTTTATATATAAATTACAAAAAATAATATATCAAGCAGTTTTAGGAAGTTTAAATTATTAAAAATAATAGGAAATAAAATTCCATGCAGTAGTACTCAGATTTTTTTTTAACTAACCCTTCTAACCCCCCCCCCCCCTATGTCTCAATAATTAAAATATTGATCTTGTGATAGTGACAATTAATATAAACAGTGAATTATTCTCATAAATATTTTATTTAATTATTGATATCCTAATTGTTAAATTTATTTGAAAATTGCTATTTTATTTCATTAATATGCTTTCTTTAAATTCTAGTTTTAAATACAATCATAATATCAATTATCTATTATTTATTGTGGGGTGTCCATTACTGGACCAGAGAGTGTCCCATTACTGGAACAGAGGGTGTCCATTACTGGAATTTAGGGTGTTTTGATATATCTCTGTTATTTACAATTAAATTTCGATTCACATTGGGAAATGTGACTATGAGCATGATTAAATATTGTTGGTAGATTAATATAACATTAAAAAACGTGGAATATAATAACAGAGTTTACGCCAGACAGTTTCAGAAGGGTGCTGCACCCTGCCTGCCCTTTGGTTTACAAAATAGCACCCTTCTTGCCCCTTATAAAAAGAATTAGCACCCTTCTTGCCCCTCAGTAAAAAAAGGTGTCCTTTTTCCTTTTTGCATTAAAAAAATTTGCTTTTATAGTAAAAACTGACTCAGTGTTGTCTTAAAAAGAGTGTTTTGACTTTTAAATATCAAAAGTGGCTTTAAAAACCAAAAGAAAATCTCTAACAATTAAAAAAAGTGCCCTTAAGAATCTGAAAAATGCCCTCAAGAATCCAAAAAGTGCCCTTAAGAATAAAAAAGTGCCTTTTTCTCACCAGCAGCACCCTGCCTTTTTTTATACCTGGGGAAACTCTGTAATAATTAATTAAAAAATACTTTTTAAAGAAATTCCTTAAGGGTGTCCATTACTGGCACATCTACCCTATAATTAAATAGCAGGATATCAAACTACATTTAAAATCTTAACTACATACTACAAGCTTGACCTGGTTTAAATCAGTTGATTTAAATAAGTTAAATTTTCAATCAACAGTTTCTTTTTTTTTTTTAATAAAGAGCATGTATTTTCATTTATAAATGGTAATCTCAGGCACTCCCCATTCAGATGAAGGAACTTTCTTTTTAAAGTTACAAATGCTGTTCCAAAGGATGTCATTTTTTTATTTGCAATGTTTGATAATTCATCTGTGAAAAAACACTTCTATACATAACGAAGCAGTACAAATATTGATTATAACATGCAATTCTGCAGATCAGGGGCCCCAACACCCACTATTCAAATCACATCTTCATTTTACTTTATATTTGAAACTTTCAATCCACAGTTTCATTTCTTCATATTATTAATACTATAAGTACGATTTCAGAGATTCACTAATGAATTGTAATTCAAAATCGACTATATGCACTCACTGACACAGAAAAAAAAGGAGGGGGGAGAGGTTATGGTTAAAACCCCTTCCAGACCATTTAAAAATTAAGATAACCTTAAAAAAACCTGCATCGACATCTGTATTCACAGAAAATGAAAAACGTTATTCGATACTTTGGCACTTAACTAGTATTTTCTTTTAATTTCATGCATGTACAGCCAAAAATGAGTTCGTAAATGTATCAAAGTTTCGTCCCCTCCATTTTTTTTTTAGCACATTTTAATAATTTTTACTCTGTTCATTAAACCATTATAATGATTCATTCAGTTTAAAGATTTCCTGTTACATCATCAGTTACAAATCTGGAAAGTGTATCATACTCAGTTAACAATAAACGATACTTCTTTCATTTTCTTATATTTTTTTAGTGTAGATATACATATATCATGGATATAGATTCAATATTGTGAAATTTAGAAAATAAATTCCATTAAATTCAGTATTCTCGTATATATGTCTATTTGTTATTATTATTATTGATTTTTTTTAAAGAAAAAAAAAGGGGGATATTATGTTGTTATTATTATCAAATTATATTGGGAAAGTGTTGACATTTTAAATTTCAGAGACAGAGCTCAAAATGTTTTTGATGAATCATATAGCAAAGTCATAATTAAATTTAGGAAATGATATATTACTTGAATTATTTGATTATATCTAAACATATTTAAATCATATTAGCAATATTAGGTAATAAATATTTTAAAACCACTTATTTATATTCGGTACTGAATGCTAGCGAAAATACAATTGCAATTACACTTGTATTCATTATGCTTCATCAGAAGCAAAATGTTTAAGAACCAATGAGTGGTACAATTCTGTGATGTCTTCTATTAAAATAATGTATAACTAGATGTGTCCCTATTTCGCATTTTAAGATAAAGGGAAACTCTCTACAATTCAAGATTTCTACAAGAAGAAATTTTATTAAAAATCACTTTTGTATTTTCTCTGCTGGAATGTAATTTAAGTTTTAACTATTTTATATAGTTAAAATTTTTATTAACTAATTTAACTATTATTATATAGTTATTTCTTTAAATAATTACAAAAGTAATAACATTTTTAAACAAAGAAATGTAACATGAATAATGTACTTCTAAGAAATCACTCTACAACAGAAAAATAAATTGAAACATGTGCCAACAAATATATAGCCTTCTACACAGAGCAATTGCAGACGTTATTAAAGATTATTTAAGCAAATTACCTAACATATTGAAAAAGTTTTAAAAACTGATTTTTGTCTACCCAAATTAGCACTTTTTCCTTGTGTGTGACAGGGAAGGAGAGGGGAAGAATTCTGGGGCTTTTGTGTTGGTGAAACCAGCCATTAGTGCAAATCCAGAGGGAAAGGAAAATTCACTCCACACTAATGAAAGTTTATAAAATCCTGAATTTTGCCAAAAGCCTATGATAATACATTCAATCATTCATTTATTTATACATTTCATGCAGCATGCAACAATTTTCGTTGCAAGAATTTAATTTTAAATTTGGTTTCCAAACTATATATTTTTTAATATGATAGTTTGAAAGATCAGGATGTATTTTAGATCACAGCGTATTGTTAATCTTTTGTGCATTTTAATATTTACATGATAAAATAACTGAGCATGAAATTACCAAAACTAAAACATTTACAACAACAGCCAACAACCATTTTAGTTTATAAATAAATTTTAGATACTTAATAATTAATAAACCATTATTTTCAAGCAATTATTGTGACTTAACTATTAGGACAAAATAATTCATATGAGTGAAAAATGCACCAAAATACTTTTATTTTATTTTATCACAGGAGCTAGGAATCTCAGGTACATCTACTAGATGAAAGGATACGATGAGAGAAAAACAATTTTGCTATTTCTAAGAAAAATTAGTTTCCATGGATGTAAAACTGATTTTTGCCCATATGCAGCTTATAATTTGCAATTTAATATCATTATGATATGCAGTTTTATAGATTTGACATTATTAAAAATATATACTTGCAACATAGGGGAGAATGCAATAGGTAGTATTTCTTAGGAAATCTACTTAAAAATACTGATATACTGTAGTCAAATGTAAGCATTGCTACTGCTACATAGTACATACTGTGTATTACTTAATATTGCTAATTACAAATTACATTATTAAAATATGTCATTGCACTCTTCATTTTCTTTATCATAGTTCACCATAGTACAACAATTTCTTTTTTTGCAGAGCAATTTTGCAATAGATTTCTCAGTTTAGAATGAATTAATACAAAAGAAGAAACAACCCATTTGAGTATGCAGAATTAAAAGAACAGATTAAAAGCACTTC
Source organism: Maratus michaelseni (assembly GCA_963931845.1). Taxonomy (NCBI): domain Eukaryota; kingdom Metazoa; phylum Arthropoda; class Arachnida; order Araneae; family Salticidae; genus Maratus; species Maratus michaelseni. Next base: position 94,521,368 of record OZ007597.1, on the reverse strand, counting down.
AACGTATCCATTCCATTCACCTGGTATGTTATTGACTTACAAACACCCTTCCACCATGTAATTTTTTCTGTTTGAGCCATTAAAATGTGTCTTGATATCAGGGCCACACAAAGAAACCATGGGCCACGGGAATAATTCCTATACAGGGCCCCCTGCCATAAGTATGATACAATAAAACCTGAAGTGCAAACTACCAGCGAAAAATTCCATTTTATACAGGTTATTTTCATCTTATAAGGTATGACTGTATAATATTTGTATTTATTTATTTCATTTATTTAGGTACTTTTCGGTTAGCCGGGTGCCAGTGTTAATACATCTATATATATATACACACACATATATATACATACACACATATATGTATGTATATATATGTGTGTGTGTCTATACATATGCGTTTATATATGTACATATATTACTGGCGCCCGGCTAACCAGTAATATATGTACCTTTATTACTGGTAGGTACTTTATAGGTACTTTTATATGTACCTATAAAAGTACTTTAATTTTATTTTTTTATTGGGGGGGGGGGGGGGGGCGCTGGACCATCTCTCTCTCTCTCTCTTTTTTTTTCAGTTTATTGCAAGATTTTGTTATACAGGCTTTACTCTATTAGAAAATAAATTTGCTGGATAGTACCTTTCTTAAAAATCTATACAGTATTTGCTGACAATTTTGAAATATTTCTTTTACAGTATTACAGTTTATGATACATTTATCACACTTTTTTCATCTAAAGATTTAAAATAAAAATATGAAAAGTATAATTAAATTTTAATTGAATTCACCAATTAATTTTGAATAAAAAAAGTTTTAAGCATGAAAGAAATAAAATTCGAAACCTTTTTTTTCTCATGTCAACACCAGAATTAGCGAAAAAAAATTATTTCAAGGAATAATTTCGCTTCTTTTAAAAGTTTTTTCAATTGCATTTTATTTCTAATTTTACCTTTAATATTAAGAAACATATAAGTTATATTGAAAGGCAGAATTTAAGTACAAAATCAACTTTTATTATTAACAAATGTTTATATTTAATAAACAATTCTTTAACTTGCATTCTTGAAAGATTTTTATGAAATTTTCTGGTTCTAGTCTTGTGACAAGATATTTAAAAATTTTCCAGAAATATTTATGCTCAATTTTACTCTTAAGCATTTTATTTTACAATTGACAACAAAGCACACCATCCGTTGAAAGATATTAAATGTGTCAAAATATCTTTTACAGTGAAAATCTACAGAATAAAACGACAAAAATAAAATATAAACATATTATTACTATATCCTGATACAATAACAATAATACAGCTAATTCAGAAAAAAAAAAATGATATGCTCGTTCAGCATAAACCCACAAGAAACAAACAAAAAAAAAAGGCGGTGGGAGTAGCGATTCTTTATTTATTGTTATTAGTAAAACAAACGTGTAACGCGAATAAAATTCAAAAACAGACGCAAAAATAAGTTGACATAGTAATAGAAAATCAGTAAACACAACAGTTTTGCCGAATCCACGACAGATCAACAGACGACAGCGAAAGGAACGCCAGAGACCAGACACGAGCTCTCAAACACCGCTCTCGCCAAGGCTTTTCGCCAAAATTTTTCGCCAAGGTGCTGAATCGAACACAATTTCAAAAATCGCATCCTACCCTGCACCTTCTGGTTATTCTAGGTACTGTGATCATAAAGTTACTCTAAGTGAAGATGTGACCTTATGGAACCGTATTAATTCAATGTAAATGTGTTATCAAGGAGGAAAGGCAGAAGAAAGTTTTTTCTTGGTCCTCATAAAGTCCGCTGCAACCCCTCCAAAGATTTGGTGTTTTGAGCTATTTTACGATTTACATTTCAAAAATTTCGCTTGGATAGAGAATCAAAAGGAGACAAATGAGGATCCTTGCCTCACCTTTGATTTTGAAATTTAATTGATTAAATTTTCTTTATCTCTGAATATTTAATAAAAAAGATAAAATTTATTTTCCTCTTGTGACTTGAAAATCATTAAACACTAATCGGAAAAGGAGACAAAAAAAAAATTTCGTCAGGGTTTTAAACTTTCGTGTTTCAAGTTTATCTTAAACTTGGTATTCAGGGGAACTTTGCTCTCTCCTTGCCCCCTGATGCAAAAAAAAAAAAAAAAAGGGGGGGGGGGTATTTTAATTCTTCATTTTCAAAATTGTTGGTAGAAACGTATTTTGGAACATTTAATCTTTCTTAATTGTTAAAGTTTTGTATTGCTTTTTTATGTTGGTATTCTAAAAAGAATTTCTTGCACGATAATATCTGACCAAAAATTCTTACTTTATCATGTTTCATGTTTACATTCTTGGATTTTAAAAAATGGACTAAACTACGAACACGAACCACATGTCCACAGGCCCGACTGTGCCTAAATCTTCTCCGTTCCCCCCTTTGTGGATTTATCTCTGCTGGCATCCACGCCTTTTAATATTTTATATCTTGTTAATGTAAAAATGGTAGAGAGTGGGCGTAGGCCACTCCCACACACCCCTGCGTAAGAACTTGTTCTCCCAAGGTAAAAGAACTCCTAAGAATAAAGTTTGAATGAATCTCTTATGCCTTGACTTATAAATCTTCCCATTTACATTATAGAGAGATTCAGCTGTGAACTCCGCGGTTGCTAATGGCACACATATGAGCTTCAAAAATAAGAACTCGATACCCACATCAGTCACGGATGCCATAATGTCAATTTTTAAGGATTTGTCACCAGGGGCGCCATTCCCCCCCCACCAAGGAATTTGAAATTTCAGAAAATCTATATCACAGGTTAGACCAAAAAAAAAAAAAAAAAATCAAAATATGATCAAAAGCTAAAATAACGTCAGATTTCACAGATTTGTTTACAATAAAAAAAAACTAGTCTGATGTGCCAATCCCAAAACTTTCTTCTATCTCATACAGGTTTCACATACACTAAAAACAAATCAGCACCAATTTATATAAAGGTCTAACTGAATCTAAAGTTTTATAAAATTATGTGCGTTAGTTCTGGAGATATAGCTATCGTGAAAATCGTGCAAAATGTAGCATAATAGCGCCACAAGTTGGGCTATTTATACAAAATCGTAATCAACGTCTATTTTTGTCAAGGTCTAACCGAATCTGAAGTTTGGTAAAATTCTGTGCATTAGTTTTTGAGATATAGCTATCGTAAAGATCATGAAAAATGTAGCATAGCAGCGCCATCTGTTGAGCGATTTACACCAAAAACTAATCACCACCCATTTATATCAATGTCTAACGTAATATAAAGTTTTATGAAATTTTGTGCATTAGTTCTTGAGATACAGCGCCCACAAAATTTTTGTCACATACAGACACTGAGACACACAGACAGACATTTTCTAAAAATAGTCCATTTGTGTTCTTCAGGACCTTCTAAAACGTACAAATCCGTCGAAAACCGGAAGTGGTAAATTTTCATAAATCCAATACCTTTTCCTTGTAATGATAGAAGAAAGTAATAAACATTTAATTTAAACATTGAAATGTTTTATAAAGCCTTGCTATTGCAACATTCTATCATTCTATAAGTGAGACATTTATCATTAATGAGTATTTTGGCTAGATTTAGAAATAATGTGAGAAAAAAACTCTATGAATTTCTTCTGAGCTGTGTACAGCATGATTAAAACAAAACTTGTCACCCCCAAAGCTAGAATTTTAGTGATGAATTCTTTCTTTAGCCAAAATTTAAGGAGAATTTTTGTTTTCGGTGGTGGTGGGATGGGGGAGGTATATTCAATTTCCTAATTATATGATTTGTTAATTTTGTTTTATTAGTGTCACATTATATTTACTCCAATTGTTATAATGCTATTAAATCATTTGCTTTATTAAATGAAATTATATATACAGTATGCTCTTAAAAATCTCCACAGCCTGACACTAGAGTCCTGTCCAGATTTGGTTGTAACAGACCCGAATCCTGACTTTAACTTGACAGACTTCAAACCGAATCCGAAATATTCATACCTGAACCCAAAGTAAAACGAAATGAATGTATACTTTAATACACTAGGGGGCTCTGCCCCCTGCTCGCTACGCTCTCACCAACCCCCTTTCTGATTTCACAGCCTCTTAAAACCTGGTAATGTATCCTGTTTTAAAAAGATGATGGTGATATCACGAACGGCGACTTTCTTCTGTAATCAGGTTATAATGCTTTTTCATTTAACTGGTTATAATGCTTTTTCATTTAATTCATCTTTTTTATTGAAGTGAAAACTTCTTTAGGCACGTTGGGCACTTTTGAGATGGGAAAAAACCACTGAATTCGCGACACTGTTACCGACACCACTGTATATGTTGCCAATTCATACAATGAAGCGAAAGCATCAAAAGGAGATAGTTCACGTGCAGAAAGCGAAATGATTGGTATTATGAATAAAAAACAACAACAATGGCACTCCGGGAGTGCCGACAGAAGTGAAAACTTGAACAATTACGTGTGTATTTTTTGAATCGTCAGGAAATGTTTTATTGTGCAGCAAATACTTTTAAATGAAGTGTTTTTTTTTTATTCATTATTATAAACTACTACTACAAAAATTATATTACAATTTTCATTTAATGCACTATTGTACATGAAAAATAATGGATATTATTTTACATACAAAAATTGCAATCTGTTGCTTAAAACGTAAATTTACAAATACATAAAATATGAAATTTAATTAATTGGTATTCTTTGAAATGAATACCAATGAAACTTATGAATTTTCATCCACAATTTTAACAACTCTCAACACATTCATCATTTCTTCCATGAGATGTAGTTTCATATCTTTTGTTATAACATTTATCTGCAAAATAGGGTTCCTGCTTCCTATCACTCCAAAAATTATTACTTCTTTGCTGCCTGTCTTGTTTACGGTATTCGTGAACATTATGCTTTTTATTAACACTTTCCAACCTAGTTGAAAAGTGTTTATGACTTCGGTTTGTCTGCCGTCTGCCGTATGGCCGTCTGTCCGTGCTCTACATCCCGTAAATATGCTCGGATTGCTCTGCAATTTTTATATGTTATTGTCGTCATATATAGCATGTTCCCTATTTCAGCGGAAGTGTGTAGCACATATAGTTATTTTACAGGGACACTCAAAAGAATTCCATTACATTACGGTCAATGGGGAAAAAGTTTTTGCGGTGTATTTTAATGATGTTACACGATTTCAAACACATTGTAATTGATATATATATCACTAAGGTGCATTACAAGAAGCTTAATATGGAATAGGGTGTGCATAGCACTTATAGTTACTTTACAGGGAGAGTCAAAAGAATTCCGTTACATTACGTCTATGGAGAAAAATCGTCTGCGGTATATTTAAATAATGTTTCACTATTTTAAACGCATTGAAATTTGTATCTATCAGTAAGGTGCATGACAAGAGACTTACTACAGAATATTGTGTGTATAGCAGTCATCGTTCATTTACAGGGACACACAAAAGAATTATCTACTGTCTGTTAACAATAATTCCTGGAAGTGCGTTTTAAGTTACTGAACGCGATTTTAAATTTAACTCACTTTTTGTCTATTACGTGGTATGTATAAATTCTGTAGATCCTATACAGGGAAGCACAAAAGTTTGCGAACATATTTCCGTTTATTGACAGAAACTCCAGAAGGAGAATTTTAAACTGTGCTACGCGTTTCCTAACTTAACTAAAATTTAGCATCTTATGTAGTATATATACAAATCTATAGATCATATACATGGCTGAATAAAAGTATTCGGATATTTTTCCGAATATTGTATATGTTGGAAATTCCTGAAATTATGTTTTTAAATATGTTATGCGTTTTCCAAATTGTTTACTTAGATGTTATCTTTCGTCTTATTAAACGGTATGATTTGTAAAATTATTTTGGAAGCGTTGGAAAGTGTTACATATTCTATGCTTGACGCATGATTTTTCGCTCTTGTTTTCTATCTTCATACTGCGCGTATTGTTTGCGGTATCTATAATTTCTTCAACAAACTTTTCTTTTCTATAAAATGATTTCACTTCATTTCCGTATCAGTAACCACGTTTCTTAAAACTTTCGTGAAATATTTCCTTATTTTAATTTTTACTTTTTATATTACTTCTGTCTATTTTTTTTTTTCTCGTGCTCGTTAAATTATAATATTTTCCGTGTTTTGTTATTTCATTTTCATCTTTTGATTTGGTCTCGCGAGTTGAGTCACTTTTATCTGTTTTCACCGCGCGTGCTAAATTTATCTTGAAATTATTTTCTGAATTATTTTTATTCATAATACCAATCATTTCGTTTTCTGCACGTAAACTATTTCCTTTTGATACTTTTGCTTCATTGTATGAATTGGCAACATAATTTAATTTGGTGTCGGTGACGGTAACGGTGACGAGTCGCGAATTCAATGTTTTTTTCCCATCTCAAAAATGCCCAATGCGCCTAAAGAAGTTTTCACTTCAAAAATAATTCAGAAAATAATTTCAAGATAAATTTAGCACGCGCGGTGAAAACAGATAAAAGTGACTCAACTCGCGAGACCAAATCAAAAGATGAAAATGAAATAACAAAACACGGAAAATATTATAATTTAACGAGCACGAGAAAAAAAAAAAATAGACGGAAGTAATATAAAAAGTAAAAATGAAAATAATGAAATATTTCACGAAAGTTTTAAGAAACGTGGTTACCGATACGGAAATGAAGTGAAATCATTTTATAGAAAAGAAAAGTTTGTTGATGTTGATAGAAATTATAGATACCGCAAACAATACGCGCAGTATGAAGATAAAAAAAAATCATAATGTTCACGAATATCATAAAAAAGACAGGCAGCAAAGAAGTCATTTTTGGAGTGATATGAAGCGGGAACCCTATTTTGCAGATAAATGTTATTACAAAAGATATGAAACTAAATCTCATGGAAGAAATGATGAATGTATTGAGAGTTGTTTAAATTGTGGATGAAAATTCATAAGTTTCATGGGTATTCATTTCAAAGAATACCAATTAATTAAATTTTATATTTCATTTATTTGTAAATTTACGTTTTAAGCAATGGATTTCAATTTTTGTATGTAAAATAATATGCATTATTTTTCATGTACAATAGCGCATTAAATGAAAATTGTAATATAATTTTTGTAGTAGTAGTTTATAATAATGAATAAAAAAAAAACACTCCATTTAAAAGTATTTCCTGCGCAATAAAACGTTTCCTGACGATTCAAAAAATACACACATAATTGTTCAAGTTTTCACTTCTGTCGGCACTCCCGGAGTGCCATTGTTTTTTTTTTTTTGTTTTTTTTTAATATTCATGTGTAAACCCGATTTTTATGACGTAATTTTCTTTTTTTTTTCCTGCTCATTCACCAAATTATACAAATTGACATAATTTTTATTTTAAATAACGAAAAAACAAATAAATTAGTATAACATTAATAAAAATATAAATAAAACGTCGAAATAAAAATAACTTGATGACGTAAACACGTGTTGTCAAGTGAATGTGACATTTTCGATCAACTATTATTGGCATTTAATCTTACAAGTACCTAGTAGACCAATCCTCGCTCGGTAATTTTTTTCAACAGGTATTATTTTATTTTATTTTATTTTATTTTTTTGCTAGCTTATTTTAATTACTTTTTTTTTATTCATGGAATTTTCCAATCGATTTTTAACACAATTCCTGATAGGCTAAAATTATATAAATTAAATTTGAAAAGTGTTTTGCCGATGACAATACAACATTTTAATATTTTTACAACTTAATTATAAATAAACCAGAGGGCCCGTGCGAGGATTTCGCACTGAAATCTAATATTTTTTAGGTACTTCTCTATTATGCTGTCGACCACTTTTCATAACAAAAAACTATCGCCAAATTGTAAGATTAAACGCCAAAAATGCGGTCCCATTTACTTGATGTCAGAAGCATTATACGTGTTTGTTAAATCATCAAGTGGTTTTTAATTCGACATTTGCGTGTATTTTTCATTATGTTTTACTGGTTTATTAGTTATTTCATTAATTAAAATAACAATTGTGTCCTTAAATTCTTATATTTTATTTATTTATTTTGATATTCCAATGGCAACGTTCTCCCGTTTATTTGGCGATAATTTTTTGTTATGAAAAGGGGTCGACAGGATAAAAGAGAAGTACCATTTTTTATCAATATGTAATAGATATGTAATGCAGGTTTAAACTTCTAAAGAAAAAGCAAGGATAAAAATATCTGTAAACAACATTTAGTTGTTAGTCAATCCAGAATATCATCTAATTTATTCCATCAAAGTTAGAGTAAAAACTGATCCAAGATTGCTAAAGGCACGCGCAAGAAAAATAAAATTAACAATCGTATTTTAACTGCATTAGAGGATGACGTCATCCGCTTCAGAAAAAACATGGGACATAGAAATATAAATCTAAATATTTCAATTTAAATTTCGCTTTTTAATCATAAATATAAAATAAACCCGTGCGGTGTTTTTTATAATAATTGCTGAGCATCATATAATGTGGTATTTTATTTTTTTGGCAATAATGCTTTGAAGAAAACCTTTCATCTCATTTAGGAAAACAATGCCGATTTAATTTTTAATTATCAGCAATTTTTAATCGAAAACATGTTTTAACGAAATGTTAAGTGTGCTATGTCTGAAGCGTTTTCAAAATCCTTTCATATGCTATCTCATTCGTCGTTCTGCGTTTCGTATTTTCAGAAAAAAAGGGATGTTGACAGGATAAATAATATATATGATACATTCACTTTGAAATTGGTTGTTCTTTTTCAATTAGGCGGTCACAGGTGATAAATCGCCAAATATCTCTGTAACTCGTGCAATTGTATGGGAGTTGAAAAACAACGGATTTAATTATGTGACAGTAAAATGCTCGCCAAAATAGGCCAAAGCGCTGTGAAATGGCAAAAGTCAATATTTTAAAGAGTTAAAAGTAAAAAATAAATTGTTAAAAAAAATGTAACATACAGAATACGCTTTCATCAATTAATAATTAAATATCAATAAATTTACGATTACACGATGACAAATAAATTTAAAAGAATAAAAAGATAATTTAAATAATGTTTCATTTTTCTTTCTGATTCTCTTTTGTTGATAAATAAACAGAGCAAATATATTTCAAATAAATTAATTATTTTGAGCTTCCTGGCAAACGTATAAAAAAGAAGTGAATTTTTCATAATAGAGGTCTTTGCCCAGACCAAATTAATGCATTGTAATAGATATTTTACGTAAAAAATATGAATTGCGGTTTTAAAAAATTCCGCGGTATTTTCAAGATGACCATTGGTTGCTTATAAAAGAGTGTTTTTAAAAAACTATTTTTGGTATTTCCGCATTATCCCGTCAACCATTTTCCATAAAATAAACTATCGCCAAAGTAATCGCCAGACCCAGACTCTAACGCCAAATAAACAAATGGGTGAATGTTGGCAGTGGAATTAAAAAAAAAAAAAAAAAAAAAAAAAAAAAAAATCGGAAAAGCTGCATTCACTCAGGTGTCAACTATCAATATTTTATTAAAATAAATTTTAAAATGTATTAAGGAAAACAGAAAAAAAAATAATATTGGATATTTATTTATTTACAATATTTTTCATAATTATCCCTCTCGACAGGTGAATGTTTGTGACGTCAGTAGAAACTGATCTAATCTATGTAACTATGCATCACTAAATTTTTTCAATTCTTTTACTGCTTTTAAAATTTTGTCGAGGCCGTTTAAAAACACAATTGTTAGTTAAAGAGGATACTACACTCACACAAAAATACTCGCTGGCTTACTTTAGTCCTGTGGGATATATTTGTTTTAATATCTCGTTTGCATTTCAATATTTATGAATGTTTTTTTTTTCTTTTATTTCTTTTTTTGGTACATTTTGGTTCGAAAAGCACCCACTTTTTTTGGCACTGGATAGCTAAAGTCGATCTGGACAAAGAACTTTCTGTACTTTTTCGATTTTGTTTCAAGACTTGTTTTTTATACCACGTCGAGTTTTAAACACAGAAAACGAGTTTTCTCGAATTAGTGACCTAGCTAGATCGATTTCTTGTGCTCGAATGAGTGTAGTCATTAATTTTTGTGAAAATCGTTAGTGCCGTTTTCGATATATAGCAGCATTCTTAGTGCTGAGTTCCTTTTAATAGATCAAAATGACCTTTCCCGAATTCGAAACCTAGCTAGATTGATTTCTCATGCTCGAATTAGTATAGGCAACACGTTTCGTGTAAATCGTTTGAGTATTTTTCCATTTATAACAAAAAACATTTTGAGGGCTGAGTTTGTTTTACCCTGTAAAAACGAATTTTCTTGTATTCGGTACCTAGCTAGATCTTTTTTTTTCGTGCTCGATTTAGTACAGGGGACAATTTTCGTGAAAATCTTCCACGTCGTTTACGATATCATTCATAATCAGGAAAATCTCTAGCTCGTTTAATATATATGAATAATCGGGAAAATCTCTTGCTCGTTTAATATATATGAATTTGGCGACAGTAATTTGGTCGACAGGATAACTAACAAGAACCAATTGTATATATAGTGTTACAAATATTGTAAATAGCTAGTGTTTGTGCTTAAAAATAATGTAAATAGTTCAATTAAGCTCTATTCATAAGCTAATATTAATTTTTGTTGCATTGCAATATCTTAATTTGGTGATATTTTGTAAGCGAGTAAACGCTATTGGATTTCAATAGGAGTCTATGGAAATTTGGCGAAATATTGGAAATCGCGTCAAGTTGGCGCCACTTTTGGCAGCTAATTTTGGCCGCCAAATTTGGCAATATATCGCCAAGTTGGCGTTAAAATTGGCGACAGACTCGGGTCTCTTCCTCTTGGTAACCCCTCTAATAGCGTCCATCCTATCTAAATTCTCTACTTTCATGTTAATTCCCCCTAAGAAAAGTCAGAAAGCTCTGACCAATCAGATACGTTTCGAGGTATTAGAAGGATTCATGTGTAAACGCAATTTTTATGACGTAATTTTCTTTATTTTCTGCTTTCAACAAGTGATCATTTAATTATTATTTTAAACTTTCATTATTGTTTTTAATAGTCTCGCGCAAATACATTTTTTATTTGAGATAAAATATAATCATTTGCGCTTTTTTGGCAACAATATAAAAAATGACTTTTTCAATAAAAGATTTTTTATTCGATTTTAAAGGATTTTTTGAGTTTTTATTGTCCGACCGTGATAATTTTTTGAATTTCCGAAAGCTTGTTATATTTCGCGTCTGGTGGTATGATTTTCGAATCCGTAGGATGGTTAGAAAAAAAGTAATCGCTCCTCAAAAAAGTCCCTAATAAAAAAGCGATGAGACTAACCCGAAATATCTACGCAGATTTTCATTGGTCCATTTTTAAGCCAAAACTATTTTTTTATATATAGAAGGATTTATGGAAAAGTAATCTTACAAGTTTACTGCTTATGTACAAAAAATAACACATACATATATATATGTCGTAGGCTAATTGGGAAATCCGGCTCTTTACACAGAGCCGGTCTAATTGGAGAATCAATTCCCTTTTCCCAATCAGCCTGATGTTTTTCAGGCTTATTGCAAAGAGCCTAGACAGCGTTAGGCTAATTGGAATATGGTCATTTATTTTTCAATCAGCCTGATATTTTTTAGACTCATTGCAAAGAGCCTAGATAGCGTTAGGCTAATTGAAAAATGGCCATGCCTATTTAGAAAATGACCAGTTCTTTGTCAAAATATGGTGTTGTACTCAACTCGAATATGAAAATTCCATTCGAAGTCGACCCGAACCCATCAGAAAAATTCCATCGGACCGTAACCCGATCCTAAAAGGACAAAATAAATTCCTTCGAGTCGCAACCCGACTCGAACCAGAAATCTCAAGTTAACCCGAAATCCGACACGAACCCGACAGAAAAACCCATCGAACCGTAACCCGTTTCGCACCCGACAAAATAAATTCCTCGTGTCACAACCCGATTCAAACCAGAAAATTCAAGTTAACCCGAAACCCGACCCGAACCCAATAAAAAAATCTATCGAACCGTAACCTGATCCGAACCCGACAAATTAAGTTTCGTAGTTACGCAACCCGATCCGAAACTGAAATTTTAAGTTAACCCAAAAACCGATTTGAACCTGAAAATTTAATTTAACTCGAAACATAACTCAAACCTGAAAATTAAAGTTAACTCGAAACACAAAGCGACCCGAAACTGAAAATTGAAGTTAACCCAAAACCCGAACCCGTCAAAAATTTCATCGAACCGTAACCCGATCCGTATCCGACAAAATAAATTCCTTCGTGTCACAACCCGATCCAAGCCAGAAAATTCAAGTTAACCTGAAACCCGATAAAAAATCCATCGAACCGTAACCCGATCCGAACCCGACAAAATAAATTCCTTCGTTTCTGGTTTGGATCGGGTTGTGATACGAAGGAATTTATTTTGTCGGGTTCGGATCGGGTTATGGTTCGATGGATTTTTTGGCGGGTTCGGGTTTCGGGTTAACTTCAATTTTCAGTTTGGGTTAGGTTTAGGGTTAAATTAAATTTTCAGGTTCTGATCGGTTTTGGGTTAACTTAAATTTTCAGTTTCGGTTCGGGTTGCGTGACGACGAAATTTATTTTTCAGGTTCGGATCGGGTTACGGTTCTATGGAATTTTTTTCTTGGTTCGGGTTGGGTTTCGGATTAACTATTATTTTCGGGTTCGGGTCGGTTTGCGATACGAAGGAATTTATTTTATCGGGTTCGGATCGGGTTACGGTTCTATGGAATTTTTTTCTTGGTTCGGGTTGGGTTTCGGATTAACTATTATTTTCGGGTTTGGGTCGGTTTGCGACACCAAAGAATTTATTTAACCGGGTTCCGATCGGGTTACGGTTCGATGAAATTTTTGACGGGTTTGGGTTTCGGGTTAACTTCAATTTTCAGTTCGGGTCGGGTTGCGTTTCGACTTTGTGTTTCGTGTTAACTTTAATTTTCAGGTTTGGATTAGGTTTCGGGTCAAATTAAATTTTCAGGTTCAAATCGGTTTTTGAGTTAACTTAAAATTTCAGTTTCGGATCGGGTTGCGTGACGACGAAATTTAATTTGTCGGGTTCGGATCGGGTTACGGTTCGATAGATTTTTTTTTATCGGTTTCTTGTCGGGTTTCGGGTTAACTTGAATTTTCTGGTTTTTATCGGGTTGTGACACGAAGGAATTTATTTTGTCGGGTTTGGATCGGGTTACAGTTCGATGGATTTTTTGACGGTTCCGGGTTTCGGGTAAACTTCAATTTTTAGTTTGGGTTAGGTTTCGGGTTAAATTAAATTTTCAGGTTCGGTTCGGGTTGCATGACGACGAAATTTATTTTTCGGGTTCGGATCGGGTTGCGGTTCGACGGAATTTTTTTCCTGTTTCGGGTTAACTATTATTTTCGGGTTCGGGTCGGTTTACGACCCGAGCCTCATCAGGAACAAATCAATCAGGAACAACAATCAGATAGGAACAAATCTTGTGTGTGTGTGTGTGTGTGTGTGTGTGGTTATATTTGCAAATTTTATCTTAAAAACGGCTCTAACGATTTTGACGAAATTTTGTATCCTACCGTTTTGGGTCACCAGAAAACAATTGGGCTAGTCACATATTCGAGAAAATTCGGTTAGTGGGTCATTTTGGATCACCATGGGACAGGGTCAAGCTAATTGTATCTAAAAAACAATTCAAACGATTTTGACTAAATTTTGTATCCTACCAATTTCGGGCACAAGACTATTGGACTGGTCATATGTTCGAGAACTTTCGATTAGTGGGTCATTTTTGGGTCAACGCGGGTTAAGTTCATTTTATCTAAAAAATGGTTCTTACGATTTTGATTAAAGTTTGTATCTTACGAGTTTCGGGCACGAGAAAATCATTGGGCTGTGTCACATGTCCGAGAAATTTCGATTAGTGGGTCATTTTTGGGTCACTGTGGGTCAAGCTAATTTTACCTATAAAACGGCTCAAACTATTTAGATTACATTTTGCATCTTATGGATTTCGGGCAGACTGTTGGGCTAGGTCACATGTTCGAGAAAATTCTATTAGTGGGTCATTTTGGTCAGGGGTCATTATGGGTCAAGCTATTTATATCTTAAAAACGGCTCAGAAGATTTGAACTAAATTTAGTATCTACAGTTTTAGGGAACGAGAATACTATTGGGCTAGGTCATGTGTTCGAGAAATTTTGATTAGTGGGTCATTTTGGTCATGGGTCATTATAGGTTAAGCTGTTTTTATCTTAAAAACGGATCAGACGATTTGAACTACGTTTTGTACCGTTTTGTACGGTTTTTGGGCACGAGGAAATCATTGGGCTAGGTCACATGCTCGAGAAAATCCGATTAGTGGGTCACTTTGGAACACTGTTGGTCAAGCTAATTATATATAAAAAACGGCTCAGACTATTTTGACTAAATTTTATATCCTACGGGTTTCGGGCACGAGAAGACAATTGGGCTTGGCCACATGTTCGAGAAAATTTGATTAGTGGGTAATTTTGATTATGGGTCATTATTGGTCATGCTATTTTTATAAAATAAAAGGCATTATAGTAATAATGCAGAGAGAAAACTATATCGAGTTTAACTCAAAACTAATTTTGACTTCCCTGCTCGTTAGTTAAGATCAGAATCCATACTCTATTACAATCTATTTATTTACATTTTAAACAAATTCGAAAATATTATTTCATACGAATCAATAATATTAAAATATTTAAGCTTTTTGATAACAATATCAGTAAATGTGGAAATAAGTTATACAAATATTTTTGACATCTCATATTTTAAAACGGGAATGTAAAGTAAAAATCAATGAATCAATTTATCAAAAAACAAAAACAAAAATATTTATTCACTATTTCGGATAACAGACGATATCCCATTATTGACCTTTTTCTTTCTCTTTTTATCACAAAAAATGGAGTAAATTAGTTGCCATCTTGAAAGAAACTTCGTTAAAGTTACAGTATATATATATCGGAAACTAAAGCAAATTTTTAAAATTATGAGAGCTTATATGACATTTTCGGATGCATGGGGATAATTGGCGTTATTTTCATCGCGCTGCATTCTGTATTCTATAAAGAGTCGTTGTGAAATAATAATAATAATAAAAAATAAATAAATAAATAAATAAATAAATAAAAAACAGCAGTCAGATTTCAATATAATAGATTCACCCTTTTCTTTTCCTATTAAAATGTTTCGAAATTATTTCATTTATTGTAAGAAAAAAAAATAAAGGAAAAGAAAGAAAAAAAAAAAAAAAAAAAAAAAAACACACAGAGAAATAAAAGGAAAAAAATGAAAGAACGATAGAAAAAAGAAAAAGGTTCTTAAAACGTTTAAAATGTATTATCATATTAAATTAATTAATAGGTACACGTTATTGTAATCAACCTTTATATATCTTTTGATTTAAAATCAGGTTTATAAAAAAATATATACACGAAAATATTTCGATTATTTATATCTTAAGAAATATTTGCAGCGAATTATTACGTCTCTGAATGAAATTTTGTATAGCTAAATAAAATTTTGCATGTAATGATCGTTTAATATTTTTGAATACTTTAAAAAATAAAATTATACAATTTCTTAGAAAAATCTCGGTATTTTTGTAAAAGATCCGGGTATAGTTAATGACGTGACTTGAAGCTATACACATAAAATAAATAAACAAATAAAATAATAATTTATGTTATGAATAATGCCTAATAAGTGTGAAATAATTATAACTATTTATAATATCGGAAGCTATAAATATAAGGGAAACAAAAATGGAACAGAAATAAATATTTGCTAGTTGTCCCACCCGGCGTTTCCCGGCCCGTGTTAATAAATTAAAAAAAAAAAAAAGCATCAAATTTTTATTATTTTATATTTCTAACCCGATTTTCTATGAAATTATATTTTAAAATGAAATCGCGAAAAAACATTTATGTTTAGTGATAAGAGCGCTCATTTTCTTGTTTTTTTCACGAAGGATCGTTTCATAGTTTTAAAATAAAAAGTTCTTTTTGTCAGAACTCTTTGAAATCTTTATTGGTTATAAATAAACAAAATAGTTTTACAGTCCATGTAAAAATTTCGGGAAAAAATATCCTTATAAACGCTTTATAAGCTTTATTAAAAATCAAGATTTGAATTTCAGACCCATGCAACTTTTATTTCCTGTAAAAATGAAGACTCATTATAGCTAACTACGTAGATAATGGGTTAATAATAAGTTCGGAGAAAACTGAAATATTTGAATTTGTGGAAAAGCTAAAAGCTGAATTAAAAATTGAGGGCCCTCTGCAATAAGAAGGCAAGTGAAAATGGAGTTTTGAGCTACAAAGCTTTAAAATTACAGGGCGTTTCACAAAGGACCCCTAACTTTAAAAATCAATAACTGTGTGAAACGGTGAGAGATAGAAACATGAAACCAGTGGTATGTTTATTAAAAAAATCGTAAGAATCTTATACGTAAATCTCAAAATTTAGTTAAAAATAGTACCGATAGATGGCGCTGAGAGCGTTAAGAATCCTTCTTCAGAAGCATAGAAAGACTAGCCGTCGCAGATTTCGCCATTGAAATCTTACCGCTATTTTCGTATAGTGAAAATAATTCGCATCGGCCACGGCGCCTGTCTGTTGAATTTTTTTTTAAAGCTCACGAATTGTTTTCACATCTGGGCCTTTTGCGACTTGAAATCGCGTTTAAAAACTTCTCCTTGTGGCAGTAGGACTCTGATTTAATCGGTGGTACTCCGACACAATAAACACACGTTCCTCCACGCTATACACCACTTTCGGAATTATTTTCACTATAGGGTAATAGCGGCCAGATTTCAATGACAAAAGCTTCGACGACTAGTCTTTCTATGCTTCTGAACTCTCTTTAGAAGGATTCCAAACGCTCCCAGCGCCATCTATCGGTGCTATTTTTAACTAAATTTCGAGATTTACGTATAAGACTCTTACGATTTTTTTAATAAACATACCACTGGTTTCATGTTTCTATCTATCATTGTTTCCAGGTTATTGATTTTTAAAGTTAGGGGTCCTTTGTGAAATACCCTGTACTTTCAACATTTTAATTTAGAATATAACTTATTTGCATATATTCCTATTAAGAACAGTTTTCTAGCATCTTTTTTTATTTTTTTTTCTCCTATCATAAAATTTATATTACCTTATATGCTGAATAATACATTATATAAATCTGAAAATTGAACATTTACCTTATTATTGCATATCCTATGGTTTTGAGTGAAAGAAAAAGTACATTTGGAACACATAATTACTTTTTTTTTTTACAAAATTTATATAGTAAATATGAAATATCGCCTTCGCGTTTTTTGTTTTAAAACAAGTTGGAAATTGTACGTCAAACGAGACAAACGAGGTGCGCGTTCGTACTATAACTAGTTATATAAACATTCAGATCTTGATGATTTTACTTACCCCTCATACGTAGTATAGGGTAAGTCTTGTAATCGTTTTGAAAATCGAAAAAAAAATTTTGACGGATTTATACGTTTCAGACACTGGAGATTCCGAAAAACATATTTTTAGAAAAAAAAATTTGCCGTCCATCTGTGTGTCTGTGTGTGTGTCTGTAAACGCTCTATCTCCCGAAAAAATTGCGATAGAGACTTGCAATTTGGTATGTACTTAGTATGTAATAATGGGAAGAAGCCTATTTCATTTCAATAACCTCGATTAACCGGAACTATTTTTTTCGGACTCTCGAAATATTCGTTCTGATAAAAGGTATATAAAAATTTTCGAAATTGGTTATTTTAAGAAATGAATATAAAAGACAATAAAAAAACATAAATTTTGAAAAAAGAATGAAGTCGATCGGATAATGAGTTGCCGAGATATTTGTAATCCTATTTTCCACACTCTTCGACTTTTCATGACCCTGTATTTCATCCAAATTTCACTTCAAAGATATATTTTAATTGGAAATTTGACGCTTAATCAGATGCAATAAACCGCTAGTTAATAGGATTATTATTTTTGGAGTTATAAGGATGTTTCTTTCAAGCAATTCAGTAATCGAGCCTTTAAAGTTTGTGACGTCATCAAGCCTCGATTTTATTTGAATTGCAATGCATTTTATAAGTAGTTTACACATTTTTTATTTTAATATTTTACATTATGCATATCCATGATGGGTAAGTATTACGGTGGCCCCCAACGACTAGTTTAATTCTGTGAAATGAATTATATCGTCTGCAGATTAATTTCTGTAATAAAATAAGTATCTCGGTCGCTTGACGATTAAACCTCGGAGGCTCCTATAACAAGAAAACACCGATTTTTTTTAAAAATTCAAATTTCTTAATAAATATCTTTATTAATATCTTCTAAAGTATTGAATCGATTTTCATAAAATTTTAAATGTCTCGACAAAATTCTGCAAAGATATATCTTAAATTTTAAACTGTTTGGTTGGGTAGTTTTTGCGCTGTTATATGCGGACAGACGGACGGACGGATCAGACGGCGACTATAGGTGCTACGTATTTATATAATTATGAACGCACCTAAAAAGTCCTAATAATGCCCTCAGCTCTGTTATCAGAATTGGGAAACTGAGACACGTGAGAGTTGAAAAATTTTTTACAACCCATGACGGACGGTTTGAATACGGAATAGAGTCTAAGGAATAGCAAGGTAGGTGAACAACACTTTTTAAATGGTTTTTCATGAATCAAGATAACTCCACTTGTTGTTATTGCAGAGGGCCCCTCAATTACATTTGGTTTTTTACGTTGTTTTCTGAGAATGCAAATTACCAAATTGAATGATGGCTCAATCTTTACAAATCAGTGTAATTATATCAAGAAGATCCTGGATAAATTTGAATGGGGAATGGCAATGCTGTGTCAACTCCATCTGTTTGGAACAGTTGAAACAAGTTTGAAGTTTGAAACATAGTTGAAAGTTTGAAACAAGTGACCAACAGTGTTTAATTCAGGTGGTAGCCCGGGGGAACATTCCCCCCCCCCCCCCCCCACAGGAGCTTTGAAATTTCGCCCCGAAAGATTTGAGATTTTATGCTTGAATCTATTTAGTGCTATATGAGATTTTATGCAATGGTCAAAACGTGGAATTTTCCACCCGAAACTTTATAATGTCTTCCCCGGAGCCAGAGAACCCCCCCCCCCCCCCCCGGAGAAAAGTGTCTGAATTCAACACTGGTGACCAACCTCTTCATGTGAAAGTTCCTTATGGGAAGCTGTGGGAAGTTTGACGTACCTGTCAACAGCTAGTTGTCGTGATATTGTATATGCAGTTTCTCTTGTATCTGAAAACTTGGACTCACCTTTATTATGCATTGGCAAGCAGTGAAAATAATTTTTAAATTATAAAAGGAACTTCTGATCATGAATTGCTTTATCAATCAAATCATCAGGTGGGTGATGTTAGAGTATGCAGTGATGCTGACTTTGCTGAGGATGCAAACACTCGAAATTCAAGAACTGTAATTTTGTGTTTGTATTCTGGTGGGCTGTTACATGGATTAGCCAGAAACAAAACAAGTATAGTGCTACAACTGAAGGAAAATATGAGGCAGCCAGTGTAGCAAAGAAATAAATTATTTGACTGGCACGTCTATTTTGTGAAATTACAGTGCTTAAAGATATTCTAAACTTTGTTTTGTGAATAATGCTAGTGCGATCAAACTTGTGAAAAATCCTGAAATTCACAAGCGCTCAAATCATATTGAAGGAATATTGTACCTCATATGTGAAAAATTTCATGTAAAGGACATGGATGTTGAAGATATTATAGCCAAAATCAGGCTACTGACATTATCACAAACCCCTTGCTAGAGTTATTTTTAACCATTGGGAAAATGGTTGTTGTTTTCGGTCGAGAATGGACCTCTGGGCATCGTCACTTTATTTTTTTAAGCGTTTTAACGAAATTCTTTATTTTTTAAGCGATTTTAACGAAATTCTTCACCTTTAGAAGAACTTTTCTTTGAATAGGCAATAGAAATGCATAAAATCGTTACAAAAATGTTAAAGTTACAAAAAGGATAGATGCAAACTATCAGATATGAAAAAGGCCGAATCCAAAAATTGACGAAGGATGAGAAATCGTCTTATAAAGCAAAAAACGTAGTCTTCAACTTTAATTCCCTCAAAATATCGTTAGGTCAGACATCAATCTAAACAAGAGTTAAAGTTATTGTAGGAAGGACCCGACAAAATATTAAGGTATATTGGTTAAAATATATTGGTTAGCACTTTTCCTTTATTTGCACGACTTAATGTTACTCAATAGCGTTCAGTTGCTTCTCTTATCAACCTACTCGTTTAACCAATTCTTCCAGACAGTATGTTGTTAAATATTATTATGTATCGCGCAACGTTTATCGTTTGCTGTTTGAAACATCTGCGACATCGACATGCAACGATGGAAAGGCGCATTGCTTACAATCGAATGACGAATGCATTGAACGCTAGTGCAATGAGATTGATTGTGTAGATGGTTCCGATGAACATTTTTGCGAGGGCAGAGAATGCCAGGATCTCTTAAATTGTAGTAATGGAAAATGCGCTTATTTAAAAACTTAGATCTTCACTAAAATTTAAAACTATAAGTTTATTTTTTTTTTTTGTGTTTTTTCTATTTAATGTTTAAACATATATAATATAATGTATGTTCTTTATAATAAGTATATTATGAAAGGAAGTGATAAATGCAAAATGTACTTACAATATATAAAGTGAAGTGATTTAACCTTCATGTAGTTGTTTTACAACTAAACTTTATATTTATCATTGTGTCTGAAGGTGCGCATGTAATGAATGTGCTAGTAAATGTCTATAGTCCAATGTTTTTGCTGTTCTATTAAATTAAATCTCTAAGTTAAAACAGTTTAATGTTTCTTTTAAAATTACGTTTATAATCTTACTAATCCTAAATTATATTAAAACAATCAAAACATCTTATAAAAAAAAAAAAAAAAAAGAAAAGAAAAGAAAAGAAAAGAAAATTGACAACATACCTGAATTTGGTTTATCCTATTTACTCAGATTCACCCGGATTTGTTTTAAAAGACTGAAATTTGTTTGTAATTTCTTTCGCAAGATTACTGTTACTTATGTTTAATGAGATTTATTATATTGAATAACGTTTTATCATTGGCTTATTGTGATAGTTTAGTGTTTTTGTCTATTTTTCAGAATTAAATGATATGATTTCGTGGAAAGCTGAGGATTTTTCTGGGAGATCCGGGTATAGGTGTTATATGATGTCATTTTCAGCCATAAATATGAGGGAAATTGTACGTAAATTACAGTTTTGTATTTTTCCGGCCTAAAGATGCATCGATCTAGCTTCATCGTTTTTACACGTAAGTCAATTTAAAAATTTCCAATATTTTGAGCTTTTTATTTAGAGATATCCCGTTATGTTCGATACCCATTCTTTTAAACAGGGTTCGTAAATATCATGGTATTTTAGAAAATGTCAAAAATGTAATATTTTTATATATAGCCGACACTGAATATATATATGTAGCCGATATTTTCAAAATAGCCAAGTTACTGCTAAATCGAAAAAAAAAAAAAATGACGGATTTACATGTTTTAGACACTGGAGATTCCGAAAAACATATTTTTAGAAAAAAAAAAAAAAAATTCCCTTCCGTCTGTCTGTGTGTCTGTAAACTCTGTATCTCCCGAACAAATTGAGATAGGGACTTGAAATTTGGTATGTACTTAGTATGTAATAATGGGAAGAAGTCTATTGAATTTCAGTAACCTCAATTATCCGGAACTATTTTTTTCGGACTTTCGAAATATTCGTTCTGATAAAAGGTATATAAAAATTTTCGAAATTGTTTATTTTAAGGAGTGAATATAAAAGACAATAAAAAAACATAAATTTTGAAAAAAGAATGAAGTCGATCGGATAATTAGTTGCCGAGATATTTGTAATCCTATTTGCCACACTCTTCGACTTTTCATGACACTGTATTTCATTCAAATATATATTCTAATTGGAAATGAGACGCTTAATCCGACGCAGTAAACTGTTAGTTAATAGGATTATCATATTTGGAGTAATGACGATGTCTCTTTTACGCAATTCAGTAACAGAGCATTTAACGTTTATGACGTCATCAAGCCACGATTTTATTCGAATTGCAATGCATTTTATAAATAGTTTGCACATGTTCTATATTCATATTTTATACTATGCATATCTATGATGTGTAAGTATTATGGTGGCCCTCAGCTACTAGGTTTTCTTTTTTGTTATTTTTCTTGACAAACTTGAAGATCAACTAATTGAAAACAGAAACAATTTGCTTTTTACACTCCTCAAAATACAATACATTGGATTCAGTATTAAGTGTCAGGAAAAATTTATGTTTTATATGAAGATATTTTAAATACAAAACAATTTTTTTTTTAAATAGAAAAACGTGAATATAAATCTCAGCTTGTCTGCTTTTTCAGTCCCTAACCTGTTGTGCAGTTTAAATTGAACTAAACTAAAATAAGAAAAGATTCTTTCTTAGTGAAGCTGTAAATAACTGATTATCGAAATCAGACAGACATCTTTCAATGACTTTTCTAAGTTGAAATTGTTCCACCTAATCATTAGGTCTACATTTAAAAATTCAGTTTAAAACGTAAAGCTTGGAAAAGATATATATTATATATTTTGACTAAAAAAGTCAATGCCAGAGTCAAAAGTTTTTTATATATAGCACAACACAGTTAATTTCATTGATGCTGGATTCTCTTTAGTTTCGTGTTTGCCCTACGGTTGGTAGCTCACGGGAAAATATCCCATCTTGTGCTGTAATTGTAGCCTTGCCAACATGTGATAGTGAGAAGTGCCAGGCTGGGTGTCGTTCCACGTGGTTCAGTTGGTAGAACGTCAGTACGCTATACTGATGACCCGGGTTCGAGTCCTGGCTTGGATACTGTTTCACTCTGTTGGCTATACGCCTTTTAAGCAATTAAAATTTGAAATATTATGAATGCAAGGCGTGAGAAATTTTCTAATGAAAAATTTCCAAGTATTAAATTGATTTATTCAATATTTCATCCATGTTGGATTCTCTTTAGTTTCGTGTTTGCCCCAGGCTTCGTGGCTCACGGAAAACTATCCCATCTTGTGCTGCAATTGTAGCCTTGCCAGCATGTGATAGTGAGAAGTGTCAGGCTGGGTGTCGTTCCAAGTGGTTCAGTTGGTAGAACGTCAGTACGCTATACTGATGACCCGGGTTCGAGTCCCGGCTTGGGTACTGTTTCACTCTGTTGGCTATACGCCTTTTAAGCAATTAAAATTTGAAATATTATGAATGCAAGGCGTGAGAAATTTTCTGTGAAAAAATTTCCAAGTATTAAATTGAGTTATTGAATATTTCATCCATGCTGGATTCTCTTTAGTCTCGTGTTTGCCCCAGGCTTCGTGACTCACGAAAAAATATTCCATCTTGTGCTGCAATTGTAGGGTTGCCAACATGTGATAGTTAGAAGTGCCAGGCTGGGTGTCGTTTCAAGTAGTTCAGTTGGTAGAACGTCAGTGCGCTATACTGATGACCCGGGTTCGAGTCTACCGGCTTGGATACTTTTTCACTTTGTTGGCTATACGCCTTTTAAGCAATTAAAATTTGAAATATTACAAATATGTTTTGACTCATCGCCCGCTGTCAGCCATCTTGTTTTTTAAATCAAAACATTTTAACTTGTATTACTAATTATAAATAAGTTAGTCAATAAAATTAAAAAACGTGTTTTATAATAAGTAAATATGGGTGAAAATTATTTTGGAAATGAGGGAAAAAAATATGTTTTGATTTAAAATAAAAGATGGCGGACCGCAGGCGAATGCCAAAGCTGTTCCTTTCACTTATATTCTGTACGCCGGTAATATGTAATGTATATGTACTGTAATTCGGGGAGCGCAGGTTGCAGGGCTACCACTGGCGACTATTTTTCAATTCTATCTCGCACCACTTTCTTAAAACAGAAATCGTTCACATAAAGTCTGGCAACACGTACAAGAGAAATGTAATATAAAATTTACTTTTCAAAAATAGTGGTACTAATAGAATAGAAAAATAGTCGCCAGTGGCAGCCGTGGGGTTGAATCCCCTAGTAATTTTAATGAAGGTAAAATTTGATTTCATTTTTCAGTTGCAATGTCTATGCTACTTGAAGTGCAAGGTCAGTGGTTGGATTATCTCTGCCAGAACAAACAGGAACATGAAGTGAAATACAACGGATCGGCTCTCGTTCTCCTTCCTGCAGAGTACGTATCTTATTATTATTATTAAATCGCTGACCAGGACCCTACCTGCCTAGCTTAATGAGTTTGTGTACTTGTCCATGGGCGAAATTCGCTTGATCTCCTCATGGCGGAGATCTATCTGACTAGCTTCTTGGCCGTCATTTGCAGCGCTATTTGGTGAGAGTCGCTTTTGTTACTGTGTTGACCGGTTCTAGATTGCTATTAACTATGAGTTTCTGGGCACGTTGTCAAATAAGGAAAGATTAAAAAAAATAATAATAAATAAAGTCTTGTACGCGCCGTTTATACTTCCGGGCCATATTTATACTGAAAAGCATGAGTGGAGTGCATTTATGAAAATTCTTAATACTAATATAAACTATGGTTGCTATTATAGACTATGTCCGAGCACGTATCTATATCACTAACAGGGATTGCGATCCCCGAAAGGATTTGTGATCCCGCAAGGTGCGAGTTCCCGTGGACACCTTATTTTTGTTAAAAAATGTATACAAACATTTTCGAATAGAAATCTTATAATGACAGACTTCGTGATTAAATAAAACAAAGATTACTATTCTGAAATTCTGGTTATATTTTGAATTTCAGATGTCGCTAGTACTTTTTAGCAGTGTTTGACGAATATGCCGTACAACATCGAGAAGAAACGAGTTCAAAAGGAGCACTTTTCAATAAAAATTAATAAAAAATAATATAAATTTTATTTTTAAAATTTCGAAATATGTTTTATGCATACATATTCCTATATCCTTCCTAAACGTCAAAACATCTTTATGTTTATTTTTCAAATTGAAAAACTCCCAAACCGTTTAATCTATTTTTAGTGTACAATGAAATTTCATGTGTCACAGTAGAATTTCGTTTGTAAAACAAAATATTTTCTGTCAAACTGTTCCACTTAATTTTGTCATATTTCAGTTTCAAGGACCATGCGAATTCAACATGGAACTATCGAAAACTTTGCTTATACGATGAAGACGAAGTAGGAAAGTGCACAGAAAGTAAGTTTGAATTAATCTCTGTATTCTCTCAAAAAAAAAAAGTTGCAGCGATGTCGCCACCAGTTTTGAGTGTAGTCTGTAGTTATGTCCTTTTTTAAAAACCTTTTCTAACATAGTTGAAAAGTGTTTATGAACTCAGTATGTCTGTTTGCCTGTCCGCGCTCTATCTCGCGTAAATACAGTGGGATTGTCATGTATTTGATATATGTTATTGAAGTTGACCATAGCATGTTCGGTATTGAAAATGAAGTATGTAGAATTTATGGTTAGATAGCAGGGGCAATCAAACATATCCCGATACATTACGGTCAATAGGGAAAAATCGTTTTCAGTACATTTTCATTATGTTACACTGTTTCAAACATAAAGAAAGTATCAGGGTCGATAAGCCGTGTTTTTGGCCCATGAAATAAGACTAAAATTCGATTTCGTTATACTGACTTAATTATTTCACTTTTTAATGTTAGAAGGTTTATCCTGTCGATTTCAACAATATTTTTTGCATTTTGTTCGGATTTATATAATTTACACAAGCTCAAAGTTCGTATTATTCGTAGTTTTTGATGAAAAATACGCAATTTCTCCTAATTTTACCTCAATTTTTAATATCTATATATATATTTAAAACGCTAAGCTTTTTCTTTCGACAATTCGTGAGAACAAACTACTGCATCAAATTACATCATTCTTTTTTAAAATGAAAGATATTTGGACACAGATTTGTTATCGTGCATTCGTTTGTTCTAAAATTTAATTAATTAGCCGTATTTTTCAATTAAACTTTTACTTCTGCTAATGACGTCATAATCGGATAACGCCCACTGTTGCGTTGCATAGAGATTATTCTCTGAACTCCGTGGTTACAAGGATGAAAGAGAAATAATAAATATTAAAAGCACGTGGCTTTTAGGCTGATTTTTTTTTTAATTTGCAAGTTAAATTTCGGTAAAAATATTTATCCGCGTGTTTAATAAGCGAAAAAAAAATCATATTTATTGTGACGTCAAGGGAATATTTTCCATTGGGTTTATTGTATCATTATGCATTATAACTTTGTTGATGCCATTTTTCATTACAATTAAATACAAAATATTTTTTTTTTGTATACATGATGTTTAAGCATTAAAGTAACGTATATGAAGTACGTGTGATAAGCTTGCGCCGGTGAAAATGACGTTATGCGTAGCTTGAAATGCATTTTAACATTGATAAAACTAAAGAGAAAAATGTATATGATTGTGTCAACATGACGTAATTTTAACTGATTTTTCCATTCTTAATAATAAAGATTAGAAATGGAGCCGAAATTGATTGCTTCATCTTGATTGCATACCTTGATTACATGTTACCAATTACTTTTTTTTAAATTATAGGTTAGAAAATTCCCTTTTTTAATAAAAAAACACAAAAGTAAAGGATCTTAGGAAATTAAAAATTATTAAAAATAGTATTATGGTAGAAAAAAATACTTGAAATAATTATTGTATTTTAAGCTAGAATAAACAATGTAGGACTAATATTTCTTATGAATTATTTTGGTAGGTTTATTATGAGTTCATTTAACAGTTCCTTATTAGCGCAAAGTCCTATCTCTTTCACCGTGAATTTCTCTTTCGATGGGAAAAAACGGTAGTCTACTTTTGGACTCCAGCAAAAACACAGTGGTAGTTTTTAGAAATGTATAACGGTTGTGACAACAAACGGCGCTATCGCTTTAGCTTTCATCGCGCTTACATTACTTCTAAATACTACAAATTTCAATTTTTTACTACATATTACAATCGTAATTCTTACATCATCAATTAGAAAATAAAAATTAGCTTTCGATTCAAATTTATTTGAAAACTGCCGCTTAATTTAATGACTTTTTAAATAATTTTCAAGCATGAAAAGTTTTTTAATTCTATCTTATCAATAACCACCAGTTTGCTTCAATAATAAAAATAGCCCCTGGGAAAGTTGCCACAATTAAAAATAGATTTCCCTAACCATCTTAAAAAGTGAATAATAATAATAATAGTAATATAAACAGTGATAAATCATAAGATCAGATTACCCATAAGATAGAGCATTTTGGCGCTAAACAAAAATCTGTCAAAAAAAAAAAAAAAAAAAAAAAAACTATTTTCAGTTTATGTTGAACATAAAATTGATATGTTGAATTTGAATTCGTTGATGTATATGTTTCAGCAGATATCAGAATATGCTAGGAATTGCATTTTTTATATTGTTTTAACGATCCATTTGTCAACTGTATAAGAGGGAAAATATCCCCGATTGTGATGGAAAAGGGATAATCATCCTGATTATGTAAAGGAACCGAAGAAACCATACAAATAAATTACACTTGAAAACATTAAAAATCTCATCTGCAGATTGATTTATTACTGTAAAAAAGTTCTTCATTTTTACATAAAAATTGAGTAGCTTAAAATAATGGATGCGTTTTAGAAGAAATGGATTTGTAACGAACAATGATTAAAGAGGACATTTAAAACTTTTAATTTAAACATTTTAAAACTTTTTTAACATTGAATTTCTACGGTGCTTTTGGGCAGATGCAATGCACAGGCGCATAGGAGCTCACTCGGTTGCATTATCACAGGGGGGGGGGGATGTGTGCTTTATTTACTTATGTTATTTTATTGACTGAATATGAGATGAGCATAGGAATATACTATTTGTATGATACTTCATAGGTACATGAAATTTTTTTCTTGCCGTGGGGAATATGGCGATAATGTCAAACTGATTTACATTACACAGTTTATTACGGATTGTTTGTTTGGAGTTTGCATCGGAAATATCGACTGGTATTTGACTGGGGAAAAAACTTTTAAAATATAATATTTGAAAGACTTTTTCATACGCACCCCTTCTTAAATAATAAAGAATCTTATTTTACTGATATTGTTATAGTATTTTGTTTTCGTCAAGTTTTGACGGGTTCCATCTAGTCTATATATTTAAAACGCTAAGCGATTTCTTTCGACAATCCGTGAGAACAAACTACTGCATCAAATTACACCATTCTTTTTTAAATGAAAGATATTTGGACACAGATTTGTTATCGTGCATTCGTTTGTTCGAAAATGTAATTAATTAGCCGTAATTTTCAATTAAACTTTTACTGCTACTTATGACGTCATAAAGTCGGCAACACCCACTGTTGCAAGGCATAGAGTTATTTTCTGAACTCTGTGGTTCGCCAATCTTTTCACATTAGCTAATATCAACTAGGTAATATTTTAACATTGTAATATTAAATCTTAAAAATCTTACTTAAAATTAGCTAAAATATAATCATAATAAAATATCTAAACATAAACATATCAATATGAATAACAAATCTCACGTAAAATATTGCAATTTAAATGATTGCAATTGAAAGAAGATTTGGAGAGTTATCCCTGACGCCCAGCTAACATAAAAGTACCAATTTTATTTTATTTATTTACACACATATTCAATTTTATTATAAAACACCAGGTTGCCATACAAAGCAAAAATCGTCATTTAGGCGTCAAAAATTAACCCCAATTACAGCGCCTAGAATACATTATGTTTATAGAATGACATATATATATATATATATATATATATATATATATATATATAAAGTACCCCAAATTATTCGCCAAACTGTAGCGCCCAATAAACAAACAGAAGAATGTTGCCATTAAATCTCAAAAATAAAAAAAATAATAAAATAATAATTAGGAAAAGCCCCATTTACTAAAGTATCATTTATCAGTAACTTTAAACAATAAAATTTACTATATAGTAATGAAAACAGAATAAAAAATAGTCGTGAATATATATTTATTTATTTTATTTCTCTTAATTATCCCTTTCGACTGTTTGATAAAATGTTTGTGACGTCAGTTGAATTTTATCGATTGTACGAAACTACGAATCACAAAATTTTTTTCAATGCGTTTTCTATTTTAATATCAAGGTTTCGAAGACGTAATTTTTATTTTAATTAATGTAATAACTAATAAATCAGTAAAACATCATTATAAATACATTTAACGTCGAATTCAAATTCACTTGATGAGAACTTTTAGGCCGAATTTTTTAATTTGCAAGTTAAATTTCGGTGAAAATATTTATCCGCGTGTTTTATAAGCGAACAATAATTCATATTTATTGTGACGTCACCGGAATATTGTCCATTAGGTTTATTTTATCATTATGCATTATAACTTTGTTGATGCAATTTTTCATTACAATTAAATACAAAATAAATTTTTGTTTGTAACATGGTGTTTCAGCATAAAAGTAACTTATACAAAGTACGTGTGAAAAGTTTGGGCCGGGGAAAATGACGTTATGCTTAGCTTGAAATGCATTTTAACATTGATAAAACTAAAAAGAAAAATTGTGTCAACATGACGTAATTTTAACTGATTTTTCAAATTTTAATTTTAAAGGTCAGAATTTAAGCCTTTATTGGTTGCTTCATCTTGATTGCATACCTTGATTACATGTTACCAATTACTTTTTTTTTAATTATAGGTTAGAAGATTTCATTTTTTTATAAAAAAATTCACAAAAGTAAAGAATTTCAGGAAAATTAAAATTATTAAGAATAGTGTTATGGGAAAAAAAAAAACTTGAAATAATGATTGTATTTGTAGCTAGAATAAATAATGTAAGGCTAATATTTTATAGGAATTATTTTGGAAGGTTTTTTATAAGTTCATTTAACAGTTCCTTATTAGTGGCAAATTTCTTCCACTGTGAATTTCTTTTTCGAGGTCAAAAAATGACAGTCTACTTTTGGACGCCAGCCAAAACAGAGTGGCAATTTTTAGAAATGTATAACGGTTGTCACAACAAACGGCCCTATCGCTTTAGCTTTCATCGCGCTTACATCACTTCTAAATACTACAAATTTCAATTTTTTACTACATTTTACTACATTTTACAATTTCAGTTCTTACATCATCAATTAGAAAAAATTAGCTTTCGATTGAAATTTATTTGAAAACTTCCTCTTAATTTATCAACTTTTTAAATAATTTTCAACCATGAAATATTTTTCAATTCTTTTTCAACAATGATCATCAGTTTGCTTTAATAATGTAACATATTCCCTGGGAAAGTTGCCCCAATTGAAAATAGATTTTCTTAACCATCATAAAAACTGAAAAAGAAAAATAATAAACACCCCTGATAAATCATAAGATCAGATTATCCAAAAGAAAGAGCATTTTGGCGCTAAACTAAAATCTGTCAAGAAAAAAAGACTATTTATAGCTTATGATTAACATAAAATTGATATGCTGAATTCGTTGATGTATATGTTGCATCAGAATATTCTAGGAACTGTTTTTTATTATTTTTTTAAGATCCATTGGATATTTAACTGTATAAGACAGAAAAGATCCCCGACTGTGATGGAAAAGGAATAATCCTCCTGATTATGTAAAGGAACCGAAGAAACCATACAAACAAATTACACTTGAAAACATTAAAAATCTCCCTTATCTGCAGATTGATTTATTATTGTAAAAAAAAAATTCTTCATCTTTACATAGAAATTGATTAGCTTAAAACAATGGATGCGTTTCAGAAGATATATATTTGAAACGAACAATGATTAAAGAAGATATTTTAAAACTTTTAATTTAAACATTTTAAAACTTTTTTTAACGTCGAATTTTGACGGTGCCTTTAGTGAGATGCAATGCACATGCGCATAGGAGCTCATTCGGTTGCATTATCACATGGGGGGGGGGGGGATGTGTGCTTTATTTACTATGTTCTTTTATTGACTGAATATGAGATGAACGTAGGGATATACTATTTGTATGATACTTCATAGGTCCAGGAAATTTTCTTTCTTGCCGTGGGGAATATGGCGGTAATGTCAAACTGATTTGCATTACACAGTTGTTTACGGATTGTTTGTTTGGAGTTTGCTTCGGAAATAGTGCTGTAATTCACTTGGAGGGGGGGGGGGACTTTTAAAATAAAATATTTGAAAGACTGTTTCATACGTTTCTTATGTAATAAAGAAGTTTATTTTACTAATATTGTTATTGTAATTTTTTTCCGTCAAGTTTTGACGGGTTCCATCTAGTATTTTTTAATATTTTACTATGAACGACACTTTGCAACACTTTTATTTTTACATATATTGTACATTTTGATGCATTTTATAATATATGTAAAGAAGAAAGTGTTGCACGATTGCACTCATATAAATAATTGAGGTAAAATTAAGAGAAATTGCGTATTTTTCATCAAAAACTACGAATAATACGAACTTTGAGCTTATGTAAGTCATATAAATCTGAACAAAATGTAAAAACTATTGTTGAAATCGTATAGGATAAACCTTCTAATATTAAAAAATGAAATAATTAAGTCAGTATAACAAAGTCGAGTTTTAGTATTTTTTTATGGGCCAAAAACACGGCTTATGGACCCGATCCTTTATATGCGTCACTGATTTGGCTGGCTACATGATTTATATAGAGTATAGAGTAAATTGCATTTATAGTTCGTTTACAGAAACACACAAAAGTATACCATTGCATTAATATATATGAGGAAAAGTCGTTTACAGTGCATTTTAATGAAATTGATATACATTACTGAGATGCAGTAGAGCATGTTTTCTGCAGATTTATTGAGTGCGTAGAATATTTCGTTTATTTACAGGGACACTCAAAAGATTTCGGTTACAGAACTGACTATGAGCCATGACTGCTGGATTTAAGTTTAAAGCTGTGACATGCATTTGAAAAGATTATTTATAGAGTATTATGAGATGTGTATTTCGTATACAGGGCTGCACGATATATAACTCACACACATTACCGGCTATGGACAGCAGTTCCTGAAAATGGATTTTTACTGCGTTGTGGTTTTTTTAAATGATTATTTAGATACTAGATGGAACCCGTCAAAACTTGACAGGAAAAAAATTACTATAACAATATCAGTAAAATAAGCTTCTTTATTATTTAACAAGGGGAGTGTATGAAAAAGTGTTTCATAAATTTTATTTGTAAAGTTCCCCCCCCCCCCCCAGTGAAATACAATACTATTTTCGATTACTATTTTCTACTTTTTTGTTGCGGGTCAAGTTCGGGCTCGGGTTACGGGTTGAGGTATTGCGGGTTCAGGTTGACCCGCTTTTCCAAAAGCATGTACACACTATTTTTGCAGGTTAAAAATATGTATACAATAAGGCCTCCATAACGGACACTCTCGAAAATCGATTTTTTACGCCACTTGGAAAGGAGGAAAAACAGCCATTCTTCTAATCACTTGATCATAACTCGCTTTTTTTTTTTTTTTTTTTTTTTACAAAATGTGTTCTGTGCAACAATTTACGAATGTCAGCCACAAACCTCAGGTGCAGTGTCATAGATTTTTCTATTGACTCTTGCTGATGAAATTTATCTACAAACGCATCATTATATCTAATGTTTTAATACCGGGTATCTTCTTTGTGCATTACTTTTTCATAATTGTATAAATATGGATTAATTTTCTGTTCCTTTGGTTTCGGGTCGGTTTCGGGTATAAATATTTTGGCGTTCGAGTCGGTTTCGAGTTGACTTTAAGCAGAATTTTCAAATTCGGGTCGGATACACAACCCGACTCGTGCAGAATTCTGATTCCTTGTCCTCAATTTCGAGTGTAGATTGAATCTTTCGACAAAATCTAAAAGTAGTAAAATAGTGACTACTTTTGAAAAGTAGTTTGTAGTCGCTACTTTTTAAAACAAGTAGTTGTAGGTAACTTCATTTTTGATAAAGTAGTTGTAGTTTGCTATTAAAAAAGTAGTTTTCAGACCCCTGACTTATTCACATTCAATTATGTATTTATTTTCATAGTTCTGCTCAAACTTTTTGTGAAAATCCCGATAATCGGACAAGCTAAAACCTAAATATGAGCCGGAAGAATTATTCAAGGTTGAACCCGACTCGCAGAAAGAAAATAAGTCATCCCGACCCGAAAAAATAAATAAAAGCAACCCTACCCGCTGCAAGACTCTATTCAACGATCTCACTGTGTCTGCTATTTCGAGGTTTCACTATATTTGAATATTAAAGAATATAGATTTGTCCATTTTTCTATATAAAAATATAAAATTGCTATTAGAGATATAATTGTACATTACTTTTCATCATAGCATTAAAACATAATTTATTGCCCTTTCATTGCGAGTGCGGGTCGGATTGCAGGTTGAGGTATTGTGGATTTGGGTCGGTTTGCGGGTCGCCGAAAATTATTTTTGCGAGTTCGGGTCGGGTTGCGGGTCTAGAATTTCTTTTTGTCGGGTTCGGGTCGGGCCCCCAGGGGGATACCTTCTTTAGGTATTCACGGGCTTCGCAACCCCGGGCACCTGAGCGATCTTTCTCTTTTCTTTTTTCCTCTACATTCTCTTGTCTAATCTTTCTTCTTTGTTTCACTCTCATTGTGGTTTCCTCTTCTGAGGTGAGGGCGATTCTGCATAAGCCGATATCATCCTGTTTATATCGACTTATGGAGAATTGTAAACCACCCACGTGTTTGCCATGCATGGCGACCTGTGTCCCTGGAAAGGGGGATCCTGGAAGTTGAGGGAAACCAACACACTGCTTTGGCCTCTGCTTCAGGTAGACGGGAGGTGCATATTGGTCCCGTATGCACCAATCGGCTGGTCATCTGACTTGTCACTGGCTGGGGATCAAGTGAGCGGGCACATACTAGTCATTTCGCTAAGGGTGGAAACTGAAATAGGTGTGTCTTGTGAACGTATGAGCCCTGGTTAGCACTGGTGCACGAATGTGCATCCCCTTGTTGGGCTCGGTAGTGGGCGGTGCGGCCGGGGTCTGAATTCCTTTACTCTTTGATATGGATGGAAATAATTCACTTCCTTCTATTTCTCTCCCATGTGGAGAGCAACAATCTGTACAGAACAATTCCTTCACACGTTTTTTTGTAATTAAACGCACTGATAGTCTCTCTGATAGTTCTTTTTAAAAAACTTCACCTTTTCGTATTGCAAAAACGTTTCAATCTGTATTTGGAGATGG
Organism: Maratus michaelseni; assembly: GCA_963931845.1. Classification (NCBI taxonomy): domain Eukaryota; kingdom Metazoa; phylum Arthropoda; class Arachnida; order Araneae; family Salticidae; genus Maratus; species Maratus michaelseni. The sequence continues at coordinate 94,486,976 of OZ007597.1, read as the reverse complement.
TTATTTACTTAAAAAATTACAGTCTGGGGATTTGCTTGTTGAGGTTTCCTCAGCCAAACATTCACAATTTCTCTCAAATTGCAAAGAAATAGGTTCTTTTTCTGTTTCTGTTCAGGCCCACCAAACTCTAAACACAAGTCGTGGTGTAATATCAGAACCAGATCTTTTACTCTCTACAAAAGACGAACTCTTGCATAATTTAAAATATCAAAATGTTATAGCCGTACGCCATATCACTATCCGTCGGAATGAGCAAGTGCTTCCTACAAAATACATTATCCTGACTTTTAATAGCCCTACTCTACCAACTAGAATTAAAGCAGCATACCTGAGCTGCCCCGTCCGTCCTTATATTCCTAACCCTCTTCGTTGCTTTAAATGCCAGCGTTATGGCCACAGTAAAACTACCTGTCATGGATCTGTTGCATGTGCAAAATGTTCAGAAGCCGGCCATGAGAGTAACTCATGTGAAAAATCTGAACGCTGTATAAACTGCAAGGGTGACCATACAGCATATTCTCGTTCCGGCCCAAACTGGATCTGTGAAAAATAAATTCTTGTTGTTAAAATTACTCAGAAACTTTCTTATCCTGAAGCTCGAAAACTAGTTGAATCTAGAACACCATTTGTGGGAGTTTCTTATTCTAGTTTACTCAAGCAACAAATAAAATCCTTAAGACATATAAGCACCCAAACTGAAGTCTCTTTACCACCAAATGATTCTTCTACACTATATTTCCAATGATGATTGGTCACTTGCGATTTTAGACGTTTTGTTAAATATCTGGAAAGATACATGAGGAATTATCCTGAAACTTCAGGAGTGTAAACAGCATGATAAACGTCATATATTTCCGCGAAGATTTTTTTCCGAAACCCCATAAGGGGCCGTAAACAAATTGAAGAAAAACGAATATCTTTTGGATAACCCTGTAAAAACTAATATTGCAAAAAGCATTCAAACTGCAGATTATGATTAAAACTGACAAACTACACCAAGAATATTTAATTAAAAAATTACTTTTGTTAAGTACCGGAAAATAAGCAAGTTTTTATTTTCAAATGAATTCGTTTGTAATTTCTGGTGTCAGTCCATTATTTCATCATTTTACAAACAGACTTACTCCGCGCCGGAAAGGGTTAAGTGGCTTATTGTAATAATTTGGGCACATTTTTATGAAGATAGCATGTATACTCGAAGAAAAATTCACGTTTTTATAAAAACGGTCCCAAATTTTACCAAGTTGTTTGCTTATAATTTGCAGAGTTTTTAATATAAAAACAAGTTATTTTCAGAAAATATCACAAACACAATTGTACACAATACCTTGCAATCGAATAAAAAATAATAATAATTGTATGAAAAATGAGCAGGTTTACTAAATATTGTTTCACTGCGCATGCGAGAATTCAATCAAAATATACTGTGCATAATATATTAGCTAAATGTATAGACCAACTTTTATGAAAGTCTCAGAAACATAGCTTGAAAATTCTGATAGTAATCGTCGATAGAATAAGCTTGAATTTCGCTGTTCCCAAAAGAAAGCAAAAAGATGAGGGGTTGTATCCAAATGTATTAGTTTATAAAAGTTGACATAATAAGAATGAAGTGTCTCTCATTCTATATTTGATACAACCCCTCATCTTTTTGCTTCCTTTTGGAAACAGCGAATTTCGAGCTTATTCTATCGACGATTACTATCAGAATTTTCAAGCTATGTTTTTGAGACTTTCATAAAAGTTGGTCTATATATTTAGCTAATATATTATGCACAGTATATTTTGATTGAATTCGCGCATGCGCAGTGAAACAATATTTAGTAAACCTGCTCATTTTTCATACAATTTTTATTATTTTTTAATTCTGATTGCAGGGTGTTGTGTACAATTTTTTTTCATATTTTCTGAAAATAATTTGTTTTTATATTAAAAACTCTGCAAATTATAAGCAAAAAACTTGATAAAATTTGGGAGTGTTTTTATAAAAACCTGAATTTCTCTTCGAGTATACATGCTATCTTCATAAAAATGAACCCAAATTATTACAATAATCCCCTTAATCATAATTTACAGTTTGAATGCTTTTGAAATATTAGTTTTTACAGGGTTATCCAAAATATATTCGTTTTTCTTCAATTTCTTGACTGCCCCTTATGGGGTTTCGGGAAAAACATCTTCGCGGAAATACACTGCTCAAAACAATTAAAGGATATTTGAAGTTTTATATAAAATAAAGCTATAAACGAAATTTTTTTTGCCGAAAATAGAAGAAGAGAATCACAAATGTAAATTTTTCTGGTTTTCAAACTGTGGAGTATGCAAATTTTGAGTTCGACGTCAAAAACGTCGCTTCAGCGGCAGCGAATGAAATTTGACTTTCAACCTGATAAAAGAGAATGAAGACAAGGATGTTCGGCATTCAGTGATTGCTTTGTTTCGATGAGTACGATGTCTCAACAAAGTCATTTGACAGATTCAGAAGCTTGGAGAATTGTTGGTAGGTTAGAAGGGGGCCAAACTCAAGCCGAAGTAGCGCAAGCCATTGGAGTGTCACAAAGTGTCATTTCCAGGATCTGGAACCGTTTTTTGGAGAGTGGATGTGCAGGCCGAAGACCAGGGCAAGGTCGTAGACGGGCAACAACGCCCAATGAAGATCGGTATTTAGCGTTAACAGCTCGGAGACACCGAAACATGAACGCTACTCTTCTCCAACAACACCTTCGCTCGGCTACAGGCACCACGATTTCAACCCAGACTGTCCGAAACCGGCTCCATGCTGTAGGTCTGTATGCTCGCCGACCGATGGTATGTGTTAGATTAACATCAAGGCATCGTCGCGACCGCAGGGAGTGGGCAACCGAGCATGTCAACTGGAGGAGAAATGAATGGAGCAATATTCTGTTTTCTGACGAGTCCCGTTTTTCTGTGCATCCGGATAATAGGCGTATTTTCATCTGGAGGGACCGTGGCAGTAGGAATAATCCTGCGTTCGTGCACGAAAGTGTCAGATTTGGCGGTGGAGGAGTGTTGGTGTATGGTGGCATCTCCATTGACGGGCGCACTAACCTCTACATCATTCGAGATGGAGCTCTGACTGGTCGCCGATATAGGGATGAGATCCTCAGACCTATTGTAGTCCCTTACGCTGCAGCAATCGGAGATAACTTCATTTTAATGGACGATAACTGCAGTCCACATCGTGCAAACCTGGTGGAGGATTTCCTTTTCGAGGAAGGAATCGTTCGAATGGAATGGCCAGCGTGTTCTCCAGACATGAATCCAATCGAGCACGTTTGGGACGCTCTAGGAAGACGAGTTTCTGGCCGCCAACAACCCCCACAAACTCTCCAAGAACTGGAAAGAGCTCTTCTGGAAGAGTGGGGCAGAATACCCCAACTCGTCATTAATAGCCTCATTGAGTCCATGCCTCAAAGGTGTTCAACGTTGCTGGCCGCCCGTGGAAACCATACCCCCTACTGAAAATGATTTTCTTTGAAGAAAACACCTTTTCTTATTCTTTTTTTCTCATATGCACAAATTGTGTTTTTTTCCTTTTGTACACAAATGCGCAATAAAATGCATTTTTTTCTGCCAAACATGTGTAATTTATTCTCATATAACCTACTATGTCTGTCGACCATGTATCAATCAGCTAAAAAGTTTCCCAGATACAAAATCCACCTAAAACTGCAATATCCTTTAATTGTTTTGAGCAGTGTATATGACGTCAATCATGTTGTTTACACTCCGGAAGTTTCAGGATAATTCCTCATGTATCTTTCCAGATATTTAACAAAACGTCTAAAATCGCAAGTGACGAATCATCATTGGAAATTTAGTGTATTACACTAACTAGCAATATAAAGAAAACAACCCGCAGTATGTATTGTTCTGCAAGATTAAGACCTTTGCCTGCACTACAACTTATGCCACCATCTTCAGAACCTGTGAAAATAGAACATTCTGAATATCCATCTAAACAGTCAACCGAAAACAAATCAGGTCAAACTTCTCTTTCATCTGCAAAAAAATTGGAGAAACCTGTTACCCCTACACAAAAAGCAAAACAAAAACCATGTGCACAGAATGAGAGGAAGAAAATCTTAACCAAAGCCTCTTCACAGTGGAAAACTGTGAAGGGAAAAAACAAGAAAATTTGTCATAATTCACCTCTTATTATTACAAAGGATTCAAACCAGTTGCTGCACTATGCGGAGGAAGCTATGGTATCAGAATCTTACAGTTTTGATTCTAATGATGATAATAATACTGTTTTTGAAGTATTTGAACCTACATGATTTTAAATACATATCTGCTCGAAACTTTGAATATTCTACCAACTGTTAGTTAAGATTGTTTCTATTTTAATTGTGAAAACTTGTATTTCTTTATTTTTGACGTGTTATGATTTCATTACAGCATTTTAATTATACATTTATAATATCACTCTTGTTATTCATCTTGTTTTTATGACAAAGTTTTAATTTGACGTTTTTATTTTAATCTGTTTTTGGCGCAGCATGTCCCTAAAGGGACTTTGTGCCATAAAACCCTAATCAACCAACCAACCAACCGGGTTCGGGTCGGGTTGCGGGTTAACTTCAAATGGAATTTTCGGGTTCGGGTCGGGTACTAGTTCAGTATAGGTAGAAGAAGGTCATCAAATTCATTCATCCTTTTTTTTTCTGACAAAATAAATGCACAAATTTGAAAATTCACTATAATAAAATTCACTATATAAAGTAATTGTGCTTAATTTATTTAAACGCAGTAACGAAAAGTAAATTATTCACAAAAAAAGAAATAAAAAAAAAAGTATGGCTTAAAGTTACTAAACGAGGTTAAAAAATCAGAAAATATGGATTTTAATACAAGTATGCAGCAAAGTATTATTGCGATTTTTTTCTTCAATGAGGCTCCTCTTATTGGTTTTCTACATCTATACTCGGCCCAATACTTTTACGATGTACAATCCTATGCAATACAGGTATTGCAGGAACTTCAATCAGTGATGCTCCATTGATTTTTCCATTGATGCTCCGCCTCTCATTGTTTTCTAGATCACTGCCTCCTTAATACTAAGGAGGCAGTGTCTAGACTAGATCTATGCTTGGCCCAACTATTACGATATACAATCCCATACAATATAAGCAATGCAGGAAATACAATCAGTGCAAGAAATTTGACAATATGAAATGGACGAAGCGTCGTTTTCAGTTCGTAGGGATGCTCCACAGATGTAGATTATCGCCTTGCTGATCGCCCATATTGATCTATAGGAAAATTTAATTAGGTGGTCGCTCGTTATATAATATAGTTACCGAAATGCAGTTTTCACGATCAGAATTTAGGCGTATGAAAGCCTAAAAAAAAGGTTAAAATATCAGAAAATACTGATTTTAACACATCGTACGCAGAAAATGTATTATTACGATTTTCTTTCCATTGATACTCCTGTTCTCATTATTTTCTAGATCTATACTTGGTACAATACTATTCGATATACAATCTCATACAATATAAGCAATGCAGGAAATGCTATCGGTTTAAGAAATTTCAAAATATGAAATGGACGAAGCGTCGTTTTCAGTTCGTAGGGATGCTCCACAGATAAGAGTTGCAAAAAACCCGCAGTTTTTGAGGGACGAGAATAAACCCGGGAATTTTTGGGAATAAACCTGGAATTTTGGGGAATATTGGAAATTTTGAAGGAGTTTTGAAAATAAACAAAACTAATCATTTTTCAATTTCAATTTTTTATTTTCAAGAAATTTCAGGCACCGTTCTGAAAAGTTTAAAATAGGTTTTTCATTTTGAATTCATAAAACTTAGGATATTGCGCTCTAATTTTTTATAATTTTTTATAACTCATTTACTTTACAACAATGGTGGCTGTGAATTCGTAAGGATTTGAATGTTTCTTTAAAAATAAGATTGTTTAATTTTTGTTAGCTGGCATATTTTCTATTCAGGCATATTCTATATTAATTTTCTTGTGAGTTGCAGTATATTTTTGCATTGATTTCTTTTAGTTTTGTTCGTTTTCTGTTTTGTTTACATTGTTTGAATCGGAGAATAGGGGTGATATTTATATTCATGTCAAGCAAGATGAATCTGCCATCTGCCTCGCACTTTTTATTTATCGACTATTAAAATATCAACTTATGTTATTTTAATTACTCTTACTTAAAATTTCTGCATCTTAAGCATGTATTTCGTTAGTTTTCATGTAAACTGTGCTATTTGTCTGCATTTATGTTATTGGTTTTGTATACATTTGTAAAAAAAAAAAATGTTTGCAAATTAAAATATTCCATGTCTAAAAGTTTCTGAAAACTTCCGGGAATTTTCAATATTTCCTTCCCAAAAAACCCGGTTTATTCCCGGGAATAAACCCAGTTTTTTCCACCCTTTGCATCTCTATCCACAGATGCAGGTTATTACCTCGCTGATCGCCCACGTTGATCTATATTGCTCGTTGAAATGCAGTTTTCGCGATCAGAATTTAGCTGTATGAAAGCCTAAAAAGAGACTAAAAAAATCAGAAAATACTGATTTTAACACATCATACGCAGAAAACGTATTATTGCGATCCCCCCCCCCCCCATTAATGCTCCGCCTCCGATTGTTTTTCTAGATCTAGACTTGGCCCAATACTATTACGATATACAATCCTATACAATATAAGCAATGCAGGAAATACAATCAATGCAAGAAATTTGACATGAATTGGGCGAAACTTCGTTATCAGTTCGTAGGGATGCTCCACTGATGCAGATAATTACCTCGCTTGTCGTCCATGTTGATCTATGTGAAAATTTAATTAGGTGATTCCTCGTTATCTTATATAATTAATAATTACCGATACCACAACATATTTTCTGTAGATTATTGAATACATACAAATTATCGTTCATTTACAGAAAAGAATTCGGTAACCGGACCGACTAAGAGCGACAACTGATGTACTACTGTGGGCAAAAAATAGTAAGACTTTTTAATTTAAATTTCGATTTATTATCGCGAAAACCCATTCGTCGAAATATTTTTTTTCTAGGTTGGTATGACTGTCAGTGACATCTGTGCCAAATGTCACATCAAAATAATCATTAGTGTTAATATACGCTTGTCTTTCTGAAGTACAAAAAGTGCATTCGGCGATTTTTACAATGAGTGAAATAAGAAGTTCCATTAAATTTTGTGTGCAGAATCAAATTTCTGGTGCTGAAATGTTCAGAATGTTGCAAAAGGCCTTCGGTGATAATTGTTTGTCGCGAGCAAGTGTTTTTGATTGGTACAAATTATTCAAAGAGGGTCGAGAACGCGTTGACGACGAACCACGTCCAGGACGGCCATCAACATCAACTGATGATCAACACGTCAATAAGATCAAGGAATTGGTGCTTGAGAATCGACGATTAACAGTCAGAGACCTTACTGGCATCGTTGGAATATCGGAAGGATCAGTGAAAACCATTTTGAAAGATGCACCGATAATGCACCGTCGCATACTGCATTAATTCTTCGTGAGTTTTTCGCCAAATTTTCAACCAATATCGTGCCGCAACCACCGTATTCGCCTGATTTAGCTCCGTGTGACTTCTGGCTTTTCAGCAAACTCAAACGACCGCTCCGGGGAAACCGTTTTGAGTCAATTGAAGACATTAAACGTGAATCGCTACGCGCATTGAAGGCTATTCCCGAAATTGACTTTAACAACTGTTTCGAGGATTGGAAGAAACGTTGGCACAAGTGTATTGGGGCCAGGGGGGTTACTTTGAGGGGGACAAAATAGATTTGGAAGAATAAATTAAGAATTTTAAAATTATGAACAAAGTCTTACTATTTTTTGCCCACTGTAGTATGTGCAATTTCAGAAGTGGAATACATTTTAAAACTTAATTATTTTTTTATGCATTATGAGGTGTTTAGATCATATACAGGACTGCACGAAAGAATTCGCACACATTACCAGATTTCAACAGCAATTGCTGAAAATGGATTATTACTGCATTATGTGTTTTTAGGTTTCCGTACTTAAAAAATAAAAACGGGACCATTGTAAGATCACTCCTGTGTCTGTCTGTCCGTTTGTCATAGGTCTTTTTCTCGTAAACTGTGGCACGTGGAAAGTTCAAACTGGAGAAAGTTATAAATCCTATGTAAAGAAAATATGTGGGTAAAAAACCCACATATTTTCAGATCATTAGCCATTCACAAATATGTTTGGGAAAAATTTAGGGGGCTAATTAAGTTACTTGAAAAAAAAATATTTTCTTTATGTATATCGTGTAAATGGTCTCGTAAGAGGGCGATTCCACCGTTACGTGTGTGACTTTTAGAGAGTGTTTTTTTTTTTTTTGCAAATTGAGACGAATTTGGAAATGAAATTATTTAGATAACGTTTTACTTTTTTTATTGCTATTACAGGACACATACAGAATCATTTTTGTAGAGACACCTTTAGTCTAAAGTATTAACATTTAAAAAAATATAGTAAAGTCGTTGTTACGTGTGTGATTTTTCTGAGTCCCACACGTAACAACGACTTTACTATTTAGAAGAAAAAAAAAATATATTACTTTAGACTAAAGTTGTCACTACAAAAGTGATTCTGTATGTGTCCTGTAATAGCAATAAAAAAATTAAAACGTTATCTAAATAATTTCACTTCCGAATTTGTCTCAATTTGAAAAAAAAAAACACTCTCTAAAAGTCACACACGTAACGGTGGAATCGCCCAATACCGAACTCAAAAATATATTTGTTTTAATTTTAGGTATTATAGCTTCAGATATATCGTCGAAAATGCCCTGCAAAAAAATGCCCCCCCCCCCCCCTCTAATTCCGAATCTATTAAACTAAAAGTATGAAAAAATTAGGGGTATTAGGAGTATATTTAAACCTTGCAGGAAAACTATAGTGATTTTCCTAGATAACACGGTTTTTGAGTAACACGTATTTTTCCGTTACACAGAAACTTTACTTTTTGGGGAGAGAGTGAGGGGCGCTCGAGGTATTTATCGACGCAGAGTCATCCAAGGATATTTCATAATGATTTCCGAAAAACACTGTCGGTAATTAGCCGAGATATTAATTAAGTTATTTGAGATAACTTTTCTTGTTATATATCGTGTAGGGCAGGGCTGTCTAACCTGGCGCCCACTATTCACCAGAAAATTCTTATAGAAATATTTTCCTTATATATTCGGAGATTGAACAAGGCAAATATTTCTATAAGAATTTTCTGGTGAGTAGCGGGCGCCAGGTTGGACAGCCCTGGTGTAGGGTATCGTTCGAAAGATCTCGTAACAACAAACTCAAAAATTTATTTGTTTTAATTTTAGGTATTATATTTTCAGCGATATCGTCGAAAATATACAGGGAAAGTATGCCCTCCTCATATCTCTGAATCTACTGAAACTAAAATTATGAAAAAAATTAGGGGTAGTAGTAGGAGTTTATTAATTAATAAATAGTAATTAATAAATATAATGTACGCAACCCTTGGAGCGCGAGTTATACTCGTATTTGACCGATTTATTTAAATCGTTTATTTAGATTTCTCATTTCTTTGTGTGTAAGAATGAAATTTCTTAACAATATTTCTATAGTGTTGGAATTGGAAAGGTTTTTCAACAATCAGTGCTTTGATGCATGAGTTTTCGTTCGTTTTTTTTCTTTTCTTTTTTCCGGAGATTTTTTCATATAGAATTTTTTGCATTATTTAATCGTTTAAAATCTGTAATTAGATAAGGCAAAAAAAAAAAAAAAAAAATGTTTTTACACAAAACATGAGAAAATGCTTTATTTCTTGCAGTTGGAGTTATAATGAATGGAACAGAACATGTAAACTCTTCTAACTCAATGAATGGAAGAAAACATACAGAGATTCCCAAGACATCGAGGTTTCGTAGAGGTAATGTATAAGTTAATTATTCATTTTAAAAACGTAAGATTGAATATTACATATTAAGCTATCTTAAAACTTATGAACTATGACGACAAGTATTTTTTTCCCCTGTTGCGAACGAATTTATATTGTTTTAAATTATGGGGAAAAAAAATAACTGTAAGCTAAATTACATGGCGCTACAATCTAAGTTGTAGGTTGTAGGATCATGACCTGCGGTGATTCATGACCCCATTCCGCTTTCGCGACCTGGGATCAGGTTTGCTGTATGGCATATGTGCCGGTCAAGTGGCCAACCTGATCCTGAACATGACCCAATTCCGCTTTCGTGACCAGGGACCCAGGTTGCTGTATGACATATGTGCCGTGCCGGTCAAGTAGCCAACTTGATCCTGAACATGACCCAATTCCGCTTTCGTGACCGGGGACCCGGGTTGCTGTATGGTGTATGTGCCGGTCAAGTGGCCAACCTGATCCTGAACATTAACCCATTCTGCTTTCGTGACTAGGGATCGGAGTTGATGTATGGCATATGTGCCGGTCAAGTGGCCAACCTGATCCTGAACATGACCCAATTCCGCTTTCGTGACCGGGGACCCGGGTTGCTGTATGGTATATGTGCCGGTCAAGTGGCCAACCTGATCCTGAACATTAACCCATTCTGCTTTCGTGACTAGGGATCGGAGTTGATGTATGGCATATGTGCCGGTCAACTGGCCAACCTGATCCTGAACCCCGAGGGCTTGATACTTATTTTATCAACCCCGTAAAGATGAAAGGGTAAAGGAACCTTGTCCTTGAATCCATGCGATAACCACTGACAAATAAAGCTTATTGAATTTAGTAATTTAATAACTCGCATATCTGCTATTCAATTTCGATAATGACAGAGGGGCGGGTCACAGTTCAAAATTTCGTTTATTGAAAAACAGTTGCCGTCACTGAAAGCCTGACTAATAAGCCTGATATAGGGTTAATTAAGGTATTTCCACTGTCATACATTGATGATAATCAATTTCTGATATTGTTTTTCCCGAAGATGTGAGTAAAGCAAAAATATTTCTCGCAGTGAGCAGAACGAGCAAAGGCCTCTTCTTCAGCTCACTCGACGACGCACTCAAAACAAGTCTGTATCCTTTCTTGAATTTTACAACAGTAGTCAGTAGAGATGACGTAATTTTCATCTTTATCAAGGTAGCCTCCTTTGGCAAGTCCATATCTGTACTTAACTGATGCAAACTGATAGTGTGCCAGCGATTCAAACTTGATGATATTGTTCTTTATTTTTGCTTCAATCACTTCTTCGGAAAGAACAATGTGTCATATATTGATAATAATCAATGCATGGCATGGCAAATACCTTAATTAAACTTGTATCATGCTTCTTTCTTTGACAGCAACTGTTTTTTAATAATAAAAATTTTAAACTTTGACAGAGCCTTCTGTGATAATTAAAACTCAAATCGCAGGTATGTGAGGTATCAAATTATTTGGCTCATTGAGACATCGAATAAGCTTTAAAAATCTAAATTCGCCACCAAGGACTCTGGTACCTTTACTTATGAGCTACCAGGAGTTTAACCATTGGGGGAAAGTAGCGGTATTTCTGACAAAAGCACCCCAATTACGAAATACGTAAATGCTAGAAAAGGAGACATTAGCAATTGAAAGCATTAAGAATTAGTCCCATCAGCAGATTTTGCTGACACTTCAGTGAGACAAACAGTGTAACAGTAAAACCTGTTAAGAAAAAAAAATCAAAATACTAAACGAAATTCCGTTTTTTACAGGTTATCGTCTTAGCAAGTACACCGTTTTTTAACACTTTCCAACATATAGTTGAATAGTGTTTATGAGTTTGGTTTGTCTGTCTGTCTGCCGTCAGTATGTCTATCCGTGCCTTAACTCTCGTAATATACTAGAATTGCTATGAAATTGATATATGTTATTGAGGTTTACTGTAGCCTGTTCGTTATTGAAAATTGCGTAACATTCATAGTTCATTTACAGGGTCACACAAAAGAAATCCCATAATATTATGATGTATGTGGTAAAATTGTTTGCAGAACACTAAAAGGAAGATACATTACTTCAAACATAATGAAACTGATATGCATCACCGAGCTGGACTGCAGCATGCTTTCTATAGAGTATAGAGCAAGTTACATTTAAAGTTTGTTTACAGAGTCGCACAAAAAATTCCATTCAATTGTGATTTATGAGGAAAAATTGCTTGCAGGATAATTTCGCTTTCAGCTGTGGTATGCCTTTTTAAAATTAACTAAATTGCACAGAATGTATAAATCCTATAGATCATATACAGAGATGCACGAAATATTTCTCACACAGTACTGGCTATGGGCATAGTACATTCTGTGTTTTTATAAATTGTTTATACAGATATCTCATTTTATTGTATGAAAAAATGAAATTTCTTAAGAATATTCTGATATTGTTGGAAAGTGTTTCATAAATCTATGCCTGATGCATGAATTTTCGTTCTTGTTATAATTGTTTTACACGCCTTTCATCGGGAACATGAACATTTTCCGTTTAAAGCAGGATTCCGCTTGAGACAAGCTTTGGCAGATTCTGCTGTGTTTTAATGGAGCAACGACACTTGCGAAACCTTATGGAAAAAAGCTTATATTGAAGTATCTTTTACTCGGGAATTTCCCAATCAATTTCAATATATATATATATATATATATATATATATATACATACATATACAGGGTGTCCCAAAAACATTGATCTCGGCTTTTATTCCTTAAATATTGATCGTACACATACATTATATTTCCAATGATGACCGGTCACTTGCGATTTCAGACGTTTTGTTAAATATCTAGAAAGATACATGAGGAATTATCCTGAAACTTCAGGAGTGTAAACAACATGATAAAAGTCATATATTTCCATGAAGATTTTTTCCCGAAACTCCATAAGGGCCCGTCAACAAATGAAAGAAAAACGAATATATTTTGGATAACCCTGTAAAAACTAATATTGCAAAAGCATTCAAACTGTAAATTATGATTAAGGGGATTATTGTAATAATTTGGGTTCATTTTTATGAAGATAGCATGTATACTCGAAGAGAAATTAAGGTTTTTATAAAAATAGTCCCAAATTTTACCAAGTTTTTTGCTTATAATTTACAGAATTTTTAATATAAAAACAAGTTTTTTCTCAGAAAATATGACAAACAAAATTATACACAATACCTTGCAATCAGAATTAAAAAATAACAAAAATTGTATGAAAAATGAGCAGGTTTACTAAATATTGTTTCACTGCGCATGCGCGAATTCAATCAAAATATACTGTGCATAATATATTTGCTAAATGTATAGACCAACTTTTATGAAAGTCTCAAAAACATAGCTTGAAAATTCTGATAGTAATCGTCGATAGAATAAGCTCGAAATTCACTGTTTCGAAAAGGAAAAAAAAAGATGAGGGGTTGTATCAAATATAGAATGAGAGACACTTCATTCTTATTATGTCAACTTTGATAAACTAATACATTTGGATACAACCCCTCATCTTTTTGCTTTCTTTTGGGAACAGCGAAATTCAAGCTTATTCTATCGACGATTACTATCAGAATTTTCAAGCTATGTTTCTGAGACTTTCATAAAAGTTGGTCTATACATTTAGCTAATATATTATGCACAGTATATTTTGATTGAATTCGCGCATGCGCAGTGAAACAATATTTAGTAAACCTGCTCATTTTTCATACAATTTTTATTATTTTATAATTCTGATTGCAGGGTATTGTGTATAATTTTGTTTGTCATATTTTCTGAAAAAAACTTGTTTTTATATTAAAAACTCTGCAAATTATAAGCAAAAAACTTGGTAAAATTTGGGACTGTTTTTATAAAAACCTGAATTTATCTTCGAGTATACATGCTATCTTCATATAAATGAACCCAAATTATTACAATAATCCACTTAATCATAATCTACAGTTTGAATGCTTTTGCAATATTAGTTTTTACAGGGTTATCCAAAATATATTCGTTTTTCTTCAATTTGTTGACGGCCCCTTATGGGATTTCGGGAAAAAATATTCGCGGAAATATATGACGTTTATCATGTTGTTTACACTCCTGAAGTTTCAGGATAATTCCTCATGTATCTTTCCAGATGTTTAACAAAACGTCTAAAATCGCAAGTGACCGGTCATCATTGGAAATATAGTGTATATTATAAGTTACAAAGTTACGTTGAAAAAGGTTACAGAATTTTATCAAATCGGTTAAAATTTTCAGGGAATTAAAATTGAAGAAATACAAAATTTAAATTTTTATACCGCGACCTTACAAAACATAAGGTAATGTACAAAATTTCAGCATTTTATTATAAAAAGTCGCAGAGATATAAAAATACATAAATGCTGACTTGAACTGACCTGGATGAGTTTGCAAAAGAGGAAAATCATGTTGGATTATTGCGTTTCAGGGGTTGTTGTACACACATTACGAAAGAAAACAATGGTTGCATAAATAAATAATTGTAACGATGACGATGTAGTAGTAGTAGTTATTAATAACCTCCACCAATTTTGTTTAAGCATGACATATCTCAGCGACTTTTTATGATAAAATGCTGAAATTTTGTACATGACCTTATTAGTGTATGGGGCACATTTTACTCATTGGGAAATATTTGTACGGGAACCGTATAAAAATTTAAATTTTGTATTTTTTCAAATTTAATCCACTGAAAATTTTAATCGATTTCATAAAATTCTGTACCCTTTTTTACTTAACTTTGTAACTTATAATATATGTCTGTGTTCAATATTTAAGAAATAAAAGCAGAGGTCAACGTTTTTGGGACACTCTGTATATATATATATATATATATATATATATATATATATATATATATATATATATATTAGTTTTGGCAGTTGTTGCCAAATTATAAATTGATCGCTGATCAAAAAAATAAAATACAAAATGCAACAGTTACGCGATTCTAGGTTTTTATAAATTAACGTTGCTAAAAAGTACGTACGCTTCTTTTAATTTACAAGGAGTTTGGCACCAATTTTTGATAATTAGAAATTAATTACCGCGTTAAATCTCAGAATTTCTAACATTTTTCTGCGATTAAATAAGGTGAAAATTTCTATTAAAAATTTGTGGTAAAAATGTACACACCATGTGAAAGGGAATCGCTTTTCTAGAAAAATAAAACGATCAAAATGCAGCTAATTTTAGTACCAAAAAATTTAAAAAAGGATTGAAATCGCTTAAGTATTTACCAAGAAAAAAGTACGTCAATATCAGCTGTTTTACACAGACTTTCGCAAATGTTGTTGACCCCTTAAAACAATCTTAGTCACTCTAGCATGTAAATAAAATCTGTACGTTACGTAAGTATTACATTTTTCTTTTTTAAGATGCACGATACTTGTTTTTTTTTTTGTTTTTTTACCATTGTCAAAGTTTATTTTTATTATATGTTTAAAACAACAATTGTGACATGTTTGTTTCTTTCTGCAGATACCTTAGTGCATTTCGTTCCAAAAACGCTCAGGATTCGCAGAGGTAAAAAAAAAAAAAAAATATTTTTCTAAAATTTCTCTAACTTTTCTTAAGTCTCTGCTGTATTTTCATTTATGAGCAAAGAATAGTGTACAATTTCTACATTAAATCACGTCTTCAACACGTAAAAATGCTACTTTCTGTTATTTGATAATACATTTTAAATTAAGAGCGACACGATATACATTTTTAACTGACTTCAAACAAAGTTTAACATTTCGTTTGTATTTATGTAACGGTAAATCGGTCCAAGTCCGATTTTGCACCCAGACAAAATCTCATTTCAGCACCCCCTCCTACACCAATGGCGCACACAAGAAGGTGCCCTCCCCCCCCCCCCTCCACATTGTATACATTTTTAGTCAACATATTATAATTTCATGTAGTACAGTTTCATTCATAAAAATGATAATATACAGGGTATTTGGATACCAGTGCACAAACTTTGCAGAACGAGAATTCCCGCTCAGAATACATGAAAAGTGTCCGACGAACCATGCCTCTAAAACGCATAGTTTTCGAGAAAAATACGAAATAAAAAAATATGACATCACATCCGGAGCACCGAAAGTAAACGTTGTTGAACTTCATGAAAATACAAACCGGATGTGAAATAAGAGTTTTGGTATGCTACAATAAATTCCAATATCCCCCCTTCCAGAGTTCGTTGATATATATCAGTGAATATCTATCATGATAGATATCCGATATTTATTTTCAAAATATCAAGATTTTTGTTGTTTTCGATATTTTTATATTATTTGATATTTATTTTTAAAATACTAGGGGGCTCTGCCCCCTGCTCGCTACGTTCACCAACCCCCGTTCTGATTTCACAGCCTCTTAAAACCTGGTAATGTATCCTGTTTTAAAAAGATGATGATGATGATGATGATGATGATATCACGAACGGCGACTATCTTCTGTAATCAGGTTATAATGCTTTTTCATTTAACTGGTTATAATTCTTTTTCATTTAATTCATCTTTTTTATTTTTAATATTCATGTGTAAACACAATTTTTATGACGTAATTTTCTTTATTTCCTGCTTTCAACACGTGATCATTTAATTATTATTTTTAACTTTCATTATTGTTTTTAATAGTCTCGCGCAAATACATTTTTTATTTGAGATAAAACAATCTTTTGCGCTTATTTAGAAATTGGCAACAATATAAAAAACGACATTTTCAATATAAGATTATTTACTCGATTTTTAAGGATTATTTGAGTTTTTATTGTCCGACCGTGATAATTTTTTTAATTTCTGAAAGCTTATTATATTTCGCGTCTGGTGGTATGATTTTCGAATCCGTAGGATGGCTAGAAAAAAAGTAATAGCTCCTCAAAAAAGTCCCTAGTAAAAAAGCGATGAGAATAACCCGGAATATCTACGCAGAATTTGATTGGTCCATTTCTAAATCGTTTTTGGCTCAGTTTCAGATTACTTTTTTTTAATATAGAAGGATTAAGATGTTTGTAATTTTCAATATTTGATATTTATTTTCAAAATATCACTGTGCAAGATATTTTTGATATTTTAAGTCAAAACAAGTGTAAATGAAATTTTCAACAGATATTGACTGTGTCCTTCAAAGAATATTTGTCCTTGGCAGTGACTTTACTTTTCTAGCTAAAGAAAAAAAAAAAAACAAAAATCTTATCCAAGCTTTTTTGTTTGAAATTTTTATTTTTAAATGTAGTATATAGAATATAACTAATTTAGGACATATATAGAAAGATAAACTGTCTAATTTAGATAATTAGCTGTATAGAACTTCATTAGAAGAGAATCAATTTCTGTTTTTGGTGTTGTTGAGCTTAAATTGTACAACGTGTTAAATAATAAAAAATAAATAAGTTTACATTAATGTTTAAATTTTTCAATTAAAAAAAACTATTTTGTATTTATATTTTTGTTTTATAAATTTCTGATTTCTTGATAGTTAATAATGAATATTATAGTTGTTTTTGTATAAGTGTATAAAGCAAATTGTTTCTGTTTTGTTGATTAGTTGATCTTTAATTTTGTTCAAATTGAAAAATAAAAGAAGAAAAGCCAAACTAAAATAAAAAAAAAACATTTTTAGTATATTGTTTAAGTTTTTAAGTTAAGTGCAATATATTTTAGTTTCTAATTTATATTATGCTTGAAAATATTTATTATCAGCAGTAAATTGACTATTTTGAAAATATCGGATATATATCGAAAATATAGGATATACAGGATTGTCCATAATTAAACGACCCTACTTTAAAGTTGTCTACAGGCGAAACTATTGGCCAGAAAGTTGTGAAGGACATTATAAAGGAATGGGAATTTGTTTGAGCGAAACAAAAACCACTTTCTTTCGCCACTAGAGGGCGTTTTTTAACGAATTACATATTTAGCATACATTTACGATAGTTTTAATATTTTTTTACAACATATCATGTTTCATATGACGGCCATCATTTTTAGCTATGCCATCTGGAATCGTAAGAAGTTCCACAGTTCCAATGTTCCACAGTTGACCGCAGTGTTTTTTTGGGAAAAGCTAAGAACATGTCGTGAAAAAAGTTTTGTTGAACATCTTTTGTTGTAATAAAATTTGTAAACTATCGTAAATGCATGTTAAATGTGTAATTCGTTAAAAACGCCATCTGGTGGTGAAATTTTTAACTAATTTTTTTTCCCCTTACACAAATTCCCATTTCTTTATTACGTCCTTCACAAATTTCCACAACTTTCTGACCAATAGTTCCGTCTGTAGACAACTTTAAAGTAGGGTCGTTTAATTATGGACACCCTGTATATCGAAATATCGGATATGTTTGATATTTTCGAAAATATCTTGATATTTACGAACACTGCCTCCTTTACTGTCAAAAGAGTGTTTTAAACGCAAAATCTTATTTTGATATTTATGCCAGTTCTTAACACATTCGCATCGGGAAACGAGATTTCGCGTTTGTAAGCCAAAAACATCATCGACTAAGGGCGTGACTTCTATCTTACCGAAAATGCATTTATATCACATTGTCAATATTTTGTTTAGATTGTAAGCAGGGATTAATTTCTAAGAAAAAAAGCACCGGAGCCCTAATATTCTGCAGTACTAACCCCCTCCCTCCCCCACCGCCGTCACTCCAATCTGAATATTTATATTGCATACATTATTTTCAAAATTTAAAGCATTGTTTTTTTATTGCAAAATAAAAATGTTAAATACATCTATCTGCATATATTTAGCTATCCACTTATCCACTTTTTAGTAATTACTACTTCCAAATAGAAACCTTTGCTTAATCTTAATGTTAATTAATCGTAGAATTCTGCGATTAAATAAACTCAGGATTATGATTCGGAAATAGTGTTAACACAAAAAATCAATAGTTCGCAGCTATCCAGAATAGACAAAGGCTATTTCTGCTTACTCTTTATGCCGATCAAAATAGCATTAAAATGATTTGAAATGGAAATAAATAAAATTTTGAAGTTAACCCTTAATTGCATAGTGATGTAAATTTCCATCACTTTTTATTTAACTTTTAATAAATAAATCAACTTCTTCTCCACCACTATATTTATATAGAAATATTAATCCAGTAAATTTCCCGTGAACTATGTTGCTGAACAAAGTTAAAAATCTATCTTAAAATTTCTGGTGTCTAATATTTAATATATGTATAAAAAAAACACAATTGTAAAAGAAAAACTCATGCAAAGAAGGGTTAAGACAGACTGAGCTTGAGCCTACCCAAACCGGAAGTCTGATATAAAAAGCGAGCCTGTTTCATCTCCATCTCTTACGCGAGCAACACATTACGCCGCTTATAAGTGTTTTGATACAAACGAAGGCAAAAGATTGGAGATGGGAGGAAAATGAAAGAGGAATTTAGGCTTCGTTTTTCGGAAGCGTTACTGCACTGGGCTCCGGAGCGCAGTGTTTATCAGCTCCGGTGAATTCTGGCCAATATTTAAATATTTACTAAAAACAGAGAAGTACCGGAGCTGAGCTTCGGTGGGCTCCGGCGCAAATTAATCCCTGATTGTAAGGCATTTTATATTAAATTCGTACATTGAAAGATATTTACTGATGAAGAAACTGGAGAAACCTATATTTAAGGAAAAAATGCGAAAGACTTTCAGAAGACGGGAGGAGCTTCTATTGTTTTAAAACGCAGATTTCACAAAAACATACCGATGCGAATGTGTTAACAAGGAAGTACACAATAATTAAATTTACGAATTATTTCTCTCGCTAGCTTCCCAGAGAGCAGATTTACCAAATGAATATTTTTATGGCGAATCAACATGCAAAGTTTCAAATAAGTTAAAAACTGCAGAGGTTATGTGCAAGATATTCCCCTCATCGATGTAAGTATCGTTGCCTTTTTTAACCGATATTTCACTACATATAAAGAAACAATATTTTCGCAAAAAAATTGCTATTATAGAGTAATAAGGAAACAAACAAAAACATAAAATTAAAAAACGCACCGACACTTTATTTTTAATTTTTTTACGAGCTGTCCTGTATATTGAGGGATTGTACAGTCGGTAAAAAAAAATATATATATATATATAAATTATAAGTAAAAAAAAAATATTAAAGACAAACTTTTATTATTGGGTTGTCTGGAAAATTAATTTGTACAGGAAAATTCTGCACGTTAATTATTAGACATAGCTATCAGAATTAATGTCTAATAATTAAATGATAGAATTTTCCGGTACGAATAAATTTTCCCAAATGGCATGAATTTTCCGGACAACTCAATATAATATGCTAAAAATGGAAGAAAATGTTGAAGGACAATTGATTGAAATAAATACATTTTTTAAAAGAAATAAATTATGTTGCGAGTGATTTTTTTTTATCAGTTTGTTTAAAAAAATAAAAATAAAATGGAGATACAATTTTAATTCAGCTTCCTGGCAAGAATATCGATCAACATTTTTCTAAGGATCGAACATATATTCATTCAGTCCCTACGCGGAACAACTGAAAGATGGCGAATTTGCTATGGTTTAATAGAAGAACATCAGCTAATGACATTTGCAGTCAATTACATTTACGTGTTCACTTTTACGTACCCTTATTGGACAAATGTTTTTAAACCTCAGGGGTGTCGGAAGCAATTAAAAAAAAAAAAAAAAAAAAAAAATATATATATATATATATATATATATATATATATATATATATATGTGTGTGTGTGTGTGTGTGTGTGTGTGTGTGTGTGTGTGTGTGTGTATACAGAATATTGTATTTTCTCGGGAAGTACGTCACAATACCAAAAATTAGATCAATTGTAGCACAGGAAGTGTGTTAAAATTGTATGATTTTAGCCGAACGGACATACCTCATTCGGAGACAATTTGCGATAAAATCACCCCATAGGTATCATTAGACACGGAATATTCTCTTCTTTTAGAATATGAATGAAATTTTTGAAAAATACCTGGCGGCTCGGCCTACAGGCACAGGTAGATTTCGAAGACACAGAGAGTGGAGCGACTGTTTATTAGGAATTCCAGAAGAAAGGCCTTTCTGCCATGATGCGGCAGTTGGGACCGCTGACTTCGAAATATACCTGTGCCTGTAGGCGGAGCCAACAGGAATTTTTTATTATTTATTTATTTTGTTGTTCTTCTAAGAGTTGATCCTATAAAAACATGTCAATATAAAAGTTGTACATAATATTAAGAAGATTTATAATAAATTTAAGCAGATTTGATATCTTGTGAACTGACGAAGTTATGAAATTTTTTCTTCTTAAACCCCTATTCCCCCCCCCCTCCCTTGAGGACATTTTTAATGAAATCAAAAATCTGTCATACATTACATTTTTGGCCCTTTTCCTAGAAGTAATAATAACTTTAAACGTATTCGATATATATCATAATTAAGAAATTATGTATTTTATTTTGTTTTCACAAAAAGCCCCCCCCCCCCCCCCCCGCTGGTCCGATTTTGCTCATTAACGAACTTGAGCGAGATTTCATGCCGCTTGATTTTATGTATTAGTTTGGAAGAGATTTGTGCAGAATTATGGAAGTTATCCTGTCCATAAAAAAGTGATATAGATCCACTACATTTTACACGATGTTTTGGGTAATGAAAAAGCTTTCCGCTCGATGCGTGCCACGTTTATTAAAAGTCGACTAAAAACGCCAAAGAATGGACATTTCTCAAGAGCCTTCCGATACATATTGTGTTGGAAGTTGAAAAATAAAACGAAATATTGTCAAAGATCTTGTATTTTCTTTGTCAAGCCGAGAACTTTTCGAACCACGCTCATACAGCGCTGCACTAAAGAATTCGCACACAAGAGTGTCTTGTATTAAGTTGCAAGGGGACTACATTGAAAATAATATGAAATTATGTCAAAAATCCTGTGCTTTCAACGTCAGGCCGAGAACTCATCAAACCACCCTCGTATTTATATGGTTTTAAGAGGAAACGAGTTCATAGGGTAGGTGAGGGCATAAAAAGTTTCCTAACAATAATAAGAATTGATCCCTCCTTCTTAAGAAATTTAAAAAATGCGGCGGGGAATTATTATTAATTCTTATTAGTGCTGTTAGGAAATGTTTGTAGTCATATTAAATCGGACGGCGCGTGTTTTTGCCCCCCACCTAACCTATTTCGTGATACTGCATGCGATAATATGTTTTTAAAAAATCATGCTTGAAAAAAAAAAAAAGAGTTTTCAAACAAATTGTATTTTAAAGTACCCCTTCTCCTAGAAATAATAATAACTTTCTTCCATGATATATATATCGACGATTAAAAACGTATTCGATATATATCATAATTAAGAAATTATGGGTTTTTTTCTGTTTTCACAAAAAGCCCCCCTTCCCCCCCACCAGGTCCAATTTTGCCCATTAACGAACTTGACCGAGATTTTATGCCGCTTGATTTTATGTATTAGTTTGGAAGAGATTTGTGCAGAATTATGGAAGTTATCGTGTCCATAAAAAAGTGGCATAGATAGATAGATAAAGTTTTGAACTGGGGGTGGTTAGAACTGCATGCGATAATATGTTTTTAAAAAATCATGCTTGAAAAAAAAAAAAAAAAAAGAGATAGTTTTCAAACATATGGTATTTGAAAGTATCCCCCCCCCCCCTATTCGAAGATGTAAAAATTGAAATTGTTCTATGTTTAAAAGTTAATAAATTTGCGGAAAAAAAGAAGCTAAATCGATTGCTCAAATTGTCAACATTACTGACGGATGACATGTTTGTTTTTGCTTCATATTATAGATAGATAGATTTGAAATATAATTCAATTTCTACAAACATTGTTATTATATTGTTATATTATATTTAACTTTTTATTATAATTTTGTTGCAGAAGGTGCAAATCGTTTTGCGTTTATGGAACTACATATGAAGAAGGTATAGTCAGAACGCACAGTTGCACCTACAAGCAGAATAAGTGGTCAAAGGAATTTGAAGAATGTAGACGTAAGAGAATACTTTTTAGTAAGGGGGGTTATGGGAGTTCTTCCGCTTCCAAAATATGAATATTTCATTATGTTGTTTAGGAATAATGCATAACTATGTGGGTGTGTTTTCATATAAAGACACATATTTTGAGATTTCAAAAAACATATTTAATTAATCTTTATTGAAAAATGGCCTTTTGGACTCGCTTTTTCTCGATGTTGCGTGTAGCGTTCCACCGTCCCAAAATTCTCTCTAAGTACGAGGGAAAGTCATTAAGTAAGTCACAAATTATAATTAAATAATAACTTACCATGATATTCACTTCAAAACTATTTTTATTTCTCAACATATTCCCCACCAATATTTATGCACTTATATCACCGTTTTATCAGTGCCCCAACACCAGCTGCATAACATTCTTTGGGTTGCTGTCTCAGCCACATCAGGACTTCAAGTTGAACACAGGAGAAAATTCAAAAGTTTGGTTGGCAACTTCTTCAACATCCACAATATAGCTTCGACTTAGCCACAAGCGATTTTCATTTGTTTAGTCCATTAAAAAACCATCTTGGAAGCAAGATGATGTTCACAGATGATGAAAAGGTTCAATTTGAAGTCCTAATGTGGCTGAGACAGCAACCCAAAGAATGTTATGCAGCTGGTGTTGGTGCACTGATAAAACAGTGATATAAGTGCATAAATATTGGTGGAGAATATGTTGAGAAATAAAAATAGTTTTGAAGTGAATATCATTGTAAGTTATTATTTAATTATCTTTTGTAACTTACTTAATGACTTTCCCTCATGTGTTAAGCATAGATAATGAAAATCTTTTCAACATATTCAGATTATTCTAACAAAACTCCACAGTTTACTAAGTAAACAATTTAGAAAACGGATAACAAATTTGAAAACACAATTTCAGCAACTACTACAAATAGTCAAATAAAATATCCGAATTATTTTGTGCAGCCATGTATATAATCTATAAATTTGTATGTACATTGCACAGTATGCTAAAATTTACTTCAGTTAGAAAATACACAGAACAATCGAAAATTCCTCTTCAGCAATTTCCGTCAATAAACGGAAATGTACGTAAGATCTTTTGAGCAGCCCTGTATATGATCTATAGAATTTATATGCACTAATTAACATGCAAGAAATTAGTTACATTTAAAAACGT
Source organism: Maratus michaelseni (assembly GCA_963931845.1). Taxonomy (NCBI): domain Eukaryota; kingdom Metazoa; phylum Arthropoda; class Arachnida; order Araneae; family Salticidae; genus Maratus; species Maratus michaelseni. Next base: position 94,462,862 of record OZ007597.1, on the reverse strand, counting down.
GGACCACAACTGAAAACGAGCTACCAGCAATTATTGTTCATAAACACTACTGTAACCAAATTCTTTTGAGTGTCCCTGTAAAATGAACGATACATTAAGTTCTACAGTAAGCGCCTTGTAGTGCATTTCCGTGATGTATGTCAATTAAAATATGTTTAAAATAGTGTAACATCATTAAAATACACCACAAAGGATTTTTTCCCCATAGACTGTAATATAACAGAATTCTTTTAGGTTATCTTGTAAACTAATTATAATTGCTACACGTGCTATATTCGATAATAAGCATTATGTAGGGCACTTTAAAGATGTATATCAATTTCAATATATTTGAAATAGTGTAACATCATTAAAATACACTGAAAAGGATTTTCCCCCATAGACCATAATGTAACAGCATTCTTTTGAGTGCCCCTGTACACGAAAAATAAATGCTACATATTTCATTTTCAATATCGAATATGCCATAGTAAATCTCAATAACATATACCAATGGCATGGCAATCCGAGTATATTTACGCAAGTTAGAGCACGGACAGACAGCAGGCAAACAGATAGAGGACAGATAGAACAAACCGAATTCATAAACACTTTTCAATTATGTTGGAAAGTGTTTAAAAAAAGATGAGCAGTTACAATTGGAAAAAGAAAATATCCATTTAAAAATATTTTTGATTTGTACAGCAAATAATGCTTTTGGAACATGATAAAGTAAAGTGTCTAGATTACTGACAATCTATATATTTAAAACGAAAAGCGCATTCTGTCAAATTCCAACATTATTTTTCCACACAAAAAGAGCCTCTTTGCACATGCTTCAACATTTTTTAAAAGTTCTCCCCCCAGAACGGGAAACCTGATTAACCATCACCTGTTTAGCCTAAGGGGATTGAAAAAGGTTGATAGAAAACGAATTGAGGCGTACCATTGCTTTGAAAGCATGGACCTTCTAATATATTTTTGCTCTGAGGTTGAAAGCTAAAGCTTTTTTTTAAAGAACTCATGTTTTCAGTACTAAATATGCATATTTTTTCGAAATTTTTTAAAGAGAGCTTGGATACAGTTATGTTTATAACCGATTAAAATGTCAGAGAGTTCGGAAGATGAGAACTATTTTTTTATTGCCATGTTAAAGGAGCCAATGCGAAAACAAACAAATAAACAAGTTGGAAATTGTACGTTAAACGTGACATATGAGGTGCGTTCGTTTTATAACTAGTAGATGTATTAAAAGAATTTTATAATAGGATTCTTTTAATGGTACTTTAAAGTACCGTTGGTAGATAAAGGGTTACAGCCAAGTTTCTTATTATGTATTTTTATATTAGATCAACCATTTCCTTTCTTTTTGCTTGTTAAATCTGAATTCTCATTGCATCCAAGCTCACTATTAGTCTGGGAGGCAGCGTCACATTTTCACGATCAATTTTAGCGTTGATGATTTTGGTATCTAAGATAGATTAGATGGGGCTAATGAAATTGCCAATCAGCTGATGCGGCAGCGGGGAGTGTTGCCATAGCAGCATTGCAGAACATACTGTAATGTGAAATGATTGGCAGCCAGATTACTGATGTCACTCCAACTCGGTGACATCAACAGTAATAGGCTAATAGAATTGCCATTCATTTATACCAAAATCACCAACGTTAGAATTGGTTACCAAAAAAGCGACGCTGCCTCTCGGACTATATGAATGAGTTACACTGTATACAAATAGAGGGTGTTCTTTATTGTTGACAATAGCTAGTTACTAAACTGATAATTTTGGAAGTAAATTCCAAATTAAAAAAATATTTCAAAAGTTATTCGGCATCATCAATAAAGTTATTTTTGTAGAAGTTTAATTTTTATACGATTTCTACACTTTCTCCATGCTGTAACAAGTAAAAAAAATTTTTTTTGTATGACCACAACTTATTGACTTATGAAACTTTGAATTTGACCCTTTTCCAGTACTAAAATCAGAAAAATAGGTTTGCAGAGCCGAAAAATGCTGAAAATTTATAATTTTTAAAGTGTCATGTTGTGGGTTTGGGGTTCTTTCCAAAATAATTTACTTAAACCTAAAAGGCTCATTTGTTACTCAATCTTCACTTGACAATTAAATATTTAAAAAAAAATAAGTATACCCTGATTAGCTCTACTGAAATCTGTTGCCATGGAAAAGGGAGCAAATTATATTAAACTAATCAAAATATCAAGACTTAAGAATCCGAATAGGTTAATACAACAATGATAATTTTGAACTCATCATTTTAAGACAATATTAAATGTAGTAAGGGGCAACAGATTTCTAAATCAAGTAGCATACTGGATTGCATAAAGAACACCCAACTCCACTCCAACCCGATCAAGCTCAAATTTCCATATACATTAAATTAACAAAAGTGTAATCATCATATAATTTGGAAAAATGCAGACAACCTGAAATTCCTCCAATATGAGGACCAAAAGGAGAAGGAGTTAAATACGTTAATAGAATAGGGATATGATGATGTACCAAAATTTTAGAACAACCAAGGAGATTCTGAACAAGATCCGATCGGTTAACCAAGAATCGTATAGTGGTGTAAAATAACTGGATATTTTTTTTTTTTTTTACTTTTTAAAATAAAACATTTTTGGTGTATATTTTAGAAAAACAATGTTTCTGAAAGAGGAGAGTTAAAGCTTAATTTAACATTTATGAAATTAAATTTAATATTACTGTTTCACTTATTAATCTATCCATCCTTAAATCAAGATCAAAAATACGATTGTATAACATTGAGTGAACTTCAATTAATGTTCATTAAAACAGTCAGTTATGAATTTAAACTTAAGAAATTTTAAAGTCCTAATTTAATAAAGTTGGATTCTCTTTTTTTCTTTTTTTATATTACTCACAGAAAGGTTAAGCCTTTCTTACAGGTTTACTGTGAATATAAAATATTAATTATTTAGAGATTTATACAAAGAAAAACATACCATCCTTGATAATAAACAAAAAAAACACAATTTATTTGAACATTTAAAATTATGAAGCAACTAGGTTATCAAAAATAATCTTAATAAAACAATATAACAGCTGATCTTTTAAGTTGAAACCACTCACTGGTTACTTTTAAATTACACATCATATTTTTAAAATTATCATCACATTACCATTTAATGGTCGTTCAAATATACAAACATTATATATTAACCTACAGACTATTTCTGTTCATACTATAAATTCTTATTGAAATTATCCAAAGATATTCATTTCACTTTTATACTCTGGTATAGCAAACATATTTTTTTTTTTTTGAAAGATGTACAAATAATAAAAAAAAACTATGCAAATAGTACTTACAACAGGTGGAGAGTTCTACAATTTTAGTCAGTGGACACTTAGGAGCATTTCGTCCTTTTTCAAAATCTGTTGAAAACACTTAAGCTGGAGTATTCAGGCTCTCTCATCTCACTGCATCACTTGCCATCAACTACTAGATCCATCATCTAGTCCGGAGGGGGAAATCGTTCTACGGTCCAGAATTTCACTGTCAGAGCCAGAAATTTCACTTTCATGAAACATGTGTATTATTCTAAGATGGCCATCACCTTAACTCAGAACACTACTATTTCTAACGACCGTTTAGTTCAATATCTATGATCACCTCTGATGATTAAGAAGTCATAATAATGTAATACTATTTCTTGGAGCGCCACTACAAAAAAAAAAACGGGCTACACATATCTTCTTTTTAATTTTTCGCTAACAGTTATAGATCCGCAACTCGAAAATGCCCTTATAGCCTCTTTTCATCATAACACCATGATTTAGGATAGTTAGTGTAGGGCCATCAATGCCCCACTTTCAATAATCTTTCAGAAACCTGTCCGCCTTCAACAACTTCGCGATCCAGCCCACAGGCCAGTTTTCGAGCCCCGTAACAAGTCGAATTTTTACGAGCCAAACGACAGGTATCTCGGTCAAACAACAACTGTCCTAAACATTCACTCTCCCGCGCCGCTTGAAAAACGGGACCGATCCACTCTGCCAAAGGGGGTACGGGAATGGAAACAAAAGGAAAAAAGGACTCTTCCTGAAGACTCCAGCTTGTCGCTCCACTCTGCCGGCCGCTTCATGGGGGAAGGCAGCCATGCTTCACCCCCATGGCGTGTGCTGAAGGGGGTCCTGTGAGCCTCTGTTTACATGGGCGCCAGCTATCCGCCTGATAGCAGAGCCAATTGAAGCCTGTCGTAAACTTACAAAGCCTAATTGCGTGTATAGTACACTCATAAGATAACGTAATTCTTATACAGGGCGGTCGGTCATTCTTATATCAAAGTCAGACTAGATGACTCCAAATTTTCCACCTGTGCGGTCTTTAACTGACAAAACATCCCTCCCTTGCTGTCTGCTTTTCGTATTTGAAAAACAGGAAGCTACGTTAGACTATGAAAGTTGAAATTGCTTTGCTTAAAAGAAATGGAAAGAAGAGGAAAAAAAAAAAAAAACTGCTTTTATTATTAATATTACAATTACATTTATTTATATATTTATTTAAAACAGAAACAAAAAGAAAACTTCTAAATAAATGTTGAGAGAGTGATTTAAGGTAATTAATGTAGATTAAAAAAAAAAAATTTGGTTGAAACCAACCGTAACAGTCATAACCCAGTACATTTTGGTCACAAACGAATTATTACAATTATTTTTTACATGTTAGTGCATGAAGGTTTTTTTATATTTTTTATTATAACTTATTAAACCCAAGGACCATATAAAAATTTAAATTTCATAACTTTTATAAAAAATATTTGACATAAATGGCTTTCAATATGATGGAGAACAACCACTAAAACATGTTTGCCACCAGAACTATATCTCTAATATTAACAGTTTTGAATTAGATATTGATCAAGAGGAGACACCCTGTCCCGAGGGTGATTCTGAGTAAAAAAAAAAAAATTCTGAAATTCACAGCAAATTTTCTGAAAAGTTACAACAGAGGGGCGGGGGGGGGGGGGGGGGTGTCCACTCCCGCCACTTTATTTTTGTTCCCGTTGACGAAATTTGCGTTTTTTCGCGATCTTTTAATAAATTTTGCCGTTTTTTTCGCGATCTTTTGACGAAATTTGACGTTTTTCGCAATGTTTTTGACGAAATCTGCCGTTTTCTTGCGATCTTTTGACGAAATTTGCCGTTTTTCACGATCTTTTGACGAAATTTGCCGTCTTTCGCAATGTGTTTGACAAAATTTGCCGTTTTTTCGCGATCTTTTGACGAAATTTGCCGTTTTTCGCAATGTTTTTGACAAAATTTGCCGTTTTTTCGCAATTTTTTGACGAAAGTTGCCGTTTTTCGCAATGTTTTTGACGAAATTTGCCGTCTTTCGCAATGTTTTTGACGAAATTTGCCGTCTTTCGCAATGTTTTTTACAAAATTTGCCATTTTTTTGCGATTTTTTGACTAAATTTGCCGTTTTTCACAATGTTTTTGACAAAATTTGCCGTTTTTTCGCGATCTTTTGACGAAATTTGCCGTATTTTCGCGATTTTCTGACGAAAGTCGCGTTTTTCCCTCGATCCTTTGACAAAATTGGCGAATTTTCTTCGAACGAATGAGGAGATTGATTTTTTTCGGCGATCATTTGCCGAAATACCGATACATTTTATGTCCGAATTTTCGGATTTATGAGATTTTTTTTTTTCCGGAAATCTTTGCCTTAATTTTTCGGAATTTTCGGACCAGAATCACCCCTGCCCTGTCCTCTAAACGAAAGACAACATAAATATTATACATTTAACAAAAATTATTATTTATTATTATTTTTTATGGGGAATAAATTTTTTATTTATTTTCCATAGCATTTGTGGACTGCAGTCTAAAACTTATAAGTCCTGGAAATCTCAAATGCATTGGAAATGAAATCATGAAGAACCCACGGTGCCAAGTGGAGTGTGATGAATATGAAGATAAAGCTGAAACAAAGAGCCAAACATACAGTTGCCTGGCTAATGGAAAATGGCAACCACCTTTGCCACACTGTGTTGTACGCAAAGGTAAATCAATATAAAAGTCATACTTGCTGGTTATATCAAGCATAAATAAAGTAAAGTAACTGATGTTTGATTTAAATATGCAATGGATGTCAATTTGTCTGAATACTGGATGCCAGATATCTTTTACTTCTCTATATACTGGATGCCAGAACACGCCAATTGGCGACATACCCACTTATGAAACTTTCTCCCAATCCAACATAAAAACAAGAACGAAAAATCATGCGTCAAGCATAGATTATGTAACACTTTCCAACGCTTCCAAAATAATTTTACAAATCATTACCGTTTAATAAGCTGAAAGATAACATGTAAGTAAACAATTTGGAAAACGCATAACATATTTAAAAACGTAATTTCAGGAATTTCCAACATATACAATATTCAGAAAAATATCCGAATACTTTTATTCAGCCCTGTATAGGATCTATAGATTTGTATATATACTACATAGGATGCTAAATTTTAGTTTAGTTAGGAAACGCGTAGCACAGTTTAAAAATTCTCCTTCTGGAGTTTCTGTCAATAAACGGAAATGTGTTCGCGAACTTTTGTGCTGCCCTGATTATGATCTACAGAATTTATACACACCCAGTAATAGATAAAAAGTGAGTTAAATTTAAAATCGCGTTCAGTAACTTAAAACGCATTTCCAGGAATTATTGTTAACAGACAGTAGAGAATTCTTTTGTGTGTCCCTGTCAATGAACGATGACTGCTATAAACACAATATTCTGCAGTAAGCCTCTTCTAATGCACCTTATTGATATATATAAATTTCAATGCATTTAAAATAGTGAAACATTATTTAAATAAACCGCAAATGATTTTTCTCCATAGACATAATGTAACGGAATTCTTTTGTGTGTCCCTGTAAAAAAACTATAAGTGCTACACACTTCAGTTGAAATAGGGAACATGCTATAGATAACGACAATAACATATAAAAATTGCAGGGCAATCCGAGCCTATTTACGGGAGTTAGAGGACGGACAGACGGCCATACGGCAGACAAACCGAAGTCATAAACACTTTTCAACTAGGTTGGAAAGTGTTAAAAAGGTTTAAAAGACATTTTATATAGGTATAGATTATATTTTTTGTTATAAATTATATTGGTATGGTAAAAGATATTGTCTATGATTGAGAATTCCGGCCGCTAGGTTTACCACAGGCAACAACGACTGAATTTGATGATTACCATGGGCAGGGCTTGACAAATACGATTTCCATTGGCAACCAAAATATTTTATCTGGCGACCACATTATTTAAGCTGGCAGATTTTTTTTTTCTTTTTGTATGAAACTTGACCTAAGTTTTCTTGAAATGAGCACAAATGCCATTTCCCCCCCCCTCCCCCCGCACACACACACACACAAAATATTTTTAAAAACAAACTTTAAAATATTTTTTGTTTGAATATATTTTCTAGCTTTTATTTTTTATTTGTCAAAAATAAATTTTCAAAAAACAAATTTGTCATCAAATGTAAATTTTAAAATAATAAAATCAGAATTATTTGAGACTTTGATAGAAAAATAGGCAAAAACTTGTTTTCCTGCTTCACTGTTTCATCGATGTCTGCAGATATAGATTTTGAAGCACTCAAATATCCGGGCATTTGAAGCATTCGGTAATCAGTATTTCCCGAACATGCTGGTTAATTCAGCCTTTACAATATCTTTTTTTTTTTTTTCAAAGATATATAATTTTGATAAGTTTCATTAGAAAACTCAGTTTATATTATCTTTCTAAACTATGTGATTAATAATTCGAAACAATGGTTGTTATTGCTTTGTCTCAATTAATTCATAAAAACTTTTGTGCTTTTTGAAAATCAATGATGGTGGAGGAGGGTGGGGGGTGGGGGGTAAATATTTTTTACTGGTGACTAGAACTTTTTGCTGGCTACCAGATTTTATCAAATTTGTAAAGCCCTGACCATGGGCCATTTCTGACTGAAGGAATTTTCCCTGCCACATCTTTTCCTAGATCTTGGATAAAAACAAGTCTCATGTTCACAAATTCAGTTGTCTTTAATGATTACATATGCTGTCATCATACACAAATCCCAGGGTTTAACTTTGTCAAAAATTGCTGTGAAGGAGTTGTCCCTTGGAGCAACTGATGTTGCTTTTATTAGAGTTTGTCATTCAGAGGGCGTTCTTATTGAAGTACTTTTCGTAAGATATATGCTTGACCAAATTAAAAGAATAGATGCACTTGCTGACAGATTAGCATTTGAGCATTACTTAAGGCAACTGATGACTAAAATTTGCATGAAAATGACGATTCAACAGTGTTATTGCAAACTTAATGCTATTAAACAGTAACAATAAAACATTTTGTTATTTTAAAATATCTTATAATTTATGCGACTCAACACTATGGCCTGACGGATACTAGTTATCATTATTAAAGAAATTAGAGTTTCTTAGATTAGTTAGCAATTAGTATTTCTTTTTTTCTTTATCCTACTTTCATGGATGAAAGTCAGAAACTTTTACAGGACTGAAATATATGATTTCTAATAAATTGGTAATAGTACATTTTAAGCAATGATTTATTGCATAAATAGTGAGGAGTGTTTACTTTCCCCCTCCCCCCCCCCCCAAGACCCATGATTTGAACTAGACTACTGTCTCAATAGCCTGCATGTGACTAAGGGAATACATATAGATTTCCAGAAAGGGATCGTGCTAAAAAATTCAAACTATTTGCCAAATTAAAAAATGATGAGTTAAATTTGAAAAGTGTTAGTCACAATCTTCAATTTCTCATTATTCTGGAAGTCTTGAAGATTTAATTCATGGACAGGTCAAAAATGAAGTCTCAAGTTGCCACTAAATTTAGTTTTAGAAGTCCAGGGTATGTTGTCGATTTGGTTGATAAAAAAAAAATTCACTTTCCTTCAGTTTATTTAAAAAATATACTTAAATAAATTTTAGTGACATTTGTATCTACTTCTAAAATGATCAGCGGCAAATAATCATTCACTAAATATTTTGCCAAAACTGAATTTTTATCGTTACTTTTTGGATATGATAAGGTGGTGAATGCTTAGTGCAGTCCATGGATATAACTTTTTTTTTAAAAATAATTTTCATATATAGAACACGTATTTTGCATTATAGATGAGTTGCTCTCATGTCCTGCATGCATATACAGAGTGCCTGAAAAATCTGGAAACGGTCGAATAACTCGAGAAATATACAATGGATTGAAAAACGGAAAATATGTATTCAATATTTTTGAAAAATCTATTTAGAGATATCAAACTTGCCCCCCTCCACTCTGCCGCCTGGGAGGGAAGGGAGACAACTTTTAAATTTTAAATGATAACCTCTCCCTTTTAATTTCAGATTTGGATTCTATGGGAAAAAATATGTAACTTTTGTATTTAACATTTTATTTGGAAAATCGTAAATGGCACTGTAATTGAATAAAATGCAGTGAGAATCGTTCCCATTGAAAAGTCTGGGAACGATAAAATAACTCGAGAAATATAGATTGGATTAAAAAGCAGAAAAATATATATTCAATATTTTAGTGAAATCTATTTAGCAGGGTTCGTACAGAATACAGAAGAAAAAAATCCAAGGAGTATCTAAGGAGTCCAAAAATTTTAAAGAACTTACCATATTTTTTTTTTTTTTTTTAGTATTACTGTATCTTGCACTGTAACATGCACAATTTATAATTAAGAAAATTAACAGAAAAGACTTTCAAACAGATCTTATACTATTAAAATCTAATGGGTCAGTGTTACAACTGCACAGTATTCACAATGTATTGCTTTCTTTTTAAAATGGTAAGAAAATCACCTGTAATCACTTTCATTTTTCTTTTGTAAACATAAAATTTTATTTTTATTTTATTTTACTTCATGCCCTACCTAAGAAAGATCATTATATACAGGCAATATTAATCCTCATGACTCTATTTTCTAATCTTGTATACTTCAATTAAGAGCATGAAGTCACTTAATTTTGCTTCGCGATAATTCTAAGGAGTTTATAAGGAGTATTTTGTATGTCTAAGGAGTTCTAAGCACTACTTAGAAACTTTTTCATTTCTAAGGAGTTTCTAAGTAGTCTGAGGAGTCTGTATGAACCCTGATTAGGGATATCAAAGTTGCCATTTAAAAAAAATACTGAACACGTATTTTTCCGTTTTTCAATCCGATGTATATTTTTCGAGTTATTCGACTGTTTTCAGACACCTTGTATAAAGTAGAATATTGAAATTCTATATAAATTTTGTGTACACCCAGCAATGGTACAAAACAAATTTCACCTGAATCTATAACAAAATCAAATGATTATAAAATAAATGCATGTCATATTATTCTGGTTACTTTATTATTTTATTCTCTTCATTAGGTGTAGATCTAGCCAGAGCTCCTGCAGTTAAAGAGCACCAAGCAATAACTTATCCATAGAAGAAGTCACACAAATAAATGTCAGTTTTTTTTTTTCAAGATTATGTGTAATAATGTAAAGTTTAAAATAAAGATAACATAGAAAAACTAGTGTACATATTTTGATGAAATCTTGCATATCTATGCACAAAACTCAAGGTAATAATAAGTAAAAAAAAAAAAAAACATATTTCTATTACTATATTTAACAACAACAAGTCATTTAAAAAAGCCAATAACAGTAGAATTTACATGTTATTTTTAAAAATCATTTATGTTTTTCATTTTTAAGACTAATTATTACACTTAAAATTTTTTAGATCAAGAACAATGAAAAAATTTAAGTAAATTTTAAGAGCTTAAAAAAATATATATTTTCTCGCAATGAGAAAAAAACAACAAAACACAACAAACTCTTCCAAAAACACCTTTCAGCCATTATACTATTGTAAATCCTTTAAAAACTACTACTTCTATTGTTATTTTGATTAATTTCACTATTGTTATTTTATACTTAAAACAATATTTTCATAATACTATTATTAAATTTTGGCAGCATGTACAGGTATAAATAAGAATAAGTGTTTTGAAAATTTTAAAGTATTAAAAAAGATTTTAAGTAACGTATAGTGCAAATGCATAAATCAAACATAAGATCAATCGAAAGAGAGATATTTTCATAATGGCTATTCTCAAATCCAAACCTACCTTCTGACATATCCATGAGGTCATTTTCGCTGATAATAAATAAAATTAGCATGTATATTTATTCAAATATCATGAAATTAAACAACTTTTTTGTTTAAACCTATAAAACTAATGAATTTTAATATCATCAAAGTTTGGCATTTTGAACCAATTTTCTGCAATGACAAGGTTGTCAATTTATTTCTCCAAATTGGAAATTTAAGTATATGAAGTACAGGAGAAAAAAAGCATAATATCTCTATGAAAAGCAGGACAAATAAAAAAAAAAACAGGATTTGAGTGGTCTTAAGCTGCGTGATACAGCTTTCAAATCGTAATATATCAGGTATCAAATCAGAATTACTAAAAAAACCGGCTAAAAAAAAAAAAAAAAAAAAAAATATATATATAATTTAACAAATTACAACAACCATTGGAAAAATGTTCCAAAAGCTTAATTTTTTTTTTCAAATTAATTAAAAATATTAACTATTCAAAAATATTCATCGGAACCATCTACAAATAAACACATTTTCCATTACTACAGTTGAAGATATCCTGGCATTCTCTGTCCTTGCAAAAATATTCGTTTGAACCATCACCGCAGTTATTGAAATGCCTTTTCCGTTACCTTTTCCTTATCCTCAATACTATATATCTTAATATTTTGTCGTATCCTTCCTACAATAACTTAATGATAAATAAATAACTCTTGTTTAGACATAAAAATTTTTCTAAAGTTACAGAATTTCGTTAAAAATTCTTCTAAAATTACAGAATTTCATTAAAAATGCTTAAAAAAAATAAATTGACGACGTCAAGAAGTCAATTCTCGACCGAAAACAACAACCATTTTCCCAACAGTTCATAGACCTTTAAATGCTTCAAAATGTTTATTTTCTATGAAATCATTCAATGTGAAGCATCTTGTAATGGTTAAATGCAAACTAGGAAAATATATTTGAAAATAAGGCACTTCATTATAGCAGCCTCGATTATGCCAAGTTGCAGTCAATTTCGCCACGGTCGTGGACAAGCTTGTGAGGTGCAAATGTAGTGCACACATACAATAGAGATATATAAATAAATACCATTGCATTAAATAATATCATATTTTATGATATTTTTATGATATTATAACGTTTTATAACAAATGTATATTAATATTTCATAATGATTTCTTACATATATCACAAGAATAACAACTTTTCAATTTATTAACACTTTTCATGTGACTATTCCAATCAACAGTCGCATTTTTACCTATATATAGTTGTTTCTTAAACCATTTTATGGATGTTAATTGCTCTGCCCACCAATATATAAATCTTAAAGCAATTATGAACAGTATTTGTCAAGGTCCCTTGGAAACAGAGGAGAAACCCCGTAGAAAGGAGGGTGCTCTGCAGTTTACGAGAGAGAGAAAGTTAGTTCGGAGGTAGCAGCGAAGTGTGAAGGTTGCTTGGAGAATGAGCGTTGAGACCGGGGTGAAGTTAGTTCGAACATGGTAGTGAAGGAAGAAGGTCGTTGAGAGTTGACGATCTGAGCCACGTGTGTTTAACGGTATCTCTCGAAAGAAAGAGAGAGCGGGTGTGAGATGAATAGCAATCTCAGTGCGGAATAAATTGACGTAGTCTAGCGGTACACGTAGAGCGTTTTCTGTAATTGTTTTGATTTAGTGTTAAACCGGATAATTTAAATCCGAGTTTAAGTGTAAATATTGTTAATAAAGTGTTACTTTAACTGTAATTGAAAGAGTTAGGTTTTTCTTGAATATACATCAAGTATCGTGCCCGATATCACGTATTCATATCGGTGGTGGCAGCATATCAAAAGACCGGATTTATTTCGAAGTTGTGTGGACGGAGAAGTGGAATCTGACAATGGTGGCAGCGGTGGGATCTGAATCACCGAAGACCAGTGCCAGTTAGCCGTGTTACAGAGAGTTTATGCCGGATCGCCCAGCGGAAGTGTTTGTGCCCTATCGTCGTAGACCACCAGTGTCAGTTAGACGTGTTACAGTCAGTTTATGCCGGATCGTCTAGCGGAAGTGTGTGCCCTATCATCGTAGACCAGTGCCAGCTAGCCTTGTTACAGAGTGCCTTGCCGGATCGTCCAGCGGAAGTGTTGGTGCTGTGTGTAGTGTTAGTTCCAGTGTTTGTGTGTAGTGTTTGTGTACACAGTGATCCAAGTTACAGTGATTGTTGCCCGAGAGTGCAAGATTTACCCTGTGGAAAAGTGAGCAGAGAATTGCCCCAATGAATGAAGTACGAGGTAAGGTGTTTTGATCATTTTACTCTACTGATATTCTTGAACCTACTGTTTTTTATTGTGTATAATTGATGGTAATTTAAGTTAATGTTGTGGTTAATTTATGTGCAATATAATAATTGGTCTAAATCAAATGAGATATTAACAACCATTTTACACTACTGTTTTAAGAAAAGGATCTTATATTAATTACTAGAAGTGATTTTCTAATTGTTTTAAATGGATAAGATTAATGATTAAAATTAATGCATTATGTTAATAGTTGGAAGGAATAATTGAAATTTCTTAAATTTAAATTATTATTAAAGTAATATTTAAATTAAGTGATATTGTTTGCTTTAAGTTTGAAATATTGATAATAAATGAGGAAAGCAAATTTGTGTAGAATTTAAATTAAATTGAAATAACCTTCAAGGAAGAACTGAAGGCTCAGAGGAAAAAAAAAAGTGCTGTGATTTACTTTTGAATGTGAGAACTAGTTTTGAAATTGAAATATTTTATTGAGATTAAATTTAGGAATTTATGTGTATTTCATGCAAATTTTTGTTACGTGGATATTTTTATGTAGTGATTGGCATCAGTGTTTTATTCAAATTGCAACGTATCAGTATTATTGTGTAAATTGTATTTTATTATTTATGATAAATTTAAAATCTGTATTGCATACTAATCAAATTGAAATTATTGTTACTTGGTTATTGGAAGCAAATTGTGGGGTAACGTTGTTTAAGGAAATTTATCAATTATTATTATTTATTTGAAATATGTTAAATAGTATAATATGTGGAGGTAACTTATGAGGGTAGGATTTGAGGAAATATTAATTTAATATTGTGCTTAAGTAGTATTGTAGGGTGGTAATAATTATCAGTAGAAGGTATGGCTTTCTTACTAAAAATAAAAAGGGTGGATCTTCAGGCGATATGTGAAGAGTTAGGAATTGAGGTCTCGGAAGATGATACCAGGTTTAAGCTTAAGAAAAAGATAGTGGAGAGCGACGAATATGAAGAGGGGGCCGTTATGGAATTATCTAACACTATTGTTACGGAGCGGTTAGAACAAGAAACTTTAGAAAGGGAGGAAAAGTCACAACGAGAAAAGTTAGAAAGGGAGGCAAAGTTACAACGAGAAACTTTAGAAAGGGAGGAAAAGTTACAACGAGAAAAGTTCGATAGAGAAGAAAGGACTGAAAAATTGAGATTGGAACATGAGTTAGAGTTGGAAAGGATAAAGATTCAAAGTTCGGCTAATAACGCTAATGGGACTAGAGAATCTAATCATGAGAGTAGCCTACAGAAATTGATTAAAAGTGTTAAAACTTTGTCTATCAAGGTTCCAGAAGGGACTGAGGGATGGAATCTGTTTTTTAGCAGTTTAGAACGAGCATTCCAGACAAAAAATGTACCGGAAACCCAGCAGGCCGAAATTTTACTAAATATGTTAGGAGATAAGGCCGATAATTTGCTAATATACACGACTAGGGAACAAATTGAGAGTTATGAGAAGTTAAAGGAATTAGTTCTAAGGGAACACGAGCCGACACCGAAGGCGTGTTTGGAAAATTTCAAGAAGGCTAGAAGGAATCAAAATGAAACTCATGTATTATTTGTATCACGTTTAATAGCAACGTGGGAAAATTACTGTAAGATTAGAGGTGCAGATACGTATGAGAAGGTTAATCAGT
This sequence comes from Maratus michaelseni, assembly GCA_963931845.1. Lineage (NCBI taxonomy): Eukaryota > Metazoa > Arthropoda > Arachnida > Araneae > Salticidae > Maratus > Maratus michaelseni. The sequence continues at coordinate 94,447,768 of OZ007597.1, read as the reverse complement.
TAATTGTCACGGATAAGTTGTTAACTACGTTAGATGAGGAAACCGCGATGCATATTGGATTAACTCAGCACAGTAATTGGTTAGAAGTTTCGAAAATTGCTAAGGAATGTGATAATTTCTTTGATGCTAAACAAAAATCTTATGCAGTAACTTATAAGGGTTATAAAGGTAAAGAAAGGTATGTGAATAATGAAGATTCTAGAAGGGCAAAAGATGAGGGATTTAGTAGTAATTGGAGACAAAATGGGAATAATGAAGTTAGTCCATTTTTTGGTAGAAAACCGGAATATAAGAAACCTAATGATACGACGCCTATCTGTTTCAAGTGTTCTCAATGAGGACATGTTCAGCGATTTTGTACAAAAGGAAATAATGAGGGAAGTAATCAAATTGATAACCGACAAGAACCAAGGGCTAGTATCAATAATGTCTCAGTGCGAAGAATTAAAGAATTACCAAGTGGAGCGAGTATGGCAAGAATCGGAGCAAAAGGGAATTGGAGAACTAAAGTTATTGGAGAGAAGTTAAATAAGCTTGAGAAAGTGGAAGTTAGTGTAAATGGGAAGATAACAAAAGGATTAGTGGATTCTGGTTGCGAAATTAGCATCGTTCATAAAGATTTAGTACCAGCAGAGAAACTAAGAGGGGCTGGTAGCATCTATTTACAGGGGATATTTGGTAAGGCAGTGAAATCGCCATTAATTCAGTTACCTTTAGCTATTCCAAAACGCGGAGAAACTAATGTAATCCATCAGGATGTACTTTGCGCGATAATTGATAATAGTAAGGAACAGGTAATTTTACACCCTGACGTGGCTAATGAATTGTCAGGGTTAAACAACGAGAAATCATTAAGAGAATCGGTAGAAAGGGAATGTAAGGAAGATAGTAGGAACAAAGTGAAGGAAAGGGAAAGGATTGGAAATGATACGAGTGACTGTTATGCCGTAAAAACGAGATCGGTAAATTTACAAAGCCATGAGAAGGAAAAAGCCGAGGTAGAGAAAAGTAAGATTAATCAAGTTACGGAAAGTAGTCTAAATGTATTTCAGGAATCCCAAATGAATTGTAAAGATTTAGAGAAAGCTTGGGAATTAGCTGAAAATGATAAAGGGTCTTACTATCTTGTTAATGGGTTATTATATCATAAAGAGAAATTGGTAGATGAAACGGTAGCTCAATTAGTAATACCTAAAATTAGAAGGGAGGAAATTCTAAAACTAGCGCATACCTCCTTATATGGAGAACATCAGACGTTTAAGAAAATGTTAGAAAGAATCGAGCATTCATTTTATTGGGAAAATTTGGCGAAGGAAGCTAAAATATATTGTGAATCATGTGTAGAATGTCGTTTAACAAGGGAAATGAATGTGAGTAATAAGGAGAAAGAGGAAATATGTCGACCTGCAGTTATAGTTGAGTTAGGGGACGGAAGTAAGAAACTGGTGTATCAAGATGAAATGAGAGCATTTATGGCTAAAAATAAAGTAGTCGATATTGTCTTGGATAGTGACGGGGAGTTTGAAGACTGTAGGAAAGATCTGTTGTTAGACCGAGAACAACAGGAAAATAAAGACAGGAAGGGATTTGAAATAAAAGGGTTAACCAATATTCAAGTTGGGGACATAAAATCAATCTTAAGGAAAAATAAGGAATTATTTATGGGTCCTATCCAACTGATAGAAATGGAGAAAAATTGGATTGGTCGTAAACCGGAGAGGGTTAAGATGAAACAAAAATTGTACAATGTTCTCATCACGTACAAAGAGGACTTGGACAGACAAGTGCCTGATTGGTTAGGGGAAGTTTTAATTGGGACATCAGAGGCAGAAGTTAGCCATTCAAGCGGTTGCATTACGAAAAAGGATGTACCAATTAAGTTAACGAGGAAGGACTGGAGGGAAAAGGTAGTACCGCCTCCAGCAATATCAGCCTAAGGATTGACATTGAAATGACATAATACTAGTGTAACTTTATTTTTTTGTGTATTTATAATTGTATGTGCATCCTGTGTTTATAAAAGTGTATTAGCATATTGTGTAATTTTTTTTCTGAAAGTTATCACATTAGTATATGGTTCATTAGAGATGTCAGTAGTTAAATTTTCAGACACCTTGAAATATTTTTGTAATTGTAGTAATGAAGAAACCTATCAAGGAACTGTTGAACTCTTCTCAGACATTACATAGTTTGAGGAAAATTAGCCCCTAAAAGGCATATTTTCCGCTAAGGTGGGGGGTGTCAGGTTCTCTCACAGCTGCAAGAGTTGAAAGCTATTCTTAAGGGATTAGCATATTGTATGTATTGTATATGTATCTATTGTGTACCATTAGAGGCTGGTTTAAGAAGAATCTTAATCCGAAGGGGAGCGACTCAGAATATGAGTGGAAGGAAGGTGGAACAGAATGAAAGAAGTATTTCCATTGCAATGTGGTCTTTCATAGATAAGAAAGCTATTGCACCCTTTTGTTTAGGAAGACAGAGTTGTCAAGGTCCCTTGGAAACAGAGGAGAAACCCCGTAGAAAGGAGGGTGCTCTGCAGTTTACGAGAGAGAGAAAGTTAGTTCGGAGGTAACAGCGAAGTGTGAAGGTTGCTCGGGGAATGAGCGTTGAGACCGGGGTGAAGTTAGTTCGAACGTGGTAGTGAAGGAAAAAGGTCGTTGAGAGTTGACGATCTGAGCCACGTGTGTTTAACGGTATCTCTCGAAAGAAAGAGAGAGCGGGTGTGAGATGAATAGCAATCTCAGTGCGGAATAAATTGACGTAGTCTAGCGGTACACGTAGAGCGTTTTCTGTAATTGTTTTGATTTAGTGTTAAACCGGATAATTTACATCCGAGTTTAAGTGTAAATATTGTTAATAAAGTGTTACTTTAACTTTAATTGAAAGAGTTAGGTTTTTCTTGAATATACATGAAGTATCGTGCCCGATATCACGTATTCATATCGGTGGTAGCAGCATATCAAAAGACCGGATTTATTTCGAAGTTGTGTGGACGGAGAAGTGGAATCCGACAGTATTCTTGAACCATTAAAGCAATTTCTAACATAAAAGCCATTTCTTTACACCTTTTTAGGTTGCATATCTATATGGCATCATCATTTACATAAATCTTAAAGCAATTATGAATGATATTCTCAAACCACTAAATTAATTTCTAACATGAAGGCCATTTTTTTTACAACTTTTTACGTTGCATCTCCATATAGCTTCATCATTTACATAAATCTTAAAGCAATTATAAATGGTATTCTCGAACCACTAAACCAATTTCTAACATAAAGGTAATTTTTTTTACAACTTTTTACACTGCATTTCCATATAGCTTCATCATTTACATAAATCTTAAAGCCATTATAAATGGTATTCTCGAACCACTAAACCAATTTCTAACATGAAGGCCATTTTTTTAAAAAAAATTTTTATGTTGCATCTCCATATAGCTTCATCATTAGTATAATATCATTTCATATCATGGCTATTTTTGCATAATTTATGTTGGGTAAAAGCAAACGCTTTTGAAAAAAATGAGACTGCATCCATCTCAGTACTAGGTAAATCAAAGATTGTTTCTATATTTATAAAAATTAATACAGGCAATTAAAGACTAGTCGTTGGGGGCCACCGTAATACTTACCCATCATGGATATGCATAATGTAAAATATTAAAATAAAAATGTGTAAAGTACTTATAAAGTGCATTGCAATTCAAATAAAATCGTGGCTTGATGATGTCACAAACTTTAAAAGCTTGATTACTGAATTGCTTGAATCAAACATCCTTATAACTCCAAAAATAATAATCCTATTAACTAGCGGTTTATTGCATCTGATTAAGCGTCAAATTTCCAATTAAAATATATCTTTGAAGTGAAATTTGAATGAAATACAGGGTCATGAAAAATCGAAGAGTGTGGAAAATAGGATTCCAAATATCTCGGCAACTAATTATCCGATCGACTTCATGCTTTATGCAAAATTTATGTTTTTTTTATTGTCTTTTATATTCATTTCTTAAAATAAACAATTTCGAAAATTTTTATATACCTTTCATCAGAACGAATATTTCGAGAGTCCGAAAAAAATTGTTCCGGTTAATCGAGGTTATTGAAATGAAATAGGCTTCTTCCCATTATTACATACTAAGTACATACCAAATGTCAAGTCTCTATCTCAATTTTTTCGGGAGATAGAGCGTTTACAGACACACAGACGGACGGCAAATTTTTTTTTTCTAAAAATATGTTTTTCGGAATCTCCAGTGTCTGAAACGTGTAAATCCGTCAAAGTTTTTTTTCCGATTTTCAAAACGATTACAAGACTTACCCTATACTACGTATGATGGGTAAGTAAAAAAGCAATACAACATGCAATTTAAAAGAAAACGTATGAAAAATGTTCTGGAACGTCAACAAAAAAGAAATATGATAGAATAAACAAATGCTGTTTCTTTAGGACTGCAAACCATTTGATGAGATTTTTCAACCTAACTTGGTGATATATCTCTGTCACTCGGCAATTCATCTCTGGGGGCTGCTATAACAAAGAAGTACCAAAAATAAAAATCAGGGCTTTGAATACATTTTTTTTAGGAGGGGAATCTTGCTATCAACGTCCGTAAATGACAGGGAATATAACTGTTTGGGAGGAAGAGAAAATTATTTTTAACTTGTATTTATTTTAATATGCTATTTAAATTAACCATAAGTATTAACACGCAGCAAAGTATCATTCAAAGAATTTATGTTGACAAAACAACAATTCATTAAAAAAGGCACAACAATTTATATTTAAGAAATCCAACCTCTCTTGAGGATCTGGCATAGCATTTTTCTGGACACAACACAATTCAGAAAATTTTAAACAAATTGTATGTGCCCTTAATAATAAAGATTTGTGTTTCATTCAGTTTCATTTGACTTAATTTCATAGTAGTCAATGCATTGTTTCTCTCACTTGATTGTTGTTCTGGAATATGAAATTGTGAAAAAATTGGTAAATTTTCTTGTGTGGGCTTCCGAAATTTTAGCTATGAATCCTGCCAATCTGCTCTGAAAATGTTAAAAAAGACGGTATTATTGCTAAAAAAAAAAAAAAAAAAAAAAAAAAAAAACCTACCTATATTTTGTTGAACTTTCTACTTTCTGGAAAGTTTCTTCATTTTTCTTAATATACATTTTCTTAATATAATATTTAACAATATTTTCCATATACCCCTTACCTTGTACCATCAGATTACTATTTATTTCAAAGTTTGCAAAACTCCTTGAATGATAAAACTTTTACTAATAACGAGGACCTGAAATCAGACTTAGTTCATTTTTTGCTGATAAGGACCAGAAGTTCTTAGTGCAGAATGATGAAGTTGCCAGAAAGATGGTAAAAGGTCATCGAACAAAATGGAAAATATACAACTGATTAAAGTTCATTCATTGTATACATATATATATATATATATATATATATATTAGTTTTATTTCACATAACAAAACCGAAATTACTTTCTTGCCAATCCAATATAAAATATAAGATTTTCTTTTAAATGCATCTATGCTATTAAACTATTTGTAAAATAATTTTTTTAAGTGACAGAGTTGCTCATTGCTTTAAATTACCAATACAATACTGTGTCAATTATGATAAAAGCATCCTGATCATAAGGGGGGGGGGGATGTTGTAGCAATTGCGAAAGATTAATTATTAATTATTACTTTTTTGTTGAAAAAAAAAGAGATGTTATACCTAGTGTATGTATAAGGAAAGGATGCATGTAACTGATAATGCAGTAGGTATAGAGCATTTAGCATGAAGGTAATTTTAAAATGAACTTTTCGGTATGTAAATAAAATATACAATAAGGCATTTTTTTATATTCTTGTCTTATGATTTCTTCAGAAGACAATAATAAACAGCAGTGTAGTTGGTACAGAAAAAAAGAGGGTATACACTAGAGAAGGAAAGATGTCACAGTAACTTTATTTTTTTTTAAACTAGAAAACTAGTTTAACGTTGCACCAGGTATAACATTGGGGGGGGGGGGGATGTTGTAGCTATTTAGGATTATGAAAGATTAATTATTACATTCTTTTGTTGAAAAAAAGGGCTGTTATACCTAGTGTATGTGTAAGGAATGGATGCATGTAACTGATAATGCAGTAGGTATAGAGCATTTAGCATGAAGGTAATTTTAAAATGAACTATTCGGCATGTAAATAAAATGTACAATCAATAAGGCATTTTTTCCATTCTTGTCTTATGATTTCTTCAGAAGACAATAATAAACAGCAGTGTAGTTGGTACAGAAAAAAAAGAGGGTATACACTAGAGAAGGAAAAATGTCACAGTAACTTTTTTTTTTTTAAACTAGAAAACTAATTTAACGTCTCACCAGGTATAACGCCATATCCATTATAAATAATATGCAATACCGAGCACATTAGAGCAATTAATTACAAGTATTAACTGTGTTATGTCATGTTAGTTAATAAGTTTTAGTTTAAAATAAGTCTTAAATTCGTTTCCTTTACATGACATACCTTTTATTTTTACCCTCCCCAAGTCTACTGGAATGCACAACATCAAGGTACCATTGCTTCATGCTGGTTTTCGGTAAGCATGTGATCCAGTAACGTTCTGGAGCTGCTAGTGCAGAATCACTTGTTAGTCGCTGTTTGCGGTGGTCACTCATATGTTTGATGTCATTGCTTATAAACCAAGAGTGTTTTGCAAATGGTTTTTTGTTTCTAGGAATGGCAACATGTGTGTTTGAATATTATATATATATATATTTTTTTTTTTCATAGATACAACATAAGATTATAGATTAAATTATTTTTTCTAACCATATTTCCAAATTTTTAATTGAAGATTGGCAGTAAATTTGGTGCTATTTACAAGCTGCATTTTTGTTTTCAAACCATCAAAATCTAGTTCAATGTTGTGACATTATTCCCGGAAAATACAGTATATGCAATATCCATGGAGGGTATATAGAGTTTCTTTTTAAAAAATCCAGAAGGTGTACGGTATTTACCACCATATACCCTTCACTACATTCCTAATAATAAACATTTAAACAACAAATACACAAATAAGGTTAAAGAACAATAATAAAATAACAACAGCTCATATGTCTTCATTAATTTAATTAAAAATAATATCTACATTAAAATAATTATGTGCTTAATTTCAAGAACTAGATTTTACACCTGGAGTCTCTTCAGAATTTTCATTAACTTCTATTTTATTAATATTAACAGCAACTAGATCAGTAGGTGAAGTTTTCAGTTTAAACAAAACTTGAAGACTATCTAATTTAGGATTAGTTTTCTGAAGGAAGCGGATCCATGATAACAGAGAGTCTTTACTTGAAGTTCCAGTACAGCACATGCCCATGATAATACCATCTTCTTGTTCATGCACTGACTGTGGACGAAGGACCATTTCTTTAGGTTTCTTCTCACCAAACATATACAAGGATAGATTAGAAACATCTGGAAAATAATTAAGACCATTTACATAAGTGAAACACAAAACTTATAAATTATTATAGCAGGTTGACTCAAATCCCATTACTTTCTTTCTATGCATTTTGTGATAATGAAAGTTTATAATTCTGAATTGATGAGCAATGATAAGAAATGAGACATGCTGGCTGAAAAGGCTACAAGTTACAATTTATTTCAGAGCATGTATTATCTATATTATAAAGGACAAATGTGTCCGTGCGTAACGCTGAAGTCATTTTGAGAATGGCAACACTTGACGATAAAATGTTGGTTTCACAATTTTTGCTACTGAAATTTTTTTAATTTCTAAGCATTGCACATTTTTTATTTTTATACCATTATATAGGGAAAAAAATACTTTCAAATGCAATTTGTTTGAAAACTGTATCTTAATTGATTGATTTATTATTGCATTTAAATTAAATTTCAAGCATGATTTTTTTAAAAAAATCTATCTATATTGATTGCAGACGATTAGAAAATTTTAATCCATTTGCACTTTAAACAATATAAAAAGTTCAGCATTTGTTTCCTGCTAATATTCAATAGTGAAATTAAAACTTCATTAAGCAATAAATAAAACACAAATTTAACAGACATGTAATTGAAATCAACGATTAAAACTGCTCAAATTATCAGAATAAAAACAAAATGCTGTAGGAAACGAAATTTTTAACGATTCCTTCGGCTATTAAATTCTGGCATGAGGCCAATACAGAATTACCGCTTTTAATAAATTTCAAAATTTTATTTGAATATATAATTGATAAATTTCATATAAAAATGCTCTTTGGTGTTAGGGGACAATCTAAAAAAAAATTATTAAATGTAAAAAATCTATTAGAGTTTTCAATTAAAAAAATAAATGGTTTTCACATATATTCTCTATCTTGGGAAGCCTGGGTTGTATGCTCTAGTTTTCATAACAGTGAGTTTTGAGATTTTGCGTGTGAATGTGGTGTCCTGAATAACTAAGATTTGTGCGTGGATGAGCTATTCTGCAAAGTGCATATGTACCTCCAGAAATCTGGTCTGGTTGTCACGGTTATTTTTGCAATAGGTTAATTAGGTAACAGTGGTTGTGTAGTAGTTATATATCTCATCAAAAACGACTCGTTGTAAATGGTCCCCCCAAGCCACAAACCTAAAACGTCAGTCACAAAAAGAAGTGATATCACATAAAAAGAAGCGATATAGAAGTGCATACTCCGAGTCCCGTGTAAAAATCTATCACCACTCATAATGTTTCCAAAGGACTCGGAGTGAGGTACAGTATGTGAAAACTGCTTGGCGACCTGCAGGCTTTCATAATATATGTAGTATATTAATTTTGAAAATCGAAAAATAAATTTTATATTTTTGTTATACCACTTTTATAAATATTTTTGTATGCGAAAGAACTGACAGAATGGATTTTCCCCCAGATCTATGCCATTCCCTTACGCTAAAATTACTGCAATATATCTCAATTTAGTTAACGTTTATTATAAGGTTTATATATATATATATATATATATATATATATATTACAAACTCAAAATCTTTATATGTTTACTTAAAAAATCCTCTTCGTAAGAGTGGTTTTTTTTGGTTTAAATAATGGTAAATAAAATCAACAAATTGATTTTTCAAGCTCATAAATAAGAAAGGACATGCAAACACAGAAGCTGCAACTTTTACAATTTTATGGGAGCAAAATAAATAAATAAATAAAATAAAATAAAATAAAAATAATATAGCCATATGTAATTGCCGGAAACGCAAACATTATAAAAGCCTGCAGGTCGCCAAGCAGTTTTCACATACTGTACCTCACTCCGAGTCCTTTGGAAACATTATCAACGATACAACGATAAGTTTATGGAGCATACTTTAACGAGAATAATCAATATTTTTTTTTTCTACGAACCTATTTCTATTAGCATAAAATTTTACAGTGATTTTTATACTAACATATTAAATATATTATTTTTGAAAATTACTGAGCACCTTAGAAGTTTTTTATTTGTTTAAGTTTTTTAACTCAACGTTTCAAGAATTTGAAAAATATGAAATTCGCAACGTTTGCAAAAGTATAAAAACTATTAAAGTGATTTCTGTTCATATAGTCTGTTCATTCCAATTCGGTGATCCTAAAATGTAGGTCCCCAATCTCCGGCAGTCCATGAATTAATTAGAACATATGCATGCAACTGTTAAAATGTTCTCAAAGTTGAGAATAGAGGCAATAAGTATAGCTTGGCAAATATGAAACACGGCATTGCTTCATCATGGCTTTGTTTTGTGAGGTGTTCGTGCCCCGAACATAAAAACCTCACGCGAAAGTGTTCGTTAACCGATTTGCTTGTAAATTGAACAGTTCGTTACCGATCACCTATTGTATACGAAATTTAGCATTTTAAGTTCGTCATAGCCGGAGATTCGATAACGGCAAATATTTAAACGCAAAACTTGTAATCATGGGGTGGCAACATTTTTACATTCTATTACTCAGCGCATGAACGTAATGTTGGAATTTTGTAATCGCTATTTCAATCAATTCCTGATATGCTAGAATTATATATTTATAAATAAACACAGTTTTTTTAATCGTTGATAATACTATATTTTAATAGATTTAGAGCTTAACATCGACGAGATTTCAGACGGACAAAATGAACTCATATTAAATTTTAAAGCAAGATAATGAAACCTTACAGAGATTGAAAAAGTGTAAAATCATTAAAATACATCTCACTCAGTAAATATACATCGGTTGTAATGTAATCAAGATCTTCTAAGAGACTCTGTAAACGAAACGTATATGCTTCAATGCCGTTTTACAATAGAGAGGATGTAGTAACATATTTGAATATCTTGTGTATATAGCCAATTTGACAAAAGTTATGCAATTTACTATTGTTTTTCCTCTGTGTTAAGTACAGGAATCACGTACTTCAACGTACAAATTCGCTAATTACACAACTTTTTAGTCTTATTAAAAAATCTTTTGAGTTACCCTGTAAACGAACAGTAAATTCTACAATTCTGTTTTACAATAGGAAACTAACTTAGGTAGTTCGTAGTAACATATTTTAACATCATGCGCATACGTTCTTTTTGAAAAGAGTTAGACCATTTAATATTTTGTTTGCTTCATCTTAAGTATAGGAATAAATCACTTTAAAGTGGTATACATAAAAAACTAATTAATATTTTTAAACGAAATATTAAACATTTGAACTACTCATAAAAACAATTCAAATGCTGCAAACTGCGTAAAAATCGGATAATTACACAACTCTTTAGCCCTATATCAAAAGATCTTTTATGAGACCCTGTAAACGAACCTTAAATGTTATGATTTTTTATAATAGGAAGCTTACTTGGGTCGAGTTTAATAACATATCTTAATATCATGTGTATACGACCATTCCTAAAAGAGTTGGGTCATTTATTATTTTTTTGCTCTATGTTAAGTATAGGAATCAATAACTTTAAACTGATATAAATCAAAAACGAATTAATATTTTTACATGAAACTTACAAAGGTTTGAACTACTCATAAAAACGATTCAAATAACGTAAACCGCGTAAAAATCCGATAGTTGCACATTGCTGTAGCCCTGTCAACAGTTTTTTGCTCTATGTTAAGTATAGGAATCAATAACTTTAAACTGATATAAATCAAAAACTAATTAATATTTTTACATGAAACTTACAAAGGTTCAAACTACTCATAAAAACGATTTAAATAACGTAAACCACCTAAAAATCCGATAGTTACACATTGCTGTAGCCCTGTCAACAGTTTTTTGCTCTATGTTAAGTATAGGAATCAATAACTTTAAACTGATATAAATCAAAAACTAATTAATATTTTTACATGTAACTTACAAAGGTTCGAACTACTCATAAAAACGATTCAAATAACGTAAACCGCGTAAAAATCTGATAATTACACATTGCTGTAGCCCTGTCAACAGTTTTTGGTCTGAACAAGATTTAAAATGTGCAAAAAACAGCACTTTTAAAATTGCATTTACTGAAAACCTATTCGTCGGATTTTTCTTTACTTTTGAATTCTTAGTCCCTTGGCATGCCCCATTCCATAGAATCAAGAATTTTGTTTCTATCATAAATAGAATGCAAGATATAGATGTGTCAAAAACCCGTTTTGTCCCGTCCGCAAAATATAAACTAGACAGAGTTAAAAAAAAAAAATTTGTAAAATCGTTTGGCATCTATTGGCGGAAATTCCTTTCATTTACGGTTCAATGCATTGCTGTTTCTTATGCTTGGCGAGAAACTCTGTCGAGTTTCTATGATAGTGCGGTAGTAGATGGATTCAGCAAATTTTGAACAGATACCTCAGTCATTTAGTTCACTTGCGCTATTTGCACCACATGTTTATTTCAAGTGGTGTTCCTGATAAACAGTTTTTGATAGAGTCAGAGGCTGTGACTTTTCATCTATTTGGTAAGAAGTTGAACTTTCTAATTGAACTAAAAAAGTATCGGAATCTACAGGAGTCCATTTATAACTTATATTGTCTTCCAAAATTGGATTCTTTAGGTTTCTGTATGACAAACATTGAGAACTTTGGGAGCTGAGTTAAGTTAGTTATGATTTAGCAAGTTTTGAAAAAACATTTACCCCCTTCTCAGTCTTTAATAAAATGAGTTTATTTTTGATCGCTTGAATTAAATCTACTTGCTTCATTGCTGAAACTCCCTGTTTACTGTTATAAATAAATTGTTGTATTTTATTATATGTGTGTCATGGCCAGGGGTTGGAAAAACTACTTTTTTATTGTGGCAAACAACTACTTTATTGAAAATGTAGTACAACTACAACTACTTGTTTTAAAAAGTAGTGACTACAAACCTACTTTTCAAAAGTTCATTTACTTTGCTACTTTCAGATTTCAATTTACACTCGTAATTGAAATCACTGATTAAATAATAAGGAAACAACTCGTAATATCGCATCTGCAGGATAAAGTTAAATCAGTACTATATAACATACTGAGAGCATTAAAAAGTTTAAAAAGAAAACATACACGAAATGTTTTGTGCTTGTCTTTAAAATGCCAGCTTATACACATATTAAAAATGTCATAGTGAAATTAAGAGAGATATGGGTCATTCCATGGTGACTTACGTTACATTTAAAATAATTTTCTTTACTAATTTTCATACTAGAACACCAAAAAATATTGAAAATATAATGTTGATATGATTTGTTAATTAAACCTATCCAAAGCAAAATTTGGATGAAAATTACCTACCTTTAGTGCTATTTTTGAACACTGGCCATTATATTTATTATGGTAACTTACGTTTTTTTTGTCAGAAACGTAAGTTACCATAGTAAATATAATTTTTAGCGTTCAAGAAATAGTACTAAATTTAAGTAATTTTTATCCAAATTTAGCTTTGTATAGGTTTAATTAACAAATCATATAAACATTACATTTTGAATATTTTTTAGTGTTATATTACTAAAATTACTGATGTCAATTATTCTAACTGTAACGTAAGTTGCCATGGAATGACCCATATATGTAATACAGTCCATATTTAAATACAGTTACTTAAAAAAAATCTAGAGTGCCTTCATTTCACTTTTCAAACACTTTACAGAATACTGTGGATTCAAATAAATAGTAATATAGAAATAAATAAAAAAATCAATCCGAATTTTAAAAAGAGGAGCACTAGGGGCCTGAAAAGATGAGAAAATTTTAAGATACAAACATCCATCCACACATGCATATTCATTGTAAAAATAGTTAAAACAGATTCAGTGCATCTCAAAATGTAAGAAATATACCAATATTTCCGTAATCAAGTTTTTATCAGGATTACAATACTTTCCTTACACTGTATGTGTACAGAAAGTAAAAATGCAAATTAAACTACAGCTTATTTTTTCGGGATGCACGGAAAAAGAGCTATTTATATGAATGAGTGATATAAGGAAGGGCTACTGATGTATATAACATATTTATGCACAAAGATATAATGCATAAATTTTATGTACACAGTAACTATTACATTGGGATATAAAATTACTGTTGACTCATGTATTTACCAATAGATTTGTTTACTTAACTCTCCAAAACACTCTTAATATATTGATTGTATTGAATTCTGTTGAGAGTTAATTATATTAAGTTGTCTAATTTTAGAATCTAGAAAATTACAGAAAACAACTGTAATGCAAATAATAAATAAATCTGCAATAAAGCAATTCCAAATAATGAAAAACCAGGTATTAAAATATAAAGACCTAATAATGAATAAATAGAAAAGTGTTGCCAGCAACAAATATTAATTCCTTTGGTGGGTTAGTACTTGCTTTTTGCAGCAAATGTAATGGGGAAAACTATGACTTCATGCGATGCATTTCTAAACACTGCAGACTGCAGCTCAGATTTGCAAATTGCTGACAGAGCAAATTTTGCACAAAAGAAGTATGTTAAGGCCACGTGATTTACAGAATGGCACAATTTTTTTTCATAAAAAGTACTCGCTATTCTTGCTACAAACTACTGATTTTTTGTATTGCAGTACTCACTATACTATATTGTTAAAAGTGTACAGTGTACACTAGGACTGGGCGATATTAGGATTTCTACATCGCGATACATCATCGAGGCTAAATCGCGATATCACGATGCATCACAATATTATACTTTTAGTATTACAAACATGGTCGTAATTTTAATATAAAATTTAAGAGTATTTATTATACATAGACCTTAAGCTTATATTATGTTTTAAAAAGCCTTTTCTCTTTAGGCTTATGTTTACAGATAAAAATGCAAAATATATTCAAACTTGCTGCAAAAAATAAATAAAAATTTTTAAAAAATGTTATAATTAATTAGAAGAATCTTTTTTAAAATGAGCTTTAATTCTTAAAATAATATCAAAAACCAGAATTTGATATTTAGATATATTTCACTTAACTATTCCACCTTCATATTTTTATGGAATTATCTTTAATATGAACGATAGTATTAATTTGCGGGTGTAGCCTGCCTCCTGTACTGGCCAATATTTAATTTCTGATATTTTAATGTATTACGCTAGTGGCAGAACTATCTTCAAGTGTCTGCAACGCTAATAATGTTTTCAAAAATAGTCTGCAATACGCAATATATCATACAAAATTCGCGTTTTTTCCGCGATCCTCCGACGAAATTTGCCGTTTTTTCGAGATACTTCGACGAAATTTGCCATTTTTTCGAGATACTTCGCCGAAATTTGCCATTTTTTCGAGATCCTTTGACGAAATTTACCGTTTTTTTCGAGATCCTTCGACGAAATTTACCGTTTTTTGGCGATCTTTTGACGAAATTTGCCGTTTTTTCGCGATATGCCGACAGAATTCGTTTTTTCGTGATCTGACGACGAAATTTGTCGTTTCTTCGATGAAATTGATCGTTTTTCCGTGATCCTTCGACGAAATTAACAGTTTTCTCCACAATCCTTTGACAAAGTTTGTGTTTTCTCCGTAGCCCTTCGGCAAAATTCGCCTTTTTACGCGATCCTTCAACGAAACTGATGTTTTTTTTTTTTTTTTTGACGAAATTCCCGTTTTTTCACGGCGTTTTCACTAAGTTTACGTTTTTTTTCGCGATCTGTCAACGAAATTAGCCATTTTTCGCAATCTTTAAATGAATTTCGAGTTTTTTCCGCGATTCTTTGACGAAATGCGCCGTTTATTTCGCAATCCTTCGACAAAGTTTGCCGTTTTTTCGCGTAATTTACGCACTATAGCGCGTCCGCGTCATCACTGTATGTTTTTAGTCTGCAGGTGTCCTAAAAAGTCTGTGACGCCCGTCGCAGCGTCGTGTACATTCTGCCATGGGGTGTATTCACTCTCAAATTTTAAGCAACTATCTTTCATATTAATGATTTTATTGATTATTTGCGGGCGAAGCCCGTGTTTCTGTACTGCCCAAAATTCAATTTCTGATATTTAGATAGGTTACACTTAACTATTCACCCTCATATTTTTATTCAATTATCTTTAATATTAGCGATTTTATCAATTTGCGGGCGTAGACCACTTCCTGTACTGGCTAAAATTTAATTTGTAATATTTTAATAGGTTTCACTTAACTATTCACTCTCAAACTTTTAAGCAACTATCTTCAATACTAACGATTTTATTGATTTGAGGGCGAAGCCCGATTTTCCGTACTGGCCAAATATTAATATCTGATATTTAGATGTATTACACTTTTAATTCTGACCAATAAGTAGTTCCTAAAGAAATTCTAAATAATAGAACAAGCACTATAACCCATAATATTTTACTGCTCTGACTTTGAGAAAAAAGAAAATCATTTTAATTTCAGATGAATACCTAAATTGAAAATTCATGAGGCAAATCCCCCTTGGCCCTACTATATCTCTTAAACTTAAATGTAAAATAATTCGCAAAAAATTCGTTAAATAATTCGTTCCCCCCCCCCCCCTTGACAGTTGAAATTTATCAGTTTTTGAATGCTTATTGCACGTGTTCTAAGTGACTAATTCATGGAAATATATATACTTCACCAATTGCATCGCCGTTTTTTCTCAAATGAACATCGTGGTGCTGCTCACTGATCATTTATGCAGCTAGAAAAACAAACTTGTAATTGGGCATGCAGTTATTTGCGATCGGCATCGATTTTGGATAATCTCGATGTCCACTAAATCAACGATGCTTCACGAGAGCGTTGTTTATCCACTTTGGAAATGCAAGACCTGCAGAGGAGAAACGAAATCGCCCTTTCCCCACCGGCCTCGTTCGAGCATGCGTCGTTATGCACATCAAAGATCGGAGGGGAAGACGATCTCTGACACCGGTCTAGTTCACGCATGTGTTGTTGCGTTTTGAAGATCGCGGGAGAAAGCTTTGCCCTCGTTCATCATAGATCTGATGTGCGTGTGATGCATCGCGTCGGCCGCGATGCATCGCTAAAAGAAAGATCAAGAAACCGGTTTGACGATTTATGATTTAAATCGATTTTTCGCGTTGTATTGATGCATCGCCCAGTGCTAGTGTACACTACAAACTACTGAAAAAGTAGTTGCTACTGTATTTTCGCTACTTCTGACCCCCTAGTCATGACCTTCATTCAAGCTGAAGCTGACAGCCCCGAATGGCATGTCACAAAATGTGTCTGTGTGAGTGACAGTTACAAAAATAATTATTGACAGAAAAGAAACTAAACCAAACTGGCGAGGCTTGTCACAAAGGAAATATGCCTATACACAAAAAATACCCAATGATATTAGCAGCATAGAAAAAAGGAGGGGCTGAGAGGAATGAAGTTCTCTCTATTCAAATTAATAAAATTTTTGAAAAGTCATACAAGCTGTTCCAAAGATTATCATTTTCTGTGAACTCATTTCATTTGATATTTGAAGCTTTCAATCAAATTTGTTTCACAGTTTTGCTTCTATAACATCAGAATTACTGTAATATCACATCAGAATATAAGAATTACTGCAAGAAAGATTTTTAAGTTAGATGTTTGTTTATTTTCTGAAACAAGTTTTACTATACAAAGGGGGTTCTGCCTCCTCCCCTCAACTCTCTCGCTGTTTCATTAATTTTATAATCATAACTTTCTAGAACTCACTGTCTTAAATAAAAAATAAACAAAATATCAATTTTGTGATAATAATAGTAAATATTATTTAGAATTATTAATTATGTTCCTAAATATTTAATTAATTATTGATAATCCTAACTGTTAAATTTATTTGAAAATGACTCGAGCCCCTTTCATAATTTTTGAATCGCTACAACACTGAGTGATATGGATTTAACAGAAAATAACTGTAAAATTAAATTTTGATAAAAATTACAATAGATGCATGAATATACAAAACGAAGTCATAACAAAAACTAAATAACCTAATTCCTTTTAAAATATCTTACAGAAACTATTAATACTGTACTTACCATCGTCATCAACTTCAATTTCAGGGTAAAATTTTGGATCAGCTCTCAGTATGAAATAAGTCATTGATAACCTCCTAAGCCACACAAGGAAAGGCCCTTCAACAAAAAGGGGTTTGTCTTCTGGATGTTCACTAATGAGCTTTTGTTGAACAATACTCTGGGCACTCATCACCCATGTTTTATCAGCAGAATCTTCTAATTCTTTAGCCTATGAGAGGTGAAATATGATTGAAAACTAAGCTTATCACAATATCAAAAATACAGGGTGTACATAAACTAATTACTGGGTTTAAAAAAATATTAAAACATAGCTTTAGAAACAAATGAGGTGTAATTTTCCAACGGAGTGAAAAAGTGTTTTGGCCGGGATTTCAACCCAGGACCCTGACTCCACCAAATATAAATTTTTTCACTCAGTTGGAAAATTACAACTCATATGATTTATTTACCAATCAGAAAAAATGTGTTAAATTAATGAAGTGTACTTATGTATGCATCCTTGGAGTTCCATTACTTGTGATTTATTTTGTTGAGCTGTTTCAGACAACAGTTTAGATGACATTGACAAAAAGTTATCTGAGTGAATTGTGTCTGCCGGAGTTGTCCAGGGTAGCTAGTTGGTAGAGCATTGGCAGCTTAAGCCAAGGTCCTTGGTTCAAATCCTCACCTGAACACATTTTCACTCAGTTGGAAAATTGCAACTCATATGATTTATTTACCAATCAGAAAAATTGTGTCAAATTAATGATAGTTTTACAAAGTAAAAACAACTTACAATGAGATGGTCAAATTTTTGCTATTATGTTGTTTTTGTTTATTACAGCAGTTTTTTTTAAAGGAAAAATAGCATCCTGTGAAAAAGCAATGTGCATTCTTTGGTTATAGGAAACAAAAATCACTAAAGAAAGATCAGAGGCAATTCAAATATGATTTCACAAGGATCATTGGGCTACATATAAGGTGTTTAGAAGTAGATCAAGTCTATAAAACGTTATCATAGAAACTCGACAGAGTTTCTCGCCAAACATAAGAAACAGCAATGCAGTGAACCTTAAATGAAAGGAATTTCCGCCAATGGATGCCAAACGATTTTACAAATTTTTTTTTAGCAACTCTGTCTAGTTTATATTTTGCGGACGGGACAAAACAGGTTTTTGACACATCTATATCTCGCGTTCTATTTATGATAGAAACAAAATTCTTGATTCTATGGAATGGGGCGTGCCACGTGACTAAGAAATCAAAAGTAAAGCAAAATCCGACGAATAGGTTTTCAGTAAATGCGATTTTAAAAGTGCTGTTTTTTGCACTTTTTAAATCTTGTTCAGACCAAAAACTGTTGACAGGGCTGCAGCAATGTGTAACTATCGGATTTTTACGTGGTTTACGTTATTTGAATCGTTTTTACGAGTAGTTCGAACCTTTGTAAGTTTCATGTAAAAATATTAATTAGTTTTGGATTTATATCAGTTTAAAGTTATTGATTCCTATACTTAATATCGAGCAAAAAACTGTTGACAGGGCTACAGCAATGTGTAATTATCAGATTTTTACGCGGTTTACGTCATTTGAATTGCTTTTATGAATAGTTCAAACCTTTGTAAGTTTCATGTAAAAATATTAATAAGTTTTGATTTATATTAGTTTAAAGTTATTGATTCCTAAACTTAACATAGAGCAAAAAACTGTTGACAGGGATACAGCAATGTGTAACTATCAGATTTTTATGTGGTTTACGTTATTTGAATCGTTTTTATGAGTAGTTCGAACCTTTGTAAGTTTCATGTAAAAATATTAATTAGTTTTTTATTTATATCAGTTTAAAGTTATTGATTCCTATACTTAATATCGAGCAAAAAACTGTTGACAGGGCTACAGCTATGTGTAATTATCAGATTTTTACGCGGTTTACGTCATTTGAATTGCTTTTATGAGTAGTTCAAACCTTTGTAAGTTTCATGTAAAAATATTAATAAGTTTTGATTTATATCAGTTTTAAGTTATTGTTTCCTATACTTAACATAGAGCAAAAAACTGTTGACAGGGATACAGCAATGTGTAACTATCGGATTTTTACGTGGTTTACGTTATTTGAATCGTTTTTATGAGTAGTTCGAACCTTTGTAAGTTTCATGTAAAAACATTAATTAGTTTTTGATTTATATCAGTTTAAAGTTATTGATTCTTATACTTAATATCGAGCAAAAAACTGTTGACAGGGCTACAGCAATGTGTAATTATCAGATTTTTACGCGGTTTACGTCATTTGAATTGCTTTTATGAGTAGTTCAAACCTTTGTAAGTTTCATGTAAAAATATTAATAAGTTTTGATTTATATCAGTTTTAAGTTATTGATTCCTATACTTAACATAGAGCAAAAAAATAATAAATGACCCAACTCTTTTAGGAATGGTCGTATACACGTGATATTAAGATATGTTATTACAGTCGACCCAAGTAAGCTTCCTATTATAAAAAAAATAGTAACATTTAAGGTTCGTTTACAGATCTTTTGATATAGGGCTAAAAAGTTGTGTAATTATCCAATTTTTACGCGGTTTGCAGCATTTGAAAGTTTTTTTATAAGTAGTTCAAATGTTTAATATTTCGTGTAAAAATATTAATTAGTTTTTTATGTATACCACTTTAAAGTGATTTATTCCTATACTTAAGATGAAGCAAAGAAATATTAAATGGTTTAACTCTTTTCAAAAAGAACGTATGCGCATGATGTTTAAATATGTTACTACGAACGACCTAAGTTAGCTTCCTGTTGTAGAACAGAATTGTAGAATTTACTGTTCGTTTACAGGATAACTCAAAAGTTTTTTTTATTAAGACTAAATAGTTGTGTAATTAGCGAATTTTTACTTTGAAGTACTTGATTCCTGTACTTAAAATACATCTCACTAAGTAAATATACATCGGTTGTAATGTAATCAAGATCGTCTAAGAGACCCTGTAAATGAAACGTATAAGGTTCAATACCACTGTACAATAGAGAGTTTAAATGAATCGGATATAGTAACATGTGTATATAGCCACTTTGACAGTTATGCTATTTACTATTGTTTTCCCTCTGTGTTAATAATTTTATACTGTTTCAATCTCTGTAAGGTTTAATTATCTTGCTTTAAAATTTAATACGAGTTCATTTTGTCCGCCTGAAAGCTCGTCGATCTTAAGCTCTAAATCTATTAAAATATAGTATTTTCATCGATTAAAAAAACTGCGTTTATTTATAAATATATAATTCTAGCGTATCAGGAATTGATTGAAATAGTGATTACAAAATTCCTACTTTACCTTCATGCGCTGAGTAAATAGAATGTAAAAATGTTGCTACCCCAAGATTAGAAGTTTTGAGTTTAAATATTTGCCGTTCACCGAATCTCCGTCTATGACGAACTTGAAATACTCTAAAAACGGGACTAGAGCACAATGAAAAGGAAATATCTTCTTAAATTCTCCATAAAAAATATAAATGTTGAATTTCGTATACAATAGGTGATCGGTAACAAACTGTTCGGTCTACGAGCAAATCGGTTAAAGAACCCTTTCGCGTGAGATTTGTATGTTCTGATAACGAACACGTTCGAGAGATTTTTATGTTTGAAGAATGAACACCTCACGAAACAAAGCCATGATGAAGCAATGCTGTGTTTCATATTTGCCGAGCTATACTTATTGCCTCTGTTGTCGACTTAGAGAACATTTTAAGAGGCTACTTTACTTAGACGTAAACCCCCACTTGCTAATGTTAATCCAATAGAGGAAATACTTTAAGATACCTCGTTTGCACTTCAATATTTTTAAATGATTTTTTTTTTTTGAATTGGATAGCTGAGGTCAATCTCTATGCAAGCTCCTTTGTACTTTTTCAATTTTGATTACAAGTTTTTTTTATTAGGATTCTTTCACTTTCAGAACCGGTTTTGAAAGTGAAAGTATCAATAAAAAAAAAAATTGGAACAAAAATCGAAAAGGTACAAAGGAGCGTGCATTGAAATTGGCCTCAGCTATCCAATGCAAAAAAAAAAAAAAATCATTTAAAAATATTGAAATGCGAACGAGATATTTTAAAATATTTCCTCCATAGGATTAACATTAGCGAGCAGGTGTTTTCGTCTGAGTGAAATAGCCTCTTAACAGTTGCATACATATGTCCTAATTAATTCATGGACTGCCGGGTAGTAGGGACCTATATTTTAGGATCCCCGAATTGGAATGGACAGACTAGAAACATTAATTATGTACTTTGTGTCTTTATGTATTTTGTGCATTTAGTAAATATAGTCCTTTTTGGCTTAATCACGCTCCTTTTAAAAATCTAATTTAAAGCTTTATGAATTATCAGATCAAAAATTTTAATAAAATTTTACATTTTTTTAAACGGTTCATTATGTAAACGCTTTAGTCTTTGCGGTATATTTACAAAATCACACAAAATTTTGGAATACGTGTCATCCTACGAACAGTTTCTATTTTGAAATCACTTTAATGGGTTTTATACTTTTGCAAACGTTGCGAATCTTACATTTTTCAGATTCTCGAAATGTTGAAATAAAAAACTTTTAAGGTGCTCAGTAATTTTCGAAAATAATATTTAATATATTAGTATAAAAATCCCTGTAAATTACAATGGTTCGTAGAAAAAAAATGATTTTTCTCGGTAAAGTATGCTCCATAAACTTATTATTATAACTGACCGAAAAAAAAAGTTCTTCTTATTTTTCCACATTTTTCTGAAACTGCAGTATTTTAATTAGTTTGTAAACTACTGTAAAATTTTCTAATTTTTTGTTTTTTGAATGTATATAAACGGAAGAGTGATATAAACAAAAGAAAAAGGAAAATAAACATGTCATAAATAATCTGATGAATACAATGTAAGGAAATTAATATATAAAAGTTTCCCCGTTGCTATGGTAGCGATATGTACATTGGAATAAGTCACTTAATAAATTGTATAATTCTGATGTATAATTCTATTTATTGCATCACTATTTTTTTTTGCCTCTTTCATCTTTCTTTTATCTTTTATTTTCTGAATAAAAATGGAATCTGTATAATTGAAATTAAATACCTTACAAAAAGGAGTGAGATCTCACCAAAAACAACTCGTTGTAAATGATCCCGCCAAGCCAGAAACCTAAAACGTCAGTCATAAAAAGAAGTGATATCACATAAAAAGAAGCGATATAGAAGTGTATACTCCGAGTCCCGTGTAAAAATCTATCACCACTCATAATGTTTCCAAAGGACTCGGAGTGAGGTACAGTATGTGAAAACTGCTTGGCGACCTGCAGGCTTTTATAATATATGCAGTATATCAATTTTGAAAATCGAAAAGATAAATTTTTAATTTTTGTTATATCACTTTTATAAATATTTTTGTATGCGAAAGAACTGACAGAACGGATTTTTCCCCAGATCTATGCGATTCCACTTATGCTAGAATTACTGCAATATATCTCAATTTAGGTAACGTTTATTATAAGGTGCATTGTTATTAATAAGCGTATGATCATTATATATATATATATATATATATATAGAGAGAGAGAGAGAGAGAGAGAGATTACAAACTAAAAATATTTACATGTTTATTTAAAAAATCCTCTTCGTAAGAGTGTGTTTCTAGTTTAAATAATGATAAATAAAATCAACAAATTGATTTTTCAAGCTCATAAATAAGGAAGGATATGCAAACACAGTAGCTTCAACTTTTTACAATTTTATGGGAGCAAAATAAATAAATAAATAAATAAAATAAAATAAAATAAAATAAAAATAATAATATAGTTATATGTAATTAAAGGAAACGCAAACATTATAACAGCCTGCAGGTCGCCAAGCAGTTTTCACATACTGTACCTCACTCCGAGTCCTTTGGAAACATTATGAGTGGTGATAGATTTTTACACGGGACTCGGAGTATGCACTTCTAAATCGCTTCTTTTTATGTGATATCACTTCTTTTTATGACTGACGTTTTAGGTTTGTGGCTTGGCGGGATCATTTACAACGAGTAGTTTTTGATGAGATCTAGAGATATTTGGTGGTAAAGTTAATGGGCGCTCATGTATTACATTCAAAATTATAGTAGATTAACACCATTTGTTGCTCACGTTTTCAATTTAGGACTTAGTTTGTTGTTTTATCAAACAAATTATTGTCTATAGAGCAAGAATTGATCTTAAATTCAGTTGAATGAAAATAATGTACTTGATCCACCTTGGTTCTAATCATCTCATATATGTGTTGATTTTTTCAGTGAAAAATTCCCAGATCAATGGATAAGTAGAAAAAGAAGGCAATGTAATTTTTTTGGGGTTGGGGGGGGGGGGGAGGATATTTAAAAAAGAGCTTCTGTTGCAGAAGTTTACAATGTGAAAGAATTACATAATCAATTCACACCACTAACAGCTATTGTAACTTGGAAAACACTTCAGAATGTCTGGTTCAAAAGTGATAACAGATATCAAATTAGTATTCATGTTGAATTGTACTGAACACTTTTCTTATTGTTAATTATTTCATAAAAAAACTTTTTGAAATATTAAATGAAACACAGTAAGAAATTTTTCCTATTATGTATTCCATACATATCTTTTCTGAAGAAAGTCTTTATGTACTAATTAATTTATGGACATCCTATAAAAGAAAACAATCAAATTTATTTATAGCTTAGCAATGCCGTGCAAATCATATAAATGAAAATATGCAAAATCCATAAAATAAGCTTGATTGTAAACAGTAGCGTATTCAGATAAAAGTATACATCCAAGGACATCTTAAGGAGTCATCAATTAATTATGTCACACAAGTGCCTTGTTTTCTTTTTGCTCTCCCCCCCCCCTCCCCTTTCTCCTATGTCACAACTTGTCACATTCTAATGATATCCTTCCTCTTGTTGTGACATCATATTTTTTGCAAGTTAATTTAAAGCGAATTTAATGCAAAAAAAGGTTATGTACAATCTATTACCTATTGATGTAAATACACTATAAAACTGTTAAGATCTTGTGTGCTTTTACTTCAACATATTGGAATTCAGTGTAAAAGGAAAAAAAAATATACCTGAATAGAAATACATATTTTGAAATGAATTTTACAAATGTTTGCAAATTTTGTTTGCAAATAATTGTTTCCATATTTTCGATGTGAGACCACAAAGTGTTAACCCAACCCCCTCTCCTGTCACACTTTTTTCACCTCTTCTCCCCCTCTTAAAATGTGACGCAATAAATGGATCAACCCTACGATGATATTAAAACATTTTTATTTAAGATCAAATTATAACAGAAAGTCAGTGTTAGTTTAAAACAGCAGGTTGAGTTGATTTGAATTACAAAAGTCATTTTCGAAACATTAATTTTGAGACAAGCAATATTGTAATTACAGTAAAACTTCATTAATGCAAAATTGCTTAATGCGAAATTTCACTTAACATGAAATAATACTGAGGTCCCATCAGATAAGTCTGAAAATCAATGCTAATTAATTTGTTTAACATGAAATAGAATTTTAAAAAATCCCACTTAAGGCAAAAATTTTTTTTTACTCCAAAGTCAAGACATGATTCCTTAAACAAAGTTTTAGATATTTCAAATTTATATGTCACATCCTCTTACATTAAAAATGGAATTTTTCTCATGTTTTGAAAAAGACCTAAAGTAGAAAAGGGTTTCAGAAAATGGTGAAATACTGAATTTCTGACTAATCTCTGCTTTTCTTTGTCCTCTGATATGCGGAAGTTTTTACACACTAACCATATGAGCACAATGGTCAGTCACAATGAAAATTTGGGTGAAGGAAAATTCTTTTGATTGTTCCATTGCTCGTTTGGCGTTAAAACCAGGCTTAAGAAATCCTCTATCTTCGAGTGAAAGAAGTAACAATCCCTACTTCACTATCTGACTAACATAACTAAAACTCTGTTTAATTTCATTATGGAATATTAGGCAGAACTATTTATAGTTTTAAGTGCAAATGAACTAATCTTTTGAGCTACAGATAAATTAAATAGATACTTGCATCATATTCTATGATCTTTGTTCGAGTGTCTACAGACATTTTCTTCAGAGCAAGTCTTGCCAACTCTTTGATATCAGCAGGCAGAGGATCAGGCAACAGATATGGATTTGCGTTTTTAAATTTGGGCATCCAATACATCATCCTAGCATACTTCTTAAAGACTGAAGAACTTTTACCAAACACATTTAGTATTATTTCTCTCATTTCTTTGTCTGGAATTATGCCTAAAAAGGAAAAAAAAAAGAATAATAAAATGACATTGACACAGAAACTTTAGAATGCAGTTATAATTACCATATATACTCATAAATCGACCCCCCCCCCCCCTCTCTCTCCAATTCTTACACAAAATTTTGAAAAAAATTTAATTTTCGTATATAAGTTGAACCACATTTCTGGTAGTATGTTGAAAAAAGATTTGGAGGATAAAAAAAAAAAATTAATAAATTTTCATTAAATTAGTAAATATATTTTCTTTTAACATTTCTAATCAGACTTTTGTTTTAAATTCAACGTTTTAAAACTGTATAAATATGTAAAACTGAAGAAGCTTAAACTATTTTGAAACCTATTCACATCAATTTAATGATAGTTAAAAAGAAAAATTCTTTGAAAAATCTGTTCAAGAAATATCAAATTTATTCATTTTGAAATATCTATCAATTCTATTATTTATAAGGGTAAACAACTTGTTAGACTGCTAAATTATAGTACTTCTTTGTATTGTAGAACTGTTAGGAGATAAATCTAGAAGCATTCTCAAGTTGAACTCTTTTTAAAATGGGATTTAAAATGTTGAAAGGAATGCCCTTGTATTTAAGGGAATTCTAACCCAAGAGAAAATGGGGCAGAACAATTACAGGCAACAGAGACAATATTGTTGAGCTTTTTTTGGTCAATCATAGGGAAATGACCATTGTCTGCTTTTATCTCTCTCTCCAACCTAGACACGGTGACTCCAGTATTTCACACTTCGGAAGAAGTGTGAAATATATATATATATATATATATATATATATATATATATTTTTTTTACTAACTCGTATATAAGTCGACCCCCATTTTCAACTCCCAAATTTTGACTAAAATTCTTCGACTTATACACGAGTATATATGGTACATTAAGTAAGTTTAATGAATATGAAAATTAAAATTTCAGTAAAAGGAAAGCAACTTTACAGTCCTATGAATTTAAAAAAATGTATAAACATTTGAAAATTTTCAATTATAGATCTGTAAAAATGAACTCAGATCATTTTCTGCCAAATATTGTAGGTACAACAGTATTTTCACACAATTTCTTGATATAGGTAACCTGAAATAAGTATTATTTATTTATTTTAAAAAATAGAGAACTTATTTCTAATATTCTCTTTTTAAACTCTTGTTGTCATTAAAGGGCAAAACTGGGAAATTTCATCAGTGGCCAGTAGTAGTAGCAGTTTTATAAGTGGCCACTTTCTTTAAACTAGTGGCCACTTTTTTATTTAAAAGTTTTAAACAATAAACTTTTGTTAAAATTTCAATTAGTATTAATCTAAAATTAAATAAAATAAACTTGAGTCATGAAAAACAGAACCCACAATTGAATCAAATTCACCTTTGTACTAAGATAATTGTTTAAAACAACACAAAATGTTACAAAAAAACATATATGCATCATTTAATAAAAACTTTTACTTTAGGTGTTTTAAAACATACAAAACTGTATTTCACATTATAAAACCTAGCGCTTTCGAGCCGTCCTGGCTCATCATCAGGGTTAAAAATATTAACACGCAGATACATACAAAAAACACAAATAGTCTGAAACACTGTAAAAACATCATTGTCTGCTGAAGAAAAGGTCAAACCATTATAAACAGGTCACTAGGGGTGGGAAGCATAGGGAGGGATGTGCCAATCTTATTCAATCTTGAACTATCTGTAAAAGTTTATACCATAATTTAGGGATGTTGTAAGAAACCGAATCATTGCATGTTTTATCTTTCCTGGTTAAAATTTCTGTGGACCATATTGTCCATATAATTTCCATCCTGTAATTTCTATGTCCATAGAAATTTTAACCAGGAAAGATAAAACATGCAATTATTCGGTTTCTTACAACATCCCTAAATTATGGTATAAACTTTTACAGATAGTTCAAGATTGAATAAGATTGGCACATCCCTCCCTATGCTTCCCACCCCTAGTGACCTGTTTATAATGGTTTGACCTTTTCTTCAGCAGACAATGATGTTTTTACAGTGTTTCAGACTATTTGTGTTTTTTGTATGTATCTGCGTGTTAATATTTTTAACCCTGATGATGAGCCAGGACGGCTCGAAAGCGCTAGGTTTTATAATGTGAAATACAGTTTTGTATGTTTTAAAACACCTAAAGTAAAAGTTTTTATTAAATGATGCATATATGTTTTTTTGTGACATTTTGTGTTGTTTTAAACAATTATTAAAATTAAATAGCCAAATAAATATGTTAATATAAACATATTTCAACCAGTAAAAGTAGAATCCTTGATTAAATGCAAACAAATTTTATTCTTTTCTTGTAGGAAAGTGGCCATAAGGTGGCTGTTGACAGACAATTTTTTAATAGCCACTTTTTTCTATTTAGTGGCCCTGTGGCCAGAGGCTAGTGCTAATTTTACCCTGTTGTCATCGAACATAGGGTATAGGTGAAAATTAGCAGTTGCCACTCGCCAAGTGGCGATTAAAAAATCTGTTATCGATAGCCAAGTGAAATACACCATTTTTCATGGAAATATGCATCTCTACATTGATTACATATAATTAGAGAACTGGTTCATTCTTTTTCCTACCAGATGCAAACAGATTATGAACAAGCTCAACTGAAATTATTCAATTAACACAAGTAAAATTCTCAATCTCAGGAACCTTTTATTCTCAGCAGACGTAACAACATCCTACACATACAAAGCAAAACACAATACTCACTCTCTGAACAGATCAAGAGGAAAAAAAAACAATCAGTCACTGCGCATGCGTGCCCAGCGGCGCCGTTAGCAGCCGGCGAATACACTCCCCACCTTGAAACCCAAAGGTTTCAATTACAAAACGTACTATTACTACATTATTTTATAGGTCATATGCAATTATGCTGATGAAAATCTAGTGAATTAATATTTTAATCCTAAAAATATTAATTAAATAAAAATATAAAATAATTTTACAAAATTAACAGGAAATTTATTTCATTAAAAAAAAAAAAAAAAAAAAAAAAAAAACAGGATTTTTATTTAAATTTATATGCCATCATGAAGAACAAGAACAAAAGAACAGGAATTATAAGCATGAGCTACCTATAATTAATATTAAGATTTAAATAAGATTATAGGGTAGGACTTCAAGCCGAAATTGTACCAAAAACTTAGAAAAAAAAACATTATTTCTAATGAACTGAACTTAAATTGTTTTTGTTGTTGCAGTACTGAACTGTGAAAAGTTATATATTTTTTAAAAATCAATTTGTAAACTTTAAATTAGACAGAAGATAAATAAAAATGTATGCCATTGGTTTTTACCTTTTTTAATAAACAGAGGTATACACAAAAAATTATAAGAACCATTACAGATACGGGATAGGCCCCCTAGAGAAAGGCAACAGCATATGCATCTCCTGAATGTCCTGTATCCTATGCATATATTTTTTATGAAATCAGCCCCTCATGGAGCTTTTATAAATTTACGTCTTGGTACAATGGTACCACATAGTTCCTACTGTGTGCATACCCACAAATAATTTAAGGTATCTTGAAGGTTTAATCAGAAATTATGTATTCTTATTAACTAATTAAACTACCAAAGAAGAAAATATTTATTAACTAAGCTAATTTTATGTTTTGTTATTTTGCAGTGTTGAATTCAGATATTTCTCTCCAGGAGAGATTTCTGTGGCTCCGGGAAGAAGGGGGGGGGGGACAATATTGAGTTCCAGGGGAGGGGGGGGGAATTGCACTTTTTGACTATTAAAAGCATGCAATCTCAAATCTTCCGGGAGGATGTCCAAGCCCCCTCCCCCCCCCCTGAATTCAACACTGATTTTGCACATAAAAATTAAATTATTAGTTTAGCAATACCATTGAATGAAATTCCAAAGCTGAATGAAACATTATATCAAAATTGCATACAATTTCAAAATAAATAAATAAAAGTTAGTTCATCCATTTAGAACTGAATTGAAAACCTATTTTTAAGGGAGAATAAAAATTGGAACCAAAATAAAATATTTCATTTTAGCTGAAAATAATAATAATAATAATAAAGGATTTTCAAAACCCTGTTTTAGAGCGAAACAAATTAATATTCATTGCCACATAAATGGTAAAAAACAGATGTCACAGATGCATCGAGGTTGTTGCCATTTTATTTTGGCACTGCACATTTTTATTTAACACACACATTTAATTTTATTATATAAAACACCAGGTTTTTACACAAAGCAAAAATCTCCAAGTTACCATGCCAGGCAAAAAATCGCCAGTTTGGTACCAAACAGGAACACCGGTGCATCTACGACATCTGTACCAATGATAAATATAAAATTTGACTTCAAAATATTTAATAGAGAAATAAATAATTGGCTAAAATGTATATACCAATAAATTCCATTTTATCTAACATATAAAGAGCACATTCCTGATGCCTCGCAAAATGAAAAAATTCTGCTTGAATAAGATTTTTTGGTATCATCTTTCCTTTAGGAAAAACATTCATCAACTGTTTATAGGTTTCCAAATCTCCTTCAACTCCATAATCTTCCATATATTTCAAAGCAGCATAAATAAACTCCAGATGTCCTTTTTTAGTTTTATCATATTCATTATACGCTTTTATAATCTGCAAGAAGTTTTTCTTGTCTTTTGTTTTTATTGCTTCAAAGTGTTGCATTCTTGGTGCTAGTTCTTTATCAGATGGTAGTAAATCTTTGTATTTAAATATAAATGAACTTGTATGGAAGCAAGAATATGGACTTTTAACAGGAAAGCAATCTACTACAGTAATCTTCCTTCTAGAAATTTGATGGCTCTGCTTGAATACTATCTCTTGAAAATAAGGTGGTCTTTTAAAACACAAGAATATTCTAGCCCAAGACATGCTGAAAAGAAGAGAAAAAACTGATAAAAAAGGCACATAATTATAAATATTGAACAATTAACTTATGATATTAATCAATATTTTTTTTTAAATAAAAAGTTTAAAGTACAAAATACAGTAGTCCTGCTTCTATTGCACAAGCCAGGAGACAAAAAAAAGAAAAAAAAAAGCAATGTCAAAAGCAGGGATTTGTCCAAACTTTACTCACAGGGTCCTGTTTTTGAGAAATTAAGTTTTTTTTTTTCACTTTTAAAAAGTCAAATCCTATTTTTGCAAGTATGAAATTTGCATTATATTGTTGTGAGCTCGGGGTTCGAAAGGACTGATGCCAATATATAAGAACAATAAAAAAGGCTTTATTCACTATAAACAGTGCAATACGATCACAAATATCTTCTGAAAATTACAAGATATTCAGTAATCTTCAAATCCAATAAAAGCGCAGCAAAATTTCACACAGAGACAATGCGTTCAATACGACGTATCAACGACAAAACCAATCTGAGTAACACAGTTCTCAATGCAAAGCCTCTCGTATGAATTCAATCGCAGTTGACAGACAACTAACTCAACTGAACTGATGGAGGTCCTTATATAGGTTTCAGAGATCTTTCCAGATTATTCCAGAGCCTTCAGATGCTAGAAATTACCAGAAAGGGCTTTAACTTTCGATAGAGAACCCAAGCAAGAAAGGATCCCAATGTATAGGTATAAGGGGGGGTGGTTGCACAAAAAGTCGCCAAATCCGTCGCCAACTTGGCGACATTTGGCGATATATCGCCAAATTTGGCGACAAAAATAGGTCGCCAAAACCATCGCCAACTTGGCGATAAACCCATTCCTTGGCGATTTTCCAATAGAGCTCCATTATAAAACCGATGCTGTAAGGTTGTTTTTCTTGCAAACCACCTGAGGCCTTTAGCATTGAGTTACATGATGCTCAATAGGAAATACATTAATAATACTGCAATTTTCACAATAATAAAATAAAATAAACTTAAACAAATGGAATATTTACAGGTATATACAAAATTCATAACATTGCCCCCCTCTCAAGGACTGCACGTCCCGGGCAGTTCAACCTTTGATCGGAAAGCAAACCCGTTACCAACAAATGCTATACTATTCAAAGCACTTAAAGTTTACATGAAAAATAACAATTTAACACATGCATAATGCTGAATTATACAAAAAAAATACACTTATGAAATTAAAGCATAGACATTATTACATACAAGTATTTAAATAATAATAATAATGATAATGCTAAGCAAAAGAAATTACTACATTAACTTATATACAAGACCATGGTCATACTAATTTACATTATTTACACTATTTACAATCAATGAACTAAGTACTATGGCCATAGTATGGAGCCAGCCTGTCGTAATGAACGACTCTAGGCTTCGAACTTGGTGACTTTCGGATCCGAATTACGACATCGTTCAGTCTGTTTAGGACTGTATAAGGACCGTCCCAGTGCGATTGCAGTTTGGGAGAAAGTCCTTTGCGTCGAGTCGGATTATAAAACCAAACCTTGTCACCTTCTTTGAATTGATGTCCCGTGGCTTTCGTGTCGTACCTGGTCTTCATCTTCTCCGTCTGTATGTTGATCCGCTCTCGAGCCAAGTTGTGGACGTCTTCAAATCGTGCCTGGAGATTCTGCACGTATCCCTCTGGCGATGAAGGCGCATCTGGAGGGCGACCAAAAAGCAGATCACAAGGTAGACGAAGATCACGACCGAAAAGCATCTGAGACGGGGAATAGCCGGTCGTTTCATGGACGGCGCTGCGATAGGCGAGGAGAAACAAGGGAAGTTTTTGGTCCCAGTCTTGTTGGTTTCTTGAAACTAGCAGTGAGAGGTTGTTGAGGATGGTACGATTAAACCTCTCAACCATGCCATCCGACTGTGGATGTAAAGGCGTCGTCCTAGTTTTGTCCATTCCGAGAAGTTGACAAAGACCCTCAATCACAGCAGATATGAAATTTCTCCCTTGGTCAGAATGCATTTGAAGGGGAACTCCATACCTTGATATCCACTGGTGTACCAAGGCATCCGCAACCCTAGAAGCTTCTTGATCAGGGATGGCATAAACTTCAGGCCATTTCGTGAAGTAGTCCATGACAACAAGGAGGTATTTGTTGCCATCAGCACTTCTTGGCAGAGGGCCTAGGATGTCAAGGGCGACGCGTTCGAAAGGTGTTCCTACATTGTAGAGATGTAGTCTTCTCGGCTACGTTTCTTTGGTCCTTTCCGAGCTGCACATGCATCGCAAGATTTGCACCATCGTTCGACGTCAGCTCTCGCTTTTCCCCAGAAGAAGCGCTCTCGGACTCTGTGTAATGTTTTCATGACTCCAAAATGGCCACCTGTGGGACTGCCATGTAATTCCTTGAGGACGTCTGGGATTCGGGATCGAGGAAGTACCAACTGCCACCGAGATGTCTTCCCATCTTCCGATTCGAATTTTCGGAACAGGACACCATTCCTGACGTGGAGAGAGTTCCAAAGAGCCCAATATTGCTTCGTCGTAGGACTGTAAGTCGAGATGTCTTTCCAACTGGGCTTCGTGCTAGAAGATTCTAATAACTCCAAGATTGGTTTGATCTCAGAGTCTGCCATTTGATCTTCTCGAATCTTCTCATCACTCCAGGGATCTGGTGGCGTCAATAGTGAAGTCTTCGTCTGGCGTATGACATATTCGGGATTATACTTGCTCTCCGCTCTGGAACAATAGCGACAGCTCTCGGGACACGGTGTTCTTGATAGGGCCAATATATAAGAACAATAAAAAAGGCTTTATTCACTATAAACAGTGCAATACGATCACAAATATCTTCTGAAAATTACAAGATATTCAGTAATCTTCAAATCCAATAAAAGCGCAGCAAAATTTCACACAGAGACAATGCGTTCAATACGACGTATCAACGACAAAACCAATCTGAGTAACACAGTTCTCAATGCAAAGCCTCTCGTATGAATTCAATCGCAGTTGACAGACAACTAACTCAACTGAACTGATGGAGGTCCTTATATAGGTTTCAGAGATCTTTCCAGATTATTCCAGAGCCTTCAGATGCTAGAAATTACCAGAAAGGGCTTTAACTTTCGATAGAGAACCCAAGCAAGAAAGGATCCCAATGTATAGGTATAAGGGGGGGTGGTTGCACAAAAAGTCGCCAAATCCGTCGCCAACTTGGCGACATTTGGCGATATATCGCCAAATTTGGCGACAAAAATAGGTCGCCAAAACCACCGCCAACTTGGCGATAAACCCATTCCTTGGCGATTTTCCAATAGAGCTCCATTATAAAACCGATGCTGTAAGGTTGTTTTTCTTGCAAACCACCTGAGGCCTTTAGCATTGAGTTACATGATGCTCAATAGGAAATACATTAATAATACTGCAATTTTCACAATAATAAAATAAAATAAACTTAAACAAATGGAATATTTACAGGTATATACAAAATTCATAACATTATATTCAGATTTTTATTCAGATATTCTGTTTATTCCTGTTTTAATGAGTTACATACATAAATACATTAAAATTAGGTACATGCAATTTTATATATACCTAGAAAATAAGTTCTGTGGCATCAGTGTTGAATTCAGGCACTTTTCTACAGGAGGGGGACATTGCAGAGTTACCGGTGGGGGGGGGGGGGGGGGAAGCAAAGACAGAAATCAGGAATTGCAGGATTGGGGGCCATCGAATTTAGATAATTGATTATTTATTTAGTATCTAGTATTTTAAAGTAACAAATAAAATAACTTCCAAAATGAAAAATCTTTCTGTAAGAAATCTCTGCCATTCTGCCACAAAGTATGTTTCTGGAAATCCCACCCCCTTAAGCATTGAAATGTCCCCCCCTGCAGAAGATTTGAGATTTTATGCTTTTAATGGTTAAAAAATACAATTTCCACCCGGAACTCTACAATCCGGAGATCAATCGTACAAATCAGAAGAAGCTAATTTCTGCCTTTATTTTGGTTAAAAATATGGAACCCTTCTTACACCTCATCCAAAAAATTGCACAATCTTTGCCCCCAGTCAAAAAAATGGCACCCTTACTGCCTTTTCTATTTAACAACTGTTTGCACAGTAAAAAACGAGCTCATTATAGTGTCTTGAAAAGAGTACCTTCACTTTTAAATACTGAAAGTGAGGGCATTTTAAATACAAAAAATGCCTTAAAAAATGCTCTTAACAACATACCTGCCAACTATTGAAAAATAGGAAAGTGTAAAATGACGCGTGAAGAGTATTTTGCACTCCCCCCCCCCCCCATATGAACATAAAAACTATGTAAATCATTTTTTAATTAACACATAAACATTTTTACACTTGTTTTTAAAATATATAATAGATGAACATTGTTAAATAATACAGTGATGACCATTTTAACGATAGTTTGAAGAGAAAAATATTACAACAAATCATTAATAAACTGATTTTAAAGACATATCAGGGGTCGATCCAGGCAAAATTTGGGGCCTATGGGCCCTTTCACAAAAATCAATTTAATAAAATGGGCCCCTTCACAAAAATCAATTTGATAAAATGGGTCCCTTCACAAAATTCTTTTTACTAAAATAGGCCCTTTCACAAAATTCTGTTCTATAAAAACTTACTATTTATTATTTTGTGATGTTTCAAAATGTGTAATTTGTAAACAAACAAGTTCACCAGAGAGGAAAACTTCAGCAAAAGGATTTAAAAAAGTTTTTGTTTATAAATGCTTGGTTCGAATTTGATTAACTGGATTTCAACTTTCGTTAAAAAATGTTATTTTTCACAAAAATATAATAAATTTCACAAAAATAACCTTTCTTTTTCACAAAATGGGCCCTAAGAAAAAAAACCTGCATCGACCCCTGCATATACATAGCTCTTTTAATTTAATTTTAGCTTTTTAAAGAATGTCCGAGCAAATTTACTCAAAACAGGACTTACTTTTATTTTTTGCATTCAATGAAAATTAAAAGCAGGTGATTTTTGGCAACCTGAACTCATTTACCATTATTCAAAGGAACTAAACAGTAATTCATAATTTAAGGGGCGAGGAATGAAACTTAAAGAGAAACTTTGCAAAGGTGTAAAAATAAGTATCCTAAGCGTAAAAAATGATCAAACAGTGTAAATTTTACACCTAAAGTGTAAAACTTGGCAAGTATATAACAATCTAAAAAGTATCCTTTTGCTGCCAGAAATATACTTTGTGGCAGAATCACGGCAGCAATGTCACAGAATGGCAGAGATTTCTTGCAGAAAGATTTTTCATTTTGGAAATAAATAATATTTTTGGGAAGATGGGACAAAAATCTATACAATAGCACAAAGATCATTATGCAGATATTTCATTTCTGCAGAATGGCAAGGAGTGACAATTTTTGCATTTCCACAGATTTTTACCTCTGTAATTTCAGCTTCCCTCTTTTTAAGTACCCCCCCCCCTCCCCATCCCTCTCTACCACATACTGTTGAAAATCTTTAAAATTATTTATTAAGTTCAAGAAAAATTCTGTTCTATTTTTTTCTTCTTCTAGTTATTTTATTTGTTACTTTAAAGTACTAGTAAATAAATAATCAATCATCTAAATTCGATGCCCCCCCCTCCCCCCAAAAATCCTGAAATTTCTGATCACTGCCTTTGCTCCCCTTGCACAGTTTAAAATTTTAAAACTCTTTGATTAAACCAACCAACCAACAAACAAAGTCTCATTTACTGATGTGAAGTAAAAAATAACTGAATTATCAATCAATCATCTAACTTCACCTCTTTCCTAAAATTGTTGCTACCAGCTTTTTGCCCCCAATTCATCCCCAGAACTCAAATTTAAAAATATTTTAAATTCTTTTCTTTTTGGAATTTTTTTTTTTTTATCTTTCTTGTTATTCTGAAGAAACTATAAATAAATAATCTAACATTTACTGCCCCCCCCCATCCTCTGACTTCCTCTTCTTTGCCTCCCCCACAGCACACACAGTTGCAAATCTTTAAAATTTCTAAGTTTAAATTTGCCTTGTTTCTTTTTGTTTTTGATTTTTCCTAATTATTTTATTTGTAACTTTGAAGCAGTAATAAATAAAATAATCAATCATCTAAATTAACTCTCCTCTAAAATTTTCAATTCTCTCTTTGCTTCCCCTAAATTAACTCTCCTCTAAAATTTTCAATTCTCTCTTTGCTTCCCCCGCAAACAGTTTAAAACTTTTTCATTTAAAAAGAAAAACTGCCTTATTTACAGTGTTGAAACAATAAATGAATAATCAAACCTCTAACTTCCCCTCCCTCCCCTTAAATAAAGAAAAGGTGCTTCCCTTTTTTGCTCCCACCAAGTTACAAAATTTTAAAATTCTTTCATTTTTGGAATTTTTTTTTAGTCCTTTTTTCTTAAAGATTTAAAATGATCTTAATATTAAAAAAAATGTATTATTAACAAAATATTGTATTATATAGTTCACTGTTTTTCCATTTATTTAAATTATTTTAAAATGATCTTAATAACAATAATAATAAAAAAAGATAGAGATAATTAACATAAATATAATTTAATAATATTTTAATTTTATTATTATCTTTGCACCTCATAATACATTGATGTACTGAAATTATTTTAAATTATACATTCTTTAGTTCGAACCAGATTCATCAAAATAATATGATACTGTGCAAAATTAAAACAGTTAATAAAAAATGCGACTTTAATTGCTTATTTTATGAAAATTAAGGTAACACATATTGATGATAACAAAACAAAATAGCTACTATAAAACACACAAAAGAAATTTTATTTAAATGTATAAGTTTTTTTGTAGAATTTAATATTGAAAGCTTAACTTTTTGTCAAATGGAATGATTGAGAATTGAGATAAACAGTTATTAAACAAAAAATATTATCCTAAGATATTCTACAATTAGACTTTTTTTTTTTGTTTGTTACCAAACAATGCAATGAAATATAAATATACAAATAACTATATATTTCTAAAAACACTCAACCTGTTTTAAATCAATACTTCAATTTATGCTTTTGTGAAAAAGAAAAAAGGGGCAGGAAGAAAGGAAAAGAAATCTAAAAGATTATTTCTTTTAATAATACTTAAGGTTGTAATATTTGTAGATCAATATAAAAATAATAAGTGTAAAATTTTCCGTATAAGCTCAAAAAAAAAAAAAAAAAAAAAAAAAAAAAAAAAAAAGAAAAAGAAAAGTACATTTTTGTTGCAAATCATTTATACTCTATTCTTTTTTTCTCTTTCGAACATCGAATGCTGTGGCTGAATGATTAAGACAGCAGATTTGAAGCAGGGAAGGAACTAAATGAGCAGGTTGAGGGTTCTATTCTCGGTGAGGGACAGTGTTAAAAGAGCGTTCACATTTACTGTTTTATTTTTTTTACTGATTTAATTCTTTATTTATACTTAATGATTTTTTATTTTAAGATAACATGTGTAGATATAGTTTATTTTTTTTTCTCGTATTTTGAAACAGAAACTGCCCTTTTGCTTCTAATTTCTTTATAACTAAAACAAACACGGAAAAAAAAAAAAAAAAGCTAAAAAATCAAAATTTTACAGAGGACAAAATTGACTATACTGGGTTAAAAAATTTAAACTGGATTCCTTTCAGAAACATCAAAAACTGCTGCGGAACGTGGAAAAAAAAAGCTACAAATCTCATAAAAAATCCTTAAAAATTCAAAAATTGCAGAGGACAAATTTTAATATATTGAGCTAAACGACTGAAACCCAATTCCTTGCACCACTGTTAAAAAATTGCAGCAAAATGCGAAAAAAGTGCAACTCTCTAAACAAGAGGACAAAATTTACTATGTTGTGCTAAAAAAATTTAAACAGGATTCCTTTAAAGAACGTTGAAAAACCACCGCTGAACATGAAAAACCACTAAAAAATATAATTTTAAAAAATCAGGTACTATTCTAAACTATGTAACTAATAATTCTAAACTATGCTTTTTATTATTTTTTCTCAATTAGATTCATAAAAAATATAGGTGAAAACTGGGAAATTTAGTTAGTAAGCAGTGGCCGGTAGACTAAGTTTCATTAGTGGCCACTTTTTAAAGTTAGTAACCACTATTATGTTTCAAACTTTCTTGACTTCTAGATAAATTATAATCGTTGTATATAAACATATTTTTCTACAAGAGTTTTATACCTACTGTATGAGTATGAGTGTATTTCGCATGATTAAAGAGTATCTCTTAAAGAAAAATAATCCAACTGGTAAGCATGTGGCAGAAGTCGAAATATTGAAAATACTGAAATGTCCTTAAAACCCGCTTTTATCCGGTGGGAAGAAAGGAATAAATTACTTGAAATGCATGTGGAATCAAAGCTGATGATTATATTTTGCAGAATAAAACTGTATTTCTTGAAAAAATAATCCAACTAAAGAGTAATCATAACATGCACATAAGAGCACATGGGGAAAAAGCCGAAATATTGAAAATACAGCTAAGTCGTTGAAATCTGTTTGCATCTGGTAGGAAAAAGAATTAACCAGTTCTCTAATTAGATGTAATCAATGTAGATATGGATATTTCCATGAAAAATGGTGTATTTCACTTGGCGATCGATAACAGATTTTTAATCGCCGCTTGGCAAGTGGCGACCAGGGTGGCAATCGATGGCTGATATTTTAATCGCCACGTGGCGAGTGGCGACTGCTAATTTTCACCTATAATAAAAAACTTTTGTGCTTCTTTGAAAATCAATGATAGGGAGGTGAGGTGAGAGGGGTATTATTTTTTACTGGTGACTACAATTTTTTGTTGGCTACCAGATTTTATCAAATCTGTAAAGTCTTGATCAGGACTACAATAATATGAAAAGTAGATAGCCAGTATGCAAAAAATGTGTTTCTTTTTTTTAAAAGTAAAATTAACTTTTTCCTTTTGAGGTGTGGTTTGTCACTGTTTAATACATATATTTTAAATGTGGAGCTATGCAATATAATGCATCATCATTTCTAAAAAAAAATCAAAATATCATGTTGATGTTTAACTTAATACATTTACTTCAATGCATATATCAATTTATATTGTATTGTCCTCTAAAAAAACCCACAGTGAAATGTTTCCTAAAGAAACCCAACCTAGTACTGCATCTAATATTTTACTAAAGTCATTTTTTTTTCTGTTTTATGCACCATTTAGAATAATAAAAATAGTTAAAAATACCTAAGGAGTGCTTATTTTGTTTAAAAATAATTTAAATTAACAACTGCAGAATTCTGGCAAAACATAAGCTTCATTTTCACAGATTTTCTTATATAATAGAACTTTAGAATGCTCTACATATTTTTTTATGTTAAACCATTATGTAATAAAATGCTTCATTTTCAGATGATTATGTCAGGTGTGGATTTTTTTTCAGGTAACGGGTTATTTTTTGGAAAAGTGGATTTTTTTCAAATTCTCGCATATTTTGCTGCCATTTTGTAATAAAGCGATACAAAGAAAAATGCTCAACATTAAAATCTTAGTCAAAACAAGCTGTAAAAATTTAGCCATGTTTAAGTTTTATAAATTCTTTATTAGACTTTGTATAGAGAAAATTTTAAAAAATGGATTTTTTTAGAGGACAGCACAATATATATAATAGACACAGACAGATTATCTTCATAGTACTTTTCGGTTAGCCGGGCGCCACTGATGCATGTATTATATACACACGCATAATATGTATACACATATATCTGCATATACATATGCATTTATATATATACATATGTCACTGGCGCCTGGCAAACCGAAAAGTACCTATTTTTCTTTTGGTCATAAAAATTTTAATTTAGTTGGCATTATTTAATAGAAGTTTATAACTTATTTAGAATAAAACATTTATGAGTGTATCAAAAATAAATTTATATAAATTTTTTTAATGTGATTTGGCTCTAAACCCCTTATTTTTTAGTAAAAGCCGGCTTTTTTAAGTGGTTAAAATAAACAAACAAACAAACAAAAAATGACGGTCGGCTTTTTTTTTGGCCTGGCTAAAATCTGGCAACCCTGGTAAAACCTCTAAAATACGGACACATCGTAACAGCGGAATTCGTTCGCTGTTCAGGAGTAAAAATATTTCAAATAATATGTTTTGGGGGTTGAAAAAGTGTTCGCTAAACAAAGGTGTCCGGTATGAGGGTTTTGATGTATAATATACTTGGTTATTTGAAAAACACAGCATACCATTTCGAATCATTTTTAATTAAAACACGACAGCATTGCTTAAAAACAAATAGAACAACTAATTTTAATTTATATTATCTAAAAAATTCATTGCATGTATTATAAGAATAACAAGTTTGATTTCTACAACTAATAAATGCCCAATCTTATAAGCAATTTGACTTTTTTATGGTACGATTTTGTTTCGTAACAATTTCAGGTAGACAAAAATCTGCTTTTGCAGATATATATTTTTAAAGAGCTAATTTTAAAATCAATGAAATAAAAATTACAATGCTTACATTTCTGAGAAAAGGGTGAAACTCTATGGTAGTTACAAAACAAAAACAGATTTAAAGATACTTAAAACGTTTGACATAATTTACTAATATGAGTTAAAATAGTTCATTTTTTGTATGTATAGTTAAGCAGGAAGTTTATAGTTGCATATAAATGAATTTAGGAGTTAATTTATGTTTTCGTTTTGAATTTAAAGCATGATGCATGATTTGTTTACATTTGAAACAGTTAAGGTTACATATACGAGGTTAACAGTTAAGTTTTGTTGCTAGTTAAAAACATATGAATAAATATAATTTTTTAAGTTCCTCTGTAAATAAATAGCTCCCTTTATAAATAAATATAACTTAATTTATTCGATTTTACTGAAAAAAAGATAAACATCTGTGATAAATTTCTGTGAAATGTGAGATTTTCACGTTCTAACTGTGAACTTGCCTGTGACTTTGTAAGCAGCTTGTTTTTGTTTTGTTTGTAAAGAAAAAAAAATATACATTGATTGATCAGAAATTAATAAAATAAACATGGCGCAAGGTAAGTTTGTAAGTTTATAAAGAATTAAAATTTACTTTAATAACGAAGCTACTAAGAAATATTTGTTTGCTAACCATTTCTTTATCGTATATTAAGCTTGCGAAACATCCTGAAATATATATATATATATAGTCTTTATATTTTTTGAACTAATTATTTCATTTAACACTTTTAGTATTTTTTTAAATGTAAAAATGATTCAAATTACTGGCTCGCTTGTGTTACCATCTGCATACCTGTTGCAAAATGCTATTATTTTCAAATATGCAATGTTCGGCTAAGATGTGCGAACATTTTGCTTCATAGATGAGTCTTGGTATAAATCTACTTAGAAAAAAA
Source organism: Maratus michaelseni (assembly GCA_963931845.1). Lineage (NCBI taxonomy): Eukaryota > Metazoa > Arthropoda > Arachnida > Araneae > Salticidae > Maratus > Maratus michaelseni. The sequence goes on along the minus strand of OZ007597.1, from coordinate 94,405,771 downwards.
AATGTATATGAGATGTAATTTTCCCAACTGGGCGATAAAGTCCGGGCCAGGATTCGAACCAGGGATCTCTTGGCTGAAGCTGCCAGTGCTCTTCCAACTGAGCAATCCCGGACGAATATGGCGGAACTAATTCACCCAGTTAACATTATTGAATAATTGTGTCAAAATTAATCTGATATATGTATAATTAGATTGTGTGAAAGTTCATTAATAGTGTGAAATCAAACCTTTTCTCCATTTATTGTGTATTCTGCCCACTTTTCACATTCATGAGAAAATAAATATATCATATATTTATCATATGCATAACTTCTGTTTTATTTCTCTGAATCGTTACAAATAAAGCATTGGTTTAATCCATTTTCAGTTCTTTCCACCACATATTGATTGATCCAGACATTGACCATTTAGTTTTGAAACATCAGGCTCAAGGATGTCATCAGGGCCTGGGCAATATCACGGCCCTGGCAAATCACTTAGCGGGGCCCAACGTCTTTGAATGCAATATTCGACTGATAAAAATAATTTTAAAAATTGTATCTATCATCGAATAATTTATAATATAAAGTATAAAGTGCATGAAATTTCACATGCAAATTCGTTCACATACGTATTGCGTATAATTATTTTTAATTTCTAAAAATCTCCTATCCTTCAGAATATTTTAAATATTTATTTTTTGTGTTTATGATTACTTTCAGGATCCTTATGTATCTATACATTCTCCGACAATTATAGAGCAATAATATACCTAGTTATTTTACACAGGCAGGGTAATGTTATTTCAAATTGTATACAAACAGAGGCTCGGGGCAAGGCACCTAACAAGATTCCAACTGGCGCGGAGTCCTGGGCAGTTGCCACGTTTGCCGATAATTGCACTGACTCTGGATCTCATTAATATTTTTGTGTTTTAATAAATTAATTGATATTTTTAAGTTAAAAATAAACCCTTTTTCTCTTTCAAATTGATGTAACTCTGTTTCTTAGTTTGTAGTTTAATGCATAAACAAGTACACCAGAGTTTTCCCCAGGTTTAAAAAAGGGCACTTTTTTAATTAAGGGACTTTTTTATTCTTAAAGGGCACTTTTTGGATTCTTCTTGGCACTTTTTATAATTATTAAAGGTATTATTTTGGTTTTTTTAAAGCCACTTTTGATATTTAAAAGTCAAGGCAGTCTTTTTAAGACAATATTGAGTCAGTTTTTACTATGAAAGCAAATTTTTTAATGCAAAAAGGAGAAAAGGCACTTTTTTTTACTGAGAGGCAAGAAGGGTTCTAATTGTTTTACTGGAGGGGGCAAGAAGGGTGCAAATCCTTTTTATGAGGGGCAAGAAGGTTGCTATTTTGTAAACCAAAGGGCAGGCAGGATGCAGCACCCTTCTGAAACTGCCTGGGGGAAACTGTGAGTACACTGTTATAAAACCATTTTTGTATTTGTAGGTGGAACTCAAATTTGAATAAATTTTCTCCAACAGAGGGAAAAGTATCTAGGCCAGCAGTCTAACCTGGGATCTTGGTTATACGCACCAATTCTCTGCCACTAAGATCCCTGGTTTAGATACTTTTTACTCTGTTGGAGAAAATTTTTTTCACCCAGAGATTGTAAATATCACATTGTATGTTGACAATGGTGTTTATTTAACAGAAAAGTACCATAACTTTTATCTACTTCTGGCTGCCTAGTAATTGGTATAAAAATACATAGACATGATAATATTTTCAGACCATTTAAGTAATTCAATTATATTAAATTTTTATAGTTTATCTTAGAAAATGCTATAACACTTTACATAAATATGAATTTGTTTAAAAAATTAAGCTTTCATTATTCTAAATAATTTTGAATTTTCATTTTAGCTAGCATTGGTCTAATAAGAAGAGGGTTTCATGAGGTTCCTCATTTAATGATTGGTGGAATTATATTTGTTACAAGTAAGATCTGTTTTACCTTTTGTTGCAATTTGTTTTTGAAAGATGGAGGTTTTCATTTTATTTATGTAAATACAAGTAAAAATAATTCATGTTGTTAAGTTAAGATTACCTTTTAACCCCTTAACTGGTTTGCCTGTACACCGTACATGCAAGAAGAGTTTGCTTGTTCCGTTATGGGTCATTCCATGGTAACTTACGTTACATTTAGAATAATTGACTTTGGTAATTTTAGTAATATAACACTAAAAAATATTCAAAATGTAATGTTTATATAATTTGTTAATTAAACCTATACAAAGCTAAATTTGGATAAAAATTACTTTAGTTCTATTTCTTGAACGCTAAAAATTATATTTACTATGGTAACTTACGTTTCTAACAAAAAGAATGTAAGTTACCATAATTAATATAATGACCATTGTTAAAAAAATAGCACTAAAGGTAGGTAATTTTCATCCAAATTTTGCTGTGGATAGGTTTAATTAACAAATCATATCAACATTACATTTTCATTATTTTTTGGTGTTATAGTATGAAAATTAGTAAAGAAAATTATTCTAAATGTAACATAAGTTACCATGGAATGACCCCATTTGGTCACCACTAATTTTTAAACACAATATTCACTGTAATTAAAGGCAGAAAATTTTTTATTAAAAAAGGCGAATATTTTAGTTAGGAAAAAGTGGCAATTTGCCCATATTTTTAGTTTATTGTGTCAAAAAAAAAAAAAAAAAAAAAGCCTGTTAATCATTTGTAAGTTCTAAAGTGTGTATTGTTATTTTACAATAATATTATAACATAATTCTATTTGTCACTTTAGCAAGATCTGTTTGTTACTTTACGATGATCTATTTGATATTTTTATAAAAAATGTGAACAATTCACATTTATTAGCTCATATTTAGACATAGCTAAAAGTATTTACCAGTTTTTCAAGTTTTATTAGTAAAAGCTTGTTTTTCCAATGTGCTAGTAAAAAAAATAATGCTATCTAATGGTACTCCAAATAACTATTATAATGTTTCTACATATTAATTATTTTTATTGCTAAATATAAACATACATAAATATTTATCATATAATAATTTTTTACTAGCTTTTTATCACATTTTCCAAGGTTTTTACCAGTAAAACCTAGTTTTTCAAATATGTTGTAAAAAATAACAACAACAAAAAAAAAATCTAGTTTTTAAGACCCAATTTTGTTATGTGCACATATTGTAAATTTAGTTGCAATTAATTATGGTATCTAACTTGCTTTTGCTGTTTCTAATCATTAAAGAAAATATACTAAGTCATTATATTGGATTACATTTATTTATAATTTTGTGAATACACTTTTTACAGCAACGTTTTACCCAAAATTCTCTTCTTAAATTTGGCAAAATTATAGCAGCACATTATTCTTAATGCATTTTTGTACTTACGTAATAACTGCATGCCAGCATTTAATCGCCAAAGATATCATCAAAGATTTCATTTTATGTATGTATTCATGAATGTATAAATGTATTCATCTATATCTATATATGTATGTATTAATTATGTATCTATGTTTTCATATGTATGTATTAGATTAACATTTATGCAGTCTGGATTTTGTAAGTTTCCAGATTTAACCTGTTAACGCCCAACTGTTTTTACACTTTTTTTAATTCTTCAACACCAGTTTTTCCCATGTAGTAATTCTGAGTTATTTAATGACTCAAAATTTGAGATTAGATAATGAGAAAATTTCCGTACTGGCATTGAAATTTAAAAGTTTTGTTCGGTTGTAGGTGATCTAGAAATAGATCACTGGGCAGTAATGGGTTAAGATGTTTGGATTTTATAGTCTGTTCTGTAAAGTTTGCTTAACCCTCATATGCAGAACATGGTTATTTTGTACCTGGCTGCAAATGTACTTTACTATAATGATCAATATACTCATGCAACCTAAGGTTAATTCTTTTTGCACCATTGGGGATTCCTTTATTTCAAACATATGTTTTACTCTTTAAATTTAAAATATGAAAGGATAATTTATGATAAAACACAAAAAATACTAGAAAGTTGTTAGGTCTCTTTAATTCGGTTGTAATATGACATTTTCCAAATGTCTTCAAAAGTTCTTCCTCAGCCATATGAATAGTACACAAAAACAATCAATATTTTTTAGATTTCAGTAAATAACACATTCGTTAAATTTCAATAAACATTAATTTTTGTGATTTGGATAGCCACTTTTTATATTATTATAATGTAAAAGTAATTTTTTTACAGTCTATTTTACAAATCCATAGCTATAAGAAATAGTCTATTTTACATAGTGTTAGTTATCAAAATATGTCCACATTCAGGTAGAACATTTGTACATACGAACACCTTCTTTACAACAATAGCTTTCAGGAAGGGTGGAGGAGAAAAACAATCATTTTACAATGAAGTATTTTCTCTACTGATTAAGTTATTAGAATTGGCCAAAATTTAATTTTTAAATTAAAATTTTTGAAACTGTATCTATCGACACTAATAGTTATAGCTAATAGAAATATTAGTTTACAAAATTTATGAAATATTGAGCCTTATTATGCTTGTTTGCTATCGATACGTTAGATAAATATCATTGCTTTATAAGTTCTCATAATTTTCCAAAACTTATTCGTTATGAAACACGAGAATGTGTCATGTGTCTAACAGGTGTGTGCTCTTGAGTAAAATCCTTTGTTCTATGCAAATTGATGAGTTTTTTTTTAGTAGTTGCTGTCAAGTTTATTCACTTTTTCTCTTACAAGATTGCATTTCAAAAAGAAATTTTTGTTAATAGCATCACTGAACTTCAGATACACAGCAAGCACTTTCGTATTTATGATTTAATGAAATTTTATTTGTGGGAAAACCTTAAAGGGCTGCATTATTAGTATTATAAAAGTAAAATAAATCATTTATTTTTGCTTTTTGCCAAATGTATTGTTGTAATATAATATGATAATGAAAAATAAATTATGAGGGTAGTTTAGTTAGGAGTACTGGAAACTTCCTTTTGAAAAGAATTGAAATTTATAAATTTAGGTCATTTTGATATTGAAAACAATATATAAAGTGATATAAGAAAAGTTTGTTATATTGTGACACTATAAGAAAAATGCTTTTGCATATTATCCATGCAAAACTACCTGAAAATATTAAAGTTAACTCTTGCTAGACTACTAACTAAAGAACTAAGAAACAAGAAACTACTAACTACTAAGAAACTAGCTGTTGCTTGTTGATTTTTTGGTGTAACATTATTGTATTAAAATTACTTTTGATAAATTTTTTGAAAAAAAAACAAACAAACTTGAGAATATAAATTAAATTTTCTTTCCACATCATCTTTTTAATGTTCATATAAATGTATCAAGTTTTTTGGAGAGTGATGGACCAGGTTTCATTGGAATAAGTCTGAAAAAGACTATTCATATTATGTTCTAACTTCTAACAAATCAGGCATGAAAGTTTTCGTTCAAATCAACTTTTCTTAAAACGTCGTCAGTCTGACTGTTTCTGAGATTGATTCAAAAATATGGAGAAATCATGACAAAATATAAGGGGGAGGGGAGGCTCTGAATAAATAGGTAAAATTGCTTGAAATGCATGCTTTTATTTTTTTGTAAAATATGTAAAATGTTTTGTTCAATATGTAAAATAAATTTAACAGTAATCAAAGTAATATAAGCATAACTGATGATTTTAAGAAGAGTAATAAGAGGATTTATACTGTCATCTTTTTTCCAATGTCCCAGTTTTATTCTTTCTCTTGTGAAATTAGGGGAAAAAAAGAATAAAAAGCTTTGAAAAAACTATTTCTTTAAAAAGCAGAAATTGAGATGCAAATGAAATTTTTTAGTTGTATTTTGTGTATGTAATGCACCTGCTCGTGTTGTAACACTACTAGTTGCATTTTTTGTTTAGCTGCAACATTGTTTGCTTCAGTTTGTCTGACTAATATAGAGCAAACATCAGGCTGTGTTTTGAACATAGTACAAGCAAAATACAGCTTTGGAAAATAAAAATATTTTTTTAAAATAAGTATTGGAATCTTATCTTGATAACATTTTATTCTGCATGTTCACATGCATTATTGAGATAACTTTGCATCACATGCATAGTTTAGCTTTTCCAGTGATCTTTAACTTTCATATTTGAAATAATTTAATACTATGAAACTTATTAATGAAAAAAAGTTTAATGTCTTTTTATACCTACTGAACATTTTGGTGTATACTAAGAGGACCTTAATACTTAGAGTACTCTGGTACTAAGAGTACACATCCTCTCAGATTAAAGAAAAGAGTACTTCTTTGTTATAGTGGCCCCCAATGGATAAATTGTCAAGTGATAAAGATAGGAGCCAAGTTAGGTTGTAAAATCTCATCAAATTTGCAATTCTAAAGAAGCAACAAAGGTTTATGCTATCATCCTACTGCTTTTTTGTTGATGTTCTAGAAAAGTTTTCATGTATTTATTTTTATTATTATTTTTTAACGGCCTGTTGTATTATTTTTTGTTTAATCTTTGTTTTATCTAGTAACTGAGATGGATTGAATCTCATTTTTATTTCAAAAGCGAGGCTTTTTATCCAATAAACAAAAACAACTGTGAAAATGGCCATGATTAAACTGTATATTACAAATGATGAAGCTATATGAAAATGCAATGTTAAAAGTTATTTTTTTTAAAAAGCGCCTCTGTGTTGGTTGGAAATTGGTTTAGTTATTCAAGAATAGTGTTTGCAACTGCTTTAAGTTTATGTACTGTTGGGCAGAGGAATTATCATCCATAAAATGGTTTTAGAAACAACTATATATGAGTAAAATGCTAAATTTAAATGGAAAGTTGTATGAGAAGTGTTCAAAAATGAAAAAGCTGTTATTCTTGTGAAACACTGTAAGAAATTGTTATAAAACATTGTTATATATTCTTATTAGCATAAAATAATATATATTATTTAATGCAATGGTATTTTTATTATATCTCTATTATATGTGTGCCCTACATTTGCGCTTCAGGAGCTTAGCTAATACCTTGGCGAAATTGACTGCAATTTGGCATAATCGTAATTATAACAAGGAAGTACAAAGGAAAGCTTTAACATATTTCATACTTTAAAATTCTTTTTTTTTTTCTCTCTTTTAATGAGTATTTGAATATTTATAATGCTTTTAAGTATAATAATCTTGTTGTATTTAGCATTATAATTTTATCATTTACTAATGAATGTCATATTTAATATTGTAGATATTGGTTTTGCTGCTTTTTCTACTAGACGTCACTTTAAATATGAGAAGCATAGAAGAGTATGGAAACGCCGATACACAGGTATTATAGCATATATATATATATATATATATATATATATATATATATATATATATATATATATAAAACTTTAAGTAAAATTTAACCATTGAAACATAAGAAATATATATATATATATATTAAATGTTTCTTTTAATTAGAGCTAATATTAGATGTCAAAAACTTCTGTAATTGTTCACTTTGATGATTATTTGTTATTTTTCTCTTTAGTAGTTTTTTTTTTTATTTTATTTTTTAATAATGCATTTTGATATTTGACTTTTCTCAAAGATCTTTTTATTGTTTTTAATTTATGCCCTTGAACAATGTCTACAGCCAATGTTATGTATCTGCAGTATTTTAAATTGTAAAGTATTTTTATGGCTATTTTCTTTTTTATTTATTTATTATTAAATAATACCTCAGCTTTTTTAAAACTTAAATGCATGTAAATACCTCTCCTGATAAAGAAAGCTAATTATAAAATTCTCTGAAATCTAGTTGCTTTTTAACTTTTTATGTGTGTAAAAAGATTTTTGCATGTTTTGTTTGGTTTACAATTCCTAAAATTTTTAAAGTTGAGTGCAACAATGAGTAGTGAACAATAAAAATATCAAACAATTAAAAAAGAAAGAAAAAATTGGAAAAAAGTATAAAAAAGAGAAAAAAGTATACATACATATGTTTATTTACTGATATTTATAAAGATGCATTCTTGTCAACCTCCTCTCTTTTTAAAATACAAAGCAGCATTATCAAGTTTGAAGATCCAGAATAAATATCTGAGAATATACATTTGTTCTCCAAACTTTCAAGAATCTTCAGTATTTTTTGTGAACTGATAAATAAGATCTAATTCAAAGGTTTTGGTAATGAATTTACCATCAATTTCACATTGCAATAAAACTAAAAATTACTGTTGAAATTATAAAATAAAACAGATATATCTGAAATATTGTAGTATTGTATTTCATTTCGGTTAATTAAAAATTATAAAAAAATTGTCTGATTAAATTTTCACATATTAATAAAATCAGCCCACAGATATACTTTTTTTATAAATTTTTTTATGACAGAAATAGACTTTTATCATGGAATATCCAAGGCTTTACAAATTGTAAAAAATCCGGCAGCCTACAAAAATTTCTATTCACCAATAAAAAATATCCTCCTCTCTCTCACACACACATACACACCACCTTCAGCCCCTCCCCCCCTTTTGTTTTTATTACTTAACCATGAGCATAGTAATAGAATATCTTGAATTGCCTTAAATCTTCAACTCTTGGTTAATAGTTTAATTTAGAAATATAGTATAAATTAAATTTTTCAATGAAACTATATAACTCTAAGAAAAGGAAATATACAAAGTTTGACTGAATAAAGTATGCAAAACCATAAGAAAAGAATTATTCTTTTTTTAAATTATTTTTTTTTTCAAGAAAAATATTTTTCAAGAAATCAGTTAGACAAAACTTTGACCAATATCCTTAAAGTCTCAGCTTTACAGTATTTTACCTTAAATTTACAACTCTTTTTCAGACATTGCTCTTCAAAATATGCATTTTTATTTTTCTATATTTTGCTTCTTACTTATACTATGAACAGCCATATGTCCTTGTATATATATGTCTGTATATCTTAAATCCAAATTTCCATCTTTTGATCAATAATCTCTGGTTTAAAGTCATTAAGTAAATAGCCATTCAAATGTATCATCATTGGATTACTTAATTTAGATGCTTCCAATCTCCTATTGAAGTATTTTGGTCACCAATAATGATCTGGTGACCATATTTGCTGTTCTCTAGGAATACCTATTTTGTTAGTTCACATTGTAATGATTTCTAACATCAGCAAAACTAAAATATATTAACCTTAATCTCTAAATGCATGGTGTACATGGATCATGTCCATGCTTATTTTTTTCTTTGTATGTATTATATGCAACTTATTGTTTTTCTATAAATGCATTTGTATACATTCATATTTCACTACCTAATGCAGTGTGAATGGTCACAGATTGCAATACAAGACTCATGTGATTAAGTTTTAGAATTATTGCATCAATGATAAGCTCTATATGTTTAATTACATAATAAAAAATAAATTAAGAGTTAAATGCAAATATTTTGACCACAGAACCTTTCGTTTTGTGCATTAATTTACAAACAGTTGAGATATAAATTATGTACATGCTGTGTAACCTCTGAATAATGGTTACCTGTGGGACCAGTGAAAAGTGACTGCTCTTCAGAGGTGGGTGTTATTCAGAGGTTTCATTTAAAAAAAGTCAAAATACATAAGTTTAAATAGAAATAAATGTACAGTCATTTTAATTAATCCTCATTGTTTTAAATAATGCATTAAAAAAATCGGTGGTTTGCAGTTTTTTTTTTTTTTTACTTCAAATATCTTTCTCCAAAGAAATAACATGAGTTGTTTTGCTATACAATTCATCATCATTATGATTTAATGTAAAATTTTGGATTTTACGAAAGTTCGTCAAAACTTTGGTATATGTGTTAGTACTGAAAATTTTGGAATTTTTGTTTAGAACTCATCGCGATTTTCCACTCATAATCAAATGATGAATTTTAATATGATAGTTGGTAACAACATACGAAGAATCACGAACTAGTAAGAGCGGTACTCTCAAGTTGTACCTAGAAGCCCAGTGAGACAGAATGCAGAAAAATTTAACAAAAGAGTGATCAATCTTTAACATTTTTGTTTGGAAGTTTCCAGAAAAGTGAAATTTCCAAAGACACTCAAAGTTTACTTAAAGCACATTACATTACATCTCTGTTGTTTCCAAACAGAAATGCTTTTTTTAAACCCCCCCATCCTCCCCCTCCCCAATGAAACACAGTAATTTCTATGGACAAAGGAGGATTTTAATGCATCCTAAAGAAAAAAAAAAGACTGGGTGGTCACATTGTTCGTTTAATGGATTATTTGTTGTCGGTTGTCCCATTATCCACAGTGTGCACTCTGTCTTCTTGAGTCTTGGGAATTAACGACATCTTGAGGCAGAAGTGGTTATCAAAATGATTAAGAGATCATTTTGATCATCAGTTCAGATCATAAAGATCATCAGTTTTTGGAAAAAGATTAAGTGTTTTAGAGATTAAGTGGCTTTTTATTGAATTTTCAAGTAAATTTTGTTTGATCTGTTTCACATTTCGGTTTGCAAATAAATATGAAATTGTATCAGGAGCTGTTAAATTTTTGGTCTCGTGACTTTTGAGCAGCCGTTGTTCAGAATTCCTTATTTAGAGGTTCGTACTAATGTTAATGCTATGGACCACGTTTGGCTCCATCAATATGTAGGCGGTATTCAGAGGTTTTCATTGTTTAAAGATGACCATTCAAGGAGGTTTCATTGTATATGGTTCTGCATATGTGAATAAATATTATTCTTAAAAATAATTACATTAATATTTCTTTACTGTATAAAGTAAAACTTCCTGAGATAGATCTTGAATGAACACAGAAATTTCAGTTTTGAACAGTTTACTGCTATAAGGCTATTTTACTGGTATTAATGAAACTCAGAGAGAGAGAGAAGAGACTCTTTATACATTGCCACTAAATATAAAAAAATGCTTTTACTCGTATATAAATGAAATTTTTTAAATTAAAATATTTCTTATATACCACAACATTCTAGTTTTATTTTGTTTTTCAGACAGTTGATGTAGCACCTATTTTATTGACTCATTTAGCTGCACCATGCCATATATTGGTATGGCTGAGCTTTAGAAAGGAGAGGGGTGAAGTTGAATTACTGGCCAGAGCTGTCATTACACAAAATATTTGCTTAACCCCTTCATCTCCATGCTGTATACTTTATGATAGATAAAAAATCTGGAGGTTTAAAGTGTTAAAATTGAATAGCTTCCCAGAAGCTCTCATTCATAGAAGCACTGAAACAAAATATCACCTACAATGTTATGGTTACTAAAGCCACCCCTGTTGATAGACTTGTTGCATACCCTATAGAACCACTTCTTGTATCCCACGCTGAGAAACTCTGCTTCAAAATAAAAGAATTTCTACCTTTTCTTCATTGGCCCGCTTTAATGCCCGAAGGAAAGACTGAAGTTTAAATTTAATGTAATTGAGAAATAATAATTTGTAATGAATATGTAGCATTTTTATGCAAAAGATGTGTCATAAGAGTTTTATAGAAATGAATAAAGTTAGTAATACAAGTAACACTTTTATGGGTGATAAAAAATTAGATTTTAAATGAAGTCTATTTAAAAAAAAAAGTTATTGTTCATTATTCTGTTTTTATAACTAATATATATATATATATATATATATATATATATATACATATATAATATTTATTTATGTAATTTTTAGGAAATTTCATTTATATTAATATTTTTACTTCTTTAATCATTGCTTCATTGATTTACTATGTTAAATACTTGCCATTTTATTACTTTATTTATTGCTTTTTGAATTATATCAGTTATTTTATTCTATTAATTGTATATTTATTTTGTTTTTAGTTGTTCGAGAAGAAGATTTTGACCCCAAGAAGCAGGTTCATAAAATTGATACATATTATCCTTGGTGGTAATAATAAGTACTTTATTAATGCATTAACTGTGAAGTAAGCTGTATTTGTATAGATAATGTAAAAGAATTTCGTCTGTTATGAAATAAAATTGTTTATATTCAGTATTAGAGTTTTTACCAAATGTATCTTTCATGTACATCTTTGTTAAACAGATACAGCAGAATCTTGATTATACAAACATTCAGTTATACAATATGCTTAGTTAACTGTGAATGTGGATAATTAGTAGTTTCCCATACTTTAATGATTGTACAGACAATCAAAATATATATATATATACTATTTTATAACCAAATCAACACAGAGAAAAACAAATATTACCATTTGATTGGGAATTAATCTTCTTTAACTTATGGTTATGGGGCATCCACATACTAAAATTGTAATAAACTTTGTAATTTTGATTACAAACACCTAATTTTGACAGCATATTTGGATTCTTCGGTAAATTTTTTTTTCAGACACGAAACGGGCTGTCAATTTGTCAAGTAGTTTAAGAATTATACAGGTGTAAAGTTTTGAACTCCTGATGTGACATTCCTTTTTAATAGTTGCAAAACAAATTGCAATGCCAGTAATGTTTTAGGTATAACTCAAAAATTACTTGGCAAAATGTATTCAAAATTTTGGAATCCCATAAATTTGAAGCACCTAAAAATTGATTTTTTTTAAATAAAAAATTTTATAGATTACAATACATATTTTTTATAACATTAATTTTATAATTTATGTATTACAAAATTTATATTAGAAAAAAAAATAATTTATGTATTATGAAATTAATATAAAATATGTATTGTAACTTTAAGACGAATAGATTTCTAGAAGCTTCAAACTATGTGAATTTAAAATTTTAGTTCAATTTTGCCAAGTAGTTTTCAAGTTATGTTTAAAATACTAATTGCAGTTTTATTTGCAACTATTAAAGAGGAATTTAACATTAGGAGTTCCAAATTTAAATCTCCATAGTTCCTAAACTTCTTTACTGAAAGACACAAATATAATGTCAAAATTAGGTGTTCATATTGTAAATTTCAAAGTTTGATACAATTTCAATATTGAGATGTTTCCCTAAGCGTAACATAAATTTAAAAGAGACATAATTTTCAATCATATCCATATGACTATTTTCGTTTTGCACTGTGTCTATTTGATGATAAAATAGTGTTTTTTTTACTAACTGTGCAATTAGAAAACTGCACTTAGTGATTTCGAGGACGTACATTGTGATACATATCAGGATATACCTGAGATTATGATGAATATTAGTTTCAACACAACAGAAGATTCTTCAAATATAATATAAACAAAAAGGTTTAATAAAATAACACCATATACCACTGAAGATTCAAATACAAATATATAACTGGATTAATATTTATGAACGATACAAACTTCCGTATTTCAATATAAACATAATTTGCAAGCTTCCCTGAGCATTATTCAATCAACAACTATGGCTAAAATCTATAGAACTCTTGCTCATGCTTACATGCTTTCCTTCTAGCATTGCCTGAACTCATCTTGGTGCTCGCCTTTATTGTGGCTCGTGTAATTGATATACTCAACTGCCAAGAAGGGTTATGTGTTTGACGTGTATCTGGGTATGTTTGTATGTGGATTTCTTTATATCCTCGAAACATCCCAATGGCTGGATGGATTTTAATGAATGAGGTCTCTATCCATTCGTCTTAACCGTACAATGGTTTCGTCAGGTTTCGTCGCTAGGTTTCATTTTCATAAATTCAAAATGACGGTCGTAAAATACAAAATGGCAGTAGAGACAAAAAAAAAAAATTAAAGCTCCATATCATTGGATAGGTCTTTCAAAATGAAGACTATTTTGAATGAAGACTTTTTAGTTAACTTTTTACGCAGTCGGGTTTTTTGATTTTTTAAATTTAATTCACTTGTTATTTCATTGAGTTCATATCAGTGATGCTGTTACTTCTAATTATTTGTTGCTGTTACTTCTCATTATTCCCACATATATAAAATTCAATATTTATTTTCAAAATATCATCAAGTTTGCTGTTTTTATATACAGTAACCCCTCGATATATTGTGCTATTTTCCAGATAAGAAAAAAGTGTGATATACCTAGAGGGGCAAGAAGAGTGTTTATAAATGAAAAATAAAGAGTCCTAAATAAAGCTAGGGGTTTTCGATTTGATAGTTGTTCAAACAAGCTGCAAATTCAACACAAAAGAGATGGTAAAATGTTAAAAATATACAAAACCGTGCATATACAATACAGTATACATTTTTACGTACATTTTATAGTATTTTCTGAAAATTAGAATACAGAGGTTTTTTATTCTTAGTTTATCTGCTTGACACTGGAAGTTAAAGACTGAAAATGAACTAATGAATTTCAGTTATATGCTTAGATTTTGACGTTTCAAAAGTTTTATGTGCTTTTTTGAGAAACTGAATTTATTGGGGGACAACTAAAAAAGAGCGAATTAGCCGAATGTGCGATATAACAAAGGGTTATTGTATTTGCTATTTTTTTTTACTTTTGTTTAGTTCAATTTAAATTGTATAACAAGTTAAGGAATGGAAAAAATAGACAGGCTTACATTTATGTTCAAAATTTTCCATAAAATAATGATTTTGTATTTAAAACTTTCTGGTATAAAACAAAATTTACTTGATACTGAATCCTGTAGTTTATTTTTTGATGAGTGTAAAAAGAAAATTGTTTCTGTTTTCATTTAGCTGACCTTCAGTTTTATCATAAGAAAATAAAAAAGAAAGGAAGGAAAATACATTTAGAATATTGATTTATTAACTTTTCATGTTAAGTGCAATATGTTTTAGTTTCTAATTTATATTAAGTCTGGAAATATTTATAATCAGTGGAAATTTGACCATTTTGAAAATATTGAATATATATCAAAATATTGGATATTTTTAAAAATATATTTATGAACCCTGGTGTCAGATAATTGGTCCTATACATGTAGTTAATCAATGCATATCCTCTTATATAGAAAAGTTTTCTTGTAGTACAAATTATACACTGCTGTCTAAAAATTAAGGGGCAGTGACCAAACGCTTTCGTTTTTTTTACACGGTTTGTCAAATATCTACTGAAATTCTTGACGAAGTGTCCTTCAACTTTGAGAATGTAAAGCACATGTTTGACTTCAAGAACAGTAGAAACAGTATACTGCAAATGAAAAATTAATATATCGAATATTTCATGAGATATGGGCATTTGTATGAAATAATTTTTAACTGTGCATGTGCGAACTGTACGAAAGATTTTTTTTTTCATGATTTGGTAGTCAATTTTATAGAGCAACTCATATAAAAAGACCAGTCAAATATCATGAAAATTCAGAAATATATCGGCAGTACTACATACTGATAGACAAATTTGAGCGGAAAATCCCTTATCACCCAAGAGGATGTTTTTGGTCGGGGTTGTGAAGAGTACATTGACAATACTCTAAAAGAGTTGGTTAATATCTGTTTATCAACAGCAATAACAATAAGTGATTTGCAAAAATATTTAATTGCAACATATAGTTTTTCAAAGAAAACAACCTACTACGATGAAATAAATAAATATTATTATTATTTACGATTGAAAACATTTATTGAAAGAATTCAGTAAATTTTGCCTGTTTATAATTCTCTCTTAAAAGATAATTAATCAATACTTGTATTGTTTTTAAAACTTTTCTGAGCAATGTTATATCTACATCTTGTTTCAAAATTTTCAAAGTATTCCTCATTTCTACATTTGTATGTGATTTCTCAAAAAAGTTGCTCTCATTGTCTTCCTGATATTCATGTGGGATTCACAGCTACAGGAATATTCTTCTGCATCGGCATCCAGGTCTTCTTTTGTCATGTGATCAGAGATGCTTTCCAGAGTTTCTAAAATTTTCATCTTCACAGAATCCTTTATTGTAACAGGTGATATTCGATTCCATGACACTACTAGAAGATAGAATGCCTTTAGAATATTAGTTTTTATTGGCTTATTGGGGGGGGGGGGGGGGAGACTTGCACTGATGTTTATCCTCTAATTCTTCTAAAATTCCTACATTCATTTCAGGAATTAGTCTGCTGAAAAAGGCGATAACATTAAACAAAAGACTGATCACACAAAGGGATTTATTTTAGTATAGAATTGAATATAGGTATGTGGTTCTGGCAAATTTTGATAACATTAAGCAATTGATAAAAATAAATGTGATCGCATTAAACAGCATCTATTGTTCTTACAAATAGTTTATCAGTGGTAAGCAGAGAGTTTTTTCCCCCCAATCCTTCAGAATAGAGTAAACAGGCATGCAGAAAAAAAAATGCTTCACATACAAATTCTACATTATTGCTAGATTGAATTTAGTCTTCTTAGGAATGATTATTGAGTAGAGACAAACAGTGGCTTTGTGGTTTTGCTGATTTTGTATTCTTATGTTCTGTTTGTGTGGTTGTATTCATGTAAGAAAATGTGCACTTGCATTTACACTGAAGAAAAATATATTACACCCCCCCCCCCCCCCCAACTATAAACATTTTACTTAAAAAAAAAAGAAATCTTGAGTTATTGTTGAAATTGGATGAGAAATTGACTGCAAATTTGAATACTGAAATACTTGATTCTAAATATAAAATAGAAATATTCATTACACCTATGAGGCCGACAACAATTGTAAAATCACATGTAAAACAGCTAACATTGATGTACATTCTCAGAAACTATTGCAGCAATTTCAATGTGTATTTTGTTTTGTCAGTAGTTTAAATATAAATTAATCATTCGTTAAGGAGTAAAAATGTAAAAAATACAATTATTACGCAATTTTGCAAACAACAACAAAAAAGAAACAATAAAAACAGCTCATATTGATGTATCTTTTTCTCAGGAAAATACTGAAGTACTGTGATTTCAGTACTTTTTTTTAATAGTTTGGGCCATAGCTAAATTATAAATTGATCGCTCAATAAGAAATAAAAATTTTAAATGCAGTAGTTAACGTTAAATTAAAAAATCCTACATTTTGTTTGTTTTAAAATTGTGTTACTATTGCATTTTTTACTTTTATTTCTTGCCAAACGATAAATTCATAGTTATTATTTTTTTTTTTTAGACCGCTGACCAGGCCCCTACCTGTCAGGCTTTTGCCTAGCTTAACAAGTTGATACCTGGCAACGGGGCGAGAATTCGCCTGCTCTTTGCTTGGCGAAGATGTGTTTGTTAAATCTATAGGCCGACGTGGCTTCAGTACGTCTTGTTGCTTTAATTGCTTTTTCTTAGTTGGCCGGTTGCTAATTGATTTTTGATGAGGTGGTTCAGCACTGCGCAGTGTAGCGAAGTCATGCCGGACAGATGTGAGATGCTGGGATATTTACTATTTCTTCGCAGCATCGCTTATCCATACGTCATGCCATCTCTACTCGAGTTGGTCTCACAATTTTAACTACTAACAAAACTATATTACAAAAAGTATTGAAATCCCTTCAAGAATTTCTGAAAAAAAAAAAGTACATCAGTGTGCTGTTGTCGTTCCCTTAAATTACAGTCATTCACTTCTTTGGAGTCCTATCATAAAACTTATTCAGATGAATAACAACAACAAAAAATACTGAACTCATAAAAACTGAAATGAAGATGATTATACAAATATGAGAAAGCAAAAAAATCTAAGCACTTGCTTGAAAGTTATAAAGAAATGTTTAGCAGAATAAGTATCAGGGGTCGATCCAGGCAAAATTTGGGGCCTATTTAGGGTCCCTTCACAAAAACCAACTTAATAAAATGGGCCCCTTCACAAAAATCAGTTTAATAAAATAGACTCTTTCACAAAACTCTATTCCATAAAAACTTTACTATTTATTAATTCATTTATTATTTTGTGACGTTTTAAAATGTGTAATTTGTAAACAAACAAGTTCACCAGGAAGGAAAACTTCAAAAAGATTTAAAAAAGTTTTTGTTAATAAACGCTTGGTTCGAATGTGAGTAACTGGATTTCAACTTTTGTTTCAAAATGTTATTTTTCACAAAAATATAATAAATTTCACAAAAATAATCTTTTCTTTTCTCAAAATGGGCCTCAAGATAAAAAACCTGCATCGATCCCTGAGTGTACATGAGATAAAAATTCAGATCTTCTGATTTTTAACGCATGACATCTTTGACCACTACCATTAATTATTAAAACTGAAAGTAGGCTTAGTGATTCCAAAAGTATTGAAATTTATTCGGTTATTAAGTAATTGTTTTGGAAAAATATAAACCAACGCCTCCCCATCTCCAAAAGAAAAAAAGGGAGGGGGAATAAACCCATGACCGTGAAATGCATTCATAGTTTTCAAATTCTCGTGAAAAAGCTACAGTTTTTAAAATATTTTATATATTTATTATATACACATAAGAAGAATATTCAGGTATATTATACTTGCATATTCTTCTTGTCTGACAAAATATTTACTTATTTTTATTTATTTATTATTGGTGTTAAAATTTTAGAGAAAAGCTAACATATTGTGAATTAAACTACATAACTGCAAATATTTTGCTACTTTCTTAATTTAGTAGAAAGAAATGCAATTTAAAAATAGTGTACGAAAAAAAAAAATGTTTTTAAATTTTCTGAAGAGAAACTTGATAAGTACTAATTATTAAGAAATTTTATTTCGTGGTTGTGTATTTAATATTGGAGAGGGAATTTCAAGTTTGAGTTGATTTCATAACGAGCCTAGTTTATACAGTTACATCTCGCTTTATCGCGCTTCGTTACATCGCTCATTCGAATATATCGCTATTATTTCGCCTCTCCTCCAAAATTTAAGTTCTATCTAATCGCACATTTAAGTAACTTTATAGTATAATATCAGTTACAAATAAGTGTAATAAAGTATCGTTAGATAGTTATTAAGAAAAATGTAACTATGCATATAAACTTAACATTTTGGAAACATATATACCATTTACTTCTAGATTATCATCTTTAATTTTCAATACTCGGATAAATCGCGATTGTTTTCGTCTCCGTAGAAGTGAAAGATTACTTGTATCAGGAGTCCTGACTTGTATCTGAAAAAATTATTTGGTGCTGCCATCTAACGTCATTATTCAGAAACAAATTATCAATTTTGGATAATTATGGTTTGCAATTTTTCATCCTGTCCTTGAATTTACATTTTTTTTTTCACGCCAGTGCAAAGCACTTTAAAGAATTATGCAAAGTTTTCCTCATTTATTTAAATTTCTGATACTTGATGACTATTGTAATATTCTAGGTTGCCTCTTACGATCAATTTCAATTTAAATGAATTTTCGACATTCAAATTAATTTTCAGAATGTATTTTTCTGCTTTCATTTTGTACTTTTAAACAATTTCCCGAATATTCTTAATTATACTATATGAAGAAAAAAAGTTGAACAACAGAAGTGGTGCTTATTTATATCAAAATAATGAAAATTTAAATTATCTGCCTTTTATGAAAAAAATGTTTGGTGCTGCCATCTATTGTCATTACTTAGAAATAAATTATTGATTTAAATAATTGTTTGTAAATTTTACCATTAAATTTTAAAATTTAATAATAATACAGTAGATGTTGCTTAATGTGATCACGGTTATTGTTATCAATCGCTTAATGTTATCGAAATCAACCAGTACCGACCGCTTATATTCAATTCTACTCCAAAATCAATAGCGTCGTTGGATGTTTCGTTTAATGTTATTGCTTTTTCAACAAACTAATTTTTGCAAAATTGAGCAAATGAAATCGAAGTTCTGTTATAAATACCTTTCAAAGTATGGCTTTCAAGAAAGAAATAATATAGCAGACTAAGACTGGATGAAACGTAGATGGCGATCGATAACGACATTTCTGTAACTGCGAAACGTACAGAAACTAAACATTGCGAAGAAATGAAAAATAATGATAATGACCAAGAAGATGACTAGAGGAAAACTACCTAGAAATACGGAAATGAGTGATTTGAATTTTTTTAAATGAGACATACGCGCGAACAATTTTCAAACACATTAGAGTATGAACAATTCATTAATATCTAATCAAGGGAGAATCATAAGCATACAAAAATTACTGAATTCTTCCAATAAATATTTCTATCCCTTTTTTTAAAGCCGTCACATCATCAAATGTAAATTATCATTTTCTTTGATATATTGGGTGTTATTATTAAGTATTTTCCTATCGCCTATTGTTATCAATCAGATATTGTTATCAAAAACTCGACATGCATCGACTGCATCTACTGTAATTATTATTATTATCGTTGTTCAAAAAGTTTTAATAATCAGGTTATGTCCAATTTGTTTCAAAGCAAATTGCACATAATCTGATTATTAAAACTTTTTTTTTTTTTTTTTATAATTACAGAGTACGAATTAAATATTTCAGTTCGGTAATGTTTCTTTCAATCTAAATTTCACGTATTCAAATATGAAAAGCACACTGTAGCGAAAATTTGGTATTTTACAATCCTTATCTAAACTATTCTGTTAATATACTTCTATTTATCTCTTGTTTCAAAATATATAAGTATATAGTACAAATTATATAGTATTTTGTCATCACTGCCAGCCTCCATAATTTATCATATGATTCTTCCATACATATATATTGTTTGTGATTTTTTATTTCGATTTTCTCAAAAGATTGTTTAACAGAAACAAATTGTAACTTTATTTAGGCGGATATTATTTAAGGAACAATATTTTTATATATAATTTAAAAATACCTTATTCCTCCTAATATATTTTGGAAAACAGTTACATTGTCCGTCACTAGAGCGCGCTAAATATGACGGGAACGTTTATTTGAATAATTTTTCCTTTCTCTCTTTCGCTTAGATTTAAATATAAGCAACAACATTCGGAAATCTTACAAGAAAGCTAGATTAAAAAAATTATTTTAAAAGATTAATTTTTGTAATATTTTAGAGATTTCTTTCCATCGAAATAATAATGATTTATTGATATAAAAATAATCATTTATACAAAATACCATCTGCCTTTTCGTATAAACGATTTAATAACTGAGTAATAAAACGCAAAAATGGTTTCTAATTCCACAAAAATTCATAAAATTCAAAGTATCAAATCTCGATAAGTTTTGGTCGTACAAAAACAGAATTTTTACTGTTTTATTTGTTAGAGCATGTAGAAAGTTTTCCTGAATATAACTTATAGAACCGCATAAAAATTAAAAACTCTTAACGTTTTTAAAAATAACTAATTTGACATTTTCATATGATGGAGAACATAATTTAAAATATGTTTGCAACTGAAACTGTATCTCTTAAAACTAATGGTTTAGAACTTAGATACTGCTCAACAAAAAGAAGAGACACCCTGTATAGTCCTTATTGATTGGAATGGGCTTTGTTTAAAATCTTTCAAGCTGCTTTGAACAGATAAACTGCATTTTATGGCATTTATGTCACGAACGGTAACATTCAAAATTCCGAACATTCATATTTAAGTAATTAAATTTAATTATGACGGAGAAACCTTTTTTATGCAGTGAATAATCTCCACGTGCAGCGAACGATTGAAATAAGAACATGTTAAAAACCAGACCCCAATTACCAATAAGTACTTCAAGTGCCGCAGCTGAAAAACATAGTGAACAAAACCAGAGACTGTCGAAACTAACTAATTGGAGAAACTCTGCAGACCTCCCTCCTTCAAAACTACAGCTGTCTTATCCCGCGCGTGTGCACAGAACTTAAAAACATTCCCTGCAGTTTCCAAAATGTTCCCGAGCAGTTAAGACGCTCTTGTACATATATGATGTAAATATATTTAATATAATGTAAAATTGGAGCACTTATACGCAGCCTCCAAACGCGACTTAAAACATGTACATCTAGCCAAGAATTATATTATATTAAAAGGAAAATGAATCTTCTGTTTATTTTACACAATTGTCATTTTCTACTAATACTATTTATTATTCTTCCAATATAAGTGAATCAATGGATCAGATAAATATCGCTACAACACTTTGGATTACTACTGTGGGTATATTCAGCGGAAAAGGAAAATCTCAGGTAAGTTGAACAAACTTCTTTAACATATCAAAAGATGAAAATGTATATTAAATTTGAAGACTGATTTAACTATTTATAAAAATAAGAAAATTTATTACGCTACCGACGGTTCCCCTAACAAATTAAAATTGCTTAACGTCTTTAAAAATAACTATTTTGACATACATGGATTTTTATATGATGAAGAACGTAATTTAAAATATGTTTGCAACTGAAACTGTATCTCTAAAACTAATGATTTAGGAATTAGATACTGCTCAACAAAAAGAAGAGACACCCTGTATAGTCCTTATTGATTGGAATGGGCTTTGTTTAAAATCTTTCAAGTTGCTTTGAACAGATAAACTGCATTTTATGGCATTTATGTCACGAACGGTAAAATTCAAAATTCCGAACATACAAATTTAAGTATTTTTTTTTCATTTTTTTTTTCTTTTACATCATTTAAAAGAGCATAAAGTAATTTTCTTTTAAGGGATAACACCACTTTAACGCGCTGAAATTTAAGACTTTTTCGGGGATTTTTTTAAAAAAGAAATGCGAAGTGTCTAGAAAAATCTACTCACACTAAATTATTATACTCACACAGCAAAATATGTCTAAGGTGGAATCGATCGAAACCGAAAACTTTTCCGTCGTAGACAGGATTCCGCCTTAGACAGCCTTTATGGTATTGAAAATCGCTTTGCGGGACTTTAAAATCCTTCCTCGTTAGACTGATTTCCGTCTTACACAGAGTCCGCTTTAGACAGAGTTTATGTTTTAGGAAATTGCTCTGTAGGATTTTAAAATCTTTCTGTGTTAGACAAATTTCCGCCTTACACAGAGTTCACCTTAGATAGAGTTTACGGTATTGAAAATCGTTCTGCGAGAGTTTAAAATCTTTCATCGTTATATAAATTTCTGTCTAACACAGAGTCCGACTTAGACAGAATTTATGTTCTAAAAAATCGTTCTGCGGGTCTTTAAAATCTTTCCGCGTTAGACAGATTTCCATCTTACACAGAGCCCACCTTAGACAGAGTTTACTCCATTAAAGTAGAAAACTGTTTTAGTTCATATATTTAAAAAATTGTGGTTTGACAGCTGATATGCGGCAGCTCTTCTAAAAAAAGGAGGAAGCGGTGTTCACGATAACTCATCGTAGACTTAATCTAGAACAATGAGACAAAAAAATAGTTTTTTTCTAGTCCAAAAGTTAGTAAAATGCGTAGCCGTTCTTAAAAATGTGCATTTTTAGTGGAATAGCATCAATTCAAAGTAAAATGTAAATTTTCAACCAAAAAATTCGCAGCTTAAAGTTATGTACAAAAACGAGATGTCAACGTTATGTTTCGAAAAAATACTACGTATTTCACTAGAAAAATATGTGACGATTCATTTTTAAAAAGGTCACGTGATTAATTTACATTTGGTTGAGCTAGAGTGCCCGCCGATTTCAAAAATCCTTTTCTGGGGGAGGGGGGGGGGCGCTTAAAGTTTTTTTACTGTTTACTCATCATAACGGACTCTACTTCTACTCTTCCAAAAATGTTCTGTTCAGTTTCTATATCTATTTTTAAATATTAAAATATAATTTTCGTGTGTATAATGAATACTTTAAGGATGGTCTCAAATCCAAAGGAACTATTTTCTGACACATTTCTGAATTCATTTTTGTTCGGAAACGCATGAAACTGTCAGGTGTTTTTATTCATAAACTGTGTACTCGAAAGACGTTTTAAATTTTTTTAATGAAAGTCAGAAGATCTTTCAGAAAATACTGTCAAAGTCGGCGTTTTGAACCGAATTCCCGACACGGCAGCGAGAGAAAGGGGAAAAACTTGTCGTCACGTGACAAGAACCGTTTACAACTCCAGAAGTAATTTATTTATCAAAAATGAAATGGAAAAGGCTATTTGATTTCAAATTGCTTCAGTAGTCAAACCTGCCAATTTTACGTTTCTACGTTTAAAAATGAGTCAGAAAATGTATCAGAAAGTTTCATGTTGTTGAATAGGGAATTCGGGAACCACCTTAAGTCTGCTCGTTAGTAAACTTCCCGATTCCCCTCGCTAATGTTAATCCTATGGGCATAGGATCCATTCGTATATTTAAAATATCTCCTCAGGAAATTAATATTTTTAACTTTTGTTTTCTTTGTGCTGTTTTTAAAAAATGTCTTTTTTTTTTTCTTAGTTATCAAAATATTTCTAAAATATGTGCTTAATTTATAATTTTATGTGTTAAAATCTTAGCGAAATGGAATAATATTTTAACACTTCATATAAAATTAAGTATATATTTTGGAAAAATTTTGACAACTAAGAGAAAAAGAGACAGGCTTTAAGAACAGTACAAAGAAAACAGAAGTTAAAATATTAATTTTCTGAGGAGATATTTTAAAAATACGAATGCATCCTATGCCCATAGGATTAACATTAGCGAGGGGAATCGAGAAGTTTACTGACGAGCAGCCTAAAGGGTCCTCTTAAGGTCGAAACCGGTTCCGAAAAAAAAAAAAAAAAAAAAAAAATCCGCAAAGAAAATCGAAAAAGTAATCAACGGCGGAAATAGATATTGATCTCAACTATCCAATGTACAAAAAAAAAAAAAAAAAAAAAAATGTTTAAAAATATTAAAATGCAAACGAGATATTAGAAAAATAATGCCCCATAGGATTTACATTAGCGAGCGTACGTTTTCGCGCGATAGGAGAAGCCCCTTAAGCGAGAAAAAATGTATTGAAATGTTGCACCAGTCGAAATGGTGTTTGTTACCCTTTAATAATAGAAAAATTCATGTAGCTAAGGGTTAACTGTGAAAATTGGAAGACTCATTACCAGTTATAGCCAACAAACTTATCCATGTTTCATAATTCGCATCTGGATTAATCTAATCATTGAAAACATATATATACCCCCTCTCCCTCCAAAGAAGCAATCTCATCTCTCCACTAGTTGAATTAATGGCAATGCTTTCCCATAACATTTAATAGTCTGCTTAGAATAACTCGTTCATCGATTTCCAATAATTAGACTGGGGAGCTGAAACAGTTTACTCTCTAGATATCGATAGTGAGTGTGTAAGAACTTACTATTACTATTAAATGTTTTCATAAATAATAATTTAAAATTAATAAATAAAGTTTTGAAATTTATTATAAATATATTAAAATGCAGTTAAAACTCATTCTTTAAAAACTCGACAGTCTGTAACCGTACAGTTAGAAATAAATCAAAAGTAAAAATTATCTAATCGTATGGATCAAGATCCGCTACAGTAAACACATTTGTATTACTTTCTTCTATCTTTACAAGAAGAAAATATTGGATCCATGAAAATTTTCGACCTCCGATTTTCGACGGATTTATAAGTTTTAGAAGGTCCTGAACACGATTTGAATTGTTTTTAGAAAATGTCTGTATGTGACAAAAGTTTGTGAGCGCTCTATCTCAAGAACTAACGCAAGGAATTTAATAAAACTTTAGATTCAATTATACCTTGATATAAATTAGAGGAGATTAGTTTTTGGTGTAAATCGCCCGACAGGTGGCACTGATATACTGCATTTTTCAGGATTTACAAAATTTTAGCGATAGTCATATCTCAAGAATAACTAATGCACAGAATTTCATCAAACTTCACATTCTGTTAGACGTGGACTTAAGTTGTTGTTGATTAGGTTTCGGTGTAAATCTTCCAACAGGTGGCTCTGCTGTGCTTTATTTTTCAGGATTTACACGGTTTTAACGATAGTCATATCTTAGATTTAACAAATGCATGGATTTTCATCAAAGTTAGACATTGACATAAGTTGTTGCTGAGTAGTTGGCGCTGCTATGCTGCATTTTTAGATTGTAAAGGGCATAATTAAAAAATTAAGCTTTTTGAAGTATTTAACATGTATGAGATAGAAGAAAGTTTTAGGACTGGCACGGAAACATGATCTCACATATCACTAATATCTTGCAAATTATAGATAAACTTAATGCCATTGGAGAAAATATTAGCGATTCACATATTTCCGCGCTATTTCTGTGTTCTCTTCCCCCCAGTTACAATACTTTGATAACTGCGTTGGAGGCGAGACCGGAAAATGAGCTCACCCCTGATTTTATCAAAAACAAATTAACTGATGAATATAATCGTAGACATGAAATGTCAGAACAATCACATAGCGGATATAACAACAATGAGAGAGCATTTAAAACAAATAGGAGATATACACACACTGAAAATAGAAGAGAACAAAAATATTGTAACAACTGCAAAATGAAAAATCATTCGACTTGCGAATGCTGGCACTACAAGAGCAGAAACACGGTACAATCCGGAAATCCTCGTAACAATCAATTCAAAAATAAAAAGAATTTCTCATCTTCATTATGTTATGAAAAAAACGAAACTCATAGGGAAAACAAAGTTCCAAACGAAAGAAAATACGCAAATGATCAGACGCAAAATAAAGCATTAATCACTCAAAAAGTAGGCAAAAATAACTGGATTCTCGATTCAGGATCTACCTCGCACATTTGTAATGATAAAAGCCTATTTAGTAAATTTATTGATTATAATAAAACTTCAGTAACGATCGCGAATGGTAATAAACTGACAGCGTTAGGTTCAGGAGAAGTTTTTATAAAAACATTAACCCCCGAAGGAAAAGAAAAACTAACGAAATTACGCGAAGTGCTTTATGTCCCAGACTTAGAGTCGAACCTAATTTCGGTTAGTAAAGCCGCTAAAAACGGGTGTAAACTAATCTTCGACGATAATAAATGCGATTTGATTTTTGATGAAGAAATATATATTAGGGCGAAAAATGAGAAAAACTTATACATTATTGAGGAAATAGACGATGTGGAAGAACCACAAAATTATGTAAACATAACGTATAACTGTGACAGCAAACAATGCATAGATCTCTGGCATCGCAGACTAGGTCACAGAGATTATGACGCGATTAAATCAATGATAACAAATCAAATTGCGGACGGAATAAAGATAGGAAAATGTAAACATCAAAATAAAACATGCGTAACTTGTATCGAAACTAAATTAACTAACATGCCGTATCCTAAATCAGCAACAAATCGAGCTACTAATATTGCGGATTTGATCCACAGTGACGTGTGTGGACCTCTAGATACACCGACTTTAGGCGGAAAAATTTATTTTATGACTCTTATTGATGACTATTCCCGATATACTACGATATATTTATTATCTAAAAAGAGCGAAGTTGCTGAAAAGATAAAAGAGTACGTAACGATGATATACAATCAGTTCGGTTAAAAACCTAAGGAAATTAGATCGGATAACGGTCGTGAGTATGTAAATCAAGAGATCGATGAATACCTAAAACAGAACGGAATTTTACACCAATTGACTGTCCCGCATAATCCGAGCCAGAATGGAGTTGCGGAGAGAAAAAATAAAAGTTTATTAGATATGACTAGAAGTATGCTATCACAAGCAAAATTAAGCAAACATTTTTGGGGTGAAGCCATAAACACCGCAACATACTTACAAAACCGACTCCCAACTAAAGCAAACAACAACAGAACACCTTACGAATTATGGAAAGGAATTAAACCGAATTTAAAACACTTAAGAACATTCGGTTGTAAAGCGCTATTTTACGTCGATAAAGTAAATAGAGGAAAACTCGATAACAGGGCTCAAACCGGAACGTTTGTAGGTTATGATACACGATCGACTGGTTATAGAATTCACACACAAGGAAAACAAATTATAATAGCGAGAACGGTGAAATTTCTTGAGAATGAAAATGTACACTCAGATAACATTGAGGAGATACAAATCACCACAAAAACATCCGATGACAATACACAATTACCGGATAGACATGAAAATCACTTAGAAATAAAACTTGACAGCGAAGAGACACCATCCGTGCCCAAACAGCAACCAATTGAACCAAGAAGGTCTAATAGGACAAATAGAGGCGTTCCTCCTGACAGATATGTTTGTCTCATAAATAGTTCATCTGAAAACATTCCCGAAAATTGGGAAGATATCGAAAAAATGAAAAATCCTAATGATAAACAAAATTGGATAAAAGCAACACAAAATGAAATCCAATGCCTAAGAAAAAATAACACTTGGACTTTAACAGATCCACCACCCGGAACAAAAATTATCGGCTCAAAATGGACTTTTAAACTAAAAAAGGACAATTTAGGA
The DNA here is from genome assembly GCA_963931845.1 of Maratus michaelseni. NCBI lineage: Eukaryota > Metazoa > Arthropoda > Arachnida > Araneae > Salticidae > Maratus > Maratus michaelseni. Next base: position 94,377,671 of record OZ007597.1, on the reverse strand, counting down.
AATATTCAAAGCTATAAAGCGCGTCTAGTAGCACAAGGATATAGTCAAAGATTCGGGATTGACTATGATCAAACCTTCGCACCTGTAGTTTCGCACGCTACAATACGTGCATTTCTCATCTCTGCATTGCACAAAAGTTTGAACGTTAAACATGTTGACGTTACCACAGCATTCTTGCACGGTGAATTAACTGAAACTGTTTATATGAGTCAACCAGACGGGTATATTAAACCCGGCGATGAAAGAAAAGTTTGTAAACTTCAAAAAGCCATCTACGGTCTTAAGCAAGCCGCAAAGGCCTGGTACACCAAAATATCGGAAACACTCACAAACAATAATTTAATACAGAGCAAAAATGATCCATGTCTGTACTTTAAATCAAATCAAGAAAATCCGATATACATCATCATTTATGTAGATGATATCCTGATAGCAGGAAAGGACAGTGACATCGAAGAAACAATAAACCAACTTAAGAAAGAATATGAACTAAAAAACTTAGGAGAAGTGAATAATTACCTAGGAATAAACATTAATAAAATCAATGATACATATTACCTAAATCAAAACAATAAAATACAGGAACTAGTGAAAAAACTGAATTTAAACGACATGAAACCTCATTACACACCAATGATTGCTGGATTCAACAGACTTGAAGACGATGATAATCTTTTACCTAATAACACGAAATATCGACAAGCCACAGGCACATTACTTTACATATCAACAATCACGCGTCCTGACATATCCGCAGCAGTCAACATATTATGTCGTAGAAATGAAACACCACGCCAAAAGGACTGGACAGCAGTGAAAAGAATCATTTCATACCTTAAAACTACAGAAAATTTGAACTTAACTCTTAGCGCAAACAGCAAGCCCATCCTAACAGCATACGCCGATGCAGACTGGGCAGGTGACTTGAAAACACGTAAATCAACATCAGGAAATCTATTCATGCTAGGAAAATCGCCGATTTACTGGATTACAAAAAGGCAAAATTGCATTGCACTTTCGTCAGCCGAAGCTGAATACGTTTCAGCTAGCAACGCAGCACAAGAATTAACTTGGATAACAAACTTGCTTAACGATCTCAACATTCCACAAAAATTACCCATCACGATTTTTGAGGATAATATGTCCTGTATAAAAATGACTGAAAACGATAAAGATACTAAGCGATCCAAACACATCGACATACGTTTCCACAACATCAAACTTATGAAAGAAGAAGGAAAAATCGATTTACAATAGTGCCCCACTGAAGAAATGACAGCCGACACTCTCACGAAGCCCACTCCCAAACCTGTGTACGAGAAACACCGTAAGAAACTGAATCTTCAACCATTCCCCACACAGGAGATTACGGGGGAGTGACGGAGAAACCTTTTTTATGCAGTGAATAATCTCCACGTGCAGCGAACGATTGAAATAAGAACATGTTAAAAACCAGACCCCAATTACCAATAAGTACTTCAAGTGCCGCAGCTGAAAAACATAGTGAACAAAACCAGAGACTGTCGAAACTAACTAATTGGAGAAACTCTGCAGACCTCCCTCCTTCAAAACTACAGCTGTCTTATCCCGCGCGTGTGCACAGAACTTAAAAACATTCCCTTCAGTTTCCAAAATGTTTCTGAGCAGTTAAGACGCTCTTGTACACATATGATGTAAATATATTTAATATAATGTAAAATTGGAGCACTTATACGCAGCCTCCAAACGCGACTTAAAACATGTACATCTAGCCAAGAATTATATCATATTCAAAGGAAAATGAATCTTCTGTTTATTTTACACAATTGTCACTTTCTACTAATACTATTTATTATTCTTCCAATATAAGTGAATCAATGGATCAGATAAATATCGCTACAACACTTTGGATTACTACTGTGGGTATATTCAGCACAAAAAGGAAAATCTCAGGTAAGCTGAACAAACTTCTTTAACATATCAAAAGATGAAAATGTATATTAAATTTGAAGACTGATTTAACTATTTATAAAAATAAGAAAATTTATTACGCTACCGACGGTTCCCCTAACAGTATCAGTTGTAATTTTCCAACTGGACGAAAAATGTCCGGGCCAGGATTCGAACCTGGGGATATCTTGGCTGAAGCTGTCAAGCTCTACCAACTCAGCCATCCCGGTCGAATCTGGAGGACCTAATTCATCCAATTAATTTTGATCAATAAGGTTAACTGGATGAATTAGGTCCTCCAGATTCAACCGGGATGGCTGAGTTGGTAGAGCATGGCAGCTTCAGCCAAGGTATCCCAGGTTCGAATTCTGGCCCGGACACTTTTCGTCCAGTTGGAAAACTACAATTGATATGATTTCTTTACCAATTTGAATAATTGTGTTAAAATTAATCTTGTAGTTTATTTTGATCTCGCTTTGTTTAATATAAAAAATAACATGTTACAATCCCCCACCTTTATTTATTTTATTTTATTATTATTTTTATTTTTACATTATATAGATTTATAAGCATATAGGATAACGCAGACTATTTTTTACCTTTGTCTTGCAAGCTTCTGACCGCAGACTCAGAACTCCTGTTATATATGGAGCTCAGTGACCATAGGTGGCAGGCGACAGAATATTTTCAGCACGGTATTAAATGAGGTTCTCAATCAAAATTACACAAAACACACGAATTTAGATGTATAAATACATAAAAACTTTCTTTTACAATCCTTTACATATGTAGTGATACTGGACGAAAAATGGGGCCTTAAGATTGTTGTATTCTTGTGACAATGGTTTTTATCTCGAATGAAACCGAAACATGTCAGTGGTTTATTTGTTTTATATGTATATTTTGTGTGACATCTTACTTAAGTAAAAGAAAGTTTTTATGTGTTTATATGTTTAAGAAAAGGTGAAGTTCTCTTTTAAATTTTAGGATTTAATAAACATTTTTAACACGAATTTAGACTAGCAAAGTTTGTTTAAATTCGATTGGTTGGAAATTGAAGAAACTGAAATGCACCTTAAGAGGCTACTTCACTCACGCGAAAATACCAGCTTGCTAATGTTTTTCCTATGGGAGAAATGTTTTAAAGTATCTCGTTTGCATTTCAATATTTTTAAACTTTTTTTTTTTTTTTTTTTTTTTTTTTTTTTTTTTTTTTCTTTTTTTGGCATTGGAAGGCCGTTTTTGTATTTTTTTGATTTTGTTCACAGGTTTGTTTTATGGGGATACTATTACTTTCGATACCGGTTCCGACCTCCGCTATCCAATAATAATAATAAAAAAATCATTTAAAGATATTGAAATGAAAACGAGATACTTTAAAATATTCCCCCCCATATAATTAACATTAGCGAGCGGGTGTTTTCGCGTGAGTGAAATAGCCTCTTAATAAATTGCAATGTAGTTCAATATCGGCTTACCATTTCTTTTTTAAATTATTATAGAATTTAGAAACTATCGAAAAGGAAAGATAACCAACCATTATACGAACAAATGCCGATGATAAAATTATGACAACTTATAATTCAATTCCTACCGCTAAGAGCTGTTCAAAGAATCTGGCGCTTTCCATTTTGACAATTTGTTAGTCGAGTCATTATTTTCGGAAAATAATTGTTTCAAATAATGATTATACAACAGTTTCTTTTACACAATGTGCTCGAAAAGTAAAATTGGATAATCACTTGAAGTCAGTCCATTTTGTTTTTTGACTTGTTCAAAATAATTATTTTATTTTCAAGCATTAAAAGTATCTCAGTATTAAAAAAGTTTGGGGACACAGCAGATTATCTCAAAAGAAAAATCGAAGTAAAACTTCAAATTCTTAAAAACGAAAAACTTGTACAGAAGCATTAAGCTGACATAATCCTATATACAAAAACTGGAAGACTCCCAATCAAGAGTACTCTTTAGAAATAGTTGTTTTGTATTGCAACTACAAAGTAAAAAAATGGTATCTTGTGATAATAATGATACCTAGAAGTTAATAGATACTCTGAAAAGGCACGGCTGTATAAGAGAAATTGGATTTACTACGGATGAAAGAAATGCTATCTAAAGTACTAGTACATTGTATTTTCGGCTATACTTCTTTAAGCAGAAAATAAGGATTCTTGAAAAGACCCTTATAAAAAGATTCCTTATTATTCCAACTATTAATGCTTGTAGTTCTTAGATTTCTTTTCAAAATAAGTTTATGAAAAATAAACCGCATCTCTTTGCGTATAACAAGCACTATATTTTCTAAAAAAGTCAGGCTGAATTTTTATCGAAGCATTTTATATCGATTTTAAAAATAGGTGTGTTTTAAACAAATCTGGTTCTTTATTTTTAAAATGATTTTGAAAACTTTTTATCGAAATAGTTATCGTCTAAAATTCAAATAACAATACATTAACTTATTTTAAATAATAAACTATAAAATGAAACATATCTAACTCAATGTACTAATTATATATCTTAAATGAAGATTTAATTTATTTTAAAATATATCTTTCTTGCTAAAAATAAATAAATAAATATATAAATAAATCAGCACAAATTTAAAGATTTTTAAAGACGAGCTGTAACTGTAGCTGTCTACCACAATAACATAATATAATGGTTAGAATATCATTATGTCATAATAGCGTTGTGGTATCGTGGTCTCATACATATAATTAAACGTATCATATCGTATTCAACCAAAAAGTTTTATTTCAAAACAACAATTGTAAAAATGACATGATGGGGAAATTTTAGATGATATTTACAAGACATTTTCGTACAATCTCAGGAACCTCATAAAACCAGGTCCCTCTCTCTTGAACTCCAAAATAAGACTGTCCCTTCAATGGCGAAAAACACTCACCTCTTCACTGCATAATCTCTTGATCTTCTTTGATTGACGCATCCTTCTTCCTCCTCTCAATTTCCAATTATTTTCTCAGAGTACATCGAAATTCATTTCTTTAATCATACTATTCACACAAATACCTTCCTGACACATTTTAAACTCCTTCAGACGATCTTGTTATAGATAAAAATCACACACATTTAGCAAGGCTATTCAAGGCATGAAATCTTTTCATTTTTACTTGAAATGAACTAAGAATTTATTTTCTCCAGGATAATTCTCTTTCAATAGGTGTCAGTCAAGAACTATTAACTTCATTCTGGAATTATTTTAATCCCATCGGAAAGAATCAAGTTGATGGTCACTAAGCCATCACAGCGTTATAATTAGCGACACTAAGAATTCGCCGTTCGAATGTGGGCTAAGAAGCGTACTATATGATGTTGATTCTGTATTTCTCAAATTAGTTACTTGTTTTTTAGTCTCAATTTCAAAGTATAAAAAACAAGAAAGAAAAATCATGCATCAAGCATAAATTAGGAAACACTTTCTCATACATTCAGAGTACTGTAACACAACTTCACTGCTTAATAAGGTGGAAGATGATATCGAAGTAAACAATTTGGAAAACGTATAACACATTTGAGAACCCAATTTTAACAATTACCATCAATAATCGGAAAAGCATTTAATCCTTTTGTGAAGCTCTGTATATGATCTATAGATTTGTGTATATGTACATAGTAAGTTAAAATTTAGCTTTGTTGGAAAATGCGCAATTGAAAATTCCTTTCCAGCAATAAAAGTAAATATTCTAGAATTCTTTTGTGCCGCCCTGTATATGATTTGTAGAGTTTATACACACCAAGTCATATGCAAAGAATTAGTTACATTTAAAAACGCGTACCACACTTGAAAATGTATTTCCAGCAATTATTGTTCATTAGAAAGCATAATCGATTTTTTTCGTGTATCCCTGTAAATAAGCGATGAAAGCTATGCACACTACCTTCAACAGAAAGCCTCTTGCAATGCAGCTCAGTGATGTATATCAATTTCAATATGTTTGAAATAGTGTAACATCATTAAAATATATTGCAAACGATTTTTCCCCATAGACCATAAAGTAACGGGATTATTTTGACTGTCCTTGTAAATAAATTATAAATGTTGCAGTCTATTTTTAACAGAGAACATGCCATAGTAAACTCCTTTAACATATATCAATTACATGACAATCCGAGTATATCGTCGCTACCATGTCAAACTATCGAATGTGAAAAAGTGCATTTTTCATTACTTTTAAGAATGATCCGATTGTCACCACTAAATTTTAATGGTATACTTCAACAGGTTCAACACCAGGTTTCACCAGGATTGCCAGCGGGGCTTCCGTTTTTATTGCGAAATTCCAAATTCATACCAGAAAATTTAAAAAGAAATTTTTGCTTTATTTAATGACAGCCATTTCGTAACTACTTAAAGTAAAAAAAAAAAAAAAAAAAATGTCTCAAAATTTACGGTATGAATTTGGCATCTCTAAATAAATAAGAAGGCCAAACTGGCAACCCTTCACAGAAAATTTGTATTCTTACTAGGCGAAGAATTCTAATAAAATTTAGTGGCGACAATCGGCCCATTTTTAAAAGTAATGGAAAATGTATTTTTTCATATTCGATAGTTTGACATGGTAGCGACGATATTTACACGAGTTAGAGCACGGCCAGACAGACAGATAGCCGGACAAAACGAAGTTATAAACAATTTTCAACTATGTTGGAAAGTGTTTAAAATGCGGGCAGCAGATAATCTCAGAAAAAACAAAAACAAATTAAAATTTTTTACAGATGCATTAAATTGACAATATTCTTGAGGGGGGGAGGGCAGAAGAAGGCGAAGAAGCTTGTATTGAGGACACTTCCGCTTTGTATTGCAACTACAAAGTAAAAAAGATATCTTTTGATAATAATGATCTCTAGAAGTTAGTAGCTATCAAAGAAAAGTCTGAAAAGGCAGGGTTGTAAGACAAATTGGATTTACTACGGATGAAGGAAATACGATCTGAAGTATTAGTACTTGTATTTTCGACGTCACTTCTTTAAGCAGAAAATAAGGGTTCTTGATAACACCGCTATTATTCCAAATACTAATGTGTGTAATTCTTAAATTTCCTTTCAAATTAAATTTATAAAACATAAATCATTCAACTGTTACCATGCCACTGTACGTATAACAAATTTTAAATTTTCTAAAAATTTAAGCTGAATTTTTATCTAATCACTTTATATAGATTTAAAAAAAAATAGGTATGTTTTAAACTAAATTTATTCTTAAGTTGGTTAAAGTATAACCAACTTATATTAACCAAATGAGTATACACCAATGGTTGCGAATTTTTTTTTTATTGGAAGACTGAAGTTCAAATTACAATATTTCCTTTTAACTGATAAACTATAAAATAAAACATATCTCATTAAATTTACCACTCATCATACTTTAAATGAGGATTTAGTTTATTTTGAAATACATTTACCTCAGTTAAAATAAATAAATAAGTAAATAAATAAATAAGCGAAAAGATTTTTAGAGATGAGCTGTAATTGTAACTGTTTATCCCAATAACATAACACAGTGGTTAGAACATCATTATGTCATAATGACATAATAGCTATAGTCTTCCCACGATGATTAACTCAAATGTTTTACCTAATCACTTTATATAGGTTAAAAATAAATAGGTATTTTTAAACTAAATTTATTTTTAAGTTTTAAAATGGTTGCGAAAACTTTTATTGAGAGACTTAAGTTCAAATTACAATATTTCATTTTAACTGATAAACTATAAAATAAAACACATCTAACGCATTAAATTTACCACTCATCATACTTTAAATGGAGATTTAATTTATTTTGAAATACATTTATCTTAGTTAAAATAAATAAATAAATAAGCGAAAATATTTTTAGAGATGAGTTGTAATTATAACTGTTTATCACAATAACTTAATATAATGGTTAGAACATCATTATGTCATAATGACATAATAGCACCTATGATGATTAATGCAAATTTAAATGAATTTATCAATCAATTAAGGTAAAAATCAATACACTGGTAGAAAGAAAAGACAAATATTTCTTAATCTATAAGAAAATAGGGGTTTTTGAAAAGTAAAGATACAATGCCGCATACTGATTTAAAAAACTTTTAATTGATAAAATGTCCATTACAAATTACTTACTGGTGTATGCCTTTTTTTCGACATAGTTGCCGCCATTGTCCAATCATTTGTTAAGTCTGGGTACATGTTTTTGTATCCCACAGTCATAGAAGTCTACTGACTGCTGTTGAAACCCCATTTCAACTTCGATTTTGATCTCATCATCATCGTGGAAGTTTTAACCTACAAGATGCTTCTTCTGTTAAAGGGTGAAGTGGTAGTCGGTGGGTGCAAAGTCCGGGCTGTAAGTTGGGTGACCTAAATTGGTCTCATTGGTTCTACATCCAGAGAAAGCACACCACCATTTCGTACCATTTTATCAATTCATAATGTTCCTATGGATGGAAACAATTTCTTTGTGAATATCTGCTGGACGCTCATCCTGCATAAAGAAAACGTATCTGAATGAAGAAAACGTATGACGGAACGTACTTCACATTTGGCGGGATTCTGAATTGACGCAGCCATTATAAACACGTGCTACACGAAACAAACTCACTGTACAAATAACGAATGACTGCGAAGGAAAGGTCAAGTGTTCAAGGTTACAATATGTGTTGTCAACGCGCTCATTAAAACTTTTTCTTTCCTGCTGTTTGAGGTGTATTTTTACTTTTCGAAAACACCTCGTATATTATAACTACGAACGAAAATATGCAATAACCTCTTCCAAAAATTAACCACGATTCCGAAAAACGATTTTTATCTTTCGAAACCTCAGAAACCAATATATTTTCAAGACTTAAGAAAATATTTATAAAAACAGTTTCTTTGGCTGCCACTGATTTTCGGAAACATTTCCATATAGTTTTGAAAGTTATGATGAGTTTTATCAACTTGAAATACAGGTTTTTTTTTAATGCTATCGATTCTCAAGTAAACATTTTCATATTCAACAAACATGTTTTACAGACAAACATGATAAATTAACATAAACATTAAAATTAATATTATTTTGTTACTTTTGCATATATAAGTTCAATTACATAGCTGAAAATATTTAATTGAGAATGGATAGCATCGTAAAAACCTATTTTCCGGGTTGAGAAAACTGTTAACATATATACTATAAAAACTACTCGGAAACAGTTTTGAAAATCCGTGTAAGAAAAAGGACTGTTTTTATGAAGGCTTCTTTAAATTTCGAAAATATATCGGTTTCCGAGGTTTCTAAAGATAAAGAACGCTTTTCGGGATCATTGGATACTCGGAAGAAGAGGTTATTATATATTTTCGTTCGTGGTTATATTATTTCGTTCGTGGTTATATTATTTCGTTCGTGGTTATATTTTTTGTATCTACGAAAACGTAGATTAAGAAACAATTGTCTTTTTTTTTTTTTCCTTTTTCCTTTTTTTTTTTTTTTTACAGTGTATATTACTAGCTAGCAGAATCGAGTTTTTAATTGAATAATGCATTTTCTGCGCTAATTATATCTGTGTACGACTTTCTTTCCCGGTAACACGGTGAAATCTTTCAAAATCATCTACCAAGACATCGCATCGTGGGAATTCTTATATAGCGGCGCTATGATTTGGCAGTTCGAATCCCAGTGGATTAAGAAACGTTATTGAAGCCGGTTCGCTGTATTTCTCAAACATAACCACCGTATATTCTGACGTATAACGCACTCTTTTGTAGCAAAGAAGGGCATTAAAATTTACAAGTTCGTGTTATACGCCGTTTATAAAAATGAAAGAATAAAAATTCAAAAAATAAATATGCATAAGAATTGAGGTTTCTAAATTAACCGTCTTGCCCATGGTACAATGTCTTCTAGAAATTCCGAAATTAAGATAATTCGAGTTCGTTCTAGAAATTGCAAATAAAAAATTTAGTTTTTATTTTTATCACGGACTATGTCTGTCATTAAATAAAGCAAGTATTGCCATTCCCATTTTCTGGTATGAATTCGGAATATCTGAATATAAAAATCCACTAAATTGGCAACACTTGTGGTAGTATGTATGCTAACCTGGGCAATAAAGCGTTAAGGAAGATGAAAAGACGATGTGATTAGTTGAATAAACCAGAGTACGATTATAAACTCCACGTAAATGATCCAGGTAGATAGACAGACTTGGCAGTATCGTATGCTCTCGCTTCACAATTTCTTTTTATTTTCTTTTTTGAACCTTTAAAATCAAACTAGTTATTATACTCTTTAACGTTCTTTATTGCATTTTTACGCTATATAACTCATCAAGGTTTCTTTACAAATTATTAGACATTAGATCAATTATTAGACATTAGATATCTGAATTAATGTCTAATAATTAAATAATAGAATTTTCCGGTACGAATTAATTTCCCCAAACGTAAGGAACTTTCCAAACAACCCAATATAATCTAAAATCATAGGTGCACGTTATGAGCTGAGATATACGGTACTTGGTTTTCAGTTCGAATTTCAAAGTATAAAAAAAAAAATAATTAAAACATAGCAGAATATCTAAGAAGAGAAATCCGAGGAAAAACTTCGAATTCTAAAAGACGAAAAACTTTTACGGATACATTAAGCTGACATAATTCAAGAAGAAAATAGAAAAGAACAATAAAAAGCTTAATTAAGGGCACTCCGCTTTGTATTGCAAAGTAAAAAAAGGTATATTTTGATAATAATGATTCCTAGAAGTTAGTAGATATCAAAGAAAACTCTGAAAAGGCAGAGCTATGTAAGAGATATTTGATTTATTACGGATGAAGGAAATGCGATCTGAAGTATCAATATATTCTATTTTCGGCGATGCTTTCAGAGAATAAAGGTTCTTGAAAATACGCTTATTACTCCAAATACTAATACTTTGTTATTCTTAGATTTCCTTTCAATATAGTACAAAATATATTATAGCAAAATCTCGTTATAACGAATTCCTAGAGACCATCTATTAAATTCGCTATACTGAAAAATTCGTTAATGTGAAATTTCAATAAAAGTATATCTATTACAATAAGTCAGAGCATGAAGAAAAGTTTTCTAAATAAAACTTATAGGATCCAAGGGCGGTTTAAAAATTAAAAAAAGTGTGACTTTTTGAAAAATAATGGCAGTACTATTTCATCGAAATAGCCTTAATTCCTACCCTATTTTCAACACTTTTGAAATTTACATTGTTTTCGTATCTCTAAAAAGTAAAAAATTAAAGCATGTTTCAGTCTTTTGAGGATACTCTGTATCTGTATAATTTTTTCCCACTTATTTTAATTTTGAGAATTTATATTTTCGGATATATATATCTATTGTTTTATAATTAGCGAGTTATCTAATGTCGATTATTTATGTGACCTTCAGTTTTAGTTTTTCTCTATTCCCTTTTCTTTTTTCTTAAATTTGTTCATTTAGCAATATTGGGTATATTTTTCTTTCGAATTCTTATTTTTGGTCAATTCATTTTGTGTGGATTATCTTCAGATTTAATGGCTATATTAATTACAATGAGTTTTATTATATATATATATATATATATATATATATATATTAAAAATAATTTCATAAAAATAAATAACTATTTGAGCTTATCTGTAATTCCCACAAATCGTGAAATGACACAAACAAGTTACATTTAGGATATTTTGAGTAATCACGTGATCATTCTACCATATCACTTTTTTCAACAAAAAGTTAATAATTCTTGTTATTTCTCAAACACACATACTTTTTATTTCCTAAATTCAGTAAAGGTATCTATTTATAAAGCACATTTTCTTAATTACTAGTAAAAAAGCGTGCTTTTAAAAGATGAAATATAGAAAATTATGATTTTTACTTATCCATCACACGTAGTATAGGGTAAATCTTGTGATTGTTTTAAAAGGGTGGAATTTTTTTTTTTTTTGACGAATTTACACGTTTCAGACACCGGAGATTCCAAAAAAAAAAAAAAAAAAAAAAAATATATTTTTAGAGAAAAAAAAAATTGCCCTCCGTCTGTCTGTGTGTCTGTAAACGCTCTACCTCCCGAACAAATTGAGATTTGAACAATTTGAGACTTGATATTTGGTATGTATTTACTTAGTATGCAATAATGAGAAGAAGCCTATTGAATTTCAGTAACCTCAATTATCCGGAACTATTTTTTTCGGATTCTCAAAATATTCGTTCTGATATAAAAATTATCAAAATTATTTATTTTAAGGAGTGAATATACAAGACAATAAAAAACATAAATTTTGCATAAAAAAATGAAGTCGATCGGATAATGAGTTACCGAGATATTTGTAATCCTATTTCCCACACTCTTCGATTTTTCATGACACTGTATTTCATTCAAATTTCAATTCAAATATATGTTTTAATTGGAAATGAGACGCTTCATCCGACGCAATTAACTGTTAGTTAATATGATTATCATTTTTGGAGTTATAAGGATGTTTCTTTTACGCAATTCAGTAATACAGCATTTAAAGTTTATGACGTCATCAAGCCACGGTTTCATTCGAATTGCAATGCATTTTATAAATAGTTTACACATGTTTTATTTTCATATTTTATATTATGCATATCCATGATGGGTAAGTATTACGGAGGCCCCCAAAGACTAGTTTCCTTTTTTTTCATTATTTTCCACTTTTGACAATTCTATGACAGCCTTAATATGTACTGATTGCAGTCATTTCTTAAAATCTAGTTTAGTTAGATTATAGTTTCGAGATGGTATAAAGGTGTAAACTATGTACAAGACCTCACAAATTTTGTTTGTGCCACCGATGCAAAATGTAAAAATGTATTTAAAACGGATGCAAATAAATCTAGTTTTCTTTAAAAAAATAAATAAATATGACTTGAGAATGAATCATCGCATGTGGTCGACTATCTGAAAGTGGGTAGTGCTGGATATTAATTATACCGAAACTGTCGTTTTAATTAATTATAAATACCATTTAATGAAAAAAAAAAAGAAAAAAAAAACCCTTTAAAACTATTTGAAAACAGGAAGTAAGCGGTAACCCTCTGAAAATAACCGGGAAATGTTGATTTTCCAAGAAAACCGTTAATGAGACATTTCTGTGACGTCAATTAAGGTCACGTCTTCGTGAGAAAGCGTAAAAATAGCCTGGTAAAGCAAGAGTTGCACGACGTCGAGGCCACCAGTTTGAAAGACAGAGATTCGAAACGATTTGTAAGCTATGAATTGATGGTTACAGGTAATATCTCTTCAGAATGATTGCGTAAGTCGACAAGCCTCTGATGCTGGGATGACTGGCAGGATTTTTCTAAATTGGGCTCGATTGCTGACCTTTAGGTGAAGATTTTCTTCACCTGAACCCACATGTGGTTACAGTTAATTTACTTTCTTTTTTCCCGCTTATCGTCTGCTAGACATCAAATACATTTTTACCATTCCCAGTCCCTGAAAAGGCCTCTCTAAGGCGGTCAACAATGGAAGAATCTATCTTTTTCATACTTTTTCTTTAAAAAAACATTAGGAAGTGTAAATTGATTTTTTTTTTCAGTCGGCATCAGCTATCTAAAATGATTCACAGAATCAGCTGGACTAAACTAGTTCAGTCTGTTCTTGAAGGGTTACAATGGGGCGTATTTTTTGCTTTCATTTTTAACTGAAGGGTTGTAGTTTATGAGCTTTTATTCATTTTTGACTTATTTGTTTGATTTTTACTGGGTTTTAAGAAAGGTCAGAGCTTCATTAATGCTGGCCTTGAACTTTTGTTCTACGTTAAACTTTATTTCTAATAAGTTTTTTTTTTTTTTTCATTTTCCATAGATTTTTTTTTCATTTTTTCTTCAGAGAGTACAATAATAGAAGGAATTTACATATGACACTGCACGATTACTCACTCATTACTTAATATATTTATCAAAATACGGTTTTCCCCATCGGAAAGTAAACGTCAGATGCCGACGAGGTGCGTTTTTAAAAATTGTCTCTTTAAATTTTAAGTATTTAAAAATTCCCTAGAAACTTTGAAATTTCCAATTGATCAAATTTTATCATCTTCTTAAAACTATTGCGTTATCTGGAAAATTCGTGCCGTTTGGGAAAATTAATTCGTACCAGAAAATTCTATCATTTAATTATTAGACATTAATTCCGATAGCTAATGTCTAATAATTAACGAGCAGAATTTTCCAGTACGAATTAATTTACCCAAACGGCACAAAATTTCCGGACAACCCAATACTTAAAAATTAAGGAGACAAATTTTAAAAATCCATCTCGTTGGCATCTGACGTCTACTTTCTGACGCTGAAAACAGTATTTCGATTATTATTAGGTAATGAGTAATCGCGCTTTTAAGTTTTCCCATAGGTTAACATAGGATTTAGCGACCGGGAAGTTTCAATTGCTGACTTTTGTAATATTATTTATCTATGGCGGGGATTGATTACCTTTTCCTATAATGGGCGCATTTGAATCTTCATGGATATACCCTACCACTTATACACACACACACACACTTATTTATTTATGTGGACGTGTGTGACGTACATTGCATAAGTCAGTTGCACACACTGACATTTCAGTAAGAGCCAAAATCTGGTAAAGAAGAGAACACAGAGGTCGCAGTTACATTTTTGCTGTCATGTCTCATGTGTCTATATATTTATGTGGACATGTGTGGCGCACATTTCATAAGTCAGTTGTACTCACTATTATTTCGGTACGAGCCAAAATCTGGTACAGAAGAGACCTCGGAAGTCGCAGTTATATTCTTGTAGTCATATGTATATATATTTATGTGGACGTGTCTGGCGCACATTGCATAAGTCAGTTGTACTCAGTAATATTTCGGTAAGAGCCAAAATCTGGTAGAGAAGAAACCACAGAGGCCGCAGTTACATTTTAGCAGTCATGTGTCTATATATTTATATGGACGTGTTTGGCTCACATTGCATAAGTGAGTTGTACTCACTAACATTTCGATATGAGCGAAAATCTGGTACAGAAGAGACTTCGGAAGTCGCAGTTACATTCCTGTAGTAAGAGCCAAAATCTGGTAGAGAAGAGACCTTGGTGGTCCAGTTACATTCTTGTAAGTCATATGTCTATATATTTATGTGGACGTGTGTGGCGCATATTGCATAAGTCAGTTATACTCACTAATATTTCGGTAAGAGCCAAACTCTGGTAGAGAAGAGATCTCGGGGTCTCAATTACATTTTTTGTAGTCAGATGTCTATATTACAATGAATTACTGTTATGTACTAATTATTGATACGTTAATATTAATTTTAAGTAATGTTAGCACTTTAGTATTAACTGCGGGGTGGAAAAGATCTATTAGCTCATATGAGAGGTTCCCTGAAGATGACATGAAATGCTATATACAAGACATGCAATACTCTACTCCAGTATTAGGATTATTAATTAAAAAAATTAAAAAAATGTCTTTTCGATGCAAGTGAAACTTCCGATATTATCTTCAAAGCAGATTTAAGAAAAACTTTACAAATTGAGAATATTGAGTAAAAATTACCTTTTAGCATAGTAAAAGACATTTTTGGACATTGGTTTCACTTCTTGTGTGCCTGATATTTGTAACGAAGATTTGTTACCTTTTTACACATGAATTTGTTTTATGATACATTTATAGTCATCCAACATACATGCATTCATCCATCCAAGAAATTTTTATATCCATCCATCATGTGATTGAGATAGTATACAACTGTGCTGTGCCAGTGGAATCACTACGCAGTCGCTGGTCTACACTCAATGATAATACATACTGCTTCTGATCGAAATAATTAGAAAAATCTCGATTTCTAAAGTTTTTCTTAAAATAAAATCTGCTCTGAACAAAATGTTGGAAGTTTCACTTGCATTGAAAAAGACATTTTTGGACATTGGCTTCGCTCCTTGTGTCTCTGATAGTTGTAACGAAGCTTTGTTACTTTTTAGGGTTTCGTTCATCTCACGAAACCCTATTGCTCCCGCTCTGTTGTCTGTCTGTCACAGAGCCATTCTCGAAAACTGTGTAACTTACAGAGTTGAAACTTTGTGTATAAATCAGAATATCAGCTGCGAAGAGCTGAAAATATTAAAATTTGAAAAAATTCGTGTTATTTTAATAAATAGAGATAAAAAACCAAAATTCTAACAGCCTTTTTTATTAAATTTGAACATTTTCCCTTATAGCAGATGCCAAAAATTAAAAATCCATGATGAAATTCTATCTACAATAATTAATTTTCTATCAGACGATTTCCACGTGAAAAATAAAAATGAAATAAAAAGTTTCACCAATTGAAAAAAAAGATTAATATGAAATAAAAAAGATTGACGTCATAGTGGTAATAAAACAGAAAGATTTCTCAATAATACAAGGAGTATGAGTATGTGTGCATGTACACAAAGCAAATTAATTACACGTCATTAGAGAATTAAAAAGAAAATCTGACGTCATATCGCAAGTTTAACGGATTTTTCAAATGTTTCAGTATAATACAAAGCGAGTATGAATATGAGTAATAGAGAATAGTAAATATATGAGTTTGAGGAACGTACTAAATCATGATAAAAACCCGATTATGGAAATATTCGCATATTTTAACATTTTGAAGGCGTACAACATGTTTAATTTTGAAATTAATTTTTTTTTTAAATATCGCATTTAGTCCACATGACTGATATTATTATGACAGAATATAATAGTGGGCTTCACCCGCTATCGGGCCGGTCCAGATATTCGAAAAACCGAGAAAAATAGACAGTTTTTTTTTTTTTTTTAGAAAATGAAATTTATTTGGATTTTTTAAAGAAAGGATAAAGTGTTTTGAAAGGAATATTAAACGAAACCCTTTGTGCAAACTTGGATCACACTTACCCACTTGTTTACATATGGATTTATTTTATGATACATTTATAGTCATCCAACATACATGCAGTCATCCATCCAACATAGATTTATATTCATCCATCATGTAATTGAGATAGTTTACAACTGTGCTCTGCCAGTGGTACTTACCATGCAGCCCAGCAAGTAGATATTTTACACTCAATGATAGTAATTACTACTTCTGATCGAAAGAATTAGAATACTCTAGATCTTAAATTATTGATTTTAAGTTTTTCTTAAAATAAAAATCTGCTCTGAACAAATTATTGGAAGTTTCACTTGCGTTGAAAAAGACATTTTTAGACATTGGTATGATATAGAATCATATACAGGGTGATTTTTTTTAAAGTTGTGAAAGTAAAACCATATAAAAAAAAACTACTAATCCAAATGACCTAAAATTTTACCAGTATGCTCCCAAAGCAATGGGAATTTTTTAGGCGTGGTTAAAAAAAACTTAAAATTGCACCGACAGATGGCACTGTATATGCAGTAAAGTCGGGAGACGAGCTTGCGCACGGCACACGCACATTGTATACTCTTCACTCTCATGTGGAACATGTGGTTTCACGTTTCCAACTGGTAGCTGAAAACGGTGGACACAACATTTAAAATCTGTTGCGCTAGTTATGCAGTTCCGTACGAATACTTTACTCCATATTTTTATTTCGTTATGTTTCTGCGAAGGTGCTCGCAATTCCTTTTCCCAATTACTGCGTTCTGTATGTTTTTGATATGTGTAATAAAGTTTTATTTTTCTCAAAGTACAGTCCATTGTTTTCCTCCCACTGACGATATTCTTTGTTTCTGTTAACTTACAGCGTTACCTTACAGCAGTTAAATTGCATCTGTCGGTGCAATTTTAAGTTTTTTTTTCAACCACCCCTAAAAAATTCCCATTGCTTCGGGAGCATAGTGGTGAAATATCAGGTCATTTGGATCAGTAGTTCTTTTGTTATAGGGTTTTACTTTCACAACTTAAAAAAAAAATCACCCTGTATATTTTATGTTTTATTCTAAAATTTAACTTTCCTATCTTAAAGTTTCTCTATGTCTATTAATTTCTGTATTCAAAATCTTTTATTCTTTAATCCGAAAAACAATCATTTCTTACGTTATTCTCAAGTGGTTTCAATTCGAATATTAATGTACTACAGATGACCGTAACATATGTTGTTTTGTCTTTCTTCGTATCTTGTGTTAAATGCAGGCGTCGTTTTCATAATTTGACTGCTGCAAAAATATGCACTATGAACTCTTTTCGTTAGATTATAATAACACATGCCTATCGTTCCCAAAACAATGCTCGGGTGTATGTTAAAAATCACAAAAATTGATGTTCCGCCAAATTATGGCATCCTTTCATTTCTTATTCAAAAATTCTTAATGTTAGTTTATTGCTAACTGTCAAAGGTTTGACGGTTTTATGCCTGGCTAGAAATGTAAGGATTGGCAAGTTACATGTAATGTGTTGGCGATAATGAATCTGAAAAATTAAAGCAGACCTTCTCTCGCTTTTGTCGGATAAACATGTAATTTTTGGTAGAATAAGCGAAGGCCACCCTCTCTGTTTTCTTGTGTCGATGTGCTGGTATAATAAGAAAGAATTCCATGGATTACAAGACTTATTTTCATCTAATGCCTCTTGTGTGGATTACTTAATTATTTTCAGGAAACGAACTTTACGATCATGCAAATATATGAAGACATGCAAATATATGAAGATTGTACCCCATTTCCTCGTTACTAAAAATCATTTTATTGGTAGTGTTTTTACGAAGCTTAAGGTATCCGAACACCTTTAAAAGCCGATTTTCGGCCAAAATATCGATTTTTAGATTTTGGTATAATACACTGCTCAAAACAATTAAAGGATATTGCAGTTTTAGGTGGATTTTGTATCTGGGAAACTTTTTAGCTGATTGATACATGGTCGACAGACATAGTAGGTTATGTGAGAATAAATTACACATGTTTGGCAGAAAAAAATGCATTTTATTGCGCATTTGTGTACAAAAGGAAAAAAACACAATTTGTGCATATGAGAAAAAAAGAATAAGAAATGGTGTTTTCTTCAAAGAAAATCATTTTCAGTAGGGGGTATGGTTTCCACGGGCGGCCAGCAACGTTGAACACCTTTGAGGCATGGACTCAATGAGGCTATTAATGACGAGTTGGGGTATTCTGCCCCACTCTTCAAGAAGAGCTCTTTTCAGTTCTTGGAGAGTTTGTGGGGGTTGTTGGTGGCCAGAAACTCGTCTTCCTAGAGCGTCCCAAACTTGCTCGATTGGATTCATGTCTGGAGAACACGCTGGCCATTCCATTCGAACGATTCCTTCCTCGAAAAGGAAATCCTCCACCAGGTTTGCACGATGTGGCCTGCAGTTATCGTCCATTAAAATGAAGTTATCTCCGATTGCTGCAGCGTAAGGGACTACAATAGGTCTGAGGATCTCATCCCTATATCGGACACCAGTCAGAGCTCCATCTCGAATGATGTAGAGGTCAGTGCGCCCGTCAATGGAGATGCCACCATACACCAACACTCCTCCACCGCCAAATCTGACACTTTCGTGCACGAACGCAAGATTATTCCTACTGCCACGGTCCCTCCAGATGAAAATACGCCTATTATCCGGATGCACAGAAAAACGGGACTCGTCAGAAAATAGAATATTGCTCCATTCATTTCTTCTCCAGTTGACATGCTCGGTTGCCCACTCCCTGCGATCGCGACGATGCCTTGATGTTAATCTAACACATACCATCGGTCGACGAGCATACAGACCTACAGCATGGAGCCGGTTTCGGACAGTCTGAGTTGAAATCGTGGTGCCTGTAGCCGAGCGAAGGTGTTGTTGGAGAAGAGTAGCGTTCATGTTTCGGTGTCTCCGAGCTGTTAACGCTAAATACCGATCTTCATTGGGCGTTGTTGCCCGTCTACGACCTTGCTCTGGTCTTCGGCCTGCACATCCACTCTCCAAAAAACGGTTCCAGATCCTGGAAATGACACTTTGTGACACTCCAATGGCTTGCGCTACTTCGGCTTGAGTTTGGCCCCCTTCTAACCTACCAACAATTCTCCAAGCTTCTGAATCTGTCAAATGACTTCGCTGAGACATCGTACTCATCGAAACAAAGCAATCACTGAATACCGATCATCCTTGTCTTCATTCTCTTTTATCCAGTTGAAAGTCAAATTTCATTCGCTGCCGCTGAAGCGACGGTTTTGACGTCGAACTCAAAATTTGCATACTCCACAGTTTGAAAACCAGAAAAATTTGCATTTGTGATTCTCTTCTTCTATTTTCGGCAAAAAAAATTTCGTTTATATCTTTATTTTATATAAAACTTCAAATATCCTTTAATTGTTTTGAGCAGTGTATAATAACCGGACTCTTTATCTTTCCAAATCTGTTTGAATTTTGTTTATATCTTATTTAGAAGTCAAGTTATTGCCTTTTTAAAATTACTAAGTATCAGTATTTTGAAACCGGAAGTATCGTTCTGCTCACCGGAAGTCATCACGTTTTTCAACGCTATGTAAACCCAAAAGTAAAGAAGAAGAGAAAATTTTAAAAGACTTTGAAAAAGAAAAACAGCAATTGTTTTAAACAAAATAGATAATATAGTGTATAAATTGAGTAACATATTAAGGTTTGCTTTTCAAAATAAAGGTAAGATTTTGAATTAAATTTTGTTTTTGCGTTTTCTGAAAATCAATTTTTTAACATTTTACGTTTACGCAAAACATAATAAACGAAAAAATTATGGATGAATCTCTTTTTGTATGCTTTGCAACGTGCAATAAAGGGAATGAACTACACTCGTAACTGTAAGTTTATTAGTTTTTTTTAAATTACTGATAAAGTTTCCAATTTGCAATAAATTTTTTGTAATTTTTGCTTCATCACTGATTAACTTTCTATATAGTTTTAAATATTTGACTTAGAAATATGAGAGTAGTTCATTCCCCAGAAAAAGGTTTAATAATTATAATAATGCTTACAAAATAAAAATATCTTGATTTAAAGTTGAGTTATGATATGTTTTGCGGAAGTGATTATTTTCGCTGTTTTTTGCTTATTTTTCCCCCAAAATATACAAAAATAATTTGAAATGTATAACTTTTTCTGTTTTATTTTACTTTTTTAATCACATCATGATATACAATGCAAAAAAAAGTCATATTTTTAAATAATTTAAAAAAAGACCCTCCGAAGGTATTCGGATACCTTAAGCTGAAATATGAGTTAGCATGTTTGGATAAGTTTATTAGACAAAAATTCAAGTTAATCGATTTCATTTCAAGAGACTTATTTCGGCTTTACCATGAGCTGACTTTTAATCTTAAGAAAGAGGATTTTGATATGTTTTTCAGGACATTGCAGGTATATCGTGATATACAAAAAGAAAAAAGAGGAGTCACCATAAGGAAGAAACTAAACAACTTAATTTTATCACATAGACAGGTTAATGCTTTGAAAAAAGAAGTTCCATACACTAATCTCTCAAATTGGATTCCTAATGAATATGAACACCGTATATTATCACTTGGACCCAAATATATGTTTGAAAATCAGGTAAATATTAAATCAATTATTGCTAATTGTGAAAGTATTGTTAATTCAGCACCATGTCATTTAAAGGAGGAAATACGGAATAATATGTATTATAATGTAAATAAGTTCGTGAATAAAGGAAAGTCAAGTAATTTAAAACGCATGAAATTGGTTAAAGACAGGAATGAAGTTATTAAAAAACTTCGTGAAAATAATGATATAATTATATTGCAGACAGATAAGTCAAATAAATTAGCTATAGTGGATAGGGAAGATTACATACAGAAAATGAGGATTTGTATAAGTGATTTAAATGTAAGTGTTCTGAATAAGGACCCAGTTGATTTGATCGCAAGGAAAACACAAGAGATTGTAAATAATGGAAGTTGGCCAAATGAAATGGTACACATGATTAGGATTAATAAAACAGCAGTTACCCCACGGATTATAGGACGCTTAAAAGATCATAAAGAAGGAAACACTCTTCGGCCAATTGTAACTAAATGTATAGGACCTACATATTATCTAGAAAAGGCATATGTTGTCTTATTAAAAACTATCCTCCCTCAGTCAGAGTTCGTCATTTCATCGACAATGGAGTTTATTAAGCAAGTAAAACTTTTTCAGATTACTGAGAACAGCATTTTTGCGAGTTTGGATGTAGTATCGTTATATCCATCTGTGGATATGAATGATGTAGGTTTGTTCGTGGAAGAAGCTATTAATGGTAATGATTCTTTTAGCGTGAGCACAAAAAATACACTTATTTCCGGGTTTAATCTAATTAAAAACAATAACGTTTTTCAGTTTGATAATATTTATTATAACCAAAAGGATGGTGCACCAATGGGCTCCCCCATTTCGGGTTTATGCGCGGAGATTAAATTAAGACCCATTGAAAATATGGTTATGAATGATTTTAGTGAAAGACCTGCATATTGGTGTAGATATGCAGATGATATTTTTATTATATGGGAGCATGGTATAGATTTATTGAAGGACTTTGTGGTTAAACTTAATAAAATTGATACAAAAATACAATTTACCCTGGAGTTAGAAAAACAGAATCGTTTACCTTTTCTTGATGTAGAGCTGATAAAAAACAGTAATTTAACAATAGATCGGACAGTTTATAAGAAAAATATGAGGTCAAATAATACTATTTCCAGAGATGCTTCATCACCTTTAAGTTATAAACTGGCTGCATATAGGTTTTACATCCATAGAGCATTTTCAGTGTGTACTGATAGTTATATCAATGAGGAGCTTGACAGAGTTAAAATTATAGCAAATGAAAATGGTTTTTCAGAGAGGTTAATTAATAAGTTAATTTGTCAATATCAATATCAGGGTAAAAAACAAAAAGAATTAACAGAAAAACCAACTAAATTTTAAAAGTTCCAATATATTCCGAAACTTTTTGAAAAATTAAAATATAATTTAAAGAAATATGAAATAAATTTGGTAGCATCCCCTCCAGTTAAATTGAATGCGTTACTACATAAGAAGATTGATCCCATACCGATTGAAGATTTAGCAGGAATTTATAGAGTCCCAGTTATTATGGAAATAGTTGAAAATAGGATAAAATCTTATAAAGTTAAAGACTACATTGGTATGACTTTAAGGAAATTTAAAATTCGGTTAAAAGAACATATTGCAGATGTATAATAGAAGTAAATAGATGTATAATAGAAGTAAAACGGCACTTTCCAGATTAAAACAGCAGCAGTCGATTATAATAGATTTTGATAACGCTAAAATTATTAAACCCACATCCTCTTTTTATGAAGCAATAATAAGTGAATCAATAGAAATTTTAACCAGGAAAAATAAAACATGCAATGATTCAGTTTCGTACAATATCCCTAAAGTATGGTATAAGCTTTTACAGATAATTCAAGAATGAATAAGATTGGCACATCCCTCCCTATGCTTCCCACCCTGTTTATAATGGTTTGACCTTGTCTTCAGCAGACATTGATGTTTTCACAGTGTTTCAGACTAGTTGTGTTTTTTTGTGTGTATCTGCGTGGTGATGTTTTAACCCTGATGATGAGCCAGGACGGCTCGAAAGCGCTAGGTTTTTAATGTGAAATGCAGTTTTGTATATTTTTAAAACACCTAAAGTAAAAGTTTTTAATAAATGATGCATATATGTTTTTGTGACATTTTGTCTTGTTTTTAAACGAACTTTACGATTATTGCGGATCATGCAATGCACCATTATACCACGGCAATTTTTTAAGAAGAAACGTTCATTACGATATATCGGGACTTCACGATAATTGGTTTCATTCCTTGTATTCCTGTTAGCTGTAACAAAGCTTTGTTTCCTATTTTGCACATGAAATTTTTTATGATACATGCATATTCATTCTTTATTCATGTGTATGAGATAGTATATATTGTGCCAGTGGTATTCAATTCAAAGCTTTGTTACAATTATCAGGGACACAAGGAATGAAATCAATATCCAAAAATGTATTTTTAATGCAAGTGAAACTTCCAATATTTTCTTCAGAGCAGATTTTATTTCAAGAAAACTTCAGAAATTGAGAATATTTTACTATTATATATATATATATATATATATATATATATATGAGTGTGTGTGTGTGTGTATGTGTATATTGAGATTATTATTATTATTATTATTATATTTCGTGCTTTTTTGTTCTTGTTTTTTCTTTTCTCCTAGTTTCTAAGGACACATTTTTGCTTCCCAGTCGCCCAAAATATCAAGTCGGATGTTATACCGAAACTGACAGCCATCAATAAAAAGTTTTGTTCATTATTTGTTTCGAAAAATGCTAGAAAGTTTAATATTTTTTATCGACAATTACTTAAGGCTGATTTATGGTGAAAGCTTGCTAAGCTAAATTCTGTATAGGGTTAAACGCAATGTTTCTGACCTCTTTTTTCTTTCTTTCTTTTTTCTTTCTTCTTTTTTTCAACGAGAAGGATATACTTTGTGTGAGTAAAGAATTAATTTAAAGCTTAACTTTTATTAAAAATTTTGAAAGGTTAACTTTTAATTTATTCTGGCCTTGAACTTTCTCGAAATTACTTAGGGAAGGATTTACCAAAGTGTGGTACGTGTATGGTTTTGGATACGCGAAGAGGTTTTAAGGGGGTACGTGGTGAATCTGTGTTGATCAGTCTGATTTCAAATTCCTCACGCTAATGTTAAACCCGTGGGAGTGGAAGCATTCGTATTTTTAAATTATCTCCGTAGGAAATAAATATTTCTAACTTATTTTTTCTGTGTACTCTTCTTAAAGGATGTCTCTTTTTTTTTTAAGTTGTCAAAATATTTCTAAAATATGATTAATTTTATCTGAAGTGTTAAAATCTTAACTCACATCTCGTATGATTTTAACACATAAAATATTAAACTAAGCATACATTTTATAATTATTTTGGCAACTAAGAAAAAAAGAGACATCTTTTAAGAAAAGTACACAGAGAAAAGAAGTGAAAAGTATTAATATCCCGAGGAGATAATTTAAAAATAAGTTAAACATAAGTTTAACATTAGTGAGGGGAATTTAAGATCTGATTGACCAGCGCCTTTAAAACCTCGTGTCTACAGCATATGACCGGGGTAGCTAAATGAATCAGTAAAAAGTGTTTTTGATCTTTTCCGTCTAAAACCTACTAAATATTGAATATGGTTTACGACTAACTTCAGCAAAATAGCACCAAATATGCAAGAAAAATGCAAGGATGAAAAAGCGCACCCGCGTCATGCGTGAACATGGATTTAAAAGTACACTTGACGGATAATGCTAAATTTATATTTTCTCTAAAGTGATAGGATTTATTTTTATTGTTAAACTGCAAAATATAAAACACCGCAAAAATACGGAATTAAATTCTTTAAAATGTGTATAAATATGAAAAATCCCAAAGCTTTAGCGAAAACGATAAATTAATTAGACTTTTAGCACTATTATATATCCGGAATATTCTAAAGTCCTTATTCGCCACTTTCTGACATATTCACGGAAGCATTTCATCGGTTAAAAAAAAAAAAAAAAAATCTGTAAAAAAAACCCCATAAATTTTACCGTTAATCAACGCAATTTTTTTAAAGGTCTACATAAGTGTCTTCTATTGTTTTAGGAGAAATATTGACAGCCTAACATCTGATATCGTGTTTGGTTAATGAAAGCAGTTTGTGTTTTATTTACGATTAAATGATTTCTTATTCCTGCCTTTCCATTATTATACATTATTTTTTAGTCTTTGTAAATTACAGCGATTTTTTTTCTTCAGATTTCCATGCATTTAGTAACTTATATTCAAAAGTAAGTAAACACATTGCTCAAAACAATTAAATGACATTGCGGATGAGAAAATTATGAAAGAAAATGAAAGTTCGGTTTGGAATAAAACACCTAAATATATATTTTTTTATGCTGTGTAATAAAGCCCCATAATCAAATTGTAATAATTATTTTATTTTTTATTATTTTTCTTTATTTTTTATCAATTCTAGAGGAATCAAATAGTGTTAAGAAAAATCCACTGATTGCAAACGCAATTTCTGTATTTTTACGGATTTTTTCCCTTATGAAAGAGATTTCGTGAACGGGTCAGAAAGTATAGTGAACATGGATTTGAGGTCATTTATTACCTCTAAAGTTGTAGAATTTATTTTTATTGTTACACTGCAAAAGAAAAAAAAACTTAAAAATACGTAAATTGTACTAGAAAAATACAGAAATTCTTTTAAAAGTGTAAAAATACCTAAAGCTTAGCCAACTAGACTTTTAACAATATTATCTGTCCAGAATACTCTAAAATCTTTATTCGTTATTTTCTGACAAATTCTCGAAATCACTTCATCGGAAAGAAATCTGTAAAGGAAAAAAATAAACGGAAATTGTTCTGGCAATCAAAGTAATTTTTTTTATAGTCTTTAAGTGTATTCTCTTGTTTTCAGCCTACCATCTGATACAGTTTTTAGCTAAAGAAAGTAGAAATTTATATGTTTTATTTACGATTAAATGATTTCTTCTCCTTAACATTTCCACTATTATTACCGATTTTTCCAACAGTGCTCAGATTTTATATTAGCTCCAGATTCAGAGATTGATTCTGTAATTGCTTTTCTCTCATCTAGATCTCGCTAATTTTCTCTACACAGATGTGGATGAAACTTCTGTACATCTAGTAAATTCAGTATGGTTTATGCTTTTACTTCAGTTTTTGATGCCATTCTATTTCTTACTTAGTAACTCACGTTAAACTAATAAGCTTTTGATTTAGGAAAGAAACGTTGTTTCTTATCAATATTGTTAAGTTTTAAATTTTCATGCGCCGTATGTCTATGGCCAGGGATTTACAAATTTGATAAAATCTGGTATCCAGCAAAAAATTCTAGTTACGAATAAAAAAATATCTCCTTACCATCACTATTTTTTTTTCAAAAAAAAAAAAAAAAAAAAAAAAAAAGCCATAAAAATTTGTTAGGAATTAATTGAGAAAAAGTAATAAGAAGCATAGTTTAGAATAGTACATAATTTTGAAAGATAATATAAACTAAGTTTTCTAATGAAACTTAACATAATTATGTATCTCTCTAAAAAAAAAAAAAACAAGTTGGAAATTGTACGTCAAACGTGACAAATGAGGTGCGTTCGTACTATAGCTAGTTATATAAATATTCAGATCTTGATGATTTTTAATTCTGTGAAATGAATTATATCTTCTGCAGATTAATTTCTGTAATAAAATAAGTATCTCGGTCGCTTGACGATTCAACCTCGGAAGCTCCTATAACAAAACAGCATCGATTTTTTTTAAAATTCAAATTTCTTAATAAATATTTTTATTAATATCTTCTAAAGTTTTGATTTGATTTTCATAAAATTTGAAATGTCTCGACAAAATTCTGAAAAGATTATATATCTTAAATTTCAAACCATTCGTTTGGGTAGTTTTTGTGTTGTTATATGCGGACAGACGGACAGACAGACGGACGGACCAGATGCTGACAATAGGTGCTACGTATTTATATAATTACGACCGCACCTAAAAAGGAAAAATACCGTAAAGGCTGAATTATCTAGCCTATTCCAGAAATTCTGATTGCTGAATGCTTCAACTGTTATAATAGTTGAGTGCTACAATTTTTTGCTTATTTTCCGTCGAAGTCAGCATTTTTTAGCATTGTATCCAATTTCACATGCCAAAGAGATTAGATTAACACTTTTCATTATTGTTTTATTGAAACATCCCCCTCTACCCACAGTCTAATCACAAGACTTGCTAGATGACTAAAGCGGAAATGAATGGCGTTGTCTATGCTTGAGATAGAAAATGCCTTTTAAACTTGGTTCTTCCATTAAAAGCACAAGAGAAGAGGAAGATCATTGCTTGAAGTGCACGAGGAGGGGTGGGAGAGAGAAAAAATACCGTTTGCGCTTAGGTTGTGTTTTTAGGGGAATTTTTGTAGGAAAAAAACCCCCGCCAGATTAAATAACTTGGTCGCCAGAAAAAAAATTGGTCGCCAGTGGCAACCTGGCGACCACATTTGTCAAGCCCTGTCTATGGCGAGTTATTTTCTAGTGAACTGTATTATCAAGAGTAGTAGATCTGTAACAACTGTATGTCTTATCACGTTATCAGTTGTTTTGAGCTAAAAAATATGTATTTGTTCAATATTTATTTTTTTATATATTTGTAACTCTGATAATGCATATCAATATCATTATCAGTACTTTTTTAAGACAAAGGTAAAAATATAATTTAAAAATAGTTTAGTATGGTGCAAAAGGAACATTTAAAAAAAAAAGTTCATATATACATGTGCTATTTTATAAAAAAAAAAAATTGTATAAAAACGGAAATTGTACTAGGAAAAATACAGAAATTCTTTTAAAAGTGTAAAAACATGACAAATGATAAATTAACTAGACTTTTTGCGCCAAGAATATTCTTAAATCCTTATACGTTACTTTCTGATAAATTCATGAAATTATTTGATCGTGAAAAAAAAAAATCTGTAAAAAAAAACGGAAACTGTACTGGCATTTAACGGAACTTTTTTTTTTTTACAGTCCACAAGTGTCTCGTATTGTTGTACGAGAAATATTGACAGCCGATCTGATATAATTTTTGGTAAAAGCAAGTAGAAATTTATGTGTTTTATTTATGGTTAAATGATTTCTTCTCCATGCCTTTCCATTATTATACCAATTTTTTCAACAGAGCACAGTTTTTATATTAGCTCCGATTCAGAGATTGATTCTGGAATTGCTTTTTCCTCACCTAGATCTCGCTAATTTCGTCTGCCCAGATGTGGATGAGACCATTGCACATCTAGTAATTTCAGTATAGTTTATGTTTCTACTTCAGTTTTTGATACCCTCCTGTTTCTTATTTATTAACTCACATTAAAAGAATAAGCTTTTGATTCAGGAAAGATTGTTTCTTATCAATATTGTTAAGTTTTGTATTTGTACACGCTCTATGTCTGTGGCAAGTTATTTTCTAGTGAACCGTATTATCAGAGCAATAGATATGTAACAACTGTATGTGTTATTAGTTATTTTGAGCTAAAAAAATACGTATTAGTTTAATATTTATTTTTGTTTAAATATTCGTAACTTCGATACTGCATATCAATATTGTTAACAGAACTTTTTGAAGACAAAGGTAAACACATAATAAAATAATAGTTTAGTATGGTGCAAAAGGAACATTTATTAAAAAAAATTTGCAGTGTTGAATTCAGACACTTTTTCTCCGGGAGAGATTTTTGTGGCTCTGTGGGGGACATTACAGATTTCCGAGGGGGGGGGGGATTGCGCTTTTTAACCATTAAAAGCATAAAATCTCAAATCTTAAGGGGGGAGGGGCAATTCAATGATGTGAGGGGGAATGTCCCCCACGGACCCCCCCCCCCCCCTGAATTCAACACTGTATACATGTGTCATTTATAGATTCTTAGACCGTATTCTAAACCCATTGCATAAGTTATCTTTGCTTTGTTTAAGCTTATGACACCTTCATTTATACTTAACCTGCAAACAATCGCGCAGGGTATGACAAACCGAACGTGTATACGGTCTTTACTTTTGTCGCCACTATTTTAGAATAGGTTTTGGATTATTTTACTGCGTAATTTGCAGAAATTGTCTGCGTTTAAGTAAGGGGAAAATTATTATTCGAAAATATGGTAACAAAAATAAAAACTCGAAGATCATTTATTTATTTTTATTTATTTATTTATTTATTTATTTTTGAGGGGAAGTACAGCACATTTATGGAAATACCTCCATATGAGTGAAACATTAATATTTAATGTTGATTGATAAAGACTGCTAAGAAGGATTTTAGAAATCACTTTGATAGTTCAAAAATGCATACATCATTTATAAGTTATTCAAATTATTCTTATTTTACTTGTACATCCATATGAATGGTACATTAGAATTTAACATTGATTGAAAAATAATGTTTTTAATTATCACTTTATGTATCAGTCACGACTGTTCGAAAATACATACATAATATAAGAGTGACTCATATTATTCTTATTTCACTTATGCTATGGCACTTTTTGAACTAAGCAAGATAAATCAACTCTATTTCCGATTCCTTAAAAAGAAATATCCGAACTGACTTTGACATTGACATTGAAAATAGCAAAAAAATAAATAAATAATAATGTGGGAAAACCCAAGTTAATGACCTAATATTTCGTAATTCGATTTGGCAACGCCATTTCCAAATAGTTTCCGATATCACGGGCAACACACGGATCAGCCCTTTATCGGATTGTGAAAAACTCCAGCAATTCTTTGAAAAATAATGACCTAGTGATCGCTCACTTCCCACAAACGCAAATTCTGGAATACTACGCCCCCGTGAATAAACCGATGAACAAGTGCTCGAGAAGCCCAGTAACCGCGTGAAGATCGTCTGCCGTACTCCACCCTTTATGGTCGTCTGCATAGAATACGGTATGAAAGGGTTATTATCGCCTACGCCCCTGCAAAATCCTAGTTTCTCCCAGAGGGGTTTTTTGGTGTTGATTACTATTCGTGTCATGGGGTGTCTATGGTTGATAAGGACCGGCTGCATTAAACAGGAAGGACATATGCAGATAGTTTGTTGTTGACCAAGGTTAAGGTTACGGACACGAAATTAAAATGTTGTTGAACTATTGACACAAAAGAGGATTTGGTTTACATATGATTGATTTGGGTTTAATATGCTAAGTATGCAAATACTAGATAAAAAATAAAACTATAAGATATCTGCATACGAAACGAAGTAACTGTTGATTAATGTACCGTCTTCCACTTCCTGTTTAGAGAATTCGGAAGTGTTTAAAATGCAATAGAGATTTTTTTTTCTTTTTGTTGAAAAAAGAATATGATGCTAGAGGAAAGCAAAAACAAAACAATCACAAAAATTACTGATAATGTTTGTTTTAAATAATATATGTACACGTACACACACAAGTTCCAAATTGATTCTGCCGAACGCTGGAAAGTATACAAAATTATTTTAATCGGTTTGACTACATGATAATTAGTAATTACGAATTCTTTAAGATTCACTATGGCTCGATTTGCGCTCCTTAGACTTTTTGGATGAAACCTCTAAAGTTGCTATCAGATTCAACAAATTTTCGGGTAATTATTGAGACAATTCTAGATTTGGGCAGATTTTTCGTGAGAATTTGTCTCATTCCCAGGTTTATTCCCAATAGACCCGGTTTATTCCCAGGTTTATTCCCAAAAGACCTCGTTTATTCCCAAAAAACCCGGTTAATTCCCAGGTTTAAATCGGGTTTTTTCTAGTCTTTGCAACTCTAATTATCTCCAACTTTTTACCCCCAGCTCATAAAAAATCGCTCTTAACGGCAATTTCTAACCCGAGAACTCAATCAGAGATAGGTGTTTTGGAACGACAATGAAAGAGCAATAAATAGTAACAACCAGTAATAGTAATAACTGGTTTTATATCCAACTTTTGCAACAACTGCAATCCTACTTTCGCTTTGTGCGCGGAAAATTTTATGTTAAAATCGGGTTACAAGTTAGTTGCTTGAAAAATTGTTGAATCTGATAGCAACTTTAAAGGCAACCTTTTATACAATGATGACTTTCTTTATGGATTTGCTTACCTCGATCCTTTGAATGGAGTTCGTATAGGTTCGAAGCTTTGAACGCAGTTAATGTTTCCTTCCATAGGCGTAACTTGGGCTCTAAGACTGGGGGGGCAAAAGTCTCCAAGCCCTTTTGTAAAAATTTATACCCCCCCCCTTCATCCCATCACCGCGTACACACTAGAGATGAGACGGGCTCAGCCCGAGCCCAGGCAAGGGCCCGACACGGGCTTGGGCTCAATTTTTATATCAGTCACCGGGCCCGGGCGGGCTCCGGGCTCATTCTTTCTGAAACTGACAATTTTATTTATTCTCATATAGGAAAAATAAAAATAACTTTTTTCCCCTAAAAAATTACGTATTTCATTTTAAGTCATTTTAATGCTATTTTGATCAGAATGAATAAAAGGGGAAGCAGAAATCATATTTTCCTTTTCCAGTTTTAGAATGCTACTTTAAGAGAAAATTTGCAATATTTGTAGATTTATGTGCGGCATTGACGTGACGACTGAGTCATATGGCGCCAATGGAAAAAGACGCGAATAATTTCGATTTTCGTTTGTAAATGTACGATATTTTTTCAATTGGAACGTTTATTTATTTATTTATTTTTAGGTATCTACAGCGAAGTGAATACGTTCTTTTGTTTGTAGTTAATCAGCACTTGCTTAAGTTTTGGAAATTTGTAGTCTTCTATTGTGTGCGAGTCATAATGGCTCTTCATATGAAAATAACGTTAGAGATTCTATTTTTCATCATGAACTCTGCTCTGAACATTTACGAAGTCACTCACATTCGTAAGTCATAATAATTGTCATGTTTTGTTATTCCGATAAGAAAGAAATTGAAAAGTGTTTCCACTTTGTCTATAAAAGCATAGGATCTTTCAGATAACGGTGCCAAATTTTAAATTTAAGCTGATTTTCAGGAACACGAAATATTGTTTTAATGAAGGAATCAATTATAATTTATAAAATACACCTATTATAGGAAAAATAAAAACTGCGTAGGAATAGTAATTTCTGCAAATTTCATTAATTTATTCATAAAACGGGTTGGGTTGGGTTGATTATTGACGGCC
This sequence comes from Maratus michaelseni, assembly GCA_963931845.1. Taxonomy (NCBI): domain Eukaryota; kingdom Metazoa; phylum Arthropoda; class Arachnida; order Araneae; family Salticidae; genus Maratus; species Maratus michaelseni. The sequence goes on along the minus strand of OZ007597.1, from coordinate 94,345,054 downwards.
AATTATCTACACTTGGGATATAGGCCGGGGGAAGTGCCCTTCGTGGGGGTCTTTCTAAGGGAACCTAACCCGTATTTACGCATGGATAAATCCACGGCTCGAAGAAAACCACGAAAACTCCGAACGATTAGACCGACCGGCGCGATTGGGATTGAACCCAGCACCTCCCGTTTACCAGCTTCGAGAGCAGAACCTCTCAGCCACTGGTGGGGCTCATAAAACATACTACATTAATGGGTCCATCAGGTTTGCTTGTTGGGTGAGAAAGTTATGAGAATCTTTTAAGGAAGTATATTTTTATTTTATACCAAACTTCTTTTTTGAAAAGATTAAATGTAAATTACCATAAAATTTAATTATGTGCTGCAGATTAACAGTTATTTTCATGTAAGAAGTTTTTTAAATATGAGATATTATTTAAAAAAAAATTTAATATTATGCATTTTTTTTTCGATATCGGGCTCGGGCGGGCTCGGGCTCTGATGACACAAAATGTTGCGGGCTCGGGCCGGGCTCCGAAAAGAGAGTCCGAACTCATCTCTAGTACACACACACTTAAATCAAATACTTAAAATTTTTAATATTTAAACAAAATTTTAAATGTTTAAAATAAATTAAATAAATTTAAAAAAATAATATAATTTAAATTTACATGTTTAAAATTTAAATGCGAGAAAAAAATTTCCCACAAAAACCGAAAAAATACTAAGTTATACATTTTATGTTTTTAAAGGAATATTTTAAAATATTGAATGTACGACCGTTATATCTCTTATGCCTGATGCAATGTTCAATTAGGAAATAGTTCAAACAAACTTAATAAAAATTTTCCAAAGCCTTAGGCTTTCAAAGATTTTTTAAAATGATGAGGTTGAGATAAATGTGCTCAAAACCTTTATTCAGTGTCGCAACAACTGATGGAAATTTATAATGAAAACACTAGCTAGTGTTCTGATTGGAATGACTCAGAAATTTTGCTGTGCGGTATTTTAAGGTACATGGAAGAATTTTAGATTAAGAATTTAAAAATTAATATTGTCCTTAAATTTCGATCTCTACCTCTTCACAACGTTTCAAGTAAAGAAAAACCAGAATGAAAGCAGGTGCACCAGTTATAGGTTAGGAATTATTTTCCAGCACTATTTGAATACTGTTAAAAAAGTTCATTCTTTTATACAATGAAATGAGATATCTAAATAAACAATTTAAAATATATAGAATGCAGTTAAATATCCATTTCCAAGTATTACTCTCCATGGCAGATAATGAATGCGGATTCTTCTGTGCAACGTTGTATATGATCTATAGAGCTTTAAACACACTACATAGTGAAACTAAAACTTATATCACTTTAAAACGCATAAAACAACTAAAAAGGTTTTTCTAATGAATTACTATTTATAGATGAACATGTATCAATATCCTTTTGTGCAACCATATATTACATGAATAATACAGTAAAATTTGACTTGATTAATGTTAACACAAATGCACAAGCAACAATTAACATCCATAGGCGACAATATATCTAATTTCTTTTGCTCTGCCATATGAATTTATTTATATTCTATAAGTACCTTTGAATAATAAAATATAATTAAACTGGAAAATGCCTAACACAGTTAAAAACATACGTTAGGAATTCACGTCCATAAACTGAAATACTCCTCCATTTTATTTGTGCAGCTCTGCATACGATATTTAGAATTTATACTCACAACGTAATGAACTAAAATTTAGTTAATTTTAAAAATGCACACCACAGCTCTTCTAGCAATTATGGTTCATAGTCAGTCCCATATACTAAGGATCCTTCCCACTAGTGAGCGCAGCTGATGTGCACTCTCATGTCAAGGGTGGCAATGTCTGATAAAGACTAACTGGGAAGAACATATGCAGATGGCTTGTTGACCAAGGTTAAGGTTACAGGCATGAAATTAAAATGATGTTGAACTATTAGATAAAGAAAAAGGTACAAAAGAGGATTTGGTTAACATATGATTGATTTGGGTTTAATATACTAAGTGTGCAAATGGAAAATAAAAAAAATAAAACTATAAGATATCGGTATACCAAATAAACTGTTGTTTGATTTACTATTTTCAAATTCCTGTTTGGAACATTCTGAAGTATTTTAAGTGCATCTGTATTTTATTTTATGTATATTATAGTTATTTTGTTTAACTTTAGTGAACTCAAACATAAATCAATTTTTTTTTCTTTTTACATTTTAATGAAAATGAAAAAAAGAAAAAACCCTGCATGATATCTGCTTGGGTAACTGTTATCGTTTGATTTACTGTTTGCAATTTTAAGCATCCGGAAGTGTTCAAAGTGCAATAGATATTTTTATGTTACATTATATGTTTTACACATCAATGAGCTGAAATACTGGTGAACTTTTATTTATTTTATATTTTAGTGAACTTAAGTCTATTCGTCGTAGATTAAAGAGTCAAAGAAGAATACATATACCGCACTTTCAGTGCGACAAGGTAAAGTGTGATTATAAATTACCTTCTTATTTTCCAAAAGATAGTTATAATCAGCAGGAACTTGATGCGTGAAGTTGTTTTTCCTTTTAACTTTTTAGCATAAAAACAGCAAAATTACAGATAGTGTCATATAAAGCTTGCTTAATGGATGAACTGGGAAATAAAGGATTCTTTCTCTATTTTCAAAATTAACCTGCAATCACTAGCCTCCAACACGAATATTGCTAAATCTAGAAAACTTATTGAAATAGAGCTAAACAAGGTATTTAATAAGCTTCTCAATTCGTTGTATGTATGGGAAAGTTAATGTATTTAATAAGGAAAATTTTAAATGATATATCAGCTAAATCTATATCATCTTTCTCACTGAAAAAAAAAAAAAAAAATGTTGATTTTAGCGTTGTTGCGTATTACTGCCCATTGTACTGTTTATTACTATTAATTTTACGATATAATACTGGTAGCTGGAATGCCAGTATTATACTGTAAAATCAACTTTTTTTTTTTTTTCAGTGTAGAAAACTAGAATTCTTCTATAAAAACATCCAATACCGAGTTTTCTTTAACGTTTTAAAAAAAGTTATGTATACTTTAATAATTCTTTGAACTACCTATTTTTACAGACATTATTTTAATTTTTAAACATATAGGTACTGTATATTTTTCGAAAGTTTTAAAAACATATCTAAAATCACATAAAACCAGTCCACACGTTAAAAGTTTCATAAAAGTAAATTATTTTCACCTGTTGTCCCAAGCATCCTCAATACTGATGTGATGTCCTTCTGCTCTGTCAGTTCGATTTGTTTGAAACTCCCATTCTGTCTTTACCTAACAACATCTGGTATCAATTTTGGCGTGAGCTACGTCATTGCAAGTTTCTGAATCTGCGATGTGTATATTTCTATTGCTTCTCTCTGTAATGCGTAGTATAGATTATTGTAATTGGCTAATTTTTCAACATTATTAAAGTCTATTGTAATTGGGGATTTGTTGTTTAATCTGGCTATTGCAGTGGTTGATTTACTCAAGTTTATGTCTTTTCTGTGTTCTTTCATTCTCTCTTGAATTTTTCTTTTTGTCATGCCTATATATGAATTATCTTTTCCTTCGTAATCTTTTTGAAATGTACAGTACCTGTCTATATGTTTAAAAATTAAAATAATGTCTGTAAAAATAGGTAGTTTGAAGAATTATTAAATTAGAAAATGACATTATGAAAGATCATAGATTAAAAACTGTTATGTATACTATTTGTATTAATTTTAGTGAGCTTAAACATCAATGGATTTTTGTTCATTTTACATTTCTATGGGGAAAAGAAAAAAAAAAACTTAATTATATCTGCATAGGTAGTTATGTGCTGTTTGATTTACTGTTCGCAATTATGAACATCTGGAAGCCCTTTAATGTGTTCTCAAATGATCTGCTCAACAACGCGAAACTTTCTGACACATTTTCTGACTCTTTTTTAAGCGCAAAGATATAAAATTGGCAGGCCTGACAATGGAAAAGATTTGGAATCGAAATGAGTTTTCCATTTTTTTCCATAAATAAATTACGTATCGGGTTAGAAGCGATTCTGGTCACGTGACGACACGTTTTACGCGCTTCTCGTGGTGCCCCGTCGGGAATTCGGTTCAAAACGCCAACTTTGACAGTACTTACGGAAAGATCTTCTGCCTTTACCAAAAAATGGAAAACGTGTTTCGATTACATAAGTTTTTGAATAAGAGCACTGGCCAGCTTTATGTATTTACGAAGAAAAATGAACTTAACTAGTCGGATGTGTCAATCCCAAACCTTTCTTCCATCTCACACTGGTTTCGCATACACTAAGAAGAATCAGCACCAATTTATATCAAGATCTAACTGAAACTTAAGTTTTATTAAAATCCGTGCATTATTTCTTGAAATATGACTATCGCTAAAATCGTGTAAATCCTGCAAAATGCTGCATAGCAGCGCCACCTGCTGGGCGATTTTTACCAAAAACTAATCAGCACCAATTTATATCAGAGACTAACTGAATATAAAGTTTTATTAAATTCCGAGCATTAGTTCTTGAGATAGAGCTATTGCAAAATCGCGAAAAATGCTGCATAGCAGCGCCACCTGCAGGCAGATTTTTACCAAAAACTAATCAGCACCAATTTATATCAGGGATTAACTGAATATAAAGTTTTATTAAATTCCGAGCTCTGAAACTGTTCTTGAGATAAAGCGCCCACAAAATTTTTGTCACATACAGACAGACAGAGTCACAGACAGACAGACAGAGTCACAGACAGACATTTTCTAAAAATAGTCAAATCGTGTTCAGGACCTTCTGAAACGTATAAATCCGTCGAAAACCGGAAGGCGAAAATTTTCATGAATCCAATACTTTCTTCTTGTAAAGATAGAAGAAAGTAAAAATGTGTCAGTAAGTAGGCTGTTTGGATTTCAGAACAGCCTTAAGTGCAGTGAATTTTTATTTTTTACTAGTTAACGAACCCTTCTTATCTCAGATCCCATGTACTTTTCCTTAGTGTAAATACACAACTTGAGTACTTGAACACAAAACAAGCTCCACTAAATAAAGGAAATACCTTGTTTGTATGTGGGTTGTGGGCCCGACATCAGGATCGGTCCGTAGAAAGTTCACATCTCCCACATCACACATACATAAATGTAATAATAGTGGACGAAAGTCTAACTTATTCATAATATATGATGAAACTGCGAAAGCAGTACAGAAAATAATTCATCATTTTCGATGAATTAGTGAGCTGAATTCGGAGCAGCACGAGAAAATCCGATAAAAGCACCAGTCTCTCTACACTGTAAAAAATGACCAATGTTTCTTATTTTATGAAAATATACTATAACCACGAACGAAAATATAATATAATCTTCTGAGTTATCCGAAATTCCGAATAGCGTTTTCCATTGTCTTTTGAATCCCCAGAAACCAATACATTTCCAAAATTTAAAGAATTATTTATAAAAACAAAGTGTTTTTCGCTGACCAGTATTTTTCAGAAACGTTTCCGAATAGTTTTTATAGTGTATTAATTAGTGTCCTCAGCCTGGAATACCTGTTTTTCGAATGCTATCCATTCTCAAGTAAACATTTTCATGCTCAAAAAATATGTTTAACGGACAAACATGCAAAATTAAGCGCGTTAACAATAACATTAAATTAAGATTATTTCTTTTCTCTTTCATGTATAAATTAACTTATGCGGCTGAAAACGTTTACTTGAGAATGCGTATAACTTTTGGATGACATTCGAAAAACAGGTATTCCAGGCTGAGGACACTAAGTAATACACTATAAAAAACCCTTCGGAAACGTTTCTGAAAAATACGGGCAGCGAAAAATACTTTGTTTTTATAAATAATTCTTTAAATTTTGGAAATGCATTGGTTTCTGGGGATTCAAAAAACAATGGAACAAGCTATTCAGAATTTCGGAAAACTCAGAAGATTATATTATATTTTCGTTCGTGGTTATAGTATATTTCCATAAAATAAGAAACATTGGTCATTTTTAACAGTGTACGAGATTTCAAAACGAATCTCCGAGTATGTAAGAATATCTTGTTTTAAGCTTTACTGAGCTTAAACTAGTCGTTGGGGGCCACCGTAATACTTACCCATCCTGGATATGCATAATGTAAAATATTAAAATAAAAAATGTGTAAACTACTTATAAATTGCATTGCAATTCAAATAAAATCTTGGCTTGATGACGTCACAAACTTTAAAGGCTCGATTACTGAATTGCTTGAAAGAAACATCCTTATAACTCCAAAAATAATAATAATATTAACTAGCGGTTTATTGCATCTGATTAAGCGTCAAATTTCTAATTAAAATATATTTTTGAAGTGAAATTTGGATGAAATACAGGGTCATGAAAGATCGAAGAGTGTGGAAATAGGATTCCAAATATCTCGGCAACTAATTATCCGATCGTCTTCATGCTGTATGCAAAATTTATGTTTTTTTATTGTCTTTTATATTCATTTCTTAAAATAAACAATTTCGAAAATTTTTATATACCTTTTATCAGAACGAATATTTCGAGAGTCCAAAAAAAATAGTTCCGGTTAATCGAGGTTATTGAAATGAAAATGGCTTCTTCCCATTATTACATACTAAGTACATACCAAATTGCAAGTCTCTATCTCAATTTTTTCGGGAGATAGAGCGTTTACAGACACACAGACACACACACAGACGGACGGCAAAATTTTTTTCTAAAAATATGTTTTTCGGAATATCCAGTGTCTGAAACGTGTAAATCCGTCAAAAAAATTTTTCGATTTTCAAAACGATTACAAGACTTACCCTATACTACGTATGATGGGTAAGTAAAAATGGCAAAAAATTATATATTTTATATTTTAGTGAAATTATTATTATTATTATTATTATTATTATTATTATTATTATTATCGCTTCAGGTTAAAGATTCAAAGAGTACTTACTTATAATATCGACTTTTCAGTATGACAAGGTAAAGTATGATTATAAATTACCTTCTTACTGTACAAAAGACAGCTTTAATCAGCAGGAACTTGATGTTTTAATTTTTTAGTATAAAAACAGGAAAACTGCAGATAGCATCATATAAAGCGTACTTAAAGGATGAACTTAGAAAAAAAAAAGAATTCTTCCTGAGTTGTCAAAATTAACCCATAAACACCAACCTTCAACATGAAGGGCAGCAGCATTTACGGATATATTACTAAATGCCTTGTCAAAAAAAAAAAAAAAAAAAAAAAGGAAGAAAGAAAGAAAAGAAGAAGGAGAAAGGAAAAAAATTGCAACAAACTTCCAGAGATTTGAGGTAGAAATTGGGAATATTGGGAATTTTGCGAGCTTTGAATTAAAATATTTAACCCCTGCAGTGAGTTTTCAGCTCTGGGGCAAGCGGGTGGTGGGGAAGATGACCTCTTTGGGCCGCTTTCTGAATTCATCTCTGAATTTCTGGTTAAAAAATCAAATCCATTCTAGGAATACCCAACAGGCAAAAATTGGGGTCAATTTAGGGTACCTTCACATAAATCCATTTAATAAAACTGGGCCCTTCACAAAATTCCTTTTAATAAAACAGGCACTTTCACAAAATTCCTTTTAATAAAACAAGCCTCCTTCACAAATTTTCACTTAACAAAACAGGACACTTCACAAACTTCTATTCCATAAAAGCATACTCTTCATCAATTATTTTACTTTGTTGGGTTTTAAAATGGGTATTTTTCAAACAGAAAACCTTCACCAGGAATATAAATTTAGCAGAAGGACTTAAAAAAAATATTATTAATAAATGCACTGTCCGAATTTGAGTGAAGGGATAATCTTTGGTTACAAAATTTTAATTTTCACAAAAATAACATTTACTTTTCACAAAGTAGACCGCAAGAAAAAAAAATCTACATCGACCCCTGCTCAAATAACAAAATACTTTTTATGAAAATACTAATATAACTAAATGATTTAATGCTTTCAGATATTGATATATAGCTTATAAAATTGTATTGTTGTGCTATTTATATTCTACGTATAAGAAGTAAGTTATACGCAGAAATATTTAAAATTTGGCAGATTGGTGATTCGCCATATTTTAAAATGTTTTCTGATATTGAACAACTGTTAGAATTATATATATATTTTTATAACAGCATAATAATTAAAACAAATTTTTAAATGTTGATAATATAAATATTCCCATATTTTAGAAAATTATCAAATGTTTCTGTGTTTGGCTTTAAATTATCTTGATGAAGATCAGTTTTGCCCACCAGGATATATACCAATGCTTTGAAACAGCCATACTCAACCTGCGGCCCGCGAGCCGCATGTGGCCCGTTGACCTTTTATGTGTGGCCCGAGACACATAATCAATAATCCATATTTATAAAGTCAATTGAGATGTGTATAAAAAGTTTTAAGACCTTCAGTGTTTTTCGTTTATTTTCATAAAAACACAAAATCTGTCGTTATGATTCATTGAAAATTATGTTAAAACATCTTAAATGCCGTGTCTCCCAGTCAAAAGTTCCCATTTCTGTTACAGGATTTATACATTTTTAGGTAGCTTTCAATACAAAAAAGTATAAATACTATTGCAGCCGTTCGGAGGAAAGCAGTTCCGGAAAATTTCGATATATTTTCACCGATCATGACCCCCAGACCCCAAAACCACCCTCCGTTCAAATGTTGATTTATATACATAGATATATCTGACCTATGTCATACGACAACGCTCGTATTTATACATCAATTTCGATGAAACTAATTGTGTGTATTAGGCTCACCAATGTCCCGACCGAGTTCGTTGGTCAGCTTGGTCCGCCATTTTGTTTCAAGATGGCGGCCATTTAAAAATTTAAAACTAAAATAATTATAAAAAAAAGTTAAAAAATCAAATTTATTTTTTAATTAAGTGTTAGGCCTTGATACGATGCTTCCAGAGCATTTTTTAGTTTACCTCTATCTTAAAAAATGGCTGAGATAGAGCAGTTTGAAATTCTAGGGTGACTGACATTTTGAAACAAGACAGCACATTAACACGATTACTCGCAAATTATTTTCTATCATTGTTGTAATAATTTTCCCAATCATACGCATAAAACTATATATTCATATCCGTTAGCGCCAAATTCTCGCCAAAATTGCCGACATTTGGCGAAATATCGCCAAATTTGGCGAATTTATTATTCAAATTCAGTATTAACGAATCTTTTGTAAACGTTTCTTTGCACTTTAACTTGCTGTTTTCGTATAACATTAGCTAAAATTTTAAAACGAAGATATAGGAAAGCTACCTTTTCCTCCCGGTACAGGCCGGAAAGACTTTTTAATTTTCAATACCAATCAAACGTTATTCAAAATTAATTAAATTTGCTCTATATATTTCTATGTTAGAGGTAATTTAATCTAAATTTTTATATTTATATTTTCATTAATATCTTAAAACATTTCTTTTTTATAAACTCATTCTATTTTGATATTTAATCAAACCCCCCTCCTCTTTTTTCTAATTTTTCTTAAACATTATTAATTAAAACTGTTATTTTCAAAATCCAAACATCTGTATTTTTCTGTAAGTCAAGACCACCCAGGATCTTCCTTTTTCACTATGAGATAGTTTTCCACGCAAACAACTTTTACTTGAATTTCTCACGTAATTTCAGGGATCGTAAATTCAAAACACACACAGGCAGATTGGATAACGTACAAAAGGCCTTTATAAGAAGTCGTAGGAATAGCTGAAGCATTATTGTCAGTTGTATTGTATGCAACTTTTATTACCCTCAGAAAAGAGAGTCATAAAACTATTTCGAAGGCTTGTTACGAAGATAACATCAACATATTGCTTTTCGATCGTTGTTTACGAAATAGCAGGTGCAAGCGTGCACGTGGTTTCTTTTTTTTCGTGGGACCCAACAGACGGCTAATTTCCAGGAATTGAAGCTAGGATTTTTTCACCTAGTAACAACTCATCCAATAGGCATGTTATTTTCTCCCCCCACTCAACCAATCAGCGTTGACTTTTTTTACCCCCTGGTCCAACGTTACCAAGGAAACGGAGAGCTAGTTAGCAGAGGCAGTCATGTTTTGAAGCGCGGATAGTTTGGGTGTGTGAGGGTGAAGGGTTCCTTCCCCCACCCCGCCGGTTAGGCAGTGGCGAAATTTTTAGAGAGAGAGGCACTCTTTCCAGCGGTAGTAACGGTGAAAGAACGATAAAAAAATACAGGAATGTTGCTCCGTCGAATCTCATTCAGCATGATGTTTTCGAGCACCACGAGTTTTGTGGAATAATAATTTGCATAGTGGGTGAAAAATACTTCCCCGAGGTAGTGTACAAGAATATACAGTCGTAATCAGAACATGAGGTTCTAGAGAACAAAGAATTGAAATATGTTTGAAGTATAACTGTCTATTATTGTCATCATGAGGCGTACAACAAGACCAGTCTCGTGAATAGATCAGTTTTATTAACGTCGTGCGGCGCGCAGCAGGTGATTTAAATTGAATGTGATCAGCGATTGCTTAACCGTGTGAGGAGGCTGAGAGCGTGAAGTGTACGAGTGCTGCCCTTTGCACTTATTTGCAATGTACATTCCGTGAAACTGCCTAAGATGCCTTGTGCAGTGATATAGGATGAGCTCTATTTCGGTTAGAGTTATTTTAATACGGTGAATAACTATCCAACTGAAAATGACAAATTTTGTGGATAAAAAAAAAACCAAATCCAAAAGTCGATAACTCATGAATCATCATGTATGTACCCTCAGTCTGTATCTAGTGTCTACTACACTGCAGGGATGTGAGTAGAAAAAACCTTATTTTCATTATTATTATTTGTGTTAATAATATTGTTTGTTTGATCATATAATATCTATATATATATATATTTTAGTGAATGATATCCATACTACCTAAGATGACATTTGTTAATAAATACCTGTTTTCTCTTAATAAACCTTCTCTGTTTTCTTTCTAATTTACTATTTTCTTCAATACCTAAAAAAAAAAAAAAAAAAAAAAAGTTTTCTCTTCAGCATTTTACTTCTTATTTAATCTTATGAGAATCAATCTCCCAAGGATTTATATTAATCTTTTTACTTAATGTCTTTTAATTGATTTAAATATTAATTCTAAAATAAATAAATTAATTAAAGTAATTTTTTTGTATTCCTTAATCATGAAATTCTGAGTAATATTTCAAGCACTAAGCTTGGTGAAAATAAACTATTGTCTTACCAATTGTTAAAATTAATAATATTCAAACTTACTTTATTTAATTAACTGAGACCTTTTACTATTCTTTAATTAATTACAGGACATACATGTCTGAATTAATATATAAAACAATTTTAGTATTTTGATTTAGAGTCTTGTGAGAAGCATTTTATTATAATGAATTACTTATGCAAGATTTAATTATTTACTAATGGTCTCTAAAACAATATTTAATCTATACGATCACAGCTTCAGTGTTGTGAATTCTTGGAATTAATTTTGCATTTTTAATATTTGTTAAATATTATTTTGTTTAACTTATATCATCAATTTTTATACCTGCCCTTTTTGTACTTTCTTTAAAAGAAAGATTTTGTCCCCTTTATTCCAAAATTTTCACTTAGTCTAAATTATTATGTCTATGAAAATTCCTTGTTGTTACCCTTCATATTAATTCTTGAATTCACAATGCTGATTGTTGGGGAATTGGATGTAGTGCAAATTGAGAATCTTGTCAGTGCTTTTAAATGATTAATTCTTATACTATTTTGAATTCAAAACTTAGAATTCAAGTAATTTTAAATTCTTTAAATTTTAATTGTTTCTGTTTAATTTAATCCATTTACTTTTTTTCTAAATTTATTTTAGTTTGAGAATAACTTTGTAAGTATGCATATTGACAGGATTCATTTCAATTTTTAGTCATAGGTAATTTGCACTTATTCAAATTTTTGCAAAAGGTAATAGTACCTAAGCAAGAAAACAAAAAAACGACCCAACAAAGAATTGATGCCGTGACACTTACCTGTGTGGCACAATTCAAATTTTTAATGTTTATTTGTGTTTACTTAAAGTTCAGGGTATAAGGCAACTATTTTTTTTCAAAATGTATTGTGCATTATGTCTTTGAGTATATGTTATGAAGTGTTAACCCTCATATCTGTGCTGTTCAAATTTTTTTTTTCATAATACCCCACCCGCACTGAAGTTTTAGAAATTTTAACATACCTTTCCCATTTGTTTATATTTATTTGCAATTGATTATATATATTGACAAAGGCGACTAGTGTATACATGGGTGTAGCTCTCAGTAATTTTATTTAGATTTTGCATTTGTGTAAATATTTTTTTACCTTTGCTTAAGGTTTAGGTAGGGTTAATTATAAATTTTTTTTTACCGCTGATTCTTTGGCCACAAAACATTTCATAAATATGGCGGAGACCCTTACCAAGGAGATGGCTGAGTTGCAGAAGAAATCGTCTTTGATGGATAATTTATCCAACATCCCACCTTTTAGCGGGGACTCTACTATATCCTTTTCCGATTTTATTGAAAAGTTCACAGACATTTCCACCTTCTTTAACTGGGATGAAACAGAAAAAATTTTCGCCCTGTTTAACAGACTGTCAGGGAAAGCAGCCAAATTAATTAAGGCTAATAAAGGCAAAAATTATAAGGAACTAGTGGAAATTATACAAGACAGATTCACGGAACAGGAGTCGCCAGATGTGGCATTATCGAAGTTTCTTAACTTCAAACAGACGCCTTCAATGTCTGTACAAGATTTTTTCGACAGAGCCTCTGATCTGTCACGCAGAGCTCTTGTCATCGATGGAATTGCTGAGGGCATTGTAAATAAAAGTAGAGATGCTATACTGCAGTCTATGCTTCTAGGTAACCTATCTCCAGAAATTAGGAAGGGTGTCATTTCAAAAGATCCAAAGACCCCTCAGGAAATACTAACGTTTGCCTTACTTGAGGAAAAGGCTTGTAGGAGTGTTAACCCCTTCTACAGCTATGAACCAGCAAACATTGCCCCCCAGGTCCCCTCAGGTGTAGCATGTGCTGCTGTTTACCCCCCTACACCCCAAGTTAGCCATCCCAACCGTGAAATTATAGAACTCCAAACAAAAATGGAACTCCTGACGGCTAAAATTGATAGTCTTGTTATGCAACAACCAGCTGCAGCGAGACCACCAGTCCAGGAAAATGTCCAGTACAACCCTTTTTTCTGTTTTGGATGTGGCGACCCCAACCATTTTTTTCAGGACTGCCCCCAAAACCCCAGAAATCAAGGCTGGCAAAATTATAATGAAAATCCCTATGGTCGTAGAGGTATGGCCAGACCTAACAATAACTACAGAGGCAGTTATAGTAACAGGGGATACCAGAATCAAAGAAACTATAGGGGAAATGGCAATAACCATAGAAACAGAGGTACCAACAATGTCCAGAGAGGTAATTATAGGAATAGGGGTAATCAAAATAATGTAACCCAGCAGAATAACAACACTGCCAACGAACACAATGTTCAACAAAATTTAAACGGGTAGTGGCTGAGTCTGGAGTAGTCGGACTGACTCATGAGAAGCCGAACGACAAAACCCCCTCTGTATATAATGTTTTCCCACCATCAGCATGCAGTCTCCCTACTGCAAGGATTGCTGTCGGTGATATTTTTATTATTGCACTGTGTGATACGGGATCAGGTATCAATTTAATTTCTCGACAGGGATTGTGTTTATTCCCAGGTGTAAAAACTGAGGCATGCAATGTACCCATTCTAACTGTGACAGGTGAATGTGTCCCTCTCACTGAGAAAGTTAAGTTATCTTTCAATTTCAGTAATGTCAGCTGCCAAGCTGAATTTTTTGTAGTAGCAGGTAAACTCGCTGATGAATTTACTGCTATTTTAGGTATGCCCTTTTTGAGTGAGTACAAGGCTATCATAAAGTGCAGTGACAAATCTATTAGTCTTGGTATTAATGAGCAAACTTTTTGTAAATATGTTCCAAAAATTTCAAAATGTCATGTAAATATTAAACCGCCAATTATTGTAAATAACAAAATTTCTTGCCTTAAAAATGTGTCATGTCAAACTGAGGGTAATGTAGAATGTTTTTCTAATGTTAGTAATATTTCTGAGAAGAATAAGAACAGGGAGAACTATTGTAAGGTTGTAGAAGTTGAAGTAAGGGGTAGTAGAGAACAAATAGAGATTCGAGATAGTGAAAATGTAGTAGCGAAGATAAAAATAATGTGATTTTAGATAAATGTGAAAGTAATGATAACAATTCTTCTGTTCAAAAATCTTCTGAAAATGTTTCACAGTTAGGAAATGTTAATAATACAAATGGTCAGGATACTCTCAGTAATATATGTAGTGATAAATTAAATGAAAATAAGGCAATTGTTACAGATAATGTACATGAAAATAATATTTCTGATCTTAATGTAAATACTGTCAGGGAAGTGAAAAATAAGTATAGTGAAAATGAAATCAATGTCCCTGTATGCCAAGTGATTTGTAATGATAGCGAAAAGTCACAATCTAATGATGTCGAAACTGAAGTAAGTGATACATGTGAAAAGTCTAAGAATATTAAAATTAGTTTTGCTGTTTTGAAAAATTTAGTAACTATCCCCCCCCAATCTAAAATTTTAGCTCAGGTAAACTGCTCGAGAAGTAATTTTATTGATAATAATGATGTTGTAATTTTGGAACCCCTAGTGCAAAAATTTGGTAATGGTGTTTTAACCTCTAGAACAATCTGTTCTCAGGAACACGGGTTATATATTTCATTTGCTAACTTTTCGGATGATGAGGTTACTTTGAATAAGGGAATGAGGGTTGCTAAAATTCAAAAGTGCATCGATGACTCTGAGTGTAATTCTAGTAATTGTAATTATGCCCTTAATGTTAATGTACCCACTCCACTAGCTGATTTTGATCATGCTGATCTCAGCTGGAGTTCAGATATTAATCTTGACCATTTAGACCCCTCTCTTAAACTTAAAATGCAGGATTTTCTTAATAAAAATAAAGATGTGTTTGCAGCATCAGTTCTAGACTTGCCCGGCTGTGACACTATTCCCCATGTAATAAATTTAACTTCTGATAAACCTGTAAAATGTAAAGCCTATAGAGTTCCCCATAATCTTAAACAAGAAATGGAAGATCAATTAGATATCCTGTTAAAAGATAATATAATATCCCCCTCCATTTCTGAATTTGCGGCTCCAGTCATTTTGGTTAAGAAAGCAGACGGATCTTATAGATTGGCTGTCGATTTTAGAAAATTAAACAAAAATTTAGTTAAAGATGCAAACCCCATCCCTAATATCACAGATTCGGTTGATGCACTATCCGGTTCAAATTTCTTTTCTACACTTGATTTAACAAGTGGCTTTTTCCAGCAAGTTGTGCGTCCTGAGGACAGACACAAAACAGCAATCATAACTCATAAAGGACTATTTGAGTGGTCGAGAAATTGTTTTGGCTTATCAAACTCAGGAAATTCTTTTCAACGACTCATGAGTGCAATATTTGGAGATCTGGGAAATATGGGAATTCTTGTATATATAGATGATATTGTTATTGCTAGCAAAGATGTAGAATCCCACCTTGAAAAATTAACAACTGTTTTTGATAGACTTCGCCAGCATAATTTAAAATTAAAACTCAGTAAATGCCTTTTCCTATCAGATAAAATAAAATATTTAGGTTTTGAAATCCATAAAGGTAAAGTCTCACCCATTAATAAAAATATAGAAGTAATTGAAAAATTTCAACCCCCTGATACCCACAAAGCAGTTAGATCTTTTATTGGTACAATTTCATTTTACAGGAGATTTATCCCTGATTTTTCTAAACGAGCTAAAAACTTAATTGAATTAACTAAAGAAAATGGTCGTTTTTCATGGAACCCTGCAGCGCAAGCAGAATTCGAAGATTTAAAAGCTGCTTTAATTTCTAAGCCATGTATTGCCCTCCCTGATTTTTCGAAGGAATTTTATCTTTATACTGATGCGAGTGGTGAAGCTTTAGGCGCAGTTTTATCTCAACTGGATGATAACAACTTTTTACACCCTGTGGCTTTTGCCAGCAGAAAGTTGAAGGACCTTGAAACAAGGTACTCAGCTACAGAAAGGGAACTTTTAGCTGTTGTCTGGGCAACCGCCCATTTTAAGTGTTACCTAGCTAACACCCACTTCTTTATTTTCACTGATCATGCCCCCTAACTTATATGCTTAAAATTCAGGACCCAACTTCTCGTATGGCAAAGTGGATTTGCACCTTATCTGATTTTACTTTTTCAATTAAATTTATCAAGGGCAAATGCAACAGTGTTGCGGATTTTCTTTCTAGATACACTACTTCTAATGAAATCTCTGTAAATACAGTAAGTTGTAATTTTTGTGTACAAATAGCAAAGGAGAATGTTTTTATGCCCCAAACTGATCTTCTTGAAAAAATCCAAAAACTTCAAAAGACTGACAAAAAGTGTTGCCAAATTGCTCAGAAGCTAGATCAAGGAGTGGATATAGCACCAAAGTACATGAAAATTTTCTTCCGAGATGATCTCTTGATGTGCGAGGACACTCGAGACTCTCCCATTTTAAATAAATTGCCCAAACTGGTGGTGCCAAAAGAACTAATCCCCCAAGTGTTCGCACTAACACATGATTCTCTAGCAGCTTGTCATCAAGCCTTCCAGAAAACTATTGATCGCATTCGCGAAAATTTTTACTGGCCAGGTATGTCTGCAGATGTCAAGCATCTAGTAGAATCTTGCATTAGTTGCCAACAAAGAAGAGGTTATCGACCTAAACATCTAGCCCCTTTGCAGAGAATGCCAACACCAGAATTTCCATTGGCGAAAGTGAATTTCGATATAATTGGTCCTTTACCGACAACTTTTTCGGGTAACAAGTTCATCGTGACATATATCGATGCTTTTTCTAAGTGGCCTGAAGCATATGCTGTATCCTCTATCACCTCAGACGTTGTAGCGGATACTCTAGCAGACTTCGTTTCAAGGTACGGTGCTCCTAGCTATATTGTTTCCGACAAGGGTAGAAATCTTATATCAGAAGCCATTGAGAGAGTCTATAAAAACTTTGGAATGAAACATATTCACACGTCAGCTTACCACCCAGCAGGTAATTCTCAGATTGAACGTCAAAACAGAACTCTAATTAATGCCCTATGCCATGTTGTCAATGAAAATCAGTCGGACTGGGATACAAAATTAAAATTTGCTCTTTTAGCTCTCAGGACAGCCGTGCATTCTTCTACAAAATTAACTCCAGCTGCAGTAATGTTTGGCAGAAACTTAAATCTCCCCTATAAACTTTTTTCCACCCCCCAAACTTTAAATTATAATGACGCCCCCACCTATTGTGAACTTTTATTCCCTGCTTTGAAGAAAGTGTATGCTGAAGTGCACAGTAGTTTGGTGGAAGTTTCAGAGAAGCAAGAAAAATACAGAGAAAAAACTGCTGTTTCTAAGAATCTTAAAATAGGTGATTCAGTTTGGCTCTTTACACCAGCTGTTAAACCAGGACAATGTAAAAAACTATCTAAATTTAATAATGGTCCCTATACAATAACTGAAAAAATAAATGAGGTAAATTTTAAAATCGCCCTCCAATCAAATTTAAAATTAACGCAAGTGGTACACGTCGATAGGCTGACTGAATTTAAAAACAGGCATGTTGATTTCCAAACAAATGACCAACTGCCGCAGCGTCAATTCGATGATCAATCGAATATTCAGAATCCAACTGCTCCCATTCACCAATCGATTAACGATAACCCAGAACGGCGGACGAAAAAACGCAGGCGCGCGTTTATCATACCAACAGCATCAGCAGTAAACAGGGATGAAGCATTGCCCATGCAATCGACAGCCAACACGTTGCCTTCACTAGCCACCAGCAACGAACCCCTTTCCCCCTCTCTTCCTTCAGCCGAGTTCGAGAACTCACGAGCTGAAACCACCCCCTCCCCCTCCACGGCTGAAAATCCAGTTACGGACACGCCAGATATCGCGGTAGCTAACGAAGTTGTTGAAGCTCAATCCTCTGTTATTCCTTCAACCAGCCGTATTCCGACTTTAATCGAATCTCAGCGCAAACCGACTCATTCGATTCCTTCATCCAGAAATACTTATGGTTTCAGGAACAGGGACAAGCGTCCCAATTATAAACTTTAAGTTGTATTAGTATTGTATTTTTATTTAATAACCTTATATTTTGCTTGTATAATGAATATAGATAGTCTAGTGTTAGTTTTTATTGCATTTTATTTTGTAAAATAAGCTTTTTTGAGTACCTCTACTGTTTGTTTTGATTAGCGGTAACGGTCTGAGCGGTTGTGTTTTCATCACATTTAATGTTCTATATAGCTAATTTTAGTGTAAATAAGGTATATTTAGATAGTTATAGTGCAAATAACCTCTCCGCAGGTATATTTTTGGAATTATGTTATGTTTTTCTCGATTTTTGGGTAATTTCGAGACTTTGCAAATTTTTTGTGCATTTTGAAAATGGGAATCCAAAATTTTTTCCCCCTTTTTTTTTTCATGTAGTACTCCCTGTTTGTGTAATACGATAGTATCCATCGATTTGCATATTATTTATATTTTAATTAATGTTCTAGTTAAGTTCTCAGTAGATGAGTATAAGTGGATTTACAGGATAATACTATATTTGAGGGAACTATTAATTTTACTCATTACTAGATATAATATGTAGGTATTTCGTAGTGTAAGGTAGTATTAGTGTACTGTTTTGTGTAAATATTTTTTTTACCTGAAAAATTTTGAGGTTATTAATTTTGTTCTTGAGTACATTACTTCAATTAAAGTATAGTGGTGTGGTTTTATTGAAAAATTTATAAAATTTTGTCTAGTTCTGTGCTATTTTTTCCTTTTTTTTAAAGGATTTCGTTTGTCAAAATTTTTATTTTTTACTGTATTAATTAAGTTTCTGATGGTGATAATCTTCACCATAGCTTTTGGGTCTTCTTCGCCCCATTATGCTTTTATTTTGGCAATTGTATATAGCACAGATAAATGGGTTGCTCTTCCAATATGCACAGTGTCGCTGTAAGTGCATATGTAAATAACTTACTTCATAGTTTCAACTTGCATATCAATCGACTGGAGAAAGTGTTTCTCAATTTTGACACATTGATACAATTTGTGTTAACTGAATTTTAATTAGTGAAATGTATTTTATTGTGAATTAACTGTATATTGTGCAGATTACCTTTTACCCATTTTTATTCTTTTTGTTTGTGTTTTTATATGCATATACATTACTAGTTAGTATGTTTTTATATATCTGTGTACATCGAGCTAACAATTTATACCTATATTGATATGCATTATTATTGTAATGGATTTGGCGATTCTTTCGATTGGCAATGTTCTCTCCCAAATTTTTATTTGGTTTAAAAAAAAATAATAATTTTGGCAATTTTCAAATTTTTTTTTTGTGGTTTAGCAAACAGTGTTCAGGTAAATACTTTGAATGGAACCTTCCCGATTGATAAGGTTAGTGGTGACTAAAGCAATGTCCAGCCTTGTGTTCATCTTTTAATTTTTTTTGTTATTCTACAGGTGTGTCTAGGATTTTGTTGACAAGTGAGGAGAGTTTTGTGTATGCAAACTCAGGTTATGCATTCCGGACTGTATGCCTTGAGGGGTAGGCTTGCTAAGTGTTTCTTGATAATTCTTCGGACCGAAGTCTGGTTTGTTTGAAATGTTAGGCCCCATTTAGTGATCTCTCCCGCATCCATTGTATTTTTACTCGCACTTTTTACTTAAAAAACAATTTTTTTTTTCAAAAAATTGTGTTTTTTAAATAGAGACGGGGGATTCTTGTTAGAGGTAATTTAATCTAAATTTTTATATTTATATTTTCATTAATATCTTAAAACATTTCTTTTTTATAAACTCATTCTATTTTGATATTTAATCAAACCCCCCTCCTCTTTTTTCTAATTTTTCTTAAACATTATTAATTAAAACTCTTATTTTCAAAATCCAAACATCTGTATTTTTCTGTAAGTCAAGACCACCCAGGATCTTCCTTTTTCACTATGAGATAGTTTTCCACGCAAACAACTTTTACTTGAATTTCTCACGTAATTTCAGGGATCATAAATTCAAAACACACACAGGCAGATTGGATAACGTACAAAAGGCCTTTATAAGAAGTCGTGGGAATAGCTGAAGCATTATTGTCAGTTGTATTGTGTGCAACTTTTATTACCCTCAGAAAAGAGAGTCATAAAACTATTTCGAAGGCTTGTTACGAAGATAACATCAACATATTGCTTTTCGATCGTTGTTTACGAAATAGCAGGTGCAAGCGTGCACGTGGTTTCTTTTTTTTCGTGGGACCCAACAGACGGCTAATTTCCAGGAATTGAAGCTAGGATTTTTTCACCTAGTAACAACTCATCCAATAGGCATGTTATTTTCTCCCCCCACTCAACCAATCAGCGTTGACTTTTTTTACCCCCTGGTCCAACGTTACCAAGGAAACGGAGAGCTAGTTAGCAGAGGCAGTCATGTTTTGAAGCGCGGATAGTTTGGGTGTGTGAGGGTGAAGGGTTCCTTCCCCCACCCCGCCGGTTAGGCAGTGGCGACATTTTTAGAGAGAGAGGCACTCTTTCCAGCGGTAGTAACGGTGAAAGAACGATAGAAAAATACAGGAATGTTGCTCCGTCGAATCTCATTCAGCATGATGTTTTCGAGCACCACGAGTTTTGTGGAATAATAATTTGCATAGTGGGTGAAAAATACTTCCCCGAGGTAGTGTACAAGAATATACAGTCGTAATCAGAACATGAGGTTCTAGAGAACAAAGAATTGAAATATGTTTGAAGTATAACTGTCTATTATTGTCATCATGAGGCGTACAACAAGACCAGTCTCGTGAATAGATCAGTTTTATTAACGTCGTGCGGCGTGCAGCAGGTGATTTAAATTGAATGTGATCAGCGATTGCTTAACCGTGTGAGGAGGCTGAGAGCGTGAAGTGTACGAGTGCTGCCCTTTGCACTTATTTGCAATGTACATTCCGTGAAACTGCCTAAGATGCCTTGTGCAGTGATATAGGATGAGCTCTATTTCGGTTAGAGTTATTTTAATACGGTGAATAACTATCCAACTGAAAATGACAAATTTTGTGGATCAAAAGAAAAACCAAATCCAAAAGTCGATAACTCATGAATCATCATGTATGTACCCTCAGTCTGTATCTAGTGTCTACTACACTGCAGGGATGTGAGTAGAAAAAACCTTATTTTCATTATTATTATTTGTGTTAATAATATTGTTTGTTTGATCATATAATATCTATATATATATATATTTTAGTGAATGATATCCATACTACCTAAGATGACATTTGTTAATAAATACCTGTTTTCTCTTAATAAACCTTCTCTGTTTTCTTTCTAATTTACTATTTTCTTCAATACCTAAAAAAAAAAAAAAAAAAAAAGTTTTCTCTTCAGCATTTTACTTCTTATTTAATCTTATGAGAATCAATCTCCCAAGGATTTATATTAATCTTTTTACTTAATGTCTTTTAATTGATTTAAATATTAATTCTAAAATTAATAAATAAATTAAAGTAATTTTTTTGTATTCCTTAATCATGAAATTCTGAGTAATATTTCAAGCACTAAGCTTGGTGAAAATAAACTATTGTCTTACCAATTGTTAAAATTAATAATATTCAAACTTACTTTATTTAATTAACAGAGACCTTTTACTATTCTTTAATTAATTACAGGACATACATGTCTGAATTAATATATAAAACAATTTTAGTATTTTGATTTAGAGTCTTGTGAGAAGCATTTTATTATAATGAATTACTTATGCAAGATTTAATTATTTACTAATGGTCTCTAAAACAATATTTAATCTATACGATCACAGCTTCAGTGTTGTGAATTCTTGGAATTAATTTTGCATTTTTAATATTTGTTAAATATTATTTTGTTTAACTTATATCATCAATTTTTATACCTGCCCTTTTTGTACTTTCTTTAAAAGAAAGATTTTGTCCCCTTTATTCCAAAATTTTCACTTAGTCTAAATTATTATGTCTATGAAAATTCCTTGTTGTTACCCTTCATATTAATTCTTGAATTCACAATGCTGATTGTTGGGGAATTGGATGTAGTGCAAATTGAGAATCTTGTCAGTGCTTTTAAATGATTAATTCTTATACTATTTTGAATTCAAAACTTAGAATTCAAGTAATTTTAAATTCTTTAAATTTTAATTGTTTCTGTTTAATTTAATCCATTTACTTTTTTTCTAAATTTATTTTAGTTTGAGAATAACTTTGTAAGTAGGCATATTGACAGGATTCATTTCAATTTTTAGTCATAGGTAATTTGCACTTATTCAAATTTTTGCAAAAGGTAATAGTACATAAGCAAGAAAACAAAAAACGACCCAATATCTACAATTAAAAAAATAAAAATTTGCATTAAGCAAAAGACTAATTTATTAGAGAAAATTCCGATTTTTTTTCTTCTTCAGAACATGAAAATTCTGCAATGTTATATTATTAAATTTTATACTTGTTCTTATTATAAAGCTTAAATGTTTGTCGTTGAAAAATTAACACCAACATTTATATACACCATTATTTCCAAACAAAAACTTCGCGTAATAGTCCTACAACATTTGCAATAAAAATCTAGCATGAATTGAGATTTATTATTTTATTGTTTGGAAATACTGGTGTTAAAATTTTTGGTGACATTTCTTCCGTAACAAATATTTAACCTACTAATAATATTAACTTTGACATACTATTTATATTTTCTTTATAAGTTACTAGCTAACCCGCCGGTGTTGCCCGGGCCCGAGATAATTACAATCTCAGAGAAAGGCGTTAATCCCCCCCCCTCCCCATACCCACAAATATAATGAATAATTTGTTCAAGAGAACCACCGTCACCTACATTAACGCGATCATTAAAAAAAGAATTACATTTTTCTGATAATTAGAACATAACGAAGACGCTTCGCTAAAATAGCCGACAGATGACACCCCTTCCCGACCTCAATTTGAAATCTATATATATTAATTAGTTACCTAAATTTTTGTTCATTAGTAAAAATTGGCAATTATTTCCTTTCATTTTCGTAAACTAAATATAGGGATCGGCCAGAGAAACAGACCTCTTTGTAGTTTAGTTTTTAATGAAAGCAGATCCCTGTCTGAAACTTTCTCGGATTGTTTTCACTTTCGCCGGCAGATTTTTGGCAGTTTTTTGCATAAATTAAAAAAAAATTACCGACCGAATTTTTCAAAAATCCCATAGTCAGATGCGATTTTTTTACATATTCATCATACATTACATACATCAGAAATTTTCAAATTAATATCTAAATTAGTTTTCTTAAAATTCGCTAATTAGTATAAAATAATTTCGAATTCGTACATTTCCGCTTGCAAGTCCAATGCGCGGTTCATTTCTTTCGCCATTTTGATTTAAAAGATGTTATTTTAGAAGCGATGGTTAATGAGAATCTAATTAATATCTAGGGTAATTATTAAAATATTAAAATTCTGAGACTAAGGTATACCAGGAGAGGGTTTGGACTACCTAAATCTAAATTTACAGACTTCTAGGTGCGCTAAATTTTCCTAGCCATCGCCAACAGACACACACACAGACACATAGAGCGAAACTTTATTTTATTAGTATAGATTATTGTTTTCACCCTTTTTTAAGTGTGTTGCGGCCCGACTAACCTCGCAAATATATGTTTGCGAATATATGTCCGCGAAAGTAAAAGCTTGAGTATGGCTGCTTTGAAAGCTTCGTAGTGGCACAAATGGAGCTAAACAAGATATGGCTTCATTTGTTGCATGTTTTTGCTTACATTGTGAATTCAGTTTACATAAATAAAACATCACTTTGTACAGTATTAATGGAAAAAGTTTTTCAATTAGAATTTTAGAATGAAGCTTATTAATGTAATTTCATTGATTTAATTTTCAAAAATTATTGCATTAAAATTCAACTTTCTATCGTCTGAAGAATATAATACTTTGGAAAGAATAAAGACAAAGGTAGAAAAAATGTTATTTCTTTTTCCTTTTATACACGTCGAAAAAGTCGATAAATACTTGTTATTAATAGTGCAGAAAATAATCTTTAATACGCCACAGTAAAGAAATAAAAGTAAAAGCAAGTATAAAAATAAAAGCTTTCAAAATTTCGAGTGGTCTATATTGCTATAGGAATTGCACTGTAAAGATTAAAAAAAATATATATATACTTAAACAAAAATCGATAAACTAAATCCGAACTAACTATAAACTCTTTTTCTTAAAAAGCCCGCCTTAAAATTCCAATATCCTTTAAAGATATAGATTTTTTCAATAACCAAAACAAACAAAGATCGATAATTAATTAATTAAATATATATATATATATATATATATCAAAGTAAGGGGTAACACCATTTTGACGCACTGAAATTTAGGCTTTTTCAGAAATATTTTATAAGAAAAAGGAAGTATTTATAAAAATGCATTTACACTCTAATATATTAGCTATCTAGCTGCATACCTTGTGTTGACCGGGCCCGTCATAATAACCTTAAATATACTTAAATCAGTGTTGAATGATTTTATATTTTAAAGCTAAAATCTTTCCAAACAAACCTAAATGTTGAGGGCCCCATTGCCTTCGGCAGCGTACACACTCGAATTTGTATGATTTTACATTTTTAAACAGAAATCTATCCAAAAGACTTAGAGTTGGAAACCTCACTACCTTCGGCAGCGTACACCGGGAGTACTACACACGCTCCGAAGAGTTTTGGCGAATGAACCTGGAATTTGTATAAATTTGTATCTTTAAGCGAAAATCTATCCAAGGAAACGTAGAGTTGGGGCCTCACAATCTTCAATATAATTGATTATCTAGTAAAATGTAAATATATCAAGGGTACTACCTGTAAATACATAATTGTTACTTTACAATTCATATATTCATTCATCTACTTCTTGCATGGTTAATCATGAGGGCAGACATTTCTTAGGGTTGTCTTTTAAAGAATGGAAAATGTTGTTAAACTTAGAAAATTACTGTTACCATCTTGCCAAGAGCTATTATGTATAATGTGTAAATATTGAAATTTGTAAAACATGTAACTTATATAATTATTGTGTATACATTTTTTTTTTTTTTTTTTTTTTAAATCTACTTACCTGTAAAAAACTGTAGCTTTAAATATTGTGTATATAATCTATAATATTCAAACATTGTATAAAATCAGGCACGCCCTGAATAAATAGGGCTGCCATTTGTGAATTAGAGTTTGTATAATTTACTATAATTTACTTTTCAATTTGTAAATGTTTTCCCATGGCACGCCCTGATAAATAGGGCTCCCACTTATGATTGATGGTGTAAGAAATTTTAGTTAATCCGGAGACGGTGGTGTCGTTTGGACGGTAGAGACCTTCCTGCCTTGAGCTTGGGGCTTGTCCCGATCATATGCCAAAAGCGGATCCTCAAGGCGGGTGACAGACAGACAGCCAGTCTATCCTAATCCAAAGTTTCAGATTTCCCTAGTCATCGCCAACAGACGGACACATAGAAAAAGTATATTTCTTTTATTAATATAGATTAACTAGAAGAGAACTGTATTTTTGTTTAGTTTATATATAAAAAAATTGAGGCTTGACAGCTGACTTGCGGGAGCATTTCGAAATAGAGGCTCAAGCGGCAGACATGTAAATTCATCATAAACTTGACATAAAACAATGTAACAGGAGATGAAGTTCGTAGAAATTTTAAAACTACTATTTTGCGGCGATTACAAAACTTTCTTCTATAGTATTTTAATATATTAATTTAAATAGCAGACCAACTACTACAAAGCATTGTGCATTTCTTTGAATTTAAGTCGAAGTTAGAGTTATATATATAAAAAAAAGTAGAATTCAATAGCATCGGCTACTGGGCATTCAAATACAACATTGATAACAAAACAAGTTCAAATATAAGATTTGGTGAATTTCTTTTCTATCCAATAGAAACTAAGATACCGTTTTAATGTTTATATATATGTAAGTTAATGATATGCAAACAGTCGCTTTACTGGAATTATATGAATAAATAACCGATGAACAACAAAATACGAACTTTAATACAGTTCTAAAAATATAATTCTACAATACTTTACATGTAATTTTTTTTTCAATTAATACACTTTTGGTCAAACCTATACAATATATTTACCTTACAGTAATTCAACTAGGCCTAATAGCGCCTTTACCGGCTATATTCATTTTATATACTTGCTTCATAACAAAAATTAGAAAACTGGCTCTTTGCCAAAACTCGCGATCCAAAATATTTACAATTCGCGCATTTAAAATTTTAAATCATGGATAATAGCGCTAGAGTGTCAGTTCATTTGATGATCATTTACGTGAAGTGTTCAAACTGAAATCCTACACATATATCTCATCAAAAAGTCACCTGTAAAAAATGCAGCCAAGTCTCGTAACTCATTTACCGTAAAAAGTACTGAGATCGTATAAAGCCAAGTTTAACTATCTTATTAACTCTGAAATTTTCATTCACAAATCACTTCTAGTCTCTACATCTTTAGTTAATTATTATTTTGTGACTTGGCAATTACGTAGCACGATAATGTGATGTATATAGTTAGTCTTAATCAAATAATACTATAACATATTAAAGTGTAATAACTTCCCTGTGCGTATATAATTTGTCTTAATTAAATTATCCCATCCCATCCCATAACATAGTAAGGTGTCATAACTTCCCTGTGCTGCGTAATTGCCAAGTCACAAAATAATATTTAACTAAAGATGTAGAGACTAGGAGTCATTTGTGAATGAAAATTTCAGAGTTAATAAGATAGTTAAACTTGGCTTTATACGATCTCAGTACTTTTTACGGTAAATGAGTTACGAGACTTGGCTGCATTTTTTACAGGTGACTTTTTGATGAGATTTCACTTCTTTTTGTAAGTAATCCTCCTTTTCTTGATTTTGGGTTCTTTTTGGAGATCATCCACTGATTTTCGCTAAGCCCACACTCTGTCCCTATTATTTACAGGTATCAAAAATTTGAAGCTTTAGTTTCGTTTGCAAAGTACTGTAGATAAAAAGAGATTTCAGGTTCCTAGGCAAGCACTAAGTTATGGGAGGGGGAGTGTCAAAAGTACTCTCAATTGCTTCCAGGATAGGTGCTATCCATCTGAGATATTACTCGCAGCCCTAGATACTTGATATTTAACATAAAAGAACTTTTTAGTATAAAAAGAAAGCCAAAATTAAAATTTCCGGAAATTTCCAATAAATCAAACTATATTCCTTTTTTCGATATATATTTTTTCGATACTATATTCCTTTTTTTTCGTTTTTTTTAGTCTTTTTTAATTATTTACGGATTTTTTAATTTTTCCTTAGTGTTACTTTGTGTACTAAACCCTGCCTTTCTGCCAAATGTCAAGCTTCTAGGACTACAAAATCAAATTATTTTCAAATTTTCGACTTTTTATAAATTTATTGATTTTTCGATTTTAATTCTAAGTTACCTGATTGTCATGCCAATATAGTAATTATTTGATCCGTCTTCTTAGGATCATTTAGGTTCAATTTAGAGATAAATCAAGTGAATCTTAGAGTCACCATGATTTTATTTAGAAAGGACTATCAAGCCATAACCGGCCAGTAATGTCGGGAGGGTAGGGGGTGCTGTGAACATTTTTGTGGGGCTAACATCATTTAACAATCCATATTTCATGTGTGAAGTAAACAGAGTACAACCTGTGAAAGAAAAAAAACCTGTCTATAAAGAAATCGCCTATATCGTAGACAGTCTATAGCGGAACTTTTCTATAACAAAATTCGCAAACGAAAGAAAAGAAAATCATAAAACGGGGGAAATAACATAAAACAATTAGGGGCGTTGTACTAGCTAATAGGACAATTATCTTAAAACTAATGTTTCTAGCAGTACAAAATCAAATTGTTTTCGAATTTTCGATTTCTTAAAGATATTTCGATTTTTCGATTTTATTTTCGAATTTAACGAATATTTTAATTGTTCCTTTTATTGAATAGTAAATACTACCTTTACACCAAGTTTTAAGTTTCTAGGACTACAAGATAAAATTATTTTTAATTTTCGATTTTTTCGAATTTTTTTTATAATTTTCTGGATTTTTTAATTTTTTCTTATTTTGTATCCTTTATTACAAATTTCAAGTTTCTAGCGCTACAAAATCGAATTATTTTGAAATTTTCGATCTTTTTCGAGTTTTTTATTCTATTTTCAAATTTATTGTGTTTTAATTTTTCCTTTTTCTGTATCCTAAACAATAAGTTTACGCCGAATTTTAAGTTCTAAAGCTACAAAATCGATTTTTTTTTCAATTTTTCGAATTTTCGATTTTTTTTTCGAATTTTACAGATTTTTCTTTCTTTCTTTTTTTGTATCCTAAATACTACCTTTATTCCAAATTTTAAGCTTCTAGCTTTACAAAATCGAATTATTTTCAAATTTTCGTTTTTTTTTTGATTTTTTGATTTTATTTTCAATTTTTGTTGTGTTTTTAATTTTTTCTTTTTCTGAATCCTAAACACTACCTTTACACCAAATTTTCAGTTTCTAAGACTACGAGATCATATTATTTTCAAATTCTCTCTTTTTCTTTCTTTCTTTCTATTTTTTTTTTTTTTTTTTTTTTTTTTGAATTTTTCGATTTTTTTTTTTGAATTATCCATATTTTTTAATGTTTCCTTATTTAGTATCTTAAATATTACCTTTATTCCAAATTTCAAGTTTCTAGCGCTATAAAATCGAACTATTTTCAAAATTTCCTTATTTTTCTATTTCTTTCGATTTTTTTATTTTATTTTCGAATTTTATTGCGTTTTTATTTTAACTTATTCTGAATCCTAAACACTATCTTTACCGCGAATTTTAAGTTTCTAAGGCCAAAAGATCAAAGTATTTTAATTTTTTTCAATTTTTTTCGAATTTTTCGATTTTTTGATTTTTTTTTCGATTTTTCTGGATTTTTTAATTTTTCCTTATTATATTAATATTAATTCCTTATTATATTAATATCCTTATTATATTAATATTTCCTTATTTAATTTTTCCTTACTACCTTTATTCCGAATTCCAAGTTTCTAGCGCAACAAAATTGGATTATTTGAAATTTTTTGATTTTTCTATTTTATTTTCAATTTTTTTTTGTGTTTTTGATGTTTTCTTTTTCTGAATTCTAAACATTACCTTCACACCAAATTTTAAGTTTTTAAGACCACAAGATCGTGTTATTTTCAATTTTCAATTTTGTTCGATTTTTTTTAATTTTCGAATGTTTTTTTTTTTTAATTTTCCGGATTTTATAATTTTTCCTTTCTTTGTATCCGAAACACTAGCTTTATTCCAAATTTTAAGTTTCTCTGGCTGCGGGATCTACCCAATCTTTTTGATGACGCGAGAGTGAGTGAGTGTGAGAGTGGCAAAAAATCGAAACTTTGAGTTCATATATCGTCTGCACTAATTTATGGGTATTTTTTTAATTATCCATATTTTTTAATTTTTCCTTATTTAGTATCTTAAATATTACCTTTATTCCAAATTTCAAATTTCTAGCGCTATGAAATCGAATTATTTTTCGATTTTTCCGATTTTTTGATTTTATTTTCGAATTTTATTACGTTTTTTTATTTTAACTTATTCTGAATACTAAACACTATCTTTACTGTGAATTTTAAGTTTCTAAGGCTAAAAAATCAAATTATTTTAATTTTTTCAATTTTTTTTGAATTTTTCGAATTTTTGAATTTTTTTTTCGAATTTTCCGGAATTTTTAATTTTTTCTTATTTTGCATCCTAAATACTACCTTTATTCCGAATTCCAAGTTTCTAGCGCAACAAAATCGGATTATTTGAAAATTTTCGATTTTTTTCGATTTTTCGATTTTTTCAATTTTGCTTTCGATTTTTTTTGGTGTTTTTGATGTTTTCTTTTTCTGGATACTAAACACTACCTTCACACCGAATCTTAAGTTTCTAAAACTACAAGATCGTATTATTTTCAATTTTCAATTTTGATGGAATTTGTTGAATTTTCGTATGTTTTTTTTTTCGAATTTTCCGGATTTTATAATTTTTCCTTTCTTTGTATCCTAAACACTGGCTTTTTTCCAAATGTCAAGTATCTAGGGTTACGGTATCTACCTAATCTTTTTGATGACGCGTGAACGAGTGAGTGAGTGAGTGACAAAAAATCGAATGTTTGAGTTCATATATCGTCTGAACTAGAAAAGACAGAAAGTTGTAATTTAAAATTTTGGTCCTGTGTGCCAAATACTCTAGAAAAACGAAGTTTTAAATTTTTGGGATACTTCAGCGCGGAGATATGGGGGAGTCAAAAGTGCCCTGAGTTGCTTCCAGAAAAGTATGCTTACGGCTGTCCTCCTTACGGCTGCTATGCCTCCAGATTAAATAAAATATAGCATAACAGCGTTCCCTGCTGAGTGTATGAAGTCAAAATTGAAGCAACATAAATTTTAGTTAATATTTTTCTAATTAAATTTAGTGAAATTCCATCCTGTATATGCCGAAATATAGCTATCATGGAAATAGTGAAAAACCTTAGCAGAGCCCTTTGTTGATTGAACAAATCTAAAACTGAAACAACATAATTTTTAATAAATGTCTTGGATGTTAAATTCACTGAAATTCCACCCCATGAATCCCGAGATAAAGCTATCACAGAAACCCTGAAAAAGACTGTACAGCACCGCCACCTGTTGAGCAAGATGCACCGAAACTAATCAGTACCAATATATGCCAAGGTCTAATGGTCTAACTGGAAGCGAAGTTTGACGTATCCTGTAGATACCGAGATATAGCTGTCATGGAAATCATGCAAAACACAGCAGCGCCACTTGTTGAGCAAGATGCACCGAAACCTAATCAGTACCAACTTATGTCAAGGTCTAACGACGCAAAGTTTGATGTAATTCCATCCGATTGATACCGAGATGTAGCTGTTCTAAAATCATGCAAAATACAGCAGTGCCACATGTTGAGCAAGATGTACCGAAACCCAATTTATGGTAAGGTCTAAAGGTCTAACTGGATGCGAAGTTTGACGTAATTCCATTCCATTCATACCGAGATTTAACTGTTATGGATATCATGCAAAACACAGCAGCGCCACTTGTTGAGCAAGATGCACCGAAACCTAATCAGTACCAATTTATGTCAAGGTATAACGACGCAAAGTTTGATGTAATTAAATCCGATTGATACCAAGATGTAGCTGTTCTGAAATCATGCAAAATACAGCAGTGCCACCTGTTGAGCAAGATGTACCGAAACCCAATTTATGGTAAGGTCTAAAGGTCTAACTGGATGCGAAGTTTGACGTAATTCCATTCCATAGATACCGAGATTGAGCTGTCATGAAAACCATGCAAAAAACGGCAGCGCCACTTGTTGAGCATGATGCATCGAAACCTAATCAGTACTGTAGCATAATTAAATTAAAAGACTTGCTGGTGCAACATTATTTTTAATCACATTACTTCACAGTACACAGCAAAATTACAAAATACAAGAAGCGACACACATGTAGTTTTCCAGTTGGTGGGTTTAAAGTTTTTTGGATGTCAGGACGCCCATTTACCTTTCCGGGCAAAACTTAGATTTCACAGCACAAGGGCCGAAGGACGTTTTTCTCTCTCTAGAGAAAACTACTGGACTCCTCTGCTCGGAGATCACAACAGAATTACCTCCTTTTGCCTCTCAAGATTTGAGTATATATCGTAGATGAATTTCAAGTAGTTCAATGACTTAAAAACACATGCTAGTGGCTTTTGAAGTGGTTGAATGTTAGAGTTCTGGTCTTAAGTACTACGAATTTATCGTGCAATAAAAGTCTGTATAGTGTCAGATCAGAAGAAGCGCGATAAAATTTATATGTACTTGGAAAGTCTAATAAACTCTTGAGAATATTTATACGTGTGCATCTGGAATCGATTTGCAGTTTCAGTTGAAAAAAGTAATACTTAACAATGTTTTTTTTTATATAGCAGTAGCACTTAGACAAACATCTATACACTACTAGGACTTCCCTCAAAGGGATTAGTCTGAGTGATATTGCTGAGAACATAAAGTTAACAATTACGATATAAAGAAGATATCAACAAGAATCTAAGTGAATATCAGCATATGATAGACAAGAGATAGATAAAGATACAACATATGAAAAATAGCAAATTAAATGATATAATTACAAAATATCATATATAAATTCATATACTGTTATGTTTTCATATGCATTTTTTTATAACATTTGGCAAATCATCTCATTTTCTTAAGCGGGAATTGCCCAAAACTTAAAAAAAAAAAAAAAACGCCGGATCTTTTAAAACGATATTTTTAAAGTCACATAATCTGATTTGCAGCCAATAGCGTATTTTAGCAAGCGTAGTTTAACGCAAATTTAATTTAATTTTTGCAACATTTTCTTTATGACAAATATCTAAATAAAATATTAAAAATAAAATATTAAATATTGAAATATTAAATCAAATATTTAATATTTGAATTAAAAAAATTTCCTTTGTTTATTTGTATAACTATTTATAGAAACTCGTATACTTCAAACCACATTGATAACATGCTTTGCTACAAACGTGTCTACCAGTCTAACTACTCGTATGTCTTAGCTGTGTCTCTCTCCGAACTCATCTGTCTACTGTCTCTCTACTCTTCTGTATACCCGTCTCAGTATCCGTCTGTCTTTCTATCCGACTTTTTAATCGTGTCTCTACCTGTCTCGCTTCCCGTTACACTACCCGTCTATCAACACGTCTGTCTGTCTATATACCCCTCTCTCTCTATCCGTCTGTCAAGTCGTCTCTGTACTCGTCTCTCTATCCACCACGCTACCCGTCTCCCTACCCATCTCACTACGTTAGCTTATCTCTGTCGCTATCCGCCTCTCTACCCGTCTGTCTACCCGTTTGTTTACACGTCTATCTATCTCTCGCCAACTCTTCCTAATATTTAAACAATTTAGTAAACGGAAGCCGTTTATCTGTTATTAAATGCAAACAGGAGTAATTTATCTAAAAAGTGTAATCAGATGCAATTTTTTTAAATACATACATAAACCAGCATAATAATTCACCAGTTTTATTTTCATAGTAGTTTATGTCATTTGACAGTAAATCTCAACTTCTTCAACCCGAACTGCGTTAAGCTTTTTAAAAAAGCCCCAAGGTCTGTATAACTGGGAAGGGGAATTGTCCTCAGGGCTATTAGATACATGTTATTAAGTTAAGTGAAAGTTTCGTAATCGGGTTCGCAGCCAATTTCTTATGTCAGAAAGCGTGGCTTCACGCCATTTTAAATTCATTTCTGTAACTTTCTTTTTCTTTTTTTTGGTGAGTGGTTGGGGGGGGGGAGGGGGTTCCAAATATATACACTTAAATTCAAACGTTTGCCCCCATGTTAATATTAGTGTTGTTTGTATTATCAATTAATACTTTGTCGATCGAGCTTCATTCGAAACAAATGTAAAAGACATCTACAGTTTTTTTTTCTAGGAGAAAGTTCCGTAATCGGGCCCTAAGCTAATCGGAGAATTTAATATCATTATTGTTTCTAACTCTTATAGAGTTAAAACAATATTGTAGCTAGCATTATTACTCTTGTTTGTGACCAACCTCTTCTGTGTATCGGAATGGGGAAAAGTTCCGTATCATGTACTGGTTGGTGCCAAAGGCAGTTTTAGAATCTTACCAAATTTTTCTAGAGAGCGGAAAAACATGTTTTTTAAAATATTTACAAATATACGTTTATTAAACCATGTTTTTGAGCCTTTTTAAAAAATTAAGTACGGTGCTAAAATAAAATTTTATTGCCATTTTCGATATTTTAATAAGAAATGAAAATACAAAACAAACAAATTTAGCAAAACTAAGCCATTTTTAGGTACTTCTCTATTATCCCGTCGACCACTTTTCATAACAAAAAACTATCGCCAAACTGTAAGATTAAACGCCAAAAATACAGTCCCATTCACTTGATGCCAGAAGCATTATACGTATTTGTTATGCCATCAAGTGGTTTTTAATTCGACATTTGCGTGTATTTTTCATTATGTTTTACTGCTTTATTAGTTATTTCATTCATTAAAATAACAATTGTGTTCTTAAATTCTTATATTTTATTTATTTTGATATTTCAATGGCAACGTTCTCCCGTTTATTTAGCGTTACAGTTTGGCGATAGTTTTTTGTTATGAAAAGTGGTCGACGGGATAATAGAGAAGTACCCATTTTTGTGATAAATAATTGTTATTGCCAGGGGGGCAAATTGTAAACAATTAATAAGCGAACTAAAAAAATTACCGGAAATAATTTGTGGGAATCTCAGGAAAGAAATATCTGATATAAATAGCATTTAAAATCTTAAAATGGAGAAGTGGTCCGTATAAAAATGCAAAATATTATACACCTGATATAAGAATTTTTTAATTTTTTTATATTTCCGAAAGCACAGATAAAAGGGTAAAAATCCCGGCACAGATGGCATATACTCACCACGTTGGCGCGATTTTTCCCCCGCCCCTTTGGCGAAAACTGTTTGTTGTGTTTGTTTACTTTTATTTTTTATTTTAATTCTATAGATTATTTTTATATGTATATCAATATTAATTTAGGCACAGATGTCATGTACGCACCAGATTGGCGCGATTTTTTCCCCCGCCAATTTGGCGAAAACTTTGTTTTTGAATATTAGTTACAAATACCATACAATAATAGCACGTAATTTTTTATTTCAATATAAAAATAAAATAACGTAATAAATGAAATAGCTCCTATTATTCAAAAATGGGAAATAAAAATAAATAAATGATAGTTTGATATAAATAAATATTGATATATATAATAAAAACAATTTATATAATTAAAATAAAAAATAAAAGTTAATAAACAACAATTGAAACAAAATAACCGGGTTACCATGTGAGGCATAAAATTGCCATTTTGTTGCAATCGCGCCAATGTGGTGCGTATATGACATACGCGCCTTTATTTATATTAAACTATTATTTATTTATTTTTATTTCCTTTCTTAAAATAATAGAAGCTGTTTCATTTATTACGTTATTTTATATTTATATTGA
This sequence comes from Maratus michaelseni, assembly GCA_963931845.1. Classification (NCBI taxonomy): domain Eukaryota; kingdom Metazoa; phylum Arthropoda; class Arachnida; order Araneae; family Salticidae; genus Maratus; species Maratus michaelseni. Next base: position 94,309,769 of record OZ007597.1, on the reverse strand, counting down.
AATAAAAAATCACGTGTACTATTTGTCACACTATTTGTAACTAATATTCAAAAACAAAGTTTTCCCCAAGCTGGTGGAGAGAAAAATCGCGCCAAAGTGGTGCGTATATGACATCTGTGCCTTGTTTCATTTCACATAGAGGTACTGCTCTATTATCCCGTCGACCACTTTTCATAACAAAAAACTATCGCCAAACTGTTAGATTAAACGCCAAAAATGCAGTCCCATTTACTTGATATCAGAAGCATTATACGTGTTTGTTACGTCATCAAGTGGTTTTCAACGCTACATTTGCGTGTATTTTTCATTATGTTTTACTGATTTATTAGTTATTTCATTCATTAAAATAACAATTTTGTCCTTAAATTCTTATATTTTATTTATTTTGATATTTCAATGACAACGTTCTCCCGTTTATTTGGCGATAGTTTTTTGTTATGAAAAGTGGTCGACGGGATAATAGAGAAGTACCCACATATGTATTGGTACTTTTATGTTAACTTGGCGCAGTTGATAAATTGCCAAATATTTTTCTCATAACATCTTCATATTGCATTCATTTCATTTAAATATAAATCTTTCACTGATTCATTTGAAATACATACATTAAAAATACACGTCTTTCACTCATTTAATTTAAAATACACGCCTTTCACTAATTCCATTTAAAATACTAAAAAGGAAAAGAAAATATGAAATAATGCCACAAATCGAAACTTTTTATTTAAACATCAAAGAATTGTTCCTAACATACACACGCGAAATAAAAAAGCTGCTAATGGTGTGATTTACGCCAAATCTCTAATACTAATACTACTCTTACTAATCTCTAATACTTTTCAAACAGAAAAAATTCCAGATTAACTTTCCATTTTTATTAAATTGAAATATATCTCATTGTGCTGAATATTAGTGCTTGCATATTTTTTTGCTCCATGTACTCCATGAACTTTTCAATTCCGATTGTCTACGAAAATTTCCCACCGGTGAAAATGACGTACGCACAAAATTTAGTGACGTATGTACTTTAATTGTGCTTTTTTATCTATTAGGTAGCTTTCAATACAAAAAAGTATAAAGCTACCTATTGCAGCCGTTCGGAGGAAAGCAGTTCCGGAAAATTTCGATATATTTTCACCGATCATGACCCCCAGACCCCAAAACCACCCTCCGTTCAAATGTTGATTTATATATATATATATATATATATATATATCTCCATATATATATATATATATATCTGACCTATGTCATACGGTAACGCTCGTATTTATAAATCAATTTTGATGAAACTAATTGTATGTATTAAGCTCACCAATGTCTCGACCGAGTTCGTTGGCCAGCTTGGTCCGCCATTTTGTTTCAAGATGGCGGCCAATTAAAAATTTAAAACTAAAATAAATGTACAAAAAAGTTAAAAATTCAAATTTATTTTTTAATTCAGTGTTAGGCCTTGAAACGAGGATTCCAGAGCATTTTTTGTTTTAAATTTATCTTAAACAAGAACGAAAAATCATGCGTCAAGCATAGATTATGTAACACTTTCCAACGCTTCCAAAATAATTTTACGAATCATACTCTTTTATAAGCTAAAAGATAACATCTAAGTAATCCGAATACTTTATTCAGCCCTGTATAGGATCTATAGATTTGTATATATACTACATAGGATGCTAAATTTTAGTTCAGTTAGGAAACACGTAGCACAGTTTAAAATTCTCCGTCTGGAGTTAAATAATACGGAAATGTGTTCCCGAACTTTTGTACTTCCCTGTATAGGATCTACAGAATTTATACACACCACGTAATATACAAAAAGCGATTTAAAATTAAAATCGCATTCAGTAACTTAAAACGCACTTCCAGGAATTATTGTTAACATACAGTAGAGAATTCTTTTGTGTGTCCCTGTAAATGAACGATGACTGCTATACACACAATATTCTGTAGTAAGTCTCTTGTAATGAACCTTATATAAATTTCAATGCGTTTAAAATAGTGAAACATTATTTAAATAAACCGCAGACGATTTTTCTCCATAGACGTAATGTAACGGAATTCTTTTGACTGTCCCTGTAAAGTAAGTATAAGTGCTATGCACACCCTATTCCATATTAAGCTTCTTCTAATGCACCTTAGTGATATATATAAATTTCAATGCGTTTAAAGTATTGAAACATTATTTAAATAAACCGCAAATGATTTTTCCCCATAGACCGCAATGTAACGGAATTCTTTTGAGTGTCCCTGTAAAAAAACTATAAGTGCTACACACTTCCGTTGAAATAGGGAACATGCTATAGATAACGATTATAACATATAAAATTTGCAGGGCAATCCGAGCATATTTACGGGAGTTAGAGCACGGACAGACGGCAGACGGCAGACGGCCAGACGGCCAGACGGCATACGGCCAGACGGCCAGACGGCAGACGGCCAGACAAACCGAAGTCATAAACACTTTTCAACTAGGTTGGAAAGTGTTAAAAACGGCTGAGATAGAGCAGTTTGAAATTCTAGGGTGGCTGACATTTTGATACAAGACAGCACATTACAAAAATTTTCATTGTTGTAATAATTTTCCCAATCAAACGCATAAAACTATATATTCATATCCGTTAGCGCCAAATTCTCGCCAAACTTGGCGACATTTGGCGAAATATCGCCAAATTTGGCGACCAAAATAAGTCTTCATAAATGAAGCCAATTTGGCTATTGCTCAATAATTTGGCGAATTTCTTATTCAAATTCAGTATTAACGAATCTTTTGTAAACGTTTTATTTGCATTTTAACTTGCTGTTTTCGTGTAACATTAGCTAAAATTTTAAAACGAAGATATAGGAAAGCTACCTTTTCCTCCCGGTACAGGCCGGAAGGACTTTTTTTTAATATAATTTCCAAACGGTTTGACATTTATTCTTGGTAATAAATTGACGTCGTTGTCACGTTTATAGGTACCTGCTGTAAAAATTTGAACGAAATCCGTTAAATATTTTTTGAGTTATGCTTGACGAAAGGTTTTAATATCCATCGTAGCTATATATGGGGCAAAGTAATATAATGTGTATGAGTCTTCGTTGCACTCAGACAATTATATGCCACCAAATCAATTGAAGAATAAACAGAACAACAAACGAAACAAGAGTGACATAAAGACTATAGGGAAAACAAAAAGTCAACTGTAAACAGGGAATACAATCAATTAGGCTGATGTTCTGAGGTCCTCATTAGTTCCCTGCCCCCCTCCCTCCCCCAATATCTGCCGGATATACTGTTACTTGATAGTGCGGGGTACAGTGGTAAATGCTGTGCATTCAAGATTACATCCTCTCCACAAATAGGGAAATTTGAACTTTCAAGAATACAAAATCTGAAAAGTTAATTAGGTAGACAATCGTGTTCCGTGGCAAGTCTAAATAAGGAAACACTTGTTCTTCTTGGTGCTGTATAGGAACATGAGATATTGCATTTTTCCATTCTTTATTTTCGATTTCACTTAGTTTTCTCCTTTCATATTGAGAATCCATTTTTCTCTTTATAATTCTTGATATTGAATTGAAAGGTATTTCATTGCTTGCTGTTTGTATTATTTTAGTTCCTTTTTAGCTCACAGGCTATCAAAGCCTGAGAGCTTATATGCCCGCCGGTTCTGTACGTACGTATGTATGTATGTACGTAACGCGATAACTCTTCATAGAACTAACCGTTTTACTTAAAATTTTGTTTATAGGTTCCTTGTGATAAGGCGCTTCCCTGATTAGTTTTGGAGGTTCATTGGTTAAGCATAAAGGGGGGAAACGGGGGGCTAACCACCATAATTTAGATAAATGGGTTTTTCATGCAGAATTATCCGATTTTCTTCAAATTTTGTATATCGGTTCATTTTGATAATGCGCTTCTGTCAATAGTTTTGGGGGTTCATTGGTTAAGTATAAAAGGGGAAAGGGGGGATACCCCACCCCTAATTTAGATAAATGAGTTTTTCTTGCAGAATTATCCGATTTTCTTCAAATTTTGTATATAGGTTCATTGTGATAATGCGCTTCTCTGAATAGTTTTGGGGGGTCATTGGTTAAGTATAAGGGGGAAAGAGGGGGGATAACCCCCCCCCTAATTTAGATAAATGAGTTTTTCATGCAGAATTATCCGATTTTCTTCAAATTTTGTATATAGGTTCATTTTGATAATGTGCTTCTGTCAATAGTTTTGGGGGTTCATTGGTTAAGTATAAAGGGGGAAAGGGGGATCCCCCCCCCTAATTTAGATAAATGAGTTTTTCATGCAGAATTATCCAATTTTCTTCAAATTTTGTATATAGGTTCATTGTGGTAATGCGCTTCTCTGAATAGTTTTGGGGGGTCATTGGTTAAGTATAAAGGTGGAAAGGGGGGCTAATCCCCCCTTAATTTAGATAAATGGGTTTTTCATGCAGAATTATCCCATTTTCTTCAAATTTTGTATATAGGTTCATTTTGATAATGCACTTCTGTCAATAGTTTTGGGGGTTCATTGTTTAAGTATAAAGGGGGAAAGGGGGGATAACCCCCCTAATTTAGATAAATGGGTTTTTCGTGCAGAATTATCCGATTTTCTTCAAATTTTGTATATAGGTTCATTGTGATAATGCGCTTCTCTGAATAGTTTTGGGGGGTCATTGGTTAAGTATAAAGGTGGAAAGGGGGGCTAATCCCCCCTTAATTTAGATAAATGGGTTTTTCATGCAGAATTATCCCATTTTCTTCAAATTTTGTATATAGGTTCATTTTGATAATGCGCTTCTGTCAATAGTTTTGGGGGTTCATTGGTTAAGTATAAAGGGGGAAAGGGGGGGGATAACCGCCCCCCCCTAATTTAGATAAATGAGTTTTTCATGCAGAATTATCCGATTTTCTTCAAATTTTGTATATAGGTTCATTTTGATAATGTGCTTCTGTCAATAGTTTTGGGGGTTCATTGGTTAAGTATAAAGGGGGAAAGGGGGGATCCCCCCCTAATTTAGATAAATGAGTTTTTCATGCAGAATTATCCCATTTTCTTCAAATTTTGTATATAGGTTCATTGTGGTAATGCGCTTCTCTGAATAGTTTTGGGGGGTCATTGGTTAAGTATAAAGGTGGAAAGGGGGGCTAATCCCCCCTTAATTTAGATAAATGGGTTTTTCATGCAGAATTATCCCATTTTCTTCAAATTTTGTATATAGGTTCATTTTGATAATGCGCTTCTGTCAATAGTTTTGGGGGTTCATTGTTTAAGTATAAAGGGGGAAAGGGGGGGATAACCCCCCTAATTTAGATAAATGGGTTTTTCGTGCAGAATTATCCGATTTTCTTCAAATTTTGTATATATATTTATTGTAATTAGAGACTTCGCTGATTAGTTTAAGGGGTTCATTAGTTAACTATGGGGGGGGGGGGTAACGGGGGGGATGACCCCCCCTTAATATATTGTTGATTTCTTTATTTTTCGAGGGGCATATTTCAAATTCTTTGAAATAAGAGTATAATATACAATTAGTGTGAATAGCCTGTGAGCTCAATGCCCTCAGTTTAACTGGGCAGTTTTTTTTTTATTTGGCTAGTTGGTCAGCCACTTCATTCCCGTGTATTCCGCAATGGGCGGGGATCCATTGTAGTTCCCATCCTTTCCACTCTCTTTTAGTTGTTTAAAATTTTTCCTGCAGTCCTCAATTCTTCTTGAGTCGGGGATCTTAAATGAAGTTATTGCTTGAATAGCAGAGATTGAATCCGATAAGATAACTGATTTTTTTAAATATTTTTCTCGTATAATTAGCTGTTGTGTGGCAATACAGATAGCCTGCACCTCTGCATCGAACGGTGTTGTGTTTGTTCCCAAGGATGCATAAAATGTGAAGAGTTCCGAGTAGATTCCAGCACCTGCATTCTCTTCCAAAGAGAGTTTGGAGCCGTCCGTATAAACGTGGAGCCATTCTTTTATGAGGTATCTAGTATAAATAATTTCCTTTGCATATGCATGTAACTCTTTATCCCCATCATCCTTTTTCCTAATTGGATACAGCAAATCAGTGTTACCTCGTATACAAGGTAACTCTGTTGGGTTCAACATTGGAAACAGCTTTTCAGGATTACTAGGAATTGTAACTTGTTCAATGTTCTTGTATACAACTTAAGACTTCCAATTAGTGAGTCAGACTTTGTTACAGTACCAATTTTTGTCAAGGTCTAACTGGATACGAAGTTTGGCGTAATTCCATTCCATATTACACGGGCATATAGCTGTCGTGGAAATCATGCAAAAGACAGCATAACAGCGTCATATGTTGGGGTACACACTCGTACATTGAAACTTAATTCGTAGCTATTTCTGTCAAGGTCTAATTGAATATGAAGTTTGATTAAATTCATTGCATTGAGATAGAGTGACTACAAAGTGTTACACACAGACTAACAGACAGACTTTTTCCATTAATAGTCAAATCATGTTCTGGACATCACAAAATGTGATATTTATTAAAAAAAACGGAAGTCGAAAATTTTTACGATACTAATAATTTCTTTCTATGTATACAGAAAGTAAAAATATGTATTTTTAGTCAAATGGCATCGCTTTAAAGTAAAATATAAGTTTTCAACCACTTATTTCGTTACTTCCAGTTACATACGTAGAACAGCGAGAAATCAATATTTTGAAAAAAAAAAATATCCTTACGTATTTCTTTAAAAAAAAAACAAGTGATGGTTAATTTACAAAAAATATTAAGTTGATTCATTGAAAATTGCCGGAGGTAGAGTGTACACCAATACTGAAAATGCGGTTTATTCATTTATAAATAATGAAATTTTAAATTTTGTAAATAATTTTAAGTGTAGCTATTAATATTCTATACATGTTTGTCATTCGAACCCATTTTACAGAATTAAATTCAGTTAATTCTAACAAAAAGAGATGAATATATATTTTGGAGGGGGATTTAGGGACATAAATTTTATTGTTATCTTATTGTAGATTTATTTTTTTACTAATTGAACAGAGGCGAGTGTTAAGAATCTTTAATAAGCTTTATTGTGAATTCAAATAATTCAATTTAATATACATATTTTTTAAATGGAGATGGGGTAAATTCCATTACTAAAGATTAATTAATAAAGTTTATATATTTTTATTTTGAATAAATTATTTAAAGTAATATTTTTACATAAGCTAAATGAATTCCATATACATGTGTATAAACAGAAAACAATCCTCTTTAATAAAAAGGTATGTGTTGCTGACGACTGGGATTTTCGCTTATCGTTGCCACAGATTAATCTCGGAAAATGAAACATTTGAAGTTACTGAAAAAATTAATAGCTCGAAAAGTATTTGTCAGAAAATTGTTAGACAAACTGCGTTAGAAAGGTAAAAAATTGTATTTTTCTTGATATAAATTTTAAATCTAATGATTATGCCGTTTTTTATATATTGAATTAAAAAAATTACCAAATTTTACAATGGAGTACCATAGCGAAATGTTCACGCATAAAAATATAATGATAACGGTATTGTGTCCTGACGTATATATACTGACTATAGCACGAGTCACAACTTATAGCCTTATTATTCTGTTAAAATATAAAAATTAATTATGATGTCGCGAGTGCATGATTTTTATTTAATTCTCGACGAGTAGCATATTTTTGTCCACCTCAATGAGGCATATCAATTTCATTATATTTGAAGTATTGTAAATTGTAACTTCATTCAAATCCCATTTGAATCCAGCGGAAATGATTTTTCCCCATAGACACCATAATGTAAACCACATACACACCATAATTTAACACAATTATTCATTTTTTTTTTATGCTGACCTATTCCATAGTAAAGTCTACAGAGAATTGGCCTAATTTGTCCTTAACAGCCCAAATGTTACGTTAAAAATGTAATAACGCAATAGCGTTCGTATCGTTTTCAGAAATGCAGAAGGACATTCCAAGTAAAGATCCACAGTGTTTTAAAATACAAGGTCAAATTCAAAGTCAATATTTCACTTGATTAAAGGTGCGTTAAGAGAAATTGACCAGCGTAGCGGGCGTAGCTTGCTAGTCACTTATAAACACTGATAAAGGATGTTAGAGTCCTGCACGGGTGGGGTTGTACCCGACCCGAAACCGAAAAATAATTTAATAAACCTGTAACCTAATCCAAACTCGATAAACTGTAACCCAAACCCGAAATATTCAAACGGGTTCTGTTTGAATATTCCAGAAAGAAAATAAAGCATAAACAAGAAAAAGAAAGAAAATTAATGCTTTATTTTAATACAATTATCGAAAACTAGTCTACAATTATATCTCTAATATCGATTTTATCTATTTGTATAAAAATGAACAACTAATTAATATTCAAATATATATCTATTTTTTTCATTTGAAAAAATATTTATGATTTTCTTTTGAAAAATCGGGACAATCCGAACCCGATCCGAAAGAGTCAAAACCGAACACGAAACATTTAAAGTCAACCCGACCCGAATCGAAACGAACCGCAGTCGGGTAAAATCGGGATCCCCGACCCGATGCAATACTCCAGTGGATGATAATCTTTCTTTAGATTAATTTTTCCCAAGCGATTCCTCATCTCTGTTGGTTACTCAATAGTTTCTTGTCTGAAAATCGTACAAATCGATTTGCTTCTTTTATTGTGTCCCCAGATGATTTGGTAACGAACTCACTGGGTAGATAATAATTTTCTTTATCCTCTTCAAATCTGATGCTTGAATAAGTCCACATTCATTGTCTTTATACACACATAATACTATTTTTAATAATATTCTCATACAGTAAGAAATTTAATTGCTTAGTTAATGTTCTACAGAGCTTATTAGGTGCGTTCGTAATTATATAAATACGTAGCACCTATAGTCGTCGTTTGGTCCGTCCGTCTGTCCGTCCGTCTGTCTGTCTGTCCGTCCGTCTGTCTGTCCGTCCGCATATAACAACGCAAAAACTACCCAACCAAATGGTTTGCAATTTAAAATATATTATCTTTGCAGAATTTTGTCGAGACATTTCAAATTTTATTAAAATCGAATCAAAACTTTAGGAGATATTAATAAAAATATTTATTAAGAAATTTGATTTTTTTTTTTAAATCGGTGCTTTTTTGTTAGAGGAGCTTCCGATGGATGTTAAATCGTCAAGCGACCGAGATACTTATTTTATTACAGAAATTAATCTGCAGACGATATAATTCATTTCACAGAATTAAAAATCATCAAGATCTGAATATTTATATAACTAGCTGATACATATATATCTGAATATTTATATAACTAGTTAAGATATTTGTATGAACAGTGTCATAAAATATATACTTAACTAGCTGTTTAGCCCGTTCTACGCACGGGATATCATGAATTTAATTCTAAAACGTGCGTACGAACGCACCTCGTTTGTAACGTTTGACGTACAATTTCCAACTTGTTTTATTTTTTTTACAGCAAGTATAATTGTTTAAGTTAAATAATTATGAAAATTACTAAGTCAAAAAAAAAGAAAAAAAAAAAGAAAGAAAGAAAAAAAAAATGAGGTAACTTTAAAGTATAAACATTCATCTATATAGAAGTGAAGTCAAAATCTGAAAAAATATTGCGTTTATTACTTACCCATCATACGTAGTATAGGGTGTCTTGTAATCGGTTTAAAAATCGAAAAGTTTTTTGTGACTGATTTACACGTTTCAGACACTGAAGATTCCGAAAAACATATTTTTAGAAAAAAAAAATTGCCGTCCGTCTGTGTGTGTGCCTGTAAACGCTCTATCTCCCGAACAAATTGAGATAGAGACTTGAAATATGATATGTACTTAGCATGTAATAATGAGAACTAGCTCTTTGAATTTCAGTAACCTCGGTTACCCGGAACTATTTTTTTCGGACTCTCGAAATATTAATCCTGATAAAAGGTATATAAAAATTTTCGAAATTGTTTATTTTAAGGAGAGAATATAAAAGACATTAAAAAACATAAATTTTGCATAAAGAAGAAGTCGATCGGATAATGAGTTGCCGAGATATTTGGAATCCTATTTTCCACATTCGTCGATTTTTCATGACCCTGTATTTCATTCAAATTTCAATTCAAAGATACATTTTAATTGGAAATGAGACGCTTAATCCGACGCAGCAAACCGTTAGTTATTATGATTTATCATTTTTTGAGTTATAAGCAGAGCTTTACAAATTTGAAAATATCTAGTAGCCAGGTATAAATTCTAGTTGCCAGTAAAAAATTTTACCCCCCCCCCCTTCGTTATTGAGTTTCAAAAAGCAACACAATTTTTTTTTTTTATGAATTAAGTGAAAAAGAATAACAAACATAGTTTAGAATTATTAGTTACATAGTTTAGAATAGCACATAATTAGAAAAGATAATAAAACTAAGTTTTCTAAGGAAACTTATGAAAATTATATATCTCTGAGAAAAAAGAAGAGGAAATATTGTAAACTCTGAATTAACCGACACGTTCCGGAGATGCTGATTACCGAATGCTTCAAATTTCCGAATAGTCGAGTGCTGCAAAATCCATATCTGATGAGAGGGCATCGATAAAACAGTGAAACAGGAAAACAATTCTTGACCTATTTAGCATATCGAATTCAGTCAAATAATTCTGATTTTATTATTTCACAATTTACATTTAATAAACTCTCTTAGTTTTCTAAATTAAAAATAAAAATTTAATTCTTTTAACATAATTTCAAGTTTATTTCTTAATATTTTATAACTTTACAGCATCTATAATGAGACATCTTACAAGAAATGTAATTAAACATTGTGACGTTCGCAAAATAACTCGATGGTTATTACGTAATATGAATTGTTAACGAGGCTAACGAAAAAGACGTTAGCCTCGATTGTTAAAAAGAAACGAAAAGAAAAGAAAAACATTTTCCCGCGCTGGGATTGCATAATTGGAATCAACAACCGTCTGAGGTTTATTTTGATCCAACGATCTACGATAAGAATTTAAAAATAAATAATAATAATAATAAAATACCTTACCTTTCTGAAATGCAATCAATGATTTTTATTTCCATTTAATGCAGATAATAATACAAACAATGTACAGTGGAACTTCCCTTTAACGAAGTTCCTATTTAACGAAGTTTTCTACTTAACGAAATTTTCTGCAGAACTTTGACTTTGAACAGCATTAGCATGTAAATTAATCTCCATATTACGAAAAATATATTCTATATAACGAAGTTTATTCCACTTTTGTACGTGTACAGAATCCAAATTAAGAGGTTGCTGTTGCGATGGATATGCGAATTTATTTCAGTGGATTGTATGAAAATGAACACATTTAAATAATTTCCATTCTGCTTGGTGTTACATAAAACATTTTTTTTTTCCGATTAAGAAAAACACTTGTTGTCATTACTCTTCTACACCGAGACTCCAGCGCTGACAGTTGGGAGAAGTCAAAATCCCCTTTTTGCATTCAATGATATAGAAGATGCAGTGACGCAATGGCTTCAGATACATTGAAGCAAAAAATATCAGTTAGAGGCAGACAGTTACCATTCTGTGTCTCCATTGCTGATAGACAACTGCTTTTTACATCCACAAAAACGTGCTTCAAAATTCAAATCAAAGAACATCAAAGTTATTTTTGTTCCTACCAATACAACTTCTAAACTTCAGTCATTAGGCTAAGGAATAATAAAAAAATCTTGAAGTGCATTATCGAAAAAGACAGAAAAGAAAACCAATGTAGTGAAAACATTAATTTGAGAACCTGCGTATCAGAGCTGATGAACGCTTGAGCCAAAGCATGGGAATGCGACGTGATTTCATCGACCTTACACAACTGTTTTGTAAACGACGGCTACATAATTGAAACTGAATCAAATGCTACTGAATGTAATACCTGTTTGTGATATCTGAAGGAAAATTTTCATGAATTTAAGTTGATTTCTATTTAACGAATTTTCTTCATAACGAAGTTTGTAAGTGTAACGACGAGACTTCGTTAAATGGAAGTTTCACTGTAATTATGAAATATTCTTTCCCAGTACCAGACACTTATCTCCAAGACAGAGTGACGCCGAACAATTGTCCAACGTGAATGGTGCATTCAGGCGCAAAGCGGGAGAAGAAATATTTAAAAAATACATTATTTTTATTAAAAAGAATTATTCTTGAAATTTTAATTAAGTTTTATAGATTTACTTCGAATGAATTACTTATAATCGTTTATATGTTGTTATTCTTTTAAAATGAATGTGATAGATTAATCAGTTTTAATTCTGAACACAAAAATCGGATTTGAAACTTACAAAAAAGAGTAAGCCTTTTTATCGTTGCATACTGAAACTTCCCGCCTCTCCCCATATTTTAATCACGTGACACGCTAGCCGACTAGAGCGGAAAAGAATGGCGTTTTATGTGCATGAAATGGAAAATGCCTTTTAAACTTGGCTTTTCCATTAAAAGTACGAGAAAAGAGAGAAATCACTGCGCTTGCTGCCCGCACGAGTAGTGAAGTGACAAAATGTCGCTTGTGATTATTTAGTTCAATTTTTGTAAAAAAAAAAAAAAAAAAAAAGGTCAGATTAAAAAAACTTAGTCGCCAGATGAAATAAGTTGGTCGCCAGTGGCGACTTGGCAACCGCATTTGTCAAGCCCTGGTTATAAGGATGTTTCTTATACGCAATTCAGTAATAGAGCATTTAAAGTTGATGACGTCATCAAGCCACGATTTTATTCGAATTGCAATACATTTTATAAATAGTTTACAATGTTTTATTTTCATATTATATATTATGCATATCCATGATGGGTAAGTATTATAGTAGCCCCCAACGACTAGTTTCATTAAAAAAATATTTAAGTCATTCTTTTGAAAAATAGAAACAATCCGAACCCGATCCGAAAGAGTCAAAACCGTACCTGAAACCGAATCATTTAAAGTCAACCCGACCCGAATTGAAACGAACCGCAGTCGGATAAAATCGGGTTCCCCAACCCAATGCAATACTCCAGTGGATATTAATCTTTCTTTAGATTAATTTCTCCCAAGCGATTCCCCATCGCTGTTGGTTACTCAATAGTTTCTTGCCTGAAAACCGTACAAATCAATTTGCTCCTTTTATTGTGTCCCCATATGATTTGGTAACGAACTTACTCCTTAGATAATAATTTTCTTTATCCTCTTCAAATCTGATGCTTGAATCAACCCGCATTCATTGTTTTTATACACACATAATACTATTTTTAATAATATTCTCATACAGTAAGAAATTTAATTGCTTAATTAACGTTCTACAGAGCTTTTTTTTTTTTTTTTTTTTTTTTTTTACAGCAAATATAAAATTGCTAAGTCATTGCTTAATTATGAAAATTGCTAAGTCAAATTAATTTTTTTTTTTTTTTTTTGAGGTAACTTTAAAGAATAAACATTCATCTATATAGAAGTGAAGTCAAAATCTGAAAAAATATAAAGCGTTTATTTTTTATGAGGAAAATAATAGAAGTTTACATATATGGACATGAGAACTTGTTTGTGTATATTAAGGAGACTCAATACCTTTTGCAGCTTTTTCTTTTTTTTTTTACCTCTTATACATATTATTAGACGCTATTACTAGATAAGCCCATTTAAGCGCTGCCTGTTCACCGGGTAATAACCTTAAATATGCCTAAAATCAGTGTTGAATGATTTCATATTTTTAGGCGAAAGTCTTTTCGAACGAACCTAATGTTGGGCACTCCACTGTCTTCGGCAACGAACACCCAGGAATTTGTATGATTTTATATTTTTAAACAAAAATCTATCCAAACGAACCTACAGTTGGGGGCCCCACTGCCTTCTGAAGTGTATGTGGGGGGGAGAAAAGAAAAGTAAAGAAACAACGCCCATAGCGCACGACATGCGAGATACGATAAAGTTGCAAGATATGTTTCTGACGCAACACAATTAATTACCTTAAAGTGCGAAATTATATCTGGGAAGGAGGCACTGAGAAAAAAAAAAAGGTCTGGCGCTTTCTTGAAAGGACTTCCAGAAAAGGATATTTTTGAAATAGCAAATACTATTTTTTTAAAATTCAAGACATCGTTAGAACCTGAAAAGTTTCACAAATAAATGTGTATGTTTTAAAAATTTCAATTAGGAAAGTGGTTGCGGAATTTTAAATCTCCAAGATAAAACGAAAAACATAAAATCGGCATTCGGATTTTTTTTGAAGCAGTAAACAATAATATTTTTTTTAACAAAATATACCGTTACAACCAGCAAAGTACTCGGAATAAGTGGATTTTTTTTTGTATTTCTTTTTTTCCATTTTTTGTATTTTTTGATTTTGATTTGGAAAACGGATGCGGCAGTTTTAAAATGCAGAAAAAAGAAAAACATAAAATCGGCATTAGAAGATTTTTTTTTTTTTAATTCTTAAACAAAATACATCATTACGACAGGAAAAGTACCCAAAATAAGTGGATATTAAAAAAAAAAAATGTTTTCTGGAAAGCTGGCGCTACAGTTTCAAACTGAAAAAAAAAAGGAATGTTTTTACCGTGCATCGGTTTTTTCTGCTTGAAGATGAAGAACCTTGGAAATTACTTCAAAGCACAGACCGCAGACAATGGTGGCGGCTCACAATTTTGTCATGTTCACTGCGGTTTTTAATTAATATCTCGGCCAATTATCAAAGAATGAAAAATATGAACCTCACGTGCATTCTGACTGCTATCGTCTATCCTCAACCAAATTTTTAAACTTTTACGAGCAAAAGATTTTCCTAGTCATTTCCAACACACACACACACACACACACACACACACACACACAAAGAGAGAGAGAGAGAGAGAGAGAGACAGTCAGACAGACATCTTTCTTTTAGTAATATAGATACAGAGCATAAAAAATGCTTTTTTGGAGCCGAATAATATTGAAACAATATTATACTGCTTCCCGTATATAGATTGATTTTTCTCTGGATATTTTCCATCTCTGTTTTATCCCCAATTGTTTGTTGGCTGAAAACCAACACAGATAATTAAGAATTTAGAAGAAATTAATTTGCCTCATCTTTAAATTCCCAGCTGATTTGGTAAATAAATTCATTCCGGAGCGAATAGTTTTCTTTATATTAGGTTTGCGTTTGTCCATTTATATCGCTAATAGTCCGGGAGCCAACGACATTTTTTACTTAAACAGTTTATACAAACTGACCTTCAAATTTGTAATCAATCTTACCTAATCAGTCACGAAAACAACCCCAGTTGTTGCAATAGCGGTGGATGCGGTCGGATTCTGCATCGGGTCGGATAACTAGATTTCACCCGAACTCGACCCACGGTTCGGGTCGGGTTGAGTTGACGTTAATTTTTTTCGTTGCGTGTCTGGTTGACTTTAAATGTTTCAAGTTCGGGTTGACCCGATGTTCGAAAGAAAGTCCTAATTGTTTTTCAATAATAATAATAACAATATTAAAAACTATATATTTGAATATTAATGAGTGTATAATTTTTATTCAAAAATACAATTCAAAAGTATATAATTTTTATCAATTTTAAAAAGATAAAACTGATATTATTGTAGTATTCTTTTCCATAATTGTATGAAAGTATAAATTAATTTTTTTTTTCACTTCGGTTTCTGGTTGAAGTGTGTTGGGTAGTGGTCGGGTTTCGGGTGACGAATTTTTTTTTGTCATGTTCGAGTCGGGTAAACCCGATCCGCGCTGGATGCTAATGCAATTTTGGGGACCTCAACATCCCCTAGTTAAAGGGAAATGAATGGAAATAAGCCATTCATGAAAAAGAGGAGGATAATTAAAATTTTTCACCTTCTTTCTTTACACCCAGAAAAAGGAAATGATTAAAACTACAAAACATGTTTTGTTGAGTACATTTTGGTTCTTTTAGCAAAATTCAAGTAAAATTGATCCATTTTACTTGAATTTACAAAATATTTTTTACTGACGATACAAAATTTTTTTTTGGAATTGCAAAAAAAATATTTTTTTGTTGATTCAAACAAAATTTCCATTGACCTATATTTAAACAAAAATTGGTACTTTTCGGTTAGCCGGGCGCCAGTGAAATGTATATATCTATATATGCATATATATGTATACATACACACATATATGTATGTGTATATATATGTATATATATATACATGCGTATATAAATGTGTGTATGTATAGATATATGTATATATATGTATACATAGGTATATAAATTTCACTGGCGCCCGGCTAACCGAAAAGTACCCAAAAATTTTGTTTAAATATAAGTAAATGAAAATTTTGTTTGAATCAACAATTTTTTTTTTTTTTTTTTTTTTTTTTTTTTGCAATTCCAAAAAAAAAAAAAAAAAAAAAAAAAAAAAAATTGTATCGTCAACAAAAAATGTTTTGTTAATTCAAGTAAAATGGTTCAATTTTACTTGAATTTTGCTAAAACAACCAAAATGTACTCAACAAAACATGTTTTGTAGTTTTAATCAATTCCTTTTTCTGAGTGTAGACTCTTATTAATACCACAGTATATGTTTCTTTATCAATATCCATATCTATCGATATACATCTATTTTATTATCGATTATGCATATTTAATTGCATATATATTTATCCATTTATCAAAATTATGTCAAGCTACACAGATTGTAAATAGTATTATCATTTTATACATATCTTTGCTAAATAAATTATCTATCAGCAAATAATTTTTTTTACTGTGCCTTAAGTAGCAAAAGCACAGTTTTCAGGAAAGCGGATGCACAGTTTAACACGAACGAAAAATCATGCATTAGACATAGATTGTAAAACACTTTCTAACAGAATCTTTCTTGGTTCCAGCCTCTACGAAATACAATCCTGAAAATGTCAGTTCTATACCCTGTTTGTGTATTCTTGTTATTTATCTTAAAATATAATACTGGATGCCAATTGGGCATCTTATTTATTGGGTCTTATTTATCTCAATTCATATTAAGAAATTTCATTTTTAGGGTTCCGTACTTAAAAAGTAAAAATGGAACCATTATAAGATCACTTCTGTGTCTGTTTGTCCGTCTGTCAGAATCTTTTTCTCGTATACTAATGGGACATAGAAAGTTCAAACTTGGAAAAGTTATAAAGCCTTTTTACCCATATATTTTCAGATTATTAGCCATTCATAAATATGTTTCGAAAAAAAATTAGGGGGCTAATTAATTTACTTGAAAAATTAAGTTTTCTTTTTGTATATCATGTGAGGTACTGTGCGAAATATCTCGTAAATATCGAACTCAAAAATATATTTATTTTAATTTTATGTATTATATTTTCAGAGATATCGTTGAAAATACAGGAAAAATATGTCTTCCGTCCCTCTTCCTCCTATTTCCAAATCTACTGAAACTAAAATTATGAAAAAATTTATGGTAGTAGTAGTTTATTAATTAATAAAGAGTAATTAATAAATTTAATGCATGTAACCCTTTGAGCGCGAGTTATACTCGTACCTGACCGATTTATTTCAGACAGAAGATAGCTACATACAGAAGAGTGCTGGTAAATAAAAAGCAACTATCAGCCAGTAACTGCGACAAACAAAAAAACAAAAAATCTCATCTACTAGCCAGTGGATACCAGCCAAACTTTCTTGTTTTCAGCTTTAAGTTTCAGCCTAGAGGTCAGCATGCTGGTCGGAAAATGATAATCTTGCGCGGATGTTCGCGGGTTTGATACCAGCACGGTCTGGGCAGAGTTATTGTGTAAGGTTTTTAGGGTTTTACTTGTATGAAAACAATTATTCCTGTCACTTTCCCTTCAACAGTTTTTCCTGAAGGCATCCTTCCTATATCAATGTGGCTAAAACTAGCCGTTGCTTAAACAAACTTCAATCCCTTATACCCATCTTACATTATTTTCATCGATCTTATAATATATATACATATATAAACAACTTTCGATACCTTCTACGCAGATATAACTAATCCTTATTATTATTATTATTATTATTATTATTATTTTTTTTTTTTTAAACTAATGAAAGCTATAGTATATGCTTTGACCTTTTTCCAACTGAATGAAAAAGTGTCCAGACCAGGAGTCGAACCCAAGAACTTTGCCAATGTCTTACCTATTGAGCTACCTGGATGGACAAACGGCCGGCACAATTCACTCAGACAACCTTAGTCATTGGCAATTTAAGCCAAACGTCTTGGGTTCGACTCCCATATGCACTCGATAACGTGTGGATGTTAGCTCGTTGAAATATGTCATTGAATGGGTTCGTTTTGCTTCTATATTTATCTTTTTAGTTATCATTTTTTCATTAAATCCATTTTTGTATATTTCATAATGTTCTCTAATAATTGATTTTGCACCTGTTATGTTTAGATATAGAATATCTTTAAAATCTAGAGAAATGCTTAAGTGATACTAAAAGAAACAACAAAGGGTTTATAAAAATCATTTTTAATGATCAACATACGTTTAGTATCACTTAAGCATTTCTCTAGATTTTAATTATATTTAGTGATCTTATTTTGTGATTATGTATACAATATCTGTCGATTTTTATTCAATTTTCTTTACATGATCCATCGGGGTTGAACGGGCAATTTGAGTAAAGTAAATTCGGCTCAGTCCTATTTACTCAAATATAAATCAATTACGATTTACTTTTATTTGTGGAATATTGCCCTTGATAACGTGTTTCACAATATAAGTTTCCATTTGCTTCTTGTAATATTTTCACATTCTGCACTTTGGATTTTTTTTCTCCACATCTTTATTTATTTCTTCCACTTATTTTTATTTTAATAATCTTGCATTTACTGCATATATGTCTTTGTATTGTATTATAATTAGCATACCGTATATTGCCGATTTTTTTTATGTGATTTAATTGTTATTATACACTCTAAAACTTCAAAACTGAGCCAAAAATACTCAAATCGGAGCATGTCGCGTAGTCAAAATGGCTCCGAATCAAAATTACTCAAGTTTGAAATATGTATATACTCATTTCTGAAAACATGTACACACTCAAGAATAAAACATCATGTACTCATATTTGAGTATGTCCATGTTTCAAAAATGAGTATGAACTGATTTCTATGTCCTCATTTTTGAGTATTTCCATGTTTCAAAAATGAGTTTGAACTGATTCTAATCATTTTTGAGTAAGTTCATGTTTCAAAAATGAGTTATGAACTGTCCTCTGTGTGCTCAGTTTTGAGTATGTCCATGTTTCAATATTCTGTGTATTTCTGGTATTTCAGAATTGAAAGCATTGGATCGTCCTATTTGAAACAAAAAGTTTCATAACAAAATGAAAACATCGATTTACTGAGATTTGAAAGCGTCATTAGGTGCGTTCGCAATTAATATGTAGCACCTACAGTCGTCGTCTGATCCGTCCTTCCGTCTGTCCGCATATAACAGCGCAAAAACTACCCAACCAAATGGTTTGAAATTTAAGATATATTATCTTTGCAGAGTTTTGTCGCGTCATTTCAAATTTTATGAAAATTGAATCAAAACCTTAGAAGATATTAATAAAAATATTTATTAAGAAATTTGAATTTTTTAAAAAAAATCGATGTTTTCTTGTTATAGGAGCTTTTGAGGATTAATCGTCAAGCGACCGAGATACTTATTTTATGACAGAAATTAATCTGCAGACGATATAATTCATTTCACAGAATTAAAAATTTGAAAAGATCTGAATATTTATGTAACTAGCTATTATAGTACGAACGATACAATTTCCAACTTGTTTTTCTCTGTGTACACAAAAGTTTTATTATATATGTATATATAGATATATTGGAACGAATTCTATTGAAGTCAAATGGTCAACGCTTTCGTTAGATTAATTTTTCCCCGGGGATTACCCATCTCTATTGATTACCTAATAGTTTCTTGGCTCAAAACCAATACAGATAATTAAGAATTTAGGCGGAATTAATTTGCCTCTTCTTTATATCCCCCAGATGATTCGGCAGCCAGTTCATTCCGGAGCGAATAATTTTCTTTATACTATTAAGGTTTGCGTGTGTGAATTAAATCATTGATTGTGTAAATATTATGAAATTTACTAAAGATTAAATAATAATAATTATATATATTAATTTGAATAAATTTTGTGTGGAAATATAATTACACAAGCCAATTTCCTTTTATTGTGAATTGAATATACAAGTATATAAATAGAAAACAATCATCAGTTAAATGTTGATAAGGAATTATTTTTTTAGGGTTTCGTTCATCTCACGAAACCCTATTACTCCCGCTCCGTTGTCCGTCTGTCACAGAGCTATTCTCAGAAAATATGTAACTTACAGAGTTGAAACTTTGTGTATATAGCTGAATAGCAGCTATGAAGAGCTCAAAATATTAAAATTTGAAAAATTCGTATTATTTCAATAAATAGAGATAAAAAAACAAAATTCTAACAGCCTTTTCCTATTAAATTTAAACATTTTTCGTTATAGCAGATGCCAAAAATTAAAAGTTCATGATGAAATTCTTTCTACAATAATTAATTTTCTATCAGATGATTTGCACGTGAAAAATGAAAATGAAATAAAATATTTCACCCATTGAAAAAGAGATTAATATGAAATAAAATTGATTGACGTCATAGTGGTAATAAAAGAGAAATTTTCCAGGATTTCTCAATAATATAAGGAGTATATGAGCATGTGTATGTACACAAAGCAGATTAATATCACGCCATTAGAGAATTAAAAAGAAAATCTGACGTCCTATTGGAAGTTTAACGAATTTTTCAAATGCTTGAGAATAATACAAAGCGAGAATCAATATGAGGAATAGAGAATAGTAAATATATGAATTTGAGAAACATGTTGAGTCATGATAAAAATCCGATTATGGAAATATTCGCATATTTTAACATTTTGAAGGTGTACAACATATTTAATTTTGAAATTATTTTTTTAAATATCGCATTTAGTCCGCATGACGTATATTATTATGAAAGAATATAATAGCGGTCTGGTTTAGATATTCGTAAAAACGAAAAAAATAGACCGGTAAATTTTTACTTTATATAAAACATGACTTTTTTTTTTTTGCTAAATGAAATTAAATTTATTTGGATTTATTAAAGAAAGGATAAAGTGTTTTGAAAGGAACGTTAAACGAAACCCTTTGAGCGATCTTCGATCGCACTTACTCACTTGTTTTAAATCCTCCAGCATTTTTCTGATTTCAGTTCTTTAGCACAATTCTAATTTCCATAAGTTAAATTAAAAAAACAATTAATATATGTATTTAGTTAATAAGCAAATAAATAAAACATATAATAGTGTATCTCATTCTCAAATATTCCATGAATTTATGATCTCATGACTATCCAACACGCAGTATAATGCTCAGTGTAGTTTTAAAACGAAACTAAAACAAATAACTTTGTTCTTAAAGAAAATATACAAAATTTCATTTTCACTAAGCTAAAGAATTTGATGCGTTGAACTGCGCTTTAGTTCCTAACTGAATTTGTTTATCCGTTTTGATTCTGTTAAAAATGGATCTATTATATTAAAATCTGACTGTTTATTTTTATTTCACAACGTCTTCTCCTAGAATATGGAACGCGGCGCGATGGAAATTAACACCAGTTATCCGCATATATCCGAAAATGTCATATAAGCTCTCAGATTTTTGAAATTTGAATTAGTCTTTAAAAAGTATTAAGATAGCAACTACTTCATTTTTGTAAGGAAAAAAAAAAAAAAAAAAAAAAAAAAAAAGGAAAGAAAAATTTAAATAATGCGATATCGTTTGCTATTCGAGATGTTATGCAAAATCTTTAGCTGTGTTTTGTTTGAATATGATGCTTTTGATATAATACTTTCCGAATTCTTTAAAATGTAAAAGAATGGACTGTGTTTAACATGGAGTTTTGAGCATGGAATCTGAATATACGTACAGGAAGAGCTTAATTTCTATCAAAAAATGTACCGGAGCTCTAACATTCTGCAGTAATAACAACCATAGTATATCTCCTTCCATTCCCTCCACCCGCATACTTATATTTTATATATTAATTGCAAAATTTAAAGCAATTTCATCTTCAGCAGAAGAAAATTTTTAATATATTTTGAATATATCTATATTTATATATAACAAAATCTAATTTATGAAAAGAGGAGAAATATTAAAATCAGGAGTGGGAAATTTTCAGAAAATTCTAAAGATTGAAAAAAAAATTAGAAAAAGAGAAAAAAATTTAGAAAATGCTAAGGAAAACACAACCAACAGCGCTGTTCCGGTGGGCTCCGGAGCGCAGTATTTATGAGCTCCGCTGAATTCTGACTAATATTTAAATATTCTTTAATATCAAAGAAGTACTGGAGCTGAGCTCCAGCTCAAATTAAGCAATGCTTACTGGGCATATTCTCAGATTAAAAGTTTTTGTCCACACTGAAAGAAAACTTATACCGCCTTCATCTAGTCATTTTCTATATCCCTAAACTAGAAATATAGATTTCCGAGGTATGCGAATAAGGTAAACAAATAAACTGAATAAAAGAAATGATCGAGAATTTCTAGTCTATAGTTTTATAGGCGATGAATTTTTTATATAGTTTTCTAGGCGATGAAATTATATTATGAATCGTTTGAACTACGAGAAATTATCACTTGATTTCTGGAAAAAATTCATAAACTAGAATTATAGTTACTAAAACTAACCTCTTGTGTTCACATTTATTAGCAGAGATTTTTAAATAAGTTTGACCACGATAATATATAGGAAAACGCTCTTGAATTTGAGTAGGGGAGACTAGAACTCTCTAGCAAAGGGAACTAGAATTTATAAGGATGACATGGAACTATTTTTTATAGAGCCACAACTTAGTTTCTAGATGCCAGTGGCAGAATTTTTTCTCAGTGCAAACCATAGCAATTCACGCTACAGAACTTGATGATGCTCGCCGGGACAAATTCGCTTAGACCAGTAAATATAATAAAATTTGAAATAACGGTAAGCTCTCCAAATTTTTATCCAAACACCTCTCGAACAACGGAATTTTATTTCCCTTATGTCGCCATTTTCATATAAAAGCATTCTACTATAACTACATCAAAACCGTGTAATTTGCAAAAAGTAACTTTCGTAATTTTCCGTTCATTTACGTTGTAAACATGATTTCTTGTTTATAATATTAGTAAATAAATAAAATTCCAATTCCAAATACATAAGGCGTTGTTCAAACAAAACTCACCTCTATTATTTCGAAAGAAAATCTATTTAAATTACAAATATATTTTCAGTATAAAAACTGTTATACTCTACAAAATAATAATAAAAAGATATTTGATTGTTAATATTATGTTTTGTGAATCCAGAAAACATATATAAAGACATATGTTTTACATTTAAAAATAAAGGAAATATTATGGTTTAATAATAGGTTTAAATATTAAGTCAAACGTCAATCAAGTTTAAAACTTAAAATATTAAATTTTCAAACGATAAAATTTAAAATTGTACATAAACTTTTCTGGAAGTGTTACACCCAGAAACGTTACACATATGTCTAAAAAAAAAATAATTTCAATATAATCAAGGGTAAATAATGGAACTTAATGTACTTGACCTCATATACATAAATGTTGTTATTGACATCTGGGGAAATTTTGTTTTCGTGTCAACAACTGTTGAAATATAAACATGTATCTTTAAAAACACATTTAGCGTTACATTATGCAGTCTTTAAAACCTAAACACATTTTTTCTACTTTCATTAAAATGTGAAAAAGAACCTTAAAATGTTGACATCAATGTTTAAATCACTTCTTCATTTTCGCAAAACGCTGAAGATTTCCAAATTTATCTTTTAATTTGACATTCTATGGCCTTTAAAGTATTCGGATTATAGTTTTCATTTCAGATAAAAAAGACCCATTTACTATTAGCAAATAACTATTTCTTCATTCCTAAAGAGTTAAAATTGCTATATCCCAACCAGGCAGAAAGCATTAGTGAAAATTCCCTTGCATTAAACGACAGTAGTGGAGAAATCTGCGTCAAAAACTATTTCTCGTTGCCACCCTTTTCTTTAAAAATAACAGAGAAGACCTTCAGAAAAAAGCTATTTCATCCAGATAACAAATTCGTAAATACGAGAAAATCGTCTGCGAGAGCAAAAAGAGCAAAATTTTACTTTTGCTACTTTTGCTTCGTTTTTCATTTGCATACAGTTTTTGTGAACGCAATGAATTCGTGTATTCTAAGTAGAGCGTCAGACACTATTTTGGAATTTCTGCTTCTTCGTCATACGAACTAATATAAATGCAGATTGTCTGAATATATTTTTCTGCTAACGTCACATTATTTTCGGCAAAGTTTTGCGATCCGAGTAAAACGAAAGCATGGAAATAGATTTGTATATATTTAAACCTTTTTTTGCTTTTAATATGTTAGGTATAATAATAAAATGAAAAAATATTTTTAATAGAGTTAAAAACGTACGAGCTTTGCAAATATATTTTGTTTATAGCATACCTGTTAGAAATTGGTAAATTAATATTTTTATTTATGCAGACGACTTTTGGCTAATGCCGATAAAATTGTTTCTTTTATTTCGTTGCTATGGTTTTTTCTTTTATATTTTGTTATTTCACGATAGTAGGTAAATTTAAAGGAAAAAAAATTGCATCTGCTTTTATTGATTAGTTAAAAAGAAATTTTTGTGGAGTGTTATGTTTTTTTTATCGTCTGTAGCTATGAATGTTATTTAGAAGAATTCCGTCTATTTTCCTGAAAAATAATGACGAGAATTGAATAAAGTGCAGATGGAAATCATATTTTAGGATCATATTTTATTGTGTAAAGCACGATGATCCGAATTCAAGGTAAAATTAATCTATAACTTTGTAAATATGTAAATAACTGTCAATATCAACATCTCTTCGAATGTCCCATATCTATTATTTCTAAGTATGTAAATAAATTATGTGATAACCAA
The DNA here is from genome assembly GCA_963931845.1 of Maratus michaelseni. Classification (NCBI taxonomy): domain Eukaryota; kingdom Metazoa; phylum Arthropoda; class Arachnida; order Araneae; family Salticidae; genus Maratus; species Maratus michaelseni. The sequence continues at coordinate 94,284,802 of OZ007597.1, read as the reverse complement.
AACACGCTTGAATAGTTAAATATTTCGAACCAATCATTATGTTTGATAACATGCAAAAAATACCATTTTCCTATCACGTTACATTGCAATAAATAATCACGTTGTATTAAGTTAAATTATTACAAAATACATTCGTTTGCGAAATTAGATACTTATTCTAGTGTATACATCAGTTGAAACTACTTTGAGGTTTACATCAACAACAGATTTTAACGCACAGGGAATGACATATACTGGATGCGTACGGTTTTTAGATTTCTCACCGCTAATTTACGAAAAGTAATATTCGACTTATTTTATAGCAAAATTTATAGCAATTATCTGCGATTAAATAAGGCGAGGCAAAATAAATACCATAGGCACCTTGGGTATGTCATACCCTGTTTGTGGGCTCCTGGGTTAATTTTTGGCAAGAATTCATTTCAAGTAAAATTACAGAGCGGTAACGAGGGCGACAAACACAGCTAGTCAAATGAAAATTTTCAACAATTTTATGAAAAATAAAGTGACAAATAAATTATATATAATATGGTTAATCTAAATTAGTAATATTTTAATTGGTGATATTATTGAAATAGTGATTAGCATGTCATGTTTCTTGATTCTTTTAGAAAATAAAATTCCATAGGACAGAAAATAAAGTAAAAGTTCCATTGATTTTAACCACAAAGAGAAAACAGTGGTGAACAAATTAAAGCACAGCGGTGAAGAAATGTGTATCAAAAACTATTTGCCACCCTTTCCCACTATGTTGCCACCCTTTACTTTATAAACAACAGAACTTTATGTAATACAGACAAAAGCCATGTTTTACAAATAACAAATTAAAAAAAGAAAGAAAAAGACCAGAGAAAATCGTATGCAAGATCGAAAAGAGAAAAAATAAATAATTTTGTTTCGTTTTGAATTTGCATATAATTTTTGAGAACGCAATGAAATCACGTGTTCTCAGTACAACATCAGAAAATATGTTGGATATTTTGCTTCAGTGTGACATAAATGCAGATTGCCTAAATATTTTTTTCTGCTAACACTATGTTATTTTTTTGCAAGGCTTTGCGCTTCGAGTAAAACGAAAATATGGCAACATATTTGTTTATAGTTAATTCGTTTTTGTTCTGAATATGTTAGGTAGAGTAATAAACTGAAATTATATTTTTATTAGGGAGGAAATGCCTACTGAATTCATCTAATGTATTCTATTTCTAGCCTTATAATATGACGTAAAAAAAGTAAAATTTCAAATTGTAGATAAATTTTCTTATTACGTCAATTATATTTCTTATTGCGTCACATTATAAAATAAATTATCACAAAACATATTCATTTTTATGATTGCATATTTATATTAGATTAACAGATTCTATGTATATCTCAATTGGAACCATTTTGAAATATATATGACAAACATAATCTAATTATATTGCTGTATTTTATTTTTAGAAAAATTAGAGCAATAGCAAATAGAAAGACAGATGGCAAAAAATATTTGTTTTCCTCTACTAAAGTATATAATAAATAAATAAACATAAATAACTTATAGATAATACAGGGCATCCCAAAAATGACGGACCTATTTAAAAAAAAAAAAAAAAAAGCGATAGAAATTTTTGATTTGCTGTATTGTGCTTGAAAAAACAGTAAATTTTCAGTCACAGAATTATATGAAACTTAATATAAAAATAATGTACAAAAACTAATATAAAAAATATGAAAATAATATAAGTTTTCGAGTAGACCCGTCATTTATGGACACCCGGTATGTTGAATCTGCATCAGCAATAATTTAATTGATGTTACTATTAAAACAACAGTAGCTTTCCAAGCAAATAAACAACGCTTTAAATATTTGTAAAGGAGAAAAATTGTACATGTTCTTTTTTTTAGTATCTTCAAAAAACCCCATTTAATTGGGTAATTGGGTTCCTAAAAAAATTAAATTATTGATCCTTAAAGGAATCAAGAATTTAAGAGCTACTTTAATATCACCTTATCACAACGGGCGAACATATTTGTAACTCTGAGATTTGTAAAGATTCCCTTGTATTAAAGGATAACGATGAAGAAATTTACATCGAAAACAATTTTCTGTTACTCTTACAAATAACACTTTCAAACAACGCAGAAAAAAAAGCCGTTCTATGCAGATACAAGAAAATCTGCAATGCTGGTGCATCTGCAAGGGCAAAAAAGAGCAAAAATATACTTTTCCTTCACTTTCCATTTGCATGTAATTTTTGTGATGAATCCAACAAATTCGTTTGTTCAAAGTAGAACATCAGATAATATTTTGGAATTTTTGCTTCTGCGTCATATAAATGCAGATTATCTAAATATTTTTTCTGCTAACGTCATATTATTGTTTGCAAAGTTTTGCGATACTACTAAAACGAAAACATGGGAACAAATTTATTTATAGTTAATCCTTTTTTGTTCTGAATATGTTAAGTATAGAGTATAATAAACTGAAATTAGATTCTTATTAGAGAGGAATGCCTATGAATTCATTTAATTTATTCCGTTTCTAGTGTACCACTTTCTTATTATGTCATATTAGAAAATAAATTACCACAGAATGTATTCGTTTGTGTAATTGAATATATTTATATTAGATTAATAGATTCTATGTATATCTGAGTTGAAATCATTATGAAATATATATCAGAAAATTAGAGTAATAGCAAATAGAAAGACACATAAGCAACAAAGATTTTTTCCTCAACTAATTTAGAGTATCCTCAACTAATTTAGAGTTCGTGCAGAAGAAAAAAATCAAAGCTTTACTTTTCCTTCGTTTCCATTTACATGTAATTTTTGTGATGAATCCAACAAATTCGTTTGTTCAAAGTAGAACATGAGAAAATTTTGGAATTTTTGCTCTTGTGTCATATAAATGCAAATTATCTAAATATTTTTTCTGCTAACGTTATATTATTGTTTGCAAGATTTTGCGATACCAGTAAAACGAAAACATGGGAAGAGATTTCTTTACAGTTAATCCTTTTTTGTTCTGAATATGTTAGGTAGAGTATAATAAACTGAAATTAGAATTTTTATTAGGGAGGAATGCCAATGAATTCATCTAATTTATTCTGTTTCTTAGTCTATTCCTTTCTTATTACGTCATATTAGAAGATAAATTATCACAGAATGTATTCGTTTGTGTAATTGAATATTTATATTAGATTAACAGATACTATGTATATCTCAGTCGAAACCATTTTGAAATATATATCAGAAAATTAGAGTAATAGCAAACAGAATGACAGATAGGCAAAAAAGATTTTTTTTTCCTCAACTAATTTAGAGTATATAAAAAGTATTGAGTTGTTCGGAAAGTTCATTTCGTTTGGGAAAACCAATTCGTACCGGAAAATTCTGCCCGTCAATTATTAGACTTTAGATATCGGAATTAATGTCTAATAATTAAATCATAGAATTTTCCGGTACGAACCAACTTTCCCAAACGGAAAGAATTTTTCGAACAACCGAATAAATTTCATAAATAACTCATAGATAATATGTTGAACCTACATCAGCGTAACTTCAATTGATGTTATTATTAAAACAAAATAGATTTCCAAAAAAATAAATAAAGCTTTAAATATATATATATATATATATATATGTGTGTGTGTGTGTGTTCTTTTTTTAGGATCGCCTAAAATGCCATATTTAATAACATAATTTGATTTCGAAAAAGATTAAATCCTTGATTCTTAAAGAAATCAAGAATTTAAAAGAGCGATTTTAAAATCGTCCTGCCACAAAAGGAGAACATATCTGTGAAGATTCCCTTGTATTAACGGACAACGGTGAAGAAATTTGCATCGAAAACTGTTTCTAGTTGCCGTTTTTTTTTCCTTTCAAGATTTTTAAACAATACAGAACTAGTCGGATGTGCCAATCCCAAAACTTTCTTCTATCTTATACATATTAATGCTTCAAAATTCGCTATCACATCGCCAAAAAAATAATCAATATTTTCCGTCATTCTGTTGTACGCGAGGCTAACGAAAAAGAAAAGCTACCGCGGTGCTTTACGCGTATCTTTTTTTACAGACCGTGGGAGTCACGTGATGTTCGAATCCACCAATGCAGGTGTACGAAAAGAGTAACACGTCACTCTAGCGGTCTGTAAAAAAAGATAGGTGGAATGCACCGCGGCAGCCTGTCTTTTTCGTTAGCCTCGGTTGTACGTCAACTGCTTGCGAATCGTCGGATTACCTGGATGCGAGCAGCCGATATATTATACTAAACTACGAAAAGTCCATCTGGCCTGTACCGGCAGGAAAAGATAGCCTCCCTATTGCTTGGTTTTGAGATTTTAGCTAATTCTATTGAAAATACACGAAGCTAAAATGCGTGGAACCCGATTACAGAAGAATCATTCCCAGTTCTCGTCAATATTGAATTTGAATGAAAATATCGCCAAATTAGACAGACATAGCTAAGTTGCCTTCATATATGGCAACGTATTTTTGTCGCCAAATTTGGCGATCTTTTACCAATTTTCGCCAAGCTTAGCGAGAATTTGACGTTGGCGAATATAAATATATAGTGTTAAGCATGTAAGTGTTGAAAAGATGGTTACAACAATGAAAAAAAAATTTGACGAAACTATGTTCACTAAAATTCATACATTAAACCCATTTGGAGGAATCCTGCTGTATTGTTTTAAAATGTCAGCCACCCTATAATTTCAAATTGCTATATCTCAACCATTTTTTAAGATAGAGGAAAAACAAAAAATGTTCTGGAATCCTTGGATCAAGGCCGAGCATTTAACGCAAAATATTTTTAGGATTTCAAAAAAAATTTTGTACAATTTTTTGAAATTGAAATCTTTAAATGGCTATCACAGCGCTCTCTCCCGACGCAATATCCCCAAATTCAACTGGGACCTGCAGGCTATAGTCAAAAACATATACAAAAAATTTGGTTCAATTATCTGCATAACTTCATACACTTTTCAATGATACAATAGTGAAAATGGAACAAAAATCGCGATCACAGCGCCCTTTTCGTCGAAATATCCCCAAATAAAAGTGGGACCCGCTTTCTATAGCCAAAAACATTATTAAAAAAAAAAAAAGGTTCAATTTGAAGCATAATTTTATACAATTTTCGATGATACAATGAGGACGGACAAATGGACAGACGGACAAACGGAGAGACAGACATTTTGTGAAAACATGTTTTTTGGAATCTCTGACCCCTAAAACGTGTAAATCCGTCGAAAACTAAAAGTAGAAAAAAATTTCGATTACAATACTTTCTTCTATTATAGATAAAGTAAAAAAGCCATTTTATGCGGATACAAGAAAATCAACAATGCTGGCGCATCTGCAAGAGAGAAAAAGAGCAAAACTTTACTTTTCCTTCGTTTCCATTTACATGTAATTTCTGTGATGAATCCAACGAATTCGTGTGTTCAAAGTAGAACGCCAGACAATATTTCGGGATTTTTGCTTCTGATTCATATAAATGCATTTGTCTAAATATTTTTTTTCTGCTAACACAATGTTATTTTTTGCAAGGTTTTGCAATAAGAGTAAAACGAAAACATGGTAACAGATTTCTTTATTTTTAGTGTTTTTTTGTTCTGAATATATTAGGTAGAGTAATAAATTGAAATTAGATTTTTAATAGGGAGGCATGCCTATGAATTAATTTAATGTATTCTGTTTCTAGTTGATATTGTTTTCTTATTACATCATATTAGAAGATAAATTATCACAGAATGTATTCGTTTGTGTAACTGAATATTTATATTAGATTAACCGATTCTATGTATATCTGAGTTGGAAACATTTTGAAATATATATCATTAACATGGTCAAATTATGCTGCAGTATTTTATTTTTATGAAAATTTGAGTAATATTAAATAGAAAGACAGATAGGCAAAATAGATTTTTTCCTCAACTAATTTAGAGTATATTAAAAATAACCTATAATGTTGAATCTACTCCTAAGCTATTATATAAACAACAATACCTTTTCAAACAAATAAACAACGCTTTAAATATTTGAAAAGGGGAAGAAAATGTAGGTGTTCTTTCTTTTAGTATTACCTAAAAAGCCATATTCAATCACATAATTTGGTTGCTAAAAAAATTTAATCCATGATTTCTAAAGGGATCCAGATTTTAATAGAGCAATTTTAAAATGTCCCAGTCACAAAGGGCGAACATATCTGCGAAGGAGGAAATTTGCACCAAAAACTGTTTCTAGTTGTCGTTTTTTTCCTTACAGATAACAGATAAGATTTTCAAACAACACTGAAAAAAAACCCGTTCAATGCAGATATAAGAAAATCTGCATTGCTGGCGAAAAAGAGCAAAGATTTACTTTTTCTTCGTTTTCCATTTGCATGTAATTTTTGTGATGAATCCAACAAATTCGTGTGTTCAAAGTAGAACGTCAGATAATATTTCGGAATTTCTGCTTCTGATGCATCATATGAACTAATATAAATTCAGATGGTTTGGATATTTCTTTCTGCTAACGTCACGTTACTTTTGGTAAGGTATTGTGATACGAATAAAAGAAAAGCATGGAAAAAAATTGCTTTATATTTAATTCTTTTTTGTTTTGAATATGTTAGGAAGTGTAATAAACCGAAATTAGATTTGTTTTATTAAAGAGAAAAGGGATTATCTAATATATTCTGTTTACAGCCAATCGTTTTTTTGTCACATTACATTATTAGGTAAATTTATCATGGAATAAATTCATTTGAGAGACTGTATATTTATTTTAGATAACGGAGACTCGGTATCAAGAAAACTTTTTCTGCACATAGCACCTGTATTAAAAATTTTGGATCATGTTTCAATAAAGAAAAACCATTACAGATAATGAAAGGCCTTAAATTGTTAATAAATTAATCTTTTTTTTTTTAATTAGCAATTTATTTTTATTTCAAATTTTGGTATTTCAAACCAATTTTTATTTTAAATCTTATACTCAAGGTATTTTGTTCTACAAACCTCAGTATCAGTTTTTGATACAAAGGTTAGATCAGAAGAAAAAATTAATAATTGGATGTATATGAAATAAACCTAGGAAAATCACTTATATTTAAGTTCATATATATATTTTGTTTTTTAGCAAAAATTTCAAAGATATAAAAAAAAATGATACTTAATTATCTCTTATAGAATCGAAAGATACATTTAAATTTTTTTCAGACAATTTGCTCAATTATTGTTGAAGCTTTAGCATTTTGATTACATAGAGAATATGAAAAATTACGAACTGATAAAAATGAGTTTAAACATTTCATTTAAAAACAGGGATATTGAAGTGAGATACGTTTTTTGAGATACAATAATTTTACCCATTTTGGGTAAACTGAATTCTATTTTGGGTTCTGCAATAAACCCAAAGTGGACACCTTTTTCTTTACCCATTTTGGACTACTAAGAGACATTCCCAATTTGGCTGCACCCAGAAATTTTACAACCCAATTTGGGTCATTTTTTATTCTATTTTAGATTTTTTTTTCTTTTCTTTTTTTTTTTTTTTTACATTGTGGTGCATGTTAAAATTTTAAAATATAGAATACCTTATGAAAGTTGATAATATATTAATTTTTTTGTAACTATAGTACAAAAAAAATTTGTGTTAAAAAGATTCTTGGTATCACACTGTAAACAAAATCTATTATTGTCCCTTTTTTGTGGAGATAGTCATGCACCAAATATTTATGCATGTTTTTGCATGGTATGTAATAAAGGATCAGTGAAATTTAACTGCGAAATCCCAGAAAAAGAAATCTGTAAAAAAAAATTAAATACTTTCGAGTATTTGGTGCAAAAGGACGTGAATTTGGCGAGCACCAATTTCTCCTTGCTAGATGCAAACGATTTTAATGAATTTGGAAACTCCTGGTTTAATGAGTGTTTAAATGCGCAAAACTTTATGAATTAAAACTCAAACGATTAAATAGTTTATTATCTTTTTCTATTAGCTTATATAATATATGTACAAGTTGCATGTTGCTGAAGTTATTTAATTTTACACAGTTTCATCGGCGGATAAGTTTTAAGTGTATTTTAACAGTTAATGACCTAGTAAGAATGCTCTCATTATGTATTTCGATATTGAATAAGTTGCTGCTTCCATTACAACAATACTTTCAGCTTGTTATCGCTTCAGAATTGGAACTTAATTTTTAGTTTGAAGCATTTTTAATCAATTTAAATTTTGTTCTAAACCATAGAATATCATTGTTAATTTTCTTTATATATATACATATAAATACATATGGCATGGCAAAACCGTGTTTGTAAAAGTGTATTTACTTAAGTTAAACTTACTTTAAAACTAACTAGTTCAGTATGAAGAATAAAAAAAGTCTTTAATAAAACAGTATCTATCATAAAACCGTATTTATTTTTTATTTCATTGTGATACCACCAATAAATCGTCAAAAATACGAAATTTTGCTAATTTTTTTACGTATGTTATATCAAGGTTCATCAGCAATTTTTTTATGAACATATATATTTTCATGAGAAGACTATCCTCTATTTATTCAAGGTATTTTTGAGTATGCATTATGAAGACCTTCTTTGTAAGTGGCTGTCACGTAACCAGTGTTGAATTGAGGCAGTGGACCGCGGGGGGGACATTCCACTCCGGAGCATTGGAATGCCCCCCCCCCTCCTGAAAGATTTGAGATTTTATGCTTCTAATGGTTAAAAAGAGCAACCACCCCCCACCCTCCCCCCCCCGTAAATCTGCAGAAATGTTATATTTTTATTTAAATGTCATAGATTGTACCTTATCAATACCATATGATTTTTTTATTCTAAAACACCATAGAAAACACCATATATGAATGCCATAAGATTTAGTTTGAAAACACCATAGATTGTGACATACAAATTCCATAAGATTTCATTAAAAAATGCCTTAGATTGTACCATACAAATGCCATGAGATTTCATTCAAAAACACCATACAAATGCCATAAGATTTCATTAACACCATACAAATGCCATAAGATTTCATCCCAAAACTTCTTAGACATTTACCATACAGTGCCATAAAAATTACCATACACTTAATATGTTTATATGGTTTTCCATAGGATATTTTTTACCATAGGCAAAAAAACATAAGATTTCACTTATGGTTTTTTTTATGGTAATTCTGTGTCATTTTTTGCTAAGGGAGGGATAGTAAATGTGGTAATTATTCTTTTAGATATTTGAAATTCCAGTTAGTTTTTCTTATTTTGTACAGACAAATACATAAAATACGGGAAAATATTCCCTTAATCGGAAAATTTTATTCTTTACTCGTCCCGACCCAAAACTTTTATTTTAAGTCAACCCGAAAACGACATGAACCCGATAAATTTTTTTGCCTTGACCCGACACCGATCTGACACAGCCGAAAGGATTTTCATGGACAAGAAACCTGACCCAAACCCGACATACTCCAACCCGAAACCACTGACACTTCAACGGGAAATGAAACTAAATTAATAGATATTGTCATGCAATTAATCGAAAACAGTCTATAATCATTATAGATGATATCAATTTCATCTTTTATGGAAAAAATGAAGCATATATGAGGAGGTCGGGGCAAGAAAATGCCAAGCCACATTTTTGGTGAAATAAATCTAACACTGTAATATGTTGCTTAATATTGTAAATTATAATATCCTACATATAATTTGTTTCCAATGTCACTTGGTGGCAGCCTATGTCCCAGGTTCCGTTTTTGTCCCAGACGTTTATGCCCCCAATGAAGATAGCTAATTGATAATGCCATATTGTTACTCAGAATATCTCAAATGTTACTAAAACGCTGGCGAAAAAACTTTAGGTTATATATCTTGATTTGAGTATTTGATCAAATTTTCAAATTGAAATATCTCAGAAGCTCAAAACACGTGGCTTAGCACTCTCTTGCCCCCACCCCTTCATATGAGGCAGTGAGAGCAACAGAGGAGTAACCCAAATTTTTACATTTTTCTGTTTTGGTCATATAATTAATGCATTCGACGCATATTTAAAGAGCAAAAAATACAATAGCTAATTGACAAAAAACGTAATAGTAATATCATTAAAATAATGCCATATTGTTACCCAGAATATCTCAAATGTTACTATGACGTTGGAGAAAAAACTTTAGATTATATATCTTGATTTGAGTATATTTGATCAAATTTTCAAATTGAAATATCTCAGAAGTTCAAAAATGTGGCTTGGCACTCTCTTGCCCCCCACCCCTTCATATGAGGCAGTGAGAGCAACAGAGGAGTAACACAAATTTTTACATTTTTCTGTTTAGGTCATATAATTAATGCATTCGACGCATATTTAAAGAGCGAAAAAGACAATCAAGTATAATAAAAGGAGAATGTCAAATAATCCGCTTTTCTTCTTCAAATTTCCGCTGAATATATAATTGCGTGAGAGAAACAGAAAAATTTTGAAATGTAGTTTAGTCCATTTTTGCTCTCATTGCATCATATATATGCATATATTTATATTCAAACTAGCTAAAACAACTGGCATTTACCGGCTCGGAATAATAATAACCTTAAATATACCTAAAATAAATATACCTAATAAATATACCTAATAAATATACCTAATAAATATACCCTAAAATATATATACCTAATAAATAAACCTAATAACTATACATTAAATTAAATATAACTAATTAATATATCTTAAAATAAATATACCTAATAAACATACCCTAAAATAAATATATACCTAAAATGAGTGTTGGGACTTGTGCAGTTCTGGGACGGAAGAGGGGGGGGGGGGGACACTGTGGATTTTCAGAGGGTGGGATGGATTGCATTTCTAGACCAGCAATGAGTATAATATAACAACTTAACTCTTTCCACGCGCCGAATAATAAAAAAAAATCTCCAGATTGTGAGATCACTGGCGAAAAAACTTTAGGTTATATATCTTGATTTGAGTATTTGATCAAATTTTCAAATTGAAATATCTCAGAAGCTCAAGAGCTTCCTTCAAGAGATGAGCCTTACTTAGAAAACTAATGCTGGAACATTTTCCTCTCTTTCTACGTTTTAGAGAAAAAAAATGGATGGCCTTACTTTCTTTAATAATTAACTTCTAAAAAACTATTTCAAATATTTTTTATTTATTTATTTATTTATTTTTTAATTTTAACCGATTCCCAAAAGTTTGTTTGATAGAAGGGCATAAAATAAAAGATTAAATGGATAAGATATCAACAAGAAATTGCTTGATAAAAAAACAAACTTCTCATTTTCGGTAAATTAGAGTCTTAAAAAAAAGAAGTCGTGAAAAATTCAAAAATTGCTGCACGAATTCCGAATAAACTTAATTGAAAATAGGGCAAAAATTACTACATCAGGTAAAAATATTGAATTTGAATTGCTTTTACGATTAGGTCAAAATCGCTGGCGAGCTTGGAAAATAGGAGAAATGAGCGAATCGTTTTAATGAGCATACACTGCAAAAAATAGTTGTTGATTTTACGGTATGATACTAGCACCCCAGCTGCTAGTATTATACCGTAAAATTAACAGTAGTAAACAGTAAAATAAGCAGTGATACACTGCCACGCATGCGCGGTAGCGTATTACTGCTTATTTTACTGTTTACTACCGTAAAATCAATAATTATTTTTTGCAGTGTAAAATAACAAATATCTAATCAAAAAATCTAAAATTTGAACTTCAGGTGTATTCTGACCTATCTTCATCATCCGGAACCAAATTTGAAGACCTCTACTTGATCTTGATTTCCTTAACTATTGCCAAGAAAAAAAACAAATATATACACACAGACAAAAACTTTCTTTTATTAATTAGATATACGTATTGTTTTTCATATGAAACAATAGTCTGGATTTTCTTCTGAAAAATCGGGTTAAACCGAATCTGCCCTGCAACCAAAATAATTAGCGCCAACTCAACACCACCCGATTTGCGGAAAAAAAAATGCTTCTTAATCTACGAAACTGTAATATAGCCACGTACGAAAATATACAATTTCCGCTTCTGAGTTTCTCTCGATTCAGAAAAACGTTCTTTATATTTTTAGAAACCCCAGAAATTGATATATTTTCGAGATTTAAAGAAGTATTTATAAAAAAACAAAGTTTATTCTGCTGCCACTGATTTTCGGAAACGTTTCCGAGTAGTTTTTATAATGTATTAATAAGTTTTATCAAAGTGCAATATCTGTTTTTAGGTTGCTATAACTATTTTCAATTAAACATTTTCAGCTGCGTAAGTGAATTTATACAAACAAGAGTAACAAATGCAAGAGTAATATTAATGTTAATTCTATTAATTTATTATGTTTGTCTGTAAAACATGTTTTTGAACATAAAAAGTTTACTTGAGAACTGATTCCTAAAAACCTACTGTATTCCAAGATGAGAAAACTGATTAATAGGTTGTAAAAACTATTCAGAAACGTTTCAAAAATCAGTGACAGCAAAAAAAAAATCCTTGTTTTAATAAATGCTTCTTTAAATGTCCAAAATATAGGTTTGTAGGGTTTCTAAAGATAAAGAATGGTTTTCGGAATCGTGGAAAACTTGGAAGAGTTTATAGTATATTTTCGTCCGTGGTTGTATTTCCCTTATATTATGAAAGATGTGTTTTTTTACAAGAAGAAAGTCTTTCTTTAAAAGAAGAAAGTATTGGATTCATGAAAATTTTCGACTTCCGGTTTTCGACGGATTTATATGTTTTAAAAGATCGTGAACACGATTTGACTGTTTTTAGAAAATATCTATCTGTGACTCTGTCTGTCTGTCTGTCTGTATGTGACGAAAACTTTGTGGGCGCTCTATCTCAAGAACTAATGCACGAAATTTAATAAAACTTTATATTCAGTTAGTCCCTGATATAAATTGGTGCTGATTAGTTTTTGGTGAAAATTGCCCAATAGGTGGCGCTGCTATGCTGCATTTTTCGCGACTTTTGCAATAGCTTTATCTCAAGAACTAATGCACTTATATTCATAAAACTCAGATTCAGAATTCAGACATCAGATCATGGCATAAATAGACGCTGATTACGTTTTGGTGTAGATATCCCAACAGGTGGCGCTGCTATACCACTTTTTTCACGATTTTTACGATAGCTATATCTCAAGAACTAATGCACGGAATTTCATCAAACTTCAGATTCTGTTAGACCTTGACATAAATACATGCTGATGCTGATTACGTTTCGGTGTAAATAGCCCAACAGGTGGCGGTGCTGTGCTACTTTTTTATTATTATCACGATAACTATATCTCAATAACTAATGCACGGATTTTCATCAAACTTCAGATTCCGTTAGACGTTGACATAAATTGTTGTTGATTAGGTTTTGGTCTAAATTTTCCAACAGGTGGCGCTGCTATGCTACATTTTGGAGGATTTACACGATTTTAGCAATAGCTCTATCTCAAGAACTAATGCACGTAATTTAATAAAATTTAGATTCAGTAAGACTTTGATATAAATTGGTGCTGATTCTTTTTAGTGTATGCAAAACCTGTGTGATATAGAAGAAAGTTTTGGGATTGGCCCATCCGACTAGTTTACAGTGTAGCCTTAATGATAAACAGTAATGAACTGTTTGAAAGTTTAAAAAAAGAAGAAGTAATTATACACCTCCTTTCTCCTTGTTAAACTAAAATGTATTTTACTGCCTGCCTATATAAGATAAATTGTGAACATTTCTTAATTGGGAGGAAACATGCATTTTAAGATTTTATAATTCACAAAAAAAAAAAAAAAAAAAAAAAAAAAAAAAAAAAATATATATATATATATATTATTTTACTTAAACCTCTTAAGCCCAGTTATGTTAAGTTAAACTTAAAACAAATATTCCATTTACACGGAAATGTTGATCTGGATAATCCTAGGAATTCATTTCGATAACAAACCAGAACATCCCGGGCTTTATGCCCAGTTTTTTATTATTCAAACTTTAACGAAGTTAAATCAATAAAACAGAGAATTATAATTTTTTCTTTATAAATATTTTTGTTTTATATCTATAGATTAAACTTTCACAGCACATAAGTTTTCAAAATTAAATTAAATTACATGAGAGAAACTCGTAGAAGAAAAAATATTTGTTGTTTCTGTCAATCGATTGTCAATTAAAAAACTTGCTTAGCAAAATCTTAGAGAAGCGCTGTTGATATTTTTCGATGTTCTTAGACTTTGATTAAGTTATCGGTATTTTTGTATTGGTTGCATAGATATTGAAGTGATGTTTATTTCTGGCTTTATCGATTGGGGCATATCGATTGAATGATCATAGTATCGATGAACAACAACAAAAATTCGGGTTCTGATATCTGAGTAGGATTTTTTCTTTATTTTCTTTTCTTCCTTTTCTTTTCATTTTTTTTTTTTTTTTTTTTTTTTTTTTTTTGGTAACAGTGCAACCTATGTAGGATAAATGGCGATAAATCATTAATTAGGAGATAATGTGTATTTTAAGGTTTAATAATTCACGCACACACACACACACACACGAAATAAAAAATAATTTCTAATGATATATAAGTATGTACTTAAGCCTTAGCTGCCAGTTATGTTATTATTATAAAGCATCGGTATCAAATCCTTAATGATAAACAATATTTAAATGTTTGAATATTGAGAAAAAAAAGAAGAAATAATTATACGTTTCCTTTATCCTAGTATACGAAAATGTATTTTACTGCCTATATATGTATGATAAATGTTGAAAATTTCTTAATTGGGAGGAAACATGCATTTTAAGATATCATAATTCACAAAAAAACCCAATTTGTAGTTATTATTTTATTTAAATCTTTTAAGCTAAGTTATGTTAAGTTAAACTTAAAACAAATATTCCATTTACACGGAAATGTTGATCTGGATAATCCTAGGAATTCATTCAATAACAAACAAGAACATCCCGAACTTTTTATGCATAGTCTTTTATTTTTAAAATTTTAAAGAAGTTAAATCAATAAAACAGAGAATTATAGTTTTTTCTTTTTAAATATTTTTTTATGTCTACAGATTAAACTTTTATAGCACATAAGTTTTCAAAATTAAATTCAATTACATGTGAGTAATTCGTGAAAGAAAAATTATTTGTTGTTTTTGTCAATCGATTGTCAATTAAAAAACTTGTTTAGCAAAATCTCAGAGGAGCGCTGTTGATATTCTTTCGAAATTCTTAAGCTTTGATTAAGTTATCGATATTTTTATATTGGTTGCATGAATAGTTTAATGGTGTTTATTTCTGACGTTATCGATTTTGGCATATTGATCGAACAATCATAATATCGATGAACAGAAAAAAAAGAAAGAAAAAGAAAAGCTCCGGATTCTGACTTCTGAGTAGATATCTTTCAATCTTTTCTTTCTTTCTTTTTTCTTTTTTTATTGTGCTGCCTATGTAGGATAAATGTTGAAAAATCTTTAATTATATGAAAATATGCATTTTGAGATTTAATAATTCACAAAAACCCAATTTCTCATTATACGTTTACTTAAGCTTCAGGTGCCAGTTATGTTAAATTAAACTCAAAACAAAAACTTCCCGTGCATGAAAATGTTAATCTGGATATTCCTATGAATTAATTCCGCTAACGAACCTGAACATCTTAAACTTTATACACGAAGTTTTTTTTTTCCAAATGTCAAAGATGTTAAATCAACAAAAGAGACGATTACAGTTTTTTTTCTTTTTAGAAGCTTTTTTTTTTTTATATTTCTACGGATTAGATTTACACAGCGCATAAGTTTTCAATATTAAATTAAATCCAATAAAAGAATTTCGTTGAATAAAAATTACGTGTTTTTTATTGATTGCCATTATAGAACTTGTTTAAAAAAATCTCAGACGAGCACTGTTGATATTCTTCCAAAGTTCTTAAGCTTTCATTTAATTATCAGTATTTTTTTATTGGTTACATGGATAGTCAAGTGGTGTTTATTTCTGGCTTTGTCGAATGTAGCATATTGATTAAATGATCATAGTATCGATGAATGGAAAAAAAAGAGCTTCGGTTCTGATTAGTAGATTATTTTTTTAACAGTGTTGCCTATCATATATAATATTTCTGACGTTAACATCAATTTTTCTTTCAATGTACATATACAAAATGCACGACGATGAATGAGGTATCATTTGAAAGGTTTTTGAACAGGCTTTTGACACCCTCACATTTTGTTAAAACTTGTTCTTTTATTAAGAAAATAAGTTATTTAAAAATAATGAAAAACGTATCAGAAAATAATTTCAAACATGACAGTGCACGTATCTACTGCTGTAGGATAAATGGCGAAAACTCAGTAGTTAAGTGGAAATATGCGTTTTAAGATTTAAGTATTTAAATCCCAAATTTTAAAACACTGAATGACCTTAGAATCCCAACAAAATAGCCCAAAATACTCTCTTTTTTCGCCCCCCCTTTTTTTACTAGGTAAGTAGTGAAAATGACCCTACTGCCGTCTTCTTTTATTCAAATTTCGACCGGTGTTACACCCCTCTGTTTATCATTGCTCCAGTTACTGAAAAAAAAATCTTGTTTTTCTTTCTGTACTGTCCAGAAATGCCAACACATTATCCTATCCATCACTGAGAGAGACCACCCCCTTGACAGCACCCTAATCCACTTAAGGGGAAGGAAAATCCTTTCAGCTATCCAGGGCTATTGTGAGTTTCAGAGCATTGGGCTATTTCGACTATTTTGGGATTTAAAAGGTTAATAATTCTAAAAAAAACCCAATTTCTAATTATACGTTTAGACTAAGTTAAGCCTTAGCTGACAGCTATGTTAAATTAAATTTTAAACAAAATTTTGATATAAAAAAATGTTAATCTGGATAATCCCACATAGTCCTTGGTTAATCCTATGAATTAATTCCGCTATCGAACCTGAACATCCTGAGCTTTATGCATAGCATTTTCTTTTTCAAGGGTTAAAGATGTTAAATCAACAAAAGAGACAATTACAACTTTTTAAAAGACGCTTTTATTTATTTATTTATTTATTTATTTTTTTGTATGTCTCCAGATTAAATTTTCACAGCACACAAGTTTTGAAAATAAATTAATTCTAATGAGAGATATCCATTGAGGAATAATTATTTGTTTTTTATCGATTGCCATTAAAGAACTTGCTTAGAAAAATCTCAAAGAAGCGCTGTTGACTTATGTTTAAGTTTTTAATCATTGATTAGGTTATAAATATTTTATTATTGGTTACATGGACACTGGAGTGGTATTTATTTCGATTGTAGCATATCAATTGATTGATCATGATATCGATGAACGACAGAAAAGAGTTCAAGTTTTCCTTTATAAGATTATTAATATATATATATATATATATATATATATATATATATATATATATATATATATATATATATATATATATATATCCTTATATATTATTTCTCCTGTCAACATCCCTTTTACTCAGAAAATATGAAACGCAGAACAACGAATGAGATACCATATGAAAGGTTTTAGAACCGGCTTCTGACATAGCCCACTTAACAATTCGTTAAAACATGTTTTTGATTAAAATTTGCTGAAAATTAAAAATTAATTCGGCATATTTTTCATAAAAGAAATGAAAGGTTTTCTTCAAAGTATCGTTGCCAAAAAAAATAAAATACCACATTATATGATGCTCATAGCAATTATTATAAAAAACACCGCACGGGTTTATTTTATACTTATGATTAAAAAGTGAAATTGAAATTGAAATGTTTAGATTTATATTTCTAAGTCCCATGGTTTTCCCGAAGCGGATGACGTCATCCTCTAATGCAGTCAAAATACGATTGTTAATTTTTTTTCTCGCGCGTGCCTTTTGCAATCTTGGATCCGTTTTTAGTCTAACTTTGATGGAATAAATTAGATGATATTCTGGCTTGACTAACAACTAAATGTTGTTTGCAGATATTTTTATCCTTGCTTTTTCTTTAGAAGTTTAAACCTGCATCTAATAAATATTACATATTGATAAAAAATGATACTTCTCTATTATCCCGTCGACCACTTTTCATAACAAAAAACTATCGCCAAATAAACGGGAGAACGTTGCCATTGGAATAAAAAAAAAAAAAAAAAAAAAAAAATAATAATAATAATAATAATAATAATAATTTAAGGACACAATTGTTAGTTTAATTAATAAAATAACTACTAAATCAGTAAAACATAATGAAAAATACACGCAAATGCCGCGTTAAAAACCACTTGATGACGTAACAAACACATATAATGCTTCTGATATCAAGTAAATGGGACTGCATTTTTGGCGTTTAATCTTACAGTTTGGCGATAGTTTTTTTTGTTATGAAAAGTGATCGACGGGATAATAGAGCAGTACCTAAAAAATATTAGATTTCAGTGCGAAATCCTCGCACGGGCCCTCTGGTATATATATATATATATATAATAGTGCTACCTACGCAGGGTAATTGGTGAAAATTTGTTAATTAGAAGATAATATGAATTATAAGATTAGCAAAATGTTCAATTTTTCTTACTATGCTTTTATCTAAGCCATTTAAGTTCAGCTGTGTTCAAATAAATAAATAATAAAAAAAAATAATAAAAAACTAGTCGTTGGGGGGCACCGTAATACTTACCCATCATGGATATGTATAACATAAAATATGAAAATAAAACATGTGTAACCTATTTATAAAATGCATTGCAATTCGAATAAAATCGTGACTTGATGGCGTCATAAACTTTAAATGCTCTATTACTGAAATGAGTAATAGATACATCCTTATAACTTCAAAAACTGATAATCATATTTACTAACAGTTTACTGCGTCGGATTAAGCGTCGCATTTCCAATTAAAATATATCTTTGAATTGTAATTTGAATGAAATACAGTGTCATGAAAAATCGAAGAGTTGAAAATAGGATTACAGATATCTCGGCAAGTCATTATCCGATCAACTTCATTCTGTATGCAAAATTTATGTTTTTATTGTCTTTTATATTCACTCCTTAAAATAAACAATTTCGAAAATTTTTATATTTTTTTAACAGAACGAATATTTCAAGAGTCCGAAAAAAAAATAGTTCCGAATAATCGAGGTTGCTGAAATTCAATAGGCTTCTTCTCATTATTACATACTAAGTACATACCAAATTTCAAGTAGCTATCTTCATTTGTTCGGGCGATAGAGCGTTACAGACACACAGACCAGACGGAAGGCATTTTTTTAAAACTAAAAATATGTTTTTCGGAATCTCCAGTGTCTGAAACGTGTAAATCTGCCAATTTTGTTTTCGATTTTTAAAACCACCACAAGACTTACCCCGAGGCTAACGAAAAAGACAGGCTACCGCGGTGTATTCCACTTATCTTTTATTACAGACCGCTCGAGTGATGTGATGCTCTTTTAGTATACCTTCATTAGTGCATTCGAGCATCACGTGACTCCGGCTGTCTGTAAAAAAAGATAAGTGGAATACACCCGGGACTTCCAAGATGTCGCTGTGTGTCCTACACCGGGCCTGCTATAAGTATTAGTGACGTCACAATAGTGATCCACTTTGGTCAATGTATCGCAGCAGAAAGATGTAATAAAAAGAGCATTTTCGCTCTTATAATTTGTGATTACACAAATAATATTAAATTTAATAATCGTGAAATAAAAGGGAATTAATATACTTGTTTTATTAAAGGAAATTAAAAGTTTTAAATTAAAAAAATTGCTAAGATTAATAGATCAGATTGAACCAATTGACTTGCCTTTTCCTAAAAACATTATTTTACAATAAATATACGTACAAAAAATATAATAAATCTACCAAAAACTTTACAAAATCAATCCCATTCCTCCCTTTTACAACTACATACCATAATTTAACCATCAAAACACAATAAATGTCAATTTAAATAGAGAAATAGACATTTTTTAACTAAGAGACCTTGGCACTTTTTTTTAACGATTTGGCGTAATCCGGGCTTCAGAAAGTTAGATATGTTTTAAAATTATATACACAATTATGAAAACAAACCTAATGTACTTTTATGTTTATTTATATATATATAAAATTATTTATATATACAATTATGTTCTACCTGCATGTAAAAAGAGATAAATGGCTTCTTTATATTAAATAAATTATATAAATATTGAAAAAAAAAAATACTTATTTATATGAAACTACGAATAGGTTGCCAGAAAATATGTTGCAACTTTCCTTCTCTCGCCATAAGCCTTTTTCGGTACTTTTCGGTTAGCCAGGCGCCAGTGATACATGTACATATATAAATATATATATTAATTCATACATATATGTGTGTGTAGATATGTGTATATATATATGTGTGTGTGTAGATATATGTGTATATATATGTGTGTGTATATATGTATATATATCACTGGCGCCCGGCTAACCGAAAAGTACCCAATTTTCTATCTTGACTTTGTAACTGATTTGTAACATTTTAAAAATTGTCTATTTATTGTACTTGAGTCTAGGACCTAATAACCACTCAAATTAACTTATCAAAACATTTATTTTCATAATATATTTGTACACTTAAGTTAGCTAAAATGTTAAATTGAACTACGTAGAATTACTAAGTTGTGTAAATCAGTTACTTTTAATTTTATAAACAAAGCACATCACTCACTTCTAACTAAATGTATCCAGATATTAGTCAATTTTATGATATAGAATCATATATATTTTGTGTTTTACTCTACAATTTAATTTTCCTATCTTCAAGTTTCTCTATGTGAATTAATTTCTGTATTCAAAATCTTTTTATTCTTTAATCCGAAAAACAATCATTTCTTCCTAGCTTAAAATGTTCCCAGATATTTCTTCGTAACATTAAATGTACGTTTCTCTCATGCGGTTTCAATTCGAATATTAATGTACTGCAGATGACCGTAACATATGTTGTTTTGTCTTTCTTCGTATCTTGTGTTAAATGCAGGCACCGTTTTCATAATTTGACTGCTGCAAAAATATGCACTATAAACTCTTTTCGTTAGATTGTAATAACACATGCCTAATTTTCCCAAAACAACGCTCGGGTGTAAGTTAAAAAGTCACAAAAATTGATGTTCCGCCAAATTATGGTATCCTTTCATTTCTTATTCAAAAATGCTCAATATTGGTTTATTGCTAACTGTCAAAATTTGACGGTTCATGCCTGGCTAGAAATGTACGGATTGGCATGTTACATCTAATATGTTGGCGATAATGTATCTGTAAAATTAGATCAGATCTGCTCTCGCTTTTGTCGGATAAAGATGTAAAATTTTTGGTAGAATAAGCGAAGGCCACCCTCTCTGTTTTTTTGTGTCGATGTGTTGGTTTAATAAAAATAATTCCATGGATAACAAGACTTGATTTCATCTAATGCCTCTTGTATGGATTAATTATTTTAACAGGAAACGAACTTACGATTATTGCAGCACACGCATTGCACCATTATACCTCGGCAATTTTTAAGAAGAAATGTTCCTTACGATATATCGAGACTTTACACTATATAATCTGGTGCCTTTGGAAGCAGGAATTTTTATAGTTCAATCGACACATGAGGGTGGCCTATTTAAAAAAAAAAAAAAAAACATTTTTGCATTTTTTTATCTGCATCCTGCCAACTTTTCTGAACTTAACTTACATTGGATTCTATTTGTGATTAGTACTGTCATATATGGGAACCGGACGATGTTATAGCATGACTGCAGAACTATATGCAAATTCAAGTGACTATTATCGATGACTGATCCGGATCAACTATTTTACCTGATGACAGAAGCCTACATACCGTAAAAATTTCAGCGGATGATCTGCTTGGTTCTATCTTGGAATTACAAAAAATACTTTCGACGAAAAAAAATATTTCTCTCGACACCGATCTCGTACCTAGTACGCGAAAATGTATTCGACACTAGCCTGGATTTTTCAACCGTTGCTATATTTTTCCGAAACTAAACTGTGTGATTTCGTACATCAGCTTCGATAGATGATGAAGGATATCGCCGGACAAATTTTCTATCTAAGCCTAGCTGAGACTGTCTTTCCTATCTACCGCTACTTAGGCTGGAGATGATCTCTTTCGTTTTATGTGCCATGTTGCCGATAACGGAAATCTGCCAACACACTGCTAAGAGCGGAAGATTCGCTCGATCGTCCTTTATACGAACTATCGCGCTGTTGTTCATAAGTGAAAGTGCAACACTCGACACTTTCTCGCAACAATCGGTGTCAACTCCGCTCCCTAGATGCAAAAAGAAAAAAAAAAAAAAAGAAATGATTACTTTTATTTCGCTCCTTGATTTGAACATTGCGTGGGCTGTTGATGCATAAATTACTCTTTATTTACCAAGCTTATGCAACGTAAGGATTGTGCCAATAGCCAGAAATCCGTGTCTGTATTCATTAATAGTGCGACTTTTTTTATTTGGATTATAAAAAAAAAAGAAAAATATATACGTAATTTTTTCATCTTCTCACAGATTCTAAAGTATGTACTTTTTTTTCTTTCCTTTTCGCAAAGGACAAAAAGCAAAGAACTATTTTTATAGTTTTGCAATAATGTTTTACTGTTTAGTAATTTTAAAATTTTTCATTTTTAAAAATAATTTATCCTTATAGATAACTCGTTTCAGTGCTTTTAGACTATTTGTTTTAAATAGTATAAAGATATTAATTTTAAATATTGAAAAATTCATATTTAACGTTTATCAAAGAGTTTTTAAACATTTTACAATATAAGTTTGAGATTGACCTTTCCAAATAAAATATTTACTAAGGCAGATCTTATGTACTAGAAATGTAGTATTTTATATATATTTTTTATTATTATTTATTTATTGTGTATGCATGATACTATTTCATATGGCATTGGATAAAAAAAAGGGTGATGGAATATTTTAAGTATAATAATAATAATAATAATAATAATAAACAGTTAGGTACTTGTTCGCTAAATTTAATGTTCTTATTGTACTTTGCATATCTTGTTTTTAATCTGGTTAGGGCTAAAAGAATTTTTTTCAGGTAATTATAAGTATGTCATGCATGTATTATGTCTCTGCCTTTATACAAAAAAAAATTTACAGATATTATTGCTTTTGGAATTTTGCAAAATATGTTCTCGTTTAGTAAGAACATTGTAAGTTGAAGTACAGGTAAGATTTTTATACTTATGATAAACAATCTCACGTTATAAAATGATATCTGACTTTTTTTAACACCAACACTTAATTTTCCTTGGTCATTTTTGCTAGCTGAGAATTTATTATTGCTATCAGAGTATTTCCTTATATGATATTAATAGAATTATGTTTGTTTGTTTCTAATTTAATGTTTATGCCATAAGGGGATATTTGCAGTCGCGAGGAAGATTATGTCCAAATATGCCAACTTGCTGCATTTTTTTTTATATATTTATTGTAACTGGTTAAAACTACTAACACTTTATCATAAAACATTTTTATTACTTTGATGGTGATTAAACTTTATTTTGATTATCGTAATGGTAAAGTGTTGATTTTTTTTCAGGTTATGACTGTTAAAATTTTTATGTATCAGGATCAGCTATTTAAAATTTTTAAGCCTTGTATTTATTCGTACAGTGACATTTTTCTTTAATAATAATAATAAAAAAATACATCTTTGATAAAGTTTTGTTTGAAATTGCCTGTGTAATTTAGGTGAAGCAAGGGTAAGATGAGATCAACTTCAATATCTTTCTGGACTTTCTGTTGATTTTTTTTTTAAAAAAGGTAATAATATAGATATATAAAAAATTTTTGCATAGCACTTAACTTATGCAATATGTACCGTTGCTCCCACTTGATTTTATGTACATATTTTAAGACTCTTATGGAAATTCATGGGTAATATTTAAATGTGAACAAAAATATTTATGATTATAAATTTTGTTTTGCATTTTAATACTTTATTACAAAATAAAAGTTGGTTTCATTTGAATAAACGAACAAACAAACAAAAAATAGATATAAATATATATATTGTACAAATAACTGTGGTGAAACTTATTTTTATTAATATTATTAAAAAAGACGCACCAGTGCTTCCACAGTAAATTATTCTTTGTCAATGAGATATGTTATTTATAAAATTTTTGATTTTCCACAGAAATTCAGGTAAAGATATTTTCTGTATTATTGTAGATAGTTTTGCATTTTAATATTATGATGAAGTGTAGGATATGGATGCAGTTTTCACAGATAAAAATTAATATACCTATATTATCATATTATAATAATATTTAGTTTATGTTCTACTGCCATGCGTCAAATTTTATAATTAAATGCCAAATTTTTCTACTTTGATATTTTTAACAAAACAAATTTTCCTGTACACATATAAAAGCTTTTATACATTTATTTTAACTTCAGTTACATTTTACATTTGCATGTCGTGTCTTGCCGTTCTCTAAACTTTCAAATAGTTTGATATTTTTAAAGAATTTTAAAATACTTACTTTCTTATTCCATTTACTTTTCATTAATTCGTATATTCTTGAGTCAATGGGATTATAGTGTAGGTGAGTGGAATACAAGATTCCATTATTTTTATGATTTCTAGATTTAATTTTTCACTTTAAACGTTTTGATATACTCACACTTTCCTCTTAATAATATTTGTGGATATTGCACTTTTTATAATTGTGTTTCGGAATCTCTTTTCATTCATTGCATTGAGGTACCACAAGCAAGGAATGATTCAAAATTACCATTTTTGTTTCTCATTTGCTTTCTTATAGTGATTTAATCCCAAACATTAATAGGACTTCAGATGGGAATCTGAAATGTTTTGTTTTTGCCTTTCTCTTTCACTTTTAAATTTTTTAACTTAGATATTCTTTATCATTTAAGTGTGAGCCATTTTTACGATCTTCATTGCAGCTTATGCAAATGTTCTTTTTCTAGTTAATAGATCTTGAACAGTATTTTCATTTATTACAATATTGTTTTCTTTTTAAATGTTTTTACTTTGTTGAACTTTTCATCGTCATACTTCTTGCAAGGTATGTTTTGTGTGGATCCCCAGTTTTTCCCAGTTGATGACCATGTACGGTAAAATAATTTTTTTTAGATAGCGGGTCTTGTGTGGAATTATGGTTTCCATGCTTCGGATTCTTGTGTCTTTCTAAATTTGTCAACGATTTCATTCAACAAGAAGTATTTTGGGAGTATTCGCCGTTATTCGAATTACATAGTTGTACAATGGATCTTTTCTTTTTTTTTCCCCTTCGAGTACTGGTGGATATTTGCGAAATTCTTTTTGTCGTACATTCTTGCACGCAGACGTATGTTTCACAGTTTTACAAAATTTTTCTCATACAAAGAGTTTACAAAAGTTTTTCACTTATATGTTCTACATGTGAGATTGTCATTTCAACATAGATGTTTCTATGACTAAATTTTTCCAATTCACATTTCACACATATTTTTTTTTCTCTTAAAAAAAAAAAATCATTTAATTTTTTTTTGCATACAATTGTCTGGATAAAGTTTTCACCGTATTTTTCGGCTCATCGGTATTTCAATTCACTGTCTTCTTGTAGCTTTTGTATTTTTTCTCAGTTTGACGATACTTCTTGTGAATTATGCTATATATTTATAGTGTACAGTCCAGCGGTAAATCTTTATTCTCTTCTTTTGTTCTTTTTATTTCACGTCATGGAGTTCTGATTCCCTTGTTTTCAGAAACATATCTTATTGTGGGCTGATACCTCGTTATCAGATTATTATTTTGGTGAGTCTGATTCTTTGTTTTCAGATATATAACTTATGGAGGGCTGATACCTTTGTTATCAGATTATTATTTTGGCGTGTCTGATTCCTTGTTTTCAGATATATAACTTTTTGAGCGCTGGTACCTTGTTACCAGATTTTTTTTTTCTCTCATCCCTTTTTTTTATACATATACACTTTTGTTGTACTTAATATTGCTAGGCACAAATAGCTGTTTTGGGTACACTCTTCATACCGTTGGATTTTCTTTTAATGTCTCTTCTTTTTCACAGGTTAACAGTAAACATTTATGTTTATTTGATTTTTTAATGGTTGGACAAATTTTATTTTAACTTATTTTCTATGTATCGCATTCAAGACACACATGTTATTCAAATATCTTTTCAAACATAAAATACTTATATTTTTATTATTTTTGTCACTTTTCAGGTTACATTTCTATTTACACTTCTATATTATATGTTACTACTGATAAATCTTTCAAAATGCAATACAATTCAATTTTAATGTTTCAGATTTATCATTTCACCTATCAATCTCATTATGTTTAAATAAAGTATATGTACTGGTGTACTTTCTCTTTGAATATAACATGGTTACAGTATGTCGTATTTCAGGTATATTTTTTTGCAATTTATTCTCATACTTTCTGATTATTTTATATTTACAAGTTATTTACATTTTGCTATTATTAATTTTTATATACATTTTATACATACTCATTTTCACTTTATATTTGTATTTCTTTCATCGTTGACACAAACAAGTACACACCATGGTTACGGCATGTACAAGAAAACATGTAAAGTTTTAAACATGTCGAACATGATTTTTTTCTTTTCTTTCTTTCCCCTTTTTACATTTCTAATTTAATTTTAGGTATCTGTTTGGTAAGTATCATTTGCTTATAGGTGATGTTGATCAGTGCTCCACACCACACACATTTTCCTTTTACAGATCTGTCATATGAAAATTTCAGGGCATCTTCATATGGTGGACGATAGGTCTGTACCTTCAAATTTCTAACACACGTACTAGTTGAATTCACTTTGAGGCTTAATATGCTTACCTTTCATTTCACTTTATATTTTTAGGTCACTTTAAACTTAAAAAAAAAAAAAATTATCATCAAGGTTTACATACCTCTTCCTTTTAATAAAATACTTCCACTGTATTTACATTTTTAATGCATTATTCTTGTGATTTTGGAATTGTTATGTCAAAATTGTATTCTCATACACCAGTCATATATCTAGTTCTTGATAGGAATTTCCTAAAAGTTAATTATATTGCCTGGTAGACACAATAATTTTTGGCAATACTTTTTGGCTTCAGTCTATTTTAAGTCATGATTTTTTTTCAGATATTTTTATGGTTTAGATACATAAGCGTTTGGCATTTTAGGCAACACCTCTAATTGTTGCATTGTTTAAAAAAAAATTATTGCAAATTGGCAGTATCCATATATTTTTTCATGCCTAAATTAATTAAGATTTTCATGTCAATATCCGAATTGTACTTCCAATTTATAAATTAAAAAAAATAAAGTGAATAAAATTATAGATCCCAATTCAATATCCATATCTGCATCCATATTGTATATATTATTTTTGTATGCATATCAATTTTACAAGTATAAAGAGTATAAAGAGTTTATTTTTCTTGTAAGAACATTACAAGATAATTAAATGCATGCCATAAATATGCATAAAATTTTACTTTTATATATTCATATATATGTTATCTTACTTATCATTGTTTGTTTACGTACTGATTTTCAAGAGAACAATATAATTTTGCTATTTTTTATCAGTATGATTTTTATGTATTTGAAATATATGCTTCGAAGAAATACCACTTGACATCGGTTAACCTGCAGGTAAAGCATAAATTATTTTATGTTTTCTATTATTATTGCTAGCGTATATTATATTTGAATGTGTACACCATGAAAAGAATTTATAGGCCTTCCGTCTTTAATGACGTGAATTTTTAAAAGAAAAAGATATATCTTATTAATGTCTGATTACTATGTCTGATTTATATGCTGCAGCCTTTTTATAAAAAAATTATCAGACTTGACATTTTGGAGACGTTTTATGTCTATAGATGATAATGGTATACCTGGCACCATTGTTGTGTCTATTACATATTACAAGTACTTGCTATAATCTTATATTACTTTACATTATATGTTGTATTGTGTATGGTGGTCTTCGTCTTCATTTTATTTGAATATTTTGTGTTTATTTGTGTTTATGCCAATGCATTTCTTGCCAGCGCCATTTTTTTTTCATTTTTCCAAAGAGGAGATATATATGATATAGAATCATATATATTTTGTGTTTTACTCTAAAATTTAATTTTCCTATCTTCAAGTTTCTCTATGTGAATTAATTTCTGTATTCAAAATCTTTTTATTCTTTAATCCGAAAAACAATCATTTCTTCCTAGCTTAAAATGTTCCCAGATATTTCTTCGTAACATTAAATGTACGTTTCTCTCATGCGGTTTCAATTCGAATATTAATGTACTGCAGATGACCGTAACATATGTTTTGTCTTTCTTCGTATCTTGTGTTAAATGCAGGCACCGTTTTCATAATTTGACTGCTGCAAAAATATGCACTATAAACTCTTTTCGTTAGATTGTAATAACACATGCCTAATTTTCCCAAAACAACGCTCGGGTGTAAGTTAAAAAGTCACAAAAATTGATGTTCCGCCAAATTATGGTATCCTTTCATTTCTTATTCAAAAATGCTCAATATTGGTTTATTGCTAACTGTCAAAATTTGACGGTTCATGCCTGGCTAGAAATGTACGGATTGGCATGTTACATCTAATATGTTGGCGATAATGTATCTGTAAAATTAGATCAGATCTGCTCTCGCTTTTGTCGGATAAAGATGTAAAATTTTTGGTAGAATAAGCGAAGGCCACCCTCTCTGTTTTTTTGTGTCGATGTGTTGGTTTAATAAAAATAATTCCATGGATAACAAGACTTGATTTCATCTAATGCCTCTTGTATGGATTAATTATTTTAACAGGAAACGAACTTACGATTATTGCAGCACACGCATTGCACCATTATACCTCGGCAATTTTTAAGAAGAAATGTTCCTTACGATATATCGAGACTTTACACTATAAATTTATTACAGTATTTCTTTCAAAATCATTTTTTAAACTGTTTATCGTCTGCTTCTTTTATTTATTTATTTTTATTTTTTTCTAAAGATCATTTGACTCTTTTCGATTTGGAAGTACAAATTCATTCAAATATACCAGAATATTTCCATTACAGTAGGTTAGACATTTGTTGTTACGTTTTTTTTTTTTTTTTTTTTTTTTTTCTGCACAACAAGCTCAATACAATCATATTAATTCTAGCTTCACGAATTGAAACGTTTATCGAAACATTTAATGCAGACTAATTCTGTTGAAATGTAAAAATAATTATCACAAGGTAATTTTCGTAGCTAAAATTTCTTCTTTTCATTATCAGTAGCGAATTTGAAGACTTAGATTAGAAACTAGGAGCACAACATTTTCTTCTCATTATTTTATAGATATAATCTACACTTTCTTTAATAATTATAATCAATAATTATTGATAGCATTATAATCTAAATACACTGAAAAATATTATTAATTACTATATAAAACAATAAATAAAATCAAAATACTATCGTAAACAATACGTACAAACGAACAAAGTACATGACAATTTTTAAGTTATTATGGATCACTGTTTTGACGTCAGCAGGTTGTGACGTCACTTGTAGCAGGCCCGGTGTAGGACACACAGCGACATCTCGGAGGCCCCGATACACCGCGGTAGCCAGTCTTTTTCGTTAGCCTCGACTTGCCCTATACTACGTATGATGAGTAAGTAAACTAGTCGTTGGGGGCCACCGTAATACTTACTCATCATGGATATGCATAATGTAAAATATTTAAATAAAAAATGTGTAAACTACTTATAAAGTGCATTGCAATTCAAATAAAATCGTGGCTTGATGACGTCACAAACTTTAAAGTCTCGATTACTGAATTGCTTATCCGATCGACTTCATGCTTTATGCAAAATTTATGTTTTTTTATTGTCTTTTATATTCATTTCTTAAAATAAACAATTTCGAAAATTTTTATATACCTTTCATCAGAACGAATATTTCGAAAGTCCGAAAAAAATTGTTCCGGTTAATCGAGGTTATTGAAATGAAATAGGCTTCTTCCCATTATTACATACTAAGTACATACCAAATTGCAAGTCTCTATCTCAATTTTTTCGGGAGATAAAGCGTTTACAGACACACAGATACACAGACGGACGGCAAAATTTTTTTTTCTAAAAATATGTTTTTCGGAATCTCCAGTGTCTGAAACGTGTAAATCCGTCAAAAATTTTTTTTCGATTTTCAAAACGATTACAAGACTTATCCTATACTACGTATGATGAGTAAGTAAAAAGGAACAAACAACACAGAATAAAGTGTTAATTCGGATAAGCTTAGGAATTAATTTTGCTAACGAACCTGAACATTCTGAGTTTTACGTGTAAGTGTTTCTTTTTCAAAGGGTAAACATGCTAAATGAACAGAACAGACGGTTACAGCTTATACTCTTTAACGATTATGATATATTTTTTTGTGTCTTCGAATTAAACTTTCCCAACACATACGTTTTCAAAGCTAAATTAAATCAAATGAGAAAAATCGTTCAAGTAAAAAGTACTTGTTATTTTTTTATCGACTGTCATTAAAAAACTTGTTCAAAAAAATCTAGAGGAGCACTGTCGATATTCTTTCGAAGTTCTTAAGCTTTGATTAGGTTATCGGTATTATTTTATTGGTTATTTCGACTCCGTATTTATTTCTAGCATATAGGTGTTGATTGCATCGCAGAAAACCATTAATTTTCAATATTTCTGATCCTATGATTTCCTTAAATGTGTTTGATGTGGGGACCTAGACTGTATATTTACGACATTATAATTGCATGAGCATCTGATTGGATCACTCCTAGATGATTTGTAGTTTCACTTATTAGATCAGAGAAAGACATGATGCAAAAAATGCAATAAAATACAATCTGTTACAACAACAACAGCAAAATTCCACGCACCTAAAATGAATTATTGAAGCGTGATGAAATATATACAGTACGAACCCGATTAATGCTGCCTGATTTACCGATTTCCCCAAATTAAACGGTAAATCTTAATGGACAAGATTAACTCATATTTATTTCGATGTTAAATTATTTCTTTTTTAAAATATAGACAAAATGCTTAAGTTATACAAAGAGAAACACAAAAGGCTTATAAAACCTTTTAATAATCGACATATGTCTCAACGCTCATATACGACGCCATTTTCAAGATAAGCAAAAATATTCTCATAAATTTTTGAAAATAAACTTGAAAACATAAATAACGAGATCATATATGTAAAAAAGCAGGTGCTTGAAATAGTCAACTGTAAACGTGAAAATATTTCTTTATTGCTTTTTTAAAACTGAAAAATACCTCGTGCCAAATTTTAGGTAATTCAGATGAGGCGGATTCATTGCAAATGTTCGCATTATACGCATATGGTATGGGAGCAATAGAAAAAAAGTAATAAGGAAATATTAATTTTCACGTTTACCGTTGACTATTTCAAGCACCTGCTTTTTTACATATATGATCGCGTGATTTATGTTTTCAAGTTTATTTTTAAAAATTTGCGAGAATATTTTTGTTTATCGTTATATATCTTGAAAATGGCGCCGTATGAGCGCCGAAACATACGTCGATCATTAAAAGGTTTTTATAAGCCTTTTGTGTTTCTCTTTGTATCACTTAAGCATTTTATTTATATTTTAATTCTAATTAGTGATCTTATTATGTGATTATGATTTCTTTTTTATTCTTTTATATACATAAGAAGAAAGTATTGGAATTGTGAAAATTTTCCACTTCCATTTTTTGGTATATTTACATGTTTTGTGATTCCTATGAACACGATTTGACTATTTTTGGAAAATGTCTGTTTGTTAGTCTGTTAGTCTGTGTGTGTAACACTAATTTTGTAACCGCTCTATTTCAAGAGCTAATGCACAGAATTTAATGAAACTTCAGATATAAATTAGTGCTGATTAGATTTCGGTGGATATCGCTTAACAGCGGCGAAGCTATGGTGAATTGTTCCCGATTTCCGTGATAGCTATATTCCAAACACTTATACATGGAGTTTTATGAAATTGCAAATTATATTAGACCTAAACATGAATAGATGCGGATTTGAGTTTGGTATATATCGCTCAACAGGTGGCGTTGCTGTGCTCTGTTTTTCACGACGTCCGCGACAGCTATCTCAAGAATACATTGAAATTCGTCGAACTCCATATTCTGTTAAACCTAGACATAAATTGTTGGTTATTAAATTTTGGTGTATATTACAGAACAATCATGCTGTTATGCTGTGTTTGTCACATTTTACCCTGACATAGCTGCCACTCTCTGTTTTTTTCAGGTCATATAATCATTTTTGAACCAGATTTTTTTTTTTTTTTAAATAATGATATAAAATTGAAATCAAGTGACTACCATGTAGATACAAGATATATTTTATTAAATAATTTTTCTGGTTCAAAGTATACGTTTATTTGATGTTAAAAAACCCGAAGTGTGATAGGTATACTGTGAGACTCACAAAACTAATGCACGGAATTTCATCAAACTTCATATTCAATCAGAAGTTCACATAAATTAGTACTGACGATATTTTGGTGTATATCATCATTTTATGTGTCAGGTTTCTGACTTTAACAGAACATATATTGTATATTTATAATTAATTTAATTAATTATATGTAATCATT
This sequence comes from Maratus michaelseni, assembly GCA_963931845.1. Taxonomy (NCBI): domain Eukaryota; kingdom Metazoa; phylum Arthropoda; class Arachnida; order Araneae; family Salticidae; genus Maratus; species Maratus michaelseni. The sequence goes on along the minus strand of OZ007597.1, from coordinate 94,252,157 downwards.
ATTATATATTACTGTATCCTGATATATATATTCCTTTTTTTTGTAAAACTTCCGTATGTGATTGACACTGGAATTTCCCTGATCCATTTATATATTTGGGGAATGTTCACGAGATCATTGTAAAAGTACTAATCGGGCTTTGGAGATACTACAATGGGATTCTTAGCGAGCTGGAGTTCGGAGAAGAATGCAAGGGTCGAATGGTCGAGAAGAAACGAGTATAATGCAGGGGTGGAATTTTCGAGATGTTTCGACAGATATGGAAGCTCCGTGAATGAAGATTGACAGCCCCGTTGATTTTTGTAGTGTGACCTGGAGAGCGAGAGTGGTTCGCTCGTGGAGGTGCAGCTGAGAGGGTAGGACGCCACAATCGCTGGTGTGCCGTGAAGAGTGTAGGAGGTGTCTCGTTGATGTGTAGCGGAGAACGTAGGGCGCGAGAGTCGTCAGTGTAGAGTTAAGAACGCAGATGAGTGCATTGAATTGCAAAGAGAATGTGCATCGGACAGTTTGGTCGAGAATAAATTAAATTACTACGTAGACGGAATGGTATGTACGAGTATTGCATATGAAATCTAGTAAAACGTGCGATCGGGGAGATTGCCATTTGACAGTCGCATATGGCTAGTGACCATAAGCTGTATTAACTCTTAATAACTATCACTGTAACATTTTTCTTGCATATTAATTTAATCAAAAATTATTAATTGGTTATTTATATGAGAACTTCTTTTCCAACGGGTCCGGTATCACTTTACTACCGGTGGTGGCAGCAAATACCATAAAACTAAGGTATCAATTCTAGGAGAATTATTACGATGACCGAGCAAGGCGACGAAACCATATCACTATGCTAGGTTTTATTTTTAGGACTAGTGTAAATGCCCGTCCTAGCGCGGTGGGTAGAAAACCGAGTTTTCACTTAAAATTTGAAATAATTGATAAAAATACTCATATAGTATTTATCGACAATAAGGAAAACTAACACCGTTAAGTTCAGGGTTAATGATAAATTTTACTGTTAATGGTAGTTATGTTAATGGTAAATTTTACGAAGCGTAAAACTTTTCCTTTATTTTTGTTTTTCAACTCAAAATTTCCAAATATTTTTCTGAATAATTAAAATTTTAATACTAATAACGATCTCAATAATTAATTAAGATCTCAATAATTAATTATGGTAAGTAAACTATAGGTATTAATTTTCGCTCTTAATAATACGAAAACGATCTTTTAGTTTATTCCAAATCTAAAAGAATGCATTAATATTTACACAAAATCAAACATTTCCCTTTCAAAATTAATAATAAAAATAATTTAAATCATTAAAAAAATTGATCTTGAAATAAATCAATACGTCCTGAATTTTTCTTATTTTAAAAATATGCTTATATACATCTTATATTATTTTACAACTTTATTATTATGTTATGTATCTTTTTCAACAGAAAGGTATAATTTGTATTTATTGCCAATAGATGGCACAAGAATATTTAGGAACGAAGTGTAAAATAGTGGTAGATCATCACAAAGCCTCGAAAGGTATTACCGCTATTTCTCAAAAAAGCGCTTACAGGAAAAATATGCTTACGGAAATAAATTAAAAAAATTCTTTAAAATATTTAAAGACTTTAATATGATGCTTTTACAATTATTTTAAGAGCATAATCGGATATTTTAATGAAACGTTCAAAGAGTCATACGTTTTAGATTTGGAATTTGTGTTTCTGAATGGCACCAGCATTCGTTTGTTTACAACTGGTAATCCGATGTTTAATCTGTTATTTTTAATTTAAAACATAAAACATTATAACTGGATATGATATACATGTTTTATACGAAAATATGCTGAACAGGCATAATTTATCAATTGTAAAATTTAATCAATTGTAATTTATAATTGTAGAAGAAATTATCATTTAGCTGTCATATGTTTTTCATTAAGCCTAACATGGCGTTTAGCTACTGTCGATTCGCAAAACCAGAGTGGTCGGCACCGGCATGGTTACACTCTGTTTTATTATATAGAGATTTCTGTGATATCTATATTTCGGAATCTATAGGGTGGATTGTGCTAAATTTTAGATGGGATGTTGCAATGTGTAACGCACCCTCTCCTTCTGCCTTACTATATCATACTTTATAATCGCCCCCCCCCCCTTCTCTCCCGCCTCATGAAGTGTGACGTAATTAATAAATAGCCCCATAAAAAATTTGAGCGTTTTTCTTCATATACCTAAGAAGAAAGTGTAGATTAGTGAGCATTTTCGACTTCCATTTTTTGATGGACTTACTCGTTTTGGGATATCTTGAACACGGTTTGACTACTTTTGGATAATGTCTGTATGTCTGTTAGTCTATGTGTGACACAAATTTTGTGACCATTCTATCTCAAAAACTAATGCAGGGAATTTCATCATAAGCTGTTTGATTTTGACACGAATTAGTGCTTATTAGATTTGGGTGCATATCACCCAACTAGTGGTGCTGTTATGTTGTGTTTTTCACGATTTATACGATAGCTATATCTCAAGAACTAATGGGCGGAATTTTATCAAATTCCAGTGTCAGTTCGACCATGACATTGTGACAACTCCTCATTAAAAGAACTCTAACAAATTTAAATTAAAACAAGTCTGCCCAGGAAGGTGATGGGCGTCCTGACAAACTATAAACTCTAACCAACAAAATAAGCTTCATGTGTGCAGCTTTCTGTAATTATTGTAAAATTTATGTGTACTGAGACGTAGCTTAATTAAAGTCCATGTTGCATCAGAAGTTCTTTGGTTTAATTATGTTACAACATAAACTGGTGCTGATTATATTTAGTGTATATGACCCAACAGGGGGGCGCTTCTATGTAATGTGTTTCAAGATTACCGTGATAGCTGTATCTTAAGAATTAATGCGCGGAATTTCACCATGTTCGGTTATTTCTGACAGAAATGAATGCTGATTACATTTTGGTGTATATAGGCCAACAGGTGGCCTATATGTTGTGTTTTTTCAGAATAAGATATTGTGGCCTTTGGTGGGTCGAATTGCACCAAATTTTAGAGTTGTTTTTTGATAAAATTTATAAAAATATAAATTTTTAATGTTAATTATTATTTGATTATAATCGTCATTTGATTAATAACGTTTTGAGTTGCAACTTTACGCATATGTAACTTTCTTTGTGTGTTATTAAAGAACTTTTTAAGTTGTACTTTACAAGTTATGTAATAATATTTTCCGGCATCTCCTAAATCAAAAGGTATAAGGTAATAAAACCACGACAGTAATTTCTGGACATACTGGTTTATGCATGTATTAAAAATGCTTTTGATTACATGTATTAGAAAAAATACATCTGCTTCTATATAACAAACAAATAAATAGCTTCCGTTTATTAAATAAATTCTATATAAAAAAATGGTTTTGTGTGTATGAAACGGTGAATAGGATGCCAGAAAAGACGTGAGAAAAATTTCCTTCTCTTGTTAAGGCCATTTTGTCCATCTCGCCTGGCCCATTATAACTTAAAAGTACAATTCAAACTTTGCATCTTGCGGTCGCATTACTTCGCAAAGTAAATAAATAAATAACCATATATGTGTGGTCACAATAGTTCTTTATCTGAACTTCGGACTGCAATGCACAGCAAATATTTAACTGAGGCTTGTGGGATCTAAGTTCTATGGCTCCCGTACAATATAAATTTGATGAGATATGCATTTTCATCGTGAGAAGATAGCAAATGAGCGATAGCCTTCGTCTTGGTCAGGCGGACCGAGAGAGCACTTCTTTTTGCAATTTTTATGTCGGTCGGTGGATCGCGCAAGTAATTAATTCTTAAATCCGACAGACGGTCGGATAATATCCAAACAGTTTAAATTATTATTGTAAATATTTTATACTGTTATATTCTAACCAAGACATTAAAATTCAAAGTAATTAACTTTGAAAACAGTGAGGACATATTATTCATTCCCCTAGACGCTGGTCAAAGTCTTACATATGAGTAAATAGTATATTTTTATTAGTGACACTAAAGAAAGTATTAATGATATAGATAATTAAGAATCAGAATTTTCGTTTCAGCATCTTAAGCTTTAATTAGATTATTGGAAATATTTTTTTCTCTTCTTTCTTTTAAGGATAAGCGAACATTAAAAAAAAAATTATTTAGAGCTTTTCTAATTGCCTTATACTGATTCAGAGAAGATTATATCTACGAGTAAAAAAATAGTTACTTTTCGAGCATACTTTGCTGTGTTTACTAACTTTTTTTTCTAGACTTTAAATAACATATATAAATCTTTTTAGAGAAAAATTACAATAAAAAAGGTTTGTCATGTTTTTTTTTTTTTGTTTTTGTAAGCAATTTTATATCTAAGAATTTTTTTTTTAGTTACTTATTATTAGTCCTTTTTTTTTTTTTTTTTTTTTTTTTTTAAGTGATCTTTCCACAATTTTTGAAAAATATCTTTTGTTTGATTCATAATTAGAAAGCAATATATATATTTTTTGTTGTTGTTATGTGGGCAGTTAGATGAATAACATCTCTTGCTAAGGTCATATTCGCTATCTCGTCTAGCCCCAATAACTTAAAAGTACCCTTCAAACTTCGCATCTTGTGGACGCACTTCTTTGCTAGGTAGATAAATAAATAACCATGTAAATAGTATATTTAATTATTAACACTAAAGAAATTATTAATGATATAGATTGTAAAAAATGAGAATTTTCGTTTCAGCTCTTTAACCCCTTGGGGACGAGCGACACCTATACGTGACGCATAAGTTGCTCAGAATCCTCGATTATTCCCACCAGTTACTTTTTATTGTAAGCTTTACCTTATTTAATGATGGAATTTCTGCGATTCAATTAGGCGAAAATTTCTGTTTTTAAAAACCGGTGGTAAAAGATTAAATTTTCTGTAAAGGACGCTCGTAAGGGGTTAAGCTTTAATTAGATTATCGCAAATTCTTTTTATAATTTTTTCTTTTAAGGATACGTGAACATTAAAAGGATATTTATTTGCAGCTTTTCTGATTACCTTACACTGATTCAGCGAAACTTATATCTATACGTATAAAGCAATTGTTACTTTTCTAGCATACTTTCCTGTGCTTACTAACCTTTTCTTTCTAGACTTTGCATAACATGCATAAATCATTTTAGAAAAAAATACACAATGAAAAAAGTTCGTCATGTTTTTTCATGTAAGTAATTTTATATCTAAGAAATTTTCATTTTAGCTATTTATTATTAGGGATTTTTCTTTAGTGATCTTTCCACAATTTTTGGAAAATATCTTTTGTTGGATTCATAAGTAGAAAACAATATTTATTTATTTTTTGTTTTTGTAATTTCATATCTAAGAAATTTTTTTTAGCTACTTATTATTAGTCCTTTTTCTAGTGATTTTTTTTAGTGATTTTTCCACAATTATTGGAAAATGTTTTTTGTTTGATTAGTAAGTAGAAAACATTTTTTTTAAATGTTTGCAGTTAGATGAATAGTATCGCTTGCTAAGGCCATCTTCTCTATCTCGTCTGGCCCCAATAACATAAAAGTATCCTTCAAACTTTGCATCTTGCGTACGCACTACATCGCTAAGTAAATAAATAAATAACCATATATGAGTAAATAGTATATTTTATTATTAACACTGAAGAAATTATTAATGATATGGATCGTAAAAAAACAGAATTTTCGTTTCAGCTCCTTGAGCTTTAATTAGATTATCGCAAATTCTCTTTATATTTTTTCTTTTAATGATACGTGGACATTAAACGGATATTTATTTGCAGCTTTTCTGATTACCTTATATTGATTCAGCGAAGATTATATCTTACGTATAAAAAAATAGTTACTTATTTTACATACTTTCCTGTGTTTACTAACCTTTTTTTTCTAGACTTTGTATAACATGCATAAATCATTTTAGAGAAAAATACAGAATGAAAAACGTTCGTCATGTTTTTTCATGTAAGTAATTTTATATCTAAGAAGTTTTTTATTTTAGCTATTTATTATTAGGCATTTTTATTTAGTAATTTTTCCACAATTTTTGGAAAATATCTTTTTTTGGTTTCATAAGTAGAAAACAATATTTATTTATTTTTTGTTTTTGTTGTTATGTATGAAGAAATGAATATTATCTCTTGTTAAGGCTATTTTCTCAATCTCGTCTGGCCCCTATAACTTAAAGTATCCTTCAAATTTCGCATTTTGTAGATGTACTACTTTGCAAAGTAAATAAATACATAACCATATATGAGTAAATAGTATATTTTATTATTAACACTGAAGAAATTATTAATGATATAGATCGTAAAAAATCAGAATTTTCGTTTCAGCACCTTAAGCTTTAATTAGATTATCACAAATTCATTTTATATATTTTTCTTTTAAGGATACGTGAACATTAAAAGAATATTTATTTACAGCTTTTCAGATTACCTTATACTGATTCAGCGAAGACTATATCTACGTGTAAAAAAATGATTACTTTTCGAGCATACTTTGCCTGTGTTTACTAAACTTTTTTTTTTAGACTTTGAATAACATACATAAATTCTTTCATGAAAAATATACTACAAAAAAAAAAAAAAATGGTTTGTCATGTTTTTTCATGTAATTTCATATCTAAGATTTTTTTTTTTAGTTACTGATTATTAGTCCTTTTTTGTGATTTTTTTTAGTGATGCTTCCACAATTTTTGGTAAATGTTTTTGTTTGATTAATAAGTAGACAGAAATATATATTTTTATGTGTGCAGTTAGATGAATAGTATCGCTTGCTAAGGCCATTTTCTCTATCTCGTCTGGCCCCAATAACTTAAAAGAACCCTTCAAATTTCGCATCTTGCGGACGCACTACATCGCTAAGTAAATAAATAAATAACCATATATGAGTAAATAGTATATTTTATTATTAACACTGAAGAAATTATTAATGGTATAGATCGTTAAAAATCAGAATTTTCGTTTCAGCTCCTTAAGCTTTAATTATATTATCGCAAATTCTTTTTATACTTGTTCTTTTAAGGATACGTGAACATTAAAAAGATATTTATTTACAGCTTTTCTGATTACCTTATATTGATTCAGAGTAGATTATATCTACGTATAAAAAAATAGTTACTTTTAGAGCATACTTTGTCTGTGTTTACTAACCTTTTTTTTTTTTCCAGACTTTGTATAACATACATAAATCCTTTTAGAGAAAAATATACAATAAAAAAGGTTTGTCATGTTTTATCATGTAAGTAATTTCATATCTAAGAAATTTTTATTTTAGCTATTTATTATTAGGGATTTTTCTTTAGTGATCTTTCCACAATTTTTGGAAAATATATTTTGTTTGATTCATAAGTAGAAAACAATATTTATAATTTTTTTTTTGTTTTTGTTGTTACGCATGCAGTTAGATGAATAGTATTTATTGTTAAGGCCATTTTCTCTATCTCGCCTGGCCTCAATAACTTAAAAGAACCCTTCAAATTTCGCATCTTGCGGACGCACTACTTCACCACGTAAATAATAAGTAACCATATATGAGTGAATAGTATATTTTATTATTAACACTGAAGAAACTATTAATGATATAGGTCGTGAAAAATCAGAATTTTCGTTTCAGCTCCTTAAGCTTTAATTAGATTATCGCAAATTCTTTTTATATTTTTTCTTTTAAGGATACGTGAACATTAAAAGGATATTTATTTACAGCTTTTCTGATTACTTTATATTGATTCAGCGAAATTTATAACTATAAGTATGAAATAATAGTTACTTTTCGAGCATACTTTACTGGGTTTATTAACCATTTTTTTCTAGCCTTTGTATACCATTCATAAATTCTTTTAGAGAAAAACATACAATGTAAAAGTTCGTCATGTTTTTCCATGTAAGTTATTTTATATCTAAGAATTTTTTTTAGCTATTTATTATTATGGATTTTTCTTTAGTGATCTTTTCATTATTTTTGGAACATATTTTTTGTTTGATACATAAGTAGAAAACAATATTTGATTGGGTATTTGGAAGAAGAAAGCATGTTAAAAATTTAAAATTTTACAAAAATGAGAAAAAAACACTATCAATGTTAATCACTACATTTCCACCCTTATTATTTAGCATCCTAGAAAAACTACAGCATAGTGATATTATTTACAGGGTGTCCAAAAAGTCCGGAAACGGTCAAATAACTCGAGAAATATACATCGGATTGAAAAACGGCAAAATGCATGTTCAATATTTAAAAAAAAATCAATTAGGGATATGAAAGTGCCCCCCCCCCCGCCGACTTTCAATATGATGTATATTTCTCGAGTTATTCGAGAGTTTCCAGACATTGCAATAGTAACGATTCTCACAGCATTGCACTTGATTACAGCGCCATCTACAATGTTTCGAATAAAATGTTCAAAACAAAAGTTACGTATTTTTTCCCGTAGAATCCGAATCTGCAATAAAAAATGGGAGTCATCATTTAAGATTTCAAAGTTTCCCCCCTTTACACCCCCGGGGGGGGCAACTTTCATATCCCTAAATAGTTTTTTCAAAAATATTGAACATGCATTTTGCCGTTTTTCAATCCGATGCATATTTCTCTAGTTATTTGACCGTTTCCAGACTTTTCGGACACCCTGTATAAATGATGAACATTAAGCTTTTCAATAATGCAAGTTTATCGCTGTAAAAGAAGACAGATGTTTCTTGATCTAGGAAAACGTAATGTACCCACGAAAGAAAATATACTATAACCTTTTCGAGTTATCCAAGAAAAGTTTTCAGAAACGTTTTTGAATAGTTTTTATGGAGTATTAATCATTTTTCTCAACTTGGAAAATAGGTTTTTAATATGCAATCAATTCTTAAGTAAACATTTTCATGTTTAATAAACATGCTTTACAGACAAACATGATAAATTAGAAGCATTAACATTAATATTAAAGTTAATATTGTTTTGTTAATCTTGCATGTAAAAATTCAATTACGCAATTGAAAATGTTTAGTTGAGAATTGATAGCACTAGAAAAATCCATATTACAGATTGAAAAAATTGATTAATACACTATAAAAACTACTCAGAGACATTTCCGAAAATCAGTGGCAACAAAAGAAACTTCGTGTTTACAAATGCTTCTTTAAATCTAAAAAATATATTGGTTTTTGAGGTTTCTGAAGATAAAGACTGCTTTTTTGAATCATGGATAACTCGGAAGATGTTATTGTATATTTTCGTAGATTAAGAAAACTTTCTCTTTTTTTTTCTTTTTTAAATACAGTGTATGAAAACTCTTCGAATAAATTGCTTTCCCGACTTTTAATGCTCTGAACTGTGATAGCTTCATTTTTATTCGGGAATTTTCTGAAAGTATGTTACTTCATTAGATAAAAATATTATTAATTGAAAAATGTTTTGAATTTGCTAGCAGTAATTGAGGAAATCGTGATAATTTATGTTCAAGCGTAATATAAGAATATAATATAATATTTAAGCATATTATAAGAATTTCATTTATACTATGAACTCTAAGCAATTATTTAAATGAGCAATTTATTAAAAAGTATACATTTTTTATTTTCCATTTCACTAGTAGTGGAAGTCATAAATAATTTATTGTTTATCAAATAATCACAGTTTCACACTTCATTTCTTGTAAATTATATCATTGATGCACTTATTTAAATTCTTAAAAAAAAAAAAAAAAAATAAATAAATAAATAAAATAAAAATCCCATTTTAAAGGTAATTTATCTCTAGAGCTCTTTACAAACGATTTAATGATGTAATTATTGTCTATGTTAATGGCAATGAAACAACCAACACATTTTCTAAAGCAGGAAATAACTTTACGTGGTTAGGATGGGGGCTGCACAGCAATGTTAAAAATATGTTATTATGTATGTATGATGAATGTGCAGCTCTTCGGTAATCTAATGTTTTTTGAAAACTCTATCGATTTTCATATTCATAATGCTGTGCGCTCTGATAATTTTACTTTTGTTCGCCAAACTTCTGAAAATATGTTACCTCATTAAAGAAAAATGCTACTGATGTTTGAACTAAGTTGCGGAAGCCGTCACGATGATTTCCCTATCTAAGATAAGAATAATAATAGGATTTAATTTTTATAAATCTTAAGCAATTATTTACACGTGCAATTAATTAGTTTTAAAAACTTTTGTACCTAATTTCAAAAGCTCCAAAAATCGAGATGATTTTCTTATTCATCAGATAGTTTCAAATTTCATAACCTTATAAATTATATCATTGATGCATTTAAATTATACATATTTAAATAGAACAATCTCATACCAAACGTAAGTTATCTACAGAGCTTTTTACAAAAGATTCCATACGATTATTGTGGTTCTGCTTCAATTCGCCGCGCACAATTCATCGCGGAACTATTCATCTGCTATGAATTGTGCGCGATGAATTGTGCGTAGAGTTGCAAAAAACCTGTTTATTCCAAAAAGACCTGATTTATCCCCCCCCCTCCCCCCCAAAAAAAAGTTTATTCCCAGGTTTAAACCGGGTTTTTTCTAACCTTTGCAACTTTAATTGTGCGCGACAAATTGACGCGACACCGATTATTGTCAATATTAATTGTAATGAATTGAGCGTAATTACGCATAGTTAAAGCTCTTAGATACAAGAAATAACAACTTCATTTGGACAGGAGAAATGGCTACAATGAAATGCCACAAGTATTGTAGCTTGTAGCATAAATTATAATGTATGCGTGATGAATGTAAAACTTTCAAATAATCTAAAGTTACATGAAAATTTCATTAATTTCTAGAATTGAAATGCTATGAATTCTGATAACTTCATTTTTGTTCGAGAAACTTTTGAAATATAGAAAAACCAATTATTTAAAATTCGGTTTGAACTTTATGGCAATAGTTGTAAAAATCGTGATGTTTTTTTCTATCAATTAGATAGGCATAGTTTTAGAATTTGATGTTTATGAGCCGTAAGTAAATATTTAAATATTAAAGCAAAAATTTAAATGAATTACTTTAAATAAATTTTGTAACCGCTCTCAATATAGTTTCTGAAGTCGTTGCGATTTTTTGATTTTTCGTATACCTTGTTTCAAACTTCATACCTTATGAATTATATCATTGATACACTTATTTATGTTCAGAGAAAAAAAAATCATAACAAAAGTAAGTGATCTATAGAGTTCTCTAGAAAAGATTAAATTATAGGATTATTGTTCATTTAATGGCAATAATAAAATAAAGAAAAATGCACATGAGATGACCAAACGCACTTGACTATCCCAGAAATTGCAACGTTACATGGAAGGATGTGCTACAAAGAAATGCTATAGTATATATGTTACTCTTTATACTTTAGGGGATGAATGCACAGCCAAATACTCACTGTAGAGAGCACTTCAGTAATCTGATGTTAAGTGAAAACGCCATTGATTTTCAGATTTAAAATTCTATAACTCTGATAATGCTATTTTTGTTCGTCAAACTTCTGAAAATACTAGATGGAACCCGTCAAAATTTGACGGCAAAAAACTTGATAGTACCATAAAAATAAAATTCATAGCTGCTTTAAAATGTTTGAAACTTTTGCAGAATAATTCAAATAAATAAAAAACCCACTTTGAATTAAAGCTAGGTTGAAGAACAGCAATTGGCTAAGTTTCACTGGCACATGCACTCGCGGAATTTCTTTCATTTGACACATTTAGCGCTGTTGTGCAAGTAAATGGTAAGTGCCCCCTTGGGGAGGGGGAAATGGCAGGATGGACCAAGGAGATGCATAACATAAATAAGCAGTCAAAGACCTTTCAAACGATATGTAACATGAGGGGTGTGTGCAAAATTTAAAAAAGTACCCCCTTGGGGGGGGGGTAAAGTAGGGGATGGACACGGTACATGCATAATATGTTTAAGCGGTCACAGACCTTTCCAACAATATATGACATGAGGGGTGTCAACAAAATTTAGAAAATTGCCCCCTTGGGGGGGGGGCAAAGTGGGGAGATGGACATCAGAGATATGCATATGATTAAACAGTCACAGACCTTTCCAACGATATATGACATGAGGGTTGTCTGCAAAATTTAGAAAAGTACCCCCTTGGGGGAGGGGGGGACAAATTGGGGAGATGGACATTGGAGATGCATAATATCATTAAGCGGTCACAGACCTTTCCAACAATATATGACATGAGGGGTGTCAACAAAATTTAGAAAATTGCCCCCTTGGGGGGGGGGGGGGCAAATTGGGGAGATGGACATTGGAGATGCATATGATTAAGCGGTCACAGATCTTTCCAACAATATATGACATGAGGGGTGTCAACAAAATTTAGAAAAGTGCCCCCCTTAAAAGGGGGGAAATGGCGGGATGGACCCCGGAGATGCATAACATGAATAAGCAGTCAAAGACCTTTCCAACAATACGTAACATGAAGGGTTTGTGCAAAATTTACAAAAGTACCCCCTTGGGGGGGGGGGGGCAAAGTGGGGGATGGACACCGGAGATGCATAATATGATTAAGCGGTCACAGATCTTTTTAACGATATATAACATGAGTGGTATGTGCAAAATTTAGAAAAGTGCCCCAATTGACGGGGGGGGGGGGGGGGGGATGGACCACACAGATGCATAACATGAAAAGGCAGTCACAGGCCTTTCGAACGATATATCATATGAGTGGTGTCAGCAAAGAAAAGTCTCTGCCCCGTGTGGGCAAAACATACTCCCCCCCGCCGCCATAATTATTGATGCGGACTCATTTTTTAAATTCGTTCGCACCCCTCTTCTCCCGCAAAATGTGAATTTTAAAAACTCCCCTTCCGAATTTTTTTATACCAAAAGCACTTATGTCCATCGTCTGCATGCAGAGTTTTGCTCTTACAGACGCCAGACACAACAACACACACACAGACAGACGTTTACCGACATTAATAGCAGTGTTTCACCCAGACAGTTTCAGAAGGGTGCTGCACCCTGCCTGCCCTTTGGTTTGCAAAATAGCACCCTTCTTGCCCCTCATAAAAATAATTAGCACCCTTCTTGCCCCCTCCAGCAAAATAATTAGCACCCTTCTTGCCCCCTCCAGCAAAATAATTAGCACCCTTCTTGCTCTCAGTAAAAAAAGTGCCCTTTCTCCTTTTTGCATTAAAAAATTTGGTTTCATAATAAAAACTGACTCAATGTTGTCTTAAAAAGAGTGTTTTGACTTTGAAATATCAAAAGTGGCTTTAAAAACCAAAAGAATACCTTTAAGCTTTAACAATTAAAAAAGTGCCCTTAAGATTCTGAAAAGTGCCCTTAAGATTCTGAAAAGTGCCCTCAAAAATCCAAAAAGTGCCCTTAAGAATAAAAAAAGTGCCCTTTTTCTCACCAGCAGCACCTTGCCCCTTTTTAAACCTGGGGGAAACTCTGTTAATAGTATAGATGATACTCAGTGCCTACACATTTCACCCTTTATAATTCAGCCAATGAGTTGACAGTCGTTCATTTCCAGAAACGAAACAATAATTCTTTAGGATGAATTTTGTTTGTTTGGCGTCAAACTTTTTAGGGCACCTGCAGACTAAAAACATATAATCAATCTTCGCGGGAAAAAAATCCTAGATTTCGTCAAATGATCACAGGAAAAACACTAATTTCATCAAAGGATCATGTAAAACGTGAATTTTGTTAAAAGGCCACAGAAAAACGTGATTTACGCAAAAGATGAGCAAATTTTGTCAAAGAATCGCAAAACAGGAAATTCCACCAAAAGATAGCGCTTTCTTGCCAAATTTCGTCTAAAAATTTGCGGAATAAAATGTATTTTATCAAAAAATCGCTGGAAAACGCACATTTCGTTAAAGTATCGCGAGAAAAATGCGAATTACTTCAAAGATTGCTGAAAAAACGCGAATTTCATCGAAGGATTGCTGAAAATTCATGAATCTTATCAAAAGGCAGCAGAGAAAATGTGATTATTATCAAAGCATTGCGAAAAAAGAAAATTTCGTCTAAGGATCACAGAAAAACACAAATTTCATAAAAGAATCATGGAAAATAACGCAAATTTCATGAAAAAAAAAAAATCGCAGAAAAAACACAAATTTCGTCAAATTATCGCTGAAAAAAAACACGAATTACGTCATAGGATAGCTGAAAAAATTGTGAATCTCGACAAAAAAAAGATACAGAAAAAAATGCGAATTTCATTAAAGAATCACGAAAAAAAATGCAAATTTTGTTAAAGGATTGCGCAAAGAATGTGAATTTTTTGAAAGGTTCTTGTGAAAAATGAAACTGTCTTTATTAAAAACAGCACACACACAAACATCTATACAAACCTCAATACACACAAACATATTATAGGCAGGGCTTGAAATTCAATTTTTCCAAGGACGGGAGTCTCCCTACCAACATTTTTAAATGGAGGGGAGTTGTAATGTTTGGGAGGGAGAAAAAAAATTTTTAAACCCCACTATTATTTTACGTGTTATTTAAAGAATTACATTAATGCAGACATGACAAAATACCATTGAAAAAATTAAGTCAACTGAGAATGATTATGTAAAATGTTTATTTTTATTATAAAAAAGGGAAGAATGTTAAGTTTTATATATGCAGTGTATTTTTCAAGTTCCATTAAATGTGTTAGGGACCCTTAACAATTAGGTTGTTAAATAAATTTCTGACTTTAGATTTTACTTGATTGAGATTCACCGATCGATCGTGGAAAAGACGCAAAGTTCATCGATCTGTCGCAGAAAAAACGCTAAGTTTGTCGATCAGTCGGGGGAAAAAAGCAAATTTCGTCGATCGATTGCAGAATAAACACAAAGTTCGTCGATCTGTCCCCAAAAAACGCAAGGTTCGTCGATCAGTCGCTTAAAAAACGCAATGTTCGTCTATCTGTCTCAGAAAAAACGCAAAGTTCGTTGATCTGTCGCGGAAAAAACGCAAAGTTCGTCGATCAGTTGCGGAAAAAAGCAAATTTCGTCGATCGATTGCGGAATAAATGCAAAGTTCGTCGATCAGTCAGGGAAAAAAGAAAAATTTTATCGATCGATTGTGGAATAAACGCAAACTTCGTCGATATGTCCCCAAAAAACGCAAGGTTCGTCGATCAGTCGCTTAAAAAACGCAATGTTCGTCGATCTGTCGCGTTCGTTTGATGTCGTTGTTGAAAATTTATGAATTTCTATTATTAAAGTAATTTTTTCATTTTACCGTATTTATTTTATTTTTGTGTTGTATGTATTTTGCTACTTTGAATTTTTTTAAACTAACACTTTTTTTTTTGGAGAGTGAGAGAGAGAGATTTAGTAATTTGGTGACACGAAGTTCCGCAAATTCTTAAAATCCACAAATCGTTTCCAATGTAAACAATGAAATTTACAATTAAGTTGCAAGTGCAAAATTTCAGTTTTTTAAAATTTTCATGTCATTCTGTACACATTTTAATATGTCATTCTGATCATTATACATATTTAGTTACGCATTATTAATTATTTACTTGACCTTTACTTTTAATATTTTAAATATTTCAAACTTACAGTTGAATGTAATTATTAAAACATTTGAAATACTGCATTCGAAAAATGAAATTTCAGCTTAGAAACGCGACAATTACTATTAGGTTAAAAAAATTTAAAGTAGAAAAGTACTTATGATATAAAAAGAAGAAAAAAAAATACACCAGAATTTATCTGTATTACGAAAGCGGGAGAAATGATTTTCTGTGCTATACGAAAAGATATCCAAATAACTCAATCATAAACATAGAAATAGGTATCGGTTTCTATGTTCATGTGCACTCAATCCAAACTTGAAACTTTTAAAAAGGTCATTGAATGAATGAAATTCATCTCCGCCTTTCACATCCAGAAAACTTGCTGTGTCGCCAATTATGTTTATATTTTATATATATATATAAAAAAATAATAATTCAGGCACTTTTCCGTTATACGGACACCATTGTCGCCAAACATACATACATACATACATTTTGGCATAGTGTCCGTATAACAGAAAAGTACTAAAGTTCATGGTTTAAAATCACAATAAAATATCATGAAATTTATTGATTAGTTGTGGGAAAATATCGGGGAAATAATGTGTTTTTCGTGAATTTTTTGTTTTGTTAACAATGTGGTTAGAGAGCCAGGGAGAAATCCAGAAAACTTGCTGTGTCGCCAATTATGTTCATATTTTATATATATATATATAAAAATAATAATTCAGGCACTTTTCCGTTATACGTACACCATTGTCGCCAAACATACATACATACATTTACATACATACATACATTTTGGCATAGTGTCCGTAAAACAGAAAAGTACTAAAGTTCATGGTTTAAAATCGCAATAAAATATCATGAAATTTATTAATTAGTTGTGGGAAAATATCCGGGAAATAATGTGTTTTTGTGAAATTTTTTGTTTTGTGTTGTTGTGTTTAATTGTAAGCATTCATTATAATTTTCAGTGCATTATTAAATTGAAATTTTTGTTTAAAATATGTAAACAAAACAGTGACCAGAAACCTGCACAATTTCTAATATAGATAGATAGATAGATAGATGCATGCATGTAGTACTTTTAATTATTTGGTAAAAATACTGTGATCGTCACTGAAAAAACCTTAATTTAACCTAAAAGTAATTGTCGAGTGTTTAAGCTGAAATTTCATTTTACGAATACAGTATTTCAAATGTTTTAATAATTACATTCAGCTGTAAGTTTGAAATATTAAAAGTAAAGGCCAAGTAAATAATTAATAATGCATAACTAAAAGTAATTGTCGAGTGTTTAAGCTGAAATTTCATTTTACGAATACAATATTTCAAATGTTTTAATAGTTACATTCAACTGTAAGTTTGAAATATTAAAAGTAAAGGCCAAGTAAATAATTAATAATGCATAACTAAAAGTAATTGTCGAGTGTTTAAGCTAATTTCATTTTACGAATACAGTATTTCAAATGTTTTAATAGTTACATTCAGCTGTAAGTTTGAAATATTAAAATTAAAGGCCAAGTAAATAATTAATAATGCATAAGTAAAAGTAATTGTCGAGTGTTTAAGCTGAAATTTCATTTTACGAATACAGTATTTCAAATGTTTTAATAGTTACATTCAGCTGTAAGTTTGAAATATTAAAAGTAAAGGCCAAGTAAATAATTAATAATGCGTAACTAAATATGTATAATGATGAGATTTTTTTTTCTTGAATTATTCAGTGAAACTCGCCTTATAAATGTACGCAAATAATTCACATCAAAATCTTAAAATAACAAAGTTTTCTTTCGTGTTTAGCTATGCTTAATAACCAAAAAAGCTTGATTAATACAAAAAATTTTTCGTAAAAATACTGTGATCGTCGCTGAGAAAACCTGAATTTAATCATATCACACAGAATTACATATTAAATGTTTAAAAAACTGAAATTTTACACTTGTTTACATCGGAAACGATTCGCGGAATTTCGTGCCACGAAATCTCTCTCTCTCTCTCAAAAAAAGGGTTAGTTATAAAAAATTCAAAGTAATAAAATACATACGACTTAAAAAGAAAATAAATACGGTAAAATGAAAAAATACCTTAATAAAAGAAATCCATAAAATTTCAACAACCGAACAACCAAATGGAGTCGTAGTAATCCACATACGCTTCTAGAGAGAGGAAAAAGCCTTCACCTCATTGGCTGAAATATCGCGTCTGAAGATAGTAAAAGCCTCTAGCTGATTAGCTGAATGCTCGCGCATGCCTATAAAAGGCATTTTTGCACGAAAAACTAAAAAGCAGGTTAGCTTTAAGTATATGGATGTTACCTCATCTAACAAAAGCGCTATTAATTAAAAAGTATTTTCAACTTGATAGCAGCAATTGCGGAAGTCGTGATGATTTTCCCATCGATCTGATAAGGTGGCTAGCATAATAACAGAATTTAAGTCTTATGAACCCTAGATCAATTACTTAGACATAATTAATTTTAAAACCCTTTTTCACCTGATTGCAATTGATGCTGAAGTCGTGATAATGATATAGTTTTAAACTTCATTTCTCATGAATTATGTCATTGATGAACTTATTTAAATTACGAAAAGAGAGAAAAAATTAGCATACCATGCGTAGGCTATGTTTTATAAAAGATTAAATATTACGATTTTTATTGATAATGAACTATCCGTAATTATGTATGGTCAAAACACTTGCTGAAGCAGGAAATAGTAGTTTCAGATGGTTAAATTGGGCTTGGTACCTATATGAAATTCTCGTTACCATCCTACGCGAATAACTACAGAAATAAATAATTAATTCTGCCATCACTCCAAGATGCCGGAAGGATCATGTAATAAAGACAAGTTGGGATTCCCCAACAAAGAATCTGATTGCCCTAGTCGGCACGGCACGAGACGAGACCAGTTGGGCAACGTACTTTTGATTGTTGCAACAGTTAGTTTTTACGAGTGTTTATTGCCACTGCAACCTCCAGATCTTATTTATACGAGCACGGTAATGGAATAATAAGTTCCCATCAAGGAGTACGATTATAGCTTTTAACTTTGGAATTTTTTTGCTGTTTGTGTTTGTTTCTGGCTAAGTGACCTGGTGAACTTTGATTTGGAAGTTTCTAAGAATAGATAAACAAAAAAATCTTACGATTTTATTTTAAGATATTTTAAAATAAAGGAAAGAAAAGAAAATACTTTAGTAAAATTTTAAATAATGCTTTTGTGAAACAGGTACGATTTTGTCAAGATTCCCAAATAATACCACTATTGAATTTTAAATATCACAATATCTGAATAACAATGTACACCTTATTTAATTACAGAAATTCAAATATTTAATAGGGCAAATATTATTACATAAAAATAGCAGTATTTGAAATTCAACTGTGGTATTTCTCTGGGAACACAGAATTTAGTGTACAAAGGAATTAAACCATACTTTGTAATTCAATAAAGTCGATTCTAAATCCCATTGTGGTATCTTGAGTCTCTACAAAAAACAACATTTCTGTCACTATGGCATTGATAGTGACCAATTAGCTTTTATTTTCATTTGTAGAGGAAAAATTAAAAGTACATTTTATAGGAGTTTTTTTTTTTTTTTTTTTTTTTTTTTTTTTTAAACTTAATTTTTTTCTATTCCTTTTAACATGCTGTAATCGCACATGAAACAACTATTTTGTGCAAGTTACACACTAATACTGTTTTCTAAAGCATTCTGTACATACAAATGCATAATTTGGCGGTTAAGTCATTTTCGTTTTTATATTTGTGACAGTAAATGGTGTTTACGATAAATTAAAAATACATGTTGATTGAAATAAAATAAGGAAAGTTATTATTTTAAATTATGTTATTGCGAAACTAAAGCAACAATTTAAAGAAAGATCCATTTTATATATTTTGTTTAAGTATTTTTTCACAAAAAAAGGAAAATTAAATAAAATAAAAAAGAGCTGTAGATTTAATCTCTACTGAAACAATATCAACAATTTATTATATAATAAAAAAATCGTAGTAGTTTTCAGAGAAACTAGAATCTATAGAAATGTTTATAGTTTATCCATGAACAACATACACACACACACACGCATGTATATATTATTTATAGGAATATGTATATATTATATATATGTATACATTATATAGGAAACATAACTACAATATGTTTTCTGCAGTTTTTTTAATATGTGTTAAGAGAAACTATTTATTCTTCAATGAACTCATCTTCTACGTCAGTGTTAGCTAATGTATCCGGGTTTTTTCCGATCATGCATCAATTCGTCACGCTCAATTCATCGGGGCGTCAATACATCGCAGCGTCAATTTATTTCAGCACCAATTCATCGTGGCGTCAATTCGTCGCGGGGTCAGTTCATCGTGTCAGTATTGTTTTTAAAGGCTATGATAATAAAAGTAATGATAATTTATTAGTGTGATGATATATATTTTCCCAGTTATCACGATTTAGCAAATGTTGTATTTGAATTTTTCATGTAAGTTTTTCAATTAAATTAGATCATTCTTTTATCTTTCTTTTCTTTTCTTCTTGTAATTACATCATAGTGATCCTTTTAAAATTTCTATTTTATAACTTATAGCTGTGCTTGCAAAAATATAACTGTATAGGTGTGACAAGGACCTCGATTATGTTAAGAGAATAAAGAAATGTGATAGAAAAATCAGAAAGTGATTCTTTATTAAAATTTTAAAAGTTATTTTATTCTTTCTTTATGTATAATGATTAAATGATTAACGCAATTTCTTATAAATTATTTGTTAACAAAGAGTCTTAAAACACGTCAAATCCGTGATGTCAGCATATATAAAACAGAAAATACTCCAAACAAATTACGAATCTACAACACACATTTCTAAGCTAAAGTTGGGTTATTCATCACACCTGCCCTTGGAGAATTATAAGCAACAGTCATGGTTACTTTTACTCCATTATTCCTATTTAACAAGCCGCTATATAAAAGATATTTAAACACTATCAATTAATGACAACATATGTTTTATGATCGACAATTAGAAAGAGATAATATTAAAAGGTAGCCCCCTCTCCCCTCCCTCGTTTCCTTATCTCGTAACGCAATGACGGCATAAAATATGACGGCGATAACCAGTACGGTTGTCGTAAAAAACTAGAGATATACACTAAAGACATAGGATATACGTTAGAAACAGGAAATATATGGAGTTTCTTTAAAAAATGTAAAAGGTACACGGCGTATATCACCCTATACCCTCCATTACAGCTCTAGGTGATTCTTTCAATGAATAGTTTAATGAATGTGAGTTTTGTTTCACTGTGAAAAAATCAAATTTATTACAGTCTATTTCATACCACCATTACCACATATTCTAATACGAGGAAATTTTGTGTGTATATATATGCAAATTTTATCTTAAAAACGGCTCTAACGATTTTGACGATATTTTGTATCCTACCGTTTTGGGACACTAGAAAACCATTGGGCTCTGTCACATTCTCGAGAAAATTCGATTAGTGGGTCATTTTGGGTCACCTTGGGTCAGGGTCAAGCTAATTGTATCTAAAAAACGGTTCAAACGATTTTGAAAAAATTTTGTACCTTACCATTTTCGGGCACGAGAAGACTATTGGGCTGGGTCACATGTTCAAGAACTTTCGATTAGTGGGTCATTTTTGGGTCAACGTGGGTCAAGTTAATTTTATCTAAAAAACGGCTCTAACGACTTTGATTAAATTTTTATCCTACGAGTTTCGGTCACGAGAAAATCAATGGGCTAGGTCACATGTCCGAGAAAATTCAATTTGTGGGTCGCTTTTGGGTCGCTGTGGGTCAAGCTAATTTTATCTAAAAACGGCTGAGACTATTTAGACTAAATTTTGCATCCTATGGTTTTCGAGCACTAGAAGACTGTTGAGCTAGGTCACACATTCGAGAAAATTCGATTAGTGGGTCCTTTTGTTCATGGGCCATTATGGGTCAAGCTATTTTTATTTTAAAAACGGCTAAGATGATTTGAACTAAATTTAGTATCCTACAGTTTTAGGGAGCGAGAAGACTATTGGGCTAGGGCACATGTTCAAGAAATTTCTATTAGTGGACCATATTGGTCATGGGTCATTATGGATCAAGCTATTTTTATCTTAAAAATGGCATAGACGATTTGAACTAAATTTTGTATCCTACGGTTTTTGGGCACGAGAAAATCATTGGGCTAAGTTACGAGCTCGAGATAATGCGATTAGTGGGTCATTTTTGGGTCACTGTGGGTCAAGCTAATTTTATTTAAAAAACGTCTCAGATTATTTTGACTACATTTTATATACTACGGGTTTCGGGCACGAGAAGACAATTGAGCTTGGTCACATGTTTGAGAAAATTTGACTAGTGGGTAATTTTGATTATGGGTCATTATGTGTTAAGCTATTTTTATAAAATAAAAGGCATTATAGTAATAATACAAAGAGAAAAAATATATTTAGTTGAACTCAAAGCTAATTTTGACCGAGCATATCTCGGACTTTCCTGCTCGTGTTAAAAATATTGTAAATCCTGTTTTACAAAAACACAGAAATGTGAATTGAGCGTCAATAGTAAGATTCCCTTTCTTTTCTTTTTATTAATAAATACTCAAAGTTAGAAAGTAGCATATTATCGAGTAAACGTATAATCATACGAGTAGTAATTGTGCAACTGAGCGAAAATGTGTCCTGGCCGGGACTCGAGCCCTGAACCTGTGGCTTTAATTTCCAATGATCAGTTGGATTATTACTCGTGTGATTTATTTAACAATCAGTTTGATTGTGTTTAAATATTTTTATACTTTTCTAGTATAGAAGCCTTGACGAGATAGAGAAAATGGCCTTGACGAGAGAAGGAAATTTGGCAATATATTTTCTGGCAACCTATTCACTGCTTCATAATCACAAGCAATTTTTTCAAAATTTATGCAATTTACTCAATATAACAAAGCAATTTAGAAATTTTTACATACAAACAGAAATAAACTGTATATAAAAAATAAGAATAATATATATATGTATATATAATGTATATATATATATATATATATATATATATATATATATATATGTAAGCATAAAAATTCAATAAGTTTGTTTTCATAGTGGTTTATGTCTTTTAGCAACAAATCTCACTTTCTAAAGCGCAAATTGCGGCAAGTTAAAAAATAAACAAGAACGAAAAATTATGCGTCAAGCATGGATTATGTAACACTTTCCAACGCTTCCAAAATAATTTTACAAATCATTACCGTTTAATAAGCTGAGATAACATCTAAGTAAACAATTTGGAAAACGCATAACACATTTAAAAACGCAATTTCAGGAATTTCCAACATATATTTCCAGCATATAGAATATTCGGAAAAATATCCGAATACTTTTATTCAGCCCTGTATATGATCTATAGATTTGTATATATACTACATAGGATGCTAAATTTTAGTTTAAATAGGAAACACGTAGCACAGTTTAAAATTCTCCTTCTGGAGTTTCTGTCAATAAACAGAAATGTGTTCGCGAACTTTTGTACTGCCCTGTATATGATCTGCAGAATTTATACACACCAAGTAATAGAGAAAAAGTGAGTTAAATTTAAAATCACGTTCAGCAACTTAAAACGCACTTCCAGGAATTATTGTTAACAGACAGTAGAGAATTATTTTGTGTGTCCCTGTAAATGAACGATGACTGCTATACACACAATATTCTGTAGTAAGCCTCTTTTAATGCACCTCCGTGATATATATAAATTTCAATGCGTTTAAAATAGTGAAAAATTATTTAATTAAACCTCAAACGATTTTTCTCCATAGACGTAATGTAACGGAATTATTTTGACTGTCCCTGTAAAGTAATTATAAGTGCTATGCACACCCTATTCCATATTAAACTTCTTGTAATGCATCTTAGTGATATATAACAATTAAAATGTGTTTGAAATTGTGTAACATCATTAAAATAAACCGCAAATGATTTTTCCCCATAGACCGTAATGTAACGGAATTCTTTTGAGTGTCCGTATAAAAAAAACTATAAATGCTACACACTTCAGTTGAAATAGGGAACATGCTATAGATAACGATAATAACATATAAAATTGCAGGGCAATCCGAACATATTTACGGAAATTAGAGCACGTACAGACGGCAGACGGCCAGACAAACCGAAGTCATAAACACTTTTCAACTAGGTTGGAAGTGTTAAAAACGTCAAGTGGAAAAGCACCCCATTTATTTTTCTAAAGTGCAATATTTTGCCAATTTAATTTTTGCCTTTATAATTGCAATATTTTGCCAATTAGAGTGAGATCTGATCTTTACTATATCACATTGCTCCAGAGATAAAGAGCACACACAAGGTGTCCCATAAGTCCGTTCACATTTCAAAAATTTATAAAAAATTAACAAATTGCCGAATCGGAATTCGGGTTGCATCAAAAGAACTCTCAAAGAATCTGATTTTTATTGTAATAGAAAAAATAACTTAAAGAGACCCATAGGTTATTTCAGATTTCAAATATTTATTTTAAAAGACTTGTCAAAGAATGAGATATTTCGAGGCAAAAAAAGAAAAAAAAAAATAGTTGTTTCATAAGTTCGTTCACATTTCAAAAAATTAAAAAAGAAATTAACAACTTATCATCTTGGAGTGCTGTTTACACCATAAGTCTTGTCAAATTGCCGGAATATTTGTGGTAAAAAGTATAGTTCGCAGAAAATTTGAATTATTGTTTTTGCACCAAAAGACTTGTCACCGAATCAGATTTTTTTGTGACAAAAGAAAAAAAAATAGCTTAAAGCGATCCATAAGTAATTTGAAATTTCTAATATTTATTTTTAAAAATATTGACTAATTGTTGTATCAGAGCGGGGTTTTCACCATATGATTTGTCAAAAAGGGGGATATTTTGTGGCAAAAGAATAAAAATAGTTGTTCCATAAGTTCGTTCACATTTCAAAAATTTATATTAAAAAATTAAACAAATTGCCATATTGCGGAGTGCTGTTTGCACAATAAGACGTGTCAAATTGCAGAAATGTGTGTGGCAAAAAATGGTTCAAAGAAAATTTGACCATTTTTATGATTTAGCTACAAAATCCGAATTTTGGACAAGTGTTATGTTTCAAACATACTCTCCGATACGCACACCTATACAACCTATACAACATATGAATGTTTGAAATCTAAGTGGACTTATAGAATAGCCTGTACTTTTCGCCGCTTAAAACAATAAAACTCAAAATCTTGGCTAAAAATTTCAAGTAATATTTTTAAAATAATTTTCTTTTTCTTTTTTTAATTTCATTAATAATAAAAAAGTCCTTCCGACCTGTACCGGGAGGAAAAGGTAGCTTCCATATTCCATAGAATTTCAAACAGCTATATCTCTGCCGTTTTTTAAGATAAAACCAAAACAAAATATGCTCCGGAATCCTTGTATCATGATCTAACAGTTAACGAAAACAACTTTTTTAATTTATAATTTTATTATACACTTTTTTGAATTTTTAAAAAATTTAAATTTTTTAACTGGCCGCCATTTTGAAACAAGATGGCGCATAATGCTGGCCAACGAACATACATGATCAGTCACATTCATATCGGTTCATAAATACGAGAGTTACATCATAACAAAAATCATATATATATATATATACATCATAACAAAAATCAGATATATTATATATATATAGCAAAACCACATACTATACATCTAATCCCAAAACACCTGAACAACAGAGAAAGTGGCATTTATATATATCACTACATAGTATAAAACAAAGTCGCTTTTTCTGTCCCTATATCCCTATGTACGCTTAAATCTTTAAAACTACGCAACGGATTTTGATGCGTTTTTTTTTAATAGATAGAGTGATTCAAGAGGAAGGTTTATATGTATAATAACATCCATTAAATAGTGGAGAAATACTGTTATTTTTGAGGTTTTTAATGTGATGTCGTAAATAATTTCATTTTTTCCGCTTATACATTGCAAACGCAGGCTGAACCCTACAAGATTTATCAAAATAATGTACTAATTATTGTACACATTAAAAAGGTCTACAGAAAACACAAAGAGATGAAGGTTTTCAAGGTTAACCCGAAGCAAAGCGAGGGAGGGCCGCTAGTATATTATAAATCAACATTTGAACGGAGGGTGGTTTTGGGGTCTGGGGATCATGATCGGTGAAAATATACGATTCTGTCCTTTTTCGCCGAACAAATTCCCCAGATACCCTGTTGTTTCCTCTGACAGCCCCTACCAGCGAATGGAGATGACAGGGAAGGAAGTTAAAACGTGTTTGAAGAAACGCGAAATACTGAACTTCAAAAATGGGACATTTCCGAACCCTTTTCAGAAAAAATATCTTCCCCTCAAAAACGATTAGGCCACTAATTACAAGATTTCGTCCAAAGATGTTCGAGGTGACTATTAATTTCAAGATGACACTTCTCTAACCATTAAGTAAGAAAAGCAATAAACTAAACCAATAAGATAAATCCTTTCTTGTTGATTATCTTTCTTGTCAGTTCAACTTGGAAAATTACATGAAATTATATTTCTTCAGCAAAGTGGTCTTTTTACGTTAGAAACATACTTATTTTATATAAGTAGAAATTTTTTTTATTTTAATGCTTGTATTATATGTGTCTGAAATGTGTGTTATATGTGTGCTTTTATATGTGTCTGAAAGAGAAGTCAAAAATTGGTATAGTTTTCTGACAATTAATGATGAATTTGCAACAATCTTCTTTGCTAAAATAATTAAGAAATGTTTTATCTCGCATGTTTAATGCATTGATGAAAATAATAATAATAATAACTATAATAATAATAATTATACTACTAATAATAATAATTATACTAACAATAATTACATAGCATTATTATAGAGAAATCTCTGATAAACACGCTGAAATAGACAGCTTTTAAATCGAAGAATTATTTAAACAGATTTTTAATATTAAAGTCGGCCAGAATCGTCCCATTAAAAAAGTTTTTTAGGAACAAAACAATGCATAAAAATATATTTTATTTTTATCTTTATTTTTTTGTAGGGATATACTTCTCAAGCTACACTGAGAAAAATGACACTTTCAAATCTGAGCAAATCGATGTTTTCATTTTGTTATGAAACTTTTTGTTTCAAATAGGACGATCCAATGCTTTCAATTCTGAAATACCAGAAATACTCAGAATATTTAAATATGGACATATTCAAAACTGAAAACATAGAGGTCAGTTTAGGCTCATTTTTGAAACATGGACATACTCAAAAATGATTAGAATCAGTTCAAACACATTTTTGAAACATGGAAATATTAAAAACTAAAGACATAGGTCAATTTATATTCATTTTTGAAACATGGACATACTCAAATATGAGTACATTATGTTTTATTCTTAAGTGTGTGCATGTTTACAGAAATGAGTATATATACATGTTTCAAACTTGAGTCATTTTGATTCAAAGCTATTTTGACTATGTAACATGCTCAGTTTTGAAAACGTCGTTTTTAGAGTGTAGCTGTGTGCAAACTGCGCTTATTTTTTTTATTTAATTCTTTAGAGCTCTTAAAAAAAAAAAAAAAAAAAAAAATTCAAATTTTCATTATTTCAAGATATTTTTTTTTCATATTTAGAAAAGGTCTTTTTTTTATGTTGTTGTCAATTTGTAAAACTGTGCAAAGAATTATATTTCCTCTCAAATAAAAAATGTATTTACACGTAATTATTAAAAAAAGAAAGGAAACTTTAAACTAATAATAAAATGATCACGTGTAAAAAGCAGGAAATGTGGAAAACGTCATACAAATTGCATTTACACGTGAATATTAAAAAAAGTAAGAAAATCTCAAAATAATTAAATTATTACGCGCGAATCGCATTTAACGGGGACAATTACGTCATATGTAAAGTACCGAAATATTGAATATCGTCATATGAAAAATGCCTAAAATAATTAAATTATTGCGCGCGAAAAACTTTTAATGGTGAAAATTATTTCATATTTAAAATTTTCATATACTGATATTCCCAAACATAATATATTTACACGCGAATCTTAAAAGAAAAGAAGTAAAAAAAACATTAATTAGATTTTTGCACGCGAAACGCACTTAATGGTGTAAATTACATCATATATTTAAAACGAGTTTCTTATGGACATTATTAATGTTATGTTTACATTGCAAATCACATGGTATACAAGCGCGACTCACGTAATACAAGGGGTTACTTAATACAATGTATGTAAAATGTATGTACAATGTATTATGTACAATGTACTACATAATACAATGTATTACGTAGGTTTTTTCTACAAGCAGCGCGGCTAGCAAATTTGTTTATATATTTCATCACTTGATGCAGCCTAAATAGAAATAAATGCATGCGCAAAATACTTTCGATTTATTTTATACCAATTACTATTCGATAAATACATATTAGAAAATTTGCACATATTTATTAATTAAAATAAGCAATTTACGTTTTAATAATAGCATGGAAATATTAGTGTAAGTGCGATTATAGTTATGTTATCAATGTTGCAGTTGAAATATATGTTATCATATTCTGTGAAATATATTAATGTCTAAAGATCATATGCAGGACTGCACAAAACATTTCGAATGCATTACAGTCGAAAATTGTTGGAAGTCAATTTTAAACTGTGTTATGCACTTTTAATTTTATCATTGAATTAAGTTTTAGCATACCATAACGTTCTACATAAAAACATAATGTTTGCATAAATAAATTCGAATACCGTACTGCCTATGGGTGGTAATAGTTAAAATATATTTTTCAACGGAATTAAAAATCTTCCGGGACGGGCCGCATGATTTTTCTTTGTCTTTTGGTTACAGCATCCTGCGTAGTCTGAAAAAAATAAAATAAAAACAAAAATAAACCGTTCAATCTGTTATTTAAATATATTTATTCATGTACTATATATTTATTATTTATAAATAAATATTTATGTAAAAATCAATTTTATTCTGTTAAGTGGCAAATTTTACTAGAAAGCAAATATAACGTAATTTCTTTCATTTGACTTGTTTCATGTATAAATGCTTTTTTCTTTTAAAAGTAATTTATATAAACGGCACGTACTGTACAATATTTTAAATACCTTAATGATTTTCGTACTCTTTACTATTTTTCCACTGTCGGAGTAGTTAGAATTTTTCTGTTAAACATCTGGTCGCTAGCTACAAACAGATGTGACATATGGCACTTCTGAAACCATTTAGAATGTGAAGAAGGAGATGTTTTTTTTTTCATTAATTATACTTAATACTCACAAACTGATAAAAATCCTTGAAATTCCCCTTTTTCAGTATACCCAAAATGCTTACAGTCAGTTATTCCACTGTAATCCTCAAGTGCAGTACGCCTTTCTTATAAAAAGAATGTCTGAAATTAGTTATATGAATAGTGAGCGTGGAGGTTTACTATTAATTTATGAAAATTAATTAACAAATTATTTAAAAAAAAATAAAAATTACTTAAGCATTGAAATTCAAACTGGCTTCTTTCTGACATATTCACAAAGTTATTGTTCATGCACAAAATAAGCAGTTATTCTTCTTCATGAACTGAGGAATCGGAAAGCATTTTTCATATTTTTATAAAGACAAAATACCATTCAGAATATGCCGTCCAAATTGGCGTTTTAAGCCGAGTTTCTGGATTCTACAACCCGGGAAATGTTGTTTTGAGACAGCAATTAATTAGAACTCAATATGATATACAATTATTGAAAATGTAAAATACTGTTCGATTTCAAATTACCCCAATAGTCATGCCTGAAAATTCCTTACATTTATGCATAAAATGAGTCGGTGAATATATGTTTTGAGTTACTGAGTGAGGGAAAATATTTAAAAAACCACCTTAAGTGTTATAGAAACTTTCTAATTCGCATTTCAGAGAAAGAAAAATATCAAGTGAATGAAAATTAGAATTGTCTAATAGTAAATTGGTACAGCGCACTCAGAAAATGGCACGAAACAGTTTTGTACTAATTACGTCTAAATAAAACTCAAACTGTATTTCTCATATAATGCGAGCACTTTTCAATCAGTTTAATAATTAGAAATACACACAAATTTTGATCTGAAGATATTTGTTTTAAATGGAACATTTTTATTTTAATCACACGTTTTATTTCAAGGAATCATCGTATATGATAAGATTAAAATCTTGAAATTTTATTACTTTACTAATTCGATTCATTCATACTTATAAATTATCATTAAAATAAAGAGAAATTTTCATCTTTTAATAACATATCATTGATATATCGCTGCATAAATATGGTATTACCAAAATTGTTTCACCCATACTAATAGTATTGCAAAGAGTAATTTTTCAATATAATCATAATCCAGCATAACATTTGTATTTTAATTCATATGCTGCTAATTATTATGCTCGATACAAGTAATGTGTTAAATCAACCGTGGTTTAAATCAACTGGTTCCTCCCCCCCCCCTTTTTTTAAAAAAAAAAGAACAATTCTTATACAATGTTTCTCCCCTTTTTTGTAATTTAATTTTCCATTTTTAGGGTTAAAATAATCTTTTTTCTACAACCAACACTATATATAGTAAGTCTAAGGTCATGCTTGTATGTATATTAGTATGAAATTTAATATGCATTAATGAACCTATCGGGTTCCCTAAAGAGTTATCTTAAAACATTGTCAACGCGTATAAACATATGCACACTACATGATACAACTGGCAGAAAATAATATAGATAAAAAATATTCAACATTTAGCATAAAATGTTTTCTCTCTCTCTTTTTTTCCCCCTTTTTTAATGGGATTATTTACAGCAATTAGTAACATAAGATGCTCTTAAAGTATTTGGTCATATTAAAAGAAAATTTTCTCGATTGGGAAGACTATCCTTTAACAATTCGAAAAAGAACACGCAAGATATGAAATTGAATAAAATGATATTCAAAAATTGGGTGCCAGTTACAGCATTTTAGTAACACCAGTGTATCTTTTTTGTTACTTACTGAATTTAAAGGCCAAAAATGTTGACTTACAGTTGCCTTAAAAAAAAAAAAAAAAAATCGCATTTTTTTTTTAAATTAAGCTCAGATACTGAGATTTATACAAAATAGTTAGCCAATCAGAAGAAGAATTAGTTTATAATTTTAAAGTATTGTTTAGGTCAAGAAGAAAATATTAATATGCTCAGTGAACTGATTTTCGCTTTAAAAAGTTACTGCGTGGTCAATGTATCCAAAATCTATTATTGGTGGGAGTTTGTATAAATAAAATCGCAACAAGAGATTGCTTAATAAAAAAAACGTTTATATCTTTTTTTTTAAATTTTAAGTAAAAATTCTGTTGAATGTAAATATTTACTTCTAAGTAAAATAATAATAAGATATATTTAAAGGCTCTTTAACACAACAAATCCCATTATCTTGAACGAAAGAGGAAAATAAGGGAAAATCAGGCTTGCTTGAGACATCAAGGTTTCCTAAAAAATAATGAGCTAAAAATATATAATTGTATTAATGCTTAATTTTGTCATGTAAAATAAATGTGTATTACAAGAAAGCACAACGTAGAAAGCATTAGTATGAAATAAGTTTAAATTTCAGCATATTTAGGTGCATATGACTTATTTGATAGAATATTAAAGTCATAAAAATGTAATCAGAAGATCGTGAAGATTCCTATGTTCAATAATTCGCAAAATCTGGGGGGGGGGGGGGGATTCGGGTCGTACTCGACCCAAACACGAAATGCTTCAACCGGCAATCCGACCCGAACACGACATAAAATGACAGTAAATCATGTTTTAATGCAATGAAAAGTAATCTACAATTATATCTCTAATACCAATTTTATGTTTTATACAATAAAATGGACTAATCTATATTTTTAATATTCAATTATAGTAAAACCTCTGAATAGAAACTTCGGCATCGTTGAATAAAGTTCTGCATCGTGTCGGGTTATCCCTAACTTTCTTTTTCGGGTCAGGATGACTTTAATTTTCTTTCTGTGGGTAGATTTCACCCAAGAATAATTCTTGCGTGTCATAGAAAGTTTTTTTGCAAGTTGGATTGTTGGGCTTTTCACAAAAAGTTTCAGCAGAATTATGTTTCAGATGAAAATAAATACCCATTTCAATCTGAATAAGCATATATTTAATTTACTGCATGAGAGTACTTTATAAAAAAAAATGTGATCACAAATTATTCCTTCTTTAAGAACCACTTATTCTTCTCGGAATATGAAAATTATTACCAACAATTCGCCTATCAAACAAACAAAAATACATGTATCGTATTTGTGATAATTTATGCACACATACACTCGCACATGTGTGTGTAGAGTAGGAAGTTCCCTCTAATCAGAGATATATTTAAGCGTACGAGTATTTAGGAATTGAAAAAGTATTCGTTGAATAAAGGTGTCCGCTTTTCGGGAGTTTCCATTATGGAGGTCTTATTGTATATAGATTTTTAACCTGAAAAAATATCGTGAAAATTACTTTGAAAAATCTCGTCAACCCGAACCCAACTCGCAAGAGTCAAAATGCGAAAAAGGCCCGAACTCGAAACAATGGAAGTCAACCCAAACCCGGACCCAACCCGCGACGAAAATATGTAGCGACAACCCGACCCGAACCGCGAGTTCGGTCAGGTGCGGATAACCCGACGCAGTTGAGAATTCTAATCCAAACCGCTGAATTTTATTTACTGTTTCTTTTCATTTGAGGGGGGGGGGGAGAAAATGTTTGAAGAAGTTTCCTTTTTTTTTAATCCAGTTTTACAATTCTCCAAAAATAACAAATTATTTGTAAAACACCTTAATACAATCAAAGAAGTTATATTTATTCGTAAATTTACGAAATTAGTAAAAATTCTTATTTGGATATCAAGAAATTCAGTATATATTTCTTCTCTATAAAGACAAGAAATTACCTTCGATAAAATAGTGTCAAAGTCTATTTTCAATCGATTATAACTCAATATGTAATATGTAATAAATTCATCAATAACTTAAAATCGCTGTTTGATTCCAAATCATTCGCATATAGTTATGGTTGCAATTTTAAGCATTTAATAATAAAAAAATACATAAATAAATGAATAAATAAAAGACTACGGAACGGATATGTATTCACATATGTGGATACGTATATATGTGATAAATATTTATACGTATATGTAATAAAAAATGTTTAAATATCTGAATTGTATTTTATTTCAAA
The DNA here is from genome assembly GCA_963931845.1 of Maratus michaelseni. Lineage (NCBI taxonomy): Eukaryota > Metazoa > Arthropoda > Arachnida > Araneae > Salticidae > Maratus > Maratus michaelseni. The sequence goes on along the minus strand of OZ007597.1, from coordinate 94,219,381 downwards.
AACAATAAAAACGTAAAAGATGCTTCCGAAAACTTTTCAACAGGAGAAAAGGTAATGTGAGAATATAGATTGAATATATACGCGGAGAAAGATAGATTGGTACTTCGGTGATTTGAAACATTATACGTATCAAGTAAAGTTACCGCCTAATGACAATTATTCAACTAATCGATTACAGTTTTGGAGGAAGTTTGGAGCGTCCTGACGGAATCAGTTTAGAGGAGAATCAAAATGGCCAGCTTGGTTTTTTTTTAGGATTAAAAAAAGAGTCTCTTTCAAGAACTTTCGTCTGGTATTTTCCTACCGGAAGTATTTGATTGATAGAGACGAAGTACTGCTTCGGCGAGTCCGGACTTTACCAAAATGGACCAAAATTTTCTGGAATTCCTTTCCTCCGAACGGCTGTAATAGGTAGCTTTTTGTATTGAAAGCTACCTAAAAGCGTTTCATAGAAAAGTGTTTTTCGTAAAGAAAGAAAAAGGCATGCAGTCAAGTGTTAAAATTTTCTTTCGAATTTTCTTCTTTTTTTTTTTTTGTAAAAGGTTTTATGTAAATTAAATGTGATTAAAGGATTAATGCAATTTTCATAAACTATTCGTCCATAAGAATTCTTAAAACACATCGTGCCCGTGATGTCAGCATAAATAAAACCGAGAATATTTCAAACAAATTACGAACCCACAACAAATATTATAAAGATAAAGTTGAGAGTTGTTCATCATACTTGCCCTTGAATAAATATAAATATTCTTTGTGGTTACTGTCAAAACTTTTTCTTTTCCGAGTTAGATGAAAAGCAAAGGACATTTTTCTTATTTAACAAGCTGCTTAAATTATAGACCAGAGCAATTTAAGGACTATTCGTTAATGATAGTTTGCAGAATGGAAAGAAAAGCTTTCAGTTTACTCATAAACATAGGGATGGGGATATGATTCAAGTATACAAAAAGTAGATCTTTGAGAGAAAGTTTTCCATAAAAGTATTTCAAATTATTTAAAGAGTATTTTCATAATTAAAATTAACTGCTTAAATTTTGTTGAACTTAGAGATGAGATTTAGATTTTGATATAGATAAAAGTATTAGTAATGGCCTTCATTTGAGGGTGTATAAAGTTAATTAAATTACGCATAATATAAAATTAATTAAATAATTTTTCATGATTCAAGAAAAGTTATTTTTTAATTAAATTAATAATACAATGGGATATTTTGTGTTTTATTTTTAAGTCTAATAATTGAAAAAATTATTAACGTTTTCAGTTGTTAGAAATAACACACACATACGCATATATGAGGGGGGTTAGAATGACAGTGGAGTAAGTCAATATTTAGTAATTTGAGAAATGAATTGTTTTGTGAAACTTGTCGTATTGCCGTTACATTAAGTGGTCCAGCTTATTTTTCCCTCTTAGCGACTCCCAAAGTGAACTATGACTTATTTGATTGTCACAATGATTAAAAATTATAATAATACAGTAAAAATATGGTTATCTAGATTTTTTTAATTTTTGTAACCCCCTCATATGAAATTGAATAACTACTATTCGATTTCAGTAAAAAGTATATAAAAGAAAACCTATAAACATTTTTAATTTACGAACGCATAGTGTAAGTAAACTATTGTAATCATGATTTGCACGCGAGTGGATGAGTGAACACTATAGCTCCCAAACGGTACTTCCGACTAAGCTCTCATTTGGCGACTATGTTATAAACCACTGTTGCAAGAACTGTATAGATTTTCGTACAAATCGGCCGAAGGATTAGGTATTTAATCTATTTTTAAACCATTTTAAAACCATTTTGCAACTGATTCTATAGGTAATAAATCACTAAGGAAATGAGACAGAGAATAAGTGATAAATATTGTGTCTATTACTTTTGGGTCTATTATACATAGTGCTCGTGATCTTGGTTTTATTTACAATCAAATACAGTAGAACCTCGATTATCCGAATCCCGGTTATCCGAAACTCGGCTTAACCGAAAGACCTTAAAAATATTTTTTTAAACCCTAGAATGCTACCCTTTCGTCTCCTGAACGAAGCTCATAACAAATAATTCTTCAGAAATTCTTCGGCACCAGTATTTTATTACAGAAAATCTCTACTTAAAAGAAAAAAAAACGTCTTTTTTTTAAGTAGAGATTATTTTCTGTAATAAAATACTGGTACCGAAGAATTTCTGAAGAATTATTTGTTATGAGTTTCGTCCAGGAGACGAATGGGTAGCATTCTAGGGTTAAATATGAAAAATTTTATTTTTAAACAAGCCAGGTGTTTATGAGATAAATAAACAGCGTCAACTTACTTATTTGGACCATTGCATAAACGCAGGCATTTTATTGCATAGACACATACAACATTTCTTTACAAAATATATTCGGATTCTTTTTGTTTTTCAAATTTACATTGCTTCAATACTACCTTATCAGGCCACCTTTTAAACAACACATCTGACGCTGCTGTATCTTCTTGCACTTCAATATATTGAGGTGCTAGTATCAAGTTTTTCCACTCGTTAAGCTCTTCATGCTTATAAAAATACGTTTGTTCTTTAAAGTCTTACTCATCGTAAATAAAGTATGGAGGAAATTAAAAAACGTGTAAACAGGAAGGGGTAATCGAACAGAATACGGACACTTGCTGCACCTGCAAGCACAAACGCTTTACCTGTTTGTGGGGGAGTGAGAAGGGTAAGTAGTGTCATCTGATAGAATAAAATTAGGAAGCCTCCCGGTTATCCGAAAATTCCTATGGAGCCCCGGTCAACCAAAAATCCTCTGTTTCCATGCTTTTCGGATAACAGGGGTTTTACTGTATATAACTTGAAAATGTATTGTTTTTTGAATTTAAAACAAGAAGTGAAGTCAGTTGAAGTGTAAAGTAAGTGGTTATGAACCTTATTAGTTGAAGTGTGAACTGATGAAGAATCCTTTAGTGAAGGCGATTAAGAAATAGTTGATAAAGAATTTTGAAAGGGAATTATTTTCACGTAACGAATCGGACACATTTATGAAGTTTCTTATTATTTTCTTAACAATGATGGAAATATTAAATTGAATCTAAAGGTACTAAGATTGATTGCGAGAACTTACTGCACACAATATTTTGATAAAAAATGTGTAATTTTATGCATATTTCGTGATAAAAATAAGTCTCAAGCCTGAAATACCAGGCGTTCGAATCCGTGTAACAAAGAGAAACGCGCGTGCTCCCGGGTTAAAGATTATCTGTATTTATTAATCTGAACCACTCTATAGCATAAATAAGTAAGTAAAGCAGTTTTTTTAAATTATTTTTTACTCTATTTCATATAACAGAAAAACATTTAAGATCGTTTTCTTCTTTCAAATTAAAATGACGAATAAGAGAAGGTTAACCTTATATGCTCTTTCATTCGAAATGTCGACTTAACATACCAAAAAGAAAATAAATAAAAAGTAAGAAATTATTTACGATAAAAGTATGAATATAATTCATTTTATATGTAATACCTCATGAAAGATGGACTGCTGGGGAATAATTCAACTGGAAAGGCAACCTGCAGAGGGTCATGTCATGCTACACAGTTTGTATAAAGCTTAGGGATGAAAACAGTTTTGAAACGAAGCATGTGAGAGCAATCCATCTATGCCACGATGAAAACGAAGGTGTTTGACACTGCTTGTAAAAGAATGCTTACAGTAGCTACATGAACAGGTACTTAACCTGCAGAAGAATTCTGTTTTCTCTGGGCTTTTTTTCCCCTTAGAGTATCTTGGATGGCTTAACAGATTAAGGATTTATGTTTAATAGAATGTTTTAGGTCTTTGATTGATATAAAAGTTGATTGGTATAAAAACTATTCGGATGTGCCGATCTCAAAACTTTCTTCTATCTCCTACAGGATTCGCATACACTAAAAAGAATCAGCACCAATTTATATCAAGGTCTAACTGAATCTAAAGTTTTATTAAATTCCGTGCATTAGTTCTTGAGATATGATTATTTCTAAAATCGTGTAAATCCTAGAGTCACAGACTCACAGAGAGACATTTTCTAAAAACAGTCAAATAGTTAAACAGGACCTTTTAAAACGAATAAATCCGTCGAAAACCGGAAGTAGAAAATTTTCATGAATCCAATACTTTCTTCTTGTAAAGATAGAAGAAAGTAATAACTTAAAAACATGTAATATGATACTAGTTGGATTCCCTCAAAATTTGACGCTTTGGTAAATAAATGTACAATTGAGCTCTTTTTATAGTAGACCGGTTGAGAGCTACTGCATAAATTCAATACATACTCTTTCATGGGGAGGGGGGTTGCAATCTTCACATAAATGTGTATAACTTGGGAAAAAAAATTCTACAGACTATTGTTAAATGCGAAAAATCATAATGGATTAAATGTAGATAGCAAAATTAGTCTGATTATTGTAAAAGCTCAAACTTATTATGAAGCACATAATCTTAAAAATACTCTAACGTAATAGAGCAAAACCTAATTCGTACAAACTTTGGAGTTTTCTACACGACTCAGCTTTAACTCTTCAAGCAATAAAATTACGAAAACCAGAGTCGGTTCTAGCCTTAGGTATACTAGTTCCAATATAGGGGCACTGTTCTAAAGTTCTAATTAAATTTAATTTTTTTTATTACTTTTATGGATAAAAGGCTTAAAAGAGTGCTAATGAAAGAAAGGGCCAAGGGACATTCGTATACTCTCGAGATGGCACTGATAAAAAGTATTTAGAAAAAAATTTTCATTTTGCATATCACTTGAGGCTTTTATAAAAGTTGCTTTATAATTAATTCTCTAACTGCAATTTTTTTAAATTGTCTCAGATTCTTAGTTATGCAATATTCAGTTTTACATCTATATATACTACAATCCGTGAAGAATTTTGACCTTCCTTAATATACTTCACCAGAACATCCGATTCCGGTCCTTTAATTTATATTTTGTAACTTGATTTTATGCAATGTCCTTCTCTATCTCTTTTAAGAGGCGAGATTGTCAGACTTTCACCCAAGGAGTCTTACAATAAAATTGACTGGAATTGGAAAATGGCTCGTTAATTTTAGAATGCAAAATGTTTGGGAACATGGAATGTTTTAAGTTTATACCGAACTAGTGCGGTGTAGCAATTGCAGAACATGCATGGGTAACATTGGGACTATTCTTTAATGCCGATCACCACACAGCATAATAATTCAGTTTTACCATCCATTTAAACCTGGGATTCAATGAACTTTAGCTACAGTAGGTCATAATATTTAATTCAAAGAGAAATTACGATAAAACGACGAATATATCTCATTTTAGATACAATATTTATGAAAGATGGAGTGCTGGGGAATAATTCAACTAGGAAAGCAACGTGCAGAGGATAACGTCATGATACACAATTTGTAAAGCTTAGGGATGAAAATAGTTTTGAAATGAAACATGTGAGATCGATCCATCTTTGTCACGAGGAAAACGAAGATATTTCGCACTGCTTGTAAAAGAATATGTACAGTAGCTGCGACATGAACAGGTACTTAATCAGGAGAAAAATTCTGCTTACTGTGTTTTTTTACTTAGAGGAATTTGAGATGGCATAGCAGATTAAAGATGTAAGTTTAATAAATAAAAAATATACTACGCATTAACATACCCTCATAATCAGAGAATCATTAGAAATTTTAACTAAAGAAATAAACACGTGTAATGATATGCTATCTTACACAATTGGAAGTGATTGGAAATGATGAATTTTAAAAATGAACTAAAATTTTGCATCTTTAATTATGTTTCACAGTTATATGAAATGATTAGGTATGCTTTATATAAGTATACTATTCATTTAATCGCAAAACCGACAGCTAAATTAAAAGAACTTGTACACAGAAGAATAGACCCAATTCCTGATAATGAAATCTCGGGCGTATACATAGTACCTTTAAAAGATAATGTAAAACAGAAAGTATAATACTTGTGATTTATTGTGAAATGTTTGTAGCCGGCATCACGGCAAAAAACTTTCTTTATATGTAATTATATACCTCTGAAACAATTTTATTGCAGCTTCCTCATCATCAGGTAATTGCCAAATGGTAAAACCCATCTCAGCGTCAGTGAAATATGTAAGTTAGAGCTTAAAAAGTATGTTTTCTATTCGAAAAACAGCAAATTAAGATGTTTTGCGTAGTTGTAATTAAATAATAACAATAATAATAAATGATTCATGTTTAATAAATAGCGCGTCACAGTTTTCAGTAAAAATCCTTTGCAAGATCAGGGTTGAAGTACATGGCGCATTAGCATACATTTTGGCATGGTGTTGGTATAACTGAAAAGTACCAATTCCACATATCAATAAGAATAATTTGTCATTAAAGACGATCATTAGAGAATTTAGTGTGTTACCAAGAAGCTATACGTAAGAATAGCAGATTTCACTTTAATTGAAATTATTGGGTATTTTGAATTATGCAAATGTATACGATCAATAAACTTACTCTACTGAACTGAAATAAAAATTACTTATATAAATGTTCGTCTAAAAATAATTTTCAAAAGCATACCATATTTTCGGAAAGAGGTGTATTCGCTTTGGAGCGATTGATAGTTGCGATTGTTCCAACAACAAAAACTTTAATCCTAGAAAAACGTTTTCAGCTTATTTAAAAATATTTTCTATTGATCTAGTATCAGCACAAAAATGAACAGTAAAAGTTGAATAAATGAATGACTAAGCATAAAGAAATAGATAATAATCAAACATAAAACTTTCTTTCTCACTACTATTTAAATTGCTATAAATCAAAGAAAAGATTGCTGTCAATAAACGAGGTGATTTTTCTTTTAAAATATGCATTTTTAAGGGAATGACGAACTGTTGAATTTAATATATTAGTTTTCAACAGAAAAAATCTGAATCTGATTTTGTTTCGTTTATAAAAACTAGTCGTTGGGGGCCACCGTAATACTTACCCATCATGGATATGCATAATATAAAATATTAAAATAAAAATGTGTAAACTACTTATAAAATGCATTGCAATTCAAATAAAATCGTGGCTTGATGATGTCATAAACTTTAAAGGCTCGATTACTGAATTGCTTGAAAGAGGTTTTTCCTTATAACTCCAAAAATAATAATCCTATTAACTAGCGGTTTATTGCATCTGATTAAGCGTCAAATTTCCAATCAAAATATATCTTTAAAGTGAAATTTGGATGAAATACAGGGTCATGAAAAATCGAAGAGTGTGGAAAATAGGATTCCAAATATCTCGGCAACTAATTATCCGATCGACTTCATGCTTCATGCAAAATTTATGTTTTTTTATTGTCTTTTATATTCATTTCTTAAAATAAAGAATTTCGAAAATTTTTATATACCTTTTATCAGAACGAATATTTCGAGAGTCCGAAAAAAATAGTTCCGGTTAATCGAGGTTATTGAAATGAAATAGGCTTCTTCCCATTACTACATAATAAGTACATACCAAATTGCAAGTCTCTATCTCAATTTTTTCGGGAGATAGAGCGTTTACAGACACACAGACACACAGACGGACGGCAAAATTTTTTTTCTAAAAATATGTTTTTCGGAATCTCCAGTGTCTGAAACGTGTAAATCCGTCAAAAATTTTTTTTCGATTTTCAAAACGATTACAAGACTTACCCTATACTACGTATGATGGGTAAGTAAAAAGAGCGATTTTTATTTTTTAACATTAGAACCGCATGAAATTTTACTAAAATTTTATAAATATTTTTCACACGAGAAATTTTACTTAAAACTATTTAACTTATATTTAAATTATTTTTGGGTAGCAAATATTTAAGTTATTTTACGAAACAATTTCTGGTTCGAATCAACATCTATTCATTTGGTACGGGTCAAAATGACCCGTCATCGTGGCTCTAGTGTTAAAGCATCGGTCAAGGACTCGAAAACTATATAAAATTTCATTATTAAAATAACAAAATAAAAAACAAGGAAATCGGTTCATCCGTTGCCGAGATATTTCTAGTGCTGTCTTTAAAAAAAACAAGGAAATCGGTTCATCCGTTGCCAAGATATTTCTAGTGCTGTCTTAAAAAAACAAGGAAATCGGTTCATCCGTTGCCGAGATATTTCTAGTGCTGTCTTAAAAAAGCAAGGAAATCGGTTCATCCGTTGGCGAGATATTTCTAGTCTTAAAAAACACTGTTTGAGCAAATAGGGTTTAAAGTTTTGCAACAGGTTTGCATGGTAATAATACTAAATCTTTTGAACATACATGTAATTATTAATTCCTGGGTCACATATTCCGAAAATTATTTATTTTTTATTTATTTTATTTTATATTATTTTTTTGTAAAATCAAAACGAGGTGTGATCAGTAACGAACATTAAGTGCATTCATGTGGCAATAAATTACCGTATACTTGTGAAAATTGAAACAATACAAAAGTAAAAGAAAATAAATAATAAAAATAGCACACTGAAAAAAAAAAGTTGCAATTAAGGTATAATACTGGCATTCCAGCTGCGGAGTAGTGTATTACTGCTTATTTTACTGTTTATTACTGTTAATTTTATGGTATAATACAAGCAGCTGGAGTGCCAGTGTTATACCGTAAAAACAACAATTTTTTGTTGCAGTGCATGTGCGTGTTTCGAGGTTATAAATAAAACCACTATCTACAGTGCAAATAGTGCATATGCACTATTATCGGCCTCTTTTGACTATACATTGCAATAGATGCGTAAAGGCTTCTTAAGAATCTGGATGGAAAAATTACTCAAATTCTATTTTCGTAAAAGGAAAACTCTGAAAACAGTCACCCTACACTAACCATGTCGAATTGAACTTATGAATTTCGATTTTGATTTCTTCATAATTGTGAAAAATCACCAGAGGAAAAAGTGTGAGCTCTCTAATGGAAACAGCAATGCACATGTTTACTATAGAGACGAGCCGGAGCCCGAGCCCGGGGCACGCAATGGGCTCAGGTTCAATTTTTATACCTGGAAAAATACGTTTAGACAGGTTTCCATCTTAGCTTTTACAATATTATGTGGTATTTCTTTCACCAGGACCATGAATTGTTCTTCGTTTAAGAGAGAATTCCGTTATAGACAGGTTCCGTTTTTACATATTTTACTGTAATTACAAACTGAACTGAAATTTGGGTTTCAAAATTATTTGAGTTCGGTTGTTGGTACGTATATTAGTTCAATAAATATTCTAAATATTTTTGTGCGGAAATCTTCCGAATATCATTGTTTGCGGAAATATCACATGCGGAAATACCACAATACAGTGAAAAAAATAAATAAAAAATAAAAATTGGTTTTGAACTAAATCTCGGTAGCAACAGGAAAAAAAAATCTATTCAAGATTAGATATATGAAAAAATCTTTGAAAGAGGTTCAAAATTTTTATGTGATGATGCATTGAGTCTGTTGGTGAAATAATGAAGCAGTCAAGTGAAATACGTTCTATTTTTCAATGTCGTTTTTTCATTTGGTACGGCGAGGTACAAAAATTGCTATTTTAAAGACAAAAAGAAAGATATGGGGATCAAACTAGGGACCTTGTCTGTCTCTCTATTGTTTTAAAACGCTTAAAAAAGAAAAAGAAATATTTGTAACGTTTACATTTTGACTGATACTATATATTTCACCTAAGCACTGACAGAAATCTGAGACTGATAATATATTTTTTTTTCTTCTAGATTTATTCGTTTGAACTCTTCAAAGTTCAATCGGCAGACTTCATAAAAAAAATATCTGCGGAAATAGATATTTTCTTCGTTAATTTTACCACGCTTCGTTAGATTTGATGTTGCAATATCCTCTTAAGTTACACGTAAAAAAATATCGTCGAAGATCAGATTGATCTTACAGGTCATTGTAGAGGGGCCCTAAATTTTTAATCAGGGCCCGATCAACTTCTGGGAACTGGGTGAAGCGCAGTATCATTTTAGGGGCCCTCTGTCATTCGATAAAAGTTTTCTAAATTTTTCATATACGGGAACTCATCAATGACAGAATCTACAAATATTATTTCCGAGAGTTACTTAGCCAAATTCATATATTTTATTAAACAGCTTTATTTATTTTCCCTGTATTTACTTTAGATAGAATATATTTGTAGTATATATAGTTTTTTGTATGTTCAGTTACTAGGGTGGGTTTCTAATCAGCACATCAGGGTGCCATGATTGGTTAACAGTCTATTGATCCTATTCAAATTTCCCGGTTAGGTGAATTTTCTGAAGAAGAGTGGATGTTTTACTGCATTAAGCAAACTTGTTCCTCCACAAAAATTAAAAACTCAATGCAAAAAATAAAAAATGGAAATTAGAAGCCCCATTTTAGAGCCATTTTGCCCTCTCCCCTTCTTAAATTTTAGAGAGGAAGCATGTGCTTTATGTACCTTTTGGGTAATCAGGCCCTATTTTTAAGTAATGTTGCGTTCATTTTTTTCCCTAATGTTATTAAAGATCAAGCAAAAATGTGCTAATTTACCCATTTCTTCTCTTTTATTTAGAAATGGGTAGAAAAGTAGAGTTAAAAGGAAGGTATATAAAATTATACTACATAAAAAGGAAATTTTTCTTAATCTAGGTAATCCTCTTTAATAAAAAGCTATGCGTTGCTGACGACTGGGATTTTCGATAATCGTTGCCACAGATTAATCTCGGAAAATGAAACATTTGAAGTTGCTGAAAAAATTAATAGCTCGAAAAGTATTTGTCACAAAATTGTTAGACAAACTGCGTTAGAAAGGTAAAAAATTGTATTTTTCTTGACATAAATTTCAAATCTAATGATTATGCCGTTTTTCAAATATTGAATTTCAAAGATTACCAAATTTTACAATGGAGTACCATAGCGAAATCCTAACGCGTAAAAAGATAATGATAACGGCCATGTGTCCTGACGTATACTGGCTATAGCACGAGTCACAAATTGTAGTAGTCTTACTATTCTGTTAAAATATAAAAGTGAATTATGATGCCACGAGTGCATGATTTTTATTTAATCCTCTAAAATAAAAGCGTAAGTCATGTGACTGTCATCAACAGTTCCGGGATGGCCGTTTCACTTTTTCATATGCCAGGCGGCCATTTTTATTCAAAATTATTTTTTCGAATAAAACTGCATAAAAGTTACATTTTAAGAAAGATCGTTCAAAATAAATTAATATTTGAGAGGTGACTTACGTTCAATTATGTATATATTCTGCAATAACTTCAGTCAAAATTAGGTTCACAGTTCAAATTCTCTATTCATGAAAGTAAACAACAACAACAAAAAAAAAAGATTGATTCGTCGTCAACATTTAAAATATTAAATCATGGAGGTAATCATTCGCAAAGCAAGTTCTTCGCGAATGAATTTTTGGACCGCTGCCTCGCGTCAAAAAAATAATTCGCACCAGTGAGACAATCAAAGTTTACCATAATTATGTGCTATACAACTCAACTTCCTTCTGGACCTTTTTTTTGACGTAAATTGAACTCATGTAACAATATTTAATGAATCAAATTTTTAGCATTTTTTAAATTGCTAATACAGCTTCTATTTATCGCGTGTACAAATTAGAAACAATACTTCGACTTTGAAATCAAATGTTTTGATTTATGATATTATTTCTTTTTTTTTTCTATTTAAATGAAAAGTGTGAAGTATTTTAAATTTATGTAATATAAGCATTTCGGATTAAAGTTAAGTATTTTAAATGAAATGAGTGACAGGTTTATAATTTAAAATTAAATTAATGTAGTATGAATGATGGTGATGGGAACAATATTTGGCGATTTATCATCTGCTCCCGGCTAACAAAAATACTCATGATTAAAAAAGGAAATAAAAATAAATAAATGATAGTTTGATGTAAATAAATATTTATATACATATCAAAAATAATTTATAGAACTTAAAAAAAATAAAAGTAAATAAACAACAATTTCCATAAAAAAAAAAATTTCGCCAAATTCGCGGGGGGAAAAATCGCGCCAACGTGCGTATGTGACACCTGTGTCCAAAAAATATGCGAAATGCTACCATGATCGCAAAAGTTCATGACTTGTCTATTAGAATCTTCCGATTTGGCGAATAATTAAGGGAAAATTAAATTATGAATAAATGTAACGTGTTGCAATGTTTAACATACATTTAAGGGAGACCAAACTGGTCGCCAGTGGCGGCTAGTTTTAATATAATCATCTTAGAAACAAGGTTTTGGAAAAAAAATTTCGAATGGGACTAATAAATTGGTCAATACTGTATATTATTTTGAGTTTACAGGAGGAAAGGTGGGGAGCGCTTTACATTATTTAGGTTTCCTCAGGAACTTTTGGTCAGTATTAAAAGTTTAATATATCAAAACGTCAGAAATTAAATACCATATAATAACTATAACGACTGTCCTTCAGTTCGTTTGGATAGATTTTCATTTAAAAATATAAAATCATTCAACATTGATTTTAGGTATTTTTAAGGTTATTATCACGGGCTCGGGCAACGCCGGGCATGTCAGCTAGTTATAATATAATCACGAACGAAAATTTACAATAGCATCTTCAGAATTACCCACAATTCCGAAAAGTGTTCTTTATCATTAGAAACATCAGAAACTGATGTATTTTCGAGATTTAAAGAAGTACTTATAAAAACTAAGTTTCTGTTGCTGACACTGCTTTTCGGAAATGTTTCTGAGTGGTTTTTACAGTGTATTAATCAGTTTTTCCAAACCCAGAATAAAGGTTTTTCGGATGCTATCAATTCTCAAGTAAAGTAAACATTATATGTTAAACACACATGTTTTACCGACAAACATGATAAATAAACAACATTATAACATGAAAATTAATATTATTTTGTTACACTTGCATGTATAAATTCAGTTATGCAGCTGAAAATGTTTAATTGAGAATTGATAGCATCCTAAAATTCGATGTTCCTGATTGAGAAAACTGATTAATACACTATAAAAAGTACTCGGAAACATTTCCAAAAATCAGCGGTAGCAAGAGAAATTTTGTCTTTATAAATGACTTTTTAAATCTTTAAAATATTTTGGTTTCTGATGTTTCTACAGATAAAGAACGCTTGACGCAATCATTGTTAACGCGGGAGAGGTTATTGTATTATTTCCGTTCGCGGTTACATAATAGTTTTAGATTAAGAAACACATAGATTAAGAACACATAGATTAAGAAACATTTATCTTTTTTACTTACCCATCATGCGTAGTATAGAGTTGTTGTTGTAATCGTTTTGAAAATTAAAAAAAAAAAAATTCACGGATTTACACGTTTCAGACACTGGAGATTCCGAAAAACATATTTTTAGAAATACAAATTTGCCGTCCGTCTGTCTCTGTGTGTGTGTCTGTAAACGCTCTATCTCTGGAACAAATTGAGATAGAGACTTGAAATTTGGTATGTACTTAGTATGTAATAATGGGAAGAAGCTTATTGCATTTCAGTAACCTCGATTATCCGGAACTATTTTTCTTTTGGCCTCTCGAAATATTCGTTCTGATAAAAGGTACAAAAATTTTTTTTAAATTGTTTATTTTAAGGAACGAATATAAAAGACAATAAAAAAACATAAATTTTGCATAAGGAATGAAGTCGATCGGATAATGAGTTGCCGAGATATTTGTAATCCTATTTTTCACACTCTTCAATTTTTCATGACCCTGTATTTCATTCAAATTTCAATTCAAAAATATATTTTAATTGGAAATGAGACGCTTAACCCGATGCAGTAAACCGTTAGTTAATGATTATCAATTTTGGAGTTATAATGTTGTTTCTTTTACGCAATTCAGTAATAGAGCATTTAAAGTTTATGACGTCATCAAGCCACGATTTTATTCGAATTGCAATGCATTTTATAAATAGTTTACACATGTTTTATGTTCATATTTTATATTATGCATATCCATGATGGGCAAGGATTACGATAGCCCCCAACGACTAGTTTGCAGTGTAGTTCGTTAAATCAGTTAGTAAAAGGTGAAGTAAAATGTGTAACCTAGAATTTGATTAGCATCAAATCCAGATTTCGTGGCACAATTATATTTAGTTGGTGAGTATTATTTTATATTATTACTAGGGGGAATACTCCCTGCGAGCTACGCTCGCCAACCCCCGCTCAGACTTCGAGGCCTCTAAAAACATGACAGCGTGCTTTGTGTTAAAAATGTTGGTAAATCTGTAATTGGGTTGCCATGCTTTTAACGTTTTAATGGGGCATTTTTTGATTACCATGGCCTCTATGGTAAAGATACCATATATATCTTTTTCAAAAATTAAAGAAATCTATATTTTAAGTATTTTATTAAATATACTTTCCCCTTTCTGTATTATCGTAATTTATATACCTTCCCGGCTGTTAAAACGCGCACCCTTTTGATCATTCTCTTTCAACGATAACCTTTAGTCAAAATCATACATATTGTTTGTAAATTATCATTAACGTACTTTATTCGGTCTCCCACACATCAATGTAAATGAAATTATCCAAGGCATAAAATGTTTCCTTTCTCATGGTAAGTTGTGACTTCATAATGCATCCAGATGTTAATCCCGTCATACTGACGCCTTATAACATTTTTCTAAAATATCTTTCCTGCATTTTCTCAAAACAACTAACCACCAAAATTCTATTTCACTCTGTTTTTTGCCAAAGTGCAATCTTCGCCAATAAAGGTTTCCCCTACCACTGACGTCAATTATGAAGTTCTTCTGATGTATATGTAACGGTTACAATTCCCACGCAAAAATACGATACTCTTGGCTCTAAAAATGTAAATGGTTTGGCGTATTTTCCAACGCACGCTGTCATTAACAAAAAGACACTTTCCTCTCTGATCTCAGCGATGTAATATCTCTAAAATATTCCGGCCCCTTGGCCACCCTTATGGTACCCTCCTAAAGCACTTTCCCACTTTTTAAAATTCGGATATGCAGCCTAAGTTCTCGATATTCTTACTTCGCTCTTCGCTCCTCTGTCAAAAATTTGGATTGTCACCCCACCATACATGATGTGATTTCTCGTACCCGTGGATTATTATCTGTGGAATAACTTCATGGATTTGTCTTCTTTTCATCGTTTTAAAATAAAGAAAAGATGTTTATCAAATACTTCTTGATTCTTCCTCGTCGAAAAAAACTTTTTCCAGTTCTCAGCAGGATGTCGTCAACTTGAGTTATTACGGGAAACAACATATGCAATTCACTATACGTCACTCGGGACCTAAATGCTTATGTCCCACCGAAAACAATTTTCCTATATTTCAGATGCCTACAAATTCTTCGACCATTCCCATACTCCGAACCATTTTTGATTCTACTCCGAAGCTTTCTCTATTTCTTTTCGATAGCCTCATACACAGCTGTTGCGACGACTGTTTTCGGGATTGATAAATAAAATCAATTGCAACTTGAAAACCAGCTTGTATAAAATGGTTAGGTTTATATTGTGGCTACCTCTCGGACTTTTATAACAACGATCTGTATTCTATTTTTCCTTTGCGTTTAAGGATGAGAATAATTCCATCTGCTTGTGAATAACATTAAGAACCACGGTATTGAAAAGTACTATGTTATAGACATTTTCAGTAACAGGTTTTAATTTTCTCTCTATTTTAGTGCACCATCATGCATATTTTCATGTTATTTTAAATATGTAAATTATTTATTTTAATTAATATGTATATACGAATTTTCTAATAATTATTTATCATACAAAATTAATTAAATATTTTGTGCATGCATGCCTGCATTTATTCGGCATCAATTGATGAGATATTTAAACAAATTTGCTATCCGCGATAATTTTACACCATGTTATGTCACTTGAATATTGTCCATAAGAAAATCGGGTACTTTTCCAGTATAGAATCCTTTGCTTTTAGGTTTGGTGTAATTCGAGCTTCAAAAAGGGATAGATTCGTTAATATACATAGATTTGTTGCCAAAAGTTATGAAAACAAACCCAATGAACTTTTGGTGTTTTTCTATTATAGGGGGTCTTGACGCTTTTTAAAAAAGTTTGGCGCAATTCGGGCATCAGAAAGTGAGATTTGGTGCCAAATGACAAAAACAGCCATGGAAACAAATTCAGCGATTTTTTTGTTTATATGCGTATTTTAATTATACGTATATTATTATTGTTTTTTCTATACAAATTACTTCTGATTATATATAAAATAGGATAAATGACATTTTACGCTAAACAAATTGTATAAATATTGAAAAAATGCTTCTGTATACGAAATGACAAAGTGAATAGGTTGACAGAAAGTATGTTGCCAAATTTCCTTTTCCGCCAAGGCTCTTTTCTCTGTTTCGTCAAGGCCCCATATACTGGAAAAGCACCGAACTTTTATGCTTGTTTATACATGTATTTATATGTATATATACAATTTATTTATAATTGTCTTTCAGTTTACCTCTTTTTGTACATAAAAATAGATAAATGGCTTATTTATATAAAATAAATTGTATAAATATTGAAATAACTGCTTGTGTATATCAAAAAGCGAATAGATTGTTAGAAAACATATTGCCGAATTTCAATTCATCGTCAAGGTCACTTTCTGTATCTCGCGAAGGCCCCTAAATTGGAAAAGAAACGAAAATCATTTTAATATATAACGTAATTTACACCTTAAGTGTGTTTCGAGTATAGTAATTTAATTATTTGTAGTTTTTTCTTATCTTTGTTATTTATGTGTAAACATATAATTCAGTATTAAAAAAGTAATACTACTGAAATATTCATTTGTTTTAAACTTTAATACCATTTCTCTAATATATAGGGAGCATTTTTTCCGTTGCTGCCAATAAAAGAGAGAAAAAAGTAAATGTCATTTTACCATAATTGATGTCATATTCTCATTAAAATTGGAAAGAAAACCAAGCAAGATATTTCATTCTCCTTCCGTTCAGTTGGGCAATTATTATTTTATATATTCGTTTCAAATATCCGAATTAGTGATTTTATGAATTCGTTTAATTAAATTTTACAAAAAAATAACAAAATGATATCAATAAATAATAATTACTATTAATTACTCCCACCCCCTTTCTTTTGCGTTTACATAAATGACGTCATATGGAAGAATTTATTCAAAATATTTTCAGTTTATAAATTAAATTAAATGCTGACAGACGATTGAATCCTGATGATAGAAATGTGATTTTTTTTTTCAAATTTTCCTGAAAAACATAATTTAATCACAATCTTGTCTTTATTATCGATTAAAATAAAAGATAATTTCAATTTAAATAAAAATAAATCAATAATCCCTATCGGGATCTTTTTCTATTTTTTCCCTTTTTTGTGAAAAAAAAACTGAGTAATTAGTTGCCATCATTACAGAAATGTCATTAAAATTAGAAAAAAATTAATATCTCGAAAACTAATTCCAATTTCAAAATTCTATTACCAGTTTTAACATCCGCGGATTTTTATGGACAATTGGTATTAATTTCACCATCAAGCGTTTAATATTTTATTAAAAATAGCCCTGAAACATAATCAGTCGTTTCATAAAATCGTTTCATAAAATAGTTTCACAAATTCGTTTCATTAGGATTTTATATATATAGGGTAGATTATACATATTATTTATAAGATTCTCCTGTAAATATTTTTCAGCAAAATAATGAAGCAACCATCAAGTACAATATGTTGAAGATTTTATCGCGGTTTGTTTCTTGAGTACAGGAAAGTTAAAGGTTATACTTGAAGAGTGCGACTAAATACTTAAGCAAGAATTGGCATTATGAAAAAAATCTACTTTCCACGCAACAACAATATATGCAATGTTAATAACACACACACACAAAAGAAAAAAAAAAGAAAGAAAATATTAGGTTTTTAAATTTTTTTAAAAGTTTATTGGTAGGTAGCATACATATAATATAGATTTATCAAGATTTGTATTATAATTAAATAACATTTACCGTTCGCTGATTTTAATTCAATTTAGAATGAAGTTTAGAAAAGCATATCGCATTTTTCGTACCGAAAATATTTTTATAATTTAAAATGTTATTTCCTTTATACGTTTACCTACAGTTGTTCAAAATAAATCAGTAAATTTAGATCAATCTGTCATGTGTGAACATCAAGGATTTTTTTTTTTTTTTTAATCAGATTTTATAATTTTGTTTACAATTCCTATAGAGGTGTTTTGGCGGGTTGGATTTCATTCTATAATAAGAGATACGAATTTATGTTTAATATGAGGTGAACGTACCTTTGTTGGGTATGCATTTTTACCTTTTTCTCCGTCAAATTCAATCTTCGCCATTTCTTTCCTTTTTATTATTTATGTCATTTATTTTACGTGTAGAAATATTTAAACCATGCTTTTCACATCTTTTTTTTTTTTTTTTTTTTTTTTTTTTTTTTTTTTTTTAATCGAATATCAGTATTTCTCTTCGTAAAGCGCAGATACATAGTCTTCGATCCATTGTTTATTTTCCAACAACATTTTAAAGCAAAAGAATATATGATGCAGACAATAATTGAATATTGACAATTGGAATTGATGCCATATAGTTTTTTTTTTCTCCATGTAAATTCAAACCATTGAAAAAGTCAAAGTCGTTACAAAAAATGTATGAACACCCTTTGTATACATAGAAATAATATAATTTCACAGTTTTATTTTTGCAACGTTCTTTCTCTTTAATTTTTTAAATCTGTTAAAAGAAAGAAAAATTTGCTATATCTTCATTTTGACTGATATTACGTTGTTCAAGTAGCATTCATATAAATCTATAGCTGATAACCTTTTTTAGATTTATTCGTATGAACTTTTTAAAGCTCATTTGGAAGAATTCAGGAGTCTGTTATCTAGAAATACATACCAATTTCGTGAATTTAACCGCGCATCATTAGACACAGTGCCGTTAATAACCTCTGCAGTAACCTGTAAAAAATGCCATTCTTGATCTGATAAGGTCTGGGTTCTAGTCTTTGGGGAGAGGCCTTAAATTTTTAGGGGATGCTCGTGCGCTGGCGGTGAATCAATCTTTCGGTGAAATAATGAAACAATCAAGTATAATACGCTCGATTTTTCATTCTTGGTCTTTCACCCAGAAAGATAAAAGAAATACAAGAAAAGATAAAACCTGAGGGTAGATTCTAGTGCTTAAGAGCCTATACCACACTGAAAAAAAAAAAAAAAAAGTTGATTTTAATGTATAATACTGCCTTCCCAGCTGCCAGTAGTATACCGTAATATCAACATTTTTTTTTTTTTGCAGTGCAATCACACGAAGACACTTGCAAGCTAGTAATGTTAAAAACCAATGGCGGCATTCTTTTCAAATTATTGGTTTGCATTTCAATATTCTTTGAAATTTTTTTTCCATAGGATAGCCAAGGTCGATATCTAGCTCGGTCCTTTTACGCATATTAGATTTGGTTGCAGATTATTTTATGAGATCACTTTTCTATTTCGGGACCGATTCCGAAACTAAAAGTATATCCTCAAATATCACTATGCAATTTGAATGTACTTTGAAAATTTCACTGTTGAAAGTGTTTAGGATGTTTTTATTGCATTTTGTCTGAAACTACAATATATGCAATGCTGCTACTAGCGACAATTTCTTTATTACTTTCGCTACCACTAATTTCACATAAAAATAATCCACCTTCAAGATCGGCAGTTATCTACTGAATTGTTTCTGTTTTGAAATAGCACTGGACAAAAGAAAAAAAGATACTTAACAGTGGCAGCCCCTAGTATATAATAATTCGAATGCATTATAACGTATGGTGGCTTTTTCTTTGAACTTCGCTGTAACTGACGGAATCTGTTTTCAATCTTAAGTATATGCCTGTGTCTTAAATGAGATTTTTAATATTTTATACACAAGATAAGCATGTTAATGTTAATAATGCATGTTACATATGTTAAGCTACGCTAAATATTAAAATACAAGGTTTTTTAACTATCAATGCTTAAAAAAACAACGAAACTGATATGTGTCTATATCTGAAAAAAGTGTTTGAAATCTATTGAGTATGTAGCAAATGACTATTGCTATGTAAAGCTGAATATTGGATGGATAGTACCTATACGTTCGATATAACGATCGTCCATTGAGCAATCTTCAAACTACCCATGAAAAATGTATGAAATATTTTTCCCATTCACTAAATGTTCTTTTTACGCCCTGTACACAGGGTCTGATTACCACACAGGCCGAGTAAGCCATAGCCTTGGGCCCACTTCGGATAAAACCCCCAAAATGAGTAAAATTTCTTAAAAAGGCCGTTTTCTGCAAAAATCAAAAGAAATTTTAGTTAACTGGCAATCGTATCGTAATATCTAATCATAAAAAGCAAAGATAGATAAGCTCCATTTCTACCTGCTGGCGTATTTTTTGCGCGAAACTGCGCACTCGTTTCAAAATTTTTTAGTTTCTATTTTGGTTTGATGGGAGAGCCTAAAATGTTCTGGACCTTGGTCTTAGACAACTTTAATCGGACTCTACCTGTACAACGGCCGGTTGAGCTCATATATACTAGTAGGACTATTTCCTTTTTAACTACTAAAAGAGATGGTAAATAAGCATTGATTTTTGCCTCACCCCCGATAGGATATAAAATAAATAATTTTTTCTAAGATGTTTGATTATATTCAATGGTTGGAGTATCATAGCTGATATTTATTCCAACAGAGCGAAAAATGCCGAGGCAAGAGTTCGAACCTGGGTACTTTGGCTTGCCGTGCCAACGCTTTTCTAACTGAGCTATCCAAACGATATCCTGCCTAGCATAATTCACTATTATTTGTTGGACATGGCTGCGAACTGCGGCGCTAATTGCAGTACCGTAATATTTGAAGTACCGTAAGATCATCAAAATGCACTGCAAACGATTTTCTTCATTGATCAGAACTGCAGTTCGAAGCCATGTCCAACTAATAAGAATGAATTATGCCAGGCAGGACATCGTTGGAATAGCTCAATAGGAAGAGCGTTGGCACGGTAAGCCAAAGTACCCAGTTTCGATTCCTTGCCCCGGCATTTTTCTCTCATTTGGAATAAATCTCAACTATGGATACTCCAACCATCTACTTATAATAAAATCCGAAGGCAAAAAAGTGTAGCTAACCATTCCGGGCGCGACCACTCTGTTCTGCGAATCGACCGTAGTTAAACGCCATGTTAGGTTTAAAGAAAAACCTATGCTAACATATGACAACTAAACGATAATTTCTTCTGCCTCAAATCATGTCTGTTCGGCATATTTTCATATAAATCATTTATATCAACATTTCTGTTATCAATTTTTTCTGTAAACATTTTTTTCAGAAATAGCGGTGACAGCTTTTGTAGGGAATTTTGCGGTGATCGATATTTTGGCGCCATCTACCGGCAGATAATACAAACAAATTTTGAAATTTTGTTTCCATCGTAAATAAAATGATTTTTTTCTTATGAAACGTAATTAAAATATAAGGAATAAATAGTGCCGAGTAATTTCTATTTAATTTTGCTGATATAATCAAAAAATGAGCTATGTGGTGAGTCAAGCTCTTTAGAAACTCATTGATAACACTTTTTTACAAAAACTTTCGTACATGGATTATTTTTTAATGTTTAATTTGAATGTTTTGTCCAATCGTTGAACCATTTTAAAAATTTAATATTGAGTAAAAAAAAAAATCCTCATCATTTGTATTTGTAGACATCATTTGTCATTTTTAAAATGTACTTTTCTACAATACATACCTTTCAATAATAAAATCTTTATGCTGTTTGTATGAAGTTGTAGGGAATTTTTGCGTTTATCGATATTTTGGCGCCATCTATTGGCAGATAATACAAATAAATTTTGAAATTTTGTTTCCATCGTAAATAAAATGATTTTTTCTTATGAAACATAATTAAAATATAAGGAATAAATAGTACCGAGTAATTTCCATTTAATTTTGTTTTTATAATCAAAAAATGAGCTATGCGGTGAGTCAAGCTCTTTAGAAACTTATTGATAAAACTTTTTTACAAAAACTTTCGCACAATGGATTATTTTTTAATATTTAATTTGAATGTTTTGTCCAATCGTTGAACTATTTCAAAAATTTAATAATGAGTAAAAAAAAATTTCTTTTCATCATTTGTGTTTGTAGAAATAATTTGTCATTTTTAAAATGTACTTTTCTACAATACATACCTTTCAATAATAAAATCTACATTCTGTTTGTTTGTATAAAGTCTTATGAAAATGCAGCGCAGATCAACTATCTGTCATTTTTGACGGGGCTTATAAACTAGTTGAATATAATTTACCTAGTTCAAAATACTTTCTTCTGTTAATTATGACATAAATCCTTCTTTTTTCCTCCCTCTGAAGATACATATTTTTTAATTCCTCCAAAAAATAGACAACATATATGAAGAAGAAAATTTAATGAAAATTTAACTCAAGTCTATTTTTAAAATCAAAATGTGAATTCATTTTAATGCATTCTGTTTGTATCAATTTTTCTTATGATTTAATACGGATTAGTATACTTGTGGAATATAAAGTCAGCAAAACATTTTACAAAAAGACTTTTGTCTTATATAATATTATTTACCTAGTTGAAAAAACTCTACTCTGCTCATTATGTTTGATTATTTTAATATAATTTAGAATATATATTTATTGTCTGTCTGATTGATTTTTGCGGCAAATGTGTTACTCAAGATTATAAACACGACTTTACTTAGCCTATTTCAATTATATAAACAAAGCAATCCAACCCTGGTTAAAGATGCCTCATATACTGTCCGGTATATAGACTATAGATGAAAATCGGGTACTTCTCCATTATCCCCTCGACCACGTTTCATAAGAAAAAACTATCGCCAAATTATAGGATTTAAGGTCAAAAATGCATGATCATGGCGACACATTCACTTGACGTCAGAAGCGTTACATTTGTTTGCTGTGTCATCAAGTGGCTTTTAATTCCACATTTACCTGTATTTCTCATTATGTTTTACTGACTTATTAGTTATTTTTTCAATTAAAATAACAATTGCGTCCTTAAACGGCGGTGCCATGATATTAAAAGAGAAAAAGCATTGAAAAAAAAATGTTGCGATGCATAGTTAAGTACAATATATCAGTTTCAAATGACGTCACAAACATTTATTCACTAGCCGAGAGGGATAATTAAGAAAAATAATGTAAATGAATAAATAGCCAAGCTTTTTTCTTCTGTTTTCATTAATTCTTTGCAAATTTTATTGCTTAAGCTTACTAAGTTGACACATTGGTGAGTGGGGTTTTTACGAATTTCTTGCATTTATTTTATTTTATTTTTATTTTTGTTGAGATTCTAATGGCAACATTCTTTCATTTGTTTATTTGGCGTCACAGTTTGGCGATAGTTTTTTGTTATGAAAAGTGGTCTACGGGATAATGGAGAAGTACCGAAAATCGTTTTTAACTATAAACTTTAATAGAATTTTTTACATTTAGTATATTTTCTTAAATTGCCCACCAACTACACGAAAAACAATTTTCGGTACTTTCGTATTAGCCTCATGCCACCGGTCAATCGCGAAGCATTTCACTAAAATTGTTAAATTTTTAAACAAAATGCAAGTACATTTTTAGGGTTTCGTTCATCTCACGAAACCTTATTACTCCCGCTTAATTGTCTGTCAGTCACATAGCCGGTGCTCAGAAACTATATAACTTACAGGCATAAAATTTTGTGTATATATAGCTGAATACCTATTATGAAGCTCAAAATCATAAAATTTGAAAAAATCGTATTATTTTAATATATAGAGATAAAAAACCCAAAAATCTAACAGCCTTTTCCTATTAAATTTAAACATTTTTTGTTATAGCAGTTGCTAACAATTAAAAATCCCCAATAAAATTCTTTTTACAATAATTAATTTTCTATTGAAAGATTTCCACGTGAAAAATGAAAATGAAATGAAAAGTTTCGCCAGTTGAAAAAAAGATTAATATGACGTCATATTGGTAATAAAACGGAAATTTTCAAACATTTCCCAATAATACAAGAAGTATATGTAAATACAGAAAGCAGCTTAATATGACGTCATTAGAGAATTCAAAAGAAAATTAATCTGACGCCATATTGGAAGTTTAACGGATTTTTCAAAAATTTAAGAATAATACAAACAGAGAATCAATATGAGTAACAGAGAATAGTAAATATAAGAGTTTGAGGAAGGTATTGAATCATGATAAAAACCCGATTGAGGAAATATTGGCATATTTTAACATTTTGAAGGTCTTTATACAATATGTTTAATTTTGAAATTGATTTTTTTTTTAAATATCGCATTTAGTCTACATGACAGATATTATTATGGCATAGTATAATAGCTGGCTTCGCCCGCTATTTGGTCGGTTCAGATATTCGAAAAACGAGAAAAATAGACCGGTAAATTTTTATTTTATATAAAACATGACTTTTCTTTCTTTCTTTCTTTTTTTTTTTTTTTTTTTTTTTTGAAAACGAAATTTATTTGGATTTATTAAAGAAAGGATAAAGTGTTTTGAAAGGAATATTAAACGAAACTCTTTGTGCAATCTTCGATCATACTTACCTATACTTGTTCTTCTTTTCGACGGTGTAAAAAATTGTAATTGTGCAATGTTTAGAAGGCGAAATTTATTTTTCAGGTTGTTGCCACCGTCAATATGACGCCATCGTTACACACGCACACATTTTTTGTTTTATAAAATGGATTAGATTTTTTGCTTCTACGATATGAAAATCTCATAACACTATCATAGTTTTCATATATGTTACTATTTGAAAAATTAAACAAACCTTATGTGAAAACTGGGATGATATGGAGCGCTTCATATCGAATAAAAGTAAATAAAATAATCGTAACCGGATAGAGTGGTACTCAAAAGTATGAACCGTACAAGCCCTACATAAATCTGTATGCAAAACATTTTATTTGATTCTATTTAATCCATTAATATAAACTTTAAAAAGCACGACATAAAAACACACAAGCAATAAAATAGTGTGTTAAATTTACTGAATCGACTGAACTAAAAAAAAAAAAAAAAAAAAAAAAAAAAAATTCTTCATTTGTTGCCTTCTTTCTTTTTTATTGCTTTCAACAGAAAGGCAAAATCCTAGTTTTATTTTAAAATTCAATCTTAAAATTGAGTTTCTCGGAGAAAGTTGAGGCATATTTTTTCATCCTGGACTGGATTTTAAGAGTTTCAGAAATGCTGTTTAAAACACTAACAAATATTCTGTTTTTATAGTATAGTTTTTATGATTGAAAAAGACATATACCTCCATCTGTATTCTGCAAAATTTTATAACTTGTTGCTTTTTCTTACAGTTTTTTTCTTATTATTATTTTCTCCTTTTCTTAGTATATTTCTTGTAAACTGACAAAAAGTTTAAAAAAAGGATAGCAAATAAATGATTGTTTTGAAAATACTATAGACGATATAAAACCAAGAACGAAAAATTATGCATTAGGCATACATTATAAAACACTTTCAAACACTAACAGACTATTGTTAAGAAATTTCATTTTTCCATACAGTGAAAACTGAGGTATCTAAATAAACAATTTAAAAACCACATAACGCAGTAAAAATTGATTTTCAGCAATTACGGCCCGGATCTCGTAATGTGTGTGAATTCTTTCGTGCAGCCCTGCATATGATTTATAGAATTTATACAAATAATGTAATACACTAAAAAATTGTTAAGTATAAAAATACATACCACAGCTCAAAAAGCACTTCCAGCAATTATCGATGAGAATCATTTTTGTATGTCTCTGTAAATGAGAGACAAATCCTATGTTGTCCATAATCAATAATACAACAGTGATCCAGGGCTGTAGCTAGAAGTGAATGTAGGGGAGGCTCATACTTTCTCTCTTTCTGACACATGTATGCACAAACACACAGATATATATATGATCAAAGTATTATATAGAAAGGTAAATTAGTGCTTATTCATATTGTAGGCACTATGTTTCTTATTAAACTGTTTATAATAACTTTATTTTATACTAAGAAAAGAAAAGTCCGCAGAATAAAAATTTCCAGTGTATAACTAGTGTATAATTATACTGGTGAAATAAGTGATGATGTCAACAAGTTAATAAAAAGCTTACAGTTCATCTGTTTCATAAAGAGTTGCATTCTTTAATTTTTTTTCTGAATACTCCCTGCCCTTAAGGATTCTAAAGTTGTATTTTTATATGATAAAAAACATTAACAAAATCAAGCATGCATTTTGCATTTTAAAATTTATATTGTTTTCAAAACACTTATTTAAACTAATTTAAAACACTTATTTGCAGTTTTTATACAAATACTACAATTTAGTATTTGCGCAAAACTGTAAAAGGGCCCCAAAACTAAGTTCGATTTTTGAAAAGTGTTTCATTTGGTGACCTTGAAATCTTTCCAGGGGACTCAAAATTTTCTATGGGGGGTTGAGCCCCCTGGCACCCCTCTAGCTACGGTCCTGCAGTGATCCATATCAATTGTCTTATAAATGCTATTTATTGTATACTCCGCAGAAAGTAAGTTGCCGTCCTCAGTGATGCATATCAATTTCATTATGTTTGAAAGATTGCAACATTATTTAATTGTACCGTAAATGATTTTTTTTCTATAGACCATAACGTAAAGGCATTTTTGGTGTGCCCTATAAACGAATAAAAAACCGAATGCAGATTTTCGTTCATATTTTTAATACTAAGAAAGACATTTTAGCGAAAAGAAAAATTACTTCCTTGAGTGGTGTAAACGGCCACCAACCACATGCACATAATGCCGAAATAGACAAACACCCTTATTTTAAAACTAGATTAACTAAATTAAACAAAGAAAGACATACTATAATAATTCTTAATTTACTGGTATTTTCCTCCTTCATTGCTTTCAGTAAACATGGAAAATGAATTTATCTTCAAATTTTATTTTCAAATTCAGTTTCCAGTCGCAAAAAGAAATAAACTTGCAACATATTTCTTTTTTCTAAAAACGTCTAACAATTTCAAAAATTCTTTTCCAAACTGTAAAATTTATTGCCTTTTTTTATAGAATAAACTTCAGTTTTTATGATTGAAAAAGGAGTTACCTCTTTCCATGTTTCACAAAATTTATAACTTGTTGCCTTTTCTTATTTTACTTTTACAGTGGTTAGTATATTTCTCGAAAACAAACATAAAGTCTAGAACGTGAAAGGATACAAAAAACAATGGCACTCCGGGAGTGCCGACAGAAGTGAAAACTTGAACAATTACGTGTGTATTTTTTGAATCGTCAGGAAACGTTTTATTGCGCAGGAAATACTTTTAAATGAAGTGTTTTTTTTATTCATTATTATAAACTACTACTACAAAAATTATATTACAATTTTCATTTAATGCGCTATTGTACATGAAAAATAATCCATATTATTTTACATACAAAAATTGCAATCTAATGCTTAAAACGTAAATTTACAAATAAATGAAACATAAAATTTAATTAATTGGTATTCTTTGAAATGAATACCAATGAAACTTATGAATTTTCATCCACAATTTAAACAACTCTCAATACATTCATCATTTCTTCCATGAGATTTAGTTTCATATCTTTTGTAATACCATTTATCTGCAAAATAGGGTTCCCGCTTCCTATCACTCCAAAAATGATTTCTTTGCTGCCTGTCTTGTTTACGGTATTCGTGAACATTATGCTTTTTTCTATATTCATACTGCGCGTACTGTTTGCGGTGTCTATGTAACATCCTATTAACTTAGGTGTTATAAAAATAAAGAGAAATATCAAGAAACACAAAACCAGTAGTTTATTCTAGAACAAGTAATAATAACGAAGTGAAAGTAGTATTACATAAAAACTGTCCACGTGACATCTTCCCTTACAATAAAAAAATGATAAGTCATAATTATAATAAGTTTCATAAGTTCAAACGTTCTGGAGGGCGAACAACTCTTCCGGAACGGGTCGTCACTGTCTTATTAGATTTAGAGGGAGTTACAGCTGGAGCAGGAAGCGGAGGAACATCAGGTTGGCTCAATGAAGTACTATTATCATTCTCCGGTTGAAAATAATTTGAAGGGTTAACGGCAACCTGGCGGTCTGGTAAAACCACAGCCTTTGTTGGACGGAGATGCGCAGTGTTTCGACGTAGAGTCTTGCCTGTAGGAGTAGTAACAAAATAAGAACGGGGAGTCTCAGCAGCGTCTGACACAGTAGCCGGAATCCAAGTACGATGATCAGTTTGAAGCTTTACAGATTGGCCTTTATTCAGTACTGGAGACTGATTTCGTGAAGAAGTGGTCAAAGCTGCACGTTGTTTTTCTCTACTTAATTGAAGTGGTACAGTAAATGACATTCGTGGCAAACGTAACGAGGGATGTATAGGTATTAGACCTCGAGTAGGTCGTCCGAAGAGACGTTGAGCTGGCGAAGGCAAATTTTCACGTGGTGTGTTTCTCCAATTCAGAAGTGCTAATCTGACATCTGTATGCTCTATAGAACACCGCCTTAAGATTAATTTTGCTATTTGAA
Source organism: Maratus michaelseni (assembly GCA_963931845.1). NCBI lineage: Eukaryota > Metazoa > Arthropoda > Arachnida > Araneae > Salticidae > Maratus > Maratus michaelseni. Next base: position 94,190,811 of record OZ007597.1, on the reverse strand, counting down.
CATAGCGTTCTGCTAAGCCATTAGATTTAGGATAACGCGGGCTAGACGGAATATGTTGTATTTTCCAATCTTTAGCAAACTTGTAAAAGGCATCTGATGAATATTGCGGACCGTTGTCTGATTCTATAATATCTGGTATTCCATGAGTTGCAAACGAATCTTTCAAATATTCTATTACAGACTGTGATGAAGGATGGACTAATTTTTTAAAATCAAAATATCCTGAGTAACTGTCAACAATAAGACAGTATTGATTTCCGCAAAATTCAAACATATCAGTGGCCACTCGTTGCCACGGGAATTGAGGAACTGGTTTCATTTGTAATGGTTCTGTATTGGGAGAACGGGCTGTCTGCTGACAAACAGAACATTTTTGTATAAATAACTCAATATCACGACTCATTCCATGCCAAAATATAATTTATCGAGCACGATGTAAGGACAAATTAATTCCTAAGTGCCCTTGATGTATTAAATTCAAATACTTCGATTTTAATGCAGAGGGAACTATTAAACGTTCTGATTTGAATAACAAATTTTCATAAACAGCTAATTCATCCCTAAAGTGCCAGTATTTACGAAGTTGTTTAGGAACTGAGTTAATCCTAGGTGGCCAACCATAAAGAATTAAACGTTTTAACTCCTGTAATTCATGATCTTCATTAACTGCATTCAACAATTCTGAAAAAGTCAATAATGGAAGAGGAACATCACATACAACTTCAAAAGTTTCAATCTCTTCATCTTCTGCAAGGTCAGTAACGCAATCACGACTTAAAACATCTGGAATGGGTATATCCTTACCTTTTTTGTATACTATCTTGGGTGAGTATTGAAGAACATCAAAAAGTATTCTTTGAAGACGTGCAGGAGCTGCTTGTAATGATTTTTTTGCTATTGCCTCTAAAGGCTTATGATCAGTTTCAATTGTAACTGGTTTTCCATAAATATAATCGTGGAACTTTTTACATCCGAAACGAATAGCAAAGCATTCCTTTTCAATTTGAGGATAACGCTGTTGTGCATCTGTTAATGCTTTAGTAGCATACGCAATTGGTCTACCATTTTGAAGAAGCACTGCACCAACAGCATGTGAGCTGGCATCAACAGAAACTATTGCAGGTTTATTAACATCAAAGTAGGCCAACTTAGGAGTATTTTTAAGAACCTCTTTTAATTTACAGAAAGAGTTTTCTTGATCTGTGGACCATTCCCACAATACATTTTTGCGTAAAAGTCTACGTAAGGGTTCTGTCATTCTAGAGAAATCAGGTATGAATTTCGACACATAGTTCACCATTCCAAGAAATCTCTGCAATTCAGCTAGACAAGTTGGAGTTTTCAATTTTTCAATGGCTTGAACTTTAGCAGGATCTATCTCGATTCCATCTGATGTAAATAAATGACCCAAGAATTTTATTCTGTTTTTCTCAAACTTACACTTCTCTTTGTTCAGACGAAGTCCAGAATCATAAAGACGTCTAATTACTTTTACAGTTAATTTTCGTAGTTCTTGTTTTATGTCTGCCCATAGTAAAATGTCATCCATAGAACATTCAGAATTTTCAAAATCACCTAAGAGCGAATGCATTACTTGCTGAAATATTTCTGGAGCTGATGCAAGCCCAAATGGTACTCTTAAGAACGAATACCTACCCCAAGGTGTATTAACAGTCAAATAATCTGATGTTCGTCGTGACACACAAAGCTGCCAAAATCCTTTTTTAGCATCCAGTATTGTAAAATATTTTGCTGATCCTACGCGAGCTGCTATCTCTTCAACTGTCTTGAGAGGAAAATGGCGTCGTTTTATAACTTTATTAATATCAGTTGGATCTAAACATAAACGTATTTTATCACCTTTCTTTACAACAACTAAGGGGCTGACCGCAGGAGTAGGGTGAGTTACCGGTTTTAAAATTTTCATTTTTACCATAAGATCAATTTCTTTTTTGACAGTATCACGAATGGCATATGGAATTCTCCGAGGTGGATGTATTTTTAAATTTGCACCATTTTGAAGTTCTATATCATATTCAAAATCTTTCAAACAACCTATACCTTGAAAAACAGCCTCTGGAATTTGAGTTCCAATTTCATTAACCTGTACAGACTCAGGTGAACGTTTAATTAAGCCAAGTTTTTCGCATGTAGAACATCCCAATATACAATTAAAATTTCCATTAACTACTAAAAATTTCAGATTAATTGGCATATTTTGAACTATGCACTTAATATCAGTTTCACCAACTACTGGAGTAAACTCATTATTAAAAGATTTCAAACGTTTTATATTGGACTTACGAATAAGGGCTTTAAGCCTTTTGGCTAAACTTTCCGTTATAATATTGCCTTCAGCACCAGTATCAAGTTTAAATTTCACAGCTACACCATTTTCAAACTTAACAGTTGTTAACCAAGCATTATTCTGATAGTCAGTAAGTTCTCCAACATGCAATGTATTATTAAAATAATCATTAATACCATCGCTATCATTAGAAACTTCTGTAAGTTCCTGTACGGCTCGATTTATTGACCCATGTTTCTTTTTAAGTTTACACTGACGAGCATAATGCCCTTTTAACGAGCAGAGATTACAAGGGACATTAAATGCTGGACAGTTACGAAATTCATGTATTAAGCCGCATCGCCAACATACCTTATTTGTTTTATTGACTTTTGGCTTATTTTTATGTGAATGAGCCATTATATTAGATTTCGATTTGTGAATCATCATTATATCTTTTTCTGTATTATCGAAAATTGCATGCATTTCTTTTAACTGAAAAGTAGCTTGTTCACTAGCCCTACATATATCCACAGCTTTATTTAGCGTTAAATCTTTTTCAGCCAATAGTAATTCACGTACTTTATCGGAATTAATACCACGAACTATTTGATCCCGTAATAAACTATCTTGTAGATTACCAAAAGCACACTCTTTAATTTTTGTACGTAATTTAGTAAGATAAGAATCAAAAGTTTCTTGCTTACCTTGAATGCATGTAAAAAAGATATATCGAGTGTAGGTTTCATTAATCTGAGGAGAAAAATATTCGTCAAACTTCTGCTTGATTATATCGACATTCTGCTGCTCTTGTTCAGACAAATTAAAGGTATTAAATATAACTATTGCAGCAGATCCTATAGCTGACATAAAAGTAGCAGCCTGAATTTCCACAGGTTTAGTATTTAACTGCGTAGCAATGGCATAAAATTCAAATGCCTGTTTCCAAACCTTCCATTTAACGGCCATATTATCTTCAGTAACTTCTAATTCTGCCGGAAGGCGAGCGTTCGTAGGTTCTCGCTGCATTTTTTAAAAAAATGTCAGCAATAAAAAGATAAATTCAATTTAATTATTTTAACTTCTGACACCATGTAACATCCTATTAACTTAGGTGTTATAAAAATAAAGAGAAATATCAAGAAACACAAAACCAGTAGTTTATTCTAGAACAAGTAATAATAACGAAGTGAAAGTAGTATTACATAAAAACTGTCCACGTGACAGTCTATAATTTCTATCAACAAATTTTTATTTTCTATAAAATGATTTCACTTCATTTCCGTATCGGTAATCACGTTTCTTAAAACTTTCGTGAAATATTTCATTATTTTCATTTTTTTTTATATTACTTCCGTCTATTTTTCTCGCGCTCGTTAAATTATAATATTTTCCGTGTTTTGTTATTTCATTTTCATCTTCTGATTTGGTCTCGCGAGTTGAGTCCCTTTTATCTGTTTTCACCGCGCGTGCTAAATTTATCTTGAAATTATTTTCTGAATTATTTTTATTCATAATACCAATCATTTCGCTTTCTGCACGTGAACTATTTCCTTTTGATACTTTCGCTTCATTGTATGAATTGGCAACATATACAGCGGTGTCGGTAACAGGTCGCGAATCTAATGGTTTTTTACCATCACAAAAAATGCCCAACGCGCCTAAAGAAGTTTTCACTTCAATAAGCAGTTGTTTCAAAAATAATATATGTAGACGATATAGGAAAAAAAAGTTAGATGAGTTTTTTTTTTTTTTTTTAAATTTATGAAAATAGTGCGATTTTGAGCAACTTATTGAATGAGTACATTTTACCTTGTAAGTACTTATATTAATAATTTTCTTCATGAGTATCATATCTGATACATGCCAATAAATGCTATCCATGTGCCATAGATTTACGCAAAACGGACTTTTTCCACTTTAGAAGTAATTTACAATGCGCATAGCAGTAGAGGGAAGAAGAGGCCGCTTGCAATCTTGAGAAGAGACGACGGCTTTGCTCCGCCTTCCAAAAGAAGGAGAAGGGAGCCACCCCAAACTCTTCGTTGTGCTATTCCAAATTCAAAATTTTATGGTACCTCATTGTTATTGTCATTTGGCATTCCTACACTAAAATTTTCCTTTTGACGTTTTCCCGTCTTGTTTTTGGCATCGGGTAATGTAAACTTTCCTACTTAGCTTCTTGCTATTGTTAGAGAAAAAAATTATATAATTATATTATTTTTTGCATCTTAATCATAGTAAACGCGGTAGCGTTTGCTATAATATGTTTAAGAAATAGAAAATGCAAACGTTTTTCTGAAATATCTGGCGAACCAGTTGACATACGACAGTAAATTTTTTTTTTAAAAGATAGAACTCGACGAGACGAATAAAATGATAGGATTGAAAAAATTACTGTTGCTTACTGTAGTTTTTTATTTAACTTCGAACGAAAAAATGAAGACGCAAAGTTCAACAAAGTATAGCTAACGTTTACCTGGAAGGATTAACTTCGTTTTTGTTTTATTTTTTTCCTCTTGGTAAAACTTAGAATAGGTTTTTTTTATTTTTGTATGTTTGAGGGTCGCTGAGGAAATCGAATTTATGTTGTAAAGCTCCGGTTGAACATTGGTTTTTCTTTTCTTTCTTTATCATAGCTAACGCGCGCGTTTGCACGAAAATTTAAATAAATATTATTATTATGTATGCAACAGAATTCATTCAAATTAAATAAATCACGTGTCAAACATGCTTATTTGTTTTTATTTTCTTACTAGCGTAAATGCCCGCTATAGGATGGTGGATAGAAAGATCTATGATAAGGGAGTCTTGGTTTAAATAAATATTACTATTATTATGTAACAGAATTCATTCAATTTAAATAAATCACGTGACAAACATGCTTATTTGTTTTTATTTTCATACTAGCGTAAATGCCCGTTATAGAACAGTAATCGTAGGTAGAAATCATGGTTTTCACATTAAATTTGAAATAATACTCATATAATATTCATCGACAATGAGGAAATATATATATTGGAAAATTATATCGCCTGACAGGCTCCTGCTATTTACGTTCAAACTCACTAAGCATTTTATATGCTTATGTAAAAGAATTGTGTTTCATAATTTCATGTAATTCACGTAAAATATGCGGCAAACAATTTTCGGTACTATTATCCCGCCGACCACTTTTCATAACAAAAATCTATCGCCAAACTGTAACGCCAAATAAAAGGGAGAACGTTGCCATTGGAATATCAAAATAAATAAATAAATAAAATATAAGAATTTACGGACACAATTGTTATTTTAATTAATGAAATAACTAATAAGTCAGTAAAGCATAATGAATAATACACGCAAATGTCGAATTAAAAACCACTTGATGACATAACAAACACGTATAATGCTTCTGACATCAAGTAAATGGGACTGCATTTTTGGCGTTTAATCTTTGAGTTGGCGATAGTATTTTGTTATGAAAAGTGGTCGACGGGATGATAGAGAAGAGCCCAATTTTCAATGTCGTCGTTATTAAGTCGTTCCTGAACAGCTTGTGCTGTATCTTTTATTTTGGTACTTTTCCGTTACACTAACACCATGCCAAAATGTTTACTAATGCGCTAATTATTTCAACCCTGACCGAGCAGATGTTGTCTACAAATCGTGTTGTCATGCAAACCGTGCCAAACATTGTGATTTGTTATTTATTGAATGTAAAATATTTTTCGGTACTTTTCCGTTATTCAAAAACCATTGTCGCCAAGCGTAATAGTAAGCGCAAAATAAAATTCCCGTGAATCAAAACACTTGAAAAAAAAACAACAATGTTGAAACGAAAGTGAGCATTTGAAAAATATAACATTTGAAAATTACAGACTTACAGACTTTTAAGCACTATTTTATTAAAATTAAAACACAAATATATATTTAAAATAAGAAAACAAATAATTGTTATACAATAAAGGGAAAAATCCTGTGCCGGTAGATTTAGTGGCCTCTTATTGGCGATAAATGTTTGATGTGGTTGTTGGGACCTTGTGAAAATTCTTCAATCATATCCACATTTACACTGTATCCATATTGTTGCTATAATATCTTTTGGTACTTTTCGGTTAACCAACTGCCAGTGAAGTATATATATACACACACACATATATATACATACATACATATATATTTCACTGACTTCCAGCTAGCCGAAAAGTACCTCATTTTTTTTTCTCGCTAACATTGTCTGTAGACTCGATTACGGAATATTAGAAAATCTATCATTATTATCATCTAAACGGTCGTGAATAATGTGCCATAATCAGGCTGCATATTATTACACATAATTTTCATGTATGGTTTGGTGAAACATTGAACTTTAAATTCTGTTAAAGACTGCATTTTATCTCGAAAAGGTGGACACCATGTTACAAAGTTATGTGGTTTGAAACGATCAGAAAAACAAACTTGAATCAATGATTATAATCCCGCGATTTTGTTCATGTGAGCCGCCAATATTGACATCCAGTTTGTTGGAGAATCCAGTTTGGTGTTAAATCGTTACATTACGCGTTATATAACCAAACCGGAAAAAAAATCGTAAGGAAGAGATTTGGAAGACCATTGACGAAAACAAAAGTCTCGGTGCCAGATTACGCGTTTTTGCCAGATAAAACTTGATTAGTCGAAAAACTGGAAGTTACGAAGCCGTAGACAAAATTCTTGGCCATAAATGTTTCTATTTATGGGATGCTGTGCAATACTTAAATACCAGAATGAAAAAAGACCGACGAAGAAAACTGAAAGTCACTATGATTTGGTTTTATTGGTAAAAGAGGATGAACGATCTACTGAAATTTACTGTCGTAATTTTATTGATGATTATTAACCGAACAAATTGGAAAACATGTGTTTATACGAATTGGCCACTAGGTACTAATACGAACGAAATAAACCAAAGTCTGTAGATTATTACGAATTAAAAAAGAACCTCAGTTGGTTCGGAAAACTTTTGAAACCAGTTGTTTTGAAAACGCCCTATCATAACACGAAAACAGACGCTGGAATTGAGTTGTAATATCATCCTTCTTTGCTGATGTTGTTCAAGCCTTGGCAAAACGAAGAAGACCTATTGGGAGAACTCTACCGTTAATCCTTTGAGCACAATGTGAAAAAATTTTCAGAGATGGAAGAATGTCGCGAAACAAAACAACGATTACAAGCTGCAATCGACTTCGCTGAAAAGTTGCAACAAGAAAGTAATTTGCACAACCAGCTTTAAAATATCGAAGAACCAAATGAAGACGTTGATATGATAGCCGCAGATTCTGATAACACTGAAACTCACCAGGAAATTGTTATTAATGAAGATAAATTGAACAAAAAAAAATGAATGCTGACCAAAGGAAAATATTCTAATCAATTATAAAGCACATAGAAGAACAAAAGAAAGACCCGTCTATTCCACCCATAAATCTGATTGTATGCGTAGTTGCTGGTAGAGCAAAAGTCTTTCTAATTTATTTACTCAGTCAAAAAGTTCGTTTAATGAGTAATCACATTAATGATGCTGCTGCAGTACTAGCACCAACGAGAATTGCTGACTTCAGCATTGGAAGAATTACAATTCACACGTTTTTCAAATTGCCCGTCCAACATACGAATGAAGCAGAATAATTTTAGCTTAATTCTGACGATTTAAAATTATTTAACAACAATGGAAATCATTGGATTTAGTAATTATCGATGAGTGCAGTATGGTTTCGAATGTACTTTAGCGATGATCAGCTAACGATATGGCGAATGTTGTAAACACAAGCGAGATTACTGTTTTGGTGGCAAAAACATTATTTTGTTTAGGGATTTATTGCAGCTAGCACCCGTAAAGGCCCATTTTTGATTTCAGGAACTCCCTTTAAACAAAGTGAAACAATTGTTTGGTGGTGTTGGTACATTAAACTTTTGGTACGAATTTGAATACAGTGAGCTAACAATGAATTATATACATTGTGTTATATACATAAAAAAATATATATCGCGGCATAACTTTCTAAAATAACAGTCTCATGCACCAAATAACGATGCAAAATCAAAACTCAATTTTTATAGCATCATCACTGAAGTGATCGTTACTATAATTCTCAGAACCTAACATTCGGCCCCATTCAACGATTTTAAGAAAGCCTAAGAAGAGTAGTAAGGAAAGATACCACTGAAAGAACAACTCAGCCTATAGCAGGCGACTTCAGTGCAGCAGAAACAGTCCATGGATACGACCGAGACAATTATAGAATCCAGTTTCTTTATGAGCTATGGAAAACCACCATTTAATTATTGATGTGACGGTTCCCTGACATTTGAGAGATCAGGTAGACATGAAAAAATGCTACTTTGGCGATGAACAGTCAACGATTTGGCGAGTGTTGTGAAAACAATGTAACAATAAAATTTTGACAATAGCAAAATTTTTTGCTTTTCAAGATATTAAAAAAACTTTAGTTTTTATCAAAAAATTTAAATGACTAGTATTAAAAAATGCTCTGAAGAGCACCAAAAAAGGTTAATATGTTTAAGTATGGAAAAGGGTTGGACAAGTGCTTCTAATTGAGCATGAGAAAGGAAAGGGGTTCCTTCTTGGTTGCAGCTCACTGTCAATGCCAACTTTTGAAAAAATCATATTCGCGCTTTTTCCATATAAATGAAATCACTCACAGTTACGATAAAATTGTATAGTTTAAAGACGTAGCCAGTGAAGACGCAGCTTGATTAGACATGAATGTAAGGCGACATAGTACCAAAAACCTTAGTTCCTGCAGCGTATCACACTCATGCAGTGCTACCAAGCATGCCTGCAGTGTAAAACTGCGCAGAAAATTGATTTGTATTGCAGTGCAGAGTGTTGCAGCATTCTGAACAGGAACAATTTCACATATGCACGCATTACAGTATAATGCATTCATTGATTGAAATTATATGCAAGTGGCTGTGGCTCCACAATGCAATATGCAGTACAGCAATGCATATGTAAGTTATAAACGAACATTAGGCGCATATACCTTTAATACGGCAGTACAAAAGAACAGTGCGGACGTGCACTGAGGCTCAAAAGTATAATAGGATTGTACAGTGTAGTATAGTCTGTAGAGCAATAATGGTACACAGTGCACTGTACAAAGTTGCATTGCAGACGCACGCCCAGTACAACAGTAGAACAGTGCAGTTGACATATAAAGCAAGTTGGAAAGTTTTACTACAGTACCGCAAATTTCTTTTATATGGAAAAAGCGCGAATATGATTTTTTCAAAAGTTGGCATTGACAGTGAGCTGCAACCAAGAAGGAACCCCTTTCCTTTCTCATGCTCAATTAGAAGCACTTGTCCAACCCTTTTTCATACTTAAACATATTAACCTTTTTTGGTGCTCTTCAGAGCATTTTTTAATACTAGTTGTAACTATACTTAAAATTTTTCGCATCTTACATAATTTAATTATATGCATCTTATATATACTAATTGTTTGCATCTTATTTAAAATAAATTGTTTGCATCTTATTTAAAATAAATTGTTTGCATAATGTATTAGATTAAAAAATAAAAATTATAAAAAAAAAAATTAAAATTAAAAAATGTTTGGCTCTGATGGGGCTTCCCCCCCCCCCCCCATGCTCACCATTGCTCCTACATCAGCATCACTCCACCACAGCCTGCTGCGAGAGAACTTTTATATTTCTGAATCTTCTGATGCCATCTCCATAGACTGTTCTCAACTAAATGTGAAGTAAACGTGGCCATTACGTCCCACATAGGCATTCTTCCGTAATCGTATTTGATCTTTGATTGGCAGGGATACCTGTATGTCTGAAGTTATGCATCTTGAAGCCACTTATTAAAATTTTTATTAGATTTTTAAAAAATAATTCTTTATGTGATTTTAGCTTGTTTTCATGTTTCGCGGTGACTTTCAGATATTAGTAAAAGAATCTGGTTTCAATTTTTTAGCCCAATATACGAGGGGTAGTTGGAAAATAAGTTTCCCCTGGTGACTGTGGACAGAGGTGTGTATGAAAAACAAAAATGTACTGAGACATTAAAGATAAAACATAACTTTATTTTTCCACATAAGTACCAAGTACATTCAGACATTTGTCATACCGCTTTATAAGCTTCAAAAAGCCCTCCAGGAAAAAATCAGGGCTTCCATATGGACTGAGCGTTGAACGGCTATGGGCGAAATACGACACAGCAGGTGAACGCGAACGTGCAAGACACCGATACACCATTGGGTAGAGGTCGACCGCCATCAAGCAGATGCCGTTGTTGCAGTGCCTGCGCAGGTCGACCGCGGTCATGCAGATGGCGCTGTTGCAGTCAACAGCGCCATCTGCATGACCGCGGTCGACCTCTACCCAAACAGCGCCATCTGCTTGATCATGGTCGACTTCTACCCAATGGTGTATCGGTGTCTTGCACGTTCGCGTTCACCTGCTGTGTCGTCTTTCGCCCATAGCCGTTCAACGCTTCGTCCATATGGAAGCCCTGATTTTTTCCTGGAGGGCTTTTTGAAGTTTATAAAGCGGTATAACAAATGTCTCAGTGTACCTGGTACTTATGTGGAAAAATAAAGTTTTGTTTCATCTTAATGTCTCATTGCATTTTTTGTCTTACATACACACCTCTATCCACAGTCGCCATGGAAAACTTATTTTCCGACTGCCCCTCGTATATTACCATTCTGAAGTAAAACTTATTCGGAATTCGTCGAGTTTTGAATTTTTTGCGAAATTTTTTATGCGATTTTAATAGTTTTTCGCGTTTTGCGGCGATTTTTTGACATTCGTAAAATTAATTTGATTTCACTGTTTTAGCCTAATATAGTAAATTTTGTCCTCCGCGACTTTTGTATTTTTAGCAATTGTTAACTTTTTTTCGCTTTTTGCGGCAATTTTTCGACATTCGTAAGCACAATGTCCTGTTTTAAAGATTTAGCCTACATTAATAAATTTTATTCTATGCGGTTTTTGAATTTTTAGAAATTTTTTATGCATTTTGTAGCATTTTGCGGCTATTTTTCCACATTAGCAAAAGGAATCTGGTTTCAATCTTTTTGCCCAATATAATAAATTTTGTCTTGTTTTCAAATAAAGATTAATCAGGATTCGTACAGCGAGTTTAATGTGGTTTTTAGTTTTTTTTCTCGATTTTTTTACATTTGTATAGGAGTCTGGTTTCAATACAACATTCCCAATGCAGTAAATCTTGTCCTCTGCAATTTTTTAGCAATTTTTCCATGCGAGTTTTTATGCAATTTTTGTTTTTTCGTGTTTCGCGACGATTTTTTTAACATTCATAGAAGGAATCCGGTTCTAATCTTTCAGCCCAATATAGTAAATTTTGTTCTCTGATTTTTGATTTTTTCGCAATTTTTATGTGTTTTTCTCGCGTTTCGTGGTATTTTTTGACAATTTATTTCTAAAACGAAACGAACTCCCCGTTAAATATTGCGACATCCGTGATTAAATTCATGTTAGAAAAATGCCATATCGGATTCTATAGCAACGTGAACGACGAGGCTGAAAATGTTATTTCAGTCTGGGTCAAAATAAAATATAATAATAATTCAATATTCATCTGTATGAGATACGCTCGCACGGGTGTACGCTACCGAAGACAGTGGGATCCCCAACACCAGGCTCGTTTAATTCGAAGTTCGTTTGGGAAAAACCGATCAACGAAGCGAGCTAAGTTCCGCTAATGTTTATTTTGTTGCGGACAAAAAATAAAAAAATCCATCATCATTCAAAAATTCGGCTTAAGGTAATATTTTTAAAATTATATTTAACTTTTTTTTTTCATAGCATAATTGAATTTCAAGTATTTCTTTTCTTTTCTTTTTTTCCCCCTTGAAGAAATAAAAAAAAACCCATGCAGTAAAGGGTTAATAGTGAATGAAAGTGCATAGTATACCATAATTGAGTTTTCAGCCGAGAAACTTGGAAAAGTATTTCTTCTTTCTAGACACGTGTAACAGTTTCAGGAATTCTGTTCCGAACCAAAAGATGCATTGTTTTTTAAATAGAAGAACTTTGGTTTTCACGAGTGAAAAAGAGTTATCTACTTCCGTTTTTCACAAATTTTATAACTTATTGCACTTTCTTACTTTTTTGACAAATAAAGTTTTAAACTTGAAAGGATAAAGAAAGGAAAATATATAAAAAGGCGGCTGGTTGTTGAATAATATAGATTACGTGAAAGGAGAGAGGGTGGGAGGGGAGGGGGAGGGTAAAATAACTTGATACCTAAGGGTGGTTGGACAGGCAGACCTCAAATACCCCTCGCTAATGTTAAACCTATGGGACTGGAATGTATTCTTATTTTTAAAATACAGGGTGATTCAAATTAAAGTATCCCTGTTTGGGACGCCTAGGCTAGAGAAACAGTGGACGTAACGTATTTATATTTGGAGAATATACATATCAGATCATGGCAAATTGATTGGTGTAAAAAAAAAATAGTTCAAGCAAAGGCCGCTAGGTGAAAAGGAGGTTCTGCGATCGGTTTAAGGTAAGAAAAATGTAACATGGCACAACCAATAAAGAACAGAATACGAAATGTGGGTAAATAACTTTATTATTACATTTTTCTACAAATAAACTGTCGACCCTACAAAAATGTTAGCGACAGCACAAACGAAAGACACATACGTAGTAACACAATAGCACACAAAGGTTTCACAGATGTATTTCAATGTGTCTACCTTGCTTCAGGGCCAACACGTGAAAACCTGTTGCAGTATTATCTACAGCGGCGTGTAACTGATCTGGACCGATGTTGCGTACGTGCAAGAGGATCTGGTTCTTGAAATCTACCATTTCCTACGTTTTCTCAATAAACTTTATCTTTGAGGTAACACTAAAGCCAAAAATCACATGGGGTTAAGTAAGGTGAACGTATAGGCTATCTTATATGAAATGCACGACTGATCCTACGTAAAAGGAGGTCTTAGCAATTTTTTAATCTCACATCCAAAGTAAGGTTTGCACCATCTTATTGGTATGTTGTTGTAGCGAGGCATCCGCGCTGCTAGAGTTCTGGAATGGCCACACCTTGCAACATGTCCCGATAACGCGCTGCAGTTACGGAACAGTTTTTTGGTCCCTGAGGAGTGATTATGTAAAAGGAAAAAAAAAAAAAAAAACGCCGAATCAGAAATGTTACAGTGAAGCCGATCCATACAGTAACTTGCAGAGAATGCTGGGTCATTTGTTGGGTCTGGTTAGGATTATCAGTTGACCAGATACAACAGCCTTTTGTGTTCACTGTTCCGAACATGTAAAAGTGAGCCTCATCGGTCCGTAGGATGTTCCAAGGCTAACTTTTATTCACCTCCATCCGTGCCAAGAACGTCAAAGCTAACGTTTCACGAATATCGTTATCGCCAGGTTTTAACTCTTGGGAGCGACAAATCTTATACTGATAGGCCTTGAGTGCCATCCTCATGCACCTCCATACCGTAGTGTATGGCAAATTCAGTTGCCTTGATGTGTCACGAACACTAGATGCTCTTGCTGTGGTCGTATTAGTCTGCTCAACGACACTGATTCAGACATCATCCATCACCTGCTGTATCTGTTTTTTTCGCTCTCGGCCTGCTTAAACTGCAAAGCTACCAGTTTTCTCAAAACGTATGACCATTCGCCGCAGAGCACATGGTATTAATGGACACGTTCGCAAGGATTTCTGCCCTAGGTATATGTGAAGCACTTTGACAGCGTTATTGCCGTTTTGGTAGAAAAGCTTTAGCAGCAAAGCACGCTCCGGCAACGAGAGAACCAGCGTAGAGGTCTCAGAATGTCCAAAAGCTCTTCGTCCTCCTTTTTATCCGTTACGACGGCCCTTTAGCTCGCTTCTTATGCAAATTTTGTTCTCCGGTATTACGCACAAAGACGAATATTTCAATTCTCAACTAGCTATAGCATGGTTTGCGTGTAAATAATTGTAATAATAAAGTTTATTACCGACACTTCGTTTTCTGTTCTTTATTGGTTGTGTCATGTTATATTTTCCTTACCTTAAACTCATCGCAGCGTCTCATTTTCACCTCTGTTTGAATTATTTTCTTTTCACCAATCAATTTTCCATGTCCTGATATGTATATACCCTGCAAATATGAAGACGTTACGTCCACTGCTTCTCTCGCCAGGGCGTCCCAAACAGGGATACTTGAATCTGAACCACCCTGTATATCCTCAGTAAATTAATATTTTTGACTTTTTTTTTGTACTCTTCTTTACGTTTGTCTCTCTCTCTCTTTTTTTTTTAATTTGTGTAAATATTTTTAAAATATATGCTTAATTTTATCTGAAGTGTTAAAATCTTACTCACAGCTCGTACAATTTTAGCACATGAAACATTAAATTAACCATAAACTTTACAAATATTTTGCCAACTAAGAAAAAAAGAGACATTCTTCAAAAAGAATACAGAGGAAAAATAAGTCAAAAATATTCATTTCCAGGGAGATATTTTATACATAGGAATGCATTCCATGCTCATAGGTTTAATCTTAGCGAGGAAAATGTGATATCTGAATGACCAACCACCATAACTACTGTCACAGAAAGTGTTACATAGCTACAGCCAGCGGTCTCTGAGGCATCTTGATCGAAAAATGAATAACAGACTCGATTAACACGTAGAATATTGTTTTTGTACTAAACTTTATGTACAGGAGTTTTATAATTAATATTCACCTATTAAGAAGTCTATAGCGATAGTAAATGGGGTCAAAACAAAACAGAAAATTCACTAGTACAAACCACCTTAACTACTGTTACATAAAGCCTTACATAGCTACAGCCAGCGGTCTCTGAGGCAGCTTGATCGAAAGATGAATAACAGACTCGATTAACAAGTAGGATACTGTTTCTGTAATAAACTTTATGTACAGGAGTTTTATAATTAATATTCACCTATTAAGAAGTCTGTAGCGATAGTAACGGGGGTCAAAACAAAACAGAAAATTCTCTAATATTGACCAACCATCTTAACTATTGTCACAGAAATTCTTACATAGCTACTGTCAGCGGTCTCTGAGAAAGCTTGATCGAAAGATGAATAGCAGACTCGATTAATACATTGAATACTGTTTCTGGATTAAACTTTATGTACAGGAGTTTTATTATTAATATTCACCTATTAAGAAGTCTGTAGTGATAGTAAATGGGGTCAAAACAAAACAGAAAATTCACTAGTATTTATAGTTAAATTTAAAGATACAAGTTAAACTATGATTATTAAAAAAAGCAGCTGTCTGTGAGACGGCTGATAGCAGACTTTATTTTGCTTTTATGTCGAAATGTAAAATGCTTGAGGTCCGGAACTACCAATAAGAAAATATAAAACTCACTCAATAATACATGTATGAAAATGCTGTTTGCCGCTAATGCCAGACAAAACTTTAAAGATTGTGATGGTTATCAATAAATCTCTATGTGGGCAGCATGACATACTCCTCTTGCAGGAATATAGTGGATGGTAGACGGTGGTAGACGCTGTATACCTTCTGATTTTTTTAACAACCTTCGTATACCCTCCGTAGGTATAGCATATAATCTCTAGTGCAGTATTGGCGAAACTTTTCACATCCGCGTGTCAATTTTTTTTTCAAAAGATATTTTACACAATCATGACGTGCCAAAACACACACACACACACACACAAAAAAAAAAAAAAAAAAAAAAAAAAATAGTGGATTAAACAACAGTGTATCAAAATTATTTCAAATGTTGTTTTTGGGATTAAAAATATAAGGTTGGGGTTATATAAGGTGCTACATTTTAAAAGTTAATAAAATAAAAATTGTGATTTCTGCTGTTACTTAATAAATGCCAAATAATTGATATCAAGTATATACTACTTAGCTATTTTTAACAGCAAGCTGAAGTGGAGTACTCTGACAAAAAGTTTTTACTTGAGGTTTTCATATTATTCTTTTCCGAAAGTAATGAGTCGCAAAAAAAAAATTGTCGAAATGGCAAGCATCAGCTTCTTTAAAGAGCTCTTAGTGAATCAAACTGAATTCCAAGTTGTCATAATTTTATCATCGGCATTTTTTCTTATAATTCTTGGTATATTTTCTTTTTTTCAATAGTCTCCAAATGCTCTCTTTATTTGAAAAAAAAAAAATTGTTGAGTCGATATTGAACTACATTGGAATTTATTAAGTTGAATTTCAATTTCTTCAATTTCCACCAATCGAATTTAGACAAACTCCGGAAGTGCAAATTCGTGTATTTTGCGCAATTTTGATTTAGAACAATACCGTGCCGACAATAATCTTGGCCGCCTGCCACTATTGGCACAAGTGCCATAAGTTCACCGTCTCTGCTCTAGTGTTTACCTTCTGCCTATAAGCGTATATCAAATCTCGTGTTTTAACGACTACCTTCTGCCCTCTTGCAGCATGACAGACGCTCAGGTTTCCGTTTTGTAGGTACCGTAAGCTTTACAATGTATTTTTTGTATCCCCAGTAAAAGAAATCCCGAAGGTTTAGATCTTGGGATCTTGGGGACAGAGTTTGTCAATCCAATACTCAGGGTAGTAGGTAATCCAAATGATCCCGCAAATTTCAATTAGATTTTCATTTTTAGGTAGCTTTCATTACAAAAAGTAAAAAGCTACCTATTGCAGCCGTTTGGAGGAAAGCAATTCCGGATAATTTCGGTATATTTTCGCCGATCATGATCCCCGGCCCCCAAAACCACCCTCCGTTCAAATATTGATTTATATATATATATATATATAGCTGATCTATGTCATACGATAGCACTCGTATTTATAAACCGTTTTCAGTGAAACTAAGCGTGTGTATTAAGCTCATCAATATTTCGACCAAAATCGTTGGCCAGCTTGGTCCGCCATCTTGTTTTAAAATGGTGGCCACTAAAAGATTTAAAACTAAAAAATATATACAAGAAAATTTTAAATTAAAATTTATTTTTTACTTAAGTATTAGGCCTTGATACAAGGATTCCGGAGCATTATTTTTTTTCTCTATCTTAAAAAATGGCTGAGATATTGAAGTTTAAAATTATAGGGTGGCTGACATTTTGAAACAAGACAGCAGATTAAAACAAATCAGGGATTAATTTATAAGTTTTAATGAACGGGATTTTTCGCAAATTATTATCTTTCATTGTTGTAATCATTTTTTCAATCGTACGCATAAAACTATATTCATATCCATTAGCGTCAAATTCTCGCCAAACTTGGCGAAATATTGCCAAATTTGGCAACCAAAAATAAATCTCCATAAACGAAGCCAACTTGGCTGTAGCTGACTAATTTGGTGAATTTCTTATTCAAATTCAGTATTAACGAATCTTCTGTAATGGGATTCTTTGCATTTTTGATTGCTGCTTTCGAGTAACATTAGCTAAAATTTTAAAACGAAGATATAGGAAAGTTACCATTTCCTACCAGTACAGGCCGGAATGCCTTTTTTATTCACATACAACAAACAGAACTTTTATACATCTATTATTGAGCGAGTTATTTAACTTTCTTATTAGTAATTTTTGTCTTCGACAACCAATCTTTTTGAATAAACTACATATTAAAATACAAACAAACCACGTGGTGAAAAGCACAAATTATTTTAAAATGTAGGAGGCAGCTGTTTCGGAGTGTCTAAAACTCTATAACCAGTGCAAGTTGAAATCATTAAAAACTTGAAAATATAAAATAAGATAAGCTAGAAATGTAGCTTACGGCAAGCTACATTGCTTGCTTCCTCTCTTTCATATTCCTATAATTTTGTTTTAATATTTTTCAACTTACACTGATGATAGCGTTTTAGAAACTTTGAAAACTGTCTTCTATCTACATTTAAAAATAATCTAGGATTCTTACTACGTTGTTTATTTGTGTAATATATCGGTACAAAGTTTGAACCATTTATTTTAAGCATTTGATTGCATTATCACATATTGGTAATTTGTTTTTATTGAACTTCATCGTAAATGAAGGTATTTGTTTTCAACTTAAACTGAATATCTATGCAGTAATTAAGTATTTAAAAGTGTCTTACACAAGCTAAACATTTTTAATAATACAAATCGAGCCTCATTATTTAAAATACAAGTGTCATTACATTTTGAACAGGTTTTAAAATAGTATTTTATTTAATGCAGTAAAATATTATGTAATAATTCTGTTTATAATAGTATGTAATTAGTTTATTTTCAATAAAGTACTAGGTAATTTGTTTATTTTATTTACTGATAAATCATATGGCTAAAATCCCATACCTGTAATAAATCATTTTGTAAAATATACTAGAACAACAGAATTAAACAAAGAAAGATGTATTTCAAACGTCTTCATTTACTAATGTCTCTCTTTCTTTCATTGCAGTCAGGAAAAAGAAAAAAATCCTAGTTTTCTTTTAAAATTTAATTTACAAATTGAGTTTTCAACCGAGAAAACTTCAGACATATTTCTTCTTTCTGGACACGTTTACCAGTCTCCAGAAATTCTGTTCCAAATCATAAGATTTATTATTTTTATTCAGAGAATAGACTTTAGTTCTTATGATTGAAAAAGATTTACCTCTTTCCGTGTTTCAGAAAATTTTATAACTTGTTACCTTTTCATATTTTTTTTTCTGTCGCTTCTTACTACATTTCTTGGAAACTGACATAAAGTCTTGAATGTGAAAAGACACAAAAGAACATGTTATTTGAAGAAAAGTATATGTGATACGAAAAAAAGTGCAAGACAGATAAAAGAACTTGAAAACTTGTCCGAAATTCCGTAACAATCGCAAATGCCACCTTTTCTTTTTTTCTTTTACTATGGGACATGTTCTTAGTCATAATTATCATATCATATCATATATATTATGAAGCAGGAAGCCCTAAAAGTGTATGTCCACACTGCAAAAAATAATTGTTGATTTTGCAGTATAAAACTGGCACCCAGCTGCCAGTATTATACCGTCAAATTAACAGTATTAAACAGTAAAATAAGCAGTAATACGCTGCCGTGCAAGCAGTAATAACATAATACGCTGCAAATACGCTGCCGCACATGCGCGGTAGCGTATTACTGCTTGCACGGCAGCGTATTACTGCTTATTTTACTGTTTAATACTGTTAATTTTACGGTATAATACTGGCAGCTGGGTGCCAGTTTTATACTGTAAAATCAACAATTATTTTTTGCAGTGCAGGGTAATTTCAAAAACCCCGATGGATTTTTTTACAGTTTGCACCATCGGATAGAGAAAATTCTCACGTTCATTATGATGTATAACATACCAATATATAACCATGATTTTTTATATTTATTACACTAATTATATTTATTACACTAAAAGATGTTTGTAGATTAAAAATAAATTCATATACAGGACTATGCAAAGAACTGGATACATTTCTGCCTACGGATGACAATTGCTAGAAAAAAAATGCAGCTTTGTTATGATTTTTTTTAAAAAAATCCGAATTAAATTATAGATTAATATGTGTTGCCTATAATATTTCCGTCTATTGGCGTAAAATGCTGAAGGTGTCTTTTCAACTGTGTTATGCGTTTTCTAACTGGACTGAATTTTGTAATATTACATATCTATTGATCATATACAGGTTTGCACAAAATAATTCGAATACCTTTCAGACCATGAACGCGGTAATTGCTGAATTTGTTTTTTCAAATGTGTAATGTTTACTTTATTAAACGGTGTAGTTTCGTTACAGTTTTCTGGAAGTGTTGGAAAATGTTTTATAATGTATGTTTGATGCATGATTTTTCTTTTTCAACACTTTCCAACATAGTTGAAAAGTGTTTATGAATTCAGTTTTTCTGTCTGCTTTATGTCTGTCTGTCCATGCTCTAACTTGCGTAAGTACACTCGGATTGCTATGTAATTGATATATGTTATTGAAGTTTTCCGTGCTATGTTCGGTATCGAAAATCAAGTGTGTACCATTTATCGTTAGTTTACAGGGACACTCAAAATTATTCTGTTACATTACGGTCAATGGGAAAAGATCGTTTACAATGCATTTTTATGATGTTACACTGTTTCAAACATAATGAAATTGATATGCATCTTTAAGGGGGTCGACAACATGTTTTCTATAATCAGCAATTATAGTTCGTTTACGAGGACAATCAAAAGTATTCTGTTACATTACTGTCAATGGGGAAAAGTTGTTTTCAGTGCATTTTAATGATGCTACATTGTTTCAAACATAATGATAGTGACATAATGATCACTGAGTGGGACAGCAACCTGCTTACACTAATAGAGTATAAAGTAAGTAGCAATTACAGTTCGTTTAAAGGTAAGCACAAAAAATTCCATAGGATTATGATTTGTGGGAAAAAACCATTTGGAGTGTATTTTAATGATGTTACAGTATTTCAATGAAATTCATATACATTACTGAGGTGCATCACCGCATGTTTTCTATACACTGTAAAAAATGAGCGATGTTTCTTATTTTATGAGAATATGCTATAACCACGAACGAAAATATAATATAATCTTCTGAGTTATCCGAAATTTCGAATAGCATGTTACATTGTCTTTTGAATCCCCAGAAACGAATACATCTTCAAAATTTAAAGAATAATTTATAAAAACAAATCATTTTTAGCTGCCCGAATTTTTCAGAAACGTTTCCGAAGGGTTTTTATAGTGTATTAATTAGTGTCCTCAGCCTGGAATACCTGTTTTTCGAATGTTATCCATTCTCAAGTACACGTTTTCAGCCGCATAATTTAATTTATACACGAAAAAGTAAATAAATAATTTTAATTTTAATATTATTGTTAATTTTGTCTAATAATGTTAATTTTGCATGTTTGTCTGTTAAACATTTTTTTTAGCATGAAAATGTTTACTTCAGAATTAATAGCATTCGAAAAACAGGTATTCCAGGCTAAGGACACTAATTAATACACTATAAAAACTTTTCGGAAACGTTTCTGAAAAAATCGGGCAGCTAAAAATAATTTTGTTTTTATAAATTACTCTTTAAATTTTGAAGATGTATTCGTTTCTGGGGATTCAAAAGACAATGTAACATGCTATTTGAAATTTCGGATAACTCAGAAGAGTATATTATATTTTCGTTCGTGGTTATAGCATATTTTCATAAAATAAGAAACATCGGTCATTTTTTACAGTGTATATTATTGAGTACGTAGAATTTATCGTTTATTTACAGGGACACTGAGAAGAATTCGGTTACAGAAATGACTATTGGTCATAACTGCTGTATGTGCGTTTTCAGCTGTTATATGCCTTTTCAATTTTTAGTGTATTACGAGATGTGTAGATCATATACAGGACTGCACGGAAGAATTCGCACATATTAATGACTATGGAGAACCAGTGGCGTAGCCAGGGTGTCCAAGTGCTCTGGATACCACTATTTTTTTAAAGTTTTCTTTTTTTTTTACCAAATCGGATAATTGTCTGCAATAATCAATGGGAATAAAACTTTAAAATATTACTGATATCCAGAGCATTTGGACCCCCTTCCTGGCTACGCTACTGTAGACAGCAACTACTGAAAATTAATTTTTCTGCGTTATGTTTATTTTTAAATGTTTATTTAGATTTCTCATTTCATTGTAGGGCAAAAATGAAATTTCTTAAAATTTTTCCGATACTGTTTCATAATCTATGCCTTGATGCGCGATATTTCGCTATTGTTGCTTTTTCGAAAATAATCTCACACAGAATTTATCTATCTTTCTTTACGCAGCTGTAAAATGTTAAATTTTGTGTCAACACATTAGATTAACTAAATTAAAGAATTTCTAGAAAAAGAAAAATTATCTCTTTTTATGCTCCATGAAATTACATAACACTTTGCCTTTTTCACCTTCGCACCTGATTGACATATTGGGAAGAAATTAAAACAACTGTATATTTTCCAAGGCTACTTCAAATATTTTCGCAGGTCATCAGTTGCCATCTTGAAATTTCTAAAACTTCTGTGACCAAGAGTAAATCAGGGTAATAAACGTCTTTTCGAGACAAGTTATCCTAAGCTTTTAACATTAATGTGAAAAGTTCCACTATACTTTTGTAATTTGTAATCCTATATAACGTTGGATTAATAAAAAAAAAAGTTAAATAAACCGTAAGACAGGGAATAAAGTAATAAAATATAAAAAGTTTAGTTTCTTCTTGACGAACTCTGTTACGAAATTTCTTTGATTCCTTTCACGTGACTATTTTTAGAATTATTGGTTGCGGTTAAAGTTTTCCTCGCAGACGATTTGTGAGAAGAACATCGATAAAAAGTTGAAAAGAAAAAATTCTAAAAGTTTATCCAGTTAGTATAAAGAAGTAAATTTCAATAATTATACAAGTGATGAATATAGTTGATTATGCAGATGTTGCTAAAGGAAATCGGATGTATGCCTTACAGAGAAGATAAACTCAAGAAGAATATTGAGCACTTAATTACCAAAGGAATAACAAATCATACTTCAAGGCGATTTCAAGAATTTTGTTCAAAAAATTATTTGCTTATTACCACATAATCGAGAATTGAAAATATGGGTGTGTTTAAAAAAAAATTTATAAATTTCATTTCGTTATTTTCTAAAAATGTTTATTAAGGTAACATACTTACTATATGGATTTAAATAAAAAAAGAAAACCTGCTAAATCGGCGCGAACGCGTTCAATTATCAAAATAGACTTATTTTCTATACACTGTAAAAAAAAAAATCGGAAAAGTTTCCGGTAGGAATAGGATTTCCAGTTGCCCGTATAGGACAGGAAACTTTTCCGAGCCAACACGGAAAAAAAAACGAAAAAAAACGAAAGTTTTTTCTTTCCGTCAGGAAACTTTTCCTGTTTGATTCAGAAACTAATCTTTAGACACAGAATAAATTCCTGGGTCTTACGGAAATCTTTCCATTCACATAAAGAAACGTTTTGGTAGAACGGTAGAATAGACAGAAAGTATTCCGTTTTAAAAAGGAAAACTTTCCATTCACACTAAGAAATGTCTTGGTACAACGGTAGAATAGACAGAAAGTATTCCGTTTTAAAAAGGAAAACTTTCCATTCACACTAAGAAATGTCTTGGTAGAACGGTAGAATAGACAGAAAGTATTCCGTTTTAAAAAGGAAACTTTTCCGAATCAGTCAGTAAACTAATCATGAAAAAATTAAAAATTCCTGTGTAGAATAGAAACTTTTTCTTTGCTTTACGGAATTTTTTTTCATTATGATCGGAAAATTTTCTGCATTGTAAAGAAACTTTTGTTTTAAAGAGTAGGAACATTAACAGATGAAAATATTGCTTTTGGACACTGTTTTGATATCCTTTTATCTCAATTAAATATTATTAAGAACTTTTTTGAATACATACACACATTTTTAAGTATTTGTTATCATAAAATGCATTACATGTAATGCATTTTATGATAACAAAATACTTAAAATGTATGTATGTATTCAAAAAAGTTCTTAATAATATTTAACTGAGATAAAAGGAAATCAAAATAGTGTCCAAAAGCAATATTTTCATCTGTTATTGGTCCTACTCTTTATAACAAAAGTTTCTTTACAATACAGAATCAGCTTGAAATTTTATTTATTTGTTACAAGTATACTGATACGTTTAGCTCATGGGTATTTACATTTTTTTTAAATAAGTATTTTATACAAGGAATGCTAGAGAAGTATCTTTATAAACAAGGAGAAGTAATTCTCGTAAAAGAAAAGTGTATAAATAAATAAAAAGTACAAAATGAAATGGATTTTATGTTCATAAAATACATAATATACTTTTATTTTCTTTAGAATATGTGTATATGTTTCCTAGGGAAAAAAAAAAAAAAAAAAAAAAAAAAAAAAAAAAAAAAACTTAATATATTTTAAGCGATATAAAAGAAAATCCAAATAGTGTCCAAAACAAACCTTTTCATCTGTTGTCTGTATAGCAAAGTGGACTGTACAGAGATGCCAGCTTATTAGTGCCAGAATATACATAGGTGTAGTCAGTGGTGAAGTGTGTGTGGGAGATAATTGCCCCAAGCACTAAATATTTAGGTGATGCCAAAAAACTGTTAAATAAGATATTAAAAACGGAACAAAATATTTTCAATTTGGACTGGATATTTAAAACCCACACTTATGTCATTGGGTGTAGCACAAGTGTATGACATGTTGCATGCGTATGAAGTGTATGCAACTAACATTGAAGTTTTATTGGTACTGGAAAGACTTTCTATTGCTGTATATCCAAAACAAAGGACATACAAAACATTTTTTAATCCCAATAGTGACCGCCCCTCCTTAAAAAACTAGAACTTCTTTTAATTTACGCCTCAAATTAAAAAAAAAAAAAAAAAAAAAAGCTTATGGGGTCGTCTTCGTTCTTAAGTTGCACAGAACTCCAAACTTTTCAATATGTACATCTAACTTTGACATTATATTTGCCTCTTTCGGTAACTTTTTCTCAAAGATACCAAAAGGGAAGTCACTTGGTCAAAATGTTTAAGAATTATGAAGTTTAAAGTTTGGAACTCCTAATGTTAAACAGCTGGTGGAGTTTTTTTTATATAATTCAATACTTGACGTAATAATTTTATATTCGTATATTTTATTTGAAGCTTTTCGAAATCTATTTCGGTTAAAAAATTATAGATTATGGTTTATTTTATATGGTTTAATTTATAAAAAAAATGTATTTTTAAATTAATTAAAAAATTAATTTTAATAGAAATAGATTTCTAAAAACTTCAAATATGCAAATCAAAAATCACAGCTGATTCCGCTAAGTAGTTTTTAAGTTATGCTTAAAACACTACCCACATTACAGTCTGATTTGCAACGATTACAGATTAGGAGTTACAAACTTTAAATTTTCATAATTTCAAAACTACTTGACTGAGTGAATTCCAGTTTGTTATCATAGGGCAACATTTACTGAAAAAAAACAAACACGATGCCCCAATTAGATGTATCTATTGAATTTGCTACAATTTCGGCATGAATATGACCCTCTAAGCTTATTTTTTTCAACATTAAATTAAAAAAGACAGTTTCCAGAAGAATAACTTTGTTTTTTACTGTGACAGTTTGGAGATTAAATGTTCTTTTTTGTCCCCAAATACACCCTGCGCATATGATATTTCAAATTTGTCACTTTTTATACCCAATTTGTGTCACAGAGACACTTTCCAATTAGGAACATTGCTGCACCTAACTATTATAACACAATTTGGGTGCTTTTCTGCTCTATTACACACACACACACAAAAAAAAAAAAAAAAAAAAAAAATCCAGAAACTATTTTATAAATTTTGAAAATTTATATAGAGCAGCATTGAAACTTTAATTTTTTATCTTTTATGTGGAAGGTAATTTTTTTCTCCTGTCTAAATTAAAAACGCCATAAAATAATAATAATAATAAAGTAAATCTAAAAACTTTTGAAGTCATGTAAATTATAAGAATATACAGAATTCAGCTAACCCTAATAAATACGTTGATGATAAACAATTTTCAGAAGCCATACAATTTGAAAATGTACAAGACTTTGAACTTGAAGCTCAACTGAAAATTACATAACAAAACGGCTTAGTAAATGAAAATCATTTTTTGTTAAAATTTAAATCAGCTATTTTTTTTAATTCAAAATACAATTTTAAAATTACGCGTTTTAAAGTAAAATAACCTTTACTAAATCATTAAAATTAATAATTAGAAAAGCTCATTTAAATTTATTTGAAATTAAAAATATATAGAGAAACTCATTCACTTGTTTAATTTGAAATATTTTAATCATATAAACAGTTAAAAATATAGTTAAAAAATGGAGCAACAGAAAATGATATAATTTGAAAATGTGAATTCTCTTTTACTTTTGAAAACATGAAATAAAGTAAACAAATTGTCTTGTGTTATATATCACTTATTTACACTAACTGCAATTTAACAATTTTGATTGACCTATATTTATTTATTCTAACGTTTTACAAATCCTCGCAGAAACTCTCCATGTTTTTGTATTAAAAAATTCACATAAGATTTGTACATATTTTTTTAACAAATAAATTTATGCTTTAATCTTTTAACATTTCTCAGCTGAGATTCTCTATTTTTAAATTAGAATTTTTATTTTTAAGTGTGATATTTGATTTAAATAAAATTCAAAAAGAAAGGATTTTGAGTGTTGTCTGCCCCAGTCCTTAAATTTACAATGTATTGTTGTCAAAAATAATATTTATAATGAAATATCTTAACCTAAATTTGAAAAAAAAAGTGTATTTAAATAAATCAGTTGATTTAAATCAGGATTGAAATCCAGTTGATTTAAATCAATGAACTCTGATTAAAAATTGTTAGACTACACAAGTGTTATTTAGCAATTATTTAATTTAAATTGAGATTATAGTGCTGAAATATAATTTCAATTATTGATCTAAATATTTTAAGATTTCTTAACTTTCTGTATTATAACTGATTAGATAACGTTGAAGAAATTGGCAATGAAACTATGCTTAGATTTCAAAAGATACCAAAATTTACCAATTGCTGTAAAAAAAAAGTAATTAAAAAAAATTTCTTTCCAAAATCATGTACTTGCATACAATATTTTAACAAAAGATTATATTGAAGTAAAAGTTATAACACCAATCTCGTGAATCAGCTAAATAAACTTATCAAAAGCCAATTTGATAACTTAAAACCTGCATTTTATTTTGAAGAAATAAAATAAGGACTTGTGATTAATACTTATAAACTCTTTACAAATGAAAAAAAGCAAAAATATGGAATATATAAGCACTTACTTACAGGGAAGTCCAGTTGCCAGTAAATAAATATATATATATATATATATATATATATATATATATATTAAATATAAATTAAAGTAAAGATACTTTTAAAAAAATATTTAAAAATGAAGGAAATTTTAAAAAATGTACACTACCAGTATTGGACATCTGTTTCCTGCTGGTGAAAGCTATATTTTGATAATTGTATAAGGGAATTTATCACCTCTTTAAAATTTCCGTAGGTTACCATGGGATTTCAAAATCAGCATTAAAGGGGAAAAAATGATGCCACAGGAATATAGTAGAAAAACGTGATAATTTTACAAAATGTAACAAATAGAGATTTAGCAGACTATCAAATATTCGGCTGAGTACTAACTTTTTAAAAAGTATATTGATTACAAATTTTTTTTATCATGATTAATAACAAAGAAATAAATGTTTGTGAGTCTTTTATTCCTCAATGGCAGATCACTTAATAGCAGAATATTAAAAATTGCAAATAATTCAGAAAAATATCTATAAAATAAGAGTGAATTCAATAAAAAATCGGTCTTAGCAAATATGTATGTGCTATTTTTTTTTTTTTTTTTTTTTTTTTTTTTACTTAAACTTATTAAAATAAATCAAGTGCATTTAATTTACACAAACATTAAATTGCACGTATTGACTAAATGCCATTTTTAAAAAAAAATAAATTACTCGATTTTTTCTGGCTAACAACAAAAGACAGAAAAAATAAAACAAACATTTATACTGAAAAATAAAATTTATTTTCAACAAAACTATAAATCAAAATGTTTTAATAAAACAAATTACAGCACTGTATTTATGCTATGTATGCTATTGGCTTTTATTCCTTTAGAATTGATGCAGTTAGTAAAAAAGCCTGCCTAGATTCCGGCCTGATAATAGTCTTAATTAAACACCCAGTAGGATGCTACAGCAACGAAATTGACTCAGTTGAACATTTCTCCGAAAAAAGTGTCACACCATCAACATACGAAAACACCTTGACGTCCTTTCTAACATCCTCATTCTCTATTAGGCAAGGATGATCTGTTCTAGCTGTAAG
Organism: Maratus michaelseni; assembly: GCA_963931845.1. Taxonomy (NCBI): domain Eukaryota; kingdom Metazoa; phylum Arthropoda; class Arachnida; order Araneae; family Salticidae; genus Maratus; species Maratus michaelseni. The sequence continues at coordinate 94,162,650 of OZ007597.1, read as the reverse complement.
GCGACATTGATCACTGCAGTATTATCCTGTAATAATAACAGTAATAATATTAATTTTTTTTATTGTACAAATTGCTAGTGACCATGTATATTTAAAAAGATAAAAAACAGCACAAGAGCAAAGAATGATTAAGGGGACACTTCGTCTTCAGCGATAAGTATTTTTAAGAACAAAATATTTGAAAATTTTCCTTTGAATAAAGAATTCAAAATTCATAAAAATTTAAAAAAAATTAAAAATTAAGGAAATTTTTAAAAATGTACTCTACCAGCATTGGACATCTGTTTCCTGCTGGTGAAAGCTATATTTTGATAATTGTATAACGGAATTTATCATTTCTTTAAAATTTACATAGGTTACTATGGGATTTCACAATCAGCATTAAAAGAAAAAAAAATGGTGCCACAGGAATATAGTAGAAATAACATAACAATAATTTTACGATATGTAACAAATAGTGATTTAGCAGATTATCAAATATTCGGCTGGATACTAACTTTTTAAAAAGTATATTAATTAAAAAAATTTATATATATTAAATTGGAAATAAAATAAAAAAAAGAAAAGTGCTCAGTCAAACTGATGGCATTGAGCTCACAGGCTATTCACACTATTTGCATATTATACTCTTATTTCAAAGAAAAAACACATTTATATAAATTAGAAGGGGGGGGGGTCATTAGCTCCCCTATTTACATCCTTTATACTTAACCAATAAACGTCCAAATCTAATCAGGGAAGCGCCTTATCAAAATAAACCGGTATACAACATTTGCATCATATTGGATAATTCGGCATGAAAAAACTATTTATCTAAATTAAAATGGACAATTAGTCCCTGTTCCCCCTTTATACTTAACCAAATGACCCCCCCGCCCCAAAAAAAAAACGAATCAGGGAAGCATCTTATCAGAATAAACCTATATAAAAAATTTGAAGCAAATCGGTTAATTCTGCATGAAAAACCCATTTATCTAAATTAAGGGGAGGGAATTCGTCCCCGTTCCCTCCTTTATACTTAACAAATGAACCCCCAAAACTAATGCGGGAAACGCCTTATCACAATGAATCAATATACAAAATTTGAAGCAAACTAGATAATTTTGCATAAAAAACCCATTTATCTAACTTAAGGTGGATTAGCCCCTCGTTCCACCCTTTATTCTTAACCGATAAACCCCCAAAATTAATCAGGGAAGTGCCTTATCACAATGAAAATATATACCAAATTTGAAGAAAATCTGATAATTCTGCACGTAAAACCCATTTATCTAAATTAGGGGGAGCATTAACCCATTTTCCCCCCTTTTATACTTAACCAAAGAACCCCAAAGCTATTCAGGGAAGCGCCTAATCAGAATGAACTTATATACCAAATTTGAAGCAAATCGGATAATTCAGCATGAAAAACCCATTTATCTAAATTAAGGAGGGGGGATTAGCCTCCAGTTCCCCCCCCCCCTTTATACTTAACCGATGAACCCTCAAAACTAATCAGGAAAGAGCCTTATCACAATGAACCTCATACAATATCTGAAGAAAATTCGATAATTCTGCATGAAAAAACCATTTATCTAAGTTAGGGGGGATTAGCCCCCATTCCCCCTTCATACTTAACCAATGAACCCCCAAAACTAATCAGGGAAGCGCCTTATCAGAATGAACCTATATTCAAAATTTGAAGCAAATTGGATAATTCTGCATGAAAAACACATTTATCTAAATTAAGGGGGATCAGCCCCCGTTCCACCCCTTTTATACTTAGCAATTGGACCCCCAAAACTAATCAGGGAAGCGCCTTATCACAATGAACCTATATGCAAAATTTGAAGCAAATTGTATAATTCAGCATGAAAAATCAATTTATCCAAATTACGGGGGATTGGACCACGGTCCCCCCTTTATATTTAACCAATGAACCCCCAAAACTGATCCGGGGAAGCGCCTTATCACATCGAACCTATATATAAAAATTGAAACAAATCTGATAATTCTGAATAAAAAAGTCATTTATCTAAAGTAAGAGGGGGATTAATCACCGTCCCCCTCTTTATACTTAACCAATGAACAACCAAAACTAATGAAGGAAGCGCCTTATCACAATGAAGCTAACACATGGGCTGATAAGCTCCCGGTCTAATAAAGAAAACACAACTTTTTAACAAAACATTATGACTTTATAACTTTAATAAATAACATAACTTTAATAATAAATAATAATAATTTAATAATAATAATTTAATAATAATTTAATAAATAAATAAATAATAATAATAATTTAATAAATAAATAATAATAATAGTTTAATAATAAATAACAATTTTATAACGAAAAAGCTCCAAACAGTGTTCTAAATCATTGACTCGTTGTTGTTTTTGGTCAAAAGTCAACACGCGCGGCAGCCACTTTGACAACAGCTTTTTCATAGACAAATGCTCATTCAAAATAAAACCTACACGTTTCTTGGATATCTTCAGAGTCTGAGCTATCGCCTGCAACTTCACTTTAGGTTCCCCAAAACGATTTTTTGGACTATTTTTATGTTTTCCGGAGTAACCACCTCTTTTGCGTGGTGCATCACTGGTGTCCGTACGACCACGTTTAAATTCAGCAAACCAGTCAATAATGTTTGATTTACCTGGTGCAGTGTCCGGATAATGCTTATCAAGCCAAGCTTTTGTTTGAACGGTGTTTTTTCCCATCAAAATACAATTCTTGAAATTCTTGTGTATCCATTTTTTTTTGTTTATCAACAAAGTTGTTCAAATAAAACCACTCTAACGTTTTATCCACACGGCGAATCATCATGACATCTTTTCTGCTACCTTTTAAAAGTTAGTATTTACTAAAAAAAAAAGCATCGGTTCGGCAATTGCAACGCCATCTGTGTGCCAGACCGGGAACTTATCAGCCCATGTGTTATATACAAAATTTGAAGGAAATTGGGTAATTTTGCATGAAAAACCCATTTATTTAATTTAGGGGGATTAGCCCTTGTCCCGCCTATATATTGAACCCCCAAAACTGATCAGGGAAGCGTCTTATCAGAAACAAGCTATATACAAAATTTTAAGCAAATCGGATAAATCTGCATGAAAAACCCATTTATGTAAATTAAGGGGGGAGGATTAATCACCGTTCCCCTCTTTATACTTTACCATTGAACTCCCAAAACTAAATCAGGGAAACGACTTATCACAATGAACTTATGTACAAAATATGAAGCAAATTGGGTAATTTTGCATGTAAAACCCACCTATTTAATTTAGGGGGACTAGCCCCTGTTCCCCCTTTATATTTAACCATTGAACCCCCAAAACTGATCAGGGAAGCGCCTTATCAGAAACAACTTAATACAAAATTTTAAGCAAATCGGATAATTCTGCATGAAAAACCCATTACATAAATTAAGGGGGGATTAGTCCCATTTCGCCCCCTTTATACTTTACCATTGAACCCCCAAAACTAATCAAGGAAGCACCTTATCAGAATGAACCTTTTATAAAAAAATTTGAAACAATTGGATAATTCTGCTTTAAAAAATCATTTTTCTCAATTGAGAGGGGGGAGGAATTAGTCCCTGTTCTCCCCTTTATACTTCACCAATGTACCTACATACAAAATTTGAAACAAGTTAGATAATTCTGCATGAAAAACCCATTTATCTAAATTAAGGGTAGGATTGGCCCTCGTTCCCCTCGTTTATACTTTACCATTGAACTCCCAAAACTAATCAGGGAAGCGACTTATCACAATGAACTTATGTACAAAATACGAAGCAAATTGGGTAATTTTGCATGAAAAAACCATTTCTTTATTTTAGAGGGGGGGGGGATTAGCCCCTGTTACCTATATACAAAATGAACCTATATACAAAATTTGAAGCAAATCGGATAATTCTGCATAAAAAACTTATTTATCTAAATTAAGGGGGAGGAATAATCACCGTTCCCCTCTTTATACTTAACCAATGAACCCCCAAAACTAATATAGGGAGCGCCTTATCACAATGTAGCTCTATAAAAATATGAAGAAAATTGGGAAATTTTGCATGAAAAACCCATTTATTTAATTTAGGGGCAGATTAGACCCTGTTCCTCTTTTATATTTAACCATTGAACCCCCAAAACTGATCAGGGAAGCGCCTTATCGGAATGAACCTATATACAAAATTTGAAACAAATCGGATATTTCTGCATGAAAAACACATTATCTAAATTAAGGGGGGGATTAGCCCCCAGTTCCCTCCTGTAAACTTAACAAATGAGCCCCCAAAACTGATCAGGGAAGCGCCTTATCAGTATGAACCTATATAGAATATTTGAAACAAATCGGATAATTCTGCATGAAAAACCCATTATCTAATTTAAGGGGGGATTAGCCCCCCCAGTTCCGCCCTGTATACTTAACCAATGAACCCCCAAAGATAATCAGGGAAGCGCCTTATCAGAATGAACCTATATACAATATTTGAAACAAATCGGATAATTCTGCATGAAAAACCCATTTACCTAAATTAAGGGGGTGGCGGGATTAATGACCGTTGCCCTCTTTATACTTAACCAATGAACCCCCAAAACTAATGAAGGAAACGCACTATCACAATGAAGCTATATACAAAATTTGAAGCAAATTGTGTAATTCTGCATGAAAACCCCATTTATTTAATTTAGGGAGGGGATTCGCCCCTGTTCCCCCTTTATATTTAACCATTGAACCCCCAAAGCTGATCAGAGAAGCGCCTTATTGGAATGAACCTATATACAAAATTTGAAACAAATCGGATATTTCTGCATGAAAAACACATTATCTAAATTAAGGGGGGGGGGATTAGCCCCCAGTTCCCTCATGTAAACTTAACAAATGAACCCCCAAAACTGATCAGGGAAGCGCTTTATTAGAATGAACCTATGTATAAAATTTTATACAAAACGGATAATTCTGCATGAAAAACCCATTTATATAAATTAAGTGGGGATCAGCCCCCGTTCCCCCTCCCCCTTTTATACTTAGCAATTTAACCCCCAAAACTAATCAAGGAATCGGATTATCAGAATGAACATATATATAAAATTTGAAAATTTAAAATCGAATAATTCTGCATGAAAAACCTATTTATGTAAATTAAGCGGGGGGTCCGGCTTTGATAACCTGTGAGCTAAAAAAAATTCTATTACAATGATATTTCGGGTTCTGTGAACTCCAAAAATAGCAGAATTTTCAGAACATTTATGATTTATATGTTGACATTATGGCTCATTTGAGCATTTTTTTATTTCTTGAAATTTGCACAGTATTAACACGTGCATTTAAATACATGACAAGATTTAGTTAAAGGAAAGCACAAATATGAAATAAAATCAAATTAGATATTTTTTTTTTTGTTAGAAACCCACATACAAGATAATTTTTATATAAAATAGGATGAAAAACAATACAGAAATGTAACAATAGCTATTACAGGTTTTCTTTTTCTTTCTTTTATTTTTATTTTTAAATGAAGAATTGAAGCTTTATATTTTAAAAATAAATCCCCCCCCCCCTCCCGCACCTCTACTGACAAAAATTCCCTGTTTGCTTTTTTTATTCTGTTTATTTTAAATTATTAGAAGAGATTAAAAGTCATTTTTTATTTTCAAAATAATGCGAGAAAAATAAAATTTAATCAATTAAATTTGAATATACAGGGTGGGGCAGTTGAAAGCTTCTGTATGCAAGCTTTTACAGCATGAATATAGGTAAAATCAACCTCAAGGTATTAAGCATATTCTACTTTACGTTTTTCACAACTAAAATATTGTCTGATATTAAAAGACTACTGAAATTTATTTTACCATATACCATTATAAATTTCGTTATAGCACCCTGACATACATTTTTCAATTTTTTAATCAACATTATAGAATTTAATGGACATTCCTTTTTAATTGAATTTTAATACACTACAAATAATAAAATGTTAAATTGATTCTATAATAATGCAGTACCTGAAAAAAAAGACAGTATATGATTCTGATATGGCATCGAACACAGAAAAATCTCATGAATTTATTTTAAGATCATAGGTATGTTATTGATATCTTCAGTGTTGAATTCAGGCATTTTTCTCCGAGAGGGATTTCTGTGGCTCCTGGGGGCATATTATAGAGTTCCGAGGGGGGGGGGGGGAATTGCACTTTTTGACCATTAAATCATAAAATCCGAAATCTTCAGAGGGGGTGGCCATTTCAATGCTCCGGGAGAGAGGAATGTCCCCCCCCCTCCCCCGACTATCTCCTGAATTCAACACTGGATGCCTTACAGAATTAAACAAATAAACAAGTACCTGAATTTAGAATAAGTTAAAAACTACTTAAAAAGCAGTCTACAAAAATTGAGTTTTCATTAAGATAATATCTAAGTTAGAAATTTCTGGCACATCAAAATATTTTTTTGATTGGGGATATTTTTCTCATAAAAAATAAACTGAGCGGGAAATAAGATAATATGCATTTTATTTCAGGCTACGCAGCTCCTTAAACATGTTATTCGGTTTGATAATCATGCACTGTAAATATATGGACATATCAAATCCCAAATATTAAAAATCACATAAATTTTAGTACTTACCATTGCGAAGTTAGAACTACGTAGAACAATTGTCCAATATTTAATAACATGGCGTACAACTTCTTCATCGAAAATCTCGATTCTGCTCTGTTATCAATCACGTGACGCCACGCCTTTCATACGTCAGCAGAGAGCGAGACTGCGCGTAAGTCCGGTGAATGCTATTTTCTATCCACTCGGAAACTAATACGATATAAAAAGATTATTTTTATGACTGTGGGAAAACTTTCTGTTGTGATTAGGAAAAAATATTTTATCGGTTGTTTTCCGTATCGTAAAGGAAATTTATCTTTTACGAAACGGAAAAGGGTTGGAAATTTTTTACAGTGACAACACAGCCCGACATAATTTTTCCCATTTTTCCCAACTTTTGATATATTTATTATCTAAGGTTTAAAATAATAACTAAACAAATGATGTTTTAAAGACATTAAAATTTATTGTTTTTTATGTCATTTCACCAACCGTAGCTTTAAGAGATACAGGATGTAATAATATATTATTGCGTATTACTAAATAACTTAAAGCTAATAATAAATGTATGAGGGAAAATTACATGTATAGCCCTGGGAAATAAAAACAACAACAACAAAGCACTACACTCTACTAACTCCGCCGCAAATCATTGAAAAATGTGAGTGACACCAATCGGTTGGTAATAACGTTTACTAATTAATGCTATACTTAAATTTTGCTTAGATTATACACAGAAATCGTACCAAACATTAAAATGTTCAATACTAACACCTGATTTTGAGATCATATTTAGATTTTTTGCTAATTTTTTCCTTTGGATACCAAACGGGAAGTTATTCCGTCTCGTAGTTTAGGAATTATATAGATTCGAAGTTTGGAACTCCTAGCGTTAAATTGATTTAAAATTTTTGCAAAACAGATTGTAATGCAGATAGCATTTTAAATGTAACTTAAAAACTACTTCGCGGAATGGCATGCAATTTATGATTGGCATATTTGAAGCTTCTAAAAAGTAAGTTTAAAAATTCCCATATTTTTAGACAATTAATTTCCTAAATGTATATATTTTTAAATGAAATTTAGAAAGAAACATGAATTGTAATCTATAATTTTTTTAAAACAGAAATCGATTTCTAGAAGCTTCAAATGTGCGAATCCAAAATTATACATATTATACAATATTGCCAGGTAGTTTTTGAGTTATGCTTAATAAACTACACGCCTTGTAATCTGTGTTGAAACGATTAAACATGAATTTAACATTAGGAGTTCCAAACTCTAAATTTATATATTTCATAAACTACTTGACCGAATGATTTCTCGTTTGATATCCGAAGGTAAAATTTACCACAGAATCCAAATATGATATCAAACTTAAGTGTTATTATTGAAAGATATAAAGTTTGATACAATTGCTACATGTGCAGATAATGTATATATGTATGTATGTATTAGGCACCCTAAGACAAATTTAAGTAAAACAATAATTAGTAGATGTTATTACAAATCGATTGATAACAGTTACATTTTTAACACTTTCCCACAAAGTTGAAAAGAGTTTATGAATTCAATTTGTCTGTCTGCTTGTCTGTCCGTGCTCTAACTTGCATAAATATATTCGGATTGTCATGCAATTAACATATGTTAAAGATGTTTACTGTGGCATGTTTGGTATTGAAAATGAAGTGTGAAGCACTCATAGTTCCTTCACAGGGACACTCAAAATAATTCCGTTACATTATAGTCTATGAAAAAAATTCGTTTGCGGTTTATTTTAATAATGTTTCACTATTTCAAACTTGTTGAAAATGATATACATAACTAATTTTCATTACAAGAGGCTTACTACAGAATATTGTGTGCATAGCATTCATCACTCATTTACAGGGACACACAAAAGAATTCGGTACTGTCTGTTAACAATAATTGCTGTGAGTGCTTTTTCAGTTGCTGAACGTATTTTTAAATTAAACTCATTTTTTCTTTATTACTTGGTGCGTATAAATTCTATAGATCATATACAGGGCAGCACAAAAGTTCTCGAATACATTTTCGTTTATTGATGGAAATTCCAGAAGGTAAATTTTAAACTGTACTATGCGTTTCCTAACTGAACTAAAATTGAGCATTCTATTTAGTATATATACATATCTATAGATAATATACAGGGCTGCATAAAAGAGTTCGGATATTTTTCCAAATATTGTTGGTAATTCCTGAAGTTGGGTTTTAAATATGTTATGCGTTTTCCAACTTCTTTACTTAGATATCATCTTTAACCTTATTAAACGGCAAAGACTTGTAAAATTATTTTGGAAGTGTTGGGAGGTGTTACATAATCTATGCTTGACTCATAATTTTTCATTCTTGTTAACCGATGTTATGTGGCTATGATTAGTAGGGGTGGTCCCCCCCCCCTTCCTCGTCCAGGATTGTACACAGTTTCCAACTGAATGAAAACCAGTGATGTTCTTTACTATAGAAAATACATTGTCTATTAAATAAAATATTTCAGAACAAAATTCATTATTACGGAGTTTTTGAAAGCCAGTCATATATTGTAGATTATGAAATCTGTTGTTAATGCTGCTTTCCGAACAAAAATAAATTAAATAAAAATATAGATTAAAATAATAAATATAATAGAATAAAATAAAATTAAAGAAAAAGTAAATTGAAACACATTCCTCCTCACAATTTTGTAAATTTAAAAGAACATTTAAAGATTCTATAATGATATAAATTTATAAATTCAAATAGCATTTTTTAATAGCTTTTATCATCATCTCGACTTTTATTCACAGTAAAAGAAGATTGAATAACGTGAACTGGAAATTTTTTAGTTTAGAACATGTTGTAAAAATTACAACAAAACGTTACACCTATATCCTGTAAACAACATTTTACGGAAAATTGCTTTGTTCTTTAAATGAAAAAACTGTAAAAACTGCAAAAGTAATTTTTTTTTGGACTACACATTCTATTTCTATATGCTAATTTTTGTATGCAATCACGTTTGCATACATTACTTAAAAAAATAGCTGCCTCTCATGGCAAATTGACTGTATATCCTGGGAGAAATTTTAGCTAAAAAATAAGAATTGTATAGGGATAGATAAAAATGTTTAAAGTAGCGGAACAAGTTCTGGGGCTCCGCTTCCCTTTTTAGATTATTCCAAGGAATTGATTAAGTAAATGTATATGTATTGGAATGTTTGCTTTTACGATTTTAGATAACATACGGAAGGAAAACAATATAAATTAAAAAGCCAGAGTCGAATTTTATTATGTTTCGTCACGAAAAGGAAATAGTCTGGGTATTTGCATAAAACAATGTATCCTAAACTTATTACAGTATGTGATGAACATCCGTCGCTACCATGTCAAACTATCAAATATGAAAAAATGCATTTGTCATTACTTTTACAAATGGGTCGAGTGTCACCACTAAATTTTATTAGAATTATTCGCCTAGTAAAAATACTAATAAAATTTCTGTGAAAAACAGGATTGCCAGTCTAGCCTTCTTTTTTATTCAGAGATGTCCGATTCATACCGGAAATTTTGAGAAAATATTTTTACTTTAATTAATAAGGAAATATCTGTTCTTACATATAGCAAAAATTTCTATTTGAAATTTCTGATATGGGTTCAGAATTTCTGACCAAAAAAGGATGCCAAACTGGCAACTCCGAGAAGAATACTATTAAAATTTAGTGGTGACAATCGGCCGATTTTTATTAGCTATGAAAAATTCATTTTTTCCACATTCGATAGTTTGACGTGGTAGCGACGAATATGCAACCTTGCATTTTAATTTTATATAAATTCTAAGATTTCATTAAAAATTATAATTGTAATTTCATAGTTATAAAATTAATATTTTTAATTTTTAATGTATTTTAATTGGCAATTCATAGCAATACTTTTTATTAAATTTTCTGCTCATTTCGAGGTTTGCTTTTTTATTGTCTGAGTGCAACGAAGACTCATACACAGCGCAGTATTACTTTGCCCCATATATAGCTACAATGGATATTAAAACCTTTCGTCAAGCATAACTCAAAAAATATTTAACGGATTCCGTTCAAATTTTTACAGCAGGTACCTATAAAGGTGACAACGACGTCTATTTATTACCAAGAATAAATGTCAAACTGTTTGGAAATTATATTAAAAAAATAGATAAAAAAGCACAATTAAAGTACATACGTCACGAAATTTTGAGCGTACGTCATTTTCAGCGGCGGGAGATTTTCGTAGACAATCGGAATTGAAAAGTTCATGGAGTACATTGAGCAAAAAAATATGCACGCACTAATATTCAGCACAATAAAATATATTTCAATTTAGTGGAAATCGAAAATTAATCTGGATTTTTTTTCTGTTTGAAAAAAAAAAAAACCCGCAATAACTTGGTACACTTGGTATTAGACATTTGGCGCAAATCTCAGCAATAGCAGCTTTTTTTATTTCGCGTGTGTAAATTAAAAAAAATTTCTTTGGTGTTTAAATAAAAGGTTTCGATTTATGGCATTATTTCTTTTCTTTTTCTCTTTTTAGCATTTTAAATGGGATTAATGAAAGGCATGTATTTTAAATTAAATGAGTGAAAGGTTTATATTTAAATGAAATGAATTCAATGTGAAAATGTTATAGGAACAATATTTGGAGATTTATCAACTGCGCCAGGATAACATAAAAGTACCAATATATAAAACAGTATGTAGTATGTGAAATGAAACAATTATATTATAATCGCCCATCGTACAAGAAAAAAAACTAATATTCTGCATTCAGAGGGAAAAATCCATCTCCTGTGCCGTAAGATTTGGCGAGTTCTTTTTTGGTGATAAGTTTTTCGATGTGATTGTTGGGATCTGCAGGATTTGGCTTACTTTCTCTAAATCTTATTTTTTTGCAGATGTAGTATTATGTAAATACGTTTTTGCAGATATTTTTCTATTTTGTATATTTGGCATTCTATTTTGTGTATTTTCTATTTGGCATTTGGAAAAGAGATTTTTACCTTTTTATCTGTGCCTTCGGAAATATTAAAAAATAAAAAAAGATTTACATATATCAAGCGTATAATGTTACGTTTTGCATTTTTATACGGACCACTTCTCCATTTTTAGATTTTAAATGCTATTTATTATTTACTAGCCCGTTTATTAATTGCTTACAATTTACCCCCCTGACAATAACAATTATTTATCACAAAAATGCCTCTTAGGTTTGTTAAATAAGTTTGTTTATGTATTTTCATTACTTATTAAAATATCGAATATGGCGATAAAATTTTATTTTAGCATCGTGCTTAAATTTTTAAGATGGTGCAAAAACATGCTTTAATAAACGTATGTTTGTAAATATTTGAAAAACATGTTTTACCGCTCTCTTGAAAAATTTTGTAAGATGCTAAAACTACCTCTTGGCACCATTTTAATTTTTTTTGCCAACCGACATAGGATACGAAACTTTTCCCCATACAGATACACAGGCAAGGCTGGTCTCAAACAAGAGTAAAGCTAGCAACAATATTGTTTTAACTCTATAAGAGTTACAATAATGATATTAAATGCTCCAATTGGCTTTGAGCCCAATTACGAAAGTTTCTCCTAAAAAAACTGTAGAAGAAATCTTTTACATTTGTTTCAAATGAAGCTCGGTCTACAAGGTATTAGTTAATAATACAAACAACACTAATAGCATGGAGGCAAAAGTTTTAATTTAAATGTATATATTTGAAACCCTTCCCGCCCCAACCCCCCCCCTCCCCACCCCCCCCCCCCAAAAAAAAAAAAAAAAAAAAAAAAAAAAAAAAGTTACAGCAATGAATTTAAAATGGCGTTAAGCCACGCTTTCTGACATAAGCAATTGGCTGCAAACGCGATAACGAAACTTTCACTTAACTTAATAACATGTAGCTAATGTAGTCCTCAGAGTACTTTGCAGTAATACAGACCTTGTGGGGTTTTTTTTTTAAATCTTGAGACAATTCAGGTTTAAGAAGTTGAGATTTACTGTCAAATAATATAAACAAAATGAACACAAAACTGATGAATTATTATTCAGGTTTATGTATGAATATAAAAAAAATTGCATCTGATTACACTTATTAGATAAATTACTTCTGTTTGCAATTAATAACTGATAAACGGCTTCTGTATATTAAATGAATTGTTTAAATATTGGGAAGATGTGGCGAGAGGTAGAAAGACGAGTAAACAAACGGGTAGACAGACGGGTAGAGGGACGAGTAGCGACATAGGTAGGCTGAGGGGTTACAAAACGAATAGACAGACGGCTAGAGAGAAAGGTAAAAAGAGGGTTGGCAGAGGGGTAGCGAGATGGGTCACGAAACGGGTAGAGATACCGGTAGACAGGAATGTAGCGAGAAAGGTTGCGAGACGCGTAGCGTGGTAGATAAAGAGACGAGTACAGAGATGAGTACAGAGACGAGTTGACTGACGGGTAATGAGATTGGTAGCGAGTCGGGTACAAAAACAGACGGATAGTGAGACGGGTATACCGACGAGTAGAGAGACAGTAGATGGGTAAGAAGATGGGTAGAGAGGCATATAGCCAGACGGGTAGAGAGACAGATAGACAAGTTGTGAGACAGATAGACAAATGGGTAGCGAAGTGGATAGAGACACGGCTAGACATACAAGTAGTTAGACGGATAGACAGACGGTTAGAGAAATAGATTGGCGGGTAGCGAGACCGGTAGAGAAATATAGAGACAGGTAGCGAGACGTGTAGAGAGATAGACAATCGGTTAGAGAGACGGGCAGAAGAACGAATATGGAAACAGACAGATTGTGGAGAGACAGACAGACAGGCAAAAGAAAAGTCTGCGGATTGGCGCAGTAAAGGCGCAGGGGGCAGAGCCTCCTAGAGAATAATCAAGAAGTATCTGTTAAGCTTAACTTTGAAATATATATAATTTTCAATTTTGCCGATATGGAGATTTAATGTAAAAGTTATTTTACAGAAGTCATCGAAAGATTTTTTGTATACATTAATAGTAACTTAGACTATAATTTTGCAATATGGTTTGTAGAAAAGCATGCTATCAATGTGGTTTGAAGTGTAAGAGTTATTATATAAACAGTTATACAAATAATAGATATGTAATCAAGGAAGAAAAATTTTAAATTCACACACAAAAAAAGGTGCAACAATGAAATTAAATTTGCGTTAAGCCACGCTTGATAGAATAATCTATTGGCTGCAAATCCAATTACGTACACTCAGAAAAAGAAACTGATTAAAACTACAAAACATATTTTTGAGTACATTTTGTTGTTTTAGCAAAATTGGAGTAAAATTGCGCCATTTTACTTCAATTAACAAAACATTTTGCTGACGATACAAAATTTGTTTTTGGAATTGCAAAAAAAAAATTTTTTTGTTGATTCAAACAAAATTTTTATTGACCCATATTTAAACAAAAATTTTGTTTAAATATAGGTCAATGGAAATTTTTTTTGAATCAACAAAAAAATTTTTTTTTGTTGAAAACCACTTTTTTTTCTGCAATTCCAAAAAAAAAAAAAAAAAAAAAAAAATTGTATCGTCAGCAAAAATGTTTTGTTAATTCAAGTAAAATGGTTCAATTTTACTCCTATTTTGCTAAAACAACCAAAATGTACTCAACAAAAATGTTTTGTAGTTTTAATCAATTCCTTTTTCTGAGTGTAACTTTAAAAAGCTTGGCGTTTTAAAAGATCCGGCGTTTTTTTTTTTTTTTTTTTTTTCAAGTTTTGCGCAATACGCGCTTAAGAAAATGAGATTCTTTGCCACATGTTAAAAAAAAATTATGACAACACATCTGATGAACGGTACTTCTTTTCTATTTTTTTTAACAGTGTATATGAATTTATATATGGTATTTTGTAATTCTATCATTTAATTTGCTCTTTTTCTTTATATTGTAATTGTTAACCCTATATGTTCTCAGCAATATCACTCAGACTAATCCCTTTGAGGGAAGTCCTAGTTAAATTTTCTGCTCATTTCGAGGTTTGCTTTTTTATTAAATTTTCTGCTCATTTCGAGGTTTGCTTTTTTATTAAATTTTCTGATCATTTCGAGGTTTGCTTTTTTATTAAATTTTCTGCTCATTTCGAGGTTTGCTTTTTTATTAAATTTTCTGATCATTTCGAGGTTTGCTTTTTTATTAAATTTTCTGCTCACAGCAAGTAAAACGAAATCGTACTATCATCATTACTTTTGACTCTTTAGGGCATGATACAATAATTACAAAATTATGTAATATTTTTATCCTGCAAGCAATATTCCCTGCAAAAAATTTATTTCCAATCTATGAGAACGATCTGCATTAATCATAAAAAAGATTTTTCACCTATCATCAAACGGCACCTTCCATTTCCATATGCTAATTTTCGTTAGCAATCGCTTCACATTCCTCTATGAAAAAAAAAAAAGTGCTTCAATGATAAATTGAAGTACATTGAGAGAGAAAAGTTCACTAGAAAGGAGGTAAAAAAAAAAAGCGAAGCATGTTTTAAAACTCTACTTCCGCATTAGAATATTAATAGTAATTGACGAAGCAAATATACAAGTACCTTGACTTTAGGTAACTTGATAGAGGGAAATAATATCAATATAAAAGTCGGAGTAGATGAATTATATGTCTGATTATCGAGACAGAAAAGTGTAAGGATTATCAAGGGATAATAAAATTTATTACAGTATGTGAAGAAAAAGTTTATCATAGAACTATTATGGAAAACATATTAGACATGTTATAGAAGACATTTTGAGGAAAACAAAATTTTTTGTTCAAAGATCCTTGATGTCTTTTAATCATAACAAGTTGGAAATTGTACGTCAAACGTTACAAACGAGGTGCGTTCGTACGCACGTTTTAGAATTAAATTCATGATATCCCGTGCGTAGAACGGGTTAAACAGCTAGTTAAGTATATATTTTATGACACTGTTCATACAAATATCTTAACTAGCTATATAAATATTCAGATATATATGTATCAGCTAGTTATATAAATATTCAGATCTTGAAGATTTTTAATTCTGTGAAATGAATTATATCGTCTGCAGATTAATTTCTGTCATAAAATAAGCATCTCGCTCGCTTGACGATTAAACTTCGGAAGCTCCTATAACAAAAAAGTACCGATTTAAAAAAAAAAAAATTCAAATTTCTTAGTAAATATTTTTATTAATATCTCCTAAAGTTTTGATTCGATTTTAATAAAATTTGAAATGTCTCGACAAAATTCTGCAAAGATAATATATTTTAAATTGCAAACCATTTGGTTGGGTAGTTTTTGCGTTGTTATATGCGGACAGACAGACAGACGGACAGACAGACAGACAGACAGACGGACGGACAGACGGACGGACCAAGCGACGACTATAGGTGCTACGTATTTATATAATTACGAACGCACCTAAAAAGCAACAACGACGAAGAATCACGCATCGAGCATAGATAATGAAACTTTTTCTAACACTAACAGAATATTATTAAGAAATTTCATTTATTATACCATGAAATGGGATATATAGGGTAACTTGGGGTGAGATGCTGTGTTGGACAAGATGCTGTGTCACGTGGTTTTCCTATGCACATGCGCTGTGGGGAAACGCCGTTCAGTCCTGGTGGAAGATGCTTCCCTACTGATACTTTAATTCCAGTTTGCGTTGTTTTATTTAAATTTTAAATAGTGATTTTCTATTGATGTTTCATCTTAACACCTTTGGTAAGTGTCCAAAATTTTTTACGCTCCTTTATGTAATTCCTATGTAAATAGCCATCTTACCCGAGATTGGGGTAAGATGCCGAATAGCAAGCATTTACAAAAGCAAATTTTTTTATGCTTTTTATGAGATTTCTAAAATGAAATACATTTTTAAATCATACATGAATGTATCAACTTTAACAAAAAATTAATAAAAAACAAATAGAAACAAAAAATTAAATCATAAACTACGGCATCTTTACCCAATCTACCCTATATAACCTTACTTAAAAAAGCACATAACGCAGTAAAAATCCATTTTCAACAATCGTCATATCCATAACCGGTAATATGGGCAAATTCTTTCGCGTAGCCTTGTATATGAGCTATAGAATTTTCACATAGCACATAATACACTAAATGTTAGGTAAGTTTTATAATGCACTGCCAAAAACTATCGTTCATAGTCGGCCTTATAACCGAATTCTTTTGTGTGTCTCTGTGAAGTCACAATGAATGCTGCTGCGATGACCTCCATAATCTATAGAAAACATAGTGTAGTGCATGTTATTGATCCTCTTTAATTTAATTATGTTTGAAATATCGTAACATCATTAAAATTCAACTCAAAGGATTTTCCTCCCATCGATTATAATGTAATGTAATTCTTTTGTGCGTACCTGTAAACGAACTATAAATTCTATTTATTCTATACATCTCAGAAGGCATGTCGTATCATTTCAGTGATAATTATCAATCTCACTATCTTTTAAAAATAGTAACATTACTAAAATTCACCGCAAACGATTTTTCCTCATAAACCATAATGTAACGTAATTCTTTTGCGTGTCCCTGTAAACGTACTACAAATTCTACACACTTCATTTTCGATTCCAAAGTCCTATAGTCACAATATATATATATATATATATATTTATCCAATTTTTCTCGTAATTTTAATAAAATATTTACAGATGAAGCCCCAGAGAAGAATATTGGGACTGCCTAACTATTTAAATTTAAATTTAATTTTATTATATATCTATAGCAAATCCTTTACTATTTTTTTTTTATTTTTTATTTTTTTTTTACTATTCTCGATTTTTACATGTAATTGGATGAAATAGCACAATCATTATTAATTTTTAACTTTATTATGTCATGATATCATAATAATTACAAAATTATGGCATACATATATCCTGCAACCAATATTATATGTAGAAAATTTATTTCCAATCTAATGAGAATGATCTGCAAAATCATAAAAAGCATTTTCCCTCCATATTCAAACGACAGCTTCCATTTTCATATGCTAATTTTTGTTGGCAATGGCGTCCCCAGACAATCTTCTATTAAATAAAAGAAAAAAAGAATCTGTTTCCATGGTAAATGGAAGTACATCTATAGAGGTATGTTCACTATAAAAGCGGGACAAAAAAAAGATCCCGGATACATAAAAACGGCGAAGTTCTCGAACTCAACCTTCCGCTTTAGAATATTTATAGTAATTGAGTAATCAAATATGTAAGTAACCTTATTGGTATTTTTATGATTTCAGATAGCTTATTCGAGAAAATATTTTTAGTATAAATGTCAGAGTAGATGTATTTTATTATGTTTCATCATTGAAATAGACTAGACTGAGTATTTTTATGAAGCAAACCATATTAAACTTATTATACTATTCGCGGAACGTGCATATAATTAATTATAGGAGGAATTTTTAGATTGGGTGATGACGAAAAAAATGGTTTGAAGAACTTTGATTTATTTTGTACATAAGAAGTGTATACAGATACAGTGGTGGACATAATTATAAGACACCTACCTAATTTGACATACAGTGAAAGAAAAGATTCAGAGCTTAAAAATACTTTATCAAATACGACAAAAACATAAATTTATTCTGTTATCACACGTAATTGTTTTACAGAAATTATATTTTTATAGAGTTTAATAAAAATTAAAAAAATACCATGGACAAAATTATAAGACACCCGAACATTTTAATTAAAACACCTGCTTCTTTTTCGAAATATTCAAATTTTCTGCACGCTGTTATGACGTCAGCAGTTAACTAAAGCAGACGATAACCGACTTCACGCATTTATAAACATGCCACGAGGTACAGAATGCCCCAGCACATTTTATAGCATTCTTTAGGTCTTCGACACATGTAAACTGCCTCCCATTTCGGTAAACCTCACGAGCTAAGATTCCCCACAAGTTTTCGATGGGATTTAAGTCTGGGGAGCGAGAAGGCCATGGAAGAACATTGATACTTTGCTCTGAAAGCCACTTTTTTGTTACGTGTGATGTATGAATCGACGCGTTATCGTGCTGGAAAGTGTAGTTTTCGCCACAAAGAAGTTCACCATATATGGCTAGTTGATCTTTAAGAAGATTCTTATACTTTTCGGAATTCATTCTTGAATGCACAAAAACGATATCGGTTTTCCCTTGAGCCGAAAAACCAGCCCAAACTATTACTGATCCTCCACCCATTTGGCGGCTCATTCGTACATCATCAGACTACCGTAAATCATGCCAATAATAGTGAAACCCGTCGGGACCATCCAGGTTAAACTTTTTTTCATCAGAAAATAAAACAGAGTACCATTTGGAGGTCCAGGCCATAGTTTGTTTAGCGAAGTTTAAACGGTCAATTTTGTGCCGCCTTAGAAGCGGAGGTTTTTTCTTCAATTTTTTTAATTTCACATAGGAAGCATTATGCAACACCCTGCGAATGGTTTTCCTTGAACAATTCAGTTTCAAAGCATTTTTAATGCCTGTAGTGGTCATCTTATTCTATGAAGCGAGCGAAAACACATGGCGTCTGGTTCTAAAGGGCAAGCAAGGAGTACGTCCATATCTTTTAATCACCGATCCATTACTTCCTCTTTTCAAAACATTTGAAATTACATATCTAGAGCGTTTAATAACTTTTGAAATATTATTAACTGATGAAGTACCAAGTCCATTTAATCTCCAAATTTCGCGAATTTCACCTTCTTTTAATTCTGTACCTCGTGGCATGTTTGTAAATGCGTGAAGTCTGTTATCGTCTGCTTTAGTTAACTGCTGACGTCATAATTGCGTGCAGAAAATTTGCATATTTCGAAAAAAAAGCAGGTGTTTTAATTAAAATGTTAGGGTGTCTTATAATTTTGTCCGTGGTATTTTTAATTTTTTTTATTAAACTCTATAAAAATATCATTTCTGTAAAACAATTACGTGTGATAACAGAATAAATTTATGTTTTTGTCCTATTTGATAAAGCATTTTTAAGCTGTGAATCTTTTCTTTCACTGTATGTCAAATTAGGTAGGTGTCTTATAATTATGTCCCACCACTGTAGTAATTCGATGTATTGATGTCGAACACGAAATATGCAGAAAATAATATTCTGCTGGAAGAAACTTTATTTTTATTTACTCATCATACGTAGTATAGGGTAAATCTTATAATCGTTTTAAAAATCGAAAAAAAAAATTTCGACGGATTTACACGTTTCAGACACTGGAGATTTCGAAAAACATATTTTTAGAAAAAAAAAATTGCCTTCCGTCTGTCTGTGTGTCTGTAACGCTCTATCTCCCGAACAAATTGAGATAGAGAGTTGAAATTTAGTATGTACTTAGTATGTAATAATGGAAAGAAGCTTATTGAATTTCAGTAACCTCGATTATCCGGAACAATTTTTTCGGACTCTCGAAATATTCGTTCTGATAAAAGGTATATAAATATTTTCGAAATTGTTTTTTTTAAGGAGTGAATATGAAAAACAACAAAAAAACATAAGTTTTGCATAAAAAATGAAATCGATCGGATAATGAGTTGCCGAGATATTTGTAATCCTATTTTCCACACTCTTCGATTTTTCATGGCCCTGTATTTCATCCAAATTTCAATTCAAGGATATATTTAAATTGTAAATAAGATGTTTAATCCGACGCAGTAAACTCTTAGTTAATATGATTATCATTTTTGGAGTTATACTAATGTTTCTTTTACGCAATTCAGTAATAGAGTATTTAAAGTTTATGAAGTTATCAAGCCACAATATTTATTATTCGAATTGCAATGCATTTTATAAATAGTTGACACATGTTTGATTTTCATATTTTATATTATGCATATCTATGATGGGTAAGTATTACGGTGGCCCCCAACGACTATTTTAATTTCTTGGTCAAAATGGAAAGCTCTTAAAAAGCATTAACAGGTGAAGATGCAGCTACCAACATTAGGTGTGGGTATTTTGATTAAAATTTAATTTAGTTAAAATATAATTTAATTAAAATTTCATTTAACTAAATTTAATTCATAAATGAAATTTATAATTAAATAACATCTTATTTTATTTTAAAATTGTATCATAATTTCATTATCAAAATCATTATCATTACATTAAATTGAATTTACAATAATTATTAAATTGCGATTTAAAAATTTTTATAGATGTAAATTTGTAATTTATATTAATAGACAAAATTTTCTAAACTTATCGGTTTCTGCTCATAATATAACGAAACTAAATCACACAATCTAATTTTTATCTATAGAAAGCATTTAGAGTTTGGTGGATGACGAAAAAAATGGTTTGGAGAACTTTGATTTATTTTGTACATAAGAAGAGTATAGAGACAGCAATTCGATGTCTTGATATCGAACACGAAATATGCAGAAAATAAAACAGACACATTCTGCTGGAAGAAACTTTATATTTTAATTTCTTTGTCAAAATGAAAAGCCCTTAAAACCCAAATTGAAAACCCAATACTACCAATTACCGTGAATAGCCGGAAAAATATCCGAATTATTTTGTGCAGCCCTGTACAGGATCTATAGATTTGTATATATATACTACATGGTATACTAAAATTGAGTTTAGTTAGGAAACGTATAACACAGTTGAAAATTTCCCTTTATCAATTTCCTCATTAAACAGAAATGTACTACACAATTTTTCTTCAATCCTGTATATGGTCTATAGCATTTATACACCAAGTTTTATGACATAAATAAAATAAAATAAAATACATTTTAAATCGTTTACCACAATTAAAAACGCACTTCCAACAATTATTGCTCATAAATTAGTATTGCAAGATCTCATTTTGTACTCTAAACCGAATTCTTTTGTGTGTTTCTGTTTATCAACGATATATGCTATGCACACCATATTCTACAGTAAGCATCTTATAGTGCTTATGAATTTCAATGGATTTCAGTGATGTTTATGAATTTCAATGCAGCACTAATTTATGAGCAATAATTGCTGGAAGTGTGTTTTTAATTGTGGTATGAGACTTAAAATTTATTTTATTTTTTTTCATGTAACTTGGTGTATAAATGCTATAGACCATATACAGGATTGCAGAAAAAATTTTGAGTACATTTCTGTTGAGTCAATGCTCATAAATTAGTACTGCAAGATCTGTTTTTAGTACTGTACTCTAAACCGAATTATTTTGTGTGTCTCTGTTTATCAACGATATATGCTATGGACCCCATATTCTACAGTAAGCATCTTATAGTGCACCTCAGTGATGTTTATGAATTTCAATGCAGCACTAATTTATGAGCAATAATTGCTGGAAGTGTGTTTTTAATTGTGGTATGAGACTTAAAATTTATTTTATTTTTTTCATATAACTTGGTGTATAAATGCTATAGACCATATACAGGATTACAGAAAAAGTTTTGAGTACATTTCTGTTGAGTCAATAGTCATAAATTAGTACTGCAAGATCTCTTTTAGTACTCTAAGCCGAATTCTTTTGTTTGTCTCTGTTTATCAACAATATATGTCTGCGCACCATATTCTACAGTAAGCATCTTATAGTGCACCTCAATGATGTTTATCAATTTCAATGTGTTATAAACATTGTAACAGCATTAAAATACATTGCAAACGATTTTTCCCCCATAGATCATAATGCAACGGAATTCTTTTAAGTGTCCCTGTAAACGAAATATGAATGCTACACTCTTCATTTTTCAATAAAGAACATGTAAAAAACACCAATAATACTCGTATATATCAATTTCATAGTAATCTGAATAGAATTACACGAGTTGGAGCACGGCCAGACAAACGAAAGTCATAAACATTTTTCATAAAAAAGAATATGTAAAAAATAGTGTTCTTTTAGCTACATAAAAAAATTCTTATTCTGCTTTAGAATCATAGTAATTGATTAAGTAAATATGTACATAACCAGAGTGGCACTTTTAAATTTCAGATGGCTCCTTGGAGAAAAATATTTTTTAGTATAAAATTTAAAAGAGAGGAAATTTATTATGTTTCATTATAGAACTAGATTATTTTGGGTATTTTTATGAAATAATGCATGTTAACCAACGCAATAAATGTTGAAGATATGCATAACTTATTGAAAAAGTTTAAGATGAAGTTATGACCAAATAAATCGTTCGAAGAGTTCCAGATTTATTTTGCATATAAAAAGAACAGGGAGATAGTTATTCGTCCTTTTGACCCTGGATATGAAATATGTAGGCGTAGAAAATAAAACAAAAATAGTAATTGATAGAAGGTATTTTTCATCGATTACTAGGTCATGGTGGAAAGCTTGGAAATATTTACATATGAAGCCGCAGCGAGCAGCATTGAGTAGGCTCATATAATGATTTTTTTTTTAATTTAAGATTTTTAAAAAAAGTAATCCTTTTAATTTAAATTTTGATTTTCTATAAAACAAAATTTTCCTTAAACATAAAATCATAATTTCATTATCATTAAATTATAACTTTGAATTTTTAATATATTTTTGTTTGAAATTCATTGTAATATTTTTTTGTTAATTTTTCTGCTAATTTCTGTGTTTAATTACAGAACAATAAAATGGATTAGCACAATTTTTTTTTTAACTTTAGGACATGATGTAATAATTAGAAAAGTATGTAAAATCTTTATCCTGCAAGCACTATTTATAAATAAAATTTATTTACGATCTAAGTGAGCGAACTGCATAATCATACAAAAGCCTTTTTTACTAATCTTCGAACGACACCTCCTACAGCAAACCCTGTCTCAAGCGGCCTTTGTGTCAGACGAATATTTGTCCAACGCAGAATGATTTTAAAGTCCCGCAAAACAATTTTTAATACAGTATTTAAAAATTTAAAAAATATCCAATTTTCATAAATTTCCATTAACATAAATAAATGTGGGAGCTGTTTTAATAACTAACAATCGAGAAACATTGAAAAGTCACTTTTAATTTTAATTCTGCATTGGTACAATTTTTTAAGTTATTTATATTAGCTTACTTACCATTAGGTGACATATTTTGATTTAAAGCTTATTGTAATACAACTTGATTACAGCAAACTAAAATGCATTTTAATTTATTTAAGTAGAAACTTATCAATTGTCAATTGCATAGTTTTTTCTTCTTTTTGAAAAAAATCTTGTAACAGAAAATCTGATTTACTAAACCTTGGTGCACTTGCATAGATGTCCGGGTCGCTTTTTCAGAAAGCTTCACGTTTGCAGCACCTTGGCGCGAGTGCAACGGTTGACGTGGTGTTGAATACAACGCTGCGTACAGAATGTATAACCTTTTTTGGTTGTGACGTCATACGTATAGCAAACAGCAACCCTATTCTTTTGCTACTGTCGAAAATCAAAGTCAAAGAGAGTGTTTTGTTTTTCCCCCCGAAATGTTACCAACTGGAGAATATAGTATGAGGAAATGTTATTTTACTATGGTTAAATGTTTTTAATTTCAGAATACGTATAATTCAAACCTAAAAAGTTATTTTTTTTTTCTCCAGTTTAGAATATTTTTTTACACTCACACACAAGGATCATTTCGTCCGCCGTCATTTCACATTCAAGTTTTTAGATCAAAACAAAAAGCATGGATAACGGTTGGGATAGAGTGGTTGCGCTTTCTGTCTTTCGCCTATTCGCCAAGCTGGTGCTTAAAACGTGAGGCTTTCTGAAAAAGCTTTTGGTTATATATATATATATATATATCAAATACTGTTTGTGGAATTTTAATTTTTGAAAAGCTTCTTCGAATTCTTTCAATTTTATTTTTCTTACACAATTTTATTTTTCTTCAAATTTCATTTTCAAAAATTCGACGTCATCTTGCTGGAAAACCGATTTTGTGCTTTGCGCACTTATTGAAAATTTCCCCGCACAAATCGAAGAAGCATCTAAAAATAAGTTTATGACACTAACTGAAAATCGCACTAACTGAAACCGCGCTAAGCGAGAAAAATCTGTACATCTACAAAAAAAAAAGCTCAGCAGAAAAAAAACCAAAAAAAAAAAAAAAAAAAAACGAATACATAAAAAATAGAAAAGCATGTTCTGGAACCTTGTTTCCGCTTAAGAATATTCATAGTAATTGATTAAGCATAAAAAGTTTTTTTTTTTTCTCCAGTGACAGTCTCCATTTTCAAGTAAATAGAAATGTACTTTTACTACATAGTTTGCTGGAAAAATAAATATCGGTATAAAAGACTTGAGTCGATGAATTTTATTGTCTCATCACGAAAACAGAATATCTTGGATGTTTTCATGAAACAATGCATATTAAACATATTACTCTATGAGATGAAGAGATATTATTACAGAAAAAAATATGTAAGATTGGGCGATGACGAAATAAATCGTTCGAAGAACTCTTGATTTATTCTGCATATCAGAACAGAAGAACAGAGAGACACATTAATTTGTCGTTTTGATATTGCATATAAAGTATGTAGTCATAGATAATAAAACAAAGGCAGTAGTTGATGGAAGAATATTTATTAATAGATTTCTTGTTCATTATGGAAAGCTTATTTACTTATGAAGCCACGGAGATCAATATTGAGAAGAGTGAAATAAATTGAATTGGTTTAAAAGTCTCGTGTCGATGAATTGTTTTGTCTCATTGGGTATTTACATGAAACAATGCATATTAAACATACTACCCTGTGTAATAAAAACATACATAACTGATAATAGTAAAAAAAAATGTCAGATTTGGCGATTACGAAATAAATCGTTCGAAGAACTCTTGATTTATTTTGCATATAAGAAGAACAGAGATACAGTAATTTGTCGTTTTGATATTTAATGTGAAGCATGTAATCATAAATTATAAAACAAAGGCAGTAGTAGATGGAAGAAGATTTATTAATCGATTTCTTGGTCATTATGGAAAGCTTATTTACTAATGAAGCCGCAGAGATAAATATTGAGAAGGGTTAAATAAATTGAATTGGTTTAAAAGTCACGTGTCGGTGAATTTTTTTGTCTCATTATGGAAGTAGAATATGTTGGGTATTTACATGAAACAATGCATATTTAACATATTACCTTATGTAAAGAAGACATATACAACTTATTATAGAAAAAAACCCTTAAGATTGGTCGATGAAGAAATAAATCGTTCGAAGAACTCTTGATTTATTTTGCATATAAGAAGTATAGAGAGACAGTAATGTGTCGTAATGTGAAGTATGTAATCATAAATTATAAAACAAAGGCAGTAGTTGATGGAAGAAGATTTATTAATCGATTTCTTGGTCATTATGGAAAGCTTATTTACTTATGAATCCGCAGCGATCAATATTGAGAAGGGTTAAATAAATTGAATTGGTTTAAAAGTCTCGTGTCGATGATTTTTTTTGTGTCATTATGGAAGTAGAATATTTTGGGTAATTACATGAAACAATACATATTTAACATATTACCCTATGTAAAGAAGACATATACAGCTTATTATAGGGGAAAAAAACCTGTAAGATTGGTCGATGACGAAATAAACTGTTCGAAGAACTCTAGATTTATTTTGCATATAAGAAGAACAGAGAGACAGTAATTTGTCGTTTTGATATTTAATGTGAAGTATATAAGCATAAATAATAAAATAAAGGCAGTAGATGATGGAAAAAGATTTATTCATCGATTTCTTGGTCATGACGGAAAGTTTATTTACTTATGAACCCGCTGAGTTCAATATTGAGTAGGGTTAAATAATCAAGTTTTTTTAAAATTAGTTTTAAATAATTGAGTGTTTGTTTTTCAATTTCAATTTTGATTTTCTATAAAGATTTTTATACGATTTTATTGAAAAGGGAAATAATAATTTCATTATCATTAAATTACTACTTTAAAATTGTAAAATAATATTCATACTAATAATTTTTACTTATTTCTTTTCCAGTTGTGACTTTTACTCATAATTCCAATAAAAGACATCGAAAAATTATTATTATTATTTTACTTCAAGGGACGATGCAATAATTACAAAATTATGTCATACATTATCCTGCAAGCAATATTCTCTGCAGAAAATTTATTTCCAATCTAAGCGAGCGAACTGCATAAGCATGCAAAAGCATTTGTTTCCTATCTTCGAACGACACCTTCCATTTGCATATGCTAATTTTTGTTGGCAATCGCGTCTCGATACATTCCTCTATCGCAGGGGAAAAAAAAAAAAGAATTATGTTTCCATGATAAATTGAAGTACATCCACAGAGGAATGTTCACTAGGAACGAAAAAAAAAGGGCGAAACATGTTCTGAAACTATGCTTTCCCTTTAGAATATTCATAGTAATTGATTAAGCAAATGTGTAAGTATCTAGAATGACATTTTTATGATTTTGAATAGCTATAATAAATAAATTTGATTATGTTTCAGCATAGAACTTAATAGCTTGAGTATCATGATATAAATTGCATAACAATGTTATTACAATATCTAATGAACGGGTGGTGTGCGTGTGTGTGTGTGGGGGGGGGGAACATGGGATCACCTGAGCTCTTCATTACACCCTTTAAAAAATTACATTTTTGTCACGAAATTGCGTTGTACAATTTTTTTTTTTACTAATATTATTTATTCTCTTTTTACGTGTATATTCTTAAAATAAAAGTTATATTTCAAAAGTTATATTTGAAAGATTCTCATCTGAGTATGATCACTGATGAAAAGTTATATCTTTATGCGTTTTGCCGTCATAAATTAAAAAGGGCCTATAAAATGTAGTTTTTGAATATACAATTATGTAATAAATTTTTTTAATAATATTTTTTCTTAAAAAATTCAATTGTATCATTTTGTTTTACTAATATTATTTATTCTCTTTTTACGTGTGTATTCTTAAAGTAAACGTAAAGTATTAGTAAAGTATTCTTTTTGAAAGACACTCAGATGAGTATCTTTCAAAAATTAGATTTGAAAGATTATCATCTGAGTAGGATCACTTATGAAAAGTTATATAATGCGTCTTACCGTCATAAATTAAAAAGCGCCTAAATGTCGTTTTTGGATAATACAATTATGTAAAACATTTTTTAATGATATTTTTTCTCAAAAAATTCAATTGTAATATTTTTTTTACTAATATTATTTATTCTCTTTTTACGTGTATATTCTTAAAGCAAAAGTAAAGTATTAGTAAAGTATTTTAAAGTAAAATATTCTCCTTGAAAGACACTCAGATGAGTATCTTTCAAAAATTAGATTTGAAAGCTTCTCATCTGAGTATGATCACTGATGAAAAGTTATATTTTTACACTTTTTTTGTCATAAATTAAAAAGTGTTAATAAAACGTCGTTTTTGCATGTAAAATTACGTAAAACATTTTTTTAATTTAAACATTAATTTTCTAGTAAAAATTCTATTTAAATAGTATTAATTTAAAATTAATAAAAGGGCATATTGCTTTTTTATTGTTCCATTCAAAATAAGACATGCCGATATAGAATTTTAGCATTTTAAATATTTCAATTGATTTTCATAAAATTTATATGCACATGTTTGTTTGTTTTTCAATTAACCCCCTATTATGAAGCTCTGTATCTGCGCTTGCCGATGAAGACAGATATAACGTACAGAAAAAAAAAATAATAACATTAAGTAATAACGAAAAAGGATTCGAAGCACCTTAATGTATTTTGTTATGTAAAAGGGACAAAGAGACATTAACTGGATGTTTGGATGTTGGATCTGAAGTATACTGGTATGGAAAATAAAATAAAGACAGTTACTGTTTGTTGTT
This sequence comes from Maratus michaelseni, assembly GCA_963931845.1. Taxonomy (NCBI): domain Eukaryota; kingdom Metazoa; phylum Arthropoda; class Arachnida; order Araneae; family Salticidae; genus Maratus; species Maratus michaelseni. The sequence continues at coordinate 94,134,285 of OZ007597.1, read as the reverse complement.
GAAAAAAATGTTATTTATTAATTCCGGTTACAGTGAAAAATATGTATATGTCCTATTTTTAAGAATAACTAAAAAATTTTTGGAGTTAAAAGTTAATGTATTGTATATGTGTAGTAGAGAAATAATTTATAAATCAGATGAAATAAAATCTTTCATAGGATATAATTTTTTTAATATTGATTGTTATTTCATATTTCAAATCATAAAATAATAGTGTCGGATTCCACTTCTCCGTCCACACAACTTCGAAATAAATCCGGTCTTTTGATATGCTGCCACCACCGATATGAAAACGTGATATCGGGCACGATACTTGATGTATATTCAAGAAAAACCTAACTCTTTCAATTAAAGTTAAAGTAACAATTTATTAACACTATTTACATTTAAACTCGGATGTAAATTATCCGGTTTAACACTAAATCAAAACAATTACAGAAAACGCTCTACGTGTACCGCTAGACTACGTTCATTTATTCAGAACCGAGATTTCTATTAATCTCACACACTCTAATCCTGCGTTCGAACTCACTCCGGTCTCAGCACTCATTTCTCGAGCAACCTTTACCCTTCGCCACCACGCTAGAACTCAACACCGGTCTCAGAGCTCAACTCTGAACGACCTTACACCTTCGCTTCCTACGTTAGAACCCCACCCTCTCTGGTCATTCTCCCTAGCACCTTTCTGTCTACGGGGCTACTGGTCTGTTTCCAAGGGTCGCTTGACAACCGTTCCTCCCTCTTGACTGATCTGTCTTCTTAAATAAAAGGGTGCACTCTCTTTCTTATCTATCAAAGACCACATTGCAATGGAAATACCTTTCATTATGTCCAAGTCGCCACCCTTCGGATTAAGATTTTCTAAAGGACGCCTTTAACGGCACACAATAGATACATATACAATACATACAATATGCTAATCCCTTAAGAATAGCTTTCAACTCTTGCAGCTGATTCTAAGAAACCTGACACCCCCCACCTTAGCGGAAAATATGCCTTTTAGGGGCTAATTTTCCTCAAACTATGTAATGTCTGAGATGAGTTCAACAGTTCCTTGATAGGTTTCTTCATTACTACAATTACATAAATATTTCAAGGTGTCTGAAAATTTAACTACTGACATCTGTAATGAACCATATACTAATTTGAGAAATACAAAAAAAAAAAAAATTACACAATATGCTAATACACTGTTATAAACACAAAATGCAAATACAATTATAAATACACAAAAAAAATAAAGTTACACTAGTATTATGTCATTTCAATGTCAGTCATTAGGCTGAGATTGCTGGAGGCGGAACTTTTTCCTTCCAGTGCTTCCTCGTTAACTTAATTGGTACATCCCTTTCCGCAATGCACCCACTTGAATGGCTAACTTCTGCCTCTGATGTCCCAAATAAATCTTCCTCTAACCAATCAGGCACTTGCCTTTCCAGGTCCTCTTTGTACGTGATGATAACATTGTACAATTTCTGCCTTATCTTACCCCTTTCCGGTTTACGACCAATCCGATTTTTCTCCATTTCTACCAGTTCTATAGGACCCATAAATAATTCCTTATTTTTCCTTAAGATTGATTTTATGTCCCCAACTTGAATATTTGTTAACCCTTTTATCTCAAATCCCTTCCTGTCTTTATTTTCCGGTTGTTCTCGGTCTAACAACAGATATTTCCTATAGTCTTCAAACTCCCCGTCACTATCCAAGACAATATCGACTACTTTATTTTTAGCCATAAATGCTCTCATTTCATCTTGATACACCAGTTTCTTACTCCCGTCCCCTAACTCAACTATAACTGCAGGTCGACATATTTCCTCTTTCTCCTTATTACTCACATTCATTTCCCTCGTTAATCGACATTCTACACATGATTCACAATATATTTTAGCTTCCTTCGCCATATTTTCCCAATAAAATGAATGCTCGATTCTTTCTAACATTTTCTTGGCCGCATGATGCCCTCCAAATACTGATGTATGGGCTAGTTTTAGAATTTCTTCCCTTCTTACTTTAGGTATTACTAATTGAGCTACCGTTTCATCTCCTAATTTCTCTTTATGATATAACATCCCATTCACAATATAATAAGACTCTCTCTCATTTTCAGCCAATTCCCAAGCTTTCTCTAAATCCTTACAACTCATTTGGGATTCCTGAAATACATTTAAACTACTTTCCGTAACTTGATTGATCCTACTTTTCTCTACCTCGGCTTTTTCCTTCTCCTGACTTTGTAAATTTTCCGATCTCGCGTCTACGACATAACGATTATTATTACCATTTCTAATCCTTTCCCCTTCTTTCACTTTATTCCTACTGTCTTCCTTACATTCCCTTTCTACCGATTCTCTTAATGATTTCTCGTTGTTTAACCCTGACAATTCATTAGCCACGTCAGGATGTAAAATTACCTGTTCCTTGCTATTATCAATTATTGCGCAAAGTACATCCTGATGAATTACATTAGTTTGACCACGTTTTGGAATAGCTAAAGGTAACTGAATTAATGGCGATTTCACTGCCTTACCAAATATCCCCTGTAAATAGATGCTACCAGCCCCTCTTAATTTTTCTGCTGGTACTAAATATTTATGAACGACGCTAATTTGGCAACCAGAGTCCACCAATCCTTTTGTTATCTTTCCATTTACACTAACTTCCACTTTCTCGAGATTATTTAACTTCTCTCCAATAACTTTAGCTCTCCAATTCCCTCTTGCTCCGATTCTTGCCATACTCGCTCCCCTTGGAAATTCTTTAATTCCTCGCACTGAGACATTATTGATACTAGCCCTTGGTTCTTGTCGGTTATTAATTTGATTACTTATCTCATTATTTCCTTTTGTACAAAATCGCTGAACATGTCCTCGTTGAGAACACTTGAAACAGATAGGCGTCGTATCATTAGGTTTCTTATATTCCGGTTTTCTACCGAAAAATGGACTAACTTCATTATTCCCATTTTGTCACCAATTACTACTAAATCCCTCATCTTTTGCCCTTCTAGAATCTTCATTATTCACATACCTTTCTTTACCTTTATAACCCTTATAAGTTACCGCATAAGATTTTTGTTTAGCATCAAAGAAATTATCACATTCCTTAGCAATTTTAGAAACTTCTAACCAATTACTGTGCTGAGTTAATCCAATATGCGTCGCGGTTTCCTCATCTAGAGTAGTTAACAACTTATCCATGACAATTAACTGATTAACCTTCTCATACGTATCTGCACCTCTAATCTTACAGTAATTTTCCCACGTTGCTATTAAACGTGACACAAATAATACATGAGTTTCATTTTGATTCCTTCTAGCCTTCTTGAAATTTTCCAAACACGCCTTCGGTGTCGGCTCGTGTTCCCTTAGAACTAATTCCTTTAACTTCTCATAACTCTCAATTTGTTCTCTAGTCGTGTATATTAGCAAATTATCGGCCTTATCCCCTAGCATATTTAGTAAAATTTCGGCCTGCTGGGTTTCCGGTACATTTTTTGTTTGGAATGCTCGTTCTAAACGGCTAAAAAACAGATTCCATCCCTCAGTCCCTTCTGGAACTTTGATAGACAAAGTTTTAACACTTTTAATCAATTTCTCTAGGCTACTCTCATGATTAGATTCTCTAGACCCATTAGAATTATTTGCCGAACTTTGAATTTTTATCCTTTCCAACTCTAACTCATGTTCCAATCTCAATTTTTCAGACCTTTCTTCTCTATCTAACTTTTCTCGTTGTACCTCCCTTTCTACCTTTTCCCGTTCTAACCTCTCATCCCTTTCTAACTTTTCCCGTTGTAACTTTAAATTTTCCTCCCTTTCTAACGTTTCTCGTTGTAACTTTCCCTCCCTTTCTACCTTTTCTAACCGCTCCGTAACAATAGTGTTAGATAATTCCATAACGGCCCCCTCTTCATATTCGTCGCTCTCCACTATCTTTTTCTTAAGCTTAAACCTGGTATCATCTTCCGAAACTTCAATCCCTAACTCTTCACATATCGCCTGAAGATCCACCCTTTTTATTTTTAGTAAGAAAGCCATACCTTCTACTGATAATTATCACCACCCTACAACAATACTTAATCACAATATCAAATTAATACTTCCTCAAATCCTACCCTCATAAGTTACCTCCACATATTATACTATTTAACATATATCAAATAAGTAATAATACAATAATAAATTTCCTTAAACAATGATACCCCACAATTTGCTTCCAATAACAAAGTAACAATAATTTCAATTTGATTAGTATGCAACACAGATTTTAAATTTATCATAAATAATAAAATACAATTTACACAATAATACTGATACGTTGCAATTTGAATAAAACACTGATGCCAATCACTACATAAAAATATCCACCTAACAAAAATTTGCATGAAATACACATAAATCTCAATAAAATATTTCAATTTCAAAATTAGTTCTCACATTAAAAAGTAAATCACAGCACTTTTTTTTTTCTCTGGGCCTTCAGTTCTTCCTTGAAGGTTATTTCAATTTAATTTAAATTCTACACAAATTTGCCTTCCTCATTTACTATCAATATTTCAAACTTAAAGCAAACAATATCACTTAATTTAAATATTACTTTAATAATAATTTAAATTTAAGAAATTTCAATTATTCCTTCCAACTATTAACACAATGCATTAATTTTAATCATTAATCTTATCCGTTTAAAACAATTAGAAAATCACTTCTAGTAATTAATATAAGATCCTTTTCTTAAAACAATAGTGTAAAATGGTTGTTAATATCTCATTTGATTTAGACCAATTATTATATTGCACATAAATTAACATAAATTATACACAATAAAAAACAGTAGGTTCGAGAATGTCAGTAGAGTAAAATGATCAAAACACCTTACCTCGTACTTTATTCGCTGGGCAATTCTCTGCTCACTTTTCCACAGGGTAAATCTTGCACTCTCGGGCCACAATCACTGCACCTTGCTTCACAATGCACAAAAAACACTACGCACAACACTACACTAACACCACCACTAATTCACTTCACTGTAATGACGATAGGCTAGCTGGCACTGGTTGTCTACGACGATAGGGCACAAACACTGCCGCTGGGCGATCCGGCACAAACTCTCTGTAACACGGCTATCTGGCACTAGTCTACAACGATAGGGCACAAACACTTCCGCTGGGCGATCCGGCACAAACTCTCTGTAACACAGCTATCTGGCACTAGTCTACGACGATAGGGCACGAACACTTCCGCTGGGCGATCCGGCACAAACTCTCTGTAACACGGTTAACTGGCACTGGTCTTCGGTGATTCAGATCCCATCGCTGCCAACATTGTCGGATTCCACTTCTCCGTCCACACAATTTCGAAATAAATCCGGTCTTTTGATATGCTGCCACCACCGATATGAAAACGTGATATCGGGCACGATACTTGATGTATATTCAAGAAAAACCTAACTCTTTCAATTAAAGTTAAAGTAACAATTTATTAACACTATTTACATTTACACTCGGATGTAAATTATCCGGTTTAACACTAAATCAAAACAATTACAGAAAACGCTCTACGTGTACCGCTAGACTACGTTCATTTATTCAGAACCGAGATTTCTATTAATCTCACACACTCCAATCCTGCGTTCGAACTCACTCCGGTCTCAGCACTCATTTCTCGAGCAACCTTTACCCTTCGCCACCACGCTAGAACTCAACACCGGTCTCAGAGCTCAACTCTGAACGACCTTACACCTTCGCTTCCTACGTTAGAACCCCACCCTCTCTGGTCATTCTCCCTAGCACCTTTCTGTCTACGGGGCTACTGGTCTGTTTCCAAGGGTCGCTTGACAACCGTTCCTCCCTCTTGACTGATCTGTCTTCTTAAATAAAAGGGTGCACTCTCTTTCTTATCTATCAAAGACCACATTGCAATGGAAATACCTTTCATTATGTCCAAGTCGCCACCCTTCAGATTAAGATTTTCTAAAGGACGCCTTTAACGGTACACAATAGATACATATACAATACATACAATATGCTAATCCCTTAAGAATAGCTTTCAACTCTTGCAGCTGATTCTAAGAAACCTGACAAATAGTAATGCCAAAATTAAATATTTATGTATGCGTTTGAAAATACAAAACATCAAGTTGATAAGATTATTATTTTAGAAAATATAACTGAAAACACATAAAAGTAATTTAATATTAAATAGTCAAAACTTTTAATAATTTTAATCCAGAAACATTTGGTCAAACTATTTAAAACTTAATATCTAGTCGCCAGAAGAAAAATCTACTGCCCAAATTGGTATTGCTACTAAAATTTAACAGTTACTTTTAATTTTAATATTTAGACGGCTTCAAAAGCATAATTTTTATGCACACTATTTAATAACCAATGAACACATGCGAGGTTTTCACACTGCATTCTTTGAGATTATTTCCTGATATGTTTTTGAACTAATTTTTAATTAAATTTAAATTTAATCAAACTAGAACGAAAAACCATGCTACAAGCATAGATTATGAAACACTTTCAAACACATCTAGAACGCTGTAATGGAACTTCTCCATTAAATAAGGTGAAAGAAAATATGTAAGAAAATAGTTTAGAAAACACGTAACACATTTAAAAATCTAGTTTTAGTAATTACCTTCCATAGTCAATAAAGTAGTCTAATTATTTTGTGCAGCCCTGTATATTATCTATAGATTTCTATATATACTACACAGCATGCTAAAATTTAGTTCAGTTTGAAAATTCCTTTTAGCAATTTTCGCCAATAGATCGAAATGCACTCGAATTCTTTCGTAAAGACAAGTATATTATCAAAATATTTTTGTACACACCACATATTAATTTTAAATTTAATTCAGGTAAAAAACGCTCAACAACTTAAAACGCAATTTCAGCAATTGCAACGCCAATGTATCTTATCCTTTGGATAGTATGGGAATTTATTTATATTCCACAAACTTCTGTTAGTTACTAAATATAGTTCAACAGGAAAATGCATAACACAATTAAAAACTACCCTTAAACAATTCACTTCCATAGTCAGTAATACTTACGAATTTCTTTATGTGGCCCTGTATATGATCAACAGAATTTATACACACCATATACTATGCAAAAATTTAGTTAAAGTTAAAAACGCACTTCCAGCAATTATCGCTCATAGTAGCCGAAGTATTTTGTGTGTCCCTGTTTATGAACGATAAATGCAATGCATACCAGACTTTTCAGTAAGAAACTTATAGTGCACCTAAGTAATGCATACAAATGTCATTATGTTTGAAATAGTGTAATATCGTTAAAAAATTCAAAGGACTTTTCCTCGTAGACCATTGTCTAATAGAATTATTTTGTGGGATCCTGTAAATAAGTAATAAATATTTTGCACCCATATTCTACGCACTTCATAAATGTATATCAATTTCTTTGTTTGAAATGGTATATCATGAAAACGATTTTTTTCCTTTTGGCCGTAATGTAATGGGATGTTTTTGACTGTCCCTGTAAACGAACTATAAATGCTACATACTTCATTTTCAATAGCGATCGTGCTATAGTAAACTTCAATAACATATAAATATTACAGGGAAATCCAAGTATATTTACGAGAGTGAGAACGCGGGCAGACAAAACGAAGTCATAAAAACTTTTCAACTATGTTGGAAAGTATTAACAAGATGCTTTAACGAAATATGAATATGTAATGTCGAAAGCCTGTTCAAAAACCTTTCGTTTAATATCTCATTCATCGTTGGGCATTTTGTATGTGCATAGAGAAAAGATTGTAGATATCAGAAGCAATACATATGATGAACGTTATTCCCAACTGATTGTTACTGGTGTCTTTTTTAACACTTCCCAACATAGTTGAAAAGTGTTTATAAATTCGACCTGTCTGTCTGTCCGTGCTCCAACTCGCGTAAATATACTCGGATTTCCATGAAATTGATATATGTTATTGGGGTTTACTATGGTAAGTTCGGTATTCAAAGTGAAGTGTGCAGCATTTATAGTTCATTTACAGGGACTGGGCAATACAAAGAATTCCGTTACATTACAGCCTATGGGAAAAATCATTTGCGATGTACTTAAATTATGTTACACTATTTGAAAGATATTGAAATTTATATATGTATCTGAGGTACACTACAAGATGCTTACTATAAAATATGGTGTGCATAGCATTTATCATTCATTTACAGGGACGCTCAAAAGATTTCCGTTACATTACCGTCTATTCGAAAAATTGATTGCGGTGTACTTTAATGATATTACACTATTTCAAACATATTGAAATTGATATATATCACTGAAGTGAAGTGCAAAATGCTTACAATAGAATAGGGTATGCATATCATTCATTGTACATTTACAGGGACACGCAAAATAATTTGGATACAGCATTGTCTATGGACAATAATTGTTGAAAGTGCGTTTTCAGTTGTGGTACGCATTTTTAGATTTAACATTTTTTTTTGCATATTACTTGGTGTGTATAAATTCTATAGATCATATACAGGGCTTCACAAATCAACACCAGTACATTTCCGTTTATTGATGGAAATTTCTGAAAGGGAATTTTCAACTCTGCTATACGTTTCCAAATCAAACTAAATTTTAGCATGCTACGTAGTATATATACAAATCTATATGTCATATACAGGACTGCACAACAGAATTCCGATATTTTTCCGTCTATTGATGTTTATTGTTGAAATTAGGTTTTTCAAATGTGTTATGCGTTTTACATATACTTTAGGTAGATATCCTCTTTCATCTTATTTAACAATGAAGTTTTATTATAGTACTAGCTGTAGACAACCCGCTTTTTTTGTTTCTTTCTGGCACATTTGTGCAGTTTTATATTTAATATTTAATACAGAAGAAGTGCATTAAAAGACAATTATTTTTTAGTTTCTTTTTTGTTTCTTTTTTTGTTTTTTTAGAACACTTTGGTCGAAATATGAAAATGCCCTATGTCGACCACTTTCAACCACCAATATCTCTCGCACCTTCACAGAATGGTCCTCGAACATTCCTGAACGTTCGAAATCCTTCCGGTCCATATGGAAACTCAATCAAAAATCAGTATATGCATGTATATATATATATGTGTGTGTGTGTGTGTGTGTGTAAAAAAAGTATATGTATGCATAAAATATAAAGAACATTTTGGTACATTCTAGAAAAATCTAGTAAATTCAAGAAGTAGTACAATCTAGAAAGGTTAAAGATTTTTTAGAACACTTTGGTCGAAATATGAAAATGCCTGTGGTCGACCACTTTCAACCACCATAACTCCCACAACAGAATGGTCCTCGAACATTCCAGAACGTTCTTGATCCTTCCAGTCCATATGTAAACCTAATAAAAAATATGTATATGTATGTATATATATATATATATATATGTATGCATAAAATATAAAGAACATTTTAGTAGATTCTAGAAAATTTTAGTAGATCCAAGAATATTTTACTATACATTTAAGAACATTCTAGTACATTCTTGAAGATGCCAAACATTTTTAGAACACTTTGGTCGAAATATGAAAATGCCTGTGGTCGATCACTTTCAACCACCATATCTCCCACAACAGAATGGTCCTCGAACATTCCAGAACGTTCTCGATCCTTCCAGTCCATATGTAAATCTAATAAAAAATATGTATATGTATGTATATATATATATATATGCATAAAATATAAAGAACATTTTAGTAAATTCTAGAAAATTCTAGTACATTCAAGAACATTCTAGTACATTCAAGAACATTCTAGTACATTCAAGAATATTCTAGTACATTCTTGAAGATGCCAAACATTTTTAGGACACTTTGGTCGAAATATGAAAATGTCCTAGGTCGACCTCTTTCATCCACCATATTTTCCACGCCCACACAGTTACCGACATGCAACCACCATAGTGCACGATGGGAGACTCGAGCCTACTACCACACACAAACACCAGTGTCTGCGCTGGATAGTTTTGGCTGCAAAGTGAAATATATGGACGCACACGGCTCTCTCTCTCTCTCTCTCTCTCTCTCTCTCTATATATATATATATATATATATATATATATATATATATATATATATATATATTTATATTTATATATATATATATATATATAGGTCCCACCTGACTAAATACCACAAATAAAATGTGTGGTTTCATCATCATATTTGTATTTAGGCATTTTGGTCACATCATCACATTTGATATTTAGTCATTTGGGACCTGAAGATTCTGTCTAAATTCCACAAATTTCATTTTTTCAATTTTTAATTTAATTTCTTCTTATTTTAAATAAGTATATGGAACCTCTATTCAGAGTGTTGGGGAACACTATTGTTGTCAATTAATTATTGCATACTAATTCATAATTTCATAGTTTTTGTTGGTGTTTCGGTAATGTTTCATTAATGGTTATATATTAGCATTCAAATTCCAAATTTGATATAACAATATTCAATTTACTATATTTTTATTTATAATTTTTTTTATTGTTAACTTGAATATTCTTTTCTAAACATGTCTATGTTTACTCAATAAATAAACAAGTTGGAAATTGTACGTCAAACGTTACAAACGAGGTGCGTTCGTACGCACGTTTTAGAATTAAATTCATGATATCCCGTGCGTGGAACGGGTTAAACAGCTAGTTAAGTATATATTTTATGACACTGTTCATACAAATATCTTAACTAGTTATATAAATATTCAGATATATATGTATCAGCTAGTTATATAAATATTCAGATCTTGATGATTTTTAATTCTGTGAAATGAATTATATCGTCTGCAGATTAATTTCTGTCATAAAATAAGTATCTCGGTCGCTTGACGATTAAACATCCATCGGAAGCTCCTCTAACAAAAAAGCACCGATTTAAAAAAAAAAATTCAAATTTCTTAATAAATATTTTTATTAATATCTCCTAAAGTTTTGATTCGATTTTAATAAAATTTGAAATGTCTCGACAAAATTCTGCAAAGATAATATATTTTAAATTGCAAACCATTTGGTTGGGTAGTTTTTGCGTTGTTATATGCGGACGGACAGACAGACGGACGGACAGACAGACAGACGGACGGACAGACGGACGGACCAAACGACGACTATAGGTGCTACGTATTTATATAATTACGAACGCACCTAAAAATTAAAGTCACATAATCTAAGAACTTTTAATGTACACTTTGATCTAAAAAATATAAACATATGGTTATATATTAGCATTCAAATTATTATGCTGCATATGCGCATGTAATTATGAATGCAAGTCGTTTATGATGTTTTTATATTATATCTTTTCATTTTTAATTTCAACAATTCATCTTGATCTATTTACTTATACATTTTGGTATCGTATATATATTTTTAAATATATATATATATATTTAATATGTGTTATACATATATATATATATATATATATATATATATATTGTTGTGAGCTCGGGGTTCGAAAGGACTGATGCCAATATATAAGAACAATAAAAAGGCTTTATTCACTATAAACAGTGCAATACCTTCACAAATATCTTCTGAAAATTACAAGATATTCAGTAATCTTCAAATCCAATAAAAGCTAAGCAAAATTTCACACAGAAACAATGCGTTCAATACGACGTATCAACGACAAAATCGATCCGAGAAACACAGTTCTCAATGCAAAGCCTCTCGTATGAATTCAATCGCAGTTGACAGACAACTAACTAACTGAACTGATGGAGGTCCTTATATAGGTTTCAGAGATCTTTCCAGATTATTCCAGAGCCTTCAGATGCTAGAAATTACCAGAAAGTGCTTTAACTTTCGATAGAGAATCAAAGCGAGAAAGGATCCCAATGTACAGGTATAAGGGGGGGTGGTTGCACAAAAAGTCGCCAAATCCGTCGCCAACTTGGCGACATTTGGCGATATATCGCCAAATTTGGCGACAAAAATAAGTCGCCAAAACCATCGCCAGCTTGGCGATAAACCCATTCCTTGGCGATTTTACCATAGACTTCCATTATAAAGATGAGGGTGTAAGGTTGTTTTCCTTGCAAACCATCTGAGGCCTTTAGCATTGAGTTACATGATGCTCAATAGGAAATACATTAATAATACTGCAATTTTCACAATAATAAAATAAAATAAATTTAAACAAATGGAATATTTACAGATACAGTGTCTCACAAAAGTGATGGGACACTTGTGCTTTATAAAAAGAAACTGCAATAAAATAAATAAACAAACATGTGCAAAAATTTTTTGGGTGTGTTTCATATTTAAAGTTAGTAACAATTATTACATAACATACATTTTGTCAAAATATTAAAATATTAATTTAGTAAAAATACAATTGTTCAGAACGGAGCAAAAAATGGCTCACATAAGTGATGGGACACTTACTTTTCCACCAAATATTTATCCAAAAATTTTACTTTTTAAAAGGTTTTAATATTTTGTTGGATTTACTTTTACTTTTAAAACATGATTTAATCTTTTTGGGATGGATTCGACTAATTTTTTTGTGATTTCTGGAGTGATTTTACCCCATTCTTCTTGAAGCACCGATTTTAGTTGTTGTTTTGAAGAAATGGTGTGTTTGCGAATTCTTGATTCCAATTCTTGCCAAATATTCTCTATGGGATTTAAGTCTGGAGATTGTGGTGGTGTTTTTATTATTTCAGGACAGTTATATAGCAGCCAGAGTCTAACGTTCAGAGCAGTGTGCTTGGGGTCATTGTCCTGGTAGAATTTAAAATCGTTATGAAGGTTCAATTTTCGTGCTGAAGATTTCAAATTTTGCTTTAAAATATCAATATACTTGTACTGATCCATTATACTGTCAATAAAAACAAGATTACCAACTCCAGCGGACGACATACACCCCCATACCATAACTCCTCCTCCACCATGTTTTACTGTTGGTACCAAGTTCTGTTTGCGAAATTCTTCCCTGGGTTTTCTCCACACCAAGATTCTACCGTCAAAACCAAATATATTAAATTTACTCTCATCAGCAAATATAACTTTATTCCAGTAATCAGAATTCTTATTTATGTTGGATTTTGCGAAAGCTAGTCTGAGTTTTCTATTCTTTTCACTTACGAAGAATTTTTTCCTGGCTACTCTACCGTGATATCCAGCAGATCGAATTACCCTTCTAATAGTCTCAGGATTAACAATTATTCCATATAATGCTTGTAAATCAGCAGCAACTTTTGAAGCACTAATTCTTGGATTTTTTTTAATATTTCGAACGATAATTCACTTTATTCCATTGGATAGCTTTGATGGTCGGCCAGGTCTTCTTTTATCCTGAATCATATGATTCTTTTTATATCGTTTAATGATATTGAAAACTGTTGAACGACTCAAGTTAACTGTTTCAGCAGTTTTTCTAATAGATTTTCCACGTTCAATATGCAAATTAATAACTAATTTTCGAATTTCAGGCGAAGTTTCTTTTCGTTTAGCATTCATGGCTACACAGAGCTAAAAAACACAAAAATTCCAAAACAAACTGGAGAGAAATACTGCAGACGATTTTATAAGTTATTGCCAATTGCTTTTAAGTAAAAATAAAACCCCAAAAAATATTTTTATTGCTTATTTCAGACGATTTTTGTTGCATATATAATGGTGTCCCATCACTTATGTGAGCTATTTTTTGCTCCGTTCTAAACATTTGTATTTTTATTAAATTAATATTTTAATATTTTGACAAAATGTATGTTATGCAATAATCTTTACTAAATTTAAGTATGAAACACACCCACAAAAAAATGTGTACATGTTTTTTTAATTTATTTGATTAGTTTCCTTTTGCAAAGCACAAGTGTCCCATCACTTATGTGAGACACTGTATATACAAAATTCATAACATTGCCCCCCTCTCGAGGACTGCACGTCCCGGGCAGTTCAACCTTTGATCGGAAAGCAAACACGTTACCAACAAATGCTATACTACTCAAAACACTTAAAGCAAACATGGAAAATAACAATTAAACACATTCATAATGCTGAATTATACAAAATATACACTTATTTTTAAAAAAAATTGAATTAAATTAAAGCATAGACATCATTACATACAAGTATTTAAATAATAACATTAATAATGATAATGCTAAGCAAAAGAAATTATTACATTAACTTATATACAAGACCATGGTCATACTAATTTACATTATTTACATTACACTATTTACAATTAATGAACTAAGTACTATGGCCATAGTATGGAGCCAGCCTGTCGTAATGAACGACTCTAGGCTTCGAACTTGGTGACTTTCGGATCCGAATTACGACATCGTTCAGTCTGTTTAGGACTGTATAAGGACCGTCCCAGTGTGATTGCAGTTTGGGAGAAAGTCCTTTGTGTCGAGTTGGATTATAAAACCAAACCTTGTCACCTTCTTTGAATTGATGTCCTGTGGCTTTCGTGTCGTACCTGGTCTTCATCTTCTCCGTCTGTATATTGATCCGCTCTCGAGCCAAGTTGTGGACGTCTTCAAATCGTGCCTGGAGATTCTGCACGTATCCCTCTGGCGATGAAGGCGCATCTGGAGGGCGACCAAACAGCAGATCACAAGGTAAACGAAGATCACGACCGAAAAGCATCTGCGACGGGGAATAGCCGGTTGTTTCATGGACGGCGCTGCGATAGGCGAGAAGAAACAAGGGAAGTTTTTGGTCCCAGTCTTGCTGGTTTCTTGAGACTAGAAGTGAGAGATTGTTGAGGATGGTACGATTAAATCTCTCAACCATGCCATCCGACTGCGGATGTAGAGGCGTCGTCCTAGTTTTGTCCATTCCGAGAAGTTGACAGAGACCCTCAATCACAGCAGAGATGAAATTTCTCCCCTGGTCAGAATGCATTTGAAGAGGGACTCCATACCTTGATATCCACTGGTGTACCAAGGCATCAGCAACCGTAGAAGCTTCTTGATCAGGGATGGCATAAACTTCAGGCCATTTTGTGAAATAGTCCATGACAACAAGGAGGTATTTGTTGCCATCAGCACTTCTTGGCAGAGGACCTAGGATGTCAAGGGCGATGCGTTCAAAAGGTGCTCCTACATTGTAGAGATGTAGTCTTCCTCGGCTACGTTTCTTTGGTCCTTTCCGAGCTGCACATGCATCGCAAGATTTGCACCATTGTTCGACGTCAGCTCTCGCTTTTCCCCAGAAGAAGCGCTCTCGGACTCTGTGTAATGTTTTCATGACTCCAAAATGGCCACCAGTGGGACTGCCATGTAATTCCTTGAGGACCTCTGGGATTCGGGATCGAGGAAGTACCAACTGCCACCGAGATGTCTTCCCATCTTCCGATTCGAATTTTCGGAACAGGACACCATTCCTGACGTGGAGAGAGTTCCAAAGAGCCCAATATTGCTTCGTCGTAGGACTGTAAGTCGAGATGTCTTTCCAACTGGGCTTCGTGCTAGAAGATTCTAATAACTCCAAGATTGGTTTGATCTCAGAGTCTGCCATTTGATCTTCTCGAATCTTCTCATCACTCCAGGGATCTGGTGGCGTCAATAGTGAAGTCTTCGTCTGGCGTATGACATATTCGGGATTATACTTGCTCTCCGCTCTGGAACAATAGCGACAGCTCTCGTGACACGGTTTTCTTGATAGGGCATCGGCGTTTCCATGCGATGAGCCTTTGCGATGCCTGATGTCAAAGTCGTATTCCTGGAGTCGTTGTATCCATCTGGCTACTTGGCCCTCTGGGTTCTTAAAATTCATCAGCCATGTTAGGGATGCGTGGTCAGTACGAAGGAGAAATTTCCTGCCATAGAGATAGTGATGGAAGTGTTCTATGGCTTTCACTATAGCTAATAACTCCTTACGAGTGACGCAATAATTCCGCTCTGGTTTCGATAAACATTTGCTCCAGTATGCTACGACTCGTTCTTGGCCATCTATTTCTTGGGAAAGTACAGCGCCGACACTTTCCTGACTGGCATCCGTGTCCACAATGAATTGTTTGTCGGGGTCTGGATAGGTAAGGACTGGAGAGGATGAGAGAGCTTCTTTCAGCCGCTGGAATGAATTGTCGCATTCTTGTGTCCATAGAAACTTCTGTTTGCTTTCAGTGAGCCTATGCAAGGGTCTTGCGATGTTGGAGAACCCCTGTACAAACTTTCTGTAATAAGTGCATAGTCCCAGAAAGCTTCGCAACTGATGGACATTTTCCGGACGTTTCCAGTGCTTTACTGCAGACACTTTTTCAGGATCTGTTCGAACACCTTCAGCTGAGATGATGTGTCCTAAATAGTTTACTTCTCGTTGGAAGAGCTTGCATTTCAAAGGGTTCAGCTTTAAATTCGCCGCTCTTAGTTTCGTTAACACTTTTCGAATATTCTCTAGATGTTCTTCAAACGTGCGGCCACCAATGATGATGTCATCTAGGTAGATGAGACAAGCTTCAAAAGTCAGACCTTTTAACACTGTCTCCATGAGGCGCTCGAACGTTGCTGGAGCATTGCAGAGCCCGAACGGCATAACTTTAAATTGCCAAAGTCCTTGTCCAGTAGTAAATGCGGTCTTCTCTTTGTCATCAGGATGGATCTCCACTTGCCAATATCCACTCTTCAAATCCAGCGTGGAAAACCATTTATGTCCTGAAAGAGTATCTAGCGTGTCGTCTATTCTTGGTAGAGGATAGCTGTCCTTCTTCGTGATATCGTTAAGTTTACGATAATCCACACAAAATCTTGTGGAGCCATCTTTCTTTCGGACCAACACGATGGGAGAGGCCCACGGACTTGATGACGGTTCGATGATGTCACTATCCTGCATCTCTCGTAAGAGCTTAGAAACCTCTTCTTGTTTTGCGAACGGCAAGCGTCTTGGATGCTGTTTAATCGGTGGATGGTTGGCAGTATCAATTCTATGACGTGTCAGTGAAGTGCGCCCTATATCACTCTCGTTTTGTGAAAACACATCCTTAAATTCCTGAAACAGTCTTTCTGCGGCATGTCTCTGTTCAGGATATAAATTTTCATTTCGTCCAATTACAGGTGTTAAGCTTGTAGGCGGCTCCGATAACGTCAAGCTCGGGTCTTTGCAAACACAGGTGACTGGAGCACAGGTTGCAAGCACTTCACCTTTCTGGATAATTCTAGACTTTTCACTTACGTTCGCAATCCTCACAGGTATCACATCTCTCGACAGATCTACCAGCGCTGATGCTATTAGCACTCCCTTTGGGCTCTTCTCAGGATATCCAGTCAAGCCATACTGGAAAATTCTTTCGTTTCCAGTTAATCCAGGTATCATCATTTCAGTCCGAGGAGGGATGATAACATCTGCCTTAGCTGTGATCCGTTGAATAGACCCGGACTCATTTCCAAGTTTGAAAATAGTGACATCTTCTTGAGCAGAGCGTAACTCATTATTCTTAAAGTCCAGTTTGAATCCATGCTCTTTTAAAAAGTCCAATCCGAGTATGAAAGGATCTGAAATATCGGCCACGTAGACTGTATGGCGATAAGCGGCGTTCCCAAACTTTAGTTTCAGTGTCATTCTTCCATGTATATCGATCTTATCTCCGGTCACAGTTTGAAGGATTACACGTGGCGGGGTCCAGGAGAGTTTTTCTTTCAGCCGCTGAGCTAGATCTTTCCGAATGATAATCACATTGGCTCCTGTATCGATGATCATATTACAGGGCAAATCATTCACACTTCCGACTAGAAAAACTCCGTTCTCGCCGCAACTTCTTGCAGAAATTTCACATACTTGAAAATGAGGCTTCTTAAGATCTGGAAACCTCCGCCCCGCAAGATGGTCAATAATCAGTTTTCTTGCTCCTCCGTTAGCGGGTGAGCTATTACCTTCGGTGCTGGGTCGTCTTGGGCAGTCGATTTGGATATGGCCTTCTCCACCGCATCTCCAGCACTTGATCTTCCTGTAAGGTTTGTTGGCCATTATGGAGTTCATCTTTCTCATTATGTCATTCATCTGCTGCTGTAAGCACTCCACAGCTCTATCCGACGTCTCAGGCAGGTTGGCTGCTCGCACAAAGTGTCGATCTTTCCTTGTAGCTTGCTGGGCTGCCTCGAATTTCAGGGCATAAACTAAAGCCCCTTTTAAGTCACTGAGATCTGCAATCCGGAGTTGTTTCTGGATCTCAAAGTCACGCACACCATCGATGAAATGCTGCAGAGCTAAACTTTCTCTAGTTTCAGTCGGGCAGTCAGGATAAGCAAGATGGGAAAGTATCTCGACATCCGTAGCAAGCTCTTGCAGGGATTCAGTGGATTTCTGCTGTCGAGATTTGAGCTGGAGTCTGCTATATTCCTTCATGCATTTCTCGCCAAAGCGCAATTCTAAGGCACTGACGAGCGTTTCAAAATCCAGCGGTTCATTTGCAGGCAAAGTCTGTAAGACGTCGGCAGCATCAGCTCGTAGAGAAGCAGCTAACTGGCAAGCCTTTGTCTGGGAATCCCATCCATTGGCGTCCGCTACGATCCCAAATTGTGTCTTAAAAACTGGCCAGGAGGATTTGCCGTCATAGGTCGAAAGTTTAATAAAGGCCCGAGGAAGCATATCTGGATACTTGAAATATTCGGAAAAGTTTACGGCAGTTATCTTCTGTTTCTTGATTTTTTCCAAATCTTTTTTTACATTCTCTATGCTTTCTTCAACGGTCTTGGCGATCTTTTGAACTTTTTCTTCTACTCTTTCTTCTACGGTTTTCGCTGTCATTTGAATTTCTTCTACCTTTCCTTCTATTTCTTGAAATCTTCCTTCAACTTTGTCTTCCACGCCGTCAATTCTGTCATTTAAAGATGTTATTTTATCCTCTATTAAGTCTTTCAACTCTCCAAGGTTGGTTGACATATCCTTTTTCATTTCATCTTTTAAGTCGCCAAGGTTGGCAGTCATTTTCTCGTCTATCGCTGACATTTCCTTCTTCATTTCTTCCAACATTTCCTTCATTTCAGCCTGGTTCGCAGTCATTTTCTCATCTATCGCTGACATTTCCTTCTTCATTTCAGCCTGGTTCGCAGTCATTTTCTCATCTATCGCTGACATTTCCTTCTTCATTTCTTCCGACATTTCCTTCATTTCAGCCTGATTCTCAGTCATTTCCTTCTTCATTTCTTCTTTCAACTCAGCAAGGTTGGCAGTCATTTTCTCATCCATCTCCCCTAATTTCTCCAATAATTTAGTCAGTTGCGCCTCCATTGCTCTGGTGATCGGCATTCAATCCCACTTCTGACACCAAATGTTGTGAGCTCGGGGTTCGAAAGGACTGATGCCAATATATAAGAACAATAAAAAGGCTTTATTCACTATAAACAGTGCAATACCTTCACAAATATCTTCTGAAAATTACAAGATATTCAGTAATCTTCAAATCCAATAAAAGCTAAGCAAAATTTCACACAGAAACAATGCGTTCAATACGACGTATCAACGACAAAATCGATCCGAGAAACACAGTTCTCAATGCAAAGCCTCTCGTATGAATTCAATCGCAGTTGACAGACAACTAACTAACTGAACTGATGGAGGTCCTTATATAGGTTTCAGAGATCTTTCCAGATTATTCCAGAGCCTTCAGATGCTAGAAATTACCAGAAAGTGCTTTAACTTTCGATAGAGAATCAAAGCGAGAAAGGATCCCAATGTACAGGTATAAGGGGGGGTGGTTGCACAAAAAGTCGCCAACTTGGCGACATTTGGCGATATATCGCCAAATTTGGCGACAAAAATAAGTCGCCAAAACCATCGCCAGCTTGGCGATAAACCCATTCCTTGGCGATTTTACCATAGACTTCCATTATAAAGATGAGGGTGTAAGGTTGTTTTCCTTGCAAACCATCTGAGGCCTTTAGCATTGAGTTACATGATGCTCAATAGGAAATACATTAATAATACTGCAATTTTCACAATAATAAAATAAAATAAATTTAAACAAATGGAATATTTACAGATATATACAAAATTCATAACAATATATATATATATATATATATATATATGTATAGGTTCTGAGATTGTTGCAAAGTGTTTCATAATCTATGCTTAACGCATGATTTTTCTTTCTTGTTTAAATGGTGATTTACAGCAAAATTTATGGGAGGTAATTGATTGAGCAAATATGTAAGCACCCAGTGGCACTTTTATGATTTTAGATGGTTTGTTCAGGAAAACATTTTTAGTATAAATGTCAGAGTTGATGGATTTTATTATGTTTCATCATGGAAATGGTTATAGCCTGGATGTTCTCATAACAATGTATCCTAGACTTATTATAATATATGATGGAGACACACATATAGCTTGATGTAGAAAATATTTTGAGGTTAGACGATGATGAAAAAAAAATGGTTGAAACACTCTTGCTTAATTTTCATTCAATTTTGCTTGACAGAAATTCGATAATTATTTTAAATTATGGAATTTTAGTTCTTTGTATGCTGAGTAAACATGAACATGTTTAGAAAAGATTATCAAGGTTATTAAAATAAATTGTAAATAAAAATGAAGTAAAATTTTTAAATCACAATTTAATGATAATGAAATAATTATTTTACTTTTTAATGAAATCTTCATTGATAAAATTAAAATGCAAATGTAAATATATATGTAGTGGTATTGGGAAAAAAAGGCAGTAGTTGCTAAAAACAATTTTATTTGCAGTTTCGATTTTTCATCATAATGGAAAGGTTTTAATAAAATTGTTACGTATGAAGTCATAGTAACAAATGTTGATTGATTTAAATTTAAATTTTATTTAATGAAGATTTATTAATTTTTAATTTTATATAAATTAAGATTTTATTAAAAAGCTAAATAATAAATTAATTATCATTAAACTATCATGCGATTTTAGAATTTTACTATATTTTTATTTATATATACTTTTTTTTACTATTAACTTGAATAATCTTTTCTAAACATGTCTATGTTTACTCATTAAATAAAAAATTAAAATCACATAATCTAAGAACTTTTTAATTTACACTTTGATCTAAAAAATATAAACATATGCTACACTTTATCTTGCAAATAATCAGGGGTCGATGCAGAATTTTTCTTGGGGTCCATTTACTGAAATTTATTTATGAAATTTATTATATTTTTGTGAAAATAAATATTTTGTAACAAAAGATGAAATTTAGCTACTCCAATTCAAATGAAGAATTTATAAATAATTTCTTCTTTAAGTCCTTCTGCTAAAGCTTTTTGGTGAACTTGTTTTGTTTGCAAATTATACATTTCAACACATTACAAAATAATATATTATGCCTATTTCATGTTTTTCGTTTTTTTCTACATATTTTTAATTCCGCATACGCTTTCTAAATAGATATACAAAACAACAAAAAATACACACGTATTCCTGGTACTTTCCAGTTCCAACGATGTCTTGGGTTTTAAAAATATTAATTGAAAAATATTTTTTTTTCTGGAAGTCCTTTCATGAATTCGCCAGGACTTTTTTTTTTCTGGGTACCCAAATATCAATTGTGTTGCCTCAGAAGCTCATCCTGCAACTTTATGGTAGATTTGAATTTTAAAAGAGGCAGAAAGGGGGGGGGGGTTGTTTTATATTATTTAGGTTTTCTCTTGATCTTTCGGTCAGAATTGAAAGTTTAATCTTTTTAAACGTCAGAAATTAAATCGACAATCACTATAACGCTTGCAGTTCGTTTGGATGGATTTCGTTTAAAAAATAAAATCATACAAATTCGAGGGTGTTCGCTGCCTAAGGAAGTAGACATTAGATTCGTTTGGAAAGATTTTCGTTTAAAAATATAAAATCAAAACAGACCGGAGCCTGCTTAAGTGCGTACGGTATATGGTGCCGGGTTCTGCGTCGATACGTCCCGCACAATTCATCGAACAACAATTCATTGCGCACAATTCATCGCAGCGTCAATTCGTCGCGGCGACAACTCATCGCAGCGTCAATTCGTCGTGGTGTCAATTCGTCGCAATGTTAATTTGTTGCAAAGAAAATATATTTGAAGGCTATGATGACAAAAGTAAGGATAATTTAGTAAAATTATTTAATGATGTAAATAATTAGTTATAGTTCTCTATATTTAAAAAACAAATTATCATTAAATAATTTTACTACATTATCTTTAATTTTATCATAATAGCCTTCAAAAACATTTTCGTTGCGCCGAATTGACACCACGACTAATTGACGCTGCGACGAGTTGACGCTGCGATGAGTTATCGCCGCGACGAATTGACGCTGCAATGAATTGTGCGCGATGAATTGTTCCGCGATGAATTGTGCGCGACGAATTGACGCGACACCAGCATGGTGCCGAAAGCGGTGGGGTCCCCACCTCTAGGTTCGTTTGGATATAGATTTTCATTAAAAAATGTAAAATCATACCTATTCGAACCAGCATGGTGCCGAAGGCAGTGGGACCCCCAACGTTAGGTTCGTTTGGTAATATTTTCGTTTAAAAATACAAAATCATTCAACACTGATTTTAGGTATATTTAAGGTTATTATCACGGGCCCGGGCAACACTGGGGGATCAGATAGTCTATAATAATAAAGATACAAGTTTGTGTGCGTCTGTGTGCTGTGTTATGGAGAGACCGCTTTGCGCACAGCCATAAGATTTGGTCAAAAGGTATCTGTATGTCTGAATATGCATTTCGTAGCCATTTTTTGGATTTTAGGACCAGAGTTTTTTTATTTTGTTTTTTATGCGATTTTGTTTTTTCGTTCTTTAGTTTCTTCGCGTTGCGCGGCGATTTTTCCACATTAGTAAAAGGGATATATATAGTTTCAACTTTTTTAGTCAAATATAGTAAATTTTGTCCCCTGCGATTTTTTAACTTTTCGCGAAATTCTTATGCAATTTTTAGCGTTTTTGCAATTTTCGACGATTTTTTTGGTATTTTTTTTCTGAAACGCAAGAACTCTCCGGTATGTTTTGCTACTGCCGAGTTCAAATTCAAGTTAGAAGAGGGAAAATCAGTTTCTATAGAAACGTGAACGACGATACAGAAAAATTGAATTTAATCTGGGTTGTAATAAAAAAAAATCACAACAATTGATTCGAAACCGGAGCAAGCGTTACCCGCACGAGTGTACGCTTCCGAAGGCAGTGGCGCCTCCCTGTCCCAGTTTCGGTTAATTCAAGGTTCGTTTGGAAAAAATTGAAAAGCAAAACTTTGCTAGTAACTTAATATAGAAGTAATTTCTAGTTTATACGATAGTAAAAGAAATTGTTTGAAGGGTTAAAACAAAAACTGTAGTTGGTGAAATAAATTTTATTTATCGTTTTTTTTTCGGATATAACGAAAAAAAAAATTTTTAATTGAAAGACGAATGTTAGAAAGAATTAAATATTTAAATTAAATATAATTTAATTCTGATTTAGTTAACTACTTTTTAATTATGTATTAATTTTATATAAATAAGATTTCATTAAAAAGCAAAATCATAAATACATCATCATTAAATTTCTATTTAAAACTTTTTTCCTATAATTTAATTTGTCATTTACATTAACAACTTGTATAAACTTTTCTAAACATATCAGTTTTTACTCACTGTAAAATAAAATGAAATCTCATTACCGAAAAATATTTACCTAAAATATGATGTAAAAATTATAATCAAACTCCGCTATTTATATTTGGAACAATAGTCTACAAACTAGGCTAAATTGAGAAACTGTATAATGCTACAATTTTTTTTTTCACTTAATACAGTACATTCTATTTACATATATGTTAATTTTTCTTCGCAGAATCACGTCTCGATATATTTCTTCACAAAAAGAAAGAAACGCTGTACTATAACAGATTGAGGGTGTATTCACACAGGAATGTTATGTAAAAAAAAAAAAAAAAAAAAAATCAAGTAAGCATAAAAACAGCGATGTATGTTTTGAGATTGCGCCTATTCTTTAGAATATACATAGCAATTGATTAAATAAACATGTATGTACTAAAATGACACTTTTATGACTTTAGGCAGGAAAATAATACCAGTATAAAAGAAAGGGTAGATAAATTTTACTATGCTCCATCATAAAAATGAAATAGCTTGAGTATTTTCATGGAACAATGCAGATTAACTTTATTACAATATGTGATGAAGTTAACTTATTACGGAACATGTATTGAGATTAGACGATGAGAAGGGAAAAAAAAATGCTCGAAGAACCTTGATTTATTTTATACATGCAATAATAATAATAATAATAATAATAAACCTCAAAGCGAATCTTTTAAGGTGGTTCTCAAATGACTTGCTCAACAACGAGAAACTTTGTGACATATTTTCTGACTCATTTTTAAACGCAAAGGCAAGCCTTACAATTGAAACGATTTGGAATCGAAATGAGTTTTTCATTTTTGGATAAATAAATCACTTAGCGAGTTATAAGCGAGTCGCGTCACGTGACGACACGTTTTTCTCTTTTCTCGCTCTGGCGCATCGGGAATGCGGTTCAAAACGCCGACTTTGACAGTGTTTTCCGAAAGAACCCCTGCCTTTACCAAAAATTGGAAAACGTGTTTCGATTACATAGTTTCTGAATAAGAACACCGGCCAATTTCATGGGTTCCGAACAAAAATGAATTAAAAATTATGTCATAAAGTAGCCAGTTTGGATTTGAGAACAGCCTTGAGACGATTTCCGCAGATCTGAGCATGCGCAGTGAGTCCTTTAGGATGATTTTATGTCGCTAAACGGTATGAGAAACCAGTTTTGTAACGGTAACGTTTCAGAGTGCTATTGGACAAAGTCCAGATGGCCGAGTGGTATTAGGCATAAGAAGGACTTCAATTTCTCTAAAGAGGGCATGCGTTCGAACCCCGCTATTCGTATAAGATGTTTCTTAGAATTTTTTTTTTGTGTGTGTTCTTATAACTTAGTTCTTAGTTCAATACTGTAAATCATACACTGTCTACCAATAAGTATTTCGACACCTGTGCTCGAAAAGATAAACAACATTTATTCACATTCAATAGTTAGTAGAGTCTTCACGAGAAGCAATTACAGCCGCAACCCGCCTCGGCATGCTTTCTACAAGTCCTTGTATGACAGCTAGTGGTGTTTTTTCCATTAGGCTTGAAGACGAAAGGTAAGTTCTTTCACTGATTTTAGACGGTTGACGCACATTTTAACTCGACGATCCAACTCGTCCCAGAGGTTTTCGATTGGATTCAGGTCTGGAGCTCTGGGCATGCCAGTCCAGTCGACCAATGTCATTGTCACCAGACCAATGGCCAGGAGGCGTTCTCCAAGCAGACGCCAGGCTCAGACCCTGCCATCCGAACGGTAGTGGGTGAACCTTGATTCACTCCAGAAAACCCGTTTCCACTGCTGTACGGTCCACTGTCGACGTGCTTTGCACCACCTTAATGGAGCGGCGCAGTTAGACTTGGTGATCAGAGGCTTATGCGCGGCAACACAACCATGAAAACCAAGCAAACTAACTTCCTTACGGATGGTATTCATCGAAACAACACACCCGGATGCCTGTTGAAACTCTTGGTGTGTGTGTGCCATTGGTTAGGTGCGGTTCTTCCGAATTTCTCTGGACAGCACCCGTCGGTCTCTATCTCTACCGACTCTGGGCATATTCCGACAATCACCGCTCACCTTCCACTTCTGAATCACATTAGGCCACTGACGATTTTGGGTAATTCAGCTTGCTAGATATGTCCCTTAAGGATCGGTCATTTCCGTGGTACCCGATGATTACAAATTTCTCGAAATCAGATAAATCTGTACTTCGTGTCATCGTGCATTATAACTGATGCCAATGTTGTTTCCGACATCATATTTAACGATGGAGCGCGTGACGTGTATCAGTACCGCAGATATCGGCATTTGCATAGGTGTCCAAATACTTATTGGTAGATAGTGTATTTTATTTCAGAGGGAAATGTTATATAAAAAAAAAAATTCTTCGTTATAATGCAGAACAATTTACTGTCCTAATTTTTTTTAATTAATGATTTTGTATTTTAAATTTTAAATTAAAAGCATTGACATGAAAAAAAAAACCGAAAATGTATCTTTGGATCTGAAAACGGAATTCTCTGGAAAAGGTTCTGGTGTCTATAATCCGTGTAAAGACAGTTAGTATATAGCTGGATCCGAACACGATTATAAATGGAGGGATTTTTATTTATTTTAACTATTGCTAACAAATATTCTATCGACATTTCAATGATGTTAGGAGCCTTTTTTCTGTGGAACATTTAAATTTTTATCGTCAAGTTTTGACGGGTACTATATAGTAAAATTAAATCGTAGAAAAAACGAAAATAGTCACTCGAGTAGGAATTGTCTTTTTTCAATTTATGTATAAAAATAAGAAGCTTAGGGGTCCTTTTCATACTGAAATTGAACTTAACTCAGAAATTTTCAAAACGAACACCCAACTGGGACATTATATACACTTCAGTACAAAAATATACATACCCCTTAGAATGTGACAATTCTGAAAAATATGTTGACTTTTGTGAAAAGAGAAAGACGTTAGATGAATGTAAATGGTAATTGAAACAATACAGAAGGGGGAAAATGCATATTTAATTAATACCATAGGGAAAAATGCAGAAAATGTGGTTTCTTGCCAATGCAAAAGTATACATACCCAGCATAAAAAAAAAACATTAACGTTTGTTTTTGTGGTTACAAACGGAAACTAACAATTACAAGGACGTTCGTGACGTCGGATGATGTCATAAATCCGACATTAGATGAATGTAAATGGTTATTGAAACAATACAAAAGAGGAAAATGCATATTTAATTAATACCATAGGAAAAATACAGAAAATGTGGTTTCTTGCCAATGCAAAAGTATACATACCCAGCATAAAAAAATACATTAACGTTTGTTTTTGTGGTTACAAACGGAAACTAACAATTACAAGGACGTTCGTGACGTCGGATGATGTCATAAATCCGACATTAGATGAATGTAAATGGTAATTGAAACAATACAGAAAAGGAAAATGCATATTTAATTAATCTATAGGGAAAAACACAGAAAATGTGGTTTCTTGCGAATGCAAAAGTATACATACCCAGCATAAAAAAATACATTAACGTTTGTTTTTGTGATTACAAACGGAAACTAACAATTACAAGGACGTTTGTGACGTCGGATGATGTCATAAATCCGACATTAGATGAATGTAAATGGTAATTGAAACAATACAAAAGAGGGAAATGCATATTTAATTAATACCAAAAGGAAAAATACAGAAAATGTGGTTTCTTAACGTTTTTTTGTGGTTACAAACGGAAATTAACAATTACAAGGACATTAGTGACGTTGGATGATGTCATTAATCCGGGATGGCATGCATTCAATAAGATTTCTAAACGTAGGTTTGTCAATTGCGTCCCAGGTTTTAAATATTGATCACGGAGCTCATTTCTGCTTTCACATTGTTTGTTGTGGGCATAGATTTTGTGAAATAAATTTGCCCACAGGTTCTCCATTCGACTGCAATCTGGGTAACAATGTGGCCAATTCAAAACAGTAACTTTTTGTTGTTTCAACCAATCACATGTACAGTGACTGCTATGTACTGATGCATTGTCGTGCTGAAAAGAGAACGTTACTTTTCTTAGTTACCGGATATACGGGATAAGCGTTCGTAATTATATATATACGTAGCATCTATTGTCGACGTCTGATCCGGCCGTCCGTCCGTCTGTCGGCATAGAAAAACGCAAAAACTACCCAACCGAATGGTTTGAAATTTAAGATATACTATGTTTGCAGAATTTTGTCGAGACATTTCAAATTTTATGAAAATCGAATCAAAACTTTAGAAGGTATTAATAAAAATATTTATTAAGAAATTAATTTTTTTTAAAAATCGGAGCTTTCTTGCTATAGGAGCTTCCGACGTTTAATCATCAAGCGACCGAGATACTTATTTTATGACAGAAATTAACCTGCAGACGATAGAATTCATTTCACAGAATTAAAAATCATCAAGATCTTAATATTTATATAACTAGCTATAGTACGAACGCACCTCATTCGACACGTTTGACGTACAATTTCCAACTTGTTGATGTTGTTAAGGCCCATTAGGAATTGTCTTCTTTCAATTTATATTTTTAAAAAAATGATAAACTGTTTATATATAAAAAAAAAAACAAAAAAAAAAACCTGTTTTTATTTTGCTTGCCCGGCCTGTTTGAAAGTTTGTCTTCATTTTGCTGGGCCGGGTACGGGCCAGTCCTGGGCTAGATTTCTATCTAGCGTTTACTTTAGCTCGGGTAAGCTTTTTGGATTATTATAACCGCGGGATTATTTCATAAAATACTGAAGACAGCGAGTTGCGGTAAAAAGCAAATGTGTTCAGCTTTAGATGTAGCTTCTAAATATATAAAGATCATTAAGGGTAGAGTCGGGGCAGATGTCCCATTGATGCGCATGATAGTCCTTTCTTAGTTTATAACATGCAAAAATTATAAACTTACGCCACACTTTCTTCTGTAAGCACTATGGGAAACTAATAATTATACAAAGGATTATATTTCTACTTCTGAAAAGTATATTTTACTTGCATATGTTAATTTTTCTCGACCAGTCACATCTTGTCATTGGCACATTCCTCTACAAGATAATGAGTGACAGTATTCACATCAAAATGGTGGTACATTCACAGTAGAATTTTAGCTGATTTATAAAACAGAGAAAAACTAGTCGTTGTCGGTCACCGTAATACTTACCCATCATGGATATGCATAATGTAAAATATTAAAATAAAAAATGTGTAAACTACTTATAAAATGCATTGCAATTCGAATAAAATCGTGGCTTGATGACGTCATAAACTTTGAAGGCTCGATTACTGAATTGCTTGAAAGAAACATCCTTATAACTCCAAAAACAATAATCCTATGAACTAGCGGTATATTGCATCTGATTAAGCGTCTCATTTCCAATTAAAATATATCTTTGAATTGAAATTTGGATGAAATACAGGGTCATGAAAAATCGAAGAGTGTGGTAAATAGGATAACAAATATCTCGGCAACTCATTATCCGATCGACTTCATTCTTTATGCAAAATTTATGTGTTTTTATTGTCTTTTATATTCACTCCTCAAAATAAACAATTTCAAAAAATTTTATACACCTTTTATCAGAACGAATATTTCGAGAGTCTGAAAAAAAAAAGTTCCGGATAATCGAGGTTACTGAAATTCAATTAGCTTCTTCCCATTATTACATACTAAGTACATACCAAATGTCAAGTCTCTATCTCAATTTTTTCGGGAGATAGAGCGTTTACAGACACACAGACATACAGACACACAGACGGACGGCAAAATTTTTTCTTCTGAAAATATGTTTTTCGGAATCTCCAGTGTCTGAAACGTGTAAATCCGTCATTTTTTTTTTTTTTCAAAACGATTGCAAGACTTACCCTATACTACGTATGATGGGTAAGTAAAAGAAAGAAAAGAAAGTACACGTGTTTAAAAAAACTGAAGCATTTTCTGAAACTGCCTTTTTCTTCTTTAGAATATTCGTGATTGCATTAGTACATACATTAGAATGGCACTTTTACGACCTTAGAAAGATAGAAGGAAAATAATATCTGTATAAAATGTTAGAGTAGAGGAATTTTATTATGTTTCATCATGAAAGTAAAATAGCCTACGGAACAACGCATATTAATTTATTACTGTATTGTGATGAAGAGATATATAATTTAATATAGAAGAAGCTATTTCGTGATTACGCGATGTTGAATCAAAAAGGTTCAAAGAGTTTTTATTTATTCTACATATAAAAGAGAAGAAAGGAACAATACTTATTTATAATGAATTTAAATTATTCAGGCATGAAAAAATAAATAAGGGTGATTTTTTCATATTTATTTATTTTTATTTTTAATAAATGCTATTTATCGATTTTTGGGTCATAGGGGAAAGTTTTTATCAAAGCGTTTATAGCAAAGATGTCATATCAGTATTAGGAGTGCAGCCATATTTGAATTACGATATATATATATATATATATATATATACAGGGTGATTTAAATCTTATCGTTCAAACTTCGTGGGGAGGTACGGAATACGTCAGGAAACCGATTTCACATAGGAAAGTATGTCTGCAAATGTACGCATGCGTATGTAGAGGGCGCTGTGTGTACCCAACCTTCCATTACGTCCTAATCATTGTTTTGACTTTCCTACAGCTAGTATTATTTCTTCTCCTATTTCCACTTCTCATTTGGACTTCCACGAAGTTTTTTACATGTTTAAAAACTCCAAATATCTCGTTAATGACCTTTATTCAACGTCCAGGCGTCAGATAATGAAGGCATTGAATAAAGGTCATTAACGAGATTTTTGGAGTTTTTAAAGATGTAAAAGTCTTTGTGGAAGTCCAAATGAGATTTGAGAATAGGAGAAGAAATAATACTAGTCAAATCAAAAGTCAAATCAATGATTGGGATGCAATGGAAAGTTGGGTGCACACAGCGCCCTCTACATACGCATGCGTACAGTTGCGGACATATTTTCCTACGTAAAATCGGGTTCCTGACGTATTGTCTACCTCCCCAAGAAATTTGAACGATAAGTTTTGAAGCACCTTATATATACATATACATCTTTAAATTAAAGATTTGGTCAGATTTAATAAAAGAACGTGTTCGTTGTCTTTTGAAGTCAAAGGTATTATATACTATATATATATATATATATATATATATATATATATATATAATTCTCAAATGCCTATACTCAAAAGTAGATGTATACTAACTAACAACAAACAGTATTAATCTGTTAACTAGAAACAATTAAATTTTAAAGTTAAACATCCAAACATTAACACTTTAACTGTAAAATTTAATTGTTTCTAGTTAATATATTAATACTGTTTATTATTAGTTAGTATACACCTACTTTTGAGTAGAGACATTTGAGAATTAATATTTTTAATGATGTGTATTTGTTGTATTTGTATTTGTGTGAGCTGCTATTGCGCCTATTATGTAATAATTTTCATATTTAAACATATATATATATATATATATATATATATATATATATATATATATATATATATATATATATATATATATATATTCCAATTTTCTTACATTTCATTGCATGTTATATCATTATTTTATAAATATTCTTCACAACTTTCAGTATTTTTGTCTGCGTACCATTGATACAATTGCTTTGGTAATTTATGTTTGCACTTGATAATTTTTATTAACTTTGTGGTATTCGATATACACTGTATCATTAACTAACTCAATTGGAGATTAGGTTAGTAATGTTGAAAGAACTTGATTAATGTGTTTTGAAATTCAAAGGTATTATAACTATATAATATATATCCCTACTCTCGTTTTTAAATCATTAATATGGTTGTGTGTAATATAACAAATGATCCAAAAACGGGCTACCACTTTCATTTTGATACCTAATGATTTACCTACTTTCTCAAAGTGGATAATTTTAATGTCAGTTACTTGTAAAAAATGTCCTGAAGGTGATATGAGGGTTCAAACAGCTAATAATCAGTCTTAGTTTTCCAAAACTAATTTATTCTAAAATAATTGATAATGACAGTTTTCAAGGGGTAGTCCAAATACGGGCTACTTAGTAATTGAACGGGTGAGTGGAAAAAGGATAACATTCTGACTCATGTAAATGTTGAGGAAACACAACAAAAATTTAAGTAAAAAAAAAAAATTAAGTTTAGAGAAATGTTCACCGATTGTAGGTCTAGTCTATGAGAGTTCATCTTATAAATTTCAAAGAAAAATACTGATTGATTAATTAGTTATTATTAATTAAACTATCTCATTTCATTTTTTATGTTTTTGGAATGATATCCTATTTCCCCTCACTCGTCCAATTTACCTCGTAATAAATCAAAAACACCAAATTTTGCTCAAAAACCTATTAAACTACTGTCTTCAAACTTTCTGTAGAAAAAAGAGCATTTTCTTCATTTTTTACTTGCAGAAGTCACAGATGTATACCTCTTTTTCCATTCCATCGCTTTCGAAATGTGCCCAACCTCCGCACTTGTAACACTGAATCCAAACTTCCTTTTTGACATCATCTGAAAAGAGTCCATCACAGAAAATACACGCTGCATTTTCGTCACCAAGTTTATTCCAAAGAAGTTGGATTATACTAGAAGTAAGACAACGTTGTTTTACGCCAGAAGTACGCAGAGACACGGTGCCACCGGATTTCTTTCAGAACCCCTAATACCTTTGAGGAGAGGGGGGTAGTGTGGCTTTTAAATTTTCTCTATTTTAATGTTTGATGGATTGTTACTTTGTTAATTTATGAAGGTCCCTTTTTTAATCCTGTGGCTGCGTCACCCTTTTTAGTGCCACCAACACCCTATTCTCTTTTTTCCTACGCCAGCCACATCCATAGGGGTCTTAGCATCCAAATTTTTATTGTGTGCCTTAAACAGCCAATTCAGGGGTCCATCTATCACATCAGCCCCAGCACACTTCAGAGCTGTTCACAGCGTTATCTTCCTTCTAATTTTACTATCATACTTCTATGGTTTATCCCCCAGACGAACCGCCAACTCGACATCGTCACTGTCGTCTGTATGGGAGGTCGTTTTCAGACCATACAGTACTTCAAGTTAATGGTCTCATCAGCTATTAGAAAACAAACATATCGACTGTAACAGGTTCTCTACATAAAGATCGGAACATCTACTTTGAGATGATATGGAAGCCACTTGCTTTACTCAAGAACCAAGATATTGAGAAATTAAATTTTATATACATAGAAAAGTTTTGGGTTCGTCAGAGGTAATTTTTTAGATGAAAACAAATCGTACCAACTCACGTGGATCAACGACCAAGGCCATCTGCTCGCTCACCACTCATGGCCCACTTCTTGCTGTTTCGAAGACACTTTGATTTTGTAAATGCTTTTTTAAATCTCGAAAATGTATTTTTTTCTGAAGTTTCTAAAAGATTCAGAACGATTTTCGGAATAGAGGTAACTCGAATAAGGTTATGTATATTTTCGCTAGCGGTTATATTATATTTTGGTTGATGAAGAAACATTTGTCTTTTTTTACAGTATATTACAAAAGGCTTAAAATATTCTTTAATCTTCTCCTTATTAGCAAAAAAGATTGTTTAAATGAAATGAAGGCATTTGGTCAAACCTCCCGCATGGTCAAACATCCACAGTTTTCTTAACTGAGAGGTCACTATATTTTTAACACTTTCCAACATAATTGAAAAGTGCTTATGGATTTGATTTGTCTGGCCGTCTGTGTGTTCGTTCGATCTCTAACTCGCGTAAATATAATCGAAATTGAAAGAACCATCATCAATCGAAATTGAAAGAACCATCATTCATCCATGAATTCATAGATGAATAAAATGGATGAATTCATGGAACCATGTATTCATGGTTGGTTCGTTTACAGGGAAACTCAAACGCATTCCGTTACATTACAATCTATTGGGGGAAAATAGCTTGCAATGTATTTTAATAATGTTATACTGTTTCAAACATATTGCAATTCGCATATATCACTGAGGCGCGCAACAGGATGCTTACTATTGAATAGGATGTACATAGCATTTATTATTCATATACAGGGACACACAAAAGTGTTCGGTTACAGTACTGTCTATGAGCAATAACTGCTGTAAGTGCATTTTCAGTTGCGGTATCCGTTTTTAAATATAACAGGTTTTTTACATATTACTTGGTATACATAAATTATATACATCTTACACAGGGCTGTAAAAAATAATTCGAATACATTTCCGTTTTTTGACTGAAATTGGTGAAAGGATATTTTCAATTGTGTGAAGTGTTTATTAACTGAACTAAATGTCCCGCAGTGGCGCAGACGATTAAGCTCGGTTCCCGTAAGATCACCGAAAGTGAAGCAGCATCGAGGAGGGTGACACTACTTGGGAGGGTGACAACCTTTCTCGAGTGCGGCTGCTGTGGGACCGTGTACGTTAGAGGGAGCTGGTGCACGTAACGTCTGTTCGTGGCTCCAATGTCCTCCAAGTTTGAAAACGATACCTCTGGGGGTGCCAATCCAGGTGCAGGTCTCTCATCTAGAATTGGTTCAAAGTTAAGAGACCAGCTCTAAAAGTCCAACCTCTCTTGAGGCTCTAGCACCCCTGCTGTCAGAGAAGTGTCATGGTACTTTCTCTGACACGACCATAACAACAACTGAACTAATTTTTTTCATAATAGTATCTATATATACAAATCGATAGATAATGTATAGAGATTCACAAAAGAATTTGAATTATTTCCTGAATATAGATGATAATTGCAGAAATTGAGTTTCCAAATGTTTTATACGTTTTCCAAATTGTATATAATTGGCGCAGCTTGTCCCCAATGGGACCTTGAGCCATTAAACCCTATACAACCAACCAACCAACTAAATTGTATACTTGAATATAATCTTTCACCATATTAAACAGTGAAGTTTTGTTACAGTATTCTGAATGTGTTGGAAAGTGTTTTATAATCTATGCTTGACGCATAATTTTTCTTTCTTGTTATATTTTTCTTTTGTCGCCTAAATAACTACAATCATTTTATTAGGTAAATAGAATTCGTGCCACGTTTTCAAAACTACTTAAGAAATTCTGTCGCAGGAGAGTAAAATGGCGTCATGAATGTGAATCTTAAAACCGTATCCTTTTTTTTCTCCTGAAAGTGTTTCAAAAATTCGAAGTTTACGGAGCTTATTGTTTCTGCTATTTCATGTTCTAGCCTTAAATTGCCTTCATTTAAATTCTGAAACGGGATACTTAAATTCCCATTTTTGAAGCAGATATCGTGTTTCAAAGTTTACCAGTAAACGGAAAAATATTTATTCTAAGATCGTGACTTATTTTGTGTGGATGAGATAGATTTTTTTGTTTAGAAAAGCATTAAAAAAAGTTTAGGTATTTATTTTAAAGTATTAAAGTAATAATAGTGTAAAGATGTTTCTATTGATTTTAACTATGAAAAAAAAAAAAAACAAGAACGAAAAATCATGCGTCAAGCATAGATTATGTAACACTTTCCAACGCTTCCAAAATAATTTTACAAATCATTACCGTTTAATAAGCTGAAAGATAACACCTAAGTAAACAATTTGGAAAACACATAACATATTTAAAAACGTAATTTCCGGAATTTCCAACATATACAATATTCGGAAAAATATCCGAATACTTTTATTCAGCCCTGTATATGATCTATAGATTTGTATATATACTACATAGGATGCTAAATTTTACTTTAGTTAGAAAACGCGTAGCACAGTTTAAAATTCTCCTTCTGGAGTTTCTGTCAATAAACGGAAATGTGTTCGCGAACTTTTGTGCTGCCCTGTATATGATCTGCAGCATTTATATACACCAAGTAATAGACAAAAAGTGAGTTAAATTTAAAATCGCGTTCAGCAACTTAAAACGCACTTCCAGGAATTATTGTTATCAGAGAGTAGAGAATTTTTTTGTGTGTCCCTGTAAATGAACGATGACTGCTATAAACACAATATTCTGTAGTAAGCCTCTTGTAATGCATCTTAGTGATACATATAGATTTCAATGCGTTTAAAATAGTGAAACATTATTTAATTAAACGGCAAACGATTTTTCTCCATAGACGTAATGTAACGGAATTCTTTTGATTGTCCTTGTAAAGTAACTATAAGTGCTATGCACACCCTATTCGATATTAAGCTTCTTGTAATGCACCTTAGTGATATAGATCAATTAAAATGTATTTGAAATTGTGTAATATCATTAAAATAAACCGCAAATGATTTTTCCTCATAGACCATATGTAACGGTATTCTTTTGAGTGTCCCTGTAAAAAAACTATAAGTGCTACACACTTCAGTTGAAATAGGGAACATGCTATACATAACGACAATAACATATAAAAATTGCAGGGCAATCCGAGCATATTTACGGGAGTTAGAGCACGGACAGACGGCAGACAAACCGAAGTCATAAACATTTTTCAACTAGGTTGGAAAGAGTTAAAAAACGATTGTAATCGTACTGGTTACAATTCACTTTCAGTGAGAAAAAAAATTAAAACTTATTTTATTAAATGATAAATTTAGTGGTTTTTAGTTTTTAACACTTTCCAACACAGTTGAAAAGTGTTTATGACTTGAACTGTCCGTCCTGTTGTCTGTCCGTCCATGCTCTAATTCCCGTAAATATACTCGGATTGCCCTGTAATTTTCATATGTTTTGACGTTTACTATAGCACGATTCCCATTGCAATGAAGTGTGTAGCATTTACAGTTTGTTTACAGGGACAGGCAAAAGTATTCCGTTACATTACAGTCAATGGGGAAAAATCGTTTCAAGTACATTTTGGTGATGTTACGCCATTTCAAACATAATGAAATTAATATACAATTATTAAGCGCACCAAAACATGATTTCTGTAACGGTGAAGTTTCGTTACAGTTTTCTGGGATGCGTTGGAATCTTGGAATGTATTTCATAATGTATGTTTCACGCATAATTTTTTGTTCTTGTTTGGAATTTAGAATTACTTTTTATGTTATTTAATTGAAAATATTTGCAAATATTTTACTTAATATTATATTTTATTATTAATTGAAAATATTTGCAAATATTTTACTTAATATTATATTTTATTATTAATTGAAAATATTTGCAAATATTTTACTTAATATTATACTTTAATTTTCATTACATTATAATTTAACAGCACAAATATTTCGTAAGTTAAGCAGCTATTTTAAGTGTTGAAACATTTTTGATTACATAGCTAATTTTACATAAAAAGTGAAAGAAATCAAATCACATAAAGCAAAATAAACATTTTTTAAATTTTACTTTAGAACTTAAAAAGTGATTACAAACAACAAGTTTTGTAATTTTTGATCAGACAAGGGGGAAAATAATCCTTCTACAGATGAAGAGTTTGCACATCAATTCATTATGAAATCTATAAATTTCAAATCAATGTTTTCAGGTTTTTCTACGCCACCCATAAAATTTCAAGTTATAAAGTATTAGTTGCACTTTAAGAGCTAGTCGGATGTGCCAATATCTTAACTTTCTTCTATCTCATACATGTTAATACTTCAGAAAACGCAAAAAAAAAAAAAAAAAAAAAAAAAAAAAAATTGCTTAAAAAAATTATTTTCCATGCATATACTTTCGTTTGTTTGCATGCATTTAAACTGCAGATATAAGCATCACATATTTCGAACAAATCCTCGAATTTCGTCATCCCTACTTTTAAAAGACTACAACCGAAATTAAATGACAATCTGTGCCCATCATGAGGATTCTAAAATTATAGGTTCGTTGAATTCTCCCTCTCTTAGATGTCTGCAACCGAAATTCCCAACTCAAAGAGCATAAAAGCGACACCTGTTGGGCAGTACACACCCAAACCTAATAAGGTTCTATTTATGTGAGTGTGTAACAGAATATGAAGTATGATTAAATTTCGTGCATTAGTTTTTGAGATATAGCTATCGCAAAAATTCTGAAAAATGCAACACAGCAGCGCCACCTGTTATACCATTTACACAAAAACCTAATCAGCATTAACTTATGCTAAGGTCTAACAGATTATGAAGTTTGATGATGATCTGTGCATTAGTTCTTGAGATATGACTATAGCTAAAATCATGTAAATCCTGGAAAATCCTGAATAATGCAGAATACACTGTAAAAAATTTTCCTGAAGGTTCCGGAAAAAAGTGGTGGCATTAAGATGACACGGCTTTTTGCTGTTACGTTTCACAACAAAGTAGTGAAACATTCCAATTTTCAATAATCAATATACTTTTTTTATTCAGTGTCTTATTTAAGCAATTAAATTTTAAAGTTTCGTATTACAGATAAAATGAAAATTCAAATAATAAAGCATAAAATGATTTAAATTAGCTACTTACTTTATCGGTTGATATCCAAATAAAGAATGGCATTTGTCTCTAAGTACCTAGGCAGCTGTTTTTTATTCTTCTTTAGTTATCGAAATTTCTAATGGAACATAAAATATGAAGCACGCATGCGCAGAATGTAGTTTACGGAAAAGTTGAAACCTCTCAAAAATATTACACGAATTATTGCCGTAATTGACGTGGGACATAAAGAAATTCAAAATTCCGGTAAAATATGC
The DNA here is from genome assembly GCA_963931845.1 of Maratus michaelseni. Lineage (NCBI taxonomy): Eukaryota > Metazoa > Arthropoda > Arachnida > Araneae > Salticidae > Maratus > Maratus michaelseni. The sequence continues at coordinate 94,096,105 of OZ007597.1, read as the reverse complement.
GAAATGTTTCAGGATAATTTCCTGAAACATTCCAAAATTTTTTTACAGTGTAGCAGCGCCACCTGTTGCGCAATTTACACTAAAACTTAATCAGCGTCAATTTATATCAAGGTCGAACACAATTTATAGTTTTATTAAATACCAAGCATTAGTTCTTGAGATAGAGCGCCCACAATTTTCTTGTCACGTACAGACACACACATCACAGACAGAACAGACAGACTCACAGACAGACTTACGAACAGACTAACAGACAGACATTTTCTAAAAGTAGTCAAATCGTGTTCAGGACCTACTAAAATGTATTAAATAAGGCATGCCTATTACATAAGGCAAAAGAGTTCTACCTACATGTAACCCTTTCAGGGGCAAAGTACATGTATTCGTAAAAAATTTTCATTCCAAATTTCTGGTGCTAATGTATCATTCAGGATTAAAATTAAGTAGTCCATAAAGGAAGGGGTTAATATTTGTTAAAGTAATACTATTAATTATTATAAAAAAATATCTTCCAAATTAACTAACACTCAAATTAAATAATCATTAAATACTTTACAATCTTCTTTTTATTTACCCATCATACGTAGTAAAGAGTAAGTCTTGTAATCGTTTTGAAAATCGAAAAAAAAAATTTGACGGACTTACACGTCTCAGACACTGGAGATTCCGAAAAACATATTTTTAGAAAAAAAAAATTTGCCGTCCGTCTGTGTGTCTGTGTGTCTGTAAACGCTCTATCTCCCGAAAAAATTGAGATAGAGACTTGAAATGTGGTATGTACTTAGTATGTAATAATGGAAAGAAGCCTTTTGAATTTCTGTAGCCTCGATTAACCGGAACTATTTTTTTCGGACTCTCGAAATATTCGTTCTGATAAAAGGTATATAAAAATTTTCGAAATTGTTTATTTTAAGGAGTGAATATAAAAGACAATAAAAAAACATAAACTTTGCATAAAGCATGAAGTCGATCGGATAATGAGTTGCCGAGATATTTGTAATCCTATTTCCACACTCTTCGATTTTTCATGACTCTGTATTTCATTCAAATTTCAATTCAAAGATATATTTGAATTGGAAATGAGACACTTAATCCGACGCAGTAAGCCGTTAGTTAATATGATTATCTATTTTGGAGTTATAAGGATGTTTCTTTTATGCAATTCAGTAATAGAAAATTTAAAGTTTATGACGTCATCAAGTCACGATTTTATTCGAATTGCAATGCATTTTATAAATAGTTTACACATTTTTTATTTTACTATTTTACATTATGCATATCCATGATGGGTAAGTATTACGGTGGCCCCCAACGACTAGTTTACAACATTTATAGTTGGAAGATTCTTCGTAAATTCATATTTGATATTCTAAAGTATCATCTCAATAAATATTTTAAAGTTTTCACTTCTAATACATTCACCATCCATTTTAGTGATACTTTATTTGGTATACTCCATTCTAGGTTACCTGTTCTCAATGTTAACACTAACGCAAAAACAAAGAACTTCAATAAAAGCAATTCACACTTAATCATTACCATTACTAACCCAGTCTTTAATAAAATTAAACTTAACCATCTCTTTAACAATGAACAATGTAAGTTTCCACTTTATAATATTAATCTTAAAAGTACCTTTAAATACTCGTTAGTATAGGGCGTAGAATATTCAATTATAATAAATTCTCAAAAAATTTCATACACAATGACACACATTCATGTAAATGCAATGAACCCCATTTAACAAAATTTATCAATGTCCACCAGGGACACATTATAACTAGGACTTCCCTCAAAGGGATTAGTCTGAGTGATATTGCTGAGAACATAAAGTTAACAATTACGATATAAAGAAGATATCAACAAGAATCTAAGTGAATATACAGCATATGATAGACAAGAGATAGATAAAGATACAACATATGAAAAATAGCAAATTAAATGATATAATTACAAAATATCATATATAAATTCATATACTGTTATGTTTTCATATGCATTTTTTTATAACATTTGGCAAATAATCTCATTTTCTTAAGCGGGAATTGCTCAAAACTTTAAAAAAAAAAAAACGCCGATCTTTTAAAACGATATTTTTAAAGTCACATAATCAGATTTGCAGCCAATAGCGTATTTTAGCAAGCGTAGTTTAGCGCAAATTTAATTCAATTTTTGCAACATTTTCTTTGTGACAAATATCTAAATAAAATATTAAAAAATAAAATATTAAATATTGAAATATTAAATCAAATATTTAATATTTGAATTTGTCGACGGGATAATAGAGAAGTACCCATTTTTTGTGATAAATAATTGTTATTGCCAGGGGGGCAAATTGTAAACAATTAATAAGCGAACTAAAAAAATTACCGGAAAAAACTTGTGGGAATCTCAAGAAAAAAATATTTGATATAAATAGCATTTAAAATCTTAAAATGGAGAAGTGGTCCGTATAAAAATGCAAAACATTATACACCTGATATAAGAATTTTTTAATTTTTTTATATTTCCGAAAGCACAGATAAAAGGGTAAAAATCCCGGAACAGATGCCATATACTCCCCACGTTGGCGCGATTTTTCCCTCGCCCCTTTGGCGAAAACTGTTTGTTGTGTTTGTTTACTTTTATTTTTTATTTTAATTCTATAGATTATTCTTATATGTATATCAATATTAATTTAGGTACAGATGTCATATACGCACCAGATTGGCGCGATTTTTCCCCCGCCAATTTGGCGAAAACTTTGTTTTTGAATATTAGTTACAAATACCATACAATAATAGCATGTAATTTTTTATTTCAATATAAAAATAAAATAACGTAATAAATGAAATAGCTCCTATTATTCAAAAATGGGAAATAAAAATAAATAAATGATAGTTTGATATAAATAAATATTGATATATATAATAAAAACAATTTATAGAATTAAAATAAAAAATAAAAGTTAATAAACAACAATTGAAACAAAATAACCGGGTTACCATGTGAGGCATAAAATTGCCATTTTGTTGCAATCGCGCCAATGTGGTGCGTATATGACATCCGCGCCTTTATTTATATCAAACTATTATTTATTTATTTTTATTTCCTTTTTTAAAATAATAGAAGCTGTTTCATTTATTACGTTATTTTATTTTTATATTGAAATAAAAAATCACGTGTACTATTTGTCACACTATTTGTAACTAATATTCAAAAACAAAGTTTTCCCCAAGCTGGTGGAGGGAAAAATCGCGCCAACGTGGTGCGTATATGACATCTGTGCATTGTTTCATTTCACATAGAGGTACTGCTCTATTATCCCGTCGACCACTTTTCATAACAAAAAACTATCGCCAAACTGTTAGATTAAACGCCAAAAATGCAGTCCCATTTACTTGATATCAGAAGCATTATACGTGTTTGTTACGTCATCAAGTGGTTTTTAACGCGACATTTGCGTGTATTTTTCATTATGTTTTACTGATTTATTAGTTATTTCATTCATTAAAATAACAATTGTGTCCTTAAATTCTTATATTTTATTTATTTATGTATTTTGATATTTCAATGACAACGTTCTCCCGTTTATTTGGCGATAGTTTTTTGTTATGAAAAGTGGTCGACGGGATAATAGAGAAGTACCCACATATGTATTGGTACTTTTATGTTAACTTGGCGCAGTTGATAAATCGCCAAATATTTTTCTCATAACATCTTCATATTGCATTCATTTCATTTAAATATAAATCTTTCACTGATTTCATTTGAAATACATACATTAAAAATACACGTCTTTCACTCATTTAATTTAAAATACACGCCTTTCACTAATTCCATTTAAAATACTAAAAAGGAAAAGAAAATAAGAAATAATGCCACAAATCGAAACCTTTTATTTAAACATCAAAGAATTGTTCCTAACATACACATGCGAAATAAAAAAGCTGCTAATGGTGTGATTTACGCCAAATCTCTAATACTAATACTACTCTTACTAATCTCTAATACTTTTCAAACAGAAAAAATTCCAGATTAACTTTCCATTTTTATTAAATTGAAATATATTTTATTGTAATGCTGAATATTAGTGCTTGCATATTTTTTTTGCTCCATGTATTCCATGAACTTTTCAATTCCGATTGTCTGCGAAAATCACCCGCCGGTGAAAATGACGTACGCACAAAATTTAGTGACGTATGTACTTTAATTGTGCTTTTTTATCTATTTTTTTTTAATATAACTTCCAAACGGTTTGACACTTATTCTTGGTAATAAATAGACGACGTTGTCACCTTTATAGGTACCTGCTGTAAAAATTTGAACGAAATCCGTTAAATATTTTTTGAGTTATGCTTGACGAAAGGTTTTAATATCTATCGTAGCTATATATGGGGCAAAGTAATACTGCGCTGTGTATGAGTCTTCGTTGCACTCAGACAACTAATAATCTAGACCAGCCGTACTCAACCTTTTTTTCTCGCGGGTCGCAAACATATATTTGTGACGTTAGGCGGGCCGCAACACACTTGTATAATAATGAAAAAATATATAGATTTCTATAGCAAATGCCGCGAACATTGTTATTTTGAAATAGTGGTATAAAACCTTTTGCTGCCAATTTTCTCTGCGATAAATATTTAACCCCAATAAGCTTTATTAGCTATATGATATGTATAAAACGTAACAATGCAGCAATTCCAAATTCTCAATAAATAAATAAATAAATAAATAAAAATCAAGTGATTTTTTTCTAATAATCTACTTTTTTTTTCTCAATGCAAAAACTTTTTTTTAAATGTAGAAATATATAGTGTAAATTAATTTTAATTTGGAATAATGTTTGTTTAGTGTTCAGGATTAAGAACTGTATACACTACTGTAGCACAAGTAAAACTATATGTAAAAAGAACTTTGATTAAGGAAACGACATTTAAAATAATTTAAGGTAATTTTAAATTAGTAATTATAAATAACAAGAAATTGTCTTCCCATGAAAATATATAAAAGAGCAGTGAAAATATTAAAAAGTTTTTATACACATTTCAATTAATTTTATAAATAGTGATTAATGATTATGTGTCTCGGGCCGCAGGTTGAATAGGGTTGACTGGACATTGTCACTAATTCTCATTTAATGCCCTTTGGCACAAAGTATCGCATTCCTTCACAGTCATAATCATTCCCTGTTTATAACCACTTTTTATTATTATTATTATGATTGATTTATTCAGTGTTTAAGCGCGTAATTCTTGTACACATCTGTTAAATTTGCGTTATATATATATATATATACATGTATTTCATTTATTAGTGAAGTTTTAATTTTGCTATCGAATATTAGATGGAAACAAATTCTAAAATATTTACATTGTTTCAAGTGCAAACGTGTTAATCTTCTTCAGTCGGGTTAATTTTAATAATTTAAAAATGGTTTAAATTTTTGAAGTTAGCTAATAGTTACTATTTTATATGACATACATTATTATTATTATTACTAGGGGATAAAGACCGGGCTTCCCAGGCTACAGAGCATAGGTAAAAACCATTTTTTTTAAACTCTAACACATATTTTCATATTTAATATAAAAACATTTTTTAGATTGACCACTAACACACACACAAAAATTTATGTGAAAAATATCCATAATGTATACAAATAAAGTTTTGAAATTTATTAAAAGTAATACTTTCGTATTAGCCGCATGTCAAAAGTTAATAGCCGAACGTCAAAAGTTAATAGCCGAACTGAAGAAATCGACAGAGATTTCGCTACTTGTATCAGTCTGTTTTTCATTCTGATAATTTCAGTGTTTTACGCATGTAGTTCGATTAAATCTCTGTTAAATGTGTATTTTATTTATTTATTTATTTATTGATGACGTTTTAATTTCGTTATGGAATATTTACTGGAAACAGATGCTGAGCACTTTTATTTTGTTTTAAAAGTGCAAAGGAATTTATCTTTTGTAATCGAGCTGCACTCGATAGAGATAAATTTTTTTTCCTACTCCTTTTTTTCCTCATGCTTGAAAATTATTTTAAAACCATAGAAAATCAATATATTGAAATACAGTTTTCAAACAAATTGAATTTGAAAGTATATTTTTTACTCTATTCAACGGTATAAACACTTTAAATGTGCGATGTTTAGAAGTTAACAAATTTGCGGAAAATGCAAAATAGATTGCTCAGGTAGTTGCCACCATCAATATGACGTCAATAGGTCTGATTATAACAGAGGCACATGGCCCGCCCGATCGTTCAATTATAAGGGGCCCCAAAATGCATTTTCAGTACTCTCTGAAAAATACACAATAAAGAAAATTTCTGTTTACAGTTGACATTAAAAATGTATATTTCACTTACTTGTCGTCACTGAACCATCTCAGTAATTGTAAATTAGTTAAAAAGAAGCTACCAAATTCCTAAAAAATGAATATTACGTCAAACATACTTATGGGAATAACTTAAATCACTATTATTCCAATTAGCATCACAATCACAAAATAATGCATTTTGTTTAAATATAAAACAATAGTGTAAAATTTTAACTGCACCATAAGATTGTATGTTATGGTTGCAATGTATTAATTTTGAAACTAGAAATTATTTTCAGAAAGAAGCCCTCAAATACTATGTGTTCCCCGGCCCCCAAATTAAATTGATCCAGCTCTGGACGTCAGCGTTACTCACGCACTGTGATGTGGATAAATCAATCGTTCATACATGCACATATTTTAGATTGAACTGAAGGCCTGTCCATTTTTATAACGCCATTTAATAAAAATAAATGTAATCCCGTATAACACAGTTCTTGATGTATTTGGACATACCAGGTATCACAAGGCCAAATTTCAAAATCTGTTGATTAATGTACTGCATCTATTATTTTATGCACATATATATGAAGACATACACCTGCAGCAGGCTGTTTCGGCGTGTGTATGCAATATTCACGCATACGTGTTTTATGCCTTTGTGCGTTTTATGTTCTATAAAAATCGCAGATCCAAAAGAATTGCATTCCAATATTAACAAAAAGAAAAAAAAAATCTATTAAAATACATCCATGAATTGCAAAAGGAAACGCAAGTGTAGTATATATAATATTTAAAAAGGCGGAATTCGGAGTCTTTTTTTTTTTTTTTTTTTGTTTTTTAATAAAGCCAGTTAATAAAATCCGTATAAATTCAGAAAAATCGGCTCTGAATGTTTTTTACATTTTAAGCATTCCAAGGCCAACTAAGACCCTTGATTTGTCTACTAAATCTACTATTTTATGCACATATATTTACTGCAGATATATCGATACAGATAAACTTTTGTTTTGTTTTAAAATAATTCTTTACTGAGTTACAGTGAAACTAAAATTTATATGAGTGCGAAATAACATAAAAGATTCACAAAGTCTAACTTTTGGAACAAAAGCAGTTTACTGCAGTTGCAATTAGATGCTGCTGATTTGTCAGATGTTTCCTTAAAAATACCTTTTGTGATACTTTTTAAACCTATAACTAGAGAAAAATAAATTAAAGTTAAACAATATATAAGGCACAACAGAAGTTATCAGGTTACTATTAAATTTACAGCTGACAATCGATAATGAGGATAAAAGTAATGTATTTGATAAATGCTACCGGCCATTCTAGGGCATTATTTAGTTTTGTCCCTATCAGCATACAGAAATGACGCAAAATTTTTGTTCATCATGACCTGGCCTCCGATTTATCCAAGAAAAACAGATGTTTTTTTGACTCGTCTGAGAATTGGACATTCAAGGATCACTCATAAACACCTCTTACTTCGGGAGGATGCACCCATGTGTCCACATTGTCATTTTGATCACCTGACCATTTATCATGTTTTAACTGACTCTCCGAGCCTCCGGCACTTGCATAGAACATATTTTAATTCATCATCACCAATCTTGACAAACCTCATTGGGGAAACACCTCATAGGACACTTTTTCATTTTTAAAAACATTCTGGCTTTTATTTTGAGATATAGTTTTTATACATCCTTCATGTTCTAGTGTAGCAATGTTGATTTGTACTTGTTTAACTTGACATCTGGATGGGGTAACCCCGTCCAGATAGTATTTCTTAGTGTATTACTTTCTGGAGGCACGGCAGTGCCTCCGCCAAGTCGAGAGAGGACAGCCGTAAGCATACTTTTCTGGAAGCAACTCAGGGCACTTTTGACCCCACCATATCTCCACGCTGGAGTATCCCAAAAATTTTAAACTTCAATTATAGAGAGTATTTGGCCCGCAGGACCAAAATTTAAAATTACAACTTTCTGTCTTTTCTAGTTCAGGCGATATATGAACTCAAACATTCGATTTTTTGTCACTTCTTACTCACTCGTTCACGCGTCATCAAAAAGATTGGGTAGATCCCGTAGCCCCAGAAACTTGACATTTGGAAAAAAGGTAGTGTTTAGGATACAAAGAAAGGAAAAATTATAAAATCCAGAAAATTCGAAAAAAAAACATTCGAAAATTCAACAAATTCCATCAAAATTGAAAATTGAAAATAATACGATCTTGTACTCTTGGAAACTTAAGATTTGGTGTGAAGGTAGTGTTTAACATCCAGAAAAAGAAAACATCAAAAACACCAAAAAAATCGAAAGCAAAATTGAAAAAATCGAAGAAATTGAAAAAAAACGAAAATTTGAAGACAATCCGATTTTGTTGCGCTAGAAAATTCAAATTAGGAATAAAGGTAGTATTTAGGATACAGGAAAAGGAAAATTAAAAAAAATCCAGAAAATTCGAAAAAAAAATAAAAAAATTCGAAAAAAATTGAAAAAATGAAAATAATTTGATGCGATATCGCTCGTATTTATAAATTAATTTGGATGAAACTAATTGTGTGTATTAAGCTCACCAATGCCTCGACCGAGTTCGTTGGCCAGCTTGGTCCGCCATCTTGTTTCAAGATGGCGGCCACGGAAAATTTTAAAACTAAAATAAATATACAAAAAAGTTAAAAAATCAAGTTTATTTTTTAATTAGGTGTTAGGACTTGATACAAGGATTTCAGAGCATTTTTTGTTTTACCTCTATCTTAAAAATTGGCTGAGTTAGAGCAGTTTGAAATTCTAGGGTGGCTGACATTTTGAAACAAAACAGCACATTACAAAAAACCAACGATAAATTTATGGTCAATAATGGTCAAGCAGGTGCAATCCCGAATGAATACTCCGTGTTATTATAACTGTAACTTTGACTTCGAAATTTTGATACGTTGCATTTTCTATTTGTTGATATTTTTGAACTATGATTTACGCAAAGTGAAATGTTGTTGTTGAAGAGGGTTTTCCATGTAAATCCGAAACGTCCAATTTTAATATGTTTTTAATGTTTTATGAAAGTGTATTGTAATGTCTGTAATTTTAATGATTTTAATATAAATTTATAAGTTTTAGTGAACGCGATTTCTCGCAAATTATTTTCTTTCATTGTTGTAATCATTTTCCCAATCATACGCATAAAACTATATATTCATATCCATTAGCGCCAAATTCTCGCCAAACTTGGCGACAATTGGCGAAATCTCGCCAAATTTGGCGACAAAAATAAGTCTTCATAAATGAAGCCAACTTGGCTATAGCTCAATAATTTGGCGAATTTCTTATTCAAATTCAGTGTAAACGAATCTTTTGTAAACGGTTTCTTTGCATTTTAACTTGCTGTTTTCGAGTAACATTAGCTAAAATTTTAAAACGAAGATATAGGAAAGCTACCTTTTCCTGCCGGTACAGGCCGGAAGACTTTTTTATGAGTTGTCGGATACAATCTATGTTTTGCATTAAATAAAGTAAAACATTGAAAAATAAATCCCACAGGATGGGGATAGTTTGTTTTAGATAGATTTTAAGATAATTGTCCTATTAGCTAGTACACCTTCCGTTATTGTTTTGTGTTATTTTCCCCGGATTATGCTTTTCTTTTCTTTTGTTTACGAATTTTGTAATAGAAAAGTTCCGCTATAGACTGGCTACGTTATAGACATTTTTTTAATAGACAGGTTCATTTTCTTTCACAGGCTTTACTCTATTTAATTTATATATGAAATATTTGTTGTTAAAAGATGTTAGCCCCACAAAAATTTTCACAGCTCCCCCTACCTTCCCGACATTACTGGCTGGTTATGGCTTGATAGTCCTTTCTAAATAAAATCATGGTGACTCTAAGATTCACTTGATTTATCTCTAAATTGAACCTAAATGATCCTAAGAAGACGGATTAAATAATTACTATATTGGCATGACAATCAGGTAACTTAGAATAAAAATCGAAAAATCAATAAGTTTATAAAAAGTCGAAAATTTGAAAATAATTCGATTTTGTAGTCCTAGAAGCTTGACATTTGGCAGAAAGGCAGGGTTTAGTACACAAAGTAAGGAAAAATAAAAAAATCCGTAAATAATAAAAAAAAAGACGAAAAAAAAACGAAAAAAAAAACCCATCGAAAAAAGGAATATAGTTTTATTTATTGGAAATTTCCGGAAATTTTAATTTTGGCTTTCTTTTTATACTAAAAAGTTCTTTTATGTTAAATATCAAGTATCTAGGGCTGCGAGTAATATCTCAGATGGATAGCACCTATCCTGGAAGCAATTGAGAGTACTTTTGACACTCCACCTCCCATAACTTAGTGCTTGCCTAGGAACCTGAAATCTCTTTTTATCTAGAGTACTTCCCAAACGAAACTAAAGGTTCAAATTTTTAATACCTGTAAATAATAGGGACAGAGTGTTGGCTTAGCGAAAATCAGTGGATGATCTCCAAAAAGAACCCAAAATCAAGAAAAGGAGGATTACTTACAAAAAGAAGTGAAATCTCATCAAAAAGTCACCTGTAAAAAATGCAGCCAAGTCCCGTAACTCATTTACCGTAAAAAGTACTGAGATCGTTTAAAGCCAAGTTTAACTATCTTATTAACTCTGAAATTTTCATTCACAAATCACCCCTAGTCTCTACATCTTTAGTTAATTATTATTTTGTGACTTGGCAATTACGCAGCACAGGGAAGGTATTACACCTTACTATGTTATGGGATGGAATTGGATAATTTAATTAAGGCAAATTATATACGCACAGGGAAGTTATTACACTTTAATATGTTATAGTATTATTTGATTAAGACTAACTATATACATCCCATTCTCGTGCTACGTAATTGCCAAGTCACAAAATAATAATTAACTAAAGATGTAGAGATTAGGAGTGATTTGTGAATGAAAATTTCAGAGTTAATAAGATAGTTAAACTTGGCTTTAAACGATCTCAGTACTTTTTACGGTAAATGAGTTACGGGACTTGGCTGCATTTTTTACAGGTGACTTTTTGATGAGATTATACTTTACTTTTCTTAAGAACTCATAATATTTGTTTTAAACATTGACGGTATCTGGATGGGTGACTCCATCGAGATGTTTTGCTCACTATGCTTTGTTTCTTTTTTGGTTTTGTTATGGATTTCTTAAATTAGTTTTTTCTTAACTATTACTTTGGCGCAGCTTGTCCCCAATGGGACCGTGCGCCATTAAACCTTATACAACCAACCAACCAACCAACCATCGTACAAGAAAATTCCTTACATTCAATCCCGCTCCTTGTCGCGTTTAACGGTGGGTCCAGCTTCGGCTGTAGATTGTAATTTTTTTATATATGACCTGGTCGTTGACCATAGTTTGTATTTGTCTTAAACATTCAATCCCGCTCTTTGTCGGGTTTAACGGCGGGTTCAGCTTCGGCTGTAGATTGTAATTTTTTAAGACCTTAATAAAGGGGACCGGGAGGGACACTATGCTCTACAGACTTCTACTAGTCTGAGCAGTCCCTCTTAGGCTATCAAATCAAATCAAACCTTTCGCGACGACTCTGTTCAGGAATTGAACAGAGAACGAACGCCGAACTCCGTCTTTGAACCGACGACAGCAGAACGCCGAACGCCAACTCTGAGCTTCTCATTTTCGACAGTGCAATAATTATTTGAGCCCAGCGGTGTCCTGTAATGCAGGGAACTTTGACTGCTATAGTATTTGAGTTTTCTAACTATCTTTGCAAACGGACCCAATCTCTACACTTTTGAAAAAATACAATACGTCTCAAAAGTTAAGGCACACACTAAAATAAGATAAATTGGAAGGAGAAATATATATAGAAAAATTCCACGATAAATACTTAAAATGTAATGGAAATGAAACATAGTAGAGATACTACAATGGTTACATCACCACTATTTATTTAAAAATGAGGCCTTTTTCATTTTAGTTACAAAATCACTGTTTCAAAACTTTAGACACCTTTTACAATTATTTACAAATGCTGGTTTGATTTCAATTAACAAACTGTTCCAACCTACCAAGTGTTTTCCCTGAGCAGTATAGCAACAAATATTTAATTTCTGTCGGTTGGTTATTTATGATGCTGAAGGCTACGGAATTTACAAAAAAGGAAAATTTAAATATTTTAAAGTTGAAATTGAAAGGTAAGCCTTTTATTGAAATGTTTAGAATTTTAAAATGTTCAAAGCGAGGAATATTATCAAGAACGTGCTAGATAAATTCGACCGAAAACCACGATGCAGGGGGTGTCGTGTTACAAGTGTTCATATTGCTCTAAAAATTGAATGATTTGTGTCAAAGAAAAATATGTCCATAAGACAAATTAAAAATGATCTCTGTGTCAATATCTCAAAAAACACAATAAACAGAGGCATAACAGAATGCAATAACTTTGTTTAAAAAAGTCTTGTAAATCCACGTCTAAATTCTCACCATAAACAGTGCAAAATGGATTGTGCTCGAATGTCCTTTTCGTATGGGGACAAGTTTTTATTCACCGTATTATTCAGTGACGGAAAGAAATGGAATATGGATGGATCTGATGACTGGAATTGCTACTGTCATGACCTCAGGAAACAGCCACTTATCTTCTTCATTAGAAGACAAGGCTGATCTTCAGTTAGGACAAGTCTCTGATTGTTTGAGGACAAGTTATTATTCACCGTATTATTCCGTGGCGGAAAGAAATGGAATATGGATGGATGTGATGGCTGGAATTTCTACTGTCATGACCTCAAGAAACAGCCACTTATCTTCTTCATTAGAAGACAAGGCTGATCTTCAGAGGACAAGTCTCTGATTGTTTGAGGACAGATTTACTTTAATGACAAATCCTCCCTGGCCATGGGAAACAAAATTGAACGAAGTATCAAAAGACACTAGAGACACGCCCACTTCTATTTGTTGGTGACTTAAGGGGTCCTAATAGGAGATTTCAGCACGACAATTCTTGAGAATCCACAACTCACATAGCACAAAACATTGGCTTTCTGCGCAAAATATTAACGTTTGAGATAGGCCAGGTTTACGCTCAGACATAAACAGGTATCTTAACCATAAAGTTGTCCTAGTGAACTAGTATTAATAAATGGCATCATATCAAAGTGTTAAATGGTATATTTTCTTCCATTGTGCTTAAACTTTGAGACACTGTATAGTTACAGATTTTTATGAGTTTTTATTAAAATTATCAGAATGTACAAATTTATTCATTTTTATATGATTTGAATAATTTCACAGAATCAAATATGTAAATAATACGTTTTTGTTTAATTTAGTCTTGTTATTTAATAACGACATCTTATGGTTGTGCTTAAACTTTTGAGACAGAGTGTACATACGATAATTTTAGGTATAAAATGTAATTTGAAATTAACACGATGAAGATATTGCGAAAATTATTTTAATAAAGAATTTACAACTAAAAATCGGTAATGAGAATAAAAGCAATATGTATTTGAGATAAATTATGAAGTAATTAAAAGTAATATGTATGGGACATCATTAGGCATCAGTCAGTTTTAGCCCTATTAATATTCAGAATTGACCTGAAATTTTTTTTCTCGTACAAGAAAAATCATAGAAACCTTCCGCAATGACCGCGTTGAGGAACTGAACCGTCTAACGACTACTCTGACCTTCTCATCTTGTGGATAGTACAATAAGTACTAGGCTCAGCGGGATTCTCTAATGCATGGAACAATAACTTTTATATTATTTCAGCTTTCTAACTATCTTTGTGAATGCAACCTCTCTTTTTTTATGCTGTAAAAAAACTGTCATTCCAGCAAATATTGTAGTGTATTTTCCACAGAATATCTCTATTTCAAAAGTACAGATTTTGTTTATGTTACCCAACATACATATCGTTTTCGTCTTCTAGCGTAAACTGGTTAAGTAATAAGATTGTTCACTATAACAAACAAACTCGTAAATACCAGAAATGCTATATATAAAAATAAAAGTGATCTTTTACAAAGAACTTTGCTTTAACTATACCGTAAATACCAGAAATTCTGTAAAGAAAAAGGGAGGCGATATCATAAAAGACATATGATCTAATCCAGTGATATTCTTGTTATATAACACAGAAAACGTCTGTTCTATACTAAGGAATTCTGATCTTTTTTAACAGGATCATCTTTTCTATAAAACGGAAAATATTGTTTCGTATGAAGTAACTCCGTTTCAATTTAACAATATTTCCTTATGGAGAAATTATATTTCATACAGAGAAAAAATTATATCAATTTAACAGGATTTCTCTGTACAAATTACAGGGGGGAAATGGTAGCATTGCCGACAGGATTTTTCCGCAAAATCAATAAAATTTTTCAGAGTGTACACTTATTAAAAACCATACATACGATAATTTTAGGTATAAAATATAATTTGAAATTACCAATATTATCAATTATGTAATTTGAATAAATGAGCTGCGACCATGGTTGCCTACACAAAAATTGTTTGTTGTACTGTTGTCTTAAAATTTGTGATCCTGGTTGTGGGAAACTTCATAATTTTTCTATTTTCAAAATGCCAGTTTATTCAATGCACTGTTTATCAGTAATCTCTTTCGGAAAACCACTATCTCAGTTAAGTAAAGCTGTTTTCAATTCAATACAAACTATAGATTTCTATTTGTGCAAAAATATGTTTATCACATTCACCACCGCACGAGTCCATATGGTCTCATGCGTGACTCCCATTCTGCACACTGTGAGACCACACGGTCGCACGACAGATTATTATGGCACAAGATTGCAAAGCCCGTGTATAGCCAACATCTACTTGATATTCTACATATGAGAGGTCGGGGCAAGAAAGTGTTAAGCCACATTTGTAAACTTCTGAGATATATCGGTTTGAAAGTTAAATCAAATACTTCGATCAAGATAATATAACATATAAGGTTTTTTAGTAACATTTGAGATATTCTGAATAACAATATGACATTACTTTAATGATATTACTATTACGTTCTTTGTAAATTAACTATCTTCATTGGAGACATAAACGTCTGGGGCAAAAACAAAACCTGGGACATATGCTGTCGCCAAGTGATCTTAGAAACAAATAATATGTAGGATATTATAATTTACAATATTAAGCAACAGATTACAGTGTTAGATTTATTTCACCAAAAATGTGGCTTGGCACTTTGTTGGCCCCGATCCCCTCATATATGTCAAGTAGGTATTGGTGCAACTCGCAGGCAGAAGTTGCTGATCGTAGGGAATCAAATGCATAAGGGGTAGTTTGGGTGGTTTCGAAAAAGTAATCGATTTCAGGCTAGAGGTCAACGTGTTATACATATAACTTTCTAAAGACTTCATGAACGCAAAAAAGTGGGTTGCCGGGCTCAAGTGTTCTTCGCGAGCATGTGGTTGCCTACCACTGCTGAATTGTATCTGAAAACCTCTACATAAATGTTTTCAAAATTTTCAATGTTGTAATTTTGTCAATTTTAAATACAATAGAATCTCGTTTTTACACTTTTCAAGAGAGGTAACTGAAAAAGTATAAGTTGATAAAAATTACAGCAGAACCACGGTTTTACACCGCAAGGGCAAACTTCCATTAGTATTTTATAAGAGAAATTTTACATTATTTAAGATTTTTTTTTAAGAAATCGGCTTTTAAAGGAGGCGAAAAATTGTATATTAAAACACTAGTGGAACTTTACCCTTGCGGTAATATGGCCCATTTAAGAATGGATAAAATAAGGAGTAAACTGCTGGAAAACGTGAATTCCGGGAACATAAAAGCGGGGTTACATTGCGTATACTGGGAGTCCCGCAGTAGCGCAGACGAATAAGCTTGATTCTCGTAAGGTCACCGAAAGTGAAGCAGCATCAACCGTGGTAAGTGCTTGGGAGGGTGACTACATCTCTCGACTGCGGCTGCTGTGGGACCGTGTACATTAATGGGAGCTGGTGCACGCAAAATCTGTTCGTGGCTCCAATGTCCTACAAGTTTAGAATAAGCGTTACCTCTGGGGGTGCCAATCCAGGTGCAGGTCTTTCATCTGGAATTGGTTCAAAATTAAGGGACCAACTCTTCTGGACGGGGCTTGTGAGTGCTTAAGCCATTTGGTAGGCCTTCCCATCCAGCTGACTCTTGACCCTTGTATACACTGGGGTGGTTATAATATAAGTATCTCTATTTATAGCTGTCTGTAGCTAGAAGGAATAACCCGAATGAAACCAAAATCGGTACACTTACTATTTGAGAAGGAGGAAGAAGAATGGAACAATAAAAAATAATTGCAATAATCGCCGACAGATGACGTTTTTGAGTGTGAAATGTAATGTGTACCGTGGAGGTGTTCCAAACCTCAATGACTTAAACGGTCGCATATCACAATATGTGCGAAGCAGCACTCCTGATGCGTTACATTCCGCAGTTGAGCACGTTCTGCACCACCTGGATTGTGCCCTCCAGCACAATGACCATGTGGACCTGAACTTGATCGGCACCGCCATGCGAAAGCGTAACCACATTCACTCTTAATTCTTTGTACTTGTATTACACATTTAATTTCACACTCAAAAGCGCCACCTGGTGCCGATTATTCCAATTATTTTTTATTTATTGTTCCAGTCTTCTTTCCTCTTCTCGAATTGTAAGTGTGCCGATTTTGGTCTTATTCGGGTTATTCCTTCAAGCTACAGACAGCTCCAAATAGATACTTATACTATAACCACCCGGTACATTTAAGGATGTTCTGAATTCCCACCTGCTATTTTCTGACATATTTTTAATTCAGTTTTGTTCGCAAAAGCATGAAATTTGCAGGTGTTCTTATTCAGAAACCATATAATCCAACTTTTTTTTCATTATTCGATAAAGCCAGAAGATCTTTCAGAAAATGCTGTCAAGTTGGCGTTTTGAATCAGATTTCCGTTCGAGACAGCGCGGGAAAGAAAAAAAAAACTATCGTCATGATACAACAATCGCTTATAATTCAAGATGCAATTCCTTTTTCAAAAAATGAAAAACACTTCGATTTCAAATCACTTTATTAATCATGTCCACGTCTTGCCTTTACATTTAAAAATAAGTCAGAAAAGTTTTGCATTGTTGAGCGGGAAAAAATATTTTTTGAGAACCGCCTTAACGAACCCATTTTTCAATTCTCTTTACATATTTTCACAAGTCCTACTACCCTCTCCCCCTCCCAAACATTTTAACGCAAGAAAAAAAAATCTGATGATTGTTACACGTTTTAAAAACTAGTCATTATCTACTGCTTAATGCGCTTGCAAGTTTAACAAAATAGAAAACGGTTTGTATCTGATTAATCTACCTCCAGGAAAAAATTACATCGTGGAATGATTTTCTAAAAGTTAATTTCGTAAAAAAAAAAAAAAATAAATAAAAAATAAAATAAAAATAAAAATCTTACTTTATCGTACGTGTTGAGTTATTAATTACTTTTAATTTATTTTTTATTGCTAAAAGTAAAATTACCAAGCAACTTTTTAACTGTTATCAAACACGGTGTTTTACATGAATTTGACATGAACTTTACAATTTACTGATAAAAAATCGATAAAAAATTTTTTTACAACGTGAGAGAAATTTGAAAAGATTTCTTAGCCACTTTTGAAGCAATAAGTAAGTAATCAGAAGGAAATAAATAAGCTGTATTTTAACAATAGATTTTTTTTTTATCGTCATAAAATTAGACTTGTATCAAACATTTATGTTAAAAATTAACCGGTTTCAGATTTTCTAGTAATTGAATGTAGAACTGATAATCAGTAATGAGAATAAAGGAATATTTAAGAAATGTTATGGGGTATTATTAGGCATCGGCCAGTTTGGCACTATTAAGGGTACACATTTTAAATATGTATATATATTTGTTGAATTAGAATTTTGAGCTTTTTTGTGATGGTTAACCATATAATTTGTAAAAAAAATTAAATCCTAAAACTTCTCATAAAGTTTTAAAAAAATTAAACTTTTTAAAAAAGTGGGGTAATTTCAAATTGTTATAACTCGGAATATTATTTGACAAATTTCAAACTTTTTTCATTTAATTAAACAGAAATATATAAGTGTTAATTATGATTCAGCATTTTTAAAAATATTAATTTTTAGGTGCGTTCGTAATTATATAAATACGGAGCGCCTATAGTCGTCATCTAGTCCGTCCGTCTGCCTGCCTGTCTGTCTGTCTGTTCACATATAACAGCGAAAAAACTACCCAACC
The DNA here is from genome assembly GCA_963931845.1 of Maratus michaelseni. NCBI lineage: Eukaryota > Metazoa > Arthropoda > Arachnida > Araneae > Salticidae > Maratus > Maratus michaelseni. Next base: position 94,077,539 of record OZ007597.1, on the reverse strand, counting down.
GAATGGTTTGAAATTTAACATCTATAATCGTTGCATAATTTTGTCGAGTCATTTCAAATTTTATGAAAATCGAATCAAAACTTAAAAAGATATTTATAAAAGTTTTATTCCTTCTATTAAATCCTACCATACGTGATCTATATGATAAAAGCGCAAGTCATGTGACTGAGGAGAACAAATACGTGCTAATCATATCTTTTCCCATATGCCAAGCGGCCATTTTTATTCAAAATTTTTTTTTCGAATAAAATTGCGTAAAAGTTACATTTTTAGAGAGACCGTTCAAAAAAATTGTTTGCTTGAGGGATGAGTTACATTAAAAAATGTATAGATTCTGAGATAACTTCAGTGGAAATTCAATTTTGAATACGAATACCTAATTTTGACATACTATTTGGCTTTTTTTTTTTTGAAATATTTACCTTAGAATACCAAACGGGAATTCATTCGGTGAACTAGTTTAGGAATTATGCAGATGTAAAGTTTTGACATGCCAAAGTTACTTCTTCTTCTTCTTCTTTTTTTTTTTTTTTTTAGTTGCAAAACATATTTCAATGCGTGTAGTTTTTTAAGCATAACTCAAAAACTACTTGGTGCAATGAAATGAAATTTTGTTTCTAAAAATCATTTCTGTAAAAATATTTATAGGTTAGAATTCATATTTTTTTCGTAAAGTAATTAAAAAAATATTTTTTTTTCAAAATTAATTTTCAAAACTAATGTGAAATGTAACTTATGCATTTTTAACAGAAATCGATTTCTATGTAGAAGCTTGAAATATTCGAATCCAAAATTGCTCATTCCGACAAACAGCTTCTGTGTTATGTTTAAAAAACCACACTCGTTGCAATGGTTGAAAATTGCACGTCAAATGAGGTACGTTCGTACTAACTAGTTTTATAAATATTCAGATCTTGGTGCAATAGCTTTTGCACTCTTATGCAAAAATGCATGAATACAAAATTTATTTTATGTGCAGATTTTCATATTATAGATATTAATTTTATTTTATTAAATTAAGTTTCAATACACTTTTACAAACAATTAATTACAATTCTGTTACTTTAAAATTATACTATGCGCAAATATCCGATACAAGACAATGTAAAAAAAAATCATTGTTATTATTTCACTGAAAAAAATGAATTATCTCGTCTGTTATTATGATATGATTGACTTCCGTAATAAAATAAGAACCTTTTAAGTTGGCAACATTTTATCTTTTGTTGACATTTACTAACAATTCCAATGGGAAACTTAAACACAGCTTTCAAAATTTCAGAATTTGAAATCCATATTTAGACTTTTTTTCCATTTAATATCTATTTCTCCGGAAACACCTATCCAAAAAACTGTCGGTAAATTATAGGATTGTTATAATTAAACAATTTTAGTATACAAATTCGGTTATTTAAATTCAGTAATATGGAAATAATATGACCCCATCTTAAATAGGACGTAATCAGCATGGCAACCTAGAATCATTACCTATCATGGGATATAATTGAATTAATTACGTATGGTAGGATTTAATAAAATGAAGAAAACTTTTATTAATATCTTTTTAAGTGTTGATTCGATTTTTATAAAATTTGAAATGACTCGACAAAATTCTGCAACGTTTATATGTATTAAATTTCAAACCATTTGTGGTTGGGTTGTTTATGTGCTGTTATATGCGGACGGACTGACGGAGCAGACGACGACTATAGGTGCTACGTATTTATTTAATTACGAACGCACCTAAAAATGAATTTGACATTAGGCGTTCCTAACTTTAAAACTTCTTAATTTCTAAACTGCTTCACCGAATGACTTCCTGTTTCGAATCCAGAGGTTAACATTTTCTTAAAAAGCCAAATATTTTGTCAAAAGTTTTTGTTCGTATTGAAAATTTCAAAATTTGATACAATTTCTGTATGAAGACCACCACCTAAGCTTTTAACATACATTTATCCCCTCGATATCTATATATTAAGACTCAAAAGAAATATACGTATATTTTAATAATTTTTCCTTACCCATCATACATAGTATAGGGTAAGTCTTGTAATCGTTTTGAAAATCGAAAAAAATTTTTTGACGGATTTACAGGTTTCAGACACTGGAGATTCCGAAAAACATATTTTTAGATTTTTTTTTTTTTTTTTTTTTTCCGTCCGTCTGTCTGTCTGTGTGTGTGTAAGCGCTCTATCTCCCAAAAAAAATTGATATTGAGACTTGAAAGTTGGTATGTACTTAGTATGTAATAATGGGAAGAAGCTTATTGAATTTCAGTAACCTCGATTAACCGGAACTATTTTTTTCGGACTCTTGAAATATTCTTTCTGATAAAAGGTATATAAAATTTTTCGAAATTGTTAATTTTAAGGAGTGACTGTAAAAGACAATAAAAAAATATAAATTTTGTATAAAACGTGAAGTCGATCGGATAATGAGTTGCCGAGATATTTGTAATCCTATTTCCACACTCTTCGATTTTTCATGACCCTGTATTTAATCCAAATTTCAATTCAAAGATATATTTTAATTGGAAATGAGACGCTTAATCAGATGCAATAAACTGCTTGTTAATAGGATTATTGTTTTTGGAGTTATAAGGATGTTTATTTTAATCTTCAGTAATCGAGCCTTTAAAATTTATGACGTCATCAAGCCACGATTTTCTTCGAATGGCAATGCATTTTATAAGTAGTTTACACATTTTTTATTTTAATATTTTACATTATGCATATCCATGATGGGTAAGTATTACGGTTGCCCCCAACAACTAGTTTTATTTTTAAAATAAAGTTGAAACTTTTGAACATTTTTTACAGTTAATGTAGTATGTTTTTTTTTCCTTGGTGGGAGTGGGGGGCTGGAATAACAAACAAATTTAAGTTCAATCTTAACACATACATATAATCTATAAATCCGCAATGATTGCATGTAAAAATATTATGTAGTTAAAAAGAAATAATGTGCGCAATTTAAAAGCAATGTATTTTTAACATTTTGAGATAAACTATTTTAAATCACTCTTTTAATAATTTCTTATATTGAAAATACCTGACAGTTTTTTAGTCATAACTAATGTAATTATATGGCTTTATGTTCGGTTTGATTTAAAATTCTCAGAAAATATTGCTCTTTCGTGTATATTTTTCTCGAAAATCGATTTAAAAAAAAAAAAAAAAAGATTTAACAGTCGTACAACCCGATAACTACACTCATGGGAATCCGTGATAAATTGTGTTCCGAGCCCTTTACCGACTATAGTCTTCACTAACATTATAAGAAGTATCGTTAAAATCATGTTTGTAGTGAATATTTAATTTTTTTTTTCATTCGTATCTGTTTTGAATAATTTCAAACTTTTCCTCTTCTTTTTCTGTCTCAATAAGTTATTTTTCATTTGAAATATACTTAATAAAATACAGTAATCTCTCGACATTGGCGGAATTAACATTTGCGAGTTTTGATTATTCGCGAATATGAAAATTCACGAAAAACGTAATACTCGCGATAATCTCACTTGATTATTCGCGATTTTTTTTATTATTATTATCTCTTTCTTTTTCAGAATTTATAGAGGTTAAAGATTTTTCCCCTGTGTTTTCAATGTATCTATTTACAAATCAATTTCAGTTGTCAACTGAAAAAGGAGAGAGTGTTCTAGGAAAGCAAAATAATAACAATAGCAGAATACTCACTGCAGCGGGATATTAGAAGTGGTAAGATAACGGCATATTCAATCTATTAATTTAAAATGTGCGGGTTCTCGTAGAGATAGAGCTGAAGCTGCTCTTAGATGGAAAATAAATGAAAGCATTCCTGAAGCATTTAGCTGTATTTAAATATCGTATTTTAATATTGTATCGCATACTGACCCACTAATACATTATCATCTCTTTGCGACAAGAGAGAGTCGAAATTACTTTATACAAAAACCTATATTTTTTAGCTGTAATTAATTATCCACTCAGTTAATTTGACTTATCTTCAATAGATAAATTTCATATTTGAGGTGGTTAGAATGACAGTGGTGTAAGTCAAAAATTTGGAAAATCGAGATAACCATATTTTCACTGAACGTATATTAATTTCTGTTCGATGTGCCAAATAAGTCATAGTTCACATAGGGGGTCGCTAGAGGGCAAAACAAGTTGGGCCACTCAATGCAATGGCAAATACAAAAAGTTTCACAAAACCCATCATTTCTCAAATCACTGAATTTTGACTTACTCCACTGCCATTCTAACTCCTTCATTTATGAATATGTGTGTACATTTAATTTCTATATATTTATCTTATGCATAACGTATTGTTATGCATATAGAGAAAGATACATATATTATTTTGTTCTTTGAAATGCTGTCCCACTTTAAATAATATTTTATAGAACGTAACTCTTTTTTAGTACTGAGAGATAGATAGACTCAACATTTGCAGATTTGATGTTCACGAGGTTCCCTTCGAACGTAACCCTCGAGAATGTTAAAGGGATTACTGTACTGAAATTAGCAGCCTTTGCAATAAAATTATTACGTTTTTGAAAGTTATCAAATAAATGCATAAAACAAATAACGAATATGCATGAGCAAATTTTTAAAATGTGGCATAAATAATAAATTTGAAAGTTTCTCTTTTTTAGGTAGATTTCGTAAGAAATACTACGTATTACTTTCTCCCCTAAGTTGGAATTTTTGAAAAATTTTTGCAGATCTACGCCGATCCTGACTCCCAGAACCCAAAACCCAAAACCACCCTAAGATCAAAACTTTATCTATCTATCTATCTATCTATCTATCTATCTATCTATGTCACTTTTTTATGGACACGATAACTCGAATAATTCTTCACAAATCTTCCAAACTCATACATAAAATCAAGGGGCATAGAATCTCGGTCAAGTTCGTTAATGGGCAAAATCGAACCGGGGGGGGGGGGGGGGTTGTGAAAACAGAAAAAAAACATAATTTCTTAATTATGATACGTATCGGATCCGTTTCAAGTTATTATGACTTCTAGGAAAAGGGCCGAAAATTTATGTATAACAAATTTTTGATATCATTAAAAATGGCCCCAAGGGGGCGGAAAGGGGGGTTTTAGAAGAAAAAAAATCACAACTTCGTCAATTCTGAAGATATAAAATCCGATTAAATTTATTATAAATCCTCTTAATATTATCTAAAACTTTTACATTGACAAGTTTTTTATAGGACTAACTCTTATAGCAAAAAAAAAAAAAATTAAAAACAAAAAAATCTCTGCTGGCTCCGCCTGCGAACAAGTTAGATTTCGAAATGAGCGGTCCCTTATGGAACCCAGCTGCGGCATCATGGCAAAAAGGTCATTTCTTCCGCAATTCCCAACAAACAGGGGTCCCATGGTCTGCGTCTTCGAAATCTACCTGTGTCTGTAGGCCGAGCCGTCAGGGATTTTTCTTTCATAAATATTTCTCTCTTTTTTCGTTCGTAATTATATAAATACGTAGCATGTATAGTCGTCGTCTGGTCCGTTCGTCTGTCTGTCTGTCCGTCCGCATATAACAGCGCAAAAACTATCCAACCGAATGGTTTGAAATTTAAGATATGTTATCGTCACAAAATTCGAGTCATTTTAAATTTTCTGAAAATTGAATCAAAACTTAAACAGATATTAATAAAAGTTTTCTTTATTCTATTAAATCCTATCGTACGCAATCTATATAATAAAAGCGCAAGTCATGCGACTGAGAAAACAAATACGAGAAAACCATTTCTTTTTTCATATGCCAGACGGCCATTTTTATTCAAAAATTTGTTTCCAATAAAATTGCATAAAAGTTACATTTTTAGAAAGTTAAAAAAAAGGGTTTGCTTGAGGATGCGTTACATTAAAAAATGTATAGATTCTGGGATAACTTCAGTGGAAATTAGGTTAACAGCCGAATATCTCAATCCATTAGAGTAAATAAACACAGGAGATTCGTTCATTATGAGTCATAAAAATATTAAACCATCATTCGCAAAGCAAGGTCTCCATGGTGAATTTTGTAGCGCTTCATTGTCACTGAAATAATAAGGATGATTTTTATACATTGTGAAACTAGTTATAAAACGAACGCACCTCATATGTCACGTTTAACGTACAATTTCGAACTTGCTTTAATATAAATTCTCGCAATCCCTTTCACACACAGGTAACTAAGCATTTTCTACTACATCTTCTTTTCTACGCAATTTTTGAAATAATACATTATCACACAAAAGTTGTTATAAAACTTAACAATACAGACATCAGTTCCATTAAGTAACAAAAAATTTGCAGACAGAGCACAGTGATTTATTCTTATTTTGAAAATTTACAGCCAATTACAAAAATGGTCCGACATATTGTGCCGTATTCTCAGCTGATAATAATCTAGTAGTTGCTTATCATTGCCGTTATAACTCTGCGAGATTTTAATCTTGGTGCAATCGCATCAATCTTATGGACGAAGCTTGATAAAAATGTAAGAATTTTATACGAAATAAAACTGTACAAGTTACAAATCACCAAGTTTAGCAGAGGTAAAAAAAGCATGTATTGATATGAACTAAGAATTTGGTAGATAATCTTGGAAACAAAATATGATATATTACACATATGTTTGTAAACAGTAAGATTATTTTATATTATAGTATTTTATATACATGTTAAGGTTTTTACGATAACACGATAAGCGTTTACAGTTTATGACGTCATCAAGCTAGGATTTTATTCGATTTGCAATGCATTTTATAAATAATTTACACATGTTTTATTTTCATATTTTATATTATGCATATCCATGATGGGTAAGTATTACCGAGGCTAACTAAAAAGACAGGCTACCGAGGTGCATTCCACTTATCTTTTTTTACAGACCGCTAAAGTGACGTGTTGCTCTTTTCGTACACCTGCATTGGTGGATTTGAGCATCACGTGACTCCCGCGGTCTGTAAAAAAAGATACGCGTAAAGCACCGCAGTAGCCTTTCTTTTTCGTTAGCCTCGGTTTAAAGTTTATGACGTCATCAAGCTAGGATTTTATTCGATTTGCAATGCATTTTATAAATAGTTTACATATGTTTTATTTTCATATTTTATATTATGCATGTCCATGATGGGTAAGTGTTACGGTGACCCCCAACGACTAGTTTTTGTTTTGGCAATAATTTTTTTAATTATGTATTTAAAAATAAATTGATTTATTTTTCATTCACTCGTACTTGATTAATTTTATTTTCTTTCTTTTTGTGTCTCTTTCAATAATTTTTCATTGGAAAAACAATATATTTTTTAAACAATATATTTTATACATATATTTTAATATTTTTTATTTTTATTTTATATTTTAATTTTTCTTTTTTACGTATTATGTTTTAAAAAGTTATAAAATAAATAAATTTTAAAGTAACGAATGTGCATAAATAAGTATGTAAAATGTGTCATAAATAATAATCTCGCACCCAGAAAAAAGTTTTGTTGAATCAACAAAAATTTGGTTGACCCAACAAAACTTTTTGTTTAAATATAGGTCAATGGAAATTTTGTATAAATCAACAAAAAAATTTTTTTTTGTAATTCCAAAAACAAATTTTGTATCGTCAGCAAAAAATGTTTTGTTAATTCAAGTAAAATGGTTCAATTTTACTTGAATTTTGCTAAAGCAATCAAAATGTACTCAACAAAACATGTTTTGTAGTTTTAATCAATTCCTTTTTCTGGGTGTGAAACTATTTCTGACACACACATATATATACATATATATTGTGTGTGTATGCATTAGAGATGAATTCGGATTATTTTTTCTAAGCCCGAGCCCGACGATTTGAAAACAGAACCCGAAAAATTTTGTATCCAGATAGCTCGAGCCCATTACCGAAGGTACGCAATAGAAAATTGCTAATAACATTTTAAAATTGTTTCAAGATTACTTTTTTCATTTAAAAATATCTTATTACATAGATATAAATATTAAACATAAATACTCCCTCAAGACAGCTCGAGCCTCTTTCGGGCGTCTCATCTCTAGTGTACATGTGTGCATGTTGCAACCCTTTTTAGAGTAAATAGTTGTCTTCAATCCATTTTCTTTCTAAGATACTTTTTTGAACATGCCATTATCACACAAAAGTTGTTATAAAACTTAATAATATAAGAGTAAAAAATGTGCAGACGGGGCGCAGTGATTTATCTCCACTTCGAAAATTTACAGCCAATTACAAAAGTGGTCCTCGATATTGTTCCGTATTTTCAGCTGATTCTAATCTGGTCGATGTTTATCAATGTCATTATAACTCTCCAATATATATTTTTTATTAGCTCTCCAATATTTGAATCATGGTACAATCGCGTCCAATTTTTGGTCAGATCTTGATAAAAGCATAGAAATTTACTAGAAATAAAGTTGTACAAGCTGTAAATCACCAAAGTTTCTTGCGGAAAGAAATCATGTGTACTAGTATCAAATGCAAAATTGATGAATAATTCGTGGTGATAAAAATATGATAGATTGCAGATATGTATGCAAACATTAAAATAAGTTTATATTTTAGTTTTGTTATGTGCTAAGACGTTTTTGATAAGACTAATTACAGTCCTTTCATTTGTAACGATATTTTTGTGAAATTTTAACTTTTTGATGATTTTTTTTTGTGGCTTTTATCTTTTTTAGTTTTTGCTGCAGTTTTTTTTTGTAAGTGTATTAAAAACAAATAATTAATTAATTTAAAAGGCAAATAATAATTATTTTTTATTTAATCTACTTTGAGTTATAACTGGTTTTTTTTTCTCGTTTGCTCTCAGTTCTTTTTCACTGAAAATCTATATTATAAAACAAAAATCTGTCCGTCAGTAACGCTGACATCATATTGACGATGGCAACAACCTGAACAAGATATTTCAATTTTATGCAAATTTATTGACTTCTGAACATTTCACAGTTACAATTCTCACACCGCCGAATAGGCGAAGAAATGTACCTTCAAATGCAATTTCTTTAAAAACTTTGTTTAAAAAAAAATCTTTTTCTATCACGTGCAGTCCGCGTAACGAAGATGGACACGTTTGCAGATAAAACAATGAAAAAATTCAGTTCCAGCTAATATTCCATAACGAAATTAAAACTTCATCAATAATTAAATAAAAGAATAATATAGATAAAACACAAATGAAAGATATATATAATAAAAAAAAAAGAAAATCATTGACGGCTCGGCCTACAGGCACAGGTAGATTTCGAAGTCGCTGACCATGGAGCGCCTGTTTGTTGGTAATTGTGGAAGAAATGACCTTTTTGCCATGATGCGGCAGTTGGAACCGCCCACTTTGAAACCTAACTTGTTTGCAGGCGAAGCTGGCAGGGATTTTGTTTGTTTTTATTTTTTTTCCTATAAGGGTTGGTCCTATAAAAAACTTGTCAGTATAAAAGTTTTAGATAATATTAAGAGGATTTATAATAAATTTAAGCGGATTTGATATCTTGTGAATTGACAAAGTTATGTTTTTTTTCTTCTAAAACCCCTCTTTCCCTCCTCCCCTCTTTGGGGCCATTTTTAATTATATCAAAAATCTGTCATACATAAATTTTCGGCCCTTTTCCCAGAAGTAATAATAACTTTAAACGGAATCGATACGTATCATAATTAAGAAATTACGGGGTTTTTTCTGTTTTCACAAAAAGCCCCCTCATCCCCCCCTCCCCTGGTTCGATTTTGCCCATTAACGAGCTCGACCGAGATTTTATGCCCCTTGATTTTACGTATTAGTTTTGAAGAGATTTGTGCAGAATTATTGAAGCTATCGTGTCCATAAAAAAGTGACACAGATAGATAGATAGATAAAGTTTTGAACTGGAGGTGGTTTTGGGTTCTGGGAGTCATGATCGACGTAGATCTGCAAAAAAGGTTTCAAAAATTCCAACTTAGGGGAGAATGCAATAGGTACTATTTCTTACGAAATCTACCTAAAAGCGCTTACACACTAAAATAATCAGAATGAAAAAGATTGTTTTTAAATAGTGAAATCTTTGGCGATTTCTTTGGCTATTAACCGCTGACATGCGGCTAATACGAAAGTATCGTTTTTAAAACATTTCAAAACTTTATTTGAATTGATAATTGATATTTTCCATATAAAAATGCTTTCCGGTGTTGTTAGCGGCCAATCTAAAGAAATATATTAAATGTAAACAAGAACGAAAAATCATGCGTCAAGCATAGATTATGGAACACTTTCCAACGCTTCCAAAATAATTTTACAAATCATACCGTTTAATAAGCTAAAAGATAACATCTCAGTAATCCGAATACTTTTATTCAGCCCTGTATAGGATCTATAGATTTGTATATATACTGCATAGGATGTTAAATTTTAGTTCAGTTAGGAAACGCGTAGCACAGTTTAAAATTCTCCGTCTGGAGTTAAATAATACGGAAATGTGTTCGCGAACTTTTGTGCGTCCCTGTAAATGAACGATGACTGCTGTACACACACTATTCTGCAGTAAGCCTCTTGAAATACACCTTAGTGATCTATATAAATTTCAATGCGTTTAAAATAGGGAAACATTATTTAAATAAACCGCAGACGATTTTTCTCCATAGACGTCATGTAACGGAATTCTTTTGACTGTCCCTGTATAGTAACTATAAGTGGTATGCACACCCTATTCCATATTAAGCTTCTTCTAATGCACCTTAGTGATCTATATAAATTTCAATGCGTTTAAAATAGTGAAACATTATTTAAATAAACCGCAAATGATTTTTCCCCATAGACCGCAATGTAACGGAATTCTTTTGAGTGTCCCTGTAAAAAAACTATAAGTGCTACACACTTCCGTTGAAATAGGGAACATGCTATAGATAACGACTATAACATATAAAAATTGCAGAGCAATCCGACCATATTTACGAGAGTTAGAGCACGGACAGACGGACAGACGGCAGACGGCCATAGGGCCAGACAAACCGAAGTCATAAACACTTTTCAACTAGGTTGGAAAGTGTTAAAAATATATTAGAGTTATTAACCACTTAATTGTTTTGCCCGAACGCCGCCGCCCGGAGAAAAAGAGTTTGCGTACTTCATTACTAAAAGCTTTTGGATATCACTAATGTTTGACTGTAATCTTTGCTTTATTAATTAGCAGACACTTGTCGATTTTTATAACGCAACTATTTTAGTAAGGAAAAATTGGTGTTTTGTCGCTATTTTTAGTTTACTGTGTCAAAAAAAAAATTGTTAAGCGGTTAATTAAGAAAAAATTCAACTATTATGTATACACCGAGTAGTATGTTCTGTAACTAAGGAAACTCGGGCTGGATCCCTGTTATAATTAATTGTTTAAATTAATTATTTGCAAAAAATTTAAAATGTTATACAATAAATTCATTCAAAAGTAGCGAAAAAACATAAATAAATCTATAAAATGATGCGTCATAAATAATAACTTTGGAAGTATCTCTTGGACATATTTATGTGCACTTTTAGGTAGCTTTCAATACAAAAAAGTATAAGGCTACCTATTGCAGCCGTTCGGAGGAAAGCAGTTCCGGAAAATTTCGATATATTTTCACCGATCATGACCCCCAGACCCCAAAACCACCCTCCGTTCAAATGTTGATTTATATATATATCTGACCTATGTCATACGATAACACTCGTATTTATAAATCAATTTTGATGAAACTAATTGTGTGTATTAAGCTCACCAATGTCTCGACCGAGTTCGTTGGCCAGCTTGGTCCGCCATTTTGTTTCAAGATGGCGGCCACTTAAAAATTTAAAACTAAAATAAATATACAAAAAAGTTAAAAATTCAAATTTATTTTTTAATTTAGTGCTAGGCCTTGATACGAGGAATCTAGAGCATTTTTTGGTTTACCTCTATCTTAAAAAATGGCTGAGATAGAGCAGTTTGAAATTCTAGGGTGACTGATATTTTGAAACAAAACAGCACATTAACGCGATTACTCGCAAATTATTTTCTTTCATTGTTGTAATAATTTTCCCAATCATACGCATAAAACTATATATTCATATCCGTTAGCACCAAATTCTCGCCAAAATTGGCGACATTTGGCGACCAAAATAAGTCTTCATAAATGAACCCAATTTGGCTATTGCTCAATAATTTGGCGAATTTCTTATTCAAATTCAGTATTAAGGAATGTTTTTTTAAAAGTTTCTTTGCATTTTAACTTGCTGTTTTCGTGTAACATTAGCTAAAATTTTAAAACGAAGATATAGGAAAGCTACCTTTTCCTCCCGGTACAGGCCGGAAGGACTTTTTTCTCTTGCGTGCGTGCAGGTGTGTCACAACTCCTTCCACGTACAAGTAAATAAGAGCCTTCTATAGTCCATCTTCTTTTTTTAGGTAATTTTTTTAACTGCACCTTATCGCAGAAAGTTGTCATAAACTTGATAATTCAGACGTCATTTTCACAAAATTACAAAAAACATACAGACTGGGCGCAATGATTTATCCTCACTTCGAAAATTTACAGCCAATTACAGAAATGGTTCAAGGTATTGTGCCATATTCTCAGCTGATAATAATCTAGTCGCTGCTTATCACTGCCGTTAGAACTCTGGAAGATTTTAATCTTGGTGCAATCGCATCCATCTTTTCGGCGAATTTTGATTTTAGAAAATGTAGAACTTGACTAGAAATAAAGTTGTACAAGCTGTAAATCACCAAGTTTAGTGGCGAAAGAAATCATGTACTGATATGAAATGACAAATTGATGGATAATTCGTGGCGACAAAAATATGATATATTGCAGATATGTTTGTAAACATATTAAGATAAGTTTATATTTTAGTTTTGAGTTATAGGTGTGTTATTGTGAAAATATGTTTTAGATAACACTAACTGCAATTATTTCAATTCTAACGATTTGTGATAAACTTTCCTTTTGGATAATTTTGCTTTTTTTCTTGGTAACAGTTTTTTTAGTGACATATTAGCTATTATTTTCATTTGATCAAAAAGAATTGTCACCAAATATTTTTGGAATGGAATAGTCTTTAATTTGAGTATATTTTATTAAATTTTAGTTGAATCGGTATTTTTTAAAGTAACAACTAATTCGCAGGTAATTAATTAAAATTATTAATATAATTGCGCTTTTAAATTGATAATAATTTAATTTAACTAATTTAAGCGAGTCAAAACAAATTAATTAATTAAAACTAACTATAGTTAATTGTTTTATTTAATTAAAAAAGGACTGCTACAAAAAAATATAGGAATGGATTAATGTTTAATTAATATATATTTAAGTAATTTTTAGTTGCATCGGATTTTTTTAAATACAAATTAATTATAATTTTAAATGAAATATGTATTTGTTAAAACAGCGCGTGAATTTTTTCCAAGCTATATAGAAAGAAGGGAACCACCATTATAGAAAAGGGACACGCACCTCCATTATGAAAAGAAGATGAAGGAAAAAAACAACAACAAAAAACATACTTAGATATTGCCAGTTGAAAACATTAAAATCTGCTTCCTCTTCAGATTTTATTGAATCTCCAAATTAAATATATTTTAAAAGAAAAAAAATTAACGCATTATTAATTTCTGATACGTCAATTAATTTAGGGAATAAAGTAGGTTTTTAAAAATTTGTATTGCTTATTATTTGAATATAAATATACATTTTATCATTGTTGCTGAACAAAATATTTTAAATGAAGAAATTAACACTTTATTAAACGATGGAATGCATTATTTTTCAGTAATTTCTCAATAAAGAAAAATACTAATTTGTTTAATATTTTATAATCATTCACGGAATAATCTAAAAAATTGGTTGGATTGTCATTTTATGAATGAAGGTGCTTTATCCAATAAAATATATATAATTTTACTCATAATAATTTTAACTTCAAAATTACTTTTATTTGGAATATTTCTTATGCCTTGAAATAAAATTAGGTCATTTTTTTAAATATATGATTATTGATTTAACAATGGTAATTTATTTAACTGAAACTCTAGAGCTGCCTTTTTGAAATATTTTTAGTTAGCGATAAAATTGCACTTGCTTATTATGTAATTATCTTTATCTGAGCTTTTCATTCTATAAATAATGTTTTTTAAACACGACTTGTTTTTTATCCAAGCTAATACAAGACTTTAATGATGTCATTTGAACAGTTTATAATCAAATTTAGAACGTGATTTTAGAATTAATTGCAAAAAAGGTACAAAATGTAACATAATTTTTTCCATTACGATATATTGGATTGTTTGAAAAGTTCCTCCCGTTTGGAAAAAACAATTCATACCGGAACGTGTCAGATATTTTCTCAGCACATAGACACATTCACACACGTGAGAGTGTGAATGTGTCTATGTGTTTGGAATACACACACGTGAGAGTGTGAATGTGTTGTGAAAGTATTAATGCTTAGTAATAATCTTAAAACTTTCTTGATAGGTCACCAGAATACTCGTGTTTTAAAACCAAAGTCATTGACTAAATGCGTTACCTGAATACTAAGTTCCGCCTATGTCATTTTTCTCGAATAAAACTTTTATCAGAAAAAATAAGTATTTTACCATATATTCGGAAATACTTTGTTAAAATGTAAGGCTTTTTGTGTTAAAGACACTAGCAGTTCCAACCCTCGCCTTCCAGATTACAGAATATATGTGAAAACCATTTCTCTTTTATTGAAAACTCTAATAGATTCTTTACATTCAATATGTATATTTTAGATTTTTAGATTTTTTGCACACTAACAACACCAAACTAGTCGTTGGGGGCCACCGTAATACTTACCCATCATGGATATGCATAATGTAAAATATTAAAATAAAAAATGTGTAAACTACTTATAGAATGCATTGCAATTCAAATAAAATCGTGGCTTGATGATGTCATAAAAAGGCTCGATTACTGAATTGCTTGAAAGAGGTTTTTCCTTATAACTCCAAAAATAATAATCCTATTAACTAGCGGTTTATTGCATCTGATTAAGCGTCAAATTTCCAATTAAAATGTATCTTTGAAGTGAAATTTGGATGAAATACAGGGTCATGAAAAATCGAAGAGTGTGGAAAATAGGATTACAAATATCTCGGCAACTAATTATCCGATCGACTTCATGCTTTATGCAAAATTTATGTTTTTTTTATTGTTTTTTATATTCATTTCTTAAAATAAACAATTTCGAAAATTTTTATATACCTTTCATCAGAACGAATATTTCGAGAGTCCGAAAAAAATTGTTCCGGTTAATCGATGTTATTGAAATGAAATAGGCTTCTTCCCATTATTACATACTAAGTACATACCAAATTGCAAGTCTCTATCTCAATTTTTTCGGGAGATAGAGCGTTTACAGACACACAGACACACACACAGACACACACACAGACACACACACAGACACACAGACGGACGGCAAATTTTTTTTTCTAAAAATATGTTTTTCGGAATCTCCAGTGTCTGAAACGTGTAAATCCGTCAAAAAATTGTTTTCGATTTTCAAAACGATTACAAGACTTACCCTATACTACGTATGATGGGTAAGTAATACCCTATACTACGTATGATGGGTAAGTAAAAGCATCAAAATGTGAAAAATATCAATTATGCATTCAAATAAAGATTTGAAATTGATTAAAAGGGATGCTTTCGTATTAGACGGTTGCTAGGAGTTGATAGCCGAAGAATTCGCCAGATTTCGCTACTTACACCAACCTATTTGATTGCTACGTGCTTAGGCAGCTATGCAAAGACGGGTCTGCTCGTCGTCGTTTAACAATGTGTTAATACATGCAAAGATATGCGTCACAATTAAGTGTGTTCTCAAATCCAAACTGACTACTTTCAGGCATAGTTTTTAATTCATCTTTGTTCGGAAACGCAAGAAATTGGCAGGTGTTTTTTATTCAAAAACTGTGTAATCGAAATACGTTTTTCCTTTTTTTGGTTAAGGCAGAAAATCTTTCAGAAAACACTGTCAAAATCAGAGTTTTGAACCGAATTCCCGACGCATCAGAGAGAGCAAGGGGGAAAAAAGCGTTTCATCACTTGACAAAAATCGCTTATAACTCAATAAATAATTTATGTATCAAAAAATTGAAAACTCATTTCGATTCCAAACCTCTTCAAGAGTCAGGTCTTCCAACTTTAAATCTTTGCGTTTAAAAATGAGTCAGAAAGTTTTGCGCTGTTGAGCAGATCATTTGAGAACCTACCACCTTAAAAATATATTCATCGTATTATATAATTTCTATAATTTCTATAAATTCAGTTTTTGTAAGAAAAAAGTTGTCGAGAAAAAAATTATTTAGTTATAACGATTATAACGATATTAATTCTATTAACGTGACCAAACTTCAATAGATTTTAGGTAAGAGTTGCAAAAACCGGTTTTATTCCCAGGTTTATTTCCAATAGACCCGGTTTATTCCCAGGTTTATTCCCAAAAGACCTGGTTTATTCCCAAAAAAACCAAGTTTATTCCCAAAAAACCCGGTTTATTCCCCGGTTTAAATCGGGGTTTTTCTAGCCTTTGCAACTCTACTTTTAGGGAAGCAGTTCATGTTTTTAGAATATCAGTATCAGCTTTTTATTTAAAAAAAAACTTATTAATTCTAAAAAGTTGATAAATTTATTAAGAATACAAAGGATGTGAATTATCACTTTACTACACAGCGTACAACCAACAGAGTGAAAAAAAATGTCCAGACCGGGGATTGAACCGGGATTGCTTAGATGGTAAAACACTTGGCTGTTTATGTGCTATACCAAGGTATCCGGGTTCGATCCCCGGTTTAGACATTTTTGTGCTTAAGTGGTAAAGCACCTGGTGCGCTATACCAAGATATCCGGGTTCGATCCCCGGTCTGGACATTTTTTCACTCTGTTGGTTGTACGCTGTGCAGTTAAGTGATAATTCAGATCCTTTTTGTCCATTGATTTCCAGCGTAATTTCAGCTTTGCTGAAAATTTAAATTTATTAAGTTTTAAAAAACCCTAAAAGTTAAGAAGTTTTAAATTTTAAAGTTTTGAAAGCTTTGAACTTGAAACATTCTTATGAAATTTGGTCACCTTTTATTTTATTTCCATTCATCTTCAACTGTAACAATAGAAAATATAATTGAAATAATTTGTTGTTTGTTGTTCGTTGTTATTAATTTTAACCCTTTGTGACTCAACAACTCTGATTTGAAAAATATTTACTCCGGTGATAGAATAAATAATTTTAGGCAGGTAAAAAATAATTTAAAAAATTTATAATATGAAAATAAAAAATAATTGGCTAAATGGAACTTTTTGCATCTCTTCAATAAGCAGAAAATCACATACTTCTGTTAAATATTGTCAATATTCTAATTCAAAATTGCAAAGTATGCAAACTTTCCTTTCTAATTATTCTATTTTTGGACGTCTCAAGCCTATTTAATTTCACAAAATTTACGAAGTTCATTTCAGCAATAACGATGCGAAACTGCTCAAATAATAAATAAAACTTTGGCGTGTTAATTTAACTCAGTTTCGCCGTTTGACGAGAATTATATAAACAATTTACATTAACTGCTGTGTTGGGAGATAGCAGCAATAAATAAAACCATCTTTTAAAGCTCACTGTATAAATAATCTTAACTTTTGGATATGTTGTTTATTGGTTACTTATTTTAAAAGTTGTGTTATATACAATTCTTATTTGAATTTGTTATTCGCTATTTACAGGGCTTTGTTTTAATTTATTTTTATTATTAAATACATGAATTATTAAAAGATAAGTAGTTATATGGAAAATTTAAATCCACTGATTAGAAGTGGATCTTCGTTAAAAATCTACAATGCTGTTTATGAGAATTAACTTTCTAGTTTAACTTTCCGGTCTAACAGTTTCTTGCTCTAATGTAACTTAGGAAATTGCCTCAAAGAGCTGCTGGACCAGCAAATTGATTTTCGATGCAATTTGCTTAAGGAATCGATAAAATAGTTCCGATGTATACTTATGTAGTGACATTACTAAGTCATAGTTGATTGGTTTAAAACAGTTCGCAATATACAATGCAGCCTCTGGTTTCTAGTTTCTATTAATACGTTTTAGTAAAGCATGTAATATAATAATAAATTATATGTTATGATGGGAACATGCAATAAGCAATATCATGAATAAATCTGTATTTTAGAGGATTAAAATATCCCTATTTCTATATTCCTTTTAAATGCTAAAGGTGTAAATTAACAATTTAATATAAATTAAAATAACTTTTATTAGTTGTTTTGCATGTTTCGTCTCTTTCCGAGTCATTTTCAAAAACAAAATAAGAATATTCCAAAGTTGCACGGGCTTTGAAGTTATTATTTTCATGTACTTTTAAAAAAATATACGCACGTTATCTATTATTTTTTACTTGGTTGTTTATTTTCATATCTGTGTCTTTTATAAAAGAAGACGGATCCAAGAATTACTACATAGGCATGACCAGCAGGAAGTTTAATTGCAGAAAAAAGAGCATATGGCTGATATTAAATATAATAGAAAACTACAGCCCTGGCAAGATTATATCAAGAAGAAACCATCCAAATAAATTTCAATGAAAGTAAAATAATATTTCCCTCCAGTCTATACTATCCATCCATAATAAGAGAAACCATAGAGATACTAACACGCAAAAATACAATATGTAACGATGCGGCATTTTTTAATTTACCGAAACTGTGGCTCGAGTTACTCCCTGGTCACAGATATGAAAATAAACAACCAAGTAAAAAAAAAATAGATAACGTGCGTAATTTTTAAAAAAGTACATGAAAATAATAACTTCAAAGCCCGTGCAACTTTGGAATATTCTCATTTTGTTTTTGAAAATGACTCGGAAAGAATCGAAACATGTAAAACAACTAATAAAAGTTATTTTAATTTATATTTAAGTTGTTAATTTACACATTTAGCATTTAAAAGGAATATATTATTACAAGGTGTTATAATTTATTATATCCCTATTTCTATTTATATCTAACAAATATGCTTTAGCTTAAGTAAATTTCGTACTTTTTTTTTTTTTAAACGAATTCAACACATTAAATAAATCAATTTAAAGAAATACTAAAGGCATGCATATTTCATTCAATGTAGGAAAAAAACCCATAATACGTATGTAAATATATATATATATATGTATAATTTTAAAATTTAAAATACCTTACTTTGGCTACTAATTTTAAAATCCTACTCTTTTAAATTTTATTCGATTTCAATTTTTTATTTGTTACCAAAAGTAAAAAAAGAAAAGATTCAGATTTCGTTTAGTAATATTAGTTTAGAAAAAACTGTATAAACTGTTACCATATGTCAATAACAAATATAATCAAATACATTATTAACAAGTTTAAATGGAGTTTTCTATGTATCAAAATTCTGATTCTTGTGCACTATAATTTTTAAGTAGAAAAATATTCAAGCAATTCCATAAACATTTGTGAAGCCATAGTATTTTGAAGATAAGAAAAATTTAAATAAACACAGGTAAAGATAAACTCGGTAATTTCATTCAGTAAGAGATAATGGTTGACAGAAGCTAGTAAAAAATGTAAAAAATAATCATCGAAACATGCATCGTTCCAATAGAAATTTATATGTAATAGAAGTTCGAAACTTTTGTTAAAATTTACTTTATGGTATACTGATAAAAAAAGAAACTCCTTAAAAATGTAAACTCAAATTAGTCTTTTTTAGGTATTTATTTTAACTACAATTGTAAAATAAACGTGCTGGTTAAATTTAGATACGATAGCATTGATTAAGATTTTATTAACAATCCCAAACATCTACTGTAATTAGTTTGTCTTAAGCGGTTACTTAGGCACCTTAGAATTAACTTTTGATATGAAGATATTTTGGCCGAGATTATAAGAGTAAACAAACATTAATTAAAAAATACAATCACTCTAGAATTTATAACTAATTAATAGTACAAAAATACGCGTTGTGTTTTCCAAAACGAATCCCAGCTTATGAATCGTTGGTTGATGAAATACCCAATTAAATCACACCAACCCAAAACGCTACTCTAAAATTAACCTAAATAAATAGTCATCATGATGCATAATAAAATTTAACACTTAATTACAATTAATAAAATGTTTATTTACAAGTTTACATACACACACATACAAAAAAAGAAAAGAACAAAACCCTAAAAATTGATTAGCCAACTCGTGGCATAACATTAGGATCGGTAGATCAAAACATTTACTGAAATTAATAAATTCCCAGATGGAATTCTTTGCATGTAACAGTATCTTAAGTTAATATCAATTAATGACATAGTAGCAACCAGGGTGGTGCAAAATTTTAATTAGATTAACTATTGAAAACTAACGATTAAAAGTTTAATCATGACTAAAGATTGACGATTGAATATATATCGTCAATCTTTAGTCATGATTAAACTTTTAATCGTTAGTTTTCAATAGTTAATCTAATTAAAATTTTGCACCACCCTGCTAGCTACCATTTGCTGCCTTACAATTACAAGTTTAATTACTAGAAATATAATACGCAGATTATTTGTACGTAGTTACATCATTTAAGATTCCTGTCCCCACACTCAGTACGATGACTTATTAATAAGCATTTAACAACACATGAACTAATAAAAAAAAAAAACCCTTAAAGGTACCTGATGACATCATACAAGAACACGGCGGTATTGGAAACACCACTGGATCTCCATTCGTTGTTAAAAGCACAAATTTAAAATAGAATTTCAGTTTTTTTGTCCGAATAGAATAAAAGTTGTACACTTCAAACTTAACGAACTGTATCTTACGGCGGGTGTAGCGCCTGATGATCTACATCCATGTGTGCCACGTTTTCCTTACATTTATTGAAACGCAATGATTCATGAATGTATTCGTAAAAGAAGTATTGGAAGTAATATAGTTTGAAGTATCACAGTTACATAGAAGGGAAGTACAGTACATTGTATGAAAACGAAATCTGTGTATAATGAAAACCTACTTTAAACGGAAAATTTTTATGGTCCCGGCTATAAGAATACAATACAAAATTATAAGACACGATGTATCTAATAAGATAGACCTGTCTCAAACGGAATTTTTTTCCTGTCATTCCGATTTCATCTCAGGAGGTTTTATTGTAGAACTAAAATAGAAAATCAGTATGCATATTTTTCAAAACTAAGACTTAAAATACTCTGAGCAATTATGCCAAAACACATTTTAAAATGAGTATATTTTGCTTATTTACCATTCTTAACCTTTAAAGATGAGGTCGGTTTGTATAAACATAAAGACGTGGGCGGCGCACTCTACACGCCATTGGCTTTTAAAGCCTAAATAACAATTTTTATTGATATCTTCTTGTAGTACAATGTCCAGTAATAGTATAAAAGTAATAAACATAAAATCGTTGAAAAAGTTACTAATTTAATTTGAATTAATCACTTCGGGCAAATTCGACAGAAAAAGTAAGCAACGCCTGACCCTGACGATCAAGCAGGGATGGGGGAGACATCACCTAACAGTGTCAAAGGAAGTTTGACTGCACCACGCTCTCTGTTTTCCGGTGGCACCACCGTTTTAGAATTTATGTTTCAGAAATTAAGAATAATTGTATGCCTCAACTAGTGTTCGATGATATTGTACATGAACATTTCAAAAACAAAATATTGTTGTTGTGTATGACAATTCAGTAATTTTTTTCTTCTAATTTTTCAGTGTTGTAAAGATTGAATAATTATACCTGTATATGAGGTTTTCTGCAAATTACAATGATGTCGGCAGAAAGAAAAAAGTTTAACCATTGAGTATAAACCCTTGTCATCTACAAGCCGTTTTTATCATTGAAGAAATACGAGCGGAATTCGTACTTTGGAATTCGTTGCTGATTTTTCAACAATGCATACGGGCGTTATGCATTCTCAAAAACAATTTCGTCAAAAAACGTAAAAAGTACAGGCAGAAAGTTGCCGGAAGACGTCTGTGATTAGAAGACCATTTTCGTCTTTTGACAAGAGAATTTTTGGAAATTTTAATCTTAGGTTGATGATTTTTTTTTTGTGTGTTTTGAAGGGAAAAGGTATGTAAAAAGTTCGTTTCTAATACGAAAAAATACTAAGACGCACAATTACCGGAACATCCTTGTGATTCGACGAAAATGCAGTTCTAGATTGGAGAATTTCGGATAATTTTTCTGTTAAAGTAGGGAATTTTCAGTATCTTAAAGGAAAATGGGCAAAAAAAGTGGAAACTTTCGGATTTTAACAAAATATAAAAAACAATGGAAAAAATCGTTCAATTCATGGATTTTATGTAAGCGTGTTGTATAAAGATCTGAAATCGACATTTTGTTCAAATATAAATATGTGATAGGTACTGTCAACCGTTAATGTGATACGTTCTCAATGTCTTCGTTTTCTAAGACAGCTTATCGGATCAAGAATATAGCTTGAGAGTTTTAGAATCAGATAAAGAAATTATGAGCTATTAGAAAAGAATTTTATTTCATTATTTGAGTTTTAATTAAACGTATCCATCCATACATTCACTTAAATCTAACTTAACATAGTTGTTGGTGCCTATAGTAGAAACTGTAAAACGTTTCAACAGAAAAAATATTAGATAGGAAGCATTTCATTATTTGTGTTTTAATTAAACATATCCATCCATACATTCATTTAAACTAACTTAACATAGTTGTTGGTGTCTATAGTAGAAACTGTAGAAGGTTTCAAAAGAAAAAATATTAGAAAGGAAGCATTTCATTATTTGAGTTTTAATTAAACATATCCATCCATATATTCACTTAACACTAACTTAACATAGTTGTTGGTGTCTAGGAGAAACTGTAGAAGGTTTTAAAAGAAAAAATATCCGAAAGGAAGCATTTAATTATTTGAGTTTTAATTAAACCTGTCGTCCTCCATACATTCCCTTAAAACTAACTTAACATAGCTGTTGGGGCCTAGTAGAAACTGTAGAAGGTTTCAAAAGTAAAAATATTAGAAAGGAAGCATTTAATTATTTGAGTTTTAATTAAACATATCGATACATCCATACATTTAAAATTATCTTAACATAATTAGTGATGCCTATAGGAGAAATTATAAAAGGTTTAAAAAAAATATATATATAATTAAAAAAAGTAAGTAGCTTTTAGGCCTTTCTAACTAAATTTTCTATAATTACTTGACTTTAAAAAAAAAACTCTTTCTAATACAACTCAGGATCATCGTTATAGTCCTCAATTATAAAGATAAAGCAGCACTAGTTTTTTGTTTGTTTTTTAATGCTTAGACTTTTCAATAGGCTTATTTGAATTTATTACCACCATTTTAAAAATCTTCGTTTTTTTTCAATTTTATTAAATTTAAGAACAATTCAAAAACAAATATTTGTGTACAGCTCAAATTCACCGATCAAAAACCAATCTCTATTGAAAATCTACAAAATTGCGTTTTCTAAGAGCTGACTTTCTAGTTTAACTCAATGGACTAACAGTTTCTTACCGTAATGTAACTTAGAAAACTGCCTCAGCAAATTGAAGGACAAACAAATTGATTTTCGATAAAATTTGCTTAAGGAATCGATAAAACTATTTTCTTGAAGACATATATTGGTGTATTGGTATTTTTTGTTATATGTAATATTATCGAAATGTGACAGTCACCTTCTTGATCATTTTTAACACTTTCCAACAAAGTACAAAAGTGTTTATGAATTCAGTTTGTCTATCTGTCTGCCCATCTGTCTGCCCATCTGTTGTGCTCTAATTCTCGTATATACTTGGATTGTCATGTAATTTTTATATATTATTGAGGTTTAGTATAGCATATTTGGTATTGAAAATGAAATGCGTAGCACTTATAGTTCGTTCACGCGGGGACAAACAAAAGTATTCCATTACATTATGGTCTATGGGAAAAAAATCGTTTACGGTGTATTTATGTTACGATAATGTTTTTATTAATGTTACGAAACATAATAAGATTGATATGCATCACTGAGGTGGACTACAACATGCTGTTTTAGGAGTATGGGATAAGTAGCATTTATAACTCGTTTACAGGGATGCACAAAATAATTCCATTATAGTATGATCTAGGAATAAAAAATCGGTTGCTTTGCGTTTTAATGATGGTATGATACTTCAAACATATGAATCTGAAAAAAGAAAGAAAAATCATACATCGGGCATATATTATGAAACACTTTCCAACACTAACAGATTATTATCAAGAAAATTAGTTTTTTCCTAGAATGAAACGAGATATATAAATAAGCAATTTAAAAAATACATAACCCAGTAAAAATCCATTTTCAGCAATTGCTGCTCATATTCGAAGTCTGTCGTGCAGCCCTGTATATGATCTACAAAGTTTGTAAACAACACGCAATGTATTAAAAATTACATAAAACTGCATACCGCAGCAGAAAAGGCAATTACAGCAATTACAGATCATGTTCAATCCTTTAACCGAATTCTTTTATGCGTCTCTGTAAATGAACGTTAAATCCTATGCGCACTCCATAATTTATAGGACATAAGTTGTAGTGAACCTTAGTTATTCTTTTAAATATCATTATGTTTCAAGTATCACAACATGCTCAAAATGAATAGCAAACTATTTTTCCACATAAATCATAATGTAAAGGAATTATTTTGTACGTCCCTGTAATTGAATTATAAATGCTATTAACTATGTACTCCTGAGAAAGCATACTGTAATCCACCTAAGTAATGCACAATAATTTCATCATGTTTGAAATATCGTAACATCAATAAAATGCGCCGTAAACGATTTCCCCCCATAGACCATAATGTAACGGATATCTTTTGTGTATCCCTGTAAATGGACTATTGATGCTATACACTTCATTTTCAATACCGAACATTATATAGTAAAATTCAATAATGTCTAAAAGTTTCATGACTATACGAGTATATTTACGAGAGTTAGAGCAAAGACAGAGGGTCAGACAGACAGACAAACTGAATTCATAAACACTTTTCAACTATGTTGGAAAGTTTTAAAAAGAGCACTGAGGCGTACTACAAAAGTTTCCGCTGTTGTATGCATTTTTAAAATTATCTACTTTTTAGTGTATTACGTGAAGTGTATAAATTCTATAGATAATATACTGGACTTCACGACAGAATTTGTATACATTACCGCATATGGAGAGCGATTGCTCAAAATAGATTTTTACTGCATTATGTGTTTTTTAATTGCTTATTTACAAATGTCATTTCATTGTATGTAAAAAAAGAAATATTTTAATAATATTCTATTACTTTTGGAAAGTGTATCATAATATATAAATGATGCATGATTTTTCGTTCTTGTTTTAATATTGATTTCTGTTTTTTGCCCCCTTTTTCAAAAATAAGTTTTTAATGTACAGAATATTTTAAGACAAACAGTGTTGCAATGAATATATCCCCAAAAATGAATATTAACCCTTATTATTATATTTTTAAATCTAAATAAGAAGTAGAGAAATAGAAAAGATAACTTTTCCCATTTCAATTTACGCGCAAATAGAATAGTAGAAGAAAAATATTTTTAAATATTTTATTTTTCTTATTCTTAGAATTTTCCTCTTTTCTTATTCAGTTGCTCATTTAAATCTGTCGTCAGTTTTATGTATAGATACACATACATATGTGTGTATGTGTTTAACGTTTCATTTCTAAAACTTTCCAATATAGTTGAAAATTGTTTATAAATTGGGTTCGTGTTCGTGCTATTACTCTCGTAAATATATTCAGATTGCCATGTAATTTCTATATATTAATGAGGTTCACTATAGAATCCTTGCTATTGAGAATGAAGTTTGTACTATTTATAGCTCATTTACAGGGACACACAAAAAAATTCCGTTATGGTATATGTGTAAAAGTTGTTTGCCGTGCATTTTATTAAAGTTACGGTATTTCAAACATAATGAGATTGATATGCGTCACTGAGGTGGATTACAACATGTTTCGCAGGAGTATAGAAAATGTAGCATTTATAGCTCGTTTATTGTGCTGTCTTCTAAAAAAACCCTTTTTTTTAAAAAAGAAATTTTCTCTATATAAAGTCTAATAAAGAATTAAAAACAATTAAACATGGCTAAATTTTTACAGCTTGTTTTGAATAAGATTTTAACATTGAGCATTCATTATTTTATCACTTTATTACAAAATGGCAGCCAATTAAGCGAGAATTTGAAAAAAAAAAACCCACTTTTCCAAAAAATAACCCATGTTACCTGAAAAAAAAAAACCACACCTGACATAATCAGCTGAAAATGAAGCATCTTATTACATATTAATAGTTTAACATAAAAAAATTAATTTATGTAGATCATTCTCTGTTATAACAAGAAAAACTGTAAAAATGAAGCTCATGTTTTGCCAGAATTCTGTAATTGTTAGTTTAAACTATTTTAAAACTAAATAAGCACTCCTTAGGTATTTTTAACCATTTTTATTATTCTAAATTATGCATAAAAACAGAACAAAGCAAAAAAGTTGACTTTAGTGAAATATTTTATGTAACACTAGGGTGTTTTTTTTTAAAAAAAAAAAAAACATTTCACTGTGGGTTTGTTTTAGAGGACAGCACAATACAGGGATGCTCAGAAGAATTTCATTACATTACGATATATGAGAAGAAATCGTTTGCGGTGCATTTTAATGATTTTTGATGCTTCAAACATAATGAAATTAAAAAAGATCACTGAGATACACTAGAACATGGTTTCTACAGATTATGGAGCGTATAACTTTTATCGTTCATTTACAGAGACACACAAAAGAATTCGATTACAGGACTGATTATGATTGATATGGACATCAATTGTTGAAATTGAATTTTTAATGAGTTATATGTTTTTTAAAATGGTTATTTAGATCTCTCATTTAATTGTATTCAAAAATGAAATTTCTTAATGATACTCTTAAATGTTGGAAACTGTTTCATAATCTATGCCTGGCGCATGATTTTTAATTCTTGTTAATTTAATTCAATGAACTAGCAATTGCTTATTCTAACGTAACTTTGAAAACTGGCTCATGAAATTGATGGATGAACACACTGACTTTCAATCAAATTAGCTGAACTATTTTTTTTAAAATACGTATTAACAGAATGAAATTTCTCAATGATATTCTTTAATGTTGGAAAGTGTTTCATAATCTATACCTGATGCATGACTTTTAATTCTTGTTACTTTAATGGAATGGACTAGCAATTGATTATTCTAATGTAACTTTGGAAACTCGTTCATGAAATTGATGGATCAACACACCGACTTTCAATGAAATTAGCTTAAGAAATCGATAAAACAACTTCCTCGGATATTTATACAATGATACTTCTTGCTGAATCACAGCCAAAAGGTTTAAAGTCGCTACAGCATGTACTGCAGATTATAATTATGGGACTCTATTAACACCCTTTACTAGAATGGATGAAGATATTATATATTCACACATAATAATAATTTATACATTGCGGTCATAATATTCATTTGGTGTGTTACAAATTTTTGTAAAGAGTCTGTATTTTAGCAAATTAACATGTATAACATCTTTATTCTCATTTACATTTGATAGATATCTTTGTGTTTTAATAGAATTCAGGCTTTTATTTTTTCATTCAAATAATTTATATGTTTTAATATATCATATTAAATCATAACCCCCAATTGGGTTGTGTAAATTATAATTAAAGAATCTTGGGACATTAGAAAACAAGCATTTCACTATTTGAATTTTAATTAAATACTGTATAAATATGGATTTTCACTATGAAGTATTTCAATACTATTAGAATATTTTTATTATACTTTGTTGTTATACCTATACCTTGTATATATCATTTTCAAACGTAGCATTTATCTTCATAATATATATATATATATATATATATATTACTATTATTAATACATGTTTTTAAATAAGTTGTTAAACACACTGAACAGTTTTAAGATAAACAATTTGTCAATAAGCATTATTTCTGGAGTACAATTAAAAACCATATTTATTTATAAGAAAAAAAAAAGAAAATCTTTTTTTTCATTTCAGTTTATTTGCAAATGAAATGGCAGAAGAATAATGTTTAATTCTTTTTATTCTTCGTATTCTTGCATTTTTTTTGTATTTTTGTATTTTTTTATTCTATTGTTTATTTGAAATTGTAATATGATTTTTTATATTATTTTTTTAATAAAATGCATGAACGG
Organism: Maratus michaelseni; assembly: GCA_963931845.1. Taxonomy (NCBI): domain Eukaryota; kingdom Metazoa; phylum Arthropoda; class Arachnida; order Araneae; family Salticidae; genus Maratus; species Maratus michaelseni. The sequence goes on along the minus strand of OZ007597.1, from coordinate 94,049,308 downwards.
CTGAAAATATATTTTTTAATTGTTTTTCAGAATATAAATCTTCTAAATAGAAATTAATCTTATATATTAAAAAAATTTAAAAAACATAATATCGAAAAGCTGAATTCCTATTTCAACTTATTTTACTAACAGTTTCTCGTCCTAATGTAAGTAAACCCCCTCACAAAATTCAGAACCAACAACTTGATTTTTGCTCAGACTTACTCAAGAAATCAATAAAAAAAATTTCATACACTTATAAAAGAGTGTATCCTATGGAAAAGTTGTGGCCTCAAAAATATTAAAAGCTGAATTGCTATTTTAACTTATTGTATTAACAGTTTCTCGTCCTCATGTAAGTAAACCTCTTCACGAAATTCAAAACCAATAACTTGATTTTTGTTCAGACTTACTCAAGAAATCAATTAAAAAAAATTTCATACACTTATAGAAAAGTGTATTCTGTGGAAAAGGCAGTGGCCTCGAAAATATTTAAACGTGATTTAATTTTTTGCCTATTGGATATACGTTGGCAATGTACACTGTTAAAGTGTAAAAAATAAGGTAAGAATTAAGATTATGTTCATGAAATATTCCTGTTATTAATATAAAAAAATTATACCTTTTTAAAATTTTATACGGTCAGTGGGTCCGATAAGTTTTATTTCGAAAAAAATAATTCTACATGCTCTGTACAACAGTGCAACAGAAAAAATTCCTCACAGAAAATATTCTTCCATTCATCTACAACCAAAACACACCGGGTTATCATGCATCGAATTTTATGAAATTTTGGAGATTTTCGGCACTAAAAAATCCTTTGTGCATTTTTATTGCTTGAAATGCTGAAATTATATGCAAATTTATTTATTAATACTAGTAATTGTCATGTGGGAATTTATATATATATAAAAAATGTTACATCTTTAACTTATATTCATTTGTTCCAAATAATTAACCAATATATCTGTAATATAATTATAATTAAATTATATAATTTTTAACTTGTTTATAATTTCCATAAATAAAATTTTTATAAAATAAAATTTGTTATTAGTTTAGTTTTATTTAGCTTATATTTATATATAAATCCACATTATAATATTTAAACGATGACTCATAAAAACAATAAATTTAATAAAACAAAATTCACTATGTAAAAGAAATAACATAGCAATGACCACAGTTTTTTTCCATGATAAATTGACCGGATTAGTATCTCATATCATGATTTTGTATTATTAATGATAGTTATAGTACACACACACACACACACACACACACATATATATATATATATATATATATATATATACTGTAATATGTTCCACAAATCCAACCTCCACTATAATATTTGTATATTTTTGTATATCAGCACCAAATTATTTAAATGAACTGATTATTGAGTTTATCATATAGTTAGGATAATCATATAGTTTAGATTGATGACTGATATATTTATTCTTATCTGAGCATTAATTCTCTTATTTTTATTCTTATTTGAGCATAAATATTTTATTCTGTTTAGGTAATTAAGTAAAATATTTTTATAAGAAGATTTATGTACGCATGTATTACATAAATCTATATGTTTTTTTAATGAATTAATGAGCACAATTCATAGTAAAAATATGTTATATATATGTGTGTGTGTCTCTGTGAAAAAGCGTTTGATTCGGTCTATACATCAGCAGTAGTTGAATTTCTGGAGGACATTGGTATAGACAAACCTTACATCAATATCATAAAGAAGATTTACAAGAAAGCAACAGCCACCATCCGTTTGAACAAAGAAAAAGCTAAGATCAAGTTTGGAAGAGGAGTAAAACAAGGAGACACCATTTCACCTAAGCTTTTTACTGCTGTCTTAGAAAATATTTTCAGGAAGTTGGATTGAGAAAACAACGAGATTAGAAAAAATGGGGAATATTTAAGCTATCTCGGGTTTGCTGATGACATTTTAATTCTCAGTAATAGCCCTGAAGAATTGGAAAATATGCTAAAAGATCTGGCAGAAGCTAGCATTAATGTGGGATTAAAAATAAATTTTGAAAAGACTAAGGTGATGTTCAATTGATTTGCATCAAAAAGGAAATCGTCTACAACAACACTAAGATTAAAGAAGTGCAGAATTATGTGTAGAACCTTGGACAGGAAATATCATCGAACAACAGTATCATGAACGAAATCAATAGAAGAATATAAATAGATGGAGTGTTTTTGGGAAGAACAATATTATTCTGAAGAATAACATGCCTCTTTGTTTGAAAATAAAGGTTTTTAACCAGTGTGTTTTGCCTGCACAAACTTATGAAGCAGAAACATGGACGCTAACAAAACGGATGACACAAATATTACAAACAACACAGCGAAGTACGGAAAGATGTATGCTAGGCATAACTAGAAGGGACAGAAAGAGAATAATCTGGATAAGAAGTCAGGCGAAAATTTTTGACATCATAACAACCAAGAAGACGACCTTAAGTAAGATGGAGTGACGAAAACAGAAAAGTGGCCGGTGTTAATTGGATTACTAAAGCATTAGACAGGAAACAATGGGAAAATCTGGAGAAGACCTACATCCAGCAGTGGATTGAAAACGGTTGTTGTTGTTGTTGTTGATGATGATGATGATATATCTTTAATACGAATTATGCTCATGAAGCTCCTCTAATAAATCCAGAACATATTCATAGTTTCTTATGTTTGCATTTTTATTCTTCTGTGTTTACTTTTTGTATTTTCTAATCCCTTTATTTTTACACGTTTGACTTCATTTTAATTATATACACTAGTGTGCAAAACCTAAGCAACAAACACAAAATGCTAATTTCTGAACACGTGAGTACTCAAAAGGAAATTCTATAAAGAGCAAGTGTAGAAAATTGGTAGTACCCTAACAGCATAGCTAGTCGATGCGAAGTCTCTTTGACGTCACACATGGTCACAAATGTCATAGTTACTACAATGAACTGAAAGGTGATATCATTCATTCGGCTCATTTATACTCTCATTTGGTCACTCCACTGAGAAGTCACCGTGACTGCTGTTTTTTGACGAGTCACCAGATGACTTTATAGTAAAGTCACCTGGTGACTCTCATGTGATTGTCATTTGGACACTCCTTTGTAATGAATTTGAATTGTACTTAATCTCATGACTGCTGTTCTGTGACGAGTTCCCAAGTGACAGAAAATGAAACCATTTGGTGACTTTTCACAAAGGAGCGCAATGATGACTTCACAGTACAGTCTCGGTCACCTGAAAGTCACTGTGTGTCTTTATTGTGGCTTTAGTTGGTGACTCATCGTAATGAAATGCTCACAAGGACGTCAAAGTTGAGTCTTTAACTAACAGTCAAGTGAGAATCACAAGGTGACTACATCGTAACGTCACCTAGTGACGCATCACAAAGCAACAGTCACAGTAACTTTTCAGTGGAGTCACTTTATAACAATCATTTGAGAGTAATAATGAGACGAGTGAAAGATCCAATATTTTGATTCACCGTAGTGACTGTGACACTTGTAACCATGTGTGACGCCAAAGGAGACTTCACACCTACTGGCTTTGCTGTTAGGGTAGTACCTGTTTTTTATTCTTGCTCTTTATAGTATTGCCTTTTGAGTACTCACGTCTTCAGAAATTACCATTTTGTGTTTGTTGCTTAATTTTGCACTCTAGTGTATATATATAATACCTTTGAATTCAAAATACATTAAACAAATTCTTGCAACATATCTAACCAAATCTCTAATTTAAAGATACGTAATTATAAAGTGCATACAGAAAACATTTAAGTTAATATATAATTAACAAATATATATATTGGTGATATTGATGTTTCTTTGGAATTCTAAGTTGCTATCTTTTAAATGATTATATATGTAAAATTTTTAATTTTTTCTAAATATACAGAACATTGAAAAAAAAAATTTTTTTCTTTTCCTTCTTCCAGAATTTAAATCTGCTAAATGGATTTAATCCCATTAAAAAAACCTAAAACCTACCATTTCCTAAGGCTAACTTTCTTGTTTATCTTATTGCACTAATAGTTTCTCACCACAATATAACATAATAAATTGACTCAGCGAATTGTACGACCAATAAATTGATTTTCGATGAAATGTACTTAAGGAATCGATAAAATAGTTCCTTTGACATACATGCAACCATGTTGCTAAATCATAGTTTATAGGTTTAAAGTCATCTACAACATATATTACTGCATGAGTTTCTGGATTCTATTAACTCCGTTTGTTATTATATGTTACTATATTTGAGGTAATAATAATAAATTATATTTGTCTGTGATATTATGTATTTGCTTTGTGACAATAGTTAATAATTGGTCTGCATTTTTGGATCTTAATAAGGTATTCTCTTTATTATGATTCGTATAATAGATACAACTGAGTTCAATTAGATTTTTATTTATTTATTTATTTATTTTTTGTGGGGAGGGGAGAGGGTGGGGGCTATCTTTGACCCCCCCCCCCAAAAAAAAAAAAAAAAATTCTTTAACTGGAATAAATTTGGAAGATTTTGCACCATATTTGGTAAATTTTAAACAAACTCCATGAATTTTTGCAATCGGAAGTATTTGAAACTATAATTTTTATTAGTTATGGGATATTATATAGAAATAAACAATTGATGATTATTTATATTGTTTTAAGTGCAAACGGGTTAACCTTCTGTAATTAGGTTGCATGCAGATTTAAAAATATTCATGTTTGAAAATTATTTGAAAATTCATTAAAAAAACAGTAATTTGAGTTACAGTTTTCAAAGAAATTATATTTGAACGTACTTTTTTTTTTTCTATTAGACGGTGCAAAAACTGAAATTGTGCTATATTTAGAAGTTAAAAAAATTGCAGTAAAATCGAAATTTATTGGTCAGGTCTTTTCCACCAGCACTATGACGTCATCGTTACTCACAGAAATATTTTTTGCTTTATATTATAGATATGCGTTACCAAATTAATAAAGGTACAAATTTTTCCATTATTATTTTAAGCTCTTCATTTTCTTTTTATCTTCTGCCATCTTTTAATCTTGATCGAATTTAAATTACATTATGCATTTTTTACCGTTGCTCATTCTTTTTAACCATTAATCCAAATGAAAGACGTGTCTATTTATATTGGTTCCCAAAAAATTATTTCTCGAGAAACTTTCTCACATAATTTCTGACTCATTTTTAAGCATAAATGTATGATTCCTAATCTAGGCCTGATTATTGAAGTGATTTGTGATCGAACAGTTTTTTCCCTTTCCAATAAATGAATCACAGCTTGAGTTATAAGTTCCTGATATCTCAGGCCGGCAGTTTTTTTCCTTTCCTGCGCTATCGCGTCCGGTTCAAAACGCCAACTCTGATAGCACTTTCTGAAAAATCTTCTTCTTTTACTGAAAAGGGAAAAAAATAGTTCGATTAAATAGTTTCTTAAAAAAAAAACATCTGCCAGTTCGATACGTTTGTGAACAAAAATGAATTTAAAAAATGTCAGAAAGTAGCCAGCTTGGAAGCCTGGATATGAGAACACCCTTAAAGGATAAAATATATGGTCGCATAGATGTCCCTTATTGGAAGATTTTTCTTAATGTGTTATTTGTTGATTTTAAAAATTCAAGAATTTCTTGGTTACTAGATATCTATCTAAGATAGAAGTAATAGAATAAAGATAGAAGTTTGTTTGGGTGTCTGTGTGTTTTCTGCTGTGTTTTAAAGAGACCGCTGCACGCAGTGCTTACAAGATTCGGCAGGAAGGAATCTCTATGTTTTTAGTTATGCACCTCGAAGCCCGATTTATTTTATTTTTTTACACTGACAAAGGATGTGAATTAATTTTCACTTTACTAAACATCGTACAACCAACAGAGTGAAAAATATGTCTAGACTAGGGATCGAACCCAGATACCTTGGTATACCGCACCAAGTTCTTTACCATTTAAGCTAAGTGCTTTTCTTCGTGTGCTATACCAAGGTATCTGGGTTCGATCCCCGGGCTGAACACGTTTTTCACTCTGTTGGTTATGCGTTGTTTAGCAAAGTGAAAATTAATTCGCATCCTTTGTCAGTGTTTGAATTTACTCGTAGTTTCGTCCTGCTGAAAATTTAATTTAAAATTTTGTTATTTTAGTTTGGATTTTTTTATATATATATATATACGATTTTTAGTCTTTTTTCACGTTTTGCGGCGGTTTTTACACATTAATAAAAGGAATCCGGTTCCAATTTTTTTGTGCTAGTACATTTTGTCCTCTTTTCAATAAAGTTGATTCGGAATTCGTACAGCAATTTTTGAAGTTTTTAATGCGATTTTTAGAGTATTTTCTCGTTTTGCGGCGATATTTTTGACATTCTTAAAAGGAATTCGGTTTCAAACTTTTAGTCTAAAATAGCAAATTTTGTCCTTCGCATTTTTTTTTTATTTTTAGCGATTTTTTTTGCCTTTTTTTTCCGCTTTTTGCGCGATTTTTTGACTTTATAAAGGAATTTGGTTTCAAACTTTAAGCTTAATATAGTAATTTTCTTCTCCGTGAATTTTGAATTTTTTTGCATTTTTTCATGCAATCTTTAGCAGGGGTTTTGTATTTTGTGGCGTTTTCCTCCATTAGTAAAATAAATCAGGTTTTAATCTTTTAAGCCGAATATATTTAATGTTGTCCTCTTTTAAATAAAGTTTTTTCGGAACAGCTATTGTTGAATTTCTCTCGATTTTTTAATGCGATTTTTAGAGGTTTTTTTCGCATTCTGCGGCGATTTTTTGACATTAATAAAATGAATTATGTTTTAACCTTTTAGCCTAATAGAGTAAATATTGCCCTATGCAATTTTTGATTTTTTATCAAAATTTCAAGGCGATTTTTAGCAGGTTTTTTGCGATTTTTTTATGGGCCCGGGCAACGACTGGCGTGTCAGCTAGCAAGATAATAAATGAATTCCGATACTTTCTATCGAACCACAAATTTATTCTTTCTATTCCAGTTCATGGTTCAGTTGGTTCAGTTTGAAGATTTATCACTCCGCTAGTTTTGCATCTCAAACTGGAAGATGTTTTTTACCTGACCCTGCCTATTACAGATAACGATAAGCATGCCACAAGAATTTGATCGCCGTTGGCAAAAACAGTGGTTTCTCTTGGACTATGCAACAGCTCTTGAAATCATGACTACCTTTTTCTAGTTCAATAAAAATTTAGAATGTATATCTAAATAAATAATGTTTGATCCGTGAATAAGTAAAGTTTGTCTTTCTGAAAGAAATATAATGCATCACATGAAGCTGTATGCTGTGAAGTAATGACTAAGTTTATTTACTGCATAAAAATACAGTGCAAAAAGAAACAAATATTTGTTAATTAAGGAATATATAATATAACCATAAACGAAAACTAGTCATTGGGAGTCACCGTAATACTGGATATGCATAATAGAAAACATGAAAATAAAACATGTGTAAACTATTTATAAAATGTATTGCAAATTGAATAAAATCGTGGCTTGATGACGTCATAAACTTTAAATGCTCTATTACTCAATTGCGTAAAAAAAACATTCTCATAACCCCAAAATCGATGATCATATTAACTAACGGTTTACTATGTCGGATTAAGCGTTCCATTTCCAATTAAAATATATCTTTGAATTGAAATTTGAAAGAAATACAGTGTCATGAAAAATCGAAGCATGTGGTAAATAAGATTACAAATATCTCATCAACTCATCATCCGATCAACTTCATTCTTTATGCAAAATTTATGTTTTTTTATTGTCTTTTATATTCACTCTTTAAAATAAACCATTTCGAAAACTTTTATATACCTTTTATCAGAACGAATATTTCGAGAGTCCGAAAAAAATAGTTCCGGATAATCGAGGTTACTGAAATTCAATAAGCTTCTTCCCATTATTGCATACTAAGCACATACCAAATTTCAAGTCTCTATTTCAATTTGTTCGGGAGACAGAGCGTTTACAGACACACAGACACACAGGCAGACGGACGGGACATTTTTTTTTCTAAAAATAGGTTTTTCGGAATCTCCAGTGTCTGAAACGTGTAAATCAGTCAAAAAAAAAATTTTTTTTTTTCGATTTTCAAAACGATTACAAGATTTACCCTATACTACGTATGATGGGTAAGTAATATACAATAACTTCTTCCGAGCTGATCACGATTCCGAAAAACGTTCTTTATTTTTAGAAATCTCAGAAACTAACATATTTTGGAGATTTAAAGAAGCGTTTATAAAAACAGAATTTCTTTTGTTGCCACTGAATTTAGGAAACGCTCCCGAGTAGTTTTTATAGTGTATTTAACAGTTTTCTAAACATGGAATATGGGTTTTTAGGGTGCTATAAATTCGCAGTTAAATTTTTTCAGCTGAATGATTGACTTTATACATGCAAGAATCACAAAATAATATTTATTTTAACGTTAATCTTAATGCTGTTAATTTATTATGTTTGCTTGTAAAATAGGTTTGTTGAACATGAAAATGTTTACTTGAGAATCGATAGCATCCAAAAAATAAGTATTTCGAGTTGAGAAAAATGGTTCATTCACTATAAAAACTACTCGGAACCGTTTCCGAAAATCAGTGGCAGCAAAAGAAACTTTGTTTTTATAAATGCTTCTTTAAATCACAAAAATATATTGGTTTCTGAGGTTTCTAAAGGATGCTTACCGGAATCGTGGGTTACTCGGAAGAGGTTATTGTATATTTTTGTTCATTTTTATATTGTATTTTCGTAGTTTAAGAAACATGTCTTTTTTTACAGTGTAGCAAAGCAACCGAGCATTCAATCAAACTGATGACTTAATTCATCTCACAAAATCCTTCATAATTGAAACATTGCATGATATAATTTCCAGTGAATTGATGTTTGTTATTTTAAATTGATCTGAATCTCGTAAATTTACGTCCTTTGCATTAATTGAAACATAGATTGGAAATGAAGTATCAATTAAGTTAAACTATCTATTTTTATTAAAAACATTTTTTTTTTTTTACAAATGTGTATCTTTATATGCATTACATAAAATACAGTAAAACGTGCTAAGATAGAATTGTTAGCGATCGTAAAAAAAAAAAGTTTTAGACAGGTTTTAAGGTTCCGTACTTAAAAAGTTAAAACGGAACCATTATAAGATCACTCCTGTGTCTGTCTGTCCGTCTGTCAGAGACCTTTTTCTCGTAAGCTATAGAACGTGGAAAGTGGAAACTTTGAAAAGTTATAAAGCCTTTTTACCCACATATTTTCAGATTATCAGCCATTCACAAATAGGTTTAGAAAAAATTTAGGGGACTAATTAAGTTACTTGAAAAAGAAAGTTTCCATTTTGTCTATCGTGTGGGGTATCCTGTGAAGATCTCGTAATACCGAACTCTAAAATACATTTGTTTTAATTGTAGGTATTATATTTTCAGAGATATCGTCGAAAATGGACTGCAAATAAAGCCCCCACTCCCTCTATTTCCGAATCTACTGAAACTAAAAATATGAAAAAATTAGGAATAGTAGAAGTTTATTTAAACCTTGTAGGAAAACTATAGAGATTTTTCTAGGTAACATAGCTTTTGAGAAAAACGCATTTTCCCATTACACACAGACTTTACTTTTTGGGCCTTCAGCGGTGGAGTTGACGGGCGCTCGAGGTATCTTTCGACGAAAAATCATCCAATGATATTTGGTAATGATTTTCGAAAAAAAAATGTCGGTAATTAGCCGAGATATTAATTAAGTTACTTGAAAAATAAATTTTCTTTTTTTGTCATGTAGGGTATCGTTCGAAAGATCTCGTAACATCGAAAAAAATAGTTTTGTTTTAATTTTAGGTATTATATTTTCAGAGATATCGTCAAATGTACTGAGAAAATATGCCTCTTTCCTATTTCCGAATCTACTTAAACTAAATTATGAAATAAATTATGGATAGTAGTAGTTTATTAATTAATAAATAGTCAAAAATAGATTTGTTTTAATATTAGGTATTATATTTTCAGAGATATCTTCAAATGTACTAGAAAAATATGCCTCTTTCCTTATTCTGAATCTACTGAAACTAAATTATGAAAAAATTAAGGATACTGAGAGTCTATTAATAAATAAATAGTAATTAATAAATTCAATGTACGGAACTCTTTGAGCGCGAGTTAAACTCGCACTTGACCGATTTATTTTAAGATAAATCAGTTCAATAACAAATGCGCTGTTCTGATGTTGAAAATATTACACTAGCAGTACAGTGCAAAATATGACTGACAATCCAAATTTTCCAAAAAACTTTAAATTATTTTTTATTATTTTTTTTTTACATTATTTTAATGTTTAAAGTGTCTAGATCAGCCGTACTCAACCTTTTTTTCTAGCGGGCCGCAAGCACATGTTTGCGACATTAGGCGGGCCGCAACACTCTTTTAACAGAAAGTTAAAAAAGGGTAATTAAAATAATAGCTAACAAAAGTAGTATAACAAAGCAATATAACATGAGTAGGATTAAAAGTTTGTCGCAGAAGAAGTGTTAGCAAAAAATTTTAACAGTACCATTTCCAAAAAATAAACTTTGTGGTAGATTTCTGTTATTTTATAGAGTTAGGCCGTAAAATTCGTTGTTTGGAAATAGTAGTGCACAAAATGTTCGATGCCAATTTTTTATGAGACAAACGTTCAAAAGCAGTATTAGCTGTACAATAAGTATAAAGCGATATAATATAACAATGCAAAATCGTCAAGTTCTAAACAAAAAAAGAATGAGATTTTCTCTAATAAACCAATCTTTTGCTCAATTCAAACACTTTATTTTCTTTTAATTGTAGAAATATATAGTGTAAATCTAATTAATTTTGAACAATGTTTGATTAGTGTTGAAAATAAAGAAATGTATACAACACTATAGCACAAATAAGACTAAAATAAATTTTGACTATGAAAACGGCATTTAAGATGTTTTAACATAGTTTTAAATGATTTATAAATAACAGGGCAAATTTGTCTTCCCATAAAAATATATAAAACAAGTCTTAAATACCTTTTATGTATATTTCAATTTTATATATGGATTAATGATTATGTGTCTCGGTCCGCACATAAAAGGTCGCCGGGCCACATGCGGCCTTCGGGCCACAGGTTGAGTATGGCTGGTCTAGATTATGCCCTCAAATCCATTTTTTGTTCTACCTAGTATTTAAGTCGTGACAACCAGTTAAAATATACATTTTTAAGTTGTGGTGTTTATTATCTCATTCATTTTATTATTATTATTATTATTATTACAAATTTTTTACTAATAAAATTTTAATCAAGGTTTTTAAATTGTTAATGTAAGTATATTTCTTAAAAATATATGATGTACAGATTTAATCATTTGATGGCGCCATTAAGATGAATACTTGCCAACGAATTCTTCTACATAAACATTAATTCATCGTAGATAAGGAATATAGATAATATTTAATCATTATCTGAGTAACAAATGAATAGGAGACAAATTATATGTACTATTAGAATAGATAACTTATGATAAAACGTGTCTGCATACTAATGAAGAAGCGAAATTTTATTAACGATCCTTTTCATTTAGTCCTTTTCATATTCTGTTATTAATTAAGATAATTCTACTTAAATGTGGATGTGATGGTATGAATATATTAGAAATGTGCATCAAATCTTTATAGAAAATAATAATATCAAAAAGTCAAATCAAAAAATGTTATTACTACATTTTAGTAAATGAACTGACAAAATAATTTCAACGGCGGATATAAACGTTCAAGTTAATGTTCAGGTAATAAATTTAGTCATTTTTAATAATTGCCTAATATCATTTAAATTATTATTATAAACTAATTAATTACATATGACGCATAACATTCAAATGCATGATGCTTTCATATAGTAAATTTATGATAACACTAAAATAATTAATCTTGTATAAGGAATTTATATATTTTTTTAAGTAACTGCATTTCAATATCTGTTTGAATTTGCAAAAAGTAGATTAAATTATTTGAAGAAGCAATAGAAATATATCAGTTAAAGAAATCGAAATTCATCATAATGCAAACATTGCCTGGTATAGTTTCTAGTGAACTGTCATTAATCCTTGAAATTAATCTAAATCTCATAATTTTATATAGCTAGAATTAATTAAAACATTGACTGGAAATACAGTGCCAATTAATTGAACCTTCTTATTAAGTTGAAATAAAAAATTTTGAAGTATTGCGTATATATTTTAATTCATTTATTAATATTTTTTTTTACAAATTCTTTAATAATAATTTTTTTTTATGGAATTCTTATACATTTGATGGAAAAATATTTATTGAAGACATATGATGCCGAGATTTAATGGTGTTAGAGATTCTTTGATGGTGCTATTAAAAGGAATAGTTGCGCAAACGAAATTTTCTGCATAAACATTAATTCGGTGTATTTAAGGAATAAAGATAATATTTAATCATTATCTGAGTAACACATAAATAGGAGATGAATTCTGTATATCATCAGATAACTTATGATAAAGCAATACCACTATTATTGGGCTAATACCACTATTATTGTGCTAATTACCGCTATTGTTGTGCTAATTATAATTGGTAATTTATTAACGCTCATTTTCATTTAGTTGAATTTTTTTGTTATTAAATAAGATAACTTTAATTTCTACAAGCATAGGATGGTTTAAATATATTAGAAGTATGCTATCAGATCATTATAAAAATAATAATATCAAAAGTGAAATGAATAAAAATGATAAAGGTAAAGCTAGGAGAGTTTGCGCACAATTCAAAAGAATAGCAATAAAAAATTTAAATATTAATTTTTTGCTAAACTATCCATGAATAATTTTTACTTCATTTGTTTTTTATGCATTTCCATTGCTATTTTGTCGTTATGTTGTAATTTAATAGAACAGTTGTAATAAAACCAAGAAAGTTATTTTGCGCAATCGGTCCTTACAGGGTTGGTGTGATTGCGCACATGGGTAGGAGAGATTGTTACTAATAATAACTACAATTAAATTGTTAACAATAATAATTACACTTAAATGACATTGTTGTAAGGTTTTTGTGAACAAATATTATTGTATTAGGAGTGAATATTTCAACCTAATGATTAAAGAATCAGAAAAAGGAAATAATTTTAAAAACGTTTAAAAATGTTTAATTAAAGGGAAAAAAATTAAAGAATCAGAAAAAGCAAGTCCAGATATACTTACAAAATAACATTAAGTTACTTGAAAACACGTTTAACTTAAAATTAGTCCATTTTCATTTTTCATTTTTTATGCAAATTTACCAATAAGCTGCGTAATCTCTCCTAGCATGGAAACTATTGGGAACAATGCGCCATTTCTCCTAAGTAGCAAATGCGAAAACTCTCCAATTTCGGTAGGAGAAATTGCGCGGCCTTTTATTTAAACATGGCCGCTACTAAAACGAACCATTGATATTCACATTGTTAGTCTAGATTAGTAGCTTATGAGAAATCGTTTAAGTTTGAGATATTTTGTACTACTGACATTGTATAGAAATTCTGATGAATGGCTATGAAAATTCAAGCACTTACTTTGGGAAAACAAAACGAAATAGCAATGCTTTATCTTAGACGCTCAAAACAATCAACGTGCACTTTCAAGTAGACACTCCACTACTGCTGTTGTACAACTACCTGGAGTGGCTGCTCCCTCACTCTACTCCTTCCCCCCGAACCCCTATGTGCGCAATCTCTCCTACCGCGTCATCTCTCCTGGCTTTACCTTACTCATATTTTATCAAATGTATTAAAAATAATTTCTAAGACATATACATCTGCATTAATGTTAATGTTTAGTTAATAAATCCAGTCAATTTTAATAAAAACCTGATAATAGAACTATGACAAGCAATGATTATTAATAATATTAGCCAGCTATTAGTAATATAAGCCCATATCTGCCAAGTTTTATGCTTTTTCATAACCAGAAATATTTCTCTTATTTAATCGCAGCACTGCCATTAAAAATTTCTATTCGAAAAAAGTGGTAACAAAAAAGCGTAAATTTGTCATCTATGTAAACCAATTAGTTGCCTGAACTATAATATTCTAATACACGATACTTGCATGCAATACATGTATAATGGAATTTAAAAAATACCGTAAGGCTGTTGGTCATTCAGATCTCAAATTCCTCTCCTATTGTCAAACCTACGGACGTATGATGCATCGTATTTTTAAAATATCTCTCCTTGGGAAATTAATATATTTATCTTTTTCTTGTGTTCAAAGAATTTCTCTTTCTCCTTTTTTTTTTTTAGTTGTAAAAATATTTCTAAAATATATACTTAATTTATAATTTTATGTGAAACTGAGTTAGGTTTTAACACTTCACATAAAAATAAGCATATACAGTAAAACCTCCCTAAAGCGACCACGCTGCGTTCCATTAAAAATTGGTCGCTCCGAGAGGTGGTCTCTTAATGGAGTTCACGTTTAAATCTAGTTTTTGGTAATCTAAAATAAGGTAAAAAGTAATGTTATGAAAATTTACCTTCATATTAGCAAAAAAATATAAAAAATTAAAAATAAAAATAAAAATGAAACTTTAATTAAAATTCATAAGTTAACAACTACAGTGATTTTAAAAATGTATAAATTAAGATTTGCTGTGATTTTACAATTTTATGTTTTAATTTTATGTTTTACAACTTTTATGTATAAAACCTTTCGAAGTTCATTGAATAAAAGCAATTTTTTTTTCGTCTTGAACAGTTAATGAAGTTTCAATTATCTATCTGCTGCTTTGAGAATTTCCTGTGAGAAAAGGGCAGGGAGCAGGGGTGCAAAAATCTAGGCGCCAATGGGCTGATTCCCACCACAAAATTTCATTAGTATTCTTCGGCAAATTTTATTAGTATACTTCGCCTAAATTTTATCAGTATTCTTAATAGGCGAAGAATACTAAAAATTTAGTGATGGGAAACGGCCCATTGGCGCCTAGGTTTTTGCACCCCTGGCAGGGAGTTTACGCTCAAGCACACCAGAATCGTCATCAGAATGAGATTCAATGTCCTGAAAAGCACAAAAGGGGTTTAAAGAGTTAAAATTTACCAGAATAAAAAATAAATCTAAAAAAGGTGAGATTAAATGTATACATACATGGTTCAGAAATTTCATGAATAATGCGAGGTCAAGCTGGAGGTCAAACAACCAGGAAATAACGGGATTTCTTTCCGTGTCGTTCAAACAAATCGGTCGCTCATAGAGGGAGTTCCACTGACAATGATCTCTGAATAGAGGTAAAATTAACATTGTGCCTATAGGGATAAATTTCGTTCTATGAAGAAATGGTCGTTGAGGGAGGTGGTCTCTTAATAGAGGTGGTCGCACAGGGAGGTTTCACTCTATGAAATACAAAGGATGTGAATTATCACTTTACTAAACAGCGTACAACCATTAGAGTGAAAAAATGTCCAGACCGGGGTCCGATCCCAGATCCCTTGGTGTAGCGCACCAAGTGCTTTACCAATTAAGCCATCCAGACGACATCCAGTCTAGCATTCTCTCACTCTTATATGGCAAGGCTACAACCACGAAGCACAAGATGGAAAGTCAATCATGAGCACAACACCATTGGCATGCATGAGACAAATTAAACCCAGTATAGATGAATATTTATACATAAATTAATGTATAGTAATACCCAGTATATAATACCCATATATAATACTCAGTATCGGTGAATATTTATACATAAATTAATGTATAAATGTTCACCGATACTGGGTTTAATTTGTCTCATGCATGCCAATGGTGTTGTGCTCATGATTGACTTTCCATCTTGTGCTGCATGTTTGTAGTCTTGTCATATAACAGTGAGAGAATGCTAGACTGGATGTCGTCTGGATGGCTTAATTGGTAAAGCACTTAGAGCGCTATACCAAGGGTTCCGGGATCGAACCCCGGTCTGGACATTTTTTCACTCTAATGGTTGTACGCTGTTTAGTAAAGTGATAATTCACATCCTTTGTATTTCATTAATTTACAGAGTATTTTCAGCTCTGCTGAAAAATTAATTAAGGTTTCACTCTAGTTTAGAAATATTTTGATAACTAAGAAAAAAGTGTTATCCTTCAAGCAGAGCACACAAAATGAATGATTAATTTCCCGAAAAGATATTTTAAAAATATGAATGCATCACAAGCCCATATAGGTTTAACATTAACGAAGGGAATTTGAGATCTCACTGACCTTAAATCATTCGCAGTAGCAACAAATATATAGCAATTAAACTGAAGCATTAAT
Organism: Maratus michaelseni; assembly: GCA_963931845.1. Lineage (NCBI taxonomy): Eukaryota > Metazoa > Arthropoda > Arachnida > Araneae > Salticidae > Maratus > Maratus michaelseni. Next base: position 94,033,028 of record OZ007597.1, on the reverse strand, counting down.
CACCTCACGAAATCTCTCATAATTCAAATCTTGCATGATATCGTTTCCAGTGAATTAATATTTCTCATTAATCTCTGATATTAATCTGTACCTCATCAATTTATACCATTTGAATCAATTTGAACATAGATTGGAAATGCAATACTAATTGATTATATTGTGTTTTAATTAAGTTTAGAATAGCAATTTAAATTATTTCGTGTATTTTAATAATATTTCTTACAAATGAAGTTTTTACTAATAAATCTTATACCGCGATTTCTTATATTGTTGATGACAGAATATCTACTGTATAAATGTCATAGATTGAATAATTGGATGACGTTATTAAAATGAGAAATTGCCATCGGATTCTTCTGCAGAAACATTAATTCGTCATGGTAGGGTGGCCAGATTGTACGTTTTCTTCGTTTGTACGTTTTTCAGGCTTACTGTACGTTGCACGCTTAAACTTTTTCCGTACAACAATTTTTTCTGTTTTTGTTTGTTTGTTTGTTTTTGTTTGTTTAAACATGTTTGACTTTTATAATTTCAAGAATTTTATTTAGTTTATCTTTAAATTTGCTTCAAAAATTTCACTTTTGGTGAACTTTTTACCATGAAAATTTGACTGCAAAATTAATTAAACAGTGTTATTAGAATAATATAATACAAACAGAGTTGAAAAGTAACAATTATAAAAATTAATGTATGCTGCACGCTTAAACCTTTTCCGTGCAACGATTTCTTCTGTTTTTTTATTTTTTATTTTTTTATTTTTTTTAAACATGTTTGACTTTTATAATTTCAAGAATTTTATTTAGTTTATCTTTAAATTTGTTTCAAAAATTTCACTTTTGGTGAACTTTTTACCATTAAAATGTGACTGCAAAATTAACTAAACAGTGTTACTAGAATAATATAATACAAACAGAGTTGAAAAGTAACAATTATAAAAATTAATTAATGATTTGTTTTTAAGAAAAAGTCTTTAAAAAATATTCTTGTCCCATTCGGTATAGTTTAGTATAGAATGTGAAAAATGACGCTAATTTTATAAAACTAAAACAAACTAGTATATAAAAAAAATCTTCCTTTTTTTAAAAGAGAGAATCTGGTAATTATCTATATTCAGGGCCGGCGCAACGTCACGCATGTGCCCTGGCAAAGCACTTAGCGAGACCAAATGTCTCCAACTCCAATACCGGATTAATAAAATTATTTTTAAATTGCATGTATCATAGAATAATATATAATATAGAAAATAAAATGAATGAAAAATACCACAGAACTTCTTTCATATTTGATGTGCAAGAGTATTTTTAATTTCTCAAAATCTTCTATTCTTTATAAGATTTCAAATATTTATTTCTTGCGTTCACATTTACTTTCAAGATCGTCAAATCTACACTTTTCCCGTACAATCATAACAACTTTGGCTTCAAGAAATAAAGCTTAACGCTCACTTTATTCCTATGAAGAAACATTTTAAAACAAATCTACACTCTCAGAAAAAACTGTAAATTTATGAGCATTTGCCCTTCAGTTTTCACGGGCAACAGCCTTGTTTGATGAAAAACTGTCTGATCTACTAAATAAGCGGTTTTATCCCTTAGATAATTAGAAAATTAAGGGCAATCCACATATTCTTACAGTTCTAGTCCATCTGTTAGCAAAAATACGGTACGAACCCATACATTTTCTTCCGCTAGGGTGTAACCCTTCATTTTAGCTCTGTTTCGAAAAATATTATCCCTTAACCGCGACCGTAACATATATTTAACCCGCCGAAGAAAGATTCTGTGATTATTATCTAACGTGCTACGGGCTACGAAACAGTAAGAAAGTGTTATTGTGTTTTAAAGTGCATTATATCCTGCGCATTATAATGCTGTATTATTTTGCCCCGTAAAAGTACGGACTGCACAAAATGATGGGCATGGAATTTTTTTTTACGGGGTATGACTGGAATCTCTGCTGCCGGCCTCTGCCCGTAAGTTTTTTTTAACAGTGTAGAGCACAAATATTATTGTACACAGAAACAATGCTATTTCGAATTGTCTAAGAGAGGCTCGGATGTCTAACAAGATTCCAACTGCCGCAGCGCCTTGGACAGCCACCCGTTTTCCCGATGTTTGTGTCAGCCTCGCCTGTATTAACAAGTTGGAAATTGTACGTCAAACGTTACAAACGAGGTGCGTTCGTACGCACGTTTTAGAATTAAATTCATGATATCCCGTGCGTAGAACGGGTTAAACAGCTAGTTAAGTATATATTTTATGACACTGTTCATACAAATATCTTAACTAGTTATATAAATATTCAGATATATATGTATCAGCTAGTTATATAAATATTCAGATCTTGATGATTTTTAATTCTGTGAAATGAATTATATCGTCTGCAGATTAATTTCTGTCATAAAATAAGTATCTCGGTCGCTTGACGATTTAACATCCATCAGAAGCTCATATAACAAAAAAGCACCGATTTAAAAAAAAAATCAAATTTCTTAATAAATATTTTTATTAATATCTCCTAAAGTTTTGATTCGATTTTGATAAAATTTGAAATGTCTCGACAAATTTATGCAAAGATAATATATTTCAAATTGCAAACCATTTGGTTGGGTAGTTTTTGCGTTGTTATATGCGGACGGACAGACAGACGGACGGACAGACAGACAGACGGACGGACAGACGGACGGACCAAACGACGACTATAGGTGCTACGTATTTATATAATTACGAACGCACCTAATAAAAGGAATATGTTTGACCATGTATCTGTCTATGTCTGTGACGGCTAGGAAAATCTATCGCATGTAGGAGTCTGCAAATTTAGATAAAGATAGACAAAGACAGTTTCGTATGCGCCTGAGACTCACAATTCAGTCAAGTCAGTTTTTTCATCTTTTGATAAATAGTAAAACTCATCAAACGTTAATGAATAAGTTTCCATTGTTCCAGCGATCACTTCTGTGCATGTCCGAAGAATACGAGATTTTTCCAGCACAAGCGTATAAACATTCCATTTCTACTGGATTTTGAAATCTGAATCGCTAGATCCCCAAGAGCAGGAGCGTACCCAAGGGATGTGCTGATGGGGCTACAGCCCCCTCCGAAATAGTCAAAATTGAAATGAACAGAGTGCTTATTTTTCCCTTTCTTTTTAAGATAAATTAGTATTTTTTTCTATGATAAAATGGACTAGCCACTCTGCTTAGTCCCATATTAGTGTACAGTGACACTACAATATCCAAATAGGGCTAAGGGGGTTGATACGGTTGCAGCACCATCCCTCCCGGAAATAGTCGAAAGTGAAATGGAAAAAGTGCTGTTTATTTTCTTTCTTTTTGAAATAAATTTGTAATTTTTTTCTGTCATACCAATGTATGACAGAAATTTTTTTACAAATACTAACCATACTCGTTATTCCCATATTAGTGCACAGTGACACCACAATAAACCCAAAGAGAGCTGATGAGGTTAGAGACTCCCCCTCCCCGAAATAATCTAAATTGAAATGAATAGAGAACTACTTAAAAAATCGGTTGAACTTGTAAAAGTATCTGGAAAGTAGGTACATGAGGCACATGTGTTAATCGCAAAATTAGTGTGGAGTTCAAATTGTTTTTTTTTTTTGTTGTTTTTTTTTACTGAGCGATTCATTTTGTAAGCCACCCCTGTTTTCAGTGGTTAAGTATGGAATATACAACATGAAGATAATCGAAGTATTTAGTAATCTGAGCTATTCTGACACGTAAATAAAATCTGCAAATGAGGAAATCTTCTTTCATAATCTTAATTTCAGTTTAGTTATTTATTTGCTTCCTTTTTTCAATGTGTTGAATCTAAGGATAAATTTAAGGATTAAGTTTTATTTAATGAGATGAGTTTTTTCCAGAAAAAAAAAATAAAGATCAGCCACAAGCGACCTAGTTGAAAAGTGTTTATGACTTCGGTTTGTCTGGCCGTCTGCCGTCTGCCCATGCTCTAACTCCCGTAAATATGCTTGGATTGCCCTGTAATTTTTATATGTTATTGTCGTTATCTATAGCATGTTCCCTATTTCAACTGAAGTGTGTAAGACTTAGTTTTTTTTTTTTTTTTTTTTTTTTTTTTTTTTTTTTTTTTACAGGGACACTCAAAAGAATTCCGTTACATTACGGTCTATGGGGGAAAATCATTTGCGGTTTATTTTAATGATGTTACACAATTTCAAACACATTGTAATTGATATATATCACTAAGGTGCATTACAAGAAGCTTAATATGGAATATGCTATGCATAGCACTTATAGTTACTTTACAGGGACAGTAAAAAGAAATCCGTTACATTACATCTATGGAGAAAAATCGTTTGCGGTTTATTTAAATAATGTTTCACTATTTTAAACGCATTGAAATTTATATATATCACTAAGGTGCATTACAAGAAGCTTACTACAGAATATTGTATGTATAGCAGTCATCGTTCATTTACAGGGACACACATAAGAATTCTCTACTGTCTGTTAACAATAATTCCTGGAAGTGCGTTTTAAGTTGCTGAACGCGATTTTAAATTTAACTCACTTTTTGTCTAGTAATTGGTGTGTATAAATTCTGTAGATCATATACAGGGCAGCACAAAAGTTCGCGAACACATTTCCGTTTATTGACAGAAATTCCAGAAGAAAAATTTTAAACTGTGCTACGCGTTTCCTAACTAAACTAAAATTTAGCATACTATGTAGTATATATACAAATCTATAGATCATATACAGGGCTGAATAAAAGTATTCGGATATTTTTCCGAATATTGCATATGTTAGAAATATATGTTGGAAATTCCTGAAATTACGTTTTTAAATATGTTATGCGTTTTCCAAATGGTTTACTTAGATGTTATCTTCCAGCTTATTAAACGGTAATGATTTGATTCAAATGTTATTATATTTCAAATAAAGTGGAGAGTCAAAATACGTCCATTAGAATTAACTTTCAAAATATACACTAAAACACTTTTTATTTTGCTTAAAAGACGTCAACATATCAATATAAACATTAAAGATGTTAAAATTAAAAATTTACATGTTTCGATTTGTTCATCAAATCGTCATCAGAATATACACAAACCACAAATACAATGAACATAAAAACCAGAGATTAAATTAATTAAAAACCAGAGAGTCTGAACAGTCACTATGTGAAAGAAGGTACAACGCCCTCTATACTTTTAATTTTAACACCGCTCTTAGATACATCTACAGACCACATCCCACTATTATTCAACCACTCAACCCAAGTCTTCGGAATATTAAATGAGAACGTATCATTATATGCTTTCGAGCTTTTTAAATAAATATCAATAGATTCCCTCACAAAAAGTTGTAAATAAAAACTGGAACTATAAATCAATTTAACTTCATTAAATAGGATGTTGATGCTCTCTCTATTATTTAATCTTGATAAGGCAGTATTCCCTCTCCCATACTTAATATCTGCAATATGCTCCTTACATCTAACATTGCATTTCCTCTGTGTTATACCAACATAATAATTCCTAACATCCCCCTCCCTAATAAATGGAATAACATAAACACCCGAAAGGTCACCCTTACTGACAGGATCAATTCTCGTGCTCAAAACCGTCTTTAACTTCGGAGGAGCCCTCGCGACTAAACTCAAACCAAACGCTTTTAAAGGAAATTTTATAAACTGAAATAAACCCGGAAAATAACTCATAACCACTCTCTTCAACTTAACATCATTATCCGCTTTATTTTTCCCCCAATACCTTTGTTCCTTTTAGTGATAAAGGTCTGAATTAATTTATTAACCAAATTCACGCGATATCCGTTGTCAATAGCGATAAGTCTAATTTTATCTAATTCACCCCCCCCCCCCAAATTTTCTGCAGAAGAAACCCTGAATGCTCTGTTAATTAGGAACCTGAAGGTAGATAACTTATAAGAAAATGGAGTGCACGCATCAAAAGTTATGATATTTAAATTAGCTATTGGTTCCCTGTAAACAGAACGAACCAACACACTTCCCTCTCTCTTTAACTCTACATCTAAAAAAGGCAATCTCCCATCCCTCTCAAGTTCAAACGTAAATTTAATATTATCATCAATAGCATTTAATTTCTGAACGAATGCCGATAAACTAACACATCCTCCTCTCCAAACAATAAAAATATCATCTACATATCGAAGCCATATTAAAGGTAGTAATTCAAATGTGCTAAAAATCTTAGATTCAATGGGGCGTAATTGAACTCGGCAAGAAGGCCCGACACTGAGGACCCCATTGGCGCACCACATGACTGTTCATAAATAATATTGTCAAAAATAAAAAAGTTACTGTTAATCATTAAGTTTATACCACTTTTCAAAGTGTTCTTCATGGGTACATCAAATTCTTCTACATTGTCAATAAAACCCTCGATTCTCTTAGCTACTTCACCTGTATCAATCGACGGATAAAGCGATTCAATGTCTAAACTTTTGATTCTCTAAATTTCTTCTAAATTTCTAAATTTGACTTCTAAATTTTTGACAATATTATTTATGAACAGTCATGTGGTGCGCCAATGGGGTACCCAGTGTCGGGCCTTCTTGCCGAATTCAAATTACGCCCCCTTGAATCTAAGATTTTTAGCACATTTGAATTACTACCTTTAATATGGCTTCGATATGTAGATGATATTTTTATTGTTTGGAGAGAAGGATGTGTTAGTTTATCGTCATTCGTTCAGAAGTTAAATGCTCTTGATGATGATATTAAATTTACGTTTGAACTTGAGAGGGATGGGAGATTGCCTTTTTTAGATGTAGAGTTAAAGAGAGAGGGAAATGTGTTGGATCATTCTGTTTACAGGAAACCAATAGCTAATTTAAATATCATACCTTTTGATGCGTGCACTCCATTTTCTTATAAGTTATCTACCTTCAGGTTCCTAATTAACAGAGCATTCAGGGTTTCTTCTGCAGAAAATTTGGGGGGGGGGGGGGGTGAATTAGATAAAATTAGACTTATCGCTATTGACAACGGATATCGCGTGAATTTGGTTAATAAATTAATTCAGACCTTTATCACTAAAAGGAACAAAGGTATTGAGGAAAATAAAGCGGATAATGATGTTAAGTTGAAGAGAGTGGTTATGAGTTATTATCCGGGTTTATTTGAGTTTATAAAATTTCCTTTAAAAGCGTTTGGTTTGAGTTTAGTCGCGAGAGCTCCTCGGAAGTTAAAGACGGTTTTGAGCACGAGAATTGATCCTGTCAGTAAGGGTGATCTTCCGGGTGTTTGTTATTCCATTTATTAGGGAGGGGGGGTGTTAGGAATTATTATGTTGGTATTACACAGAGGAAATTCAATGTTTGATGTAAGGAGTATATTTCAGATTTTAAGTATGGGAGAGGGAATACTGCCTTATCAAGATTAAATAATAGAGAGAGCATCAACATACTATTTAATGAAGCTAAATTGATTTATAGTTCCAGTTTTTATTTACAACTTTTTGTGAGGGAATCTATTGAAATTTATTTAAGCAGCTCGAAAGCATGTAATGATACGTTGTCATTTAATATTCCGAAGATTTGGGTTGAGTGGTTGAATAATAGTGGGATGTGGTCTGTAGATGTATCTAAGAGCGGTGTTAAAATTAAAAGTATAGAGGGCGTTGTAGCTTCTTTCACATAGTGACTGTTCAGACTCTCTGGTTTTTAATTAATTTAATCTCTGGTTTTTATGTATACATTGTATTTGTGGTTTGTGTATATTCTGATGACGATTTGATGAAAAAATCGAAACATGTAAATTTTTAATTTTAACATCTTTAATGTGTATATTGATATGTTGACGTCTTTTAAGCAAAATAAAAAGTGTTTTAGTGTATATTTTAAAAGGTAATGATTTCTAAAATTATTTTGGAAGCGTTGGAAAGTGTTACATAATCTATGCTTGACGCATGATCTTTCGTTTTTGTTTTTATGTATCGTTTCCTTTTTAACACTTTCCAACATAGTTGAAAAGTATTTATGAATTCGGTTTGTCTGTCTGTCAGTTTGTCGTCTGTCTGAGTATCTGTCGGTGCTCTAACTCGCGTAAACATATACGGATTATCATTCAATTGATATATGTTATTGTGCTTTACTATGGCATGTTCGGTATTGAAAATGAAGCAAGAAGAACTTTTATTTTTTACAGGGACACTCAAAATAATTCCTTATTAAAGTCTATGGGGAAAATTCATTTGTGGCTTATTTTAATGATGTTACACAATATACATATTGAAATTGAGGTTCACTACAAGAGGCTTACTATAGAACATGGTGTGCATAGTACTTACAGTTCCTTTACAGGATCACTCAAAATAGTTCTGTTACATTAAGGTCTATGAAGAAAAATCGTTTGTGGTTTATTTTAATAATATTTCACTATGTGAAATATACTGAAATTGATATATATCACTAAGGTGCATTACAAGAGGCTTACTATAGAATGTTATGTGTATAGCATTCATTGCTGATTTACAGGGACACACAAAAGAATTCTGTACTGTCTGTTAACAATAATTGTTGGAAGTGATTTTTCTGTTGCTGAACACGTTTCTAAATTTAACTCATTCTTTGTCTATAACGTGGTGTGTATAAATTCTTTAGATCATATACAGGGAGACGCAAAAGTTCTCGAGTACATTTTCGTTTATTGACGGAAATTCCGGAAGGGGGATTTTAAACAGTGCTACTGTTTCCTAACTAAACTAAAATCAAGCATTCTATGTAGTATATATACAAATCTGTCGATCATATACAAGGCTGCACAAAATAACTCGGATATTTTTCCGAATATTGTTGGTAATTCCAGAAATTGTCTTTTTCAATACGTTATGCCTTTCACCTTTTTAAACGCTAAAGATTTGTAAAACGACTTTGGAAGTGTTGGAATGTGTTACATAATATATGCTTAACGCATGATTTTTCGTTCTTGTTTTAAATAAATTTCTAATTTTGGAAAAAAAAAAAAAGGTCTATGACTGGCACTGACCTGACATGATATTGAAGACAGTTTTACCTAAATAGAATAAACAGCTCTTTCAAGACGAAAGTAATATAATAAAATTTGGTCTCCTTTAAAGAAATCGATAACTTAATAGACTAAATAAACTCACATGGGCCTGTAAAATTTAGGCGCCTGGCAGGTATTCATAGTGTTTTAAGCAAAAAAACTCATCGCATTATTCATGGACTTTTTGTGCTAGAGAGGCAGAAAAGAATATTTCTTGTTCCTTAAAAATTTCAAAAAAGGTCTTCGTATATCGTCTAAAAGATACATTCTGACAACTGATAGAAATAAATGAAAAATGTTTAGACAGACATATTAAATTTATTCATTTTTATACAATATTTTATTTTAAAGAATGCCAAGGAAGAGTATAATGCATACATTGCAGTTGGTAACAGTATCATTCCTTCAGATGACATAAACACAAATGTTATTCAATAATTTTAGAAAATAATGCGTACATAACGTGATTGAACTATTCATTTTTTTTATATATATCAACATATCATTTTAAAATATCTCATTGATATTAATGATGCCTATACTTAAATGTTTAATTCAGAATCTAAGTAGGAAAACAATATTAGCATAATTTATTTTAAGAAATAAATATTGACACAAATATTTTATTTATTGCTTTTATGTTGAAAATACGTAGAGCATTTATACATTAGAAGCATACTTATAATACCAACTTGTTTAGATCAAACATATTTCTACCTGTTGCTAATCAGAAACATGTGGATATCTAATTAAATTAAATTTAATTTTTTGTTGTTGCTGTTGTTATTTGTTTGTTTGTTTTGTTTTGTTTTTTTAATTGTTTTGTCAGGTTATGTGTTAAAGCTAGAATAATGCAATGTGAAGTTGCCGCTATTGAATTTTTAAATGTCTAACACAATTCACATGATAATTTATTTTTTGAGTGTGGTTTCTACATTTTAAGAACGAACTGAAAATTTTAAAAAGAAAGTTTGAAACAAGGCTGTTTATTGGTTCTACATTATGTTTCATGAAGTTATACTTATTTGGAGGCAACATCAATTCAATATAAGTTGAAATAATGAAATAAATAAATAGTTTGGTCTATTTTAAAGAAATTGATTATGGAATATTCTAGAAAACTGGCATGGGCCTGTAAAGTTCAAGAGCCTATGGCATGCAGCCATAGCCTTCTATGGAAAGAAACCTATGTCATTATTCAAGGATTTTTTGTTAGAGGACAGGGAATAATATTTTTTTCCTCCATAAAAATTTCAGAATAGGTTTTCGTATGTAGTCTGAAAGATACATTCGGACAACTGATAGAAATAAATGGAAAATGTTCAGACAGAAATATTAAATTTATTCATTTTTATACAGTATTTCATTTTAAAGTATCTTATGAAACGGTATAATGCTTACATTGCAGTGGTAACAGTAGCATGCCTTCATCACACTGCATAAACACAAATTTTATTTTACAATTTTAGAATATAATGCGTGTAAATAATGCGCTCATATATAGTGTTCTTTTTAGCAGACTTTTAAAAATATTTCATTGATATTCATGATGCCTATACCGAAAAGTTTAATTCAGAATCTAAGTAGGGAAACAATATTAGCATAATTTATTTTACGAAACAAACATTGTCACAGATATTTTATTTATTGCTTTAATATTGAAAATACTTAATGCATTTACATTTGAAGCATACTTATAATCCCAACTAGTTTAGATCAAACATATTTCTACATATTGCTAATTAAAAACATGTGGATATCTATCTTAATTTTATTTATATTTTTGTTGTTTCTGTTATTGTTTATTTGTTTGTTTTAAAGCTAGAATAATGAAATATACATAGTGCCCACTACTGGATTTTGAAATGTCTACCGCAATTATCATGATAATGCTGCTTTGTTTTTTAAGTGTGGTTTCTACATTTTAAGAACGGACTGCAAATTTTAGAAAAGAAAGTTTGTAACAAGTCTGTTTATTGGTTTTACATTATATTAAATGAATGTATACCTAGATGAAGGCGACATCAATAAAATAAAAGTGAAATAATGAAATAAATAAAAAGTTTGGTCTACTTTAAAGAAATCGATTATGGAATAGTCTAGAAAACTGACATGGGCCTGTAAAGTTTATGAGCTTGGCATACAGCCATAGCCTTCTTCTATGGAATGAAACTCATGGCATTATTCAAGGATTTTTTGTTAGAGGGCAGGGAAGAATATTTTTTGTTCGTTAGATATTTGAAAGTACGTTTTCGTATATCGTCTAAAAGATACATTCTGACAACTGATAGAAACAAATGGAAAATTTTTAGACAGAAATATTAAATTTATTCATTTTTACACAGTATTTCATTTTAAATTATCTCATGAAACAGTATAATGCATATATTGCAGTTGTAATAGTAGCATGTCTCAGATGGCACAAACAAAAATTTTAGTTAACAATTTTATAAAATAATGCATGTATAATGTGATTGAGGTGTGCACTTTTTCATATATAGTTTTCATTTTAGCAGACTTTTAAACATACCTCATCAATGTTAATGAAGCCTATATCTAAAAGTTTAATTCAAAATCTAAGTAGGAAATAAATATTAGCATAATTCATTTTAAGAAATAAATATTGCCACAAATATTTTATTTATTGCTTTTATATTGAAAGTACTTATTGCATTTTCATTTGAAGCATATTTATATTACCAACATGTTTACATCAAACATATTTATATCTACTGCTAATCAAAAACACAGTGGATATCTAACTTAATTTTATTGTTATTTTGTTGTTGTTGTTATTTGTTTGTTTGTTCGTTTATAATGGTTTCTATTACCAATTTATGTGTTAAAGCTATGATGAAATGTGCAGTTGCCGCTATTGAATTTTTAATGTGTAACACGATTCACATGATAATGCTGCTTTATTTTTAAAATGTGGTTTCTATATTTTAAGAACGGACTGCAAATTTTAGAAAAGAAAGTTTGAAACAAGGCTGTTTACTGATTTTACATCATAAACATCAATAAAATAAAAGTGAAATAATGAAATAAATAAAAAGTGTGGTCTACTTTAAGGAAATCGATTATGGAATAGTCTAGAAAACTGACATGGGCCTGTAAAGTTCATGAGCTTGGCATAGCCATAGCCTTCTATGGAATGAAACTCATGGCATTATTCAAAGATTTTTTGGTAGAAGGCAGGGAAGAATATTTTTTGTTCCTTAAATATTTGAAAGTAGGTTTTCGTATATCGTCTAAAAGATACATTCTGACAACTGATAGAAATAAATGAAAAATGTTTAGACAGAAATATTAAATTTATTCATTTTTACACAGTATTTCATTTTAAAGTACCTCATGAAATAGTATAATGCATATATTGCAGTTGTAACAGTAGTATGTCTCAGATGCCATAAACAAAAATTTTAGTTAACAATTTTATAAATTAATGCATGTATAATGTGATTGAGGTATTCACTTTTTTCATATAACACATGGGCTGATAAGTTCCCGGTCTAATAAAGAAAACACAACTTTTTAACAAAGCTTTATAACTTTATGACTTTATAACTTTATAACTTTAATAAATAACATAACTTTAATAATAAATAATAATAATTTAATAATAATAATAATAATTTTAAAATAATAATTTTGAAATAATAATTTTTTAATAATAATTTTATAATAATAATTTTATAATATTAATTTAATAATAATAATTTAATAATATTAATTTAGTAAATGAATAATAATAATAATTTAATAATTAATAACATAATTTTATAACGAAAAAGCTCCAAACAGTGCTCAGAACTCGTTGTTGTTTTTGGTCAAAAGTCAACACGCGCGGCAGCCACTTTGACAACAGCTTTTTCATAGACAAATGTTCATTCAAAATAAAACCTACACGTTCCTTGGATATCTTCAGAGTCTCAGCTATCTCCTGCAACTTCACTTTACGGTTCCCCAAAACGATTTTGTGGACTTTTTTTATGTTTTCCGGAGTAACCATCTCTTTTGCGTGATGCATCACTGGTGTCCGTACGACCATGTTTAAATTCAGCAAACCAGTCAATAATGGTTGATTTACCTGGTGCAGTGTCCGGATAACGCTTATCAAGCCGAGCTTTTGTTTGCAGGATGTTTTCTCCCATCAAATAACAATTCTTGAAATTCTTGTTTATCCATTTTTTTGTTTATCAACAAAGTCGTTCAACTGAAACCACTCTAACGTTTTATCCACATTGCGAATCGTCATGCCATTTTTTCTGCGACCTATTAAAGGTTAGTATTTACTAAAAGAAACATCAGTTCTGCGATTGCAACGCCATCTGTGTGCCAGACCGGGAACTTATCAGCCCATGTGTTATATGGTGTTCACTTTAGTAAGCTTTTAAAAATATCTCATTGATATTAATGATGTCTATACCTAAAAGTTTAATTAAAAATCTTAATAAGAAATCAATATTAGAGTAATTCATTTTAAGAGATAAATGTTGACACAAATATTCTACCTTTTTTTTCATAATGAAAATACTTATTGCATTTACATTTAAAACATATTTATATTATCAACATGTTTATATCAAACATATGTAATGCTAAACAATAACATGTGGATATCTAACTTAATTTTATTATTATTTTGTTGTTGTGGTTGTTATTTGTTTGTTTGTTTTGTTTTGTTTTTTGAATTGTTTATATTACCAAGTTATGTTTTAAGCTAGAATAATGAAACGTGCAGTTGTCGCTATTGAATTTTGAAATGTTTAACGCAAGTCCCATAACGTTGCTTTAGTTATAAATAATATAATGCAATCACTTGTTAACTTTAAATTAAAGTCTGATAATGCTTAAAGTGATAAAAAAACATAACACGGAATATTTAAAATACCTTTTTAATGTAGATTATATATGTTTCGTTCACACTATCGGTGACATCTTCGGATCTAAATGATAAATACAATATTCTCGCATATTTTTGAAAATGGTATACATAAACCACGAGATCGCATGTCCAAGGCTAGCAGGCACTTAAATTGGCCAAACTGGGAAACGTGAAAATTATTTATTTGTTTTTATTTATATTTTTATTGCTTTTTCAATCACACGCGATCATTGCGTGCCAAATTTTAGCTAATCCAAAACAAGCGGCTTCGTTGCAAATGCAAGCTTTTCGCAAATATATGTCTATAGATTCACGGATAATGGATGGGAAATAAGCTCTTGATTGAAAAATTATTTTACTATTCTTGAAATCAATCTGCAACTGCTCCTTTCTATATTGTCTGGCTAAAGCAGTGGTTCTTCTGTCATGTTTGATATCTGCCATATGTTCTTTTATTCTAGTTTTAAATTTTCTGTTTGTCATTCCTATATAGTATAGTACTGTTTCATCTGCCTTGGTGAATGGGATTTATTAAACACCGGAAAGTTGATCAGGTTCTATTGCATCTGTTTTTCTACATACTACGTTGCTTTTGTTTTTGCGTGTGGTTTCTATTTTTTAAGAACGGATTTTATATTTTAGAAAAAAAAAGATTGAAATAAGCTTGCTTACTGGTTTTAAGACATATTTCATGCAGTTATACCTAGATGGAGGCAACATGAATTCAATAAAAATGAAATAATGAAATAAATAAAATTTGGTCTACTTTAAAGAAATCGATTATGGAATAGACTAGATAAACTGACGTAGGACTGCAACATTCAAGAACCTGGCAGGCAGCCATACTCTACAAAAAAAAAAAAAAAAACTCATTGAATTACTCATGGATTTCTTATGCTGGAAGGAAGACAGGAAAGATTATTTTTTGTTTTTTAAAAATTTCAAAAAGGTCTTCGTATATAGTCAAAGATACATTCTGACAACTGATAGAAATAAATCGAAAATGTTTAGACAGAAATATCAAATTTATTCACTTTTATACACTATTTTATTTTAAAGTATGTCAAAAAAGAGTATAATGCAAAGAGTAGCATGCCTTCAGAGGGCATAAACACAGATGTTAGTTAATCTATACTAATATTATAAAGGAGTAAAGATTGTTTGTTTGTTTGTTTGTAGGGGGTAAACTCTGGAACTACCGAACCGATTTCAAAAGTGATGGTGGCAAATTGATGGTGACAACCCCTGCTCCAACATAGGCTATATTTTATGTCGGTGCCACTACCCCAGGGGGGTGCAGGAGCGAAAAACGTTCTAAAATTGAGATCTTTCCTATACTGAACCAGCTAGAAATTTGAAATTTGTCGTTGTAGTTACTTATAAGATGTAAATGCTCTCTAAAAACAAAATTGGAAAAATTCGAAATTTAAAAGGGTGAAATGAGCGAAAAGCGTTCTAAAAACATTCTAAATTACAATTTCTATGGAATCTCTAGAACTACCGAACCGATTTCAAAAGAGATGGTGGCAAATTGGTAGTGACAATCCCTGCTCCAACAGCCTCTTTAATAAAAAACTATGCGTTTCTGACGACTGGGTTTTTCGCTAATTGTTGCCACAGATTAATCTCGGAAAATTAAACATTTGAAGTTACTGAAAAAAAATAGTAGCTCGAAAAGTATTTGTCAGAAAATTGTTAGGCAAACTGCGTTTGAAAGGTAAAAAAATGTATTTTTCTTGATATAAATTTCAAATCTAATGATTATGCCATTTTTCAAATATTGAATTTGAAAAATTACTAAATTTCACAATGGAATACCATAGTAAAACCTTCATGCGTAAAAAGATAATGATAAGGGCGACGTGTCCTGGCGTGTATATTGGCTATAGCACGAGTTACAAATTATAGTAGCCTTATTATTCTGTTAAAATATAAAAGTGAATTATGAAATGTCAATATTTTGTTGGATTAAAAGTTCGTTATAAGAAATTGACCAGCGTAGCGAGCGTAACTTGCTAGTAATTTTATAAAATAATGCGGGTGTAATGTGATTGAGGTATTCACTTTTTCATATTTCATCACATCATTTAAAATATCTCATTGATATTAATGATGCCTATACCTAAATGTTTAATTCAGAATCTAAGTAGGAAAACAATATTAGCATAATTTATTTTAAGAAATAAATATTGACACAAATATTTTATTTATTGCTTTTATATTGAAAATACTTAGTGCATTTACATTAGAAGCATACTTATAATACCAACTTGTTTAGATCAAACATATTGTTACCTATTGTTAATCAAAAACATGTGGATATCTAACTTAATTGTATTTATATTTTTGTTGTTGCTATTGTTGTTTGTTTGTTTGTTTGTTTTGTTTTTTAATTGTTTCTGTTGCCAGGTTATGTTTTAAAGCTGAAATAATGAAATACACAGTGTCCACTATTGGATTTTGAAATGTCTATCGCAATTCTCATGATAATGCTGCTTTATTTTTACTTTCTTCTATCTTTACAAGAAGAAAGTATTGGATTCGTGAAAATTTTTGACTTCCGGTTTTCGACGGATTTATACGTTTTAGAAGGTCCTGAACACGATTTGACTATTTTTAGAAAATGTCTGTCTGTGACTCTGTCTGTCTGTCTGTATGTGACAAAAATTTTGTGGGCGCTCTATCTCAAGAACTAATGAGCGAAATTTAATCAAACTTTATATTCAGTTAATCCCTAATATAAATTGGTGCTGATTAGTTTTTGGTAAAAATCGCACGACAGGTGGCGCTGCTCTGCTGCTTTTTTTCGATTTCCGAAATAGCTCTATCTCAAGAACTAATGCAGTTATTTTCATCAAACTTCAGATTCAGTTAGATCTTGACATAAATGGACGCTGATTACATTTTGGTGTAGATATCCCAACAGATGACGCTGGTATACCACTGTTTTCATTAGTTTTACGACAGCTATATCTCAAGAACTAATGCACGGAATTTCATCAAACTTCAGATTCTGTTAGACATTGACATAAATAAATGCTACTTACGTTTTGGTGTAAATAGCCCAACAGGTGGCGCTGCTATGCTACTTTTTTCATTATTTTCACCATAACTGTATCTCAAAAACTAATGCACGTATTTTCATCAGACTTCAGATTCAGTTAAACGTTGTCATAAGTTATTGTTGATTAGGTTTTGGTCTAAATCTCCCAACAGGTGGCGCTGCTATCCTGCATTTTGCAGGATTTACACGATTTTAATAATAGTCATTTGTAAAGAGCTAATGCACGGAATTTAATAAAACTTTAGATTCAGTTAGACCTTGATATAAATTGGTGATGATTCTTTTTAGTGTATGTGAAACCTGTGTGAGATAGAAGAAAGTTTTGGGATTGGCACATCCGACTAGTTTAACTGTGGTTTCTACATTTTAAGAACTGACTGGAAATTTTAGAAAAGAAAGTTTGAAACAAGGCTGTTTATTGATTTTACATTATATTAAAGGAATTTATACCTAGATGAAGGCGACATCAATAAAATAAAAGTGAAATAATGAAATAAATAAAAAGTTTGGTCTACTTTAAAGAAATCGATTATGGAATAGTGTAGAAAACTGACATGGGCCTGTAAAGTTTATGAGCCGGGCATGCTGCCATAGCTTTATTCTATGGAAAGAAGCCCATAGAATTATTCAAGGATTTTTTGTTAGAAGACAGGGAAAAATATTTTTTTCTTCCTTGAAAATTTCAAAATAGGTCTTCGTATATCGTCTAAAAGATACATTCTGACAACTGATAGAAATAAATGGAAAATGTTTAGAAAGAAATATTAAATTTATTCATTTTTATACAATATTTTATTTTAAAGAATGTCAAGGAAGAGTATAATGCATACATTGCAATTGGTAACAGCACCATGCCTTCAGATGACATAAACACAAATGTTAGTTAATAATTTTAGAAAATAATGCGTGCATATTGTGATTGAAGTATTCATTTTTTACTTTCTTCTACCTTTACAAGAAGAAAGTATTGGATTAATGAAAATTTTCGACGGATTTATACGTTTTAGAAGGTCCTGAACACGATTTGACCATTTTTAGAAAATGTCTGTCTGTGACTCTGTCTGTCTGTCTGTCTGTCTGCCTGCCTGTCTGTCTGTATGTGACAAAAATTTTTTGGGCGCTCTATCTCAAGAACTATAATAAACGAAATTTAATAAAACTTTATATTCAGTTAGTCCCTGATATAAATTGGTGCTGATTAGTTTTTAGCGAAAATCGCCCAACAGGTGGCGCTGCTATGCTGCATTTTTCGCGATTTCCACAATAGCTGTATCTCAAGAACTAATGCATTCATTTTCATCAAACCTCAGGTTTAGTTAGACCTTAACATAAATAGACGCTGATTACGTTTTGTTG
Source organism: Maratus michaelseni (assembly GCA_963931845.1). Classification (NCBI taxonomy): domain Eukaryota; kingdom Metazoa; phylum Arthropoda; class Arachnida; order Araneae; family Salticidae; genus Maratus; species Maratus michaelseni. The sequence goes on along the minus strand of OZ007597.1, from coordinate 94,014,682 downwards.
AATATATCCCAACAGGTGGCGCTGCTATACCACTTTTTTCTCAATTTTTACTTTAGCTATATCTCAAGAACTAATGCACTGAATTTCATCAAACTTTAGATACTGTTAGACCTTGACATAAATAGATGCTGCTTAAGTTTTTCTGTAAATTACCCAACAGGTGGCGCTGCTATTCTACTTTTTTCATTATTATCACAATAACTATATCCCAAGAACTAATGCACGGATTTTAATCAAACTTCAGATTCAGTTAGAAGTGGACGTAAGTTGTTATTGATTATGTTGTGGTCTAAATCTCCCAACAGGTGGCGCTGCTATGCTGCATTTTGCATTATTTACACGATTTTAGCAATAGTCATATCTCAAGAAATAATACACGGAATTTAATAAAACTTTAGATTCAGTTAGACCTTGATATAAATTGGTGCTGCTTTTTTTTAGTGTATGCGAAATCTGTGGGAGATAGAAGAAAGTTTTGGGATTGGCACATCCGACTAGTTCATATTTCAACATATCATTTAAAAATATCTCATTGATAATTAATGATGCCTATACTTAAAAGTTTAATTTGGAATCTAAGTATAGGAGAACAATATTATCATAATTTATTTTAAGAAATAAATATTGACACAAATATTTTATATATTTCTTTTATATTGAAAATACTTAGTACATTTATATTTGAAGCATACTTATAATACCAATTTGTTTAGATCAGACATATTTCTACCTAATGCTAATCCGAAACATGTGGATATCTAATTTAATTTAATTTATATTTTTGTTGTTGCTGTTGTTGTTTGTTTGTTTGTTTTGTTTTGTTTTTTTAATTGTTTCTGTTGTCAGATTATGTGTTAAAGCTAAATTAATGAAAAGTACAGTGTCCACTATTGGATTTTGAAATGTCTACCGCAATTCTCATGATAATGCTGCTTTATTTTTTAAGTGTGGTTTCTACATTTTAAGAACTGACTGCAAATTTTAGAAAAGAAAGTTTTAAACAAGGCTGTTTATTGGTTTTACATTATATTAAATGAATTTATACCTAGATGAAGGCGACATCAATAAAATAAAAGTGAAATAATGAAATAAATAAAAAGTTTGGTCCACTTTAAAGAAATCGATTATGGAATAGTCTAGAAAACTGACATGGGCCAGTAAAGTTTATGAGCCTGGCATGCTGCCATAGCCTTATTCTATGGAAAGAAACCCATAGAATTATTCAAGGATGTTTTGATAGAAGGCAGGGAAGAATATATTTTTTTTCCTTAAACATTTTAAAATAGATCTTCGTATATCGTCTAAAAGATACATTCTGACAACTGATAGACATAAATGGAAAATGTTTAAAAAGAAATATTAAATTTATTCATTTTTATACAGTATTTCATTTTAAAGTATCGCATGAAACAGTATAATACATACATGGCAGTGGTAACAGTGGCAGGGCTTCAGACGGCATAAACACAAATGTTATTTTACAATTTTATAAAATAATGCGCGTATAATGTGATTGAGGTGTTCACTTTTACATATATAATATTCATTTTAGCAGGCTTTTAAAAATATCTCATTGATATTAATGATGCCTGTACCTAAAAGTTTAATTTAGAATCTAAATAGGAAATCAGTATTACCATAATTCATTTTAAGGAATAAATGTTGACACAATTTTATTTATGGCTTTTATATTGAAAATACTTAGTGCATTTACATTTGAAGCATACTTAAATACCAACATGTTTACATCAAACATATTTATTATCTACTGCTAATCAAAAACACGTGGATATCTAACTTAATTTTATTGTTATTTTGTTGTTGTCGTTTTTTTTTTTATTGTTTCTATTACCAATTTATGTGTTAAAGCTAGAATAATGTTATGTTCAGTTGCCGATATTGAATTTTTAAATGTCTGAAAGAATTTACATGGTAATGCAGCTTTATGTTTTAAGTGTAGTTTCTATATTTTAAAAATGGACTGCAAATTTTAGAAAAGAAAGTTTGAAACAAGGCTTTTTACTGATTTACATCATATTGCATGCAGTTATAACTAGATGGAGGTAACATCAATTCAATAAAAATGAAATAATGAAATAAATAAAAAGTTGGTCTGTCTACTTAAAAAAAATTGATATATATTATTGAATACTATATTCAAGAACGTGGCATGCAGCCATAGCCTTCTGTCGAAAAAAAAAAAACCCATGGTATTATTCAAGGATTTTTTTTTTTTTTTTTTTTTTTTTTTTAGATATAGAAGGCAGGGAAGAATGTTTTTTGTTCTTTAAATATTTGAAAGTAAGTTTTCGTATGTCGTCTAAAGGATACATTCTGACAACTGATAGAGATAAATGGAAAATGTTTCGACAGAAATATTAAATTTATTCATTTTTACACAGTATTTCATTTTAAAGTATCTCATGAAACAGTATAATGCATATATTGCAGTTGTAACAGTAGCATGTCTCAGATGGCATAAACACAAATTTTAGTTAACAATTTTATAAAATAATGCATGTATAATGTGATTGAGGTATTCACTTTTTCATATATATGGTGTTCACTTTAGCAAGCTTTTAAAAATATCTCATTGATATTAATGATGTCTATACCTAAAAGTTTAATTCAAAATCTAAATAAGAAATCAATATTAGAATAATTCATTTTAAGAGATAAATGTTGACACAAATATTCTACTTTTTTTCCTAATGAAAATACTTATTGCATTTACATTTAAAACATATTTATATTAACAACATGTTTATATCAAACATATTTATGTGGCGTCCAAAAAGGCACCAGATGCCCCTTGAGGACTAGATGGCTCGAGGTCCTGGGAAAATGACTCATCTTTAGATGATCTGAGCGAAGCCCGCACAAAATCTTCAAAAAAAGTGGCAGATGGCCCTCAGCTTTGATGCAGAGTGGATCTCTACGAAAGACGTTCCTACGTCTTTTATTCAATTTTTAGGACGTTGTCCCTCATTTTATCTATTAGCTACTTTTAATAACAAGTTGGAAACTGTACGTCAAACGTTACAAACGAGGTGCGTTCGTACGCACGTTTTAGAATTAAATTCATGATATCCTGTGCGTAGAACGGGTTAAACAGCTAGTTAAGTATATATTTTATGACACTGTTCATACAAATATCTTAACTAGTTATATAAATATTCAGATATATATGTATCAGCTAGTTATATAAATATTCAGATCTTGATGATTTTTAATTCTGTGAAATGAATTATATCGTCTGCAGATTAATTTCTGTCATAAAATAAGTATCTCGGTCGCTTGACGATTAAACTTCGGAAGCTCCTATAACAAAAAAGCACCGATTTAAAAAAAAAAAATTCAAATTTGTTAATAAATATTTTTATTAATATCTCCTAAAGTTTTGATTCGATTTTCATAAAATTTGAAATGTCTCGACAAAATTCTGCAAAGATAATATATTTTAAATTGCAAACCATTTGGTTGGGTAGTTTTTGCGTTGTTATATGCGGACAGACAGACAGACGGACAAACAGACAGACAGACAGACGGACGGACAGACGGACGGACCAAACGACGACTATAGGTGCTACGTATTTATATAATTACGAACGCACCTAATAAAATAGCTATCAGAGCCGTTTTCATAGCTTTATATGTCTAATGTACTCATTTGTAAATATTCATCTTCTCATTATATAACCAAGAAAGTAATTAAATCTTTTAAATTACTGGAAAAAGAATTAGAATACGTCTTATTGAATTGGATTACCTTTTTTCTCTCTACCTTAACCCTTTCCGGCACAGACAAATTCTGTTCGTAAAATGAGAAATTACTGACTGACACCGGTATTTACAAACGGCTTTT